>JAIOKQ010001008.1:0-4800000 GCA_020654165.1 Oryctes rhinoceros
AAACGGTCGGATCTAGATGGTTGACATTTCGCAGGCTTAAAGCGACCGCCGAGACCTTTCGAACGAGCCCTCATTGATAGTCGTAGCTCGTCCGACCGCTGAGATATGGACAGCCGAAGTTATTCGAGTTCAAGGTGATGCGATTTCGAAAAGTAAAAAATTGAAATTTTCGTCGTTTCGAAGATCTAACTAGACCAATCGAAGCTCCTATATCAGTGTATGTTCCCCGTAAAATTTCGGCCCGCTGGCTCCAAGGACTTCGGAGATACGGGCGTTTAAAGTTTTCGAAAAAATCGACGCAAAATAGAGAAAACCCCGAGATCTTCTCACATATGCATCTGCGATATGCCGTGTTGGTACTCGTTCGAAAGGGAATTTAAGGACGGATCGATTGAGCCCAATCCCAAGCCTCTAGCTCTTCTCTCGGGCGAGTTTTTCGAGAAAAAAGGGAATTTTTGGGTTCTCGAACTTCGAGCCGCCACAGCTCCGAAACGGTCGGATCTAGATGGTTGACATTTCGCAGGCTTAAAGCGACCGCCGAGACCTTTCGAACGAGCCCTCATTGATAGTCGTAGCTCGTCCGACCGCTGAGATATGGACAGCCGAAGTTATTCGAGTTCAAGGTGATGCGATTTCGAAAAGTAAAAAATTGAAATTTTCGTCGTTTCGAAGATCTAACTAGACCAATCGAAGCTCCTATATCAGTGTATGTTCCCCGTAAAATTTCGGCCCGCTGGCTCCAAGGACTTCGGAGATACGGGCGTTTAAAGTTTTCGAAAAAATCGACGCAAAATAGAGAAATCCCCGAGATCTTCTCACATATGCATCTGCGATATGCCGTGTTGGTACTCGTTCGAAAGGGAATTTAAGGACGGATCGATTGAGGCCAGTCCCAAGCCTCTAGCTCTTCTCTCGGGCGAGTTTTTCGAGAAAAAGGGAATTTTTGGGTTCTCGAACTTCGAGCCGCCACAGCTCCGAAACGGTCGGATCTAGATGGTTGACATTTCGCAGGCTTAAAGCGACCGCCGAGACCTTTCGAACGAGCCCTCATTGATAGTCGTAGCTCGTCCGGCCGCTGAGATATGGACAGCCGAAGTTATTCGAGTTCAAGGTGATGCGATTTCGAAAAGTAAAAAATTGAAATTTTCGTCGTTTCGAAGATCTAACTAGACCAATCGAAGCTCCTATATCAGTGTATGTTCCCCGTAAAATTTCGGCCCGCTGGCTCCAAGGACTTCGGAGATACGGGCGTTTAAAGTTTTCGAAAAAATCGACGCAAAATAGAGAAATCCCCGAGATCTTCTCACATATGCATCTGCGATATGCCGTGTTGGTACTCGTTCGAAAGGGAATTTAAGGACGGATCGATTGAGCCCAATCCCAAGCCTCTAGCTCTTCTCTCGGGCGAGTTTTTCGAGAAAAAAGGGAATTTTTGGGTTCTCGAACTTCGAGCCGCCACAGCTCCGAAACGGTCGGATCTAGATGGTTGACATTTCGCAGGCTTAAAGCGACCGCCGAGACCTTTCGAACGAGCCCTCATTGATAGTCGTAGCTCGTCCGGCCGCTGAGATATGGACAGCCGAAGTTATTCGAGTTCAAGGTGATGCGATTTCGAAAAGTAAAAAATTGAAATTTTCGTCGTTTCGAAGATCTAACTAGACCAATCGAAGCTCCTATATCAGTGTATGTTCCCCGTAAAATTTCGGCCCGCTGGCTCCAAGGACTTCGGAGATACGGGCGTTTAAAGTTTTCGAAAAAATCGACGCAAAATAGAGAAATCCCCGAGATCTTCTCACATATGCATCTGCGATATGCCGTGTTGGTACTCGTTCGAAAGGGAATTTAAGGACGGATCGATTGAGCCCAATCCCAAGCCTCTAGCTCTTCTCTCGGGCGAGTTTTTCGAGAAAAAAGGGAATTTTTGGGTTCTCGAACTTCGAGCCGCCACAGCTCCGAAACGGTCGGATCTAGATGGTTGACATTTCGCAGGCTTAAAGCGACCGCCGAGACCTTTCGAACGAGCCCTCATTGATAGTCGTAGCTCGTCCGGCCGCTGAGATATGGACAGCCGAAGTTATTCGAGTTCAAGGTGATGCGATTTCGAAAAGTAAAAAATTGAAATTTTCGTCGTTTCGAAGATCTAACTAGACCAATCGAAGCTCCTATATCAGTGTATGTTCCCCGTAAAATTTCGGCCCGCTGGCTCCAAGGACTTCGGAGATACGGGCGTTTAAAGTTTTCGAAAAAATCGACGCAAAATAGAGAAATCCCCGAGATCTTCTCACATATGCATCTGCGATATGCCGTGTTGGTACTCGTTCGAAAGGGAATTTAAGGACGGATCGATTGAGCCCAATCCCAAGCCTCTAGCTCTTCTCTCGGGCGAGTTTTTCGAGAAAAAAGGGAATTTTTGGGTTCTCGAACTTCGAGCCGCCACAGCTCCGAAACGGTCGGATCTAGATGGTTGACATTTCGCAGGCTTAAAGCGACCGCCGAGACCTTTCGAACGAGCCCTCATTGATAGTCGTAGCTCGTCCGGCCGCTGAGATATGGACAGCCGAAGTTATTCGAGTTCAAGGTGATGCGATTTCGAAAAGTAAAAAATTGAAATTTTCGTCGTTTCGAAGATCTAACTAGACCAATCGAAGCTCCTATATCAGTGTATGTTCCCCGTAAAATTTCGGCCCGCTGGCTCCAAGGACTTCGGAGATACGGGCGTTTAAAGTTTTCGAAAAAATCGACGCAAAATAGAGAAATCCCCGAGATCTTCTCACATATGCATCTGCGATATGCCGTGTTGGTACTCGTTCGAAAGGGAATTTAAGGACGGATCGATTGAGCCCAATCCCAAGCCTCTAGCTCTTCTCTCGGGCGAGTTTTTCGAGAAAAAAGGGAATTTTTGGGTTCTCGAACTTCGAGCCGCCACAGCTCCGAAACGGTCGGATCTAGATGGTTGACATTTCGCAGGCTTAAAGCGACCGCCGAGACCTTTCGAACGAGCCCTCATTGATAGTCGTAGCTCGTCCGGCCGCTGAGATATGGACAGCCGAAGTTATTCGAGTTCAAGGTGATGCGATTTCGAAAAGTAAAAAATTGAAATTTTCGTCGTTTCGAAGATCTAACTAGACCAATCGAAGCTCCTATATCAGTGTATGTTCCCCGTAAAATTTCGGCCCGCTGGCTCCAAGGACTTCGGAGATACGGGCGTTTAAAGTTTTCGAAAAAATCGACGCAAAATAGAGAAATCCCCGAGATCTTCTCACATATGCATCTGCGATATGCCGTGTTGGTACTCGTTCGAAAGGGAATTTAAGGACGGATCGATTGAGCCCAATCCCAAGCCTCTAGCTCTTCTCTCGGGCGAGTTTTTCGAGAAAAAAGGGAATTTTTGGGTTCTCGAACTTCGAGCCGCCACAGCTCCGAAACGGTCGGATCTAGATGGTTGACATTTCGCAGGCTTAAAGCGACCGCCGAGACCTTTCGAACGAGCCCTCATTGATAGTCGTAGCTCGTCCGGCCGCTGAGATATGGACAGCCGAAGTTATTCGAGTTCAAGGTGATGCGATTTCGAAAAGTAAAAAATTGAAATTTTCGTCGTTTCGAAGATCTAACTAGACCAATCGAAGCTCCTATATCAGTGTATGTTCCCCGTAAAATTTCGGCCCGCTGGCTCCAAGGACTTCGGAGATACGGGCGTTTAAAGTTTTCGAAAAAATCGACGCAAAATAGAGAAATCCCCGAGATCTTCTCACATATGCATCTGCGATATGCCGTGTTGGTACTCGTTCGAAAGGGAATTTAAGGACGGATCGATTGAGGCCAGTCCCAAGCCTCTAGCTCTTCTCTCGGGCGAGTTTTTCGAGAAAAAAGGGAATTTTTGGGTTCTCGAACTTCGAGCCGCCACAGCTCCGAAACGGTCGGATCTAGATGGTTGACATTTCGCAGGCTTAAAGCGACCGCCGAGACCTTTCGAACGAGCCCTCATTGATAGTCGTAGCTCGTCCGGCCGCTGAGATATGGACAGCCGAAGTTATTCGAGTTCAAGGTGATGCGATTTCGAAAAGTAAAAAATTGAAATTTTCGTCGTTTCGAAGATCTAACTAGACCAATCGAAGCTCCTATATCAGTGTATGTTCCCCGTAAAATTTCGGCCCGCTGGCTCCAAGGACTTCGGAGATACGGGCGTTTAAAGTTTTCGAAAAAATCGACGCAAAATAGAGAAATCCCCGAGATCTTCTCACATATGCATCTGCGATATGCCGTGTTGGTACTCGTTCGAAAGGGAATTTAAGGACGGATCGATTGAGCCCAATCCCAAGCCTCTAGCTCTTCTCTCGGGCGAGTTTTTCGAGAAAAAAGGGAATTTTTGGGTTCTCGAACTTCGAGCCGCCACAGCTCCGAAACGGTCGGATCTAGATGGTTGACATTTCGCAGGCTTAAAGCGACCGCCGAGACCTTTCGAACGAGCCCTCATTGATAGTCGTAGCTCGTCCGGCCGCTGAGATATGGACAGCCGAAGTTATTCGAGTTCAAGGTGATGCGATTTCGAAAAGTAAAAAATTGAAATTTTCGTCGTTTCGAAGATCTAACTAGACCAATCGAAGCTCCTATATCAGTGTATGTTCCCCGTAAAATTTCGGCCCGCTGGCTCCAAGGACTTCGGAGATACGGGCGTTTAAAGTTTTCGAAAAAATCGACGCAAAATAGAGAAATCCCCGAGATCTTCTCACATATGCATCTGCGATATGCCGTGTTGGTACTCGTTCGAAAGGGAATTTAAGGACGGATCGATTGAGCCCAATCCCAAGCCTCTAGCTCTTCTCTCGGGCGAGTTTTTCGAGAAAAAAGGGAATTTTTGGGTTCTCGAACTTCGAGCCGCCACAGCTCCGAAACGGTCGGATCTAGATGGTTGACATTTCGCAGGCTTAAAGCGACCGCCGAGACCTTTCGAACGAGCCCTCATTGATAGTCGTAGCTCGTCCGGCCGCTGAGATATGGACAGCCGAAGTTATTCGAGTTCAAGGTGATGCGATTTCGAAAAGTAAAAAATTGAAATTTTCGTCGTTTCGAAGATCTAACTAGACCAATCGAAGCTCCTATATCAGTGTATGTTCCCCGTAAAATTTCGGCCCGCTGGCTCCAAGGACTTCGGAGATACGGGCGTTTAAAGTTTTCGAAAAAATCGACGCAAAATAGAGAAATCCCCGAGATCTTCTCACATATGCATCTGCGATATGCCGTGTTGGTACTCGTTCGAAAGGGAATTTAAGGACGGATCGATTGAGCCCAATCCCAAGCCTCTAGCTCTTCTCTCGGGCGAGTTTTTCGAGAAAAAAGGGAATTTTTGGGTTCTCGAACTTCGAGCCGCCACAGCTCCGAAACGGTCGGATCTAGATGGTTGACATTTCGCAGGCTTAAAGCGACCGCCGAGACCTTTCGAACGAGCCCTCATTGATAGTCGTAGCTCGTCCGGCCGCTGAGATATGGACAGCCGAAGTTATTCGAGTTCAAGGTGATGCGATTTCGAAAAGTAAAAAATTGAAATTTTCGTCGTTTCGAAGATCTAACTAGACCAATCGAAGCTCCTATATCAGTGTATGTTCCCCGTAAAATTTCGGCCCGCTGGCTCCAAGGACTTCGGAGATACGGGCGTTTAAAGTTTTCGAAAAAATCGACGCAAAATAGAGAAATCCCCGAGATCTTCTCACATATGCATCTGCGATATGCCGTGTTGGTACTCGTTCGAAAGGGAATTTAAGGACGGATCGATTGAGCCCAATCCCAAGCCTCTAGCTCTTCTCTCGGGCGAGTTTTTCGAGAAAAAAGGGAATTTTTGGGTTCTCGAACTTCGAGCCGCCACAGCTCCGAAACGGTCGGATCTAGATGGTTGACATTTCGCAGGCTTAAAGCGACCGCCGAGACCTTTCGAACGAGCCCTCATTGATAGTCGTAGCTCGTCCGACCGCTGAGATATGGACAGCCGAAGTTATTCGAGTTCAAGGTGATGCGATTTCGAAAAGTAAAAAATTGAAATTTTCGTCGTTTCGAAGATCTAACTAGACCAATCGAAGCTCCTATATCAGTGTATGTTCCCCGTAAAATTTCGGCCCGCTGGCTCCAAGGACTTCGGAGATACGGGCGTTTAAAGTTTTCGAAAAAATCGACGCAAAATAGAGAAATCCCCGAGATCTTCTCACATATGCATCTGCGATATGCCGTGTTGGTACTCGTTCGAAAGGGAATTTAAGGACGGATCGATTGAGCCCAATCCCAAGCCTCTAGCTCTTCTCTCGGGCGAGTTTTTCGAGAAAAAAGGGAATTTTTGGGTTCTCGAACTTCGAGCCGCCACAGCTCCGAAACGGTCGGATCTAGATGGTTGACATTTCGCAGGCTTAAAGCGACCGCCGAGACCTTTCGAACGAGCCCTCATTGATAGTCGTAGCTCGTCCGACCGCTGAGATATGGACAGCCGAAGTTATTCGAGTTCAAGGTGATGCGATTTCGAAAAGTAAAAAATTGAAATTTTCGTCGTTTCGAAGATCTAACTAGACCAATCGAAGCTCCTATATCAGTGTATGTTCCCCGTAAAATTTCGGCCCGCTGGCTCCAAGGACTTCGGAGATACGGGCGTTTAAAGTTTTCGAAAAAATCGACGCAAAATAGAGAAATCCCCGAGATCTTCTCACATATGCATCTGCGATATGCCGTGTTGGTACTCGTTCGAAAGGGAATTTAAGGACGGATCGATTGAGCCCAATCCCAAGCCTCTAGCTCTTCTCTCGGGCGAGTTTTTCGAGAAAAAAGGGAATTTTTGGGTTCTCGAACTTCGAGCCGCCACAGCTCCGAAACGGTCGGATCTAGATGGTTGACATTTCGCAGGCTTAAAGCGACCGCCGAGACCTTTCGAACGAGCCCTCATTGATAGTCGTAGCTCGTCCGACCGCTGAGATATGGACAGCCGAAGTTATTCGAGTTCAAGGTGATGCGATTTCGAAAAGTAAAAAATTGAAATTTTCGTCGTTTCGAAGATCTAACTAGACCAATCGAAGCTCCTATATCAGTGTATGTTCCCCGTAAAATTTCGGCCCGCTGGCTCCAAGGACTTCGGAGATACGGGCGTTTAAAGTTTTCGAAAAAATCGACGCAAAATAGAGAAATCCCCGAGATCTTCTCACATATGCATCTGCGATATGCCGTGTTGGTACTCGTTCGAAAGGGAATTTAAGGACGGATCGATTGAGCCCAATCCCAAGCCTCTAGCTCTTCTCTCGGGCGAGTTTTTCGAGAAAAAAGGGAATTTTTGGGTTCTCGAACTTCGAGCCGCCACAGCTCCGAAACGGTCGGATCTAGATGGTTGACATTTCGCAGGCTTAAAGCGACCGCCGAGACCTTTCGAACGAGCCCTCATTGATAGTCGTAGCTCGTCCGACCGCTGAGATATGGACAGCCGAAGTTATTCGAGTTCAAGGTGATGCGATTTCGAAAAGTAAAAAATTGAAATTTTCGTCGTTTCGAAGATCTAACTAGACCAATCGAAGCTCCTATATCAGTGTATGTTCCCCGTAAAATTTCGGCCCGCTGGCTCCAAGGACTTCGGAGATACGGGCGTTTAAAGTTTTCGAAAAAATCGACGCAAAATAGAGAAATCCCCGAGATCTTCTCACATATGCATCTGCGATATGCCGTGTTGGTACTCGTTCGAAAGGGAATTTAAGGACGGATCGATTGAGCCCAATCCCAAGCCTCTAGCTCTTCTCTCGGGCGAGTTTTTCGAGAAAAAAGGGAATTTTTGGGTTCTCGAACTTCGAGCCGCCACAGCTCCGAAACGGTCGGATCTAGATGGTTGACATTTCGCAGGCTTAAAGCGACCGCCGAGACCTTTCGAACGAGCCCTCATTGATAGTCGTAGCTCGTCCGGCCGCTGAGATATGGACAGCCGAAGTTATTCGAGTTCAAGGTGATGCGATTTCGAAAAGTAAAAAATTGAAATTTTCGTCGTTTCGAAGATCTAACTAGACCAATCGAAGCTCCTATATCAGTGTATGTTCCCCGTAAAATTTCGGCCCGCTGGCTCCAAGGACTTCGGAGATACGGGCGTTTAAAGTTTTCGAAAAAATCGACGCAAAATAGAGAAATCCCCGAGATCTTCTCACATATGCATCTGCGATATGCCGTGTTGGTACTCGTTCGAAAGGGAATTTAAGGACGGATCGATTGAGCCCAATCCCAAGCCTCTAGCTCTTCTCTCGGGCGAGTTTTTCGAGAAAAAAGGGAATTTTTGGGTTCTCGAACTTCGAGCCGCCACAGCTCCGAAACGGTCGGATCTAGATGGTTGACATTTCGCAGGCTTAAAGCGACCGCCGAGACCTTTCGAACGAGCCCTCATTGATAGTCGTAGCTCGTCCGGCCGCTGAGATATGGACAGCCGAAGTTATTCGAGTTCAAGGTGATGCGATTTCGAAAAGTAAAAAATTGAAATTTTCGTCGTTTCGAAGATCTAACTAGACCAATCGAAGCTCCTATATCAGTGTATGTTCCCCGTAAAATTTCGGCCCGCTGGCTCCAAGGACTTCGGAGATACGGGCGTTTAAAGTTTTCGAAAAAATCGACGCAAAATAGAGAAATCCCCGAGATCTTCTCACATATGCATCTGCGATATGCCGTGTTGGTACTCGTTCGAAAGGGAATTTAAGGACGGATCGATTGAGCCCAATCCCAAGCCTCTAGCTCTTCTCTCGGGCGAGTTTTTCGAGAAAAAAGGGAATTTTTGGGTTCTCGAACTTCGAGCCGCCACAGCTCCGAAACGGTCGGATCTAGATGGTTGACATTTCGCAGGCTTAAAGCGACCGCCGAGACCTTTCGAACGAGCCCTCATTGATAGTCGTAGCTCGTCCGACCGCTGAGATATGGACAGCCGAAGTTATTCGAGTTCAAGGTGATGCGATTTCGAAAAGTAAAAAATTGAAATTTTCGTCGTTTCGAAGATCTAACTAGACCAATCGAAGCTCCTATATCAGTGTATGTTCCCCGTAAAATTTCGGCCCGCTGGCTCCAAGGACTTCGGAGATACGGGCGTTTAAAGTTTTCGAAAAAATCGACGCAAAATAGAGAAATCCCCGAGATCTTCTCACATATGCATCTGCGATATGCCGTGTTGGTACTCGTTCGAAAGGGAATTTAAGGACGGATCGATTGAGCCCAATCCCAAGCCTCTAGCTCTTCTCTCGGGCGAGTTTTTCGAGAAAAAAGGGAATTTTTGGGTTCTCGAACTTCGAGCCGCCACAGCTCCGAAACGGTCGGATCTAGATGGTTGACATTTCGCAGGCTTAAAGCGACCGCCGAGACCTTTCGAACGAGCCCTCATTGATAGTCGTAGCTCGTCCGGCCGCTGAGATATGGACAGCCGAAGTTATTCGAGTTCAAGGTGATGCGATTTCGAAAAGTAAAAAATTGAAATTTTCGTCGTTTCGAAGATCTAACTAGACCAATCGAAGCTCCTATATCAGTGTATGTTCCCCGTAAAATTTCGGCCCGCTGGCTCCAAGGACTTCGGAGATACGGGCGTTTAAAGTTTTCGAAAAAATCGACGCAAAATAGAGAAATCCCCGAGATCTTCTCACATATGCATCTGCGATATGCCGTGTTGGTACTCGTTCGAAAGGGAATTTAAGGACGGATCGATTGAGCCCAATCCCAAGCCTCTAGCTCTTCTCTCGGGCGAGTTTTTCGAGAAAAAAGGGAATTTTTGGGTTCTCGAACTTCGAGCCGCCACAGCTCCGAAACGGTCGGATCTAGATGGTTGACATTTCGCAGGCTTAAAGCGACCGCCGAGACCTTTCGAACGAGCCCTCATTGATAGTCGTAGCTCGTCCGGCCGCTGAGATATGGACAGCCGAAGTTATTCGAGTTCAAGGTGATGCGATTTCGAAAAGTAAAAAATTGAAATTTTCGTCGTTTCGAAGATCTAACTAGACCAATCGAAGCTCCTATATCAGTGTATGTTCCCCGTAAAATTTCGGCCCGCTGGCTCCAAGGACTTCGGAGATACGGGCGTTTAAAGTTTTCGAAAAAATCGACGCAAAATAGAGAAATCCCCGAGATCTTCTCACATATGCATCTGCGATATGCCGTGTTGGTACTCGTTCGAAAGGGAATTTAAGGACGGATCGATTGAGCCCAATCCCAAGCCTCTAGCTCTTCTCTCGGGCGAGTTTTTCGAGAAAAAAGGGAATTTTTGGGTTCTCGAACTTCGAGCCGCCACAGCTCCGAAACGGTCGGATCTAGATGGTTGACATTTCGCAGGCTTAAAGCGACCGCCGAGACCTTTCGAACGAGCCCTCATTGATAGTCGTAGCTCGTCCGGCCGCTGAGATATGGACAGCCGAAGTTATTCGAGTTCAAGGTGATGCGATTTCGAAAAGTAAAAAATTGAAATTTTCGTCGTTTCGAAGATCTAACTAGACCAATCGAAGCTCCTATATCAGTGTATGTTCCCCGTAAAATTTCGGCCCGCTGGCTCCAAGGACTTCGGAGATACGGGCGTTTAAAGTTTTCGAAAAAATCGACGCAAAATAGAGAAATCCCCGAGATCTTCTCACATATGCATCTGCGATATGCCGTGTTGGTACTCGTTCGAAAGGGAATTTAAGGACGGATCGATTGAGCCCAATCCCAAGCCTCTAGCTCTTCTCTCGGGCGAGTTTTTCGAGAAAAAAGGGAATTTTTGGGTTCTCGAACTTCGAGCCGCCACAGCTCCGAAACGGTCGGATCTAGATGGTTGACATTTCGCAGGCTTAAAGCGACCGCCGAGACCTTTCGAACGAGCCCTCATTGATAGTCGTAGCTCGTCCGGCCGCTGAGATATGGACAGCCGAAGTTATTCGAGTTCAAGGTGATGCGATTTCGAAAAGTAAAAAATTGAAATTTTCGTCGTTTCGAAGATCTAACTAGACCAATCGAAGCTCCTATATCAGTGTATGTTCCCCGTAAAATTTCGGCCCGCTGGCTCCAAGGACTTCGGAGATACGGGCGTTTAAAGTTTTCGAAAAAATCGACGCAAAATAGAGAAATCCCCGAGATCTTCTCACATATGCATCTGCGATATGCCGTGTTGGTACTCGTTCGAAAGGGAATTTAAGGACGGATCGATTGAGCCCAATCCCAAGCCTCTAGCTCTTCTCTCGGGCGAGTTTTTCGAGAAAAAAGGGAATTTTTGGGTTCTCGAACTTCGAGCCGCCACAGCTCCGAAACGGTCGGATCTAGATGGTTGACATTTCGCAGGCTTAAAGCGACCGCCGAGACCTTTCGAACGAGCCCTCATTGATAGTCGTAGCTCGTCCGGCCGCTGAGATATGGACAGCCGAAGTTATTCGAGTTCAAGGTGATGCGATTTCGAAAAGTAAAAAATTGAAATTTTCGTCGTTTCGAAGATCTAACTAGACCAATCGAAGCTCCTATATCAGTGTATGTTCCCCGTAAAATTTCGGCCCGCTGGCTCCAAGGACTTCGGAGATACGGGCGTTTAAAGTTTTCGAAAAAATCGACGCAAAATAGAGAAATCCCCGAGATCTTCTCACATATGCATCTGCGATATGCCGTGTTGGTACTCGTTCGAAAGGGAATTTAAGGACGGATCGATTGAGCCCAATCCCAAGCCTCTAGCTCTTCTCTCGGGCGAGTTTTTCGAGAAAAAAGGGAATTTTTGGGTTCTCGAACTTCGAGCCGCCACAGCTCCGAAACGGTCGGATCTAGATGGTTGACATTTCGCAGGCTTAAAGCGACCGCCGAGACCTTTCGAACGAGCCCTCATTGATAGTCGTAGCTCGTCCGGCCGCTGAGATATGGACAGCCGAAGTTATTCGAGTTCAAGGTGATGCGATTTCGAAAAGTAAAAAATTGAAATTTTCGTCGTTTCGAAGATCTAACTAGACCAATCGAAGCTCCTATATCAGTGTATGTTCCCCGTAAAATTTCGGCCCGCTGGCTCCAAGGACTTCGGAGATACGGGCGTTTAAAGTTTTCGAAAAAATCGACGCAAAATAGAGAAATCCCCGAGATCTTCTCACATATGCATCTGCGATATGCCGTGTTGGTACTCGTTCGAAAGGGAATTTAAGGACGGATCGATTGAGCCCAATCCCAAGCCTCTAGCTCTTCTCTCGGGCGAGTTTTTCGAGAAAAAAGGGAATTTTTGGGTTCTCGAACTTCGAGCCGCCACAGCTCCGAAACGGTCGGATCTAGATGGTTGACATTTCGCAGGCTTAAAGCGACCGCCGAGACCTTTCGAACGAGCCCTCATTGATAGTCGTAGCTCGTCCGGCCGCTGAGATATGGACAGCCGAAGTTATTCGAGTTCAAGGTGATGCGATTTCGAAAAGTAAAAAATTGAAATTTTCGTCGTTTCGAAGATCTAACTAGACCAATCGAAGCTCCTATATCAGTGTATGTTCCCCGTAAAATTTCGGCCCGCTGGCTCCAAGGACTTCGGAGATACGGGCGTTTAAAGTTTTCGAAAAAATCGACGCAAAATAGAGAAATCCCCGAGATCTTCTCACATATGCATCTGCGATATGCCGTGTTGGTACTCGTTCGAAAGGGAATTTAAGGACGGATCGATTGAGCCCAATCCCAAGCCTCTAGCTCTTCTCTCGGGCGAGTTTTTCGAGAAAAAAGGGAATTTTTGGGTTCTCGAACTTCGAGCCGCCACAGCTCCGAAACGGTCGGATCTAGATGGTTGACATTTCGCAGGCTTAAAGCGACCGCCGAGACCTTTCGAACGAGCCCTCATTGATAGTCGTAGCTCGTCCGGCCGCTGAGATATGGACAGCCGAAGTTATTCGAGTTCAAGGTGATGCGATTTCGAAAAGTAAAAAATTGAAATTTTCGTCGTTTCGAAGATCTAACTAGACCAATCGAAGCTCCTATATCAGTGTATGTTCCCCGTAAAATTTCGGCCCGCTGGCTCCAAGGACTTCGGAGATACGGGCGTTTAAAGTTTTCGAAAAAATCGACGCAAAATAGAGAAATCCCCGAGATCTTCTCACATATGCATCTGCGATATGCCGTGTTGGTACTCGTTCGAAAGGGAATTTAAGGACGGATCGATTGAGCCCAATCCCAAGCCTCTAGCTCTTCTCTCGGGCGAGTTTTTCGAGAAAAAAGGGAATTTTTGGGTTCTCGAACTTCGAGCCGCCACAGCTCCGAAACGGTCGGATCTAGATGGTTGACATTTCGCAGGCTTAAAGCGACCGCCGAGACCTTTCGAACGAGCCCTCATTGATAGTCGTAGCTCGTCCGGCCGCTGAGATATGGACAGCCGAAGTTATTCGAGTTCAAGGTGATGCGATTTCGAAAAGTAAAAAATTGAAATTTTCGTCGTTTCGAAGATCTAACTAGACCAATCGAAGCTCCTATATCAGTGTATGTTCCCCGTAAAATTTCGGCCCGCTGGCTCCAAGGACTTCGGAGATACGGGCGTTTAAAGTTTTCGAAAAAATCGACGCAAAATAGAGAAATCCCCGAGATCTTCTCACATATGCATCTGCGATATGCCGTGTTGGTACTCGTTCGAAAGGGAATTTAAGGACGGATCGATTGAGCCCAATCCCAAGCCTCTAGCTCTTCTCTCGGGCGAGTTTTTCGAGAAAAAAGGGAATTTTTGGGTTCTCGAACTTCGAGCCGCCACAGCTCCGAAACGGTCGGATCTAGATGGTTGACATTTCGCAGGCTTAAAGCGACCGCCGAGACCTTTCGAACGAGCCCTCATTGATAGTCGTAGCTCGTCCGGCCGCTGAGATATGGACAGCCGAAGTTATTCGAGTTCAAGGTGATGCGATTTCGAAAAGTAAAAAATTGAAATTTTCGTCGTTTCGAAGATCTAACTAGACCAATCGAAGCTCCTATATCAGTGTATGTTCCCCGTAAAATTTCGGCCCGCTGGCTCCAAGGACTTCGGAGATACGGGCGTTTAAAGTTTTCGAAAAAATCGACGCAAAATAGAGAAATCCCCGAGATCTTCTCACATATGCATCTGCGATATGCCGTGTTGGTACTCGTTCGAAAGGGAATTTAAGGACGGATCGATTGAGCCCAATCCCAAGCCTCTAGCTCTTCTCTCGGGCGAGTTTTTCGAGAAAAAAGGGAATTTTTGGGTTCTCGAACTTCGAGCCGCCACAGCTCCGAAACGGTCGGATCTAGATGGTTGACATTTCGCAGGCTTAAAGCGACCGCCGAGACCTTTCGAACGAGCCCTCATTGATAGTCGTAGCTCGTCCGGCCGCTGAGATATGGACAGCCGAAGTTATTCGAGTTCAAGGTGATGCGATTTCGAAAAGTAAAAAATTGAAATTTTCGTCGTTTCGAAGATCTAACTAGACCAATCGAAGCTCCTATATCAGTGTATGTTCCCCGTAAAATTTCGGCCCGCTGGCTCCAAGGACTTCGGAGATACGGGCGTTTAAAGTTTTCGAAAAAATCGACGCAAAATAGAGAAATCCCCGAGATCTTCTCACATATGCATCTGCGATATGCCGTGTTGGTACTCGTTCGAAAGGGAATTTAAGGACGGATCGATTGAGCCCAATCCCAAGCCTCTAGCTCTTCTCTCGGGCGAGTTTTTCGAGAAAAAGGGAATTTTTGGGTTCTCGAACTTCGAGCCGCCACAGCTCCGAAACGGTCGGATCTAGATGGTTGACATTTCGCAGGCTTAAAGCGACCGCCGAGACCTTTCGAACGAGCCCTCATTGATAGTCGTAGCTCGTCCGACCGCTGAGATATGGACAGCCGAAGTTATTCGAGTTCAAGGTGATGCGATTTCGAAAAGTAAAAAATTGAAATTTTCGTCGTTTCGAAGATCTAACTAGACCAATCGAAGCTCCTATATCAGTGTATGTTCCCCGTAAAATTTCGGCCCGCTGGCTCCAAGGACTTCGGAGATACGGGCGTTTAAAGTTTTCGAAAAAATCGACGCAAAATAGAGAAATCCCCGAGATCTTCTCACATATGCATCTGCGATATGCCGTGTTGGTACTCGTTCGAAAGGGAATTTAAGGACGGATCGATTGAGCCCAATCCCAAGCCTCTAGCTCTTCTCTCGGGCGAGTTTTTCGAGAAAAAGGGAATTTTTGGGTTCTCGAACTTCGAGCCGCCACAGCTCCGAAACGGTCGGATCTAGATGGTTGACATTTCGCAGGCTTAAAGCGACCGCCGAGACCTTTCGAACGAGCCCTCATTGATAGTCGTAGCTCGTCCGACCGCTGAGATATGGACAGCCGAAGTTATTCGAGTTCAAGGTGATGCGATTTCGAAAAGTAAAAAATTGAAATTTTCGTCGTTTCGAAGATCTAACTAGACCAATCGAAGCTCCTATATCAGTGTATGTTCCCCGTAAAATTTCGGCCCGCTGGCTCCAAGGACTTCGGAGATACGGGCGTTTAAAGTTTTCGAAAAAATCGACGCAAAATAGAGAAAACCCCGAGATCTTCTCACATATGCATCTGCGATATGCCGTGTTGGTACTCGTTCGAAAGGGAATTTAAGGACGGATCGATTGAGCCCAATCCCAAGCCTCTAGCTCTTCTCTCGGGCGAGTTTTTCGAGAAAAAAGGGAATTTTTGGGTTCTCGAACTTCGAGCCGCCACAGCTCCGAAACGGTCGGATCTAGATGGTTGACATTTCGCAGGCTTAAAGCGACCGCCGAGACCTTTCGAACGAGCCCTCATTGATAGTCGTAGCTCGTCCGACCGCTGAGATATGGACAGCCGAAGTTATTCGAGTTCAAGGTGATGCGATTTCGAAAAGTAAAAAATTGAAATTTTCGTCGTTTCGAAGATCTAACTAGACCAATCGAAGCTCCTATATCAGTGTATGTTCCCCGTAAAATTTCGGCCCGCTGGCTCCAAGGACTTCGGAGATACGGGCGTTTAAAGTTTTCGAAAAAATCGACGCAAAATAGAGAAAACCCCGAGATCTTCTCACATATGCATCTGCGATATGCCGTGTTGGTACTCGTTCGAAAGGGAATTTAAGGACGGATCGATTGAGCCCAATCCCAAGCCTCTAGCTCTTCTCTCGGGCGAGTTTTTCGAGAAAAAAGGGAATTTTTGGGTTCTCGAACTTCGAGCCGCCACAGCTCCGAAACGGTCGGATCTAGATGGTTGACATTTCGCAGGCTTAAAGCGACCGCCGAGACCTTTCGAACGAGCCCTCATTGATAGTCGTAGCTCGTCCGACCGCTGAGATATGGACAGCCGAAGTTATTCGAGTTCAAGGTGATGCGATTTCGAAAAGTAAAAAATTGAAATTTTCGTCGTTTCGAAGATCTAACTAGACCAATCGAAGCTCCTATATCAGTGTATGTTCCCCGTAAAATTTCGGCCCGCTGGCTCCAAGGACTTCGGAGATACGGGCGTTTAAAGTTTTCGAAAAAATCGACGCAAAATAGAGAAAACCCCGAGATCTTCTCACATATGCATCTGCGATATGCCGTGTTGGTACTCGTTCGAAAGGGAATTTAAGGACGGATCGATTGAGCCCAATCCCAAGCCTCTAGCTCTTCTCTCGGGCGAGTTTTTCGAGAAAAAAGGGAATTTTTGGGTTCTCGAACTTCGAGCCGCCACAGCTCCGAAACGGTCGGATCTAGATGGTTGACATTTCGCAGGCTTAAAGCGACCGCCGAGACCTTTCGAACGAGCCCTCATTGATAGTCGTAGCTCGTCCGACCGCTGAGATATGGACAGCCGAAGTTATTCGAGTTCAAGGTGATGCGATTTCGAAAAGTAAAAAATTGAAATTTTCGTCGTTTCGAAGATCTAACTAGACCAATCGAAGCTCCTATATCAGTGTATGTTCCCCGTAAAATTTCGGCCCGCTGGCTCCAAGGACTTCGGAGATACGGGCGTTTAAAGTTTTCGAAAAAATCGACGCAAAATAGAGAAAACCCCGAGATCTTCTCACATATGCATCTGCGATATGCCGTGTTGGTACTCGTTCGAAAGGGAATTTAAGGACGGATCGATTGAGCCCAATCCCAAGCCTCTAGCTCTTCTCTCGGGCGAGTTTTTCGAGAAAAAAGGGAATTTTTGGGTTCTCGAACTTCGAGCCGCCACAGCTCCGAAACGGTCGGATCTAGATGGTTGACATTTCGCAGGCTTAAAGCGACCGCCGAGACCTTTCGAACGAGCCCTCATTGATAGTCGTAGCTCGTCCGACCGCTGAGATATGGACAGCCGAAGTTATTCGAGTTCAAGGTGATGCGATTTCGAAAAGTAAAAAATTGAAATTTTCGTCGTTTCGAAGATCTAACTAGACCAATCGAAGCTCCTATATCAGTGTATGTTCCCCGTAAAATTTCGGCCCGCTGGCTCCAAGGACTTCGGAGATACGGGCGTTTAAAGTTTTCGAAAAAATCGACGCAAAATAGAGAAAACCCCGAGATCTTCTCACATATGCATCTGCGATATGCCGTGTTGGTACTCGTTCGAAAGGGAATTTAAGGACGGATCGATTGAGCCCAATCCCAAGCCTCTAGCTCTTCTCTCGGGCGAGTTTTTCGAGAAAAAAGGGAATTTTTGGGTTCTCGAACTTCGAGCCGCCACAGCTCCGAAACGGTCGGATCTAGATGGTTGACATTTCGCAGGCTTAAAGCGACCGCCGAGACCTTTCGAACGAGCCCTCATTGATAGTCGTAGCTCGTCCGACCGCTGAGATATGGACAGCCGAAGTTATTCGAGTTCAAGGTGATGCGATTTCGAAAAGTAAAAAATTGAAATTTTCGTCGTTTCGAAGATCTAACTAGACCAATCGAAGCTCCTATATCAGTGTATGTTCCCCGTAAAATTTCGGCCCGCTGGCTCCAAGGACTTCGGAGATACGGGCGTTTAAAGTTTTCGAAAAAATCGACGCAAAATAGAGAAAACCCCGAGATCTTCTCACATATGCATCTGCGATATGCCGTGTTGGTACTCGTTCGAAAGGGAATTTAAGGACGGATCGATTGAGCCCAATCCCAAGCCTCTAGCTCTTCTCTCGGGCGAGTTTTTCGAGAAAAAAGGGAATTTTTGGGTTCTCGAACTTCGAGCCGCCACAGCTCCGAAACGGTCGGATCTAGATGGTTGACATTTCGCAGGCTTAAAGCGACCGCCGAGACCTTTCGAACGAGCCCTCATTGATAGTCGTAGCTCGTCCGACCGCTGAGATATGGACAGCCGAAGTTATTCGAGTTCAAGGTGATGCGATTTCGAAAAGTAAAAAATTGAAATTTTCGTCGTTTCGAAGATCTAACTAGACCAATCGAAGCTCCTATATCAGTGTATGTTCCCCGTAAAATTTCGGCCCGCTGGCTCCAAGGACTTCGGAGATACGGGCGTTTAAAGTTTTCGAAAAAATCGACGCAAAATAGAGAAAACCCCGAGATCTTCTCACATATGCATCTGCGATATGCCGTGTTGGTACTCGTTCGAAAGGGAATTTAAGGACGGATCGATTGAGCCCAATCCCAAGCCTCTAGCTCTTCTCTCGGGCGAGTTTTTCGAGAAAAAAGGGAATTTTTGGGTTCTCGAACTTCGAGCCGCCACAGCTCCGAAACGGTCGGATCTAGATGGTTGACATTTCGCAGGCTTAAAGCGACCGCCGAGACCTTTCGAACGAGCCCTCATTGATAGTCGTAGCTCGTCCGACCGCTGAGATATGGACAGCCGAAGTTATTCGAGTTCAAGGTGATGCGATTTCGAAAAGTAAAAAATTGAAATTTTCGTCGTTTCGAAGATCTAACTAGACCAATCGAAGCTCCTATATCAGTGTATGTTCCCCGTAAAATTTCGGCCCGCTGGCTCCAAGGACTTCGGAGATACGGGCGTTTAAAGTTTTCGAAAAAATCGACGCAAAATAGAGAAAACCCCGAGATCTTCTCACATATGCATCTGCGATATGCCGTGTTGGTACTCGTTCGAAAGGGAATTTAAGGACGGATCGATTGAGCCCAATCCCAAGCCTCTAGCTCTTCTCTCGGGCGAGTTTTTCGAGAAAAAAGGGAATTTTTGGGTTCTCGAACTTCGAGCCGCCACAGCTCCGAAACGGTCGGATCTAGATGGTTGACATTTCGCAGGCTTAAAGCGACCGCCGAGACCTTTCGAACGAGCCCTCATTGATAGTCGTAGCTCGTCCGACCGCTGAGATATGGACAGCCGAAGTTATTCGAGTTCAAGGTGATGCGATTTCGAAAAGTAAAAAATTGAAATTTTCGTCGTTTCGAAGATCTAACTAGACCAATCGAAGCTCCTATATCAGTGTATGTTCCCCGTAAAATTTCGGCCCGCTGGCTCCAAGGACTTCGGAGATACGGGCGTTTAAAGTTTTCGAAAAAATCGACGCAAAATAGAGAAAACCCCGAGATCTTCTCACATATGCATCTGCGATATGCCGTGTTGGTACTCGTTCGAAAGGGAATTTAAGGACGGATCGATTGAGCCCAATCCCAAGCCTCTAGCTCTTCTCTCGGGCGAGTTTTTCGAGAAAAAAGGGAATTTTTGGGTTCTCGAACTTCGAGCCGCCACAGCTCCGAAACGGTCGGATCTAGATGGTTGACATTTCGCAGGCTTAAAGCGACCGCCGAGACCTTTCGAACGAGCCCTCATTGATAGTCGTAGCTCGTCCGACCGCTGAGATATGGACAGCCGAAGTTATTCGAGTTCAAGGTGATGCGATTTCGAAAAGTAAAAAATTGAAATTTTCGTCGTTTCGAAGATCTAACTAGACCAATCGAAGCTCCTATATCAGTGTATGTTCCCCGTAAAATTTCGGCCCGCTGGCTCCAAGGACTTCGGAGATACGGGCGTTTAAAGTTTTCGAAAAAATCGACGCAAAATAGAGAAAACCCCGAGATCTTCTCACATATGCATCTGCGATATGCCGTGTTGGTACTCGTTCGAAAGGGAATTTAAGGACGGATCGATTGAGCCCAATCCCAAGCCTCTAGCTCTTCTCTCGGGCGAGTTTTTCGAGAAAAAAGGGAATTTTTGGGTTCTCGAACTTCGAGCCGCCACAGCTCCGAAACGGTCGGATCTAGATGGTTGACATTTCGCAGGCTTAAAGCGACCGCCGAGACCTTTCGAACGAGCCCTCATTGATAGTCGTAGCTCGTCCGACCGCTGAGATATGGACAGCCGAAGTTATTCGAGTTCAAGGTGATGCGATTTCGAAAAGTAAAAAATTGAAATTTTCGTCGTTTCGAAGATCTAACTAGACCAATCGAAGCTCCTATATCAGTGTATGTTCCCCGTAAAATTTCGGCCCGCTGGCTCCAAGGACTTCGGAGATACGGGCGTTTAAAGTTTTCGAAAAAATCGACGCAAAATAGAGAAAACCCCGAGATCTTCTCACATATGCATCTGCGATATGCCGTGTTGGTACTCGTTCGAAAGGGAATTTAAGGACGGATCGATTGAGCCCAATCCCAAGCCTCTAGCTCTTCTCTCGGGCGAGTTTTTCGAGAAAAAAGGGAATTTTTGGGTTCTCGAACTTCGAGCCGCCACAGCTCCGAAACGGTCGGATCTAGATGGTTGACATTTCGCAGGCTTAAAGCGACCGCCGAGACCTTTCGAACGAGCCCTCATTGATAGTCGTAGCTCGTCCGACCGCTGAGATATGGACAGCCGAAGTTATTCGAGTTCAAGGTGATGCGATTTCGAAAAGTAAAAAATTGAAATTTTCGTCGTTTCGAAGATCTAACTAGACCAATCGAAGCTCCTATATCAGTGTATGTTCCCCGTAAAATTTCGGCCCGCTGGCTCCAAGGACTTCGGAGATACGGGCGTTTAAAGTTTTCGAAAAAATCGACGCAAAATAGAGAAAACCCCGAGATCTTCTCACATATGCATCTGCGATATGCCGTGTTGGTACTCGTTCGAAAGGGAATTTAAGGACGGATCGATTGAGCCCAATCCCAAGCCTCTAGCTCTTCTCTCGGGCGAGTTTTTCGAGAAAAAAGGGAATTTTTGGGTTCTCGAACTTCGAGCCGCCACAGCTCCGAAACGGTCGGATCTAGATGGTTGACATTTCGCAGGCTTAAAGCGACCGCCGAGACCTTTCGAACGAGCCCTCATTGATAGTCGTAGCTCGTCCGACCGCTGAGATATGGACAGCCGAAGTTATTCGAGTTCAAGGTGATGCGATTTCGAAAAGTAAAAAATTGAAATTTTCGTCGTTTCGAAGATCTAACTAGACCAATCGAAGCTCCTATATCAGTGTATGTTCCCCGTAAAATTTCGGCCCGCTGGCTCCAAGGACTTCGGAGATACGGGCGTTTAAAGTTTTCGAAAAAATCGACGCAAAATAGAGAAAACCCCGAGATCTTCTCACATATGCATCTGCGATATGCCGTGTTGGTACTCGTTCGAAAGGGAATTTAAGGACGGATCGATTGAGCCCAATCCCAAGCCTCTAGCTCTTCTCTCGGGCGAGTTTTTCGAGAAAAAAGGGAATTTTTGGGTTCTCGAACTTCGAGCCGCCACAGCTCCGAAACGGTCGGATCTAGATGGTTGACATTTCGCAGGCTTAAAGCGACCGCCGAGACCTTTCGAACGAGCCCTCATTGATAGTCGTAGCTCGTCCGACCGCTGAGATATGGACAGCCGAAGTTATTCGAGTTCAAGGTGATGCGATTTCGAAAAGTAAAAAATTGAAATTTTCGTCGTTTCGAAGATCTAACTAGACCAATCGAAGCTCCTATATCAGTGTATGTTCCCCGTAAAATTTCGGCCCGCTGGCTCCAAGGACTTCGGAGATACGGGCGTTTAAAGTTTTCGAAAAAATCGACGCAAAATAGAGAAAACCCCGAGATCTTCTCACATATGCATCTGCGATATGCCGTGTTGGTACTCGTTCGAAAGGGAATTTAAGGACGGATCGATTGAGCCCAATCCCAAGCCTCTAGCTCTTCTCTCGGGCGAGTTTTTCGAGAAAAAAGGGAATTTTTGGGTTCTCGAACTTCGAGCCGCCACAGCTCCGAAACGGTCGGATCTAGATGGTTGACATTTCGCAGGCTTAAAGCGACCGCCGAGACCTTTCGAACGAGCCCTCATTGATAGTCGTAGCTCGTCCGACCGCTGAGATATGGACAGCCGAAGTTATTCGAGTTCAAGGTGATGCGATTTCGAAAAGTAAAAAATTGAAATTTTCGTCGTTTCGAAGATCTAACTAGACCAATCGAAGCTCCTATATCAGTGTATGTTCCCCGTAAAATTTCGGCCCGCTGGCTCCAAGGACTTCGGAGATACGGGCGTTTAAAGTTTTCGAAAAAATCGACGCAAAATAGAGAAAACCCCGAGATCTTCTCACATATGCATCTGCGATATGCCGTGTTGGTACTCGTTCGAAAGGGAATTTAAGGACGGATCGATTGAGCCCAATCCCAAGCCTCTAGCTCTTCTCTCGGGCGAGTTTTTCGAGAAAAAAGGGAATTTTTGGGTTCTCGAACTTCGAGCCGCCACAGCTCCGAAACGGTCGGATCTAGATGGTTGACATTTCGCAGGCTTAAAGCGACCGCCGAGACCTTTCGAACGAGCCCTCATTGATAGTCGTAGCTCGTCCGACCGCTGAGATATGGACAGCCGAAGTTATTCGAGTTCAAGGTGATGCGATTTCGAAAAGTAAAAAATTGAAATTTTCGTCGTTTCGAAGATCTAACTAGACCAATCGAAGCTCCTATATCAGTGTATGTTCCCCGTAAAATTTCGGCCCGCTGGCTCCAAGGACTTCGGAGATACGGGCGTTTAAAGTTTTCGAAAAAATCGACGCAAAATAGAGAAAACCCCGAGATCTTCTCACATATGCATCTGCGATATGCCGTGTTGGTACTCGTTCGAAAGGGAATTTAAGGACGGATCGATTGAGCCCAATCCCAAGCCTCTAGCTCTTCTCTCGGGCGAGTTTTTCGAGAAAAAAGGGAATTTTTGGGTTCTCGAACTTCGAGCCGCCACAGCTCCGAAACGGTCGGATCTAGATGGTTGACATTTCGCAGGCTTAAAGCGACCGCCGAGACCTTTCGAACGAGCCCTCATTGATAGTCGTAGCTCGTCCGACCGCTGAGATATGGACAGCCGAAGTTATTCGAGTTCAAGGTGATGCGATTTCGAAAAGTAAAAAATTGAAATTTTCGTCGTTTCGAAGATCTAACTAGACCAATCGAAGCTCCTATATCAGTGTATGTTCCCCGTAAAATTTCGGCCCGCTGGCTCCAAGGACTTCGGAGATACGGGCGTTTAAAGTTTTCGAAAAAATCGACGCAAAATAGAGAAAACCCCGAGATCTTCTCACATATGCATCTGCGATATGCCGTGTTGGTACTCGTTCGAAAGGGAATTTAAGGACGGATCGATTGAGCCCAATCCCAAGCCTCTAGCTCTTCTCTCGGGCGAGTTTTTCGAGAAAAAAGGGAATTTTTGGGTTCTCGAACTTCGAGCCGCCACAGCTCCGAAACGGTCGGATCTAGATGGTTGACATTTCGCAGGCTTAAAGCGACCGCCGAGACCTTTCGAACGAGCCCTCATTGATAGTCGTAGCTCGTCCGACCGCTGAGATATGGACAGCCGAAGTTATTCGAGTTCAAGGTGATGCGATTTCGAAAAGTAAAAAATTGAAATTTTCGTCGTTTCGAAGATCTAACTAGACCAATCGAAGCTCCTATATCAGTGTATGTTCCCCGTAAAATTTCGGCCCGCTGGCTCCAAGGACTTCGGAGATACGGGCGTTTAAAGTTTTCGAAAAAATCGACGCAAAATAGAGAAAACCCCGAGATCTTCTCACATATGCATCTGCGATATGCCGTGTTGGTACTCGTTCGAAAGGGAATTTAAGGACGGATCGATTGAGCCCAATCCCAAGCCTCTAGCTCTTCTCTCGGGCGAGTTTTTCGAGAAAAAAGGGAATTTTTGGGTTCTCGAACTTCGAGCCGCCACAGCTCCGAAACGGTCGGATCTAGATGGTTGACATTTCGCAGGCTTAAAGCGACCGCCGAGACCTTTCGAACGAGCCCTCATTGATAGTCGTAGCTCGTCCGACCGCTGAGATATGGACAGCCGAAGTTATTCGAGTTCAAGGTGATGCGATTTCGAAAAGTAAAAAATTGAAATTTTCGTCGTTTCGAAGATCTAACTAGACCAATCGAAGCTCCTATATCAGTGTATGTTCCCCGTAAAATTTCGGCCCGCTGGCTCCAAGGACTTCGGAGATACGGGCGTTTAAAGTTTTCGAAAAAATCGACGCAAAATAGAGAAAACCCCGAGATCTTCTCACATATGCATCTGCGATATGCCGTGTTGGTACTCGTTCGAAAGGGAATTTAAGGACGGATCGATTGAGCCCAATCCCAAGCCTCTAGCTCTTCTCTCGGGCGAGTTTTTCGAGAAAAAAGGGAATTTTTGGGTTCTCGAACTTCGAGCCGCCACAGCTCCGAAACGGTCGGATCTAGATGGTTGACATTTCGCAGGCTTAAAGCGACCGCCGAGACCTTTCGAACGAGCCCTCATTGATAGTCGTAGCTCGTCCGACCGCTGAGATATGGACAGCCGAAGTTATTCGAGTTCAAGGTGATGCGATTTCGAAAAGTAAAAAATTGAAATTTTCGTCGTTTCGAAGATCTAACTAGACCAATCGAAGCTCCTATATCAGTGTATGTTCCCCGTAAAATTTCGGCCCGCTGGCTCCAAGGACTTCGGAGATACGGGCGTTTAAAGTTTTCGAAAAAATCGACGCAAAATAGAGAAAACCCCGAGATCTTCTCACATATGCATCTGCGATATGCCGTGTTGGTACTCGTTCGAAAGGGAATTTAAGGACGGATCGATTGAGCCCAATCCCAAGCCTCTAGCTCTTCTCTCGGGCGAGTTTTTCGAGAAAAAGGGGAATTTTTGGGTTCTGAAACTTCGAGCCGCCACAGCTCCGAAACGGTCGGATCTAGATGGTTGACATTTCGCAGGCTTAAAGCGACCGCCGAGACCTTTCGAACGAGCCCTCATTGATAGTCGTAGCTCGTCCGACCGCCGAGATATGGACACCGCCGCCTCCGACATGGTGTGGTACATCGAGACCACCCACAGCACAGGCTAGGGTTACGTTCATTCGCTTCTTGAAGACAATTTCAGTTTTGTTGAGCACTAGCTACAAATCAGGTGTTTCCATCCAGGCGCTCACCCTCCTCATGCTTTGGTTTAATTTAAAAATGACTGCCGCCGAACAAAGTAACGATAAATGAACGGTGAATAGCGAAAGATTGTAATTAGATAAATAATAATTTCAATAACTTTCATTTCGTGCTTTTTGGTCTTACAAGCACTCGTAAATATAAAAGTTATTATTTAAAAAGCTGAAGTTACTGCTGCCAGTGATAACTTAAGAAATTTACAGGTAATTGAAATTCTATGTTATTATATGGGAAGAAAGAAAATAGCTAAGTGTGCAACGTAGCGCCACCTGTTAGCAAGTGAGTATTTCTTTCTAGGGACTGCTTATAGATACCTCTCTAGCAGCTGCTTTAACATTTTAACAAACTGTGTTGCCTAGCATTATTTGTTTAAAAAATTTTTTACTGACTTCCGATTACGATTTTATCAAGAATGTCTGTTTCCAGCACTTTTCTTGCTTTACTTTTAACCTTATCAGAAAAATCAATACATTTACTCCAGTTTCACGCTACCAACCGGAGAAATGAGATAAAAATAAAGCAAAACCCGCACTGTTCCAAACACAGCATGGTTGTAGTAGTATTAGTTGTGTGAAGCTAATTTTGCGGTAATATCGATGCTTTGCTGTAGTGTTTAGAATAGATAACGATCATTCGAAGCCGCTCGTTAGCTAATAGATACAAATACAAGGCGGTAATAAGCATGGCAGAAGGCACTTACGAATACGAGTGCATGAGGGCTGAATTGCTGGGTACTGAAAAACCGGAGTACGATGATTTTTTGAAAAAACAAAAGGAAGTCGAAAGCCGGCAGATGCAAGAAGAACAAATAGACGTGGAAAATTTAAAAGTAAGTTGTGGTAGCGATTTTCGTTGGGATGTTTATTAATTCATTCGTTTTTTTTTTTTACTGTAGGAGGCCGAGGCGCAAAACGAGGAGCTACAGGGTGTGGGTGGAAAACTTGACGAACTTAACAACTTGCTGTCACTCACTCAAAAGAAGATTAATAACTTTAAGGTAATTTCCACTTCAACTGGAACAAAATACCCTGTTCGCCTGCAGTAGGCGTTTCGTAAGCTTTTTAGTTTTTTAGTTTCCAAAATTTTTAAACAAAGGGAATATAATTGGAAGTATATGTTTCTTGTCAGATTAATTTAGGAACTAAATAGCATTGGAATCACAATACTTTGACATGGCGAAATTTATTGTTCAATTAATTGAGGAAGTGATTGATTAATTGACCGCGAAATCGGTAGATATATGCTTGTTACATTCCACAATAAATTGGGCAATTTAATGACGATCGTGAATATCGATTTAGTTTAAACGGGAGAATAGTCTAATTTAGTGCGGTTTCGTAGTTATCCTCACTTTCCTTAAAATTTATCCTCACTTTCCTTAAAAACTTTAAACGATATTCGTAGGTACTTTTCTTTTCTTTATTAGGTTGGTATTAAAACAGCAAAGAAAAATCGTTGGAAAATTGTGGTAGAAATTGCTGCGCAACGCGGTATGTATATCACCAACACCATGCAAAATTATAGTGAATATTGAAATTGAAATTTTGTGTTAGATCAGAATTAAAGGCGATTATTATTAAAGAAGTTCGCTATTATAGAATATCTTGCAAAATTGAATGTTTGACTGGCAGAGTAGTGGAAGTTATCGAAGATTATTAGTGGCAACAAATTATTATTATTATTATTATTACATTTGAAATGTGAAATCGAGTTTGATAGTATAATTATCGTAAGTAGTTTGTTAGATGGACGATAACCTAAAATTTAATTGATCGGTTATTAATTTTAGGGAAATATGAAAAAAGCGATATTGCACTCGCGAAAAGTAGAAATTAATACCAAGTTTAAAAAAACAAGGAAAAGCTTATGAATTTGTGCGAGACACGTTAATGTGTTCTGCTATTCAATAGAGAGGACGAAGGCAGGCGGAACTATTCCCTTTTTGCAGCGACTAGATAGACTCGTGTCTATTCGCCTCATAAGAACGGATTCGTGTCGCCTACTGGCGTCTCCGAGAGTCGACAGAACACGAGTCTGTCTAGTCTCTGCAAAAAAAAGTGATAAGTAGAGAGGACAAAGGCGTGTGGAATTGTCGGTGTCTTGCGGTAGACTAGATTTGAGGACCCATGCGACCCTGCCTTCTAAATCGCTGTTAACCCTAATTGGATCCCCTCTTGACCAAATTCTGGCCACATCTTATCTTATCTTCACATCTTCTTATCTTATCTTATCTTCACCATAGCATTATAAGGGGTTCTCTATGTTAGCATTTCAAGCATACGATTTAAATTTAAACAAATTATGCGGTAATTTTTTGTTTAGTAGATGAAGTTCAATATGCATTTTATCGAGTAGACAACCTCCTTGAAACAATTCAATTAATTAGTTAATAATCGATGAAGCAAACTTTTATTTGGATGGGGTTGTTAATAAACAGAATTTTAAATATTGGGGAGCTGATAAACTCAATAAAAGTTTATGTCAGTAATAAATCCAATAGAATTAGTTGTACATTAGCGTAATATGTTTTTTTATTTGACTTACAAGGATTTTGTTCGAATGGTAAATCGCGTTATCTAATACAACATTAGATGAGTTAAAAAAATGTATTTATATTATGCCAGTTTAGGACAACTTGGTGCCAGCGACTTGGCGCAAGACGACTTGGTACAGAGTCAATTCGCGTCGACAATAGACGATTTAATACAAACCGCTTTTAACACATAAGTAAGTATCAGCAGAGACTAGACAGATTCGTGTTTTATCGACTCTCGAGAAAGCCAATAGTGGAATATTTAGCAAATCGATGAATATTTCACTTCCTTCTCGTAGTCAGTAACATGCTTGAATTTGTTATTAAATATTTGCAAATAAATAGAATACTTACGAGGTATTGCTGACAACTATCTGTTAAAAGCGATCTGCATTAATTCCATAGTAACTACGCTAGTAAATAGTGTTAACAATCTAATAGGTATACGAGCCTATTAGGCCTAACATGTTCACGGCAGGGTTAAATCGTCTACGCATTCAGCAGCTCTCTGCGCCGACTTGTCTCTGCGCCAAGATATCTCCGCGTCAAGTTGTCTCGCGCGCAGTTGGTCGCGCCAACTTGTCCCAGGGGTCTACAAACGTAGGATGAACGTAAAAATTATGCATTAACTAAGGAAGAAGCTGCAGAATTGTAAAATAATACGTCCATTTATTTTTACTTTGCAGTACAGATGCAATTCTGTCACCAGTTATATGAAGTCCCGATTGGGTAATTGGAGCTCGTCCGCTTCGTTGGACAGCTCCTCAATCGAAGCGAAGAAGATCGAAGAGGAAGATGACGAAAGTATGCCCGAACTTTCCGAGAAACCCGAAAACGAGAACAACAAACCGAAACCCATCCCTCCGGAATCTCAGAGGAAAAGCGATCTATCGAAAGCGCTAGACAATCACGTCGATAGGTTGGATGCCATGCTGGAAAAAGCGGATAACGCGCACTACAGCATGCAGCACCAGCGAAAACAAATGCAATCCTTCCTCAAGTAGAAAGAAAAATAATAAATAACCGATCGCCAAATTATTTTGACGACGGTGTACCGGTGATGATGAAGGAATTGAGATGTTTAACTTACTGTTGTGATTTTTCTGATTGTTTTATTGAGTAAGAAATTTATCCTCGATGATTGGTTATATATGAACGATATATACAAATATGTATTGCGATATACTATTATGTGTAAAATTATATCGTAGCTTGAATTATTCTGTTATCAAGTGGGCTACGTCTATGAATTCATATCAATATTTCATGAATTGAAATTGATCGGCTGTGCATGTTTGAAAGATTTTTGTGGGTGGTAATGTTTTGATTGGAGATCGAAATTGGAAATATGCGTTTGTCACGGGATCTAAATAACGTAAACGTAATGTGTCTGTATTTATCTGCTATCGGTAGTCGATTCAATTTTATATTATATCCATTATCGTTAAGCGAATGAATGTTATACAAATTAAATAACTTTTTTATTGAAGAAATCTAATTTTGTCCATTGCAATTTGCAAAACGCGATTAGCTAGACCATTCCATTGATGAAAAAAAATTATATGACACACTGCCTGGACTCTTCTAAAGAATTCGTTCCACAAAACCTCGGTAGTTCATTAAAGTTAATTCATTCAAGTTCATTAAGTTAAAGTTCGTTAAAGGTACATCATTAAAGTTCGCAATTTTCTGTGTGCTTCACAGACGTCGGTACGGAAGTGGTCGTTCGGGTGCGTGATTCGTAATACATGCGCAAATTTACGCTTCGCATATTGACTATGCGGTAGAGTGGGGACGACACATGTTACGTACGTAAATACATTCTTCCAAAGAGATTGGCCCTTTCTGGAATAATGAACTGCTATTAAAGCAATATGCATAAACATACGAAAAACAAGAATAGTACATATTTAGCAGCGTTGTATGTACAAATAAAATAATATAATGCATGAAATCATTGATTTCAAAATTGTGTTGCGCGTATAAGTTGCAGTACATGACAGAGAAAAAAAAAAAAGAATTCCAACCGGTCGCCAAACACATGTTGGATGCGTTGCTACTGTAACAAAATCACTTGCACATATATTACTCGAACGACCGACTCCTACAACGACGCCTATGAAACGCACGGAAAGTGGCGAACTAACTTTAAATAAGTTTTGCACGCTACTACATGCTTGAGATCGTTATGTTATCATTAGAGATGATAAAGGCGGGTAGAATTATTCCTTTTTTGCATCGACTAGAGGCAGACTCGTGTCTATTCGCCTCATGAGAATGGATTCGTGTTGCCTACTGGTTTCCACGAGTGTCGACAAAGCACGAGTCTGTCTAGTCTTTGCAAAAAAGTAATAATTTTATCCGCCTTTGTAAACCAAAACGAAATTATCGCCAACCAAATAAATTCTAGGCGGTATTGGATTGTTTTGTACTAGATATATTGAAATAATTGCCTTTTTCCATATAAATCGGTTGATTCCTTTGGAATCTCCTACACCTTTATAACAAAAGCTTTCCCATCTGCAGACTTACAAGACCATTTCTCCCTTTTAGTTCTTCTTACAGAGGCAAGCTTCAATTATACAAATACATCGAACTGTAATTTGTTGTCGGGTTCGACAGAAGTAACATATTGGTTATTTTCTATTATTTTTCACCATTTTTGTTTTTTTTTTTTTCAAATAACTTTTTATGGTAAAAAAAAATTTTTGTTTCTTTAATTCTCAAATTGGTATGAATTGCTTTCATTTCGACAAGTTGAAAAAATTAAAATCTATTAAAAATACGAATTAAGTTAAAGAAGTACGTCAAACGTGAAAATTGAATTCCTTGTACGGCTTCACAGTGTCCTAGGAGTTCCTAAGCATTCCGAGTAATACTTTGAAGCCCATTAGGTGATACGGTTCTACCTTACGTCTAATTTTTTTTTATTAAATCTTCTTAGTTTTTGAGTTTCTCTGCACCTTTTAATTTTAAACGACTTTAGAGAAATAAATCAATGTGTTTAAACTAGGGGAACTAGCGGGGCATTCGATAAAATATCAATGATCGGGAAAAATTGTATCCGAATACTGTCCAACATTGTACTGTCCTGGACGCTCATCTTGTTGAAATCATAGATCCCGGTTTGGCATGTCTGGTTGATCACTATTACGAAACAGATCCAAATGTATGGTACGCATTTGGCTAAACTAACCTGCCCTTGTTAAGGTGTTTCTATCGGCCAATAACTGCAGATATGCCTGTTTACAAATTCGATGCTACGGTTTGTTTGTAGCTTCGTCAGAAAATAAGATATTTAAAATATTTGGATTATTAGACATTTTAATAAAACGGCATTCGCCTGTCGGGATTATCTTCGTTAAGCTCGAGTAGAGCTTGCATTTGCAACAGATCCCAATACTAATCTAGTGGTTGACATACATGGATTATCCGTTGCGTGAATGTAACACGTCTAGAGATCGGCCTTCATTGGTAGCTCATTTTGAGCGGAGTATCTTTAAAATTTTTAGAACGACAACGTTAGTGTTTCGTTTACGGTTGTCATGGTAGCCAAACAACTAACGGCTAACAAAACCATTAAATGGCAAATACATTTGTTTTTTGTTTTTTTTTTTTTTTAGTATCCCGGAATTACAATTTGAATTTTTGTATGTACATTTAATCAACCGTTAAATTCAAACATTATGTCGAATTAAAGCGAAGTAGGTCAAACGCAAGTGTCTTTAAAATTTGGCGAATATTCAAATTCACAACAGCCCACTTGATAGCGGCTAACCGCAAAAAGCTTGATACATGCAAAACGTTAACGTTGTTGATTCTGACGAGTAAACATATTTTTTAGCAGGTTACAATGACTATGATTTAACGTCGTAGAAGATAATATCGACTAGTAGATCATTTGCGCGATTTTGTATTTCTCGTACGCGGTGGTCTAAATTTGTAAACGATGATTTCATTTATTTCTCACTTGTTGTGCCTTAAATTTCTATTAATATCACGGACAGATTTAATTGAAATAAAAAGAGTCGTTAAATTTAATTACGTTACAATTGAAAGTTGAATATATAATAAAAGAACTAAGAAATACAATTATGTAGAAAATATTAGGAATATTTATATCGAATCACTAAAAAAAATTAGATCACCTGTAAATACAGTTTGTGCTTCCACACTTTCACGTTTTTGAAATGAATGTACTTCTGTCTATTGGATGTCCTTGTTTTTCTATATCAATAAAGGTTGTAAACAATAGAAATTGACTTTTTTACTTCGTGCTCTTTCATTCCTCAAAATTGCTCATTTTGAAGAATGAAAAAAGAGCAACTAATTTTTGAGTAAATTGAATTAATACTGTGTAACGGGGCTATATCCGACGATTTTTAAGCATTTTTTGGTATAAAGCAGGTAGAGATTATCGGATATGGGAAGATATGCGGGGTTATTTTGGACGACGTGGTTGTTCAATGGAAAATGGTGCCCGCTCGATATAAAATTACATTGCAGCCTTTTTCGGGTGAATGAAAACGAAGAAACAGCGGTTTTAGGAGGAAAAAATATGGTTTGCAAAAATAGGAGTTTATAGTAAGTTATATAAAAACATCTGTACGCAAAAAAAAATAACGGCTATTGCTTTATAATAAACAATGGAATATGTATTTTCAAAAGTACTTAAACATAGAGATAAAAATATAATATTTTGAAACGGAAGAGTATTAATAAAAGCGACATTTTGAAAAATTAAACATATATGTACAAGGGCAAGTAGATAAAATATTTTACCTACTGTACGCCTAAAATATGAAGAAAAACAAAGATTTTTTTACCTTGATATTGTCTTACGCAGCTAATTACTATAATCGATTTTTTTTAACCTTTGCAGCAAAGCATTTTTCATTGTCTTTTTTGTATCCTTGTCATCGTATACTAATCATACAAAACAGCCCTGTAATATCACAGGGGGTTAGTTGATACTTGATATTCGAAGTCGGTCATGGGATTGTCAATAATTTCGTTTGAAGTCGTCTTCCCCTTGGAAGAGTCTGCAGAAATAACTTCCACATTCTCCTGGCCCACTGTTCCATTTGTTGCCTGCAACAAACTGTCTTAGCAGGAGTGTTTCGTAGAAATGGTCTTTTGGGTGATTGCGGTTTTTTTTTTCAGTAATTATAAACGTTAGCGTACTTGATACTATTGGTCAATAAGCAGAAAATTGCAAGTCCTTCTATTCCAAAAGGAAAAGATCATCTTGACATTATTTGCAGCGTGTCCATCCGGTGCGTTTCCGAGCTATTTATGGAAAAATTGTCAAACGCAATTATTTACTAATAGTAATTTCCTTAGTTGTCGATGAATATAATGGCATTTATTAGATTTCGCGGATGGTTTATGTTGGTAGTAGTTTCGGTAATAGCGGACAAATTCGTCTGTATTACATCAAGAAATTGTGATGAATTATTGCCGGAATTATCAACTTAAATTATCCGCAAAATTTACAAAATTTCAGCTCTAATGATGAGTGTTGAAGGCCTCGCTTCCGGATTTCTTTCCGGCTATCTAAGCGTATCCGGTAAGTTATTTACTATGTTATGTTACCGTTTTTATTTCGGTTATTTCAGCGCATTGACGCTACTGCTAGGCAATCGATTTGTTTCGCTCTGCCTATCAGTGTTAGCGTAGTAATCGAATAAGTTTTCAGAATTCGGTAATTAATACTTTTCTAGATATCAGTACTTGCAATTTCGGGTGTTTGTAAGTCGTATAATATTTTAGTCTTATCCTTTCTGACACTTCTTTTTTATTTTAGTGACATGGATATGTGTACGTATAGTTAACTAAACCTTTCAAATACTTGCCGTACATACACGGCTGCGAAACGTATTCGTCATAAAAGTTAATTTAAAAGTTAAATAAAGTCAAAAGTGATAACTAATGCGTCTACGAAGAACATTAGCACTAGTTAGTTATTTTCAATGCTTTATGTTTTCTACGAATAACTTGATAATTTACTAAGCCTTTAAATTGTAAGTTATATCCGCTGATAAGTAATAAGTAATAACTGCTTACGATATACGCGTTGCATTTATTTTGCATTGGTGATATACGTCCTGCGTTATTCCTACAACAATAGAAACGTCTTGCAAAAGATAACAATACTTAAAGTAAGCATTCTCGATTCACGTAAAAGACAACAGAAATAATGTTAGATTTAGTATTAACTTTGTATTGATATATTCAGTAGCGACGTAACATCGAAAGTGTCGACAAGTGTCAGTTTATAATTGTCTGTGTTTGTCGAACCTCAAATAAATTTTTTTAACGGCTGATTAAATTTCGTTAACTTGTACTTTTAATGTACTAATAGTAAATAGTGGATTATTAAGGTTGAGATAGAATATAGACACAGATTTCTACTTCGCTCTGGCAATAATTAATACACGTCTAGATAATTGTCAGAAAATTGATGTATCTCTATGTGAGCAGAAGTGATTTGAGATTGAATGATTATATTTAATTCTATAATCATAATTATCAGTAATGGTTTGTTGTTTAAAGCAATTAGTAAGTGTTCTTCCGTGTATATGATGATCAACTAACGTGAATGTATCCGCTACTATCGGGATAATACAACTGAATTAAAATTATTTCAATTGATTTATGTTTATCGTTAGTGGTTTTCTTACTACAATCTATATCGTATACACGCATTTTTTTCAGAAAATATTGATAATTGATATCCATTAAGTATTTCTTTTAATCAACGGATTATGCATGAGTAATTTTTTGAATGCTGGTGAATATTTATTGATTAATAATAATAATAATAATAATAGAGCTTTATTTCATAGAAAATATGTGTACGAAACGAGTCAAAGAGAACGAGACGAGAATTAAGTATAAACATGGAAACAGAAGTGGGAATATCGAAATACAAAAAAAAAAATTATATGCATGACTATAAGCTTAGTAGTGCGAGCAATCAAGGTATAAGAAACAGTATTGCTCACAAAGAACAAAGCTTTTTCCCATTTCGTCTCATCGTCGAAAACTTTGTCAATACTATTTTAACAACTTCTTCCGTTATCGTACCAACATTTACACGTTCCATTATTTTGCTGACTATTAAATGTGGCTTTCATGCACGATCTGCGTATAAAACACAGAACTATCCTTCGTCAGTAACAACCAGTAGTAATTGTTTCCTACGTCGGTTTTAACTTTGTTTACGATTATTTGGAAATAGCGTTTTTGATTTCCACCCGTACACTTTGCTAAAAAATTTTGATTAGCTAGTTTTCGGAAGGGTATATTTGCAGGGCTTCGCAGGGATCGCTGTAAAAATCGAAATTAGGATTGTGATGAACATCGGCCTTTAAATGGTCCGTAAATCCAGATTTCTTGGAATATGTTAGAGTAAGTGAAGCAAGTTGTCCAATAAATCTCCGTGTGGCTGATAACTTCGAAACGATCGTGATGAAGACAACGGAAACCAAATTAATTTATCGGCACAAATTAAAGAAAATGATAATTCCAATAATAGGCGATAAAAGGAAATCAAATTTAAGGGAAATAAAAAGGGAATTATAGCAAATGTGGTAGAGTAAATTAAAACTAATTAAAACTAGAGAAAACGAGGTTAAAGAGGAAACATGCACAACCGTGTTTTTAACTATTCTTTAACGATTGACTCGCATGCAGGGCGGAGATCATGTGGCTTGACTAGGGACGTGCGTAAGCTGGCGCGACACTGCACGAGCGTCTATACTAAGCGATCAATCCGCAGTATAATCATAACTAGAGAGGATAAAGGCGGATGAAATTATTACTTTTTCGGAAAGACTAGACGGACTCGCGTTTTATGAACTCTCGGGGACACCAGTAGGCAACACGAATCCATTCTCGTGAATAGTAGACACCCGTCTATCTAGTCGTTGCGAAAAAGGAATAATTCCACCTGCCTTCGTCATCTCTAGTCATAACTTCAAAAGTATGTGGCAAACTGACTTGAATGTAGCTACTAGTTGCCATCTGCCTTGCGATTGGTTGATTGTATTGATGCAGTGCCGTGGTGGCGTAGCACGCAGTAGCGCCAAAGTTTGACGTTTGAAAAGTCTAACTTCCTTTCTTATATAATTAGACTTGTTCGATTTATATTTTCCGAGCACACGAAAATAGTAATTGGTGTACAAGTTGACAACTACGTAAACCGAGAAAAATCCGTCCGAAATTTAGACAAGTGTCGCCGCAATTCAATCAATGAAAAAAGTGTAGTCGGCAACGATCTGCAATTAAAACGTAATCAATCCCAATTGTTTCTGTCGGTTGTCAAAGTAATTAAAAAGATTCGGACTAACAGTGGTTTGTGAAGTGTCTCCGTGCGTAAATAGAACACCAAAAGCTAGCGTACTTTTTAGTTGTTATTATTAGTTCGCTTTTATATGCGTTTGTATTAGGCGGCGGAAATACTGAGAGGACCTATTTTATTCAACGTAAAGTTAGCAAGTGGAAATCGGCGGCGCGCGCTTGCGTCTCACAACGCCTCCGGTCGCCGCTGTTGTAAGTGAATCAGGAAAGGTAAAAATCAGCGTTGAAATTCAGTTCGAGTCCGTACGTTCGCCTGGGAAGGTGTTTCACACACACACTGGTCTCCGTCAATAATTGAACATCTCCCTCATTCATACACAGGATCCCATTTTTAATTAACAATAACAGAAACGCAACTAAATTTTTCGAGAGAACCCAGCGTATACACGAACACTACATACAAAAAAAAAGAGGAAAACAGCTACAGCCGCGTTTCATTTGAGCATCGCTTTCGCGTGTGTGATGGCTTTTCTACGTACAGTTCTAAGGTACAGTGTTTATAAAAAGTACGGTTATGCATTGACCAATTCGCAAGACTGCTGTGGCTTCGGGAAAATCAATCAGATCGCTCTGAAATCGACCACCGCCACTGGAGCTCTCATACAGAATAATACAGCGGCCCCCGTTGGATCCGCCTCGCCGAAAGATCCCCTAGATATCACCTTCGAAGATCCGATCGCCGCCTTCAAGAGCAAGACGACATGGGAACTGCTCAGAGCGTACATCGTCTATACCCTGTGCTCTTTCGAGACTTTGGTTGAAAATAATATGAAGGTAAGCGCGTCTTTTTTTTTTCTCGATATTTTCCAGTCCAAAATTCGAATTAGATAGTTATGTAATTCGAAAATATCGATTAGCTCTCTCGGCCGGCATCTACGGCGGGGTTGGTAGTCTTGATTCCCCAGCGTTTTATTGATTAGTTTTTTTGGCAGTGACGTTTTACTTCCTTTCGTTGTGCCACAGTCTAGTCGGCGGTCTAGTTTCGATTTTATCATAATCGCGAGTTCAAATAGTTACATAAAAGCTTGCAGATGCCCGGATGTTGTTCTGTAGCTATATTTATAGTGACCTCAATGGCACATGGCTTAGAACCATACTTATTGCCAATAATTGTTAGATCAATTCTAATTGTGAAGGCGTTTATTTCTTCTTGCAAATTGCATTTGCTATTGGTTTTAATTGGTTTAGTAAACTTAGCGAAGATATTGTTTAATGCGGTTGAGGGCTGAATATACATATAGGATACGACTGTTAATACTAATAATGTAATTGCGTACCTAATTTAACACCTATTACAAGTTATTTTAGAATAATTGAAGATTAATTTTTTTTTTTTTGGAAAACAATAATTTTCGGTAAATCGATTCTACAATATAACAAATATAAAAAACATAATAAAACACAATAAACTTGTAAAATACTGGAATACTGATTATTAATACGCGATACATGCGACTATGCTGTTTAAATTCTAGCCAATATTTCAATTCAATTCAATTATTGACGTTGTTGGCCTGACTGAAATTTTGGCATTGTTGTTCTTCATTTCTCGGACTGCGCAAAAGTCGTAAAATTATTTTAAAAACACGTTTATCTCTTTACAAAACGTGTTCTAATATAACTGACCTAGCTAACTGCGTCGTTTTAAAATGTAAATATCAAGGAATTTCGTCTATTTAGATAACTATTTTGGGCCTTAATTTTGGGGTTCGATATATTTTTGAAACTGAGAAAAAACAGATTTTGCTTAAAATTCTTTTCGCTGCAATTAAGTGGGATATTTTTATTTGGTTTCCAATTAAGATTTAGTAATTGTATTTACTTGTTTCATGCCATTGTCCAATAATTATCATGGTTTAATGTGTGGATAACCTTCTTCGATATATTTGGACTCGTTTATCATTGAGACGACCTTCAATGCCCTTTATTGCACTTGCACCACCCTAAAATGCTGAATTAGAACACATAGTTAGGATGAAATCCGGCGAGTAACTCGTTGATTTAAATAACGTTGATTTTTTTAGACAAAAACATCCTAATCTTTTTAGGTGCCTAATTACGCGCTTTCAAGGTGTAGGTCAAGAGCGACCTCTCACCCCCTTAATTTTTTCAAATGTAAAATTTGTATTAGCTAGATGGGTCTGCGTAATGTGCGTAGAAAAGGCCAATTTTTCTGAGTAAAACTAAGAAATGATTATTGAATTTTCTATCATTGAAGAGGCCCTATTGTACTGAGTTTAAATTATTATTCACGGTATTTTGCTTGCCGTTAAGTTCTCTGAGATTCCATTAATTTTCTGTTGAATTTGAAGGAATCACCGGATTTTTGTATGTTCTCGTTCTGGTGATTGTCGGAGGTCAGTGAATCAGTTTTAAAGAAGAGAATATAATACTTGGTAATTCGCAGCTGATCTTCATCCAATTGCTAACATTTTTCTGCAATTATACCTAGAAACTTACAATAAACGTGATATTTCGTCCACTTTGCATCGTGATGGCTGGAAAACCTTTTAACATGTTAAATTAGATGACACCGCCGTATATATAAAAGCTATACATTTTTTTTGTAATTAATGTAAGAAGGTAGTTGATCAATTTTCTGAATCGAAACTAATACTAAAGGACGATGGAATGCGTCTTGCTTAGAAGAAGACTCATCCTAAAAATTTGTTTCCTGAGACATTTAAAAATATACTTCATGGAGTAGAAGATCGGACGCTGCGGAAAAACAGCATGATTATTTATTTTCGAGGAATGATACAATAAATTATATTGCAGTTGGCATATTTGGGGCGATCGAAACTGATTTAAACTGATTTTAGCCAGCAATGTCAAGTCATGCCGACGAAAGTGACTATTACTGTTAAAATTCAGTACTTGCAGTCCACAATGCAGGCAAATTGTTTATTATAGTAATAGACCCTTCATTTCTATAACCCTGACTAATGGATGATAAGTGTTTAATTACGAAAATACAAAAAAAAACTATTCTTCCAATGTTCAATTTGAATCTCGTTCTATAGGCAACTGTTTTGTTTCTAAAGATACAAAGAAGATACAAAAGAATTGAATTTTTTGCAGCGGATTTAGAACCTTGTATCAGAAAAACAACAAGTACTAGTTCATGGGAAATGGTTCAAACTTTGGTTTTCTAAAAGGAACACCTTCTATATTTTTACATTATCGGAAAATAGTACCTTTCGACCACCTATCCGTTGTATTTTCTATTGTTGTGTTGTTAAAGCTTCTACTTCTTAGTACAGTAAAAACAAGTGAAAGTATTTGGTTAAGTGTTTCATAAAAGAAAAAAAATCAAAGTTGTAGTAATTTCCGGTGAATAGGTATGATCAATTGTCTATCTGATACGGGATTCTGAATCCATGGTAAAAATTCAATTGTTTTGTAATATAATCTTTAGAAACGAAAAAGGTTACGCATACACCCTATAAAATGGGGCTCAAACTGAACATTGTGTGCATTTATATTGTAGACTTCTGTTGACGAAATAGGAAAAATCCGATCGAGGACATTTTTAACAATAACATTTCAACACTCGGTAGGATTCGAATTCCTCCTTATCCTAGCAATTGTTCAGCTCCGTTGCCAAGTTCCATTACTTTTCCTAAAAATTGAATTTTCTTAAAAGTTGAAACTAGTTAAAACTTTAGCTAAACGGCGGAAATTGTTAAACTATCATCTGTACAATTTTTATCAAACGTCTTTTTTTAACCTATCATGTAAAATGTTGTAAGAACATAGATTGATTCTCTAGCTCGGAATATGTTCATCTGCCCGCGTCCGTACCTTTGGTAACTCTAACTTTTTAAAGCTAACGCGAAAATGAAGTATGTATTTCGTAATACGTATAAAAGAGCAGATTCATTCGCTATTGAAATATATGCAGATCAGTACGCCTAATTTGCCTTGTCATTCAATAACGCTATTTACGATTTCATCAACGATGAAATAGTAAATATCGATTCGTCATTAATAAGCTGTAATGATTCTTATTTGAATACAGAATTCGATTGTAATTGAACGATTGTAAGTTTTAACCTTAATAATTACGAACTGTTAATTAGGTGGATGACTTCGCATTACGATGGTATTTGAGCAATCTGTTCTGTATATTTTATAGTACATTTCGGATGTTTCCATTTCTACATTCCATTGCCTTCAAGTTCCTTTTCCTTGATCTTTTCGTTTTGGTTTGGTCAGAAAATTTTATTTTGTAAAGTGATCCTCTTTCACTATAGAAATGCACACTTTGAGTTTTTTTTTTCCTACGACCTTGCCTCCTGCGTTTGTTGCATTTACAACGGTCCAATACACAGTGAATGGACAGACAGAGGTTTGCACTAATTTTTTTGTGACGCATATGCTTCTTCCATTTTCAATGAAGGCAACAGTAAGAGCAACTTCTATGTTAACTTAATAATAATAATATTAAACTATTCCTAAACATTTTTAAATTAAATAACGCCAGTGGCGTTACGTTCATTTTGTTTTTCATAATTTTAGTTTAATCATAAGAAAAAGTAATAATTTTCTTTTGGTTTACGTGTCTTTTAGAAATCTGGTAAGATGTACTAAATACGTCAATATGGAAAGTCGTAAAGATATATGTAAATAATTCTGTCGATTAACTTTCGGCCTCTAACTAAAAACTAATAAATACTTCAACGACCGTTTCAAGTAAATATGGAAGCTGGTCTTCATTAAGTTGGATAATTGAAATGCCATTGCGTTCCTCTTATTTGCGAGTATGTATTTGTTTTTTTCATATTTTTGTGGTTATTATAAATGACGTAGCCGAAAAATACACGGACATAAATTCAATTCATTCGCATTTTAGAAAATTCTTGGCAGCGCTCAACGGAAGTCTGCGACTTGATAAATTCAACAAACATTTGGCAACGGAATTTTTGACCTATTTGCCTGTTTCAGGGTATTGCTTTTACACATTTGAAAAATCAACTCAAACAAATGCTCCATCTACGATGTTGTTTTCGACGTTAGCCAAACCATATGGAAGTTTTATGGGACTTTTGTGGTAACTTATTTTTTTACTTGAGTGTGCGGTTTCATTCGCAGCTGGTCGTTATGTAAAGAGTAAAAATGTTTAAGGTTATGCAGTGTTAACCGGCGTTTTAATGTTTTTAACGTTAAAACGCCGGTTGAAGACAAGTAATTCTCATGAAAATAACAACCTTGATATAAACAAATGAAGGTCGTCAGCTTATATATATATATATAAAAATACTAGCTTACGCCAAGAAAAAAACGAGGTAGATTTTCCTCGAAACAAACATAAACATATTTCTTCTTTTGTTACAGGACAGAATTTACAAAAAATTACTATACTGAAGCCGTTATACGAAATTAAGCAAATGTGCCGGAACACCTGATTTCTAACTTAATGGTCGGAGCGTACAAAAGTTTTTATGTCTTTTTAGAATATCAGATATGCCTTTACGACATGTCTGAAATTCTAAGTGATTCTTAAAGCACTAAACAAGTAAATTTTATCTATGGTGCATGGCATATATGCAACGATTTTAATGATGTCGCCAACATTCTTTAAAACATCACCGTAGAAGTTAAAAAATTAAGTTTTTCTAATATTTAAGCATTACTTACTTCAGTTCGAAATGAAGCCACTAGTTTAATTCTTTACGTGTTTATAAGAAGCAAGCTTCAAATGTTGAAAGAGTTGGAACATCGAATCGGGATGACATATTCAAAAATATCTCCGTAAATTATTTGGAATTTTTAAAGAGGATTCGTTTAACTATGAATGTTTTGTAAATGATATGATAAGGCTAAATAGTATTTAGTGCTTCTTATTTTCTTATCGGGTATCATTATATTTTTTTCAAATTAAAATCCGTTTTACGTACAATTGTTAAAAAAAAAATGGTTGAAAATTGGATGATATCCAAGGTTTTTCAATGGAAATCGTTGGTTGTGATACCTGTTAAAAATTCGTTAAAGTCATAGAAAATCTATAAAAGTTTTATTGGAGATAGTTCTCTTTCAAAAAGTATCGGTTTACTGTATAGAAGAACACCAATACATTACAAAATGGAGTTTGTAGTTTTTAATATATTTCAAAATAAACTATTTATTCATTTCTTTATGTATCCCCAGTAAATCAAAGGAACGTGCGATATTTTTGAAAAGCTCTGTACTAGTATCTCCTATCTTGAACAACACAGCAGCACAGTAGCATTTGCAAAAATATGTTTTATGTGGGAGGCGTGCAGTTGCTATTTGTAGAAGAACACACAATTCAAAAACCACGTTTTGCAATGTACCTCTTCATGTACGTTTGCATAATAACTGTAAATATACAGTTACTACAAACAGTGTAATAACATTATTTGTACGGGATAACTGGTAGTTGAATGTATGTTTTTGCGCCCGTAGTAGCAAAACTCATTTGGAATTAATTTAGCTAAATACATATTTTGCAAAAGTCATGTCATAAGACATTTTCTTAATTGAACAAAGTATTTTATATTCTAGAAACTGTTAAAAATGGAAGAAGTATTATTAAAAAAACTAGGCGTATGTAACAAAAGAAGAAGAAATTTAAAACGTACGAAAAAAAATAAAAATAAATTAGGAACCGTAATTACCTATTTTACTTAAGATGGCACCGGTTTGAAATAATCGTCTTCTCTTTTTCGCTTAAAGCAACTTAAGTTGTTAAAACAAAAAAATGCGTAAAAATGCAACAGTTTCAGAATTACGTACGTATATTATACGTAAATACGTACTTATTTAAGCCAATTAGCGGCGGATTTAATTCCAGCGAGTGCAACGCGTTTTCCTCGAAATAGAATTAGTCCGGCATTAACTTGTCAGTGATTCTTTTAATACTTCCGGGCACTTTATTCGTCAATTGTTCCCGTTTGCAACGATCTACAACGGGTATTATTTTATGCATTTTTGTACGGGGATTTCCACGAAACCCGTTCTTTTAAGAAGCATATTAACCTGATTTTAAAAATTTGTAGCAGGAAAAGGTGCGTTCGCTCTCTTAACATATTACGACTTAATATATTACATATTAACTCATAACAAATTACCTTTAGACACCTATTGCTTCCAGATAAACGAAAAGTCACAACCAGCTCTCGTAGTTTTTATGGAATTACATACTTTTTATTGATTTTTTTTAGTTTATGTGGATTGTTATGGGACGATTTGAATTAGTTTCCTGACTCTAAAATCAACCGATTTTGAGTTATTTTCATTTTTGTTTCTTTTCCATTTTATAGTGTGTTACTCGTCAGAAACATAATTAAATGAATTTGTGTCGTGTTATACCGAAGACAACAAAAAGTTAATATTTCCCCGTGGAACGTCTAGTTTATTACATTCGAGGTGCTCATGAACCAATGAAACACTTCGCTATCACCCTTTACCACAAACACTTCACTTGATCTGTACGATCGTTTCGATAGCTAAGTTATCATCTCCAGCAGCAATACTAAACTTCAATGCTGACGATGATAGCATCAAGTGAAGTGTTTCAGTGTTCGAGTACGTCATAAATCAATCGAGCAAATCGATTTCTTCCTAGTGGAACACTCTATATATGTATATGTACACTATCGTAAGCAAAAACACACAAAACAGTTATAATGCTATAAATGATTTATTTAAACGTATTTTCTTCTTTTAAAAAATCGTCAAAAGCGCCAAACTAAAATATTTTAAATACATTTTATATGATATGTATAACAAGTAATATAACAGCACAACATAAAACGGAATGAAAAATCCGAAACATTATGATATAAATTAAAGCTTGCACATGTTCGAAATGTTTTCCGTTCTGTTCAAGATCCAGTTAAAATTTAAATAAAAAAAAGCTTTATCTTTCATATGACGCCAACAATAAAAATCAAGAGAACTCAGGTCGGGAGATCTAGGAAGGTTCATCGGAACCGAGTCATCGATCTTCAGAAATAGGTATGTTGAAGCATCTCGCGCGGTAGTTTGCTTATAAATATGGAAACCATTCGCCTTAATATTTATAAACATTTGGTGCTTCTTACAAATTTCATACCTAATGTAATGATTATGAATTCATTGGAACTAAAAATATCTTGAAAATTCCTTTCGCGGATTTTATTCTGTTTAGTAATGATAATTTGTTCTTTTAGCTGGATTGCTCGAAAGAAAGGTTTAAACTTAATATATGTACATACATACGTGCACTTTATACCTTTTTAAAATCGAAGTTGTTGCGAGTATTGGACTGTTGGGATAACCATGAAAATAGCCGAACGCATTTATTTCACTACCTTGTTATCCTGTTACAGGTTTTAGTATCGTTTACGTCCGATTGTACGTCTGAAGTTAGATTTATTCTGTAATAATCGTCTATTTGTACGGGCTGTTGTTTCTTATTCTCAGGAGTAATAAATCAAATTTGACGTTGTTATTATACATTAGGTTCCTAATGATACTAATCTCTACTATTTATATTAATTGCATATTGCCTATTATTGAAAGGTACAAGACGCATAATCAGCATCGGATACACATGCGAGTTATCGGTTGTCGGTTTTTGCTGATTGAGTAAAACTGATTTTATAGAGTTCCGTGCAACAAAAGAAAAATGTTAATTTGTAAATAATTTTTTTACACGTTAAGGTGACTACTTAATAATTTTGAAAAATTCATGCTACTGCCTTTGTAGGTAATCTTATACTTATAAGAATAACAATATATACATGTTCAGTGTTTAATAATCAAGATGCATGCATTTGTGTAATTGTCTTTTACTTTTGTAATTATTTTAATTCACTTTGATTGTCTAATTTCCCTTTATTCTTATGCACGGTTTATTGTCGATTATTAAAGTAACATTAAGAGACTCTTCCGCAACTCTTTTTTGGACTCATTTTGGAAAATTATTAAAATTGTAACTTGGCTCTGAAGTATTCAGTATGTTAGTAGCTTTTTCCAAGGAGGCGTATACATTATTTGACTATGGTAGTCGGTCACCCCAACTAAATTTAGACGTTCGAATACGTCGATACGCATCTATGTTTTTATGAGCGTTCTCTAACGAATCCAATGTCGTGATAAGCGTGATATGGTAAGCTATGCTTTATTCCTACAACTTTTTACGTTTATAACTATCTCGTTCGGGATCCCGTACTTAAATATAAAGGTGTTAACGAATATCTTAGTTACAGTTTCAGCTTTCTTATCTTTAATTTCTGATTTGTAATTTTAGAGAGTACGTTCTAAACGAAAAAAAGAAACAAAAATCAAAATAATTCACAATCAGTTGATTTTAGAACAGAGAACTTGAATATAAATTATTCCACAACAACCCACAGCATCTAAATAGTCAATAAAAAACGTGATTCAAATAAAAATATAGAAGCTGCTTATAACCGGTTTAAAGATATTTTGTTATAATAGGATATGCCGATTGCTAGAACCCTGCACGGATATATATTTTCCTATCCGCATCCATGCATGGTCTCTTTTCGCATCGGTATCCGCATTTTATATCTTTATAGTATAGTATATTAAAAATAGCTGGTTGACACCTTTACGCAAGCGCTTGCCCATCTTCGCTTGTACAGAGGAAAGTGACTGAAATCAAACGAGGGTGATTCGTGAAAAATATAGGGTGCGCGTACTTTTGCAAACTAAAAGGCGTAATTTTGTTTAAATATCTCTAGCCAATAGCGATTTTATTGTTTCCGTTATTAAAGCAGTTTCAGGGTAACCTAATGTTATTGATTCTGTATTTACTAACAATAGTCTGCCATCATAGTGTATCCCACCTTCTTTGATATTTTCATTGTTACCCAAGAAGTTGTTAGCCAAAGTAACAAAACAACACCGAGCAGAAGCTTCAACATCGGTCATGGCTTTTGGCAAATTCAAGTCGTTAATGAGCTTGCGAATTTAAGGACCCTCAAAATTTACGACCTTTGATCCTTTATGTAAGGCTTTGGTAAATTATATCATGAGCCCTAGCTTTATGTGAAGCGGAGGCAAAATGATTTCGAGCAAAGACTCGTTTAAACGATAAACTCTCGTTTATTGCGATATAATAATTACAGTTGTCGAAAGCTGTTGCCGTTCTAGCAGGAACAAAATGAGAACTTAGTTGTTATGCATTATTTTAAAAACTAGAGCCAATGAAATTTCAAAAAGAAATTTTGAAAAAAATCTTTTTTAAATCTTTTTTTGGTCTGTGATACATACGTTCGGTTTTAACGATGGTACGATAAGTAAAAGACTTGTGCTGAACGTCTCCGAAAGTTTTGACAATGGGAACGAAGAAAATGTGTTGGGTTGGGCAAACTGTATTTGTATGTTTACTTTTGTATACAATACTATAACTGTTCTTTAACAAACTCGCGGATTTGGGTTTTGAATAACAATGATTAAGCGAGGATTCATTTTATCTGCAGTCGCATGCGCAGTATATCCGCATCCGACCCGCAAAAATTTAGCGGATACCCGCAAAATATTCCCTGATACCTTCAAGTACACAGGGCTCCATTGCCTGCTACACATTTTCAGAATATCGAAACTTCTAATAAACGGGCTTCGTAGGAATCCGTAATATGCTAATGGTCCAAAATATAAATTGTTAATTTCTTAATTTCAGTTTGAAATGAAGCGGATACTATCCATGTAGACTTTTGGAAATCCCAGTGCTATCCACGGTTGCTTTAGATAAAGAAATCCGCTAGCATTAAAATAGATTACACGGGGATAAAGAGATTTGCTCCGCGTGAGTGTGCACTTACTAACCATTCATTTAATATTGCAAAACCTAATCCAGAGGTGTAGATAAAGTGTTTTATCGCCATTTTTGCTGGACGCAATGCTACCGGGAAAGGTATCGCTTCTTTTGTACGTTTAAAGCTTGCCTTGCAGTGATGTGAAAATAGTTGGCTGTATTTATTTATAAACGTGCCAACAGGCGAACCGATATCGGATCTGCGTCCGTAACGTTAAAGGAGCAGCTTATACTTGGACCTTATCTCCTGTATTGTTGTCACTGCATGGAACGAGCAGTAGACAGTCTGGCTGTTACATGAGCACTCCTTTCCTTCAAGTAGTCGCAAATATGTTTTAAGCGTTTATCGCTTTCTCAAGATAAGGGCTTTTCGTTGAGTCAGTATTACGCGAATGTGTACGCAATAGTAAATGTCTCCTTGTTGATCTGATAGGTTGGTTTAGCATGTGATGAATGGCAGGTAGACTGTTACAGATACTATTACAAGTACGCGAATCTTTACTTGAATCAAGTAAATCTCCCATTAACGATAAATAGCATTATTATTCGACATACGGATGCTTCACGAGGACGAGAGGGAAGAGTTTGGAAAATTTTGAAAACCTACATGTACTATTTTGTAGCTGTTAACTTTATTTTAAATAGAGTATCCTATATGTTATTACGTTTTTGAATTCCTAGTTCAATTTCGAGGATAGTTTGATAAAACAGCTATGTTGCTATTTTTAACCGTATCTGAAATACTTACGTTTTGAATATATTTGAAAGATGGCGACAAATGCATGTGAACGTTTATATTTGCAGAAATGTTTAACTTGAAAAATTGGAATTTTTCAGTTAAAGGATAGGATTAGAAAATGAATGAGTTTTTCGAAAACATTATAGGTACAGCTATCCAACAATTACGATCACACCTTCAAATTGAAGGTGTAATCGTAATTGTTTCTCATTACGCATTTAAAATGGATACTTTTGAAGATATTTAGTAAAAGGAGAAAGGTGTATGTATGTAGAATTGTTAAGTTCTGGGAAGTAAAGGAAGCCTGCGGGCTTGAAATTTTCCAAATTTCCTGATAATAAACATATTATACAAACATTCAAACGCGCATTTTATTTCATTTCATTTATGGTTGCGTTAACCCACCGAGTACACAATTTTAATTATACTTAGACACAGCCGCGGAGAAAATATTAATTGATTGGAATACATCCTGAAACTTGAAACTTTCCATATCAAAGTACTAATTAAAGAAAGAAACGCATTTTGGAAGCGTAATAAATATTACTTCTTTTGTTTTTCTAAAATGTAACATTTCATAAGAAAGAGAAAATAGGTGGTTTTATTTAAAAAAAAGGAAAATTTCGATATTTTTTGATTTTGAAAGTTAATTTTAATTGACGGACATGCGCTGTATACAGTAAAACAAAACGGTCAACTTAATGTTTGAGTTTTCCAAGTCCAATACCTATTCTTCCGCCAAAAAGTGCAAGTACTTCAAATATGATTAGAAAAAATAGCATGTTTTGTTAAATGGACTTTAAAATTGAACTTCATTGGAAATTCAATAACGCAATAATTAAAGTTCTTCAATTTTCTTGCGCTTCACGAAATTTGCAAAGATTAGACAGATTCGTGTTCTGTTGACTTTCGGAGAAACCAGTAGGCAACCAGGAGGCAGTCTGTCTAGTTTCTACTAATTTCGTGAAAAGCATAGAAAGAACTTTAGTAATAATAGATGAGGTATTATATTTAAAATGAGGTAGATAGTAGAAGACTTGAAAATATTTTACTTTAGTGCGGGTTTTAATACATTGCTTGGGAAATATGGTAGAAATACATCCAAATTATTCAGTTTAAATATATTTATGTATTTGTGCATGAAAAAAATATAAATGTTGGATTTGTAGCGCCGTTGACTGAAAACTTTATTCGTGAAGAATGTAATGAAATCGTCCGGACAATAAACAGGTTATTATCTCTATGCTAAACTTTGTCGGCAATGAAGGTTTGTTCAAATGTAAAATGTTTGAAAATTACAGGGGTATTGATTGACGTAAATTAGGAACATAAATGTATTATTATGGGGACAACGAGAAATATCAATTTGTACAAGGTAACGAAACTTTTCGTTGCTATTGTACAAATAGTAATCAAAAAAAGTCATGCCGAAATAGTTTGCTCATGGTATTCATGGAATTATTTATGGCAAATGTAATGCAAGAAGAGAAAAAATACACTACTCACGGACATGTTTCTGCCTACCCGGCCTCATCAGCGTTGTTCCGAGAACTGCTTGAAGCTTTCTTAACGGCAGCTATTAGAGGGAGTCAAGAAATATCTTAGCTGGCCTTTAGAAGCTATTTTAGCATTATTTTTTTTTTGCTATTGTTTTTAGGCATTTTTTGAGGTGTTCAATGTGCTCAATGCAAATTTTGACAGACATCGATTACATAGTATTATCTATTACTTTACTATTATTACTATTTAGTTACTATTATCGTATTTTTTTATGCAATGTTGCTTTTACTGCGAACAATTGTAATTTTTCTTTTTACATGTAACAGGTAACGATAGTTCACTATAACTGCTGCCAACTCTTTTTAAAATAACAGTAACTTTTAGATAAGTTGTGTCAGTTCGCAGCTTGTTCGCAGCAAATGCGTCCCAAACTTAAGAATTTTCCCTTTCGAGATGCTGATATTTGATCTGTTGTACAAGGTGATCATTCCTTGCTCACTAGGATGTTTACGTAAATACCAAAAGTACATACATACAACGCGTATGGCGTTTCACAACAAGAAAACTCTAAACGGTAAACATAAAATGCAAATATGCTAATTAGGTTGTTAAAGATATCGTTGTTTACGATAGATTTAATAGTTTTTGCCCTCAATTTTGGAAACACTTTTTCTAATTAAAAAACAGAATGTAGAATAATAGAAGTATTATCTTTTTTCACTGACATAACTGGCAAAGGAGTCAGTGCTATAAGCGTAGTTACGCCGACTACTTAAAAAATAGGCTAAAAAGCGCAGACAAATGTTAATTTTCAAAAAAGACATAACTCATTAAAACAGTTTCTATGTGTCACATAGAGTCACGCCTCATCTATTACGTTTAAGAATAATTTATGACTTCGGCGCATTTTGAGAATCGCCTTACACCTACATACGCAGCCAAGGTGTAGCACTCGGTGTTCTTATTGCGTTGCTCCTTATTCTATTTTTACCAGTTTTTATAAATGCAAACGGGACTGCCGTTTATTGGATAACTCATTGGCTACCGTTCAACGCTTACGTTTGCTATACGGCTCATCTTTTTGCGATGTAGTAAATTGTAGCGCTACACATATTCGTTATTGTTATTTAAGTTACTGTACAAGGTGGAATGTTGGCCAAAAATTCTTTTAGCCTAATCTAATAACAAAAAGAGGTGAAAGCGTGCCAAAGATCAATGCAATCTTGGTAATATGCGCGCAATAGAAACTATCTTGATTTATACTCGTTAATAGAAGAAAACTAACGGTTGCAGTTACGACTATATATTTTTAATGTTATTTTTTTATAAGACACGTTTTGCTGGATGTATTGGATATGATATTCGTGACGAGAGAGAATAGACTCATTAATCAGTTAAAATGTACAGGGTATTTAGAGAAAGCTATCGGATATCTTCCGTAAATGCAGTAGTTATTAGAGGAAATAAGGAAATCCTAACGGATACGAGTCTATAAATTAACTGCTAGAAGTATAGAAGAACTGAATTAGATACACGAATGTTCTAGATTAGAAAGTTTCTGTCTCTTCGTTCCATTTCATCTTTACAACGAAATCCAGAAAGCTGATTAATTAGATGAACGAAAACAATCAAGTAGTCTCAATATTGAACCGTTCAGTGCCGTCGAATCTGGCATTAGGCTGCTACGGCCTCTGAAGCAGATAATTTTAGTGTAATACGGTAATGAAGACGTGTTCGAAAAATCGCACAGCATTAACATATCTGAGATTGTCCAGAAGAGACCTTGTGGCCGTTGAGGTTCTGACTGGACACTACCGGTTAAAAGAATACCTACGGAGGATGAAATTAGTCGAAGATCTATCATAAAGGGACTGCTAAGTTGAAAGCGAAACAGTAGAATATTGCCTCTGTCAATTAGTCAACTAGAATGGTGGATGGCGAGCGATTATATCTTGCCGTTATTAAAACGATTCCTCTGGGCATCGTCTTAACTTATGTACTAGGTTGGTTGACGGGCTAGGGGGTTGCTCAGCGTAAAGAGGATACATAATGCGTCTATGGTGACTAAATCGCTTAAATACTGTGGGATCTATTTCAACTTCTTATTGCCTTATATAGCGGTGAAAAAAATAATAATCTCACTTCGTAAATACAGTGATGAGCACATGCTAACAAGTTTATCCATTTTGCTATGCATTCGCACAAATTTCCTGAATCTCCACGTCGGAGCAAGATATATGTAGCTTCTTACCTATTCTATCGTTTTTCGTATTCATATTTTGGCTTTTTCCGCCACATTTTTTTTTCGTAAATTAAGCGAATTTTTATTTAAATTACGTAGACCTATATGCCTATCTTTCCTAAAAGACTCGTTAATTCATATAAATTTATTTATAAGTTGTATTTTGTAATTATATTCATCGTATTCTCTGATGCGTCGAAAACAAGAGCCTAACAACAATTTACAATATTCGTTTCGCTTGCGTCAAATTGATCAATTTGATCCAACATGGCAAATTGGTTAGACCTTCCTGCGGGCTGCAAAGCCGGTGACGTTCATTTCAAGGTCCGTCCGTTTAGATTATTCCAGTTGACGTGCATAATTTCCAATTTCTTTGCATGTAGTTCGCTTCGAAGCTCGATGTGTTTATGCCCAGTAAAATTCCTACAAGCCGCTTTTAATTTAATCTACTGTAGTTAGCGGTGTTGTCTCTTTTTGGACGTTCTTCTCGTGCAATACTTCTATTTCGTGTTGTACAATAAGGACGTTGTTAACTAACAAGATATATCGTATTGTGACGATTTGAAATAGTTCTGTAATTGCGGTCGCCTTAGTATTTTCGAGCGGAAGCAATTGTCTACTTCATGGCCATGCTCATCGCTACGAAAGAAGGGGCCAGAATTTAATTTTGGCAGAGGGAACCAGATGTAGTTGGCCAGGAAATGCTTATAAATATGTTTTAGTGAGTTGAAGCTACGGTGTAGTAAATATTTATCGTAAATTCGTAAACAAGATCTTACAGAAATAAATACGTATTCTGAGCTTATATTGTTATCTTTTTTTTTGTTTTATTAAAGGTTCATTCAATCCTGATTATTTGATTCTATTGCTGGGGATTTAAAAAAGCTTTATATTTTGGATACACTTTAGATGAAATTAAAATGCTGGCGTTGTCGGCTTGTTCATCGATAGTTAAGGCATTATCGTTGCTACTGTATGAATACGTTCCGAGAACTCATAGTATCAATTCCTATTTGTCCAAGGATGCTCTTCTACTTATTGAAAACATTGTATAAAACCCCTCTTCCCGACCGGACATCCAAACAGCTGTTGCCGACAGGTGACGGACGAAAAGTTAATGATGACGACACAGCTTGTGGTCAACAACGGGCGATAAAGGTCTAATTATATTAGCTTTTTATGTAAAATAATTTATTGTTATTCACTGTACTCGTATTTTTGGAGTTTAAAAATAACGCCGGTAATCATCAGAAGAGGAAAAGAAGCAGAAACAAATGTGTATTAATAGATGAGTAGGTATGCATGTTGGTCAACGTGAAATAAACCGCGAAATACGATCCGATATTCGTTCCATTTCAAACGAGTTGTAACACGTTGCCGTCTATTTTTAACATTTCTGAATCGAAAAGCATCGACCTTGGAAAGCTTTTTGCATAAAACTTATCAGGTTATGCAGGTTTGCCTCAGATAAGGCATGTTTTTGTTTATTTATTCCAGCCGAAAGTCTTCATTGGCGTCGAATGCGTGATAATTTGCAGTTCTTCTCGTGTATTTCTTTGGAAATTATAGCTGGTTATTTTATCAGGGGCGACGATCGTTAAATATCGTACAAGAAATTTTATTTCCTGCATTTCTTCGAGTAGCCGTTAGCTTTGAGATGGCTGTTACTATTAAACAAGGAGTCGAGAGTTCTACTCTTATTGGTAGATGACTGGCGTTTTTTTGTATGACAAGTGTTACATTTTTAAGGGAGTGTAACAATGTTAGCGTTCATGATCTTTGCGACGACACATTTTCCTGGAATCGTCATAAGTTGAAATAAATTCGCGTTATATAATCGCGCCATAATAACCTTGATAGCGTAATGCTATATTACGTAAGAAAAAGTGCTGTCTCAGTATAAGAATGCGTGACAAGTAGTCATTAACCACATAGAATAACATGAATGTGTCCTTCTCATTGTCCTCAAGGATCGGATTGTTTATTAGTACAATAATGTCGCGCGTTTCTTTTTTTTTTCTTTCTGAATTTCGTGTTTATACAACCAGCGGAAGCGATTCTTGATACAATTTGGAACGTTTACAACGAGTTAAAAGTGGTTTGCCGTTAGGAGATACTAAATGGGTAGTAACATAATGTTACAACAAAAATCTTAAAATTTAATGAGTTCTATTCCGTAAATGGTGTATTTTTGGCGAAGGGTAACGTAAAAGCTAACGATATCTTGTAAAATTTCTTAAAAAAATATATATATACATATATATATTAACTATAATATTAAATATAAATTAAATATATATTAACGGAATAGAACTCATTAAATTTTAAGATTTTTGTTGTAACCTTATATTACTATATGCCTAAAGCAGTGTTGCTACTTTTAGTGATTTTAGATCTTTTCCATCGTTCGATCGACAATTTCTTTAATGAAAGTTCTTAAGATCAATGCAGTTATTTCACAGTGAATTAGAGAAAATTTTCCAGGGAATCCCTAGGACATATAGAATATACTGCTCTAAATTTTTAAGACTATCATTTCATCGGTGCCGTCCCTAAAGCAATATTTTGGAGGCCGATTCTACTTTGTAAAAATTAAACGATCTTGTAACCAAATTACTTTTGTTATTTTGAAATGTTTGCCGTCTGCCACTTTGTGAAACAGTGTTGACAGGTTAGGTTATCTCTTGTCTATATATTTGCCGGCGCCGGCAGTTACCATTATTGCGATCGTTACGAGTATCAAGAATAAGTTGTACATATAATAAAATGGTAGCCTGACTACCTTTTGTGAATATTCGGTAGTCTTAGAGCGTATTTTATTGCAACAGTTACTCCAATATAAAAAAAAATTAACTTCGCAGGTGTAGGTAGCCTTAATATATTTTTCAGTATGAAGCCTCCGTTTCCGTCCTCCTTCCATCTCCCAATATCATAAACGAGGTGACGACGAGGCTTCAGTCTAGTCAAAGGCTCGTTGCTACCTTACTGCGCGCTTGGTTGTGGTAGTGGATAATAAGAAGTTGAGAAATCTCCGGTCAACGCGGCCGGTTCGATGCGAAGACGGCCGTTTCGAGGTCATGATGAGAAATATAACGTGTAATATTAACTGAGATTGTAATAGTATTTTTTTCGGTAAGGTATAAGCTTGAGGAAGGAATAAATATTCCAAGAAAGAATTCTACTTATTCGCCTCATGAGAACGGGATCGTGTTGCCTACTGATGTCCCCGAGAGTCGACAAAACACGAGCATGTCTAGTCGCTGCTAATTAAGGAAAGCTGACGGAAAGTGGAGAACTTTAATCATTATGCAAAAGGTTACAATATTGTGCTGCCAATCACTATCTACCTTATATAACTATAATCATAAAGTAAATATACATAATTCTTGTAATACACCGTTGTATTATACTCCACGTCCCTTTCGGTAACACGCGCTTAAGATTGAGGCATGAACACGCAATTCTTTACACATAATTTTTTGTCACATAATTTCACAAGATACTCACTTTAGTTAATATTTCTATTTCACGGCGTTACAATGTTACATTACGGAGTCTTAGCTAGCTAATGTCTCGGTATGTATACGACAAGACGTTACTCATGGGGATTCCTCTAATGGCGGCAAGAAGGAGCAAGAAGATTTCTCCTCCAGCTTGCTGTTTCTAATTGCTGCCAGCGCAAAGGAAGTGTTCAGCTGTCTCATCTTCGGCTTGGCAGCCTCTGTTTGACAGGTCTCTGGTTAATTTTATCCTGAAGAGGCGTTTCTTTAGCCGTTAATGTACAATCAGCTTGGTTGTTTTGATTTACCACTTAGTTTTCTGTCCATAAAATACGAGAGATGTCAGCAACAAACATGACGAACTCTCCGTCAAAACATATTGGATATAAAGCGTCGGTGTTAGTAAAACGGCATAGCTGGGGCTAGAAAATTACTGTTTGACATTAAGATAATGTACTAATTCATTTTTAATGTAATTTCCTTTGTAAGGCGATTAGATTCTGTAACTGTGAGCCACCAGAGCATAAGATTAGCGTTAAAGTAAAGCAGTATCAAGGGTTTACAAAATTTGATAATTTGTTGATCACTGTAATTATGGAATTGCAAAAAATAGGAATAAATAAAGTAAACAGTTCATGGCCAAAAGTAAATAAGCTCACAAGGAACATCTTATCCGGCCAAACGTAAATCAGTGTTTGAATATAATGATTATTACGAAGTAATCTCCTGTCTGCGATTATTGAAATCACGATTTTCAAAGAAAATACGCACGCGGCTTGTCACGAGAGGTGCGCTATCTCGTTTCCCGTGCCAATCTCCCATTTGTTTGCGGATTTCGCCGTATTTTTGACGCAAAAAACCGCGTAAAAGCCACGATGACTAAATGTTTATAAGAAACTTGTCCGGCGCATTTTATATACAACGAACGTCGGCTAATCGTTGTCCACGTGACCGGTGACGTGGTGACGGGCCCCCTAACATTCCGCTTTGGTGAATTTAGTGCGGAGAGAGTTGCCGACGATCGGAGCATACGTTGCCCGTTCTCATTGGCCGGTTACCGGTTCGCGTTACTCTGACGCCTTCTTTTTCAGCCGTTTTTCTTGTTGTTATATTGTAGAAGGCATTCTACAGGTTTCCGCTCTCTAATATGCATTAATAATAGACCGCGTTTATGTGTAATGCCATTCTAATTTGGAGCTCTTTTTTTTTAGTACGCGATGATTGCAACTGAGTATACTACAATCTTTTGATCGGTTTATACTTAAATGACATCTGCAACGTATTGAACAGTACGTCTTCCTATCAATTACGCAAATGATACGAATTGTATATTTCACGGGAACGTCTTAATGTTAGTAATCATTCCTCAGTCTTTACGTAAGTCGAAGTTTAACATATAATATTCAAATAGAGAAACTGTGCAGCCAACAAAATGGTTTATGTTGTGCATTCAGAATTTTGAAAGCAAAATTGTTTATTATGAAGCTTTCTGCTCGTGGAATGAACATGGAAATTACTATAGTTTCCATAATGAATTATGTTCATTATGGAAACTACAAACAGGTATCTTCAAATGTAATAATATGCAAACTGTCCATGGCATAAAATGCCGGGTTTGAAAAGGGATTTATTCCGGATTTAGATGCGGCGTCGATGTCAAATTATCGATGCTTATTAAAACCTCATTTTGTACGTTGCTGCTGCACGCGAATTATATTATATAATAATAGGCTAATCTTAGTATTTCAGTACTACATTTTACGTATAAAATTTATTCAACTGATTGCGGAGTGATTTTGTGTAATTAGGAAATAATCAGGGTCTGATGATATGTATGCTATTACGACAATGCTAATGAATGCTGTTGCAAAGTTTATACATTAATTTTTTTAATTAAGGGATTGATCCAATCCAATAAGGTTTGAATACAAAATCCGAAGCAAATTAAATAATAAATATCGCGGCGATAAAAAAAATCCACAATATCATATAAAATATTAAATATTTCCCTCTCCTAACTACGTATGTAAGTCAATCATTACCGCCCTGACTAGAGGCACGTAAATACAATTTACGGTTTTTGTTTATCCGGGTTGCATTGGGCAGTAATTTAGCAAAAAAAAAAAACGTTTTTAACAGTTATTATGTTGGGCTAATTTGTTTTGTTACTGTTGTGTGCCCTGTTTAAATTTCTATATTTTCTATTGATGCTAGCGATTGGTAGATATATTAACATTAAACAAAATTTTCGAATTAAAATAGTTTATAATATAATAGAAATTGACAATCATGGAAGTATATAAGCAAGCGTCAACGTTTATTGTAGCGATGATGCAGACATTAAAAAAATTACTGGACCCGTACCGTTTTGTAGTGATCCAAATTTGAACAATTGCCATTATCTCTATCTTTAAAGTTACACACACGAAGTTATATGATCTTCTTATTAAAATTTACAATTGTTTTTGCAATAGGTAAAGATTGATCTACCTTCCTCCGAGCAATACGATAATTGTTTGCATATATTTATGATTCTGTGAAACAAACTGGAATGCAAAATACCAAAGTAGAAGAAAAGTACCGTAACCAACAACTTCTTAAAATAAAATAACTAAATGCCTAAAATTACAAGTCATACTGCCTATAACTAAAAGCAATTTCTTTAAATGAATTCACAAATTTGGAAATTGCAAATTCAATTTAATTCCATTCGGCGTCTTTTTTAAAACAAAGGGACGGGAGACAAACAACTTTTTTTAGGGTATTTGCGAACGTTAAAGTAGATACATACGTCAGCGACTGTTTTGATTCATTTAAATATTTAGTCTTGCATGGATGACGTAAAAGCTCCTAAAAAAAGATTGATTTAAAATTCAAATGCCATATCTGCATATCAACGACATTAATAGCGCTCCACTCCAACGTTATATAAACGTATGCGAGAATGTATCTAACTGTATTGGGATACCAAGTTTGAATTAAGGTAGAGCAATAAATTTTCTATTCAAAATGGCCGTTGTTGAAAAAAGTTTAACTACTTGAGATATTAGTAGAATGGAGGATTTTTGTCTGCACGCCAGAGCGGTACTAAGTTTCATGTATCTACGCAATAGTGTTGAACGCAAGTATATATTGGGAAAGAGTGATGTTAATTTATCTATTTAATTATAAATATTATATGTAACACACTTACCTTATCTGCATAGCGCAAACAGAAAAAGTTCGCAGCATTAGGTATGCTTCCAGATGAAAAAACGCTGTGTTTTGTTAAGATATGCATAATTAAAATAATTATAATAAATAATAATGAGAATTTTTGTTAATAACTTCCTAATTTTTCTACAACGCACATTCCCTTTATATCACTTGGACACACAAAACACTTTTCGTATTTAAAATTAATACAACCACATCTACAGAACATTCGCGAATTGTTGTGAGCTTTACACGTCCGATGTAAAAGTTGTTCACGTTCGTCGACAACGGCCCACGATTAGGTGACTTCAAGTTTCTGTAACGTATCCAGTATTACCCTCGTAATCATTTTACCAGTACACTTTTGTATTCTTTTGCTTGCTAATATTGAAAAAAAAAAACAGTTGAAGGGTTTTGTTTTTTCGTTTTTGGATTTTTTTCGATCAGTCGTTTCTTTCTCTGTTAACCGCAGCCGTTTATCTTTACTCTACAGCTTCGATATATATATTTTTTTTATCTTCGCGCACATGTGGCAGATACCTGCGTAACGTTGTCCGAGATGGTAGTTCCTATTTTAGAAGTCGATGGCGCTTCCGATGAACTTACAAACAATGTGACTGCTTCGCTTTTTGCGCTCCATGTACAATTGTAATGACACCAACGGAGGTAACTTATCTAAAACATGTTGATATGTATATTTCTTCCAGTTATACCGGAAGTCAACGGATACTTATAAACTATTTAGAGAAAAATATTTCAACGTAAAGTTATATTTTAGAATACGAGATGTTTAATTTTCGCTGTATACGTTTCATGTTTATCTTCTTATACGGAGCACTCTGTATATTACTGGGTTTTGGGATATCTCTCTTCAACGCTTCAATGTTTCTTTAATGCCCGATATTAGGCTTTAAATGGTAAGAGTGGTTATTCGAATTTTAACCGGTTAAGCGTCTCTAAAAGTAATAGAAATAATCAATGAAAGACTAAATCTTACAAATATCTTTAATTGAATTTAGCCATCGGTTTCGTACGTTTAAATTATGTCTGGTATTCAATTATTTGCTTCTAGAACCTTTTTCAAGTATTTGAAACCGGATACCTGATGCTCAAAATTTCGTGTGCCTGGCTAACCGGTTTCGAGCAACAGCCGTAGTAGATACTAATGTATTCTTAGATATGCCACGAGTTGAGAGAAACAATATAGATCAACGTGGTTACCAAAATAATGACTATGAGTTCATTATCAACACCTTAAGGAAAAAGTTTAGTGACGGCGATCTTTTTCTTTGTATATCAAGACGTTCCCGATACACTTGTTTTTTATTACTTATTCTATTTTTGGATTATATTCTTGCTAAATCGCTTTTTAAAATTATAGTAGTGATCGCACTGGCTTCGGACATATTCCAGGCAATATTTGGTAACTAAATCCTTTAGTTAATTATACTTTTATGTAATTTAATCCTTACAGTTATATTTTTTAGCTTACGAATTACAATCTAAGTATTGTCCATAATGCAGGTAAATTACCAAATCATGATCAGCAGTAAAATTAGCCTACCTTTATTGAGTATTTCTATTATCCTGGTACTTTGCGTGGCTTAAATCGTATCACTTCCATATTTACGGTGTGTGACGCGTTCTTATCAAATTAATCCATAACAACGTGCTGGAAAATGTGGCTTATATAATTATTTGCCTACCACAATGCGTAACAGAATAAACAACGTTTATCTATACTCCGAAACGATTAATGTGCCGTTCGCAGAAAATTACAGTTTTCATACATTTGCTTGGAGATTAGCTTAAAATTTCTCTCATTGTTTCTGAATGCAATAAGTATTGAATAACATAGTATACAGGGCATTTCTTGAAACTCGTTAGTTAGAAATTTTAAAGAATGTTATGGCTTTTGAAATAGCAGCGGAAATATTAATTTAAAATATTTTTGCCTTCGGTTGAATTGGAAGTGGTTACCAACTTTCTTGTTTTAAATGCAATGGTATACTTATTATTATTGATCAATTGCACACATCGAAAAACAATTTGTAATAAGTCCCAAAGAAGCCGAGATATTTACGATCATATTAAAATTTTATCATTTAGGAAATGAGGGAAAGAGAATGTAGCGACAGACGAATTAGCTCGGGCAAGCATGTTAATTGCTGAAAATCTCAAGGTATTCTACGGGAATGACATATCTGGTAGTTAAAGCAACCAATAAACAATGGAAAAACAAGAAATCTTAAGATCGAAGAGTATTCCTGGCAGAGGCGGGAAGTTTATTAGAATAATTAGAAGGCCTTCTATCAGGACACTGTATACTTTTGCTGATATGTGTTATAGGAATTTTAAAGAAGAAGGGATCCTATGAGTTATAAACAGGCGTGTTTTGTTAACTTGTTAAATGCTTCCTTACTAATACTAGCATAACAGTTAACTGCACGTGAGAAGCATTAAATAGAGACTATAACAGTATCAACAGGTTTTCGAAGAGTTGAGCTTCAAAAATTACGAAAACAACAATTTTAAGCAATGCACAGATATTAATTTCAAAAATAAATTAACAATAGTAAAAAACATTATTTGTTTGAATGAATGTATGCCTTGGATGTACCTGCACACGCCTTTAGTGTCTTTCGCATGAAAAAGTCAAGGTTAACCGGATGTTATATTTGGTATCGAAGATTCATTTGCAGTCGTCGAGCGTATTCGTGTATAGCATTACCAGATCAACGTAGCGGCGACAGTGAAACAGGAGAGGTGTGTGGCCTGACGTATTCGTCTGGCCGCAACTTATTAGTCTTATTGCAACACTTTATTTCGCTAGAAAAATATATTTGCGGTTACGTGTTCTAGTTTGTAGATGTAATTTCTACTGATAATTGCACCATCAGTACATGTTAATTACAGCGAATTGCAAATAAAACGCACAGCTTTTGTTATGCTTCGTCGGGTTAATGTTAATTTTGTTTTTATTTCTAGTCTTGATCTCGTGAATCGTTTTCAAGGATACTTAATCTTAGCGAAGCTTGTAATTAACATTTATATGATAATGCGCTTAGAAAAGGATTGAATCAATTTTAAAAGGAGCACCAAACTTTATTTAGTAGGTAAATAACCAAGTAAATAGAGACTAGACGCGACAACAATATATATGCATAAAAAGTCCAGCGCTTTTGAGCGGCACCTGTATTGTCTCAACAGCTGTTGTGTCGCCTATATATGGGCCTCTTATACATCCTTGAATCTGCTATAACGGAGAAGTCGACATGTTGCGAGTCAACTTTCATTAGAAAACAAACGGTGCTGATTTACATTGATAAATGTGGAAAAAATGAAAGAACAAGCAGTAGAATCAGTTTTGTACGCTGCCAGTTACATGCTGCAGTGAAGTCAATATAACGTCGACTTTGTACAAAAACGTGTCTTTCTTCCCAGTTAATATTATGGGTTGTTTCCTCACGTGATGCGTAAAGCCAGAAAAAAAATACAAAAGACAAAAATTTGATAAAAAAAAAACATTTGAAAACTATGCTGCTCTCTTCATAATACAACACTTTTCGCACATATTATACATATTTTTTTTTTATTTCAAATAGTTTTTCTTAGTAGGTTTTTCAGTTTTAAAGTATTTATGTTTGCTGACATGGCTTTGTCTTTTTGCAACGAGACAAAACGTAATAATATTGTAATCACTCATTCATCCGACCCACCGTCGCTAATTTTAAGCTTGTCACTAGCATCGATAAAAATGATTTTTAGCTCGATTATAAACCATGCATGCACTGCTTTTTGCGGCACTGAAATACACATCTCATTACGTAAAGCGCTGAACGACAAATGCAAGTTCTATTCTTGTCCTATCATCTGATTCATTTTGGCAACATTTACGATTTGTCTTCGTCGGTTGTACTTTAAAGATCAACTTAACCTACGACAGACGTATGTGCATGCCGTCTAATAAAGTAAAATATGTTACGGTACAAAATCTAGTGTACAACACGCAAGACATTCGACTGTTCATTTATTATTAAGGGTAGTCATTTACGTGGAGATTTTCTAGAAGTGCAACTTTATGGTATTTTGGGATATCGACAATGTAGATAGCAACAAAGATGGATTACGTAATATTTGCGTTTTAAAATGTATATAAACAAATAAATATTACAGGCCATTTTATTCAGATGTTGGAATCATTCATGCCTACGTATAGGTGCAATTTACTTTCTATATTATTAAATTTATTTTATTTCTTTATTTAATATTTAACACTTAGGTCAGCGGTGCATGTCTCCCTGGCGTCCCACCACTGGGCGTTATATATTTTCTATGCCAAAGTTTTGTACCTGTTTTCTACTAAAAATAGAATGTTTTTTACATCTCGGCTTATAACTTATTAACGATTTCCAATAGGGGAGTTAGAGACATACCAGCTTTTTTTTGCATGTCATAGATAAAAAGTTTTGTACCATTTACGTTTAAATGATATAAACAATTTTCAGCAGACGGAGCAAAGATATATCAGTCCCAGCACATTAAATTTTTTTTTGCAACGATTTGTTCTATTAGTTTGGTATCAGAACTCAAACATTTCGTACAATTCTCTATTAGAAAATACGTATAACTAATGATGCTGAAACCGACGCTTTAATGGAGTTCCGGGAATTTGTATTTGAGTATGTAAGTTGGTTTGGCTTTATATCCCTTTGTATCAAGCACTAAATATTGAATTTGTACTGTTCTGTACAGAGCATCAAACGTTTTGTATTGAAGTCATTTAATAAATATAAATCAATTTAATACTATAAAGTAGAAGTTATAATGCGTAAATTACGATTTTTTGAATGTTAGTTGATGTGCTGTTTTGTACTGCATATTAAAAGTTTTGTGCTCACGCCATTTAGCAGATATAAGCAGGTTAAAGTAAAAGTGGAAGCCACATGATGTAAACAAACACATTTCAAACAATAATTTCCAATTTATTTTGCTTCAGTGCATAGTACCAAGAAAATTAGCACAAATATAACGGCTCTGTCTATAAAACAAGCGATAGCGGTACCCCCGAGTGGCACATCGAGGCTGGGCTGTTGTGCCAAACGGAGGTGTTTTTTTTTACTTTTTACTTTTGGTACAAGATCGTACAAAACAGGTACGAAAGTTTTACGTAAAAAAAATTGATAGTGTGAAGGCTAAGGACGTGCACATCTGCATCAATCCAATGACAGTAAACTTCAAATCAAAAGAGGCATCATAGCAGCACTGAAGGTTATATTTTTATACTACTCCTAGCGTTTGCAATATATATCATATATGTATATACCTTGCATACATAACATTTTTAAATCCGAATATCTAGATATTATAATGTGTTTATTTCAAACTTTTTAATGGTCTGTTGGTGGTAATTTTTCTTCTAATGTTTCCTGGAAAACCTTTCTTATAGTGTTTTTCACCTAGATAACAGAAATAACACAATCTGTGACAAACATGTTTATGTACTAATTATTATAAATGAACGGATTCATGTACATTAAACATGCCTTTATTGAATGATTAACTTCATTGTAACAGACTCACATTCTGTTGCACTGCATGTATATTCTAGAGGGATCTTTTATTTTAAATTCAATAGGCTGTATAATAAGCCAATGTTGCCGCGTTTCGAATCATTTTTACTTTATATATGCTGCTCAATTTCATCAGTTACTAATTTAGGGTAAAAGCCTTGTTGGTCAGTGATATTAGATTGGAGCAGTGTGAGAGATTTCTTTTATAAATGTTTTTTGCTTGTTTTCTTTTTTTTTTGAAAATACGCAGCTACAATACGTACTGGGTACATAGGGATTTATCATTTAGGCGATTTTGTGTTTTCCTTCTCCTACGTACATCAATGTTAGCATTTCATAAATGCTGCTTTATGGTTTGTACGACCAAGCAATTTCTAGCCAAGATGTATGATATCCATCACGGGTTGATTGAATGCTTTTAATAATAACGTCAAACTTATTGCGGAACTGATATCAACCCAATCTATTGGCTAAAATGAAAGGGAGCGCCTTGTACGTTTGTCGTTTCGATTTTTTTTATTTTCGTATATAAAATTAAACTGAAAATAAACGTTCCCGTCACTCAGTGTAGTAATAGGTCCAAAGGTCCGCTGGTTAGCTTTACGCGCCAAAACTAATTTTTTATTTCGTTCCAAATCGCATATTTTAGTGTGACTTGTGAGTCTAATTCTGAAACCTGCGGGGTTAGCCACCTGCATTCTACTGCTGCTTACGTTCTTCCAACTATTATTACGACTCGATCGTGATGTGGGTAGCTCGATCGTTTTTTATATTTCGGAAATTACGATCAACTGCAAATCATAACTTTTGAATTGCTGTTTTTGTTCAGAAATATTAATGTACGAAACTGAGGAAAGAGCGTGTAAAAACTTAGGAATAGTTACACGACAAATTCATGACGTTTTACATGATCGTTTGGGCGTTTCAATTCTCCTGCGACCCTTATTTTCGCGAAGCTTCCTTTTCTCTGGCTCTTGGCTACTCTTGATACTCTTGGATACTAGGATGAATACTCTTAGTCGCAGAAACTCATATCCAAGAGAGCGCACCTTCGATGGTACCAGCACGATACATGCACGTGGAAACATACTGACATGTCGGAAAAAGTCGACAAACTCATGATAATTGTCGGAAAAAATAAAACGTTCTTATAGATTATTTCAAAAACTAGAGCCAATTAATAGAAATGCATTGTTTCTAAAACTCTTGCTTCAAATGTAATATGGCATCGCAAAAACATTATTGGTAATCGAAAAAAAAAAACAGTTTTTGTTGGCCTATGTAATCTATCTAGTGCTTTTGAAATATATTTTAGAGATTTAAGTATGAACTTTTTAACCTTCTCCACAATTTTTGTCCGATTTACAATAACTTTTGATGATGAATGGCATTGTTCTAGCTCGAAATCGGTAGCTTACTTTATTAAACAATTTTTTTGAGATAGAATTTTATTGATTTAATTAAATTTAGTTTTGAGAGATCATTTAAAAAATAATACGAAAGTGTGAAAAAATGCGTGTGGATCAGATATTACTTGAATTAGTCAACATATTAGCGATGCAAAGGGGCACCAATTTTAGAAACCACGGCGAGTTCAGCAAATACCGCTTTTTGTAATCACTTTAGGATTTTGATATCAAGATCTCATAGCAATAACCGGTAATGAAAGAAGCAATTGATTTTTTGCTTCTAGTCTTTCCGTATTTCAGATCTACTTTGTTTCTTTTTTTATTTTGCATACGAAATATCTATTCTGTACTTTTCCACACGTGAAAGCATATCGAAATGAACTTCATTACGGTAGGCAACATAATATTATTATTTACTGTTGGTGGTCCTGTTTGGTGCTGTAGGTTGCTAAGGCATATTAAAGACATAATTAGTGTGTACGTAGTACAAAAACTTAACTGATGTTAATTAAATATATTTATTGAATTATGCCGTTCACAATCCGTTTCTGGAATATTCCAGCGCGATTCGACGCTCCTCGAGCAAGAATGCGCAAAGATATAAATTTTCCAATCAAAGTAGTACGTTCACGCGAAGAACTAATTTAAGAAAAGAAGTCAAAACATGTTTGTAATAATCCTTGACTCTGTAAAAAATTATTATACCGCTAATTTTTAATGCTAATGCTAATGAATTTCGTAGACCCAATGCAACCAGTAAAAACCAGAGTGTTCGTCATTGTGGTCGTGAGTGATACAATAAATGCTAATTAATGGGATACTCGTATAAGTATATATTGACGTTTCAATTCTCGCCTCTTGCAGATGGTTTTTCGCTCGTGATTAAGAGCGTGATTTTACGTCGCACACAAATATGGATATGTGGTAATTATAAATAGCCACACATCGATATACCTACTATCGATTGTAACACGCTAAACAGTCTGGAAAAATATTCATTGTTTCCCGCGCTATTATTAATGGCTACGCTCGAACGTGTATTTCAATGCTGTTTTTTGTTTGTTTCAAGCATTGATTACTTATAAATAGCATAGAGTTTGTTGAAGAAACGGGAAACTAAACAATATTTAGTTGCCAATCCACAATATTACTATTTCGTTTCATCGAAGTAATAGATAAATTTCGTTTATTTAATGGTTATTTTAAGACGCGGTGGTGCGAACCAAATTTTGCATTATTCCTTGAAACAGAGCAGATCTTTAATTGAATGCTGGAAGATGTTCAATTAAAATCAGAAATGTATCAAGTAAAATTTTCAAAAGGGTTCGCTCAAGTACCTAAAATACGATTGGCTTACCAGTAACGAACGAGTTACTGCATTATGCACAATAAAAGGATGGGAAAACAATGTCGTTTAGGGCGAGATAGCATTGTACGGGCCGGCGAGTTGAAATGCTTTCAGGATAAAATGTTGCGTTTGTGGAACGTGAGATGCTGAAAGATAAGCGTTTGAAGGTAAATGAATTGCCAGCAAAGGTTAAGGTTTCTAATATAGTTGTGCGACGCATTCTACATGAGTACCTATTTTCACATGAATAAGATTATTGCCAGATGTGTATCTCGACTCTTGTCTCAGCATTGCAGAAAGAACAAGGCGCGATTTGTCTCTGTGGCAACGACCAAGAAGAAATTTTTCGATCTGTTATAGGGGATTTCCTAGTAAAAAGAGAGTTAATATAATGTCGCATTCCGGCAAAAGCAGGCAAGGAAAGCAAAGGTGGCAGTCGACCAAAAAGGTCATGGCAACGATCTTCTGGCATTCATGGCGAAAGGAATTCTTCTAACGGTTTTAAGGAAAGCAATACAAGTAAACCGTGAGTATTACGCCAGCTTACTGCGTTGTTATAAGTTGCGCGCCGCTATCAAAGAGAGGATACACGCCATGCTGAGTTGAATTGTCCGACTTTGATAACGCACCTGTCCATAAGACCACAAGTACCCAACTTACTGTGAAGAACCGTGGCTTTTAGAGCTATCTAATCCAGCCTGTAATCCAAATCTAGCCTTAGATGATATGATTTATTTTCAAAACTATAGAAAGACCTTCGCCGTAGAAAATTTACCGACGAAGAGTTCTAAGGGGTTGTTATGGAATAATTTGCAGATGCAACTGCAGATAATTTTTCCAAGGGTATTAAAGTGCTAATGTTATTTTATAAAAAGTATGTTGAAATACACGGAAGCTTGAAAAACAACGGCATTATTTTATTTATTTCACGTCTGAAATATAGTCAGGTCGGAAATTTCTGGCGTTTACCTCGCACATAGTCGACCAACATTGCATACGGCGGGAACGGTTGAACCGCTCGATATTAGTTATAAAAAGGCATACATTCCTTTCACTTTCTTAACATGAAACATAAAGTTGGCAAATCTGACCTCATTTTAGTTTCCAACAATCTTCTACAAATACAGGAAGTCTATTCAATCTTACTATTCAAAGTCTGCTATTCCGATTTATATTAGAAACGGTAGGAGATTTGCACAATGATATTCCTTGCATGGATTGCGACAAGATGTTTCACGAGGAACTGCATCGATCGATATATGAAAGAGTATACATTGGAAAATTATGAAAACTTGGCGATATACTGAAACCTACGTGTACTGTTGAACTAAAATATTTTTAATTATTTAAGACTTTCCGAGGTAGCTGTCAGCATTGATATTTTAAATAGAATATTCTATAATTATTACATTTTTGAATTCCCAGTTAAATTTTAAGATTTGTTTAACGAAACAACTGCGTTAAAATATTTGTATTTTTTTTTGAACATTTTTCATAAATGGACGAGTGCTTGTGAACTTACTTAATACAACTTCTCTTTCTTATTAAACTAAATGAAAAAAAGTATCTACCGCTGAGAAGTAGGTTATGTAGTTCGTTTAAAAGTGTTGGTGAACTTTGAAGATATCCAAGTTTGTAATGGCGAATGCGAAACAATTCAGCATTAATGAAACATTGAATTTTGAATGAGTCGCTCCAGTAAATGAGAATTGTGTTGGTCAAGCAGACCATATCTTGTAAATTTGGCTTAATTCGTCTAAATAATGTTGAGCAAAAGTAATTCGTGTTCTTCAGACTATATCAAAATAAATTCAGAAAATTACTGAAACGGTGTCTTTGTAGATAACTTCGTTCGTATAATGTAAGACCCGTATTGACATTGTTTATATACAAAGCATTCTAGTTTATGCTTTTTTGAAATTCTTTGCGCAGAATGATTATTCCTTAGAATTGAAGCAACCTAGTGCTCTAGTATGCTATGCTCCCAACCTTCTTAATATCCATTCTCCCTCTCCTAAAAACGTATATTTTCAGGATCTATTTCAGGATCTATATAATCTTCCCTTTCTACTTTATCTATTTTTATGTTTGCTATTCCTTCCATTACTTACTTGGTCTATTTGTATCTTGATGTATTTCACTGTTATCGTTCATTATTCCTGTACAAAATTTATTTATTTGATTATTTATTTTGTTGCTATTGTAACATCTTTTCCTCCCTTCGTGTATTCTGCAGTTTCTTTCCGGCTCTTTCTATGTCTCTCTTTTCGCATCTCTGACTATATTTTTCACTATTCTCCTACGTCTATTGTAATACGAATCGTAAAACTTATATTTAGCAATGTAGATGTTTCGACGGAACGATGAACTATTATTGGCTTATTACCAGTGTAAACGATGTAGATCATAAAGCGAAATTTTACGATTAAAAACAAATGGTCAATGATGAAACATTTACACGAACATTAAAATAAGGGTATCCAACGAAAGTAGACAGCGATCAGGAGATTTATTATTAACTTTTGTTTCTGTTTGTCACTACCTTAGGACATTATCCTATCGGTAAGTACGAGAAAACATATTTACTGCATATTAAGAATCATTTTCCGAAATTGCCAATTCATAACGCATAACCTAATCTAATTACTCCATAGTTTACTAGAAAAACAATTACGATATTTTTAGACAAGTAATAATACAATTATATTCCCAGAAACTAAAAAAAATGTTGAGTTGTTGTGCTTTGGTTTATTGGAGTAATTTTTAATTGTTTTGTTTATTACTTTTTTGTGATTTCCATAATTTGATTGTAATTACTTTTTATAGAATAACAACGACAGTTTTGGCTATTACTTCTACATTTATGCATTATTTAATACCCGGAACTACTTTCGTCGTTGGTACTTATAGAATTCCATTTTCAAGTCATATAGTTCACTATTGTGCCTTGGACAATTTGTTCCTTTTTCATAAAAAAAAAAAAACAAACAATTCAAAATAGTAGCATAGAGCATTATTATAGACGTGCTATTCTTGACACATAATTTTAAAACTAGTGATTTGTTTGATTTTTGTTTTTCTGTTTTTCCTAGACATACTGCCAGTACGCTTTATAAAGCGTCATTTCCTGATTTATTTTTAGTATAGTGTTAATTTAATTTAATTTAGTTTATGGTTGAACATATAAATAAATATTTTTATTTACAATTTTTTGAAGAATTTTTTATCTTCAGTAACAGCTATTTATATATATGTGTATACATAACAACCGCAACATCGTTTTGTTATTAACGTAGAAACGAAATATGCAAAAATTAAAGTGTTTGTTTTTTTTAATTTCAAATTTTCAGTTAGTTGTTTCCTTATTTTTATAGCAACGACTACAGATCTTTCATCATTATAGTCTTGACCAGTGATTTCATTATTGCGTTTGGCCGATAAATTTCGTAGTTACAATACTCAAATTAATAATTACAAAATAATTTTTTCTTTGAAAGGCGAATATGAAGTATGGTTTTTTATAAAAAAAAACCTCGTGGGGAAGAGAGCGCGAAAAATCTTTTCTAGTTTCACTCTTTTGGGACTGAAAACGTCTATCACAGCGCCTCTGCTTCGAAAGAAACGTATTCTAGAAGTTCACGTTGCTAATTTGTTCAACACCGTTCGTGATTTTGCTTCAATATCTTCTATTCTATCAAATCTTTCAATGAGTATGCCGAATGAGGAACGACGACCATACTGTCCTTCATCAAAAATTGCTGTTTGACGATAGCAGCGATAATGGCCGCTTCTGTGCTATTTTTGAGGATGTTTCCTTCTTACATACTCCTTTAGCCGTCTCGAAACACCACACTAGAACTTAATTATTTCATTAATCCTCCAACGTGAACATGTGAACAATATCGTCTGGAATATTCGTCGACATCAACTAATGTTCGACAGTTTTTGAAACGTTTCAACGAGTCCTTAGCGTGGGTTTGTATCGTTGAATATTGTTTTACCATTTTACGTCTTATCGAGTTTAAAACAGAACTTGACATTGCGTTCATTCCTGGACGCGACGCAAATTTTGGAAATGTTTGGGTGCCACCTCGTTCGTTATATTTTCTAATGTTCTAAATTTCATTACAGATAATGAAAGCGATGAAAGCAGTCATTGGTGATCGATTGTTTACTGCGCTAATGAAAGCTACATTCTATGGCCATTTCGTCGCTGGTGAAGATCAGTACAAGATAAGGCCGGCGTTGGAAAGATTGAGATCCTTCGGAGTGAAGCCGATACTCGATTACTCGGTTGAAGAAGATCTTTCACAAGAGGAGGCAGAGAAACGTGAAGTCGAGTGAGTATAGATTAGATGTTAGATTATTTTAACGTATGCTGATGCTAAAGGAAACTGATAGAAGTGGTTTCTTTAATATTTATACGGGAACACATAAATGTTGACCTACTGTGAATGAATAAAAAATAATGTTAATTTTTCGCGAAACGTCTTCTTATAAATCTATGCGAACTTATTTATATCTATATATCAAATGCAAATGCAAATATAAAAAAATAATTGCAATTATTGCAATTATTTTTTGTTTTAGTATAGACCTATGTCCAGTATGTCATTAATAAAATTCTAATGGACCATTGGAGCCTTATCTACCCTATTGAAGATACGAAATTGGAGACCGCCCAACTAGATAAGTGCTTTATTTCCTTTCTACGGAGAATTATAGGCAGTATGTTTAGTAGTTTTCTGATTGGATTTCGTATTAATGAAAAATAAATGAAAATACATATAATCGATTTTAGTTTGATAATGCGCAGCACTGAATGATCTCCAATTTCGTGTCTTGAATACACCAGGCAACATATTATGCATGTTCGAACTTGGTCGATTCGCGCGTAATTGTTACCATATTGCACAAAGTAAACATTGGTAAGTCGAATTTCATAAAATCTGGAGCGCATTAATCGGCGCCGCATTGCTTTAAAACAAATAAGTATAACATTAATTAATTAATAATTTCAGTTGGTTAATTAGCTTTCAGTAGAGCAAGAAGTATTTGTTTTATTCGTTTAGGAGAGCGTATTTGTTAAAAAAATCAAAAAGAAGCTTTCGTATCCTTTTGATTATAAGATGTATAGAAGGTATAGAGGTACAGAAAAGGAAGAAGATTAATGGAAAATCATGCTAATGTATCTACATGGCAGTTCCGTTATTTAAGAGATATTTCTTTCTTTGGAAAATTCGATACGTTTTGTTTGGCCATCTGGACTTGACTATAAAATAAGCAAAAAAAAAGTGCTAAAATGGTATATATGGCAATGAATTATTTCCGACAAACGCGAGAAGAAAACAACGTCATCATTCTCCGATACTGGTTGTATCAATAAACAAAAATAATTCTTTCCATGATTAACAAGTGGTCCTTGTCATGATCGAGATTGTTGCATTGCTGAAAAAGAAATACTCTCACCCTTCCTATATTTTTTCTGTCTGTCTTGAATTCATAAAACAAATATGTCTTGCACTAATTAATTTCCGCGTACATATTACTATTTATATGCTTTATAAGTGTTTCCACTACCTGCGGCAACATGCCCCGAAGTTTATGAGACTTGATTTAGCAATGCTTTGTGATAAAATGGAAGAAATAAGAGGACATGCGAACAAAATATGTATCTTTAATTTCAATAATAAACGACACATACGTTCAAATGAATGTGTTATAGAAAGTAATCTAGCTCTGCAACTTCAAATACAAGTGCAATCATAATAATCGCGTAATCGAGTCCGACTAAAACGGAAAATCAATTTTCGCGTTAAAAAAACCGGTATCATGATATCTCCGCGTTTTTCTCATATAAGCGGCTGCTTATCATTGATTGTCTTTCATTGTTTTGGAAAACGGGTTTTATACAGGTGACATGAAAGATGATGCAGTTGTAAGTAAAAATATAATTACGAACATAGTACAATTCGTCTTCGTTAAGAAGTTGTAACATAATTAATAGTGGTGGTACTACTATAATAATCGTTGGTGGAATTGCTGTCAAAAAATGTCCATGTTACTATTCATTATTTCTGTTAATATCAAAAGCTGTTTAACATTCGAATTATTTCAGAATGTACTACTTGGTTCGCCATTTTGGAAACTTCGATAATACGGTAATCCAATTTCCTAAATTCATCCACTCGGAGTAGATGCGATGAAATCTTATTAATTATGCTTTATTTGAATTACTCTTGAATTAGTACTCATCGTGTGACTCTCAATTTACATCGGTTCCAAAATCGTATGTGGCATTTGCTAAACTAAAAAAAAGTCGAATAGGTGCGTCTACATTAGTTAGAGACGTTGCACACTGAATAAGATAGAATACCTGTATGTATCGTGTATAATGGAGCAAACGCAAAATGATTGCGATGTTTTTGCTGCAACTTGTACTTTCATTAGTATGAATTTAAGCAATCAACAAAAAGAAATAGTATGAACGGTTTTGGCGATTAACAAACGCTTTGAAATGAAGAAATTATAGACTATATTTTGTACAGAGTACTTTAAAAGCACCCGTTTAGAGACATATAAAACAATATATGTAACCACTGCCATTTAGAAATACGCGACGCGATGTTTTTGTCAGTTCATAAAACGTAATTTCTTTGAATTATCGCCTTGACTTATCCGGAATATTTTACATTTTCTAATTTGTGTTTAACACACTTTATAGGTAATTCCAATATCATAAGTTGACACTGCCGATGCTAGTAATCCAAAGAATTTTTGGAATTCCTCAGTACACATATACTTCTGGTCAATTGAATTGCCTTAGAACAAGATATAATCTACATGATATTTATACAATCGTTTTAGATATAGAGATATATCAATAATCAGTGCGACTTCTACCTTCGCGGATAACCCCACATATTCGATTTGGTGACGAATTGACCAGCGAATTGGGAGTTATTGTTCCAAGCAACGTCTCTTGCGTTACTTAATTGGCGGTAATACGGTTGGCCGTCGCCATATGATCGTCTCTTAAGTCATTCCCAGATATTTTCAATAATATTTAAATCGAGTGATACATCGGGCCACTTTACAGGACATTTAACATTTTTACGTGTACCTTGTTATTTCAAGCAATAGCCCCCCTACATCATTGCCTCGGCTTCCCTGTTGTGAGAACGAATCGGAAACCTTTATTCCTTCCATAGGTTATGAGAAAATACAAATATTCATCGGGTCTATCCAAACATAATCGTTATTCGTTCGTGAAAGTAATTGTTTGCCTTTTATTTATCCGCCCGATATTGTTTCTTGCAAAGTTTAATTTGTGTTAAAATTGTTTTTTTTTTCTGCACACTTTTCAATTATTCTTTTTACTGTCTTCAAGTTGGTCCTGGATTCTTCCTTGACTTTTTTTGATTCTTTCTCCTTATTTCATTGATCGATCGCATGTCTCATTCACTTCTAAAAACATCGCAAATTAACTATTTTAAATTAACTTAGAAACAACTTTTTTACTGGTAAAGCTAATCCGTTGTGACCTGTAACGATAAAACTTGTAAAGTGATAAGTACATAACATGTATGTTTAAAATAATTGTGTAAATTGTATCTTTTTCTTGTGAAGCTAATCAGTAGATACGGAGTGTAGCTTTCCAGCTGTTGTCGACAGATAGAACATCCTTTGTAGAATATAAAACATATCATGATCTTTTCATTGTAAAACAGTTCTATATACGTATAACTTAGTAATTGCTTCCCTTCCACAGGGCCTCAGTACCCGAAGGCGGTGATACCGTAGACAAAGACTCTCTAAAACAATACCATGTGGCGAAGACCTTCGCCGATAGGCGTTATAAGGTACAATCCGCCCGTACTTACTTCTACCTCAATGAAGCGACTTGCGAACGGAATATGGAAACGTTTTTGCAGTGTTTGGAAGCAGTTGCGGGTAAGGCTCTTGGGGTCAGGTACACTTTGAATTGTCTTTTTTTTATCGATTACGTACTGTTAACTACTCTGGCTGTAACACAAGTTTTAAATTTTTAGAAATCGATCTGTTAAAGTCTCGTTCATTCCATAGTACGTTTATTTCAGTTTCTTTATGTTAAGTACGCTTTCTTTTCAAGTACTTTTAACATTAAAAACGTAATATAAATTCTCTTCTAAACGTTTGCTTCAATTGGTATATCATTGGCGAATTGCGTTATATTTATTTAGATTACCGTTGATTTTACTCGGGGGGAAAAAAAACCTTATTTAACAACGCAGGAGTAATACTGAGTAATATTGTTTAAGTTCGGTACGAATTATTTTGCAGATTGCCATGTAGTTGACCTTCGTCTATCTTTGGAAATCGATTATGTACAGTTAAACGCTTGATGAGCTTATGCGATCAATTCCTCTTCAACATTAAAGCTAATTATAGCAGCTTTCTAGGCGATACACCGGCCGCGTGATGTTACGCTCAAAGCAATTGTTTTTCTTGTCGTTCTTGGCACCTTAGGAATTTGAATGTCGATCATTAATCTAGTAACCTAGTAAGCGATGTACGTTTATTCGCGTTAGACAAATATATTCACGGTTACGATGTTTAAAATGAAATCTTGCGAGTTTTATTTCGGCTAATTCTAAAGCGACATTGATCTAATAGAAACCGTATTCATCAGTAAGAAATCTCATCGAGGCATGAGTCTGGTGTGATTCCAAAATCACTTCGAAACTTGAAGAATATTTGGTGATTTTGATACTTATTCAGGTGGGCGTTTTCCATTCTAGTGCTTCTTACTTCGAAAACCATCTTTGGTAATTTGGTCTTGCCCATTTGTTTTACATTTTTTATCTATATTAATTTCTTCCTTCCTTGTTATTTATTGATTTCACCGCCCAGGATGGAAGATAATTTTGATAATTAGGATAAAGTGACCCATATATTTTATATGGTATATATTCAACTAATTAAAAATCCGTTTCATGCAGATTTATTTGTTTTCATAAGTCCAGGATTCTTTTTTTTTCTTTTATTTCACTACAAAACAAATCTCAGAGACTTTCAAAACATATGCTTCATTAAGCAGCATATTTCAAATTAGAAATGGCCACTAAAATTTTAGGCAGCTGGTATCTTCCTATAAGAAACTTAGGGACAACAACATTTTTCTCTGAGTTTTTGGATTACAATATAAAGCCGAATCTTCCGTTTACATCGCCGGTTTAGATTGAGAATTCTCCAATCCAATTCTCGATTCAACCTCAATGTTTTTTCATCTTATCGGAAATTATGTCTTGGTCATCCACAGATTCATCGAAACATGGTGTGGTATTCTCTCTGGACAAAGACTTGTTGTCGGTTTTAAAACTTCGCCATTTTATTAGCCGCTTGCTTCAACATCGATTTTTTCACCTTAAAGGAAATTATGTTTTTGGTGGTTGGACATGAGGACGATTAGCCATTGTGCCTGCTTTATAATCTAGCACTTCTTGTATACGATATTGTGGTCTATTTTGTTTTACGTCAGAGTGAAGCCTTACTTTTGACTTGTTCTTGTGTTCAAGTAATTTGTCTTTGACTACATTTTCTAAGATGTTTGACACAAGTATTGCGTACATATATCTGAATAAGTATAGCACGATTTTTTTAACATTTCGCCTCTGCTTAACGGAATCAACTTTGTTACTAATTTTGCGCGATAGAAATAAACAGATTTCGGACTAATAATCAACAAACACGTATAAACATTGGCATATGCTTCCGCTTAAACTCCAAATACACAATAAACCAGTGTAACTTGCTCCTTTTATGTTGGGTAATTTAACGTAGTAAAATGTATTCCACGGATCCGAAATACAGAACAGTGTATCTGGAAGTGAAAATCTTGATGCGGAACTTAGTGGACTAAAATCAATATTCTAACCTTCTTTACTTACTAAATACGCGCTTTCGATGATAATTTGCTTTAATTCTTGGTGTTTATATAAGGATCAGTTAACAGTGACTGTGCTGTTATTCTAGTAACAATTTAATGAACTCTTTCGGAATGAAATCTTCCAAAGAAAGATTCTGCACAAACAACTGAAGATTTCCAACTTTCATGCTCCTTCAAATCGACCAAGTCAAATCTACCAGAAAATACGTGGACATTCCAAAATTGTCTTAGGAAATATAAAGAATGTTTAGATATAGTCCTTTATAGTCCCGTGTTAAATGTAGTTAACATCTTTCCTTGCACTGATTTTTCAGAATACTTTTGCCTCTTTATATCTATTCACCTATATCTATCTAGTCGGCGAAATTTTCGAATGTTATTCGAAACAGAAACTTGCGTCACGTGTACGTGTCGAAGCAGGTACGTGTACGTAATTCTCGTATTTTTGATTTCAATATGTACTTCTTATAATTTCGGTTTGAACGTTTTACTTGTAAATGAAAAATACACCAAAATGACGTTATCATTGTTCTTGATATTTTTGGAGCTCGTCCATTTTTTTAAATATATTACGAACATTTGATACATAAATGCGTTCTATGCGAATAGACCAAAAATTTTAAGCTGTACAAATCATACCGTCTCTGCGTTGTTAGAAGTCCTTTCACGGTCTTTTTTTTTGGCTTTTTAATTGTCATGAAAGCGAAATAGCCAAATCTTGACTGTAAGGTGAATGGTTAGATTGATTTATACCGTTTACGTGGTTGAAAATGGAGTAACTAAGCTTACTTTCTTTACTGGAATATATTTGAAATAGGACACATGAATCCGTCGCATTTAAATTTGTTAAATGATACACAATTACGTATAAAGGAAACAAATCAAATGATTGTGCGCCAATGTGCTTAGGCAACACTTATAACATCGCAATGTTTGCTTTATAAATAACAGATGATGTTATGCGATATAATGAACTTGCATTAAAATTATAATGTATTCAAGATGAGGTTAAGCTAATTTGGAGCTGAATGCTAGGGTACCTACTCGAAAACATCTTCAGCGGAAATAGCAGTTTATGTAAATTTTGTTTGCTCCAAGAGATTCTTAACGCATAATTTTCCGAATACAACACAATGATGATGGACGTCTCCGTCGACAAAAATATCTGCCACTATTGTCATCAATGGGCCGTCTGCAAATAGGTCATGGTCAATTGATGTTATATCACGTGGAAGTCGTCTTAATAGAAAACGACGCATCAACTTCTTCCATTTTGAATATGTTGATACGACACATGAAGACCTTCCAATGAAAAATATTTTACCGGTTATTTCTTAAGCGTTTATCTGTACATACCGTACCAATCCATAAAGCCTGTGAGGCTGTCAGTAACCAGTTGTTCAGCATTACTCCTGCATAATATTTGAACATGCAAAGTTAATTGATGCTTGAGATTAATATAACTAACGTTTAACTATTTTATTTAACAAAAATTAAATATATGACTATAGCCTGTCTCCGATTTAGATGAAAGTATTGGTGTTGTGGACTTAGTACTAAACGTTGTCGAGTTTTCCATAACAATGTTATTTTAGACAGTAGGTAGCTACTTCGTGCAATTAACCGAAGTTATTAACAAAACATAGAGATTTGTACCTAGCGTGAAATGCTTTTAGATAAACAAGCAAGTGTAACCGGGCAAGAAACAAATATGCAGACTGAATCAATATTCCTTAAGTGTCGTAGCATACAAATTGAAATGCAATTTTATTCTTAACTTATTGGTACTTAAAAACCAGCATTGTACTTCGTTGTAATTGCCGAGTGCTAGCGTAATAGTTTAGGGCGGCTTCATATAACTGGTCCTATGAGACGATTTCCTAAATTGCTATTCTAATCATTTATTTTTGCCGATCGTTTTGTTTAAAATTCTATAACTTGCATATCTTGCTTCATCTGAGTAGATAAATTTGTTTAGATAGTTGTAATACGCCAGTTGTCTTAAATTATTGGCAAATTGTGAATAATATGAATAGTTGTTCGGTTTCAATTTTTTTTTCAATATAAAGTTTTTACACTCAAGTTTGACGCAAATTTAGTGCTGACGCCACATCGCGGTAGATAGACGTTAATTTTATTATGTTTACTTAACGACACATAATTTACCATTTATAAACAGGCCCAGTGACGCCATCAATCTCGCATAGAGCTTCAACAAGTATTATAATATTATAATACCAAGAAAAGAATAGAAGTAAGATCTGCTTATAAAAGCCGTATCCATCTGATATATAGACGGCTCAAAGACTGAGAATGGAGTCGAAGTTTGGATTTGGGAGATGAGATCTAAAATATCTAAATCACTAAGCCTAATTCGAAAAAAACCTAATTCACTTCTATCCGAAATAGTAGCAGTACTAAGGTGTATTGTGGAGTTAGCCCGGCAAACAGATATCTATCTATCGATCTATTGAGACAGTCAAGCAGTAATGAACTCTACACGGATGAATTCGGAATTGGTGTAGGACTGCATGAATGCATTAAATAGGCTATGAAGTGGAACTAAGGTGACCCTAGCCTAGGTACCAGAACACGAAGACCATTGAGGGAACGTGAACGTCGACGAATCAACCCGAGCAGGCTAATGGCTAATGGGAGCAGGACAATAGTCAACTTGCTAACAGGACGCTGTATGCTCAAGAAGCACATGAGCAATATGACCCTGAAAGAGGAAACTGTACGTAGAATCTGACAGGCGGAAGAAGAGACTGCCGTCCATGTGCTATGCAACTCTATATGCATTAGTACGACTCTCAGAAATGAGCTCAGAATACGCAAAAGCTGAAACCTACGTAAAGGTATCACTCATAAGCCCTAATGAAAGAGGAACTACAATAGATCTGAAAAAATTTCAGTGGGACAGGTTAAGAATCTAACAATTTGTGAAATATCTTGTTAATTTTCAGTTTTTGTCGGTAAACGATCCATTCTCGACCAACCCTCTACCAACATCTACAGTGTGACTGTTGTCGTTCGATCGTCGGGCACAATTGTAAATGTCTTTCCCTCGCTATTGTTGTACGTACATATTTCGGTCCGATTAATAAAAAAGTACTTAACCTCTTCGCTGGCGTACAGTTTTCTATTACCAATGAACGACAACTGAAATGCTTAACAGTTCGAAATTTCATGGCTACTTTATTTAATTTCAAAATATCAATTGAACTATAATTAATTATTAATGTTAATTGGAGCGTAATATCGTCAATATGGTTGAAATTGGAAAACAAAATTCCTTCTGAGGATATCAAAATCCCCGATAAGAAATAAGAAGGTTGATGATGATCCGAAAGAGCCGAAATGTCATAAAAGTGGTTTCAAGAATGTTTTTAATTTTGGTGTTATAGGTAAAAGAAGAAATTAGCCTATTTGCGTTTCTTTTTTGAAATCTTATTTGTCTTACTTGTCACCCCTTCGGGTTTGTGATGATACAAAAAATGTAGCTACTTTGACAAATTTAAACTTATCTTCTATTTTCAATAAAAAGCTATAGGGACCGACCGCCATCTGTTGTCCTTTTGCAGAATGGCTTTCGAATTGGTACCTTTTTTTACAAATATTAATCTTTAAAATTTTTAATATAACAATAATCAACTATATGATAGGAATAAAATCTGCCAGAAGATCAGTACTCTTAGTCCTAAAAAAAAGAATAATTATATATACGTCGGTGTGAAGTATTTAAAGACTTATACTCCTTAAGAATCAATACTTCGATCTCAACGTGAGACAGGCTATAGTTGAAAATTTACGGTACAGATATGCAGGGGTAAGTATTATTGGTCAGCAGATATCGCCTCAGACAAAATATGTTTGATCACATTTTAATATACTTACGTCATACTTTACTTGTAGATCAATGTGTTATTTCATAACTTACAAGGTCAGTAACATAACTAATTTCCATTTGTCTATTTTTTTCAGACTACGATATTAAATCTGGTGTTCCTAAGGGTTCTAATTACTGTATGATCCTTTTGTTTAATAATATACACTTACTATTGTTATATTTAATTTAATTTAATCTTTTTTTTTATTTATATTTTTCTTTCATATATTTTTTTTTATACAAATACTCTCGTCTTCCATCTCACTTCTTTTCTTTGGCTTTCTGTGGTAGATTTTCTTTACAATTTTAGTATATTTCTAGTATGCTTTCCCATGAGTCCTCTCTTAGCATCTTCCTGCTGACCTTTTGAGCTTCAATTGTAGTGAAAGAAGTTCGAAACGGTCAGTGTAGTTGTATAAGCATTTATCATTTATATCGCACTTATATCTTAGTTACGTATTAATTGTTGTAAGATAAATGTTGCCACGAATATCTAGTACATGTAATATGCTTTACTACATAGATACAATGAAACGTACTGAAAATCGACAAAATTTTGTTTGTGCTTAAGGTTATTTTTACGAGTATTTTTACGAAATAAAATATATTTATACAATACAGACGTTAAACGATATTTTCCCCATTTTATTGGATTAGATCAATACTGCCAAAAATAATACAAATTTTTTGAGTCGATACTGGAACCATCAGATACTTTCATTTAATACTATTGATCACACAATACAAAAACTGTTTACGTATGTTAAAGATTCTCAATTTAAGATATGTTCAAGTGGGTATGAACAACACTCCATGCTTGATATTTTATAGTGAATTAAAGTTAAGAAGCAATTAATTCGCCAAATTCGCCAAATAAAACCACAGCTGTATGACTGGATCCGTTCAATAAATTTTTGCATTTAGATTTGCTTAAAATGCTTAACCTGTTTGGATCAAATCCGTTAAACAAGTGTAGATAATTCGCAATAAAGGGTATATTCAATAACTCATAGGGCGGAGTATAAGTAACTCCCACATCGAAAATTGTTTTCTTTTTTAGAATATAATATATAGAATATAATACAGATAATCATCTAAATACAGTTGTTAATACATCCCAACATATATTTATTGATAACCCTGAATTAGTTAATGGCGAATTAAATCAGCTCAAAATGTACATACACGTAAGCAGTAATTACGTCAATTACCAATTAAATTTTAATTGCACATTATAGTTTTATTGCATGTTTTTAACATCTAATAAAACTATTGACTACTTTATTATTATATAGATAGTGTTAAAATTTGTAGAAGAAAAATTTATGTAGATTAAAATCATTTCATATCTTATTTTAAAGAAGTTATCACTAAATTATCACTAAATATTTGGCTCCCTTAGTAGTTTACAACACCAATATGCGTATGTATACAGCCTTAGTAAAAAGTCCCGGATAGGTCGAATAACTTTGTTATTTGAAAATTATGATTTCTGAAATTTGGTATGAAAAAATTGGCTAAAAAAATATTAACTGTATTGCATAAAATGCATTTATATTAACTATACCCCCATACCAAATTTCAGAAATCATAATTTTCAAATAACAAAGTTATTCGACCGATCCGGGACTTTTTACTAACGCTGTATATAAAATCTCTCATTTGTTTTTTTTTCTTTGCTTTTTTTCGTTTTGCTAGACATTTTCTGATGTGTTGTGATATAAAATCAATCACCTTTAATGGTATATAAAATGGAAATTAACGTACGTACGTTTCTCCCTATTCTTTCCTTGTAATGTTTAATTTTATTGGGCCATGGCGCTTAATTTTATTGTTTTTAAAAGTATTATACTTTTGCTTTTTTATTTACTTAAGACCTTTCTTATTTCAATCAATCGTTCGCGAGAAGTATTCCCTCACAATTCTTATGATTTAAGTAAATTATATGGTAATTGCTTTTTAAGAATAATTAAATATTCAATCAGTTTTGTTCTAAAGGTGTTCACTGATTTAATGAGATAATCTGACCACTGTTTTCCAGAACAGAGAGGTTTTACTTTTAAATGATCCTTTAGAAGACCAACTTCATGATGCTCATATAAAGGTGCATTCCGTAAAGATTTTTTTATATTTATATAATTTCTATTAGTATTTGATCTTTTACTTTACATGCGAAGAAAACTTCAAATTAATTATCGAAAACATTGATAAAAATTCAAGGAATAATATATCCAACGTTCTTTCAACCTTACCCTTCTTGAAGAAAATTTTTACGGATTCCAATAATTGACCTCAAAGTTATTTTATTGTGGAGAACGCTTTTAGTTAACTTCGTTTGCATGCTGCACCCGTACATGTTTAATATGCCAGACGCGTATGGAAAGAAGTTGATCATTAGTCAAGAGAACCGATGGTGTAGAACCATCCTTTATTTTCGGCGTGTTCTATTTTCGCAACATAGGAAGATTCCGAACGAATTCCGCTGCGAACTTTGATCAGGTCGATGGAATCTCCTTGGAAACTGTTACGTCGAAAACACTGGCGCCGGCCGCTAGATTTTGTCGCAGAAGGGTTGACGACCTTTTCGCTAAGTGTTAGATACCGTTAGATTTCTATGTCATGCGTCATCTTCGCAGCAATGTGTTAACATAACCTAATGCATTTTATTATTCAGTAATAAAATGCTTTCTGTATGCACAATGCGGTGCAATTGCAGAACGCCGCTCTATGGAGGACATTTTAGAAGTTTAGGATTAAAGAAAAATTGCAAGAAAATTCTATTTGTTCTGAATTTCTTGTTTTTAACAATATTCAACATTATTCCCAACTTTATTCAAGTGCACAAATATTGTGTTGTTGATTTTTTTATTTTATTGTCCATTATAAAGCTGAACATAATCGAACTATCTAAATGCAATAGTATCCTTAGCACTATGGAGATTTAGCAACCTTTTTAATACTGTAAGAATACTAAACATTTTGATAAACAATGGCTTATTTTTGCGAAAGCGCTAAGAATGCCAAAATAAAAAGCAACCAGAATGTGGTCATAGCGTTCCTGTTTCTGGTCAATATTCATTTTTTCAGCGCAAGTATTACCTGAAGTTTCCTTATCCTTGTCCTTGGTGTTTTATTAATTAAAGGTTTCCCAGGGGAAAGACAATATTACTGATCTTCGTTCCATTTTCTTCATCTTATACGTATCTGTTCTTGACGTAATGTTTCCCTGCAAATAGGTACAGAATAAATTCTAGTTTGTCTTTACAATAGTTTAGCAAACGAAATATCTCTCAGCAAGTTGTCAAACCCGCTAGTAAATGTTTATGTTAGAGTCGAGCTGCTGGGACTTATTAGCGTCAAATAATCGTGGACTCCAATGTTATATTACAGGTTGTGGAACGATATTTTTAAAGAAAGAAAGCTTAAATTGAATGAAGGTGATACATTATTAATTCTAAGTGTCTACCGTAATTTTGACAAAAAGCTTCTTTTGGTTCGAGTCATCTCTAAGAGAAGACGTATTTAGCAAAGAGATAAAGTTAGCAAGTAAATTCCAGTGTTAAGTGTTAAAATTTTACTTCAAATATAAGTTTAATTATCCCAAAGACCGGGAGATTAATATTAAAAATGGAGGCTAATTTCTTAATCAATTTGATTTTTGTAAAATGTTATTGTTTGTGCGTTATATTTTTTTAAACCGTGGAAAAAGTGTCTAGCTGACATTCCCAGACCTATGACCTAGAAAAATAAATTTTTAATTTAAACAAATTTCTGGCAGAAAAGTACGGGTCATTGAACGGTATCTAGAGCTCACGGAAAAGACGTGAAACATAAGAACCGTCCTTGAAGCTTACGTAAGTTTAAGAGATTTTTCCATTTCGCTTCGTAGGGCGGGATAGACGCACATGTACGGGCCCGCATTCAAATCCTCCACCGTAGCTTCGCATTAACGGTTGGGAAAAACAATATTATCAACGGCAGCCTCGTCAGATAGACGACGCGACGGAGAAACGGCTCTTGCATTGAGAGAATTGCGTTTTCGCGATATGTAGCGCCCGCCATGTAGACATTCGGCATGCACAAGAATAATTTGACTTTATTAATTACGCTAAAGAGGAACTTCTAATGATTTCTGAAGAACATCGCCTGATGATTCAAGTTCGCTTTTTTTCTCTAGGCGCTATAGTTACTGGATTAGATAATATCTTATTTTGCTGAACAATATTTCCGTTACAACTATAACTCATATGAATGGCGTCGTTGGCATGCGGTATTTTACTATTTTGACACATCCTACACTACTGCTAGCGAATTTTAACAATCCTCTACACAACGCGATGTATCAAACGATGGTTTAAATTGAACCCGCTTTTTTGTACGGACGCCAAAAGATGTTAGAATAGCTCCCGCGACCTTGCTCGGCATTTGTGCCGCAGAAAAAACCGTTCTAAAAATATTTGTGTATTTCCGGAAATTGATTCAGATTGCAAGTATTTAGCAGTGATAGTAAATAGGACAATTACTAGCGAGTCTGCTAGTTTTATGTAAATTTTGTCGATTTTCATTCTGAAAATGCATTTTTATCACTTTCTTTTTAGGCATTTTGTTTTTAAATTTAAGTTTTAATTTAAGGAATCGATAGCTTTTCTAATACGTCGATAATTAACTTCTTCTTATATGATTATGTTATTCGTCGCATCCCTCAGCGAAAATATGTTATTTTCCTGTGTGCCACTATGTCGCTTAATGGTTATTCAATGGTCGACATGAAGTTCTAAAAATAATATTAGCTGGTAACAATGTGTACGTATCACATTGCACAATGTTATTGATGTAGGAATTAGTTTTATAGCTATATTAAATATTGTGCAAATAAGAATTTATCCTTAAAATTAAATAATTACATACGTTACTAACTTTGTGGCTTTGTGCGATTCAAAGATCTAAAAATTTTTTCTTTCGCCGTAATTACGTAATCACTTCAATAAACCTTAGAGCGTACAGTGAAGAACAGGACAAAGAATTCAGGCATTGTCTTTCGTTGACCATTTTTTACTTCATCAAGAGTAGCATCGATCCTACATAAAGATTCTTAGCGAGGTATCGATTATATTTAAGAATAGACGCGTTAGCAGCGCATAAAAGGGTTTCTTGATAAGGGTGTTGTACTGGGGCGAAGGCATGGCAAAGCTTTAAAAGATTTTAATGTGTGTTGTATATTAAGTACTAAGATTTCCATGGATGTTAAGACTATAATCTTGCATAATTGAACGTTCGACAATTGCGTAGTTGTTATTTGGCCGTGAGGTCATCCATTTGCATCTTTTCTTCTCTGGATCATCTTCTAGCTCCTTTCGTCCATCTTTAAATTTTTGAAATCTGCGATGAATTTTGTTCTAATTAACTCCTTTGATATGCAAACAACTTCACGTGTACCATATTGCGAATACTCTGCGATTACACACGCTGCGTTTACTTGTTTTCTGGAAATAGAGCTACTCAATATTCGCTACGCTAATTCTCGCTGGAAATGATTCTAATGAGTCTAATTAGCGATTAAGATACCCCATTATTTCATTAAAAAAAAATGTAAACAAATACAAATTGCTTTGAGACCGATCTTTATTAAATTCACCAGGGAGATACGCAAAGTATTAAAAACATCAAAAAAAAGGGTGCAGTAGCTCCAATTGGTACAGCATCACACCAAACAATCTAGCAATTATTAGCTTCCAATTTGGCATTGGGTTAGCAGAGGTAATTCTGCTTATTGATAGTCACCACATAAAAATTTGCTTTGTCAAATTTGTTTTTTTTATTTGTTTCATTTTATTTGTCTTCCATTACGACGTGTATCCAGTCCTCAAACAATTTGTACCCTAAATCGATGCATTTTTAGACCCAAGGATACGTGTGGCTTTTGCAAAATATTTGACGTTCCTCAAAATACGTTTCGCATTCTTTCGACACCTTCATTTTATCTATCGTAATCGAAGCTGTCAAAAGATATTTAGTTTTTAACTTAACGGCATTGTTAGTAAATTAGAAGATCAGTCATATAAAAAAATAATGTTTAGAAGAAAGAAAAAAAATGCATTTTCAACGAGTAAATATAATTCGCACAAAAATATTTTCTTTTTGCTAGTATTTAAGGGTTGATATCTATCACCTTCCTTATTAATTCCAGGTGCCACTTATGGTACCGGCATAACAGCTATCAAACTAACCGCTTTGGGTAGACCACAGCTTTTGGTGAGTCTCTTTCTCTATTGGTCTATTAGAAAGCATTCACTCAACGTCTTTCGCGATATTCTGTTTGCAGCTTCAACTGTCCGAAGTAATTATGCGAACCCGTAGATATATGACGGAGATGGTAGGCGGTGAAGGTAACGTCCTATCGCATCACATGACGCGACAGGAACTCGAGGAGAAGATAAAAGCGGCCAAGATCACGGATCAAGCCTCCGTACAGAAATTCTTAGATAACCTTACGTCCGACAGTAAAGGGTGAGTATTGCTTGAGAACCTTCCGTTTTTCATTTTCATAAATTTAGATGGTCGTTTTGTTCGTGATGAGTTGGTGGTGTGTGGCAGTTGAAGGATGATTGTTGAATCTGCACTTGGTTACTCCGTTGCTCATTATTTTTTATAATGTTTTAGAACTGAAGTTGGAGATGGGGTGTGAGTATTTTGTATATCGTCTGTTCGGAGCCAAACAATTGGGTTCGCTTACAAGTTCTGCCCTTTATTTATCTTTTCAGCCTTTTGTTCCAACATTCGAGTCTAATATCCGGCTATAAGGGGTGATGATAAAGTAATATACACTATACACATAATTTATTTATTTTGAAAAACGACAAGACACGAAGATAGGCTGATTAGAACAGCTTAATTTTGATGTGAAGACATGGCTTTATTTAATTACTGCAACGATATAGTAACGTGTTCCAAAAATGATCTTGCTGCTCACCTTAGCTCTACGACACGAGTAGGTTCTACAATATGGTGATAATGCATAGGACAAAATTCTCTTGATTCGTCCTGAGAAAATTGAAAGCGCCTAAATTTTTAGATTTAAAGCGACGCTTGTCATTACCATTTGCGCAATTATTTCTTCTATCATTTGTTACTTTTGTACTTTTCCTTTAGATTTCGTTATTATTATTATTATAACTGTTATTGATACTTTTTCAAGAAGTTACACGTTCAATTTGAAAGACGAACAAATTGTAATTGTAAACAACGTTTTGTCTCCACAGATCAATTTCTTCAAGTCTTTAGTGGAAAATCTCATTGATATTATTACAGACAATGCTAAATGTTAAAGCTGGAATGTTTAATTTTAGAATATCTTATCGGAATACTTCGTTTTAGCAGGATGGAATGCATTCTCACTATGCCGCGGAGGTTCGTTGATATTTTGATACATTTCCAGAAAAATTGATCCGGTGACGAGGACTGGTTTAATGGATTTTAAATCCAGTAGATGCTTCAAATGCTGTTAATAAATTTTTCTCTTCCAGGAGAATTCTATCGTCAAAAATAAGATTTTATTTAGCTATGACACTTTCTAAAAATGGTGTAGGTTAATTTTTTTTTGTGATTAACGAACATTTCAAGACTGTGTTTTTCACATGTCGTAAAATAAAATACCAGTTTTATTGTAATTTATACATTTTTATAAGACTATAAAGAGGTAGATCACCGTTGAGCCATAAAAAAATCTGCGGATTACGTTATTATGTCGTCGTTAGTAATGTAAAGAAACACATATGATTCAAAGTATATCATAGGCAATAAATTATGATAACTATTTAAATCTGCGTCGTTTGTCAAAATAAAAACGTAGAACCAAACGATTAATATATGGTGTTGGTATTTTATCATCACGGTATATCTTTCCATTAATAATATTTGGTTATGCTTTTATTGGTATTTATAGATGGCAGTACCCGTATTTTACCTCAAAAGCCCCTTTGTCAAATTTGAGCGTGGGCAATCTTAAGAGATGCCGAATATACTTAGGCGAGATTTATCTGTCTGTTGAAGATTTCGAATTTTATCAGTAAAAATACGTAAATTAGTACTTAGAAGCAAGTCCACAAGGTGAAAAGGGCATGGGGAGAATGTTAGCGGATCCTAATCAAATTACGGAAACCTTTTGCTTTTATTACCTAATCAACCTTTCGTCATTATTGATTAATAAACACTTGTGTACTAATTTATAATATTCGATTACTTTTCAACGCACCGATGTCAATAATATCTGCAAAATTAAGCATTATATTAAATACATTTATCGTCAGAAAGAAATCAGTAAAGGTTACATAAAAACTAATCAGAGTTACACAATAAAGCTTCACAAAAAAGCCTGGATAACCCATATATGCGACATCAATTATTTAGCGGTCTTAACAATACTTTTGCTTGGATAATTAATACACTATGTTGGTAGATAGGTGTTACAGGAAGAAACACGCATTTATTAATTTACAAAAAAGAACATTCTTTACAGAATTTTTTGCTTAAAAATAACATTTTAACTGTCACCAGCTTTAAGCTTTCAAGTTGGGCAGCATTCTGCTGCCAGACCGAGCAGTATTTTGCTGCCAGAGCGAGTAGCATTTAGCTGCTGAAGCGAACAGCATTTCCTCTTGCAATTGATAGCTGTCAATTGGAAAATAATGGATTTCAGTAAGGAAGGATTATTGTCGTACTGAATCATGTTTTTGTGGTTTTTTCTTCTGTGCAATATAAGTGATTATTATGCAATTCTTAGCTTTCTTCTTCTATAAATTGCTTGTCTATTTCTTCGTAATGATATCTTTTATTTTTAGTATCTATAAGAATGTAAGTACATAGCTGGTACAATATAAGTACATGCCTATAGCTAAGGAAAATTCTTTATTCCGTTTTTTCATGTTACCACTCGTCTAATTTTAGAATAATACACACAGGTACCTATATAAATATCTACGTAAGAATGCTGGAAGTGTGAAAGTGTCTAAACATCAGTATCCAAAACCACAATTTTACATAAGGACATGCTATCACAACGGAAAGAGCTTATGAAAAGCTACAGAAAAGAACAGAAGAACAAAAGAGACATTATTAACGATTATATGCTTTAAAAAATACAATTTCTTTGCATACGTTAAATATAGAGTGATGTTACAAAGAAATGTCCATGAGGCTATGTTATCAGCGCCACCCTCACATCTTTTTTTGTCATTTCATATTGTCCACTTATCGAGAATAAGGGTCCGTCTAGCGTTAGAAAGCCCGATTCTTAAAAGAAAATTTCCTTTTTTTTGCGAAACATCTTTGGGGCGTAGTAATTAGAGAATAATTTATTTCCAGTCAAAGACAATTGTGGAAAAGACTGAAATGAAATAGAAAAGGACTTTTCTATTTCATTTTCTTTTTCTTAAAACTTCTAAAGTACTATGATATCTTCCTACTCCAAGAATGTGTAAATTTCAGCCGTATAATAAGTAATTTCGTCAATTAAACATCGTTCGGTCAGTTTTCGTCAACATTCTCAGTGTCTACACACTATACATACTACTCTGCATGCTAATTATTTTTGCTACAGCAAAGTGAATATTTATACAGTCGCTTAGTTGTTCTGGAATTGTTGGAAACTTAGCTTAAAAAGAACGGATTGTTTATAGTAACCGATAGCCAAGCGACTATAGAAGCACTTACAATTAGTGCGTCCGAAATAATATCAGGAATGGAACAGAAATGTGTTCAGCCACTGCATATACTCGGAGGAAAGAATACATTAAAACTGGTATGGTTGCTTTCGGATGCCAATGTACCAGGCAATGAAGACTGGCAAAGATTGGCAGCACACTCTCGCTGACGCGCCACGGAATTCCTTTTGATGTGGTTAAGGCGAAGAATATCGGTGACATGCAAAACATTGGGGAGAGGAACCGGTAAACATACATTCCAAAACTTTCCTCGTAGGACCCTCTAAAGAAAAGCATATACACAAAATGGGACTCGTACCTGAACCAGTACGTAAAGGATGCGGAAAAATACGAAACTCTTGTACTTCTCGCCAGCCACTGCGAGGCATACAGCAGTATAAGATACGATCGCTTAGGGCATGAAAGATATACCTGGGAAAACTCTTAAACATAGAGCTGACGAAGGGACTGGATCTTCTGGATTTGATCACATTGCAACAAAAAGTGCTAAGAACCACTTCGTTTTAATAATAATAAAAATAATTTCTTTGCTAAGAAAAACTGCGAGTTGTAAACTTGCGTCGTGAGAGTTTACAGTATCGGATAAATTTCCGCAAACTTTTGATATGTTAATTCCTGTGAAGAATTTTTAACTCGATGGCTTGCTATTTCATACGTTCACATTACTAAATGTTTGCTACCGCAGTAACGTATTTCTTATTAATTTGTTTAGTTTTGTATGGAGGACATGTGCATATGCCCTCTATATATGTTATAGCTACTTACTTAAATGTTATTGGTTTCGCCAAAAAAATTAGAAAGGCAGCAAACGTTATCTTATTCTACCTTAATTAATCAAGTAAAGAAAATAAAACTAGGGATCCTAGAAGCTGAAGAAAATTCGGTATTTCGTAACATTGCCCAATTACCTCTTTATGTATTACGGTCAACAGTATTCAGAACGGTTCATTCGTGAAAATAATTAATCGTCAATTCTCTCCTAAACAGTTAAAAAACTCCTGAATTATGCTTCAAGTTTTATTCTGCTAGCAACAGTAGACTAACTAAGGTTACGGAAACATCTTATAGCTTTATATTTGTATCTAACGGCAAACATCTGGGGAAATATACTTAAACAAAATTACCTTGATAGTCTTTGTATACCAGATTTTTGTCGATCACTATTACTTTACTGCTATAGCTTCTTAAAATCCTACTGCCCGTTAACATATTGATGCTCGTTTCCTTTTCGGTAGTATCCTTCACTTGTTCCCATGGTCTGGTATTATAGACGAAAACCAAGAATTGAGCAACACCTTTAGGGTGCCGGATTTGAAAAGTGGCAGGATGGTGAGACTCATAACGCAACTGTCGCCGAAAGAGGAAGAGATGTTCAGAAATATGATACGGAGACTTAATACCATCGTTAAGGTGAGTAAAATACGGATCCGATGCGTTCGACGTTTCTCATAATTGCGACACCATTCAGTCAGCGCATGAAATGGACGTTAGGGTGATGGTTGACGCGGAGCAGACCTATTTCCAACCGGCCATCTCCCGTATAACGCAAGAATTCATGCGAAAATACAACAAGGAGAAGGCCATCGTCTTCAATACATACCAATGTTACCTGAGGGAAGCCTTCAATGAAGTCTCGACGGATCTGGAGCAAGCCAAACGTCAGAATTTCTATTTCGGTGCGAAGTTAGTGAGAGGAGCTTACCTCGAACAGGTTAGTTATCGAAGTTAATCGAATAATTTTGTAATTCCAATCATATCGCCGCATGTAATATGCGGAATTTAAGCGGTATTTTAAAATCAACGAATTTTATTACACAAACAAAACAAAACACTTGTTTTCTACAAAAGATTGTCGCCGATTCTAAAGTTTGAATTCTGTTTGATTTTGTTTCTAATAAAACAATTATTTTCTTAAGTGTACTTACCTTTTTTATTTCCTACGAATCTTGGACAAAATTGCTACGCAAAGGTTGATTTGTTAATGAACGCACAAGCATCATCGTACACTATTCACCTTAATTTAATAATTAGCGAAATTACTTTAAAACATTGACAGTTAGAAAATACCGTATCCTGTAAGCATATCAAGTACCAGCGTCACTAATGGTGAGAAAGCAACTGCAAGAAATAAGCAAATTGCCAAAATTAATTAACATTAATTTTCCGTACTTTCAAAAATAACAAAAATTTACGAGAACTGATACACGAATTTCCGACTTTGTGAGTAGGAATAAAAAAAAGTAGCGGTACACTTTCAGGCGTACGCATACGCCGGCCATTTGGTTTTGATTCCCCGAATTTGGTATTTTCTCTTTTCTCTTGAGAATTTGTTGGTAGTGCCCAGAATCTGTTGCAGCACTGCGAATCGACAAGCCGTTTTCCGTTCCACTACACCTTCATCACTGCAGCCTTTACGACTTTGCCATCAATACTTTCAGCCTCTTGTTTGGTTTTAGTTTATGAAGCATCTACGAAAAAAATAAATTAGAATTGCAAATTGCAGTACATGTAATTAAAGTGCAATATCTACAAAAACAGTTCACGCTTTATTTTGTGCTTACTCTTTTTCTATATATTTGAGATTGAAAAGTGGGGGCCAATTTCACGTTGCCTCCACGTTTGTAGATGCTTAACATTTTACCGGGCTAACGTTTTGCGTTGGCTTGGGCTGTAAAAATTTTATTTTGTGCTTATCGCGTTTTCAAGCTTTTTTTTTAAACTTCACTGATTCTTTTTTCTAATAAAAGGTGCGTTTAGTAGTCACCGTATCACGTCCGTGGCAACGTTTTGTACATCCTGACTTTGCTCAAGAAGGGGATGGGCACGAAATAAAATGTTTATGACGCAAATCAGCACAAAACATTAGTTTGGTAAAATTAGAAAAAAAAAAAATAGTAAGCGTGTGGTGGTAATGTGATGTTGGTCCCCACCTTTCAACCTTGTCAATCAGTATCTCGAAAACAAAACGAGTACTAAGTGACGGCACAAAACGTAAACTTGATCAATTTAAAAAAGAAAAGTGAAAGTGTGGTGACAGCATGATGAGCTTGCCCCATATTTTTCAATCTGGAACATAAAATAGAATTTTAACAATTAAAAATTAAGAAAAAGTCGGGAGACAATTTTACGTACCGTACATATAGATGATACATTGTTCGTCAGAATCTGATTCAATTTATTTTAGCTCTTTTTTGGGTTTCTTTCGGCTTCGTACTTTTACTCGAAGGTATAAGCCTATGTAATTTCAAAAAGAAATTCTCTGTCTACTTACACTACGTACAATCCCCTCGTTAATTGTTGCAAAAAATTAAATTCTCTTACAAAGTCAAATTAAGCTTTTTACAAATTATAGAACCTTAAGTAGTTAGAGATTATATAATTTGAATTAACCGTATTTTATTTTGTAAGTCTAGTTTTTCGTTCGATATGTGCTTATACGTCCACAAAAAGGTGAATTTTGAAAATTACATTCAGAATGCTGTTGCATTTGTAAAAAGATGTATCTACGCATATATTGACGCTTTAAGTAAATATGTGCTTAAATTGTGTTACAGGAAAGAGCCCGTGCCGCAGCCTTAGGTTATCCGGACCCAACGAACCCAAACTACGAGGCTACTACCGAAATGTACCATAAAACGTTAACCGAATGTCTGAGACGCATCAAAGAGATGAAAATGAAGGGCGAAGATATGAGAAAGATCGGTATTATGGTGGCCTCTCATAATGAGGATACGGTGCGATTCGCTATTCAAAAGATGAAAGAAATCGGTGTCGAACCAGAGGATAAGGTGATTTGTTTCGGACAGTTGCTGGCCATGTGCGACTACATAACCTTCCCATTAGGTAAGGAAATAGTCCGCGTATGGTAGCGTTAAGTATGGTAAATAAATTTTAATTTTATTGTGAAGATTTCCGCAAAAACAATATTTGCGAACGAACCGTATTCAACGTTGTTTTGTCCGAAACTCTATTCCACACTGTCAACTTTGCTCGTTCTGCTTGATTCCACCTTATAAACGCACGCATAGTCACTCGATTGTTCGAGATTGCCTATGTTTCAAAGATGTCGTAGTGGGTCGAATGTTGGACAGTAAGTAATGAGATGCCAACCCACTAAGAACTGCTCTCGTGACGCCGAAACTCGATGAAAAGAGATCAGTTGATAGTTTTCCCGAGCTCCTTATCTTATGGAAGTTTCCTTCTTAACCCTTGATTGGCACCATCTTTTCTGAGTCTGCCTCACACTTTCCCCGCTGTGGTCTCGGTCGCCATTTTGCCATACACGGTATATAGGTCCCATATGCCTGCGCATTCGAAAGGGTATTCACGACAGTCATCGCGTTAAGTAAGCCTCCACTAAAAGGAAAAGAAGGAAAACGAAATCCTTTGCCTTCCTTAAGTCAAAATCTTTATACTATTGGGTATACTACAATTGATTAATTGAATTGATTTTTGATTTATTCCGCTTGTTCCATCTCTCTTAGTTTATCGTAACAATTATAAACTGTAATTCAAGACATACTTCCATCAAAGAAACGTATTCGTTACAGGTCAATCTGGGTATTCCGCCTACAAATATATACCGTACGGTCCCGTGAACGAGGTGTTACCATATTTGTCGCGACGAGCGCACGAGAACAAAGGCATCTTGCAGAAGATTAAAAAAGAGAAGCGTTTGTTAGCCAGGGAAATTCTCCGACGTTTCGTAACCGGCAAATTCTGGTACTCACCGAAAGGCAATTACGTGCCAGTCTAAAATGCGAAAAAGTAAGTAGTACGATGTAAATAATTTTTTGAATAAATTCTTCTATCGGTAACAAGTACGAGTTCTGTAACGACGAAAATATGGCTTCCGAGTAAATTCAATTTTTTTTGGTGCGTAGCAAAGACGGATGTTTTCCTATAAATAACACGAGAAGATCTGTATTGTACGAGCCATGTCCATCGTGTCCATTTCCTGTACAACTTTCGCCCGTTTTCGATTTTTTCCTCGACAAAAAAAATCCTGGATTTTTCCTTAAATGAAGAATTTAGAAAAGGCGCGCTGAACGAATTTTAAAAATAAAAAAAATTGTAGAAAATTATACATTTTACGATAAAAAAAACTTCTTGTGATCATAAACGATGTTAGTTTGTAAGTGATTTTATTAGTTCTTTTTTCCCTTTATTACATATCCAAATGCGAATTGGTATAAAATGAATTTTTTTTTCGATATTTTGTTTTAGTCTTTCCTTCCGCTTTTCTTGTCTACACGAATTAGGTTTTGTTTTTCTCTCCTTATTTCTGTTTATTTCCGTCAGATGATAATGACACAATTGTTTCCTATTATATAAATTAAATTATTGTAACTGCATTATTACTATTACGATCATTATTATTATCTTTATTAATAATAGTGTACGGATTATATAGAGTGATTTTGTATTTGATTTCTTTTAAATATAAACATCATCATTTACATTGTGTTTATTATTTCCTCGGTTATATGTATGCTGATTGTGTTTGGTTTCTCTGTATTCCTTGTTGTTTCAGTTCTTCCCGTACAATAAATATTTTCTTTAGTAGAGTTGTGTTTGATTATTACATATTATGCCTGAATATCCTTTTCTTTAATTTTTTTATTTTTTATTTTAGGCGACGATTGACGATAAACAAAGTCAAACAAACTAAAAATTAAAATGTCGTTAATATTTAATTGTATGTACCCTTATTGTTACCTAGTGAAATAAAAAGAAAACTGCTTAAAAAGTGTATTTTTTCTAATTTCTGCTTGCAAATGAAATTTAGGGAAAATATACTTTAGGCGATTCGGTGATCCTGAGAACCTGTAGCAAAGATATGCTCTGTACGTTCGAATTTTACCAGCGCTAAATAGCAAATTTTTCCAGTCGAGAAACATCTGAGTATCTGGTACAAACTCGAATCACAATTTACTAAACGATGGAAAACTTTACGCATATCATTTACATCAGGTTGTAACTTTTTAGCGGTGCGCCGGGATCGTTATATATCCACACATATGCATCAGATATAGCTTGCATATTTTATCATTGAGCATGACGTACACCTCTTCATCGTCTTTATGATGTCCATGATAAACGTTCAATTATTAAAGAAGGAATGTGATCCATTCTGTCTTACCGCCGGGAGTTACAATTCTAGTGATTATTTAACTCTTCGACCGTCGATTCTTTGTTGTCGACATTAGGAAAAGCGTTCCATAAAAAAGTGTAAATATATATTAGTGGCGCAACTTAAGATTATTTTGGTATATGTATAGAGGCCGAACCAAAAAAAAGTTATCAAAGATACATAAGAAATTATTTCAAAGATTTAGGGGGGGAGGATCATTGACCGTCTCCATCCCCTCCGGTTACGCGCATGTAAATTTCAAATTAATTTATACAGCTTTCACAACAAAACTATTTCCAGATCCTCACGTGGCATAAATAAATATTGCCGAATACAAAGAATTTGAGTATGTACAATAGGTTCTTTCAAGAACTACCGATTTTTGTCTAAAATAATGTTAACGAAACGAAATAATGTGAAAGGAAAAAAACAAATCATTTAAAAGTTGTTTAAATAAAATGTCAAGTGTGTTATATCATTCTAAAGGTAATTTTATATGCTTTTCGAAAGTGTAAAAATATACAGGATGTCCCATATAAAAAAAAACACAAGTCTTAATATCTCGAAAAATACGAGTTTAAAAAAAGAAAAAAATACAGCATAGGATTCTGCGTCAAAAAGCGCTCCAATATTGTTTTTATATGAATCAAGTATTTTTACAAATAAAAAAGTTAAAGAGTTTATCAAAAAAGGCACTTCTTTAAGAGAACGCTGTGTATCTCTTACATTCAGGAAGATATAAAAAATAGGGATTTCCCCAATCGATTTCTCTTCAAAATCGAACTCCAGAAGCTTGGGTCAGTTTTTGTTTAACTCCTTTAGAAATACAAATTTCCTATTAAAAGTATCGAATTTGGCCCAGCCCCTGTACAATCTTACTGTCTTTTACAGCCTAGCACAAATAAGGTTGTGACGGTCCTTTCAAAGTCATTGTCCGTGCTACAATCTAAACTACGGATTTTTTTAATGCCTTTAGTTCCATCTAGTAGCATCTACTAGATGGTTTAATACTGTCCGTAGTTTTAGTTTTTTTTTTGTGTAAGTCTCTAGAAAATTTATCTCAATTTATCAAATCTGATGTGAATATACTCAGATGACCGAGAAGATTTGATTGATTGTTGTGCATTAACTATAAGCTCAATACTAATGTAAAAATAAAAAATATTTTTGTATTTAGCATTAAGTTTAAATAATTGATAGCACAAACAGGAAGTGTATTTTCCTCTGATTTAATTTAATGTTTAATATAGAACCTGTAAATAAAAATGTGTGTTGATTGCCTATTATAATTGGCTTGATGATGAGAGTTTGTGAGAAAAGCACTATCTTGTTAGCTTCTCAATTAAATTTCTGTAATTGTCCGCTTTTCCAATCCTCTGGCCCAATAGAACTTTTAACTACATATTTTATTTGTTGCAGACTTGCAGAATTCTACAATGTTCCCGAAAGTTGTATAGAATTTGTCTAAAGAAAAACGATTTACTTATTATTGTTACATCAAATTTAAATATAGCTTACCCGTGAGAGAGAAGGCCGAAGCAAAGATCTTCGTCGGGATAATATCCATTTCCTTTCTAACTTTTCGCACCAGAAACTATTATAACTTTGTCCAAATGTTTATCTTTCATAGTCGCAGCGAGGTATGTGCAAGAGAAAACCATACTGTAACTGTCCAAAACGAACAATAGAAATTCGAATTTAAGTAGTCGTTAAGAATGGACTTTCCAAAGCGAAGGACGTTTTCAACAAAGGGTAAAATATCAAAAGGCTGATAAAATTAGATGTGTGGAATCATTATTGAAAATTGAGAGCGAAATTACTAATTATTTTAATATGCATACGTTTCGATTAAGTAATAACGAACATGTTTGGATGACTGGAGAGTAGAGGCGTGATCCTTGCACTACTTTGTAATAGCTTCTTTGATGTTCAGTGATGATTCATGTTATGTAACATAAAATGTATGTGCGTATATGACGGACAATAATTGTAAAAACAACATTGCTAATAAAATGATCTCTAGATGTTATTATATGGTGCGTTTTCTTACCTCCTACTAACATTCGATTGTGCAAGCTGTAATTACTTGGCCGCCATGGGAATCCCGCCTATAGAATGTGGAGGGATGGCCTTCGAGAATTGCAAAATTTCATTGCAGCTAAAATATGAAGATAAACTAATGCATAATACAGTATCTTTCAAAAACATGTCCGTATATATAGGGTGATCGACAAGAAGCAAAGCAGGCAACTATTTAGTCATTGTAACACGCTATATATTATTTACGATTATTGAGGCCTCCATTTAGAAATAAACCAATATAATATGAGCTTCATTTTTGATAAATTTCGATATTTATTCTTTCGTCATGTTTTTCTTTTTCTTAAGATTGGTATGATTATTTAGATTTAATTGATGTTCTTTTGGACGGTTTTAGGTCTTTATTAGAATAGAAAAAAAAACTTTTATTTGCTTTTTTTCTCTCGTTACTTTATTGCGACGTTTCGTTCGTTATTTTGTTAACTTTTAAAGCATTGTCTGTAGATATTTTTAAAATCGATTATTTATATTTATTTATTTTACAATGTTTTCGTTTATCTTACCTAATCATACTTTGGCATCCTCTGGCAAACAACACAAAAATATCGACAACCTCCATATCACATAAGTTTACGTTTCGAGGATACGGATGAGCAACGTTCTCAACCGCTGACCGAACGATGTGAGAAAATTCTAAAAACAGCGCGTACGTTCTATCCATAATTTCGAGGAAAATATTATTTACAAATACCTAGTTTTACCGCTTACGTGCTTTAAAACTGGCGTACGAAAAAATATGGACAAATAGACGAAAGAGTTGTTTTTTGTCGTTGAAGCGCGAGACATAAAACATGTGCAACTTTACCGCAATAAATCAGTACTTTTTCTGTAAACCATTTCTTACGCGTGTAATTCCCACATTCTTAATCGATTTCAAGTTTTCTAATTTAATATTGCGGCCGGTTTCGTTTATGTGTCGTGCTAAACCTGATAAATTTCATTTACCAAAGCGATAACACCGGATATGTTCCTTGAATCTGGTGTTTATCGCTCTTTTCGGTTGACCAATATAGGCTTCATTATGCAATTTGATAAATTCGCGACCTGCTTTCCATTTTTGGCTTATCTATCCGATTGTCAAGAAGGTTTTTAAGCGAACCGAAACGTACGTTCATATTTTGATCCTTTAGAACCTTATTATCACCTCTCCATATTCTATCAAAGGGGACATTCACGTACTTTTCCTAGTATCTTACCTAAGCAAAATTCTAGGAAAATATGCGATATCCGTTCTCATGTATGACTCAAATTTACTCATCTATGAAAGGGGCCGGATAGTTGCCCATTGCCGTATCTTTTAATTGTTCATAGTACTTGTCTGTTACTTGAAAGCAATTTTGATTTAATGACAACAGACTTTTCCATCTATTTCTCCGTATTTTTTCGCACGTCTTAGTTTTAAGGCATATAGGCGTTTTTTTAATAATTTGCAAATATTTTTCTCGAAAGTAGGGACAGGATATGCATGCTCGTTTTAAAGTTTTCTCATATCATTCACTTACCGCTCGATAATGTGGATCATTGCTATCCGCCAACGGCCGTCCAGGATTATTTAATTAAACTTATGCAGTTCTAAGGTTGAATGATCTTTTTGTTTTTTCCTTTAGTGCTTTATTTTATCAGAACTTTAAAGTATTTTTGTTAATACACATAAAAGAGGATTCATGTCCATTGAAGGATCACGTAGTACAAGATGTATATGACAATAATGCAGGCGCTATTGGTAGCTACTTCGCACAGATATTTACACAACTATTTTACTCATATTTTTGTACAGATTTCAACGAATATAAACATAAATATGAAATACATGAATTTATACAAAACGAGGGAAACAAAACATTGAATTTATTTAAGAAAAATAAAAACATTGAACCTTATAAAGTAAAATAAATACAATTATGAATTTAATTAATTCATGAATTAATTATGAATAATATAAAATAAAATAAAAAATGAAATTAAATTAAAATAAAATAAAATAAAATAAAATAAAATGAGTGTTCCTAAGAATGATATAAATATGAGTGTAAATCCTTTGTACGCGTTGTACGTACATGCTATCACACTGGCGGTTTAACTTGTAAATAAGTAGACTGATGGCACGGCCACTATTGTCCATTGAAGTTTGGTCGAGTAATAAAACTAAAAAAAATCAAAAAATAAAAGGCAACTAAAATAAAAAATAAATTTATTACTCTGAAGGTAGCAATTTTCAAACTCTATTTTTTTTTTTTTTTATTATTTATTATTAAAAGGAAATTCTTAAATAATCTGCTCGTTTAAAACTTACCTTTAGCATTGAGAACCACTTGAACAAGTCGTGGCATCCTTTCGATTAATTTTATTCGATTGTATATTAATCAGTATCAATAAGTATATTCGTGGAGATGTAATAAATTTGGCACCTAACATAATGGATTTTGACGGCCAAACAATGAGTTTTGTGCCCACTTAATACAATGTAAAAGATTACTTTCGAACTAAATAACTGATCAAACATTCTTCTCGATAAGTTCTCTGCTATAATTATTTTCTTAAGAACTCCCTGAGCAGTACCATTCACATTTCCAATTATATATTCAACGAACAACAATATTCACAATTTTGTTATTTAAAGTATTTATATTGTTCAAGATATAAAAAAGAAATAAAGACTTTAAAGAAATATAAACTGATTTCGGCGTGGAGTTGTTGGCTGTTTTATATGCCTGAGGAGGAGTGATACGCTAGCCACGGACACGTTTCTGCCTACTCGTCATCTGCGTAATTCCGAGAGTATTTTGACTCTGCTATGGGGAAGCTATATTAGCACTATTCTTTTTTTTTAGTTTCTAGGTATTTTCTAATATGTTCTATAGTATACATCATAGTGAGTAAACCTAGAATATTCATATGTGCGGTTACCCAAAGCACTCCTCTTGCGGTGCCATTCCTCAGTTAAGCAGTCTATGAACTGCTCGAGGAAAGGCTTGGGGAACAGTGTCGCAGCGTCGCCGCGTTCTAAACGGCAGGTATGTATTTCTTCGCGTTTGAGGACGCCAAAAATTGTCTAGCATATCGTTGTCTCGCAACCACGCTGATAACACCGGATAGGCAGAAACATGTGCATGGGTAATGTTTTTTTTTTTCTCCTTGTGTGTATTCATGTATTGCTATTTTATACATTTCTTTTTAATTTCTTTTTAATTTCTTCTGTAACAAGCTATATTCTCAAGGTGTTATGTTATTATAATCAGAAAAGGGTAATTGAAGATCAGAAGAGTAGATAAACAAAAATTGAAATATAGTATTTATATTTTTCCTGATTTTTTCCTAGTTTTCCTGGTTTCCTGAAATCAAAGAAAAAACATACAAATATAGCCTATTTTTTTTTTTTTTGAGAGAGTAGAAATAATACATTTGAGTTTTTCTACAAAATAATCTTTATTTACAAAATATACAAATGGTAAGACACATAAGTCTACTCTGCAAAAGTGTAAAAAAAACACTAAATATCTAGCAGCCTATGATGAAAACCCATCAGTCACACAATGTACATTGATCCTTATTATCTATTTCACCTTCCAAATATTTTATCGACAACAACGCGTTATCATTTGTTTAGAAGAAGTAAAATAAGATGAATAATAATAAAAACAGAAAAAACAAAAACAAAAAAGAAGCAATAAATAAGGATTAAAACAGTTTAACGTTGCTTATAGTTCTCTTTCCTAAGATGTCTCTCCTTCTGATGTACCTTCTGCTGATATGTGTGCCGGTCGGTGCAGTATTTCTTTCTTCTTCCTTCAATAATTCTTCGATTTCGATGAATCTTAGACATTGAAAGTTAGCGAAGGATATAATCGTCAGACACCCTAACAAGAAGATTAAACCGTAGGGTACCGAAGCCCAACTTAAACTCCATAGACACACTAGCAGTTGTAGGAATATGTAGAAAAAAGAAAAGTATACGGTAGCCTTCAACATTCTCCTCTTCATATTCTCCGGAATTTTCTCCAAACTTCTTTGAGTGTTGATTAAAATCGTGTTTAATGCACTAAGAAGTTGCTTTGGTTCGAAAATCGATAGGTCTTTGAAGGCGACGCTTATTACAATGAACTGGGCTTCCATTATTTTGTACAGGATACTGCTGTATATAGCTGACTTTATTGTGGTTGTACATTTTTTGGCGTAAGATTTGAGTACGGTCTGCGACGTCCTGAGCCAAGCTAAGATGGATGGCAGTATGAAAAAGCTTTGGGAACAAATGTAGGTGTTGAATTTCATGATTTTTTCGAGGGATGGGCTTCTCGTAAAATTATTGCGTCTGCCTAGATCGTTTCGAAGTCTGTAGGTGTCGGTTTCATGTTGGGTATAGGAGGTCTCCTCCGGTTCTGTCGTAGTTATCGACATCTTTGAGGAGCAATACCTGAAAAAGAAGAAAATATGTTAGTACACATTTCAAAATTAAAGTTAATGCGCTATTTTATTAGGTATGGTTAACATTGTAATTATTTCTTTAACCTTATTATTTCATGACAAGCATAATTACGAGTTCTTATTTTTAATTAAAACACATAGAAACTCCAAATAATCCAAAAAATATTGTTTGTTGCATTAACGTACTTGACGCTGAACATATCCCCACTTTCTTAAGTTTTCGAAAATGTCTGGGTAGCATGTTCAGCGAAACTTTAAGTACACTGGTGTCAAAAAGACGGCAAAATCTGAAAGATGGGTGGAACTTTTAAGAATAAAGTTGCAAAAAAATTAGAAAGACGAAAGAATATTTATAACTCGGAAGTGAGAAGAAGGTATAGTTTGTCAAAATCCACCGATGGCTCGTCAGTGCCGATAGTTACCAGCACCCACAGCCCAAGAAAATTTGTGTATTTTACTGAAAGCTGTATCGAAGCGTCTATTCGTCAACATGCTTCTTGTTTTCATATTTTTTTTCATATCACTATTGTTCGAGGGATTAAAACAAAAGGTGTAAAACAGAAGAAAAGACAAAAGTACCTAAACTACACCCAAGCTCGATTTACAGAATTCCTCATGTTGTTTGATTTTTGAGAGATATTCATTTTTTTGGTAATAAAATCTTCATTATTAAATATATCTTCGAAGTAATTTTACTTTCCCAATCAATACAAATACATGACTAACGACTAAATTCAGCAATCACAATTGTTTGAATAACGAATAATTGATTACGGACCATTATTCATGAATAACGGTAACTCAAGTATTGTGATCTGATTAATTTCCCGAAATGCCTATCGCAAGTAAGCATCTTAATATCTCGTTATCTAAAGCAAGCCGGCGTGAAAGACCCGATTATAGGTTTAGTGATATTGCTAATAAGTAATAATAGTATGCGTCAAGGTACTTTGTTTGCGAAATTCAATAGATGAACTTGGCAAACAAGTACTACTGGACCGATATTAGTTCGCATTATCAAAGGTAGGGTTACAATAGTCCTTGGTTATTTTGTTAGATTAGATTAGATTAGATAGACTCACCTTTGTAGATATTCAGAAGGTTTATCATTTAAAAAAGCACCCTGAACACCAATAATTTATACTTATCAACATTGAACAAACATTTACGATAATTATTTAGACTGGCCAATAATTTATTTATATACGCCGTCGATATGATTCGACGTGTATACGTACAAATCTTTCTATATAGAGACTGATAGCTACGTGATAAATCAAGCGAGAAAAGTACATAAGCGAACAAAATAAGAGAGCTATTATGTAAATTTGTTGTGGCTTTGACGAACATTACGGAGTAATACACGATAATCGCAGCATTTTTCTGGCTACAGATAAGATGATCGGCGGTTGCGTAAAGTCCAAGTCCGGAGATCCCGTACCCTTTGATCCCGGCTTGACATCCACGATTACGACTTAAACGGTTTAGACGGCGAAGCAATGTATACGCGATAGGTGTTACGGAATGCCGCGCATTAAATGTACTTACAGTGAACTGCAGAGAAGAAAGATGTTAAATGTGTACTCGACTCGATGAATTCGGCAGCTCTAATGTGACTCCAAATACACCACCTATTTGAATAAATGTTTAGCTTTTAGAACCTTTTTTTTTAGTAGAAAATCACCGCCTTCATGAAATTTCATTATCACAAGGAACCTCCCAAGATATTGTAGTTTCCCTTGTGTTATTCCGGTTATAAACAACGGATTTCTCGAATAGTCAAGTTGATATTCGTTCCATTTATTTGTTAATGCCAGATCAATAAGTAAATTGAAGATGAATTGCATTTGTTTATTAATTGCATGAATACAGATTTGCATAACGTAGCAAGATTATCAAATGCAGGGCATAGACGATTTCGCTCCGGTGATTAATATCAATATCGATTAGTAATACTTTCCAGGCGACTAAGAGCGCAAGAAATCCAGTTTAATTTAATTGACCTTCTCTTATTGTCTTTATTATTTTTTGCTGGCTTATGAGGCCACCTCTTGTTGTATTTTCCACAATAATTCAGTATGTGGTTGTTCTATTAACTTGGTCTACAAATATTTCTGAATGTAAATAAAATATATTGTGTTGAACGTTACATTTGTAAGCATTACGTAGGAGAGCAGTACATTCTTCAATTTTTCGGAGTTCAAATCCTTTTTCGGAGTTTTGCTTAAATTTATTAAATCCGTGAAAGTTTAGAAGACGACCAAATTCATTTGTTTGTTGATTCAAGATTGTTTTATTACCATAGGCACGCAGCGCTGTGGCTGAACTTCTCCCAAGTGCTTTCGCAATATTCAGCTGTTGGCGTGGTAAACTGTTAAATAAAAGTTTTATGGCCGAATAGATACGATTTTCGCTCAATTCCTTTATTTCGGAAAAGTTTTTGCGGAAACTTAATTTCACAAAATATTTCCTGCAGGACAGTTCTGCCAAAATATGAAGGTCTACTTCATATCTTCAACCACCCACTGAGTATTTCTGTGTCCGAAATATATTTTGGAAATATCCTACATTTTTTTTGTTATTCCATAAGGTCCTTAAGGATCTTAGATAAGTATTTAACGTAGTTAATATAAGAATCCCGAAACTTATTTACGCGGACGTAAGATACTAATCCTTAAATCTAACCTTGTGCCTGTCCATAATATGTGATATCGTTGAATACATTACATCTAGGACGCCCCAATTCAAATGAAAATATTCATAGCCTTCATTCAGTAATGCTTTGTAATCGAAAATAGCTTTCAGAAATGGTACTTCATCCTTAACGTCCCGTGTTACTCTCTCATTTAGTGCAAAACTAAACATCAATATTTTGGTTGAAATGAATATGTTTAACAAAAAATAAAGTTCCTTCACTGTAGTTCTTTCGGAAGTGAAAACACAGATTCCAGTGCATATGTCACGAAAAGAATGCATTCTGGAAGTCTTGTTTTGTTAATGCGTGTCAGTTTGAATCTTCCATCCCGTGTCAAATCTTCCCCTTTAGATTGATTTTCATCCTTAGAAACAGAAAAATCACGTCGAGCAGTACGCTTAGTTGAACATAACGGCCGTGTCGTCTTTTTCTAGAACTGCTATACGATGAAGGCGATATGTAGCTTGATCTTATCGTGGTGGGAATCCTAAGTAAAGTTCAAGTTACAAGTCGTAAATCGGTATTTGACTCAAAGTGTCGCCCTCGAATGATTGCCTTATCAATATTATGTGTTTTTGTGGTAGTCTTATCGCACTTAGCAGAACTTGATACAGATATTGTGTTCCTTTAAACTGGCAATTGAAGAATTGCAACTAGAAGAACAATGGAGAATCCTATTTACGTCTATCGTGCAAAGTGATTTCTTCTAACACTGCTCTCTCGCAATAGTAATCGGTTGCGATCGTTCCGTGGTTTATTAGGAAATAATTAGCGACATATACTTGCGTAGTAGGTCAATTTAGGCACGTTTTGTTCGTTCTAACTGACGAACAAAACGTTTGGTCAGTATCTCAAGCTATACAAAAATTCTTCACACCTCTCAGAAACTTCCAAATATAGTTTCTTTGTACGTCGTATGACACTAAGTTCTATTAAAATACAATTTTTTCCGTTAATATCTGGCGTTTTCAAATTTGGTTTAGTAACTTAATAAAATCTTAAGTTTAATTATTTTCATCGTCCGTATTGGATTTTTTTTTTGTGTTTAATCTTACAAAACTATTTCGTTGCGGTGTTTTTCCGTCTACTGATCGTTCAACCTACTTTTTAATTTTTTTAAAACCAATGTTGCCGCTTTTCGAATCATTTTTACTTTATATACGCTGTTCAATTTCATCAGTTACTAACTTAGGGTAAAAACCTTGTTGGTCAGTGTTATTATGTAATAAATTAAATATATTAAGTTAGGTACTTCATAAATAATATTGTTCTCAAACCTGTTTTTGATTTTGATTTAATTGTGATAAATTTATTGAATTTTAGTGCACAGTGAAAGATGATGGAACAACACTGATAAAGCATACCGAAAAGAACATATGTTGCAGTGGCACGTATAAATTATTATTAGTTAATCTAATTCAATTAATATTGTTCATAAAACATTCATATTCAATCTGCACATTACATTTGTTTATTTTCAGGCGCGCACGATCCATTGCAAACTTCTACCTACTTTATACGTTTCGCTTTCCTTGCAATGCGAAATGTTGCAATATTATGTGAAGGTAAGTTATTGCGAATGTCAAGATAATATTAAAAAAAAACAATCTCAACCTATATGAATTTGGAGGAAAACATTGGAATGTTTTGATACATTAATCTTGAGACGCTTAACGTTGAAGTTTAGAAGTGATTATAATGAAGATTTAAAGTTGCTAATCTAAGAGAATCCTGGTTATCCTTAGTCTTTCTTTGCATATACGTATAGATAATAAGTAAGGTATTAAATGATAAAATTTCATTGTTTATAAATGCAAATTCCACAGTTCTATATATACAGTTTTTATAATTATAAGCGCAAATTTAATCCATGCTGATTAACTACCAGGTTTTAAAATGCCTTTAAAAATGTGCGCATCGATATATATATATATATAGTTGGTTGTTGTTGTCCAAGTTTTTGTATTAGTATTAGTGTCAATGAGCAACGGCAAAACTGCCTTTAGTTATTGCGACTTTGATAGGTTTATTCTAACAAAATGCTCATGTATAATATATATTATAATTATTATAAAAAAGAAGGCTCTTAATAAACCTTAATACTACTCTTAGATTTTCATTCTTCAGTTTAGTAGATGACAGAGATGGTTGTCGGGTACGAGCAGAAGGATTGTTGGCTGACATTGAAGAATTTCTTTTAATGCATTCAACCTAATTTCAATTGCATTGTATCATGTAATATACGAATAATATTGCGTCCAGGCTATTTTAAGCAGATTAATTAATGAAGAAGAAAAATGTTATCGTTACAGCAATAGTCGATACACCGAAATTATGCAATCTTACATGGATATTGCGCGATATGTTTATACACTTTATCATTAGCGTGCGCAACATTTTCATTTACAAATTCTTTTTGGCATTATACTTGAAGGATCAGTTTAGCAGATCGGCATAAAAAAAGGTAGTTTTGATAAGACCTAACTGTCACGGTGAGATGAAGCTTTCAATATTGATCAGTGATTCAAGCAAAACAGAAAATCAAACGGTTAATAAGAGGGAATACCGTATCTGAATAAAGAGATTTTAGTGTTAAATCATTTTCTAAGAAAAGAAGACCCAAGTCAATGTATATATACAGGGATCGATATACATGTTTTTCTTTTTACAAATTATTATTTTATTTAAAGTAATGCCATAATTAAAAGCAAGTACTTTGATTAAATATATAAATACAGTGAATTGATCTTGAATATAGATGTTATTTACAACTACTGAATTTCCACAAAGCTTTAACTAACGGTTAACTGTTAACTAACATCTTTTGGTATATTGCTTGAATATATACGGATAATTTTTTTTCTAAATTAATAGGTAATTGTCACGTTCACGAGTGTCATCTAAATATTCTTTTGCCAGCTAGAGATTATAAATTGCGAATAATATAAATATAATAAATTATGTAAGCTCTCAAAAATTCGACATAGAAACTTCAAGGTTCGTATACGTGATGAATAAGTAACAATGTTTTAAGATAACAAAAGTTGGCAATGTCGCAAACATTGCTTTGCAGTTAATTGCAGTTAAGTGCAGTTTGCACTTAACAGTTAATGCTCGATGGTATACAACAATTAACACTTAATTAAGTTTTTTTAATTTCTTTTAATTGGAAAACCTATAACATCACTACCTAATTCGGTGGAATACATCACGGAGAGCGCGATGAAAAGCTAATTCAAAATTTCGTGTAGAAATAGACACGTTAGTAGCATTTAAAAAACAGGGCAATTAGCCACCACAACGATAGGGAACATCCAGGGAAAGACGGCAATATTTCAAAGTTGTGACTACCAAAACAGTGAACGAAATAGCAAAGCACGATATGAAAACAATTTCTACGTTCCGATCCCCCAACCAGATAATTTTGAATGATAAACGTTTTTTACAATCGCTGGTGTGTTCGGATTCTTTAAAATCTCCGAGGTAGATTACGCCATTTCGGAGATTTTTTTTATGGTGACGGTCCAACAGGATGTATAAGCGCTTAAAGTCCAAAGTGTACAATGACTTTGTTATTAGGATTTCTTCGCCGCACTGCGCGTAGTGCATCCGGGAGTATGCTGAGCCACTAAAAAAGTTGGATGTTAGCGCACAGCGCCCAACTTTGCTCAGTCAGATGTAGGCCCTCTTAGCATTGAACCAGGGAATCATGATTTTATTATAGAATGTTTTTGAATATTCCTCTCTAATAATGCCATATAAAACGATCAGATACGGTCGAAACCTAGCAGTTCCAAAACAGAATTTGTACGTTGTTGTAATGCTTTTACATTATTTTCATGCTGCATTTTCTTATTTTTAAATCAAAACTAAATTACAAAAGAACTAAGCAAACCACGTATAGCGTAACTGTTCGAATGAAGATATTTTGGCTCAAAATAAATGTCCTACGCTTCTGTCAGTTCTGCTTTTTTTTTCTCTACGACATTGAATATCAAAGAACTTGAATCCAGCATTCAATTAGCCCCTGAATAGAAACTAAGACTAAATCTGGAGGTTTACAAATTCGCACTAGTATGAAAAGTACACGCAATACAACGATGGTTTTATGGCAAAGGTCAATAAGTACTGTAATATTATGTGATTTTTTTTTGTTGGATTTTCATATATAGAGGTTGTTATCAAAGTTCTTCGCCTTAAATTAATTAATTCACTGTTGATAACAATTTCTTTGTAATTCAGATGAAGCTGTCAGTCATACTTTTCATGCATGATTCACATATGTATCATATACTAACAAGTTTATTTAATCAAAAAAGAGACATGTGATCAATGTAACAATAAAGTACTACTTAATTAACAAAGTATTTAGCAGCAATAATATAATTATTGAGTATGAATAAATAGGAAAAACATACCTGCAATTTATATCTCCAACACCGGATCAATGATAAAAAATCACAAATTTCTACTTTTATTGCGAAATTTAAGCCGGATCTTGTATTTGAACAAGTTGTTTACGTAAATAAACTGCGACAAAATGCAAGCTTTAATTCACAAAATTGATCAGTCTCGCGTGTATTTACTGAGCGCACCACGTTTCGAAGTACTTCTGATACAATGTGCATTCAAATGTTGCATTAATTCATTATATCGGAGAACGATGTAAAAATTCCCCCACCAGCTATTGACGAAGGTCTAGGCTTGTTGTGATTATAGTAAACTTCGTGTGGTGGGGATGAAAACAAGAGTCCGTTACGTGATCTTTCGCATTAAGCCGGGTGTCCCGATCTTGAGCTTTGTTTGTTTTGGTCCTGATCGACCTGTTGAGTCGAAAGCTGTACCCAAAACAAAAATATTTTTGCTCCAAATTGTTTTGAGGCCGCTTTGTTTTAGTTGTTGTAGACGCCTAAAATGTATTAATGTTTAAGCAGTAGCCATTTACATATTAAATCTTGAAATAGGCAAACAAATGCATACGTAATTACTATGAGTGTTGTAATTAAACACGAATTTTAAATAGGTTTTGTTGTTACGTGTGGTGTAAGTCCCTTCCACGTGAGTAATCACACAGAAGTATGAGTCATTCAACTATTTGAACTTGAATGGACGTAATACATTTATCTACATCTATATTATCGGGTTTCCACTTTTTTTTTAATTTGAAACTGCACGCGTATTTTGAGAGATTAAGCCCGGTAAAGTTCGGAATATGTTAGCATATTGACATTAATCGAAGAGAAACAAACACTGCGATATTTCGATACATTAAGTCTGTTTTTTGGTTAGAAGTAAAACTAGATTACCACAGGTTTTATGCTATCCAAGTATTCTAAAATTTTTAAAACATTGTTACTTTAAAGTCAACACCCAATGAAAACATAGGCTTCCACGGCCAGAGTCTGTTGTAACTAAACGTGTTCCGAGTTTGAATCGTGTCATGTCGTTGTTAAAATAAGAACTTGACGTTTCGCCCACAATCGTATAAGGCTTCTTCAGGATCGACAGACAACAGAGGCGACCAACTACAGTTGGTTTTTGTCTTCGGCATGGTTTACAAAACAATTTGAACTTTAAAAAAATGAAATCAACGCAACTTTATTCTCAGGAGACCATCAAAGGTATTTAGACTATTGTAACTGGCTGCTGAATCGACCGTTAAGTATTGTGGATAGAAAATTATGGATGGATGAATTCCAGAAAAAATCTCATAATTGTCACTGTTTTAATATTTGGTGAGGAATTCTAAATAATAAGAGATTGTTTGTACGTTTGACAGTACGTTTAGTTGAAACTCAATGAGATTTTGTATGATATGTTACTTCAGAAATAGAGTAACTTCATATTCAGCAATTTGACGCTTCAGTTTGTATTGCGCGGCGAGTTGCAACATTTTTAAATCAGCAGTTTCCCAATAAGCGACTAGAAACTCATGGACCGCTTGTTTGGCATGCGAAATCGCTAGACTTGGTCTCTTTGCACTTCTTCTTGTGAGATTAGATTAGAAAACAAGTATGAACATATGAATCTTCCCGTGAGAATCCCGAAGGACTTACAGAATTTACTGTTAAATAAATTCATCTACGCTTAGTTTATAACAATAACAATTTTGAACACTACCTTTAGATTAGAGTTTTATTATCTACTCGGTGTATTTTCTGTTGTCTTATAGATTATTTTCTTCAATACAGTACTTGGTGATTAAAATGGCGAATTCAGATGTAAAATGACGAAAATATAAAAATATACAAGCGGTTTCATTTAATAAATCAAGGATGAAGATATTTCCAGTGAACTGGTGCAGTCACTTGTTCTACCTAGTTTCGTAATTCTTCTAGTTTTGTAATTTAACTAGCCTTGCATTTTTCAAAATCAAAAAGTTACTCCAAAAACGGGCTTCAAACTGACTATCCTGTATATTATTATATTTTTGGAAATCGTGATCAATATGTGATAAGTTTCCGTTTTTCTATTTTTTTTTTTCAAGATTTTAAAGCGATCGACAATTACGGATTTCTGAAGTAGGCATTAAGTAATTTTTGATGCCGAGATGATCCGTAAATGTATGTACATAATACACAATTGCTTATGCGTTTGTAAATGACTAATGAGGTACGTTAATGATACCAAGAACTGTGGCGTAGTATGGTAAACAACACGTAATGTTTGTGTTGTTAATGAGATACGTCTAATATTGGGTCAAATAAATACGATATATTTCTGTAAATGCATAATTTTCTTTAAATGGAACACATACATATTATTTATTTACTATTAATTTTTCAGTAAAGTACTACTAACATGTTAGTAGTTGAAATCAGCCATTTTCTAGTTTTAGCGATTTTTGAAGCCGAAATACTGTCAATAGTACCTCATTAGTAGAGATGACAAACGCAGGCGGAATTATTCCTTTTTTTACTCTTAAGAATGCGTTTGTGTTATTTACTGGTTTCCTCGAGAGTCGACAAGACGCGAGTCTGTCTAGTCGCTGTAAAAAAATAATAATTCGCCTGCCTTTTTCATCTCAATTATTGGTAAAATTCGTGCATGAGAATCTTTTTAAATAACTCTTTTTCTGTTTAGCGTTGTATTTCTTATTCCTATATATCTATATTAATTGCAATTTATTACAGCAATACCGATTTATGAACATTTACTAATACGAATAATACGGATGTATCACTTCGCACGCTCTGGAACGCTGTATTTTAAAAGATTTTTTTTTAAATCTTCCTTATCTTGGTTCTATTCAAATCGATTACGTTTATTACTGTTTTATTATTTCATTGATTTTAATAATTTACTTAATACGTATGTTTATAAAATTTTCTATCTATTGCGCAAATCTATTGCGCAAAGTATTACAAAATAAAACGATATATGTTTTCAGTTTTAATCATGCTAACTTTAAAAATAGTAGATAGACACTTTGCAGTCAAAGAAGGACTATTTTGCAAATTTCCACTCCATAATGCGTTAGGACCTAGACTTATGGGGGACCATCCATCTACTATCCATTTTGAAAATAAAGCTAAGGCAACACTTTTAAAGTGGGACTTTTATCTTTTTATTCTATACTAGTGACACAACTGACTGACTGAAAAAAACGCCAATATTCAGCATTCGGTCACATCTATATCAATAAAGAGTAGAAAAATCGAATGTTGTATAAAAACTGGTATCCAGACTAAACCGTCAGTATATGCAGTTCACTCTATCGAAACAGTAAGGTATATAAAATAAGATGTATAAAATCTGAAAAATGAAGTGATAGTCAAATTATGGTTGAGGTTAAATGAATTCAGCCGATTGAAGATCATTTCCCAAGTATTATAAACATGTGCCCGGTCGGTAAACAATACTGAGTCAAACAAACAAAATTGATGCGTAATAAAAGTAAATAGATAGAACGAGAACATTGCGAGGCAATATTCGGCTAAAGGTGTAAAATGCTCACATTTTCAGTGTATTTTTTCTCTCCATTTGTTGAAAGATTGTTTCATCAATACCATAAGAAAGGTGCTTTAGCATTATTTTTCTGGTTATTGTTTGTAAGCATTTTCCGATGTAGTATTTTTCTGTCCAGCTAACTTACTATTACATATTTATTTATTATATCACTAAAATGTTTCTTCCTTCAAGAATCGCTACAATAATAATTAATGCGTTATAGAATATTTGATTGTAACTTTTACTAAAACTGTGTTTAACGTACTCATTTCAAAATGTTAAACCTTTCCTGTAACAAACTGCAAATGCCAACCACTTATTCAAATTTTATTAGATTTGTGTTACAATTATATAAGCGAGGTTATCAAGAAAGTAGTTGCTGCTCTTGTTTTACTGATTTTTAATGATTTTTTTCTTGTTTTCGTTTTGGTTTACCATCTGCAAATATATTGATTATAAATTTGTTAATTGTATTTTAGTTTAAATCAACCATGTATTTCATTTATGTTTTTCTGATTTTCTCTTTTTGGGTGTTTCCACCTGTTGAAAATAAAATTATTATTTAGACGTTTTAAAGTCACGTTCCTCGTTCAATTCTATCGCTGTAAAAGACGATCGTTTATGGTAGCTCTTAAACGATCTGAAATGGTAATTGCATACATTTACAGATTATTTTAATTCATTTCCTTCACATTATATTCAGGTACAATTTGTTTCAAAGTTAATGTCATATCCCCATAGACGTGGTATTAATCCTTTTTCTTTGTGTGTATGGCCTTTTCGGCGAACCGTGTCTTATTCATATATTTGTGGAAGTACCCTTTTCATATGAAGTATGGGGGTATCTTTATGCTATTGTATACCTGGAAATAAGTAAGATATGTTTCTAATGAATTAAGAAGCGTATTTGTGAATATTTTAATATTCTAATAATAGTCACATACAGAATTATTTTATTAGTTTGAATAAATAACGGTTTTATCAACTCTGCATGTACCACGTAGCACAGGTACAGCCGACTGTGAAGATTTTCAAATTTATATTTTTCCAAGATAAAATAATTTTGTTCTGTTGTAACACTTTATTAAGTTTGACATTTGATCGCCCAAACTTATATAATCCTTGAATTCTGTGAAGCTTCTTATTTTGTGATCTAATTCAAGTTTATTTCTTTATTTAACTCTAAAAATTTATCTATAAAACCCAAGCCACCCTATTTTGGTCTGCGATTTATAAATTGATTTGGATTTAAAATTAAGTAAACGATGAATTGGGAAAAAAGAAGAGAGAAATTATTATGACTTTTAACATTTCTTTCAAAATTATTAAAAATACTTTTCGAATATAAAAAGGATTTATATTAAATAAACAAGAAAATTAACTTGTTCTTTTTGATGTACGCAAACATCCAAATTTAACCAATAAAACATTTAGAGGAATTTCATGGGGAATAAAGGACATTAAAAAAATATTAAGGACACAGCCAAACTGAGATTTTTTTTATATTTATAACATTCAACATTGGGACCAACTTTGTAAAACTTATTACACATTTCACAACCAGGGGCCTAACAAGAAAACAAGTCAGGTAGTCTAGGGGTAGGAAGTCAGCAATGTTTACTTTCAAACCTACAATATTTTAAACACAATCATCAGTCGTTCAGTTCAACCAATTAAAAGTACATTGTTTGAAAGTAAGTAATTATTAATACATGCACTTACATGACTTGAGGTTGTGATTACCGAGAAAACAAAAACGATTTATATAGCTTACGTTATTTATTGACTGATCCCATACTCATATTTAAATTCAATCTACGTAAATCTCAGGCTATTAGGAAAACGTATATTTTAAATAACAAACGTACAGAGTGATTTACATCTACAGTTATGACGTCTAACAATCAATTTATTATCGCGCTCAATGTATTTAAATTGATTTTATAAAATAAAAAAAAAATGGTAACATTAAAAGCATTTTATTTTTTAAATAAATTCCTTCAATAAAACGTAAAAAATACGTAATCTCCTTAATCTTAATCATGTCTCTAAGGAAGTTTAATATAGAGATTATGTGAGAAATTCGACGACTTCAACTAAGCTAGAAATCCGTCGCATGAAATTTGGAAAATTTCCCTTTTACAGAATATCGCATGATATTGGAAGCGTTTTTAAGAAAAAAGACATGAACGTAGAAAAATTTTTAGGCAATTTAAAGATAAATCACTTAGAAGGTTGAGAAATTTATAAAATCCCATGTTGAGACTGTGATAAAGCCTGTATTGAACAAACGAAATTGGCGGTGGAAGAAAATCCCAAGTTAATTAAGGACGTAATTTTGCTGGAAGGAATTTAGAAGACAATTTATATGGTAAAGAATTCAGTTCTGTTAAGCAGGGACAAACGTCATCTTTCATGGATTTATTGATGTGAAGCGAACATATGTTTTGCGTTTTATGCTGCGGGCAAGAACCTTTCCTTCTAATTTTTTATATATCGTATGTTTTATGATGTGTAGAAGGTAAAAGTAGGTACTTGTAAATATTTTTAACAGAATTTAATTTTCTACCGTATTTTGGGAGATTTCAAGTCGATCGCCCTGTATAATTATTAGGTTACTAGTTTAAGATGGATGGAAAAGAAGTTACAATTTTAAAGGCAAAATAGTGATCCTTGATTGGTTTATGGGTAGACAAAAGATAGAAGAAAACTTTATTTAATTTTTTATTACAAATTGCCAAATTTTTGGTTGAACTATGCCTCTTTCATTAGGGCATCTCAAAGAACAGTGGTCATTTTTTTTCTTCAATAATTTGCATAATTTGTGCTATTTTTAACTAAAATTGCTGTTCTAAGTATGTTTGGACGGACTTGATGAATGTTCTTCTGTTCTTCGATTGGCATGGTTCAACCGAAGATTTGGCAATTTGTAATAAAGAATTAAATCACCCTGTTCATAAACCAATCAAGGATCACTATTTTGTGTTTTAAATTCTAGATTCTGTTCATTCCTGTCACTTTTAAGTTGATGAACGTACTCGTGAACTTACTTCTACGTTTAACTAATATGATTAAAAGTATAGCAAATACTCATGCTTAATAATAATATAGTAAAGTACGTTATCGCCTACAATAGTTGCTTTCCTATTGGTACTGTTGATTTCATTATTTAAAAATTTATTAATTTTCACAAGCAAATGTTAAAAGTATCGAATAAGTTAACTTCTACATTCATTTGATTCCACTCTAACATCGTTTTCATCTTTACTGAAAGAAAGCAACTACGCCGTCGGTGTAATGCTAACCGTGTATACAAGAGCTTGCAGTCGGCTTATTCGAGACACGTAATTTAACCTGTTTTCAATGTCATGCAGCATTGAAAATGCCGCTAACGGCTCTGCATTTTGAATCATTGGAATCTCTGGCGTAAAAAATGCTATGGTATTATTAGTCGACCCTGAACCATCTGTTTTTTTTAGAAAAACCCCTCGTATAATAATATATAATTAGGCACCTAGTGACTATTTTAATCGACCAGCGGTGGTAATACCAACTATGCGTTGAAACCACGGACCCAGAAAAAGGACAAGATAAGAAAAAGTTAATAAAGTAGTAACGGGCGAAGATGAAGGATATTTTTTAGTTTTCTTTAATGCTTTAAATTTAAAACCGAATTGTAAAATTATAGTTAGTGTGCTAAGACAGCGTTTACAAATGATTAATCAAATGTATCGCGGTGGAAGGAAGGAATTTCTAGCGCTTACTGCAGATTGATAAAGAAGTAGATTGACATTAATTAATGCATAAAAAATTACTGCAAACACGATTGCGTCCTTTTTATATCGAGATTTTAAATTTTGGTCCGTGGATCCCAAAAGTTTGGCAAGCGCTGCTATCGACGTTTTGCTGTTAACCTGCGAAGATGTCGTATTCTCATCCGCGTGAAAGATTGCTTATTTTACTTAAATTACTATACGACTCGTGCCTCTTGTTATGCAGAAATTGCTTCATCTAAATAACACGTACTTTTTTAATAAATTTTTATATATTTGTATTTCGAAAATCGTGAATAAATGCAATTAATAATTTCAGCAAATCCGACAGCAAAATATAAAGCGGGATCTCCTTTTGACCTCTGATAGCTGATTATTAGAGAACATGTCTTAATGTCTGATAAACTATAGACTCCGTTTCTCGTTGTTTGCAAAAATTTCTTATCTCGACCATACATAGTAACAAGCGCCTCATATTTTGCCATGATCTTGACCTTGTGACAGTAAGCTGGCATAGGAGTAGAGGGAGAATGAGAGATTGAAAGTGTTTTTGTTTGTAATGACTTTTGCTTTGGGCGGAATATTGAAGAAGACAAGTGCATGTTAACACGCGCAATTAGCATTTAACGTGCATGTCGATTACAATTTGTGAATGAAGTAAATTATAGCGCGAATCGATACTTGGAAAACCATGAACTGGAGAAATCTGAAAATTTGGTGGTTTAGTACGTTTTTGATTATTATATATTCGAAAAAATATTGTAAGTTTGGAAGCTGGAGTGGACAACGAGTTGCTGCAGATAAAAATAGGAACGCGTACGATTAAAGGACATGAGACAAGAACAGTAATAAAAGAGCCTCTAAATAATAAATTTACCTCTAAATAACATTGTTACATTGTTAGAGACGCTAATTCCAGATGGCAAGTGTAGCAGGAAAAGTATCCAATGAATTCCGTGTTTAGACAATGCTATTTAATTTCAGTGTTAGAAAAAATAAAATAAAATAAATCAAATAAACACAGGTATACTCTGAAAAAACGTTTCTAAATCAGGTGATGTTATCGTTAGAGCGCAACAAATCGATTGCCTAGCAGTAGCGCCACTACGCTGGGTTAACTGAAATAAACGAGCCCGTTAGTTAGAAGAAAAACAATTGAATTGAATATGATAACCCAAACACAATTTAGTAAATAACTTACCGAGTATGCTTAGATGCCTGAAAAGAAATCAGGAAGTGAGGCTTTCAACGCCTGCATCATAGCGTATTTTTCTACAGTTGTCTCGTTGTGGCCCACATATCTGCTTATACGCAGAAATACATAGTTTTACATCTAGCGACGTTATGTTCGCGTACTTAAAGTGGTCTTTGAATTTGCATTTGCAACAGATCTTCCACAACACTATTGTTAAAAAGATGGCGTAATCTAAAAAAATCGACAATTTTAGGCAATATAGTATTAAATTTTCTTTGACTGAAACATTTTTTTCATTATCTGAGCAACGTAAATAGAAGTTTTCATGTAATGCTCTTTCTTACTGATGAATATACAAAAATGATCGTGTTTCATTGCATGTTCCTGGGTTTCTAAAAATCCAAACGAAGTCGACGTTTTTAAGAAGTGGACGTTTGGTACGGCATCGTTTTTCTGATGAAATCGTCGGTCCATATTTTGCCGGCGAAAATTTAAATCAATATGGTAACCTGCGCTTTTTGCAGGATTTTTTGTTACCATTTCTCGGTACATTGCAGCTGTAAATGCGAAATATTTTTTCCCCCAAGAGAGGCACTCTGTTCACTTCACATTTTTGGTACGACAGTGGTTGGATAGATCACTTCTATGAAATTGATTTTCTTGCTAGATTTCTTGACCTTGTATTCATAGACTTTTCTTGTTGGGTGTTTTAAAATAAAAGATTTATGTAGATGTCCTACCGCACGATTGTGAGATATTGAAAGCATGAACGTAGGGTGCGGTGAATGAAATAAACATATCTGTAACGATTCGGCTATTTATTAACAGAATTGAGAAATATGTAAAAAAGTTGAACGAAACTATGCATAACAATAACAAAAACATGGCTATTGTGTTTATGACTTCGTTATTGCTGACAACTCAGTACAAAATATTTTGCGCCATCCATAATATCAAGATTTATTGTCAATTGTTTCGGGTTTAACATAAAAACCGAAAGTTCAACATTTTGTATTTAACTTTAATTTTGAATTATAAACAATTTCCTTTTGTAAGTATGTAGTCTAAAATAATAAATAACAGTATTTCTCTTCTGAGAGAGAATTATTATTATTATATTTTCCTCCTACTTTTCCGTTCTCTTAATTTACAACACCCAGTATATTTCATCATGGGTCTTTTTAACGGGAAACTAATTACTTTAAAAAGCAGAATTATTTATAAAAAACGACATTTCGTCGCAAAATTAATAATAAAGATTTTCTTCCTCGCGTTAAATTAATACGTTGTTGAGTTTCTTTACAAGGTGTCTAACGGCAGCCTTTAACAATTTTTTAAAAATTGTGAGAATTGTGTGAAACCGGATTACGGTATTTGTTCTACATGATACAACGCATAATGTAAAACCACTTAACAGTTTGGACATGCGACTGGACATTGTTAGTACATTTGGATATTTTGCAACGTTTACGTTTATCCAATGTACTTGAATGAACTACTAAAAGAAAAGAAATCTAACAAAGAAACAATATCCTTGCATTGTTGTTGTTCTTTTCTAAAAATAGGTGTCAAAATTGGGAAGTTGCAAAAACCTTTATAACTTTGATTATAAACATTAAGCTTCAGTACATATTTTAATCAAATATGAGCACCCAAAACATAGAGTACAGTAAACAATGGACATCTACAATTGTTTTTGTTCGTTAATTATTAAGGTCAAACAATTGGTTTAAGTATTTTTAACAGATAAACAGAACTGTAATTGCGTTTGCTAAAAATACACTTGTATTCTGAGAATAAAATCTCAAACACTGACCTATATGTTTAGCTACAAGTACTGTGTTAACAGTATTCAATGTAGAGGCTGAATTTAATCCGTGCTAGAACATATCAATGGTAGAGGTATAGGTACGTATCTCTCCTATATCACAATAAATAAATTAATAAGGTTTTATCTCATAATTGTGTAATTAACTGTTAATTAATAGATTTAAAAACGAGAAATTTACAAAAACTTACATACTTAGAAGGAGAAACACAAACTTCTCGTTGTATAAAATTCAAGCCTTTAACGTTAACAATGCACTAAATTTTTAGCCCTAACTATCTTGATATCCAATACCCGAACGATTTCATGTAAAGGTAATGCCTTTTTTACCGGCGCGGTCGCTGCCTATTTGAGTAAATATGCTTATTACATTGCTCTCGTAGTGTCGGTAAGCTCACATAGATGCACATGCTCGCTTTTTTTCGTTGGCATTCGCAAATTTTCGCCTCGATTGAAATACGTTTTGCAAGAAGCTATTTCAACTTCGCGCTTATGGTCACCGGTATAGTAAGTATTTTTGAAGCGGGCGTGGACCGGAGAAAATGTGGAAAATGTTCAGAAGGTCGTTCGTTCGTCCGCCGCAGTATTTATATGCATACAAGGAAAGGACGTTGACATGTAACAAGGATACCGCTCAATAAAGATTAAACGTAGACGGAATATATACTGTTAATTAAGTTTACATCCTAGTTCTACAGTGCTATGGCTGTCTTTAACGTGCGGATGGTTGTCTCCATCGGAAGAGGAAATTTCAAGGAGCTGTCCTAAGATTTTTCATCAATGCTTAATTATTTACAACGTGACACGTATTTTTAGAAAGGGAAAACGTGCTTTGAAAGTGTAAAAGGTGCGTCTTTTATAAACAGAAAGATATACGTCTAAGCCTACGCCTAAGTCAAAAATCAACTACATGCTTTTACTCTTGAATGTGTCTACCGTCTTTAGATCATCTTAACATAGACGACAGATTTAATCTTCAGCTTTTCCCTAGACTGAGTAGGCAATATTTTAGAGCTGCATGTGCTGTCAGAAATTCCGCCAGTAATTTAAGGCTTCTTTTGCTGAGCGATAACACTATTTTTGCTATCTTAGGTGAGTTTATATGAATGCTTACGCTAACATTTTCCCAGTTCTCTGCTTGAAATATTTTGGTGTGGAACTCTGCAACCATTTCAAGGGGTTAGTTAGGCCCATTAATGGTTATACCTGTTCCAACACTTAAGACGACTAAAATTTAAATAATATGTTTCAAAATCCACACTTACTCCTCTTTTTACCACAATATTTCATTTTGAATAGGCGGGAACTTCTAATGAAATGCCACCCTGCGCCATAGTTGAGCATTCGTTGTGGAACAAATGAGTCATTATCAACTATCTGAAGACTACCTAGATTCATTTGTAGGTAATAATAATAAATTGCAACCTCGTTGTTCGAGGATGTGGTTCCATGTGCTGGTATTCCACACACATTAACATTTCGCAACTCTTTAAGTTGATTTCTCGGATGGACGTAACGTCATTAGCAGCGATTTTCTTCTTTTACCGGATCCTGGTCTTAGCGTGTACCTGCCAGTCTCTCGTAACCATTCCCAACATCTTCAAACCGTTGAGTAAGTACAGTGAAACCCTTTACCGACATATCACAAAAATCGACCATCTTTCACAAGAACTAAGCGTTTTGCGAAATCTTCGTCGTTTAGAGACATGATAGAAACAAGAATACAGCGAATTTTCACGACAAAAATTTAACAGAAGTTGAATGTAAAAGCATGTAACCACATACAATTCAAAGTTTTCCTCTCAAATAAAGTTACATTTAGCCAACTATACGCTGGAAACTTTTCATTGTACCTGAGTTCAAGAGGGAATAGACACTTATTGTCTGCATAAAACATTTGCGGCGTAATTCCGCCAAGTTCATTTCGTGCGGACGTAAAGTCAACTAACAATAATAACAGTTTCAAGTAAGTGTATACATAACTGTAATTTTCATAAATACCTGCAATTTTCTCAATTTTTTCGAATCCCGATTTAGAAAACGTACGACGTGCGTAACGAATTTTCTTGGAAACTTGTTTACTTCATTTTTTTTATCAGAGCGGCATGTAATTAACTATTTCAATGCTTAAATCTGAAAAAATATAATGAAATCCTTTTAAAATTAAAGATGCGGAAAAAAGACGTGTAGTTTCATTCATGCGTCAAATGTATTATTATTCTGTTGTGATAAAGGCTATTAAGCAAGCGTATGCACACGTTGTGGCACTGACATTGTATGCAAATACTAATCTAGACCTATACAATATTAGATCGGTGCAGCTTAAAAGCGTTGAATTATTATGAAGCTCGAATGTTGGTAGGATAAAACCTAATTTAAAACAAGTTTTAAATTAGGTTATATAAATATCAATAAAGCCTACGCTTTTCAACATAATAATGGATAATGTATTACAGGAAATGAACGACAAAGTAAGTACTACTAAGTACCAGTAAGGTTTAGAAATATCGAAAGAATTAATAAGTGAATGCATCTTCGCGGATGATTTAGTGATATATAGTGCAAAAGATGAGACTCATCTCCAGCATAATTTAGAAATATGGAATAAAGCTTTGCAAAACAAAAAACACGGAAAAAACAAGATAATTGTAGCTGTAAAAGAGGATAAACAAAGAAGGCGAACATGATTAAATATCTTGGAATAAATATACACAAAGACCGCAAGAATGAGACAGAAATAAATGGAAGAATAGAGAAGGCATTACTTTTTGAACAAAGCATTTATAAGGAAGAAAGAGATAACAATAAGAACAAAGATTACTGTGTATAAAACAATCTTTAAGCCGATATAAAAACAAAGTTTAAAATGGTTCGGGCGTTTAATCAGAATGGGAGAACACAAACAAGCAAAACAAATATAGCAAACAAAATCGCACAAAAAGAGGATGAGAAGAGATCAAGAAAGAAGTAGGACGACGTAGTGACGAAATGTTGGAGAGGGACAGGAAAAACTGGAGAAAATTTGTGTATCCGTGAAGATCAGCGGAGAAGCCTTACACCTTACGGTTACGGTACGGTAAATTGAACAAGAAGCTCTGTCAGAGGATCGAATAGTTAGTGGACAAGAAGATGAGGTAGAAAATTCGCACATATCATCAAATTACTTGATGGAAGAATATTTAAATTTTCAAAACACAAAACAAAGTATGGCTAGAGATTCGCAGAAAATTACGAGAAAACTTTCAGAAACATGCGTTCGTGATATACAAAAACTTAGTAGATAAATTGGAAAAATTCTTCTCCTTATTGAACTACTCGCATCTTTGTAAGGATTGGAAGATTTATCAATCCGTACGTGAGAACTGTTAATATAACCTACATTTAAACTCAGACTTCTCTAATAAAAAATAGTATTGTTACACGTTTATACTTGTGCGGCTTTACCGACCGGGATTATGTGGTAGGACATCTTAATTATCTAGCGCATCATGTTTTTTTGCTGCGTAGATTTGTAATTATACACACAACTTAATAATAGTAAATAATAAGTACGTGTTTAACCACTTGTGGTAAAAAGCTATTTATTTCCAATAAACCGCTTAATATTGGATTTTATGGAACGTTTTATTGTTTGTCGATATTAGTTTTAAAATCGCTTTATATTTTTTGAGGCTATTATATGATTTATCAATTTTGTATCTACCATTAGTCCCGAATATATATTATATCGTTGATTATATTAGATTAAAGACTACCTGAAGTGGTTGTTTTTTTAAACATTGGGTTTCTGTAAGTTACACGCTTAAATTGATTTGGGGTATTTCACTTCAAAAATCGTGTGCAGTAGAAATTGAACATTTTGTATATTTTAGTATCAGTTTATACACTGCAGGGCTTGTCTCCAAATAATTTGTATAACAAAACTCGAAGCAGGAGTCATTTTTCACCAACATTTTTAAACGGAGCCAAAATTATTGTTGGTACAAAAACGTAACATAAATGTTTGCCGATCATTATTTTAAATCAATAAATCTTTATACTAACAATTTTGATTTTTTGCGACTAATAAGCAATAAGTATGATTGAAATTCATATATTTGTATTTCATTATTTAATATATTTAATTATTTCATTATTATGTGGTTTCGTTATATTTATAGACGTACGAGTGATATTCAAGTAGTTAAACCGAAGCTAGCCGAGTCATAAACTATTATTCGACCAACCAAATATTCTTGATACGTGTCGCGGCGCATGAAACAAGAATTATAGAGGCACGAAGTAAAATACACAGAATCAAACGTATCTAGGGCGATAAAAACATTGGTTTCATTTTTTTGCGTCTAAGTTTCCGTTACGGATGTCTGGAGATAAACAATTTATAAATAAATTACACATGTATACAAAGGATTAAAGGAGAATCCGTCTAAACATCGAAGAGCACGAGTTTACAACATGGACATGCGATCAAACTAGGTCATAAACAGCGCTGCATCCCACAGCGAGCAGATAACAACGTGGTAATTATTTAATTTTGGGATAAAAAATGTCCAATTAGGAAACCAGTTAATAACGGGGTACAATTCCTTTGCGAGATAAGTCTGACGAATTAATCGCGCGCGATAAGTTATGGATTCCCTTGTTGAATGGCTTTGCGTTTATAGGAACGTGATTTACTATTGAGATGTTATAGGTGGGAGTGTTGGCGTTACAATTTTGCATGTTCGGCTAATGATTGGGTGAAAATTCTGTTATCGCCCACGATAAATACATACCTTAGGCAGTGGCCTAGTAATTTGTAAAAAGACAATAGTAGATTTTAGAAGAGGGGATAAGTATGAATAAAGGATGCATTAATAAGTAATAATTTTCACAATAACAAACGTATGAAAAATATAATATCGATTTTTTTTGTGGTGATGGTCTAACGGGGTATATTAGCCTCCGTCTTAAAGCTTGTCGTAATCCCAGGAGCTTTCTTTGTGTATAAATTTTGTGCGTGCAAAGTGTTCCATGATATTTGAACTTAGCGCGACTCGAAGACCCAATCTTGAACTCTGGTCAAACGCAGGCCCTGTTAGCAATAAACCATCGGACTGTTTAATATAATAATATTGACTTAGACCCATTGTTGAAAGTCCTATTGCTGCCCACGACTTCAACAAGTTGCATTGCTATTAGCTAATTGCAAAAAAAGTCAAAGAGCCCGTGTCCACTAATAATTATTTATAGTTATTTTGCAGAGTTATCGAAGTAACAAGTCTATCAGATAAGATTAAGATTAAGTTTAAACATAATTTTCTAATTCTTCAATGGTTCGTGTTATTCTACATGTATTTCATCGCTTTCCTTTTTGGAGACAAATTCGGCTCCATTACGACGTGACATATTAGAAAGGATGTTAAATGTTTTAGAAACTCCAAAATGTTTGGGAGTGTTTTTCTTATATTTGTGTTAAGCTACGACATTCGACTATGCTATGATTCACATATATTTGTTATGCAATTTTCCGTAGCTATTCCATAAATCTACAATTAACTAGTTTTCCATTCCCTGACCTATAAAGCTGTGGTTGGACATTGCTCCATAATGTTTGGATTCAAATACACCTAAAATCATATAACTTAGCAACTAAGCAACTAGGATGCAACTAGAAAGCTGTCGCCTAATTTGCAACAAAAGAATTCGTTTTTTCAACTTTCTCAACTTACAAGATAATCTTCCCGGTTTCGTAGTAGTATCATGAGTTTGCCTTTGATGTTTCGCTTTCATTTTATGAGCTTATTCAGGATGTTTCTAAAGGGGGATAAAGGACCTCCGCTCTTAGTAACCCCTGAAGAAGCTGTACAATATAATCAGCGCAAGCAAGATCTAAGAATAAACACATCTACACAGCGACATTCAGTTAGCGCTGTTAAATATTTATTTTATTTACTTATATTTATTGAATTTGTTGCATATTGATGCAATACATAAATCTATCTACCAAACCACGAAAAAATATTTCTCTGATCGTCCAAAGGAATGTCTCATGTCCTTAATATAACTAACAAATCTATTTATCTTTCACTTCGAACAATATCAAATTGACACCAAATCTAACATCTGATAAAAATAATGTACTTTAAGGGAAATGGTTACTAAGAGAAATAAGCAAGTGCAATATACAAAATAACTAAATACAGCTATGGTTCCCTAAGTAAAAACAGGTGTTAAACTGAAAGGAAAGTTTCATAATAACACGAACATTATATAACAAACAATATATAAACCATTAATCATAGATCTAAATACGTAAATGCATTTGCATGGTTACAGTCTGCGCGCGCTCAATTTCTTAGATTTTCAATGGAATCGAACCTATACTGATCATTTAACGCAAATTCAATATTTAAAATGGTATTAATGTCAGAAGATCAAAAGAAAATCCAATATACGTAAACCATAATTTCCACGCACCGTCGGTGAAGCGTGAGAGATTTATTATTGCACTCTTAACTGATAGGATTTGCGTGAATCAAACGATGTTAACGTAAATGTTCGACTACTGTTGGATATCAAATTCGTTGGAGCCTGTCCAAAGTGTTCTCTCAACAAATTGATGCTGTTAATTAACAATTACTCCCGCACATTTAATTTTGGTAAACAAATTTCTGTGAATTAACTGACAGGTAAATTCTAGAAGTTTTAAATAAATAAATATACTCGTACTTATTTAACTACTTAGTATTTTGCGATATCAGTCTCTCGGTAGTTCTTTACTGCGATAAAACTGGTGTGGCCAACAAGGAGGGTAATTTTCATTGTTGAACGTACAAGATTTGACCGTCTGGATATTTGATAGCATTACAGTTTTTACACAAACTTTACTGTAAAAATAATAATTCGGGTGTTACCAACCTATACGAATAGTTGTTCAATCTAAGGAAATTGCACTAGAAAAGGGAAAAACTGTTCGAAATTATAGGTAAAACTTTCAACGGAAATATTTTTAGTGTACCGTTAGGCAGAGCTTCTTATATTTTGCTCGCAATTTAAGAAATAAAACGCATATTCGTTAATCTTTTGGCGTAATACATGCGAATATCAGAACTACTAACCCCAATTATCGCAGTTGTTAACGGCAAGGGAATGCTAGTACTTTGCTACTATTTTATTGTATTTTATCTTAGCAATCCATTATAAAAATGAGGTAAGCTTATTTGAAGAAGTAGTCTGAAAGTTTACAATGGGATTTAGATATGGCGTCTAAATTGTTCTTAAAGACAATTTTGCTGGTAACAGCTTGAATGCAGGTTAAACTTGCTTACGGAAATTGGAGTTTGATGAGAGGAGGTGCCATGAAGAAGGATTGATGTAGTAGTTAATGGAAAATTGTTTTTTCTAAATTTTCAATTGAATTTGTGGTCATCGTCCTCAAGACATTTGTATCATTGTAATCTCATATACATTGAAAAAATTAACAAAGGAAGTCTATGATTAATATAAACAATCGCACATTAATGAAGGTGAAAATAATGTTAATATTTCAATTAAATATTTTGCAGTTGTTAATAATTTCGAATCTTGTACCTTTCTATGCAGGATCGTTTTATAAACGTTGCCACTTAGTGTATGCAACCAAATACACTTTTAATTTTTTCAGGCTACCACTTCTAACGCGAGCGCTGTCGCTTTTCAACAGACATTGATCCGTAAGTAATCCATTATGAAAATTTAAGAGGGCGCTGCTTTGTGTGGTAGACGTTCGTTTTCGTCAGGTGCTAATATGTGGAGTTTATTACCTGGGAGATGTAAATACCTACATATACCGGGAGGACCATTAAGTGCCAATATTGTGAACATTTGTAATAATTTCTTTTTGTAATTAAAAAGTAAACTATTAAAAAAAATGAAAAAAAGAGAATCGTATTACATTGTTGAAAATTGGTAAAAAAATCAAGACAAGGACCTTTTTTCTTGGACATTTCTTATAAATTCGAAAAATAATGCTATATTTTATTCATTTTTTTATGTCAAAATATGGCAGAATTTTGAAAGTTAAAAGTTACCTATACGGATTAATTAAAAAGTTCCCATGTGATGTGCGACACTCTATATAAAAGAAAACAATATTCTTAATATTACTAATTTCAGCCATTCAACAGATATAAACAACTCATAAATATCGGCAACCTCCGCACCACACAAGTTTAATTTATTATATAGTCACATAATAATTAGTCCGGGACGGCCGTTTCGAGGACACGAATGTTCCTCATCATTAACCGGCGACCGAATGATCCGGTTGACGATGAGACTGAAAAGTGTTGTTTATATAGTGGTAGGTTATGCATATGACATAATTATACTAACAAGTGATAAATTCAAAAATACCATGGGCGAACAAAATGCAGGAAGTCTTAAAATTTAAGTCCTAAATTGGTACTGGCACGTTAGTTTTTAAGTTCGCTGATGGTACATTACATCCTTACCATTATTTTCATCGAAATCAATCTAAAAGAGGGTTACGTCCAAGTTTCTTTATTGTATGAAATGTTTGTTAAAAAAGTTAATAGTTTTATTTCAAAATTTGAATTCGCAATTAGATTTCTTGCATTTATATTTAATCAAGCAACCTAAAAATTAAACGTTGTCGGTAAGATACGTAAGTTTTCTCCCTATGGGCTCTAATAGCCACAAACGAAATATCGTTGGAGAATAACAAAGCATTTACCATATATTCCGAAACGAAAAACGTTAGAAAGAAGAGAAAAAAGAAACGAAAACGTTAATATGCTATGAGGACCACTTTTGTAAAAAAAAATACATTTTTGGTTTCATTTTTCGCAGTACGAACATACTTCATTTCATAGCACACCAGTAACAGCCGTCGTAACATTGTTGTATCAAGTGAAATAGGTATAGTAGTTATGGAATTTTACAAATTGAGAACTTTAGAACTTGTTTTTTTTACATAAATCTTTTTTGGTCTCAAAAACCGCACCACATATTACACAACTAGTTATTTCAATAGAAAGAAACAACTTTCGTATGTTAAGTTGGCCAACGTAGTGTAATAAATGTATTTTTCAACCGGTACCAACGGAATTAAATAAATTTTTAAAATATTTTGAAAAAGCAAAATTTCCATTGGATCCGTCGTTCTAAATATTTGCATTAGTATTTATAAATACAATATTATGCAAGAAAGTCTATCGGGAAGTAGATACCTAGTAATTTAGATTAGTACCGGTGGCTTTTTAAATTGCCCATGAACTTGTTACGTTCGAGACTGTATAAACCTTAAGGAATATACTGCATTACATCGCAAAATAAACTGCAAACTGTTATAGTATAATGGAGAATATGCAGGTTTTTCAATTTTGCAATAATTACAAAGTACATAGAAAATGGGGTCGACTGCTTAGACTAGTTGGTTCTCGATTAGAAGTACACGTTGACAATGGGACACGAGAAGAATTTAAACCATAGGAGAGCTTGCGTTCATATTAACATGGTCATCGGGTGCATAAGTCTCTTGAATTAGCTGTTCGCAACGGTGAAGAACGGTGAAACATTCAAATCGCTCTCATTTAATGGTGAGGCAGAGCTTCAAAGGAAAGAGATAGGTAAAACATGTTATACCTCCATATTTTTAAAAAACGGAAATACCTATAATAAACAGAATGACGTCACACCAATGCTTCGAAAAGCATCTGATTGATTTAAATATTAACAATTTTCAACGGCCTTGTTATCTTAAAATAGAAAAATTACAACGAAAATTAATTGGAAATCGTATACCCACATATATAGCTTGATAAGCTCATCTATTCGTTCAAAACAAATAAAATTGCGTGTAACCTCCCTATTGAACCGTATTTTATTGAGCGAAAGCACAATTATTATTGCTCTTCATATATTTGATGTCATACACTGTAATTTATTTTCAACTTTTACGGGAGAGCTTGCGCGAAAATTCAATTTATAGGCAAAAACTTGTTGAATAAATAATTTTATTGCCTAGGCATATAATAATGGCACATAAAATCAATTCTCTGAAAATTTCATATAGGCCACAAGTGGTGACGTTTACTTTCGTTGGAAATTCCATTTATCGAAATAATAAACAATATATTTTCAAATTATCTGGAAAACATGCCTTTGAGAGGTAGACAAAAAAGAATTCCTTCAGTTTCATGATCATGTATTACACACTCAGCAGGTATAATTTAGCAATGGTTAAATTATATAATAAATGTTTTGGTAAATGGATTAGAGGACATGGTCTAATATACATGGTGGTATCTAAAAAATCCTAATTTGAGGTTGCTTAAAACAAAAGTGCTCACTCCGAAGATAATACCAGGGGAAAGGTGAGAAGTTCTTGGCCTAAGCACATAGGTAGTATTGATACCAATAAAAATCTTTGTTCTATGATTTGATATACAAAAACTAATGTTAAGTTTCACCTTTATCATACAAGTAGTACAATAAGTATCGACACACTCCGCACCGCTTAATTTATTATATAGTAATATATAATAATTAGTCCGGGACGGCCGCTTCGAGGACACGAATGCTCCTCAGCATCAACAGATAAACAGGAAAGAGGAAAAGAGGAAACAGAGGCCTCAACGTACCCCAGAAAATGCGAATGCCTTCGAAAAGAAGAGTGCATCGGAATTGCAACTAATTACTTTTTCCTACGTTTTCCTGCACCTGCATTACAGTTGGTGTCTTTTCTGCAAAGCGCTCCGGCTTCATTGATAATACATATTAGCATTACACTCGGCTATCAACTTCTGACGGTACCCCGGCAATTAGTTGAACGATTAATTACTCGCAACGTATAGTCAAAATTATTGTTGATGTGGCATTAGTTGCCATTCAACATTCAATAAGTTATCAATGAATTAATCCAGAGGAATATCACTTCTACTTCAGGTACATATTTTTCTCTTTATCAAAGAAGATCATTCATGCTATATCGTTAGTGCCACGTTCATTTGTTTGCCCTGTATATTATATTTTTCCTTTGCCGTAGAGTTTATAGTATATATTTTGGTTTGTAATATTTAATCTTTGCTTCTAAATTGCCATATTTCAGTTTATTTAAGAATAACTCATCTTGTTTTATTGCAATGAATAGAATTAAGTATACTGACCATCGTTCCACCATTTATAATTAAATAACTTTAAAAGATTTACACCACCAAGGGCAATTTGCAATTAAATATAAGTAATATATTCTTTTTCTCATACGTATATAATCCTTTCTACCCTATATCTAAGATATCGACGTAAATACAGGTATTCCCAAAAGAAAAGTGTCGCATTCCGATGAAACAATATGACAAACTAATTAGTTTGTCATATGGTGCAATTAGGTGGTCATATGGTACAAGGTAAAATAATTACCTTGCAAAGAAATAGTTCATCAGTCATCTGAAGAATGCACCAAACCATAAAGATGATATGGCAATGCATTTGAAGAACGAATTCATCCTATCCGCCAAATTTTGGTTAGCTCAGACTCTCACATAAAGTACTTAGATAACATTAAAGTATTAAAATAACATGTAATGCAATATCAAGATCAGAGGTAACATTAACGAAATTAAGCCAACATTAAAATCGTCTTTACCGATTTACATTATTCATGAATTTGAATTTAGAGGGGATCCATTGTGTTACTATTCTGAAGACCTGCAGAAATGAGATAGGCGACAATGCACGAGCACTAGGAATAACAATTTGGTAAATAAAATTCTGAGACAGAAAGGAATGAAGAGAGATAGTAGACGCAGCAAACACTGGCAATAAACTATAAAAACAAATGAAAAGAGAAGGATAATAAAAAACGTCATCATATGGATTTTAAAAACATACTAAACGTTATCATAATCCAAAGGATTTGTCGGCTTAATGATGATGAGGATGATGATGATGATGAAACGTGATATATTCACAGGAAAGCTGTTGCCCGTTGGTTGGATATTACACATAAATCAAGTTATATTGTCGACGTGCACTCGAAGCTGGAAGAATACATAATTCGTATTAGCTGTGGATTCATTACCACGTGTACATAAGTAACTTTTCAAAATGTTAATTTTATGAACGCGTCTCGGGCTGCAAATATATCCAAATTTTAAGTCTTTAAGTTATTTGTTTTAGTTGAGGAAGGACTCGACCAGTTACAGGATGATCTGAAAGAGTTTGTTACTCGCCATTTTCTTCTAGATCGTCTTCATCAACTTGATCATCAGATTTAATATAAGCTGCTTTAATTCTACTATTTACAATTGACACGTGAAAATAAGTTATGAAAAAATGTGCTTGTTTTAATACTTGTAAGCTGTAAATACGAGTTTTTTCCAAAAATATAATTTCTCTAGTTAAAAGTAATGCGAAAATAATTTATGTTGTTGTGACAATAGCCTAGCTAGATTTGTGCTAGCATTTTCATTCGAGATCATTGCGAGACGAGGCAGTATTGGTAGCTTCTTTCTTCAATTTCCTCTTGAGTTATTTTTATGTCCTTATCTTATACATACGTCGTCAAAATGTTGTTAATTAACATTAGAGAAAAGTGATTATAGTATTGAAATGAAATGTGGATATGTTAGCGTCTGGTGAAATACTGATAAAAAATGAAAGATTCTTCTCGACCGATCGAGTTATAACATTGCATTGCAAACAATAAAGGCGGAATATTATCCTCATAATATAATAATAAATAAATGAGGATCATTAAAGCTGAGCTCACTTGCATCTCATTAAATCAAAAAAAGGGCACACGAAAATCTCTTACTAACGTACTTTAAAAACTGACAAAATAGGACCCTCTTAAGGCGAAGTTACATGCTCCCATTAATTACGTAATTTCCTCGCAGTATTTTCCTGAAACACTCTGCAGGTATACCAACCATACGCATCTAATGCATATTCCATAATCATAATTATGTATGTATGATGTGTATACCACGGCCAGTACGATACTTTTTGTATAGAATTGCGCGCGCAGCCGGCTATGATTTCTACGGCGCTGCTGTATTTTTGTCCGTCGTCAGAGCCAGCAGTCGGCTATGGATTCTCCATACGCATTTGTTTTTCGCGACCTGTTATACTTTTACCGATTAGATTGTTTCTGTGATATGGACCTTTATCGGTACCGCAACGATCTTTACCATAATCAACCATGTTGTAATCCACGACCAACTAATACTTAGTGCTGAATATTGCGAACGCTCCTGCGTCCTATCACAGTTTTATCGGCGTCTGAAACAAAAACAAAGCAGAAAAGTTCTGTGAGAGACGTGAAAACTTACTATTTTGATAGACGAAATAACACGATAGTGATATAATAGGGGAAAAAAGACGACAATTAAATTACTTTACTTTAATCCTTTTTGTTTTATTTGTTTTTGAAGACAGTGATAATCTGGTGTATTGGTGATATGCGAATTTAGTAAAGTCGGACGGAAACTTTAGTTGTCATATAAATTCATGCGATTCAAGGAATGTTTCAAAATTGGTAAAAGGATAAATAATAAGTATCACTTTAAATAAACGCTTAAAAATAAAGAATGCAATTTTGTATTTAAAACATAATAAAGAGATATATTACAAGAGATATAATATTAATTGCCTTATAATGCCTTATTTTTTATTTTTGAATAACGCGTAAGAATATATTAGGTATATAAAACTATTTATAAAATTTTAAAATCAAACAAGAGCAAGTTACAATTAAACATATTATTAAAATAAACGCCGTTAAGCAAGTAATTTACATATAGGAAACTAAACACAGTGTTGCCTTTCTCGCAAAAGAAAAAACAGAACCGTATTAATAATCACACGCCGTAAAAGAATACATATTTCCAAAAGCTGCTAGTACTGAGAAGATATTGATTTTTTTATCAAACGCAAAGTATATAAATTCCATCCATTATAAATAATTAATATTAATACCAACAACTATACACTCTATATACCGTAAATATAAACAAACTCGTCGTTAGAATACAACGCGTAATATACCCGAATTTACACGTATGCAAACCGTACACAAAAACGGATCAAAATAATTTGTGAAACCGCCAAAACGGTCATAAACAACGAATCAATTTCCGTAACAAGTAACTAAGGGAAGATGATAAACGAACGGCATGAAAAATCAAAGGCATCTTTCGACAACTGAACGGGAATAAACGTGCGACACGTGCGGCGATATGCTATAGTAGAAGTTCTGATAATTATTCCTGCGCTTGCAGTATAAGGTATATTATGCCAGTAAGGCGAGGCCTGGTTGCACCTAGAACCACCTTGATAGAGACAATAATCAGAAAATTCGACACAGACAGTAAGTATTAATTAGGTGTTGTGTTGGCTGTCGATTGTTTTGCCCCGTGACACCAGGAGCTTGAAACTTTTGCTTGCCATTCGCACGGAAAGCTTGGAATGACCATCGCATTTGAATTGTTTTCGTATTATTCTATATGCTGATTTCAGAAACTTTCTAATCTCCATCGGAAAATTCTTTGTTCCTTCATGATTTCTTTTTTATTTATTGTTTTTGCCTGTCGAGATAGTTGTTTTCATATGTTTTGAATAGGCAAGCTTTCAAGTTGGGGTCCAATATCGTTGTAATAGCTTTGCCTCCGTACGAAAACATGTTTTCGACGTGAATGAATTCATATTACCTAGATAATACAGGAACGCCTAAATTAACTCCTTTCGTTTGCTCCTGCATAAAAATATTTGATTTTGTTTGGATAGCTTCTAGCTCAAACAATTCAATGATTTTGCTTTAAAGCGCTGTAAAATAAAACTTGTTCGCCTATAGCGATTGAGTAAAAGAAGAGGTAATCTCTAAGCTGTCAGTTGAAATGAGTACCTAAAATGCACAATTTGCAAATGGGACGAATCATTCTTGAAAGTAATTGTATATTATACAGGTGCAACTAATAGCTGCGATTAATATAAATAATAGACGGCAATTCCGTTGTGAACATTGTGAATTTTGAAGACTTATCTTCTAAGAAGATTGCACTTTTCTTCAATAATTTTTTAATTTTAAATATCTCATATTTAGGAGGTAATACTATACAATAGCATGCAAGAAGCTTTAATCGGGATATTTATGATGCAGAGAGATTAAGAGAATTCGAACCTATATCTTAATACCGAGGCGAAGGGCTAAATTAAGGGCGAATTAATATTAGATGAATATGGGCCGTACTATAAACGGACATATTGATTATAAAAATTCGATTGCACGTTGAACCTATCAAGCTAAGAAATTGAAATTTCTATTAGTGCCTACTCAAGAAAGAAATTTCGTGTAAATGCTAATGGCTGGTTGAAATTTTTTAAGTCGGCTACAAATAATATCATTCTTCATAAAGTGCATATCAATATTATGCTCTTTTGAGGCAAATACGGTACTGAATTATGTATGTAACAATTCCTGCAAATTACTCGGGCGAAATTGATGTTTAATGAATTTGTATTAAAAGAAACAAGAAAACGAATTAGTCGTTTTTCCTTAAAATTTCGATCGAAAAATAAAACAAAAATTTTAGAAATATTTATCGAGATTTTTTCAAGGATTACTATCTGAGGTGTATATCATAATATTGTTTGTATCAAATAAATATTTATATAGTTATTTTAGCAATCAAAGTACTTTTTCTTTGGCTTGAACTTGGAAACGTCATTCCTGCTAGATTAATCAATGTTCAAATGTATCTCAAGGACGATAGGAAGTAAGCCAACTTGGTAAACTACTGAAAATTTGAAAATTATTAACAATAGTTTGCTTCTTCTGAATTATGGCGCTCATCTTCACCTTAGGGCGAAGTTTAAATTTGGAATAAAAAAAAATTGTTCTTGTGTACTATACGATGAAAAACTATTTGTGTTAGGGATGGTAAGGAAAGCAAAAACGTTTGTATTTTCTTATTTACCAAAAGTAACAACGACAATAATTTAATAATTTCTTTTCTTTAATAATTTTCAGCTATCGTGTTTACTGAAATGTTCATACTTGAATACTTGAAGCCTATTTTCGAACTGGTGTACGAGCTAATACAGAAGCTGGGAATATCGCGTTTAAACGATTTTCAGGAACATCTCCTAGACTTCCTATCAATTGTACAATTATCTTAATAAACGTGTTCATGTTTTTTATGAAACTGGCTCTCCGGCTCATTCCTAGCGAAGAAATCGTCAATGTCGTTGGTGGACGTATATTCTCACAAGAAATTGGACATTCGTTCCGCACATGCAGAACTATCATGTCATTTTAAGAATAACCTTAAAAGATTTCTCTTAAAAGAGTTCTTGTTTTATTTAGTTAATGAATATTTGCGTATATAAGTATATATCGATATTATTATATCTTTTTTTCTCTTTTTTTTGACTTGTTATATGCACATTTGTGTCAATTAACAAAATAAACTATCTATTTATCTATCTATTGTTAAGAACGATTTAGCGCTGCAATCATTTAAGCATAAGTTGCAAATTTGCTAGCAGACCATCTGAGGTGTTTTGCATATTGCTAATGGTTTGAAAAATTTACATGAATAACATCTCAACTGAATTTATTCCATCAATTGCACGATGATGTAGCTCAGCATGGTTATTTCAATCGAGATAGTGCAACAGGACATGCAACAGAGAAAACAATTGATTTCCTTCGTGATCTCCTTGCTTTGTGATCCATTACTTAACAATCATGATTTTCAGAATTCCTGTACTTTATTATTTAGTAACGATTAAACTTATCTTCTGTTACTACTATTATTGTTTTATTTAGTTGGCATTGAAATTTAATAATTTTTGAGCGCATGGTACAATAGAATTTTATTTTAAATGTGTTCAAAGTAACTCTCTTCAGCAATAATACATTTGAGTAGTCTCTCCTTTCATTGCTTAAAAGTGCTCAATCAATCTTGGAACACATGCAAGATATTTATAATTTTTACCCCGACCAAAAATCTCCTACATCTCAAGCTTACACAACAAGCAGTAGTCGCATATAGTCAAATCGGACGAATAGATGGATATATTTATATTTTTAAGCTAAATTTCACTTCGGAGTAGGACTCTATTAAAGACTACAGGCAAACATTTTTTTTTCTTCACCCAATTGAATTGCATCGAAACCCGTTCTTCTAGAGGACACCTTATGCATAACTCTTTTTCTGAGTGAGTGATTCACGACACCATTGATAGATAGATACGTTGAAAATGAATATGGTACATTTTATCAGCTTCATCAGCATAATGGTCTTAGAAAAATATATCGTTGGTGTACGCTACGGCTTAATTTTTTTTAATTATCGCCAATTCATCAACAGGCCGATAGAATTGTCCTAGACAACGGTGAATGTTTTGATAGGGAATTTCAGGCTTGGGCCCCGTATTTAAGGGAGGTCGAGCATTTTAAATGGAAACTAGTTTCTATTTAAAGCATTAATGAGAGTTTCGTATTGATTTAAAAACATAAAGAAATAACATTTTAGAATTATTTTAGGTTACAATACAGATATAAATGTTCATTAGGGCAGAATAAGAATAATTATGTTTTGTGTAGAAGCTAGCGGATGAAACAATAAAATATTCGAATATTCGTGCATATACTTAACAAGAATTAAGTTTGGGTAGGTACTTTCAAAATTACCAACAATTAAATGAATAAGGATTCATAGTAGTAGCAGCGATAAGTGAAAAAAAAGTACAAAAAGCTATCGGTAGTAATAATAAATCAAACTTACCTGTTAGACATAAAGCATTCATTCAAAGCAGTTTGACAAAATTGTCATAATATTTTTATATGGACATTACTGTTATTCAATTCTTTACGAAACACATTTGGAAACATTAACTGCTAATCAATCATAGAACAAATACGGAGGAACAGTATTTTACCCACATCAAAGGAAGATATAAATGTAGAAGCAAAAATAGAAATAGAAATTTCCTTCTCTTATGTTTACTTCATCGCAATATAAATTGTTAGTCGACTTGTCATCTCTTTCAAGCTTTGTCTTATCAACTTCCTTTGACTTTTTCTTTAGTAATATATCTTCTTTAGCTTTTAATGTAATCCTAATACCAACAAGCATTGCATATGGTAATTTCTTTGAGGATAAAATTAAGTATACATGGTAAAGCAAATAATAGTAAAGTAATAATAAACCATTTATTTAATTTGGAAGGCACTTAAATTAAATAGGGAAGAATAATTGATCCAATGAGGAGCTGATAAAAAAATTGTTTGTTGTTTTTTTCTTTATTTCACTGCAAAATCTATTCAAATTTGAATTAATCTAGTTTTTCTATTATCTTATATCGTTCGAACCAAAGAGAAAGACAAAATTATTGATTTTCGACATCGACTTTTGTCAAAATGAACCAACACTACGCGTCAAGATTGGCGTGTACTGTGAAACATATTAGGAGGGGGACGGGTAAATACGAAAACTTGTTATCGTATTGCAAGAGGATGAGAGAAGACAATTAATTAGTTGCCAGAAAACTCTTCATCGTTGTTAATTTTGTTAAATATTAGCACCATCCAGCTAGTCTCATGCAGAATAGCAATTTTCAGTTTTTCGTAGATTGAATAAGTAATATTAAAGCAACATAATTAATAAAAGTAAAAATAGTGAACGGAATACGAGATATGTATTATTACGACTTTTCTTTGTGTTATTTTTTTTATATTTAAGCAAATGACGTACAGTATCAAAGTTTTTGAAAATTACTCAAATGGTTTGTAGTTATATCAAACAGCATTTAATCAATTTGTCGTTGGAAGTGAAATGCTACAATTACCTTGTTAATGATGGCCAGTTAATCTTTGCGTCATAATTCAACCAGATATCTTACACATTATATATTCGTAAAAAAAATTGTAACCTATTTAGGCGAATACACAAACGTGATATAGTCTCTATTTGTCGAGAACAAAATATTTTTATATTTCGTGCGTTAATTTGCCCAAAAAATAATCGACCAAAAGTTTCACTTTCACCATGAAAATTGGAAGATTTCATGTTTCAAAGGCCACCAGGTTTCTATCAATTTGCCAAAATACCGTGCTTTAGAGCGAATCCATTTTGTCGATAAGCTGATCGTTGTGAGCAATGAGAAATATTTTACTTTGTGTGCCATTTCTCAGCACGGATTTATTTCGCAGACACATATTGATCGTGTTCGAGAAGAAACCGTAACTGCAACACCTTATAATGAAAGATAACTCTTTAAATTAAAAAGTTATGCATGAGTAACTGGCAACTGGTATAATATAAACAATATAAATCTTTTCTAAATTGAATAAGTATTACATTGTACCTCAGGCTCGCCCAATAGAATACTCTTGGTCAATATTGGCTAAAAAAGTGTGCAACAATGGATGGGAAGCTACAAAAGAAGACTAAAGACTAACTATCAACTCGCGTTTCTCAAAACGTTCGAGAAATCGGCCTAGTTGTTGTCCAGAGATTCATGAAACTAGTCAAAAGAAAACTGAGAACCATTGATGATAAAGATCCACTACCAATAATTTAAATATTCGATAGTTTTTTGGTCCGCTTAAAGTAACAAACTATAACAAAATAAAAAAGAAAAGTATGGAAACAGGAGACATCCGCAAGCAAGCACATTTGAATAGCTGTCTATCCAAATTATTAACTATTATCGAGCTAGAAGTTCACTGTACTCAAACGTTAATCGATTTGTTATGTCCCCATGCATAGAGGCCAAATGTTTGTGATTAGCACTTTTATGCGTAATATATGACATTGAGAAAATTTTAATGCATTAGTTGTTTAGCTATGCGGTGCTATAAAATTTTTGCTCTCATTTTTAATTGTCCTTTGCAAAAATAGAAACGTTTTATGAAGCTATGTTTTATAGCTTATAACTTAGCAGGCGCTCCTCTCCATAAATATCAAAAAAAAATTAGGCTCTCAATCATCAAGTTTTTGTTCCCACGCCGTTTATTAAAACCCATTCCGTCTAATTTCATCGTCACGTTTCAATTTTTATGGTACTTTTCGTCAGTCACGCATAGTTATGTTTCATCGCTTTTAATTAAAATCCTAATAACTATCTTTATACCGGAAAGAAAAGAGCTTTCGCTATATACATTTACGTATATATGTACAAAGGCGCTCGAAAAGCAGGGCGTAAATGGAGGGATGAATATTCGAATATTGTGCCGCTTTCGGTGACGACTACTGACACGAACAAAATATAATTGCTAAATTTCCGGGATATCGAGAGACCTGAATACAAATCGTATGTTAAATAGGAAAACAGTGAAGCTTTTTCGACCCACTAGATGGTGGTGCGGTCAATCCGTTACGTAATGCAAGCGCTATTTGGTATTCTGATGAATGTGTTAAATTTTCATAGGTGTAAATTGATAGGTTTGCAATATTGATTTAAATAGCCAACTGAAAAAGAGTATTGTTTGTTTTGGCAAAATATCAATTAATTACTACAGAAGGAAGATAGGTTTACCATTAATGGTAATTATTCTATTTTTAGGCGTTATATTGATAGTCTTCTTTCTATGTACTGGAAGGGTTTGCGATTTCTAACATAAACATTTTAACAGTTTAATAACACTAGGTTACAGACATACTTTTTTATTTCGCTGTCGGTCTCCAAATTATATTTACAATAAATTGATGTTGGAACGAGTTCAAGATTGTATCCTAAAATTTCTAACTTTGCATCTGGATGACCAATAACCTTTTAGACGCACGATTTATATAAAAAAACGTCTTGAACAATACTGTAATTATGGATTTTTAATAGTTTCTTATTTTTAAGGAACGTTGGATACTGGTTATAGCGAGCTAATTTAGACATAATCTTTATATATCCACTTTGGTTCCTTTAACAGATGTAATTATTTGCAAATGTGTATTAGTATTGCCTACTGGCCACTTGATATTCCAGACCTGGATAATGAATTGTTTACCAACGCTCTTGACTTTTATTTATTATATCAGATTATAACTTATATCAGATACCGTTATTATTCTGTTGGGGGATTTCAGTTTGCCATATTTTTCGAGTAATTATCCATTTTGTACTAGAACGCTTAATTTTCAGAATATTTGCTTTGGTATAAACCTGAGAAAAGTTAACGTGATACTAAATGTGAATAACAGAAATCATTGATTTCTGAAAATTGCAACGCCTCTGTCGATCATGACGATATTCTCTTTGTACTTGAGAGTCGGTATCACCCAAATTTATAAATTGCAATTTAATTGCAAATTTAAGTTTTTCGTTTACTAATATTACGTCTGTCAATTTTCATCTTTACATTTTTCAATTTTCTATCTTACAAGAAACTACCGTGGCTGTGACTTAAAGATTTCCAATTTTCCAATCACGTACAACGGGTTGATTAAAGCAACTCTCTATCAGTTCCACATATATGCGCTAGTTAAGACCGGCGCTTGTAACTTCTTAAATGCTAACATAAGTAACATTGCCTAAAGATCGCTTTCCAGTCATGACTTATTATTATTTCAAAAAGGGTTTAAGCGCGAGGAAAGGTTAGATTCAATTTCCAACTTTTATAAATCAAGGCGGGGTACTATTGTACCTCACACATTAATTTTTTTATCCGCTAAAATATTATTTAACGTTTTTAACGGCTCGGTGGTTCAGTGGTAAGAGGTAAAATTGGGCGCTCTGTGTCCGAGCCCCGCTAGAATCAAAAAAAATCTTCTTATTCGGGAGTGTACCGGTCCCATTCGCCGTTGGGGTGTAAGTTTCATCTTTTACGGTGAGTGAGTGATGGTAGTAACGAGACCATCGAACACTTTATACGCTTAATTTAACATTAAAAGGCCTCTGTGCTTATAACAACCTTTGAAAGGTTATACACCCCGTTAGGACATCACCATATTAAAAAAGAATCAGTATATATGCAAGTACGTATGGTATTGAAAAGATAATAAATTGTTATTTGATTTTTGGAGGGTTACTTTATTTAAATACCAATGTTCACAAACTACAGTGTGCGTTTTATATTGCAGGTCGATATTGGTTTGTATTGATTGGATATTTGTATAGTAAAAAAAAAAAATAGTTGTATCGACGGGCCCACACTGATTACTTCCTGCGAGGATACTTGAAGAGAAAGGTGTACACAAGCCATCCAAGCACAATGTTGATGCCTAAGGACAACATTCAAAATAAAATTACCGAAATAACACCCGAAGTCTGCTAGAATGTTATGAAAACGATACTTAAAAATATGCATCAGGATCATAGTTGGTCACTTGACCGACATCATGTTTCATAAGTAATATTAAAGACGATATAATCAATAAATAAAATAGGAATCATAAAATTTGTTTTCATTTAAAAGTTATACGAGAAAAACATCGGCTTGGAACATGAACGGCGCCTTGTGTGTACAAATACATTGTTTCTTGAGTTTAAATATTAATAAGATAATAATAATAAGAAATATTAAAAGGCAAACGTATACAATAACAGAATGTGCCAAATTTGTGCTGCACCTAGTATTAAATGCTTGCTAATGAGCCGGGTTTATGAAGAGCAATAAATAAATATGAATTTATTGACGATATATGTACAAACTATCAATATTGTTCAACATTACAATGGTGCGGGTACTTCCTGGTAGAACCGTCGCTGAAGAAAATAATAGAACAGGCAACTGTATACTATAATACAGCATACAGACAAGACTGGATCCACATTACCTACATTAAAAAAAAGTTGTCAAACGTTTCGTACAGCATCAGCTTTCCAACTTTCAAAAGGCGGAGCATGCGAGAATTTGCAATAAAACTAACCATTTTTGTGTTTTTCTAAAATTGCGACAGGTAACGAAACCTATATCCAGCTTTTCGATCTACGTTCCCATAAGGTCGAAGAAACATCAAAAATGACAAGTTATTTGAAAAGTTGTGTATCCGGTGCTCTTTAGAAGTACGGATTTGCTGTGTATAATTCGCATATAAAAAACGGTTACAATTAAACGGTAACTTCCACCATCCAATATTTGGCAGAAAAGTATAAAGATAGTAGAACCTACGTTAGAATGGTCAACGGCATAACTAACGATGACAACACTATACGTTGATATACCATCAAAAAGCAACAAATCAAATCGCAACGTTTTATTGTCGAACACAAGTGACTTCATCGTTTTACGGGACCACTCGATCCTACATTTCGAAAATTGCGAGAAAATTAACAGCTGATTGTCAAAAGTCTTTTGGCAGCGGTTCAAATATTTCAATCTCCTATACATGAAAAATTGGAATAATTCTGTTGACAACGAGCTTGCTTTCACTGTTAAATGGCTCAAATTATACGTAATTTGCATACTCAAAATTTTGTGGAAGTTCTTTTATGGATTTTAATGACAATACGGCGGAATGTAATAACGCTGCTTTTTTCTTTCGTGACAAATACGCCCGTGATTCTGTGGATAGGTGCCAAAAATGTTGTTTTGTTTTCGTGGAAGGCATAGTCGACATAATAATTAAGAAAAAAAGGCACACGTCTAGGACGCTACTGATTTTGCAATAGATGAAAGCGCGAAGTGTTCCCCTTTTAATTGCTTTTTTGTTCTTGCGGAAGCTTTGACATGTATTCGTCGCGTCCGAAAATACCTTTTTAGCGTCTTAAAAATAGAAGCTATTGTAGCGTTATAAATTTTAAATTGCAGTACGTTGTCATATTTATCATGTATAATAAACTGCAGCTTTTGCGTCTGAGATACGTTTATTAATAGTCCTGTTTAACTAACAAACAAGAAAACAAGTGTTTTTCTTTGGAACAACCGGATGAAAAAATAAGATTAATTTTTTAAATAGGAAGACGGTAGATTTATTATATGGCGTAATACTTTCCTTGGCCGAGCTAAGAGCAATTGAAATAGTTTATGTTGCTTCTATTAATTAATCTATAATCATTCTAAATCTATTTTCGGTATTTTACCTAGTTTCAAACAGTTTGATATCACGCTGTGTAGTAAGATATTTAATGTGGAGCCCGCGCGGTGAAGTCTCTTTTTTGCTTTTGGCAAAAATGGGCAATGAACCAAAAATCCTTGATGAAAGTGTGATTCATATATGCAAGTGTAAGTGATGTCACATATTCAACGAAATCTTTATATAATTGGCATAAAGCATCTGTGACAGCAAAATTTACTAAAAATTTTAATGAGGCTGGTAATTTAATGACAAATGGACCACTTGTTGCCTGGGTTAATGCATCCTTCTTGGCAGGAATAATCTACGTAATAGGAAGCATAGTTTGATGTTGGAAATACATTCACACTGACATGTTGTAGGTACTACTCCGTCAATTTACTATGTTTCGTTTAGTGTTGAACTTCAAAGTAAATAAGTGCAGTACGTAGCTCTTTTAAATTTCGCCAATATTTCGCGAGTTACGTTGTTAAACGAGTTAAAGTTGTTCAATTAGTCCCTTGAAAAAGATAGACAAGCAAAGCATTTTCTGTAAATTTTATTTTCCAACATAATCACTTTGACTTGACTTTTTAACTTTTTAAGCCCTCCATAGTAAGATTTCAAAACAGGGATTTGTTTGGGCGATGACTTCCTCGCTTCACGTGAGCCTTTGTCTTCGGAGCTGTTTTTTCAAATTCGGAAATAAAAAGAAGTCACTGGGATAGATACGCATTCTCGACCTGTCTTAATGGTAGAAGATCTTTTTATTTGCAAATGATAAATGCAAAAGTTTCTTCTTGTTGATTTCTTCGCTCAACTGACCCAATTACGACGCACAATATTTTCCGGTTATTGTTTGTCCTTTTTTCAAGTAATCGCTGTAGATGATTCGGCGTGCATCCTAAATAAAAACCGAGGCTGTCACTTTCACGGCCTAATTCACCGTGTTCGCTTTCCTCGGAGCTCGTTTGTTCACTATTTTAATTGTTCCTTTGTCTCGGGAGTGTAATAGTGTACCCATGTCTCGTCGATAGTTGTGTATCGATGAGCAAACTCGTCAGGATTGCCAGGGAAAAGCAACAAAACAGCTTGAGAGTTGACCTCGCGATTGCGTTTATTGTCCACCGAGAGAAAACGTCGAATCACTCTTCACCAATGTGCCAGTGGAAGAAACACTAGAGGTCATCAGGCAACAACTAATACCAAAAGGGCTACAACCGGATCTAATTAAATTAGAGAGACTGCCTTACTTCGACCTACTTCCTATGGAACGGAGAATTCTACGAACAAGCGAGTGTGCTGCAATGGGTCTCCTCTGTCACTTATTATCGCCAACATCTTCATGAGAGCATTCGAAGAAGAAGCCATCCAATCTAGTAGGATGAAACTTAAAAGCTGGTACAGATATGTAGATGACACCTTTATCACAAGCTGACAGCATGATCAGCGAAACGTCAAGTAAAATTCTAATTACGCGACAGCACCCGAAAAAATTCTACTATGGATTACGGTCGTGAAAGCCTTCATTCAACTACGAAGATGTTGATATCTTAAGAAATGTGTACCCTTTGTCTTGACATGTGATGTCTTCCAATTCGGAGATGAATATATATATTTCTGTACATTGTACATTTTTAAATAGTAAAATAGTATGGAGGACATCTCATTGTTACATCATTACGTTATTTCTTTTTTTTTTCATATAAGATTTAGCAAACTAGAAACCTTGTAATCGATGACTGCGTTTCATACGTAAAAACGAAGAACCATTAAAATTATCTGGCGCAACTTTTCCGCTCCAAAACAATGAAAAAACAACCGAGTTATGATTTTTTTCTGTGTAATATTAAGTTAATTTCGATTCAGACCCAGTCGGCCGTGAAACGTATCTCTTGGATAAACAAAAGCGCCTATAAAGACATCACTCGTGCCTGAAATGTGTTTTTCTATTATATTGATATTTCAAAGCTCCAAGTGTAAAGGCAACTTGTATATTTTAACATCGAAACCTTTTAAAAATCGAGAACGGAATACCTTCGCAATATTTGTTGTACGTTTTACAAACAGAATGACGGAAAACATGTAGAAGATGGAACGCCAACGTTGCGTCTTCCGATTTGGAAAATATATCAGTTGGGATTTTATGATGCGAATACGAATACAGTTAAGCTAGTGAAAACAAAACAGCAGATCGCAGGAAACGATGTTAGATAAAACAAAACCTGAAGTAATTTATTAGGAAACAACCATTTTTTACAGTAATTTGTATGTTATTGTGTGGTACTAAGAACTCCATCCACAAACATATTTAATTTGCTATTCGTTGATTTCTCAATTTTTCAACTTTAGATTATTTACCCTAAACATGTGACTTATTCTTATTTTTATTTGGCTCAATGCTTGGAAATTTTAATATAGTTTGGATTTAAGATAGTTTCAGTAATTCTGATTCGAATTTAGTAATTCTGATAGTAATCAGGTGCTAATATAATTGGAATAGGAGCGCAGTATGGATACGAAAATAAATGGTTGGATGTAGACAGAGAATAGGACTAGATGGAACTCGAGTTATCGTTTAGTCAAACTTTCACTTTGTGGCAATTTTCGAATTATTTCAAGTCTTATCTGCTGAAGCGGCAGCTGTATATTTGGACTATCGGAATCTAGTATTAAGCTTAGGATTTTGATAACGTATGAGGATATCCATTATTGAATTCGTATTATTTGCAGAAAACTTGGTCTTCCGCATCGCTTGCAAACTTCTCAAATTTATTTTTTTGTTTTCAGGGAAGTTTCTTGAAAGAAAGCAATAGTGCAATAATTTATCTTCATCAATTTCTTTCTCCTTCGAATTTTTCAAAATATAAAGCAAAGATTTTTTCATATGCGAGATTCTTACCATTCACACACTTGATTGATATATTATTCTCCTTATCAGATTCTGTTTCAGTATCTTTTTTTTCATCTGTATTTTATACCCTAATACTTCCATTTGACCCCTATCGTTGTCGAGGCGATATCGTTTCTTTATTGCGGCTAGATTTCAGCGAATTATTAAAGCAAGTTGATCGATCAGAACCCAGTAGACTATTTTTAACTAGAAAATTTCGGCGGAAGCTCGGAGAAAACGGGTCGATTGTCGTCCTGGTTGTCTTATCTTCCTTTTTTTTTTACTATGTGCATTATTACACATTCATTATCGTTAATCTTTACGGAAAATAGATTGCCGTTGCGTTAGTATCGAGTAGCTAGCTACCGAGTTATAGCGCAATGAGCGGGCAAAACGTGAAATTTTCCAACGGCTCGAGAAGGTTTGTGACCCAGAAAATTTCGAAATAAAAGCAGCAAGGTTGCTTACGTGGATATATGCGATAATTACGAGACCTTGAGGCACAAGTGTGTTAATTATTGTCCTATTTGCATATTTAACCATGTAGTAAATTTTAGGAATGAATATCCTTTAATACTCGTTTCGACTAAAATGTTCTTTTTTTTTATTGTTGTGGTAAAATTCTCGAGGGGAACTGCGCTAATTTAGGTAAGCATCATTACGAGCTCTTATAATACAGACGCTAGCTGTAAGTGGATCTCACGAGTTTGTTCTCTAGTACACCCCGAGTTACTAAAGAAAATATAACAAGCTGCATTCAAGTATTAACCTTTTTTGTTTTGGGAAGGTGACTAACAAATCACTGTTATTCGGGGAATTTGTATTATTTTAACAGGCAGATTAATGTCTAGTATATTTAACAAAACCTGTTCTTTTCGGACATGTAGTACGCAATACGATATCTGGCATGTTGAAAGTTCCTCTGAACTTGAGAAAATTATCGCAAGATTGATTGAAAGAATGCTGGGCTTATAGTTTAAAGTACTGAAGAATGTTGCGAGCGTGTTTCAAGAAACCTTTATTGTCCCTTATTGTCGACTTGTTTTTGTTTGTTTAGGTAGAAAAGTAGAAAAGAGTGAGTTTCGAGCAGTAGCTTAACATCGAATAAAATCAAAGCTGAGTTGGATGAAGTTCACGGCACGTGTGTTAGCAACTGTTTAGAACTGGCCGTATATCCACAAAGGATGAATATGTGTAGTTCTGGACGTGTAATGGAAGTGACTAGTCCTGAAATTATTGATAAAATCCAATGTGTTGTTTTTGGATAACCGACGAATTAAAGTGCGCGAAATAGTTGAAACCACAGGCATATTGGAAATCGTGATGTTTTCAATTTTGTATGACAAATTGAGCGTGAAAGAAATCTTGGCAAGATTTGCTCTCAGTGAGCCAGTTTTGACGCTTTCCGCCGCAATCTTGGCGGCATTCTCGATCGACACATAATTATGAAGTATTGACGAAGAAAAAGTCAAAACAGTGTGATTTTAAAGGCGAACGGGATCCGAAAAAAGCGAAGATGGTGAAATCGACCGGCAAGATTTTTTGAAATGCACATGAATTTATTTACACCTATTACTTAGAAAGAGGACAAACAATATGCGTCGCTATTGGATCGGTTGAACGAAGGATGTTATCATTTTAAAAACAAAAGGGAAATAATGAAGGAAGGAAATAATAGATCGACGGGTAACGGTTCACGTCGAACGAAGAAGTTAAAGCTTAAGAGATACTTAGAAAAGTGTACAGAGTTAAATGGAGCCTATGTTGAAACTAATTGAAAATTCAGAAAATATCTTGTTTTTCTATCTTTTTCTAAAGACTTATTCAACGACTGTCGTACATATGAAAGGAAAATACTGCCAACAATATTCTATTCACTGTTTAATTTGACAGATAAAGATTCTATTTAGTATAACTCCTAGTTTAGTGTTACTCGAATCTGGCATTAAAGTAGGACGATTCAGATATTCAAGATAAAAATTCAAAATTCACTTTTTTTAATAATATGCTCATCACAAATACATGTAATAGATCATTTTAGAGTAAAAGCAGCACATTTGGTTTAAGTTTTCACCTAAAAATATAGATATTTAATAGAATTACAAAGTTAATAAAGGGCATTGAAATGTTAATTAAAATTACAAAACAACCATTATTAAGAAGTAAATTAAGTGTAAATATAGTAACCATCCTTTTAGAATTAAAAGCATGCTACTTATCGACATAATGAATGTCTCAGTCTGTGATTCCCTTCACAAGGACCTTTGGAACAACTTCGCTTAGGAGAGCACTTAGGGAGAGAGCTTTTATACAAGCGTGTTGTTAAACACAATCGCTTCCGCTGAGAGATTTCTCAAACGGTATCATCACGACCTTGAAGGAAACTTATTAACATTGATTTTACGTATACTAAGATGGGAATTTAATATCTAAATGTTAGTAATGGAAGTTGAGGTGTACAAACAAGATTATTGAGCGTTTACGTTAAGGGCATTTTAAGATTTAAGCAGTTCTGTAATCAGCGCGGCAAGTGCGCTTTTGAACTATCACTTATGTCTGATTTGCCAAAGACATACGAAAATTACGGTATTTTAATTTTCTTACTTAGACGCCTGTTAATATTAAACGTTCTTTTAATGATTCCAAAAACCCTAGCCTCAAAGTCAATCGAGTTACGTTATGCGTACTTACTGACTTTATTAATTGAGTTGCATTAATTTATAGTTGTTGAACATTTGTAATGACCTAGTTCTTATTGCACTAAAGACTGAAAGAGCCACTACACAAAGTCAATTCTTGGGATACTATTTGGCAACACATAAATAGAAACCTACATCTCGCGTTAAGGACGATTGTTAGAAAAATAATGGCACGAACTATTTGCAATTGGCCAGACTTTCAGGTTTCAAGAAGTTGTGTAAGATCATCAACGGATACGTGAAAATATTTTTAACGGCGACGAAACCGCTTCATTTTTTCGCTCTTTACTTAGCAACAAAAGCTTTTGCTTTAAAAATCGCACTAGCGGTAAAGCCTCAAAAGGTCGTCACACAATTCTGTTTTATGCAAGTATGACTAGGAAAAAAGGAAAGCCTAAATTACTCGTAGAATGAAAATTCGATAAAAAGGCATGGATGACACGCGATATTATATCCGAATGCTTAATAAAGTTAAAGACAGGAATATGCAGCGACAAAAACGCAATGCGCTTCTATTTATAACGCCACGTCGCACTCACAAATTTCTTTAAAAAATGTGAAATTAATTCTTTTTCCTCGAAATATGACCGTTGATTGCAAAAAAGTACGATTTTTAAATATAGACTTCCTATTAACGGGCACCTCTCCATAACGGACAGTTTTAAATTCCCCTCAACTGCCCGTTGTTGAGAGGTTTTATTGCATTTATTTTATATTTTATCTTAGATTCTGATCACTTTTATGTTAGAATTTTTATTTTTGTTTGTTATGTACTGAATAGAATCTTTTTATGTACAACAGAAATTAATATATGCATTCAGCTTGTTGAAATACTTTTATTTAAATACCTTGTTTTTTTATTTATCTTCGACACAATTGTATTACATCCAGATTATTATATTATATTATCCAGATAACACGAAAACTATATAATTTTCGTTCATTTATATTTTTTTCATTTTACGATTCACCCCTGCTGTGTTGATGGCAAACAGATAATTATTAAATGTACTTTATGATACAGTCGGGTCGTTTCGATATCGTACAAAACGCTATATTTATCTTAACAAAATTTACTTCGTCATTGTTAGAATGCGTTGTACTCACCTTTACTCGTTCGTCTAACTCACAATATTTAACTACTCGCAAATAATACTATCTGTTGGGTTAACTTGTTTAATGATCTTGGTGTACTGCTAGACCCTAAACTAACATTTTCGCCGCATACAGATGCTATCTGTTCTTCATCATCATCATAGAACTTGCAAACATTTTTCCAGTGATAATACGCCAAAGACTGTATACTTTTCGTGGCGTCATCGGCGTGGTTCCGAGAATATTTTTTAACTCTACCTTCTATCACAGTTGTTTTACAGTTAATGACACAACTTTCGAAACGACAACCTCGAAATTTCTGTTTTATTTCAGTTCCCTGACTGCTTAATACGAGTTGGGAAAACGCACATGTGAATATTCCGATACGCTTATCATGATGTATACAAAGGGGTGGTTTAGGGAACAGTACCTGGTTTATGTTGCTGCTTCCTGAAAGGTAGGTTTGCGTTTCTTTAGCACTAGAGGGCGCTAAGAAATGTCGAGTTTGTCGTTTTGAAAGTTTTGGCATTAACTGCTAACTCCTATAAGGTAAAGTTAAAAAATACTCTCGGAACCACACTGATGACGCCGGATAAGCAGAAATATGTCCGTGGGTAGTGTATTTTTTTCTCCGCTTTTGTTGTGTTTGTCGTGAATTATTCCATCAATACCATGAGAAAGCTATCTTAGTATTATATTTTTTGGTTAAACTTATTATTGTTACAGGCGATCCGTTTAGGGTAAAACCCTTTTTCAGGCACTAAAATTTAAGAATGAATAAGAACATGTTAGAATTCTGTTGTGTGGACTCATGACAGAAAATAACACGAATCTACAAAATTTTACAAATTGAACCAACTCCACAAATTGTTATAAAGGCATGGAAATTTATATTTAAATTGTTTTTTTTTTCGTATGTATGTTTTGCTAGGTAAAGACCAATGGATGTAAAGTAAATCCATAATATTACGAATTCTGTTACAGTACTTCATCGGCTTAATTCAACCGCCGCCAAATATGAAAACAGGTCTCCTATACATTTTATCTACCCAGTTCACGTACGAACATTTTACATAAATCACAATTAGTTCATGCTTGACAACATAGAACAGCAATAATTTCCTATTCAATTGTTTGGGGCAGATTAGTAGTCTGTAAAAGTGATATGTGTACAATATATGCGTATATTTGTATTCTATATGATACCACGCCTACATATTTTTCATGTTTTTCATATCGTATTTTACGTGTATTATTTGCGTTTCTCTTTTTGTTTGGCAGCAATATATTTCATTTTGGGTAATAAATCACGATTATTACTTACTTGCCATCGCTTATGTGAGGTTTTTTTCCCATGATGCTGCCATATTTACACCGATTTTCCATTTGCAAATGATTTTAAAAGCAAACAGAATCAAGAATTAACGCTTTTGTTTGCCAGAGTTAATTTAGTAAAATACAATTAACAAAGGAAACTCTTCTTCATTCATTACGAGTTCATAATAGTAAATTGTACTAACTGTATTGCTTTTTATAATGTTAAAATTCAGTTATAATTGTTTCTACTAAGGTTTCTTGGTCTTTTTATTTGAATTTGTATTTCCTACAAAGTTAAATATGAGCACTTGTAAGCGTAGAACGTACAATAATAACCTACATATACACAACTAGGAACTGCCCGCGAGCCCGATACTCATTAGAAAGAAACTGGCTGGTCGTCAGTGTCCTTTGCTCCTGATATTAGAGAAGTTCCCTTTTCAGCTTTTTATAATTAACGGTCGGTAGTGATTGGCCGAAACCTACCCCACATCCTATCCGTCGGAGTCTAGGTCGCGCAAGACGACAACTATCGGCCCGTCGGAGCCTACGTCACCTAGTTGAGTAATGAAAATGAAGCTAGAGGGCTTTATGGGTAAACGTTATTGGGAAAAGTACCGTACAAGAAATTTACACCTCCAACTATTTATATCTCAATGTATATATGTCTAACACTGAAAGTAAAATAAATAATTACAGTTAAATGCGAGTTATGCATTAGGGCATTGCGTCCAGATGGTTTCTGATGCCAGTATTGTTTGGTTGTCATGACAATAGTAAACAAAATATATTAACTTTATGTTTTTAAAGTAGTGATTCAAAATGCGTAAGAATTGACTGCGTTGCTTCCGGTATGTCAGGGCACTGTGAGCGAAATAGCCGAATACATATCGGTGATATAAGAAAAATCGCTTTCGTCTATGCTATTAGTTGAACCACATTGAGATAACATTTTCGTATAATGTCTGCTAGAACGTGTAAAGCATGAAGTAGAGATGTTGCGTGTAGCAAATTCAGTTGAACAGCTTTGAATAATTGATTTGTTCGAAGCAAGTAAGTAGGTCTAGTGTTCTAACTAATACATCGTAAAGTACATCCTACCTACGGACTTGGGAGTTTCCACGTTGAATTGTATTTATTTTTTTGAAACGCATATAATATCATCGTTAAAGCACGTAGATATTCTTTGTTTCTTTAAATTAATGTATTGCGCTGTTTACATGGTTCCTACATATATATATATATATGGTTTCCAACATAAATTTTTATCGCAAACCAAACATCTGACTTCTTTATCATTATGTAATAAGTTTGGAAATTGCCACAAAACGTGTTTACCCTGTTTGCTAACAGACAATTTCGACACTTATTAAATTCGTATCGCGATATGTATTACAGCATAGAAGGCCTGGAAGTGCCGAGATGTAATGAACTAGCTCTGTGTTCCTTCAACCTCTCGCGGTTAAACACCACTGGAAGGCAAGCGAAAATGCTACACTCTAATAATAATGGCTGATTTATAGACGAGGTTGCCGGAAAATTTGCTTCGGAAGTGCGCGCCGGACATAATTGATGCTATTTAAACTAGTCACAAAGGAGTTAACACATAGCCGTTTAAGTGGTTTTGAATTGTTATTATTGCATCAAGTAAAAAATAATTCCTTTTTGGCAAAATTTTAGACAAAAAATTGCTACCATATTAGCGACCGTTTTCTCGTATTTATTTTGTCAATTTGGCAGGAGTGTTCGTGCATTTGAATACGTTTAGAAATAACTTCTTTAAAGTGTTTCGCTTTATTTATCCTTATGTTTACCATAATTTGTATATTCGTACCTATAGTACATTAGTGTTTATTAGTATGTTTACAAAGCTATACGAACCAAGTTCCGGTTGCGCAAAGTTCCATGGAATAAAATAATATATGTTTTCAATAAACACATACTAGCTATAAAAAAGGATGAATAGCCGATTTGCAGGTTGCTTACCAAGGGAAACCAGGAACCGGCAGAAATAATCTTTTTTCTGGCGGATATGTTAAAAGTAAAAAAAGATTTCCGTTTATGTTCTTTTTACTTATATTTTCTGTTTAGATAAATATTTACATTATTTTACAGATCCTTAAAATCCAATCCGTAAATAAAAGGAATTTGTCAAATAAAACCTCTTATTCATCCTCTACTTTAAACAGCGTTCAAAATTTCGATAGAATTTACCCCTCACTTGTATATTTGCCTTTAACTTTTTAAACCCGTAAGATAGAGTAGGTAATAGACATGTCCAAGGTAAAATAGCTTTGCGCTGTTATAATTAAATTCTGGCGTCAAGCTTTGTAACTGAATTATTTGGAGTACAAGAATAGAATATCTTGCCCATACCGAGAACGCCACGTGAAATTTGCATTGTAATTAAAAGCTGCTAAATTTATTATCACCAGCACTAAATGTATTGATAAAATTATTAACAACTTAATTCTGCTTAATTCTGAATATTTCGGATATTCTTTACTTTACTCAAATAGAGAGATCCCATGTTTTGTACCCTACTTTTTATTAGGTTGCCCGCACAAAATAGCTTTTTTGTGACGGCCGCTGAAACCAGAAATTAAGATAGTTCTGAAGAAAGAGAAAATGCATCGGAAATTACATCAGCAGGAAAATATAGAACATTGCTGATAACAATCAGAGCCAAAACATTGCTGCGAAGTTATTGGTAATCACATGTTATACTTCTCAAACTTGCTCATATAATTTTTTTAGCTTTTAGCTTTAGTTTTTTCTTTAATAAAAAACAATTCTTGGCTGCATGTGACGCTACGTGGCATGAAATTTGCAGCAATTACTGACAAACAGTGCAGAAATGGAAGATATACCACAAATAACTTTACAAAATTTGTATAATTCATTGAAAAGATAGGAAAAAGTAAAATACGAATAAAGGACATTGCGTTATCATCTAGTTCCAAATTTTTAATATATCTGTTGCATAACATAGATTAAGCATTAAAGCGACTTTAAACTATGAACATTATAAATCATTAATTATCGATATTCCTTATTAATAGTAATTTAGTAATAATGTCGAAATAAAAAAATTATTTTTGGAAAATAAGAATTATGATAATCATGTTAAATGAATACCGATTTTGTAGAAATAATACAATGCCATCTTTTAAACCTCAATTAGTTCAAACATTGATTTAGAGCAGAAGCTACAATAATTAATATTACTTTAATACACTGTTTTTCCATGAATAGGTTGCTTACAATCAAGGAAAGTATTCTTTTGGTAATTTTATGATCAAGCAACAAGACAATGCAGCCTCATCATTAATATATACATTGGTTCTGAACATCCAAATAGTTATTTTTCAAGTAGGTGAACTGGCAATGGGGATCCTGTACACAGGAATACACTGTATTGTACCAGAGTAAGCAAATGTTTTTATATATATTACATTAGATTAGATTAGATTACGAGGTGGGTCCTGACCTGTCCCACTACGACCTTTTTAGACCTATTGCGGTTACTCCTTCATTACATAAAATACGTTAGCTTTGCTTTCTTCATTAAACTTAGTGAATTAAACCTTATGAGATCCCTCTACGTAGGATTCGGCTTTCGGGTATTCCGAGCCCACTTCTGAGAGCGGCACTTTGTCAATGCTTGTGGTCGCGTGGTACATCGACGTCGTTTGCCGTTTCCTCTATCAGGTCCAGATCGCTCATATGCTTCTTGAACATACAATATCCTGCTAGCAGGCCTACTACTGTTCCTGTCTCTGCTTATCGTTAATTGTATCCAATCAGAAATTGTTTGGCCTGTCTGTGATCTGGAATACTCATGTTCCAGTCTTAAGATCCTCGGTCTTTCTAGGTTTAGTGGTGAAGCTAACGCATCGTGCATTGTGTTAAATTTTTCGTTCTTTCGCTAAGATAAATCTGTTGAAACTATAATCATGGTGGAAATTTACAAGGTGATTGAGGTAAGCTCCGCTACTATTTAATATATCGTAAAAATTATAAATCAGAGATTTATTGGCATTATTACCGAGTAATAAGAAATAAGTGAAATCGTGTAGCTGTTGTTCTTTTTTGAAAAATTTAATGTACTGAAGTCCGAGCTGAGACTCGTGGTCGGAAAACTCAATGCTTAAATTACCAACTTTCGTAAAAGGAAATACCCAAATTTGAACGTGCAATAGTGTTTATCAAGACAGAAGAAAATCATGAATATCAACCTCAAAAATCCTAACCTATTTGTAGGACGAAATCAAAACATTTTTGTTGAAAGCTTACGATATCTATTTAATTTAAAAAGTAATAGCTATAACATGCCGAAGAGCTTCATAATATATAAGTTGAAGGTGTAGAACATCATTCTATTGGTAGATGCATCGGGAATGGTTGGAGATTGGAAGTCTTCTGTAGCAGAAGGATGCATCACAGCGTTTTTGTAAAATTCTAGATGCAACGATGAGGCAAGAAACCCGTGAAAATATCGCCTAGAGATTACTGTAATTTACATAAATTGTAATTTAACATTCCACTTTTAAGACTCATAATAATTTTTTGACCATGCCCATGCAGTAGATATTGTTTTCGTGCCTTGCAATAAGGATTAACAAGGAGAGCCTTACATGTTTCACCTTCTGTCTCCTTATCAAAACAGTAAACTGGATTTACGTGAAAAGGAAAAGAAAGACACAGTCCGAATCCGGAATTAATTTTTTTCCTAGATCATCAAGTTGTTGAGATCGATCGCTACTTTTTGCTATTTTCTGTCATGAATTACTATTTTATTAGTGTGAAAAATCCGAGTGAGAAGAAATGAGAAGGCAAGATAGGGTGACACAAGACGAGAGAAGGGGCGGTCAGAGAGTAGTAGTACATATTTTTATCGTTAAAAAGTAAAGTTTAGTTACAGATTATTGGTTGTGAATTTGATGTAAAGATAAAAAAGGCATTAAAATGTTGAAGAACCAAGGGTCTTGTTTTTAGTCACGCTTACAACGACCAATTTACGACAATCGGTAATAGCTATATCGTTTGCATTGTTATGGCTATGTTGGAACCAAAGAATTCAATAATAGTAATTCTTTCGAAGTTTCAAAAGACACATTTGGCAATGTTGCGGAATGAGAAGTTTGTATTTTAATAACTAATCATTAAAATATCATAATCAAAGACATTTCTGTTAAATTTTAAAATTTATAATGTAAAATTCAACCATCGGATGCTATCAGTGACGAATAAGACGTGTTGAAACGATGGAATTCAGATAATAACTGCTACAACAGTATGCGAGCACAGTGATACCAAATGTGTCTTTTCTTCTAGTGGTTCCTGAAAAAATCATAGAAAGCTGAAAATACATTTTCCACCGACTAGAAAAATTTTATTCACGCTATTAAACCTTTTACAATGAAGCTGACAATATGACATTTCCAAGGAAAGTTCAATCAAGTAGTGTAAATATTGGATATAGTAACATTCTCATCGCTTTTTGAATGCGCTCCGCATGAAATTGTCGTTTATGCACATTGTATGTATGCATCGTGGTTTGAGACGACAGAAATATTCGTGTTTAATGGAAATTTTAAAATTTAAAATTTCATCAAAAATTTTAAATTTATGTATGTTCCGTATTTCTAAATCTACGTTAATTCAACAACATCCCTGTCACTTTTCGGTGGTTTTATCCGGCAAGTAACATCTTACAGAACGTTTCACCGTTACAATCAAAATCTTAAAGAACAAGTGTTGTGCCAAATGTTTGTGAAGATTTAGACAATGAGTCATATTAATTGTTTTGATACACATTTTCCGCCTGTGTCGCTGGCAAGTAAGTCGAATCGTAATTATTTGGCGCGTCGATTGTAATTTTAGTTTTTACCGACAATTAATCGAATATATTTTCACGCCATAATTAGTACCACTAGATGCAACTGCTTATTTCGATGTAGTGTTGGGGGTAATTCTTCCCAGCGCGGACATAAAAGATATTTTATTTTATGTCCGTTCTGGGGTAGAAATAAGTAGAAAGCGCGAAGAGTAATCGTGAGAAAGTTACAAGATTTATTAAATTTAATAAAGATTTTGCCATGTTCCCAACTTGGCTTTCATTAGAATGCAATATGCATCAGCACAAAAGCGAGTCAGTAACAGCTAATGCTGGAGCTAGTACCTTACATTAGCACAAATAACCGATCGTTTAATCTGAAGTTATGGGCGTCAAATAGTTGTCAAATAGTTCTTTTTACCGAATCAAATCGGTCTTACGTATCGCAATGAAGATTCCAACCATTGTTCGTAATAATTCAAAATCACTCGAGGTGCAAATGAACGGTTGCTGCCAATAAGTAAATTCTTTTCAATTTTCAAATTAGTCGATATCTGGATTAGATCACTTTTCTCCTTGCCTGAGCTCGATTGCACAACAATCTTAGAGCAACAAAATTAGTACCGTATGCAAATGGAAATGATTGAGAGCGCGTCAGGAAGTAGGAAAAAGTTCATTATAACGTTATTTTCTATCGAAAAGCGTATTTTCAGGCGTACTGTAGAAGGTTATCAGGTTAAAATTACCGAATCAAATCGGTCTTACGTATCGCAATGAAGATTCCAACCATTGTTCGTGATTGTTCAAAATTACTCGAGGTGCAAATGAACGGTTGCTGCCAATAAGTAAATTCTTTTCAATTTTCAAATTAGTCGATATTTGAATTAGATCACTTTTCTCCCTGCCTGAGCTCGATTGCACAACAATCGAGCGGTCAGCGAACAGCGCATTTTCCGGCGTATTGTAGAAAGTTACCAGGTTAAAATTAACGAATCAAATCGGTCTTACGTATCGCAATGAAGATTCCAACCATTGTTCGTGATAATTCAAATCACTCGAGGTGCAAATGAACTGTTGCTGCCAATAAGTAAATTCTTTTCAATTTTCAAATTAGTCGATATCTGGATTAGATTACTTTTCTCCCTGCCTAAGCTCGATTGCACGACAATCTTAGAGCAACAAAATTATTACAGCATGCAAATGGAAATGATTGAGAGCGCGTCAGGAATTAGGAAAATGTTCATTTCAACGTTACATTCTATCGAAAAGCGTATTTTCCGGCATATTATAGAAGGTTACCAGGTTAAAATTATCGAATCAAATCGGTCTTACGTATCGCAATGAAGATTCCAACCATTGCTCGTGATTGTTCAAAATCACTCGAGGTGCAAATGAACGGTTGCTGCCAATAAGTAAATTCTTTTCAATTTTCAAATTAGTCGATATCTGGATTAGATCACTTTTCTCCCTGCCTGAGCTCGATTGCACGACAATCTTGGAGCAACAAAATTATTACCGTGTGCAAATGGAAATGATTGAGAGCACGTCAGGAAGTAGGAAAAAGTTCATTTCAACGTTACATTCTATCGAAAAGCGTATTTTCCGGCATATTGTAGAAGGTTACCGGGTTGAAATTCCCGAGTCAAATTGGTCTTACGTATCGCAATGAAGATTTCAACCATTGTTCGTGATACTTCAAAATCACTCGAGGTGGCATTAACAATAGTTATAGGCATCTTGAAATGTCTTAGAAAACACCTTGTTAGATGCAAAGACGTCGTTTACGTTTAGGTGTTTTTTACCATTATTTTGCAGTGGTATTTGAAAGAAAGACCTCCTTAAAGACGATTAACTTTTAGTTAAGTTAACTAATTAACCAGTAAATTATTCTTACAAACAATCTAATGTTGTTCTCAAACAGAAGATTCCATGTCAAAGTGCTAGTATATCCTAAAACTTGGCAAAGTATCCGTTATTTCGGTGGCTTAAAGCTAAATGTTATTTAACCCATAAATTCAAATTGTACGCTTTCTGTTTTATTGATAAACAAATGACGTATATAAAATGATAAAAAATGATAAAAGCAACATATTTATGGTACTGGAGATAAATGCGTATCCCACTGGCACAGAGCAAAAGTATTATCCCCTTTTGATAGGGCAATAACAAGGCGGAATAAAATTAGGCGTAAAAAAAGCATAAGAATAAAGTGAGGTTCTATTTTTGTATCTGAAACTTCACGACCGCATACGAACGATTTTAATCTAGTTACCTGGCAAAGTTGTTTGAAACAAAAAAAACCTGTGTCACGATTTTCTCTTTCCCAAGTTCGCAGTTTCGTGAATTGAAAGTATACACTGTATGTACATATTGTAACTTTTAGATAACCTTTTTAGCTATGGCCGAGTGTACCGTAGTTTGCCATTACATTTAGTCATGACCCAGAAGTAAATAGATTAATAACGATAAACTTGCCTGTTATTCGATTTTTTTTTAATTGACCAACATGACCTATTTTTCTGAGTTTAGGTAAAATTCTCTATTAATATGTAAATATATATATAAAAAAAAACAAGATTTGGCTATTATTGATATCCGATTTTGGCTTTGTAGGAGTCAGGAAGACAACTCAACAAGATTTCAAACTCTTCAACGGTCGCACGTTTAAATACGCCTGTTTTAAGTATAGGTACACTCGCTTGCCATAAAAAACGAGACGACTCGTAAGCGATAATTTTATATTTTTCTAAGCTGTTTGATACGGATTGATTTAATTATCGTTGTCAGTGTCAATACAGCAGTAGTAGTACAGTGCAAAAGTAATACAACTTTTACACAAATGCCACGACATATTGATATCCAGCCAAGATATCGCGTTTTACAATGTTTGGAAGATCCGTACGAACGGTGTCAGAGCGCCTTGGGGTGAATAGAAATACGGTTTTTAGAATTAAAATGAAATGGAGGCGGGAACAAAATTTAAGTAAAAAACAAAGTTCGTTTAAGATGGCCTTCTAATAGCCCAGACTTAAACCCCATCGAAAATTTATGGGGACTATTAACTAAATATATTTAGAAAAGAAATTGCAGGCCTAGAAATAGAGAGGAATTATTACATTCCATACAAGAATCATGGGACCAAATTGATAATAATTATGTACAAAATGTTATAAATTCAATGTCAAGGCCGCGCCTAGCTAGCGTTATTCAAAATAATGGAGCTATGACCAAATATTGATATACATTCTTCCGTTTCCTTTTATGTCCCTATTCATTAAATATTTATGTAGTTCTGGATGTTGTATGCAGTGTGTGATTTTATATTTCATGAAAAAATAAAAATTAGTTCTTTTCTCTGCGCCTGTTATTATGTATAAATGGCATGAAATACAACTTTAATATTCAAATGACATTGATTACAGATAAACATCAAAAATTTAAAAACACACGTTTCGTTTTTTGTGGCAAGCGACAGTACATGAATCAGGTACTAGAATCTCAACAACAAAAAGAAATGCAGTACATTTATCAATTTTTGATAAATTCCTTGAAATTATTGAACAGCATCTGCGTAAAATGAAACCAGAAAATTTCCAAGAGAACAAAGAACCAACTCACTTATAAAATATAATCCAAATGCTTAATGTGCAGGTTTAAAATGTGTTTTACCATCCATCCGAACGCAATACTCAATAAATTTGTGTGCGACAAATTTCTTTATTTTCATCAACTATGATGTTGCCTACATAACTTATTTCGTTTTATTCTCTGCAGCTAAGACTCCGTAACGGAAACTAACAAAAATCCCACAAAAAATCGTACAATATGTGGTCTCAATTCGATTTGGCAAATCAGATTTATTGTATCCAATACATACCACGACGAATTTAATAATGTGGGATTATTTAATAATGGGAACCCTACAGTTGCTTATGAAGTGCTCACCTCAAAGGAAGCGGAGGCCCAAGATTAAGAAAGAGTTATAAACAACGAGTGCCAATTACAACCGATACAAACTTGATTGTGGTTTTTATGAACAGATAACTATTACTTTATTTGAGGAAGAGCATCAACATTTACTAAGATTCGTTCATGAGGTTGCTCTCGCTTGATTTTAAAGATTGAGGAGCATACTTTCCCATGTACTACGGTATACTACATATCATATGCTGTCGTTTGAAATGAAATACGCGGGTAACAGAAAAAATTCTTGTCTTTCACAATTCATTCCTAGCTTCTAATTGTACTAGCATCGGTAGACGTCACAATTTGATACAAAGAAATAACGAAACACTTTTGACAACAAGAAATCTGATAAGTGATGCCTCTTCAACTACACGTTCATGTTGGTCGTAATTTTTTTAAGTAATCGTACCTAAGGAGAAAATAACTTTGAAAGTGCAGCTTCAATGTTAACAATGTTAATAGGAAACGACAGTGATAGCAAGGGCAACGAGTGCTGAGGTTGCAGATACTTACGTGTTGTTCAATAAGAAACGAATAACTGTATTACAATTTTTCCCACCTAAACACATTACGTAATAGAATTGAGTCCTCACCTTTTCTAGCAAACGTTTGGCTAAATTAGAAATGCAATTTTTACTGGATTCTTTACTAGTCATTCATTCGGAACTGAACCTTTATTCTAGCGAGATCCAATGCTTCACAGCAATTTTATGGAGGACTTTTATAGCGTCAAAAACAAGGAAGAATTACATTGCAGTTCATCTGAAATAATTCCCTAGCGTCCAAGAAAACATTTGCCATGTTTCGTTAGATCATTTCTCATTCCTATAAATTAAAAATATTTCAATCTGTTTCCGCGACCCTTTAACCCAAAATTACAAGAGCGCGGCTCTCTTTTGCATATTTTATGGCCTTCCAGCCCCCGTTTTTAAATTCTACCGTGGAAACATCTCTATCTCAAAATTAAATTTTACTATATGTATGACTACTGCCTGCATTTCGCGTAATATCACCTCTATTTTAAATAAAGCGGGTTATTTGCGAAAGGGTGCACACGGCTCGTGTCAACGGTTTTGTCCGACTGTTTATTGTTTTTACCTCTGTTAGTGACCTACATTTGGCAGATCACTTTGATTTTAATAAAGTGCATGGCCCACTCCCCGTTAACGTAACGTATTGATTTTGTGGGTTAGGCATTTGTTTACTTGACGTGCTGCTACTTCTTATACGTCTTTTTCTAGGCTAGGGTTAAATGCTCGCATTCTATTCTTATAAGATGATTAATGTTTGTATCACAGTTAATCTTCGTCCTTTGTATGTGCTATGCAACATCTCTATCTCTATCTTATCAATGGCAGGATAATCACGATTACTGAAAAAATTTAATGTATGGTTAGATTTGAAATGAAATGAAAGAGCTTATCGAGGGGTTGAATTGAATAAATAAAATGAAGACTAAAGAATAATTACTTAAAATCAAAATCCGTCGATGAGATGAGTAAAGGGGCATTTAAATTAGGCAAGAAATTGGGGCAAGCAAGAACGGGAGAGGTGCGATTAAAATGTGAACTGGTGAAATTTTTAAACTAAGAAAAGCTAATAAAATGAAAATGAAAAGTGCGATTAAAAGTGACAAAATAAAGGCAAATACCTGTGGAAAAGCCTCGAAAAATGAAATACGTTGTGACTGTAGAAGTGAGAATGAATACAGGAGACAAGATTGGATATGTTCTAACTTACTATGTTAGTTTTACTCCAGTACTTTACTAACTTTTTTAGGTTAGATGGAAATGCAAATAAGCAACCGAAATGAAGCATCACAGAAAGTACGAAAAACGAAACTAGCGTGTATTCAAGTGTTGCAATAAATTTGAAGAAAAATTACGTCGTGTAGCTACAACAAATCGCCTGCAAACGGTAACTTCTTAAAACTTTTTGTAGCAAGAAGGCAATAATAAAAGCTCTAGTAATACGTGCACATAGCTTAATCGACGATAAACTAAACAAGATTCGTATGTCCGCTTGTCACTAAGGATATATTACGTAATCGCATCGACCAACAAGCGTCTATTTACTAGTAGACGCGTTGTCGCGTCAATACATAATGTATTGCAAGGAGCCACTTACATATAATGACGCCTGAAAATTTCCATAGACTAACTAGATCCAGTTTTTACTCACAAGGTTATTGAATAAACGTTGTGCAACAAAATATATTTTTTTTTAAAGTTCATGATAACGAATCAAGAGATTGGAAGAATGCGTCGAAGTTCAAAAACAGTACAACAGAAGCAACAATGGACACATTTTTAGTGGTGCCAGAAACAACAATAACAACAAAGTCTTTATCGATTATATAGACCATTGTTCTTACCTAAGAGAAGGTTTCCATCAATTAAATTTTTATCAAAGAAGTGTTCGTAATGAAATCTACAGAGCAGAAGACAAATTAAAGAGTAGTAGCTTTGTTATTCGTGAGGACTTAACCAATGCCCGTGTTCTGTTCTTACAGATTTAATATGTCGAACCTCGTGTAAAAGCATTAAGCGATTATACTGTAATTCTGCAAACACTTTTGTCGTATTATGCTTCTTTTTAGTTGAAATGTTTTTTACTATATATTTCTTTTAAATTTTTTGGTTGCTAAAGATCAACCAAACTGAAGCCCAACAGATCCATTTTATATATTTAAGGAGAATCGACTTTATATAATTTATAACAAAACATCTTCTTTACTATAATAATAGCGTAGGCTTCCACGCCTAGAATCAATTAAAACTAAACGTGTTTCGGGTTCGGATGGTTAAACAAAAACTTGAGGTCTCATCCACAATCATAAGGGGCTTCTTCAGGAGAAGGAAGTGAGATAGGCACTAGTTAGCACCGTAATTCAATGTGTATACACGCCAAAGGCGAAACTAACTGGGCAGGAAGCAGTTGATCACGATAACTCAACATGTAAACCATGCCAGACACCAAAATCAACCGCGGGGAAACGAGCGGAGCAGCGTGCTTTTGTCGGCGGTGGGTGGGGCTTATCGCTGATTGTGTTGATGTTAGGCAGAACATATGGTTACTGCACGATGGGGCACCTCCACATTCCGTTCGATTAGTAACTATGACATTCAATAGAAGTTATCGAAAAGAAGGATTGGGCAACGTGGTCCGGTGCAATGGCCATCACGCTCGCCAGACCTAAGCCCATTGGACTATTATTTCTGGGGCGAATTGAAACAAAATGTGTACGTAGAGGGGATTTAAACTCGTGACAAATTACTGGACAGGATTATTAACTGTACCAATAGTCTCCGTGCACAAAATGTTATTAATCGGTTGATGATGAGGATCGTCGTGTCCTCGAAACGACCCGGATTAATTATTGTATAATTAATTAAACTTGCGCGGTGCGGAGGTTGCTGATACTTAGGTTTTTTAAGAGCTTGTTTGTTCAACTATAATAAATAACGCCATTTACGTTTGTCGTATAAGTTATATGAGTGGTGTCCAGCTTGAGCGGCGAGTAGCTTGATACTTGAGAAAGTATTTCGAATAAGAACATTCTGGTTACTACTAGAAGTTTAGGATATCCAGATTAAACAAGTACGAATATTAAATGTGCTTAAATGAATTAAAACTTCATCTATATAGAACTTCTTTGCCGATCATTATTAAATGAAGTCACACTTTATTTACTATTCTAATATTTATCACCCCACTATTGATGGCACAAATAGAAAAAGAAGATATTGGTAAGTTAAATATGAAAAATAGAAAGGAATTAAAAATGTTAACATCGTTTCGCAGGATTCTTTTGCATAAGTGACCTACGCATTCGTACGAAAAGGTTAGATTTAGTTAGGGCAGACGTACACGAAATGTAGAGAATTAATATTACCACCAATGTTTACTTTGTTTAAGCGACCATATGTATTAAAACGTCTCATTTACATGCCAAGTATACACTAATAATTAATATGTATATGGCTTCTACCGGTGAATACTGAAAATAGAAATTTTTCTTAGTTTTACCGATGTAATGTAAAGTAAAACAAGTAGAACTTTAGACGATCACGTAAAAGGAAAGCGGTTCACAGGAAAGGTGCGCCCATCCTGCGAAAGGGCGAGCCAATTAAAATCATTATATCTAAGGTGACATAGCATAGAAGGCTGCACTCCTATAATGCGAATAGTGAGACATGCTAGTTAAGTGAATTATTATTACATTACATTAGCATTCTAGAGAAAAATGTACCGTAAATTGCAATAATTAATTAGCATATTTTGAAATTGTAACGGGTTTAATTTCCGTTTGCGCCCCACGCGTTAAATTTATTACGACTGGCAGGAAACACTTCAAATGATTTTAGCTATTCCGAATCGTTTATATTTGCGATGTTCGTTAGCGACTTTCCACAACTCAAATAAATTTCTGCTTTTAGTAATTCTTAGAACTAGAAATAATTATGGTGTATAGCATAATTAGACGTAATGGTCGACATTTTAATTAATACACATTGAGGTGAAGGAGTTCTCATATACACAGTAATAATACACTTTTATATGATTGTTTATGAAGTATTGATAATTTTGCAAGGGAAACGGCAGTCTTAGAGTCTTTCGTAAAGTAAGTTTCAAGTACGGAAATTTTCAGAATGGTCATCCAACTGAAGCATTAGATTTACAAAAACAAGAAAAATATATTTATTACAAAACGTAGAAATCATACAAATCATAGAAAACACACACGTTCTTAAAAATGCTTTTTGATCAAATCTGCAAAGCAAAAGAAACGACTAGATAACAGCTAGAATTTTATTATAATGATGTGTTCGTTATTCGTACACGAGTCTGTCTAGTCTCTGCTAATTTCGTGAAGCGCACAACTCGTTAACGCAGGCTTACTTCAGAGTGAACTGCCGCACAGGATAATACGGACACCCGGGCTTATTCGTAACGAACGACGCAGATAAGATTTACAGATACCATTGCTCAGGAAGTATTTCCAATCTCAAAAAAAGGGGTTCAAAAAATTTAAAATTGGCAAAAGAACGTAATACTTGGAATTGTGACAGCAGGAGCACCATTCCCTGTAACGATTAGTATATGTTTGAAGCGAGTTAGGTGAAGAACTGTCATGGCTCAATATAAGCAGGAAGTGCAGAATTGTGGCATTATGAATACTGGTAACTATTTAAAAATTCTACAAGAGTTTCTGGTGCTAACCATAGGAGATAGCGAAGGCATTTTATGTTTGACAGGATGAAGCTGAGAACATTATTAAACAAAAAGAAAAAGTCAATGAAACGATTCGCCGATAACAGTATTCTGTCCTCTATCACTAAATTGGATTTCGAGAAGCCCAAACGTGTTCTCTATCGTATCACTATCAAAAACTTCAGGATATGAGAAAACTTCACTCCAGAAGAATGCCAGAGGCAATATTACCAGTTGATAACATTTCAAATTCGAGCTAGCCCAAATTTGCAGTGTATGTGAATAACAGATTTTTAAAAATTTGAAAACGCTTTTATGTTGTATTTGTTTGTGAAAGATGTCTTCATTTAACTAAGTGTTTTTACATAAAGAATTTGACGTAATTATTCTTAAATAAACATGAAAAAAATAAAATAAGATTCCGAAACGTAAATTGATCACTTAATGAAAATATATGCAAATAAATCGGTATACCTGGATAATAAATTACATTTTAAAAAAGTTTACCTCTCTCGAATTGCGATTTTCTTTATTTCGGAAGTTTTCGTTTGATTTGCCTTAAAGCTAACCTTAAAAGTCGAATGTTGTACCAAAAACTTACTGATGTACGGAAGTTAAATTTGTACATTAATTTTGATGCGCGGTGTATCACATTTTTCTATTCTATTAATGCAATTTCCGTTGGGGAGATAATCTATTGATTTAATTAAAATAGTTTATATCACCACGTCTCATTCTATTAGCTAATTTTCTCGTTATTCCCTAAATCAATTACATGTTAATCTCGTAGCACTTAATCGTATCAATCGTACGATCGACAGAATTACCTTACATTTGGTTTGTAGACCGGGTAATTATACAATATGATGAAAAAAGAGAAACCTTTACGATTTATAACTGTCGAGTGCATTTATATGAAATCTCTTTCGATCCATCAATTCAATAACCAAGCGTGGACAGATTTAACTGGAAGCTCGCATTTTCCGATTATTAATTCCTTTTTCCTCGTAATTTCATATCGATTACGTTCCATTGTGAACTCCTACACGACTACACAACTAATATATTCATAGAATTTTTTATGCTCGCCATTTTCTCGACTCCCACATTTCTTCTAATATAAAACAAACGATTTCTTTTATACCTATGTATAAAATACGTACATAAAAACTAAGAACGCGTCTGCAATAAACCTATACACACACTTGTTTTCGCTTTATCCGTTAATTAAACCAGAATGATTGGCTTATCAACACAATTTAACGTTTTAAAGCGAGGAATGTGTTTTAAAATAAAATGACGTTCGAATGGCGAATAAGAAAAGCAAGAAGGGAATTATTATGGTGGTTTCAAATATATAGAAAATTCATAGCGTTGGCGGTCTCGTAACACATAGAAAAACTTTTAATGAACAAAAAGAAATCAAATTCTTTATAGATATTGTCAAATTGGTAACATAATTTAGTAACAGGGGGGTGTAGGATGAACAGTGGGCACTACTGCCAGGTGGGTCATCATAAGATACCAAAAGTGTTCTTTGCACTTTCAATCATTAAAACAGTTCATTTAGAGCGCTCTGAAGGCACTTGAGAAACATATCGTTACCTTCTCAAGTGGCCATATCATTGGTCTACATCGAGAGCTCAATAAAAAAAGTACAACTCAACGAGTGAACACGCACTGATCGAAGGGTGGGGGAGGGAGGTACAAGGGATTAGTGACATATTTCAGGGGATATGTCTTCAGGGGATTAGTTAGCTGACCTCATATGGAAATCTCTTTATAGGATTAAACATACTGACGTAGCCGGAATGTTTTATATTGGAATTCTATCATATTCATAAATACAAGCATATTTTGCTAACCAAGTATAACATATAAGAAACGCAACATCTTAGTGGTTATAACATAAGAAATCAGAAGATGCATCTGATGAAACATAATTGAACGGCTAGTAGTCCAAATATTCTAAATGCTAAGGTGTACAACCCATCTGCCTAATTGCTGAAAAGCATTTAATGGCTTTAGGAGAACTCTTAAATCATGTAGTTAGACTCATCGGTGTAAAGTACGTTTCCTCATTCTATGTTTCCGCTTAATAAGGGCACTCACTCTCTTAGATTTTGCAATGAAAATGATTTTATTGTAATTGTTGCACGATTAATACCATTATACTATATTATACTAATTGTCTTTAAAAAATCGTTTAAATCGTCTGCCGATGTAATTTATTGCGCCTCTAGTCCGAAATAAATCGCTGAAAATATATTTAACCAAATATTGAAATCAGCATTTATTTATATTTCACTTCAATTAACACAACGGTGCATTGAACTTACCAAATTTGTAATTTGTCCTCCATCACTTTCTTTTTCATAAACTACCTTCATTACATCGATTAAAGAATTTGCACGTGGTAAAAGGCAAATAACTGCGCAATCAGCACTATGCGCCATTTATTTGCGGACAATTGGCGACACAGTAAAAGAAATAGGCCGCGAAAAGAATCGATCAGGCAACGTATTTTGCGGCGCGTCGTCTCCTTAAGTTTGCTTCTTCGTCGACTTTTTGTTTTCGTCCCCTCGTTCATGGGTAGATTAATGAAGCCACTGTCGTTTGTGTGAAAGTTCGAAAGTTATCTTTGATGGTGAATTATTGAACTTTCCGAAGTTGTAGGCCCACAACTTCATTGTTCGCTTTAATAACTCACTATATTTATTATTGATTATCCAAGCAGCGGCAAATTTTAACTTAGAACAATTATAATTTGCTATTAATTTTACGGTTTGTGGACTAACAATGCTTGTAATTCAAGTATAACAGATTTGATCAATAAATCTTGAGGATACCAAATGCGTACCTGAAGTTGGGGGCAGTTAGAAAAAACTATTTCAACGAGGACAATAAAAATCTCAGGATGCAGTCTTATGGTCTCTCGATTATGTAAACATGCACACATCCCCAGATGTGAGGAAATGTTATATTTTCTGATGAGAAAGTTTTTCAACGTTATTACGATAGTCTTATTCGTGTACACAGACCAGTAAACACGAGATATAATGAAAGATATATTCATCCAGTAAAAAGAAGTGGACGTTTTTCAGTTCATATGTGGGCCTGGATTACTTACCGTGGTCCTGGTGTAACTTATGATATTGAATATCGACTAACTGGTCCTGTTTATACAAACATTTTAGAAAACATAATGCTTCCCTCTGTACGAACCAGAAAAACCAGAAGAATTTATTTTTCAGCATAACAATTCCCCCATTCACACCTCACGTGTAGCTCGCGAATAGTTTCAAGCAAATAATATAAATGTTTTGAGATCAAAATAATGGAGCTATGACCAAATGTTGATATATATTCTTCCGTTTTATTTTGTATACCTATTTATTAAATATTTATGTAGTTGTGGATGTTGTATGCAGGGTGTGATTTTATATTTAATGAAAAAATAAAAATTAGTTCTTTTCTCTGCGCCTGTTATTATGTATAAATGGCATGAAATACAACTTTAATATTCAAATGACATTGATGACAGATAAACATCAAACATTTAAAAACACACCATACCTTACCTATCGCAGCAAAGTCCGTGTCATATGCAGCTTACCTAAGTGTTTCGTTTTTTGTGGCAAGCGACAGTACATGAATCAGGTACTAGAATCTCAACAACAAAAAGAAATGCAATACATTTATCAATTTCTGAAAAATTCCTTGAAATTATTGAAGAGCATTTGCGTAAAATGAAACCAGAAAATTTCCAAACGAGAATAAATGTATACTTCTCGAAATAATGGTTCATTACTCACAATTGTGTTTTATTTATTTTTTTACTATAAAGCCTCTACCCTGTGTATTGGGCTAAACTCAGTACAAGGTTAAACGCGTCTTTTCTCGACACTGTTCTACCTAATTCAATGATTTTGAATAGGGATAAAAACAGATATTTTATGTCGTTTGGATGTTGGATGACAACTTGTGTTTACATAAGGAATTTGTAAAACCTCACTGAAATGAGAAAAAATACCGATTGATCGAAATCTTTTATACTCTAGAAAACTATGAATTTTTTCAAGGTTAAGTGATGTCGTTGACAGATGAAATTATGTTGCCCTGGTTAAATACACGTATACCCATTTTTCTCTAGGAAAAATTAAAAAAAAATTAATAGCAAAAACAGTTAACTGAACGCTGAAAGTGGACATACAGTGAACATACAGCACCAATTTTGGCTTCATGTTATCGAAGGAATTTTATGGGGTAATTATCTCTCATAGTTCGAGAGTAATTTGTAAATAACCTATTTCAATATAATCCATAACGACTCCGTGTGCTAGCTGAAAATTGAAAAATTGAAATCTGTAAACAAGAACTTCAGCAAATCAACATTTATGAATGTAACAAAGATAATCTTGTTAGTCCACAAACTTTATACTACACGACGGTTATTTGTTATGTCGTCATTACCGTCCAACAGTTGATTACATATACTAGATGGCACAAATTGGTTTACAGCATCAACGTGCTGGATGTAGAAGTCCTGTTTGAGGAGAAAATTGTCGCTGAGAGAACTATATCATTGACTTTAGCGTGTACATGATGTGTTGAAAGATGAATACACACTCATTTTATGGATGGTACTTGAACTACATTGAACATACATACATACATACATACATACATGAACACTTGAACTACGTTCAATCTCGTACCCTTCCCAGCATAGAACTCCATCAAGATGACGAGGAAAGATAAACGTGTCACTGTACAAGCTATAGTTGTAAAACATGAAATGCTGCAAAGTACACTGCTGGAATTGAATGTTTGTGCCTGTTATTTATCGACATGTTCAGCGAAAAACCATCATGTCTTTTTCAGAGGCGCCAAAAGGGGAATGCGGGATTTGGGTTGCCCATTTAGTCCCAGCTTAGCACCCTCAGATAACCATCCTTTTGTTTTGCGAAGAAATAAGCGAAAGGTTGACATTAGACGACGTTCAAGAAGCTTACGATATCTTAGGAAGACAAAAACGGAGCTTCTCGCAAATGTAGCGAAATAAATAAAGCTATATTAGAAGGTGAAAAACATGTTTTGACACATTAATAAATATACAAAGTTTACTTTGCATATCAAAACATGAATTCGTGTTTTATGACGTGTTGATGCTTGCGTATTAAAAATAGAGAAGTGTGAAGTGAAAATTATGAAAAACTAATTCATTGAGGAATTTTGTCCTAAAATTTTAAATAATTCTGCATAAACAGAAATTGTTAAACGGTATTCAAAAACACCTTCGCTACTTCCAGATCTCCCCGAATTAAATAATTCAGACGTAGCTAATTATATTCAGCATAATTAAAACAATATTTTAATAAAATATAAGCTGAAGTCAATTTAGTGGCTCGGCGCCAGCTTGCCTGCGCCGACGTTTTCTATAAAAGAAATTGTACGCTACCCGAAAAGCATTTATGAACCTATTGTTCGAGTTCAAATTCAGCTTTTTTTTAAGTGAGGAATCTCATTTAGCTGAGAATTTGCTAACCTTTGACATACCTATCATGATGAATATCGTTCTAGGTTTGATTATTTGCAACATGCCGGTTACCTTCACAAATAAAATATGCAGCTTCAATATTTCGCCTCAACATTCAAATAAAGTGGGTACAAAGATGGCATTGATTGGCCATTCATTGGCAAAGATTGACAACGAAATGGTACTATTCTAAATCTGACACCATCGCTGTTAACTGTCATTTGTTAAACTTCAGGAATGTTTCATCAGGCTTGAAAGACTTTCTGTTCGCTCAAATAAAAAGAACAATCGAAACGTTTAGATTACAGTGCTCTGAATGATGCAAAGGTGGTGTAACTTAATGTACCTTGGAACTCATACAACAAGCTCCTCATTGATTACTTGAGTTCTTCCATGCTGGAGGGCATGTTGGCGCCTGTTTTAAATATTTTAGATGTGCGCAAGCACGCCAATAACTTCCTTCAGTTGTGCTCAGGGACATCAACAGTTAATTTCTTTATGTACAGTTAGTTTAAAAGAGGTAATAAAGTCGTAATTAAGGCAACTGGATCTTTATGTAGCAATTCATGATTAAATACAGTCCACTACTACTATAAACGATACAACTACGTAAACTACGGCTCTAAGTGACAATTTGATACCAAATAAGATTTTCTTTATTTCAAACTCAAAGGCAATGACTTACTGAAAAGCTTCTAATGAAAGAAGTGGTATCCGTCTGTTGTAAATAGCTATTCGTGCACAATAAATCGTATTGTTATGAAACAAAAAGTACGCCAACATATTAGCGAATAATAGCGTGATTGAATTTACATCGAATAGGGTGGGTTGTTACAGTAACAGTGGTCCTGTATAAAACAGTGGATCTCTTGTGACGTCTAGAGCTATTGACAAATTTTGAGGCTTATTAACTGAAATCTACAAGAATGGCTGGGAAACTGAGGTTCAACTAAGCAATAGAATTGGAACTAAATTCTAATTAGCAACTAAAGGAAAATTTAACGTTGAATCCTGCAAACACCACGAAATATTTAAGAAGCTTCAATTTTGTTATTTGGTGCGTAAGAAATTGAGTTAATTAGAAGTTATCGAAAACGTAAAATGCTAATTTCGAGGATGTCTCCAAACTTTCGCTCCACCCGTTAGTTTACAACATAAGTAGTTTGAAATCTGTATTGCGTGCATATTTCCTTGTAGACGAGATGAAATTGGTTTTGTTTCTTTCCTATAACTTATTCCAAGGGAGATACAATTATTCATCTATGTACTTTTAGTATATGTACGTTGAGAAAAAGATTTTCACCATTAAAGTTGGTTTCTATTATTCTTTTAATGTAATCTTTTAAAGTTCTATTCACGTCAGGCTTGTAAAAGACGTGTCATAAATTCAGACGTAACAGCCTGCTGTTAAAAACTAACAAAAATTGTTGTCCGCGCTTTATTATAAATCGAAAATTCAAGTCTCTCATTTTTCAAATCGCTCTTACTCTCCAGTATTATGGCGCATAAAACGTTAAGGACAACGGCGAAAAATAAAAAAACAATAATACGCTTGGAAGATAAAAACGTCTCCTGCATTGTCTGCGCGAAAATCGTTCCTCTGGTTTGAGAAATTGTCTTTTTTACGTAGCTTGGTCGTTAATAGATATACATACTGTGTACAGATGGAGTCGCCGTAACTCTGTGTGTTTATTAACGACGTGCTTCTTCTAATTGTACTGCATGTTGATCGATAACTTCGTGTAGTGGTAACCCTACTTCGCTACGAGCACGAAAGCCGGGCGTTTCTGGATAAAAAACAAGTCATTCTTCGTCGATATCTGCACGAAGTTTCGCGATTGTATAAGTATGATACATTACACGGTTTTTTCCGCAGTCAAAAGAAAGCGAACAATGAAAAAAAGAGGGACGATCGATTTGTTGCTACCAGGAATACGATTATGGATTTATGCGGTGACACACAAACAATAAACGTATGCATAGAGTGGTGAAATGGAAAGTTACAAATGTTGATAAAATTTGCAACAGTAATTAATTTGAAAAGTAAAGGATAAAATTGCAAAACAACTATGGAAAATCTATCCTTTCTAACAAAAACATTGTTCATGCTAACAATAAATCTTTTTTGGGGGGTACCCTAGTATTACTCACCAAACCTCATTGACTGTAAATAAAACAAATTCCAAAATGTTAAATTAGGTTAAAACAGAGAAGCTAAAAATAAGCTAATACAAGACCTATTGACTGAGATGAAGAAAGGAACGGACGATGTGCAAGAGAGAAGCGCCAATTACATTTTCTAAAAGACTTTGAGAGCTTCAGCCAAGTAGAAGAAAAGAAAAGTACTAAGGGGAAAAGTAAAGGCTCGCGCAAAAGAATTCGGTAGCATCGGAGAGAAGAAGGTAAAAACTCAGTTAGTTGCAGAGGTGGAGAAACACCAAAATAAAGAGAAAGGGGCAGGTATAGTAGACCCAAAAACGAAAAACAAGGTAACAGTAATGAGGAAAATACAAATACGGTAATTTCTGGGCAAGGGAGCGAAAAAATCCAAGAGGAGGAGATATTCAATGTGAAGCACAAATCACCCCCAATTGTCATGCGGGAAAAGGAAAAACTTGAAATCATTAGAAAAGAAGCGGAAGTCATCGCACACATACAATTTTAAGAAGGAAAAAGCTCTCAGATTGTTTTAAGGAGAATTCCCAAGGAAATGGAAGTAGGGGACATAACGGAGGAACTGAAGGTCAGAAGATTCTCGGTAATTTCCAAGCGTTTGATAAAATTTAAGGAAGGGAACTTGCGGGTACCAGATAATGCGAAAAAGACGGTTACAGGAAGAGGTATTTTTGACATTACGGAGGTGCAAAGGTGCAAAATCCGCACAGAACCTAAAAGAAAACCAGCACAACGCGGCTAGCAAAAGCTGTAACCATCATTCAGATAACATCAAGGCAAGGAGATAGAAACAGAAGCAGGCGCAAGCCCCAAAAAAATTTGATACTAAGCGTCCTTTACGGAGACACGGAGTGCCTCAGAGTTTTGACAACCCAATTCTGACAATTAATAAAGCAAATTCAAGCAATCGCCAAAGGACGGTAAAGTCAATTCAGGAAACCAAACGACAACGTAAACATCATGTCATGGAATGCAAACGGCCTAAGGAAAAAAGAACAGAAATGAAATTGTTTGCGAATAAAAAATCATCATTTGCATCAAGAAGGCTTCTCTCAAACCAGGAATATCAATCCATATCGGAAGATATCGAACCTTAAAGAACTATGGTGCATGATGATAAACCAATACGAAAGCTCGATTGGGGAAACCCACATTTAGGTCACCATTACAGGGTTACGGCGTCCAAGACCTCTCACAATGCGAAATGGAGTAAAAGAGAGAGTAAAAAGATATCGTTTCTCAAATTAAAATATAACGTACACTTTTTCAAAAACTTAAAAATATACGTGTTCCATTTAAGATAAGAAAGTTGATATAGATTCCGAGAAATGGGAAAAAAATGAAAAAACAAATGAACTGCAGATAATATTAAAAGTTTTAACAAAAATAAATATCGTCTTGATTTTCTTCGTCGGTCAAATGTTAACAAAGAAGAAGTCGGGATACTTTGGAATCTCTTTGTATCTTACTCGTGCAGTATGTTACGATATTACGTGTGAATAATTTGTAATTAGCTTTACGTTTCATTACGATCAAGTTTGTGTACCTTTAGTTCATTTCTATGCGCTACTTTTCACGATTCGCTATTAAATACCGTTATTTATCACTCTATTCTATGTTCAACAGAAACGTCTAAATTTAAACTTTCTATTATCGTAAGATCACAACCCAGCGAGATTTGCGCAAAATTATTTCCAAGAATATAGAATAAAGTAGATAGCGAAAAACTTTATGTTGTAAGCTATTGTATTGAATCGCTTATGTACCTATATAAACTCTATAAAATTTTGAGAAATAGCGCCTTTGCAACTTTTATCTCTTATTTAGAAGTTAAATATATCTTAGGTTAATTCAACGTACCCTTGTTGTACTGAGTTCAATTGTAGTCGATTAAAGATTTAACAATATTAAACAAGCAACTTCTGCCAGTTTTTGGAAAATGCTTTTGGTATGAAACTAAATGTGTTCCAGGATGGAATCGTGTCATGGTGGATAATCGAAAATTCGACGTTTCGTCCACAATCTTATGGGGCTTGTTCAGGGGAACGAAAGGCGGTCACACGTTAACTTAACCTGTAAACCACGTCATAAGAAGTCCCATAAGACTGTGAAACGTCAAGTTGCCGATCGTCGGCAATTACGTCCCTCTGTCACGCTAAATAGTTCGTTTCGAAATCCAATTAAATAATTGTAAATTCTAAATTATTAACAATTATCATACGTACCAATGAAATAAAACCGTTGGCAACGGAAACTATATAATTGTTTATTATTATTAGTGACCTCCATCTCGTAATATGATTGAGTCATACTGTGTTAAGAGTGATAGAAAAAAAGTGCATTTGAATTGAAAAGTAGTATACAAGGGGTATAAAACTATTATTATCCTCAAACAAAATTTTCAGTTTGTCGGAAGAGTGTCGAAGGACATTCGCGGATTCACGACCTCTAACTTTAGTAAATTTCTGACGTTTATTAAAATTTTGAAAATTACTTTAAATAAATCATGCAAAGACATAAAAATACATATGCATTTGTATAATCAAGTATTTTTCTAAGCGACATTTCCACTATCGTCTTTGCTACATAGTAGTAGAAGTAATCTATTGTTTGCAGTTACAGATTCAACTACAAATATAAATAAATTATGGCTTGTGTAGATGCTCAAAGTGCGTTACGCTTATGATCAAATACTATTATAAAATATGTACATATGTAGAAATTAATTCTGTTAATATACTAGCTTGAGCTTAATTGGTTTGGATAACAATATTCTGCAAGCATGATTATAGAAGAGAAACGAGTTTGATGCAATATTTGACAAAAATACGACAGCTTCATGGTGATGTTGACACCTGGACAACTTTGGTTCAAGGTGTAGGATCGTTATTTTCGTGCTCAATATCTGATTCTGGAAAAGATGATATTTGAGATGAAAGATCTCTAAAATTGATTCGTTTCGACATTTTGTAAATTTTCACTTATTTTCACCGCCTATTTTCAGTTACAATCGTCAGTAAATGAGAAACTTTCAACAAAATGTTTCAGTTCCGGGATTTTGTTAGAGTAACTGTGAATTTTCTCAGTGAAATTTTTCGGGATGTTCCATCTAGAAGCCTCAAGACATGAATGTGAGTACTTATCCAAACTCGGTATTTGGGGATCAATATAATTACAACGATCTCTTTGCAGAAAGAATGATTATTTAACCTACATGGAACATATATGTTCTTTGTTAGTTTTTTGTTTTCTCGCGACGAAGGACCGCTTTCTAGTTGATTCGAATGCTTTTCCTCAATATTACGATTCGACTATTGCCGTGCCTGACTACCTTATATTCCAAATTTGGAAATGAACAATTAGTTAAAGATAACCTTAGTAAGTATAAATTCTCATGATGTACGTTCGGTTTTAATGGCTGAGGGGAGCGTAGCTGGTTAGCGTTATAATATAATATCCGTCGTACGACATCGTTTTTATTTTTTGCTTTTCTTTCTGTTGTCCCGTTATTTGTTATAATTAATGCTTGTAATTACAAAAAAGATAACAACACCTGAGTATTTTTTCTATCATTTGCATTTCTTTGTGTTCATTCATGCAATAAAAGCAAAAAATTTCTATATAATCTGAAGAAAAATAATCGGTTCACATGAAACGATTGATAATGTCCATCAAACGTAGAGTTTGACGATACTAAGAACATATTTATTTGTAGGCCACGGTATAACTCATGCTGAACGTGCTAACTAAAAGTTTTGAAAATGCGAAGGACGCCTAATAAATATTAAATATTAATTGAATGTTATTCCGACATACGTAGTTAGATATTTACTATGCGAGGTACCCAAGTACATTGTTGCAAGCAGAAAAAAACATTTAATATCAATATAATGTTGGAACTAAAAAACTTGATGATAAAACATGATTAACTCACATGGAATCGCCATCAATCATTCTAATACCGATATTTTAAACGTCCGGACTTTTAAAAGGAAATAAATAAAGTATATAGTATACTTCATAGTAGGAAATATAATAATGCACAATGTAATAACCGTCCAGTTTGCCATCTTGAATAACTACCGACATGATTGTCCCTACAATAAACAATTTTGTTAGAAAGTTAATCTGAATGCTCAAATAACGCACATAAATACCGCCTGTTTAACATTGAGATATAAACAGAAGGCACCTACCGAAGCAAATTCCGACTTTAACGTAAACGTCCCTGGTATTATTGAATAGACTAGACCTAAACAAATGGTTTCCCCATGCAATGAATAGGAAACATAGGTGCTAATTTCCAGTTGGGACGACGTGAGAAACAAAACAAGAGGTTAATGTTAATGCAATAAGATTAAGGTAACATTTATACAAGCTCAAATTAACTTTAGCTGTAACGTTTTCTATCTTCTTCTTGCCGTTTCTCTGCACTTTGAAAAAATTGATATTCAAGTAATTTTTAAGTTGAAATAAATATTCGTTGGTCTTATTCGAATGTACATTATTTATGTTGATGCATGTTTCGGATTATTATTATAGTTTGGTAGCTTTACTTTGCGTCGAATATTAGTTTAGTACATACATTCTGCAGTTGTCAGTTATACTTTCACTACAATTCCATTGAGACTAACATTCCACCGAGATAGAAAATAGTAACGCGTGTTTTAACTACTAACACCATTTAGCAAATTAACAGCAATTTAATTAATTAAAATAAGTGTTTTTCTACAACGAAAAATAAGGTAATTAAAATGGCAAGTAATAACTAGATTAAGGAAAACTTTCCGAATTATCCGAATTAAATTATTGTCCATGAGATTTAAATATTAACCCTTTTTAAATCGAAAAATGGAAATATTAGCGTTCACCAATTCATATGCGACTGAACAACAGCCATTTCTACACCGTTAAGTAAAAGAAAAAAAAAACTGAAATCCAGTCAAACTTATGAAGATTGAAGTAATCGCATATTCTTGTTTTGTACTATTAAAAAACAAGTCTTTGTTTTTTAATATTGATTGAATTGTCCACTCTGTTTGTGCCTTTAGATCACACAATTTATGAAAAGCGGTATTGTGACGCAGATCTAGGTATCTGATAACATTTCACGTGTGAGGTATCATTCGACAGGAAAGAGTGTGTGGTGGAAGGAACAATTGTTGAGATTTTCAGATTAATCCAAGAGGCACCAGTATGTTACGGAATAGCTGAAAGCAATCCAAAATTCGCCAAACAATTGAATAAATACAAGAAATCAAAGAAAAAAAGAAATCGAAAAAAGAAGAGATAAAAGAAACAAGGAATCCAAGAAACAACCAAAAACAATTGAAGAAAGTGGAAATTCTAGAAAAAAGAAAGAATCACCAGAACCAACAGCACATCGTTCACACGTGTGTCTTGAAAACGAATACACAAGAAGCTCAATCGTTGAAGCAGGATTTCAACCATATCTGTTTTTAAGGATATTCTAATACACTTCCTTTATTTATCGAAGTTTGTCAACATCTGTTAAATACATATGTAGACGATACGAATCAATTCGATCAATTCTTATCTAGCTCAAATTGTAAAATACAAACTAAACGGAGAAGCACTATCATTAACTGTATGGCGAAAATTGAAAACTTAGCAAGAAATTAAATTTTTATTAGAACTAAATTTCTTAGATCACGGTTATCATCTTTTCATCTTACTGAGTGATTTAATGGAAGTTTAGGCAAGAATGATGATCCATTCAGTTTTGATCAGAAAATTAAAGACTTACTGAATTTGTTACTCGCAAAAATTGAATTAGACACTCGCAAAGAATTGATACCATTAAAAACAGAAATTTATAAAAATGTGGCTTTACAATACAAATATACAAAAGGAGCCTAATGAGACAAGGTAAGCTAGGACAATTAATCTATATTAAAAAGTCTAACATTGCTAACATTGAAAGAAGCAATATATATGCGAACTAATAGCAGCACCTCATGCTCAGTAACTGAAATACAACCTAAATTCCACCAGAACACATGAAAGTTGTTAACCCTACACCTTCATTTATATCGTGTCCACAACATCCACTTCCGATCAGACTAAATTTTGTAAGTTACCAACCTCAAAATAGTTTGCAACATAATCAACCAAAACAATTTCAAAGTTCCCAATCGCAACTCATGAAACCTCCTTTCTTTAAATCTAATAAATCACCTGGACAACAAATGGAATGGACATGAATCCTAGGTCTGGTCAATATCGAAGACAAACACCACTTGAATGGACGCAGAGAAGAAACAACTCCACGTACAAGAATTACATTAACAACGCAATGAATACGAAAACAGTAAAGAAAGTGAAGAACATGAGCGCCAAACAATATAGGATGAGGATACCAAACCCTTTCTTTTGGACAAGAATAAGTACCAAATTTTCCAAAAGCAGCCTCATGGATTACTTTTCCAAAATGAATGCTAAATTATTAATCGATATAGGAGTATCAGCTTCTTCTAGCTAAAATCGTTCATCATGAACAGTTCCCTGAATATATAAAATATTCACCATTTTCTGTAGCCACAATGCAAGGTACTACTTATGATTATATATTAGAAATTCCCTTTTTACTGACGTTTAACACTTTTGTAATATTACACATTTTTCGAAAATATATGAGGGAATACTTGGTTTAAAGTCAATGGAAAAAGTGGAACCAGTGGCAGATATTACAAATTGACTTCTGCGAACCAAAGTTACTCAGAAACGTTTAAAATTTGAAAAAGATGCTAGAATTAAAAATCCTCAAAAAATTATCCCTGGAGTTGAACTACCAGCAAAGGTTTGTTGCAAAACATTACAGCTTCTCTAAAGAATCAAGCAATCAGCAATTATACTAAGGTAAAGGTTGCTATTTTCTGAATAAATTCTTATTTGCCCATTCTTACAAATACGTGGAATAGATACAACGACAACGTAAAAGATAGAAATTTAAATATGTAATACAAAAGTAGACAGAATTGCGAATACGCTCGAAAGAACAGATCCAATCATCACGTCTACTATCGATTAGCTTTTTTGCGCAGTTCTATAGCAAAAACCAACAACATGTGTCTATTATTTGTACAAGTGATTAAGTTAATGCATTCTGTTTGTAGTTCGTCCGCCTGTTTCACCCTATCCACTTCTCGATACAGATAGATATGGTTTGTGCTATTATTACCGCTTCATTTAATTTGTTGTTGTTGGCGATTTTCCTTTCAACTCTACTTACTTCAACCGTACTTAAGAGATTTGTTTAAGAGAGTTATTAAAAAAATATAGAATATCCGCCGAAGATGCTTTACTATTCATATAAATTATTAGCGTTGGTACCAGTGAAAACTGGAATAATCTGCTCATGCCAGATACTATGATTGCCTGTTTTAAACATATCTGGTGGGCTCGATTATAATTTAGTAAATCTGAGTGGCATACCACGATGACTGTTGTTTTTTGCCAAAAATTGCCGTTGTTCCTCATCCAGTGTATTTATCTGACAAAGATGAATTTTAAGTTGATGGGGAGATCTGACGCGAAAAAGAAGATTGAAACTGAATCCTTGACGATGCTTCAGATGTTATTAACAAACCAAGACTTCCAGAATAAATTCCTTTCGTGACAGAAACGCTGAAGTCAATCATTGCATTCACTAGGCAACCACTCAGAAGGTAATGGTTGTGACTTTTAACTCTTGCCAATAAATGTCCGTATTTGAAAATAAGTGGCGTTACTAACGGATTTCGATATAATTGTCGTGTATTGCCATCTTTCAAACGACCCTGTATAAAATTTGAGGCAGATTCATACGCTACTTTTGATTCAAGACTAAGTTGTATGAAACGTTTTTAGTGTTTTTCTATAAATTGGAAAAGGAACAATATCGAGGAATAAAGCGGAGTTGGTTGCTGTCTATAGGCACACTTCAGCATTTATGGCAGCTGTGGGTAATTAGTTTAGCGAATTCGAACATGATTGTGCATGGGTCTCCGATGAAAAGGACCAAGGTTGTCCGAAGAACTAAAGGTTGTGCTAAGGAGCAAACGTCATAGATGTATCGTACGGAATAATTGTTAATATTTTACAATAAAAGTTAAAACTGAGAAAGCTCTTAGCCCTGAAGACTTTGAAGAATGGAAAGGTCGCTGCCAAAAGGATCACTTCGAAAAAATAAATAACAACGACAACATATTTCTGTGGATGCTAGCATTGAATAGTTTACATACATAATACATACGGAATTTCTGATATATTGACCTTCTGTAACGGAAATCAAACTTTAATCGACACCATTTCGTTATTGGTCCAAATTTGAATTCTAAAAATGGTACTTTTGAATGGGAAATACGCATCGTCCCACAAAATATCCCCGACTCTTTCAAATTTTATTACATTGCTACTACTATCGTAAAAACCAATAATCGCCGACATAAAAAATTAAGCACCGGATATCCAATTGCAGGAGATACCATCGATATTCACCACGCGTAAAGTACCTATGCTCGTAACGTATCGCACGCAGAATGAAAGTATACTGTACGTAGTACATTATTAATAGAGTCACTCTTTATTTTGGACAGAAGCTAAACACGCTGCGCTTGTGTTTATTTTGGGAACCGGCCTTTTTTTCTCTCATGGAAAGGAAATATCGGACCGTTTTTCGTTTATTTTTCAATACGCTCTTAGAACGATTCCATACATATCTTGCGTAGAATTGACGAAATAAGACGTCTCTAGCGGCACGTCTCTAGAAGCCACGAGTGAGTCTCATTTCTTCTTGCATCTATCTGTATACGCCCATATGTATTTATACGCACCGATTCTCTACATGTTAGTTTATTGCTGGTCTATTTATAAGTACATTAAATTAGCCCTGATTTTCTATTTTAATTTGCTATATATACGGATGTAATGTTTATAATTTACAATTTTATATCTATATATATAAATTCTACTGCTTGATGTTTAATAAAGATACATTTGAAGGAGATTGTCGTGCCGAGAACTGCTTTAGATCGGGCAACCTACTATCTATATTTATGTTACATTTTTCATGAAACTTTGTTGCGGTACAATTGAAGCGGTGAGTTGAATAACAGAGTAAGTCAAAAATGGCTAGAAAACAGCTCATGTTTTCGTACGTGTTCGTTTGAACAAGACATGTCTGTGCTGAATAACAGCATAAGTTCATGTATATAATCTCAATAATTCTAAAACTTTACATTATTAGCTTTCCAAACTTGATGCAGAATTAATATATTCTTTCTTCACGCAGAAGGATCCTGATCTTAAAAGAGTGACAGAATATTATCTATTCTACCTTAACTATGTTATATGTTATATGTTAACAAGGGCTTTTGCTGAAGGTATAGCAAACATAACAAAAAAGCAGAAAATTAGGGCTTTACTAATGGATATAATTCAAGCATTTTATCATGTTAACTGCAGTATGTCACTTTAACTTTTGCCCTGAAAATATGAGCGATGTTAGTAAACTCTTCCAACAAGACAAACAGTTTCAACAAAGCTGTATGAAGTTATGGTGCAATATGACGCAAACCAAATGAAATTGTATTTTATTACGCAATCTCACCTACACGACAAACAAAACATGAATATCTCTGTAATGAGAACCAATCAACTTTTTAATATTCGTGTTCGGCAGTTGAATTCTCTCAGAATTGGACATTTTCTTGGATTATAACATAACGGTAATATAGAAAGTAACAGAGCCATCTCAAACGCAAGAAAACAATCGAGTCATAAAAATGGGAGCCCCGTTGGTGTAGCGAAAGCGTTTATTAGTGATATAAACTCTATTTTGTAGTATTTTATTTATACCTTCCCTAAATACAATACTTGTAGGCCCGATTCGTTGAGTAAGGGCTAGCACAGACTGTCGACTATGATGTTAGTTGATATTTTAATAGGAATTGAATCAACTGAACGAAGCAGCTATATTACTTAATCGTTACTAGTAGGCAGGTTGTTGGTGTTAAGGCGACACGTAAGCCGCAACAAATCTCTGAATTTTAAAGATGCTTTGTTCCTTCCTAGCAAAATTTATTAAATATTCAAACAAATTCGTTGCGTACTTTAAATTTTTTTATACACGACGATTTTTTAGAGATATTTTATAGTACTTTTCATCAATATTGCCTAGCTTAAAAACGATCAAAAACATTTAGACCGCGCAAATCACTCGTCGATGGTCAACTAGTGAAAAGTCATCTATTCACTTTTAAATCAAAAGTACCGTTGATTGACTACAAAATTGATGAGTCGATATCGAATCGATAGGTATGTGCGCGAATTGGGATCGGTGACAAATTTTTCTCGTGAGTTTAGTACAATCTCGAATATTTGCTGGCGAGTTGGGGAATACTTAACTGCGTTCAACCCTTTATGATGGAGATATTTTCTTCAAGCGTGGTGACGGCCCAACGGGGTGTATAAGCTTTCTCAAGCTTGTCATAGCTTTTATCAAGCTTGCCTTTTATGTGTAAGCTATGTGTAAAATGTGTTCCATGGCTTTGTTACTGTCACCCTCTCGCCGTAAAGGATAAGCGTAGATAATTGTACACCAACTGCAAATGTACCCATTAAGAAAATTTGTTGATTCTAACGGGACTCGAAGACACTACGGTTAACTCTGCCCTGTCAAGGTTAAAATAACACTTTACACAAACTTTTTATATTAAGCGTTGACGGTCGTTTTCCTTTATTCAAAATATCCTGGAAACCCTGGCGTGGCCATCTGAATATCATAATCTTAAATTTAAATCTAATGAAAAATATCCGGGGTACCTTTCAAAACAGGTTGAAATGATTTTCAAAACGTAAACAATTGCAGATTCACTAGAATAACACAAACAACTTTACCAATAATGAACATCAAAACCTACAAACTAGTAGAAATATTATTCCTAAAAATCAAGTGATACATCCACAAAGTTATAAAATACACCTTAATGTTGGATGCATTCTACACCTGTTAATGGGAAAATCCAATTTTCGAACTGTTTTTAATTAAAATATCACAGAATAAACTTGAATAAATGTTACGTAGAGGTTAAAGTAAAAACCTTCTTAAATAAATAAACACATGTGGCGCACGAAATTTGCCGTTACAGCTGTGATGGAGTACACATTGGGCAAAGTAAACAATATCTGCATAACAAAATGAACGATTACAAGCACTCAAATACTAATAATAGTAGAGCGTTAAGAAACGGTTCTACCAGTAAGAATTATACTTTCAATTTCGGCAGTCTGAAAGCATCGTATGAAATAAATGGTACAAGAACAATTTCGCATCTAAAGCTTGTTCATTAGCATTGGTGTTCTGATATATACCAAGATAAGTTCTTGTTACAAATAATATCTACAGAGAAATATGGTTGTAGTTTCTATGCCTGTTGTAATGGGACACAGATGGAGAAAAAATGAAAACTGAGCTTAGAGGCTGCCGTTTTCATCATCAAGACAGTAGCAGTTTTGGAGACTTTGAACATTGCCAGCAATTAGCAAATAGGATTTCGGCTTGCAGTATGCATGTATGATACGCTTGATGTATGCATCGAATCATTATATAGATATTATATATGGGTCAGTATGTAGACTTTTAGCTAATCTATGAGCCTATACTTGCCGATTTAGAATTAAACGAAGTAAGTGCGTAAAACAGATCTTTGTAGAGCAGGAGTTCTTCGTACATCGTTCACTATGACTAAAACTTGAGCATGCAAAATACCCATCTCATCTGCACAAATTAACATAATTAACTCTTTTGAGTGTCCGTATGGCGCTGAAAAGGGTAGCCTATGTCACATTTTTCTTGGATATCAAAGAGCAATATTAACCAACAATATGCTTTCCTCAATGCAAAGTCAGCACTACTGCCGGTAAATGTCACATTTTTGTAGGGTATAAATAACAAACAAAGATATACGATGATCTTCGTTCTCGATGGTTCCGGACGATGCTCTTCCTCGTTTCGTTAAAAATATACAAAATTTCTTTAATTGGCGGTGTGGCACCAGTTGGATAGCCATCATCATTTCCAGACTTAACGTGGCCGGATGTTTTCTTGTGGAGCTACGTTAAAGATGTCGTGTTCCGTGAACTTACAATATATGAAGACATGTAAGATCGCAAGTAACCGTGACGAATTTGTACAAACCGGTTCCACTTTGTTGTTAGCTGAACAGAGATCACCTAAGGACAATAAAAGAAATTTATATTATTATTACATTAGCCAAAAAAGATAAAATCACGGAAATTTATTAAAATATGATAGTGTAACGGATTGATGAAGTTGCCGGACATGTAGAATTTATGAACACTACAAAAGAAATGAATGTTAAATTTATTGGTTTTATAAAATGTCGACTTTATAAGATATTTTTTATTAATTGGATTTTATAAAATGTCATTTGATATAATAATAACAATAATAGTTTATTAATTAAAAAATATGATATTTCTTAGAAAAATGATGTGTGCTCAGTTTTATCAATTACGACGCCATCTAGGGCTGCAAAATGGAAGTTGGGCCATCTACAAAGTTAATGAAAAAATGTTTCGGACGAGTTACTTCCTAGCGCAGAATTGCAATATGTAATAAAAAGGGGTTTCCATTTAAAAAATAAAGCTATTTTCACCAATTGAACCATTTACGTTGAAGTTAAAGTCGTCATTTTGTGGCCTTCCATGATAGTACGATGAATTTTTTTATTTCTTTTTCAGTTACAGGACAACCGGTACAATGCCAATATGATACGATCAGTCGTTGAAATATTTCTACGATTTGCTTGTTTATTTTTAACTGAAAAACAAGAGAAAACCCAATAGATTTTTGAAATGATTTACGGCGGTGTTACGAACGGGGATCCAAACGTTTTTGTCTAAAATAAAGCATCGCTTGAGGATTGCGCAACAAATAAATGCATATACCAATTTGTTGGTAACATATGCGGCCAACGAACTATTTCGGGTCGGCTAGAGACGGTTCTCGCACAAATCCAAAGTTGGAATCAATAAACTAAGCACGATAACTATCGCACACGCCACTATAAACTCCGCACAACAACATTGTACGTATTTTCACCTAAGCGCGCCAGTAAATCCTTCATTCCCGCATGGTTTAATATCGGTAATCCACTGGAAGTCGGTGACGCAAACGGAATAAGCCTTTGAAAAGAGGGCATTTTGCGTGGTAAATTTGATGCCTAACGTCTACAGAAAATAACCTTAAACGTGTGTGGGTGCACTGACATTTGATGTTATGTAATTTTCTCAAAGGCCGACGCAGAAGGTAGTTTTGTCGAAATTACTGCGCGCTAGGACACCTCGGAGAGACTTTAGGTAACAAAAAACCGGCTACCTCTCTAGGAGGTCTTTCGCTTTTTGATGGCTTTCGTCTTGTAATATCCGTGTAAAACTGAAGGAACATCTACGTAGGAATTCTCTTCACGAATATATATTGAAGTAGAATAAAATAATGAAAGGTATGTGGTGGGACGTTTTGACTTTTTTTCTCTACTTGTTAAAACTTTCCGAGTGAATGAAGATATATTTGGTATACAACGTTAACTAATAAAACGAAGGTGTCTGCAGATTTTCGCAAATGAATATATAAAAAGTGCTCATTCTTTGTGCAAATTACTCAAAAATAAGATACAGACAATCTGAAGAATCAAACTCGCGTTGCCTCAGTTTCTAGAAGTCCTTGCGTTTCAATTTTGCACACGTTGTTAAATTAGTTAAGTAAAATTAAGAAGGTACAAATTTATGATTTTAAGTTTTACAGGAATCTCTAACAACTAAAGTTGCTCAAAAGTGTTCACGTGGTAATGTTGAGTTTGCCATAAATAAATGTACGACTACTGGATGTAATAAAACAGAAAGGGAATGTCGCAAAAACAGCCGGGGAGTCTTTCTCTTCAAGAGAGGAAGAAAACTTCTTTGTAACTGCCTGGAGAAATTAGTAAGGAAGGTGGCCCGAAAATTTCGGCTAGAAAGGTTAAAAAGAAGATGCTTGAATAGTGTGAATTTCAAAGGTTGTAAAGCAAGAAAAAGGCCGCTATTTTCAGGAATATGGGGGTGCCATGGCGTACAGAGCGTTAGAGACATATCTACGTCACGGTCGCGTGAATAGTCAAAGAACGTAGAAGTTCTAAATACGACATTAAAGCTATCGTATGCAAAATTTTTTCAGAAGAGCTTTTAGAAAACATGTTCTTCCAACAAGCCACACTGCAACACAGGTCGAAAAATTAAACGGTAGATATACGAAAATGGATTCCATCTTCTAGACTGTCCCGCTTAATTGTCATATCTGTATCCAACAAAGCATTTGTCCTCTGTACTGCCAAAGGGCAGCCAAAATGAACACATCATGATATATATGTCAATGATGTGCATATATATATATATATGATCATCATTGTATTTATATCAACAAATGGTTTCTTCAGTTTAGTAAAGTTTAACAATAGAAAATGATTTCTTTAATGTTAAAGATAAACAACTATTCTAAGAATTCGATGAAAATTCAACTAAAGGCACAAACACATTTCGAAAACACTACCTAAGTAAAGCCAAAATAAAAGAAATGTGAAAAATACTCCGATACGGTGAATCACGAAAAATTAGCGAATTTTTGCAAAGTTGTAAAGCGCTCTGTTTTATTGCCCAAAGCTCTATAATAGTTATTGTTGAATCGCTTGATGGTACAACCAAAATTTCTTAATTATTTTTGTTAAAATGCTTCGAGATTAATTAATTTTCGTTGTTCTGTAAGTGAATTTTTCAATGGATATCCTATCATGTCTTGAAATGAAATTAAATCTTTCAGTTTAATTGTAGATATTACGAAATCTACAATTAATCTTACGGCGAAGTTCACCATTAGTCATTCTATTGTAGCAGTCTGTATAAAGAATGCTCTTTTTACAATGTATATAATTTCATAAAAGCTATGATTAGCATTCTGCTGTCGCTGGTTTTCACGAATTAAATATTTCTATAAAAAAAAACTTTAAATGATTTTAGTATTTTAACAACTACTTTTTTGGGAATTTTAAAAGCACCATATGCTTATGTACTAATGATGGAATATTGTATTACATATGATTTTGAGAAATGTAAAGAAAGTAACGGAAGTCTGTGAAAACAACGTGATGTTGATTTATTTCGAAAAGAGGTCGAAAGTATGTAAATCATCGACACTTTGATTCGTTTATTCTATAATCGAAACTCTCAAGAATACAATATTTATATAATAATTTATATATAAATTACTTCTACATGGAATAATCATAGCCTGCTTTAAACATGGGCGTTCCGAACATTTGCAAAAGAGACGAATTAATTAAAATGATTTTCCATGGCTTAAGTATGAAAGATGAAAGACCTTATTGTGGTTAACATTTTGTAACGTAAAAGAAAAAGTGGGTGTTGGTGAATAGGTTTGTGTTGAGAATTATCCGAATTTATCTTACAACGAGGTAAATGTAAAATGTTTAGCGTGCAATATATCTATAAACCATTCAACACAATCAAATGTGCGACGTCGCGTGCATAGCGCAAGACATAAAGATACAGAAGCTGGTGTGGATGCAAGATACGTAAATGTTTCATATTACATGTAATACGTAAAAAGTTGCCATCTATGTTCTACATCTTGTAGCAGAACATATCCGTAAATGTTACCTAGAAGTAGATGCATTAATATAGAATACAAAAGCAGTTTTCTGAAATTTCCAAAACGTATTCGCAAATTTCAGCAACTATGTCCCAATATTTCCCTAACATCACAACCAATTCTGACACGATGGGGAACATGGTTAAAAGCGGCATTGTACTGTCATGAATATTTTGATGGTGTAAAAATTATGGTTTTATTAGTGAGTCCGGAAGAGTGTACCGCTTTCGAAGAAAGCCGGAAAAAATTTAAAGATAGTAATGTTAAACATGATTTACAAACGATTCACTACAATTACTTCGGGATAGTGCAAGCAATAGAAAAATTACAAGATCCTTCGCTATCGTTGCCGGAATCAGTGGTAGTTGTGAAAGATGTAAGGTCCATCTCCAGATGCGTTAAGTTGTTTCAAAGACTACTTTAAGTATCTATAAAGAAGTCATATACTTACGTACACTGTAGATTTTATTTTTTATACCTATCAGGGAGAATATTTTATAATCTACAAAAACCGGCTCAATTTTTTTTTGTATCTAACATAATAGCACCGTTCGAGATTAATATCTGTAGATAATAATGTGTCGCATGCGACAGTCTCCGAATTTGTCTTCTTTATTTATTACCCTTGATTAGCCTAGATAGAAAAACATCTTTAACAAAGAATTAGTAAATATAAACGACCGTATCTATTCTACATTACATGACTACATTTCTGCAACACATACCTGATATCTTAGGGCAGTTTTAAAGAATAAGTTAAATACGGCCTCAATAAACGATCAATCGATATACAGCAATCAGAATTAAATTCCACAAATTAGAAAGAATGACGCTCCGAAACACTAAAACGCTCGATTTGGTAATTCATTTTCAAAATTTTAATCGCTAATATAAGCCATTTTCTGATGAACATAGTCTAACGACTTAGCTTGGCTTCTTCAGCTTTCCATCTGATATCGATATATCAAAAATCGTGTTAATACAAAAAAGAGCAAAACTAAGCAACACGGCTATTCTATACAGACAAGGTAAATTCTTAGTACTTATAACTTATAACCTAACATCTACCATATCGTTAAGTGAAAATATACATATACACTAAAGTACGTTGAAAATTGGGCAAACAAGAAGATATAAATAAGCTAAATCACATAATCTCTAATGTAACTGTAAATTGATACCTAAATTAAATTAATAAAAAGAATGACTACATATTATCTAACGTCACGTAAATGTAACAATTTCGCTCGCAATGGTATATCTAGTTTGAATAATTGTTCTAATTAATGTCTAATTTTTGTTTTTCCTAACTCTGTTAGGGTCTTGTACACTTCAAAGTTGTATTTTATCTTTCCGTTTTCCTTCGTATTACGACAATAATCTACACATTATATTACAATAACTTTTAAGCGCAGAAAATTGCTGCATAGTAATTGTTGCTTAATAATTTAGCATATAATTATTGTAAATTGCGTAGAAAACGTTTGAAATTTTTGATTTAGCTTAGATTATAATATTCCAAAATATCACAGATTAAATAATAATACAGATAGGAAACCCTCTGTCGGCTCCTTTAATGTCATGCAACCAAATTCGGCGACCTTGTACTTACGCCGCCATGTTGTGAACTTGGTTATCAAAAAGTTTCACCAAATATTGACATACACAACATCGTTTGTTCTGGTTATTAAAAGTTACAGGTTTGTTTCAATTCAAGTTTTTGGAATAATATTATTGAATGTTAAGAACTTGAAATATCCTGGCAGTGCACCTTCTACAATTTACGCGGTATTATGATTCGTAATGTGTGTTAAGTCTTATTTAAAGACAATTATGTTAGCTACGAAACAATGGAAAAAAGAGGAGGGAGAACGTGAGTGCCGCGAGAGAGCGGGGAATGTATGTGAAGCGTGAGATATTAAAACTGTATCATTTCTAATGAACGTGTTTTATTGTGCTCTAAAACCGCAAGAATTGACAAACTTCAGAAGCGAGATTACTAGGACCGTATTCAAGTAGCGGCGACAGTTATAGATATTAAAAAACAATAGAAATGTAATTTTTGACAGATACACAACAGATAACCGTTATTCAAACTGTTCAACTGATATTACAAACAGATAACTCACAAATTTAACAAAAACTTGTGAGTGAATAATGACTAAGAACTTAAGAGAAGTTGATGGTAACGGGATAATGATAATAATAATCCTAGTTCACGAACGTGAAACAAGTCATGGGTGTGGAACCGGTTGTTGACGAAGCAATTACGAGTATACAGAATACGGAGACAAATTTGAATCATATACTAGAAATAATGATGATCGAAAATAAAAGAAGAGACGAGTTAGTAGAAATTCGATGTCTGCACGGATTCAATGGAATGGATTCACAAAGTTAAGTCTAATGTGACAGGAGGTGCTCGGCAGTGGTGTGCTTGAATCTTAAGAAAACGAAACTACCTCAAATGGTCTGATGATAATCGACATTGATGGAGTATAGCTCCCATAAAATTAGTCCGTTTAAATTGCGAAATTCTGCAAGATGACCTTGTGAAAAAGGAGAGAGGTGTGAAGAAATCTGCATTTTCCTGTTGAGGCACACTACATCTTTATGTTATATGTAAATATAAGGCATAAGCACGAATTCTGAAGCCATTGTATACGTGCAGCAGTAGTAACGTTTAAACATTTGGAATTTGTCTGCGAGAGTAAATTAATAATAAGACACTTGATAATACGAGTTCTAAACCGCTTGGAATTATCCATATAAAGCCTGAGATTTTTCACGTCATTCATAATCGGCAAGATCATTGTCATTGATTTGCTACACCTTCCTGTCGAAAATATGAAAAATAAACTTCAATACAATAAAGTAAAATTGACTTTGACACCTGTCAAGATCTTGAGAAGTTTACGTGTCATCACACTTTGATATCTAGCTTTTAAGATAGACAATTTTTGTTATAATATAATAAAAAAAAGAAAATTATTTTGTATTATCTGAATGATTTGAACATTTGACTAATAAGTGGAAACTGATCCGAGTGGTTTATGTTCCCCGATGAATTATATTTTCAGGATTTGGGCGGATAGGCGCCTTCCTTCGTTCGCCAGGTAAGGACGCGGTTAAATTTTCGTCCTTAAGATCTCTAGGACGGTTCTTGGGTTTAATTACGTATACCACTAGAACTGTATGAATGGAAAATTCGTCCGTAAGCTAAAGGTTGACACAAAAAAAAGAAAAATGAAAAACTCAAGTACATACCCAATCCTAGATCCGACGTGACAGGTTAGATCTTCGACGAAGTTTAAAGCAAATCCCAAAAAAAATTACGGATCGCTGGGTTAGAAATTAAAATTACACTAGACTTCTTAACTAAACACAGCCTATATCAAACTGGGTGGGTTTCTAGCCGCTAGAAAAAATTCGTGAATCACCCTACTCGAAAGATGGTTAAACGGAAAAAGAACTTCAAAATGGATAATTCTCACGCTCTAGAATAAACTAGTTTTTGTGATCAAACATACCAATCGGGAAAATGATCTAAAATTGCTTAAAAGCAACACGGTACGACCTCTATTGCGAAGAAGGGAAAATGGACTGTGAAAATTTTGGAAAAGTAAAAATAAAATGAACAAAGACACCTATATAAAATCTTCCCGAGAATTATCGAAGTAGTAAAGAAAGTTAAAATGCTGCAAAATCCGATCAAATAGAATTTTAATAACGATAATTCGCTTGGTGAATGATAGGTTGCCTAGCTATAAAACATATTGCGTACGCATAGGAAGGAAAAGTTCCCAAGATGAACATAATTACAAGGTGGTTCAAAAGAAAAAGAACATTTGTGCGTAATAGAGTTTAACAACAACATCGCCAGTGCTACAACTAACACTTCTACTTCGGAAAACAATAGCACACGACTTATGAGGATAAGCGAGAGAGAATGATATGTTGAGTATTTCACCAATCTTGCAAGATCCTGGTTCAGTAAATCAGAAACATCTGCTAGTTGGGAAGGACGACAGGAAATATAAATCTGTGTGTCACCCGCATAGCAATGATACTTTGAATGGATTGGGGATGAATGAAGGTTACTGGTATAGACCGTAACTTCTCGGATAAGTTTATCATTTACCGCTTGATATCGATTGATAACGTAGTTGTGGATTAATTTAACGTGAACACATCGCCCCAACTTTTATATTTTATATAAATAAACTTTGCGCTGTGAAAGAATTGCTAATTTCCTCCTATTCTTTTCCTAGTTTTCCTCCTAATAAAGTTTCAATTTAAGTATTGAGAAAGGTTGTCTAGGTACTTCCTTTGGTCTTGACCAGAGATCACCAATCGATGCCTAAGGCCCCTACTTAATCAGTTCATTATCCCGATTGTTATTTATTAATAGTTCAAATGTCTCGATGCTCCCATCTCAAAATTCCAGCCACGTTGAAATTAGTCAGGTTATACGAATAGATCCAATTAGTACAGATTACTGGGATGCAATAATAAACAAGATTTGAATAAATCGTTATAAACGTGTAATAACGCGTCGTTACGTTTATTTACGATGCCGATAAAGAAACAGAATTTTCATGGAAAAGGCCAACTATAGATTAACTTCATTATAAAATTAGCAAATGAACATGCATTTGAAAGTTGTATGTTTTTCTTCGAAGACTTGAAAACTGAAATACTGAAAATAAGATTTCCAAGAAACAACCTTGTAAACATACGTTCGTAAGTAAGTATAATATATCCGGCACAATAGAAATTTCTGAAATACACTATTTCAAAATCGCTAACACTTCTTTCACAATTTTATTCGCAATGGCATCTTAAAGCTCTGTTAAAGAGGACGTTCAGACGACGCGGCGCCAGTTAATTACCCCAAGGAATGTGTTTACATATTGGTACCAGTGAAAGCAGAGAAACGATCGATATTTGTTAAAAAAATGAGTGAAGTAACTAAGGGAATTAAAATAATCGTATAACAACTGTAGAATGAAGAAGACAACGGAAATGCAAAAGGAATGCACCAATTTACTGCAAGATTCATACATATTTATGAATCATTTGTTATTAACCTAGAACGAAACCGATTATATCACAATTTTTATTCTATTCTATATTCAAGGTCGAGAAAGCAATGTTGCTTTTTTCTTATAATCGATGATAGAATCTCTTGCTTAATTTTTAAACCGAGAAAATTTTATCGTAAATTTTTGCTTTGTTTATTAATTTGTAATAATGAGCGAAAACGATAACACCGCATACCAATATGTCTTTCGTACACCATTCAGATGTTCTCATTAACAATGACGGAAAGGAAATTCGTTACTTTACGCAATTTCGTGAAACATTTATGATAAACATCGGGGATTGTTAAATAAGCAAAATCGACGGAATTACTCGCCGTTAATATTTCGTTAAACCGCGCTAAAATAATAAAATACAGGAAACATTTAGAGGTTCCCTAATCGAATTTTGAATGGAAAAATGTTTTCATTGTTCCTCTGAAATCTATAAACCGATCAACTGTGATTTACGTCTGCTAAGAAAATCCAAAACCGTGATTTGAATATTTTCACATTTTAACTGATGTAATATTTTCCATCCTATCATCGCCATAAATAATTATTATACCCCAGCATGTGAATGATGACAATACATTGTACAATTACCGGTAAAGCCATTAACAACGTTGAGCTTTTTTACACGTATCATAAGTTCAATGGCCAATTTTTTTGAACCATGTTACAGTATAATAGTGGTGGTAACTGATTGTTAGTCACTTCGTTTTACCTTATTCTTGTTGTCTCTCCTTTTTGTTAATATTTATAGTATAAATGTTGGCGTTAAATAAAAACAAATGCGCGGAAAATGTTTTTGGCTACGCTGCGAATAGTGTAACTAATGAACAACTTGAGGAATATTACTTGAATAACTTGAAAAAGATGCAAAATATACAGCTTAAGAAACAAGAAAACAATACTAAAAGAAAATATATTTCTAGTAAAATTTTTTAATCTAAGTCTAATTGAGCATACGAAGAAATTTGATTAGAACGAAAACACCTGTTAGTTCTTGGCACTCTTCTGAAGCCCATGAAAACATAAAGCAAGCTATTTTCGTTCTTGAGGAAGACCAGCACAATTTACGTTACATTTCAAATCGAAAATATCGAGTAAGCTAAGTTTAACCGTCATAATGCAGATTAAAATAGAAGTGTGCAAAGTGGTTGCCATGTCTTATTGCAAACATCCGACTCGTAAAAAATGTGTCCAGCAAATAGTATTAATAAATTTTATTCCAAGACAAATTGAAAGTGATTTGTGCCGTCAGTTCTTTAATCGTATTAATTAACCAACTACGAGTGTAGTCAGGATGATTTGTCGATGATGTGGATGTCTGTACCGCAACGAAAATACAGTAACGAACACTCGACGTTTTCCCCACAATCATGGGGAGCTTCTTTGGGAGAGACAAAGTTGGCTACCCTTGGAAGCTTACGTTATTATTTCATATGTCGAAAAGTGTAAATATATACATCATTTGTTTAATAAAACGAGTTTCAACAGTTTGAAAATGTTTCAATTAATGCTGTCTTCCTGAGTAAAAAGATAGAGTAATATACAAAATTCGCCATTTTTACTTAATATAGTATTAAATTTCTAACCGACCGAAACGCTTTTCTTGTTATCTAAAATGTGTAGCACTGTTTTGTACGTGGTCAACACGAATTTGTAACTTTTTTATTGCGTCGGCTACTGGAACGTAATTGTCGTTAACATTTTTTCTGTTGCAACTTGAGGATTTTAGAATTGCATTTGACTTAGCTCTATTGCAGATGATTATTTAGCGTCCAGTTATAAAATCACAAATTTGATCTTTTGAAGATGTTTAAAATAATGGAATGCTTCTAACCATGAATCTCGTAGCAGACACGTTATATGCTCAGCAAATGCAGCACAGCAACTTGTGCTGCAAGGAAAGCCAGAATTATGTAATAGTATATAGGAAGTTTTATATCATGTAACAAATACAAACAGTGCATCAGAGAAACTGAACACACTATATACTTCGAAAATTTAAACATAAATTTATACATTTCTTCATTGAAAGAATACCTAAGCCGAGGATAGTAGGTACAGCCCATATAAACAAACACATAAACAGAAAAAGAATTTAGAAAGTATCAATTTGAGTATTTATTCTATTTTAATCGCAGCTCTTAAAGCAATGACTATTTTTGGAGGAAACTTTATAAGTTTGTACTTTAATGCTTTATATTTGAATGACACTGTATAAATAGTCCACGTCCATAATCTATGTATACTTTTCAGACTTTAAAGTGCGGACTACTCCAATCAAAGACTACTTAGAAAATGTTTTCATTACATAAATTGAATTAAATAACAGCAGATACAACCGGATTGTTCCGCTATAGTTGAAAAGTAAATGTTTGGCTCTCTCAAGCAATAAGATGACGGCTGCAGCACGTGCGTGTTAGTCGTATATTACGTCTGCCAGTATTTCAATAGCCAAAATTAAAAAACCTACAGAACTACGTATAACTACTGTGTTCTATATTAGAAGAGTATAATTCTATAAAGCATACCTAAGGTATTGGCCGGCTTTAAATCACTTTTAAAGCCGAAAAACTATGGCGCACAATAAATATCAGAATTGATCCGTAAATTTTCAAAACAAGTAATCGACCTTCTAAATCGCTAATCATTCAATGCCCAAACTCAATCTACCTTTCTGTCTGCGATATTTCAAAAATCATGTTCAAATAAAATAAACAGCCAAGACTCTCAGGAACACAGTTGTTCTCACAACAAATATATATATATATATATATATATATATATATATATATATATATATATATATATATATATATATATTAACGTAGTTTGATTACAGTATCCAAAATGCAATATGCAGAATGTTCCACATGAAAAAGAAAACCAAATTGTGTATAGGGGAGGCATGCTCGAATATAACTTTGGAAAAAATATATTTTTTGGCGTTATTTCATTAAGTGAAAGCAATATTTGTTTGATATAAGTAATTCGTTCTAAAATAAAATAGTATTTTTTTGAAATATTTTGTGTGAAAGAATAGATAAGTTTGTCATCAAGTGCAAAAAATGTTAAAAAAATGCTTCTCTCGATTGCTTTTTTTAAGAACCACGAGTCAGATGTATTTGCTCTAGATGATAGGCGTATGTATCTCTTAGCACTAGTTGGTGCCAGAAATATGCCTAGCATTGTTCCTGAAGAAGGGTGATGTCAACAGCAGATAGGTTTGAGGCCTCATTGATAACGCCGGGCAGGCAGAAACTTATCCGCCGGTTAACGTTCTCTCTCCTCACATCTCTTTTGCTATGACCAATTCTACCAATACCATGAACAAGTTGTATTAGCAAAATTTTTGTAGTTGCTACCATATTCAAATTATCATATCATATTATGATTATTTCTTTGATTAAGAATGTGGCGATCTTTTTTACTTAAAACGCTAATTTCTTAAAATTAAATAATTCAATTTGTTGTTTCAATAATTTCATTGCTATCAATTTCTTTGGTTCAAACATATCAATGTTGTTATTTTGCCTGTGAAGCGCAGGGAAAGTGGCGAACTTTAGTTATGTGCCCACGATATTGGGTAAATATTTATTAAATTTAAAATAATTCATTATTTTAATTATCGATGCGACAAGATTTTCTAAAAATGAAACAAAAGAGACTATTCCTCTTTCAATAATTGGCAATCATTTTGTTACAGTTCAAAAATATAAATAATGTAAGACTACTCGGAAATGCGATAATTCAATTGTTTCTATCTTAATTGGCGAAAGAAAATGTACTGGAACGTTGGTAATTTAACCGACGCGGTAACTTTAATAATAACGATCTTTATGAATATTAAAAAAAGCTTGTATAGTCCAAATCCAGCACAGGTGCAGGTTTATTTGATAATAGATTGTGTAGATGAGTGATGTGATGTGTGATACACGTCCGACGTATAGCAAATGTGTTCACAAGGTCTCATAAAACTTATCATTAATATTTCAATGTTAATGTATTTCATGCAAATACCCTACACGTAGCTTAAACCGCTTCATTGCAATTCCACCGCAAGTGTTCATCGATTTTCGCGAATTCTTATCTTTCCTCCTTCCCTGCTTTTCTTTTCCCAGTAAGGTCTATAAATATACACCGTCTTCGTTATTATAAAGTGATATTGTATTACCATTCCGTATTTTATCGTTTCAGATCGATCATTTCTTGTGGCTAATAGCAGAGAGGGACAATGTCACATAATCTATTGTTCGGATGGTTTCTGTCGTCTGACAGGCTACTCCAGAGCGGAAGTGATGCAAAGGCCCGCTTCCTGCGAATTCCTATGCGGGCCTCTTACCTCCCAACAATCCGTCGCTGCTTTAAGAGATGCCCTCAACGACAGCTTGGAAAAACATGCGGAGTTACTATACTACAAGAAAGATGGTAAGTTATATATACTGGTTTAATTTCAATATTAAAACAGGTAATATTGTTGTTTTCTGTTGTAATTTAATTTCATTTCACTACTACTATGATCCGATAGGCTATTGTTTTAATAGTTAAAAAGCATTAATTTTCGTAATCTCAAGACGGTACTAATGACTACATTCGTGAACTAATGTAATGTAGACAAAACAAAATTGAAAATCATTTGTTAGCAAATTTAAAGAACTTGATGGATACTATTCCGCAATTAGGAACACCTTTGTGTAATACGTTGTGCGCTCGCCGTTAAATCTGAACCCAAAAGCACTAATTTCGAACACAAGACAATCAAAAATGTAGTATTAAAAGCGAATACTACCTTCTAGACAAAAAAGTATAACATCAAATTCGCTTTAGACAAAACAACGTTAAAGGTGACGTAGTCAAAGGGAAATTAAAAAAAAATCCGACTGAACTCGGTGTTATCAACATAGATTGAAGAATACGTAAAACCTTTGTCGTATAATGTAAATAAACTTGGAAAATCCTCGTATTTTATAAAGTATAAAATACATATGTTAAAAATATCGGCATTTAAGAAATTCCTACACAGGCTACAATGCTGCAATAAAATGTTGACTATTTTTACAGCGTCATTGACGTAATATCGACATGAAACGCTACACAAACGTTATTGTTTAGTTTAATAACCCGCGATTCGTGATTTATTCATCATTCGATTTCGGTTTTATGGTGTTTCACGCAGATTTCGTCGACTTGTTATTGCTTTGTCGTTGCGAACAGAATACAAAGAGAAACTTCACATACGTACGTATGTACTTTGAGCTTAAAAATAGAAATACGGAGTTCGTTAAATTAAAAGAACAATATACGATGAAATTAAAAACAGCACTTAGAAAAGTAATAAAAGTTTGAGTTTATTTCCACCTTATGTCTTTATCCTGTAGGTATCTAAAATTGTAAGTAAGTAACTACCATTGTTGTGTTATGGAATAGCATCATAATAAATATAAATTTCAGTTTTAAGACATATGGATGAGTTCGAGAAAAATCGAAAGTTTTTAACGTTACATAGACGATGATAATAAATATGTTATGTGGTCTTTGAGTGGTGATCCAAAGAAAGCACTGAACAACGCTATATATAATTTAACTAACCAATTAAAATAGATTTTCTGAACGGCGTGCATTATAAAACAGCATAATTCCAAATATTTATTTTCACTTTTATTTATAAATATATTTGAAATGGAGCATCCTCATAGAACCGACATTTTATATTATATTAAAATAAAACTTAACTTAGCGTAATCAATGTTTAAATACGTTAGAAACAACTTGCCTAATAACTTTGCAAATCTGTACGAATTTTCAACTTTTAGTTTTAGTGTACTTTTTCCATTTATGTTAATTTTGGATTATATTTAAATGGAAAAATATTTGTTTGTTTGTATTTTCTCTAATTGCTTTCGGTTTAGTTAAACTAAGATGAAAGTTAAAGAGTGCTTTTTGTAAACTTATTTTCTAAGTTTCAAGAAAATCCTTGTACTAACACATTTAAAGTACCCTAAACACAAGCTTCTTGGAAATATGTCTTCTTAATGCTCATAAATATAATTGTAGAAGACGTTTTGTTTAGTATTAAAGCATTTTATTTTTGGCTTAATCTCTACAAATTAAACAAAGACTTGCTTCTTCTAAACTACCGTATGTTGTTTACGTAGGTATGTTCTGTAATTTGTTTAATTACATACTAATCAAGTTGCTACATTACATAAAACAGAGAGCAATCTGTATAAAACATTTACGTAAAACTGAAAAGGTTACTACTTTAATTAGAGATCCATTATTGTTATCAAAAAGAAGTCGATCGAAATTACATGTGCACATCTGTCGATAACGTATCGGATAAATTACAATCGCATCCAAATTTGTTCAATGATACATTTTCTTTTGTCACTCGACGTGCCAAGCTTGGAAAAGTTCAAAATACTGAAAGAACATTCTATATCCTCGCTTTTAAAATGGATTCAGTCAATTGTAAAAAATCCCGTGTTAGACTATTTTATAGATGGCGTGTAAAATATAGTTTAGTAGACGATGACCTACCTGGAAAAGTAGGTATATTGTCCAGCTGATAGCAAAATTATATATTGTTTATCTGATAACATTCAGATTACTTGTAAAGTATACAGGCATTACAGGCAGATATAGAAAAAGCATTATTAGCTTCTGGCGCTCTAATTGTCCTACTCTTTAGTTTTCCTAGTTTCCCGTGTTGAATCCTAGCTCTCTTTACTTTAAACCGTGCTAAAGCAAGCATGCCGGCGATAGTATGGCATACACCAAAGTATCTAAAATCGCTAAACGATGATATCACAACAAAACTGCAAAACTGATCCATCCTTCCTCTCGAGAATTAATATTGTCTACAAATATCTCCTTTTACCGTCTAAGCTCATAATAATAAATTTTTAATCAATTTCGGGCTCTCTAATTTAATATTACGCTTAGTTTCGTTCGTTGTTGTAACTTTGTTGTTCTTGATGATTTGATTCCAACCTATCTGCAAGATCCGATATGCTAATTTAATCTGGTGCCTCTTTCTCTCTCCATTTGACCAATATAGACTTTGCTACAGTCACTACATACAACTTTATAAATTTTCGAACTTTCCTTCTTGTCCGGCTTGATTTTCGGAGTACCAAGAATGTTTTCGAGTATACACGCTCATATCTTGGCCCATAAAAGTTTTGCTCATACCTTTCGAGTGTTAAAAATGAGGATCCACACGTCTTTGAAACATCTGGCCAATAATTTAGTGGTGTGTACCAAGTAAACCATTTTCTTTTCTCGACCACCACGTTATGTTTAGAAATTTTATATTTTTGTCTTATACCATCCACTTTAAGATACCAAATCTGTATCATTATGAAATTATTATCATATTTGTTTTGGTTTGTCTATGATCATTTGTGCTGCGGTTCTTAGAGACAGTTAGTATTTTCCGTTAAAATACCTGACGCCCCTCTTCCTTTTTGGATAACGGACAAAACTAATAACTCGGTTGAGTTAGAGGCAAATTGACGTAAGTCTAGAAAGGAACAAGAATTAATTGTTTCCGTAAGATCACTCTCGAATCGAAAGATTTCTTTAGTTGCTTTCCATTTTTTATATTTGAAGACAGAGATGATGCGTGCCGCAACATTTTCTTTGATAAATAAGATTTGATAAACAAGGCACAACAATCCAAATCAATAGATCAATAGAACAACAACGGGGATTTACCGTTCCTCTCGACGACTCTTAATTATTTGCGTTGATGTTCCGATTATTGTATACGCAATTGTTGTTCCAAAATATGAAAACGTTATGAAGAAATTCGATTAATTTATGTGGGTAAATTAAAAATTTGATTGTGTCAAGTTTTAGTAAAACTTCCTTCGATAAAATATTTACATCTTCCATAATTTTTTATAATTATTATCTACTTCTTAACTAACTTAGCATTAAATTAGGACCACCTAAACTAAACATTACGCCATCTTTACAATGAAATGTTTCCGTACAAATCAATTTCAAAAGGATCTTATTTGCAATTGAATTTAAGGAGAAACGTGTCCAGTTGGATTAGCTCTACGTTAATTCACCTACTGTCAAAACATTTCAAACGGTTTAAAAATAGAACGTATACGCTTGGAAAAAATCGGATACACTAAGGCCGTATTATTAAAAGAAAGGAATTTACGAAAATAATTTAACGCTAATAAATTGGGCCGTTAGACGGGAATAATTTATGGTTGATGAGTTTTCTGTACATTTCAGGATTCCCGTCGGTTTATACTAATTTTAAATCGGGCGTGAGAATATTAAATGGGACGCAGTAACAAATTTACCGAGCTACGAATTGCAAACAAATCATTTTGTCTTGTTTGCTAACTATTAGATGATTAAATGTCGCGACAGTAAGAAAATTGTGTTCTCCTTTACAAGATGGAGATTTTTAACGCTATTAGAATGACAATTTTGGATGGTTATTCAACTTTAGTACATATGTACTTAAAACGGCATATGGTATCTACAATATTTAAATAACACTCACTTTTGAAAATAGAATAAACGATTTTCTAAAAGGCTAATGTTTTCATTGCGGTATTATTACTTTAAAATCATATTTGTTTCAAAAGATTGCGGCAGATAGAAATAAAATTGTCTGAATTACCTTCCACTAACATGTTTAGACAGAAATGTCATAATTTTGTGTATTTATTGCCTATTATTATATGTACATATGAATATATATTCATATATTCGTTTTAAAACCATTAGATCTGCTCAGACTAATTTAATGTTAGTATTCTATTAACTTAACGTGACAAGTTTGTTGAGAGAACACCATTGCAAACGTAATATCTGACTACAGGTCCTTCTGTTACTGCGACCAAGTATAAGTGATTTCTTTTTTTTTTATATATTCTGCACGATCAAGTCTATTGAACCTAATGTTTTTTTTTTTCTTGATTCCAAACGATTTTATAGATATTTTCTGTTGTAGATTCGGAAATAGTTACTAGATACTCTCTCGACAATTTAAATAAATGAATTGGAAGTGCATCAAATGTACGCAGAACTACAATTGATCTCTAAGACGACCACTGAGCTGCATTTGATATTGGCGAATAAGATGATAAAGGAAACTGGAACTTAAGCGATCGCATGCGGCAGAAGTTGAGTTCGAGAGATCCAGAACAATGCAGAAAATAACCCGAACCACCGAAGAACGTTGTAGTTAATCTATCAACTATCTGCAAACGAGATGAAAGTGCTCGCACTAGAAATAAAGCTGCAACACCTATCCGTTAGGAAAACAATATTTACGATTCATTAAAGATCTGTTGTCTTAATTTCAAGATCTAACGTAATCAACAATCATTATTTTCTTTCTACTTGAATTTATACGAATGTATGTCTACGTATACGAATCGACGCGAGTTTCAATTAAGCGTGTATTAGCGGCAAACCCATAAAAACATATCACTGCATATTCGGATGATGAACGTTGACTCTAAAATTTTATACTTCGTTTCCTATGTAATGCGGCCACTCAAAACGCATCTACGGCACAATGCTACTATTTTAAAAATCGATGTCCCTCTCTGCCCCGCTGTAGTATACACATTACTACGAACCAAAATTATCGCACACGAAAATAAACCACTGCACAACAGCTAAAAGTTAGCTGCGGAAGGTGACGTCTCACACGACGAGGATCGAAAATAGTGCAGCAAGCCTTCGGGGGAATCGAGCGTCGTCTTTTGAAATTCGATGACGTCATACGAAGTTAACGTACGAATAGAACATCTAGGTATTTAGATATTTAGTATTCTCCAAGGATTTTAAATAGAGGCTTTACGTCCAAACGTATGTATGTTGTATTTGTTTTAATCAGGACCGTGAATCTCAAATTAATGCTCTATCCAATCATACGGTGTGTTTCAAAAGGTATGAGCTAAAAATTAATTTTGAATGTTAGACCAAATTGAAAGTCGTTAATATTGTATCCATTGCCAACACTCGATACATGTACATCATGCCATTGGATTTAGCAGTTCCGTAGTAGGAATTACTAAAAACTTACAGTGGAAAGAAAGTTTGTTCATCATCATCGTAAGTTATCTATTTTGTACGCCAAAAAATAACAAGGAATTCGCAACATTTAAATAGAAAAAAATATATTTGTATAAATAAAGATTAGAGAACGAAAACCTTTTGAGCGGCCTATTGTGCCCTCTGCCCTGAAAAAGTTCAGAATTTTCGGCTCTATATTTAAGACTTTTCCTGAGTCTATTTTGTCACTAAATCACTATATCTTCTGCTGTGGTATGCTTTACATTGGATTGTAAGGTTTAGTGGAGTTTCCTGTCCCTCCTGGCTTCTTCAACATATGTTTCTGATATAGTAAATGCTTATTTAGTTAACGTCGAACTTACTCATTTCTCAGATTTTTCATTTGTAGGCCCTACAATGAATACACATTTCCTGGTTTTTTCTTGTTTTCCATTTTCCCCTTTAGCCATCGCCAAAGGGATCCCTAATTAAATCCGAAGGTCTGTCAATGGGGGTGCATTGCTGCTCATTGCTAGTGGGTCTATCATTGATATACTAGGGTAAGCATACCAGTTTTAATATATTCCTTCCTCTAAGTCTATCCAAATTCTGAATACATCCTGTACTACACCGGAAGCCATTTCGAAGGCACGAGGAGCCTTTAAAGTTACTTACCAGTCGGTTATTATACAGATCCTCTTCTTTCCAAACAAGGTTTCCAACAGCGCTTGAGCGCAGAATGCTGGTTCCATAAATTTACACTTAAAATTTGCTTGCGAGCTTTCCCTAGGTTGGCAGAAATGCCCTCTTCAATCTGTCCGCTCCACATATTGCGATTTGAAGGTAAGCTTGCTGTCCAGGATCACTCCTAGACACTACACTTCCTTCCTTCTTTGCAAGAGAACAGCACTTAATTGCACGAGAGTACTCCATCTTGCATGTGTATGGGACATGGTTAATCTTGCAAGGATTTGCCGTAGAGTTGTAAATTGATATCCGTTTAATTTTGAATTTCCTCATTACATTATTACATATTAAAGTTACTAATGCTTCTATTAGTTTCGTACTTTATTTATCGAGATATTGTATGCTTAGCATGAGATATTGGTATTAATAACTTGGAATAAACTTGGCTTTTGCGAAAGTTATTTCAATTTAACAATGTTACTAGTTCCATTGGATTGATCAGTAATAATCTTTTTCGGAAGATATAAAGTGTTATAATAAAATAGGTTAGCTCTTATCCAAGTGCTTCATCGAGTAATAAGGAATGATGGGTGAGGTAAAGGCTTAAAAAAATTTGTTGCAAGTTGAAGAATATTTTATTCACTTTATCGCGTGTGAAATGCATATATAAGAAAAATTTCAAGAAGATTAGTGTTCAGAAACTAATATTTCAAGGCAAAAAAAAGTAAAGACGATATGAATTTTAAGAGAAAGTGATAGCAATCATCTCATCAACGATTATCAGCAGATTTAAGTAAACATAACATCTTTTTCCATGTTTTAAAAATTAATTACTACGTACTAATCAATGCACATGTTTCTACCTACCCGGCGTCAACAGCGTTACTCCGAGTGTTTCCCTACCTTCAGTTGCCTTTCAACTTGCATCACTATCCTACGAAATAGCACACAATCATCTATTATTATGAGACTGTGTCGAGTAGTTGTGGCTATACACTTGGTAGTAGTTCCAGTAAGATGGGACGGCACTTTCTAATCAACCCAATGTTAGGGATTAATTGAATGTTTCCCACGCTATTTAATAGGAAAAGCGGGAATTATACACTGATCGCCATCAATAGATCTTAGACTTAAAAAAGCAGTATATACATTTGCTTTTGTTTCTTATTAAATAGAAACGCCCGAATTAAAATTTTGACATTTTATATTTTGTTGATTCTTTTGTATTTCTTCACTTTTATGAGACATGCAACATTCTTATTTCAATCATCTGTTTTATTAATTGGCTTGTTAATAAAATTATACGTATATTCTGTTATACATCATACATCAAATTATTCTGATACACACTTTTAATTTAAATAGTAATATTTTAGATGTAGAAGGTTCTAAGATATTTTTTTAGTAAACTTTGGAATAAACAAAATAAGTTACGAGCCTTACTTATGGGTAGTTTTAATTAATGCCATTAAATATAATAAAATGGACCCGGCAGTGTATGTAATAAAGATCAATTTCGTAACATTTATTAGGAAATTTTTAACTAAACAGGATACATGATTCTACCATATGCAGCTACTCGGAACATTTTAATGGTATTCAATATTGAATTATCACATAACAATCATCATAATTTCATTAAATTTCGCAATAAATTCATGCTCTATACTTTCAATATATAAGCATGGTATGACTCAGAATTCTTTATGTAACTATGATAAAGTACCTACATATAACAAAATTTACTATCTTAGCGCAGTAATGTAAACAGTCGTAATTATTCTAATAATAATACCGCTTTAGAGAAATAATTTATTAAAAAATAGAGATTCCCAAAATATTAAACAAGCGGATATCTTATAACAGTACCGAATTTTAAAATAGAGCTTTTTCGAAATCTTCAAGCTTGTATTTGAAATGTACATAGTCTTCAATGGAAATAGGGAAAAATGATATTTTGTAATTTTAAGAAATTGATAATTGTTCCGAAGAAAACCATAAAAAGACACTTTATTGTTTCTCAAAATACTTACCTAGTTTTAGGCACTTTTGCATCCGAAGAAATCAGTTGTCAACAGTAATGATTTGGTCACCGCTTGATGATGAGGATCATTCGTATTCTCGAAACGGCTGACCTGGACTAATTATTATATTAGTATATGATAAATTAAATTTGTGTGGTGCGGAGGTTACCCATACTTATGTGCTGTTTATCAGTTGTCAATCATCTATTCCAATTTGCTAGAGTATATCAGAAACCTCTTAAATATTTAAATATTTCAAAGGTCTCTTCCGGTGTCGCACGCCGCTTACGATCCAATTTGTTTTTGACAAAACGGAACAGAAAGAAGTCATTAGGTGATAAATCAGGCGAATATGGACAATAAGTCATTTAAATAGTCGACTCTTCGATGTGCAGTGTGACAACTGGCGTTATCGTCATAACGGATGATGCGCTCGTGTCTGTTATTTTCTCTGATCTCATCGAAGACTTGAGGCAAACAATTTGTTGCTTATCAACCGGCTGTTACTGTTTTTCGACCCTCAGGAGCAACGGTGGAAAGAAAATTGATTTGTATGAATATATTCAGGTTTCGTTACCTGTCATGATCTATATACGTTAGCAAACGTACCGCGATTGAATTTTTGAAGCATATTTTGCGCTAACTCACACGAACCGTTTTTTGTGCTTTGATTAGATTGTGTAGAATCCAAAGACTGCAAGTTTCTTCACAGCTCAATGCTCATGTGGAATCGTTTATATTTGACTGTAATCAATACCGAAGAATACCTCTATTATTCGATTCGATCACAGCATTGATGTTTGTCGAAACATCAGCACTTGATGAAGGACCTTCACGAAATTTGTGACTGACACTAGCACCTCCACGCTTAAATTTTGCAAACCAGTCATAAACTGCAGTTTTGGATGGTGCTTCATCATCAATAGCAGAATGAAGTCGATCAATGGATTGTTGTTGAATTAAATCACTTTTAAAATCGTAATCATTGCACAAAATTGTCCATTTTTCAATAAATTGAAAAACGCTACTAATGGTGTTTATCATACTAAATGTAAAAGTTTAAGACGATCAAATTGAAATATGTATGCGGTAAGGTCCTTGTTTTAATCCGTTACTGCATACTGTATTTCCTTTTATACACCCTTTCAATTTATAAGATATTACAAACAGTATTAGGCGACTATGATATACGAATACCAGAAAAGTTTAAGAAAACATTTTCATGACAATGCAAGACTTTTGCTTTGTTAAATGAAATCAATTGTTGACCAATTACAAAGAAAATTTTGTTTTGTAGCAAAAGATTCGCATTTATCAATTGATGGACGGATGTGTGCTATCTGGGCACTCTTGAAACAACATCTACTACTAAAGCCTCACAAATGGGGCTCTAAATTATTGATTTCGTGCGTTCAATCTGTATTTGCTTACGGATTCGAAATACATACAGGATAACGGAACATATCAGCCTAATTTGGGTCGAACGATTGAGACGAATAAAAATTATCCAGTTTACTCTCATAATTACTTCACTTCAATGCTCTTATTCTAATCTATATTGAAGTCAGATGTAACTTTATCGTTCCTTGTGGGAGATGAGGCAAATGAAAACCTTTCACCTGGGATCGATCTCAGATCTAAAAATAGGCCCTTAGTTAAAAGTATCGTCAAAATTAATTTAAATAATAAAAGTTAATTATGTTTATTTCTTTGTACAGTACAATTATTGTTGTGGCTGCTTTTTCTGCTCCTAATTTACATATCTGTAAATCCAGATTTATGTATAGCCCTTGCATTTACTGATTAATTAAGCACATTTATTTTATTAACCCTATTTTATTCAAATAGAAATGTCGTCGCTTAAATTTACTGTCTTTGCCTGCTCGTTTTCAAATTGCGGAGCATGTAACTTACATAAAGTAATACTTATTTTCTATGAGCTTCAATTTCCTTAGTTCTAGTTTAAAACTTAATTAGGCTTGGAGTAGCACCTTCAACTATTCTGATATTTGATTACGTTGTATGTTTATCTTATTTTTCTTTTTAGTTCTTTTTATTATTCTTATTTTGTAGGCTATTGGAACAACGCTAAACAGGTATTTTATAACCTTGGGGTGAAATAGTCTTCTTGGTATTATGCTAATATGATATTATTTCCTATATTGTAATTTACTACTACTTTTGTTTTTCTTCCTTGTAATCCTTTATGTCTTATTATTATTATTATTATACTTTAAACCAGAGACTTTGTTTCTGACTTATATTATGGATTCTCTTTAAGACTACATTGTACATTATGCATTATTACTTCGGCAACTATATCCTTCAGTTTGAGGGTTGCCAATATCGTGGACGGCGTTGTACATTTTATAACGTTTGGCAGGCGTGTGGCACACCTTTCCGTTAACCGCTAGGCATTTCGCCATCATCGACTATACACTCATACATGCACGGCGACTGTCTATAAATAACCCCTTATACAAAACCTAATGGTCTTAAAAATACCTTACAGTATACGGCGGCAGCATCGCGCCTTCGTAACTTCGAAATACACTTCGATTCTTTCCACATTAATCGGAAAAAACCCGAGAAAGTGGTGCAGGGAGCCGCACTCCGTCCACATTGTGTGTTTATGTGTAGGGATAGATCTAAATTTGTAAATCTCGTTTCAAACGTCATTTCTTATCGTTGCTTTATCGTTCTTCTCAACATTGATTTTTAGTCCTTTTTTTCTCTAACTTCGAATGTTTGACATTTCAACTATTGTTAAATATTAGTGAATAGGAAAACGAAAGCAAAGACTTGCCTTTGAGAGGGAGTTTCGTTTTTAATGGACATCTGCTTATTGGGTAAGCGTTTTGTTTGTAGATCACGCTTTTTAGAGTGCTATACCTTCCATCGGCTTTATCGGAAAAATACATTGATAGCAGCTGCATGTTTCCAATTTTAGTGGATATTGAGTTTCTTTTTGTAGGTCAAGAAAGAGTATTAGTGCAGCCATAATTGCTTCTTTCGTCCGCACTAGTTACACCTTCTTACGTTAAACAAAATTTTTTTCGTCAGAGTGGTTGCACCTGGTGCAGCATTTCTACATTGGGCGTCAAATTTTAAAAACTTATTGGTTTGTTTATTTACCAGCCTTTGTTTATCTCTCGTTTATGAAATAATGAAAGTGTAATGAGGGTAATATTTTAACAACCAGTGCAGACGAAGCAAATACATCTATAAACGTAGGTACATAAAATCACGTCGTATGTCAGAAATAGAGCCAATACAGCTAAAAATAGGAAAAGGACATATTTTTTTATATTTGTTTGAAACTAGACTAAAAGTATATTAGTTATATATGCACTACATATGTATACGTGTGGAATACTAATATCTTGTAAATATATACATCAGCATCAGGAACTATTGTTACTCCAAGCAAGAACATCAATAAGGACGAAAAGGACATTTACATCTGATAAATAGCTTACCAATAGCATCTAAAAAGTATCCCCTGTAATTGCGAATCATAAATAGACATGCATTCAAGAGATTTTGGAATCGTTTATTTCAGGGCTGCTTGCACTATTTTTCTTCTATCCAGATTAAAATTTTGTGGTTTCCTTTGGTGCCGATTTCTCGTTACGTCGTTTCATTGTTTTTGTAAATTTTCACAAAAACAATTAAAGAATAAAAGTTGTTTGGTTGAAGCCGTTTGCGTTACAAAATATTCGCCATTAAGTATTATACACTTTTGCCAACAGTCAACTCTCGAATTTTTTCCATTCTGAAAGCAGTATCTCCAAAATATGGCTGACCAGGAATTTTCATTTTTAGATTCTGGAATAAAAACAAGTCGTTGGGATAGCTTAGGTGAATACGAGCAATGAGGTATTGATGTCTTTCTTTTTCAAACAAACAATTGCTTAAAGTGTAGTGTGAGAACTATCATTGTTATGGTGAAGGATGGCGTGATGTTCTCAATGTATTCCTGATTTTGTCAACGATTTCAAGCAAACAATTTCTGTAAACAATTCAGCATGAACCACCAATAACTCGACTTTGATTCTCCAAAGTAATGCTTACGACATGCTTCCGTACAACGAAAGAGACAAGCAGTCATTTCCTTGGTAGTGTGAGCCATGAATAGAGATGACAAAGGCAGGTGGAATTATTCCTTTTTTGCAGCGACTAGATAGGCTCGTGTCTATTCGCCTCATGAGAATGGATTCGTGTTGCCTACTGGTGTCTCCGAAAGTCGACAAAGCACGAGTCTGTCTAGTCGCTGCAAACAAGTAATAACTTCATCCGCCTTTGTCCTCTTCAGTCAAGAACGATTGGCTTTTGTTGATTGTTTGTGCCGGGCATTAAAGCATGGATGCTTAGAATGTCCTTATTCCAAAAAACGCATAAGGGGTCCACAAAAAACGAAGGGTGTTTGTCAAAAAAAGTAAGCTTACTAAAGGAATGAAAATGCATAAAATAACGGGAAGGGTTTACTATATACAGCGGTATATTTATATATTTTTTCTTTATAAGACTTTTAGACTTTCAGGTCAGCACAATTTTGTCAATTATTTACGAATGATTTCCCAAAGTTAAAACTCCTTGATTTCACCCAGTAGCTCGGGAACCAAAAGATATAAAAATCGAATTTGCACCAGCCATCTTTCCTGAAAACAATATATTAATAGCAATGCATACTACAAACAAATATACTCGCAACAACGTACAGTATGAAGAATATATGTGGGACGATATAATCGTTCACATCGATATCAGGCGGGCAATTTATGGTGGTTACTCCGTCATATAGCAACATTCACATTACGCTCTATTAATAAGAAATAAGGGTTCAATTAATGCTGACCCAATGTGAGCACCAGGTAATCACGAACTACTGCAACGTTCAGCAATTCTAATTCTAGGAAGTGAAATTATAGCTTACAGCTTTTCAATATCGTATCAACTCATATAGAATGTTAATTTACTTGAAAGAAGCTACGCGCAATTTTGCATGCGTTTTAATCAACCTCAATAATTAGCTTTAATAATTAGGTGTAATTATTTGCATTCAGCTCGATGCAATCCTTCGTTACCGGAAGCTTGAGAGAAATAATAACCCGTTCCTATTATATAGTATATAAACACATTAAGCATATTTTCGTCATGTTCACATCTGATAACGCAATCGACTTATGTATATCTGCATTGCGGTCTTTAGTTCGAAGAGAGAGGAAATGGGGCTTAAATAAGCAGCGAACTCCCGACTACTCACCCCTTTATTCATTTCTCGACAGCTACCCGCTGTGAAGTGTACACTACTGATCATACACATAGCAACGAATTAATCTAATAATAATAATAAAGAATCCTACATAGTAGAATAATTGATTATTGAGGATAACTCATCTAAATCCATTATATTCGTTTTAAATTAAAAAAATCAAAAGAACATTGAAGGCACAACGTTAAAGTATGATTCTTTTTCTTTACTTAAGGCATATTTGCAGCAGTGGAATGAAAGTGACAGTAGGAGACAAAAAAATATGTTATAAAAATAATAAATCTGTATCTTTCCACTAGGATGCCGGTTGTTTTAGAAGTTATTACATATCTCGTGTTACGTTTCGATTTTTTTTACAAGTCTACAACATGAAACGAACAAAAGAAAGGATTATGCGGAAGAATTGAACTGAATTTTGTAAGTAGAGAGCTTCCGCTACGCTCGGATCGGGGTTCGAGCTTGGCGAATATTGGCGGTGCCCTAAATATTCGTATTTTAACATAAGACTCTATTCTTTCATACAGAAGTTCATTTATTTGCAAAAGGAAATTAACTAGAACGAAAAGTTAGAAGGCGTGGCCAATATCATTATGTTTCAAAACAAAGTTTGTGCATTTTTGTGCAGGAGAAAAAACTATTTAGCGTTTCCGACGCTGCATAGTTATATGACACGCTGTGTCATATATCTGCGACAAAAACGAAACAGAGGTAATAAAGAAACTAATTTGCAGCCTTTTTTATTTGAAACACAAGGATCTTCTTCATGAAATCTCTAAAATGCAAAAACTCTAAATTATAAGATTGCCAAACTGCACAACTGCACAACATCGTTCCAAATTTTCTAAAACTTAAACATCATATAAGTGCTATTACGTCAGTGAATATTCTTCACTGAGCTAGCCTGTGGGCAAATCAAATAGATCCAGTTTGAGCTTGACATTCCTTTCCTAAGCAACTTTACCCACTTCATTTCAAACTCGTACAATTTTGAAGCACTAACGATTGGTGTTTGTTCGATAGCATCACATCTACTCAAACTGACAATAGCTCCAAACTAACAACAGCAAATTTTAGAAACTCAGTCTCAAGACACCCCCCAATAAGGTTACTTTAATTCTTTCATGATACCAATTATTTAAGGATGAGGAATCCATATTATCAAAATATTCAAATTACACCCAACCCAAATTACACAAACCCAAAGGTGAGAAAATAGGTCTTACGAACCATTCTTTCTGCCGATGAAGGTTACTATAGTTCTTGACCATTGTCAGTACGTTGTCAAGGTGATGCAGTTATTAAGTGACGCCTATATCTGGACGCCTGACTTCCAAGATAGAAAAGAAAATTAGAACTCTCATTAAATCGTCAGGCATTCTTCTCCTGAAACCTAAAAACATTTAATCTCAGGCGAATCCAATCACTCCGTTCGTATGGTCTTCCCAAGATTCACACATCTCAGAGCTATTGTTAGCATTATAGACTCCCCTACTAACCACCGTACTTAACTCTGCTCATTTCGTGGAATTTATTTCCAACATTAACATTGAACCGGAGGATGTCTTAGTTCTTATTTACCAAAGTTTCCATCCATAATTCAATTAATATCTCCAAGTAACTCCTAGAAATCTGTTAGGCTAAATAGTCTCGTGGAAAAATGTCCCGCTTCTACATATTTCACAATTTTAGAAAAAGGTATCTGGTACTGTTATGGGCTATCCTCTCTCTTTTGAGTCCGTAGCTCTTGAACATATGGTTCCGGTACGTTGGTGACACCTTCATTAATTCCTGATTTTCCATATTATCTCATTGGTCTTTCAGATTCCCTAAAAGATTTTTGAGATTGTTATTTGATAATTTTGCGATCAATTTTAGAAAAGACCTTTCATGTAATTTGGAAAGAAGGGTAGTTTAACATTTATTTTGGTTATATGTCTAATTCAGAAAATCCGTTAAAGTTGACAACTATGATCATTTCTTTGAGTTCGTTTTGGTACTGGTATTCAGTTAAGGGAAAATTAAGCTAACGATGTATCAAAATGTTAATAGCCGAAACTTGAAGAATCAATCTATTGTTACTAGTACGTTTTCTATACACGTCTATTTCTAACTTATTTCTATTTCTTATAATTAATATGTCAAGTAAAGGAATCCTATAGTCTTTTTCCTCTTCGTGGATAAATGTAATAGAGGAACATTCAGAATTTGAATGTTCCAAGAAATCGGTTACTAAATATTCGGTGGAATCAAAGTTGCAAAAAATATCAAAGACATATCTGATCCAAACCCCGTGAAAATAGTCCAAAGTATTTTTGAGTTTAGTTTCGAATTTACCCGTAAAGAGGTTAGCCATAAAAACAGATAAGCTGTTACCCATTGCCGCTCCTTCAGTTTGTTGATAACATGTGTTATTGATCCGGAAAACTCATTTCATTAAACTATTTACATATCCCTTCACTATCCATCTGGTTATCAAACAAATGTTCCTCTAAAGTTAAATTCACCGGAACGCTAGGAAACAGGCAACTTAAAGGGAACTCAAAAGCAATTAAAACTTCGTTCTCAGTAAACTCAATGTCCTTAATTTTCTCAATAAACGCCTATGAGTTTTTAACTGAAAAATCAGGAATCTGTACAGGTAATTTGCCTAATTTGTCAGATAATCACCTGAAAAGTAAATAAGTAGGACTGTTAATGTTGGAAACAATGGGCCTCATGCTCTTTCCTGGCTTGTGTATCTTAGGTTGTTTAATAACCTTGTTTAAAATGTGTAATAATCGTGATAAATCTCTAGAAATTCTCGCTTTTACAAAATTTAATTTAACTTGTTCCACCTCTGACCTTTTTAGGAAAACTCTGAAGGAGTATTTAGTTGGATTGGAACGAATACTCGATACACTTTCGTGCATCTTTTGTAATACTTTGTAATACACATTCTTTTTTTTTAATTTTCCAGTAAAAACGTCTGCTGCTATGATTGTGTTTTTAAATGTGAGTAACAGCGCAGTACAATAATGTTGTTATAATATTATAGTGTGTAGATTGTGTATGTTTTCTTTTTCTATATTCATAGAGCTTTCATTTTTATATGTATGTTTCCTTTTTTTATAGAATTATAATGTATCTGACAATGAAATTAAAAAGAAACGTTGGAACCTTATTGTATAAACGATTATTCTTAAAAAAAAAATTGCTGTATTTGAATATTTAAGAGTGTTGTATTAAACAACCTGCTTTTTTGTTTGCTTAGAAATGTCCAACAATGTACACTGTACGATTTCGCTCCGCCACTAACAATTTACACCCTAAGTTTTTGTACAGTTCCCCGTTTCGAGCTTCTATTACTGACGACAATGTCGTTGTGCCATTTCTAGAGTTTAAGCAATAGGAAACACATGATGGCTGAATGACCGAATTATTACGTGATATGTTTGTGAAACGTAGGGATGGAGTTGATAGCAACGCTTCTACAGAAATGCGTCAGAAGGTCGAAAAACTAATAAAAACTTTCCATCAGTGAAACGTGTTGAAATTAACGACGTGGTAGTTTTCTGGCGCTTCTCGGGCGAGAAATTACGTTTATTTATTATCGATCACAAAGCCGCTTTGATATTTCGACTAATGCAAGGATATGCAATAATATTTAAATAGGTATTCTGTTAAGCTGATGATCTTTCGACAGGTTAAACAAATTAAGAAGAAAAGTGATACGCACGATCAATAGATTAAACAAACGAACTTTTTACTTTGATATATAACATGCCTCCATTATTTCAGCTCGATACATATATAAACCCCCGTCAAATGATCCAATATATCATTTTTTAACCATCATCATATAGCCTAAAAGCCTAATTACAATTACACATACTTATGTGGTGTTATTCCGAGTTTCTAGAAGTTTTTGAATTATTATCACATAAACGATTTACTCAAAATACATACGTACACTCGACCGAGACTTGAATGAATATTTGAAAATGTTTTGATTAATAATGCTAGTAGTATTCGTAGAAAGCAGATAATTAATCAAATAAATTCAAACAAACGTTCAAAAAAGAGATACTGAAAACCCACATTTTTCTCGATGTACGAGTGCTCTAGAGACACAAATAACCCATAAATCAGTTTTAAAGTCCCGAAGTCGTATAAAAAATTAAAATTTGAAACTGCAGAACTTCATCCCTAGTCAACGAAATGAGAAAATTTGATGGGAATATGCCGTAGAAAGACCAGAATCATTTCAGCTAATTAGCAGCGGAATATAAACGAAAGCAAATCAATAACTGCCACGAAACAACAATGATACCATCGCTCGGTTTATGTCAATATACAACTCTGCGTTATTTATCCGGACTTTCTTATTCTACTTTTCGCACTTTCCCCCTCTTACATCTTTTATTACTTCGTTTTCGCCGGAGGTCGTGGTTGCTATAGCGATCCTTACGCTTTTACGCGAGTTTATTTTTTGGTACCGCTTTACGAGTACGCGCTCGTTCTTATTTCGTCGATTTTAAACCTAGTTAATGTAAATAAACTGGAAGGCAAATCTATTTTTTTATATGTAACACACGTTAATGGAATCGTGAACATGACCTGCGATTTAATGACTTTTGCTATAGAAATATAAAAACGCAGATTTAATATTCATTGCCTCATTTTTCGTTTCGCATCTGAATAGTTAAAGAGAAATAAACAAACGGTTATAATATTTAGATATGTATGTATACCTGCAATTCGTGTTCTTCGGATCGTTTGCTAAACAAAGAAAATTTCAATAGCTAAACAAAAACCGCTAAAGTATCCTGCCGGGACTCTCAAACAAAAAGATAATTCAAAGAAAATAGTTTCCAAAGCGCGATATAGCTTCTTCTATGGATTCTATGATATGCCAGACGCAATGTGTATTTGAGTAAAGAAATAAGGTATGCATATATGCCTCGAACAAATATCAACTTATGACCGACAAAGAAGAACAAAGAACAGAAAGTCGGGAAATTTTTCTTCTTCTATGTTCGAAGACACAGCTGCAGTAGCCGACTGTGTTCGTTTCGGCCAATTTAGGATTTAAAAATTATTAATGATTACAACAATAAAAATGTAGCTACCAATAGAGCGAGCTTTTAAAACTTTTTCAAATTTTTCCTCCAGGAGAGATAAAACGAGAAGATTATAAATTGTATTCGCTTCATCGATAATTATTTGTTTCACATAAATAATATTATGTTTAAACAGTGTAACGTACCATACATCACATGCGTGATATGCATCAACTGACCTACTTCTATCGTATTTCGCGAAATGCCAAACGACTTTCGGACAACTTTCTTGCTGCCAAAAGAATGATGACAATTAAAACTTAGTATGAGATTCTTGTCGATAATTTTTAGATATGAGAATTGGATACCGTAATTTCGCTTTTCTAATAAGACTTTCAAAACAGATTATTTTATAATTTACTTCGAATTAAGAAAGACGAAAACGAAGATTTCTAAGAAATAAAGCTAAAATTTGATTGCTCTTTTATGAGATTACGTGTTTTGATTTCAGCGTAGTTTCAGTGCGTTACTTAATAATTGGTTATAAGTTTATAAGTTTCGAATTTCTTGGCAAAAAATATAATTAGTAAGATCATAGATGCATGCTTACAAAAGGCAAAGCATGTAACTCTGCTAACCCACTTTTTAGGTATTTCTAGTGTTAATTATGTTTGTACTAATACAAAAGTACGGTGTGATATTGCGTGAAGTATTTGAAAAACTGGGCCGTATTGATTTCTATAATTTCTTGTTGGGAATACTTTCTCAAATTTTATTGGAGATTTGTAGAGGTTTTAAAAATCGCGAGCATTATGAAATTGAAATGTTACGCCTGTTATGTAAATAGAAGAAAGCTAATATTTCCTGTACGATGATACAAACTTCCAAAAATATTTCTGCATATGCATATAGGGCGATCGATAAATAGCGAAGCAGGCGTCCATTTAATTTTAAATGTCTACAAGAACTGCTCTTTTTAACCTCTGATAGCTCACAGAAACAAGACAAGCGTAATTAACAAAATGAATTTATTACCAAAAATTAAGTCAAACATGGTTAACATAATCACCGTGAAGAGTCCTATCTACGGACAACCCTTCCAATCCCCTCTACATAAAATGTTGCCGCCAGTGAGTTGAGATGGTCTCTGATGTTGTTTTGAAGTTCCTCTGTACTCTGAAAGCTCTGCCTTGCTAGCCACTTTTTCAGTTTACGAAAAATATGGAAATTGAATGTGTGAAACTAGGTATTATCACGAATGAGAAGAACTCTAGTTGTGTCTGCAGTTTCATGCCTCTTCTTTTGTTTTAAGCGGCCCTCCGCAATCATTGCAAAGTCTGATTGAAACTGAAGGAATCGAATTACACTACGTAACTCTCACTTGGGAGTAGAATCAATTGTAGCAGCCATGTTTACGTGCCTGCAATTCAGCTGAAAATGGCGTAATACCGTAAGCGGCAGATATTATAGTGGTGTAGGTGCGCAGTAGCCTTCTGAGCATCTCTGCCTGCCACCGCTCGCGTGAGATTTCAAGGTATTCAAATTTTGTCCGTAATCGCCTAAATTTCCTCCAAAAAATCCGTAATACGAATACATTCTAACCTACATTTTTACGTTATTAAATGGCATATTTGCTTCTATCTGATGATGGTATTGCAATTCCTTTGAAATGTATAGGAGGTTTAATATTAACCATCAAAGTTCGCCAACACAAACAGGAGAAACGTCACCACCAACGTGTCTGTAATCAACATTGAGTCTTGCATAGTAAACGTAAATATGATTCCTAAATTTAAAATCAAAACAAAAAAACTAAAAAATAAAGAAAAACGTCAAAATGTAACGGAATTTAAATATATCCGGAACAGACATTCCGAATAATTTCTATTGATTTTTTTTATCGCAATAAATGTAGCTGTGTATCACCTATTTACAATCGAAATTCGTTCCTTCACCTAGATCATTTGCGCAGTTGTTTGTAGAAGATGTTCTGGACAGTTTTAGCATGTTAAGTGTTGCACTCCAAAATGCTTGCGTTATCTTTAACTATATACATAAATCATATATGTTAACACTTCGGAAGTAGCTGCTTATGCTTAACATTCTAAATCAACAGTTAATAGTAGCAATGTTCGTTTTGTAATATTGCAACTGTATAATAAAGCGTAGCCCAGCGTAAATTACTGCCTCAGGGAATATTCATAAAAACGAAACAACGACATTTTGTTGTAGTAAGATGTTAAAGAGAAAGGAACTATTTACTGGAAGAAATTTATTTAGTTTGACCTTGGTTGTGCAGAGTTATCGCAAATTTGATTAAAATAAACGTGTTTTCCTTAGCTTACGTTTCACATTAACCCAAATATTGTTCAAAGTGGCATAATTACGATCTGTTCAATGAATTACATACTGTAAGTACAGTACAGATTAAAGTTTGCATTGTACTTATTAGACTTTCATAACATCTCGTAATTTGAACCGAATGACTACATGCACGCAAATCTGGCCAAAAAGTACTATACTAATACGCGTTTTGTTTTATTGAGCTAATTTTCACATATGCCTTACTTTATTTGTTTTTCGCTTTATCTACAGAAATTGCTCTTACCTTTTTTTAATTCATTGTGAATTTTCAAAATTCACAACTTTTTCGCTTTTTAGACTTCTGTTTTTATAAAATTGAATAATTTTTGGTACATCCGGCATAGAAACAGATTTTTCGGGGAGATGTGCGCCAAGTTCATTTTAACAGGCATTCTCGCTCAAATTCCAATTTTTATTATTAGCGTAACCTGTATATATTGTGTATACTTCTGTTCTTATTCGGCAAATATCATTGCTGCTTAGAACCACTTTTCAAACATTTATTTTGTCGTATTTATTGAGATGTAGCTTAGAACTTACAAAGTTTAAACAAAGATGTTTTCGTTCACGTCTACTTCTCATGTATTTGCTTCATTTTATTCCAGTTGAAGTAAAAATTATTCCCAGTTGTTCTTCATAAATTCTCTATCAAAACTACGTTGAACGAGGTTCGTTAAAGGATACTCGCGTTACAACTTCATTCATGATGCACTACATCGGACAACTAAAACCCTGTGTTTTATAGTAAATAATGTATTTAAATTTAAGGAAATTATTCAAACTCAATCACAGTGGTTAACGCATATAGTCGGGCAAGAGTCGTAGTTCGTCAATACATCGTCGATTCACCGACTTCTATGGAAAATCGATTAATTGATTAATCTGATTACCTTTTTCCTTCTTCCATCTTGAGATTGTTGTTGTAAGATCCTTCCATTTCCGAGACCAGAAGTGACGTTTGTTATTCCTGTCGAAAATGCTCTGTGGTCAGCTTATTCGCTAATCGTCCATTAATCCCGACCATATATTGTAATTACGAGCTTATGGTAAATATTTGCATAACAGTGTTTCAATAGTATTTCATTTCCTACTTAAATTCAATTCAAGTCAAATTACCTTTAAGTTAACCAAATAATTATTTGGTTAAATAATTATTTAAGCTTCATTAATCTGTATCGATTAACAAAATTGGTTTCAAAAAAATCGATTAACAAAATTTGCTGAAGGGTATTATTTTCTTTCCCGAAAAGCGTTCCTTATTAGATTAGAGGGTAAATTTGCAGAGACGTAGAAATGGCTGCCAAAAGAACTTTCACAGAATATTTTTCTTGCATTAATGACATTTTAAACTCAATCAACCAGAAGAAAACATCTGAAGTTATAAAGGTTACTACTTAATATAGTGACCTATATGGCAAGAACAACGACAACCCGCTCGGCAACTAGAGTTTTATAACCTTGGTCCTATCCATATTGAAAAATCACCACGATCAAACTTGAAATCCCGTAACCAACACAGAGTTTGCTACGAAATTGAGATTGTCATATTAAAGAGTTGTAATAACACTTCCATGGGCGATAAGGACAAAAATGAGCTCTGTCCCAAAAACAACTTGTCCCAAGTGCTGTTTTGTTATTTGTTCAGAACATCTAAAGTCCAAAGATCTTCAATAAATTACTGGGACTGTAGAGAAGACTTCAAAAATAGATTACAAAAACCAAGTGAGGCAACAAAAGCAAAAGAGTTGTCAAAAAAAGAGCTTTTGGTAACAATTTTATAATATTAATTGTTTACTTAATTTACCACAGTTTTTAATAAATAGACGACAAAGTATATCAGTTTACTCCAATCTACATGACATATGCGCTTAGACATTGCGCTTAGTCCAAATTTCTTACCTTTCCTTCGCTTTTTTATTCACACTATCCGACGTAAGTGTTTATTCATGATGTAAGCATTAGAAACGAATGACACATTTTTTCGTAATAAAAAAGTTAAACGCGTTCGCAGCCAGCGTCAATATCCACGACGGCGTCGGAAAAGTTGAATAACCTTATCCGTTACGTCACGCTGTACAGTAAACTAGCAAAATATGTAGAGATCGAATTTCCACTTCCTCGCTTTCTCTGTTCTTTCATTGAGCTTGATGACGCAACGACGCGATGACATTTCTAAATGACGTAGACATACGCGACCTTTAGGGCTATTTGATACGAAATTGAAACAAATAAAAGGTCCGAATGTTGACAGAAAATAATTTTCTATTCTTAATATCTTTTCTTCTAATTTTTCTATAACGTTGGCGCCTCCAGAGGTCTATGTCGCGGTCCAGCAAGGTTTCTTGGATGTCTTCACCCGGCCGTAAAGCTCTCGCATCGGTCCACGGTGGTCCAACACTATGTACATGTAAATTCTTTAAAAGAGAATGAAAAGAAGTTTGCTATTATTGGAAATTTTTTCCAATCGGTGAATTGTTTGTCGTTAAATTTTATCACCGCCGATTTTTCCTGACAGGGAATCTGTTTTTCGACAAACTGCTGTTGGAGAATCTTCCAACAGTGAAATGTCGCAGGAGAATTTTCATATTGCCATGCTTTTAGAACCACCCCAAAGCAAATCTTTCAAACCAATCCATGAAATAAGAATAATTCGTTTTCTCAGTCCTCTTCACTTCAATTTTACAAATTTGAATGCAAAGCTATGGAAAAATCTAAAATAAAGGAGTTGATGCAAGATATATAAATATATATAAACGAGTTCTTTCCTCAGAGTAGCCCCCCTAATACTATATCGAGTTCCAACTTTATATACACTACTGAACTATTTGGATTTGTATATTTGGTTAACTAAAAATTTTGTTTGTTTTAACGAGATGTCTTTGGAGAAAATGAGGAAAATTAGATGAAAGCACAGTTTGTATCGAAGAGAGACAATTTTTTTTAATATGGAATTAATACTTCTATCTCGGTAATTTTAACTGGAGCGAAATTAAAACTGTTTTAGCACTAACTAATTTAGAGTTACTTTTCGCTGATGTACTAAAATCGTTTATGTTCCATGTAAAATACATGTATTCGACTCATACAATTTCCATATAAGTAGCTAATAAGATTGGACGGAAAACAGAAAAACATCGATGTTGTATTTTTCGTTACGAATATCCAAAAATGCTTTTAATAGAAAGATAAGCTTAAAACTAGAAAGCTTTATCGCTTTCTGGTATATATTCCTACGACAAAATGTAAATTAATCTTATTGATTCGGTCGTTATGTCGCATGCTAAATTATGATAATAACTATTTGTGTCACCTAAATCATCTGAACTTTTGTAGGCAGCAGGGAGTTTATTTCGTGCTATTAGTACGGAAATGCCTATCTAGCAACGTTTGTTTCATATACGGCTTTAGTATAAACCGTTGTAATGTTAGTTAACTTTAACGAATACATGTATGTATGTATATATGCTATGTATACAGGGTGATCCAAATTAGTGCACACCATTGCTATCTCTGTTATTATTGATTCTAGAGACTAGGTTAAACTAGCAAAGTAATAGTGTTTCTAACGCAGATTAATGCGTGGTATACGAAGAAAAAGCAATTACACAATCCATTTCCGGGAAATGTTGAAATTAATAATTCTTTTTTTAATGTAACACCTAGCATATTTTTAAATTTTTTGAAAGATATTTTACGTTATGATATAAAAGTTTCAATACACTGTTGTCTTAAGACGAATAATAAGGAAGCTATAGCAGTTTCCATTTAGACTTAAGTGTTAAAAATTGTAATTTTCTAACACTCAAGTTGGATGTGACAACGATATTTGCCGAGCCGCAGTAACCTAATTAAAAAAAGGAAAGTATCATCTTTATAAGGCATACTCTTCCCAAGAGTTTATTGGAAGATAAGCCTGATAGACCGAATCAAATTTATGATATAATGATTGAAATTATAAGTAATAATATTAATTAAAAAAATTGTCTGTCTGATTAAGCTACTTTTTCTTTAAGTCGTCAAGTCAAAAGACAAAACTACAGGTACTAGGCGAAAAAAATTCCTCTCTAGTTTGAAGGAAATTACATCTAGTTAATGAATGTTAATATTAATGTTAGTGTACAGGCATTGTTAAAAATAGGATAATTAGACAATTTGATGAACAACTTACTAGTGAAACATATCTATATTTCAGCTTCAGACACTCTCTCTCTTCAGACGATAACAATCCTCATTTATCAAGCTTAATCCTCTGGTTTCCGCATTACGCAGCTGTGTAAGGGAGTATTTAAATACGATTTTTCGCGACGATGAATAGCCATCCAGATCACTGGAACTCCTTAAACTTTGGGGGTCTTAGTTCATAAAACTCGACGAAACTCGATAGATATCCATTCAACCATTCCATATTAACTATTTGCCTATTTCCTTTAAAAAAATTTAGATGTGTTAACGTTTCGATAACCGTTTAAAGTTGAATGTTAAATACGTACTAAGTGTTTCATTAAAAAATCGAAATTGATTAACTGTGTATATTTTTTTCTTAAAAGAATACATTTAAAAAGAATAAAATTGATAAGTTCGAGCAATTCTTGATCAAATAGACGTTATTCTGTACAAATAGGTGATCCGTTTCTTAATTGCAAAGCTATATATGCACATATTTACATTTAATTACGTAAACTTATTTATAAAAGCGGTTGAAGCTGGTAAAAACATTGACGCTGGTGAAGTGGCACATAGAGTTTGTTATGCAGTTAGCCTAGCACTTGGCAAGCAACAATTTCCGGCTAGATGAAGAATTTGCAGGCGTTACCTTTCAAGTATCGATGTAGTAGGTGAGAGCAATTATTTTATGTACAAAAAAAAACAGTAGAGCCGTTATCGCTTGCTCTTTTATTTCTATGTCTACGACTGACAAAATTGCCAATCTCGAATTCGTGTCGTCGCAGGATCATGATATAAATCGAATTAAACAGATGAATCTTGATTACGTAGTTTACACTTCAATTTGCACAGCGCTTTCAGCAGCATAATATAACGCCATCGATTTACTTTCCGTCATTCTAAGCCACCTGCATTGCACTAAATCGAACGTCTGTTTGTGGTCAAATCAAATTGAAACCCAATGAACGTGCAACCGAAGTGATACCGTATCAATTTGCACATAGTCCCGAAGGAAATACAATGTGATACACACACCTACAATTGAAATGCCCAGCGACGTTCCCGAACACGGCAGACTTGAGTTAAAAAATACATGTATATGGACCGTGTCTGCAGTCGGAAGAGCTATGAATATTACTCTGGCACTTGTTCAAGTCGTAATTCCATTACGTGATGTCAGCGAAAAATGAATTGATTGCATGCTCAAGATATTATACAATTTTTGCATACTGAGTTATTGTTAGCGCAAATTGGATTATGGGTATTCAAAACGGGCGAATTTAAATTTTTAATGCGGCTAAAGCAATTAATGTATGATATTACGTTAAAATGTTGACGCAAATGAACGTGAAGGAATTTTAATTGCTTCGAGAAAATAAAGGCGGGTCGTATATATTTCTTCGCCGTTGTTAATTTCCATTGTATCTCATTCAATGTACTATTATAATATTTGCAACAACGGCAAACTTGTCTTTTCTCGTGGAGGTGAGTAAATAACTCGCAACATAAGCACATTTAAATGCATTTCACCTAGCTTAATTTTATGTGTACCTGCTAAATATGGATAAGCACATAAAAAATTGATGTCTTTATTAGTAATCAGAAACCTTTATAATGTTGTACGACTTTCGCAGTCAATGTGTTCTTTTAAAGAATTTGGGTTCCCTAGCTGAAACCGCGTCATAATTGCGTGAGAATGCCGGTATTTCTTCCTCAATTGCATGGAGCCCTTTTCTGGGCCGTTGCATATTGTCTCATTGCTGTAAGAAGAATGACCGTGGTTGCTCGAGGTCCGTTTTTTCTAGGAGGATTGAGAAGAAATTGAGTATTGAAAGCCTTTTCTCTACTTTTATTAGGCCAGAAATGTATAAAGCTAGCCATGCTGCGAAGGTTAAGCTAATAAAGATAGTTGCTTAAATATTTCAACGATTATTTGAATAGATAACCTGACTGTTTTAAGGGAGGTCCAAAAACCAATTAAAGGGATAAAAGGGAATAAAAGTTAAATCAGGACTAAAATCATAAGAGATAGAAGAATCCAGGGCGCTACATCTAATACTTTTTAATGTTATATGAATCATCATAACGCACCATGTACGTCTGCTACAACATTTATAGACACTTAATACTTCATTTCATAGGCGTATATTTACTTTAACCGTTAAACTTCAAAAGCGTGTTCGAACATTAAAAGATCATTAAGGTAATATACTCCCTTTAAAACGTTCTATAAACAGATGCCAACTCCTTCGTCAAGATAGATCAAAATTGCAGACATAATCAACAAGACGAAGACTTCCTTGGAACAACAAATTACAACTAACATCGCGTTAGACTTCCTCCGTCGCTGTTTGCATGTCTTGATAATCGCTTGTCTCCTTTGATGTTAAAACTTTTTGAAGTGTAGATGTTCAGATGTTAAATAAGAGCGATACAATAAAAAGTAAAAAAATCGAGTGAATACGTCAAAATGCAACGTGACATCTTGTTACGATAAGAAACATAGAGTGAAAAACGGACATCGTAACTCATGACTTCCTTTCTGTGTCGGTTTCGCCTGCAATCTATTTTGAGGACAATTTAAAATTGCCCGCATTGCAACCGCATTGTGTTTTTGTTTGGTTGACCTCTTTAGAACAAATGGTGTAATATAAACCATACGAATAGTATGTTAAAACTTAATAGAAGCTTTGAACTTTTAACTACAAACGCGATTCTAGTGTCGAGGATTTTTTGATTAATTGCTCGAGCTTAACGTGAATCAACCATTCCATAAGTACGCGTATACTTTCCGTCTTGCACCTTAGTGTAATTATGCTACACCCCTTTTAGGTTGGTTAGTCTGTTAGGAAGGCGCCGGAATAATACCACATATTTCACCTTTAACCAATTTAATATGCGTGACATTATCACGAACACATTAACAAATCATACAGTGAAGTGCTAAAGTTTTCCGACAGTCCCCATACTGACTTTTGCCTCATGTAGATCCTCCATGTAGATCCAATGATCTCGATAAACAACGTACGCATAACAATTGTCGTACGCTCAAATGTCACTTCTAAATGTATAAATTATTTTTGTTATTTATATCCTGTGATATTCAGATTTTCAGTGTTTGTTCTCTATATTATTTTTCTTTGTTTCACTTTATCGAATTTCGTTTGAATTAATTAGTCATGACAGCTTCTTTCAAACCAAAAACCAATAAATTTAAATTTATTGGTTTTGGTGCGAAGAATATAGAATTACTGGGTTAACTTTATATATTTACGTTATCTAAAAAGTATTGAGCCTTTAGACACGAGATAGTCTTAATGTCTCAAATTTGAGTGTATATAAGTAGCTGCGAGTCATTTGGAAGCTGACAGTTAAAGCTATTAGATGTGTTAAATAATGCTGGAATTCCCAATCAGACGTAGTGTACTGCGCCACGAATACGAGTGCAGTTTCCGCATAATTGTGCTAGATTTTATGCGGAAATGCTGTGCGGGCCAGTGATGAAATATGTCTCTTTACGGGCAATGTGTCTTATCAAAAGCAATGGTTCAATTACTTTCGTTTTGGAAATCTCGATGTAGCAGGCGACCAGTTATAGAAAAAGTACAGAAACAAGCTCAATATTTGGGTGGAACATGATCTAAATTAAAACGATTTGTGCTACAAAAACTTGAAACCACGAGTTGCAAAGGTTTGGTTCTAAGATTAATAGGGTCTTACCTTACAGAACGGAAACAGTGTATCACGACCTATAACATATCTGGAGTTAGAATTACTTCATCTTATCAAAACACCCCTTTAAGTGTTCCTCAGGTTTCAATTTTCGGCACACTCCTCTTTTTATTAGATATAAACGATTTGTCACACGTCGTTAATAGCACTACCGTATTATAGGCCAACGCCACAGCGTGCGTTGTTCCGCAGTACACCGGGAAAAAGTGAAAGATACATTGAAACACAATTTCAAGTGACTGGAATCTAACAATCTCAACTTGAATGCTACTAAAACACATATCGTGCCGTTCAATGTTCCACCAGATGATTTAGCAATTGAACGTAAGAACGAACTAGTTGTCTGTGCGAGCTACGTGTGTTTCCTTTGTGTTAACGTGGATGGATTACTCTCTGTCCTGGAAACCGCACATTGAAAAAGATTGTGGTAAAGTTAAGTGGTCTGTGCTTCACCCTAAGAATTATTTCACGATGTGCAAGCAAGGAAACAACGCTGAGTGTCTACTATGCCTGCGTCCACCCTTGCTTCAGTATCTTTTGAGATGGCGCTGTCTACATCAGTAGGAACTTCGTACTCTAGGAGGCTTGTATTCGGGCGGTATTCTAGTTGAACTATAGGAACATTTGTAAACCAATATTTAGACACATTTATATACAGTATCCTTGCCATATATTAGTCAGCATCTTTTGCTCGTAAACACTACAATGAGTTGTTCGATCGATAAGAGATGATAAGAGCATGAACGGTACACCAGTGGAAAAATTAGCTGTCACCTATTGGCTTCGCAAACCCACTTGATGAAAGTTCAAAGACAAGCCGTCTGGCATTGTACTAACATTTTTAGCCAGCAACTAGAGTAGATGCCTACTATCATATACAAAAACAAATAGAAGGGTATTTAGTTCACCAAGCGTGTTACGATTTAAGCGAATTTTTCAATACTCCGTTAATTTTAATTTTATTGTTTTTTTTTAATGATATTTATATTTACACACAAGTATTCGTTTGTCTATTTTTTTTTTCTTCGATCGATAAGAGAGAGAGAGGACGGAGGATATACCAAAGGAAAAATTAGCTATCACCTATTGGCTTCGCAAACCCACTTGATGAAAGTTCAAAGACAAGCCGTCTGGCATTGTACTAACATTTTTAGCCAGCAACTAGAGTAGATGCCTACTATCATATACAAAAACAATTAGAAGGGTATTTAGTTCACCAAGCGTGTTGCGATTTAAGCGAATTTTTTAATACTCCGTTAATTTTAATTTTATTGTTTTTTTAATGATATTTATGTTCATACACAAGTGTTCGTTTGTCTATTTTTTTTTTCTCTTTTTTGACCTATTCTATTCTATGGCAGTACGGAATAAAAGAAATATATTATTAATGGTAATTTTGCGAAAAACTTGCCTGAATAGTTTAATTTTTTCTTTTTCACTTTCCCATTTAAAGAAATATTTATTTAAAAAATTCTGGACAGAGTTCTGCCCCAGATTCAGGAAAAATACACGCGTGCAGACATGGTTTAATTGTTATTTTACAGAATCTAGCTAATGCATATTTTTCGACACTGCTAAAAACTTAATGAAACAATCAATGAAATAAAATGTAAATCATTACTCTGACGGTTCGTTCATTAAAGAAACATCGGCGTTTTATTAGTCAAATTATCTCGCTTATATCAAAAACTGAACTAGATGGGTATATCAGTAAGTTGATACGCAGTAATACGATTAAGAAAACCAACTTGTGAAGAATATAAAATATATTCTCAGCGTTCGAATTTTCAAAGTAATATTTTTAGTTTCTTGATCACTAATATGGCTTTCAATATCAGTGAATATGTATTTCGTCCATTAGCCTATGGCAATCTTTCAAACCGTGTGTCACAAATACCTATTCTTTACGTCCAGAATAAATTATAAAACAAAAATTGAAATGTAAATTATATTTCGTGGAAATTTTAAATTGTTTGCCAACCGATGTATGTATTTATTGGAAGCTTTCAAAATTCCAATACGGTATATTTATTTATGCGTAAAGGAAATTAACATTCCATTGACTTTTCGAACGTATATTCAGTCGAGAACAATTAACAGTTCATTCATAAACATGAAAATAAAATCTGTAGGTAACTGAAATAACACAAATATTTTTTCGAATTAACTGCATTTCGTAAAAAGAGAACAAACACATTTATGGAGTTACGAGTAATCAACAGTTGCCTGGTTATTTTGCCTCTGCCAATAAAACGGAGCACTTTAAATTTTGTAAAACTTAAGACCTTATTGATATTTTAATATATTTACAATGACAACTAGAATTACATAATTTTACACGTCCGAATAACCTCTTCAAGCTTTAATGCGTTTCACACTTCTTGTATTCTGACGGAAATAATGCTTTTAAGGATGTTTATAATTATCGCGATGAGTTTTCGCAAAATGCCATAAGAGCTCGTCTGGATTTCAGTTTGGAGATTGAGTCGGCCAATTCAGATGATGGAATCTATTTTCGTAAATCCAATCCTTAGTTTTTCAAGCTGTGTAATAGGAAACGTTATCTTGTTGGGAAAAAAAATGATTTCTACATGTCGTACTTAAAACTTAATTGACGGACTATTCACGCGGCCGTAACATGCAAACATTGTCTCAACGGTCTCGATGACATGCAACCCGTGTTATACCTCTGTCTCCTGAGAACATAAGAGTAAGGACGATACAATCCTTGTAAAATCTCCCTTTAGCTCTACGACGCAAAAAAATCTATCTTTTAAAATTAGCATTATTATGATAGCAATTTATTTCAAAGGTCTTATCTTTTTAACAATTTATATCAAGATCCAATTTCCAGTTGTTGGTGTTTTTGCCTTTTCTAAACAACTTTTTACAACTATTTATCAGAGAGATCAGAGAAAAAAATCCCCAAGACTGCATAGTACTAAAGCTTTTGACACAACCGATTGAGTACCTACGAGAAACAAGAAGTTTCCTGCAAGAAGAACAATATTTTAATATGGTTGGCGCTTAACCTCCTATTAGTGTCCGAAGAACACTAAACATAGGCCCCGCGAGATTATTGACAACTACATAATTTCGCTATGCATCCACACCATATCTTACCCCATGCAAGCTTTAAAAGCTACCTATCACGCAGCAAAACTTGAATTTAGAGTCTTCAAATCGCAGGCTTTGTCTTGTGATGAATCCACCTTTACCAGAGGTGGCAGCAATAATACCAGGAATTCACATCGTTGACCACTTAAAAATCCACGGGAATTAATGCAATGCAATGCAAAAAAAAACTTTATCATATTTTATCCAAAAATTATTGAGATTTTGAAGATTTGAAGATTTTGAGTATATTTTCACTAGAAACTTTTGACTTGAAATTGCTTGATCAACATGTCCTTAAGCTATGGCAGTTATAGTAAAACCTTCAAGAAATTTCTTTCTTGAAGATTCGCTGAAACTTCTGAAATTTTGGCGCACTTCGAACTATCTAGGCTTACATTTCGAACACTAAAATTAGAAAAGAAAATAGAAAAAAGATATATAAAGTAGAAAGTTGATTCATACTCAATATATTTCACATCAAAACTTATATATTTATTTGTTGCCTCTATGTTAACATAATTTGGCCACCATTTATAAATAAAATAATCCCTATAAAGTTTGAATCGTCTAATAAAATTTGTCTATTGCCTGCTTCTCGAAGCAAATCTTGAAAAATATATAATTTTGACAATTATTGTAAATAGAAAACAATTAACAAATTCCGAACTTCGCTTTCCTGCTTACAAAACTTCCTATAGCGATCTGTAGTATAGCAACGGAAATTTTTAAATTACAAACAATTGGTTTGGTCTACTTTACTAGTCAACCTAGCCTTTTCGTCTGCTTTTCTTACACAATTAAAACTTAACTAAAAGCGCAGAGAATAGCAAGCAAAAGAATTGTATTCAGTAAAATTGTATTGAAATCTTGAAAACAATAGTTGTAAGCAATAATTGAAATATGTTCTTTTTTGAATTTTTTCTATATTTTGTATCTCTAAAATATTCGTCATACATTTGCTGCGTTACGAATATAGTTACAAAAAAATAAAAATGTAAATATAACTTTTAATGACAAGGTGTTAATAAAAACTGAAAACGTAATAAACTAATCCCACTCGACAAACTCAAGCCAAGTTAATGATGTGATTTATTATTTGGGCGAAGCTATTGATTACAGTAAAGATGGCGTAAGTAACCAGCTTCATAAAAAGGTGATATCCTTTGAATATAACAGCAATCTAATAAAATTACCGTAAGACAACACGTTTATAAACAAACCTTAATATTCATAAAAACCGCAGCGCTTTTAGTGCTGATTTGGTCATTGTAGACTCAATGTTATGCAAAGTATTCTATTTTTAAAAATAGTTTATTACGCTACATGCTTACTAGGAGTACATAACTATCTTGACACGTTAGCTAGTAAGATTATAACATCTTTTCACTGCACGAGCCTTTACTACAACCTTATTACCCTGCTACACTTTAGTATTTTGGTACCCAGTGTTTAAATAAATCGTTGTAGTAACTTAACCCGTTTAGCGATGATGCACGTCAAACACGATTATCCACTAGAACGGGATGACGCTTACCGATGCATTTAATTTCATAAAATTAATGCATATTTCATATATGCATTCATTTTTTGATGCATTGTGTGCAATAAAAACGTTTGTTTGAAACAGTTTGCGCATCCGGATACAGGCCGCCCTCTAGAGTGACTGCGTCTGACGTGAAAGGATTAACCATTGCTGCTTTAACTTCTGATACACAGCAGAAGTATTGAGTTAGTGTGCTTTAAAAAACACACTAATATCGGATTTCTTTCTTGACAATTCTTTATAAATGTAGTTCTCAATTATATGCCAAGATATGTTTAACATTAACAAACACTAGGCTTTCTCACTTAACACAGGAACAATACAAACAAAACATGCCCACATTCGAAAATTACAAAGTATCGAATAAAATAGACTATTAGGTGATTTCAGAATTAAAAAGTAGACTTGTGGGAAACTAAATGTACAGTACGTAAACGTATGGAATTACTGGTCTTAAAGCAGATTAAAAATGTTATATTTATAAACGTTAATAGACGTAGACACCTATGTTTAACAAGGAAACGTGTAATGTCTGGCTATTACGAATAAAATTTTCATTTGTTATAATATACTTATAATATAATTTTATTACAGGGTATTAAAACGTAGAATAACAACCTTTTTATTGTCAACAATCTACAGTTCACGTACGGTACGACCAAATCAAACAAAAACCTGTTATAAATCTGTCTCTTTATGAAGCCCATTTTGATCCTCTTGGCCTACTTCGTTATATTTATTCTTTTCGCAAACAAAGAGTCCATCATATTTAATGGATCTGCTGTGTCTTATTGAACGGTATTATTCGAGGAAACGAGAATTGCTAGCTGATTTTCCTAGAATCCAGGCTAGACCGATTTCCACGAAAGTTGTTAAAATTCAAGGAAAGATAATACATTAAGTGATTTCCTTGAAATTGTTACAATTCGTTTTTTTTCTCGGGTTTGTTAACTTGAGACATAGGGGAAAATATGGAAATTGACAGATCAGCCAAATACCTTAAATAAATGTCTGAGTGTTTCGCCAATCACATTATTAGTTGAAATTCTTTAAATCCGCTCGTAAACTAACCTCAAAGTTTCACAGTGGTATACAATTTTTCTTAGCATGATGACGGCCCAACGGGGTGTTTCACCTTGCCGTAACCTCAGAATAATCAAAATCATACATAAACATTTATTAAAAAGGATGCTTAACCTTATTGTAAGTCATGTCGTTGTCATAAGAATTTAAGAATCTTAAGAATTAGACTAATCTAATGCCGCGCACTGCATCAATAACTTAATTACTAACTGTATGAATTTGATGCATTAAACACACGTTTTACTATTTTTCTTATTATAGCTATTACACTTTGTTCTGCGAAAAAACATAAAACACACCGGTACTACTTCATTTTATATTGTTTTGCATCACGAGAGATTGCAATCAGCAATATGAAATACAAATATACGATACAACTAATGCTTGTTATTTTTTTAAAGTTGCCCACGTACAAACTATATAAAAATATTAAGCGATATAGTAATATCAGGTATTCACATTGCTGCCTATAAAACACAAAATCAGGCCTAAATTCGTGGAAAGATCTTTATCTAAAGAAATATTACAGTGACACTTTTGAAATGTTTCTTTTCCTTTGAAATATTACATTATATTCCGCATTCTTCCCTAAATTTATATCCCACGTTTGAATATTATTTGGATACGGCGTGCATACATAAATATCTTGATGTAATAATAATAACCCTTCATATTACTTCATAAACTACTATTGACTCAGTTTCTACCAATGAAAATTCGCGTTCAGCTGACAATCCATAAAACAATATTGGAGTGCGTAACAATCTTCATGGTTTTACTAAAAAGACACTTTCGTGTCTAGAAGCTATTCTTCCAGTTGACCTCGCCAAAGCAACGAATCCAATACTTTTGGCTAAAAAGAGATGGTACACTTGTGTGTAATAAGGACGGGATGTGAGTAATGAATGTGGAAGCTATTTTATTATTACAACGCTTATCTGATGAATTAGCACGCTTGCCGCAACTCTATTATTTTTTCTGTTTGCAAAAACAAATTGAATATATACGCCTACGTTTTATATTTACAAAGGAAAATATGTATGTTTTTCAAAAAAAAAATACATTTGCGATTACGCTAAAAGGAAATAAATAAATACTCGGCTTTAAGCAGAGCAGGTCAACAGCAGCAACTGAAGATGTAAGGGGAAAACCGTGCAGTGTAATAGAAAACAACACTTCTGGTGATACTATAGGTCAATGCGGCTGCCAAAGTGTTTCAACTTCCGAAATGTAGATAAATTTTCTATCAAAATTAAAATAAGTAATATACAGTGTTGGTAAATGACGGTGAGAGCGGAATAATAATAAACATGAGTTCGTCTAGAGCAGATTACCTTAACCATCCCATATCAAAATTTTTGTAAAGAAGGCGAATTTTTCTTATTTTGGTTTTGCAATTAGAAGACAGTATAAATCTTGGGTTTCCCATAAAATATGCAAAACATGCGTGGAATCTCTACGGCGATAGACAAAAAGAGAAGAGTTTAAATCTTGGTATTTTCATGGGGAGAATAGAATAAGAAAACCATAACGATGATTGCTTTTTACGTTGTGAGTCTGTTGTGAGTCTCACGTAAGAGGAAGTGTCAAATGCTTGCCTCACTGGCATTTCTGCGACGCTGCCGAGACCAGAACGCGACACCAACCTTCTTTAAAATCCAACACCATATCAAAAGCACAGCGGCCATGAAGATTATTCACCGCACCGAGAACGCACTGACTAGAGAAAGAATTCGCAACACATACCATAAATTGAACCAGAAATCTACACAGCTCTTCGATCTACATCTAGAACTCAGCAAATTACTGAACGAAGATTTATGGCAAAATATCGACAACATCGTCTACCAACATTTAGAAAACCACTTCAACAAAGTCAATAGAGAAACAATATCAAGGAAGGTGGAATACATACATACATGATGACAGTTCATTATACATGTACTGGATTATATTCCGATACTGTACATATGCTAACTTAATCATTTGATTTGTAAGTGTATTGCGTTAAATTTAGTATTGAGGTTGAAATGTGCTCGATTTTGAAGAAGTAATGCATAGTGCTTTCGTGAAAACTGGCCTGTTACAACAAATGTAACATGTCGACTTCATCCAATGCAACCTTGGTTGTGAAAGATCCACAAGCTTGCGCTGGCTGCTATTGCGAAATTGTTAACGGATACTTTTGTGCTTGCGTTTCTTGATCTTGCAGAAGTATAAGATTTTTTTGTATTGTATTTTATAAGAAATCAATCAACTGATTCGAAGAGTTAATTGAATACACAGACTCTTTAGTTGATAATTATATTTCTAGTGATTCCACATTTTTGCCCGCGCGTTGGGCTAAATCTGCATGTAGTTCAGAATAATACAACGAACCCGTGTTAATCGTTTTACTCATATTTTAACGTGCATCCTATTTATTCACGTACTATTTACCAATGTTTCAAACAGAAACATATATCACATTTCGTAGTCTGCAATTTCCTAGACTTGTTAGTAATAAAGAAGTTATGGATGGACAAAAGATCATAAAAAGTTTATTGCACATGTATCAAAATAACATTTGTTAAACAGGTTGTGCCTAGATATTAAAAATACATTTTCCTAATTTTTTTATGTACCTATATTTATGTCTAACTTTAACAGCTAAGCTCTATAATATACTGTAATATTACAACGAAACGTCCATGAGGTTATAAGTCATCAGCGCCGCTCTCACATCTCTTCTTATCATTTCACATTGCCCACCTAGCGAGGATAAAGGCTCCTCCAGTGGTAGAAAGCCCGATTCCTAAATGAAAATTTTTCTTGTCAAATATCTTTGGCGCGTAGAAATAAGGGAAATAATAAAAGTCTAGCCAACGACAATTGTAGGAAAGATATTTTCTCATTCTCAAAAATTTTAAATTGGCGTGAAATCTTTTCACTGCAACTTTCAGTGTAAATTTCAGTCATATAACACACATACAAGTTCTATTCTGAAGACACTCTAAGAAAGAAAGAACATAAGCTTCATTATTAATAAAACAATTTATACTTTTCCAATTTTTGTACAAATACGTTCATTTTTTTCAGGGTCGAAATTCCTATGTTCAGAGGTCATTGCCCCTATAAGAAGCGAGGTGGATGACATAAGCCTCATCATAATAAATTTCGAGGACCTGACCACAGCCCCATCGGCATCCTTAGAAAATTCTCCAGTTGGAAAAGCAAGATTAAGCAAATGTAAGTAACGTATTGTCAGAAAACCTTTTTATGTAGTGAGCAACAAGTAACGAAACAAGAAGTAAAGATTATTGCTTGAATATGCAAGCCTTCCTCAAATAATTTTGAATTCCTTCATATTGTCGAATTATAAAAAGAACATTATTTATTTTTGTTTAAAAGGAGTCGGCTAGCAGTTAAAAGAACGTCAATGGCATTATACGTTAAGCGTCAGGGGACTAAATTTTCATCGGCAACGGATCCCAAGCATTTTCTTCAAATGTCTACTAAAACAAAATAACGACATTCATTTTAGGCATTTACACATTTACATCGTTGTACATAAAACGAAAAAACAAGAAAGCTTTTGAATAGAAGATAATCAATCTCAGATGTGAAGTAATTCCAGTTTAAAACACAAGTTTACACATTTTTCATCATTAAATTTGAATTTCCATCCTCCCAATTGAAAAATCGTTTTCCCTTCCATTTGATAAATTCGTCAACGAACATCTGTGCAAGTTTCTCTGGTTCAATAGACGAACCACGTTCGCTTACATTACTTACCTGTTTCGAATGTCTCATGAAAAATTGAAGAATTTATTCGAGGTAACTTAATGTATTTCTAATCGTTAACGTGTCTTTACTTGCCTGTCCGGGCCGCATATCTACGTCGACGTGAGCAGTCGATAGGGCCAGAGCGTCGTTTCGACAAAGTCTAAGATTGGGTTCGAATCTAAGGGGACGAGGACTAAGGCTCGCCGGCTATCTAACGCCCCCTAGTGACGTCACGGCCGCCGAAGAAGAAGCGGATACTTTAGAACAATGGTGAGTTAAAGGAGTTTAGAATTTTTTTTTTCAAACACGTCGGTTATAGACGATCAAAATTATATTCTTCTAAAATTGATATTGTAACTCAGAATTTCACAGATTTAAATGCGAATTCGATATACCTTCTATTAGTTTCAGTTCAAAAAAAGTGTGTGATTTATGCTGACAAATGGATCAAAACGAGAAAAGAAAACTCAAATTTCAGCCAGTATTTAGTTTTTAAGTAGCTTACACATAAAGCAGTGCGAAATTGGTGCAATGTGAAACTAAACATTAACAGCATGTTCTGTATTTGTTTTTGATATAACGTTTTTGTGTAATTCTATAATTTGACAACAATTGTTAATATCAACAAATAAATAGGTTATAACAAGCAAATCATTGGTCACAATTATCAAATTCTACACTAATTTCGCACTACTCTATCTGAAGGCAATATTTTTTTATTTGAATGAAGCCAGTGAAGCAGTACTACGATATTAGTATTGGGCATATTATTAACTCCATTACGTATTGTATGACGCCATTTTAGTCGCTAGATTCAATATAGATCGCTAGAAGCTGAACGCAGCAAAGAAAAACATCAATTCGTATCCGATATTGAGGGTTTTGAGACCTTGAGGTTATTAGCAAAAGTAAAGTCAGTAGAACATAAAAAGCAATTGATATATTAATTACTTAATGATTCGTTGTAATATGAGCCAGCGAATCAGAGGTTTATCCTCTACAAAAAAACTGTTTTCCTTTTTTTGTTTGATATGGTATTCTTATTTGCAAATAATTTTCCAATACATCGTCGTGCAATAAGTTCGGCCGATTGAAGTTTTATTCAAGTTAATTTTCTCTCAAATTTCCAATCCAACTTTGATCACTCCGTTCATAAAAAACACTCCAGCAGCGATCTGTAGCAAATATTTTTCTCATGTCATGTTATTATGAATATTAATAGTAGAAAAATTACTTTTTCTTGTGTTCAAACGAGTGTGGCTACCACAAGGTGTCCTTTGGCGCAAAATCGAGCACAGAAGAATTGTCCATGTTAAATTTAAAAAAAATAATATAATTTGTATGAATTAGTAACAACATTATTATGCATTGAATCTTTTAGCCCATTAACATCGAATTCGCCAACTCCCATACAAGAACAGACGTGGGTATCGAAAACGGAAGTGCCAACAGCGGCCACAGCTCATACAACCATTCCTATGCCTTTGGCAAAAGATTATACGGCTCTGACGATATCCCACAGCGCGCCGGCTAGTCATCAAGCGTCCTTTGAGAGAGGAGAAAGTGTGGATAGGGGTAAAGCAACGTTAAATAACAGGTAAGAAAGCAGGAATATGTAAATCTGTATAAATATTAATCAATGAGATAGCCACCCATATTTGAAAGACCTTGTTTGTACATCACATATAAATATTTACGCTTCACGTAAATATCATACGCTTATCATACTCGCCTAAGTGTTCAATTTTCACGTACTTTTTTTTTGCGCAGGAGTGTTTGCACACATAAAGTTGAGAGTTTCAGTGTCAAGTGTCAATAGCTCAATTATATTGATTTCTTATAAACGCAATTTCTTAAGTCGACAGAGAGCTTTCAATTCATGGTCGTAGGTGCAAATTTCGTGAAATAATACACTAACTTTGCGTGCTTTACGGTTTAGTTGAATTGAGACTGCCTACTATAATCGATGAGAATCCACTAGACATTACTTTGTTAATTAGTTTGCTTGCTAGAACTAGGGATAGATACTATAAGAAGTTGTCTTTGAGCTGACGCAACGAAGCGTTTTAACTTAACCCAACAAATGAACTTCAGTCGCGTAAGTGATTACTCTTGGAGATCAAAGAGCTCACCATTTTATAGGATTTCGCAAAGTTGTAATTTGGAATGTCTTTTGTAGTCTTTTGAGAATTAAATTAAGTCTCTATAGAATGTTGAAATGAATAAACCACATGTTGCAATCCAGCTCTTTCTGCTGAAGTGTTGTTAATGTTGTATATAATATTGGAGACATAAACATTGGATATTTTAAAGGTCTATTGTAACCACTTGACATTGACACATTGACTATCGACTAGTTGTAGTGGTTATATTGTAAACAGATAAAAATAAAATAAAAAAGAGTGTCACTGATGATTTCATTAGAACACCCAAATTGTTATGGTGCAAAACAGTAGGCTCTATTCTCCTCATATTTTGTCCGATTGATTTTTTTTGTTTGAAAGTCAGTATCCAATGCCACTGAAGTATTTCATATTAGTTTATTGAGTTAAGTATTTTGAATTTAAGATATCCTTATTTTCGTCTGTTTACTTGGGATTAGCCTTCATATTTGCAATTCAAATTTAAAGTAAATCAGTAAGTAAATAAATAAAATCTATATACGTGTGTCTCACATTATGTAATACAATCACAGCCTACACTAAACAGGAAAGTATTTGAAAAAATACTACAAGTATTTGATAATATTTCAATAAAGTAAGCAAGTATGATAAGCAACGACTTTCCCGTGCGTTTGCCGTTTCCGTTCATGTTATTTTTAGTTTATTGTTGTAATTACTGCCGCGAAACACGACTGCATCAATATAAAAGGTTCACGCAACCTTCTACGCTTTTAATTTAAATTTCTCACCCCAGTCGAGTTTAATATGATTACGATTTACATATTTTGACGGCAACATTAATTGCTTTTTCTGTATTTTACCATACCACGTCTATTAATGAAAACAAAACAGGCAGGCATTCAACATTATCGCATGATAAATTGCATTTAGAATTAAATGAAATTAATTAATAAATTGGTAAATCTACACGAAGGAGGGATTATTAGTATTTTTGACACGAATTTTGGAATCATTTTGAGTGTTGAATTAGTTCTGGTTTGACCAAAAGAGTCCTTAACTTTTGATTCTTCAATAGATTTTTTACGTTCTTCGAATCACCTTATTTTACTCATGAGAAGGTCTTTTCAAGATTTTTTTGTAAGCAAGTACTTTTTAGGTAGATTTTAAAAGCAAAACTAGATCCCATAAATCCCATTTATTTTGAATTCACATTATGATAAATAAGCCAAATATGAATTTTCTTCTACCTGTTACTTTTTTCAATTGTAACCGAGTTTTAAGGAATTATTTCATTATTTTTCAATTTTTAAGATTTGTTAATAATAATACCTTTAGTAACGCTCTCTAGAAATATTTCCCAGTATTTACGTGAAACATTTGGGCATGGCATAATATCTACAAACGGTTATTCAATAATTCCAAATTATCCTTAAAACGCGATCCTATAAGCCCCGTAAAATTGAAATTTTTATCTAAATTAATGAAAAAGCTACAAAGTGTACCCACTTCCCGTTATCGCCTACGTAGTGCTACAGCTTACGAAAATACAAATAAAACAACTTATTTTCTTTGTTTAGTTTATGCTATTAAACTTATAATAAAAGATCATGAAATTTGATTCAGCCCACATTGTAATTCTAGGACAAACACTAATATAAACTTCTTTTTAGGCAACATGTACCCAATAAAGTAGCTCACGCTACAAGCCTGGACGCCATTGCGAGAAGGCAATGTTTCAGAACAGGATACCCTAGCCTTAGTGTTTGTAAGTTGCCTTATTGCAATAAGTTTCTGCTTTACTTTCCTCAAATACGTAAAATCTGCTTGCCTATTGGCTGCACCGCGTTTACACATGCTGGTGCGAAACCTGGTGTAAGAATTTAACAACTGACATTGTCGCAACCAATTTGTTTTGTTACGCCCGGAAATATAGCGAAACTCTGATGTAATCATCATTTGCAAATTCGAAAAGATTTGATGCAGCGTTGCGATAGTAAACCCAAAGTTTAACGAGTGTCTAGGCCATTTCCAACTGTATTTCAGATATTAAGAAATTATTTCCAAAAATTTGCAACTGGTATTCGGAAAAGTAATTTGGCGTAAATTATGACGTCGCCGTTTTTTTTTTCTTTTCTACTATGTACAAAGTTGAACACATTTTAATTTTATTTATTTTATGCAGATGAAACTTCTTTTTTCCAATCTTCTTAAAAATTATATTAATTTCTTCTTCACATAACAATACGTTGAGTTACATCCAACCGTTTCTAATTACTTTTCTGATTTAACATAATTAATTTTTACCATTTGTATAAGCTTTGTCTTGTAGGAGATGTGTAAGGAGATAAAAATGAGTCCGAGAAATAAGTACTTTTAATTTGCACTGACGCTATATGTTGATTGTTATTTATGTGTTTCTTTGATCAGTTGTCAGAAGTGACATTAATGCAATTCAAATAAGACTATGTTTCTAGAATGAAATTATGCAATTTTGCACTAATTACACTAATTTCGCACTACCCTGTGTGAACGCCACTTAGCTACTAAAGCTTAACTAATAATAACTATAATTTATCTAATTACTATCTAATTACGATATACACGAAACTGTAATGTATGTATATATATAAGAATCTTTTTACATAATACAGGCGCCTCCGCCAAAAGTGATAGCAAAGGTTAAACGTATAAAAATTAAAATTATTCTTTGTAAGATCGTTGCACGTATTTATGTAAGTCAACTAAAGAATATTTGAAATATTGTAGACCTTTATATATTATTGACACTTGATTTTTAATGCTTTTACAGATTAGTTCGTCCCAGACTCCGGATTATTTTAAAATGATAATCGTATTGAGATTAATCCAATTATACTACTTTTAGGCATTTTGATGAGAACTTATCGTGACAGCAGATTATAACACTATTAAAATCCAGCCGGTAAATTATTTTAAAATATCAATCATTGATGTTACCAAAAAGAATTAGCATATGAATGTTTCAGTTAGGGATAGGTTAAAAGATCTATTGTGAATAGAGGCACAAAAACTTTTACAAGACCTGCATTAAGTTTCTCTCCACTCTATTGTGATAGTATTATTCGTCTGCTGCAATACTGAAGAAAAATAAATTCTTGTAATGATATTACCAACAGTTAGTATTAGTCAAATTATTTTCATGGAACACGTTTATTTACCGCCATTGACGCTCCTTGCGTAGACAAACGTTTACTTGTTCTGCAACTACATGCGTCACAGTTATTGGAATCACTAAATTTAAAATTTCCAACAGTTTTTCCAACTTCCACCGAAATCGTCTTGATTTTTTAAGGAAATTATAATTAGAAACGATTTAATTATCTTCAAAAAACATTCATTTCCGTCGCCTTTCTTAACATCCTAGCTTTCAGATATACTTTTAGACTAATCGGGTTTCCAAGTTGTATATTTGCGGATATTTTGTTATTATTGAAATTATGTTCTTTTATACGTTTTCTAATATGTGCTGAATTATATGTATTTGGATCTAAGATTCTTCTCTTATAATATGTTTAAATTCGACGTTAGTCACCGTCACTAACGTAATACCACATTCAAGTTATGGTAGTAGAAATACAATACGAGTTTAAGGCTGGACTAACTTATCGTCATACTTGCTCTGAGGTGATGATCAGCCATGGTGCAATTTCTGCGATGTTCCTATAGCGCTTAGACGTGTGTTGGAAGAATGTATCGTGTATTATGACATGCAATCTGGCCGGAAACGTGAGACTTGATGTTTTGCGAGACTGAAAAAGCGTTAAGCATTAACGAACTATGTGAAATCAACTATAATTAATTACTTTTAACCTTTTGTTCCTTATTTCTTGAATTATAAAAAAATAGGCGAGACGTTCGGTGCAGATAGCGTACATGAATTCAAAACTTAATTTTGTTAATGTTATTAATGCTTAACATTGGTAGCACCAACATATTTTTGACCAATGGCATATACAACAAAACAATAATAAATATATATATATATAATAATGAATAAGTCGTACGATGTTACAAATTGTAAATATGCGAAGTAGATCATTCTTAGCGTGCCGGTGAGACATCTTGTATAATACATATATGGCCTTATGGCTATTAAAAATTGTATTGCACAAGGTGCCAACTATCACATTAGCAACTCAACTTCGTTCAATGTCTGTTGTTTCAATGTACGTCATTTTTTGTAATTTGCCAAAAGAATATCTTGTTTAGTATATTTCTTTAAAAATCTATGGACAGTGAATCCCCGAACTTATTCAATAGGATATTAGCACGAGGAAAAGCTCCACATGAATCATTTATAAATCAGCGACGATAGGCGATGACGTAAATGGAGGGACGCGAACAGCGATACGATCCCTCGTGTATCTCCTTAGCATATTGTGTAGGTTGTAGTTTGCAAGAGAAATACAGGAGGAAGTCAATTCGTTGTGGACGCTCCTCCGTTTACGCCATCGCGCCACAGTTACAAATTCTTCATGTGAAATTCATCCCTCATTGGTAATTAATATACCTCGTACTTTTTAGATGCCGTTTAAGAATATATTTCCCCCTGAAACATAATTTCAGAAAACAAATGGTGCATGGCGATGGCCTACTTCTTTTTTGTTAACTAACGGGTGTGAAGGTGTGACATTCTTGGCATTATTAATTAATGGTAAGAACTACTGGAGTAAAACGACTTAACCGGAAAATATAAAACGAAGATTGAATACATTATATTCCAGAAAATATGTAAAATTTTAAAAATAGTAATAACGAAATATTTACACAACATTAAAAAACGAAATATTTAATACTTTTTACTCGCGTACAATATGCAATGTACAACGCGTTCTGCCTATCGCTAATTGTGGTAACACACATGCAATGCGTGCTTTTCACCTAACGCAACGCCAATGACAAACGTCACCCGTCTACTTTAATACAGACTATACATACATTAACAACTTAAGAAACTGTAATGTTGTGCGAAAACTCATTAAAGTGAGTATTTGTAATGCATTTAATTTGCTCTTTCAGTTTCCTCTACTGACATGTAATACAATACATCTACAGTTATCGTAAATACACAAAACTCAACGCAAAGTTTTTAATGCAAGGCATTTTTGACTATTAAAATGATAATAGATTTTCGTCGTTAGACGTCAGCTCTTTAAAAATATTCTGATCAATTAAAATGCCAAATGTTATCAAGTCCTATACGCTTAACTATTTTATTTGTGATAATGCAATGAGACAGCCTTATCAGGTTTATCAGTTACGGCTTCCGAGATATCACATAAAAATAACGAAAATAGGGCACGTGCATACATTTAAACATCAGTAAAATTGCTCCGAATCATCCGGGGATAATAAGCACATGTTTACATATGTATGTATTTACCAAATATACATAACCTTTAGATATACACAGAAAGTATGTATACGAGGAAGACCCCAAAAATCTGCGGAATTGCCCACTGATTGTCACTTGTATATTTCAACATACGACAAGTAAGTCTTAAACTTTGACATTTGATATGATAAATAGAGAAACAGTCAACCGCATAATTTAAAATTAATAGCGTTTCAAACAAATCAATTTAATAAAAAATTAAACATTTTCGTGTGGTGATTTTTTATGAAAAGTGGCTTAACTCAACAACAACGCAACAATCGACTTCATTCTGCCTTTGAATATTTTTGCCTTTGGTGATGAAGCACTATCCAAAGCCACAATTTATGACTGGCTTGTAGAGTTTAAGCGTGGATGTACCAATGACTGTGACGAATTTCGTAAAGGCCGTCCATCAACTGCTAATATTTCGGTAAACATCAATGCTGTGCGAGAAGTGATGTGACATATTAAGAGACAAAGGCATCGTTGGGCATTGGTAAAAGTCGCAAACGATTTTACATGAATATTTAGTAGTGAAGAATGCCACACAAACCTCAAAAATGGCTCGTGTGAGTTGGTGCAAAAAAAATGCTTCATAAATTCTATCGCGATGCTTCTGTTAACGTAAACATGCCGTAATAGGTGCATATATTCATATGAACCAGAAATAAAAGAATTCACTGTTTGGTGGTTTCAAAGTAAACCAAAACCAACAAAAGTTGTACGTTCACGAAGCGCTTAAAAAAGAAAATTATTGCTTTTCTCTTCGGCAAAATGGCTTGTTGCGACCGTTGCTTCTCAATATCGACCAATCAATGTCTATATGACAGAACCATAGAAATTTGCTCGGAAGAACGGGATATAAAAGGTGAAGGGACATAGATAACCAACATGTTGAAGAGAAACGGATATCCCGTACACATACTGGCCAAAGCAAAGAGTAACAGTACGAGACCAACGCCAACCCAATCTAACGCAAGTCCAACCCATACGGACACTGTCTGCGCGATTGTCATCCCATATGTCAGAGGGTTCACAGAAAGACTCTGCGGATAGGCAATAAATACAAAGCCAAGACTGCTATAAATATAACGAACACCATCCGGTCGATATTAACAAAGACCAAACTGGACAATGAGAATCAAAGAACGAAGAACTGTGTATATCAAATTCCGTGTAAATATAGACGTCTTTACATCGGAGAAACTGGTAGACCCCAAGAAGTGAGAATTAAAAAACACAAGAAACAAGTTCGTCTAGGGGAAACGTCAAACTTGGCTCGACACGCTTGGGAAGAAGACCACAGGATTAACTAGGATAGCGTATCAATTCTGAATAGAGAAGACCACCAAACCAGAAGGACGCTTAAGGAAACAGCTTACATGACTACAACGCCAAATGCCATTAGCACTGCCAGCATAGAAATCAAAGAGATCTGGCTACCGCTTATTCGCGAGAGTATCACCACCCCGGCTCCAGCCGCAGTAAGGAACAGCACAGATTAAAAGAATCTAACCTGTGCGCATAGAATAATGCTACTGTGCAACCACTTCTGCGCTTATTAGTGTAGCTTAAATATAAGTTATAAGGTAGTCATATCTGCCCCCCAATAACTTAGTAGTCAAAAGACTCTGGTTCAGACATCACATCAGTAGCAGGAGATTCATAAAACTGGGAAAGATATACACATTTGCGTAAACAATGAGTTTGGCAAGCAACACCCCCTTATCAGGGATACCCTCAAGACGACAGGCGATTATCTGTCGAAACGTCGGATGCTGTAAATCCAATACACATAGGAAATAGCCCCAACAACAAATCATCTATCTACTTTTGTCGTGCACCGACTTACAACGGATATTCCCTGAAAATTGGCTCACTATTTCCTATCGACCGTTTACAACGCTTGGCGACTGATCTTTTACAGACGCTGCACCGACTGAGTTGGTTCAACATCGATTTGCTTACGTCACTCAAGTATTCACTGCCAAGCGTACCTCATTGTTATTATCATTCTCCTATTTTCGACCACTTAACTGATTTTGATGACCTAAAGTCGATCGATACCCAACGTTAGAAAAATGCCATTGGTTTTGTATATCTTACTGACACCTTACCAAGCACGGTTAACCATCACAGATATTAGGTGGACCATACGACGTTGTAAAATTGAAAGCCCACAGCCACACATCAAGTACTACTAGAGAATGATTCCGATATTCCGAACAATAACTAAATTTCACCATTAAATGATTCACGAACTAGCAAATTCAAAATTAAACATTGTTATAGTAAACATATTTACGTCTTTCATTCACGAATCGGAGGAAGAATCTATTATTAAGTGTTAGTTATATTTACAAACATATGAAAGACAATTTCTCTTTCCTACATGCACATATTACATTCAAATACGAATAAGCATTACGCAAGCTGTCATTAAAATTATTTTCTATTTCTTGTGATTAAAAATAGACCCCTAATGTATTTAACTTTTAAATGTCGTATAATTACAGTTATTAGCTAGATGCTGATTACGACTTACAGTATTAATAAGGAAAATTACTGGCTGTTCCCAACACACATCTAAATTTCTTGGAAGACTCATAAATAAACTTTTCAGGTTTTCAGCAAACACAATCATAATACTTTGAATTAGAAAATGGTCTGGGTGGACAGGTCAAAGATTTTTTTCCTTCTTGGGATTTATTTATCGAAATCCGAAGTATCGTTTTAACCGATTTGCATTCAAATTTATTTAAAAACGGACCAAATTTCAGGAGTGCATCGCACACGAGAAAATAATATAAAAAAATCACAATTTTGTTATCCAATTTTCATTTCAGGTTATAGCGTAATTAAGAATTTTAAAAAATTTATTAAAAGAACGCTACGATTAGAAAAAATGTTACCGATAACTGACGAATTTTCAAAATTAGTTTCTTAGTTTACCAATGGAAAATAGGGTAATTATTTAAAAAAAACGGCTTTTGTGTAACAGCTATTTTTTACAGGTTCGCATTGGCAATTTATTTTTTATGCCATGGTATGAACAAGTGTGTTGTCCAACATTTGCCAGTATTATTTCCTGGCATTTTTCTTGCAAACAGCGCAGTTCATTTGCTTTCCTTTATCTGTCGTGTGCAGATGGCACAACGTGCACTAACAATGATAAATGGTTTGGATGGCGCATTCTCCTACCGTATTATATATGGTAACGTGACGAAGCAGATCTATTTATTCGTGATTTAGTAGCACCTCAAAGGCGTAAATAGGCCAAGTAAGGCGATGTTACCACTAAGATTTTGTGCTTGGAATAAAATCGCTAGTCAAACTCGTCACTGTACTGGGCCGTTCCAATTGCATTAATTCCATTTTCTTTCAAGAGTTATAAAATAAAATTTGTGGTTCTCTGGGTTTAAAGTATCTCCTACCATATCAGCAACAACAGAAATGCCAAGGCAAAAAAACATCAAATTTCAAAAAGTTTTTATTCAACTTGCACTATTCGTTTGGTAATAGTTCCGTATTATTGCCAAATTTCTTTATTTTCACCAATACCAGTTGCGGTTCATGGATTTCCCAATGTAATGAACGCTGATTTCTTCATCCTCATACTGATACATCTGTTCTTGTGTCTTATGGAACGGAACAGTACGCAATAAGTAAAATAATACATTCGTTTAAGAATTGAAAATTGTGGAAAATTCAATCACCGAAAAGTTTATCGAAATATTGATTTGGGCTTTGGTTTTACCCAGGCTTTGGTAGGGATGTGTGTAATATCCGCTTTCCGCTAATTGAAGACCGGTTTTATTGGATTATTCTAATGTTAGAAAGAAGAGATTCTTTCTTCCAAAAGCTTCACTTCTGCTTCGCTTGGATCATAAAGTTCAACGGAACGTAGAGCATCGTTAGAGAACTGATCAAACTCATTTTCGCCAATTGGTTCTTCGTCGGATACCACGTCAGCACGATCACGTGGAAGTTTCATAAGATCGATCACATTTGAGCCTACACCTTAACATAAAAAAATTGGAATCATTTATAATCATACTCCATCTCTTTGAGGAATTATACTTTTTCTACAACTCGTTTTTATCTGCTGAAAACGCGCTTGTCTGAAAATAGCTTTATTTAAATTTAAAAAGCTAACGTTTTACCAAGCTTTGAAGTACCAACAAGAAAGAAGCCATTTGAAAATTGGAATCCTATCAAGGGCATCAAAAAATAAAGCAGTAAAACCACTAAAATTCACCGAGGAGTTGTGTTCGACTATTTTGGCGCAGTTCTTGTAAAAATGACGTTGTGAGCAACGCAATGTCATAAGTAGGAATCATGAAAACTAATGGGAAACTTGAAAAACAAATGAAAACCGCATAAGAATATATGTCTTTTACAATATTTTCACGTGTACAATGCGTGCTTGGATCCATTTTTCCGACTTTGTGTAGGCATTACAAAGTAAGTATTATTTAATACTTATGTGTAGAACTGTATCGCAATTTGGAATTTATTCGCCCTGCTGCTTTATTCTCAGTACTTAATAGTCAAATCAACTAGTATGTATTTTGAAATCAATATGCATGTATACCGATTATGAGTATGCTAACAAGGTAATGATCAATTTCCAACAATATGATTTACGATTAAACGATAATGGTTTTTTTATTATTATGGTGCAGTAAGGGTACAATTATCTAAATAAAATGCCATACGTACCGACATTGTATGGATAATAATATAGTAAACTAGCCTAAAGAAATTAGATATGAAAAAGGAATAATATCCTGGTATTAATAATATATAGCGTGACCTAGATCTAAAGCCATTCAGCGATATATCACATGTGCAAAGTTAATAAAACCCGCAGAATACAACATAGAATATAATGGAATTCGCTCGGAATAACCGGAATAATCTTGTAAATATTTTCTCTCGTGCACAACATAATTTCAAGCGATATCCAATATTGGCATTGGCTTGAACTTAATAAAATCTAAGGGTATTCTATTATAGTTTGTTACATGAATTGACCTGATCGTAGTTATATGAATTAATTTTTTATAGTTTTTTCAGTTTATCTATCTCTTTCCAGCCATTTTTGTAATTGAAAGGATATTTGAAATTCGTTTTTCACGATATATAATTTAAATTCGTAGAAACATCCATAAAAGTCTTTCTGAAATTACCCGCAATTTATTTTAAACCAGTGTTGCCAGCTTGAAAGACATATCCTAAGTCAAAGGATTTTTTACGTCTCCTAGGCAGAAAGGGATATTCTCGCGCCTTTGACGGCTTTCATTTTAATTCGAAGGTCAATAATTCTTCTTTTACAATTTGACGCGGGTTGGTAGTAATGGAGTAGTGGCACCTTTTACATACGTAATTATATATGTATTTAACGAACGTAATGAAGAATCCCAATAACTACTTTTGAAAATAATCAAGTTACACAAATGAACTTTGTTGAACACCAGGATTAAAATATGTTATATTTTATTGAAAATAACTGGAGGAGCGTTGCCTAACAGTCACGATAAGACGTTGACTAAGAAACAACAGCGAATAATTAATAATTTTGAGCTGTATAGATTGTATATGTAGAAAAGAAAAAAAGGAAAATTACAAAGAATTTGAATTTAACAAAAAAGGCACGAAAAAATATTATTTTTGGAATATAGAGTTTGAAAGTGAAATTTAATTTACCTTTCATAGAGTGAAAATTATATACTATTACTTTTGGCGAAGAAACCTAATTAAACCAATATTGCAAATAGTAATAAACAATTATATTAACTCATTTTTATTGTATTTTTCAGCGAATAAACCTCAGTTGACGAAACAATTTCCAAACGTGTCTTCAGAGAGTGACCTACAGAAATATAAGACTGCATCCCATGGCCACGATCGAAAAAGTCCGAGTTTAAGCAATCCTACGGACTCGATAAAGCAAAAGGTTCAAGGCTATTTTGTACAATCTGTATTATCAGAAGCTATTTAAGCACGTAAATTGTTTCTTTAGTTTGATTGTATAAGATTTGTAGTCGAGTAGCTACTAATATTTACTACTACAAAACTAATACACGAAGATACATCTATGTAATGGTATAATAACCATTTCGAGACCTTCCTTTTCATATTGTAGTCATGTTCGCCTAACTAAACTAAAACTACACCTACAAAAGTTGCGTATAGATACGCAAATACCAAATAGTAAAAAATTAAATTGGGAAAATACATGAGTCAGGAATAATGACCACTTAATAAATACAATTTCCACAATTCACTATTGCGATCTTTGTGCTCGAAATATTATTGTTTAAATTTGAAAATACCATTTGCTTATTTTTTTATCCTTAAGTCATCACATATATACAACTGCAATACTATACAGGAAAAATTTCAAATAAATAGGTAAGATGAATAAACTAGCAATGTTTCCAAATGCTGATTAAGGTGCGATTGAAAGAAAAAATCAAAAAGGTAATTTTGAGTAAATTGGAATGATAGTATTTATTAAAATCAATACCTGCCGTAGTACTTCCATCATTGGATACTTTGCCATAATTTTGCCATCACCTACAGATGATAACAAAATGAAATTCAAAATAGCAGTTTTTGAGATACTACTTTTCCATTTTAAATAGACGTCATCAGTAGAGAGGACAAAAGCGAGTGAAATCATACCTGTTTTGCAGCAATTAGACAGACTCGTGTTTTGTCGACTCGCGGGAAACCGGTAGGCAACGCAATCCTTTTGTTATGAGACGAATAGACACAAGTCTGTCTAGCCAGTGCAAAAAAGATATGATTTCACTCGATTTTGTCCTTTCTAGTCATCAGTAAAGGGAACAAACGCAGGTGGAATTATTCCTTTTTTGCAGCGACTGGATAGACTCGTGTCTATTCGCCTCATGGGAATGGATTCGTGTTGCCTACTGGTGTCCCCGAGAGTCGACAAAACAAGAGTCTGTCTAGTGTTCCGAACATACATACATAAATATTCCGAATATTGTTAAATCGTTATCACACATCAAAACAACATTTATTATTGATTTAATAGCCGGCGGTCAATGTGACAAGAAACGAAAAAAACCTTTAATGTAGAACCTATCTTATTATTATTTTTTATTTATTTAAGACATATTAATTCTAAAATAAGAGAACACTTAGACAATTTCGTTGGAAACAAATCAAAACCAAATAAAAATACGAGTTTTGTTGCAATAAGTTGTACACAGAGCACTCCTGGAATTCAACCCGTTCTTCCGACTCACCTTGTATAGAGTGTAGTTACTTTTTACTGTAAAATCAGAAAGTGAAACAATATACACGATACTCCATTTAAAATAATGAACTAAATACTCACCTAGTTCCTGATTACTCTGTAAAGTAGGAAATTATTTTACAATTCCTTCAATTATTTTTTTTATAATTTTTTATTGGAAAAACGCCACACGCGGGCAAATTTGTACATAAGTAAAAACAAACACATTTTTACAAATTAAGGACAATTAGAATTTCCAATCATTTATGTGATAATTAATAATTCTCAATTTTTTTATAGAGTTAAGGTAATTGTTTGCTCAATAAATTTTGAAAACTCTTTCAGATACTATCTATGTGCTGTAGGTGTAGGGCAGTTGGAAGTTAATATTTATAATATAAAACAAAAACATATGTAAACATTATCGTTAATTTCAAATTTAAATGTTTATATAGGATTTTGATCTATGATGAATCGTGTTCGTGAACGAGATTTACAATTACTTAAATCCTAAAATATCAAAAAATGCAAGTATCCTCTCCATTCTCCATCATCCTAAGAGTTCATTAATATATATTTGAAACGTGATACCTGTTTTATCTAGTAAGTTGGTTGCACTTTCAAATGAATACCACCCATGAAAATCGCATACCCACGATATGCGATTTTTAATGCAAGAAATATAAAACAATTCATAAATTTAAAATTGGTAACAACCGCAAAACAACAAACAAGTTACGCCTAATGGAGAATTGATAATATCCAGAAACAGACCAGTCAATTATTGTCCTCACTCATGTACCACCAGTAGACTTCTTCTCCTGGAGTCAATGTTCCCATTCTTAAGGAGTAAACTCGTCGAGTTGTACCAAATAGACCAGCAACATTACACGACTTGCATACCAACATTGAACATGTAATTTCTAACATTCTTATGATATATATGTTTTATTTCACCATCGAAACATGGTGTGATTTTAGACAAAAAGACATTTTATACGTTATTTTTCTAACACAGTGTCTACCAAGCATATTTCCTCTGAAATTTAATATTTGCACAAATGGCGAGTGAACCAGACGAAAACTATGTATGGACCTTTATCCAAACATTGCTAATCAAGCTAAAGCGATTTTCATTAAATGAAATACTATTAAAAGATGTGGAAGTATAGAAAACATTAGGTGATAGAAAGGTAGAGGTTAGAATACAAATTTCAGAAAATTGTGACAAAAATTTTATTTAGCGCTAAACTTTTTAAAGATGATAGAAAATTATTTAGTTTGCTTTTGATTTATAATTTAACAATTGATTCTTGGTCACAAATGCTATATCTAAGAGGAAAAAAACCAACGTCAGGATTCTCTTTTATATAATTAGAGAATATTTTTAGAGAACATATCAACAACCACTGAATTCCACCACCTGTTTTGTACTTTTTTCGGCAATGATTTGAAATATCAGATAAAAAACAAAATATTAGAATAAAAGAAATAAAGAACATTTGCGTTATGTTATGACTAATATACATTAAAAAAGCAACACTAAAGCAAAGAACAATACCAAACTAACTGCACGTGTATATAAGGGTGCGTAAGAAATTTGTAACTATATTTTGATTTATTTTTCCGACGTAATTCGGCTTTATAAAGAGCCGATGCCCTAAAGCAATCGAAAGAGGAGGTTTTTGGTGAAAAGCAGATAATGCGGCACACAATACATACAATAAAATCAATTTCATAGAGCATTATTAGTGCGATGCAACTACAACAATGCTTGGGGTATATTACATACAATAAAATATAACAAACACTAGTCAATAACAGCTAAAAATAATGAACAATGAATGAAAAAACAAAAATAAGAGCTTCTAAGAAAAACGTAGGGTCAGTTCGTGTACACATTGCAGGAACTAAGTCGAAGGCCACATTTTTATTGATTCGGGTGATTAAATTACAACAAGGGAAGATTAGCCAAAAAGAAAAAAAATTATAATTTTTGAAAAAAGATCTTTATCGTCAGCGAATGATTTATTATTTATACTTATTTATTTCATAGCTAGGTAGATTATGTCTCCTAAGCTATTTGAGTATATAGTATGTGACAGCTTTAGGTATTAGAGCAACTACACTTATAATTTACAATTAAACTTGTAGAAAACGGGGGTGGTGAAAAGCTTAAGAATAGAATATAAAAATATAGAAAATAGAATAGAGAACTCACCTGTAAGCACAATGCGCCATATTGAGACTCACGATCCATTCGAAACGTAACTGAAAACCGTAGATTCAGTTTCTCTCATTTTCTTGCGTTTGCCATGAATTATTCCATCAATACCATTAGCAAGCTAAGCTATCTTAGCATTATATTTTTTGGCTATTGTTTCTAGGCATTTTCTAATGTGTTCTGTTTAAATAAATGCCTGTTTATGATGGGAAAAATTTGTACTCAACCTACAGTAACGTGACTGTCGAAAATAAAAAGCCTTCTAAAACTGTAACAATTTCCTAAATAACTGACAAAGTATGTTTGAAGTATAAAAATAAATATTGCGGCGACGATATGAATCGGAGGCGTAGCGAGTAAACCTGCAATTAGATGTGAAAAAGGCGGTTGTTGAATGATACAAAACATTAAAGAAAAGTACATTTTAAGCAATTTAGTAAACTTGTTTTTATCCTATTTGTAGCGATGGGTGAAATTTTATTGTTCAGAGTGGTAATTTCTTGTTCAAAATGGCCGAATCATTTTCATTTTCATTTCTGGGATTTACTATTTATCACTTAGTAGTGCACATTTTAAAGTGAAAATCTTTCTATTAATTTGCAATAAAGCACACTGGGAAACGCTGGCCAAGCACCTAGAACCGACTTGGTTGAATATTTGCTGGAAGAAAGGAGAAAAATTGAAAATGAAGCGAGAATCATGGAACACAATCAAAATAGAATTTGTAGCCTCGCTCATTGTTTAAACTAATGTATAACAGTATTTGTCCTAAGCTAATTGCTAGGTTATTGTCGAGAGTAGGATTGTAGTCTATATAGACGCTATTGGAAAATAATTCAAAAATTATTGTTATGCAATGTTTGAATCAAGTGGCTGAAACCGTTTATATTAAAACCCGCTTACATATAACAGTATCAATGCCCCTTTACATCGTTACGTACTTATTATAGAGCTCTTATGCATGGACATTATTCAAATTCTAACTGTGGCTTAGTTAGTTAGTTAGTTAGGATTGCGTATTAAATTAAAGTTTAAAACCCAATTCATTACTTCTCTATACAAATTTTTGCCAATTTTTTACGAAATTGTAATTGTTTTATTTAGTAAGTACCATAGCCTAAATTATATATCGCTGTTAGGAAAGTGAAAACAAATTGAATAATACCTTTACCTAATAATATTTAGAAAATTAAGATACGATTTCTTGGAGAAACAAATTATTATCAACCGCATATGTCATTAGATCTTGCTTGAAAAATTAAAAATAATAATTATGGAAAAGAATATAGAATAGAAAAGTGCTTTATCATCGTAGTAAAAATTAGATGAATTACGAGTCCAAGCTATCCCATAACCTGACTGAACACAGCTTAACAATACTTATTAGCCAACTTCCTCCTACCGGAAGAAAGCAATCCCTTAAGTTATTGTGATTTTTGAGCCAATTTTTCAGCCAATTTTGAGAAAGATCCACAAAATGATAAAAACAATACCTTGAACTAGCTAATATGAGTTGCTTTTTAAATCTAGGTGTAAGTATATATTGGATTTAAATGCGCCTTTTAAAAAGTTTAATTGTCGCTCCTTTAGCCTTACGACCCCTTGATGCCTTTACATTTACAACTAATAATCATACTTTGCAAATTAGTAAGTACTGGACTTCTGTCTCCTGCATTTACTACGAAACGTTAATTACTTAGTTGTATAAGATCAATTAAAAACTTGGAGATATCAGGATCACAGACTGTTTCTTACACACCCTAATATACAATGCGCTTTTCGTTCACTTTTGTTTGGATTTGTTTCTTACTTACCGCTAGTGTTTCTCATCTTTTCTTTTTGTTGTTCTTTTTAGAGTGCACTCGTAGACGAACCTGTTTAACACTACCTATTTTACTTTTTGTAGTTTTTTCTTCAGGACAATGGTTCCGCAAAATATTTCCAAAGTGGCCTACATACGCCCAAAATGGGAGAAAAAGTCGCTCAGGTAAGTTAAGTTCAATGACTTTTACACCGATTTACTCATCCAGTAACTCGTCGCCTGTATATACGCTTTTCATGTAACTATAATAAAACAAATATCTAAACGATACCTTCTGTACACAATTTAAAGAAGTTTAAAACATTTTTATTTCAATTCTTTTCTAATTAATAAACAAACAGACTTTGATGAACACTTAAAACGCAATATGTTACAATGTTACTATTAACATTTTTCAACTTGACAACAAACATCAAAATTCGAAGGAGGACATATATACTTTTTTTGACACTATATCTGGTAAATGGTCATCCTTTCCAGAAAGTTAAACAACGCGTTTTCACGCACTTGCCAACATTTTTTTCGAGCATTTACATTGATAGCGGAATTCTCGTGAAAAGTCAAGTGGCGATAGATAGATCCAATTAGCCATCGGATACCTGCGTTTCGCCTAGGAAATTTCCTAACATAATTTTTCGATAGGATGAATACTCGAATAATAACCAAATCTTTCCCGGACCTGTTGCTTCTTGATTTGTTTTTGCTCATCTGTAGTCGCAGATCACCATTTGAAAAATAAAATGTGAAAAATAACTTCCATAAAACGAATCCAAATGTGTAAAATGGAAAGTCTAAACTTGAACCTTACTTTTAACGCGCTTACGATTTATCCCTGTTGGTTTATCAAGACACATTTGATACGTCGAGCTGATGTGTTCGTTACTACTTGTAGTATTGTACCGTCTATTTGTCGTAAGAAAGAGTTTGTATTTTATTTATATTTCTTTTCCGTTCTTTGGAACCGTTTTGAACATAAGAGAGTATCAATTTCCTTGATAGTTTCCCTCGTTTTCTCTGAAGTTTCTTCGTAAAATTCTATTAAAATAGGTCTACATAATCGTTGCATTTTCCCAAATAATTTCTGAAGTTGCATCTACCAATTTACATACTACCTATCTAAACTACTAAACGACCGTCCCTCTATCCCTTTGGATAGCGCGAAAATGTTATTTAATAGCCAACTAACTCATCTGATTTTATATTGGAGCACTTTCGAAAATTAAATTTATACAACAAAAACAGATTACGTTGGTGATCTTAAAGAAGGAATAGAAATACAAATACATATACAAACAAGAAATATTTTTATCTAAGTTTTAAAGGAAGTTGGACAGTAGTTTTGGTTTTCTTCCAACAAGCAAATGAAACAGTAACGTTAGCTCAAATAAAATATGTCAATGATCTCATCTACTTATAATTAAGCAACCAATCAGTTCGGATATTTCGCATAATTTTATTCCATAAATGGTTACTGCACTGTATCTTTCCTAGTTATAACTATTAAAATTCGCTATAAAATGACATTGTATAGTAACTGTAGTCTTTAGTCTCAATCTTTAACTATGTAAGATTTGCCGTAACCGCTCTGGTGGTTAAAAATATGAGTTTTCAAGCAAGTCAGGATCTTTATACAAATTGTGACGACGGTCCAATTATTATTCTGCAATATTTTCAGATATGGCAGCTGTGTTTGCAGCAGCAAACTTTAAATGAAAGAGTCGCCGTGTCCAACGTAAAGTTTTAAAGGTTAGAAAAGAGAATCACTAGCGAGAAGTGACCTATGAGCTTAATAAAGATGGGGGAGGAGGTCTCGTTTAAGTTCATATGTACCATCTTGCAGCAAGGAAAGAACTTTTTGCTCCTACTTTTACCTATCCAAGATCATCGCTAGCATTTCCCTTATCAGGTCTTATCACGGAAATTTTAGGGTCGAATTTCAAGGTTTCCCAATACCCGCGTTTTTGACTAAGGCAGATAAATAAGTCTTACGAGTCTCTATCATAGCTTACCGGGCGTCCTCAAGTCTTTTTTTTCGGTATTCCTCCCGTAAAGATTCTGGAGTCTGTTACGTAGCCTTCCGTGGCTATCATTAACATTAATCTCTTGGTCACCGGCTTGGAAGGGTATCATAACTCCTGCCAACATTTCGCCCACACTTTTATGGAACATCTTCCCTCACGGCTGTTACTGAACACTGTTTGGGATTATTCGTTCCAGAGGAGCTTGTTACAGGTCAATAGGGTAGGAAGGTTATGGATCAATGAATCGTGGCGGTTGCAAGATTTAATAAGCTAGCGTTTTCAGGTAATTCCGGAATTACACCAGAAATATTCATGACTATAAATGTCTTCAAATGTCTCAACAATTTTAACAGCAACGATGGCTACTCCTTATACTATTCGTGGAAATCCAAACTGATTAAACCTCCTAACAATCGCCACAACTCATCCATAATTTTTCCGCTTCAATGGCTCGAAACAAGCCCTAGATAACCTCTTCTAACCCGGACCCCAAAAGTATAATGTAAAAAATTGTAAAATCGGTTTAAGGAAGGTCAATAAGGCATCGATGTTGATGAGAATTATGGGAGTTCAGCAATGATAGAAACGTGGGAAAAGCTTTTACTTAAAAGTTTTTCGCAATTTGCATCAATCCGAAAAAAAAAACATCCCGAACCTTGGAGACAATCCGTGGATTTTGCACCACGGCAATGCAACGATGCGTACCCCTTTGCCTATCCAATAATTTTTGACGAAACCTCTGTGACGTTTTTTAACAATCGATGAGATAAGGACGAATCGCAGATTAAGCTCAGAGCAATACCTCATGAACCGTTTCACCTATACTTCTCAAGCTGGAGATTTCGTTTGACGTAAATAATTGTTACAGGGAGACTGCTTTGAAGGCGATGGATAGATACTTTCTGAGAAAATTAAAAATTCCCGTTCCATTTTGACCATACCTGGTATATACTTGTAGTCATTTGACATTTATATTATACTATTGGAGTAGAACCTACGGTTAAACGTAACTACACTTACATTTAAGAAGTACGTTAATTAAAACTACTCAATAACTCCATCAACCAAATTTCGCGGATTCAGCAGGGACCATTAATTATTCTAGAGTTAGTTACACTCATCGCAGAGAAAAGTTATTAGCGCTAATCCCTATCCTCCGTTTATATCCTAGCTTATCTGCCGTCGGTACTGAAATAAGAAATAAATGAATTGTTTATGGAGACGGATTAGATTTCATTCGCCTTGCTCTTCCTATTATGCAATATGCAATATTTTCGCTAAACGAAGAAATTAAATGCACCTAACATTGGTATGCATGGTCTTAGTAGTAAGCGGCGTTGAAACATCACTCATCTTGAATGAAAAAAATTTACTATCCAACAAAAGAGCGATTTTATACTGAATATACTTTATTTAGTGTATCAAAAAGTACAAAATCAATTCGGCACTAACTTTTGGCCAAAGTCAAAAGATGTCTGTAATTCTACAGAAATTCATAACATAAGCATGATGTAAAATTTTATATATATTGAGAACGTAACTTTCTCTCACGCTATCTCTCTAATCTCACGCTAAAGTTTGAAGTAACTGGTATGCTTATCGGCAAACCAACGATAGGGTATCAACGCAGAGTCAGTCAAATGAAAATATTTCTCCAGTAAGTGCCCACGATAAAACTTATTTAATTTATCAATATACTACGATATTTCTAAATATTTCTCTCGAAAGTGGAGATAGAGCAGGTATCTTAGATTTAGAGATTTCTTACATCATTCGGTCACGAGTTGAGAATGAAGATCCCACGCATCTTCGAAACGTCCGTCCCGGACTAATTTACAAACTTGTATAGTGCGGAATGTCCCTTTTGGACTTTTGTGTTATTTACCGTAGAATCTAAATTTAGTTAATTTAGAAAAAATATTTTTCTTGTAATAACATTACCTTAGACATCTCAGAAAAGGGAATATTTATGGACGGCAACCTCTCATATATGTACATATACATACATATGACTCCTACACGCCCCTGCAGTATTTATAATTATTCTGTACGCACAATTTTATTCTCTCGCCCATTCCATACTTATATTAGACAAAGGTCACCTTCATTTATATGCAGATGTGGAAACCCGATATATGTATATAAGTGCGCAATAAAAAGTATTGTGACTGTAAATTTCTTCTATACCGCATACAACCTGTAACTTCAGGAGGTTCTGGTTACAAAACGTTCGACCATGACCAGAACACATTTCAGTTCCCACCAGTAATGTCGGAGCGAATATTTGAGTTATTCACGTGATACTAATGTATGCGATATGGATTTATTTTAATTAGTTCATGTTTACCGCCATAACCACCACTGTTGTATAAAAATATATTTCAGTGGTTGTCAGAATTGCTAACGCGTGACACACCTCGGAGAAGCCTTTACTGCGGTAACGAAACAATCGAGCCAGATTACATACCTCCCGCTCAAAATTATACCCAAGAACCTTGCCATAAAAGCCTAATATTTAGAAATATATATATTTTTTTAATTTCCATATTTAAAATGAACAGGGTTATAGTTTTGCTTGCCTTGTTACTTGGTGTAATTAGTTAAAAATTTCTGTAGCTAACAATTCATTTCAAAACTAATAAACCCTTATCTGTAATAAAAATTAGCAATTAGTCCTTAGTCCTGCAAATTATGAAGTACACAACTAAGTAAGAACCAATCTCTCGAAATCTGTAATGTTCTGGCTAGCTGCATTTTGTTAACAACAGCAACGTCTGTTACTCATTCAAGGAATGTTGTCCCCTAATAAAATAAGTATCATTAAAGATTAATAACCGAAGTGCTTTGTCTTTTGCATAGCTTCTTATAGTGCAGCAGCCGTTCGCAAGCGTAATACGATGTCCCATGTCCAATATATTTTGTTTGAAATACTTGTGTAACATCACTTATATAAACCAGGAAACTTCAATCTGTTGTCTATGACAAGATTTAAAGGTTATACCTTTAAACCAAAAGATATACCTTGCGAATGCTATGTCACCAGGTACAACCGACCTAAATTTTCCAAGAGTTAATGGCAGTGTTACAGTATGTCCTAAGCATGCAACAACAATAATATGGGTTAATAAGAATAAGTTTCTCGAATATTTTCTTGGCCATGGTTATTTGGTGAATAAAACATCTTGATTGTAGTGGCATAATTCTTTAATTTAAATTACATTTTTGCATTTTCACGTTCGAAGCTTACGTCGCTTTCAAAAATATTCTCGTCTGTTGAAGCATTTGTTGCTTCAACAGACGGGAAAGCTACTGCCCACAGAATTCGTTTTGAAATTGCCAAATGTCGAATCGGCCAAACCTCTTACACCCAAAATTTCAAAGATGAGAGAATGGCCTATTCTCTATATATTACGAATTTGAAATTCATCTATTGCCATTCTTTTTGCCGATGCAGGTTACAGTAATTCTTGTCCATTTTCCATATGTTGTCAAAGTGATGGAGCTATTAGATGATGGATCTTATGCACCTACATTTAGAGGCCCGATTTCCAAGATAGAAAGGGAATTAGAACTCCCATTAAATAATCAGATATTCTTCTTGAAACCCAAAAATTACGTGTCTTCTTAAGACACGTAAGCAAGGCATTCCCTTCAGGCGTATTGTTCCCATGCACTTAATTGATTGAAAGATTTGGAAAAATCAGGTAGAAATGATTGTCAGGTAGAACTGACAAATTTCCAAGATCCTAGATCTTGTTAAGGAAATTGAAAAGAAAAATATTACTTTGCTAGACGCATTTCGAAAAAATATACTAGAATTTCCTCAGAAATTAGTGACTACGTTCAGGGTGGAAATATATCCAACAAAGTTGAATTAGCCACTTACTTACCAAAAAGGGAAAATGAAATGTTCCTTTTCTATTCATCATACATGACAGTTCTTAAAGATGAAAAGAAAAAGTCGCAAATAATTATTGATTACAATAAAGAAAATCGGGTGTAGATATCACTGATAAGTATTTTCGAGCATATGCCGTGAATAGACAAATAAGAAGATGACTGGTGACAGTTTTCTATAACATAGTAGATATTGATGAAAACAATTAATGAAAAAAAACCGGTTGCAAACTATGCGAATTTTTGGAGTAAAAGTACAAAAATATGTCTCCGCGCATTTAATAAGAGGTGTTTTGTCATCGCATAGCATTACCAAAGAATATTCTCTTATCGGTACCAACTAATTATACATATACGTATATAATACTAGTATCGCCAAATGAACTAGGCACTATTTAAATAGTTTATTCAAATTAAAATATGTTATTGTCCAATTCATTACCTACTAATGAAATTTAAAATGAATTAGTTTCTTACTCAATTGAAAAGCATGGTGATTCAAAACATTTGAAACCTTGAAGAACATTACAAAAAACTAATCTAGTGATTATTACGGGTTTTAGACTATTATTTTGGTGATTACGTGTTATCAACTTGTGAAAGTCCGTCAATCTCCGGTTTCAAAACAATTTAAGAATGTTGTGTATGCATGTATTACGCATTTATCGGACTTAATTGTGTTATTACGTCTAATATGTATGAATATACGGGCTAGGCATTCTATGTGTATTAATTTACCATTGAATTCGGCATAAAATATTACATCCACTATTGCCCTATCTTTTCATGAAAATTGCGACTTTGTCTTTTGTTAAGTTCGCAATTTTCAAATATCAAAAACTTTTTTCCTAAACGGACCACTCTCTGTATTATTTCACTACTTAATAACAACTATTATCTCTTCAAATTACATTCATACAATGAAAACCTTAAAATTTATAGTTTCTGAGAAAATTGCAATGTTATTTCAGTAAGCTGTATGACTTTTGTTTTAGACTTCAACTCTTTTAGGCGATCCTCCTACTCTTCCTTACTACGCTCGATCACCGCCTAAAGGATATATTCCTTTTTGGATCTCAATAATTCATCCAAATATAAAGTTTCCTCAACATCTTTTCTTGAACACCCGCACATAAATTCAATTTTTTAAATACCGTTGAAAATATAATAGTCCAAAAAACTTTGCGCAAAAACAAAATGTATGCTTACCATATTCAACACAAACAAACGAATATCGCTGTGCGAATAGGCCATGGAATTTTACGCCATGGAACTTTAAGAGTTTTCGTAATTATTAAATGTATGAGGAGTAATTCTTCAAAATTATGCGATTAGGCCATACTTGTTTGAAAGAAACGTGACTGGGCAAATTTATTTAATTCCTTGGAATATGATTTGCTTTAATTACCGCAGCACATGCATGCTCATGTAACAATTGTGGTGCCTGCATGAACATTTTAACTTACATTATATCAACAACGAGACGATAACTAAACCAACTTATTGTTTGCTTTGGTATTCAATCTTGATCTTTGTCTATCTATTTTAAAAAGCTTTTGTGTTATTACAGTATTGAAAAACATACTATTTTCTACTTCAGTAACATGAAAGTTTATTTCCAGCATGATAAGCTTCTACTTGTTGTAAAAGCCGCATACATATATTTGTACATTCTGAATGAAATTGCAATTTTTGCAGAAACTATCAATCCTAGGAAAGACCTTTAAGTTACTCTTTTTCTTTGTCTGCCAAATGTCTTTCGCTAATTTGCACTAATAAAGTTATTTCGATGATATCAAGGTCTTGTCGATGACAATATACATACTTTTATCATCAAAACCGAAAAAAAAGAAAGAAAACTACGTAATTATTTTTTCCAAATGTCATCTATTATCATTTGCATGCTGCGTTTTAATTAAAAATGAATATAGCAATTGATTTTGAATTTGCATTTGAATTTCCATCGGTTCCGAAATAATTGTTAATTTCATTTGAATGTTAAAGGTGCGAATAACAAATCCGAGCCTTTTTGGTTAATAATTTAACAATTAATGAATAATTTAATAATTGAAGTTGTGGAATTTTCGCAACTTCTGCCTTTCGATCCTTGTACTTTCTCTGATATAAAAAGTTTCAGTGAACACTTCTCGTTTTATTGACAAGGAAAGACATTCATGATTTAAATTTCGTAACTAATTTCATCTAAAAACGATGGAAATCCAAAGCACCTGTTTTCGTGAGTATCCTAAAGTTGACATAATTCCTCCGGAACTGTGGAAAATACTAGTAAATATTTTGTATAACTTTTTATCCGCCTTACTAGTATTAAATGATGCACCAATAATTTTCACTCTTGCGAGGAGTTGCGACAATAAACTGGTAGTGGTTGAGGAAATAACAGTGCCTTACACCACGATTACGCATATAAAATATGATTGATCTTAGACTGAATTTGTATTTAAGTTCAAACAGTTTCATTTAAATAGATGAGCATGCAACCCATTATTGACACAACAGGCCAGATAATAACATTCTACAATCAAGTCTATTTTCAAATCTTGTTTTCTGTGATATGCCGATTATAGAATCTTTTAACAATTCCAGATGGCTAATAATATTGGGATCACTTAAAGTATAACCAACTCTTCATTAATTAAAATATTATTACTAAAATGTTTCTATTTCTTACTAAATTTCTATTTTCGAGTAGGTGTTTTAAGCTCTTCTTAGCATTTCCATGACCTCGGGAAATGCTAAGAAGATTCCTTCCATGCTTCCAGATTTCTTCTATAAATCACTAATATGTCTTTGAGTTCTAGAATATTTTTAAGTCAAAATATTGTTGGGAAGTTGACATTATGCTATTATGCCTTTCACATAATTTATGCTGCAGATGCCCGAAATCACCTTGGGACTCGGAAGTTCTGATAACAATTACCGACAATGAAAACGATGACTGATATTTTTCCAATTCAATACACCCCCAAACAATAATAATGAATAAAATTAAACCGTAAGTTATTTCTGAATATCAGTCATCGAATAGTTTTACTTGGATTTTTTCACACAACGTGATGGCATAGTTGCGCTAAGCAAAGAGAACAAATAGCTGTCTTTGGTAATTTGGTAATTGCACATATTAGTGCATTACCGGCCCGTCTATTATCTAACTTATAACAATCAGCGAGTAATAAGTCTAGGAATCAATATTTTGAGACTAATTAACTGGATTAAACACGTTTTAATCGATCATGTAATAGGTTTGGAATTTTTTATTTTAATCGTTTTAATCATCATTAAACAACATTGACTGACATTTGTCTTAAAATTGAATACAGTAGATATTCCCTCTTCGACAGATGGCAAAATGCGCGGATACCATAATTTATTATTTCAATAACCTTGCGAGTGTTATTGGCACCATTAATATTTCTTTGGTACTTTCGCAGCTCTTAGCTCAGCTAGGAATTGTTAAAACAGACCGCCGAAATATCTGTGCAATGTGCTACAGTATTTTCGTTAATTTATGGAAGTAATCTGTTTACTTTCTAATCACATTTATGCGGTTATTTGTTTTTTAACATGAAGCTAATAGACTTGAAGATAACTAATTGCTATCTAACAATGCGTAATATACATATAAAAGCGGAGTCTCTTAAAGGAACAGTAGTTATAGAATCGTCACTAGAACAACAACATAATGAAGGTAAATCTTTTAGAATACAAATATGTTTAATCTGAAACTAACAATACTTCGTTCTCTCATAGGTACATTTAGTGATCCTTCTCACTATTGTTACAACGTGTTTATCAGAACGTAAACGACTACTTATAAACCAATACCGATATGACATTCCTGTGAGTAAGACCCCTCTCAGACAGCCGCCGACTATTGAATTACCAGTTAAACCAGGCAAACCAGCAGAAGTCTACGGAGTTCCTCCTGAATATCAGCAAAGTTCATTTGAAACAGTGAAACCTGCTGTGTTACCTAACGTTGAAACAACCAAGCCAGTTTTGACGCGATACAATTTCAAAGTAGATGTTCAAAAACCGGAAGCACCACCGCTGGCTGTTGAAATTCCAAAGCTAGTGAGCATCCCCGAATCTCCAAAGATATTTAAACAAAAGCCCAGACAGAATATCGTGAATTCTTATAGATTTGAAATTGACAAATCTAAAGTTCCTATAGCGCCATCGTTGCCAATTCCAGCGACAACTATTTCTGTGAGTCAGAAACCAAATATTATTAATAGTTATAAATTCAAAGTTGAGGCTCCGGAAGCATCGTCTTTGCCATCAGCACCCTATCCACCAGCAGTACCCGCTCCAGCAGTACTGAAGCCATCCGTTGCCGTAAATAAGTATAAGTTTACAGTCGAAACTCCTGTAGCACCATCTCCGCCATCTGCGCCTTATCCACCAGCAACACCCATTCCGGTAGCACCTAAGCCAAATATCGTCAACAACTACAAATTCAAAATCGAACCAACAACGTTAGTCAAACCATCTCTACCATCTGCGCCCTATCCTCCTGCACTTCCTGTTCCAGCAGCACCCAAACCTAACATCGTCAACAGTTACAAATTTAAGACTGAACCTTTGGTAACACCAGCAAAACCCACTCCTCCGTCTGCACCGTATCCACCCGCACTTCCTGTACCAACAGTGCCAAAACCAAATATCATCAACAATTACAAATTCAAGATTACTCCCCCAGCAGCACCAGCACAACCATCCTTGCCATTAGCACCTTATCCACCTGCACTTCCTGCACCAACAGTGCCAAAACCAAATATCATCAACAATTACAAATTCAAGGTTACTCCCCCAGCAGCACCAGCACAACCATCCTTGCCATTAGCACCTTATCCACCTGCACTTCCTGCACCAACAGTGCCAAAACCAAATATCATCAACAATTACAAATTCAAGATTACGCCCCCAACAGCGCCAACAAAACCATCTTTACCATCTGCACCCTATCCACCTGCACTTCCTAACCCCACAGTGCCAAGACCAAACATAGTTAGCAATTACAAATTTAAAGTAGAACCTGCAGTAATACGAGAAATATCATCGTTACCATCTGCCCCTGTGCTACCCGCACCTGTAATACCAAAACCAAATATCGTCAATAATTATAAATTTAAAATTGAATCTCCAGAATTACCTTTACCATCGGTTGTTGTGACTGCTTCTAGGCCGCAATCTACCAAACTTGAGCGTCCAATTATTAATAAGTATTCGTATAACATTGAGGCTCCCAACAAAAAGGTGGAAACTCCGGCGCCTCCTAAGATTGAAATAGTTAAGACGATAAAGAATGTGGTGACTAAACCAGTTGTTTCTCGTTATCAATATATAGTCCCCCAAACTGATATATCTAAAGTAGTAGAGACGGAGACGAAGCCTGTAGTGCCTAAACCTCATGCTGTTTATGGTGTTCCATTATAAATATCCTGTATATACGTAGCGCTATCTAATAAATAAATGTAAAATTAGTATGATGTGTACAGAAGTATGTATTTAATAAAATAAATAAAATTACTACTTGTTAAAAATTACTTCTTACCAAACTTGAAATGACAACATCTTAAAATGTTCCGGACATAAAACCGATCTTTAATGCACTATTCGCTTTCTGTCAGGAGTAAAATTATGGCGTTCTTTAGAAATCACAAATCAAATAGCCGATTAGTAATATAATGATAATACTTGTTTTTGTCCTGGAATATTTTCGAGGGACGAAGTCTTTTGATTGTCTTGCCACTTGTTTTATGTGGCCTACAGATGGGGTTAGGACTGATGAAAGACGTAGTCGCTAGTTCTCCGACTAGCTTGTTTGCCTCTTTATTACCTTCGACCCCCTTGATGGCTGCAAGGACATGGTTTCTCGACATTTTCCATTATTTGAAGTGCTCTCTGCAAAAATGTTGCGATGACATATCATTTGTTTTGCTTCAATTTTGCAAGTGCGGTGCGTTGGATAGCACATACCTCCTGTTTTGAATATTCACTAACAGCAAAAGTCGATTGATTGATTTAGTAGTAATAGTCATATTCTCGTTGCTCTTTGTATTTACGTATACGTAGAAATATACTTTTACAATACAAGCGTGTCTTTTCGTTTGCTCACTTTTTCATCAATTTTTAAGTTAACACTATATCATTTTGTTTCTTTAAAGAGTCTTACTATAATCTAAAGAGCAATTAAAAATTAAACAGAAGAATTCAACTCTTTAGTGATATAATAACATGAAAGTACACAAAAATGAAGAATTTTGAGGTACCTCAATCAAAAATTAATTTACCACTTCCATTCTACACGTTCTAGTCGGCTTCTTTCACCACTTTTTAATGTAAACGATTGTTCTGACTTGTTTGGACAAAACAAAACAATCCGATCTGGTATTTGTGGTGAATACAAAGCAAATTGTTGGCAATCAAATGACACAAAGCACACCAACCGCTAATGCATTATTAACATTCAGATACTAAAAATGGTTCGCTTGATTATTTGGCAGAACTAAATTTGGCGACTTTGACACGTGTAAATTTATTATCTAGAGTTCAGAAGCGCATACACGTTTTCAAAACCTCTTGATTGTATTGAACAACAAAATATACGCAACGATCAATACAATATATTGCAATCAATTTCATATTTCACCATTGAGTATAGTTACTGCTTACTTGAACTTTGTAGATTATTAATTCTCCTTTGCTCTTTTTGGCAAATAACATTTTGAGTACCGCCGTTTTGGGGCGCGCAGAATTGATCCAAGTTGGCCTGTGCCGTGGCTTGCTGCAGCCCGATACGCGCTGGCACACGCGGCTAAAGCAAGGACAAAGAAGGACCTCTGTGGGCGACGACGACGACGTCTGTCACAGCCGATTCCGCAGTGTTATGTTCCTCCAGTCACGTGGTCCACGTCGGCCGGTAAACAATTAAAGGAACAAGAGAAGAACGAGAAAAACAAAATCTCGGACCGGTCACTCGTCTCTCTCGCATGGTATATTCGCGTCCCGATAGAGTAGATCGTTACCGAACATCCAACCGGGTCGTGACGGATGAATCAGAAGTTAATCGGAAACGAAAAGCGCTTTCGCGGTTTCATTGACAGAAGATGCCCGAATCAAATAATATGTCGTGTAATAAACGTATTAGGTGCGGTTTGCGGATGTTACTATAATAATCACATCTAACTACTAATAAAATTCGCTGTAAAACATGTGATACAATTTCTCGACGTTTCCTCAAAACAAGAGATGATGATACAATTAACTATGATAATACGGAAGGGTAAAATTCATTCATTCATTCTTAACATTTCGTGTAACGGAAATGACAATATAATAATCAAAAATACTTCTTGAATCGCACCTTCCACACAAAACAACGCATTCATTCATAAGTACAAATATATGTACAAAACCGCTTCTTCATTCATTGCCCGTAGTTACTCTCACTTTATTTAATTTCAATTCACGGTACACATTTATAAAATAGAATAAAAAAATCGCATATTTATCTCTAGCAAGTAATAATGTAGTACAAAGTAATAAATGAGCTTATATATATATATTGATTTTTCGTGTTTTTGGCAGTGTTTATGCATACACAGATGGTCGGTATACTTTTAAATTCATGGATGAGATTTAGCGTTCTTCTTCTCAAGTATCTTTCCTAGTAACCCTCTTGTTATTTGTTATTCTATTTTAATAACTGGATTTTAAAATCCCAAATTTCACTGGAAATGTTTACTATATATCTACAATAAATTCACCTATTAAAGTGCTTTGTCCCAAATTACTTTTTATGATAACCAATCTCATAGCCTCAAGCATTTTTAACTCAATAGGTTGTTATTTTGGAACGATATGTTGTTTATCACGAGAAACATTAATTTTTAAAATATAACGATTTTTGTGAAAATTTTTAATTAGGATAATATATTGCTAATTAATATGGAAGTAGAGCAGTGTAGAGGGTGAGTCATCTCTCGTAATTCGTAAAATTGTGCTTTTGTGAATGGAAATTTTTCGAAATGGTTATATTCTTGTTGTCCGATCTCTATTTTGCGCATGGTTTAAAATTTTAATGAAACTTACAAATTACAAATTTGTAAACATCCGAAGTTATGTCAGAGTTATGCGTTGTTTTTGAAAAAAATCAACACTTACAGATATCGTTATTTCTTCAGCAATACGCATTAAAGAAGAGTCCAATGTGAAATATTGCGTCGGTATGACGGTATATTTTTGTTTAAATAGAACACCCGGTGTATTATCTTGAATCTAGGAATTTTCCAGACAAAAGATTACTAACATGTTAATAATCTAAAATCAACCATTTTCTGGTTATATCAATTTTTTTAAACTCAACTGCTACTCATATTTATTTCGTCAGTGCGAGATGAGAGAAACATTTGAACAGTTATTGAACATAAATATTTGATGATAGCTCACAGTAAAATTATATGACCGTTAGTGCATTTGAGTATCCCTTAAAATAACGTTTCTTAATAAAATAAATTACGACAGTAGGCTAGTTCCAAAATCGCTATCGCAAGAAAATGGCTGATTTTGAACCGCCAATATATTAGTTACAAAAATTCAACACCAAAATATTGTTCCATTTAAAAAGTATACACTTTTCTGCAAAATCTAGGTACCAAAAATCAGATTTACTTTATAGTTACTTCCAAATAACAATTTCCATAAATGCCGACTTTCCAAAAGCAGACTAATAATTCTGCTAAAAGACAACAGCACGCTATTATACTCAGTACTCAGTACTTAACAAGGATTCAAAAAATAATAGTAATATGTAGCACGTTCCCTTTAAAGAAATACAACTTTGAGCAGCTACGAACAAAAGATACCTATAGGTTTCAATTTCAATAATTTCAAATCATGCCTACAATTAGACTTCACAATAAAAGAACAAAACCAAGAAGAATCTCCATTCACAAACGAATACGATCTTTCAAGCCCGCGGATACGGCTCGCCCTGTGTATATGTTTGTAGTGCAAAAAAGAAATAATAGAAATACAGAGTTTATTTTCCGTAAAAAAGATTTGTTAGGCTATACTTTAAAGTAGTATCGGTAATACACGCGCCTAGTTTACATACTTAAGTGTGCGGGGCGCTTCTAATATAAGAATAATACTTTTAATTATAAACTAATTGTTATAGATGCATTCACACATTGAAAAATTATATTTCTCTAGTTGGGCATCACACTTCAACTTTTTCGGTGGCCACTTTGTGCTTTAAATTAAACCGGATAAGTATCATACGAGTGGAATGAAGGCTAATCTAAAACGTAAAAAAATTTGAATATAGCGTATATTATATTTAATATTTAATATAGCGTATAAGACATCATATTTAACCATGTAAATATATCCGTGTGTTGAAATATCCTTTGCTTTTTTTCCAATAATTGTCTTAATACTCCTTATATTCTTCTGCTAGTGTTTTCTTCGACTGTAGATATCTCTACTTTAACTTATTTCTTTGTAAACTAGGGATAATTATATTTAGTGTTTTGCATTCAATTTCCAAAGCGCTCTACGTTGCGCATTATTTCCAAATTTGCCTAGAAATCTGTAACCTTCTATTAAGTTCATTTCACTTATGATTTTAAGTTATAAGTTATAACTTAAAATTGTTATAACTTATAACCAATGGAATAGGCATCAAAGAGCGTTACATTAAGAGGAGAAATATTAATGGAAAGGGTCAATCAATATCAAACTGTATGTAAAAATACTAGGAAGCACTAAATAAATATTGTTCGGTACTTATAAATAACGTTCTAGATATACTAACCAATCATTATTAGTAACTTTGACACTATTAAAAAAAATGTTGCTAAACCATTCAAATTTAAAAATGTTAAATATGTATCCTGCATCTTTTACTATATTCTATCTATCCACTTTTTTGTGATTTTATTCTTATATTTCTCTTATTTTGCCTAAATTACATTTATACTGTTTCTCTGTACTTCTGCTTGAACTTATTTTACAAGAGTATTATAACAATTACCCGAAAAATAGCTTCATTTACATTTAATTTTATGATAATATATGTATCATTATATTTTCAAGTTCCTCCGAAAAGCAGTTCTCAGTGTGCAGCAGATGAAACTTGCGCGGTTTAATTTTGCTTATTTGAGCAACGATGCAAGGAGTAGTAGTATTGTCAGGACACAATATGCGAGAATAGCTTAAAAAAACAAAAGTATTCTAGTGATATAATTGGGCATGTGTAGCAAGCTACGTTTGAAAATTTCAGTCACATTGGACGCCCAGTGTTTAACAGTCTGTTGCGTCATTTGATCTTAGTATTTTTGTAAAAATGAAAAAAGTCGAATACCGATTCTTACATTTGAAAGGCAATACGATTATGTAAATTGATACCATTTTCCGCAACGAAATTTGGAGCAGCTGAATTTGAAGCTTGGTTAACGATAAACTCGTGAGATGGCCAAAAACAATGACCACTATCGATAACATTGGAAACGTTCATCAAATAATTCGAGGGGTAGCAAGGGGTCGTAGGCAACTCAAAAGAACATGTCCGTCATATGAAGATTTTTACATGAGAAAGCTAAGCGGGCATTGAGTGCCACACTCAGAACCAGAAACGTATTCGGGTGAATATTTCCAAAAGCCAATTGAAGCGGTTTAAGCGAAATAAACAGGAGTGTTAATGTAGTCTAATAACAGTAGATGACATTCTGATGCACTAGTATACTGCTGAAACTAAGAAGCAGCCAAAATGGTAGACTGGGAAAGGTGAATTCGCTCCGACAAACGTGAAGACTGTTCTATCGGCCGGGAAAATGAGCGCTTATTTCCTTTCTGATACGTCATAAAATATTAATCGACAGTCCTGAAAAGGGAGAAAAAGTAATCAGACTATATTACGCTTCATCGCTTAACAACTTGAAGACAGATGTCAAGTGAGGAACTCACATTCGTAAATCCCTATTTTGCAAAACAGGATGCCAACTACTATTTAAATGGATTAAAAAGATGGGATCATCACTGAAAAAAACGTCTCGACTTACGAGGAGAAATAAAAGAGAGAAAAAAAACGGAATTTCATAAAACAAATACTTAACAACGCAGATGAAACTTCTTAGATAATTTATTATATTTTCTAAAAAAATGATTCTCAGGCTATCATGTTTTCCGCAAATGTTCCTGTAGGAACAAGCAAAATACGTAAATTCCCCTAGGTAGTACTACTACCGAGATATGCAACTTATAAAAATTTATATGAGCAAATACCGTTTAAATAATTATTCGGTTTGTAACTTCCGAGAGGTTGATAAAATCGTTTCTTCATTTCTATTTTATAGTTGTATATTGCGATGAACTATTAGCATAATAAATTTTTATGTATATTAATCCAAATATACACCCACAGTTTATACCAAAAATTAATTCAAAAAAGCCATTGGTGCAAATCTGTTGATTATTCTTCTATTGTTACAGATCGTACCGTGATTGGTATTCGTCATTTTCGTGAGTCCTGCACGTTATATGTTTGTTTATAGCTTGAGTTTCTAGACGACCTCTTGATCATATGAAGAGATTTAATTATTATTATAGAATTATAGATTTTGCTTAAATAAATAAAGATGAAGGGATATAAGATTTTAATTAAATTAATGTCAAGAAACCCAAGAACATTTTTTTGCATGTTCTAATAATCATTGTTCGTATTTGCAAATACAATAAAAAATTGGGAAAAGTGAAAACCAAATGTTCATACGCAATGTGACCAAATGTACATTATATAACGGGGGGAACACCACATAGAAGAATAGAAATTTGTAACGTGTTCCAACTCAAACGTAAACATCAATGGAGTTATATTGAAATGGAATGCGAGAATCGATATGCAAATAGCTTTTGTTTTAATACGAAGATCTCTCTTTTCAAATGCAATAATGGCTTATAAAGCATCTACAAAAGAAGAATTATAGTAGTAAACTCAAGCATCATTGGGCTACATTAAAACGCCTTTGTAATTCCAAGGAGTATGGCGATCCATCCACAGAAGAAATTATCGAGTTTTTAGGTGCCTGGACCTAACACCGGCTAATTTGTTTCTGTGGAATATGTATATGTGGTACAGCATATTAGAAAGTTTAGTTTTGCAAGCATTCTCAATCCGCTTATGACCCAGACAATCCACAGATCCGCCTTCCAGTATTGATCAGAAACGTATAAAATGAGAATTATTCCCAAGAAGACGAAAACTAGTTAGTTGCAGGAAAAAAATATAATTGCGCGTGGATTAACAGAATTTGAAGGATAAGATAGGCCATGGGCATCTGAACTGAATGAGTTTAGTCCATATTGTTTACCGGAACTTTGAAGTGCCATCTACAGAAATGACGGTATCGCAAAAGCACTATCTCCAGAAGTGTAAAAATACTGCCTAATTTTACGCGATATTTTTGCAAAAGTACTCTTGATTATATTGAAATTTAAAATTTTTACACAATCATTCAGTACGTGCGTTTGGAAACTGTTAATCAGAATATGGTACTTAATCTTGATTGTGATATTTAGTAGCAGTAGCCATATTCTTATTGCTTTTTATTTTTACATATACATAGAAATATATTTTTTACAATACAAGCGTGTCTTTTCGCCTGTTTACTTTTTCATCAATTTTTAAGTCAACATTATACCATTTATATGGCATATTACATCAAATGGTGCAACAAACCTTGTATTACAAAAACATGTTACTTTTATATTTTTGCCCTCCTGTTCATACCGTTATATATTCGCTACAGTAATGTATTTCACATTTCCCCCACAAAATCTTGGATTATCTGATGAGTTATTCTATATGTTTGTGATATTTCTTTACAGAAAATGTTGAACATTTCAAACAAAGTATGACACCAAAACAAAACTATTTTTACTGTTACACATAGTAAATATTACCAGTGTAGGTATTGCACCCCACACCTACATATCTTTAACAATTGGATTAAAATGTATATGGGAAAGAAACCCTAAAGTACAGAAAAGAAAGACTAAATCGTTATATCGTATTGAGAAGCAACACAGGGAAGAGTTAAAAGGAAAGATATATCATATGAGCTATCGAACAGGCATATTTAAATTGTCGTTTAATTGATCCTATAAATTGATAAGGTACCGAAGTTTTATCGATGATGTGACGAAGCAACGCAATATATAGAAATAAGAACTTTGCTATAAAACGAAATTGATACAAATTTAGCATACATAGTATTAAAGCAGTTTGTTTTCAAAAGACACGGAAAAGAAATGTTTGACTAAAAATCGATTTTGTTGGGTGACAGTATGATGACGGCGCTGTCTTTACAAAAAGATGTCAAAACAAACGAGGTTTTGACATTTGACATGTGTAAATGTTTCAAAATGCGTACAGTCTCTTCTATCTCTCCAATCTTCATCTAACGTCGTTTAATCAACCTTTCCAATGTTATTAATATTGTTTACCAGTTTAACCAGTTTATCAATATAAACATCAGATGGACTAGCAGAAAAACATTTCAATATGACTCTAGAGCCCCACTATTTTCAATCAAAAAAAAATAAAATTAAAAAATATAATAAACCATGTTTTACAATTATGAAGTAACTAACGTTTCACGAAAGCAGATTCCCACTAACAAATACTAGAGCACTTCCTTTTCCGTGTCAATTTTCCTGGATTTTGTAGGGTGGGGTTCTTAATTCCTCAAAATACTTAAGCATCTTATCAAAAGAAAAATAATTAAAATTATAAAACGACACATCAAAGCTTAAGAATTAAACGTCAAATTTTATATTTATTAAGCATGTACAGAGAAACAGCAGCACCCGGTACGCCCATATGATTGATTTACTGCTTTAAAATGTACACCGTTTGCGCTACGTGACCGGTAACACTATTATCTATTACGTAGAATAATGTGTTCCATTTTAAATAAATGTACACCTGAAAGAGAATGTAATTGTGCGCATATTTTGACTGTAGTAGACCCAAGCATACGTTGCAAAATTGTGTTTATTTGCAAACATTTTTGCAAGTTTGACCCACTCAAATGGTGTAAACGGCATTTATATAATTTGCCATTCCTGACAAAAATAGCTGCGTTTGTCCTTTCCATTTTCCATCCATGCCCAATTCGACATGTGGGAATTCCATGTTAGTTTTTTATTGAACATCGCTCACAAGTATTTAACTTCTTCCTTGAAGTTAATCGTTGTTTCCCCTTCGATGGAGAGTGATTTCGTTTTCATTCTGAAAGGAACGATTCCAATCTAATAAAAATAATAAATAAGAATAATTTACGCTCTTAAAATTGAGATGTAACAGTTTACCAATTGTTATGATTACATCGCCTAACTCCTTGGGTTAACCTGGCAACACGGCAAAGGATTTTGCGCTTTTTACTAGCCAAAATAACAACAAAAATATGTTTCCAAAACCTATATTACAATATGTATATCGTAATATACTTTTACAAAAATTATTTATATTTCAAGTAAGGTTTCTTTGAAAACTTTCATTTACACACATTTTCCTGCTGGCAAACCTTAGGATACATTTAATTAAAAAAGAAAAACAAATTCCAGAGAAAAATCGATTGTTAGTTTCTACGAAGCGGCAGCATGAAAAACATAATACGTCTGAAATTTTATCACGCAATGTACATGTATGGATTTTAATTATTAATAAAACTTTTGTCAATAATATTTTACGCAGAAATAATTGATTTTGCTATTATGTAAACATGAGTTACAGAAACGCACTACAAGTTTCCGAAAACCGGACAATTTTGAAATTATACTTCTATTAAATTATACAAAATAATTTCTATGTAATTATACATATCGATCCGATCTTTATATATAAGTACTATTCTACATTTATCAGAATATACTGAGGAAAAATTCAATTCAACAAGTAAATTATTTAAATTAGTACGATCGATTCTGCCTCCCTTAAGCCTATCCTCTACTAAAACGTTTTTCTCCATAAATTTTTAACTACAAAATGAAAGTGTCAATTGTTCCTTGTTTTTGTGGAGACGTAAATTTCATCTTGACGATTGATTTCTATTTAATTTTGTCCGCTAACATTTTTTTGTTCCTAACGTCTTCCCTTTCTACGGAATATTTCCAGTGTTACTAACTGTCCCTACTCCGCAAATATTTGAAATCTTAGTCATTGCTAAATTTCTAAAACCAATGTGATTTTAAAAAGCAGATTTAATAACAGATTTTGCACTGAATGACCTATTATAATCTTTCATGTAAACTTAATATGAATTTAATAGGGGAAAATTCCGAGGGTGGAAACAGAAAAGTGCACACCGGCTAATTCATCAAGAGTGGTGACTAACCATATCTCGGCAATCATTTGTCCTAGAGAAAATTATGCTGGTAAATATAGGCTTGGAAACATCTTCAAGAATACTTTCAAGATTCTAAAGGCAGAAGATGTCACAATTTATTATTTAATTATCTTTTAAATTTTCTATAAGGAGGGCATAAAATAAACGGCTGACAGTTACCTACAAGTTTGGTTAATTGGACAGTATTTGCTTTATTGAATTGTACGCCAGTTTACTGCTAATGTAATTTTCTCGAATAATTAGAATCGAATCGTATCAGTCCAAGAAAATCAGAATACGATGACTGATTAGCTCGTGAAAACCTAGTTTTGTCGCTCCAAAGATATTGACTCTTACAAAAATATCAAATAAAAACAAATGTAAGCGATTTACTCTATCAACAGAGCGACAAGAACTTAATCCTAAATTTACAGTTTTTCTGACATTTGTTTGTAAAACGTAAATCAAAAGACTCATAATATTTTTTCTTAGAAGACACATATTATTAACGCAATCCAGTAACTAACGAAATGTTCCTTTTAAATTGTGTCGTTCTTCTCTTTTCTTCGGTGAAAGTTTCTACAATAATTATTATTCAATAGTACATCATTCAAGGAAAGCATTTAGATAATTGAGACGACGATTGCAAGCACCTGACGGAGTTCAACTCGCGCAACTTTAAAATAGGGCACGTAAGAGTCGAACCGGGGATAATGTGTACATAAGAGCTTATTCATATCTAAGCATTAGAGAAACATAACAGAGAGATAAATTTAGAATTAAATTACTGGGTAATCTATAGAATTTTGAAAGAACACAAAATACGCTCCTGTTATATCAGTTTTCATCAAGAATTAAGAGAAACAAATTTTAGCAACGAATAGACTCTTAAGAAGGCTGGTAAACTATCATTAGGATATTTTCAGTTTTAACGTGAGAAGGATGCTTAGAATTTCTTTTGAAACATTCAGCTACCCTCACCCTCATAAAGAAAGATTTTATTCATGCGTAATAAATTATGAAAAATCCTTTCAATTCCTTAAATAATGAGATATTTTTAATATTTTTACAGTATACATACATTACAAGTTGTGGAAGTAGATAATTAATCGTTTCTAACTATTTTTAACTGACAAATTTGCAAGGATCCGCTAAATTATTATGGTTTCGATAATGTTAGGTTCTTCAACCTTCATAATCCCTGTTAATGGTTAATGTTCTTTTTATTGACACTTGAACACACTGAAACACTATGACAAACACTTGAATATAACATTTACTGTTTACATATAAACCCAAATACTGAAGGAAATTACAGAAATTGAAATGTCTTTACAGCGATGAAAGGTTAATTTGCGGTTTCGACAGGCTAATCCATCTTTGGATTTTCATCTTTTCAGAATTCCATTCTGATATTTCGAAAATATGCATAAATAAGATAGACTGGCTATTTAAAGCAACAAAACAGATATTATTACTCGTCTTCTTAACCTACTTGATATTTCTCTAATAATAAACCCAAGTTTTTAAAAATCAATTCACATTCTTGACTATGGTTACAGGAACTTGTGTTATAAGAACTACCTATTTACAATAGACGTGTGTGACAAACATGTAGATAATTATCAGAGGTTTCTTTTGTTTTTTATTATCCTTCTAGATATAAAACTCCTTTACAAGTAGTTAAAAAACGAACGGCGTTAGTTTGTTGAAGATATCTTCATTAACCTTATTTACCGGAATATTTTCTTCTAGGTTCTATTTCTATGATTTTGTTAATTTTAGACCTTGAGATCAGGTGCCAAGAAAAAGAAACAATCGCTTTCTTTAATATTTTACTACTGCTACCTTTTGTTGGATGCTATCCAACTTTTTCAAGCAATCTATACGGGAACAATAAAATTATATTACCACTATTGATGCGAAGTATATACAGATCTATTGCTTACTTAATTTAAACATAGTAACTAATGAGTTAGTTTAAGCAATTTTTATTTTGTTATTAAAGACATTTTTTTTATCTTATATTATTTGTTTTGTGTTTTGTTTTAACATTAGATGCCTACAAATATTGACTTTATCTGTGCTAAAAAAAAAGAGCAATAGCCAAAGGATTGTATCTCGTATCAACTGAAATTCGGTAGGCACCTTAAGAAGCATGCTTGGAACCTATATTGTTGGGGTATTAAGTATGGGGAGTATAAAGTATATAAAGTAGTTCTCCAATGTACACCTAATGTTGTGTATCCAGTTTATGAGATGTTTACATTTTATATCGATTAAAAACTTACTACAATATACAACCAATATATTGCCGAGATAAGGCCAATATTGATCCAACAATTATGTTCTACTAGAACGATGTTACTCACAGCAATTTTTTCAAATTTTGGCTTTCTCGTCTGTTTAAATCAACGTTTTGCTATTCATATCGTTTTCTCAAGCCTTCCTCTAGTTCGGAAGAATAACTGAGGAATAAATAACGTTACTCCATGTGAACTTCTAAGCGTGGTTAAATTATTGCCATTATTACGATAGAATTGTCGCTACCTTTAATACATTTATGCCGTATTCCAATTAAACTTTTGTTAATTACTAAGTAGCTATTTATTTGGAAATGCATCGGGGTGCTGGATAGTCCTAGAACGCTTCGATCAGGCAATCCATCACTGGGTTAGCTGATTTTCCAATTTCCACGGGGCTCTTCTCAATAATAGCTTGCATACATGTTCAGATAGCTTAGTTATCTAGTAATGTTCGCATAATTGTTCGTTTCTTATGTTTCAATATTCTCAGCATTTTGCGAAAATCATATTGGTCGCAGACGTGTTTTGTACAATAGGTACTTAGCGTGAACCGTTGCTTACAAATAAAGCCATCAACTTATTTCTAGTTTTGGAGGGCAGATTTTTAATAAGTCCAAAGTGAAATCGATCAATTTCCCCTGAAACTAACCTTCAAAATCCCATAATCTAATTGAGTGATAAATTATTACATTATGAATTTAAAAGTATTCCATCGTTGACTGAATCGGGGAATTCCCCAAAATTTACGATTTACTAATGTTAGTTAAGATTCATTTACGGGTGCAATTACGCATTTGCATTCGTAGGATTGTTTAATAATTAGTTAAGCAGTTACAAGTAAAGTTCCCACTTTCCCTGCGCTTCACCGGCGTCGCTCTGGCAATGATTGATCCACTTATTGACATTTTATTACGTATAACGTATATGTGGCACTTCGTTACATTCGCGTCTATTCCAACCGACCGTCATTGCTAATATAAGGTCGCTTACGCATATTACACACCCGAACGACTACTTCCGTACCGACGGCTATGAAGCGCACGGAAAGTGGCGAACGTTAGCTACGAGTCTTCCTCAAAAATTAAGACAGATTTCGTATTATTTGGTGTCACATCAACTCTTAACAAAGCGTAAACGTGTTGATATTATATTTCTACCTCTGTTTGCACGCTACCTTCACAAATCATGATTTAACCTATCATTTTAATTAATCAATTGTTCATACTGTTTACATTTTTATTGTAAGCCACGAATAAGTTTATATTAAATTCGCAACAAAAACCATAACAATATGGAAATGGCTTTATTTCGTCTTAGTTTGCAGTTAATTCCGAAATTAAAAGAATACCATTTTTTTGTAGATACCTCATTAGTAATTTTTCATACACAAGATAAAAACAGAATAACCACCATAGCACGATAGCAAGTATTCTGTTAAAACTTTTTAAACTTCACCTATCAAAATACAATAAATTATCGTTTTTCACTAACTAATCAAGGACCTATTAGTGGTTAATTCAATTTAATACTTGTATTACCTCTCTTCAATTCGAAACACTGCTTGTGCCATTATAATAAACACGTTACGTCACGTTCGATACGTGAACTCACATCACGAAAGCTAACTAACAAAAGGCTCATTATTAAATTTTTATATAATATGTAAAAATAACACGTACCGCACTTAAATTCACATAAGAATTAAGCAATAAAACTGTAGTGATACGTATTTCAACGAACGAAACTGAACGCTTTAAAAAAAGAAAAAGTATACAAACGATGTAGACAGTCATATATTAATAAAGCAACAAACAAGCAATCCGTCCCAATGTTGAAGATGATATTGAAAAAACTCAAAATGGACCTAATCGAGAAAGATAATTTAAGATTCGAGGATCTAAACATTATTAAGAGTATCATTGAAGAAGTCGAAGGCAAGACCTTACGAAGTAGATCTTCTAAATGCAGTAATAACAGCAGTCAAAATAAGAATTGTAAGTGTGAACGCAGGAAGAAGCTCAGTTACAGCGATTCTATCATAAACAAATATAAAAAAGTTCATCCACCGAAATGTAATGGCGGCCTATACAAGAGTCTAGACAACTATTTAGAGAAAGCTGCTTTAAACCAAACAAGAAGCTTCCACAATGTGATAAGAAGTGAAGGTAGCTTATATTTGGATTTCTATGAAAACCCTGACAGCGCAGAGAACGCAGATGCAAATTCTCTAAGAAGCTTGCAAGATGTGGGAATAAAGCCTGGAAGAAAGAAGAAAAATATCAAGTATACCAGTGTTAATGTTGAAGACACTATAAATCAACAACATTCGCATATGGAACATACCGGCAAGCATAGGGAAAGTGTCAAAAAAGGAGTCAAAGAGGTACTGTACCGTTCAAATTTTGTTCACAATTGCAGCGTCTCGTCATTTTAAATTAGTTTTCGTAGTAGCTAAAACGTATCTTTCAAAACAGTTATTTATCACTGTAGTCTCACTAATTTCTCGTTACAGCAAGCATTGCAAAACTAAACATTAAAATACAGGGTATTTGTAAATATTAGTTCTCACTTTTCTCTTTTTTAACCCTTCGTCTTAATGCAGCTGAATGTTAAAAAAAAATGCATAAACATATTTCCAAATTAAAAGAAATTTGTCACAGCTTACATATACTAAAGACTTTATACTAGTGTAGTGATTCAAGAAACAAATATGTGCAAGACGATAGGCTTAGAGAGAAATCTGAGCAGCCCTGTAGTGTGACAGTAAGTGAGGCGAATAGAAGAAGACATGTGTAACATAACTATGTCTCCTTTCATCCCCTGCGCCTCTAACATCACTTCTGGGTTTCTTCAGGAGAAAGAAAGGTAGTAAACAACAGTTGTAAGCACAGTAACTCAACGTGTAAATCGTGCTAACTGCTTTCCTTCTCTCGAAGAATGTGTCAGCAAAGCGGAACAGAAATGAGGTACATAACCAAGGGCAAGAGGCAAGAACACCAGTCTTTAGAAATCTCTTTAAGAAGCTGACAACATGATCAGCGAAACGTCAAGTTAAACGTCAATAACTAATATAAAGCTAAATGGGAAGAAAAGACACTAGCCAACAGATACGTTTCTGCATACCTAAGGTCATTAGCATTAATTTGAAAATTTCTCTTCATCACACTGAAATTTGTTTCTTGGCTTTTATTATTACCTTTGGAAACAATACAAATTATATATTTTGGTATTTAGTTCCAAGAAATACACGCCTGCGGTGTAAAAAGCAGCGACAAATCGAGGAACAATTGCCAAACCAAATATCGACCAAATCCCGAGCTGCTAACCTTGATTTGGCTGTGATTTTAAGTTAACTAACTGTTTACAGGATGGGCCAAATTCAATACTTTTAATAGAAAACTTGTATTTCTAAAGGAATTAGGCAAAAATTGACTCAAGCTGCTGGAGCTCGATTTTAAAGAGAAATCGATTGTCGAAATCCCTATTTCTATATCTTGCTTAATATAAGAGATACAGAGCGTTTTCTTAAAATGTGAAATTTTTAAAAACCCTTGTAAGTTTGTGAAAATACTTGATTTATATAAAGACTATATTTGGGCGCTTTTTACGTAAAACTCTATGCCCTAATTTTTGTTTTTCAAAGCTCAGATTTTTTGAGATATTATCAAGACTTAACTATCTTAATTTGAAGACTAAATTATCTAAAACGGCAAATAACCCGACATATTCCACTCACCAAATTGCACAAACAACAGGTTTAGACAACATACAATTAGATTTTTAAAGTAAATACTTTCTGTTGTAAATACAACAGATTTTTTCTTTAGTTGTAGTATATATAATGAACAACAAATTTTCGAGCATTTCACTTAGATGTTTTTCTTTTTGTTATTGTTTGTCGTTTATGGGTAGTTCATAATAATTGCTCTAGATATTTATCGGATGATCGGTATAGCTTAATTTCATTATTTTTTTTTACTTTAGAACCCAGTTTTTATTTGAATTGTTGTTTAGACAGCAACAGTTATTTACATTCTCTCTCTTCAAATATTTATATTTTTTTTAGACACTAGGATTCTTTAGCAGAATACAGCTATCTATTTTATGGGATTTTCTTTTTTTCTACAAACAGTCACAAACCACATACCTGCTTATTTAGTTTATTTTATTAATATTATTAAAAAATGAAAGCAAAAACAGTTACCTGATTTTGTACTTCCTTTCTGATTTTTAAAGGTAATATTTCACTGTTCTACATTAAAACCTTCAATTACTTGTAGAGAAACAATTTTGGAGGACTCTATTACCTAATCTATTTAAATATGAAGTAGTTTAATCAATACCAAAAGGACAGTGAATAGTATTTTTTATTTACGAAAGCCGATAATACTATAGAATTTTTTATCAGTAGGATATCGACAGCCATCAATACCCAAACGTACCAGTTTGTCTCCTTTACGATAGAGGGCACTTACATGCTGTGCCATGTTAGATAATGAAGTGCCGACCGAGGAGAAAATTCATTGCCAGCGACGTTTAGCTTTCTAAAGACTGGTGTGTTTAAAAGGTAGAAGATACTCATTTGTCAAATTTATAATAAAAACACATTTCTCTGTCAAATTTAAAATACGAAAATATTCCTTCGTCAAGTTTAAAGTTTTGCACGCATAAATTAATTTTAATACGTTTTAATATGTTAAGTTGTGAGATATACAATGCAGAAATTCGTAAACCTTTTCAGGATTCTCCTGTGTTGTTGCCTCAGAGATAATGCCCTAACATATCAAAACGACAAATTATATATTTCTTGACACCGTCTAATGCCAAAAACTGTAAGGAACAATGTCACAGGGTAAAGTTAGAAAATACTCTCGGAACCATGCTGATGACGCCAAGTTGACAGAAACATATCCGTGGGTAGTGTATTTTTGCTCTCTTTGTGCTGTGTTTGCCGTGAATAATTCCATCAATACTATGAGGAAGCTATTTTAATATTACTTTTTGGTTATTACGTCTAGTCATTTTCTGATTGTTCTGTTAAGATTGCACAAAGTGTATTATAAATTCAAAATTAACATGAAATATTTGCTACTTTAATAACTGGTGGAATAAGGCATAAGTTTTGGAACAACATCTTTTTTGCAAGGTCTTTTATACTTCTATAGCTAAGCATTACCGTAACTGCTTGATTTATTTACGCCACGTGTCACTTTTTTCTTCAAATTGTTCCAAAATGTCTTACAGATTAGAATTACAAAATAATATTAGTCTAGTTGACAAAGTGCCTAAACGGCAACTGTATGCTTGTTAGCAGACGGAAATATTTCCTGAATATATCGAGCAATTTGAGAGTATGCGGAAGGAATACCTTATCCTGGCGAAGAAGTCGGCCGCGACAGCTAGGCGCAAAAAGCCTTTTCCACTTTCCCACTCGGATATCCTTCGTAATGCTGGTTTTTACATAAGAAATATAATAATGAAACACACGACGAAGTCAAATAAAAGAAAAAAGGGATTTCTAAAATAGCGAAACTATGTACTGTATAGACTTATTGCTAAGTTCAAGTCACTACGCCCAAGAAACAATACGCTAGCTGGAAGCACACAACATACCTTTTGTGCCTCGTGCGTATAATTCGCTAAAAGTGGTGATTCGTTAAGGAACAGAATTCGGACTAATTTCATAATCCGAGTGATTGACGTTAAATCTTCCCAACGTTGTATGCAAGGCACCCGAACAAAATCGGTTTAAATTGGACAATGTGAATCATTGAATATTATTTATGTTACATTTAAGTACTTTCAACCTTGTTAAAAGTTGACGTTAAATGCTTTGGTGAAGCGTAAAATTTTGTTTAAGAGGAAACCCCTTTTGTTTTACCGTTAAACTCTGTAACTTTTACACAGGGGTCATTGTAGAATTTGTATAACAGAATACAATTCTACATTTCCCTCTTATTCTTAATGCAATGAAAATTTCTAATTGAATCATCGATAACATTTTCTTAGAGCTTCCTCTGAATTAATTGAATATTTAGATTTTAGCAGTACTTTTCTTTTTGTTCCTTTCGAACTTAGTTGCGAACTGTCACTGTCGTTGAACATTAAAACATAACAAATAAATACTTCAGTTTCGCAGCAATTAAATTCCAAGGTAAAGGATTCATTTTCGCATGACAGAGAATGACATACCTATTCAACGTAATGGAACTAAAAGAGAAAACAGTCTTGCAACGGTAGAGGCGGTGTTCTATTTTTCGCTATGTGTAAGTCAGGATCGGTCATGAATGAACGTCAACTGTTTGTTGAGATAGAGCGGGACACGCCGTGACAGTAGAAAAGGAACAAAATGGTATACACAACACTCAGGATCCGTGTTATCGACGAAGATGGAACTGTACAAAGTCCGATATTACATTCTGGAGGGTCTTTCCCTTCTAATCGATAAGGGAAGCATGTCCGGACACACTGAAGGGCGCATGCGTCCCTTAAAAACGAAAAGAGACGGAGTTTCTAGGGGGACGATCTGAGAACATCGAGTTGGTACACATTTGTTTTGGAAAGTGTGCGTTTCGAGTGGAAACTGCAAAAATGTGAGGAAGCTCGACCCCATATGTTGCCATCTACGTGATTTTACCTTGAAAATATATATGGCATATTCAGCCGGAGGAACAATGCATAAATGTATGGGCATATAAATAGAAAATTTACTTTATGATTTCGTAGTATAGTTCGGAATTCAAGAAAAACGTCTGTGACAAGCTAATACAATACAATTTTCATGATAATGCAATTTCAATGATTTATTATTAAAATAATTGTGTAGTAGTATGCATTTCAACGTAGAGTAACATTGAAACATTGTCAAATGTACGCCTCTTTCAAATGGTTCTTGTGAAGAAATATTGCATGGCACAATGTTTTAACATTAACATATTTTGAGCCCACTACAAAGAACGTGAGCTTAAAAAAGAACAAAGAAAAATGAACTTGAAGAAAAATATACTTTGTAACAAGAACTTCTCTCAGTTCTCAACATTATTTGAACGCAAGTTTAACGACGATTAACGAATCACTACTAATAGTGATAGCTAGAACTGAGGCATAGTATGGCTAACAACACATGGGCACCACACACAAGCAAACACTCGAATAGTTTGAGACGGCCGTTTCAATGATACGAAGATCTACTTTCTCAACCTGTGACCGAATGCTCTAAATCTAACATCCCTACTTTCAAAGAAAAATGTTATTTACAAATATCTATTTTTACCACCTACATACCTCCATGGAAGGTGTCGGGAATTTATGAAATTATATGCAGTGACTGTAACAAAGTCTATATTAATTAAACGTAATGAGCGATAGGGACATATCAGGTGTTACCATTTCGGTAGATTAGAATCCTCAAGTGTAGCATAAAACATCAACGAAACCGGGCATAATATTCGATTAGAAAATTTGGAATTTTCTATTTCATTTAGAATATGAAACAGTAAAAATATTGTTGAATAGAGAGAACGGATGGTTGTTGTACTCAGTTCTGTTCGATTTATGTGGGCAAGGATGCACATATTATATGTTTCGAGCTACAATGACAACGGATCTTTCCGATTATCTTGCGGTATTTTTTCGCATATCTTAATATTAGATTACGTAGGCGGTAACAGTAGATATTTGCAAATAAAAATTTTCTCAAGTAGTAGGGACAGAACTTGCATGTTAGATGTAGAAGTTCTGTCAAGAATATGTATCCTGTATCCTCAAAACGGACATCCCGGATTACTTAACTAAACTTGTATGCGGTGCAGAGGTTGCCGATACTTTTGTGTTGTTACCCTTGTCAATTACTACCATTTGAAAAACATGTCCGATACCGAAAGCTTGTAGACAAAATGTAACGTTTTCCGATTCCGTACTAGTTGTAAAGAAAAAGTTAAAGAATGTTAAAATTTGTTTAGACGCTAAATTACTTAATTCAATAACTGAAAAACAATACATAGAAATTGTAAAATCTACTCGAACATCAACAAAACTAAGACAGCACTATTGGTTATCATACACCTCATAATTCATATGATTCTTACATGATTTGTCTTAATGGATTATTGAGAACTTGTATTCGGTTTTAAAGAAAAATTTGAAAATCAAACACGTTTATCAAGCGAACGATTCTCTTGATAGCACAATGTGGGTCAATAAACGTGACATATTCAAATGGGTATTGCATGAAATAATATATAATCTTAATCTCCGTAGTATTACAATCTGAGGGTTAATATTCTGGGTCTTTTTCTGCCAGTAGCGTGCAGTCAAGTTTAGTAGACCTTGTTGATTGATCTTCTGTAAAAAGATGACTATATTAGCCGTCTTAAGTTTTTTTTAGTAAAGGAGGTTCGTCAGCTTCAACTGAAATTCAAAGCACAGATCGGGATAGATCTCACAACCTCCAAACATATACGTAAAGCCTTGTTCTGCAAAATATCAATCCTATGAAACTTTGTGTTGCATTATTAGTGTTATATAACGTGCATCCATAATCAAAAAATGGATCTAATACAAGCTTTGTAAACATTCATGGCAATACAACATTCTGTATCCCATCTAACTTTCGCAATTATACGTAGAATGTTTAGAGCTTTTTCACTTTTCTGGACTACTTGATTAATATGAGCGGTACGTTTAAGTTTGGAATCGATTACAAGTCCTAGACATTTAACATTTAAAAATATCACCATCAAGCTTGATGTTGGAAATAGGAACCTTTCTTGACCTCCGGAAAAAACGTTAGGTTCGTTTTGTTTCTTGACCTCGAAAAAGGTCTACAATTCTACGTGCCGCTTTAAGTGATAATCCAATAATAGCCAACTTATCTTCTAATATATTCAAATTGACTATACTACTATAGGCATTTTGAATATCTAAAAATATACTCTCAACAGTTGCTTATCGTATTCAAAATACAATATATTTATCCAAAATAACGAAAAAAAAAGACGTTTAGAAAGAACAGTCAAAAATATATTATTGGAGCATATTACAATACATGTTAGAATTAGTTAAAACTAAACGTATTCCGAATTTCGATCATGCCATGATTAAACGAGAACTTGACGTTTCGGCCACAATTATATGAGGTTTCGGAAGAGGGAAAGGTAACAGGCAACAATTAGTACAGACGCCTAATAGAGCACGAACATTGTGCCAGAATACGCCTTCTTTCTGATTCGATTATCGCTAAACGTAATCTACACTGGTCACCAGATATTATTCAGTGAGGCTTTATTACTTTGTAATTCTTACCACTATCTATTACAATGAAAAAATTAAAGGATTCATGAAGATTTTTAAACATCTTGTCATGTTTTAAACATGTAAACATGTTTAAATATGTTATCAACTCAAACGCGTTTGTCATTTCTGCGTATAAAATTGTCACAATTAGCCGAGATAATAATTCCCACCCTCTTCTAGGTTTCCGCGGGCGTTTAGAATTGATTAGTGCATGTTCTATTATCATATATTACAGTTAAAATACGAGCAATTTCAAAACACGCGTAAAATTCGAAAATTGAGTTTGAATAATAAGAAGTTGATGTATTCAACGTTTTAAAAGCACATTATAAAAAAATGGAAGCATTTGTGAGAAATGCAATTTCAAATCAAAAACCGCTTATAAGCAACCTTTTATATACATAAGCTTAATGTTATGTTATATGTAATTCAGAAATATAACAAAATATAGACAATTCCATTTAAAACAGGCAGCTAAGTACTGAATTTTAATTAGAATTTTCGTTACATCGACAGTTGCAGTTCTAGTGGCATAGCCCGTCTAATAAATGTATTACGTAATTTTTTAAACTATTAGGAAGTTTGAGAATATTTATTAATAGTTAATTCACCTTCGCGTTAAAGTTCTCCTCGCAGAATGTTCATTTACACAACATATGAAACTGGAGAAATAATTTTTTTTCCAAAGCAGCACATTCATGAATTATCCATCTGACAGAAACAGCACACTTTTTCCACGATCACCAAAGCGAATCCACCAATTTCTATTTGAAATTTAATAATTATACTGTTGTGTTCTAGATTGCCTTCCATAAAGTAAGTATTCTTTAACAAATTTCAGTAATAATATTACATAGGTACTTGTAAAAAACATCTATAAATAGCTATGTACTTTTTAAATGATATATTTTTAAAAGTATTTTTTGACAAAATTTTTAGGTAGGTCTAGATAAAACATAGCGCTTCTCTTCTTCTACCTTTTCGTTTCGCTGTGGCTTCTTTTCATGTTGTATATTATTTTCTATGTAATATATACCATTAAGTACGTAGATATGTAGCTTTTCTAATATTTCTATGGAGTTTGTAATTAAACGATTGCGTATTATTATCTATGCACGAAATATCACATGCTTTGCAACAAATACTTATATTTCCAAAATAACAATTTATATATATATATATATTGCACCTGACGCCGTATAAAAGCAATGCTTTAAAATACTTTTCCGATAAGAGTAGGTTGCCCTTTTTGAATTCCACGTAATAAGCAGTTATCTAACGCACACAAGGCAGTTTACTGGGTATAATCGATGACTAAGTATGGACGATTCCATGAAAACCATGGCAAGGTATTTGACGTTCGATTGAAGAATCTTACACAATCTTTTCAAGATATTTTCAAATAGACAGTCGAAGAAGTAAAAGCAAAGATCGTTTGACATTGTAATCTCTTCACAAATGAGATTTGCTTGTAAGTTTTCAGAAAGCTTCTTATTACTTAACGAAGAGATGTAATGTTCTGAGAAACATGGAAATAAGACCTTTGGTAAACGCTAGTAGCAATTCTATTAGTCTCTTTGTGATATAAAAAACAGATACTAAATACGTTACGAAGAAACTTTTCGAATGTCTCACATACATACAAGGTGTTTGAAAACTTCTCACCCTAAATTTCTGGAAATCTGGAAATGAAAAATTTCTTGAAACGCGTAAGATGTATTAGCGAGAAGGACAACTTTTTGGGCAAACTATTGTTTCACGCACTTGAACCTATTGCCCCTTTAAAAATGTTGGAGTTACCCCGTTAAGCATTTTAAATGCGTATCGAGGTTTATTTTAAAGCAGTACATTTTAGCGTTTAGATTTTTGAAATTGGTCAATTCGATTCACACTTTAAGTACTTAAATTGTTGTATTTTTATTTTCAGAGTTATTTGGGAATTCGAATATTTTTGGAAAAAACAATCAATCCAATAAATGTTAATAAGATGTTGTTCCTTGGCTAAGAGTGTATTTTAAGAATATGATATATTATATAAGTTACTTTTAAAATTTAACACTGACCGAATAGTACTGTTCTATTTAAAATAGAAAAGTTGACGACCACTTCCTACTTTCTAACATATCCCATTTCCTGAGGAATTTTAACGCAAAAAGAGAAACATGTAGTATTTCATTCCGATATCTTGAGAGTTTTAAAACTCTAAATTGATTCCTTTCTGAAATCGCTCTAGAAAGTTTCCTTAATATTAAATACGGCAAATTACTTTCCCAAATTGAGAAAACAATTCCGCGCATTAAATTCAAAACTCTACTTAAATATAGTTTAACTACGGACCCATTATATAGCAATTGGAAGGGACATAAAATAAGCAAATTGAATTCCAATCACAAATTGTATGTTGATTACTTCAAAACTAAACCACTGGAATAATTAATTGCCTTCAATTTTCAAAACGAGATAAATTAAAAATATGCACTTAACAGACGGTCTCGTTGAAAAATTGTGCACAGAGTACGAAGTAAAATCGAAGGAAATAATAAACGCAGAAAAGTCTTATGGGAGAGTAGATAATTGCCAGACAAATTGAAGGCAGTGCAAAGGCTTCGAGAATAAATATTCGGAAAAATTGAGAAAATACGTTTTCACTCCATTAAAATAACTTTAATAATGAGTTCAATCTAAGAGAGTACGTATTTAACATAAAATTTTCCACAAAGCAAGATAATGTAGGACGATATTGGAATAAAGTGGACTTAGGTTTAATATTTTCAATTAAAATGAAAATTGCACTTTATATTTTCAGAATTTTTATATTTTTTTTATATTTTTTAATTATTGGAATTCTGGTATTATGTAATCTGTATTATTGATTTTTTGCTAAAGAGAAGACACCATTAACAATTACTTATAAACGATCATTAAAGTTACCAGTTATCTTCCAAGAATTTATCTTTTTAATAATATTCTACATCAAAATTGTGTACATTGGAATATAGGAGGCGAAACTGTTGGATTGGCATTCCCGTGACGAAGTAAACGAAAGAGAACAAAATTTTCTGAAAGGAAAAATTTGAATTAAACTGTCTAGAAATTTCATAAAAAGCAAATATAAACAGTTTGTTAGCCTTTCGACAACACACAAATAAAATTAGTGTTAGTACAATCATGCAGTTCATCAAGTTAGATTCTAGCTTCAACATATAAGACAATGTAAGATTAAAGAATACAATTTATGAGTAGCAGAGTTGACTGGCAATCCAAGATCGAAACTTGCAAGTCAAGAAAATGTTGATTTCAATCATGTATCTTTGCGTTGTAAGTAGTAATTTTCAACAAACTTTCTCCGATACTTGCTTAACTCTGTCTTCTGTTACAAATATCATTTTGATTAAAATTATATGCCCAGAAATTAGGCTCTGCAATTAATTAAATTCCGTCATTCGAATTGCCTACGGATTAATAATTGTCAGTAGCAGTCCAAGTAACAAATACGTTAATCTCAGGTAGCAACGACCTTCATGGTTAGCAGTTGTCAACATGCGCAATTCCGACTTGTAGTAAAGAGTTGCGTTCGAAACCATTCAAACGAAAGTGAAACTTATTTTTGGCAATATCCCAAACGTAGTAAATGAAAGCGATCCACAAAACCTCAGAGGAAGAAAATATTTAATACGTTAACAACGGCCTGGCTGCGAAAATTTCATCCAATTTCAACAAATAAAGCAAATGCAGCAATATTATAGTACAATAAATTATAAGCTAAGCTTGAATCTTTAAAATAGCCTTGTATAGATACAATATGCGTCTTCTTATCTTGTAAATATGTAGGTCAACACCACGCCTCAAGTTTGTCTCTAGGGTTTATTGCTAATTAAAAGCTCAATAATTAATATTTGTTCTGGGATTCGCACAATCATTAATTATCTAACTACGTGTATATAAGCAGACATTTTTATTATCTGCTTGTATATACGTTTACATTTTTATATATTATTCGCTAGTGTCTCCGAGGAATTTAATAATTAAACACTGAAAACACAGCACTTGTTGATTTAACTTCAAGGAGTTTAACAAATGATTTCTGTTGATCTTGACAATTAGTTCTTTACGTGCCGCATCATTTTAACATAGTAGTAGTCTAGTGGTCTGTGCAGTTATTGCTGCAATACAATTTCAATAAAGTTTAGCGAAGAGAATACAACGATCTATACGGGTGAAGCAACCTGATGTGTAGGTTTTGAATTACACGCCGCTTCTTTAATGCCAAAATATATATTCATTAAAAGATTTAATTAACCCAACATCTGAATTTATGAGAACAAGCTGGTGAACTGTCTAGTAACTAACAACAAAAATTTCCTTTAACGAGATAGCATAAAGAAATTGTGAAATATGAGGCGGTGAAAGTCCACAGAGCACTGCTGAAAAACCTGTACTTTCGCAAAAATGTACTGTTTGCGAGCATAGTAGGCTGACAGAATTATAAGACCACATCCTTTTGAAATTGAAGAAAATCTGGAAGGATTCTTTGCAAATTTACTCAGCGATGTTTTCTTGATAAATATGATGCTGCTGGGAAAGCACTCAACACATTTTGAATATTGATGCTTCTACTAAGATAATCAACAATGAAAAGAACAACTAATGCATATAACACATACATATAAGACAAGAACTGACAGGACTGATAATGTTACCGCAGAAAATAAAATGACACCGCTTCTCGTGTTAAACAGATTTTGGTAAGGAAATTACGTTATTGAAAAAGTGTCAACGCTTAAAGATCATTGCTTGCATCTGTTGCATTTAAGACATTAAACATTATTAATAACATTAAGATATTAAAATGGTATCAAAGTTGCAGATTTAGCATAAAATAAAAAGGCATTAGGTTTATGAAACTGAATTTCAAAAAGTAGGGCTTCAGAATTTGAAGTTACAACCCAAACAAATGAAATCGATCTAAAACATATAAACCAGATCTGGCGTGAATGCTAACATCAACACAGATAAATAACAAGAGCACATCCTGGAAAAGTAATAAGTAATAAACTGGCAAATTCAGAGACAACTTAATCGCCGCCGAGGCAATCAGAATAGGATTATATGTTGTTTACTAAATGAAATAAGGCTAACCCTACATGATTCCCTACGAATACATTACAAACAATTATCATTTGAAATTGGGCATATAAAAATATCTATTGTTAATTGTTATAGACACACCTCAGACACACATAATTTAAATTTCAATTACAAGCACATTAAACATTGTTAGTACTTATTAATACTCTGTGTATATTTTGCATTACATCATCAGGAGATTCAAGCTAAAACTAATAATAAAATGATGCTCGCATATACACTTGGTGTTAACAATTTTAGTTTTAGTTTTGTATCTCCTGATAATGCCATGAGGCGAAATGTACTTACAAGTATTGATAAAATAAGCATTTTTTTCTCTTAAAATACCAAATTTCCGACCAAAATTTTCATTTATATTCTCAGATAATGTAAAGTAAAATTTATTGCAATTTCCTAATTAGCTACCCTAGTTTCATATATAACTCATACTTCATTTATAACCGAAAAGAACGACTCAACAAATTATATTTATATGTTTTTGTTAAGTATTAGCCTCTGTGAAATATCCAATTCATCGTATATTGCCACCGTTATAATTTCAGCTACTGATGAACTGTTGTGCTGCAGTTAGAAAGGTCATAAAAACTCGAGTGCTTCTTGTGCTTTCATGTTAAAAAATATGTCCTTCAATTACGATATCTGTGGTAGGTAATAATTAACTAAAGCGTCTCTTATTGAAAGCCACACATTAAAAAATAAATAACCAATTACCTTATCTAATATTTATTTTATTACGGAATTTTTTCGTCTGCAGGCGTCACTACTGTGACGAAAATATACCATAACTTTCGTGAACCCTCTCTCATTTAAAATCGAATGGAAATTTGGGGAAGATGAAATTACGCAAGGAAATAACGTTATGATGAACTCTGAAACATAAAAAAAGGTTTCCCTGCTTTCGCCCGCCGACGCAGGATCTTCAATTCGATGGGGTCTCCGGTAATCGCACAGACGCAGTTCTACCAACCTACGATTCGCACGCTAAAGTCCCCAGGACTAGCCTCAGTATCGCTACCAAATCCGTCAATACCAAACAAGGGAGCTTGTATCGGTAAAAAGCTCTCATTTCCCATCGCGTTTGGAAAAAGATCACGTGGTACATCGCATAAAACGAAAGAAAACAAATAATTACGACGGTTTACGTATGTTTTCGATTTCATAATAAATGCGACCGAAAATACTTCAAAATTTTTAATGTAAAGAATACGAAACGGAAAACAAAATAATGTGCCATCATTCGATTAAAATCTGGCAGATGGAAGACAACTTCGTGGAAAAGTGCGATTCGAGTTTGGGCCTATATGAGTATCTAAATGTTAGAGATCCGTGGATTGGCGATTGTAGTCATCTTCAGTGTTTCAGTTGTGCGCGTTCGATGTGTTCCTCTTGAAATTTTGCACATGGAATTCCAATTTTCGAGCGGGTATGAGCATGGTATGTTTTTCAAAGCAATAAGAGAATCCTTTTAGTTAATCAAGAATAGAGACAACCACAGATGCATAACAAAGCGCTGTAAACAAAGTTAGAAAAGAAAGAAAATATGGTGCGAATTAAACATCAATGTGACCTAGTATGTAAGCTACATATCATATAGCGAATAGCTTTCAATTAAGAAGAAAGTGAAATATAGCATGATAAAGCCTTAGATTAAATGTATATAATAAATATTCGGGGTGAATTAAAAATCCAAGAGTCAACATTTCTTAATAGAAGTTTTGGTCGAAGAAAATCTCATCTTTCCACAGCTTTGATGATTCTATTTACTTTCTCATCTGTTCATTTAGAAGCAAACTGTAATTAAAACTTGGATGAAGAGAAAGCTCTTCAATATTTTTAATTAGTCAAGAAAAACAAAATAATTTCTCCGAATAACATAAACAATTTAATATGTTCTCTGTTGAAATTAAAAAACTTAATACGGGATTAGGAAGGAAAATATTTTAAAGCAGATTTTTAAATATTTAATTTTAATTTCCGAGCAGATTTTAAATTACAAAGCATTTAAAAGCTTAATTATTAATGTGGTATTGTCAAGCGATGTTTAAAATTCGGCTCCAATCTAATAAATGCAACTAATCCTAATTTTAAAAAATTACAATAACTGATAAGATTGTTATAAAGCTTTAGATAAGAAAAATCCCACCCAAAGCCTCTTGAACACTTGAAAAAAAAAATAGTTTCACTTAAGCAAAAGATTTCTAGAATTTACAAAGAGCTGATACCAGGCAAGGGAAGTCTTCTATGCTAAAATCAAACTAAAGATTAGAGAGTAAGATCATAAATTTCGAAATTAATGAAAATGTCTAAATTGTATTGTTATCAAAAGATCTTATTGCCGCCAATTATCGATTTCCCTAGATACTTGAACTGAATTTTAATTTTTGTAAAACACATTATAGGTGTACACGTCATAATGGCTTGCATATTAAATGTGTACTCAACAAAACCTCTTCTCCTATCTATTTTTTCAGTCAACGCATTTTGTAAGATTTTAAACTAATTTAAATGTGCACAATTTTTTTATTTCCTTCTCATTTTATCATCAGAACTAAAAATGTCTGATTTGGAGCTCGTTAGCCTAAGTTTTAGGTATCGTGGCAACGCGTTCTGTAACTCTAAATTGCTTGTTTTTCAGGTTCATGGTGACTACATGAATGAAAAAGTAAATTCATAATGTGTATTCATTTCTTCTATCTTGCTGATACTCTTTTTCAAACATGATTTTAAGCAACTGTAACGCATTACCAAAGACTGACAATACTTGCATTATGAAAGGTGAGACTACTTAATCAGATCTCATCAGTTATCAATACAAACAAACCTTACTACCAGTTCTCTGAAAAACTTTAATCATTCCAATTTGTTATTAATATTACAATTTCAATAAACTACTAATTACTGGAAACATCGTGATTTAATATAGTTAACTAGATCCAATAATTGCTTGAAAATAATTAAACCGCAGATTTGCTGTTGCTCGTTTTATGAGAGTATTGCCTCAATACTGTAAAAATGCGCTACTTCTCATGAATATAAATTGAAAGCCTATGCTGCTGAATGGTAGGCGTCTTTAAGTTCCTCCCAAATAGCGAGCCCTCAATTCCCAAATGGTTAATTTTTAATCACGGAAGAAAGTCAGATCAGCGAAATCGTGAACACTCTCTCTTATTTGTGTAGTACGTAAAAGGATCTTTACTGGGTGTTGAAACACCTGTAGATTTGGCAAAATTTCAGCAGCTCAGAACTTTTCTTAATTCACGTTTATTCACGCTTGACGCGTTTACAATGTTTAAGCACTTTCAGATGATGTATTAAGTAATGAAGTAGATATATAAAATACAAAATTGTCTAATGTAACTAAACAACAAAATTAATAGATTTTCAAACATTTTACCTATCTAATCTGTAGAAATTAAAAGGGAAAAGAGATTGAAGCCACACACGCAACACAATTTATAATCGGCCCATAATAATGCTATGAACTATGAAGTTTCGAAAGAACCATAGCATCACATAATTCATAACGCGGCAAGTCATAAATCACAAAATCGACCAAATCATCTAAATTTGATTAACATTTGTAGTACTATAGTACGGCGTGAAGTGATTTATAGAAGTGGCATGATTTATAAAAAATATACAAAAACTGCCTAGTTGTTGCCTTAGAATATAAAACTTTTGTATGCTAAAAAAAAAAAACATTACTGTAGGACAAAGCAAAACTAAAATGGTGTAGCAGCATTCAAACAGAACATCATATATCAATAAAATTGAATAAAACAGTTGGAGTGGAACGATAAAGCACAAACAGCACATTTCGCATTATTGGCAAGTGGATTTGATAATGCAAATGAGACGATACAGTTATCAAAAATGTAAATTACTAATTTCCCTAATTTTGAGATTGGCTTACCGTTCCTAAATGGCGTGAGCTACACCAATCAACAAGGTTTTCGCCCGTGGGATTCAGTCACCGGCTGATGATGAGGACCATTCGTGTCCTCGAAACTTCCATCCCGGATTAATTATTATATATTGCCATATAATAAATTAAACTGATGTAGTGTGGAAATGCCAATACTTATGCGTTGTTTACCAAATGAATTAAAGTTGTGTTTTTGCCAACTTTATGTAAATGTTACACCTTGTTTGCAGCGATGACCGAAAATAGCAATAATAGAAATAGTAATTGAAAACAAAACAGTAATTACCGTAAACGATCGAATATCTGGTCTTTTGCATTAACGCAGAATAGCGGACGCTTTCCAGTATTCGAAACTACGCTTTGTATGGTTCTTCTAAGAATTACATTGGCATTAATTAAGAGATTAATCTCTTGACGCCCTCTACGCGCTACCATAACTTTCATTAACAACCCTAAAAGGGTAAATGGTCGGTATTAATTTTCAATGTAAACTGCCGAAAGATTAGGAATACTTCCGGATCTACCAACCGTAAAAGCAATTTAATTTGGAAGGAAAACATTTTTTTCTATTTTCTTCTCGTTTAAACATTACAGTACTTACGTAAATTGATGTTTCCAGAATGCATAATGAAATGATAGTTCGTAACATGAATTGTGTGAATAATGGCACTCTTTTCTAACTTAGCCCAAGAGTAATGGAATCTCCGAGTTCGGTGGTCAAACGGGTTTCTCTCGATATAACCCACAAGCCATTTCTAAACGGGAATGTAATACGTTCTTCCTTGAAAATTCATTCTTCCGTGTTCACGTTCGCCCAATAATCTTTCAGATTCTTCCTTCCTTATTTCAGAGACCATCATAAACGACGCGTCCTTATGACTAACGTGATATATTTACGACGAAAAACTACCCTCATTGCGAAAATCATAGTAAGAAGAAAAGAAGATAAACCTCCTTTTAAGCCGATTATATCAAGCAATTTTTACAAGTAATGGAAATCTTAATACGACTTCTTTATTATATTCAGTAACGCTCAGCATGCCTTATTGATTTCTAATGTTTTCTATTGTCACAGATTCGAGACATGTTTTTTTTTAAGAAATTAGCAGCTATTTCCAAAACAACGAAATAATTTAAGCAAATTTGTTTTTGATATCATCAATATATTAGCCCCAAACAAAAAAGAATGAACTCAGTAAAACAAGTATAAATAGCACCACCTTCGAAGTAAATCAAATTCTATTGAAAGCCTTAACGAACCAAATTCGTTTTAAGATATTTCAAATTCTATGTAGTTCAAAATATTATTAGATCTCTGAGAATAATAGAAGCTCCAGAAAAAGGATTACGCAATTGACGTGGATCTGTTACATCACAAAACATTTAGTACTTTAAGCCAAATTAAATTGAAATGCACACGTCTGCATGTCGATAAAATTACATCCAACAAGTAAAACCGCCTTTAACGGATAACTATGAATGTATTTACTGCCAAATCGCAGCAATTTTTTGTGTACTATCCAGAAAATTGACAAAATAAATCGAGTCCAAATTACTTAGAATGAACATATTGCAAACTAATTGAAAAATATGCGGATACTGAATTATTTCCACGGATGCTGAGCTATTTCCCAATACGGTTACCGTTATAAACAAAATTAAATTAAGATGTATCCAGTTAGTGTATAAACTTTTTGCACAAACTGATTGATCACATAACTTCAATTACCTCAACACTCTTTTATTCTAGGTAAAAGCTAATAAACTTGTTAACCTTTGTAACATAACGTACGCTACAAAGTCTTTCAAAAATTTTCAAATAGTTTGTAATTGCATCAAAGAGCGTTTAAACAAGTTGTCAGAAGTAAAATGTCACAATTACCATATCTTAATTACAATCGGTTAGTTTTTGTTATCTGATTCAGCAAAATGTCTTACAAACTTCACATTTCTAAATATAATTGGGCGAAAGTACCAAAATATAACGCGCCTTAGAGAGAACGATGTTGTCGTACCATTACGCGCATCCTTTTGCCAATAAACTGATTGTTGTGAGTAATGAGAAATGTTTTAGTATGCCCTATTCACAGATGACGAGAAACGAACGAAAACGAACAAAAAGGACGTTGGAAATCCACTAGACAATGTCAAGTTCAAAAATAAATCCATATTTGAGAACACTTAAGTGCGGTGTATCATTTTTAGTGAATGATATTTATTCACTAAAAATTTATCACTTTTAGTGAATATTGACCAGAAAACTATGGATAAGCAGCTACAAATACAAGAGCTACAAGGCCAACTAAAACGTCACACTTTTTTAAATTCCGAGAAACCGACCCCGCTCTTGTCCAGAGGACGATGAGGAAAATCACAAGAAAACTAACAACCACTGAAATATCAATAATTTGAGTATTAAGTATTATTTTATTATATTCGTTAATTATTATAACAATTAGTTTAAAAAGTTAAACAAGCATACATTAACAAGAGATCATTATGCAGCTACAAAGACAGACCAGGTTTAAAAGATAATTGTACACTTCCCAAGATAGACCAAGAAATATGAATTTAGTTCTAATAAAACTTCCTATTGCCAAAATATCTAATATACATTAATGCATAATCAATACATATCATGTAAATTTAGGACTAAAGTAATCCATCAATAGAGGTACTTCAACCAAATGAGAACACTTACCGGTCTTAAAAAGCTTTTTAAATAATTTAACCCTAATGATAAATATATTACAATTTTCCTCCCTAAGAAATCTAAAAATATAGTATCATTCTATTTGATACGGATAGACAACTTTAATAAATGCATTTACAAACGAAGATATTACAACGTCGGTATAGATAATCAGATAGTATGCACGATTTTATGTCGTCTAAACATGCAAAAGATAACGATATACTCCGTCGCGTGAGACTAAACCACTTGTAAAATACAAAATACCGTTTTACCGATAGTGTTCGTTGAATGCAAAAATTAAACTAAAATTACCGCAATGAAAAGCGGTAAATTTATTATTTATATCCAAAATTATATTTCCCTAAGTAGATTTTGCTCAAAGAATATTAATATTTTCATTCTAATACACAAACTAACCTTGTCCATATAATTTTTACAGCTAAATCTATATTTGACATAATCATTTTCTAACATGATCTGCATCTGGCATCTGAATTTGCGTTTTTGTGAGAATCCATTAGGCCATCATTTTCCATGATTTTGAATTTAGTATAGTAGAAATATCAACAATCCTATGAGTTAATTTCTAATTTATAAGTATCCACAAGTTGTACAAAGTGAAGAAATTGACAAACGCCCCAAAGACCGTGAGAACTGAGTGGAAGAACTATAAAGAATAAGTACAATCTGAGTAAAAACAAACAGCCAAAATCTTTAGCGCAGTTCACCATTTATTACGAAATCATCCTAAGAAGCCGTTTGTATTAATAAGGGACTAGGAAAAATAAAAGTTCCGGAAAAAAACTTGAAAAAAATCATTTAAAAACCCAGTAAGTACTAATTCGAACTTTAATTCCATAAATTTTGTAGTCGAAACTGCGCCGGTATGTAGCTGTACGTGTCTTGATGGAAAGAATCTTTTCTTTTTCAAGCGGGCCGTTTTTTGTCCATGTTTTTGCTCGACCGGTCCAATAACGACGAATAATATTTTCCAGTTATTGTTGGTCCTTTTTCCAAATAATCAATGTAAATGATTCCGCGTACATCCCAAAAACCTTCAAAAACTAAGTATCTTAGTTATTCCTTTTGTCTCTTGCCTATGTCTTTTATGTGGTAGTAATATTTCATGTTTCACCCTTAGTTATCTATGGACAGAGAAGCTCGTCAGGATTACGACGGGAAAACGGCTCAAATGAGAGGATTTTGTCATTTCTAGTGTAGTCACTCCCACTAGACGTACAGAACGACATCCATCTTTTGTGGACGTACGGCCACAATTATTCTAAACCCATTCACCCAATTGTGAACAGTTGCTATACAAGAGCAGATTTCATCCAGCTCAACTTTGATTTCTTTCGGTATTAAGGCTTTTAAAAGCGGTGATTAAATCACTGCTCGAAAACTTATATTTTTCAGTTAGTCTACATAAACAATGTATATAGCCGATGGATATAGCCGAGACTTTGACAGTTGTGTAGTGACCAATGATATTAGAAACAAACTATTTTCCAAACCAAAAATATATTAATTTTCGTACAGAAACATATGAAATTAGACATTTTATTTAAAATACTTAAATAGAGTAATACACGCTTATCAAAATTATTCTTTTGTCAACTTGTAAACTAGAGAGCGCCAGGAGAGAGCAAATTTTGCAGGTAAAGGCATACTAGCCTAGTAGATGGAAAAGTGAACGAGCCTAGCTAACTGCTTGTAATCAATAATAATTACGAGGAATTAGCGGTCTTTATACAAAGAAGGTAAATATGTCCGATCCTTCTTGATACGTTACAGTAAGACGAAATTAGAGGTAGAACTCTGGATCTATTTCATTCCTAACATTCTCTTTGACTAAAAGTGCACTTATGAATTCTAAATAAAAGCTTGTCCAATATCGCGTCGTAGCGTTATGAAAATGCGATCGGTTAACTGGGGAAGCCATTCTTCGTCACGGTAAAGCGAAAGAGATCGTATTTCTCAACGTAATTTCGCTGTTTCGCTTGACAGATACAGATGCAACTCAATACAATTTTTCATTTTATTTTACCGCTATACGGTAACAAACGACGTGGTGTTTGTCAAAGCGTTATCGACAACGTCCCTCTGAAGACCGTCCGGTTCCACTTCCTGTTCTCGGATCGCGATTTCCCGTCGTCCAAGCGCACAAAAAGAGAGGTATTTCCGGTATGTGCTCACGCCGTACCCATTCAACGCTGCTGCTCCGATCCTTTACGCTCTTATTTTTTACCACAAAGGTGCGTCGGTGTTATCCTTACGGGCCCGTAGCGGTCCCAAACGGGATGGTTAAATCACCGGGAAATAATTTTTATAGTATTTTGTTATAGGTAGGATGTAATCTGAAGTTTTCGACTGCACCTTTACTATTGATAACAGAAAAACGTCCGATTCAAAATTATACATATCACATATATTGCTAGGATATCATTTGTTTAGGGTGAAAATTTGATATATATACTGTTTTGATGACATCTTCCCTTCAATTTTCCTCCAGTTTTCCTTTAAAAATGAAAAGAGGTAATTAAAATTATGTTTTTTAATATGAAAAGTTCAGAGAAACGTACTGTTATTAGGGTCATATGTAATAATGAAAATTAGTATCATGATGGTAATCTACATAATTTCGATGTAACTTTAAGACCGTACAAAGACGTAGGCACACCAAGTAATTCAAATGATTGTTAATCATCGAAGCTGTCTTTGATTTATTTGATTTAACAATTTGGATGAAAAAGTCGAAATGAAGAATCGAGACATAAACAACCCTCTTCCGACAACGGCAAAATATCTTGAAAAATGTTAAAAATTAAATATTTGAATTGAATATTCTTCATAAACAGTTCAAATCTACACTCAGTAATAATAAAAATAAATTTTTCTGAATTCCTTAACAATGTAGTCAAATAATATAACCGCGGATGATGGAGAACTCCTGTACATTAAGGTCGCCAAACTCTACAATAACCGTCCTCCCCTTGTGGGGTTACACGAAGAATGTAGCGTATCGCACTACTACCACAGTAGATAAAATGGAATAACGAATAATAAAGGCCTTTCACACAAGATCGCATAGACAGAAACTGCAACTGTGTAGGATCAAGCGAAAATATTTTTGAACAATTTATATTTCTTTTAACATTGTTTTTTTCTTTAAACTAATTTATTGGTTTCATTTATCTATTTGTTTTGGTTTCGCTTTATCTGTTGCTTTCTTTTTGTTGAATGAACACTTACTTACCTATTCTACTTAGTACGAACTAATTATTAGTTTTTTATACATTTTTAGTAATTACCGATTAATTTTGTGTATATCGACAATTAGGCTGGACAGAAAAGAATTGTAACTAAAATGTAATAGATGACTCCTCTGAAATTTACCTTATGGTTAACAGTAATTTTGGCTACGAATACTATGTCAATACTCACGTAGTAAGAGAAAAATCGTTAAGAATTTCATGTAGCGTTGTGTAATATGAAAGCACGCTAAGCTTCGATCGAAGACTTGAATTATTAAAAGGAGCTAGACATAGAACTACAATCAATAGAGCTGATAATACATCGTTTCTAAAACAAAATTTGTATAAGAAAGTAATTTACCCGTTTAGACTACCGCAAGAACATCTAGATGATGCTTTGTATCTATAATGAAAGAAGTATCTTACTTAGATATGCATTTCAGTTTTATTATTACACTGCATATAATATACATATTAACTTTAAATTAAACTCGACATAACAATAAACAAATTGTATTAACGAATACATCCACAATTAGATATCTTTGACATTTCAGAAGAATAATTTAAACGAAATTAAATTAAAACGAGGTCCAGAGAGCGTTTAGCGATGCATAACTTTTCGAAAAAAGTTGTCTGCTGGTTTCGCACCCTTTCGTGACTGTTACAAACTATCTTTATAACCGAGGATAAAGCGACGACATGAAGTAGATGATTATGTTCAATTCATCAATAATTAGAGAATATTGAAAAAATGTCAGCTTTCCAAAAAGAAGCAAAAAAAAGAGGACGATTTTATTATTCACGATAGAAAAAAAATACAGCATGGACTATTGGACAATCCATGTACATACCTTTGTATCTTGGATCTCTAGTGCAAAACCCACCGGCGAATTATTTACAAGTTAAATTAAGTGCTGCGGAATCGATTTCTTACCTTTCGAAGTGCTGCCGAACCGTTTTTTGAAGAGCCGCAAGACCCTTCTGACGGATATACGATAGGAAATAGGCGATTTTATCGTTCTCTAAATCTTTCTTTAAGTTAGAGCTCGAACTTCCCTTTTCGGCATAAAAGCCGCCGCTAAGTTCTTAAATTTATTTTTAGTACAAACACGACCTCTAATACCTCATTTACATTTATGCAACGGATAAAGTTTAAATGGTAGAAATTTAGTGAAACTAAACTATACTTCTGATGCACGTACACAATTTCCGCCAGCATACTATGAACACTTGGCACACCATTGCACTTTTAATTTATGGGCAATATAAAAATTAAGAAACATATTTATTGCTGACAAAGGCAAATTGCAAATAATCTACTGTAAGGGTATAACTTGAATTGAGTATTGATCTTATATTTCAGATTCGCAATAAAACAAATTTAAAGTTGCCGTAAGTCAAAAATCTATAATTTGTATATAAAGTGGATACATCGCGTTACAAATAGATCTATAAAACATTAAAGATCAACCGCAAAACTATAAAACAGTGTAATACGGAAAAGTTTCTATTTATTTCTAACAGAACGTTCACGTTACAGAATGCATGTCTAAACGTTGCATAATGGCCTTTAGCCAACTCTAACAGCATTGTGCCAAACCCAAACGTATTCCAACTTTCAATAAGGATATTTTATACAAGTACGGAAATTAAGATTTCATTTTCTATTCGAGAAATCGACAAAGCTCTAATTAAGAACATCGGAAAACTGTGAAGAACACATTTAAAAAAAGCTTACTAATATTTCACAATATTGCTTATTCTAGGAAATAAGTCCTCAAGATTTGTTTTTTTCTTGTTTATTAAACCATTTCGCATTAAGACATTCATATACCTTATTTCTATATTGTAATGTTACAAATAAACAGCAACGAGATTAACTCATCTAGTGAGCTCAAGGGTTCATCTATGGGTAGAAAACCCGATTCTTATAAAAGGACTCTTGTTTTTAAACGAATATCTAAGAGACGTAAAAATAATAAACATATTATAAGTCCAGCCAACGACAATTATAGAGAGGACTCGCATTACTTATCTGTGCCATTTTTGTTCTCGTTATTAATATCACATCTCTCTACAGCAAGTTAGGTCATTAGTCGTATGAAAGTTCTCTTTGTTTAAAATTCTCAGTGATTTTTAACGTTGGAGTCTTGTGTGTGCGAAAATTTGAAAGAACTAGAGGTTGGAATATAAGAACAGATACATGTAATACTAGGCGCAATGATTGAAAATGGAATGAAAGATTTCTATCATAGAGTCTTTCCCATATAGGATGTAGGTATAAGTAAATTCATTAAATTCAACATTGGAAGTTGTTTAACTTCTCTTCAGTTCTTTTTATTTCCTTCTTCTGCTCTTTATCAATAATTTACAAAGATTTTCAAGAAATTTCTTTGAAGTCAAAAAGTAAGTAAGTAAATAAGTAATTGCAAGAGATTTTCTTTAAATGCATTGATACAAAAAATGCACATATAAGCTTTTCAAAATACTTTTAAAAATAAAATAATTTCAAACGCCCCACTAACAACCGAAATATTTCTGTATATGAACTTGAAACTTACTATTTAAAAATACTCCCTAAATATGCCTTCTTGCTAGTCTCGTTGTAAGAGGAAACCCATCTACAATCTGGTTTATTAATAGCGTCTCTTTTCAATCAATACGTTAGCAGCATTAACAATTTATTCAAAGCTGTATCCTACTCTCCATTACATTCCCTACCTGCTAGCTTTTTATTTTTCAACTGTTTGCTTCTATTGCTCTCTTCTAGTCATCTAAACATTTCCCAAATACGAAACAATAATTTAATATATGTATACTCTATCCTCTTTCACATATAATCCAAGTTCGTGTTGACCTACCAACTTACGATGAGTTATGGAAGCTCCCAGACTTGATGCTTTAGGATTGCTTCAACAGGATTCTCATCTTTCGCAACTATTATCCACCTGCTATAGTAGTTACATTACACGGGCGTTTCTTAATACGACGCTCAATTCTTAGTGTAAGTAGGCGTAATACCAAGTGAAATAGGAATCTCACGGCTTTAATCTCCTATACCTACCAGCCATGGGCGAGAACTACGTGGGCGCATTGAAATATTTTTGAAAAGGAATGGAGCATTCGTTAAAAATGTATATATTATTGAACTATATGTACTAATGTATGTATTTAATAGAAGAACAAAAAGAAAGGGAACTTTTTTTCAGTAGCAAAAAAATAAACGAGATGAAGTTTTAGTTCGAATTTAGCAAATTTACTTTAGAATCTCACCTGTTACCAAATTCTTCTTGAAACGATTGAACATAAAAATACATCAGGAACATTTCTGGAAAATCTGAAATTAATCCTGTTTAAACTTTATATTCTAACTACAGTCGTTTTGTTACTCGCCGTAATTCCACTTGACAACTTTTGCACACGTCCTAAATTACTAAGAAAAATTATAGGAAAAATTGCAACATGTTTCTTGCCATCTTGGAAGCTTGAATTGCTCATGGTCACTCTAGGGAATATTGAATCTGAAATATGCTTGAACAATTTCGTAAATCGATTCAAACAATTTTAAAATCCAGCCATTTTATTCGACCCATTTTCTGTTCAACGTTCGCTCAAAAGTCACTCTTGGTCTTGTTTCAGATCTATAATAAGTTGATGTTAAACATATCACGATTAAACACTATAATTAATAAAACTATACTGCCGTTCTAAGCAAAAACGTTGTAACTACTTGAAGTAAACTGAGCTGACACCTCCGACAAATTTATTGAGCAACAGCGCAACTTTTCCACTTGGCTCTATTCACTTGTCACTAACCTAACGCTACTAAATACGCTAACAAAATTTAACTTATCTATAATTGTAGCAGGTACCATTAAGTACTAAACCTTAAATATTTCATAATTCTAGAACAAGTTTGCCAATAAATAGCGTACTTTACGAGCATTTGAGCTCTCACTTCGACCTTTCGACCGGCCTGAACGGAATTGGGGCGAATTCAAATGTATTCCAACTGTAATTGTGACTTTACTGCCTATACGAGAAGAAAACAGCGCTAACCAGCCAGATTTTCTGACCTGGCATTCATCCAGAAATCGTTAAAATTTTCGATAATTGTTACTCGTTCATCACGAAGTTATACGCTAGAAGTCACGAAAAATAAATATTGCGCCCTTATAAAATTTCTTACTCAAGAAGATTTTCTCCTCAAAGCATTGTGAGGAAAAGATGACTGAAACGGTTTCAAATGCGCTCACTAAAAACCTTGTATTAGGCGAACGCCGCTTTAGGGTAAAAAAAATGTTCAACTATGTCAGAACTTTTCTGATACAAGTGTCTATTGAACCCTGCACATCACTCAAGTATGAATAAAGTTAGAGGAAAGTGCATAACAATGCACCTGTGGAATTGCATAAGTCACGTTCGACTTAGAACAAATCAATCATCTTCTGTACAGTCGAGATACGACCGCTCCGTGGCTATTTGAAAAAGACCTTTTGGCCGGATCAGTTTTAGTCACAACGAGGAATTGAAGGTTACAATTTGGGCGCAATTTTAAAAGCAAAAAAAAAAAGGATTTTTTTAAAGGTAAATGCAGAGCACTATGCACTATGAAATCAATATGCACAACTGACGGTGTAGAGATATAACAACGAATTTTTGTTATAAAAAACTACGTTGTCACAATCCAAATAATCCAAAATAATTAATATATTATTAATATATTATTAAATGAGAAATAAGAAACAACGCAGTAAGTTCAAATTTTATAGCGATTTTAAGAAAACAAGTAAAGTTTATAGTGCAATATTTCCACAACACTACTTTTAGGACACCCGCCGACAAACTCTGGAACCTAGCCTAATAGTATTCGCGTATCTGTATGTATATGAAACACATTATATGCGACTTCGGTGCCAAATTATTATAACACTGCGTTTCCCAATCAAATTTTGCATTTACGATTATGTATTAATATGTACAGATTTGTTATAACATCTTTCTGGAATGAGGAATTTCCACTCTAATTATAATATTCTTTGAAGCAGATTCCTTTATAAATTTCATCTGTTCATTTATCGTTTTGTAATATTGTAGCATTAACAGTTAGGCAACGAGGGTACAAGGTGAGTTAAAAATACTTTCGGAGCCTCGCTGATGGTGTCGGGTAGGCAGAAACATGTCCGTGAGTAGTTATTTTTTTTTGGATTCATTAAAGTTCATTTTTATATCTTCGATCTTGAAATCGGGACGGTACCTTCAACAATCTTACGTTTGTGGCAGGCTATCGTAAGAACCTGTTTCACTTTTCTTCAAAAAAGAATCGTCGAGTTTCCTTTACCACATTACCAAAAGCACAGGTACCAAAAGCATTCGCGACAGTCTAAAATATTTGTTTATAAGACTATAGTTGCGCTATACTCTGACTATGCGCAGAGTCTTAAACGTAGGTAAATACACACACATAAGTGATACGTTGGAAGTATTGATTTACGAGTGTGAATCAGAGATTAGCAATCCTAAACAAGTTGCACATAAAAATACTACATGATTTGCTCCCTGAGTAAATTTGACATAGATTACGTTTGTTCAAGAAATAACAAAACTAAAACAACCTCAACTATTTAAGTACCATGACAAAGAAAAGCTCGACATAGAAATCTTTATTTTCTAATATGTAAATTGTTTAAAGAAATTCTTTTACCTATGTAGTGTGATAAGTATAAGCCGAAATGAAACATCGAATATGGATAGCACAAGAAACATACGGAACATTAAGGAACATGGATATCAACATAGATTCGTGAAAAAAAAAATAAGAATACTAACAGCAATGTGAAATCAGTGCTATTGTATGGTACTGAAATATGGGATGAGTCTGAAAAAAAAAATGAACGAGAATACAAATATTTATAAACAAATGCTTGCGGATTAAGAGAATCTTCTGAATAAATACGACCACTAACATAAAACTCTAAAAGAGAACACAAATACCAATAAGAACAGAAACAAAGAAAAATAACGAAAACATAACCAAGCACCATGCACTGAAGTAAAACAGAACTGGACACAGAAACCGACACACGCCTCAAATCACTTGGAAAAGAGGAAAGGAAAAGGAACAAAAGAAAATGAGTAAAACTTGAAAAGAGCTTTCAGTAATGGTTGAGAATAAAACAGAATGGAAACGCTTCGTAGAAGCCCTATGTTCCGCAGCAAAGTAAAATTATAGTATTAAATTAATGACAATTATTAAATCCATGAATACACGGTATAAGCTTTATATCCTTTTTATTGTTATTTTTAAGCTTATTATTATTGTATCTCGTTCCCCGGCTGGCATACAATTACAATCATGCAAAAAATCGTCAAAGCAAGTGCGATTCGGCAATACATGTGAAGTCACAACGGCGCAAAATCAATAATTGTAGGTGAGGGCATGGTCTGGTCTTTTGAAGTTTAACGGCCGCTAGCCCTACTGTAGTAGAACCGTAACCATTTCCACAGAGTATTTCGATGCGTGATTAGAATGAATATAGAAACGATGTCCATAGAAAAATAATATCTATATTCCGTATACTGTTTTCAGCAGATAGACCTAACCTAAACATACTTTACAATTTTAATTTTTTCATAAAAAAATGATTATTCCTATTACCTTGTTTAGCACATTAATGATTCAGCGACTCAAAATTTAAAAAACAAGAGATTCTGTCTGGAGTACTTTACCGGTCATTTAAGAGTATCTTAAAAATATCGAAATGAAGGTTGCTCCAAATGTCAAAAGAAACTAAACAAGAGTTCGACAGAGATAACAAGACCGACGAAGAAATTAGTGCTATTATAAATACACCTCATGTTAGAAAAGTAAGCAAAGAAATTCACAAATTCCTTTTAAATGATTCGAATTTGGATGAATGTATTTAATTAACCTTCGCTTAGCGCTGCATTTCATTTATGACATCACCATTATCCTGAATTATTAATCAGTGATTGCTTAAAATTCGACCAACTAGCAAGTTAGGCGCCACAGCCTTTACATTATTAACGTAAACTTCCACAGCTACGATCACAATCATATGGGCTTCGGGAGCGGGCAAGGTGGTAGGCAACTGTTAACGCGGTAACTGAACGTGTAAACCACGCCAGAAGCAAAACTAACTGAGCGGAAAGCAGCTCATCACGGTAACTAAGCATGTGAATCACGCCAGAGGCGAAACCCAACTGCAGGGAACGAGGGAAGTGGCACCCTCTTATGCCGGGAGTGGACGAGACCTGTCACTGAGCAAGGCAAGAAAGAAAAAATTCCTATCGTTATACATGCTTAGAAAAAGACTATTGGGAGTACATGTCATTTTGGACCTAACACTTTCAAATTTGGATTTGGACCATTTAATGACATGAATTGTAAAATCAGTAATAAAATAAATAAAAGAATTTAGATGATATAATTATATTTTATAGAGTCAACGTTTATACTATTTACTGAACTAAGACATCCTTTAATCTCAATAGTAACAGCCGTCTTTCTTGCCAAGTACTTAGTTTAGATATCCTTGAAAGGTATATCGCAATATATTGTAACACTGTACCCGTGTAACTCCTCTTTCGCTTTAGTTTCCCTTTTTAGAATCGCCAATTTCTCTGCAGTCGTATGTACTCGCGAGTAAATACGACTAGTAATTACTCGCGAGCTGCCTTAATTTGTCTATTTTTATTTTAGTTTCTAGACAGCACGTTTTTCATTCCATAACATAAATAACCACCCAAATCGACGTATTCTTTCTCACTGCTTCACCCATAACGTTCCTCTTACCGAGAATCACATCTCGCTTCTGTAACTACGACGCATTACGGAATAGTACAACGCTCACCAATTGGTCCATTTTACTTAACTCACGGTTCTTATCGAACATCATAGCATCACTATAAACACACTCCAGGTCTACTACTCCACAATATGCACCCCCCGTGTGCAGTAAAGGAAAGACCATAATTCGGGCATTCATCTTCCAATTAGTGATATTCTGTATCACTGCAGATAAGTGTGCTTATACAGGACACATCTAAATGCGCTCACAGATATATGTAATTGGAATTATTGGTCTACAAGATTCGAATTATATTAATAAAAGTTTTATTACCACAAGGACGCAGACGAAATACCGGAAATATATAGTAAACAACAGGAATAAAAGTAAAATTTCATAAATAATTTTTGAAGAGAAAACAAGGGGAAAGTTTAAAAGAAGAAACAGGATAAAAGGTCATTATTTATTAGGTATTGTGAATATGTCTTACAGTGTATTAATAATAGGTAATCGGCCCCTGCACGTAAAAATTGTACAGCACTCACCGCTATCTACAGATCTCGTTTCGAGGAGCCAGATAAACGCACCCTCAGATCCTCCATCCTTGCGCCGCATTAAACTTTTGGGAAAAATAACCTTAAAACGGTATCTCTGTCAAACAAAACAACAAAAACGCCAAAATTAGCAAGGAAGACGTGAATTTGTTTTTCTCTCTCAACGAAAAACTTTTGCATCAGTGAGGTCGCACTTTCGCAATCCTATCACTTAGTAGATAACCTTAATAAATATAAACACGTATTATTCGGTTTCGACGAATGTACATATATTCGAGAGCATTCGTACATTGTTTTTTCCTTTTTCGCTTTTCTTTCTGCTGTTCCTTTAATGTCTTTATTATTAATCGTAACTCAAAAAGAAAAGATTTATGAATCAATTTATTGGTTCGAAAAAAGATTAAAACAGTTCATCTGACTTTTCCCCTCATTTACATATATTTGTTTGTGTGCACTAGAATAATAAAAGTAAATATTCTTCTATATAATATGTTTGTTAGAAAACTAATTAGTTAACGTCAAATGACTGATAATGTCCATCAAGTCCAGAAATTCATTTTGCAGACCATTGTACAACTCACACTAAACATCACCGAAAGTTTCGTTTAACATGTGCTAAATATTAATTAGATGTTATTCTGACATATGTAATAGATGTTTACGAGCTACTCAAGCGCGGTGAATTGATGCCAACATTTTTAGACATACCAGATTCGACCATTTTAGTAATCAGTAACGTCTAGGTTTTTAAAAAGAAAATGTGCTGGCTTCGACAAACTGCATCTGGTACACCTTTGTGAATACAGCTTTATAACTGTTCCTTACTTCCCCTGGGGTTTCACCTACTTCGTTGCATATTAGCCATAAAATATTGTATCTAATTTAAATTTATCTCTTGCCGCTCCTGTATTCACTCTGTATTGCAGATAAATAACACGAGAATTGTTTATAGAGACACATTACTTATTTTCTAGCAACCAAAACAATTAAACCTCGGATAATAACTCCAACGTGGTACATATGAATATCTTTCTTTTCTAATTTTGTTAGCGCTGAAAATGCAAAACAGATTATTAATAGTTTATCATGAAACTTTTCTTGTATATAGCTACATGTTTAATGTAAGATAATCTTTAAATACTATTCTAGCATAAACACAATCCTCAGCCTATTTATCGTATTGAAATACATATTATTTTAGAATTACTAATATTTTCGTTCTATTGAATAAATGTCAAACACGCTATGAATTTGGATACTTTTCTGTTCAGAGTAAAATGTGATTTTATTGGAAGATTTGTATAACAACAAGACTTTATTAACAAACAAAACGAATCATTTAAGGGTTAGTAGTCTTTGTACTAACACCTCTATTATTCATCGATTGATTTTTGTGAAAGCATAAATCGCATCAGAAACGCCAAATACACATAATTCCAAAAACTAAAACATTCAAATGATATCTTTACTTCTAACAAAATCAATCATCAATGCACTACTTCCTGAAATATTTTTGTATCTCTTCAATGATCCATTTACTTTAAAAGTCATTTTAGAATTGAAGTAAATGCAGCATCGGTTAACGATCATGTATAATTCGGTATTGTAGGAAGATTATGGGATCTTCATTGTTCCTACAAAATTAGTTATAGTATTATTCAGAATATATCTTAGAGCTTTATAAAAAAAGAAAATTCTTGTCGATAACTGTAAGAAAAGAATATTACCAACTGAAAAAAAGTGCAGACAACGCATTAGTAAATTCCTACTTTTAATTTTTTCTATAAAAAAATCAAATTAGCGTTAGCTCTGAAAAATAAATAAAGGTACAAGTTTAAAAACAATAAAATTAATGTAACTAAAATTCCAAATCTATTTCAAATTTCAAGGATTTTCGCTTATTAATTGTGGAGATAATTAGACGTTGCCAGACTTTTTAACCACTCCGTATACGTATAATCCACATATTATTTTTCTTGCAAATACATTGTAAAATGAAGATAAGGAACGAATAACATTTTCCCGCTAATACACTTAAGATATGGGCCCGAACCGATAGCACGCCAATGCTATTAGGCATATTTCACACACGAAAAGAAAACAACGCCGCCGTCTTAGACGTCGTTGTCGTCGTTATTCGCGATACCAACTCAGCACCACCTTTGCTACCCAAAATATGCATCTGGCAACAGTAGTATTAGTGCGGTTCGCGACTATTTATCTAAAATTATAAACACGCCATCGTGGAACACATAAAAACCGCCAAGACACTGTGATACGTCCTTTTTTTATAGTGCGCTGTTAAACGCACGTTTCGGAACGTTAATTATAATGCGACGCAAGAATTTTAAATCGGGATTTGAATTAAACACGATTTTTAAAAACCAATAAAGTAATGTGAGTGAAACGATGGTAAAAGTGCATTGAATATGTTCCCCGAAGAAATACGAAACTGGAAGACATCATGATGGGGGAACGATTATTAAAACCGGTGGATATTCCACTAATAATTACGTCGGCAAATTCAAGTCCGGAAACTGGTAGAAAAACGACACTTATAGCCCCTGAAACTGGAGATGTACGCAAATTGAGCATAGACAGTCGTAGGAAATGCTTCGAAACATCGCAAAAGTCACCTCAAACGTCTGAAAACCGCAAAAACAGTGTGGATAAAAAGGGTCGAAATGTCGGAGGTTCTCTGAAGTACGAGATCGGACGTAACGAGAGCGTTTCGAATCTAATTAATTTACCGGCGAAATGGTCCAGCGTGCGAATAAAGGGTACCGGATTTAAGGATTCCAGAAAGAGTGTCGTTAAGATCGAATCATGTAACGGTTTGCCGAATATTGGCAACAAAATGGATTATGAAAATCTCAAAAGTCCAATTAGCACCAGTTCCAACCACATGAAGCCGCATATAGGAAACGTAAGTTATGTGTGTGACTCTACCACTCTACTTATTCTCCATTCACGTTTATGTGTAGGTTACCTACACTTTGTCCCAACCAATGTTATTACCAGGATACAAAAAATTGTGCCCTCAAAAACATGTGTGTTATGATGTTGCATGGTTGTTCTGTTAGTTGTGTAAAGTCTGCTAGGCACATTTAATGTAATAGATGTTTAATATGATTACTACAAAACGTGAAATCAGTCGTACATTTCCTATTGATGACTAAAAATAACATTGCAATTGAAAATTAAAAAATTAATTTTAATTAAAATGTTTAAAATGTGCCTTCGAAAAAGCCCAAAACCATTACAAAAACGTATCCATTTGAACATTCCATACACAAACTCGTTTTGAGTGTAAATCATGTAAATCATCTTTCAACATCTGTCTATACGTTAAGAAATAAGTGTAAGCATGAGTATGTCGCATGGGTTATTTCAAATTATGTTATACTTTAATATTTTGATTGTAACTGTAATAGCAACGCTTGGATTGGTAATGCTAAAGATACGAAAATACTATTTCTATTATTACATCTTATCATTTTTTACGTTTGAAATAGTTCCATAAAATTTCAGCAATACATTTTCTGCCATTTCCAACAAAGGAAGTAACGTAGTCCTGGCTCCTACTGTACATTCTGATGTCCTTTATAGTTTTCAAAACAGCGAATATACTACGTCGAATGGAATAATTAACTGCATTAACTGAATATTTTTATTGAATAAAAACTAGACGAAAATAAATTAAAAATAACCTATTTCCACTACTTCCTGAAGACAAAAGAATAATGATTCATTAAATTCATCGCCATTGGTGAATTCCAACTAGCCGAAGCTTGCTACCATCGCAGAATTTGGAATAATTAATTGTGTTCTGCTCTGTAAAGGTCGATATATCGCTCATTTCTGCAATTTCAATGAATAAGAGTTTTAGATATTCTCATTCATAAATTATATTTCTCGTGTGTTCCTTATTATTGTATCTTTTTAGCAATATAGCAATTACATATATGTTACTTCTACAAAATTCCGATTAGAGACTCCCACAATAGCAAGATAGCAATTGGCAATGTTCGTGATTTAAACAAGGCAGGACCAAACTAAATAAATTATACACTTACGACGTAAGAATATTGGAACCGCCTTCAGTATGTAAAAACAAGTTTTGGAAATGAAAACAAAGCCATCAGAGACTACAAATTTTACCACCTACCTATGCTCTAGGTTGTAATCCAAAGATCGCTTCTCAGGCACGCGATATTCACCTTACCACCATTAATATTCGTTTACTTTGCAGATCTTTACATGCTAATATATGCCGATAATACAACTTTCATCACCTCAAGATACTCGATACAAGAAACAGAAATTAACTTTAACTTGTATCGTCGATTTACTGGCAAGGAAGTTAAAGCTAAACCCAATTAAAATAAATTCTATGCTTTTCCATCCGCGGCAGAAAATAATTCATAGTTCTATAAATATTCGGACAAATATAAGTTCTTTCGCACAGGCTTGATTTCTTGGTGTTAATCTCCAGGAAAAACTTCATTGGGATCAATATAGCATACAGCTCGCAGACATCGCATCTGTTCCGTAGTCTACGAAAATCTATAACAAAAGTATGTGCTTGTATCAGTTTATGGCGCTAAGGTTCGGTCACATTCACACTATAGGATCATCTTATGAGGATGGATTATTTAGTTCAGCTTTACAAGTTTTTATCATTCTACCGAGAATTTATTACCAGTTATTTATCTGGAATGTAGTTTATTATTTTTACCAGAAGAGACATTTAAGTGCAACCAGTTTCATAATTTCATAATTATTATACCCGAGAAAGACACGAGTTACACTACAATAGAACAAACTCAAAAATCGTACTTTGCACGTTCACTACCTGAGCATAAGAATATCTTACGGCTTTGACGAATATATAAACGGTGGGTTTGCTTTGCTGTAATTTATGAACGCCTTTTATTGTTTACCTTTTCTGTAAACGACACATAATTGCTTAATTCTGTATTCAACTTTGCTCGTTTTCGTTTTCTTTTCTTATGCTATTCTACGCATAACACTTTTCTTAGTTTATTTTCAATAAGAACTTTTAGTTTGTGCATCTATTTTAACTGATTTTATGTATTCTTTCCCTTAGAATCAATAAAGATTACGTACTTGAGGTAATGAACTCTATTGACTTAATGAGAATTATTCATTTTGGAATGTAGTCAAGTGAACAATGAAGAGAAATTAGCATATATAAAAATACTTTGAATAGATCACTTGGAATTATGTTGGAATTTTCCGACATTTGAAGTAATTAATTACTTAAAAAAAAAAGCCCTGCGGTAATTATTACTTTTTTGAAGTAATTAATTACTTCAAAAAAAGCCCTGCGGTAAGGAATCGAACCTGGCATCTCCATCTCATTTTCATCATGTACCGCGAGAAGCCGGATTATGTTAAGCCATTTGATTGAGCCTGCCATTCAAACAAAATGTCGCTTAACTTAAGGGTGTAATCTCTTTCAAACACTGGGAGAGTCGTTGTTGCATCTATGCAATAACAAATTCACTTCTTCTGTTGGTATCATCCTGATTTAGTTCTTGAATTAGTTGTCCTGCGACAGCGATATATTTTCGGTCATTTAATAATGAAATTATTAATGCTCTTAGGTATCTATCAAACTTGACTATAAAAGGATTTTAGCAAGTGTTACAACAATACGATTGCACACATAAGTTGCTGCTAATTAATATCAATGCAAATTGTAAACTTCTGACGTTCAGTCACGTCTTGGCAACGGCAAGTCATATATGTTCTGTTAGACGTAAATTCATGCAGCAGTAACGAAGTAATTTATAACTACAAAATTGTGATGGTAACTCCACCAGATAGGAAACGAGTTATAAAAGTTGGACCTACCACGCCAGTTTATTATTTTTTTTTTGTAATTGCACTTTTTGTTTAGCATATATCACTCTTTAATGCAACTTTCCTTGTTTGAAAGCTTTTGGATATTTCAAATTACTTCGCTCTGATGAAGAATGCGATTACGCTGGGAAAATATTAATGGATATAATAAAGAAAACAGATGGGTGTGCTTAGTAAATTTAACTTGAATTTACTCGCCATTTCGTACGAAAGCAAAGTGCAGAAAAACAACAGATAATAAAAGTAGTTCTCTCAAAATAACAATGTATGATATACATTAGGTAGTTTCTATATAAAAAGTAAATATTATTATTCCATCAACACGAAATATTTTGGTTCTTCGTGCATAATCATTGTAGAATAGAATCATGCCTGAAATAGAAATAAAGTTCTTTAAACAATATAGTACTAAAACATTAAGATTAATCCGTTAACGAGTGAATGATGAAAATATTTTTCAAACAATACTCGTGAAAGTAGAAGTACATTTACGCGAGGTGCTTGACATACCGCAGCAATTTGATATAATCGAACAGGAAAAGTTGGAAACAGCATACTATGAAACAATATCGAAAGCGAAGTTTTAGTTTCAATAAAAACATATTAAAACATTTCTTTCTATCCTCAAATGTGTCCGACAGTATCAAAATCGAGGATAAATATATGGAAGAGTCCAATACTCCGAAGCTCGTAACTTTATTTCCAAGGCATTTGTTCCGCTTTTTATTATTGAATTTTAAGTACCCTGAAAATAAAATATGTCGTGGTAGGCATGTGACGGTAATAAAGTGAATACATTAACCCATTTATATCATACTGCAAAAAGAAAATAAGTGCTTCCTCTCGAAAAAGTTTTACATTCCCGAGTAAGTAATACATGCGAGCAAGTAATACAAAGCGTGAGGCTGACGAAATACGAGAATTAGAACGAAGAAAAAAAACAAATTGTATTGCATTTCAAAGTATCCAATGGCGAAATTAGAGCAATCATTGTCAAAATAGAAGAATACCATTTAGATAAAGTTAAAGTTTCAATGAAAAATCACTATAAACAACCAAAAACAAAAAAAAAAAATGCCGGGTCGTACACTTATAATATTATGGGAGACATATCTATTAAATAGAAGTCCAATTTGCAATACAGAGGGCCAACATAACTGAATGAAATATACAAATAGCAGAGAAATTAGGTATAAAACTCGAAGCAATAAGTTACGAAGTAGTAAGCAAAAAGCCCAGCTGCATGAACAAGTCATAGAAACAAAAAAGGCAGTAACACAGTAGTTACGAGTTCAAAGTGTACTTGAACAACAAATAGAAAAATTTGACGAACGCATACAATCTAATTCGCAATATCTGTCACAATAGATCCAAATCAGACGCGATCTTACACTTTTAAGCGGTCGAAAGCCAAACGAAACACACAACAGACGCATTGCACATTATTTAGACACGAAAATAGGACAAATCAGTCACACGGTCAACCAAGACGCAAGAACGAATTGGAATGGTCGAACACAGAACCTTCGAAACGCAAGGGTAACTGGGTAAAGACGCCAACGATTTACAACAATGGGTTGAACAAATTGCTGAAAAATTACTTTCAAGCCTAAAACATTCCCAATGGGTAGAGGAAAATGTTTCCACGCATTCTTTTACATTTTAAATTACAAACCTTTATATTTAGTCGTAATATTTCATATATGTATTTAGCTAATGTATGTAGAATTATGTTGTAATTTTTGAAGAGTTTATATATTTTATTTATACATCGACAAGCGAAGTAGTTAGTATTATTTTTTTTGGTTCTTGATCTTGATAGATCTTAGATTTTTGTTGGTAATTGTAACTTGTACGACAGTAACATTAATGGTATAGTATTACTAGCTGTAACAAAACAAAATGGGAAAGTTTTTTCTTATTTTCAAAGGCCCATTAATTATAGCGCACATTTTGTGTAATCCAAATTCAAATATAGTACAAGGTGTTCTTGCTACGTGTGCATTTTCGCTAGTTTTTCAAATCGTTACTTAGTTTCCTGACGCATCGTATCTTCGACGAGACTTTAAAATTCTGGGCGATATGTTAGAGGGGGTATTGTAATGACTCATTACTAATGAGTCATTAAAGTGAAATACGTGCACTAAAATGCCAATGTTTGATTGAACATTCTGGTATTCTGATAATTTATATTTAAAAAAGACTCCATTAACATTACTTTGTGGGGGCTCTAGTTATATTCAATAGTTTATCTGTTGAATATATTGTTCCTAAAAACACACAAAACCCATACAACAAATATTATTTGAAATCCAACAGTATAAATTTACAATGTCAATCCATAACATAAAAAATAGCCAACCACAAAAAGTGTCAAGTCATTGGAATAGGGTTCCTGGGACAACGAGTAAGCAGGTGGATGCAGGAAAACATATTATTGACAAATTTTATTGCAATCAACAATGAAAGTATCATATTCATTTACAATTGTTAAAATGAATAGAAGTGCTCTGACGAGGATAAAAAAGAAAATTAACATAGAGGATTTGGAAGAAAACAAAAATTGCTCCTTCTTCTTCACAATGAAGATCAAGTGAAGTAGACGACTAACAGCGTTGTTTTTCAAACTAGGAGAATATGGTGATCTGTTCTGAACAAATTAAACGTGTTAATTGTGATATTTCAGATTGATCATTGATCATAATTATGTCATCAATCTGTATATTAATGAAATTAAAATTACCTTCACAAATCTGAATATTCCAAATTCCAAATTTCAAATAACTCGAAGACAAGCAAACGTTTTTATAAACATTTTTTTTTCTTCTAAGCCTATAGATAAAAGAAAGTTTCTCATCCGAACATCGTTGCTTAAATTAATATACATTTACAAAAAGACAACTTAGAAATGCATGGAGTTTACTTCTATACCATTGAGATTGGTATTGATAAACTAGAAACACATTAATATATCTCTATTACTGCAAACTTCTACATATTCAACGAATTTTAAAACAGCATATGCAAAATGTTGCATTTTAGACAGTTCACGGGAAAGCGTCAATCTAACAATAGACCTTTTATCGCTGAAACAATTGCTAGGTTTAGCGTATTCCGGATGCTGAGGATTTCAACATTAGGTTTCTAGAATTAAACCTATTGTTCTACTTTCGCGGTAAATTTTAGATTTCGTATATTTCGAATCTATAAATACAGCATCGTCTTTTTTATGTCACCAAGTTTTCTTTTCCACAAATAGCTGCAACCTAACAATATTTTGACACACTTCTTTTTTCTCAATACACTACTTATTTATTGCGATTAATCTTGTTAGTTGTAAGTTTTAACACTGTTATTTATAGCTCAAATGAATTCCACAGAATCCATAGATGTCAGAATAGTGGTAAAATAAAATACAGCTCGATCAAACCACACAATCATGATATACGAGCTTGTCAAAGTTTAATTATAGAGAATGATAAATGTCATCGTCCAATTTTTGGTTAAGGCAATAAATGCTTTTCCTTATGCTAAACAGTATATAACTAATGTCCAAAAGAACTACGTGAAAACCACATGCCTGAATTTGTGACAAAATCAACGGTTTGACCAAATTTCTAACCATTCCTGAACCGTAACACAATACGGATTTGTTTAACCCAACACTCAACATTATTCGGATATAATGTAGCATGGTCTCAATACGTAGACACAGAATATTTTCCACATTTTTTTACTATTTTTTTTTTACTATGAATGAACCTTTGAAAAGATAAGATTCTATCGTTAAGTTTGTAAAACAAATTTCCTTTTGCTTCAGCATTCTGCATTGTTGAACGAAATGAAACTTGACAACGAAAAACGTTCCTTTTACAAAATCTGTTATGTTGGTTACAGGTATTGTCCTTGGGGGCCGATGTTCTGCCAGAGTACAAGCTGCAGAACCCTCGGATCCACAACTACACCATTTTACACTATTCCCCGTTCAAAGCCGTCTGGGATTGGATCATCCTTATATTGGTGATGTACACGGCCATTTTCACACCGTACGTCGCCGCGTTTCTGCTCAACGAGCCGGATTTCAACAACAGAAAATCGAAAAAATACGGCGAAGACCCGATAGTAATAATAGACTTAATAGGTAGGTGATTATTAGATGTGAACGGCTTATCTTGGCTTGTCAATCTATTTGTAGCAAGATTGTAGCAAGTTAGTAGTTAGTAGTAAGTATTACCATGTAAATGCCTCATAAAGGCATTCACTTGGGCAATGAAAACATTTTCAAAAACAATGTTCCGAAAGAGTCTATAGACGAATATATGACCACCTTCATATTTAGAAAAATATTACTTCAACTTTGCTTTTTTTCAAGAACTCAACTCAACTCATTCAAGAACTTAAGTCTATTAATTGCTCAAAGTGTAGAAGGGTATGCTGCATAAATATTTTACCATATACATACATACGTATCTATTTTTGCTGTAATCTGTGTACACAGGTCTTAAGCACCAATGTAAATATTCAAACAAATTAATTCCATAATCCTTTGTTGCAGTTGACGTAACATTTATAGTAGACATATTAATAAACTTTCGAACAACTTACGTAAGTGGTAATGATGAAGTAGTATCCCATCCTGGACGGATAGCGGTCCACTATCTTAAGGGGTGGTTTTTAATAGATCTAGTCGCCGCAATTCCTTTTGATCTCCTTTTGTTTGGAAGTGATACCGACGAGGTAAGTCTCCCATCACTATTTTATTCACTTAAAAATAGCTTTTAGTAAGTGTTTATAGCATTAAAGAATCCCTTCTAAGTCTAGTATTTTTATATGGTTTTCATGTAACAGCAACTTGCATTATTTTATAGAACTTGACACTAGTACAGTTATTACATGATCTTTAGCACTTCAAAAATATTCACATAAATGAATGTTTTCGAAGGAAGTAAGTTGTTAGGAACCATCCATGTTTATAATCCCGCAACTAGATATTATGTCAAAGTTTAAAGATTAAGATAAAATAAGAGAGTTTAATAGTAATATTTGAGTTTTATGTTTAAACTATCATCTTCTTTTCTCTAGTTGGGCTTGGATAAAGATGAGGTAGCGATGAGTTTGAGCTTTTTTGGACAAAAATTATATATCAATCAGCTTATACTATACATACATATTTTAAAGCGATTATTAACTACTATTATGTTCTAAAAGTATACTATTTCTACTTTATATAATTTTTGTCCTACAGTATTATTACATTATATATATACAAAAAGAAGTTTCTTCATTTTTACACCTATAAAAATCACTATTTTTATTGTTTGCTGATCAAAACTCACGCTTTCGCAGTCAGTTGCTTATAACTTTTACAACAAATATCAAATTACAATACAAATGTACAATTAACAAAAATGAACTAGAGTTGTTGCTACGTCAATGAAAAATCTAAGAGAAATATTAGTATGGCATTAAATTGGCTGCTCTTACATAAAAAGGCCATTTATAAAGTGCTAACACTATTACATAATAATAAAAAGGAATGAAACCTAGTTTCTGCTAAATAATAACACACGTTGCTCAAAATATAAATACAATTTCCATTAATTGGAAAAAGAAGTAAGGTAATAATCTTGAGATATATTGAGTATTATTTGTTCTTGCATTTCATTTATAAAATTCACCAGAACCACAAAAGCTGTGCCAAGAATAAGTTCGCATTAATCTAATTAATGAAAATCACATCACGCTTAGTTCTCGCATTACTATTTGAATGCAAGATGTTTGAGTATTCACAGACAATGTGCGATTTTTAAAAGGAACGATGCAATGTGAAATTTTGCGTGAAAATGGCGAAAATTTTCAGAGAAGTATTTCAACTTTTAACGCAAGCTTACGGAGATGATGCTACGAGTCGTACACAATGATACACTTGCTTCGAAAGTGGTCGTCAATCAATTCAAGATAAAGCCCGACTAGAAAGGCCCTCGACTTTAACTGATAACGCCCACGTTCAGAAAATCGAGGTGCATTCAAACCGTCATTTGAGTGTCAGAGAACTTGCAGAAGTGATTAATACCTGAATATAACATTTTAATCGGCAAGCTGAACATGCGTCGAGTTGCAGCTTGTGTATTCTGCCACATCGCACAACTTGAGTTGTCTCACTCGTATTTGTAATTAACCTGTGTTACAATAACAGCGTCTTAATAAACTTAAAAGGCTGCATAGGCTTGTCATCATTAAAAACTTACGAATTTTAAATTTATGGGTTCGATCTAACATCTCAGCTAAAGTACGGTCTTATGTAAAAAATATCTAATGGATCCTAAATAATCTCCAAAAACCTTCTATTTGAAAAAACCTAGAAATGAGGCCACCCTTCTCAGGGAGAAGTAAAGCAACTAAGAACTCCCTCTTCCTCATAAAGATGGAATCAGGAATAAATTAGCTGTGCGAAAGTTAGCGAGATAATTACTTCAAAGAGTATTAAAACCAACCCGAAAGCAGAAACAGGTGAAATCGTACATACAAGAATAATACTTCAAAAATAATAGAAGCGAAAAGAATGGTGAAAGAAAACCATAGAAAATTTGAAATTAAAAGGACAGAGCAAAGTAAGTGAAAACGGTGTTTCATAAACAAGTTATTACTATTAACCATAAAATCGTGATCAAACAATAAATGCTTGGTGGCCAGTGCTTAGTTATGTCCAGCGATAACCGAATTCGAGGAAAGGTGTATTCTATTACAACGTTCCTGGCACTCTATTTTTCCAATATATGTACACTAAATCATACAGATTAGATATGATACTTAGAGAAGACAATTGGCGGCTGGATTGGCTTGTCGATAAGGGTTTTCCGTGCATGATTCAGTTCGGTGGAAAGATTCTTGGGTTCAGAGACTGTGAACCAAGAAGCTAATGGTAGAACTTTGTACCGGGTGATGATGTGAGGCAGCATTGAGATATTTATTCGTGTGTATGGGTTTGCGATAAACGGAGTAACCCAAACTACCATTGTATGACTAGTACATCAAAGGAAGGAAATGCACCGTCCATAATGAAATGAATGTACGTATATCCACGATTAAGATGGCCTAGGAAGAGCAGGTTTCGTATCCGGTGAATAACTTCCATGAAGATATTGGCCGTGATAGGAGAGAAAGAAGAGCATATGGCAGCACCAGGTAACCAGATGTTTGTGAAATTGTCTTTGGAGTGTGGAATACGTAGAAATGAGACATTTTTCCATAAGACGATCGAGCTGTTCGATGGTATTGATTCATGGAGAAGGGTTTTAGTAAATAAGGATGTTACGTCTAGATATCCTCCGGTTCAATGTGAATGTTGAAGATGAGTTCCACGACGTGAGTTAAGTACATAAAAAAGTGTACTCCCCGTGTATTTTGTGAGGATGAAGGCCAATTTCCCGTGCTAACAATAAACCTAAGATGTATGAGTATTGGGAAGATATACAACCGGGGTGATTAGATTTGCCTAAGATTAGACTTTTTGAGTTTCAGGGGGAATGTTTGATTATTTGATGAGGGTTCTAAATTGCCTTAATTAGGAGTGAGGTCTCTAGATACGGGCGCAAAAGCGCTGTCATCTAACAACTCCATCATTTTATCAACATACTGAGAGTGGTCAACAGCTACTCTAGCATTGCCTTTATCCGCAAAAAGAATGGTAGTGGATAAATTAGATTTCAACTTCCTATATAACTTTGGAAATGTTGAGTGTAGAAAATTTGACCGAATCAACTGTTTTAAAACTGAATTCCTCAAGTAGTGGTTTTCGGAAGAGCTTCAACAAATGCTTCGACGGATAAAATGATTTGTTCTACTAGAATGGTTTTTGAGTAACTGAAAAACGATAGTATGGATTTCTCATTCCTTAGATAATTGATAATGAAAGAGTTACAATAACCTGTTCTGAAATTTGTGTATCAATGGTAATTTTTAAGCTATTATTAGCTTTAGTAGATGTGGTTCTGTCGAAGAAACACCAATTGTTAGCGCTCAACATCTCTGCCAGTTATCAAGCTCAAACCAGACCCGTTTGATTTTCTTAATCAAAGTAGACAAGTTAATTCGGTGAAGAATATTGAGCAAAATGAAGCAACAAAACGAAAAAAAAGAAAAAATTGAAAAAGATTATCTTAAATGTCCAAACGTCAAAATATAATAAAATTTAATCAACATTGAAAAATTTTATTCGTTCATTAACCATGGCCAAGAAATGTTCGAGAAATCTCATAGATGTCTCTCAATTTTAATTAAATAATAATCACCTTCATTAACGCATATTATCATTATTGTAAGCCTAAGATATATTATAGTGCAATTAATGTGTTAAAAACGTCTTAACATTCGCAAGGTATATGTACTTCAGTTTTTAAATCTTGTCATGGACGCCAAAATGAAGTTTTCCTAGTCTACATAAGCCTTGTTACACAACGAGCATTTCAAACAAAATATATTGGATGTGGAACAATGGCATTGAGCGAGATAGCGACGTGTTACGTTCACGAACTGCTGCTGCACCATAAGAAGAGCTATACACATCTGTTATAAAAGTTACAGCGCTTCGCTTATTAATCTTTAAAGATATCTCTTTTATTAGGATGCAATATTCCTTACCACAGTAATAAATATTGTTGATATTGTTATCAAGGTGCAGCGAACCAGGGGATTCCAGGTTTCCAGAAAATAGTTCTAATTTAGTTAAGTACTACATAAATTACAGGACCAATCAAAGGCAGCCTTTATTATACATCAGGCTAGTGGTTATGAAATGCCCTATTAATCATAGATATTTTGAAGTAATAGCATCAAGTAGCAAAGAAACGATAAAACAAGGTACCTTCGATAAAGTAGGCATTAAATATATAATGTAGATAATAAAGTTGCTTCCGTATGCGTAAAAGTTTATAAACTGAAGATATTATTTCTAGTGTCAAGTCTACATTATACTACATTATACATCTTTGAAAATAAGCAAAGGTCTAAAAATCACCACTTACGTATACCTTCATTCATAACCAAGAGATAAATTTCTTGGCCTACCGACTTTTACTACGTTGACGTTTGTTGTTTTATTACCATACTTCATCACTAATTACACGAAAATTTAGTGTATTTCTTCTTAACGATGCTACTACGATACTAGTAGTAACCACTCTAGCAAATTCATATTGTACTAGTTTAACAATGTACATATTTTGTAAGGAACTTTATGACTTTACAAAAATGGCGATGTACGTAAAGAGAAACTACTAGATGTATCATTACAAATAATTCAACATTGACTTTACCATTTCCAAGACTAACATACAAAGAGAAACTAACTCTAAAACTAGTAGTGTACTTTTAAACCTCCTTAATAATTAAATTATTCTAAAACAGGTATTTTTTAGCTTCTTTTTTCAGTTTTAATTATCCTAATGGTATACTGATCTCCAAGCTTAGATTCACGACTTGTGAAAGGATACAGCTGTATGAGAGATTTACGTCATCTAAACTTGGTAGATCTGTTTTATTTTCAACATAATATATAGTCTGATTTATAATGATAAAGCCGTTACGTGTTTAGCGATTTTCAACAGAATTACGTCATAAAAATGTGTTAACAACAACAAATCTCATTATTATTCTACATTTCTAACTATTCTCACTATTTTGAGATTTACATAATTAGACGTTTATAACAGTTTGTTCTGAAAAAGACACACATTTCACAAATTGTATTAAGAACAGACGGAAATAATAAAATTCCTTTGTATACAACACTTCATGGAAGAATTTTGAATTTTGAACTAAATTGTTGGCTTTACTTCTCTTCCTGGCAAATATCTAAACGAATACTGTCACGAATAATAATTACACATAAAAATGCCCTCAACAGAGAAACAGTAAAATACCCAACTACAAAATTTCTCAAAGGATCTTGGAAATCCATAAACCCCTAATGACTCGTTATAATTAATCAGACTATATAAGAACATTTTAGCGTGTATTTCTTATGTTGGCATTTCAAATTGTGCGCGCTTTAGCGAACCAATAATGGAACAACAATTTAGCTTCCCTCGTTTGTGTTTCCTTTAATTAATTTTTCTCTTTTACTTCCTTAATTAGTTATGGTTATTTACATTTTCTTTTCTCGAAATTAAAAATAAATTTCGGAGAAAACAAATCACCAGAGCTCTGCTGTGTTCTCTATTTCAGACCACGACGTTAATAGGTTTGCTAAAAACTGCACGATTACTGCGATTAGTGCGCGTAGCCAGGAAAATAGACAGATATTCCGAGTACGGAGCTGCTGTACTGTTATTGTTAATGGCAACTTTTGCACTAATAGCTCATTGGTTAGCTTGTATATGGTGAGTAGTTTTGCAGAATTGGGTACAAATTGTTGATCCATTTATAATTAAAAAAAAAAAAACATGCTATCCAAACTGTATTTCCTAAATTACAAAATTTGGCCTTCATCTATATTCGTGCCGAAGAGCATTATAGTTTTTAACTTTTTTCAACACTCATATTAATTTTATTCCTATTATTATAATCAGAATTATAATAGTAATTATAATTAGAAAAAACCTAATGTAATTGAAAGCACTTTTTGAAGAAAGCTGCAATTAACTATACCAGAGATAATACTGAACCGTGAAGTTCCAGAGATTGTGACGATTACATCGCACTAGAATGCTTAAGTTTAATAAAATTAGCCTAAAGCTGTGCTCACATAGCGTAATGTGAAATCAGTGGGTACGTGTCGTCCTAAAGTTTACAGAATGCAGCCGTTCACATTGCAGTGTAGTGCAGAATTAAGAAGGTTAATTATTTGCCAGTCACTACAAGATGAGAGCTGTATTTATAGTTTCACAAAGACTCAGTTCTGCACGAATGGTACGGGCATGGTTAGACGAGAATTTTGTTTTAAGATGGACAGGTCGTAATAGTCCTTTAATTAAATGGGCACCGAGATCGCCCATCGCCCCGATATTAACCTGTTTCTTCCAGAACCATTAAAACTATTGAGTATGCGTCAGATCTAGAAACAGAGAACCTACGCAAGAGGATCCGACAATCCAGCCCCGAAATTTTAGACGAGAAATTTCAGACAAGTTGATTAAAGTGTTTTATGTTTCAACCCCGGTAAAAGGTAGCAAAATATATTTTAGCTGTTGTGTAGAAAACGCCGATAAAAAGCGGATAGCTCTCAAATCAATTCTCAAGGTCTTGGATTGAGAGACTAGAGATGATACGGAGTTGAATACTCTGGGTATGTATGTAAATGATTCCTCAGGCTTACCACACGTAAAAGATCTCTAGAAATAATAATGGTAGAAATGAAATCACTCATTCACGGCAAAAGCAACACAGCTTTCGTCAGTGGCGTGGTAGTCAACAATGATATTGATTGCATTGTACCAACTTTCACAGTGGGCCTCAAATTTTCCATTAATTTCACACTACCCTATCTGAGCGACACAACTATAAAGCAAAAAAAATCACAAGAAGGAAATTGTTTGTTTCATTCAAAATTCCAAATTATTGTGCCTCTTAGAAGATAAGTTTTCCGGTAACTTTAAACTTACAGCAAACAGAACACTAACCAATGGATCAACAGTTTTTCCCAATAATAAATAATAGTACAGATTTATTAGAATTAAGTTTTTGCTTTTGAATTTCTACATATGTTTATAGATATATTGTGTGTTAATAGATATTTTATTAGTATCGTGTTTGTGTATGTGGACTGTTGTATATCAGACACCATTTGAAAGTTCTAGATTACTTACATCATACAAAAAATAAGACATAATATCTTCCGCTTCTAAATGGTTTCTGCTTTAGTTCATAATAATAACTTTAAAGAAAAACCATTTTCCATTTTTTTTTACAAGTTTCATAGGAAATAGGAGTTATATGTGGTAGTAAATAGTGCTTTTGCTAGAAAACAATTTGTTTGATTATATTTGTAACGAACGTAACAAAACGCATTATTACTAGTATTTAATTTACAGTTTAAATAATGGTTACCATTTCAGGATTTAGAAAATATTTTAAAATTTAATCAAAGAAAGTCTACTAATATTTAAAAAACTGAGCTACTGATACCATAATGCTCTACTTGTAGTTTTACCTTTACCGGTTTCATAATCACATCCTTATAAATCCTGCAACTAAAGCCAACTTTATTTTAAAGTTAACTCTAAAACAGATTCAAAAGACTCGCGTTTTATAAGCGGTCTACCTTTGGCTAAAGGCGGTTCTCAATGCAATGTTTGACGACACAATTTTGGTAATATTTGTATTAACATTTTGATAATAACTAGTTACGATAGAATGAACGAAGAAACAACAAAAAAGGAATGCTGCTCTACAGTAATTTCAATACCTGTAGAACGATATATTCTAGATTGCTAAAACTACTAGATTGCAATTACTTCTTTTTGGCAGCGTTTATTAACAATATTCACAATTGCAATTATATATTTTTTGAAGTCTCTCAACTGCATTCAACAGCTTGCAACGCTGCAAATGGGAGATGCCAATGTTATTCAATAATATGGTGTCAAAATATCAACTGATAAGTAAAAAGTTTATGCCGTTCCGTGGTATAGGTTATATATAGGTTAAGCTTCAATAACTTATGCTAGGGAAAAATTGGATATTAAATACCCTGCTGTGATTATTCGCCGTAGAACACTCTTGAGACCGGTGAAACAACAGCGGACAGTCTGTGCATATGTGCATCTTTTCTATGCGGTTTTTATGTAGCCAGTAAGATAAAAGGCACGTTTCTGGCACATACTCGAACCCGACGATGACACTAAGCCGCTAAGATTAGATTTTTGCCTCTAACTAGAATCGAAAATTGTATTTAATCAGCATTTTTACAAAAATCGTATCGTTTCAAAATTCGCAGTATTAAAGTGATGCAAATCCAAAGTTTATCATTAATCGTAATCGGCAAATTATATCGGCAATATTATAAAAAGATCACTGTGTGGTGTGCATTACTGTACGATAGAATCATTGGTCCGTACTTTTGACTCTATTGTTAACAAATATTCAGTTATTCCCACGTGCTAAACAATTTCCTGTAAAAAAATTAAAGGGATTCAATTTAATGGTTACAAGACAACTGTATTTTCAACGGGATAGTAAGTAATTTTGATAAATTTTGATGCGCTTCGCCGTTAGATCACAAAAAACAAAAAAATAATGCCAATGAAGAACGGGACGTAATCATATGCGCTAACGTTGAGGTTAATTTTGCACAGACAACAACGCAAATAAGTTGACAAGTAGGTGTATCGCATGCATTTTGTTCATCATTAATCGTAATCGGCAAATTATATCGGCAATATTATAAAAAGATCACTGTGTGGTGTGCATTACTGTACGATAGAATCATTGGTCCGTACTTTTGACTCTATTGTTAACAAACATTCAGTTATTCCCACGTGCTAAACAATTTCCTGTAAAAAAATTAAAGGGATTCAATTTAATGGTTACAAGACAACTGTATTTTCAACGGGATAGTAAATAATTTTGATAAATTTTGATGCGCTTCGCCGTTAGATCACAAAAAACAAAAAAATAATGCCAATGAAGAACGGGACGTAATCATATGCGCTAACGTTGAGGTTAATTTTGCACAGACAACAACGCAAATAAGTTGACAAGTAGGTGTGTCGCATGCAGCTGTGGGAAGGGTAAAGAATAAATACCGCTGTTATCGTATTCAAAAAAACAAACGAAATATTTCCGCTTGACAATCACGAACGAATTCAGTTTTGTTTAAATATTATCGAAAAATGTGCACACGATGAACACTTTATTATAAACATTCTGTTCACGGATGGGTCAGCATTTTTCTTACATGCCGCGCGTAATCCTGTGCAAGTATAAATCAAAATACACGTGGGATACGAAGTCGATTAGCACGTGACCAGCTAATCGACATATTACCTATACCATAGACAATATCCTCAAAAGTTGAACGTATGGACTGGTATATTGGGCAATAATATTATTGGTCCCCTTATTGTAGACGATACCTTACCCACGCAAAAATACCTTGAGCTATTGCAGAACAATGTCATTCCATTTTTACGCAGAATACCAAATCTTGAACTACAAAATATATGGTTTCAACAAGACGGCTACCCTGCCCACATCAGTATGGTATCATTACAATATCTTAGAGCCACTTCGTAACAAGGAACAATTAGTTGACCAGCCAGATCACCTGATCTATGACCGAATGATTTTTTTTCTTTGGGGCTACGTAAAATCAAAAATTTACACATATGAAGAGCAACAGGCTAACAGTTTGAATGAATTACAACAAAAAATTACTAATTGCTTAGAATCAATTACACCATACATACCGGACTACATTAGGAATTTATTACTGTAATATTTTGATGACAGTCACGTACACCCACCCGTATTCCCCGTTCCGTATATATCTATGGTAGCGTGTGCAGTATTGTATTGTATATGTATACAGTAGCAGTACTGTATATGTTATTAAAGAACAACGAGGTTAGCTGTCATCAGCGCCATAACCACCATTAAAAATCAAACCACTTAACCATTATTAAGAACCACTAATAAATTCACAATATACACCTATCGGATACGAGGGTCCATCAGTTGGTAGCAACACCCATCCCTAAAAAAATCCTGTGTTGAGCCAAATATCTTCAGGGTGACAAATTAATAAAGTTAATATAAGTCCAGCCAACGACAAGCGTGGGGAAGGAATACAACAGTTATAAATATCAATTAAACGTCTCTCGTTTCGCATCATCTAAATTCTCAATACTTATTAAGAACAGAAGTACAGAACTTATTAAGAATTATCCTAGGTGTCAATGAAATAAGACCATTAGCAACGGAAACTAAGGATAATTATTTATTGATTATTTTTTAAGGAAAGCGTGTCATAGCATTAACGTCGGGAGAAGAAAACTAGATGGAGTACCAGAAGGATTCGTTCAAAAAAAATTGTGGAATTTTGAGAAACTACCAAAGAATCCCTAACTTTCTTCTAGTCAATGAACATACGTGCCTCCCACAAAATTTATAAATTGTGCTAGAAATAGTAGACTTATATTGTTACCCTGCACATTTTACCCACCGTCTTCGAGCATTAGAAACAATTTAATGTTTATTATGAAAATCCAAACACCAATTGGTAAGAAATAATTATTAGGTTTTAATTTTACCAATACATTTTCGTTCAAAAATCCTGTCGCTACGATAGCGCCTTTTAGCGCCGATTAGCACATACCTTAATGTATTTAACTGCATGTATATGATTGCGCAATATACAAAATGAAAGTCAACGTCTGAGATTAGGTTTGTAACTACCCATGTTTTCATGAGATCGATAACTTCAACAAAACGATATCAACAAGTACAAATGAAACAAAATATCGAATTTATCGTTATTAATTTGAGTGAATTTAAAGAAAAAAATTCTTATAAATTGTGCTTTTTTTATAGGTATGCAATTGGTAATGCAGAAAGGCCGGTGCTCCATTCAAAAGTTGGCTGGCTTGACATGCTAGCTAACGATACGCGTCAATTTTATGGGCCGAATAACACTGGCGGGCCAAGCATAAAGAGTCGCTACGTCACAGCTCTGTATTTTACGTTCACTTCCCTTACCAGCGTTGGATTCGGGAACGTGGCACCAAATACGGATGCAGAGAAGATATTTACTATCTGCGTAATGTTGGTCGGATGTAAGTAATTAATTCAGTTAAATTGCTGGTAACTGATTAACGTTATTTCCTGACGATAAATGTTTGTTGTTTATTACGTAAAATCTCATAAATTACTTTTACGAAAAACATCGCACCAGTACAAACAGGTAAAACACAAAAAACGATCTACGGAAAATCAACTACCGCAACCGTTTTCAACCCTTAGACTCCAGACCCTTCGTTATCCATTAACGAATAATTATTTATTAATGGCTAAGTTTCCTAAATAAAGAACAGGATATCTGTTGAGTTCAACAAAAGTAGTAGTTACAACTTCTCCAGTTATCCAAAATAACAAACTAATTCTAAAGAAAAGAAAAAATGAGCACAGTATTCGCACTTAATAATATTTCTAAAAAGCGAAGGCTATAAAATATCTCATTTAATAGCATTGCTAATACATCAATTAATAAACCGACATCTTCTAGAGTTGATGTTTCCCAAATCAATGTTAAATTGGACATTACTATTATTTCTACTGTGTCCTAGAAATCCCGAATTTTGGTGGTAACACTGCTGCTTGAGTTGAGTACATAGACGTGTAAATAAATTGTCTGTAATTGTCAGACCAAACAGATTAATTGTGCTGTCAGTTGTCATTTTCGGTCTTGTACAAATTATTTGGTTTGATTTTGTCTTATCTTCTTTTCAGAGCTCATTAATTCTCTTTTTCAACTTGTATTTTAATAATCACTATTTTAACCAGTTTTCAGTATTAACCGGAAAGCCAAGATGTTTACGTCTGAGCTAGACGCATACATTCTTATGGCCCACTTTCGAAGTGCAACTCGCAACCAGGATGGAACTTGGTCGTACAGTTTACAGTCTTGCTTCGATCAGTTTGTGGAAGCGTTTCCTAATGAAAATGTTAACTATAGAGTTTTCGGCCATCACAAACGTCAGATTATAAATCGTTTTGAGAGAAAAAATTGTATTTGTAAGGATAAACCAACCGGAAGACCTACAACATTAACTGAAGCTGTTGTTAATGATATTGAAGAGCGAATGAATCAAAGCCCCAAGAAATCACTGCGAAGGCTCTCTGCACGGTCAGGTGTAAATAAAAGTAGTTGCGCAAAGGCTCTGCATAAAAATTTACATATGTATCCCTATCGAGTGTCAGTTGTGCAGCAATTGTACCCTCGTGATTATGAACAACGTATACTGTACTGTCAATGGTTCAACGAGCACCTTAATAATAATGATTTGCTGGATCTAACCTTCTTCACTGATGAAGCATGGTTCTATTTATCTGGTTATGTAAATAGCCAGAATTACCGAACGTGGGCTACGGAAAACCCTCCCACTTTTGTTGAAAAAGAGTTGCATCCATTAAAAGTTGGAATTTGGATTGCGATATCAAGAAGAAGAATAATAGGGCCAATATTCTTTAACGATACAATTAATACAGAACGATATCAAACTGACATATTGGCAGAATTTATTAATCAGCTGCATGATGATGAAATAACAAGGGGCTATTTCCAACAAGACGGAGCCACTGCTCATACTGCACAGACCACCATAGATTATTTGCAACAATTTTATGGAAATCGTATTATAAGCCAAGGCTTGTGGCCACCGAGGAGTCCAGATTTAACACCACCAGATTATTTTCTTTTTGGACAGCTGAAGAATCATGTCTATAAAAACCGATTGCATAATTTGAACGAACTTCAAGAAGCAATTAGGCAAGAAATTCAAAATATAACACAAGAACAGCTCGGCCATATATTTGAAAACATGAAGCGAAGAATAGCATTGTGTTTAGAAGCAAATGGAGAACATTTTCAACAGTTTTTATAAATAAACGTATTTTCTACTCATCAGTGTTATTTTCATTGAATAATAGTGTTTTTAATAACAAGTCTGTAAAAATATAACCTCATTCTGATTTATTGCTTGTCATTATTCAGAACAATATGATCTTGTCGTGGTTTTGTACCACGCCACTGGATTTCACCAACTGTAGATAAATAAAATCCGGATTACCAACTTAATTCGCGTTCGGGATTTCTAGGACACATAGTAGAAATAATATAAGTGAAACATTAATCCTTACAAGTTATCGGTTGACCAGTAGAAAGTAGTAGTAGAAAGAAATGCAGTGCACATCATCCATAGTAACATTCATATTCTCTGTTTCACATATTTACGTAGCGACTTAAGCAGCATGCTATAGGCATCTATTTGGGTGCCGTTTTAAGCCCGGATCCCTGCGATAATTGGCATTCTGCCAGCCAGATACAACACAAGACGCAACAACATTCAATGCGATTGTACGAAAATACCGGCCTTATATTATAATTTGCCGGAGAAATCCATAAAAATACTTGAAACTTTCCTTTTTTCTTCAACTTTCAACAATCAAAAAAATATATATTTTGGATTATTAACTCTAGTCAGAAATTACATAACTTCAGAATAAATAATCTTGTTTACAGCTTTAATGTATGCCAGCATCTTCGGCAACGTTTCGGCGATAATTCAACGTTTGTACTCAGGAACGGCACGATATCATACGCAAATGCTAAGAGTACGTGAGTTCATACGCTTCCACCAAATCCCTAATCCTCTGCGGCAACGATTGGAAGAATACTTTCAACACGCATGGACTTACACCAACGGCATAGATATGAACTCTGTTCTCAAGGGTTTCCCCGAATGTCTTCAAGCTGACATCTGCCTGCATTTGAATAGGAATCTCTTGCAAAACTGCTCAGTGTTTGATGGAGCCAGTCCTGGGTGTTTAAGGTAATGATACTACTAAAAAAATCAGATTGAAACGTCTCAGATATAATTATAATTTATTTATGCCCTAGAGCGTTGACGCTAAAATTTAAAACGACGCATGCACCACCAGGCGATACATTAGTGCACAGAGGGGATGTTCTGACGTCGTTGTATTTCATATCAAGGGGATCTATTGAAATCCTTCGAGATGACATTGTGATGGCTATTTTAGGTAAATTCAAATTACATATATTTTACACAACATTTACGCAACAATTATTTTACACAAATTTACACAACAATTCACTGTTATTCAGTGAATTGTTGTGAATTGTTGTGGTCAGTCACACAGTAAAATATCTTTAAAATGTAACAAATTCTCCCATTAAATTTGGTGTTAATACTTGTATTTTTGATTCGTTTTTATAGGTAAATTTGATATATTTGGGGAAAATCCCTGCATCCATAATACTCTGGGCAAGTCCAGTTGTAATGTGCGAGCCCTAACCTACTGTGATCTACATAAAATCCATAGAGATGACCTTCTAGATGTGCTCGAACTTTATCCGGAATTTTATAGCCATTTTATGAACAATCTAGAAATAACCTTCAATTTGAGAGACGTAAGTTATAATTACGTTTACTATTCGAATCCAAAACATTATAAGCTAAATTTTAAAAGCAGCAAAATTGAGAGTGAAATTTCTGTAATTCCGATTTGCTTGAGATACTAGTTCGCTTTATATGAAACATTAACCAGAGCAAATCTAAATTCGGATCCTTTTAATGTGAATTAATACTGCCAACTGTTAAAGCTTTTGTGTTTTTATTCAGTTAATGGATAGTAATCTGGATAAATACTCAATATAAAAGAAGTTATTGTTGTATTTAACTTTTTGTAGGATGAACAAGCTGGTGTTGTGCCGAAGACTCACTTTTATCAAAGACCTCAGTCGCATGATAGGGAAACCAAGTACTTCAGAACGTTCCATACAAAATCTAACGGCCATTCCAGTAGGGGAAATTCCGTAAATGGTCGGCAAGAGTCCCAATGCAGCGAGGAATCAGAATCTGGTACGATTTGAAATATACATAAATTAAGTTTTGTGTACTTTATTCAGAACAGTTTTAGTTTTGCATATAACAGTAAAAGTTCAAAAAAATTCGTTTTCAACTTTGCATTTGGCAAGAAGCACTAATCCTAATAAAAATGATAATTGCAAGGGACAGCCGGACATGCCTGCCATTCAGAAAGCAGCAACATAAACCAAGCCATCCTACCGCGCAGTATCGTCGTAAATCGAGTGTTGGCCAGAAAGCGCCAACAGTTGTCTGGTTTGCCATTTTAGATGTGGGGTATTAGCTGGAAGGCAAACAGCGAACACAAGATGGATTGAAAACACTCTCGGAACGACACCGATAACGCGGAATAGGCAGAAACATGTCCGTCGATAATATTTTTGTATTGGTTTTGCTGTAAATGATTCCATCAATACCATAAGAAAGCTGTTTTAGCATTTTTCTGTTGGCTATTGTTTCCAGGCATTTCCTGGTGTGTTTGTTAAACGTTATCCTCTTCGTTAGATCAACATAATCAGTTTACGCGCTACAAAATATATAAGATTTGTCAAAAAGTTGTTCGCACCAGTCGGAAGCAAATAAACAGAGCAAGAAACTTTGAAATGTTAAAGGTGTGTCCAAATTGGTCATCAAACAATAACCAATCTGCCACAATTTAATGATTACGCAAATTAAGACCGAAACTATGACATCTTACACGAAAAATTGTTGTTAACTTTCAGCACGTACTGAAAAATTAACCATTCTTAGGAACTCTTTTCCTTTACAAATGTAACCAATTATAAGTTAACCTGACGCAGGTGTATTAGTCTATTTTGAATATACCGTTGTTAGATAAATATATGCCATGTCGTTGAGTTGACTCTTGACGTTCTGCTGATTAAACTAGTGTTGCAACTATTCCAGCATATGTGAAAGGTTTGCAACATCAAATATGTTCGCCGTGATAAAAAAAAATTCGAGCAAAGTCTTTTCAACGTATGGTTAAAAAGCAAGAAAAACATCCAAGGGAGCTATTAAGTTTTTTTTCCATACCTCGAGGCCTACGTACTCCAATAAAATGTTCACCCTCACCAACGTAATCGACCATATCTTCCCAAACAAGTTGTTCAACATTGTCTTTCTTTTGCATCTTATGCAGTTCCGATGACATTTTCGATATTGCCTTCAGTTTCACTTTCTGAACTCACACTTTCTTCCAAGTACTTACGGTAGGCGTCGATATTCAGACCAAATATATTCTAGCAATAACGACGGCCGTAAAACAGAACGGTGGCCTTTTTTATCATTTACTGTAACATAGCAAAACTGAAAAACTTTTAAATCGCCATTAATTTTTACTTGAATTATCTCACCGCCTCAAGAGTAGAAGCGAAAAAAGGTATATCTATTAGCAAACCTTGAATTAATTGATTGTAATTTTTTCAACTTTGCGAAAATATCAACATACTCTCCACTACACAAGCTATAATTCGAACATGTACTACATAGGTTCCCAATATCATATCAACCATACCTACTGTATATTTTGTATTCTTATAAAACATAATTAATGCGAAAACAATATTTATGTAAATATTATTTGTTATATATTACTTCAGGTCACGGAATTCTGGAATTTTCAACAGATAAGGCGGGTCAAGATGTAACCCCGATAAATCTAGACTTCGAGGAAAAGAAGAGATCGACCACTTTAAATTCCATAACAGGTACGTTGACAACTTTTTTCAAATGCCTTCGTTGTCTCTTTCCATTTCTAAAGCTTTAAATGCATACGAGATATAGATTATCAATGACAGTCTTGTAAGCTCTTCTTCCCGTTTACGGTGGGTATTCAATAAGACTTCTATTCAGCGCTTAAATTGTTCTTATTGAATGTACATCGTATATGCTTTGTAATCAAAAAAGAAAAGGTAAATAGAACTTGTTGATTGTCTTTTCCATAGTCTGTCTTGTTTTTGTTTTCTTTTTTGAGTTTTCTTTGTTTTCACTGAAACGTCTTATACTTCCTTATTTGTTCAATTCGATGTTCATAGATTTAAGGTAATAAAGAGAAGTAAATATGGCATTACTGTAATCAATATAAAAATAGAAGATTTCAGCATAAAATATAATTACGCATTCTATTATTAGCACTTTACTGAAAATAGTTATAGAATACCAGTAATGCTTTATTTCCATTCTAAATGAGAATCAATGTTAAATGCTATCGACAATACATAACTTCCACCACTTTGTAATAATAACAGTCCACTTTCCTGCATTTCGCTCATATCAATCCGTTTATAATCCTAGTTCTCTGATAACTTTTACCTCCCACTTTACTTTCTCGATTAATCATTCAGAAATTAATTTTTACTGAATGTTTAATTTTTACATTGAATGAGAAACAAAAGCAAAAGTTGTAAGTAAAATAATTCGCTGTTGCATTTGTAAAATCCAAAGTTTTCATTTTTAAATCAAAAGGTTCGAAATTCCAATTGAATCTCTATATTTTGATAGTTTATAATATTTAAAATTATATATTTTCGAATGCAGTGAAAACCTTAAGCACATTAACCTATGATAGACGTTTTGAATTCCTTGTTAGTGTGAAACTATAAAATCTTATATTACATCAGGCAAAGTCTCAACAGTTCATGTTTTTATTCCAAGAAATAACTAAAATTTCACAGTACTCCGACATTATGTGGTGTTTATTTGATTAAAAATACTGACGACTACGAATAAGGCAGTATACTTTACAAAAAAAAGCATATAGAAACTGGTCATTCGACACATTTACGTAATTCCCTGATTCATGCTTATTATTCATCTTTAAGATATTTTTAACAGATTATTAATTGAAAACTGTTATTCTCCTTTTCCTCTCTATAAAAATTATTTATTAATCATGTCTACATCCTTCCGTGTTCCTTCTGCACCTTTAATCCTGTAATTACACTATATACATTAAATATTGAATAAGTTTATTGTGTATTCACATCCGGCCACCGAGTATATTCCCACCACCATCACCATCACTACTACTATCACCAATCACCACCGTAATCCGTTCGACAATCAAAATCAAAAATCGACACACAAAGTCACACCAAAATTGCTATTTCGGAATAACGACGTACCGGGGCCTCGTATCGAGATTGGTGGCAGAGATGCGAATAATAGTAAACCAAGTTGAATGTTCCTAGGCATGCTATCGCAACTCAAACGAAGTATCCCAGACCTAAGGTTGCACAAAACTCACCAGCCGTTAATAGGTAAGTTCGATGTTTTGTCAGAATCACAGGTGATGGTGCTCCGAGTATTATACTATATATACTAAGATTGTCGGGATACTAGCGTACTATTTTTAACTTCTTGCATTAGCGTCTTTTACTTGTTGCTACTTTTGGATAGAATCAAAAAGTTTATTTTAAAGTAATGAAAGTTGCATAACTATAATTTAATTAATGCTGCAGTATGATACAAGTAATATTTACTACAACTAAATAACACTACAAGAATGAATTCACTATATGCTGACGAGATTCAGTTTTAGGGTTTCCTAAGAGCTTCATACATACGTAATTAAAATAAAAATAAGGAACGCCCTAAAACATTATCTACATTTAACACGTTAATTATTGGATGCTAGTTTTGCAAAATTAAAAGAAAATGTGCACATCCTATCGCGGATGTGAACTATACAACTACTGCATAAAGTACATTACTTTTTTCGAAATTATATGAACGTTATCCAAATTTTAAATCGCTTTATAATAAATTCAAATCATTTTTTATATTTACTATATTAATAAAGGAAGTAAAATTGTTCGAGATCACGTCGTATGAAAAAATCTCGCAGATATTTTACCTGTGCAAATACCATCTTTTAACCTTCATAACAATAGACAACTTTTTTGTTTAGCTATAAAACTAAACGCATTTTTTATGTAGTTAGTCACAACTATAATTTTTGATAAATGACATTTTAGATATTTTGCTTTTTGTGTCTTCTTATTATTCCTTGGATTAAAAAAGAGACAGAAGCTTGAAGTACATGAATATACAATTAATCCAAACTAGCACGCATCTATGTTCCCACTAAATGTATGTATGTCTATATTTGTAGTTCTTTTTTATCTATCATAGAAATAGGTGTTGCCACTAGATTATCTTCATAGAAGTGTATTAGTTAAATACCCTCACTATTTAAGTACAATCGTAAAATTTGTCTCTTTCTATTTATTAATTATTGTTTTATGTATTTGCAGTCGAAAAAGCTAATTGTTTGGAAAAAATAAAATTGTACTTAAAAAGTAGATTAGATAGTTGGGATTGTAACTAACATATTGCATTGAATGACATGTTTGCATTGTTTGTTCCAAGCAGTTTAACAAGTTATAGATTTTTATCACAAGCAAGTAAAGGGAATTAGATCAGCAATAGAAATGTAAATATATTAATCTTATTTTGCGTTAATTCAAGTTTTTTTGTGATTTCTTACAAAGTGTTATAGAATGTTTGGATACCCATAGCTACGGCATATTCAATTAACCAAAATTCCGGATAAATTCCGCCTTAAAATTTGCTGTGGAATATATGAAAGTGTGCATGTTACGTATAGCATATACCATTAAACGCATATAAAATATATATTATCGAGTCCTATCTTCGCAGTGAATAGAAGGTAGATGTAATAGTAGTGATGGCTCCACTAGTAATTGTTTGAAGGAGTTGCAAAATAAACTTCCAAGTATAGCTGTAGAGTACAACACTTTTAAAGTACTCCAAAGTACTGCATTAAACTCTTTAAGAACAGGTAGATTAATATAATGACCTAACATACGAACTAATTGAGACAAATCAAGAACTATGCACATTGTGTCTCAATAAATTTGATATATGTGTTGGTAGAGGCAACACACTTTTGAAACAAGACCCGCTTTTATTTAAATACAGACCAACATGCTTGGAATTAACCGTCCACGTTGACCAACATTTTGTCTCAATAGTTTTTGAATAATTTTAACGATGACCTTCTACACGAGACTTTTTCCATAAACGAAATATTGTTTCGTGTCGTTGGATACGCTAAATTCGCAAAACATGGTGATGTCAGGGACTATAAAACCAAAAAATGTTTATGTCGAAGAACTACGTAATTCTTAGGAAATTGGTGTTAGCAGTGCCATAAACAAACGAATAATCGTTCCCATTTTTTTTATGGAATGTTGACTGCAGCAAGATACGAAGATGAAAATTCGAATACCTTTTATCGACCAACTTAATGTGAAGGAATGACAATTGCTTATTTTCAGCACGATTGGACTAGAGCGCATACTAGCAGACATACAACTGGGTTTCTTCCACACGTTTAAAGTGTTCAACTAAATGGCGATTGTGAATCTGAAAAAACTACATATATCAAACACATGTTTTTTGATGTTAACATGACTAAAAAACAAAACTCAGAATGTGAAGGTGATAGATACATGCCTTGTATCCATAGCACATTTCATGAAGAAATTTATTTGTATGCTTCCAATTATGAAGTAGCAATGCTTAACAAAAGTGCTGTCTAAATTTTCGACTGAAACAAGTCGACATTGAATCAAAATGAACCCATTATTTTTTACATTTACGTGTATTTCGATATTGTGGTATCCAAACATTCAACAGAACAAGATATTTCAGTTTCACGCTATTTGTATTGCTCTCATTTAATGTAAGTTAATAGTATCGAATAATTCACATGAATAGAACATCTTTGAAACTGATATATTTCAATACAAACTCGAAATAAAACAACTGCTGTCAACAGCTCTACCGTAAATAAATCTTCAAAAATATTTGCAGCCCAGTCAACGCCTCCGTCAACCCATAGGATAAGGACGATTCGACGACAATCGTCGATTGGGGCGTACCATGATAACCCCACGACAATGCCATCCATTACTCACCACACGGTGCAGACCCAACAACAAAGTTCCGTGCCCATTTCAAGTAGTACAAGTTACTACACAAATAGTCCTAGTCCTCCACATGCGACAACAGACCATCATCATGCAGTAGCCCCATCATCGCAAACGCAACAGCGCCATCTCGAAACCGCTCACGAAAATAGAATGGAAGAGGAGTTCGCGGGACATCCAAACCAAGTTCATCAGTCGCAGCAACAGCAACCACTTCCAGTACAGCAACAACACGTTCACCAATCGTTAGAGACAACGAATTTAGCACAATGCTTGACACATTCCACTTTAGATTCACATTCTGATATATTAGTTTTAAGTAGGAACCAATTTGAACATATTAATGCGAAGCTAGAGCAATTAAGTAAGAGGGTCCAGTCGTTGGAGCAAACTTTAAGTACCGACGTTAGGCTGATATTAACATTGCTGCAAGGTCAACAACAAAATAACGGAGGCGTACCTGGTAGTCTATTAGTCGGTAAAGAAGGAAGGCAAGAAGTATGTCCTATTCCTAACTTTTTTGCGACTTTATTAAAGCCTACCTCGTATATTTTAGGTACCAGAGTACGAAAACATAACAATAGATTCCAGCAGACAAAGATATACGTTCCAGCGATCAGTAAGCGAACCAAAGCCTATATCGTCGAAAATTCTGCATTCCCAAGCTCTGCATAGGTAAGTCGCTGTTATTTTTGATAGGGTTAGCTGTAAAAAATACAACCTAAATATATTCTCTTCATTTGCCACGAGAGAACGAAAATTCTTTTTTTTTAATTATTAGTCGCAAGCGAACATTATCAATATCAAAACATTTGGCCGAAAGACCAGGTGAGATCCCGAAAAAAAAAACTAAGACAGTGCTATAAGCGTTTATCAAATATCGAAAATACTGAACACCTCATTCAAACAATCATCTTTAAAAGTTGAGGTACCGGTTGAGGCTATTTTGCATCTCCTTGCTCGACATTTACTCGCCTTTTCACGAAGAGTAGTCGTTAGTGTCAGCATCGTAGATTGGCAGCCCTGTACGTGGGACGCCATGGCTAAACAAATTGAATGGCTGTGAAGAAGTGAATCCTGAAGAACTTCGGCGCCAATGGGCCTTCTCATTGGTTTATGTTCCTTGAATTATGATTCTTAAAAGTCCAACATTTCCCAGTTTTATTATCTTACACAAGAACCTTTCATGCGAAACGGTATCGAAGATTTATACGACATCCAAATATATAGAACCTGCATTATTTCCCTTGACTCACAGAAGCTAAACTGTTCACCCGGCACTCCTCCCTCATCGATCCGGTTCTTTTTGGAATCGGATTAGTTTAACGCCTTCGGCGATTTTTGACCACAGGTTGATGGGACGGTAATTTATGAAAGCGGAATAGTTGGGTGGTTCCTTAATGATTATAACTTCTGCGCACTAGGACCTCGATACCAACAGTCTGTAAATGTTTGAGGATTTCATTGCCTATCGGCTCTTTGCACCTTTCTAAGAGATGTTGGCGCCAAATATTCTGCCTCTACATCCTGCAGATATCGCAGGATTTCTTGAACAGGCTATATCAACACCTCGTTGCTCTGCACTGCTTGGATAGATCCTGCATGGACCCTTGCCTTCTCCTAAATAGCGTAAACCGTATTCGAAGCTCTCTCACGGCTTTGCCTATCTGATATCCGCAAAGAGATCTCATATGATCGTCTCACATGTCAAAATGGAGCACTTTAACGTAAAAATCGACTATTTTGGGTTTACCTACAAATACCATCTAACAACGACATCAAATTATTTTACTTGGCACAGGAAACACAGTAAACGATCTTTATTTGTCCACTACAAACCAATATTGAAGTTGCATTCCACATATTTTTAAGAAGTATGTTCTTAAAAATATCAAAGTATAGAAAGCCACGACAAATTTCAAGATAAACAGGAACTGAGATATTTTGCTCTATTAAGATAAACGATCTCTGGGTAATGTTTTCTATAATTAACTTAAAAATAAGTCCACGATCCAAAAATGAAAATAAAAATTAGAAGAAACATCAAGTTAAACTATATTTTTCAATTTTGTTTACAGATTTGCATCGTTCAATAAGGCATTCGACTACGATTCAACCAAAGATCCGTGGATGGATACAGCACTTAAGGAAAAACAGGAAGAAGAAAAGATAGCACCTATAGCGAAGTTAGAATCATTGGATGAATTAGACTTGGTAAGAACCAAAAATTCCCATTTTATCAACAGAAGCACATTTATCATGTCTCACCATTTCGCTTCGAAAGCAAGGCAAATTGAAATAGATTCTATTTTTCCAGGAAACGCCATTGTCAAGCCCTAAAAAGCCCAAAAAGTAAGCGGAACCGTTTACGACCTTGGACTATTACGAGAAGCGCTTTGTTACGAAATGAAGTGACAAGTTGCTAACTTGCTCGATGCCAGTTGGATCGTTGTCGATTTTTTTATTAAACTAAGTTATCGAGTATCAGCTTCGACGGCACTGAATACATTAAACAAATCAATAAATTATATCGAATAAAACAATAACGGACTGTTGCCAAGTCCCTAAAACAATAAAATGAATGACTATTGGAATAGATTGCTTTTTCAATAGACTGTTGTTGTTGATTGAAAAAATAAGAAAAATTAAAAATATGGAACACGTTAATATCTGAATGGCGATTCTTATTAGGAACATGGAGTTTTCGATGTTCATCTATCGAGTTGCCTTATATCATAAGTACTAGATGAAAAATTAGAAGTAATATGTTCGTTAAAATTTCTTTTTGAAAGAATAAATTAAAGATTTTACTTTAGCAATAAGCACTAATGTTACAAAATTCATCCATACATTATTCGTATTACTAAAAACTAATTCGGTGGTTACTACATGTACTATTCTTAATAATTTCAATAAATCTTAAGAACAGATTTTTATCCCGTATGGAAAGCATCGACGAAAAGAAACAAAAGTTCCAAGATAATAGCCCGTCTTACACAACACAGGAATTAAAATGCGCTGTGATAGATATAAATCCACAGCAGTTACCAAGGATATATGGATACTTTCACTAAATCTAAAAACAGATCAAATTATATTCCTGCTTAGTCGCACACTGATTAACATCGAGGCTGCAATAGAAAACGCGATCACATGTGGATATCAAGACAGAACAGGCTACTGCAGCTTCAGCATAGAGCTAGGCTGAAGTTACATAGATATCTGATTCTTCAGATTATCACTTCAATATTCTCGTTATATAGTTAAATTAGAACAGATACGTAATGCTATCTGCCATCGCCTCATTAAACTTAGAGTTAGTAATATGTGTATTTTTACGTGAACCAAAAAAATAACAGAAACAATATATTAATAAATGGAAAACCGTAAAAAAAAAAAGATTTAGGAAAATGAATTATTACTAGAAAAGCTCCAGATGAACAGCAATACAGATTGGATAATGTGGGCGAATAACTACATCTAAGTGAATAAGAAGTTTCATTATTAAGCAGTCTTGAGATTTAAACTTTGTCCAAAGTACACAGAAAATCACATGAGGCTTTTTATATTCCACCCAAAGATTATTCGCGAGTTTAATTACCAAACATCCTAAAACAACTGGCAACAGCCAGTTGTTTCTCGATTCGTTTCTCACTTGACATTACATGGAAAAACTTTAAGTACTAGAGCATATTATGTAGAACGCTTTCTAATGAATGTGACAGCCTCAGTGATGCGACAGTATTGCCAGAAACTGCATACATTAGTTAAATACATACATAGTTGATGTGAGGAAAGAAGCAAGCAAAATTCTACGTTCAAAGGCAATGTGGAAATGCATACTTTAAATTATATCCAATGTAAATTCCGGATATTACATCGTAGCTAGAAAATGCATCTTTGACTTCCTGTCAGAGGCAACTTAATTTTTCAATAAAAATAAACATGGTGCAGAGACGTAGGTGGTACATTTGATGGCTATCGATGAGATCAGCTTAAACATAGCAGGTATTCCACTTTGAAATGTACTGAAACGTGCACATAATCATTCTATATATCCTATGCAAATGTTCAACTTGATTTCGGAGTAGTAATAAAAGATGAAAAAATTCAATATAACAAACAAAATGTTAACGTTTAACAAGTTTTTAGTTCTAAGAAATTCAATATTCACCAAATTTAATTATTTAAATTTGATTTAAAACTCTTGTTCAATAAACTTAAAGATGAGGACTACATTTTCAAAGAACCTATGTAATATATGAAACTCCTTGCAACAATTGTACTGGTGTTCAGAAAAGGTAGACAATGCAACATCTTTCGGATCAATTAAAAGGCCAGAAATATATCCAAATAACACCACCAGAAATGAGTCGCTGTCTTGAGAGCATACCACTAGACCCTTAATCATGTATTATACTCCCATTTCATGTGATTTTTTGCTTCATGTAGGAAAACATGAAAATATTTACTTGGGAATAACCATTGATTAAAATCCATAAATATGAATAAAAATGTTAAGTTGCATAAAATAGTAATTACCGTTTCTGAGGAAGATGAAATACATATTATCGTAACGAAATAAAAACATGTTCTTTCACATATTTTGCAACTAAGCACAAATTACAGTAGGGGAGCATATTGGAATGCAGGCATATAACAACAATCCGAACTATTTTTGCTAATGTTCACGTAGTTGTGGTTTCCTGTGGAAGATTTTTTAATCTCGAATTTTCGATGGACGATTTTTTTACGTTCCACTGTACGTTGAATTGGGATTTCTCCGTATTATCAATTATCCATGCTGCGGCGCCATATTTCTACTATATTGTCTCCAATTATTGATTACTCTAGATCACTTTTGAAAGTATTAATTAATGTAAAAAAGACGACATACAGATTGCTGTTTAAGACTACGTCTGTAGTTTAGCTTGTGCTTGAAAAAAGGCGGACATAATTAAGTTTTTAAGATAACACCAAACTCACCGAATTCTCTTCAGGAATAATTTCGTTTAATTTTGATTATAAATGAGTATTCCAAAAGACTGAAATCTCTAAAAATAGCGCAACCCTCTTGTTGTTTAACTTGTTATTTAGTTACTACTTTTATACTTTGTACCTGTATATTTTTTCTATTACATATTGAAAAAAACTAAATCTTGTGTAAAAAAAAAAAGTAAATATACATATGTAACGTGATGCACATCGAAAATTCCTTGAAATTTTTAATGAATTCCGTCTTGTTAGAGATATTTAATGAACAAAATAGTTAAAATTGATGATTATTCATTGTATTATAAAAGCATTTAATAATAAATTACGTTTGGATAACAAGATCAAATAAATTATTGTAATGAATACGTATATATTGAGATACATGCCACTCTTCACAACTGTCCTGCAATATTGGCAGAGTCTACTCAAGAAGAGAACAGCAACATACCTTGGTATATTCAAAATTTAAAGCATCAAACACATGGCAACATAAAGCGCAAGCCCGAACTTAAAAAATAATTGAATTGGCCTGTATATCATATAAACGATTACATATTATACAAGGATAAATTCAAATAAGCAAATCAACATATGAACAGAAAACTATATGCATAACATACATCCACAATTATAGAAATACAAACATGAAGTAACAATAAATAATGTAAATTTATATGCGAACAAACCAAAGGAAAGTAATCATTTTGGCTTATTTTATGCATCATGTCGCTTTGAAGAAGAAAATTTGTAAGCACAAAAGTAATATGTTTATACACATTTTACCATATTTTTAATATTAATATGTAAACAAAATATTAAATACTCATTAAAAATAGGCCGAGAGGTCACTCAGTACGAAATGTGTTTTTTTTTTTTTCCGTATGTCCTTCATTAGATAATATCCCTCTATCTAGATTATTCCCAATAATAAATCAGTCATGCATTTATAGTACTTCTCCTTTTGTGTTATATGAAGGAGGTAAATACCTTTCTTTTTTTTTTTCAATAGGATTTGTTGGGATCTTAATATCGGGGGATGTCGTTTTCATGCTCCCGAGCAATGTAAAACTCCTCTCACGTAATACTTCACAATAAATTTCACAAATTTCTTTTTTGTTCTGTATTAAAATTACCTTTTCAACTACTGATTCTTTTGTTAATTAGTGCCGTTAGTAGCAATGGAAATGCGAGATAAATTATAACGTTCCTATTTGCTCATGTGCAGGATATGCAAGTTACAGATATTTACGCTGCACGTAACATGATCTCGAAAAAGACTGAAAACAAGCATGGAAAATGTAGGCATTTGAACAGTAAACATTCAGAAAAGAACAACTTCACGATAAAACTGTACAAAAAATGGAAACATAAAGCTCAGATTTTATCTGAAAACGGTTATATTACAGAACACGAAACTGAAAATTTAGAAATTGGAAAAAATATGTAAAGGAAATTAAGGATGACATTAAACGTAGTTGATGAGGAAGAATCACCTGGACTTGATGAGCAGATGGAAGATATATTTACAACAGATTTAGCAATGAATCCACATCAATCATTAAAGCTAATATATTGTGTTATAATTCGCAATATCGAGGTTAGCTGTAAGTAGCACCACACATTCAACACACGTGATGGGTACACATTGATATGAGGTAACTAATTGAATCTCTGACCTTGAGTTACATTGTCGTTCAAATGACGGACTAGAGGGTCTTGGAATTTTTGACGGTATAAACGGTAAAGAAATAAAGCCAGATGGAGAAGCACAAAAGGAATTATAGCTCAAAAAGACACAAACTCTAATAGTTACGAAAATATTCGAAACTGTTACGTCAAAAGAGATATGGGCCAAATTGCTGAGCGTATTTGTAGAAAAATCTGATAGAAGCATTCTGTAATGTCACAAATAAACAGCAACGAGCAACATTAGCGGCATATTCACATTTCTTCTTGCCATTTCACATTGTCCACCTATCATGTACAATTGTTATCTATTGGTTTTTATCCGAATATCTAAGGGACGTAGAAATAATAAACTTATTATAAGTTCCGCCAACGACAGTTCTGAAAAAAACATATTAACTACTATTCCGTATCATTCTCTTTTTCGTTAATTAATGTCAAGTCCTTCTACAGCGGGTTTCAGTGTATACGTCAGTCGTATAAGTTACAGCAACGTAATCAAACAGTAGTTGTAAACAATGAGATGTTTATTTGTGATTTTATGTCTAACTGTCATCTAGGTATCTTGTGTCTCGATATCCTCCAAGTTTACAGTGCTTACTTAAATATTCCAGTTTAGAAAGTTAAAAGTGTAGTATAGCATAGTATAAATATTATTGAAGAAGCAGTTTTCGCTAGAAGCACATAAACATAGTGTTTATGTTGTTGGAAATTTCAAACATTTTTGCTAGTAGTTATTTTCAATTCTACATCTTAAAACTTTCATATGATAATTTCTCAATTGCCAAAAGAACGTCTAAGGCACACTCCAAAATGCACGACGCCAATTTCGTCGTTTATTAAAGATAAATTTCCCAATGTCAATGAATTCAATCGTAGACTACAATTTTGCGAAACAATGACGGAATTGATCGAGCAGCAGCCTAATGTTTTAGATCACATCATTTTTTTCAGATGAGGCAACGTTTTGTCTCAACAGCACTGTGAACAGACATAATTGTCGCTACTGGTCAATTGAAAATCCGCATTGGATTGAAGAAGTCCATACACAGCGTCCTGAAAAGGTGAATGTCTGGGCTGGTCTTGTTGGAAACAACATCATAGGACCATTTTTTATGAGGAAATTTAACTGGCAACGTCTACTTAAATTTATTGCGAAATGAGGTTGTTCCAGCACTTGCGGCCCTCTTTCCAAATGCAAACATAGGTGATCACCCTAATGCACATTTTTGGTTTCAACAAGATGGAGTTCCCCCCCCATTTTGCCCATAATGTCCGCGATTATTTGAATGAAATTTTTCCGGGACGTTGGATCGCACGTTCGCCAGATCTCTCACCATTAGATTTTTTCTTTTGGGGTCACTTGAAATGTCAAGTGTACAAAAATCGTCCCCATAATCTTGAACAGTTGGAAGAGAGAATAGTTCAAGAAGCCAGTCGCATCACTCCAGAACAAATACAAAATTCAATAAGAAATTTTACTGACCGTTTACATTTTTGTCAAATTGTAAATGGAGAGCATTTTGAACAATTATTGTAATCGCAACCTGAATAGACAGGTATCTTGATTTTTCTGTATCAGGACACTTTTTTAATACTTCCTGAACGTAGTTTTTTATTTTGCATTCAAAAGTGTTAAAAAAATCTGGGCGTTCCACTAAAAAAAAAAGTTGGACGTATTGCCGATTAAACCGGAAGTGAAAAAAATATTAACTGTATTGCATAAAATGCATTTATATTCACTATACCCCCATACCAAATTTCAGAAATCATAATTTTCAAATAACAAAGTTATTCGACCGTTCCGGGACTTTTTACTAACGCTGTATTGCAATGTTATTAATTGAAAAACAACGAGGTTAGCTGTCATCAAGGCTATAACCTATAGCCTTCCCAAAATACAGAAAACCGCCAGGAGTTGTGTCCTTCCGTAACACTACAACAAAACAGTTTCTTCGGAAGCTAATTAAATAATTGTATATCTTAAAATCGTAAAAAACTCGTAGGCAACAATGAAATTAAACCGTTGCTAAAGGAAAAATTGATTATTAGTGATTTAATGTCGAAGGATTAAGGTATTGTGTTAAGAGAAAAGTGATTTTTGAATTGGAAAGGGATATAAAACCGGCGTTTACATATAGCAGCCCTACAACAGATAAGGTTAATGAATATTTCGTTCCTCGAGTTACATCATAAAATCCAGAATATAAAATCCCGATGTCGATTTAAGCATTCAATTTTGTTTAAGCAGAAAAATGGAAAAAAGTGAATTTCAAGCGGTGATTAAACATTATAATTAAAAGGCTTAACACCGAACGAGCTCGAAGGAAATTCATGGCACGTCTGCTCCTCTGTGAACAACTATTTGAGATATGAGACAAAGCACACCTACGCAGTTTCGATGACCAAAACTATAGAATTAAATTAATATATCCACTGTATTGACCGGATTTAGTCCATTACTTTCCATTTCTATTTTTGAAAAAATAGTTCAACGGACAACGATTCCCGTCAAACAAAGGAAGTCGTCAGTCAAACAGATGTCTAGTTCGAGAATTTTCTGAAATCCTACTTCTTGGAGGGCTTAAAAAGCCGAAGAAACATCAGAAAAAGTGTATTGTGTATTAATTAGGATATTACGTTAAAAATTACAGAATTTTTCCTTTTTCCTAGAAATTATTATGATTCGACACATATAGCATACGTTATTTCAATTTCCTTATTTTAATTATACGCCAGGGAATGATGCTACTTTAGTACTACTCCTACTACTCCTTTAGACACTTTAGAGAAATTACGTCAAGGATTACAGCCACAGCCTAAAATGAGCTATCCCAAGAGGCAATTGACCATCTGATTTCCAGCATGCTACGAAAGGTTACTGAATGCATAAGAATATGCGGAGATGCAACACATTATTAACGATATTGTCAATAAATATTGTCATTTGTTTTTGAACATTTAATCATCTGTTTGTCTCTATGCACTAACTATTTCTACATAATTTCGAAGTTGTGCGCCTCCTCCTCCAGGTTGTTTATTTCTTTTCAAACGCAGTGTATAATATACATAACGTATTTTCGCACTGTATGGCTATTTGAGGTCATGTAGTCAAGTTTTAAAATATAGCGGAAGCATAAAGTTTTTACTTTTTAAACTATAAATGTATTTTAGAGCCATATTTCATTATTAATTTAGAATGGCGGATTTACGCAATTAGTAAAAACAAACTCAAAAGGACGCACTAGAAAATATTCAAGAGTACGCAGGTTCTCATAGAGCGTACTCTTATGTTACTAAAATCATTTTAACATAAGCTTTGTATTGAAGATTAAAATGTCTGAGAAAACGACTAAAAGTTGGAACTATACCACGATCTTTTCCTTTTATGGATTAAAATAGAAAGCTTTGCGAAATATTCCATACCAATTTGCTGAGAAAACGAGACTGAATCCATTTAATACTGACTGATCCACTTAATAAAACAACAAAACTTGCAGGAAAAAAATGGGTAAAACGGTGGATAAAAAAAGATGTCACCGTCAGTGGAAGTGTAATGATCAAGACCTAAATAATCCGTTTATACATATTTAAAATTACGGCATGAACCAAATGTCCGAGCTCGCTATTATGATTAGTACAAATATGGATAACGGCTGTGTGTGCATAACGACTCCGTATTACTCCGTACACTCCGGTAAGTGAAAGTCCAGTTAGTTTTGTTTTATTCCCAGTAAGCATACATAAACATTTATGCTTTCTGACCATCGTACGTTTTGCCGTAGACATTTGGCTGAGCTCTTTTCATATCTATTGATTTTCGTTGATCAATTTACTTGCTTATTTTTAAATTAAACATCAAACATATTTTTTGTTTGTTTCAGTCATGCCAAGAAACTTAGGAGTACGCTCATACATGGATTATACTGAGGCCAACGCTGAATTGGCACTTCAAAAAAATTGCTAAAGAAGACGATTGTTCCATTCGTCGTGTTTTCGCTGAATACAAAATTCCATATTGGCACACTTCGCAAAAAATGCTTTGGCAGCCCTGTTAATGAAAGCGGCGTTACACTTACGACATTTAGCTAAAAATTATTTAGACGCCCCAATATCAGCAAGTTTGAATCAAATATGCCTCGGATAGACTGGATCCGTTCTTTATTAGAAAGTCGCAGAAGATAAATACATCAAAAAGTGTCGGCGAATATTGAAAGACCTCAGGTTAACGTTTCAAGAGATATCCTAGAATACTTCGATAATCTGAGAAAAACGCTATAAAACGTTTCAGTCTGTAACATTTTCAATTATAATGAAACAAATTTGCAAGATGATCCTGGTAACCAAAATATATTGCTTCGCCGTAGAATCAAGTATCTCAAACCCAGATGCAACTTTAGCAAGACAGTAATATCAATAACCATGTGCGATTCAGCTTCTGGTGTGCTATTCCTTTCTAGGACCCGCATGGTTTAATAAACTCACAGATCTCACAGATTTCACAGAAACTATACCCACCTCACCCAACCTATTGATGTAGGATCTTTCCATCCATTGGAGGTCTGGTATTACTGAATTGGAAGAAAACCCAGTCAAAACAGATTTCTATTAACAAAAAAGATTTTCCCCGTTTATTAGCTTCCTCTTTTCTTGAAATGAATAACAAATCGGAAAGTGCTGTAAATTTGATAGCTTCCTTTTAAACAACAGGAATTGTGTTTATGAATCCTGAATGGGACTTGCAAAAGATCCCAGCTAAGATATTAACAATAATGCTGATGGCTCTGTGAACAGCATTCTTGAAAATTACTTACAACAGCAACGTTTTACAGCAAGACTATTCAGGACAAGTATTAAAAGAAAAAACTATTTGAAGAACCTCGCAAAAGCGCAGTAGCAAGTAATGATGAAGACTAGAATTCAGATGTAGATGCGCCATTAACCAAGTATTCCCAACCAGAAGACAATGAAATTGTGGCTGGTAAGTCGAAGTTTTCGGTAAAAATAAAAAACTCGCTACACAAAGAGGGAAATTGAAATATTGGGCGTAAGTCTTTGGACAAACCCAAAAGATTTAGCAGCTCAAAACGGTGATGAATTCGTGTCAGATATATCTGATGTGTTAGCAATTTTATCGAATACATCAATAAAACATATTGATAGTATTGGCAATTATTTCTTCGAAAAAGTTATTCACATTTTTGAAATGAAGTAATTTTTAATTGTTTGCAATTCCATTAACTTTTGAAACATTGTAGAAAAGAGGTACTCGGTACTTAAACCAACACCCAATCGAAAACTTCTTCGGATAAATACGAACGCATGGTGTACACAACACCAAACCTAGGCCAGTTGCCTTTACGGAGCATTACGAAATTTTATTTTTAAATAATATTGTTAATAGTTACTTCCCAGGGCCTGTAAATTAGATAACTCTAGAATGTTAATAATAAAACAAAAACACAAGAAATTTCGTATCTCGTACATTAACAAAATTGCAATTGGCTATGGGTGGTTTCTTGTGGTGGAAGATAAAGTTGAAATCACTTTAAGAAGAATTGCGGATTTAAAGGAGCGTCTCTTAAGAAATGCCATGCTAAATAAGAATTCAACGTGCAGTGAAGAAGTTCTTCTAAATAATACAACACACCACATCAACATTTATTGTTGGTTTCATATAACCTCAAAAAATATCGTCGAGTACTTCTCAAAACAATAGTTGAACAAAATATTCAACATCTTTCGAATACTTTGTACAGCGAAGGTAAATCTGCAATTTGTAAAACCGATGCATTTTCTGTGAAGCTTTTTGGTGGCAGGAAATACTGTTTTATGGTTGGATAAAACACATGTTCGGTGATCCATTTCCAATTAGTATTAGTACACGATTCCAATTCTTCACTTAATTCAGAATAATACATTGCAGTTTCGATAGCGAACGTTTTGAAGCACTCCTTTTCTAGTTCCCAATTAACTTCCGATGCTAGACGAATCAAATAAGTAGGTAAACCGGTCATTTCTGGAACATGATTTTCTGAAAAAGAGAGTAAACAATTTTTATTTCAGAATTCTCTGTACAAATATTTGGAATTACTCGGAAAAACGTTATGGATATTTAGTCAGACAACTAGTTCTTATGAATCTAATTTTATGAATATAATTTCACAGCATCAATCGCATCATACAGAGACATATGTTTATCGCAAATATGAACTTTTAAGTATTCACAATATATCAGTAAATACGTAGTTATATGTTATATATCAAAACGAATATACAGACTGAGTCATCTACACGGTGCTTTTGTCAATGAAATTTTCTTACGACTATAGGTTTAACAGTATATTGAAACGCACAAAGATCTCGTAGGTTCGTAGCTAACCAAAGCGGTATTTTTCAATGGAACATACTGTATATTGTATGTTGAACATACCATATATTATATATTGTATTGTATTGTTGAAATTCTCCTTAAACTTAAGTAAAATATAAAAAGATACTGTCAGTTTTTTTTTAATGTCAGCACTTCAGAAAGCGTGGAAGTGGACAATATACAGATACAATATTTGATACCTAAACTAAGCATAAAATGACTTAATACGCTGGCGTTTATAGGGTTCTGAATTGTTAACAAATATTTATTGCAGTAAAACGGTATGACATGTTTTTGTTCATTTTCTTCTGTATGTTATTTTAGATATAAATATTTAACAAATATTGATATTTACACTAATTTAGGTAAACTGCTTATACAATTTTCAGAATGTTATTATATTTTTAATAACTGAAAAAAAATGTGTGCAATAAATATATCAAACTCTAATTAACATTTATCTGCTTATTCGTGCATCTTAGCTTGGTAAACAATTTACGTAAGTTAATTAAAAGTAAAACCATACATTGCAATTATTTAAATACAATCAGTGAAAATTTCTAATAGTTACATTTAATAATAAAATTAAAACAGTAGTTATGACGCATTTGTCCAAATATTACTTTTACATATGATTGGATAAGATGTGCGCTATAAAAAATGAAAACTACCAAAAACATGCAAAAATACATGTGATAATAATCTAAAAAAAAAATGAATTTGGTGAAGCCTTACCATTACTATATACTAAAGATATATAATCAAAGTTAACTTAATGTTAAACGTTTCTTACCCAATAATAAAGGTAATGTATTCAAATTTCCGTCCTCAGCAACATCCATTGAGAAATACTCTTTCAACATTTGTCCTTTATCCGTCAAGATTTCAGTAACCTTTTGTGCTAACTCTGCCTTGTCACCGTCTTTGGGAGTCCAACCTACTTCGGGTAAATCTAGACCCATCAAAGCCAGCTTGTTTATCGGTAACGGATTTGACAATTTTATAACGCCAAAATTCTGGAAATTGTACATTAGGAATTGGTAGAATACTTCTTGCATTATCCTCTGTGTATTACAAAGATACAGTTTTGTGCTATACTGCACCAAGCTATACTTGGTATTAACGCAACCAACGAAGACATGTTGCGAAAATAATTCACGGAGAGATTTATGAGTATTTTCTTCTACTTCTTTGCGCAATTCCAAAACGCTTAGCAATCGTGTCTCGACTCTGCAACAAACGAGAAGCATTATAGTAATAGCAATAATTAAGAAACTTGAATAACGTAACAAATTCTTCAAAACTTTGATGTTGATGATGATGATGTTGTGATGTTGGTTGCATACATTCGTTTGTGAACGCGTGTCTGAATGCGTTCATTCGGTGAGGCATACATGCAATTTTACAGCCACTCCCACAGCTCCATGCGTGTTGCTGCTGAGGAAGTAGGTATCAATACAATGCATTCTGTCAAACGTTTAATCTTTTACAAATTTACAATACGAACAACGAACAATTTTACAATACGAATCTTCTAACGTGTGCATTCTTGAAACTTTACGCTCTCGATGAAGCATGAAAAATAAAAGTGAAATAGTACCGAAATTTGAAAGAATTCTTTTTAGAACCTCGGTCATCATCCCGACAGTTTTAATCACGTTTTAATAATATTCGCGGTAATATCATCGTTCTAAATTATTCTTACCTTGTAAGCTTAGACAAGTTACTACTACTGCATACACTAAAGTTATCCTCCGCAGTATCTTTCCCCTCTACAGTTGCGTCGGCTATCCTATCTTCAAATTTGTTATTTCTCTCCATAGATGCTTCAGATGGCCTTGGTTGCTCTTCTTCTAACATAGAAACATCATTATCCATTATTTCGATTGATGTGTTTACAGAATCTGGTGTTCTAAAAAACTTAGTTATCTTCTGTTCATTTGAGTCTGTTCTAACGTAGTCCTTATCATACACAGGTCTTGTTTTATCTTTATCAGTGACAGTTATTTCTTTGCCTAAGTTTGGTAACTTTGCCTAAAATATAAAAAAGGTAAATACCCAGAAACCAAAAATGTACTGTTGGCAACAAACCTGGGTATAAAACATCCTGGAATTATTTGAACCTAACAGTTTCGTTTCCACAGCCACCATAATGAGTTCAATAATTTGTTCTTCATTGAAAAAATGTACTTCGTGCTTGGTAGGATGCACATTAACATCCACATTTCTAGGGTCTAACTCTAAGCTTAAATACACAAATGGATGACTATTCTTTGGCAAATATGTCGTATAGACCTGATCGATGCATTTCTTCAGACCTAAAATTAAATTGGCGATTTGTACGAATTCATGGCTAATGTTTGCTATTTCTTAGTTTGTCACGCAGTTACAAATATGCATCATTTTTTTTACTCTGACTGAACAAATTGGTCTTATGAGAAGTGAAATATTAAAAATATAGAAAGAGATAGTTTTGATATGACAATTGTTAGAGCGGGTTTCTATATTTAATGAGGTAATAGTACAAAAAAATTGAACTTAGACATTTTTTTGATAATAAACGAATTACACCCATAAAAATCGACCACTTCGCTTTTTAGGCTGTTCATTTCAATTAAATAGTTTTGTATTCATTCAGTACTTTTATTAACTATTAGCAACAATTTTTAATAATATAACTGTATTTAACTCTAAATGAATAAGCAGTATTATGATTAATAGGAGCTATCTAATAAAATATTCTATAAAAAAATAGGTTTATACATACTTTGGCACTCCACTAATCGATGGTTGATAAAAAGCAAGAAAACAAATTTCTTCGTACAATAATTTGGATTCGTTATGTATCCTTGCACCTTGAACTTGTAAGGATCATTTTCTAAATTAAATTCAATCAATTCCCTGTATTGAAATGAACATTATATTGAGATCATTGTAAATTATTTACTATAGTTACCTGGCAATAACAGTTCCATAAATAAGTCTAATATTATCCATCTTTGTGGAATTGCATGGCGTCTTAACATCATTATTTTCGCCTTGCTTCCTCAAACCAAATCCTAAAACAAAGAATGTTTTTATTAATTGCTTTGGATAAATTATAAATGAAAACATACCTACATTTGCATTGTGAACAGCATACTTTTCTACAACTTCTGTTATTTTTTGATATTCTTCTGCTGCACTTTTCAATGCCCTTCTCCTAATGCTCATGTTATAGAATAGATCCTCGACAACAATTTGGGTCCCTTGAGTGCCTGCTATTGGTTTTAAATTTTCTATTAATTTACTATCTTCATATCTGCCTCTGGTAAATATAAATTAAAATAACTTCGTAATCAACTATACAACAAGCAAAAATGTTCAAATACAGAAATTCGCAGTGACTACATGTTCAAAATAATTTTCTCGTAAATAGATAGGAACTACTAAAAAATATAGAAAGGAAACCTAAAATACTGACAAAATACATAGCCACTTAGAAAAGCTGCTCCTGCTTGAAAATGTAAGAAGGTATGTCGACGGATTTATATTATGATATGCTAAAGCAATGTATGTTTGCTAGAAATCGTACAAAGCATATCAATAGTGTACAGCACACAAATCCAAAACCTGGTGTGCCTTCGAAAGAGCAATTTATGTTAGATTTACTGACTATGTTTGTCGAATATATGATGGAACTTCGCCTACTGGATGAAAAGCCTTTTCACGACAACTGGAATAAATACAACTCCAGCTGGGAGTTACCACTTCCGACAGCGTTACATAGGTATCTACCATCTGTGCACGAAGACAACGAAAAAAATAACAAAGCCTGTCGTTAAGTTAAATCGAAAGAAAAGGGTCATTAATAATGACCCTTTTCTTGAAGGGGTTCCTTATTATACTTATTAATAAGGAACCCCTTCAACCGAATTTTATAATCTTATTAGCAGGAAAAACATCACAAAAGTGTACTGGTGGAACGATTATCAAAGTAATACAAAATACGAAATTTGAAGTGTCACCTAGCCAAGTGTTGATATTTATGAGAAGGCGCAGCAACAATGCGTTTTACGGGCCGTTCTCTGAAACAATAGTATGGACAATAATAGAAAAATGTCGAAGTACTGTGTAGTCATTTGTTGAATCCGTGCAAAAATGTGAATGATGTACATGCTACAAGTGATATAAAGATTGTGAATTGTTTTATTGTGAAAAAATTCAAGGAAGCTGTAAACAGAGATTCTGATTTGACCAGATTAATACTAATTAGTGATGATGCATCTGACCATTATCTATTTATGAAGATTATTTTAATTATGCTTCAAGACAACATTTTTTTTCAACAGGACGAACATAGTTCAACCGAGTTACATCTGAAAATATACCTAACACTGCAAAGTTTTCAGCAACGTTATTCTATTTGTAATATTTATAAGTGAATAAATAAATTTACGTTAGTCCCAACATATACTTGTGTTGAATCTTAATGAGTAATATCGCAATGTAGTATCTATACGTATGTGAAACTTAGTGCCGTCGTGCCATACAAACAATAATGACACACTCTACTTATGACGAATTACATTATATAAAATATTAATAAAGAACTTACTTAAAAGCACATTTCTCATTTGCGGATTTCGATATGATTGTTAAATGCGCAACATGGCTTATGCTGGCTAATGCTTCACCACGAAATCCATACGTCGCTATTGAATTAAGATCCTCGAATTCTCGTAGCTTAGATGTTGTAAATCTTTCGCATACAATATCGAGATCTTCCTTCCTAATTCCCATGCCATTATCTGTAATCTATCATACATACATGAGAATACGATAGCTAAAGCAGATTTGATTTAAATTTACCTGCAATAATTTTAATCCACCATGTTTAACAACTATTTGTATGTTTGTCGACTTTGCATCTAAGCTAAATATCACACACAAACAATCACATAAATGCATAACACATGATTTTCACAACATACCTGTTTTCTATTAATTCTTTCAAAGCATTAGCTGGCCTTTGTATTACTTCGCCAGCAGCAATCCTATTCACTACAGCCTCATCAAGCTTCTTAATTTTCAGGGGTTGCTCCATGGTTAATTTGTTCTTATCGTTGAAAAATAAGACGCGTCTCTTTGTACTGATTATACCTATAAACAACTAAAACAAATCAATGTAATAACAAATTTCAAACAATCGAACGCCTATTTGATAAACATTTTAAATACGACCGACCTGAACTATGCGTGAAAATTTTACCAATTGCACATTACCTTGTTTTTTTAAACACAACGACTATGGTATGCTTTGCTAGGTTGGTAGAACTTAGTACATTGACGCTAAAATTTTCAACTAAGGTTAAATTATCTTTAAATCTCTTTTTAATATGACCAATATACGTAAGATAAATAGAAAAACTATTCTTGACCCTTATACACATTTTTGTTAATATGAGATCTTTTTTACTATTTGTATTTTAATCATTTTTCTAACAGCGAGTTGTTAATAGAATGGCGCACATTTGTCTGCACGCCAGGACAGTACTGAGTTATAAGGAAAAAGTAATGTTAATTAATAAATTTATTTATTTAATACTCACCTTATCTACATAGCACAAATTGAGTAATATTGCTAAAAAGCTTGCAGCATTAGGTATTATCCCGCCGAACTGCGTTCATCGTGATGCATAAACGTTTTTATATTTTGAGAGTGACCGTTCGACCTCTACAAATGTAAGACACGCGTAATTAAAATAATCTGTATAAATAGATAATGGATCAGATGCACCATCACCAATTTGTATTAATCTGGTTAAATAAAAGTCTTTGTTTATGATTTAAATTTTTCCACAACATACATACCCTTACGCTTGTAGCACGAAGCAATGTACGTACATCGTTCACTATTTGCTCGTGACTGCAAAAATGACAGCGCAATATTTGACGTTTTTCTATCGCCTCAAATAAAGCGGCATAGTTGTCTTAAATAGTTATTGAATTTATTTCGAGAAATAATATTTGGCTTTCAAGTGATAGCTTTTACCATCACTTGTACCACCAGGTGTAAAGCATAAGCGTTACGCGTCACATGTAAAAGTTGTTCACACACTTGTTCTAGAGAACGGTCCGCGCAACGCACTGTTGCCGCGGCGTCGTTCATAAACATCAACGGTACATTCTTGTAATATTTTGCTTGCTAATAAGATTGGTGAATTCATTTGAAGGGGTTCCAGTACACGCACCGTAACATGTACAATAGATTTTTTTCGATTTGTCGTTTCGTTCACGCTTAACCATGGCCGTTCATCTTTTGCTACGGCTATGATTTCATTATCTTCGATATTGACATGCTTCGTACAGTCATTTTTGTGCCATTTGTGCCGTGTGTTTGTACTGACGAACTTTCCACACAAGCGATGGTCGCTTTTTGCGCTTTTGTACGCTAGACATACTATGAATTTAACATGCGACGATCGACCAACTTGCGAGGAGAAGAAGACGAACTAACACGAAATGTGACTGCTTGGCTTGCTGCCTTGCACCTGATATTGGATATTAAGTACGGTCCCGATATACAGACACACTGACCCACTCTATCTATTAATGGAAAATGAGCATATATCGTTAATTAATCCCCATGTAATATAAGCTATTTAATATTACATATTAAGTTACTACAGATATGATATCAACATGGTTAGCACGCGCTTATGAATAACAGGTATATCTCTGTTAGATTGTATTAGATAGGTGTATCTAAATCAAAATGATTGTAATAAATAAATACAATATTTCAACACACGCACTTGATTCGATGATATTAATCTGAGTCATTTAATATACTTAATAATGTACTAGGATTAATATTTTATACAAAACATTAATAAATTGTTTAGTTTATCTCATTAGAGATAAACTAAATGACGCAAGCCTTTATTATTGACATAAAAAAGTACACAGTGAGGCACAAAACTTTTCGTAACTCTTTGTGGGATGAAATACTTGGTACGACAGCCTCTTTCTATAATATAGGAAATAGATTCTATTTCATTGAATTTTAAGTTTCTCATTTATAGGCTAATATCATAGTTACATGTAATTAACAGGCTTCAATAAATAATAAATAATTGTGTGTTTTGAAAAACTGCTTCTATTCATAATTCTGAAAATTAGAAAAACGGAAAAAAGCGATCAGACTTTCCTTAGTTCGTTTTACATAAGCATATAAAGTAAATATTCTTTGCGTTATTTACATATTTGAAGAACGTAATTTTTCCAAAAAGAAAATTGTGGATTCAAATCAATTTGGCCATTCTGTGTTTGAACGTGCCGTGTCGCTATGAAAAATTTCAAAGTAACCGTATTATTTTATTTGAAAAAAAATGTTTGCACTACAGTATTAAAATATGTCTAATATGTCAATTATTGCAGGTAATAATCCCGTCTGACAAAATTTAATTTGCAAATCACACACACGTTAGTTATGCTCTGAAAAACAAAATAAAAGATAATCGATTTTTCTCTGTAAATGTTGATGTTTATATACAAAACGAGGTTCTAAATAACTCAATAAATAGTTTTACCAATGAACACTTCATTCCGTATCTTTTCTTTCCATCCTTTGTATTATTAAAAATTTTTCGAACAAATAAAATTTGTGATTTTAAAATTCAATCTCGACGTAGCCGTAATTAAGGAAAGCCAAATAATTATTTACGACTTTATTTGGAGCGATAGAGAAATTTCAAAATACTGCATTATCATTTGTGGCGTCAGTACAAGTGGTGAACATTGCTATATGCTACAAGTTATATAAAGAGTATGTGTGTTTTAGACAAATTACAGCAAGATATAAACAAAGATTCTCATTTTACCAGATTAAGACAAATTGGTGACGGTGCATCTGATCCATTATTTATTTATATAGATTATTTCAATTATGCGTATCTTACATTCGCAGATATCCGATTATAATAACATTTTTTGATAATCAGGAATGTAGTTCAGCGAGACAAATTTGGAAACATGTCTAATGCTGTAAATTTTTCAGGAATCTTATTCTATTTGCTCTTTGTAGATAAGGTAAGCGCCTTATATGCAATGCTTATAATTAAATAAATAAATAGAAAAGCTTAACAACAAATTAAGATACTAGATTTAAGCTATGAAATGCAATATATAATAAAAACAATGTTTTTATTAAAAACAGGCAACATCCGTTACGATGAAATGAGCCAAACGTAATTCTGATGACGATAACTAAACGGTTGATGCAATAGCAAGCGTTTAGCTTGCTTTAATGCCTTATAAGTAGTTTGTCGACTAACCACTTCGTCAACCATGTATAAAAAATTATCCAATGTAATGTATATATACACAAATATCTTTTTCTCGTAAACGTCAAGAAAAATGTTGCAAAAAATAAATCTGTGAATACTTGTAAAGCAAATTTCATAGTAGCTAATGTACCAACCCTTTGAACGTAATTTATCCCCGTTGTTTCAACGTACCCGTTTTTGAAATAAATTTAAAGTTATAAATAGAAAGAAGAAGAATATTGGAAGAATATCTTTTTAGTTAATGCCATAGGAATCCGAGTTTTTTAAGTGAAATTCGATGCAATCCCGTTAGAGAAATCTCAATCGGCGTTTCCCACGCGATCAAAAACCTGAAGGATGGTGTTCCGGTGGAACAATTTTTTTTCCAGTTTAAAAGTGAACCATGGCTCCACGAGCAGACAGTAGCAAACGGGAGTAGCGAGCGTGTGCGCGAATGGCGAAGGACACCGGAAAAATGGCGTCGACACGGTGCTCGTCACCAGACGACGATGGATACAAAAGATTCAACGACGATCATCAAGTTAGCTACGGCTCGAATAGCAGTAAGCGAAAAATTCTAATTTATTCTTATCAGTGACGTCCGATACTGCGCGAAAATTAAACGACCATTGATAGGTTACGACGTCGCGTACATGTATCGGTTGAAATTGACCTTTATGTACATTAGTCATAAGATGCTTTTACCGGATGACGAGTACAGAATGCTTTTTTTCAGTTGTAATATCGACAGTAATTTTCGAATAATTTCCATCGCGCTGAAATTAATATATTAGATCAGGAAAAGGTAGATATGTCATTGAATTCAAGTAGTTACGACTTTATATTATTCCTTGCGTATATCAGAAAAACACATTGACAATACTAGTATGTACCAGTTCGAAGATTTATCATAGATTCCTTGGCGTTTTACATTGTTAAAAACAATTGTGCGCTCTTAGCCCTAACTCCAAATTCGAACAGTTAACAGTCGATTACTTACATATTTCGCTAAATTTAAGTAATAGTGTATGTATTGAAGTGTATTATACAGTGTGCGCAATGATACTTCTAGATACCATTGACGAAATGGGCAGCAGAAGCAGTCTCAGCAGAGATATCGAAGGATCGGACCAATGGGACATGAACTATCATGAATCCGCTATATTTTTAGAGGTAATTAAGAAGATATCTTAAAGTATAAGCCATAATTTCTGCTAGCCCCTTTTTTCTACTTTCTATTTACTTATGAATTTGTGAGGAATAATAAAAGTTAAACTAAAATTTATTTTTTCGCGTTGCAATTTAGTTTAAATGTGTTTTAATACAAAATTACGCAGAGATTCTTATTCTTGCTGTAGAGAAATATCTATTGGCGTGTTTAACAATAATTTAACTCCAACGATTGCTCAATGCAGTTTCAGCCAATAGAATTGCATTACGTCATTATAGACCCAAAATGTTGTCGACAAAATGCTTCCGTTCTTCGCATCTTCGTCTCATAAATGTAATTATTTATGTGTGTTATAGTTACACTACTAAAACTACTAAGACATCAAGCATATACATATTTATGTTGATATTAACTTCTTTTTATTATTACACAAAAAAGAAAGATCTTACAATAAATTATATATCATGTTTCGAGTCAAGTGCAGCAAGTGTTTAATCGTACTGAATAGATTGTTTTTAGATCTAAACAAATAATTTTAAAGCAGATAATACGTAAGTCTTCTACGAGAAAATGCATCGATCAATATGCGGAGGGGTATACATTGATATAGTGTGTGAAAAATTCGGAAAAACTCGGCGATTTACTAAAATAATTTCAATAATTTAAAACTTTCTGTTATACCGGAAGTGGTTATCCAACAACAACTAGTGCTCCTTCTATTATTCACTGCATTTAATGCCATTCTCGTTTATAAACGTAACTTTATTTTTATTTCTTGATAGCTACAAAATAGGAGTCGGCCAAAAATTTCTAAGAGCAATTTTTTTACATAAAACAAAATTTCAGAATCTGTTCGTAGGGTAAGGAGGCCGGCAAATACTGCATGCAATTTTTCGCCGTATATTAAAAAATAACTGACAATTCTGCTCTCGCAAAGTTCAAATAGCCCAAAAACTGAAAAACGAGGACAAAGCCGCTTGGATTCGGTTTTGCGAACGGTTTCTAGAAATGTTCGATTACAACGCAATTTTCTGGGCCAGTTGATAATGTGTGATGAAGCTTATTTAGGCGCAATTGCACAAAAAATTGTTGCACATTAATGAGGAGTGTCTGCATTAGAAGTAATTGGACCTTACTTGCTTGAGAGTAATAACCAGACAGTCACGACACCTAATTCAGATCGATATGTAACTATGCTCTGAGTTAGAGGAGGCTTAGTTCAATAAGATGTAGAAACAGCACACACGCCGTTTCCCGGTTGATTCAATTCAAGGTTCGGTAACATTCCATGGCCATCCAAGTCTCCTGACTTCACTGCTCCAAATGTTTCCTTATTAGATTTTCCAAATGAAAAATTTATGAATATCATCCACGCAGCCTGCAATAGCCTAAAAAGCTAATTGAACTCGAATTGGCAGTGCTAGTCCGCAGAATAAAGGAAGGAAATGATGATGCCAAGGAATTAATGAAATGCATTATCAAACAACAAAATGCCCTTTATAACACTTTTCGCGTAGCGTCCGCAACTATCTATTAATTAATTATAAAACCTGATTACCGGACCTGTGGTATATTTCAACTTACAATTAGCTAAAATAAAGCAACTTACTCAGAATTCTAGTGGTAAGAAATTAAGGAATTTTTTTACCATATTTTAATAAACTTCTATCAATAACTTAACTTCAATTTATTTCTGTTTTCAATTTGTTTCCCTGAGAGAAATTGATAATATACCTGCATTAAAATTATCTTTTTTTTATAGTTTGTGTTTAGCAAATAAATGTTGCTTTTGAAAAATACTACACTAGAGATTTGGGTAAAATCGGAATAAAGAGAAAGTGAAATTAAACATTCTTGAGAAAATATTCCTTTCATAAAGACGTAAATTAATGGAATCTGAATCCACAAAATTAAATAGAGCCAACTACATTAAACGAATTAACTTTCTTCTCACATGACGTAGAAATACTTAAGGATGACATTATCGCATGCACAAGCAAACTTTCGCAACCGTTACGCCACTTTTATTATTTAAAAATAGGTTTGTTTGCATTCAGTTCATAATAACGCACACTAACTTAGTCGTGGAAATTTAAACAATTCGAAAACCAAATGAAAAAAATGTAAAAAAATGTTGTTATTTCAAACTTCATTTTACTGATTACGTTACATGCCTATGAACTAATACTAAATTATATAGAGCAAATTAAAAACTAACGGAGAGAGTGAGTAATATAACAAATTGAGAAAACGTAATTAGACATAAATTTGTCAGCAATCTGAACCACCACATAAAATTAAAAATTTGTCTATTTGAATTTAGAACATTACATATGTATATCATGATGATAGCAAGGACTGTGGCGTGGTGTGGTAAACAACACATAAATATCGGCAACTTTCGCACCACACAGGTTTAATTAATTAATTAAATATTTATAGTTAATTAAATATAATATAATATAATAATTAATCAAATATATATAATACGCACTATATATATAACTATATGTATATATAGTGCGTATATATATGTATAGTGCACTATATACATATATATATATATATCAATCCGCTTAAGAACTTATTCCATCTAACAAGGGAACAGACGCAAGTGCCCTTCATCGATTTTAGTGAAATTTTGTAAGAACAACTTTCTTAGCTGCTAGTTCGCCTGTTTTTGGGGGATAGAACGCCTATCGGCAACACTATCCTTGGCTATTTGGTTTAATCTCCAAGACTATAAAACGTATCAGTAAATTACAATAATTCTTAAAGCGACTTAAAACAACGTAAATTGCATAAAGTGTGATCCAGAAAATCAATTCTTTTATTTTCGAGATCGAACCTGATAATGTTTGATAACTACGAATTCTGAACAACTTTTCTTAGTACTTTCTTCTATTCCGAAAAATAGGAGTACTTTACCCCTGAGCCTTTTTCAACGTTAAAGCTCGCCTTGGTAAAAGATAAATTACATTTTATGGGTGTCATGTTGGTTTTAAGAGACACACTTTTTGTATTTCAACAATTTTATAAAAGTCTATAACAAAAAAAAATGCTATATGGTCCGTATTTTTTATTTTTCTTGTAAGATGAGGTGTTATCAACTAACGGAAATTTCGTTACGTGCCAAGCTCTTAAGTTTAAAACTGATTAAAATTAAATAAATAATCAGTAATACCTAAAAATCTCCGTCGTAATCTAAATATAGAAACAGCCTGTACCCTTGCAAAACAAATAAAGTATGTCTGTACATGCTCTTTATTCATAAATAGAGATGACTAAGGGAGGTAAAATTATCTTTTTTAGCTGTAACTAGATAGACTCGTGTCTATTCGTCCCATAAGAAAGGGTTTGTATTGCCTACTGGTTTCCCCGAAAGTCGACAAAACACGGGTCTATCTAGTCGCTGCAAAAAAGTAATAATTCGCCAGCCTTTGTCATCTCTATTCATAAATATAAATACGCAGCTTGTTTCATTAGAGTGCACCACTAACGTGTTAGTTAAACTTCGAAAAGTTTGAAAATAATTTCACAATGTGGACCGTGTAATCCCGAGTAATATTCACGTAAAGATTTTGAGGAATATGTCTGGAATATATACACGGAGTCGAGGAATTAAAGCATATCGATCGAGCTTCGCAAAAATTAACTGTGTTTTAGATTTGTTTCCTATTTTAAAACTAAAGCAATCCTATATAAAAGCTTTGTGTTCTTGTTTAACACTTTCGTGAACAACAACAACAATTTCGTTAATCAACACAACCGCATATGCAAACGTTGTCCACGAAGGTGTTAAATATGAGGCGTTTTATTTTTGGAATGATAGTGGTTTAATATGCGTTGAGGCGTACTCTTTATGAAGTTTGCAATAAGCAGCAGTATTTGTGATTGCAGTAACCAGTGATTGTTTTTATCGCTTTCTCTTATTAATTGAGGAATAAACATATGAATCATTCCCTATGATTTTGGCATATAATCTTACCGTTTTCTTTATTTGCAAATATTGTTTTCCTTTTTTTTAATTCTGTTGTATGCACGCCACTAAAATTAAGATATCAGTGTTATTGCTATTTGATATATGTTAACAACAATACGAGTAAAATACTTAAACATGTTTTGTTTAAGGAAGGCGAAAACAATGAAAAGTTCGATTCCCATCCCAGACATCCGTCAGCATTACCGGCTTACCTCCTAGTACACAATAATTGGTACTATGGTTTGGACTTAGCCGCGTCGTTAATCCTGTTGGCGTTAGCTCTGGCTGAAGAGCCCTCAGTCGTGAATTTTAAATTACCAATTGGTATACATGCGACATTGGAAATGGTCGCATTAGGTATAATTGCCGTAGAATTAGCATTGAAACTCAGATGGACTGGAATCGGCACCATAATTAAACACAAACGAACGACGTTAAAAGGAGTAACACTAATCATTATGTTTTTGGAGACATTAGTCGTTATTATAAGAAGAGAATCACATTTCAGAGTTACAAGAGCTCTAAGGCCGATTTTTTTAATAGACACTAAAGCTTGTGGAAACGTTAGAAGATTTATTAGGCAAATTCTACAATCCTTGCCGCCAATTTTAGATATGCTGGGATTGCTTATGTTCTTTGTATGCAGTTACGCCTTATTAGGTTACTTCCTCTTCAGTGAAAATCACACAAATCTCTACTTCAAGACGCTTCCAGACAGCTTTGTTAGCATGTTTGTACTTTTAACTACCGCCAATTTTCCCGACGTCATGATGCCTTCCTATGCAACCTCGAAATTCAATGCTATCTTCTATATATCGTACATATCCATTTGTCTCTACGTCCTTATGAATCTCATGCTAGCCGTTGTTTATGAAACTTTTACCGGCATTGAGAGAGATAAGTTCAGAAAGTTGCTGTTGCACAAACGCAGAGCTTGTAACTTAGCGTTCAGATTACTGGTAAGCAAAACTTCCCCAACAACGGTCCGATTTAGGCAATTCCAAGGAATGATGAGGTACTATTCGCCGCGAACCTGTCTCAGAGACGTCGTCCTGATGTTTCGCTTAATGAACACCGGCGGAGATGGCGCGCTGACTTTAGAGCAATTCATGAATATCTACGACGTTACTAATTTGAAATGGCACATGAAGGATCCGCCCGATCCATGGTTTTCCGCGGCTTGGCCACCACTACGTTGGTTTTGCAGGGCTGCTAGACGTTTGGTGCTGTGGCCTTATTTCGATCATGTGGTTTGTGAGTAATTGCGAGAACAGTTGTAAAATTTATTGCTTACAATTGACATACTGGTCGTTTTCTTTCTAGATATGCTGATAGTAGGAAACGGCTTGGCAATGTTGGTACGTGTTATTCAATATGCAGGATCTCTAGAAGCCAGCGCAAGGAATTTTATTGCGTCATGGGATACATATTTATTCATGGCATGTAAGTAGCACCTAATTGTAATTTGACTTTTTTCGCAACATTTGATGTCTCTTAGAATATTGCATATTATAATCAAAAAAAAAATTTCTGCTGCTCTATTTAGTAAAAAATTCAAAATTCAGATAAAAATATTATGTCGGGTGACTTTAAATATATGCGACAAATTATAAGGGCAGGTTTCTTAGATTGTTTTGATCGTATTAATTCAGATGGACACGCATGCAAAATGATCATTGTTACTTATAAAAACTAGGGGTGGGTTGCTAATTTAATAGCTTAACACAAACAGCAGTCAGTAACAGTTAGACCAGAAGGAAACTAGCGAAAGGCGTAGGCAAAAGGCATTTTAATAAAATACCCTTATTTATATCAAGGGACATATGTATATTAACTAAATAATTATATAAATTTGTAAAATAGCCGCATTTCATAAACAATATTGTTAATACAAATACATATTTTATCACTCTTTGCTAGTGCTCGACCTCCATCGAGTCAAACTGGCAGTAATTTTTACGTCGCTCCGTTGCAAGCATAATCAATCCCTCAAAACACGTTAAACAAAAGTTTGACAAGTATCATATATACCGTGGCGACTTAGTTCATCGCAACAAAGTTATAATCAATTACGTTTCCACGTGCTAAATTTGGTCATAAAATTCAATTCTTGTTATTACAATTTCCTTGTCATGTAGCATAATTAAAAGTTTATCAACCTTTTTTTTTCAGTGTTTTTAGTTGAAGCCATGCTGAAGATAATCGCATTAGGGTGGAACGAATACATGTCATCAGGCTGGAACGTTTTTGACCTCAGTGTAACGCTCGCAGCTGTTTTTGGATCTCTACTATTGTTAGCAAGACCTTCGTTCACAGCAGTAGTGGTTTTAAGACCTCTAAGGTAAAAACAATTCAAAAATCACTTCCCTTGTAATCTTACACTAATTTTATGTAAATTCGTAGGTTGCTGCGTCTATTCAAACTGAAGAAAAGGTATAGGGACATATTTGGCACGTTGGTATTACTCTCCCCTTTAATGTGGTCGACGGCAATCGTTATGATGGTAGTATATTATTTCTTCGCGATTATAGGTATGGAGCTGTTCTCAAAGTACGACTTAAGAAACTGTTGCATCAATACAACAGTACAGAATTTTTACCACTACAGCGAAGACAGCACTGCCATCGGCTATTATTATTTGAACAGCTTCACTGATCTCTTAACATCGGGCGTAACTCTATTTGAACTAACCGTTGTTAATAATTGGTTCATAATTATGGACGCTTTTGCCTCAGAGGCAGGACCTTGGTCCAGAATATTTTTTATGTCATTTTACTTATTTACAATGGTCGTTTTAACTATTGTCGTTGCCTCTGTTCTGGAAGCGTTTAGATTTAGAATCCAATATAAGAAACAAACGTCGAAAAGAGATGAGGAGCAGATGCTTCACGAAGAAGTGGTTGTCGAATGGTCTACTTTAATAGGCCAAGTACAAGATGCGAAACAATTAGAGCAATTACAAGACGATTTTAGAGTTGGCGGAGTAAGTTGTTATATTGGCAGAAGGCGTAGAACAAGGGAAGTTTTGCAAAAGCACATGTACACGGCCGAAATTAAGAAATGGCTTGAAACAGAGGAAATTGAAGACATAGACAATAACACAGCGAGCACTGTAGACACTAACGATCGATTAATAGCATCTTAAAGAATATCAGCATTTATTAGACCAATTATAGGAGATTAATGTACGGGTCTTGTAGCACAGTATTTTTATTATATGTTAAAAATATATTGAAGACAACATGCGTGTGCATCAGTAAGTCGTGACTTTCTCGCATGAAATTAAGTAAGGTATTTAAGAAAATATAGATCATAACCAATCCTATTATGTATTGGGAAAAGAAAATGAATTACTATAAAATAGCAAATTCACCTATCGATATCTAGAACAATTCACAGGATGAGTCCGGAGATGTATGTATACATCGTGTATCAGCAATGCAAACAGTGCTTTTATGTCAGAAAGCAACGTCTCTTACTGTGTCTCTGCGTTAAAAAGAAAGCAATATAACCCGATGAAAGTACAACATCTATATGCACAAGTAAAGTTAAACTCAAGTATTTAAAAAACGTATAAAACATACGTAACTTAAAGGTAGCTTCGCATCCAAGCAAAGATTACACGAAAGGTACCACAATCGACGTATTCGTATAAGAACGTACGTAATCTAAGTTGGTTGGTTAATTAAAACTTGTAGTTGGTTTGGGCGATCACGAGTTATTTCCGTTCTTGCTTGTAAAATACATAATCCACGCTTTTGCAATTTTTATTTGATAAAGTATTTGTTAATGTGACGTAGTCGAAAGTCTCCAAAGTATCAACCCTAATTGCCCCTTGACCAAATTCTGGGTACGCCCATGTATGTAATAGTTTAAAATCTAAACATCTCAAAACAGCACATGTTTTTATTATTTTAGCGCCATCTGTCAGAAAACGAAACTCTGAATTAACGTGACCGATTGAAATAATCTAAAGTACGGAAATCGGAGCTTTGAAGCATAAAATAAATTGGGTAGGCTTTAACACTTAAGATAAGTCCTAAACGCCATTGAATTAAAGTGTGTACGAAATTAACGTAATATTAGCTACAACATGATCTATTGGTTGTAACGCCATTTTCATATTATAAGAGATTATGTTATATTCTACCAATATTTCTTGATTTACTGTAAAATTAAAAAAAATTGTTTGGATTAGTAATTTCCTATCATACCAGCAACATAGAATGTAATTATAAAAAAGTTACCAGCCAATTTAATCTGCTCTTCGGAAAATAGAGACTATACAGAGAATGAAATAGAATATTAAAATTTAATATCTACTGGTCTAAGAAACTATAAAAAAGACCGATGTACAAGAAAGATAATCCAAATAAGACCAACAATTGATGATATCTGGATGCAAATTACTAATTAAATATACTTATCAGTATATAAAGAAAAATACTCACATTTCCAGTTTGGTTTCAGTCTCAGAGGACGTAGTAGGCGGAAAGAACAAGATAATTAACTCGGGCCTGAAAGAATTAACATAAAAATGTTAACATTTATAGGGCAGAAAAGTTACTTAGAGAGAATTATATACATATAGTCGATAAATCTTACCAAATTAATTTAACAAATCTCAAAATTGCGCATATATGTCATTTCACATCACAAAAAATTCTAAAACAATTCAGATACAATATTGCACAACATGACTTCCTAGCGTCGTCTCTAACAATGTAAAACCCAAACTACATAGCCGATTACGTGGCGAAGTTATAGCGGGAAATATAAATTTCCGAGTATTTGAAATTTGTGATGTATTCCTTCCGTCTGCGTTGGTTGTTAAAAAATTATATTGATTAGATTCGACGTAGAACATTTAGATGTACCATACACTAAACATGAACGACAAAAATAAATCAGAACAAAGTTTTTTCAGTTAACATAGAGAATATACAAGGCTACTACTAGAAGAAATTATCGAAAATTCCTATTCGGATGATTGATTTATTGATCAATACTAATCAATATGAAGATTTTGTTGCTGCGATATTAGATGAAAATAATTTCAATAAACTATATAACTACATTGAGAAATTTGTAGCTTTCAATTCAAAAGTCGTTAAAATTTGAAGTTAGTAAGGGTTATTTTTTAGTAACTTTCATTTTTTCATACACAACCGACCAACCAATCAACAGTTGTCAAAGAACCTAGGAATAACCTAGAAATGGCACTTTTTAAACTGATTTTGGGTACTCTCTTTTGGAATTACGGAGGCCTGCCTTTAATGTGCATATAAATTGCTAATTCGATGAGCAGTACTCGTAACTACGGCGAAATAAAAATTTCTTACCGCGATATACGTAGCAAACCACTCAAAGTGATACGCGCAAATAACAAACAAAGAAATCAAATAACGCAGATGGACCTTATTACACTTTATTATAATAGACAATCTTAATTATGTAAGCATTGCGTCAAACGAAACGCAAGCTGTATCTCTTTAAATGTAATGTTTTTTTTTATTCATTGAGAGTTCATTTGGAGTACATTGTACATTTTACATTAATTTTTAATGTAGAAGTTTTTTTTTTAATTCGATTAAAATTTTAATATTCTTATTCCGGCTATTTAAAACATCACGCAAAATGTTGGGCTACACCACCAACCCTACATAAACGATCCCAGTGAAATACAGCGCCTGAGCACCTGGCAACCATACGAGCCTCCATAATATTTATTACCTAAATACCTGAATGTTTTAAGTTTTTTGAAACTATCATAGTTGAGAATTTATTTATAACGTAATTTTATGTTTTCAAATGAAAATGTTTTTTTCGTATTTTATATATATTCGTTGCTACTATCTGTATAAAAGTACATTTTATTAATAACGTAAGGCCTTTTTTCAATAGCAGACTACCATCTTATCTATTATCCTTGCTGACAATGACAATTATCATTTAATTTTTGTATTTAAGCAAGCAGTTTACTCCTTTTCTTACATTCTTTAACATGAATCGGTTCTATTAAACTAGCACTAAAAAGGACGTATTTATTCTAAACATAAAAAAAATAACAATAACAAACGGATACACGGACAACTTTCAAACATGTTTAACGTATATTTTATACTTATCAAAATATGATGGTGAAACATTCCGCGAACGTTGTAAACGTGTAGAATTTAATAGGTATTTAGGTGTAGAATTCAATAGGACATTGCAACCATGTCCCATTTTTAAAACTACGTTTTACCCAATTTAAGAATTTTAATTATTGGAGATATTTAAAGATTATCGATTTTTATTTTTTATGAATAAAGAATAAATATGCGTACGTGAAAACTACCTGCTCAGAATATGCAATATTTGTTTTGTTTCTTTGTAATTTACGTGTATCACTCTAAGTTATTCACCCTGTATTTGTTTTCCATTTTTTCTCTTAAGATAGTATATAGAATTGAAGGTTTTTGTTATAAAAATTTTGATGTTTTACCTATTCGAGAAGAAACAAATATACGGTGTAATGTACTTTCATCTGGGTATATTTTCTGTATACCGTGCAATAATAAACGAAATGTACTTTATACTAACGCTATTGGATAATGCTAACCTGCGAATCTTACAGTTACACAGTTATACATTTATGTCTTCCTAAAAATAATACAATAACTAGCAGCAGTCTAAAAAAAATGTAAAAGAGATGTATGGCTCTAAGCACGAGAATGTAGTTTTGATACTTAACGGATAAATCATACAAACAAGAATATATTATAGTGAAGTTGATGGCAACAATGGTGATAGTAAGAGGCAATAAAAAAACATTAGTGAGAGTTTTCGGATTACTTCAATGTACCTGATTTTTGTTAAGTATCTATTAAGATTTGGCGATATGGAAATATTGAAATACTGCAAATTAAACGTGTTATGGATCAACATTACTGTTGGCATGTGGCTGATCGATAGAAAAAGCACAGCCTTTCTTTAAGAGAAAAATAGGACTTCTTAGTACGTACCCGAATAGAATATCGATCTTACATAATGAATCATACCGACCACTGTAATGATAGGAAGTTATAAAAAGTGTACGTACATACCTTTGCTTATCACTAGGATCCAAATTTGCAGCTAAAATGCACTATTTCATTCCGAATTTCATGCACACTTCGGTATTCGTACTAATATTACTAATACGTCTTTTTGCTACGGTCTTCTAATGCTGTATTGTAAACATGCGCAATAGAAAATAAACCTAGAGATGGAATGGCGGAACAAATTTTGACGTAGTTGAAATATTTTATTTTTGAAAAAACAATGGCTTAAAAAGACGAACAGATCATGTACTTCGTGGCTTCGATGATGCTTGCGTCTAAATTAAACAGAGGGCGACACGGGATATAGTAGGCTAATATTAAACTCTCCCTGAAGTAGTTCAGCCGTCATATTTTCCCATATTATCATTCCCAGATCGAGGCGAAGAATTCTTAAAACACCTGCCCGCGCGATTCCGGCTTCCAATAGTAATCTCGTACTTGACAGATCTCGTGCGCACAAATTTCTCATGCAGTCGACGGATAGTTAAAAGGAATTTGAAGGATTCATCTGAAACCGTTACTGAAACTTTTTTCTAACTATTGAGGATGCCGTAAACAGTTCCATCCAAACCGCTATCTTCTTTTTCTCTTCCAAAGTAAGTCGGGTGGCGCCATATTTAGTCTGCAGCAATAGAAAATTAAAAATTATGTAGTATCATGTAAGTGGTAACATTTGGCAACCCTGTAGCCTTGTAACATACTCCTTCCAAATGCCTTTAAAAAGACAATTTTGTTAATACAAAAAGAAAATACAACTGCAACAATAACCAATTAAGCATCCGTGACAGCTAGCTGTAATCTGGCACACTACTGTAATATTGGCCGATATCCTTCCACCCTTTCTTTACAAATGCCGTGTAATAACAGGAAAGATGCTCTTTTGCGCATATCAGATGATATGTGCTTCTCATTTCGGATTTATTTTAAAATATAACAGATATTTCCACATATGTGACTATATTCTCGTCGTCCTAGTTCCATACGGATCTTTATCAATACATGGTAATCTTAAAAGTAAATGCTCTATTTTATTGATACTCATTTATTTATCTCAGAAGTAACTCAAGTGACGCACAGAAATGGAAAGAAATGATCTAACGATGTAGTCATAGATAAAATTCAAATTATAACAATGTATATTAGACCTGAATAGTGATAATAAAAGTATTAATTCTTCGTTAAAATACAAAGATATTCGATTTAAACATTAATTGTGATAATTCTTAAGTTATTAATTCTATTATTTATCAACCTTTGATTAGTATTTATGTATATATTTTTGTGTTGACTGTTTTTATCTCTAACTAGTCTTAACTTACGTACTTTGTCCCTGTAGAAATTTTCCAAGTCATATTTTTTTAATAGCCTAATATGTATACGCATACACTATGAAATTAATATATTATGTTGAAATAAAATATATATGTCATTGATATTTTGTTTGATTTCATGACCTAGTGTAAACCTTATGACAAAATAACATTCGTAGATAGAAACCTATCAACAATCACAAACAGCTTTTTTTTAATTTTGTGCTGTTATTTCTAAAAATGTTGGGAGATATTTTATTATTATTTATGTAAAAGATTCGATACACTATTGTCTTAAAACGAATAATAAAGAAGCGATAGCAGTTTCTATTTCGTCCTAAGTATTATCATTGCTTCACCTGCTTTTAATAAAATAGACACATAATTACATCTAGAAATAATGACGTTCAAATTAAATTGAAGAAAAGAAAGTAAATGTATAATTTATAAATAATACTCAAAAGTATTACCTTTCTTCTCAATATATTTTCATACGCGCTCGAGTCGCTCTAGGTAGCTCCTTAGATTGTCCTTCCATCCAATTCATGGAAAACTTTGCCAAACTTACTATTCAACATTACGAACAAATTCCAGATATTTGTCTTCTGCCAATTGTAAAACACTGGACCAACGAACCAATTAATCCTCGCCAAACATTAAAATTAATCGAACTTGTGCAGCATATGGATACACTATCAATAAATTTTCTTGCGACTAGTAGTGATGTTCGTTTTAGAGAGAAAAAGCAGAATTTGCGATGGGCTTCAAAATATGCTAACATTACAATTTCTACTTCTTCGTTGATAATCGCATTTTTCTTTGATTTCTTTTTAAATAAGCAATCATGTTGTTTAAACTGCTTGTTGTTTTCGAATGTGCCGCTGATCTGGCTGCTGTCGTAAAGGATAATATTCAGTTTAATGTTCGTTGGTCCTTTTTTGATTTTTTGGTGAATGCAATGTGTGCTTCCAATATATCACATTTTTCCAAGTGAGGAACTACTATAGTGAGATATTATCGAACACTGAACAACGAAAGATAACTAAAAATGTTCAAGAAACGGAACGTCTTTCCAATTTTTTTTTAATATACGGGGAGAAAGTAATTTATATTACTTTCTCCATGGCATACCCATTTTTCCATTTGTACAATGGTATTTGTGTCAGCAAAATAACGGCTTGTCGCAAATTTCAGCGCCATCATAATATAAATCCGGAAATTTACCAATATACTTTGTTACATTTTCAAGGGATGGTAGCCTTTTACGCATCTGTACGTCCGACATACCATGAATTAAGCAAACGACATTCGACTAACTCGCGTGGAGACTCAAGATGATTTGCTTCCTCCTATTACTCCAAGTTTTTTGATCTGAACTCAGAAATATCACAAACAAATTCAACAATTGAAAGTGGAATGTATTTAGAAACGACCGATTAAGTGCTCTTCAACTGGATTATTTTTTTATAGGGAAAAATTTATTCACCGGAAATAATCGTAGGTTTTGATAAATTCAATATATTGCAGTTATGTCGAATTAAAATATTACAAATTGGTCGAATTTATGGATAATGTATGGCATTTCATGGCATTATTTCCAGTATAATAATAATTTACCAAAGTATGTAAGTAATATCACAAAAGCGGTCTTGTCCCGCATGTATTTGGAATTTCATAAAAGGCGCTAGTAAAATTAAGTTGGCAACACGTAATAACTTGAAGTTTAACACGCATGCGTCTCTTTCTTTTCGCCATAGTTGCTGTTAGAAGTAGGTACAACTTTCTAGTGATTTTAAATCTAAATCATCTGCACATAATGTTTATTTTCACTGGATATTATTTAGATAGTATTATTATTTAAGTTTATTCGTTGATCATTTCATCAGTATTTTCAGATAATAATATACTTATAAGTAATGTATTTATAACTAACGTGTGTGAAGGTAAACATTTGTGTTGGTTGTTAATTTTTCACATTCCTTTTATTTTAATTACACCAATACTGTTATTTCCAACTTTAATATGATGATTTTACAACCTTAGGACACCTCTGAGATGAATTTTGATGTACTTATTAAATCTGAAAACAACATAACCTAACTCATACTTCACCAATGTGATCTTGTGTTTCGTTACTAATTTGTTTCTTTTTTAATTTTAGATGGCACCTACGGAGCCGAAGCCCGGACAGGGTGACAAAAAGCCTGATGAGAAGAAACCAAAAATCGGAAAACCGAGAAATTATGATTTAGGTAATGGAATTTATAGATTTTCAAGATCAAAAGTTTACCATAAGAAAGCTTTGTACAAATTTGTGGGGAAAAAAGTCGCAGCCGCCAAAAAGCCTGCTAAAGCGCTTACTGCTGTAAAACCTATTGGTGGCGAAAAGAATGGTGAAAAACGTATTGTTTTATTGAAGAAACGCAGGAATTATTATCCCACGTAAGACAAGTAAGCTTTTAATATTGATACCCTTTCATTCCCTAAATGCTATGATGACATTTATCTTAGGACACCTCTGAAATTATGTGAAGATTTTTGTTAACTGATTTTTTTATACAACATTCTCATTAGATGATTTTAAGATGATAAGGGTTTACATGACTGCTTATTTTTAGAATCAGAAAGAGGCCAGCCAAAAAGTGTTTCAAACAGCACAAACGTAGTCTACGTTCTTCGATTAAACCTGGCACTATTTTGGTGTTATTGGCAGGGCCTCATAAAGGAAAGCGAGTTGTCTTCTTAAAGCAATTGTATTCAGGGCTTCTATTGGTTACGGGACCTTTTAAAATCAATGCATGCCCATTGAGACGTATTAGTCAACGATATGTTATTGGGACACAAACAAGAATTGATATTAGTGGAGTTAAGATTCCCGATACTATCAATGATAACTATTTCCGAAGAGAAAGGAAGAAGCGTGCAAAGAAAGAGGAGGGTGATATTTTTTCCACTAAAAAAGAAGTAAGTTACTTTATTGAAAAATTAATACTTTATATTTTATCTTTTCTATTTTAGTCATATAAAGTTAATGATCAAAGAAAAGCAGATCAGAAAATAGTTGATAAAGAAATTATTGGCGCCATTAAAGCGAATCCAGAACGAAAATTATTATTTGCGTACCTTGCCACAATGTTTGGTCTGAGGTCTTCGCAGTATCCCCATCGTATGAAATTTTAAATTGTATGACAGAGCACCATCATTTATTGATTATATAATTATTGTTGTACATTTGTAGGTCAATAAAAGGTGGGTTTATATAATCGTTGTTTTAATATTCAATTTTCCTTACTTGCTCTTTGTATTTAAGAGATCCAGAGTACATGTACAAAGCAAAATAGGATACTGATGTTTCTGTTTGAATTTTAGTAAAAATAAAAGAGTATTAATATACAGTATTAAATAATAAAACAGTTGATCTGAGTCAGTATTAACAATAAATGTACAAATTCAGAACGTTGTTTCATCAGTATGGTGCTGAATTTTCGTTCAGAATGGACAATTCTAGATTAATAAAGAGTAAAAATGATCACCATGACTTCCATATATTGTCAAAAAGTATAAAAAGCTTAGCATATAAGGATACCATACGATGGGTGTGCGTAAGAGTATAGATTGGAATATTCTGAAAACGGTACTTGCAGTACATCAAAGCCGATATTTGGTATTGAACTAACATATTTTCAGTAATTTGACGATTCCGATTGTACCGTAAGTAGCTGTTAATTTTCAAATGGAACATTCTTAATGGAATTTTAATAGAACAACTATGTTGTTATTTCTAACCATATCTTCGCTCTTTAATATTTCTGACTAACAGACGAGTACATCCGAACCTTTAACTTATGCAGCATCGTTTGCTGTAAAGAACTAGATGAAATAGGTGCTAATTTCACAGAAATTTTTCCATTAAACGTTTATTTATTTCAAAATTATCAGAAAACATAAAATTATGATATAAAAATCAATTAAAGTGTTAACTACAATAATGTGTAGTACATCTTTAAAAGTAAATTTGGGCGGGTAGATGTTCCACGCTTAAGGTAAGATTGTTATACAATTTTCTAGAAGAATTATATGAAAATAAATAACATGGTCGAGCTTGGAACGCTATATTTACTAAGAGGAAATATGAGATAATTTCTTAAATGGATATAAATTAGTTTATTTTCTACTTTTTGCTCTAACCCCGTAACTTTTATTTTTTTGATTAGAGACTCCTGAATTGGCGTCTCGCCATTCTGCTTCCAGTCTTACCCAAACACCACCTGAAATTAAAAAAAAAATTAAAGTTACACAACAATAACTTTGATTTTTAACAAGGCAATCGGGTTACTTATCAATTCTCATATTTTGTATTAATTCAGTCAATTGATTAAATTGAATACAAATAAAATAATGTTGAATCCGGCGAAAATGATATTCTCAATAACAAGTTTTTAAGCGTTGACCAAATGAAAATTATCTATATTTTGTTCATTATAAAATTATTTTACATAGGGTTTTTGAGGACTGCAAGCACATTGACACCCACGACTGTAGGTTTGATTATTTGTTATACTATGGAAATAATTAAAATATTTTCTTTTCAGATGAATTTCTATTTATTAAATAGAATTGGATAAAATAATGATGTTTTAGATCATTTGTATGCATTTAGAAGTGATGAAAAAAAGTAGGAGCCACTGTTTAAGGTAAAAATGTTTATCGGAAATTTAAGAATAATCATTTTATAATTATACACTCCTCAATGTAATGAAGCTTAAACAAATTGTGTAAAATCTCTTGTTTGCATTGTGCTATCCAGAGATAGCTTTTGTTTTTTTGCCGTGCTACAGACAAGCATTTACCTGGAGGGGTGATATGTCTCGAAAACGCTTTAGCTGGCTTTGTATTATGGATTCCAACATAAGTGGTCATTCTTCTATTTAAAATCGATAACATATCTTTTAAAGCAACCTCTTCGTAGGCTCTCTGGATGTCTTGGTTACTTCTAGCAGACATACTATGCTGCCAAAGGCGGCAATTCCTTTTTTTCAGCTTCTTCTTCCTAACGGGCACTCTCATCTGAAAATCGAAATCAAAACATACGTTTAAAACTAGTTACCGGGGGAAGTACTGAACCTTTCTTATTGTACATTCTTCGCTACCGATGCTGTCGGTTGAAGATGTGTTGGAGGAAGTACTGCTTACTTCTTCGTCGCTGCTGGGAAGCTCGTCCTGGTGATCATCTCCCTCGCTATCAATTTCACTATCGTCGAAAAAGCCCAGGAGACCCAACTTCGGCCTGGCCGGTATGATTTCGATGCCGTCCCACCACATTTCATCTTTACATTCTAAAGCACCATCTTCGTCGTTACTAGTATCTAGGGAAACACATACTAATAAATCGTTTTTTATATAACAAATATTTCTTCTCTTTTTTTTCTCTTTTTCGAGATAGTCGATTAACATAACTCCGTGATTATCCCAAAAAACGTTGTCAATAGCTGTTTCGAGGATTCGAAACAGCTATTGACTCCTCGACGACCTCGTTTCCAACCGTATGACCGAATGATGTGAGGAAAAAGAAACTAATTGTAAACATGTCTGTTCTGTTCCTACTCCGGAGAAAAACTGAGTTATAAGTATTTCCTTTTGTCACTTACACACCCTTAAGCTAGGACATGTGAAAAGTACGGAAAAATAGACGAAAGGGCCTCTTTTCATTACAGTACGACACATAAAACACGTATATGCTCTATTCTAATAAATCAAACCATCCGTTCTCTCTATTCATCAAATTTTTATATGTAAATAATATATAAAGTAAAAATAAATATATATATGACATTACCTTTAGCTACCAGGCGAGTTAACCTTTCAGGAAACATCAATTCCGGTGGAGTTTGTACGATCAAACCCCTGTAGGTGTCTAGCATCGCAAAAATAGAAGCATCGCGCGCTTCTTTCGTGCAGACTTCGTGATCTCTAAATTTGCAACCGGAGAAATCGTCCAACAACTGAAATCTGTAAGCCCTTTCTCCACAACACGGATATCTACCGACGGGTAACGGAGCTCGTTGGGCGTCAATCGTAAAATACTGCGGTGGGTCTGGATGAAATCTGCACCAACCAATTTGCTTTGCGGGAAAGTACCTTTTGCATGTTAGGCAATACAAAAAGTGCGCGTCGCCCCATATCCTCCAGTAAACCTTCCTCCACGTCTTCAGCTGACCTTGCAGGTTAGCAACGTATTCGGTAAGGCTCCAGTTACTATCTCGTATGTGTTTGCTGGTAACCACTCCGTCCAGTTCCAAGGTGGTGCAACATGGTAAGCAGGGAACGTATTCTGCTATTAACGGACTAACGAGTTGTTGACAAAATCTATAATAAAGCCTATATACTACACGCTTTTAATAAAAATAATGATAAGTACGGGCATGCGATTTTATTCACATAACATATTACACGTACCTTCTAACTTTAGAACGAAAGAAAAGCTATAGTCGTTAGATTAAAGATGTTGATTTTTATTTTCTCTATGCTATGTGTCTTTTGGCGTTGTTAATGATATTCAGGGTGCTGCCGAAACTTTGTTTTTACGTTTTTAAAAGAATAATGTAGTAATGAACCGCAGAATATCCTATTCGTCCCTACTTTAAATTAAATAAAAAATTAAAGGCAACACTAATGGCTTTGTTAGAATATTCTTTCTGTGTTCGTTTAATTAAGTTAATCTTTGAAGCTTGAATATCTTTAGTATCAAATAAGCGTCTTATGTAAGAACTTGTTAATAAAGAACAATTTTACTTCAATAAATAATTTGGTCCACTACTTGCTAGCAGCAACAAAATTTATTACAACATGCTTTGCTCGTTTTAGTTGAAATGTCAATAATCATCAATAATGATACCCTACAGTCTCTACAGTGATATGGCAAACAACAGTTGTTTCGAGGATACGAAAACTCTTAATTTTATGCCTGTTTTATTCCTACTCTCGAGAAAAATATTTAAAACTGCAACGTCCTTCTTAATCAATTTCAAGATTTCTAATTTAATATTGTTCCTGGTTTAGTTTATGTGTTACGCTATTTAGACGAGAAGAAGTACACGGAACCTCAAAAATTAAAATTGTTTTTATTTAAAAACAGATAAAGAGGAAACAATAGTCATTTTTGACAAGCCGGATTATTTCAACGGTAACAATATTTTGCTATCATCAGGACCATATAAAGAATTAAGAAAAAAAGCCATTACCATCTGTGATTAGAGAAATGAAAAAGAAGGTTCTGAAAAATTGTCCAAAATTTATTAACGCGGACTTAGAACGGAGACCACATATTTTCCTAGAATTTAGGTTAGGTATGTAAACGGTATTTCCAGAAAAGTACTATTCCGGATTTCTCCGCGGCGCTTAACTCAAAATTCGAAACTATTGAGTTCACATTAGAAGAAGAAGTGAGCAATCAACTTTCACCCTTGGATAGTTTAGTAATTATAACCAACGGGAGGGCAGGACAATGGACAACTCGTTGTCCCCTTTTGTAATTAACTGTTCATGAGTGTGTATGAGAAAGAATATCGTATATTTATACATTTGGCTTAGCTACGTAGTAATCCAAACTATTAAATTCACAATAGAAGAATAAGTGATCAATCAACTTCCATTCGTAAATAGTACAATAATTAAAAGCAACAAGAAACTATAAATAGACATCCATAGAAAGGTAATAGACACCATATTAATTGGCTCCTTCTTCCTGGCTCCTTTCCTTTCTTCCTGGCTCTTTGAATAGCTCTTTAAGTACCTCCATATTTATTAATTTAAAGTGCAGCAGATATAACATCGTTGGTTTCGTTTTTACTTTATTCTTCTAAAGAGTAAAAATATGCAAATGCTTTATTTAAAATGAATGTCGACAACACCAAAGTTAGTACCATTTAGTACACCGTAAATTGAAGCTTTTTAAACGCCAATTCATATCGTTCAAAAGTTAGCCGAAGGTATAATTTAATCATACTGTTACTTGTATGCAAAACAATTTCCAGCAGTGACATCCGGAAGGAAATACAGTTTGGTCCTGCTGAAATAATTCACTGAAAATAATTTACCCACTTTTATATTAATTCATTGTAATTTAATAAGATTCAGAAAATGAAGATAACTTTTTTGAATAGTTCTCATAGTTAGAATATAAATAAGCAATAAATTAAAGTATATTTCGGAAGAAAATTCTGTTTGATTCAGGTTTTAACTGTTAGCAGGGCTTTTGAAGATGAAGAGCCTCGATCATTAACCTAAAAAACAGCTAAAAGAGGTAGACCTTATAAGGATTATGCACAACTATCTGAGGAAACAAGAAAACGAAATCAACCCAATTGTTTCGTCAAACAGGCGTCGATACAATACGTTCAGGGCTTACGATTGCTTCGCTTTCCTATTATTACGTGTACAAAAGACGAAGCGTTGGCTATATTTATCGCTTTAGATTTATTTGAAGACCAGTACCAGTACCTCGACGCAGAAAGGAAATACAAATTGTTTCCTACATATAAGCTAATTAGAAAAGCTAAGAGTGAATGTTATCCATATTCTTCCAGTATTGATATAAAGTAAATGAAGTGGCGAAAGTTAAGTTACAAGCACTATTAGTGCCACACTGCTAGAAGATTACTGCAGATAGATTATAAGTGGGGTTGCGCTTGGCGATGGATCCCCAAGTCAGAGTGAATAACAAACAAATATTTTCTAGTGAAAGCGAACCAGTAAATGATGCAATATGTAAATAAATATAGTTGGTATTATATGCCTTCAACTATACATAAAGTACTAATTTATAGTGTGAATGCTACACGTTGCAATTTTGCCCAAGGGCAACTTTTTGAGGATGCCCGAGAAGCTCGAAACAAGAATTATCGGCACTACAGATTGCACCATTCTAGAAAGTGTTTAAGACCTGCGACAAATGATATTTTCTATACTTTACTTCAGATCCGCACATATCAAACTTAAGCATTTGTTCGAGAAACTTGAAATGCTGTGCCACTACTTTATTAGAATGTTAGTATTCATTTCCTTCTTTGTTACTTGGTCGATATGTTACGCAACAATAAACGATTTTTATTTACCGAGTAGAGTCATCGCTTAGAACAAGATCATGAGTTTTTTAGAATAAGCAAACATGCACAAACTTAACTGACCTGCATTTGTATATCCTTCCCATAGTTGCGAAATGTCCTCTTAAAGATTCCGGCTCGGCTTCGCAGAGGGACTGTATCAATTTGCAAAATAGTCTTGACTGTATTTTATCCTTCCTATCTTTGATTGCTTCGACTTCCGCATTGGTGTACAGCGCGGATAATCGCATCAAAACGGCATCGTTCAGACACGACATACTGGTCGGCGTTTTCAGTATCTCGTTCATATTTTCGTGACAGTACAGCAAACATTCCTGTAGAAGAGGTTCCATTTGCAAAAAGGCAGCCGACACCAATACCGGTATAGCGCAGGTGATGTCCAGCACCGGCTTATCAGCATCTAGCAGGTTATCTCGCTTTACCCAACGCATTAACCATTCGAAAATGCCTATATCGCAGTGGACAGAAATGTCCATATCTTCCAACTTTTGACCCGCTGTTATATCGGCAAAGTAGCCCATCTGTTCTACTAGGAGTTTCTGGTTACAAGTAAAATCTTTTTTTATGTTTTTCACTTCGTCGCAAACGTGGATTTCGACTTCTGAGCTGTTTTGATGATAGAAGAGAAAAATTAATTAAGATTATGAAATTTTATAGAACAACTTCAAATATTTGTTATATATTTTGTTCACTTGTACATTGTTGTTTAGTTAAAGAAGATAAAGAAAAATGATTTTATCTTTCTGATGATACCTTATAGAAGGTACCTTACTATCACACAACTTTCAAAAATACAACTTACTCATGCTTAACTGGTAATTTTGTAGTTATACTAGATTCCAACGACTTTCTTCTAACAATCTTTTCATCACTGCACGATACTTTCTCTGTAATTACACATTTACCACAAAAGAACTTCATGAATTTTTCTCAATTTTTTTAGACTCACTTACCATGTATCTTACCAGTGGACATTCTTCTCTGATTAATTGCCGTGTTCACCGGCACTAGATACGGCAGAACAGAATCTAATATTCCTTCAGATAAAACTTCGCTCAATTTCCTTTTAATTTCTCCATTTTCTACTTCACCACAGTCATATCTTTTTTTCTCTGAAAATTTCGAAAAGTCACTGAGAATATGATCACTAAAATCAGTTTATTTTACCAAATAACAACTGATTTTGTAGACGTCCAAAACGATTTTGAAAAAGATATATACTTATATAATTTGAGACCAATGATGTGCCAAGTTAATCCGAAGAGAAAGAAATTTTCTGTGCAAAATGTAAAATTTAAACAGCCATCCTTTAGCTTTTATGCTTGTGTATTTTAATATATGAAAACCAAGATTTCCTCGTACTTTTTTATACTATTTGCAGAATAGAGTAATATGCGGAAAATTCATTTATATAAACTATTACGCCATGTTTGATTCATGCTATTAATTTTTTTAATGGAACATCTTGGAATGTTTTGTACATTTTTGAATTTTTGATCTAATAAAGAAATCCTTCTACAATGTTTTTATAAACGTTTTTACTTATATCTCCTACAGTAATTTGTTAAGATCCCTAAATGTAAAGATTTGCTACAAACTTCATTGATTTACATATTTTAGAGATAGGCAAACGTTCATAATAAACATTCTAGAATAGTTTCTATATTAGATTCTGCAAAAATATACAGGATACCTCATTAACTAGTCCCAATTAAACGTGGCAATAACTTTAATAGCCATTTTGTAATGACTGGTTTACAGATTTTTACATTAATTCAGTCAAAGCACAGGGACGATATTTGCGAATTGAGTCTTAGAGAAAGGATATCGTTAAGGAAAGCACGCAACGGTTTCTGGTAGAACTATTCGCTATTGCAACCTATGCTAAATTGAGGAGGAATGACCGGTAATCAAGCAGTTATCAGGGTAAAGATCTAGATGCCGGCATATGATGTGTTATGTAGCTGCCAAGCTGCTTAAGAAAAAATGAGAGTTCCATTGGGGACGGCAGAAGGAGCATTAAGATCAAGTGCAATCGCATCTTATCAACATTTTCAAGCATATCTGTCAGTTTAGCTTATTTCATTATTCATTTGTTTTTCATGCTCTACGCTTAATGTTGTACGTTTGTTGCTTACTTTTATAAATAATTTTAACTCAAATAAATGTTAATAAAATAAACATGTTAAAATTAGTTATACAAAACTTAAAAATAAACATTCAAAATTTACGAACTTATGGTAAACAAAATGATTTAGATAAACAAAATCTAAAAAAAATCTTTAAATCTTTAGATAGCAAAGGAATCCAGTGTTTCTTATTGTTAGTACCACACTTATGCTAAAATTTTGAGCAAACCGCTCTTAAAAACGCAAAGTAAGCAAATTATGTACATAATAATTATAATAATTTTGCTTCAAAATTAGCAACTCAACAAACCAAATTCGCTTAAATCATTGGTTCTAGAGGGACGACTTCAAGATTTATTGAGACAAAATTAAATAAAAACAATGTACTGAGTAGCCATAAAATAATATATTCGAATATCAAATGTTAGCGGAAAGTAAAAAAGAAAATGCTTCAAAAAAGTACCTTTTTTATCCTCATGTTTAATTTTTGGATCAGACGTTTGTACGGCAATTTCATTCGGTTTAACTAAATTATTTTCCTTCAATTCCAACCAATCTACGATTTCGGTAAGCCCTTCCGATTTTAAAATGCCCTCGATATTATCCTGCACCTGATAAGCGGTCTTTAAAAAATCGAGAAATTCCTTTATCGTAATTTCCGATCCTTTACTAGAATCCTCTTTAAATTTTGCCGGGTGCTCCGATTTCTTTATTACGTTGTTAATAGATTTTCTCTGCTGTGAATGTTTTTCGTTTCCTTCTTGTTTTTCATTCACCGTTTCTTCTGATGTCTCCATTTTCTTAACAACTACATGGTTATGTCGATATTGACCAAACAACTTTGCATTTTAATTTGGTTCGATTAAGAAGTGATCAACAAATAATTCGGATGAAATACAAAACAAACAGAACGTAAACATGTGAAAAGTATAATGCTACAAATTTTATGACATTTTAGACGCATACAAAATATGAAATTCTGTTGACCTGACACGACATAGTCATTGGAGATTTTTTGACATCGTTAGTATGTCATTCAAATAATATTTGCCATCGTAGTGATCCCTAGTATTGATATTAATACCAACGCCATTCAGCGTTTGCTTAATTTTCAATATGAAAAGAGTTTCAGGTTCGGCGTTAACATTTCTAAATTTTCAAGACATCTGTCGACTGTAAGATAAAACATTTTAAATATTGCTTTTTGTAAGATCGGCGGATTTAATGCAATATCATTTAGCGCTATTAAATCACTAAAGCATTCATTTTTTGGTCAAATTTCAAAAACAATCAGTAATTTGTGTGTTTACATTTAGAAAGTTTGGATTGGAAAGTTGACCAGCATGAGCGTAAGAATAATCGTGATTATTTCAAATCATGGTCAATTCTTTTATTAACATTCCAACTAATACTTAAGAACACTTTTTAAATGCATGAAAAATTAGGATATTAACATTCTACTTCCACCACATAATTCCAAAACGAATTTCTTATTTCAGATGTCTGTAGATACCTACTTTTGGTCTTGGGAATGTGGACGTTACCTTGCCATGATAGTTAATCACAGCATTATTATAACGCTAACAATTCACTGTCATTTTGATAAAAAACATTTAACCTGAAATATACAGCGTAATCCATGGAATCCGTTCAGAAAAAGTTCTTGAATTTGTAATAATATCTCGATTTTGAAACTTTGGGATTAGGCATAGTTAGCTACAAACTGTTTATTTAAAAAATGTCGTACTTCCGGTTACATCGAAAGTCATAGCCACCTTTGATATTATGAATAGAAATCTACATTTTTTTTTGTTGCATTTCTAAGTTCTACTAGACATTTTAAAACCAATATTATAAAACATCTTTTTTGCCTGTTAGTTACCAGTTTATTGATTATTTTGACTATGAAAAAAGGCAATAAAACACAGGATGCATTAAAGGTGAGTAACAGATATACCATAAAAGATAACGAGGCTATGTGAATTGAAGAGAGTACGGGTACTCTATTGTTTAAACAAGGCATAAAAAGTAAACAACCTAGAGTTTATTTGGCGTAACTTCTTAGTTCTCTGTTGCTTCTTAGTTAAAATTAGTGATTTTCAGAAAACGTAATTTTTAATAAATAAAATTTATTCGAAATGTATTATGTATAATAAAATTGAAGTAATGTATGATCTCCGCTCGCTTCCAAACAGTCGAAAATCCTGTTATAAACGCCATTTGTTATTGTCTGCTTTATTTGTTCATGATCGATACTATTAAACCTTTGTTTTAATCGTCGCTCTAATTCTGCTTTGGTCTATATCGTGATTAACTAGAATTATCACTCATCTACTCTAGTTAACGTGGACATTGCACAAAATATTACTAATAAAATGTTTGCAAATTTTCGTTAAGGTTGTCGTTTTTGGGCGAAGCAATTTAGCAAAAAATCTTATCTGTATAGCTTTACGTTTCTTTTACTAAACACATTAAGGTATGCAATGTTAATAAAAAAGCATCTAAAAAAAAAAACTATCTCAAATTAAATGCGTCAATTATCTCAAAAATCATATAGATCAATATAGGGGAATATTGATAACAGCTGAAATGAATTGAAGATGCAATCAAAAACGTAACGGAAGCTGAACACCTTGTATACTTGAATATTTCGTGCGCCATTTAAATCCGAATATTTTTGATGTATTTGGAAACTTTTTCACTAAATTACTCAGAACGAGACATTACAGAAAAGTAATACTTCACTTAAATAAAACACAGTCGTATTAATAAAATTTATTTAAATAAAATGTACCTACACGGTAAGTTTCAAAAATATCCTAAAAAAAATATATATAACTTAAGTGTTCTCATATCATTCTTCTTGGTAGGTAATTCCCCGATCCAACCTTTGATTTCTCTATGAATAGATCATTAACGTAGACGTGGCAGGTTTAAAATCAAACGTGATGGAATCGCAGCAGTACCGACCAAATCAAATTGTATTAAATTAAATGGAAGAACGGAACACAAAGAAAGGTCGACATGAATTCGTTCTTTTTTTCCTGTCTAATTAATTTTGGCATGAGAAACAAAAAAGACACAAGTAAAAAATGATAAACAATAATTTTTTTTCTTTTCATACAAATTCTAATACAATGCAATTTTTATTCGATTGTATATCTTTGATCATTTTTATAAATCAATTCAATTTTTATATTAAAGTGGAATAAAGTCCGTATGACATTCGCAGAAGACTTTTTTTAATCTAAAAAAGAGAAAATTATTTAAATATAGCTATTGCAATAAATCGGCCATAATCATCCAAACAATCAGATTAAATCGCTTAATTTGGCGGGAGAGTTCGGGGTCAACTCAAGCTACAGTGAAATTATGCAAAAAACGAAATAACCAGTCGATTTTTATTTTCCTTTTGTTTGAGATCGTGTAAAACGTAAAAAAGGCTCTTTTCGCTAATTCAAAGATTTCGATATTGGATGTATACTCGCAAGAAAATAATTTATAATTCAACTATTCATAAAGGTAAAAATTCAACAATCCATAAAAACGAATTAAGAATAGATGAAAATAGCTTAAAGGGCTTGCTTGTTCAATTAGTTACTTTTTGAAGAGCCCTTGATACTTCTATGCACCCAAAATCGAAATCACGCATTTTTTTGTTATTTTTTACAATTATATAAATCATTATTACTGTTGTAATCGTGTGTTGCTGTAGAAGTAATAATAATAATAATAGTTTTTTATCGGATATAGTACTAACACTCCTCTTGAGATTTCCGCACGCATCTTGCAACTTTTCTTTTAAATTCTGAATAGGATTCCCGCCATTCTTTCTGAAAAAAAGAAAAAAATAATAAAAGAATAAATTGCAATCTCAAATTAAATATTTAAGTGGAAGACTTTTTTATACAAAAAATTATAATTTGTTAAAGCTGTTACCCGGATTCGGATCATTTTGAACCCGGATAATTTTATTAACTATCCGGATCCGTTATCCGAAAATTCAGATCCGGACCTATCATCTAAAACCACCGATCTAGATCTATTATTCGATAACTCAGATCCGTATTCGCTATCCGTAATGTTGATCTTGGACTCTTTACTCGATTCGATCCATTAATATGGATCTAGTTCCGATATTTGAAAGATTTTTCGAGGAATAGTTAGAACAATCACCGGATTTATTGAACATCTATGTAATGCAAAGAATTGAATTGTTCGCATAGAAACCGTATTATACTGAAAGCTTAAGGACGATTGCATTTTTCTTCATACAACACAAATTCAATGTATTCTTAATATTGCATTTTTTACATTGCACATTTTTTTTGTTAAGTTTGTTTAAATTAAAAATGAAATTGAAATAATTGCAAGCAGAAATTTAACGTTAGTTGCTACTACAATGAGATTTTATTGTATTAATGTTTAACCTAGTTTTACTTTTTTTGGGACTTTATTTTTTCATTTATTTATTTTATTTTTTTTATAAAGATTGCTACATAAAACGTTTTTTTTAAAGAACTTTTGTTGATTATTTATAAATACGCTTGCAGAAACGGGCGCCCACTCATTGGCGGCGATGATTCATTTCGAGAGCGGTCGGACATACCCGAAGCCCAGATTCGTATACGTACAGTTAATATGTGTATTAATGACGGGTTGGATTGATGATGGCCAATCAACGGCGTGCTCTCTTATGTTTGACGAGTGTTTAATAGATTTCTTAACATTAGGCAGTATTATTTAATGTATTGTTTTCAATATCAACATTTTACCCTACAGTATTTTTATTTGTAAAAAACATGTTATAGCAAACAGCATCTGTTAAATGCGAAACGTGATAAACCATATTATAAATGTTTATATGACTTTATTTTTATGTTAAGTGTGTGTAACATTCCACAAATATTATGGACAATGAAGAATTTCGAAAGTTTTGGGAGAAATACATTGCGGAATGGAATAATAAATAATGGTAATAGTGATAGCAAGGACTGTGGCGTAGTATGGTAAACAACACATAAGTATCGGTAACGTCCGCACTAAGATGAGGACCATTCGTGTCCTCGAAAAGGCCGTCCCAAACTAATTATTATATATTGCTATATAATAATTTAAACTTGTGTTATCGATGCTTCTGTGTTGTTTTCCGTAACGGAGATCGCCAACAAGAAGTCAATTACACACTTTAATTTACCGTGGGTGAAGAACACGATCACGGATCAAATTAAGGCAGGGTTAAAACAATATCGCTGACGGTGAATGAAACAACGGATGAAAAAAATTTCATTTTAAATATGTCAATGCGCACTTTAAAAAGTGATGTGAGATCCGTGCCTCTTCTCTTTCTCCGAGACTTCGTTTACGTAGTGCACGGAAACGATAGTAGAAACTATAGTAAATATCTTTAAGAAATTTAATACATCGGCAACCCAACTTATAATGTTGGTTACAGATGGAGGTGCAAACATATGAGTAAAGCTGGAAAGTTACTAAAACAATCTCATCCACAATTACTTAATGTAACCTGTTCGCTCCATGCGTGTCACCTTGTGACTGAATTTAATAGAAACAGGTATCCAAAAGCAAATCAATTAATAATTTCTAGAAAGAAAGTTTTTATTAAACCTCCAAAACGTATTCGTGATTTTAAACGAGCTTGTCTGGTCATTCCTCGGCTACACAGACGAAATGATGAATGTGCCTTAAAGCTGTTTTACATTATGAGAAATGTTTGCACATTATTGAAGCTTTTATCTCAAATTTTAATCCGTTAGAAGGTCAAGTAATTTCAGTAAGATAACGGCTCGTTTCAGATACTGAAATATATACTCAAATAAAGCAAATTTCCGAAAATTATTAAATTCTTTTAGATACTATCTTCAAATTAGAGAACACCACGTTTTCAATACATGAAACATTAAGTATAGTGGATGACCTCCAAGCCTCGTGAGTAAATCTAAGAGACAATGTAGAAAGGTTAACCAATGATACATTATTTGCTTTTATAAATAAAATTCCGATTTTCAAACTATAACTAAGAACTCAAGTAAAAGCAAGAATGCGGATGTAATGCGGACGACCTTTTTAAATTCGCGAATCATTAGACGCAGAACGCTCACTTTCCAAAAACACCAATTTACTTTGTAGGAATATGACTGAGTCGTCAATGGAATCCATGGTAATGAGACAATACTACAGCGAATTTTTACGTCAACACATTCAAACTAAAATACCGAGTTATTATATAATAATGATAATACCCTAGCCGTGCGCTACTGCGAAAGCATTCGTTTCTGCAGGGTTAGTACGAAATAATACAGAGATTCAACCATGTAAGAGTAACTCTTCCAGTTTCTGATACTATTAGTCAAGAAAGAGCCAACGAAATTGCTCTAAAATATAGCATTGATGTTAACTGCGCGAATGGCTGGCTGTGACGGTTCCGAAATCGGTACGGTATTGTTTCCCATGAAATGTGCGGCGATGCAGCAAAAGTAAATAAATCTACAGTTATTGGTTATCAGACATGGAAAACCTAAAGATATTTTTAATATGGATGAAACTAGGCTTTTTTAACTTACCACTAGAAAAGCTTTCGACTTTAGAGAAAATCGGAGGAGCTAAAAGTAAGCAAAAAGTTACCGCAGTATTGTGTTGCAATTCTGATGGATAGAAAAAACATCAAACTTGGATAATTGGAAAATCGCAAAATCTACGACGTTTTTTTAGAACATTTACATGCAATACACATTACACGAAAGTCATCATCAAGTGTATGCGAAAGCATTTAGAGAATGACTCACAAAGTAGAGGGTCTGGAACTGTTAAATATCAAAACATACTTCTTTCCTGTAAATACAATAAGTCATCAATTTAAAGTATCACTATACAGCAGAAGTAGCAAAATTTGCTGGGAGAACATGGGGAACCGTGGAGAATGCTAAAAAATACGAATCTATTATAGGCTATCCGCGCCGAATGCAGTAACATTAAAAATAATTAAAAAAATGTTTTCGAAGCGCTTGATCTTTCGGGATAAATCAAGAGGTAACTTACGTGCCACCTTCAAAGGAATAGGCACTTATAACGTATATTTTCAATATCACATAGCGGTTAATTTAAATTTATTAGTTTGTTCAAATCCATTCCAAACAGAAGCACTAGAAAATCATTCATCACTACTCGATTCGCAGACAATACAATCAGATTAAAATGCTGAAGAAATAATAAAACTTTTTAGATCAAAAGTGAATTCAAAATTTGATTCATGTCTAGAATTTATTTCAACTCGGTACACAATTAGGCTTAGTTCAAGAAAACCATTTGCGACATTTGCTCGGAATAACTACAAAGATGTAATTATTTAAGAAAATTTACTTTTTGTTAAACTTTGTTGTTGAAATCAAGATTTAGAACTTTGTTTACATACATATTTGTGTTTTTATAGTTTACTTGTTTCTAATTAAAAACATGCTTTGTTTTAAAACCATTTAAACACCTATTTATATATAAAACAAAAACTTCCGAAATATCGACTGTGGGGTAGCATGGCAAACAACATAAGAGTATCAGCACACTCCTCACCGCACAAGATTAACTGATTAATCCTGCATAGCTGTTTCGAGGATACGTCGATCTACATTTTTAACTGAAGATCATAGGGTCTTGTAATGAAAACGCAGCCAATGCAGCTTTTTCTTAGTCATAATTCAACACATTGATTTTATTAAGAAATGATTTTTCAAAATTTTATTGCTCAGTGTCGTTTGAATAAAAGCGCCTCTTGCACCAGATGGACTTTTCCAGACAATAGCATCATCTCCGGAGTACCGTACAACCTCCGCCCGGACGTCCCTGGACGTGCCAAAAATTCGAACGTATCCAGGGACTAAAAACCTTACTTAATTTCTATAAAGCTCACATTTCTCATATTTACATCAAAGGGAAAGGGTACATTCGTAAGATCATACTTGCAGTTATCCAATTTTTTTCAAATTACGCACGTATGCCATTCTTGCACCAGTATCTTCAATTGTACTACCCCTTATACCACGAAGAATGTTAAATTGGGAAAGATTACACATGTATCGGACAAAAAAACAATGTTTTTGAACATCTATTATTGTTGTCCTACAACAAAATACTTCCAATAGATTTTTAATTTTAGATTATTTTTATTAGATAGCGCAACGTGTTGTTTGAAATTACATTCTTTCGAAAGATATTGGGGATTTTCCATAAAATAATCTTGTAAAATCTTGGAATACATTGCTCAACTGTTTTCCACCTTCCACAATTTTAATGCACAGAAAGAAATGGCTCAAGTTCTTTAATTTGATTAAAGCCAATATATTTGTGAGAAATTAAAAATTCATTTTAAGTTTACGGAAGTACGGAAAATGTCAAAAGCTAATGGTGTATTTTCAATGTTCTCATATTTCTTTGAAGATTCCATAGTCATTAAAGAACACTTTGCCATTTCAATTATCTTACAAAAAATAGCTATTCTATTTGTTATAAATATTTTATAAAGATACTCACAGCTGCATCCACATTAGCGGGTGATTCATCATTAGGATCTGCCAACATTGAAATTACAGATATTAATATAGTTTCTACAGTATGTACCGGTAACCATCTCTCCGAGGCCTTTTCATAACCGAATTTATCATCACCTGGTTCGTGTAATATCGATATACATACATCACCATTTTTATCAACTGAAACCAAAATAAACGGATTGAAAAAAAAAACTTTACACTTATCATCTCAAATTGTAATTTTAGAATAGTCTTTAAAATACATAAATACAATACAAAGTAAATACTTACTATTTGGATGCCATATTTCTGTTACAAATTTCATTTTAGGGGGCCTAAGTGGGTATTCTTTTGGAAAGTGAAGATGACATTTGAAAAAACCCCCTTCACTGAAAGAATAAAATATAATAATTTAATGTATCAAACAGTTTAACACGAACGCATTTACTTACTATAAAGTGTCAGGTGGACCAATAATAAGAACTTCCCATCTGTATATATCATTATCATCTATTAGTCCCGCAGAAAAACCCTCTACAGGGTTTTTGTTCAGTTCTGAAAGAAGATTAAAAATATTTTAAATAAGAGAGATATAAATATACAAGCAAAATTCAATAACTTAATAACCATATAAGAAACTAATGCTTTCTAAATTTTGATTGACATAACCTTAAAATTAATTTCAAGGAAATTTATTCAATCAATAAAATGACCGTAAAATCTACTTGTTTTTATAATAAATATCCTATCATGTAATCTTATAAATAAATATTGTAAATTTAGGGCGTTTTTCGACGAATCTGTCGCTTTTTTTGGGCAAAAAAAAAATCGGGAATGATATGAGGTTTTAATGGTTATTGCGGTTTTGGAAATATTCCTTTCAATGAGTTTAGAAAGCCAGTATGTAATATATTTGCATATAATCGCGAAATAACATTTTTAAAATGAATAAAAGGTGTAAATATTGATTTTTAGTTATCTGATAATAATAAAACTATTGCACTATTTTCACGTGCTGTTCCCATAGGGTGATTACTTGAACTGGTCTAATGTCGGTATTCCCATCTCGTGGAAAAGTGGATTTTATGTCAAATGCTCCCCAAAAATCCCGGGGTCCCGTTCGGGCACGCACACTGCACAATAAACCGTGACATTTACGGCTCGTCAACGCTCCAACGGAGCTCCAATACGCGGTTTTATTGACATACCTGCTAGCTGTTTTCTTAATAAGAGAGCTGACTGTGGTTCTGACATTAATTACAAATTGAATTTTGAACTAAACTCTCAAACAAACAGTTCTCACTAAAATGGCCGGCCCTTCTTGTCGTAAACCTACTCCACTGCATTAGGTTTCAAGGAACATATGTTATTTCCGGATAGGTTTCTATCTTGACTTAAAGTCAATACGACAGCATCCTCGTTGGGTAATTTCAGCAATTACAAATTTAATCCGATGAGAAAGAAAACTGCAAGCATTTAAACGAACCAATATTTTTTATTATTAAATAAATTAAATTTGGTTTCTTTATAAATTGTAGTATATGTATTGATCGATGATATTTAAAAAACAAAACACATTTATAATTGCTCTATTAGAAAAACTTTCTGATAAATAGCATGATCTTAACTAGCAATCAACAGATGGCACCACGAAAGACTAGAATTTAATTTTCTATTTCAATTTTTTAATGGTACCTTTAACTTGTAGCTTCCATTAAACTTATTTAGTTAAATTATAATGAAAACCATATTATTGAAATCAAGAGATGATTTTTTTTTAGATTTTATTAGATTCTTTTCCGAATTTTTAGCAATTATTGAATATCAATACAATATTTCCATTAACTCTTAATTGAGCTTAAATTGATCATCACAAGTAATCCAAGGAACCTGTCCAATAAATGTTTTTGAATTTGCAATGATATCTCGACTTTGAAACTTCGGCGTTAGGCACTGTTAACTATGATCAATTTAGAAAAAAAAAATAACTTCATCAATTGCACACTTTCGGTTACAGCGATAGTTATGGCCAACTTTGATATGAAAAATAGAAACTTAGATTTTTGTTGCATTTTTAGATTCTTCTGAGCACTTTAAAGCCAGTCTTATACCTATTGGTTACTGTTTTAGAGTTATTGTAACTTTTGTGAAAAAAAGCAAAAAACCTATGATGTATAATAGTTGTGCCGTAAAAGACAAAAAGCCTTCATGTGAATTGTTAAGGGCAAAGAAAATTATACATATGCCTCACAACCCATAGTTCATTTGGTGAACTTAGCATTAAAAGTGTTTTTTTTAAATGGAACGCTCTGTATGCTTTTACATAATGTGATCTGGAACTGAATTCTCTATCGAAAAGCTATGTGTTCTCATACCTCTCCTCATCAGTTCTTTTAGAACTAGTGATTTTCAGACAATGTGGTTTTGAATTAATATTTTCTTGGAAAATTGGCACGCTGCGGGGATTACGGAGCATTACTAAGCAATTTAAATTTATTTTTTGTTCACGGAGAATGTAATAAAATTAGAAGCAAAACCAAGTGCCAAGTGTTTGATGAGCAATGTCTTCATTTGCTTCGTATTAGCAAAACACATTTCCGAAGAATTCAAGAAAACCACCGCCAGCTCATTCGTCTTATGAGGTAAATGGTTTGCCGATTGCAATTTTAATGATAAGTGGATTAGTTGCAACAGAGCTTGGGCTTGGCCACCGAGATCTCTTGATTTAACGCCCTTGAATTTTTATTTATGAGGACACATAAGATCGTTGGTTACTCGGTCACAGTACAGAGCAGTACAGAGTTAGAGCCATGAGTAGGAAAAGCGTTTGATAGCACATATCCTGAACGAATAAAGCAAGCTACGACTGAAGTTTATATCAGGATTTTAATGATTATTTTGTATTTAATAAATTTTATTTTCTCACATGCTTTATTTTTTTTATGCTTTATACAAGATGGCGGAAAAGTCATGTCATAATTAGAATTGGCTGCCATTTTGTTATGAAGGAAGAAAGAAAGCTATGTTTTCATAAAAAATTTATTTAAGAGTGTAAAATTAATAACATTAATTGGAAAAAATGATATCGCTCAAATGACCACCTCCCGAGTTGATGCATAATTGCGCTTGTTTCACGACATTTTGAATTGTTGCTCGCAAAACATCTGGCTATAGATTCGTGGTTTGTTGTGGTAAACGCGAGATTTTAAGAAGCCCCAAAGGAAAAAGTCTGGTGCTGTTAGATCTGGCGATCTGGACGGCCAGTCCAAGTCTCCAAAACGGGAGATCACTCGACCTGGAAATTGGTGTCCCAAAATCTCCATAGTTGCCCGAGCCGTGCGAGCGGTTGCTCCGTCCTGTTGAAACCAACAATGATCGAGGCGCAATGCAGCAATTTGCGGCAAAAAATATTCGTTTAGCATCTGTCTGTAATCCCAGAGTAACCATTTACGGTTGCGGTAGTGACGCAAGTTTGCACGGAGCGCTCGGACAAATGTTTAATTGTTCGAGTACATGGAACACGACGACCAAGAAAACGACGGCGAAATTCACGCTGCGTTAAAACAAACGGACTTAAAATTTGTCGAATAAGAAGTGACAATAATTTCACGTTCGTGAGGTGTGCATCGCTCCACGGCTTATTGACAACTAATTCTTTATATATCTAAATGATAAATGTCGAAGCACAGTGACATTTGGCATCAACTGCAAAAATGGCGGCCAATTTAAATTACTTTTGTCTCACCTGTTATATCAAAATTGTTTTCCACCGCCGCTTTTTTATTAATTAAATACCAATTTAAAACTACATTTTCTGAAAATCACTAATCTTAAAGAGAGCGACAGATTAGTACTAAGAAGTTATAAAATTGTCTTCAAAAAAATATAGGTTTCTGTTTATATCAAAGTTGATCATGACTTTCGATGTAACCGGAAGTGCGACATTGATGAAGTTATTTTTTTCTAAATAAATCATAGCTAACTACACTAACATAAACTCCGAAGTTTCAAAATCGAGATATCGCAAATTCGAGAACTTTAACGGACGTATTCCGTAATCAGCTGTATATAAATAGGTGTACTCATTTCCAATTTTATGAAACAATAATTGCCATTATCATTATGGGCAAGCAATCTTCTTTTAGCCAGCTTGCTAACGTAACTTACCTTACTTGGTATTGCATTTGAAAAAAGGATGTAGGTACTAACGGACCTGATCGTCAATTAAGAATTTCATTTGGCGCGATTTGTGAAAACCGCGTAAACATATTCAGAACTTCGGAATCGATCTGTGTGGCAAATGGAACGGTCTCAGAGGTCGCTTACCTTTTGCAAATGGGTCAGCCTCCGAGTTTGCGCTTCGTCGCTAGGGTGGGGATAAAAGGGACAAATCAAGTGTGGAAGGAGGAAAATAAAACATGCCCGTGCAATCGTGAAAATTGTCACTTTTCCAAGTCCAGAGTTTTTCCGACTCCTCCGTGATTATATACTTTTTAGGGTGGGACTGATTTGATATAGATCACTTCGTCGTTGCGGTGCGTACATTTGAACGATTTGTCATTTTAGGAAGTGCTCTGTGGACATGGATCCTCCAGGTCCCGACGTCATGGATTTCTCCAAAAATCCGTTGCTATGCCCTATATGTCACGATTACTTTACGGAACCTTGCATTCTAAGTTGCTATCATACTTTTTGCGCTAGGTGCTTAAGAGGAAGGGAGCAGGATAGGAAATTAGTATGTCCCTACTGCAGGTACCGCTCTTTTTTTTAGTAACATTAACTTAAAGAATAGCATTTAGTAGAATGAAAGAGAGAATACAAAATAAACAAATGACAATAAATCGTTATACAACCAATATTGCTAACATGGCAATAAATGAAATAAAATGATATGTTACAATAGATTAACGACCTATTAAAAGAAGAGTCGAAAACTGGTTAAATCTTTATTTAAGCATATTTAACTAGCCATTTTTTTTCTTTTGAGTCGTAGTACGTTGAATTTCATACAAAAAAACAAAAACAAAAAACAAACCTATAATCAAGATTAGGGGGCGTGACGCTTGGCAATCGCAGTTGTTGTATAAATGAGGATGTTTGAATCAACATCTTATTAGCGTCATATTCTTATTCCAGCGAAAATAAAATAAAATAGGTTATTTTTGGCTGTTTCCTTAACCAAATAAGACGTTATTGTTAAACACTACAATTGGTTGTAGGTATTATTACATTCTGATGCAACATTGCTTTAATTTTTTTATCTCTGGATAAATTGAAGCGTTCCTGCGTCATTCAAATGTTTTATTTCTTTATAAATTAAAAAATAATAATTAATTTATATATAATGATTAAAATAATAATTTTTTAAATTTATATGTTACATTACGTTTAGTAAGGATACATATAAATTATGTTATATAAATTTATTCATATGTATTTGGTCAAATAGATAGGAATCAATGCCTCGGCTACATATTGCATTTATTTTATTATTTTGTTTATTATTTAACTTAAATTTTGTCCATTGTAACTTGTCGATGTCCTTGCGTTTGTAGAATGTCTAAGTGGTTGAATATATGTAAACGATATATAAAAAGCTGTAATGTTAGCATCAAATGAGGATATATTTTGGACTTACAACAGAAATTTGAGCATGTTTGAAAACCTCGTTAGAGCCTATCAGATATACCAAGTGATGTGCTAGTCAATGAATGGAATCTTCCGAAATAGTCAGTATCTAAAAAGTGCGCGTTAGAGTAGACCACTTTTGCAGTCCTGCTCTGCAGGACAGTACTAAGTTTCATATATGCATACATATGATATTACTCTTTATATAACCCACTTAGCTTATTTACGTAGTACAGAGTAAGATTGCTTAAAAGTTTGTAGCATTAGGTATGTTTCTAGATTTGCCTGGCTAAACTGCGTTCGTCTTGATGAAAACATGTTCTTATATTTTGAGAATGACCGTTCGATACTTACGGATGTAAGGCACGCCTAATTGTAAACTCAGAATTTTTATTAATAACCTCCACGAACTTTTTCACTCTTTATATCACTTGTAACACATAGTAATGGGCGTCTATCGCTCACAATTTGCAGATTCTACAAACGACAATGAAGTATTTTGAAATTGTTGTAGTAAATGGTTATTAAATCAATTTCAACGAAAATATCTTGAAATTTTATTTAACTTTCTTTAATGGCTACGGCTTCGTCTAATAAAAAGCAAAAAAAAATGTGTGAAAATCGGCTCTGGTGGTTCGGGAATACCGAGACACCGTCTGTGAAGTTCCCGAATTTATCTGGAAGATTTCAGAAACGATTTTTTTTAATATTTGAAATTAACGCATCCGCCTCTGGATAAGACTTGCAAATCGTTTATGCCACAAGATGCAATGCTTGAGCGTCACAAATGCAGTTGTCTTTTTTCTTTTCTTGTTTGGCAATTCTATTTGACCCACTCAATATATTTTTCAGCATCTTTTATCATCAGGACTTGATTTTCCAAGCTATAGATATTTTTTTCTAAATATTTAAAGCCGATTTTTTTTGCGTCATTGTATATTTTAATTCAGGAAGAAACATACGCTAGATGAACTATCCCAAAACTTCGCAAAATTATCTTGAGTCTCGTAAAGCCAGCCTTCTGTGAACTGTAGGCATATTTCTAATGCATTTAGATGATCATTGTTGAGATTTCTTTTAAAAATACAAAAAGGTATTATCATAGAAGGATAGAAAACAGAATCCCCAAGTTTTGAGTATGTATCCTTTATATTGTTGTTCTTAGATTGCTTATTTAATTTTTAGACAACCGACAATGTTGAAAGACGGTTCAATATTACCGCCTCCAGATACCCTAATGCGGCAATTAATAGAGATAGCAAATAGTGAAAACCCACCATGTTCGAATTGTGATAAAAGAGACAGGCCCAACATGTATTATTGCAACACCTGCGGTGATTTGACTTAAATACTTTTATATTGTTTACCCGTAGGTTTTATTTTATGCATGCTTATCCAATATATTCTTTTCTAAACCTTTACGATACGATAAAATTGAGCTCTACTTCCGTTTTTAGGTCAAGCCTTGTGTTCTCACTGCCGGGATAACACGCACAGGGCGAAAATGTTCTCCGCTCACGATATAGTGCACATGTCGAAATGCACGAAAGAACCAAAGAGGGTTTGTATGCTCCGGTTTTGAAAATGTATTACATGCGTTGAATAAAAATTCATATGTAGTGTCCTCAACATGGGGAGCAGTACATTATGTATTCTCCTGTACAACATACGATGCTTTGCGTGAACTGTTTTCGGGATACTCCCAACGAAATAAGGGCTCAATGTTTGGATATCGATACAGCACATGCGCAAGCTGCAAAACGATTGGAGCGAGGACATAACGCAATCATGGATCTCCAGGTATTAGCTACGTTAGTAACAACTTCTAATTTACGCTTTTAGTATTAACTTTATGTTATTATGTAGTTTCCCTGTATGTTGTTTGAATTCATATATATATATACATATATATAGGATTATTCAAAAGTAAGTTCCCAGTTTTAAAACTATCGTAACTCACTGTAGAAACTGCTAATAAATATCAGGTAACGTTTCTGTGGAATTCTTGTATTACAAAAGCAATTGTTAATATCAACTTTAGCATGATCAATATTTTTTCTCGATTTTTTCGATTCTATTTAACGCACTAGATACAAATCTTCATGTATCGTGACGTCCTTGTATCAGTCGAATCATCTTAATGCTCCTAAATTTTTCAGCTGCAATCCATTTTTTTTTTTTTTAATTAATGATTGCGCTCCCTTCACAATCAATTAGCTCTTTCTTGATATCGAGGCATATCGCTGGAGTCTCAAAAGAAGACGACTTATCAACTACTAAGGACCTTGATGTAATAAAAATGCATGTGCGGGAAGCCTACTTTAAAATATTTAGGGAGAAATGCTTATGTTCTTAAAATAAAGCAATTCATTTTGAAGTCAATATTTTGCAGCTTGCAACTTTTAAGTAATGTTTGTTTCGTTTATTCCATAACAAGTATGATTATATGGATTGTTGTTAGATCGAAGTGTGCAAATTACAGCCATGTATCGTCTAAAACTCGATTTCGAAAAAAGTGCCGTATGGATCAGTATTACACAAAGGCCCACAATTATCGATACAAGTTGTGTTTCACTCAATTAGCTTTATTCAAATACAACTGATTCAATCTGATTGCATTAAAAACTTTTAGACATCCGTACGTGACGGCATTTTAGCTTTGAAAGGATTAATGGATGAGCTACGGAGAAACATGGACGCAGAAAAGCATACGATTAATACGTTTTGCCAGGGCATGCAAGAAGCAATGGCCAAAACCCATGCTGCTATGATAATGGAAGTGCAGAGACAATTCGAAAGTAAAGATCGCATATACAGGTCACAGTTAATAGTTTTAGGTGGGTTTGTGTCTTGAAAAGCATGGGAATCACCGACTCAATAACGTTCGTTTTTTCTAGGTTCCGTAATGCCGGTTTTGCAATTACATTTGGTCCTATGTACAACTTTTACTTCGGCGGCGAATAAATATCAATTTCTGGAATTATCTCCGTCGCTAATCGAACGACTAGGTGCTGTCGGACAATTAAGTCAACCTGTAAGGTAAATGAATGCGTTTTTCTTCGCCGAATTTTGGTGATAGTCGAATATTTTTATGCAGATCGTTGCAATCATCTCAAATAAAAACTAATTATCGAAGCGAGTTTGCACAGAGCTTAGAGCCGTGGATTGGACCAGCGGCGGTGTCCCAACATGCAGCAGAATTGGCAGGTAATAATTTTATAAAGGCGCTCTGAGGCAGCTTCAAAATTATGCCAGAAAATAATAAATTTTCATTGGATTTATTAAAATACGAAACATGTTTTCACATAATAATTAAAAGAATGTCTTCTAGTTCTGTTGAAAAGAAAAAAGTATTTAATTATGAAAAATTTCATTGATATGAATTGTTTGTATCATGCAGAAACTTTTACCGAAAGTTGGTTTGTTTATTTACACGATGCATAATTTTTATGTGGATAATTCTGCGCAAAATCGTGCGTAATAAAAATAGCCTTTATTATCTCTTATTGCCGGAACTACCAACTTAAATCGTTCGCGAAATTTAAAAAAGTTGGAATTGATTACGAATAATATCTTTGTTTATGTGTTTAAAGCGGTCGGACCGCGAGTACGTTTGGTCTTTCCGATAGGACCCAGAACAAGGTTATATCATTAAGATCAATAAGCAATGACTTGCTTTGGGCTCCATTAACTTTGTATTTTTTGCAAAACTAACCTAAAAATGTACGCATTTACTAACTAATGAAGTTCATTTGTTTCTAAGCGTATCACTACGTTCTTCTTGTTGTTTCCGTTTTAGCATCATCGAGAAGTGTTTACGAAGCTGCTCCGCCGCCGACAAAAAAGCAACAAAATTTACTCAAAACCAAACTACTCGAAACCGAAAGCTCCTTCGCTTCACACTGTCGCTCTTTCGAATCTCAAATTCGAGAATTGAATCAGCAATTTAACGCCGTCAAAGAACGAGTTAGCGAACTCCACAAAGACATATCCGCTATAAGAAAAGCTCAAACTCCGCCGCTAACTTCCCGTTATGAGGTGCTGTCAAGGGATTGCGCAATGTTGGAGCAGAATTTGGAGAGACAGCAGCAAGAATTGGATAGGATGGCTACGGTCTTCGACGCGTCCTGGGAGGAGCAATTGTGGAGAATTAGAGTTGAACAGGAGGTATTTAGCTGTCAAAGGGCGGACGTTATGACCCTGAGGAATGAGTTAAAACATTTAAGCAACGTTGCTTCTCAGCTAGAACCTTACATAAGGAGTTTGACGCCTGCGCAATCTACTTCCACTCAAAACGAGCAAGCCGCGGATCAAGCGTTGCACTTACAATCGTTACTGGAACATATAGGTAAGTGATCGTTATTGATATTAATAATTGTATCAGTTTCAATGCTCTTTGACTATTACATGCATGCTACTTCATGTGCGCGATGTTATCTAAAGTTTTAGAAATGTTGTTCCGCGACTTTTAGATCTATAAATTTAAAGTACTTTGGTGATCGTTGGTTTGTTATCAGAATGGTGGGCAAATCAGAAAAAAATATTTTTAAATTTCAACCAATATTTCCCATTATTTCCAAGCTTCACTAGGGTGCTCAAATTAATCAAATAGCTCGTTTTCTGAATTTGAAATAGATGCCAATACGACCTAGTAGATGTGAGCTGCTGTTTTAAAATTTTGGTCGTCATCTAACCGCTGTATTTGCAGTTGTAGTAAATATGTTTGTTTGATAACATATTAAACATGAATGTCCGCTTTGTATGTTTTTCCCAAGTTTGCTATGGGAATCTCGGAAACCAGCGGCGATAGAGACACGAAGAAATAAGCAAAGAATTGCCTAATTGAACGAGTCTTTTCTTTTTGGGAAAAATACACGCTTAAGTAGACATCTCGAAAAAACTGATTTTTTTGTTATTTTGTTTGGAACCTATAGTTCTGTTATGGTTGACTTTTTGACAGAATAACTGAACTCACATTTAAGCTAATTAATTTATTGACGTTCTGTACTTATTCAAGGAATCCGTCGGCATAACACTCGTAGTTATTTTTACGATAATTTTCTTACAGTATTAGGATATATAATAACCATAATGCTATTATTCGTTTCGCTGAACTTTAATTATTTTTCCAATAACTCTATTATAGGTAGAATACAACAAACAGAACAGTCTATGGGTAAAATACCGCGATCGCGAAGTCGCGCGGTCATAGGCCAACTCCTAGATAAAGTCCGTCCAAGCAGTTCTGCGGGTCAAGAACGCGAACGAAGTAAATCTGCCGGGCAATGCGATAAGCCCATACTAACTCCGCAAAAGCCGAAAAAGCAAGCCTCGCAACAATTGAACATGGAGCGCTTGGAAAATCACATAAAAGAGAAAATTCAAGACATAATGTGTAGAAGACAATCCCAGGCTCATTCGAAATCGGATACCGAAATGAGCGAAAGGAAATTAGGCAAGGATGATAGAAAACCTAGTAAAACCGATCTCGAACAGATATCTAAGCTGGGAACGAAACAAAAAATTATGTACAAAAAAATTGGTAAAAGTTGTGATAAGATTAATACTTCCAGCAAGTTAGAATTGGATGGTAAGAAGAGAGAAAGCGATTATCCGAGATTAGCAGATGCTTCTAGTAGTCAAAGCGTTAAAGCTCTGATCCATTCTGAAACCAGGTCGAGTCCTAACAGTCCGAAATGCAAGAGCAAACCGAAGATGACCCCCAAACACCGAAAGCCCAAGGTTTACCCGTACAGCGACGGCGAAGATAACGTATTCTATTCTTTGAACGATTCTGCAGATTCCTTGAGCACTTCCAGTCGAAGATCGAGTTTCGAAGGGCCAGATAAAACGTTAGTAGTGGTGATAAATAGACGAAATAAAAACATGACGTTAGCGCAGAAGCAGAGAAGTTGGGAAACGTTTCCGCCGAAAAGAAAACACCACGTATGCCACAAGTTATCGGCGCCTAGTCCGATGCCCTTGAGAAAAACGGATAGCTTTGAGGGACACGAGGAAGCAGTCAAAAGCCTCGTGGCAGCCGTTCAAGAGACTAGACGAAAACCTAAAGGTGGTAATTGATTGAGAGGAAGCATCGTTGAATGATTAATAGTCATGAGCATGGATTATTGAGTTTTGACAAGTCTTAGGTGAAGGAAAAATATCGATTCTCATATATAGATATATACAGGGTGATCGCGTATGAATTAAGACGATGGTTAAGAAAAAGCAAAATGGCTAAATAGTACACTAAGGTTATATCAGTTATAGGGTTGTTATGATGACAAAAAAGATGAAACAATTGAAACTATGGACAAACTTAAAACGTTTTTTTTAACTGTAATATCCAAGTTGAAGTTGTAGTTTAACATAGAACTCTTCAAATCTCTTGAAATGCTGCGCATAATTAGTGTTTGAAAGAAATCAAAGAATTGCACATTGACTTATCACTTTAGATGCATCAGATGTGTAGAACTAACATAGGACTTGTCTCTTGTTTATTAGAAGCTATTAAAATTGAATTTATAAATCGTCTTTCATCTCTCTTTGAATTTGCTTTTTAAAAAACTCAGTGTTTCATTTTATGGTAAAAAGCAATTAACGTTTAATTTAGAATTTAACGTGATTTGTAACACGTTAGACAAGAGAAAGAGAGTATATTAAACCGAGTTAGTACAAACAGTTTTTATTAACTTATATATAACCTGGAAAGCTACAAGAATTAAAGGTTTTGTAATGTACAGATTTAATAAATGTGATTTTATTAAATTATATTAATAAGTTAAATTATACCAAATAATACAAGCTATAAATAAACCGCTAGGTATCTATCTCATTCCTTCGTTATCACAGATAGATGGATTATTAGCGGTTTTGTCAGTCCTATAGAAAGCACGTTCTAGTAAGGATATTAGGATTTTCATCATATTGATCCAAAAATCAAGGAATCAAGGACTGAATTGAATGCATTAACCGTAATCTCAACCTGTTGATAACGATAAAATGTGACTGGATAAACAAAAAACCCGGCATGCTCTATTACGCAGCTTTAATTCCTGTTTTGTTCATGTAAGTCAAATTTAACTTATTAAAGCAGTTTAGTAAAATAAACTTTTAACGGTTTGTATTATAAAACTTACGCTGCAAGCCTTAGGTTAGCGAAAACTTTTTGGTTTAACAAGATTAATTCTGGCTGGGCTTGTTCAATGAGCATTAACATCTTCAATACAACAAATGTACATTATGGACACACCCTTATCTTTTGGTTTTTATGGTTTTTGTCCCTAAAATTACCATTCCACTTCTGGTAGATATGAACTCGTCTATTTAAAGTATAATAGTAATTTTATGAACTTACAGTGTTTTACATAAGTTGTGTTCAGGACGTTTTATTTACTCTTGGCAACGAAACAACAGGCGTGTTCAAAAAAATATTACCATTTAGATAGGATTGCTTTTTATTGTCATAATATTATTATGTTATTAAAATAAAAGTGCGTGTTATTGTACTTACTATACCGAGTAAATCATTTACCTTGGAATTTTGTAATATCTCGAAAAATACGCATCGTATAGAAAAATTTGCCAATCAAATCTTTAATATATCCGAGTAGAGCATTCGTTACTATTAAACTATGGATGCTCCCATGGGCGGCGAGGAGGGCAAATCTTGAATAGAAACTCCTATTTTTTATCAGCCACTACGGCCAATACATTTATTGCATTATCTTCTGCAGTTACTATTTTTCGACGGTTCCCTTTTTTAGGTTCAACACTTCTTTCGGCTATAGACTGTATCATAGTTTGATAGGCAGGTTGGATAGTTCGATGGGTTAAATACTATCTATAACCAGGATGAGGCGAGAAGCAACCGTAACATCAATGATTAGTCTGTAGAAAATCACTAAATAGGTGTTTTTCCCTTTTGTTTTTTGATTCATTTATTTGTTCAATTTTTTTATCGATGACAGCGCCATCTGTAGCGAATCGAAAAATTTTTGCGAACAAATCATAGGTACTTTTCCGCAATAAAAATACGGGTTCCTATTCAAGATTTGAAATTTGCCCCCTCTCCGCCGACAGGCGATGTGGGAGTGGCCGTAGTTTCTTATTAACGGAGACCTCTCACTACGATACGTATTTTTCGAGATATTACAAAATTCCAGATTTAACGATTCACCCGATATACATAAGAAGAACAGAAAGAAAGAAAAGAACACAACATTAAGGTTTATATTAGTCTTCTGCAGCTCGCACACGGACCTGTATTACTTGAACATAGTACAGCTTCATTCCCAGATCGAGGTGGAGAGATGCCAATCTCGTACTGACTTTCCTGGTCTCCTAATCATTGTGCCTTGAACACTTATGATGTTATCTTCCGTTCGATTCGATTGGACGTCCACTGTTTCCTTTATAGTCATTACTTATCGATTCTGCGTGCGGAAATTTTTCATGAAGTCGGCGGATAGTTAAACGGCTTGGAGAATCCTATTGAAACCATTGCTAAATCTTTTTCTAGCTATTGAGGGTGACCCAAATACTACCATCCATCGTCTTTCTTTCCTTCAAAGTAAGTTTGGTGGCATCAAATTGAAAAATTATCTAAATATTTTTGGACAACCTTGTTAATAGTTGAGAAGAGGTTAATGTAATTTCCTGGTAATGTAATATTAGACGTGTTAGAACAAACTCAAAATCAACTCAACAAAACGGATGATTCAGTGCGATTAAAAATGTTAATTATTTAACATTACGCAAAAATAGTTATTTTAAATAAAATACTCTGTACATTATGATCGTATCATACGTATCTTAAATAATAATATAATATATGATAATAATATAATTATAATAATATAACAATAATGTTATTTGAATTTGTTTACACAAGCGAAACATCTAGTTTCGTAACGTACGTCTTGAATGCGTTTTTCGCATCTTTGGTTAAGAACCACCGAAAGAAATCAAAACTTATTAAATCTGTTTTTCAAAATATATTCGTCCCGTAAAGTGATATTATATTTCATAAACACACGAAAAAACTTACGCAAGAGCTGTTACTCGAATCTTGCCGTTATTACCCGAATCTTGATGTTATTATCCGAATCCGTTATCCACAACCTCGGATCCTCCACCTGAAATCTCGATTCAATTCCTTTTCTCGAAATCTTGGATCCGACTCTATTATTCGATAATGCAGATTCTAGCCCGTTTTCCGATAATTTTTTCGAATAAAACAGTAGGTTTCAGAAAGCTTCGTGGTAACGTTAAATGAGATAACGGATTCAAATCCGAGAATTTGATGGATCCAGATCTCAGTATCCGGGATAATGGAACCCGGATATCCGATAAATCCGGATATTATCCGGATTACCAACAGACTAGTCTACGCAAAAAAAAATAAATAGAATTATAGATTCCAGTTTGAAATTAATTTTCTTCTTTATCATAACAACCCTTGAATTGAAGTTACTTTACATTGTGGCACTATTTTATAGGATTCACTCCGATTTTCAATAATTCTATTGGTATTGGATTTCAGTTGGTTAAGCGATATAACGACGAGCTCTTAAAATTTCTTAGAATAAATCAATATTACCGAACTTTGAATATAAAAATAGTTTTGTCGTCGATACTAACGTAGCCTTTAAATACTTTTCGAAGAAGCAGTTTACTCATTACCAGTTTTACAGATAACAAGAAAATCAAAGTGATACACAAGATTTTGCTACTTTTTTTTATATTAGAGAATCTTTTACCGTAAGTAAAAAGTGTTACTGTATTTACAAATTTTAGGAATAAAATGAATCACAACACATATTGTATATATAAAACGAAACACGTTTCATAAAAACGCACTTGTCCATTTCCCCTAAACTTGTGCCAATTTAGATATGATAAATTGTAACATAAGACAATGTACCCACGTAAAAACTACTTCTCATCTATTAATACAGCGCGAATCAAAATATTCGTTGATACCTAGATTTACTTCATTTACTATACAGATTGTTTCAAAAGTAACAGATAAATTGTAAATTAATACCCAATAATAATCTACTTAAACACAAATAAATAGGCCTGCGGATGGTTTTATACAGCCCTATGTAAGCTCGCTAAGGCGCGCTTAGCGGGCTAATACTACGCAACATATCCCTAAGCAAAAGAAGAAAATTTGCCAAGGTTCCTTTACCATCAAATCCATTACAATGGATCGATCTATTTTCTGTTGAATACTTAACTACGCTCAGCCCAAATTATTCAACCGTATTGGGGATATTCAATAAACCTGTTAGTTATGCGAAAACTCACATTTTACTCCGAATTCCTCGTCGCGATTCATAAGAAACCATGACGAGTGATTCGTACCAGCAGCTCCGTTTACGAAACGGAGTGACCACTGTGTATCAATTACTTACTATTCTCTTATGTAGTGTACTTCTAGAATGCTACTAGGACTACGGTTAATTGCTATAGTTAGAACAATATTGTAAATGGACAGATCAATTAGACTTCTCTCAAATTGGATATTGGATGGAAGCTTAAAATGTATAAAACACATAGAATATGTCCATACCATCTGAACTGCCAGACTGAATTTTTGAAACAAACTGTATATAATTAACCACAATGTTTTATAATAGAAAAATAGTTACAAATAAACGATTTCAACACGTAGTTCTTTTTTTATTCCCATTGTACCAATCGAAAACTTGAGAAATTTGAAATTGTTTATTAAGTTTTCGTATTCCTTTCACGTCTTTCAGTCAAGTCACACCCTTTACACGTTCCACCCGAATTAGTCGTTAACGTGGGGATACAAAGTACGCTTGTGGATGTTTCCACAAGCCAGGAGGCTGTGAGCAAGGAGCCAGGTTCTTTTTAATACCTGTTCTATATAGTGTTTGCTTTCGATTATTGTTATCATCTTTCACACATTAGCTGTAGTTTACTCATCATCATCATCATCATAATATCATATTCTTTCCATTCCTTTTAATTTTAAATTTGATTAGCCTTCGTCTCCTACTATTGGTATTATTTTTTTTTATTTGTACGGATATATTACTTTGGGTTTCGTTTGCTTTTTGTGGATGAATTACATTTTCAATAGGTTGAGGCTCCGCCTCACTATGTTCTGTCCTGGAATTCAAATAGACGTTTTTGCAGATGTACACCGCAGTTTTGAAGAAAGGCTACTATTACTCATTGAATAAAGGTTAATATTTTGAATAATTATCGAATTGATTTTTTTTCCAAAAAAATATTTAAATTCTTAAATAACTGACAAAAAAAATAAAATATTTTAAATAATTAAAGTGTGTTTAAGTCCTAGATATTTAAGCATGGAACAAAACCAAAAAAAAAAGGAAAATTAAAAAAATTCGAAATCTAATGCTAAAAAAAAAAACGTTTCAGGTCATTAAACTGAGGTATTATTTTGATACTCCTTTCCATTTGCAATTCCTTGCATAAAAAGTTGTCCCCTTCGATAATACTTTGTACGCTTCAGGAAATTCATACGTTTTTAGATTTCCAGAAACTTGCGTATGTGAAAACATTCTTAAAGTCACTATAATTTGTTTATTTAGTAACCCAACCAAACAACACCAATTATATTACATTAATTAATATTTAATGTTAAAATTGAATCATAATTTTTGTTTATTCTATAATTTTCATTTTTCTTTCTGACAATTTTCATTGTAATACTATGTGTAAAAAACTTTCGCTTGCTTTTTTAAAAAATTCAATTTTTTTGATTCTATTTTATCTATTCTATTCTAAGGTGTATTCAAATATTACAGTAGACTAATAATCTATAGAAATTATTTATAATAGTTTTATCTAATGTTATTTTTTTTAATATACATATGCGTAGCCAGAGGGGCAATGCCCCCTTCTCGATCCTTTAAGTTACTGAAATAATTTAATTACTTCAGTTTTAATTTAATTTAACTAACTTTAAGTAATAAGTTACTAGATCTATTCCAAATTTTAAAATATATGCATGTCATATCTCTTCTTCTTTTGTTTACGAAGAAAAAAAAAGGATAATTCTTTAGAAGTTTATTTTCTAGAAACTTATAACAAAATAATGGCTTATTCGTTATCCTCATCATCATCATCTTCTTGATTGTTAATCTGGAAGTATCTTAGTTCATAACTATCTTTACCGGATGCGACAACACGAAGCCAATCACGCAGGTTGTTTTTCTTAAGGTATTTTTTGGTGAGATATTTCAAATACCTTTTAGAAAATGGGATTTCGGAAGTCAAAACCAACTTCAAATTTCTTTCTCTAGACAAACTTACAGCGTTGCCTAAATTTCCAGTTTTCCCATTAATCTTAATGCGCTCCAACAAATATTTCTCCTGCAATTTACATATAATTACAAAAATACCTTAGAAATAACCTTCAAAGCTTACGAAGTTGACAACATCTAGGATATTATCTTCTACAGGATGAGTACAATCGACAGTAAATTTCAGAGAGACCTTCTTCTTCTTAATACCTTTACCGCGAATATGTTGCTTCTTTGGCTGGGGCTTGCCCGCTGGAGCTGGTTTCGTCTGGAATCCACAACATAATTAGTTGTGTTTCGACCAGACTTTTCAACACAAACGTTTCGTGATGCATCTGATCACTAAAGGTCTAATAAAATCTTATATTAAAGACATGTATATTCCTAAGAAATATAAATGTATATTTCTGCAAATTCTAAAAACGTGTGTTCAGATAACAAATGTAATAAGCTATATGTCAACGAACACCTCAAAATATCTTTATAATCAAGAACTAAAGTCTCGGAGAGAATAACAAATAAAACGTAATTCATGAAACAACAAAATATTTGCTCTATATTTTTTAGGAAAATTAATATTTGTAAAAAAAAAATATATATATATTAATAATATACTTACAACAGCCATACTTTCACTGTAAAGTTTTATACCGGAAAGAAATTAGCTACTAATGTAACTTGTTATTATAGGCAGTTCTTTTCTCAGTACTGCCAACTGCTGTACATGCAAACTCTAACCAATATAATTGAATTCGAATTTGATTATACAAATATAATAAATGAAAGTGAGACCTTGTATTTGTTAAATAAATGTCCTAGTTTTAATTCACGGGGTAAAATCTATCAAGTTGTATAATAATAGCTGAACTCGGGATAGGTTAGGGTTGCTTGCATTGCTGGAAATTTATCATCAAGATCTCTGTTCTTTATTTTTCACTTAAACCAAAAGTTACTCTCAGCACTTAATTACTTAACTCCATCGTATATAAAATCCTAGCTATATTTAAAACTGCTAGAATCCTTATTGAGGCATGTAATACTAGTGGATACCACAACATTTTCTATTAAATAAAGCAATAATATTAAATAACAATAAACATATAAAATTTGTTTATCATGTAAGTTTTAAATATAATTGCAATAAAAATATTATTCAAATTTAGTTATTTACATTCGAAGCAAATTACATATTTATAATTGTTACAATTGCAAATAATTTTGCCCCTTTGATATTCTTTAAAATATTCTCCATTCAAATTTTCGGGCTCTTTTTCTGAAGTATAGGCATGCTTTGCATTTGTCCCACTAGTAACTAATTGTTTTCTTAGTTGCTTTAAAAACTAGGTTTTTGTTTCATTAATTGTTTAGATGAACCCATATAATACATACGTTCAATGCTAATATGTACTACGTTATGAAGAATCCATCACCAGCCATCTTCTCGTTTGTCTTCAGGAACTTCACCACTTCGGCATTATCAAAACGTAGACATTGAAAAATTGTGGTAAACTTGTGTTGCTCATAGCTTCGTTGAATATAGGGTGCATATCTTCTACGTTCTATAAATTTGAGAATCCAGAATCTACTCCATGCTTGAGCCTACTTCCAATAGTCCACCGAGCGATGCGGTTTACAATATTATCTCTAAAAAATAGTCTGAAAGTTTTGCAAATTGTGCTCATGTTTCGCTTTACGTATCTTGATGCATTACATTTCGTAGTGGTTGTCAGCTTGTTCTTGTTATGTTTGTTAATAAATAAACATTTTAAAAACGGTTTGTACTTGCATCACATTACCCTGTTAGCAACTTATATAAAATTCATTATACTGCAACAACAGTTCTATGTGTTTGTGGATCTAAGTACCATTTTTAAGCTTATTTTTCGAATCGCAGTTTCAAAAAAAAATTACTTTTGAAACTAGAAACTTACAAGTAAAGATTTTATTGTTGATCAATATTACTAGATGTATTTTCGCGTTCGCCTAACGGCTCGTGCTTTAAAGTGGCTGCTCTTTCGCGATATGTCTTTTAAACTTGGTTCGTAAATAATTATTTTTGCACTTCTTGTTTATTCTTTTGCTCTTTATATACTGCATCACTAACGCTACGTTATAAAAACAAATAAATGTGCAACATGACGATGTCGAATAGGTCAGGGATGACTGGGATAAATAAATAAAAGCAAAAAATTTTTGTATGGTTTGTTATTATTATACATTTAAGTCATTATATAATTATTGTTTGCATGACACCTAAAGAACATTTTTTTCGGGGGGATATTTGATTTACTTTATTTTCATCTCTTTAAACAGTTATTATTACAATCTCATCTCCACTGTTATAAATACTTAATGTAGACAACTCGTTTTGGAAACACAAAAAAGCATTTTTCACATCGTAAAACCCCTTTCTAAAACTCGATTAAGTTACAAAGAATACAAATATATATAATTATATATTATATAGTATGTATTGGAATGTTTTCTATTATTTTTATTTTACTTGTCAAAAAATAGTGTTATTTGTTTCTTTTCCAAGAAGACATTCGACATTGCCAATCGCAATTATTCGATTAGCTACTTTGATTTTGATGGCAAACGTTCCAACGGAAGAATTGCGATCGTATCCGAAAATTGAACCGTCTTCTTTTTTACATTAGCTTAAAACTTTACAGAGTACAGTGCGTTTGAGAAATCTAGAAACTAAATCTGGTATAGTGTTGTTAATTTATCGTTTCGTTCAAAGAAAACCATCACAGCGACTACGTCTAAAGGCTCGAAACACGCAATGGAGAAAACGAAATTAAGAAATGCGCTCATCTACTACAAAGACGTCTAATGTTCTTTTTTATGTTAGAGGGGTTGTTAAGAGCAGGAAATTCCGTACCATATATTACGATTTTTTACACAACGAAATCACTTAATAATTATATAAACATTAATGCTGTAATATCAAGTTGATTATTTTATGGTTATATATTCATTAAAGGTCCTCTTAAAACTAGAAATTAATTTAGAGTTACTTAATAATACGTAATATTCATATCTTAAATTGTAAATTATTTTATAAGCACAAGTTAACCAATTTTAACGTTTTATTTTACTTTATATCCCAAGTACAAAAAGTAACGTAGCACATCAATATCTTGATACCTGACAATTTTCATTAATTGAAAGCTTTGAGGTTGAGGTTGAAATTACTCTTGTCTCTGAAAGCTTGAGAACATAATACGAGATGCTTACAGAATAAGGAAAGATTCGACACCAAGGTAAAACAAATAACAACAAAGCTGTTCATTCACAACAGCTGTTTCGAGAATTTGTAGCGTAAAGCAAAATCTGAAAAAGTTATCTCGAAGTAAAATATTGATGCGTTACGTTACTCTTTGATACCAACTACATATATTTTCTTCTATTTCGCTCTCTAGCAATTGAATGGATAAAAGAGTGTTCTGTGTTACATGTTTAGGATTTGGTAATTTTAGAACTTGCTTTGTTTAATAGGAAATGTAACAATTACAACATTGACCTATGTGTATGTGTACTCTTGCTAGATATCATTGCGATAAATTAATGGTGATGAAAGCAGTAATCGAACAAATTGTTATAACATTTGCTGCTATTACAAAATAAGCCAATAGCAGCAAATCACATAATATTAAAAATACATTATTAATTATATGAATACAACATTTTCTTAAATAACCCTAGGTTTAAATACGAAAGAACAAAAAGAAAGGTAAATACACACTATACGTCAACACGTTATAGGGAAAGGAAAACACAGTTATCATTAAGTACCCAACCAAACATATATATATATAATGTATGTATATAATATATATATGCTTAATATATTTATATATATCGTCATAAAATACAAAAAAAATTAACTTAGTGCTTTTTTCGTAATATATACACCTTTGTAGTTTATTCCATTTTAAAATTATCTTCATATAGTTAGTTTATAACATTATTATTTTCGCATTTAACAGAAACTGAAGCATTACCTAATAAAAAAAGTTTAAAAAAATAAATCGGGTACATGTAAACACGTTCCAGATTCTAAAAATAACAGATCGTACCATCGTAGAATGTAAGCATACTGAAATGAAGATTAAAAGAACGCATTCAGCTTACTTTATAAAATGTTCAAATATGCAGGAAAGAAGTTAAGAAAATCGCAAGTTTTTAACATTTCTTAAAAAAAAAATTTAGAAGATACCAAATTCAGAGAGGGTAATCTCATACCAATGATTCGACCTTTACTATTTAGTAAATAATTTATATTGATTTAGATTTCAAGCCTCGAATCACTTGTATGGTTCGGAATGTTAAAAAATTGAAAAATAACAAGCTCTATTGATTAATCACAAAAATCAACGAATTATAACACAGATAATAACAAATAACTTCAAACAACAAAGTACACAAACAAGTCTCTTACACCACCTCTGATTTTGGACGACTAGCACTCTATCAAGCTAATTTAGACGTGATTGAAATAATAAACATAAACTTACAAGAACATTGTATAAAAATTAGGTAGCTACCTGAATATCATCACAATTTTGCATCATCTACTTATACCATGCGATTATTTTGTTTTACTTTTCCTGTAATTAGCTAAATTATTTTGATAGAGTAAATTTTGAATTCAAGATACCCCAAAAACTAACGATCTTGCTTTGCTGAAGTTTGATGCTTAATTTTGATTAAGAAGCGAAATTGAAATACAACCAATCAATCATTATATACTATGCGATAAATGAAACATCAAATCAAAACATACCTACTTAGTGTTAACAAAATGCCAAGCGAACTACCAAAAGCTATTTCTTCTAATGTTAGTACTTCCTAGAAAAGCGTTCATTTAATTACTTAGCAAAATTTAAAAAAAAAGGGAAAGGATAAAATAATAGAATTTACAGGCAGCATTTAAATTATGTATATTTAATCGAAAACTTTTCATTGTTTCTTAAGGATGGTGTATCGTATTATTTAATATGTGATTTTTTTGGTTTAACATGGAGAAAAGAAATGCTAAAGCACCCCCCGTTAAATAAAACGTACTTGAATATATTAGAAACACTTACATATCGATATAAAAAAGCTGCCCTAAAATTCTCGAGACATGAGTTTTCATGGCAATCGAAAATATCCATCGTTTCCATAATATATTTTAAATTTAGTTGATAAGTTTTTAAAGGAAATCATTATTGCTGGGTGTGATTAGATCAAAATAATATGAAACCGATGTATTTTTCGATAGATTCTAAAGTAAAATAACTTACGAAAGAACACCATAACATATGTATTTCATTATAGTTACGATTTAGTTTTGAAAACCTTATCAAGCTAGGACATTTAGTGGCTGCCTCTATACACAAATCTACTGAAAAATTGAAATAAAAGTAACCTTAAAAAATTAAAGAAACCTACGTAATGGTAGTTTTCTCCTTATCAGTAGAATTTAAGAAAATAACTTGTAATAATAATAAGAAATAGGCTTCTTACTTTTTGTTCCTCTTCAAAAGCTAGGGTGAGAAAGCTATTTATTTATATTATATATAGTTTTATCAACTAGCTAAAAGTGAGATAAGGATATACACCATGTCGTATAACTAAATTTATGGACGATTAACTTTATTGATATTTTTTTTTTGTAGTATTTATGTTTACCTTTTGTGTTTAGTTCTGAGACCAATTCCTACCGTCAAAATATGACAATAGCGGAAAATACACGAATTACGCCCGCGTAGAAGTCCATCGTAGTTCCATTATATTTTCAAAATCCCTATATACAAAGCCCGTTTATTAACAGTCGATTCTATTTTATGCCGCTACTATTGCGGGTAATTCGTGTATTTCCGGTTGAAATTGGCGATGACGTCCCGAACAAGATCTTATATCGGGAGTTTACCCGAAAACCGTACCCAAATTGAATTTTTTTACGTTGCCACTGTAAAGTATGCTTTAAGATGTGGATTTTTTAACGTGAGAAAGAAGGGCTGCTTCAAAGTAACATTGTTTTAACCAAACGAACGTAAAATATTAGTTGAAGGGAATGTAGTTTGTTAATTTCGGTTTTCGACATCATTCTGGCGTTTCTTTCTATTGTTGCGTATTAGCTTCGTTTCGCCGACGATCTACATCGTGGAATGGTCCCATTCTAATTGTGAGACATTCTGATATTCGTGGTTGCGGCTGCGTCTCGGCTGTTCTTCCTCTTCGTCCGAAGAATCGTGTAGCCGACACGGACCGTCGACCACATCATCGTCAGAAGAACTATCGGAATCCGACTGTTCGCTATCAGAATAATCACCAGGTTGGCCTTCTAGTCTACGTTCTGCATTCTATGGAACGATAAAAGATTTGTAAAGAACGTGATTTATGTAATTTTAGAGTGATTAAAGAATTAACTGGTCTTTACTTAAGATTTCGATTTAAATAGAATAAACGTGTAGTTATTAAAAAAATTAAAATAAAAAAAGTTCCACAATACAATGTAAAATATTTTGTATATCCAACAAACTGCATTTGTGTAAGTTGGTATATCCAATGTTAACTGCTTTCCTAAATATCCTATTTCACAACTTCACTATCGTTTTTTAAATACTAGAGTACACAGATTTTCAATACCCAAACCATTTGAATTTGTACAAAAACATCTTTTACAACGCAATATTCTCACGAAAGAGCACAAGCAAGACAAAAAAAAACCTAACATCTGTTTATCTCTGTCGGCTTCACAATTTAAAAATTACAAGCGTAGAAACAAACCATTGTTCCAGATACATGGTATGGAGTTCAGTGACGTCAAATTATTTAGCCACAGCAAATGTTTAAATCTGACGAGTCACTTAAAAACCTTCGAAGAGGATTATCTCAACAACGTCTTGCGTTGCTTTCTGTTCTTAGTAATGAACTACATCAGTCGATAGTTTCTCGCTAGTATTGCGAATTCTAAGAAGGATCCGTCAGTTTGAACGACGCGTACCATCAAAGACAACAATCATTTAAAAACACGCGGCTGCTGTGCACCAAGTGATGTAGGAAGAATTTGAAAAAGTTAGATTGCACATCTTTTTACTGAGGAACGAAAAGCATCTTCCGTTGATTGGTGTCGAAAAAATCGTAGCGACTTTTGTCTCAATTTCGAATCATGTTGCTAGAATTTCTTTAGAATATTAGAAGATGTTCAATGACGATTGATATACGGTACCTAACAAATGCAATCGCTGTGCTTCGAAAAACTAAGCCACAACCATGAATTATCCTCCAGCGCGAAAATACTTAACAATACTAAATAGATGCTTTTAAAATAGCAATTTTAACTGTTCCAATTGATGACCGCAATACCAGCTTCAACAGTTGCTTTGAAAAAATGAAAAAGTGAAGCAATCTTTGTAGAGAATACATGAATGATATTTCTTAGTTTATAGCAACTGTACCGCAATAGCTTACCTCCATGGGGTTTACAGTAATTGTCAAGGCTGAATCGTCCCAGGTCATTTCCGAATCCTGCGCCTCTTCTGCGTTCGTCCTTTGATGTGCAGCCCGAATTCTGATTACTCCTAAAACAATCATAAACAGTAAGAAACCGACGCAAACTACGACGATTATGGTGACGGCATGGGAACCACCGGCTGCGACCGCGCCCAAGTGATCGGAAGGTACGTAATCTCTGGAAACCACAGCAGCGGGTCTCACTTCGATCGAGTGCTTATTGATAGTGGCGTGGGCGGGCGCCGGTTCTTTCGGTTGCGGATGAATGACGGTCAACTAAAAAAAATAAAGAGGGAAAAATTGTAGCGCTGATGTAAGAGTAAATTCGAAGGAAACTTACAGTTTGAACGTATTCGTTAGAAGTGAATCGTCCGTTCAATTCCGAGCAAGATAGTTTGAAAACTCTGTTCAAATAGTAAGCGGGTTTACGGTTGGTGTAAACAATTTGCCTCAAGATTTGTTGATAATTGTAGAACATATCAGAACCTGAGATAGTTACTCCGTCCTTTGAAATTCTTGCTACCATACCTAGAAAACAAAAGATATCGTATAATAATAACAATAATTAAATAATAATAATATTTTTTACTATCGTAAATTTCTATTATCAAATTTGGTCGTGTTTACAATAGATCTAATTTCGACAGAGAGCGTTATACAATTTTGCAGCTATAAAGTACGGCCGTCTTTCGTACTCCCAAGAACGGTGGATAGGTGGTCTTTATCTAATGTAAGCCTAGACTCGACAGCATAATAGCACGGTCTCAACATATTAATAGAAATACATTTCTTCAATCTAAAGAGGCCAACTTCTTGGTTAATATTTCACGTGGCATACTAGGACACCATATACGCTCCGTTATTTTCCTGCTGGTCATTGTTGTAAATTAGGAAAAGTGTTGGCCCGAATATCGATCACTGTGGATATTTTTGGTTATAACAGGATCGCAATTGTACATTCCTTTTACACTCAATTACTCAGATTGAATGAGTACAACACGTTAATATGATTTCAATATTCTCAATATTTAAATATTTCCAAAGGCAAAAGACTTTTAATACCATAGTTGTGTATCGTAGTATAGAATTATTTTACAGCGAATAAGTTCTATACAGCGTATAAGGAAATTTTCAAACAAGTTGATTTTGGTTTTTAATTTATTTTTTTAAATTTTTTACATTAGAGTAGCGAAGTACTAAGTTAATGAAAAAAAAAAAAAAAACATTTTAACACAACATTGTAAACAAGTAAGGCTCAATTAATCTGCTTCTTGTAATATCAATTGTTTTATTGATTTGCATATGTATTTAAATGCCTTAAACTGTGTTCGCAGATTTAAGCTATTCGCAACCACTCTGCTAATACTGATGATACTACATGATATTTATTTTGGGAATAAAAACAGTATTGGGTGTTGCGTATGCGACGGTAATTCATATTTTTCAAAATTTCTTTCAATTATTTTTTTTCACTAGAACAGTTGCTGTAAAATGGAAAAATTTTTTTCCATTTTTCAAACTTCCATAGGAAATTACGTTTCTGTTAGAGAGTTGAAAGAAATTGATAGAAAAATCAATGATAATATAAAAATATATCTGTAATACAAACCTAAACGTTTCAGCATCATAACCGACACAGAGAGTGTTTCGTGGTCGGGATTCAAGTTCGGGTAAATAGTCAATGTACATTTGTCTAGTTTCTGTTCTCCGGAAATATGTATATCGGCGAAAACTCGTACGCCCATTCGGAAATCTTCGTATTTCCTCGCCAAATTTGTCGTTCCGTTCAAGATAATACTGGGAGTTTGAGGTCTCAACACCATAACGTAAGCGGTAGCGTCGGGAACCTTCACAGATTTTCCATTATCGCAGGTTACCGTTGTAGAAAGACGAAGATTGCGACGTCCAGGCGTCGGGAATTCCCTGGAATTAGCGTAGCCGATTTTTCTAACGAGGATTTCCAAGTTGGTGCGGTTATCGCCTTCAACAGTCACCTCTGTCAAGTCGGAGTTCGTAAGAAGTTCCATGCCCGGTTGGAGAAGCTCCATAGCTGGCACCTATAAAGTAAAACGAATGTAGGAGATAGAACATGTAATTTCAAGTATTATTGTAAATAAATAACATAGAAGAAAGTTATATTCCATATCGTTACAAGTAGTTAAAAAAAAAAATACGGCTTAAATGAATTTACATTGTTTAGGAATGTACATTTAGTTTGAAGAAAACCATAATACATTTAATTGTGTATATTTATAATCTATTGTATTTAAAAATAAATGTGCGAGTTTTAGATTTCATAATGCGTATTTCAGCAATTGAGATTTACAAGCAGCATTTTCGATTAGCTGAAAAATGAACTATCGAAAAAAAAAAAAGAAAAAACGTCGGAGAAAGCTTACGCCCATTCAGTAATTTCTTAATTAGTGTGGCAATACCTTTAGAGTATTGCTTCGATCTTTCAGTCTGAAGAGACAGACAGTACGATTAGTAAAACGAGAAGTTTAAGAAAGCCCCCGGAGATACGTCTTCATTTTTAAAGCACTGTTTTTATAATTCCCCGCAAATTATTTCTTTCTTAATTCCACCTCATCTCAACTCTTCTTTTTTCTCTGCTATTTAAGAATGCCGTAGGACGTTTGTAGCGATACAATAATTTGAACAATTTTTTGCAAAGTTCGCGTAAAAAATTCTCCCAGATCTTCAATTTTTTTTTAACCGGCGGCGTTCAATTAAAGATAAAATTCTAGATTCTCTGTTTGCAGAATAGAAACTTCAAGTCAAATTGAACATTCTGATTTACTGTACGATGAAAGGACAGATGTGACAAACATTTTTGAAGATTTAAACGAATTAACGACGGATAGGGTTCAGGTATATATTAAAGCTGAACATCCTTGCGCGTATCATTGTTATCATTATCCGTTGTAGTATCAAATAAGTGGAAGAATGTCATTAATATATTGAGGGGTGGATGATGTCGCGTGGGTCTGGGAAACTGGTCGAGATTAATGTGCATCTCCTATGTACAGATTCTAAATAATCCCTAGCCTACTACAGCGAGCAGTAATTGTGTAAGAGTGGTTTGAAAAATATCAAGAAATTCAACAGATTGCTTGGCCACTACGATTACCTGACCTCCACCCCATCGAAAGTTTATCGATAGCAACTGTTTGCCGTTAAGATGAAAATAATGGTCTAGAAATCATTGCGAATAGTGACGCGCTTCGAGAACACATTTCTCAATCTTTACTAATGTATAACCCGGTAAGTAACCTCGTGCATAACATCTTATTCCCGTCGCACGTGCTTTTTTAAAGAAGCTGTATGTTCTTAACTTTCTATGGAATTTTAAGGTTTATTATTTTTTTATATTTTTACGGCATTCATAACAAATTGGAAGCACAATAAACTAACGGTCATAATAAAGAAGCTGCGGTTTTTGATGCAATAGTAATAGTGGTTTTTAAAGTAGAAAACACGATTTATTGGTGTAAAAGTAAAGAAATCAGATGTTTTGTTTGATATAAAAGTTTATTGAAAATAGTGCAACGCATAAATTAAAAAAAAAAAGAAAACGAATGGAGACCGCATAAAGGATTTCGATTTGATTTAACAATGATGTTAAACGCGTGCAATAAATATACTGTTTGCAAAAATCGGACAAACAATGTTTCGTCACTTTTGGCAGAAATACAATTCAACATTGGAATTATCAAGTCCGCAGATGCTATGTAGGCATTTTCTGTTAGTCTAACTACTATATATATGAAACTTCATACATTTAAAAAAAGATCCGTAGTATTGATTATACGATCGGGTACATGGTTAGAACCAGCATTCTATTATTTTAAACTTTTCGAAAAGATCAAATTAGCAATTTTACAATTGGACGCTAAAGAAGCAGCTGCAGTAAAGCTAAGTTAAATACAATTCCAAAATCCTTGTAGAAAATTTAAAAATTATTAACGACAATTACGTTCCAGTAGCTGATCCCATAAAAAAATTGTAAAACACTTAGTTGTCCTTACGGGATTCGCGTGAAATTGTTGACCACGTACGAACAGTGCTACATATTTTAGATGATACAAAAAGTGTTTCAGTCAGGGAAAAATTTAATAGTATATTATGTAAAAATCTCAACTTTTCTAAATCGGGCCATCTTTAACAATACTGTTGTGGAAGGTCGGCTAAGCTATACTATGTTTGCGTTGTCATAAATGCTTCCGTTTTTTCTTCTAAATAACCCGCACGTTTATTTCGGTTAACCTGGCGTAGTGACGCTACTGTTAGGCAATCGACTTGTTGGGCTTTAGTTATCGTGGCGTTTGAATTTTTCTTTTTTTCCTTATTTTAATAGTAAAAGAATGTAGGGTACATAGATTTAGTTAAACTTGGAATATCATTATGAAGTAAACTTAACTGTAAACTGTAAAATGTAAAGTATGTTTTCGACATGTTGTGTATGCAAAATAAGCGTTAAGGTTAACGTTACGGAGCTCTTATTTTTTTAAATTCGACTCGAAAAAATTCACTGTATAGTGTAAGTAAGGATATTACAACACGAGTTTGTAATTTCTTTTTGGAGTTTTTAAAAGCATAGAGCGATCTGCCGTCAAAAACATCCATAACTTTTAAAATTGCAATGTATGCTTCAATGTAGGCGATGTTGGCACTAATTGACTGTCGTAGTACTTTAAATAGTTAAAAAGTCTGATATGGCTTCGTCGTTGAATACGAAGTTGTACGTTTTTTTTGTGTCAATATGTCGCTTTTTGATCTTTCTGTTTTTGGGAATAGACCAGTTTCAGGGTAATTAATTGTCGTTGATTCCATATTTGCTAACAGTTTTATCATATTGGCTCTAGTTTTTATGGTAATGCATTTTTTAATTAAATTAAAAATTTATTGGCAGACAGGCGAAACATACGTTAACTATACGAAAAATATACAAAATAATTATAAATGTATAAATACATAAAATAAAATGAATATAAAACTAAAATGTATGTTCTTCGTAAAAAAAAATATCACAAATGTTAGGTGAAATGCCGTCTGTATAATTTTGCATTAACGCTCGCTTTGTTCTTCACTAAATTCATTCGAGGTTCTCCGGAAATCTGTGAAAATGGTTATGCAGAAAGCGTAATTTAATGCTCATATTAACACCCGTTCTCTTAAAATGAACCAGCATATTTTGTATGATTTCATTATATTGTTCCACCTTATTGTTACCCAAGAAGTTCCTAATTACAGTACAAGAAGGCACCAAGCAGAAGCTTCAATATCAGTCAAGGTTGTTGGGAAATTATCGAAAAGTCGTTAATAAGTTTGCGAATTTGAAGATTTGGGAAGCGATATATCAAATATATTTCAAGCAAGAAATTCATTATCTTTAAATCAGAACAGCAAAACTTTATTTTCGTTCCTTTTTAAGCTTTGCTGAGTGAGAAACTAGGATGGATGCACTGCGATTTCCACTATACAATAGATTACCTTTGGATGTGGAACTGCCAACAAAATGTCGCTAATCCTTCGACTCAGATTTAGGAAAATCCATTTTCTTTTTTTTAAATGTCTTGGAATGTCACACTTATTAGCAAGTTTGTTTGAATAACGGAATAATTGGCAGCTCTTTTGTTCTATAGGTTGTTATTACAATTCCGGGCTTAGTTCTTTTCTTTCAATCTGAGTACTTAAAAGTTCAGATGATTGTTTGGACAGATGAAGATCGCGTACCAAATCATTTAGTTCCTGCTAAATAAACTGTTGTGGCGTCGGGGTTGTCCCCATATTCACTTTCATTTTGGTAGATCTTGCAGTAGTTGTCCTGTACTGTGAGCCCGGCAGCATTTCCACATCTGACAACGAAACCAGATACTCTGATGGGTAAACCGGTATAGGTATATTTTCATCATGTAGTAATGGTCGTCTCACAAAAATAACAATCGTTATTATGGTTTTTTGGTTCTATCCAAAGTTTAAGCTTTTTTCTTTCTTATTGTCCATTACCGTAGAGAACCCGCACATGTTTTACACAACTTACGAATCTAGGACTTATCCCGTTTTCCAATTGCAAAACCAAAATAAGAAAAATACACCGTCTTTACGAAATCCATCATATTTTGCCTGTCTTTCCATGGTATATTCACCAAAAATGTAGCCAAATACATTTGGATGATTAAAACGAATCTCTTCTAGACGAACTCATATTTATCCGAACTGCCTTTTTCGACAGTACTGTCTCCTGTGTAATTCGGGACCCAGAAAGCACCTTTGCGGTGTGGTTAATAACGGTTTTTTGGACGACGCAGTCGAACCACATCTTACAGCGAATTCTTCTCATGTTAACTGAAATATTTACTTCTCTTTTACTTTTTAGTGAATTACTTTAGTATACGATATACCGTTTTCTAATAATTGATAAGGAAAAATAACAAATAAGTTAAAAATATATCGTTTATAATTATGTATGCTCACTCCATCGTTTTATATAACATTAATAATGATCAGAGCTTAGAAATATTCTAGTAGAAAGGAATTTTCAAATATAATATCCTAGGTCACACTAGAAGAAATATATTTGCTTATAAATAACATTGAAAGAATAAATTACGCTATAAATTTTGCAATATGTATGGAAATTATTTTCTGGAATAGGATTTTCGTAGTTTATACGTACATACAAATTCAAGTGTTTACATAATCTAACCATGCGGACAACGAAAACTCCGTTTGTTTGTTATAATTTAATACATATACGTAGAGACTAAACAGGATGTAGGGAAGCATAAAAAAACAGGAATATTGATCGTACATTTACAAACATCTCCTTGGTACGTTAAAAATGAATATACATTTAGTCTCCGAGAACTTCGTCTGATGTAAGAATTTATTGCGGAAAAAAGAAGAAATTTATCGTATAACTTCGGTAGAATATGCACTTATTTATATCTAACAATAACAAAAAGGACTTTTCCTCGTCTTTTATAAAAACAAAATATATAAACAGGAATTGGGAAAAAGTATATCTTCTTCCTTAATTCAATAGATTTATTTTCATCTATAGGGCATGTCATTTCTACAAGCCGAGATAGATTTGATAAAGCTAAAGGAAAAGAAACCTACTCAGTATCGAAAATGAACATTATATAATACACATTTTAAAAATAAGGAATATCCAGATCTTGACAATGGGACAAATATTTCGTTTAATAGCTATTGTAGTAAGTAAAATTGTATAAAAATGAATAAAATAAGTTCATATGATTAAATGTGTTTTGGGTTCGGATCGTGTCATGATTAAACGAAAATTTGACGTTTCGCCTACAATCATATAGAGCTTCTTCAGAGGAGGTAGGCAACAGTTATTAGGATAACTCAACATGTAAACAATGCCAGAGACGAAACTAATTGAGCGAGAGGCAACTGATCACGCCAACTTGGCATGTGAATCGTGCCAGAGGCGAAAATCACCTGCGATGATACGAGGGAAGCAGCACGCTTTTATGCCGTCGGTGGATGGGGCCTGTTGCTGATTGGTTGATTGTCGCGGTCAGGATTGCTCGTTACGAACGACGGGTTTCTATACGTCTACTGGGAGGTAACCTATATCTCTATCGACATTCTTAAGAGTGTCTAAAGACCTCTATGAGCTCTCTAATTTTTCGATTGTAAAATTTTGCATCTATAATTTTCATTTATGTTGCATTATATTATCGATTTGTAATTGTACCATATACGACCAATAGTTCTGCAACGTTTCAATTTTCTCGGATAAACACTTTCACAGCTATAAAAGTCCAAATGACCGAAACTAATATGGTTATAAATAGCAACGCAATTGAATATATGGCTTCCATCGACGAGTACTGAAAAATCGATACATCATTGATTTCACCAATGTAACGCAATTTAATTGATGACATAAAAATCTCAAAGTACCGGTCAGATTCCTTCGAAATCTACATATCTGTAGAAGTCGGCAGGTGGTAGGTTCGACTCCTACCACCGTTTTCATTTTTCTATTTAATTAATAGAAATTCCTAAAAAGTCGATTTTTTTGCCAACAAACCTTAAAATTACAAATTCAAAAATGTCATATATAGGACGTTCCATTTAAAAAAGTTGATAACTACTTCCGATATAGCTGGATGTGTTAGATTATTTAAAAGACTTTAGTTCAATAGTATATGTAAGCTTTAGTGTATTGCCAAGTTTTCAGAATTTCGCACTGTATGGTACACTTCAGAAGAACAAGATTTACGCAATGATGCTATTGCTTTGCATATATGCATAATAAGTTGCATCTTATTATGATCGAGAAGATACGGAGGGATATTTTGTGGCGATTACGCTTTAATTTAGATTTCAACTTTTTCAATTTGCGAAAACATTGTCTAAATTACGACGTACCCTTTTCACTATCTGCGCTGTACGTAAGATAATCTGGTTAATGTTTTCCCACGGCAGCGGCACTGTTTCCAGGTTCCATGTATTTTCTTTAAAGTATCCACTTTAAATCTTTACCGCGTTGGCCTTATCGCTGCTGCGTAAGCGTTACACGTTTATATTAAATCTGCTTCCCAGATATACTGGATCTACCGAAGCTGAAAATATGATTCTAAACTATAGATCCATTGTTGATCTTTAGAATGTGACGACTAAAACGATGACAAAAATAAAGAATTTGCAACAAGCAGCCGTGGAAACAACACATGGTTTTAATTAACTTAATTATATATGTGAATTTTGATTTAATTTTCAATTAGCAATCGTCGAATCGGAAATAAGCCAATTATTTATATTCTCCGTAATGGATACTGCAGCATATCGAATATGTTACTAAAACAATTCGGAAAAGAGATTATACAGGTGAAAATAATTTAAAAAATCAATTGGCGTTCTTGTAAATGGTCCAAATTTTCGCTTAATATGTCACGGCACAAATCTTTTATAAATCGCTTGCGTGCGTGTCCGGCTAACGCATTAACCGTTCTTTAAAGAATTACCCATCCTGTAAACGTTGTTCGTTGATTGTATCTTTAACGATGACATCATAAGCCTTATACATCCGAATCAAATTAATATTTCTTCGAGTTGCATACAGACAATGTGTATTGTTCAATCGCATACCGTACACGGACATGGACAGTGATTAATATTTGAATATTTTCGACGTTCTGCATGTCAACTTATACGAAACATACGTTTATTGCATTTCAATTCTTTTAATCGAGCATTCACCAGACAGAACTTTTTAATTTCCACATAATTTTATCTTGTCCTATTACACGGAAACGTTATCTTCGCCGAATAACCGAGTGCGAGCGTAACTGTTATACATACATAATGACATGTTGGTTAAGATATATTGGACAAAGTCGTCTCTACGAGAATATTAAGAGATCCTATCACGAATTCGAAGGAGCTGGCTGAGCGAAGCAGTTTAATGCCATCTCATTAGTTCTTTAAAGCTCTTATCGTGTGAAACAGTTGTACCTTAGCGTCACATATTAACGGATTGAACGAAACTACTTACTTAAAGTGCTTACGTTTTATGGATACAGATCGTGTAAGCAAGGCACCAACACATCTCGTTCTTACCGAATAGCGTGGGGCTTTCTGAAATGATTTATAAATGGCGAAAGTTTTCTGAATCGTAGTTTGTAAAGTAAGATTCGCATGAGTTACGCACATCAAACTTTGACGCTACCTCAAGACTTTCCATGTGTTAACTTAAAAATCCAGTATGCAGATATATTTTAGTCTAAATTTTTACAAGATTAAATTACATATTTTATTTCAAAAATATTTCATCCAATTTAAGTAACTTAAAACATTTGATAACTTACCTGTAAGCTTTCTTTGCATTGGTGTAAGCAGTTAAGCACTTCTGGTTTCTCGTTTTCACCGACTAACACGCTCAATCCGGCCAAGTATCCTTTCATATGGTGTTTCATTTTGTTATCGGATCCCTGCCAGCACGCACCAACAGTCAAAGTAGTGTTGATGCCTTTGGTTGGATGCAGAGGCCAATCGTCGATAACTTCTGGGTTTTTCTTCTCGGCTCTGAAGAGTTGACCGTCAATGAATAACTCTACTTCCGGGAATCTAACGTTGACAGCGTAGTGGTGCCATTGATCATCGCAAGCCTAAAAAGTTCCCAATATGACTGTTAACTTTTGATCTTGGCTATTTTATTTAAACAAATAAAACGATCTTTCTAGAAGTCTTAACCTTGGAAAACGTTATTTTCCGCGATGCGTAAAAGCTGTAAAATATTCCGTACATTCGACGTAATTACTGAAGTTGAATAACTACAAATCTCCAGCAAATATTAATGATGTTAATTCTGTTCAAATTTCAAGGTATTAATTATGAACGAGTTTGAAATTAATTAATTTCGAGAAGCCCGCAAGAAGTGCGGCAATTTTATACACGAGATCTACGGCTAAATCGATTTTCATGGAATTACGAAAAACTTTGTTTCACGTAATGTCTCAAAACAATAGTCGTTGGAATGGAATTCTAATTTTAGATTAGCTTAGCGCGAACGTATAAACGAAAGGAATGAACAATTAAGTTGGTAACGAAATTTTGATGAAACAACCGCAATGCATGAGATCTACATGAAGTAGCACATCGATTTACTTTTATTTTCTACAGCTCACGTGACTGATTCCCTTAAAGTCAAGAGGAATTGCTTTATCGGCATGAATTATTTAAAGCTCTATTCCTTTAGGGTATATTTCACATCCCATCAAGAACGAAGAGAACTAGTTAAAGAAATTTATTCTTGATCTTAGGGATTGGTTTTCTGTGCTTCTTTAATGGTACGAGTTGCGTTTCATGAAAAAGGGAAATCGAAAAAGTTGATCTTTTTATAAATGCATGCGCAGTTTCCATTTTCGTATTATCAAAGTATATTTAAAATATTCATAAAAGTATTAACAACATTTTGCGTTCTTTCCGACCAAATAAGATGATTAATTAATAATAAATAAGTAATTAACTTGTTAAATTGTTAATTTTACGTAGTATATTAAATATTTAAAAATTGTTTTTAGAAATGCACGCAATGCAAATGCACTGACAAGCTAGAGCTAGAGAAAGTTAGAATTCATTTTATATGAATTCTTGTCATCATTATCATTATTTTAGCACATTTTTAACACATTTACCTAAAAATGCTCATTTTCACTCATTCAAACCTAAAAATTACATGAAAAATTCAATTTTTGAAATACCACGAAATCGCGAACCTCTACAAATAACTATATTTTCTAGTTTTTTACTAATTTCTATCATTAATTTATTCATGAAAAATCATTAACTCGTACGAAATTTAAACGATAACTACGCATGTATAATTAATGCTTAACATGCCTCTAGAGTACGTAACATTCAGAGGGCTGAATGTTAAAAAAATGTGGGTAATGATTTTTATCACCTTCAGTCTTCAAAAAAGTCTTCATGTTTTTTTGAGTCTATTGAGTGATACATTTTTAAACGAAAAATAAATATATGTAATATCGCGCTAGCACGTTTTTTTTTTCCTACCTGCGGAATCTTCCATCTCCATTCGGCCGGTCTGAAGATGTTCAAATCGCCTTCAGAGAAATCTCTCCTCAACAGCAGGATCAGACGACAGTTTCTAACGAAGAGGGCGTAGTGGTGTCTGTTCATCTTATGGTCGTCGGCGGAGCAAAGAATATGTTCTTTCACGTGTTTGTCTTGGTCCGGATGCATGGCGTGTCTCATCCATGTTGCTATCGTGAACGTCGATGCCAGGTTGTGATCTAAAACCGAACTTGGCACGGTCACAGCTGTTGTAGAACCATCGAATTCGAACATTTGATCGGATTCGTGTCCTTCGTCCGAAATCAGAGGCTTAGTCCATTCTGCTCCCAATCCGGGGCTTGGAAGGAGATCAACGGCGGCTGGTGAAGCGCCGCATAATTTTCTTTGAGATTCTACGCTGTACGTGTCTCTATCGCAGCCTTTGCCAATGTGCCTAAGAATTCGAACTTAGCTTATTTACAATACATCAATGAAGATTAAATTTTGTTAATATTATAACATTTAATCAAGTTGGATATTCTAAATCGAAAATCAAAACTTGTTTATCGTCCAAATATCCGCAAAAAAATATATTTTTAGTAATTAGTTATTCGAAAAATCTCACATTTGGTATAAATTCATCAACTGGGTTTAATCAGATCAAAGTAATATGCTTCGCACCTTTAGAATTGCGCAGAAATGTGCTTCAAAATTTCATTGCAAGGTTGGTTTAGTGTTTCACCGCTATTATAGGTGGTAATTTGCCATGGCAATTTGCCACAATTACCAATTTCGTTTTTAACGGTTTTACGAAATCTGTTAAAGTAGCAAACTGTTGGTGTTTTTACTCCTGATTAATATACGGATTATAGAGAAGTAATAGAATAATGTTATATGTTTCACTGTTACTATGTTTTTTTTAAAGACTTAATGTCCGATAGGGCAGACAGTTTTATGTTTGTTTTAAATACCACTTGCGACATAGGTTCAGATCTCTCCGCTACAGAAAAACCGCTACGTGTGAACGGCTTATTGTGTCACCGTTTTATGGAACGCCCAGTCTTGACCGCAACAGATTCGGTAAGTGCTTCACTGTCCCTCATTGAATGGGGGGCTGATTGATGGGACAGGATAAAAACTATATCCGTATTTTTTATCAATTTGTTGTTTTCCCCTAAACAAAAGTAACATTTTGTTACTTTTTAACAAATTATTTAAATTCTGATAATAAGTTATAATACATTATTCCATATTATTATTTTTACTTGTATTTTTAACCAGCAAGCATCTTCAAATTTGTTAAATATTGTGCAATACGCTGTAAATCGCAGATGCATTAGCATAACACAATCAATACGTGGCCGATGTAAATATATTAGCAGATTTCAAAAATTTCTATATTGCTCTGATATGGACACCTAGAGATAATAAGTACTGTACTTTTTATAAATAAAAAAAGAAAAAAAATAGGGACGTGGCAGCTTCAGCAAAATGACGTGAATCTGGGAAACCTTTTATGTTTTTAGATTACCCTTTTCGGGCAGCTTAATTCTATTAAGCATTGGCTATGCTACCGAAAAAAAATATCAAGAACCCCTCTTATGTCTGAAATTCGATTACGCAGCGGAAGATTCAAAGAGATTTTTCTTCGTAGCCGCCGTGATTGTATATTTACGAAATTTCTTTCACAGTAATGTCTAATGTAAAATATTTGACTCTTATGTAATTGAACAGTCCTTGGTAGCGAAATGTTACCAATTCTTGTTATTCCTGTGAATTATAGATGTGCCTATGATCAAGCATTAATTGCGACTAAAAATTGAGTCATTTTTGTTTCTTGACGTATCGTTTGGCTGAGAATGGAACTTAGAAAACTCATAGAAATTAAAAAGGAAATAAAAGAATTTATTAGACATAGATCTTAATGTAATAGAAGTAAGAAGTGTGAAATATGCAAAGAGTAAAAAGTATTAAATAGAAATGGAAACTTTGAAAGGAAAAATTGAGGTGTTTAAAAATAAATAGGAATAATAAGGAACAACAAAGAGAAGGTAACACACGTAAATGCAGATTTATGTGTATTATTATTAACAAAAGTAGAGCGAGAAATACAAAAAAACAACAAAAGAAAAATAATAGAAGCAAAACTAACGTAGGATACAAGAAAATAATAACGGTGTGAATGGAGATAGGATGCAGAAAGATTTGAGGAATATAAAAAAGAAAAAAAAAAAAACGATCCGATGGCTAAGAAAACTGATAAGGAACAGAAGCACCGATAAAGGGGTGAAAGGAAAAAAGGAAAAATAATAACAGAGGGCCATAAGGAAAATAGGGAATGGAGAGGAATGGGACTCGGAGTGTAAGAAGTATCGAGAGAAAAGAAGATAAAGTGGTTGACGAAATTATAAAGTATCAAATTAACATTTTGGGAGGAACTGAAACGGAGAGAGGTGAAAGAAAAGGAAACGATATAAGGCTATTGGATGATGCGGTTACGAGTTGAATGCTAAACTGAACGAGCAAGAAGTGAAGTGGGGTTAAATAAAATTCCCAGATAGAAAACAAAATATATTAAGGGAGGAATATATCCCTGAAAGGCTGTTTACAAAAATTAAATTAAGAAAGAATAAATGAAGACGCAAGATAAAGGGAAAAAATGAATAAGTTGAAGCAAGTTAATGCTAAAACAATAAGGATTAAGAATACAAAGGAATATATACTAAAAAGGGGCAGAAAAGATGAAGAAGAAATAAGAAAAAAACATCAGAAGTCATAGATTAAAGGTGTTGAAATGATGATAATAAAGAACACTAAACGGAATAGAAAACAAATGGTGGAATATTTGAACAAAACATACATAATGTAAGTAACTAAAAAAAAAGTAAGGAGAAAACAGAATGGTGGACAAAAGAAATTATATAAACACTAAAATAAAAGGCAGACCTTATGGATAAGAAAGTTCAACACTAGAAGATAAAAAAAAAATGTAAAAAATACTAAAACGGGAACTCCAAACTACTATAGAGAAAAGAAAAATTACGGCATGACAAATTTTAAAGGTAAAAAGGGAAACATACTAATAGATGCAAATTAAATCATGGAGAGATGGAGGAAGTATAACCGAATTGACAGACGATATCGGCGAAGACATGAGATATGATGGTATACAAAAATACTAAGTAATGAAAATAGAAGGGGAAGAAATAATAGGAGCCGAAAGGAAATTAGAATTGGGAAAACACTAGGTAGAAATAACACCCCAGAAATAATGAAATTGATGGATACGGAAGGTATAAAAGAACTTACGAATATAACGAAAGAGATAATAAATGGAGAGGAAATATGAAAATATTGGAGAAAGAAAGAATTTCCGATACATAAATAGTGTGATGAACGGGATTTTAATAAGTATATAAGAGTAGTGGTATGAAGTGGACGAGCCAAAATACTGACTAGGGCAAGGAAGAATGACATTAGATAAGTCGATAGAAGGAACTCATGAAGGTAAAAGGATCTCTCTTCATCATAAGGTAGGCCAGTGAAGAACTAATTAATAACAAATAGAAATATACACCTATGTTTTATAAATTTATAGAAGGCATTTCATACAATAAAAAGGGAGGATGGAAGAAATATTAGAGAAAGAGATGTTGAGATATAGAAACTGAAAGCAACATATCGAAATAATACGAATGTATTAACAATTAAGAAGAATTAATACAATTCTAGGGATGTGTCCTAAGCCCCTTGTTTTCGATTATCTTTGAAAAAGTAATAAATGAGGCAAAAAGATTATGAAATCGCTGTCACTACGACATTGGAAAATGGAGGAAATTCAACTAAACGACGAATACAACGAAAAACGAAGTATAGTCATAGCGATAGCAAATAAAACTCGCAATATAAATTAAATGAATGTTAACTCTAAATAATATGTGTAATGATTGCGATATCTTTATTATTAATGGCAACGTCGTGCACCTGTTTATTCGAAATTCCATTGCTTATATAAAATGTTGTTTATTGTCCCATTTCAAGGATACACAAGATTAGAAATGCCTCATTTATTGCTGCGGAACAAACAGAAGATAACAACTTATTTATTAACCATATTTTTATCTAGAGAAGATTATAGCAAAGAACGTATTGCAAAGAGGTTGTATTTCCTTTGATTTGCGGTTACTAAATTTCGCTTGCGAAAAGGAACATATAAAAAAAAAAACAAATAATTAATCTAGAGATTACGAGCTGATGTTTAAGGAGAAAATACGGGAGCCTGCGGTTTTCGACAAGTTTTATTATATTACCGCAGCTATACGAGATTGTTGACTTGCGTAGTTTACACACTTTTAAATTACTTCCGTATTACGAGGTTACCCAGAATATTTCGAGATAAAATTTTAACTTCAACCGCATTTCAAGATCTTTTTGCGGATTATTGGACTTAAAGCTTAAAACGCAATTAAACAGGTAGGAAGCAATAACCGCCGGAGTTATCGTTCTTGTGCATAATCTTACATCATATTCGGCATGGGGGACTTACCGCGTTGCTAGGTCCACCCTCGTCTTTAATTCTCGTATGTTGCAAGGTACGTCGCATAATTCTAAGCTGGCTGATGGAAACAGTTCTTGTCTTCCAGTCATGGGAGCGTAATCGACCCTTTCAGGAAGAGATTTCCATCCTAATCTGCAGACTTTGTTCACCTTGATGGTTACCATAACCGGTAAACTCTGACGCATACCTATAAAAGGAAATTACATGCAAGAACGGCGTCTAAGACATTCCTAGTACATACTATAGGCAAATACGCACGCAAGTGATTATTAATGATAGGCAATTTCCGCTTTTTGGCAATTTTGAGATGCGAATTCAATTAAGTTTAAGTATCATTTTAATTGTGATGGCGTATTGTGTTTGTTGTCTGTCGATTGCACGATGTGACCAATAAACCGCCTCGCATTAGGGAACTTCTTGTTCACCGCCATTGAATGATTATCTTTAAGTTCCATACGAGTCCGTACAAAAACGTTTTTATACAAGGGTGCATTATATGAATTGAATTACCACTTTCAAGCAATTCGAATTTTTAAATCAGAAGATTGAAGGTTCTGTATTTGTAACGGAATTATCAATGCAATTCTTTATTTTAATTTTATCCTAGAGACATGAAAACTGACTTAACTTACAATTAGTAAAAAAGAAGAATTTTATCTTATTTGAATTCCTGAATTGTTAGTCTCTATCATAAATTATTATATTGGCGGTCTTTCAAATAATTTATATGATTATAGCAATCAAATTGATTAATCCTATTATTCTAATTCTAGAAATGTTGGTCTAATTACGGGAATTTAATTGTGTATTCCAATACTTCAGCCTTTGCCAATTTACTCTCAAATAATTCAATTATCAATTGGAGTTCTTCGATAAGTCTATATTGACGAAGACTTCCTGCTTACTTTAGCCATTCTTTCGCTCAACCTCTTTTTTCCTTTTGAGTTTTCTGTTATAGACAACGTTATCATCAGTGATGTTCAACACGTAATTCAATCTAATCAATTTAATAGTGTATGGATCCCGTAATAATAGGACAGCATTCGCAAGGTATTAACGGTAAGTCAAATTAGCGTTTAGAGCAGAATTAATTACTAAATGATATGTTTCCTTTTATTAATTGCATTCATTGTATTTTTTCTTTTACGGGTTTACACTTGTTGGATATTAATAAACATTACTATTATTAATTATTACTCTTTTCCATATTTTTCGCATAGAGGTGTAGGCGGCAAGAGTATGTAATAATATTTTTTCTCGAGAGTAGGGATAGAACAGGCATGTTAGAATCAGAGTTTCCTTACATCATTCAGTCAACGGTTGAAAATGAGGATCGACGCATCCTCGAAACAGCTGCCCCGGATTAATTAATTGAACTTGTGCGGTGCTGTGTGTCGAATTTTTTGCGTTGTTAGAGACATTTGTCTATCGGAGACTTCTTAATGGTCTTTTAAAAAAAAATTGAGATCGCCATATTGCTTTATACGCAGATAACAATTTCTCGGAGTAAAATGTAAATGAATCGTCGCCTACTTTGTGTTAAAGTAAAATCGGTGTAATGAAAAGTAACTAACTAGCAAGTGGATGCTTTTTGTTTAATATCCTAAACGGTGAAATTTTCAATATCACTGTTTTATTTAAATTTTAATTTCAATTGTTTATGAATTCGCAATCTCATTAATCTTTTTCTTTATTAAATATGTCCTGAACAGATTACGATTCTTTAATTCTTCTTTTCCTATGCTACCAAACCTGAATAAAAAATACTTCCTAAGCAAAATAAAAATAATAGTGGGAAGATTCATTGCTATAGAAACAGGATAAAGTTGCATAGGTAGCTATGATATTTTGGGTAAGTGTCATAAAAAGGAAAAAAAATCATTTTAACAGATTTTTTCTTATTGACAATTGATTCGTCCAAAAAGTAGTTCTGTTTTCAATACATATTTTTTTTAATTCATAGCAATATTAGTAATACTTCGCTGTATGTTTGTTCTCCTTTGAAAGGTAAAAGGATGTTTTTTTTTTTTTGTCATGCGCACTGTATAAATTCCACTTTATCTTGAATACGTGACTCGACGATTTTAATCTGGTATTTTGTTCCGTCTTCTCTCGTATACGACGATTACTATAATTGAACAGCTCCGAAAGTACATTTCAACATTCGCAATCTAGACAACACTCTTTGTGTGTTAGATGAGGGCGCTATATCGAATATTCTAACAACGGGAACATTATTGAGGAACTTTTTTCATTGTTTTTCTATCAATTTATTTGTTTGCTGAATTGCATCGTTACTATACATATTACAAATCGTGTTTAACATGTAGAAGATCATTTGGCGAACAACACAATCCGTTTCGAGGATGCATCAATTCAGGGAACAGCTGTCAGAGATTAATTAATTATTACTGAAGCTTAAGTTTGGTACGGCGTGTGCCGATATTTTTGTGTTGTTTGTCATACTACCCTCTAGTCCTTGCTTTCCTTATAGATTCATTAACTAACGCAAGTAAATCTTTAGATATTCGTCACATAACATATTTAACGTACATTTGTTCGTGGTTTTCTCTTCATAAATGGTATTGTAATGTGCAAATCCAGTAATAAAGTTAACGCAGCCAGAGAGTAAGAAATTGTCTGATTATAACTAAATGCTGTTCGTAATGGTTATCCAAAACTTAAATTTGAAAGTCTTCATTGCCATAAATTCTAATTTTCTGGAAATGCTATCTTTCTTTACAGTTTATGTTAAAACAAGGAAGAGCAAATTTTTTTAGTTTTTTTGAAATGGTAGACTTTGGATTTATAAAATTGCCAAAGAAAGTCCGTGTAATTTAGGTACCTTGAGATTAATAAAGAATATCATGATGTTATCTCAGACCGGACTATGCAAAACTGGCTAAATAGATTTTTGAGGGAAGACCTTCTGTCGTTGACTAAGAGACTTTTTGCGCATATATTACGATTCACATATCGAACGATCACTCTCATACCGACGTCTGCGAAGCGCACGGAAAGTGGCGAACATTACTGATTATCTGTTTTTGATTGATACCTATACGCCTATATTTACTTTTTGTTAGTATATATTTAATTCATTTCTTGGATAATAGCATCTATCTTTGCTTTCCTGTTATTAATAAAATGTTATCCAATCTTTGAATGTGAGGTGTTGAAATGATGATGGTATAATCATAAAAAAATGTCGATGATATCGTTATATCGTTACTTGTAAACCAAAAGTAGTGCAAAGTTTAAACAGATGTATAAATGTTTGTATCTAAGAAACAACCTTTTCGAGGACTTCTTTGAAACACAAATTGTTTCAAAATTGATGAATTTACTCCAAAATGTTGTCGCGCGCAAGATCTATCTTGTTTGGGAGTCTATATGTATATGAACATGAAGTAATTCTGTGCGAGTTCGTTACCTAATAATTTAATTTCGCAATGAAGTCTCCTTATTGATGTAATAATAAATCGGAATCGTAACTATATAATTTGTCATTTTCAAAAAGAAGCAACGATAAATGATGTATAACGCGACGAAATTTTTTTAATTACTTACCACCTTTCTTTATTTTGAAATAAAGATCATTATTATTTGAAAACTAGCGAAAAGAAGCGCAGGTGAAACAATGAATCGACGCATGCAAGGTAAGAAATCGTTATTTTCTACATTCGAACTTACCACAATCATACGCTACTACGGTCAGGATGTGGTTGTGTGACCTTTCGTAATCCAAAGGTTCCGTATTCCTGATAACACCGTCCATGTCGATAACGAAGGGCTGATCGGCCGTCATGATCTCGTATTTGCACACATCGCCGAATTTCGGAGTGCAATCCCTATCGGTCGCTTCCACCCTGACGATCTCCCTGTATATTCGGCCTTCGTCCACTTGGCGTACATAGCTGGGGTCGGAGAACGTTGGAGCGTATTCGTTAACGTCCGATACTGTTATGTGAACTGTTACGCTGTAAAACAAAACAAAAAAAACAGATAAAATATGCATATACTGTAGGGACGATTTATGTACCGGGCGCAGAAATTGAAAAAACCTATTTCTTGTAAATTTAAATTAAACGGAGAGAAAAAATACCGGAGGCAAGTACTAGTTACTTGGAGGAAGTAAATAGCGCTTCTATATACACGCAAGTATGTTCTTCAACCAAGAAAGTCGCCGTCTTATCTTCCAAGAAAGCGGTCGCTTGTGTAAAATAAGCGGATAGCTTTTATTAAGAATGTTACTACTTTTTTCAAAGACCGTATCGGAATTGGTTCAATACGTTTTGTACTTGTGTTCTTCCTTCTCTTCCACCAGCAATTTCCCTTGCAGTAATTCTACTCCTGTTTTATTAGGAGTTTATACGAAAATTCCTCTTCATATGTTAGATCGCCTTTAATGGCGGGATTACATATGTATTTCTACTTGTAGCCAACACATCCATCAATTCCAAGCAATCACAACAAAATAGCTTCAATTAAGCAAGTCATATATTTTTATATAAAGCAGCAAGTGTTTTGTGATAATAAGAAAATAAATCATAACATGCACGTCAGAAAATGCCTAAAGTAAGTATGTATATAAAAAAAAAACAGGCGGAGCCACGCTGATGACGCCGGGTAGGCGAAAACATGTCTATGGGCTTAGTGACTTTTTCTCCTGACATTATTTTTATCGCGAATGATTCAAACAAAATACCTCGAGGAAGGAATAAAATGTAGATAATTAAAGTGAGTTAATAACCTTTAGGAAGCTTTATTATAACTATGTTATTTACATCTTTTATTGTACAGAGGGTTCGATAGTTTTTTTATAGATAATGTCTTCTGCTTTTTAGGGTTGTTACTTTTATAGCTTTGACACAAATTTATTTTATTAAAAAAAAATCATGTACAAAATGCAGTTTATTTGTAACTTGAAAAAAAACAAAAAAAAGATCAGATAAGAATGGGTGATTCTTTTTACAATATTTTCATGTGCACAACATGCTCCCGCACTTTGATCCGTTTTTCGCAAAATGCCTATATTTTATTTCCTCTATATATGCTACGCAACATAAAATTGCAGCACCAAGAAGGGATGTAAATTTTTGATCAAATTTGACCGAAAAGCATAACAATTAAAACGTAATAAACAATATATGGTACCTTTGTGTGAATAATGTAAAGGTTCGACAACCTTTAAAATAACTTTACAGTCCTACATCAACTTTGATAGTCTTCTTGCTAATGTACAACCAGTAAATAAAAGCTAGTTTGATGAGGATGAGCGATTAGGTGGAAACCGGTATCCGATATTAAACAGAGAACTAACAGGGCGGCAACACGTTATTAATATAAATAAAATTAAATTGTGAAAACTTGTAATTTTTCTTTCAAATTATTACTATTGTAATTATTACTTTTGAATAGATCTACGTTTTTGCTAAGTTTCATTAGAGTTCGCACCTTTTTTCGTTGCAATTTTCACGTCATGAGTTCCGTGTTGAACAAATTGCAAATATATTATACTTTGTCCGCTAATCCAAATTTCGCTGGAACTAAAACAGTAACTTAATTGTTAAGTTAATTAAATATTAAACTTCAGCTGCCGATACTTATCATGTTGCTTAAATATTACCGTAACATGACGTTCATCCCACAACGATAACTTAGATATGTACGCATGGGAAAAATTCTAACGTGAATGTAATTCTAAAGCAGACGCAAGATGAGATACGATGGAGTCCGAGAACGGCGGGAAAAAAAGGTAAGCGAAAGAGGACGATGAGAAATGACAAGTGTGACACCTGAAAATGAAAATGTCAGCGAGTTAGTTATGCTGTAATTAAAATTTATAGGGAGATCTGCGAAGTTGGAATTAGGAGAAAATTGCCAGAAAGTAAAAAAAAGACGAAATGATATTCTCGTCAAGATCGTCGAAACGAATAAAAAGATATTGGCAAATACAGACATAGCGTGGATTATTCTGCACTATTCCATATCTTTATTATTTTTTTTATGGTAGGTATAGCTTGTCCAAGAATTATATACTAAAAAAATATACGTGCAAATCATCGATTAAGAGGGATCGTTGAAGAAAAAGAACCAAAAAGAAAAGAAAAACTCTTCTGACTACTCGTTAATAAATGATGCTGCACATCTTGTATCTCTAACCGCTGACGTTGAATCATGAAGGACGGTATTATTTAGGACAAATATGTTAAATATGTGCGATAATGCAGTTTTATCTGTTGAATCGCATGGCTAAATAAGGGAAACCTTACTTGAATATTTTCGTCTTCAGTACATCCCCTAATGTACAAGCCTATTATCCAAAACAAACAATGGTTTAGGAGCCAAATTTAATTTTCTCATTTTCTGATTAATTTACTAACAATTTTATTTACGAGAAACATCCAATGTAACACATTTCTTATATTAGCTCGTGTACGCAATGGGACCTTCATGCTTCAGACTTACATATTTGCCTTTCCAACAACAGCAGTTTCATTTTATGAATAGAGAGGACAAAAGTGAGTGAAATCATATCTTTCTTGCAGCGACTAGACAGACTCGAAGTCTATTTCTCTCATAAGAAAGGGTTCGTGTTGCTTACAGGTTTCCCCGTATGAGAACGATAAAAACACGAGTCTGTTTAGTCGCCGCAGAAAAGATATGATTTCACTCGTTTTTGTCTTCTCTATTTATGAGTAGCGAAGTGAATTGGCACAAGCCAAGCAGTGCGGCGTTTTCGCTTAGGTGCCGCGAGTTCCACTTTGAAAGACTTTTCAAATCAGTCCTCTTCCAACGGCATTGGAGAAATATGTGAAATTAATCTTTGCAACTTTCATTTGTTAAAATTGCAGATAATTTTTCGCCAACGGTTGACAATTGATCAAAACTTTTAGGTTTCTTTATTCCAGCCATCAAAACCTTGTTTACAAATCGTCTCTTTTAGTTATTTGTTAATAATACACATAATACACCATTATATAGTGAAAAGCGCTGGGCGCTTTGTTGCAAAAACCAAATTGGAAGAAACAGCAAATATTTGTTGCAATACGAAGGCTCATGTACATAACAGAAAAGTGAATTATGTAATAAAGTTACTATTTAATCCGTATTTTTTATTAATTCCATGCAAAATATATCATCTTAATAGGCTACTATTTTCCATTTCGGGCTGCCCCATAACATACATTTATTACATCTTCCCTTGTTAGATACATCTTTCAAATTAGTATTCCTGTACAAATTAGTAGATTATTTCAAAGATAAACTGTTGTTATTATGGTGTTTATAGCCTGTTTTGCTTATCTTTTTTTGACGATGGTATCGCCTTAGCAAATTAATTAAAGCGAAAATCCGTTAACAACGGCGAAGATGCTGCTTGAATATTAATTGGTCTTTCACAACATTAATTCCGCCACATAATACACTTCTTCCTTGTTCGTGCCTGAAACTAGAAGCGATTTATGGCAAATAGAGGCAACTTATCACAAGGATCCCGGCGGATGTGCTGCTGCCTTTTCACGAAATCGAAAACTTACGAAGAACGTAGAAATTCATTCGTAGAGTTCTCTTAACGACACTAGTTATTGTCTGAAGTAGGATTCGTATACATAAGTTGCCCTTAAGTGCGTACAGTAAGCCACCTAATGATTCTTTATTGACTTTTTGGTCGTACTTTCCCTATAAATAACATAAAAGCGATCCCCTTGCAGTATAAGCATTGACTGGCACAAATCCTTCGAAAAATTGTGAATCGTAGTCTTTACTAGTTGTAGTTTTCTTTTCCGGCGACAAAGATAAAACGTGATCAAAAGGATTTTGTGGATTATTAAGATATTTTTTAACGACTTTCGAAAGTTCTACTTCCAAGTGTAAGTTATCCGTGTCAATTCCTTTTAAAATTAGCCAAATAATTACAGCATACACCCATTGAAATTTTTTCTACTTTGACAGAATGATGACAGATGCCTTATAATGCATTACAATAATACAATTCGGTATTAAAAGGTACTAGGCTAACCGAACGAAAAACAATGAAAAAAAAAAAAAGCAGACAACTGTTTTCGTTGCGTAATTTTGCTAATCTTGTGCAAAGCTATATTCTTAAAGAGAATGAGCTATAGTTGACTGTTTAAAGGCAGCTGCCTTATTTTGTATTGTTAATGGGCAAAGCAAAAATAAAATTACAAGTATGTGTATTTTGTTATCTCTACCGCTGCAGCATAATGGAAAGAAAGTTTTGTGAAATAATTCAAAATCATTTTACTATATCTGTGGTAGCTTTGTTGGATAAGCTACCATTCGGGATAAAAGCTTACATAGTTGGTTCGGAATAATGGTTCGATTTGTTGTATCTACCGTGAATTATTCCATCAATACTATGAGGAAGCTATTATAGCATTTTTTTTTTTTTGGTTATTATTTTTAGTCATTTTCTGATGTGTTTTGTCACTTAGAGTATGTTTTGGAAAATATTACATATCCTGAACAACAGTGGTTAATGTATATATGTAGATTGAAATTAGATCTATATGATACTACGCTAGCAACACAGATTTACAAAATTATCCACGCTATCCATAGCTACGTTAATGCTAATTTATCATTGACGAATTTCCTAAAAATAAAGGAAAGAATTTTTGTAGGTTAACAACTCGGTGTTTTTTAAAGACATGTAATTTGAAAAAACACGTTTGGAATGTAGTTAAAGAAATTATTGGAAATTTTCTAGGACACACTAAGCATCGTAATTGTGAACGACATGCTACAGAAACTAGCAACTAAGGGATGCAACATGATTTTCAAATTATTTTCAAACAAGCTGGGTTAATCAGCGACGAACAAGGAGAGAGAGGTTTCATCAGGATATTCGAGAAATGGAAAACTTCAACGATTAAAGATTACTGCTGGATGCTGCGCGGATTTGCTTTTCGAATATAAAGCAGCTCTCAACAAGCTTTTGTTTGTAGACTTGTATTATGTTATAAAAGATGCATAAATGACAATTAGCTGTCGATTAGTTCTTAATCTATAGCCAAATGAAAATCACTGGCGCAAAATGCCAGACACTGTATGTAAAGAAAGCAAAATGTTATCATTACTAGTATATAGATCGTCCTAGATGGAGAACGTTACGAGATGTAGAAGTTTAGAGCCTTAGTATCGGAAACGTAATGCGCTGAAATAGACACATATTAAGATTTGTACACACTATGATACCATGATGATCTGATACTAAATGAGAAATTTGCCAAAGTTTAAGCTTTATTAGATGAAGACAGAATGGACGAAGTAATTGAATCCTTGCCAAATCTATACACATGGAAACGAACGCCAATGTAAGCCGATATAATTCCCCAACTTCTGAGTAATACTCGAATTGTTGAATTAGAGTGTTTTGGAACACTCTAATTCAACTGCTTGACAGTTGCTTGGAATATCGAATATCTAAGTGACGTTGAGGTATACTTTGCTCGTCGTTTCAAAGGAAAAAGGTATAAGTCGAGAGAAAAATAGCGATGTGAGGTAGAGAATACGGTCGGAACAACGTTGATGACGCCGAGTAGTTAGAAACGTGAGATGATTAGCGTTTTCCCTCCTCACATTGCTTTTACCACATTATTTCGCTTATTGTTTCTAGTCATTTAAATTTTTTTACTGTTACGTTAATCTAACGAAACTTGTGCTACATACTTACATTCGTTGTTACATATTTTTCTTTGTGTGGCGTGAGTATAGCATCACCTATTAATTCAATACGTGGAAAGATAAATATCGATATGTTAACGGCATCGTTTTTCCCTATCTGCAAAGTAATCTCTCCGCAGTTTTTGATTGTAAAAACAATAGGGCGGGCATTAAATAAAAATCAATTCTATTTCAAGCAACCCTTAAATTTCCATCGGATCAGCGATTCATCAACGGGCCATCCAACGTGTCGCATTGACCCATCTCGTCCTACACGCGGGCATCCCACCACCATCGGCCGCCCCATTTAGAACGTCCACATGTGTTTTCCATTTTTAAACTCATCGCGTAATATCGGCGGCTATACGCGTCGGCATATTTCAAAAGAGACGTCGTCGTATGGCGTCGGGTACCTCCTCCCTCCCTGGGACGTTCTACATGCACATATATAACGTACGGAGTGGAGGGCTTTCGCAAAATCCCCCCTTTTACGATTGCCCATCTCGTTTCCGAACCCTTAATTTGAATTTTAAATTGAAGGTGGTCGGTTTGCGGTCGTGTATATACCGTCGCTGGAAGGGGGACAGTTCGCGGGGCGCGGAGGTACAAAATCGTGACCGCCCGTTCGTGATATACGTACGCGTACTGCTACACGATTATTGCGAATGCCGATGGTGGCGGCCGAGAAGACTTGTTATAGCGTTTTAAGCGTTCCGAGTGACCTTGCCCCGTACGTGATATATTGGGTTGATATTAAAAGTTCTGACACTGTCCTACGTGTAGGTATGTCGCAATGTGCGGCGGGTGGTATTTTAGGCCTTGTTGAAGGGTTGCCGAGAAATTCTTGCACGGAGTGATTACTACAGGTTTAATTTGCGAGCGTTGTAGTAGTAGGTTGCTTTTGATGATTACAGAAAATGCACGGCTAGATTTATTCGATGGAGCAAAGATATTTCATTTAAAGCAAAAAGAGAATTACGCGGAATTTATATATGTGAACGGAATTCCACATCTATTTCTGTAAAAACGACGTCAATTTAACATTAGCACAAAAACATTTTAGCTAAATAAATAGCGTATTTAAGGTGGGAATACTGACTGTCATAATAAAAGAAGCATTGAAGTTTCTTGCTAGTTATTTAATTTAATAAAATAGTATAGGAGATGCGTCACTCAAGATAATTAATTAATTAATTAATCTCCGCACAAGAATAAATTGTTTTTATCGAAGAACAGGTCAACTTTTAAACACGATTATTTTCGTTAAAAGTTTAAGCAGTTTGATTTTCTTTGGAGGCAGCCATTCTAATTAAAAACGACATAAGTTCAGGAAAAAGCTTTAAACTCAGATAAGCGTAGTGCATATTATGGACAGAGAAGTTCTGTAATTAATTATTAAGAATATATATTACGGTGATCATCCTGTATATTACAAATTTGGTTCCTCAATTTAAAAACAAAGCAACATAAATGGATCCTATATGTCTATTTCTAATGAGTTTTTTTAATTTTGCTATTAATCGCCTAAATTTAGGCATATTTATCTATCATTAAAAGTCCGCAATGTAAACAACATTTTAACCTAAATTTATATAATGCCGTTCTAATGTGGTACATTAGAACGGCTTCGAAATACTTAACGTAATAGTGTTCAGCATTCAACACTAAAATTTACTAAGCTGAGAGACCGGAACCGTCATAAATAAGTCTCACCATTTTCTCCTCCGCATTTCCAGTATAGGAAATCTCGAACGGTTTTGCATAATAATACATATATTTCGCATTGAATGTAAAAGAAATGTTTATAGTTAAGCCTGAGTCCTTGTATTTTGATACAGCATATATTCAAGTAATAATAATAATAATAATAAATGCCTTATTATAATTATAATTACAATAAGGCATTTATAATATTAATTATTATAATTATAACAATAGGTTATAATATATGGACATAGGTTTGTCCAAAGTGTGTTTCAATTGTGTTGGTTGTTCCTTTAATTTCCCGGGATTCTGCTATGAATAGCAGAATCCCAGCATTTTTTCTTTTTCGTTTAAAAGGATGTATCAGGACTTTTTTTTATATAATTAGAATGGATAGGCAATGGTTTGAAGATGGAAAAACTAGATTAGGTATTGCACCCGACTGAAATAAACGATTCCTTTCTATAAAATTCTAAACTTTTGGATAATTTATACTTAGCACTTCAATAGAAGAGAATCTTATTTCGATTGGCTGCAGTGTCTAGTATTGCTTTTCTAACTGCAAACCGTTGTCCTGGGGTGTATAGTATTGCTGGTCTACCTATTAGAATAAATGTTTCCTGTACTATTATTTCTTAGCATTAATTTTTTGTTAGGGTAACGCGGCTTATGCTTTCATGTTTTCCTATTGCTACTCCTTTCTGCTTACGCTCGAAATATTGAATCAATCATCAATGTCAGCATGTCTTGTTTACCGTTGTCATGGTAACCAAACCATATTAAGACCGGAGACCATTTGGATCCAATATTTAAGTGCAGACATACTTTTGAAAGCAAATTACTACTTGAACTAGAAATCTTGAATTAATAATTTAAGCACATCAAATGTATCTTTTGTTACTGTTTTTTTTTTTTTTTTTTTTTTTTTGAACGATACTTGAAGTTTTGCAGTCTGAAAACTTCAACTTCCTACTATTTACACAATAGGCGCGCTTTACAGTTTCAAGTTGAGACACCTGTAATTACGTTTCTACTTACCATAACCTGTGTTACGAATTAAAAGGTGTGTGTGATTTTCGAGTTTTCCAGTCTTTACAAAAGCTGTTCCGCACGTGTTTCAACAGGAACACCCCCTAAAATCTGCTAGTTGCAATTCAAATAAACAAAAATGAACAAAATGCGTACAGTATGTTTCAAGTAATCGTAATCGATGACTCGTAGACCAGAACGTGCACTTTCTACACAGTTAACCCGCTTTGAACTTAGCTGGATTCTTGACCTCCGCGAAAGCAGCGTTAGTTTCCAGGAAATTGAGCGTAGACTTAATCGTAATCATTCGACTGTATTACGTTGCGTTGGAGCCTGTGCATTGCAAATCAAGGTAGAACACGTAGAGCAAGTTCAGCCGCCGTCGGAAAGACCACCCCCGAGAAGATTTTCTTTTGAAGCGCTTGGCTGTGCAACAACGCTTTCAATTGGTAACATTTTTAGCGCAAGCTATTGGTCATAGCATCATTACGGAGAGTTTTACGGATGAATACAGCGTATGGAGTTCTATAGCTGTCGGCCTTCATTGCGTTTACTTTTAATACCTGAGTATAGACGCGCCAAACAAACCTTATTTACTTTTCTTTGGTTGAATTGTCTTTTATTTACATGTTTATAAATGGCATATACGCATTTTTCATATTAATAAACATTATTTTACAAAAACCTTTGTTTACTATTAAAAGCGTACTATTGTACGTGCACTATCGGTCATAAGTGTTTATCCACCTTCATAATTGGCGATTCTTCAAATTAACTGTATAGATCATAGTTGCTATGTAATGTTCTGTATTACGTAATGTGCTAACTGGCAATAAGATACTGGAAATGACCATTTTGCGGTTCGGGTCCATTCAGGTAGACGGACTAGATAAAGAGCAGTTTCCGGGAAATGTTTATTGCCGGAATGTTTATTATTAAATGTTCACTTTTAAAGTCTAATCTTTAAAGATATTAACCATCAATAATGTTTTTCAAAGCATTAAATGGAAAACAAGCTCACTCAAGTATTGTGTATAGTATGTTTTGTGTTGATTGTAATAAAGATTATATTGGTATCACCAAACAATGGATAAAAAAAATAGAATTGCTTAACATAGGCGAAGTTACAATAATCTCACCAATAATACAGCTCTTTCTAAAAATATAGTGTCTGCAATCATAGCATTGTTTTCGGTAATGTTTTGTCACCAACAGAATTCTACTTCTCTTATAAGAGATGTTCTATATAAAAAAAAATAACGCGGTTAATTCAGAACTGACACGAGTATGCTGAGTGACGTTTATAGCTAGTTAATGTTTTTTATTGATTTAATATATAAGGAGCGATCGTTCATTTAACTTATAGCTTATTTACTTTATTTTATGTAACTTCATTTTCGAGAATTTTTGAATTTTCAATAATTTCTAAGAAATTTAATTTACCAAACGGTAGCCATATAAATACATTAAAGAATTTGGGCCATTATTGGATGTAGCAGAGAATATTATTGCAACATTTTCTAATTATTTTTGCAACTTACGAGTAATGTTGCTTCTTCGAGTTAACGTGGACTAGAGCACGTCCCGCAGTAAGTTCGGTGAAATTATGACGTTTTAAACTCCACCATGAGTACATAACGCGGGCGAATTAATGTGTTTATTTCGTTAGTAAATGGAAACAGAGCGACAATACCCATCCTCTCAGGACTCGTTACCCTACCATTCGCCGGGATCTAATGGTGGAGTCTCTAGCTATACAAACAAATCCGCCGACTCCCGCTCGTAACAAACAAAAACGTTTTAGTACGCCATTAATACACAATTAACCCTCTTCGCGCGTATAGGAAAAGCGGGTCGAAATTGGGCACGGAGGGTTGAGAATTCGACTAACTCTATCAAGGCGAGCTGCTTATTATTGTTATAGGATGTTTGATGAATGAATTTAGGCGGTTATACATTAGACTATCCATTGTAAAGGAATTTTGTATAGGCGCTTGTTGTAGGATGTACTTTTTATAACTTTTGCCTTAGTGATGAAACTAAGCCGAACTAGACTTGCTTAGTTTGTTTGATGAGGGTCGAACATTCCTCGTTGAAATGATATTTTAGTAATTGAATATTAGCAAAAATAAATATCCTAGAAATAATGCAGCCAAACATCAAACTTACTTAAGCTGTCATTATGGTAAATTTTCGGAGACGAAGGAACTCAAAACAATGAGCTTTTGAAAATGAACAGCGTTTGGAGAGGGCGAAAACGGTAAAACCGATCGGTAAGGTGATGAATTTGATTTTTTCGGATGCACGCCGATCATCTAGACTGATTATTCGAAAAAGGGACAAACGATAACTGGAAAGTGCTATGTGTCGTTGTTAGACGGGTTAAGTGAGAAAGTCAACAAAAAATTTCTCCATTTGAAGAGAACAAAGATTCACTTCCATTAAAGTAATGCACACCTGCGCCGTTTCGATAGCCAAGATTATCCAGCGACTTGTTTTTATTTCCAAAATTGAAAAAAGCTCGGCGGAGAACGAGGAAGTCATCGGCCAAAGGCCTATTTTGAGGACCTTCCTAATTTTGGTGGGCTTAACAAAGCTAGAGAGACGCTTGGAAAAGTGTATGGAATTAAACGGAGATTATGTTGCAAAATAGATAAGAACCTACAGAAAATAGTTTGGTTTTCTATTTTTGTTTAATTTAATGCTAGAATTTTTAGCTATTGAAATAGGGGAACATTATATATCGGAATATGCCGAAATTTAAAGCCATATAATTCGACAAATCCAGCGTGTCTATTAATTCTCGAACTATTTTAATGTTGAAAGTTCCGTCCGTCCGTCAGTGTCCGTGTTAATTTCAAGTAAAAACGTGGAATAATTGATTTTTGCACTCCCAAGTTTATTAAAGTTTGCGGGTATTTAAACGTTAGGTTGTAAGGATTATTACACTCGAAAATAGACTGCACCAGTTATGGGAAATATTTTCCACGTGATTTATTAAACCTTCCATTATTCCATTTAGGGATAGTCAGATTCGTTTTAATTAGAGTACTGTAAATGGCGTGGGTGTATGTATGGAAAAGATATTAAAAGGGACCATTGGTTGCAATAAAACTTATTAAAATCGTGAAAAACTCTTTTTGTTAAATACTTTATTTTAGAGTGTATTAATTAAAAAAAATGATAGTGAATTAAAATGAATTTTTATTTATTGTTTAATTTATTGTTAGAGTTTATAAAAATGCTATGAGAAAATAATCAACAGCATATTCAGTTCTCACAGTATCTAAATATTAAAATGCTTCGACTACATTACACTAGACTTTATTAATTAAAAATACGTGCCCGAAAGAATTCGAGCATGTAAAATTAATTATCACGCTTGAACAATGCGAGATATGTACGTAGTACGTACTGTAATAGACGTACGACTTAGGAGATGAAATATAATGCACCGTACAGCTCAAAACTTTGCATGACGGTTGTTGTCCGGAATATGAGCGCCTCATCTCATGAATAAAAGAACAAATACACGGAAAACATTTTTAGCCGTACGAGAGACAACATGCTTTAGAATCGGCGAAAACAACGTTAAATATACGGTTCCGTCAACGTTTGGATAAAAATGCCATCACTGTCGACAGCAGATAATATGCCTACACGTACGTATATGTATATTCCTTATTCAAGAGAAGTTTTTTTCGGTACAATTTTTAATTGAAATTTCACTTTAATCTAAAATTAGAATTGATATTTTACCATATTGCATACAGTATGTAGGTATGTAGAGTGTATCATTAAATGTAACAATATATTTGTGTTGAATAACGTAAATTCCTAAAATTTAACCTTAAATTCTTAAACAAAATTAAGAAATCGCCAAATTTTTGCATAATTTTGTACCTAAGCCTGTTGAAATGAATTCTTTTCAACATTGAAAACGAAACTTTGTTATTTACCTATGATGGGTTGCTAACAAATGCTAATCCTAGAGGTCGGGATAATTAACTTGCCACTTCACCTTGACACACTAATATATCACCAGCGACAAAGACAGCTTAAGTCTCTTTGCAGACGAATCGAAAAACCGAAAAAGAGAGTGGCGTAGTAGCGTACATAAAGCAGCTAGGGACGGGGGGCTACCGTTTGCTAGACGGAAATCTGGACACTAGCTCCAGCAGCGTACTGCATAACTGACGCTAAGAATACATCAATTTGCTTATTAACCGGAAACAAGTACTATCAGCACTAATCCGACCAAGATCGAACTTGCTACTAGATTGCCACAGAAGCAAACAATATTAATGTAATAAGAAATGAATTAGCGGGCAGGTTAGGTGGGAGAGGGTCGCGGACTGAAATCTTTAATTCAACTGCTTATATCTGGGCGCCACGAAAGCATTACCCATGAAGACTTGTTGAAGAGATGGGATGAAATCAATTCCTGTAGCACGCACCACTAAAGTCGCTTTCACTTATCCGAACAAGCGGATTGTAGTAGGATACTTGAGACTGACAGTATAAAGGCTGTCTTATTACAGAGAGGATGTATGATGGATCTATTACGTCTTAGATGGCGCGAAATTCTTTTTGTAGATCGCAATTAAAAAACTTTAAATTTGTTGTATATCGTATCATGCCAAAGAACTTTGGGCTACCAAATTTTCTAGAATAACATGGGTCAATCTTGAGAAAAAAAGTAACAAAAATCGTCTGTTCATTTATAATATTTGGAACAGACTATTTGTTCACAGGTTACTTCTCAAATAACACCTGCTTTAGATGACTTGGACCTAATGAAAAATTTAAATTTGCTGTGAAGTAATCAAAAAATAATAATAAAACAATACGGTTGTTCTAAACAACTAAATAACTTTTTATATGGAACTAAGGGCATTGCAAAAATAAATTTTTAATTTAAGGCATTTCGTCTCAATTCGCGTCACTGCCCCAAGTCAGGCGGTACATAAAAGTATTATACTATCGAGCACATACATAGCGTAAGCCCAGTAGTAAATACGTTGCATATTTTGTTGCTAATTTGACATCCAAGAATCGATTTTGTTGCTCCAGCCGTTGCCCAGAAAACGGTGATTTCACTAGCTTGATTTTAAGCTAGGGTGGCCACCTCCGGTAAGTTTTGGGCCACTGCAAATATCAATATAAACTAAATGGCATATTTTGTTGCTAATTTATTACACAAGGATTAATTCAGAAAAATGAAAAAATATATTGGGTGTTATATTTAAAATGAACAAAGTAAACTGACCATTCAGAGCGGCTAAAATTTTTATTTGAAAGATCAGTACTAAAAATCTTTGAAGACAAACAGGATAGCATTCAGATAGTAATAATTTCCAGTACTTGACGACTAACAGACGGTAGCAACAGCATAGTACGTTATGTAAATAAAATGTGATTAATAGTAATTAATTAACCGCTTGGATCAAAAATGTACTTATTTATTTTTAGAAGAATTTAGCTTCAAACAGGTAAATATTTGCTTCTACGTACACCGATTTGCCATGTACTTGACCGAAATAAATAAGATTTATTTTTTTCAAAAAATAGTTGTTTTAAAAAACAATTCCAAACAATATCGAAAAGATTAATGAGAAATGGAATATTTAACTTCATTTTAGGCATACTCAGCGGATGTTAACGTAACTTGACGTGATGAAAATAGACCATTTTAACCAGAAAGCGCAATTAAGTGCTGTAACGCTAAAGCCGCAGCTAACTAGTTTTGGATGTAAATATATGTCCCTGCTAGCACATATCAATTCAGAGCAAATGATAAATATCTACACATCGTATAAATGCAAGCACCAACCTAATTGGAATAATCACCTACAGAAACTTGTATTTTAACATACGGACAGGCAATTTCCGGTTTTCAAGGCTCCGTTCGGCTATTTTTACTTTTTTAGGGGAAAGGGAACACTGCAACCATTTAACTTGAAAGCTTTCAAATAAGTGACTTACATACATACATGTTGAGTTTCTTCTGATGTTTGAGTATGAGGAATCTCGAAAACTAGCGGAAATTGAGAGACGATCAAATAGGGAAAGAAGGGAGTTTTACGATCGATTTATTCGTCTTTTGTTTTTTGGAAAGATATACGGCTAACTAAGAGAGAGAAAGTTGTTGGTAATTGTGTGCTTAAGAGTCTTACTAAACTCTTTAAATAAGTTATAATTTTTGACAAAAAATTGTACTTTTTAATGGATACCATAACAACACCATAACACCTCCTATCATGTTCTTTTCCACGAATAAATAAATTACGGCAATTTTCTCCTTTTAATTCCCAAATTGTTCAAGTAATAGGTTATGCAAGTAATCGATAGACACAGTTCGTATTGGACAACAAAATTCAAGGAAGTTATCAAAATTTATCTTTTAATGTCGATTAATTACAATCATAATTGTTCTGGTGAGAATTGTTTATTCCAGTTTTACCAACTTCAAATTATTTCTAAGAAACATAATAAGCAATAAATTAAAAAATAATTTAGGGAAATTAGGAAACAACTAAAACAATTTTTAACCAACGCAATTAAGTATTTGAAACCAAATATGTTTAAAAAAGATTACTGTCCAAGTTACACCGTTTTAAAACTGAATGAGTTTGTACAGCTTTTTTAAGGTCAGTGTATAATTTTCGATAGATTCTATCTTTTACCATTTCCTATAAGTAGAAATATACAAAAAAAAGACAAATCGACCGATAGAATTGGCCATGTAACCGACGTATTCCTCTCTATTCAAGAGATTGGGAATGCTTCATTTAAATGATTTCGTACCATATCAGCATGCCATGTGTCTGCAGGGATAATCCTTCTAGCATATCAAAGTCGTTCTGCAGAAGGTAAAGACAACAAAAGCCAATTAATGCACCACAGACGAAGAGATTTATGGATTTTGCATTAGACGTTTCAATATGTTTATCTTTGTCTGTTTATTAATATCTGCATACAATCTCTTAAAGGCATAGTTAGAGAAGGACGAAGACGGTTGCTTGTACACAGCATTTTTATGGCATAAAATTTACCATTCAATCATATCACATATTCCTTCATTAGAAAAAAATCACATTGCTAATTTTAGGAAACCTCAATGATACATTAATTGGAAACTAACTAAGGTTATTTGCTATCTATCAATAATCAACAATTACTGGGAAATGCACTGTTTAGATTTCTTTCTCTTCTTTTTCTAGCCCATTTTCAACTTTTTTGCACGATTATCGATTCTATCAGGTACTAGTTAAAAATGCCCTATAAATAAAAAAATATATAAAAAAAGATAACCCACGTTATCACATGATCACACTATATCTCTTTCGGGGTCGAAATTCATTCCAATAATTTTGTTATTCTGATATGTGTCTGTGTATTGCGACAGGGATTTTCTTTACATTATTTTCCTTATTATCAAACGTTAGTAGCAAGAAATTAAGAACTTGACGGCCATGCAAGTTATAACTCCCAAAATAATAGAGTATACATAAAAATAGCGCATTCCGAGACGACTTCTGTATAATTAAGAATAATTTTAAAATATATCCTCCTTCCTTACAGCTTTTTAAAGAGACCTTTTAGAATCTTTATTTAGAAAAGCTCCATCGTCGTCGGAATCGTGGGAGAAGCACCAATTGTGTAGTTTCGGAATATTAATTTAATCAATACCGAAGCGTACATCGAATATTAGTCCCTTACTAAAGGTTAACATAAATTTTAGCATGGTAGTTTACATTTTCGAAAGAAAGCAAAGGCAAGAAATTCTAAATGCACTTACTTGTAGGTAAAAATATATTTATTTCTAATATGAAAAGGAATTCTATCATATTTTTATAGTTTAATGTCATATTAATGACACGATCTTGTCGGCTATAGATGGCGTGAGAAATCTCGGGATTTATGTGGATAATTTTCTGTGGTTCAGAAATTATATATCCAAATGTCTTTAACGTGCTTTCTATGCTCTCAAATTAATTTATCTCCATAGACAAATCCTAGACACTAAAGTACAGACAGAGCTCTGTGACTCTATGGTTCTTTCTTATTTTTTAGTTTTACATCAAAGCTTATTAACAAGTAAATACGTAAGCAATTCTGCGGGTAAATAAAATATTAATGAGATTACACTTGAATTTTATAAAAATGAAGAATGATCTCGTGCATTATGCTGAAACAATTAGGTAATAACCGAAACAACTTTTTCCATCGAGCCGAGATCTTGCCGAGTCATAATCCGACGTCCTTTGTTTCACGGCTGCAAAAATGAGAAAAATTTAATTCTCGCCCCGCACGACTTTCCTACATCATGAATCACTTTTTTCACGTTTTTAGGCGAACCAGCCCGACGTCCTAAATCACTTTTCGAAAAGTTTCTTTAACTTTTAGCATCTCTTTATCAACCGAACGATCCTCGAAAAATAAAGATGGCAACACAAAACATCAACGCTGTCTCGGACTGAAAAAGACACCAGCTGTTCCGGTGCTAAAAAACGGCCATTAATTTTCTTTTTAAATCGGTGTGGTCCCCTTCGTCTCTCTTCGTCCTCGTTCAGTCTGAGTACTCAGAATGCTTGGAGTTTATTCCCACAGGCCTCTTCATCATTTACACAGTCGGTAGCGGAACTGCAAGCCATATCGCAATTATGACAGCTTAGTAGTACGTATTGTAAATGTAATGTTACAAAGATTATGGTTTTCTTGAGGGTTGCACATGGGTTCACTGTATTTATGTTTCAAAATGTTTAGTTTTTTGATGGTACTGCGTTCTTCATTATTAAAATTGTTCTATTTATTATAGTTATTAGTATAGTTTATTTAGTATAGTTATTACCGATTTTATTTAAACTATAGAACTGTCGATATTTTTATTCTTTCTCCTTGATTTTATTCTACAATTTTTTTAATATTGTTTACGGATCTGCAGCAACGGTATTGCAGCCGGTTCTTCTTATTATACGTAAAGGAAAAATGGAAAAAAGGCCAACATGATGTATAGATTTTCTCTTCAATTTCGGGTGTTTTTTCAGTTCTGTTAATATTTTGTCAGTTTGGTTGAAAGGAGAGAATTCTTAGGACGCAATCTCAACTTTCGAATATACTTTGTTGTTAATATTTCAACTACCGCAGATTTTAAGTTTTATTATTAGATTATTATTAAATTACGTTAAATTTCGTCCATATTACGTTTATGCGACTAACATACATTCTTAAAGTATTTTTTTGTTATTTTTCAAGAAACTAAATGAAGCTAAATTAAATTTAACATCAAACGCTTCCTGGAACAAACAATGTGATTTCGCGTACGTCTTGCTCCAAGCGTAATGTTTCTATTGCCTCCTTTCGGGGGTAATTTCATCAATTTACCTTGGCATTGTATACCTTGTCCAATTAAGGGGAGTCGCAAAAATAGTACGCTTGACATAACTCAGAACGACTTGATGAAGCGTATGTACGCCACATCTGGGAGAGTACGTGTTCGGGGTAATCAGTGTTGGTGGTGACGTTTTATACGTTGTAATAAGGAAAATGTACGGCTCAATAACGTTGTTGCAGTTGTTTTGCATTGAAAATATACCGTATTAAGTTTCTTATATTTCAATCATTTTTATCATATGACATTTATAACAGTCGTGCAAGTTCTTTAAAAATGTATATACAAGATGAACCATGACACACCGACCATGAAAATTCTATATTCTTCTTCTAGCTTTTTCTTATTTATTAAATCTTTTAATTATAAAACTTTAGCTTATTGTAATGCATTGTCGATTAGCAAAAGGTAATAGTAACTCATTTGCTCAAAATATTGCACCCTATATATTGGCTGTATTTGGTCCATGCTTCGTGGTTCGCATAGTATATATCATCTACACGTTACTGTTATTAACCATCTCGTTTCTTTGGAAAGTAATTAGCCAACCACAACATTCGTGCGATGTTTGTATGTATTCAAATGGTAAAAATACAATTGCGAAAAAAATTCCATCCATGAAACGTTATTACTTAATAAAAGCTTAATCTAGCTGCTTATCTAAAAGTACATGAAATGGAAATATGAGTGCTGTTTAATTAAATTGATCCAATAATAAAAAATCGATAAGAATCGATACAAAACTTTTTTTCTGTAATTTAATTGATATACTTACTATTAGTTGACTCTCTAATCGTTTAACATTTGTTATTTATATATTAGTTTAAAGGAGTGGCAATCGAGGCAGTAGCTTAAAATATCCGTGGTAGTGTATGTCTTTACGAAGCTTTATATCCAAATATTTCGAATCAAAACAATAACCTTTTATTTACCCAACAAAAAAAAAAGATAGTAAAGCTCGCCATCTTTTACGTCTTATCTTAACAGTTCTGCAGTATATTATTCTCCGATTTCATTAAGTTTTACTGCTTTCCAATTCATTACATTATTTCTTGATAATATATCACATGGTAATTTTCATTGCCAACGTACAAAACTATAATTTAAAAGGCAATAGTCTGCATCCGCTTGAAAATTTTGGCAGAAACGCTTTATTAGTGTGCACGAATTCTGTTTTATTTCACTAATAAACTTTCACGCCATTTGCTCTGTACTTGCAGATACCGGTATTGTACATAACTTACCTCAAATGTTCTTTCAAAATAATTGTAAAAACCTAACGAAATTTTTCATTCAAAACGAAAGGTTTAGCCGGGTAAGCTTCTTTGGTAGTAATGGAAACGAAGTCAAACCACGCGGAGAACTATCTTACCTGTAAAAAAAAGAAAATAATATTATCAAAATCGAATAGAAAGATGATTAAACAATATAAAGTGAACACAGAAGAATTCTAAGGCAACAACCTTTATATCTTTAAAATAAGAACAATTTATACTAAGAACTGCAACACGTTTATTTAATCTAACAAAATAAGTAGTTGCTTTGACAAAAACTATAGTTAGATTTGAAATAAGATGTAAAGTAAAATATATCAGTATGTATATAGACTCAAAACGACAGTTGCTAGACTTTTCATTTGAAAGTTTGACCGTAATTACTGGACAAGCTGTATAATATTTTCAGATTTTTAGATTTTTCCAATGTACACTGCCTAATGTATCGATCGATACAATTCCCGATTAGGCATCTGTGTATAATAGCGCCATTTCTTTTCTGTGTGCAACCAAATCATGCAGTCACCCAGTATACATCCTTGTTTCAAATCATATTCGCAAAACGTTTCGACTTCTCATTATGATGACGTGAAATTATATCAAAATGTAACACGCACTCGACTGACGGGTCTCTATGAAAACGAAAAAGTATTCCGATAACAACAATATTACTAACACCATCATTACTGCTACGAACTGTACATTTCTACTTCCTTCCCTTCATTCGCTAATGCCGTCTTTGTCGGACGTGCTGATGGTTAGAAACGTTGAACGAGTCGTTCTGAATAGAAAAGACATCTTCCGGACTTTAAAATGACTAATGTAAGAGCAGGCCGGAAATGATTTGCAATTGAGGATGATGGCAAACGATTTTCTAACGGCCCGGCCTAATGGGACATAACGCGTCAGATAAATTTTGAACGTGGAATGAGTGTTAGATGGATAAGGTAATTACTGCGGTGATTACTGGGCGGAGAAGTAAACGGAGAAGGTATTCTGTTCTTTGTCTTTTTATTCTTTTTAAATCATGTTAATTGCTATTACTATTTAAATCTCCTCGAATTTTATTTAACTCTTTTTTTAAATATATTTTAAGCAGTAACAATAACTTTTCCAGAAAAGTTTATCCGAAACAGTAAATTGTGTTTAGGTGTAAAGGTGTATGAAATAAAAACGCAAAGTAATTTGTATGTGCGTATTGTTATCCGTTAAAATACAAGAAAACGTAAAAAGTTTAGAACAAAGGATATACGGGAAAAATTGTATTTAAAAACACACGAAAAAGCGATAACGAACACAGTAACAAAGACGGAAAGCAGAATAATAATAGGGAAAACACAAAATTACAAGGATATGAAAACATAAAAGCCGCTAAATTATACATACTCCCACAAAGAAAGTAAAAGATAAAACAAAACCACGAAAATTCATATTTTTCTTTTTACATTTATTTCGCATCAATTCGTATTCGTTCAACAAACATCCAACCTTTTTTTACATCATCTTTTTTTAATCCTTTTCTTTCATCCAAATTTCTTTAAACGGGAACGCTTTTTCAGGCAATTGGGTGCAATTACGATTGACAAGAACCGTCGAATTTCTATCTAGCTCGCTATAGATTGGATTAAAGTTTCTTTGTAAGAGGAGAAATTTAATTACTAAAGTTCGCCACTTTCCGTGCGCTTTACAGGCGTCGGTATGCGATGAGGTGGTGACACGAGACGACCTTGTTATCAATGTATGTATAGAAGTAGATAGATTTATTCTATTTGGAAGAATGAAATGGTCAAACGCCATGTAGCGGGAGGAAATTTGCAGAGTCGCGTAGTCGCTCGTAAACTATTGCTACGACAGAATAACCGATTGAAGATGTTGGAGTGAGAACATCGGAGATGACGGTAGAACAATGAAAAGATGTATTATTGACCGATAAATGAACATTTAAAGTGTTTGGTTAAAATAGGAGAGGGTTTGTGTGACGATAGTAAGGAAATGTGCATCGACAGAATACTAAAGCTCGGTGGTAGTTCAACTTTTCTTACTTTAGAACAAGAACGTTACGCTGACGTGGGCTGCAAGTAATCGGCGAGAATTTCACTGTTATGTATGAACATACACCTCGAACATGCACACGATACCTGAATGAGCAAAAAGAAGGGAATACTTTACAAATTACAACATGATCACGGTATCATGGGATGAGTCCGAATTGCTGGTTCTACTTTCAAGGAAATTTATACTTCTGTGACAGACCTGGATGGCATACTACTGGATTATAGCAAAAAGATCTCATAAGTTGTCCATCAATGAAATAGCGAGAAGTATAGAACAATATGATAACAATTTTAGTGCACTAATACCGAATCTTGCAGAACGCCTTTCAGTACTTTCATGCAGTTAAACAGAATTGCGTTCTACCGGCCTGCTTGGATACGGTTGCTCTGATAATGATGTAAATAATCTATGGATGTCTCCATGTTTATCGCAATGGCATACTTTTTGTAGTAATATGCTGCGGTAAGACTTTGCTCAGATCACAACAGGCAATCATCGTCCCCTCTTCGCTGTTTATTTCCTAAGTTCCAAGAGCAGTTCAACCATGGCTGTAACTGTCGATAGAGAGTTTCTGTACGCACGTTGATTTAATGCAATGATATTGTACTTATTCAGGAAGTTGGCTGGTCTGGAATCTTCGCAAACACGAGCACATTTTCTATCGGTCTATGGTTATTTTCCTTTCTTTTCAAGCAAGCGCTATTTTGCTGACCTCTGTTCATTAAGGAACAGCAGCAGGAATGCAGCCAATGATCCAAATTTATTGATATTAACACATTTAAAAGCGTTTAATAATAGCCCTGGTGTTCCAAGGATTTCGTTTAGTGCTCAAGCATTTGATTCACTTTTGTTTCTTTTATCGAATCTTATTTATAGCTGAGTTGTTTAAGAATGTATGTTTAAATGTAAAATGTAAATAACGAAATAAAAAATTGCACCACACTTGTAGTAAAAAGTAAAGTAGGCGCTGTACTTACGTTAGTGCTATTGCTAAGGAGCAGCACTTGCTCATCTTTTACAGTTTTAAAGCAGTAGTTGGTACCGGCTGAATCAACTGTTGACACAATTAATATTTTTATTTTCTCCCCAGAATGCCTTTTACTTTAAAATATATATTACTACACATAATAATAAATAAAAATTTTATATATACAATGTGCGCATAGAAAGTACATAACATTATAATATGTATTGAATTTTATTATTAAATATATCGCATGAGCCCATAAAATAAAAACAGTTGCAAGATGGCATTAAATTTATTTACTTCACTGTTGGATGAAGTATAATAAAAAGCACCTGCTACTGTTGGAACTCATATTAGATGCGAGTACATCCGATAAATCTATAAAAATGTATTTTAAATGAAACTACATATTGATATACGCTGCGCTGCTCTAGAACAGCCATAGAATAAAATGTCAAATAACTTATTCCCGAAATGCTTCGATAGACATAAAAATTATTTAAGTATTACGTAGCGAGCTTTGAAGCAATAGCATAAAATATATATGGGACCTGCCCGATTGATTTTTAAACTAACAGTAAAAAAAATGTCATGCGCTAAAGACCAAGTTAATAGAGAAATTGCAATATGTTACGCAGAGCACATGCGAACAAACAAAAAACAAACATGCGAAGCTAATTCTAAAGTTTTATTTAATAACTTTATTTGGGTATTAGCTGCCATTTCTACTAATTCTAAACCACGTTAGCCTCAGGATTAAGAGTGATGGCATTCTTAATTCTATTTTCAAACCCGAAGCCATCTCACTTGATAATGAAAATCCATAATCCTTTTATCGATTGAGAATCTGTTGTAGTCTGGTGCAGTCACTTCAGAGACCCCGCAACATGTTTTGTTTTTAATTTGTTGTCGAAAAATTGATTTTGCTACTCCCGCCGTTTGCAAACAGGAGCAACAAAATCAATTTCGGGGTAAATAAAATAGCAACAAATTAGCAATTAAATATGCCGTTTAGTTCGCATGCATTGAATTTGACTGCATTGGATCAAAAGTTAGTTTAACCATCATTTATTTGGAAACCGCCGGTACAACAAAATCGATTCTTGGGTAACAAATTAGCAACAAAATATGCAATTGATTTGCTGGGGGCTACGACAGTTTGATAAGCATTCAATTAAATAAATATTGTATATTGTATAGTAAATGGTTTCAAAGTTACTCAAAGTTCTCGAGTCCTCTGTATCTAACTTTGTAAATTTCACAACTTCGAACATCACCAAATATGAAGTTTCTAAAGTCTAAACTGCTGGATGGTGAAAGTACTATGGGAAACCATGTGACCGATCTTTATATTAAAAAACGGTGGCCAAGTATTAACGCCTCCTTTATGTTACCTATTTATTCTATCTTGTTTGTTTATCATGTTGCGCTATTGTAAATTAAAAAAAAAGCTTTTACATTTTTCAAATTCAAATTGTTTAACAAGTAAGTTACATGATAGTTGTTTTTTCTTAAAAAACACAAATCTATGCAAAACCTATAAAATGTTAGTTACTGAAATGTGGGCTGTCAGACGAATGTTCAATTTGCAAAAATTGAAATCTAGGATACGCTGCTGTACTGTGTAAGTGACACAATGTTCCATTTGTCTATTCGTTGGTTCAATAAAATAATGTCAATGGATATGTGCGCATTCATTTTCATGAAGCAAGCTTATAGCGCAGTAAATCTACGAACTGTAAAAAGTTGTTACATGCAAAATTATTTACACGGCCCTTATACCGGCCATTGCATGGTGACAGCTGGTGCTCAATATTTCGACCTATTTCAACGTAATTTATGTGGTAATTGTATACGTGTTAATGTTTATTTTGAGGTATAGTTTTTTTTTGTGGCCGGGAAATTAATGGTTTGAAAATTTTGTTTTTGCGGTTTGCGTTGCAGTGTCGAGGCGTTTTTTTAGGCCGCCGGAGACCGTGCGACAATAAATTGGAAAAACAATTTTGAAAATAAATAACATTTAATCTCCAACAGATAAAAACCAAAACAATTTACGGTAGGAGAAACGTTAAGCCCGATTTCGAAGTAATCCTCAAAATTGTTAATTTAGTATTTTCGAACGTAGCGATTTTAGAATTATCCCTAGATAATACCAAATTAAAAAAATAAACTTTATGAATCGTTTAATAGGATGAAGCCTACTCCGAGAAGAAAATTTTATACAGGAACTCTTATCATCATAGAATATTAGTTAATTAATTATTTAAAAGCAAAATAAGTCTTTTAAAAATGTACTTTGCGTGTGGCAAGTGTAAAAGAAGGATAAACCGTAAAAACGAATAAGCTTCAACAAATAAAACAAATAAAGTAAACCGTGCAATCTACGGCCAGTTTGAGGACTGTAGAAAGAATAATTAAAAGGGTGTGCATGGTTTGGTTTTTACGCTAAGGTTCGAAGAAAATAGACTAAACCCTGGGCGAAACCATATGGTCTAGTTTGATCATTGGCAAACAGTTACTGTCGTGGACGGAAAACTGGTCCCGACAGATATTTGTATTATTTTTATAGCAGGCGAAACAAAGAAAATGTTGCGGCTAGTTGCTATAACAGCAAGCCGGGTGTTTCCCTAGAAGTTTTAAGTGAAGAAAGGAACCCATCACAATAAGAACCATGGGAGGTTTATTACGGATTTTCCAACATGATTACGCTGCGATTCACATCGCACGGATCATTAATACCTGTTCCGAAGACTATAATTGAATTTCTTTTGGTTTATTTTATGGTTCTAATGAGACCAACGGAGTACTACAATGTTGGACAAAATAATTGCTGTACATCATACAGAATGGATATCTGCGCTTTTCCCGTGCATTAAAAAAATAATCAACACGAAAAAATCATAACATTTCAAATTTCTCTAAACCTAGATATAATTAAGTTTTTAAACTGTACCTTTCGAAAAATGAGTCTATGTCTAAGACCATAAATATGTCCTTCTGCAATGGGATGAGCTCATTCACATACTAGTACGATGAGGATGAGTGAGGCGGTAAATTAGATATTAACTGTTAGGTATTAATTATATTGTAGATTGCAATGAAATCAGTTCTTATCCGTTGTGCAGAGCACTCAGTATACCTCAGATCTTTTTGATTTTATTTCTCTTTACAATTATCCTAACGTTGGTGGAAGTTACTTGCGAAAACTCTCCGAAAAATGGAAACAGTAGATTAAACAAATTTGTCATCGTCGTAGATAGTCGTGTAAGAAAATCCAAGCTACAACAATCATTTGACAGGTACAATAAATGACTTCTGTTATACGTTGGCCAAGCTATTATTTATTATTTGAGACACACGCAGCTTTCACATGACAGTAATTAGAGTTTCAAAGGTACTCTACCCCAAATAATAAAGTAATTTGCTCTCAACGCCGTCACTGACACCATATATTGAGCAAATCGTTGAAAATTTGGTGTCGCTGTTATAAGCATTTTAAACAAATATATCGCCAGATGGATATTTCAGTAAAAAAAAAAATGAAAATGGGATTAAGGGTAACACGTTTCTGAGTACGAATAAATTACTTGACTGAAGATTCGTCTTCTAAAAAAGTGTTTTATTCTAATTTCTTCTTTTTACTCCACGTGAAGGGAAATATTAAAAGTTGTATCTTAACCAGATAATAGATAATAATTTTATTTTTCTTACCTAAACTACTTTAGGCCAGAGTCTTGTAAGAGAACTTGTAAGTTTACAATAGTAATAATATCTATGGTTTTATCTGCAATTATAAAGTTGTACAAGTGCGAAGCCATTAGTTAACAAAAGAAAAAAAAGGAGAAATCGTGGAAATATGGAAAAGTGGGACATCACTTGTACCAACAAGTACTGCAAGTAATATATCCATAGGTAGCTTCGAGACACTAGCACAAATGAAATTGTAATGTAATATTAAAGTGATCGTCAATATTTAGTAACATTCATTTACCTGACTTTAGATTTAGTAACCATGATGCAAATACGGGTAAACTGATTTAGATAGAAGGGAACGTAGAAATACGACGGAAGGAAAACTACTCCGGAAGAAGATCAGCAAATTATAAATACGATTAGAAACAATCCCCTTATAACAGCTAGGAAAGTACTAAAAAAAGCCTGTATTCAAGTTTTGTAAACAAATCATTTTAAATTATACATTTGAAGCAGGAGTACGACCGAGAAGACCGACTAGAGTATTAGTTTTCTCAGCAGCACATACAGAATTAAGATAGCCATTTTGCAGCTGGAAGACTCAGCGACGAAAAGCCTTTACGTCAAGTTACCATTAAAGTAACCTACAATGCTTATTAATTGCCGTGTGCCAAAATAGTAAACCACTCCTTCTTTCATTTCTAAGTCCATGAGATGCCGCATTCGTCGTCGTTCTTCTTCTATCTGTGTAATCTCGTATTTCTGTGCGGTATAATTGCCCCGCTTTTAAACTTGACATAGCGACTTGGCGCTATCATCCGCATGAGTAATCCATTTCCAAACTTACGCACGCACGTAGGGTTTAGAACTGAATCACGCTATTTTCGTTGATTATAAACGCCGTTCGAATGTCATGGTATAAATACGTACATACATACATGCACGAACGCACCGAAACATGTCTGTCTCGTATTTCGTACCGTCTTGACGGATTAATAAATTCCGGTCAAATGACGCATAATAATAGGTTGAATAGCTGTAGAATAGGGCCTACTAAGAAGATGAATACGTGATTTAAATCCGTATAAAAAAGATACTTATGAAGAACTACATTATCGTCGTTCTTTACGTACCATAGATATAGGAATTCGTCACTATAAGCTACACCTCTCCTATAAATGCTCCTATTCCAACTATTTGTTACAACTTCGTCCATGAGGTATAATGAACCCAAAACAGCACCTTGTCTAATACAATTCATCATTATTATTTTTTGCGTAAGCTACTACACCAGGGCTTACAGAATTTCAAGAACTCTGTTATTTTTAAAGGAACGTTTCCTATGTTGTAAGCATCATAGGAAATACAGCGTTAATTGCAGCACAAAATTACTTACTATAAGCAAGTTATTTACTACTACTGCGTCAATAAAATATATATAAAAACTTATTTTCTTTCGACATTATAAAAACATATCTTATGTTGGCATAGACCTATCCTCGAATCAAATAGAAAGTGGTTACATATTGGTTCTTGAAAAGGAAGACAATGAGTTAGTTTAGAAAGAACAGTTCAAACTGAGGGCTTTTCGTGACTAACCGGTGTCAAAGAAGGCTAGAGCCACTTTATCGGCCAAGATCGTGGGTATTTTAGGATGTACGCGGCATAATTCACGTTGATTACCACAAGAGAGGCAAAACGATTAACGGTGAGTCAATCAAGTCAAGCTATGCCAACTTATTGGGTCGTTTCTATAACGTTGTCCGTATTTGGCAAAGAAAAAAATTCTGCTTCAACAAAGTATGAGTTTTTATCCTGGCGACGTTCCACGAATTTGGATACGAATTGCTTCCGTAACTACCATAATCGACAGATTATTGGTTCTTTTTGATTATGAAAAAATGGCCGAGTAGAAAATGACTTTTGTGTAGTTGCAGAAATCATATATTTTGGATGGGATATAACTGATAGAAAAACGTCGGGCTAAGCTAAGTGTACCGATCTCAAAAGAGACTTTGTTGAAAAATTAAATTAATTTTACACAAAACGCTTTTCTCTTGCTAAGTCAGGTATTTATCCAACTTTTCTCGTATTCGCTGAATATCATATCAATATTTCGGCATTTGGTAACTGTACCATGAGTCATGGTACAGTTAATATAATGACGATACTAGTCATGGTACCATGACCATATCGTCGAGGGTTAATAATTCCGCAATGGGTCGCATGTCTTTACCGAAGAAAAACAAGTACAACTATCTTGTCTTATTTTGGCTAAAGAAGTTTTTTATAGCCTCCCGCGAGCTTCTCTGAACCTCATCCACCGTGACGGCTGACTTAAACACTTCGTTAATTATTTTAGTAAGCATTTTAAATATTTTGTTCGCAGATGGCGTAAACAATACAAACAATATCTGATTTGTTTTTCATATTTTTGTATTTTTTTGATTTTTATTGCAATTTTTAATGACTTACTTTTTAATGAGGAAATTAAGCCGATTATTATACATTAAATGATGTTAATTCTGTTCAAGTTTCCAGGTTTTAAATATAAGGGAATTTAAAATTAAGCCGGTAAGAAGTTAAACAATTTTATACAAAACAGCTGAAACTAAATAGATTTCTATAGGATACGGAAAAACTTTGTTTCGCGTAATGCCTCGAACATTTGATTGGCACTAGAATCAAATGCTAATTTTAGATTAGCTTAGCGTATAAAAAAGATTAATGAACAATTAAGTCGGTAACGAATTTGTCGTGAAACAACCGTAATGCATGAGAGATTTAAATGAAGTAGTACATTGATCTAGTTTTGTTTTCTACAACCTATGTGACTGATTCCCTTAAAGTTAAGAATTGGGGAGGAATTAAAGTTAGGAATACCCCAAAACTCTTCTTTTGGGGTACATTTCATAACTTTAGAAAACGGATAAAACTAGTTAAAAAAATTTATTCCCTCCTGATCTTAGAAAACCGTTTTTTTTTGTTCTTCATCAATAATACGAATCACTTTTGCAAAGAAATGCAAAAAAACAGCCGAATAACGTTTATATTTACTTGGATATTTTTTGTTTTCGTCAGTATCAAAGTGTATTTAGAATATTCATAAAAGTATTAATATTTTATACTCTTTTCGGTCACGTCAGATGGAATATTTTCGCTTCGGAAACAAATGCGAAGCGAATGGAAGTTCAAGTTTATTAAATTTTGAGCGCGCCGTTATTATTTATTTCTTTCTTTCTTCGGATTAGAAACAAAAAGTTCTCTTTTCGGATGACGAAGATATTATTTGTTATTGGTACATTTGATGTGTATTGGTACTATGTAACGAGACGCCCCGATCCACTATTATATTTAATTTACATTTATTTATTATTACCAAATAGAACAAATAGAATATGTTTCACCTAATGTACTTATGTTTAAAAATATGTTTCTTTTTTAGTGCTTCTTCAGTGTGCTTGCGCTTTAAAAACCGTTGATTGTTCGTTAGTTAGTTTCGTTATTTTCTTTTTGCATTCATATATTTTCCTTGTTAACTTGCTGCTCTAAATTGTTTAAATAATATATTTTTTGTCATTATACATTTTTCTTGTTCGATGTATTATTTCTATTTATTTTTGGGGACACCATTTTGCACATCAAACCTTAATTTCACATTTCTTTCCTGTTTTGTTGATTATTTTTAAATGTAATTTATCGTATCTTCTACAATAAAATTTTATCAATACTTTATGTCATCTCCTGTATTAATTCAAATTTTAATTTATACACCTCGAAGGGTTCCAGGTGTTGGGTTCGAACAAACCTAATATTACTGTGTCTAGGATGACTTAGAATTATGAAACAACGCCACTCTTCAGCTTAGAACGGTGGAATTATATTGCAATAAGAATTGGAATTTCACATTTTCATGACGTACGTACCTATACATTATGTGTAGATACTGCAATTCTGCATTATTCTGCAATTCCTCCAAATCTCTTAAACGGATATTTCCTTACTTAAAAGTCTGTGTCTACAAAATATAGGAAAATGTTCTGACCATTGCACTGTATTGAACAGACGAAAGTGCATGTATGCATATATGATTGTTCCATAGAATCAAATTGGAAGTACACGCAAGCGAAGCTATAAAAGCTGAAATTGAAATTTAATCAATATATTTTTTAAGAAATTTAGGTTTTTGGATGGAAATCGTGTCGTAATTGGACGAGAATCCCCACGTTCCGCTCTCAATCGCACGGTGTTTTTTCTGGGCTGCTGCATGTTGTATCGCTATTGTGAGAATAATATATAATAAATTTTTCTTCTACTAACAGGTCATCCACCGTGACATAGGTGCTAATACTTCTTTAGAAAATAAATACAAGAATAAAGCGCAAACCAGTAGTAAAAATAAGGAAGTATAAACCATAGGTTTGTCATAATGCTTTTATATACCAGGTTGGTCGTCGCCACACCAAAAGCGCAAAAGTTTTATAAATATACTTGTAAGCTCATTTCATTCTACTAAGTCGCTGAGATTAGAATGGATGAATCTACGTTCAGCTTTTGATGGAAATTCGGTTCAGATGGTACTGGCAGGATTTATAAGAAAAATATTTGCACGTACCCACGAAGGACTAGAGTTTTGATTACACTTAGCTTAATAAAATATCAAAACACAAGCGGTGCTGCATACATAATAATTGTAATTTATCATGAGAAATTTCTTGTTTTCAAAGTAACGCGTTATGAATACAACGAAATTTGCTACTTATCTTAATTTTGGTGACAGAATTCCTATTATCTGTGCTGCTCCTAGTTACACCAGCAAGATCGCTCTATATTTTATTTCTTCACGAACGAACTTCATAGGTCGTGTGGAACTTTTAGATACAAACTCGTTTACGTTGATACGCATTCCAAATGGATGATGCCGCGCTCCTAAAATGAACTGGCTTATTCTCCAGATTTAAAATGTTTAGACGTTTTAGTAACATTAAAGAAAATAGAAAATATTTTTCTACGAGTTTTTATTTTATTTATTTTAAAGAAATTGCTTCCTAGACCAAAAAGCACGAAAAGCATTCCAATTTCGCCATTCATAACTTGGTCTAAAAAAAGATTAGAATTTAAAAAGAACATGGGCGTACTACATACAAGAAAGCTTGCAACCTACAGATTTTCAAATTAATATCTTAAGTACAGTCGGTACGGTGAACGCTTCTTAAATAATATGAGAATAATAAAATAAACCCAAGTATGCATCGCTGTTAAAAAAAAAGAAGTCAATCGGCATTGGCGTCAAGTTTTGGCTAGAAAAATTGGCTCGTGTTTTGTCGACTCTCGGGGAAACCAGTAGGTAACACGAATCCATTCCCACGGGACGAATAGACACGAGTTTATCTAGTCGTTGCAAAAAAGGAATAATTTCAGCTACCTTTGTCATCTTTACTCATTACTCGTAACTACAGCTATCTGAATATGCATTAGGCACTTCAAAGAAACCCCGTATTATAAAATCTCAGCTGCTCGGACGTCCAGGGGGTCCAATTTGCGCGGCGAGGGTCCGGAGAAGAATATCTCCCGCAATCTTGCATCGTCCCAAGTACATCTACTTTGTCGTTTTATTGATACATAATTTATTTTTATATATTCGAAGAAAAATTGGAGGTGACTAATACAGATATTCACATAGCTGTACTAAATTCTAAGGTCAAATTTAATAAGTTCCCCGTTTCACCATTTCCTATTGCATACCGATAGCCACCTTTTTAGACTTCTGTCGTCCCTGTCCTGAGCTGACGGAGTCAGTTATTTTCAGCAGATTGAGGCAGGCAATTATCACCTTAGAACTGCTTCCGAACGAGCAATTTGGAATTTGGATTGGCTTGTCGACAAATTTCCGGTTGCTTTGTCCGCTAAAGCTAGTTAGAAATACCTTTGAACATTTGAGATGGTTAGGACAATATTCTTGAGTATTTCCCGGACTTTTCAATCTGGTGCGAAGCTGCCAGAAATTTTCATTTACAATATATTCGACATTCCTCTAAGTCGAGCTCTCCTTATTTATTGGAGACACCACGATCTATACGTCAAATAGGAAAGTCTAATAAAAATTCATATTGCATGTTATTTCCTTATCTAACATTCTCTTCCTCAATATCTGTATACGATCGATTCCACCAAGCGTTCCAACATCTAGGGCACCATTGTAGTTCACAAACATTGTACATGTGACGCACGCGCAATAATCTACGTGTTAACTGATACGCGTACCGCATAAAAGTCGGCGGTTGGAACAAAGCTAATACGTATTACGTTCTGCTTGTTAACTTGCAACAGAAGAACTGATGTAGTAAAAAAATTGATAAATACAAAGAAAGTTTACATTAATTTATTTAGCCAAACTGAGGATGAGTGGCACTTATGAATATGAAATACACACGTCACTACACAGATGATGCTCATTTACGAGTCTCAGCATCATTGAATTGCCTTCTTCCTTTCGGAGTTTAAAAAATTCCTAGTAAGGTCGAAATTTTCGACAACTCCTGAAATCACAGTTACTATTTCAAGTAGTTTCAACGTATTGAGTTTTATCAAAGTAGGTTATTGAATCGTCATTGGATTCTGATACGTACATCATTACAAAACGCAAAATTCTCTGTTTTCATTTCATGTACTTGCCGGCTCATTGGCAATGAGGCATAAAAGTTTATCGGGCTACTCAAACGTTCATCACCATTACGAGTTCATCAACAAACATTTTCAACGAATATATTTCGGTCAATACACTTCTAAATATATCTGACCTCCTACAGATTGGCGACCCGACGTTCGCAGTATCGAAAAACCATCGGAACATCATCAAATAGTAAAGCGGGCCCCACCTAATATTATAATAAAGTACATCTACCTCTATCGCGGCAACGGACTCCGCCTCAAAAACCATCCCAGCGCAGTAATCAATTTCTTTTCTCGTGTTCTCATTATTTCCATCCCAAGGCGCGGTGCCCCAAACCACGTACTATCGCTTCCTTGGCTACAAGGCCACCATCACCGCCGTTGGGTGCCAAGAAGTTTTGTCATTTGAGGTACACTACAGAGTACGTCGCTTTTGTTCTCGACGCCAACAGATGCTTCTCGACAGCACTTTGTACTTCGAGTCGCTTTCATCCCACACACAGCTTCCGACCCGTTTTCTCCCCAGGTTCCCCGCGTGCAAACGGCCGAACGACACGCTTAACGGCTTTAGAAAAGTTCCGAGAGGTCTCGGAGATCTTTTCTTTGCCTTCTCGATGTGTTAGATTAAGAAACACGAAGCTATTCTGACCCGATTTGTCCGTGCTCGTTTCGAATGAAAGCGGAACCCTTTATATGGTCGATATTAGATAGCGCCGGGGTAATCCCGTCTAGATTGACAATGTTTGAGTTAGTTTACCATCCGTGAGGCAGAAACCGGATATACTGCTGGACCGAGGTCATCACGGGCCATTTTACTATAATATTCGTTCAAAATGCCAAAGGGGGATATATTCTATTAAAACGTATCCGGAAAATTACACAGAGGAAAAGGAAGATTTCTAAAGTAGCGGGCCGCTATTCATAACTTCAAAGGATTACTCCCGACCAAAAAAATATTTCACCTTTCTTGAGTTAGTAATGAATTGTTTTAAGCGCATGCGTTAAGAAAGTACAAATTCGTTCAGTTGGAACGTTTTTAAAATCGGTTCGGAACAAGTTCTGCGGTTATTGGAACGCTAATTTCGTTTGCGCGTTCTCAACATGGTTCCGAACTAATTCCTGTGTCTGTTGTTAACAAGCCTATAATAAAATGTAAATTAAACTAGCAAGGTAGTAGTGCTTCTCATGCTGATCGGGGTGTTATTAATAAAAAAATACTTGCTATTAAATTATGCCACCATCGATTCGGTAGCCCAAGGGTAGAAGGGTCTATGTTTACCTGATGCATCAGAGTTATGTGCTGTAGGTTAAAATTTTACTAGGCCAAGCAGATTTTTTTGGAGAGTCTTCTGCAAACCATGAATACAATAATATATAAACAATTAAATATGAATCTTGTTCTTCAAAAAAAGTTATTTATTTGAGCTATATCTGTGTGTGGACAAAACTGACAACTATGGCTAGTGTAGAAGATCCTCCAAGAATCCATGATCCTAGCGGGACCCGAACATACAACGCCTAACTTTACCCAGTTAAATATAAGCTCCTTTATCACCAAGCCATGGAACCGTATGGATATTAATTCTAATTAATTTCACCGTAAAGTGGTTGAAGAAATTCCAGTGAATCAATTACATCCAGTACGATTAGATTGAAAGAATTTAATTAAGAAAGAATACACAAATCTTCAATTAATTTCTTGATGAATAGAAATATCCAAGAAAAAAGGTAAATAGAAACTAGAATGGGGAGTACAGATGCTCTGACCTAAAGCATTACAGGCGCGACAATTTATTGATTTCTCTACTTTTTCGAGCATATTTTAAACAGACGAAGCTAAAATAACGACAGACAAAAATCACTTCGCACCAAATCGCCTCCCATGTTACACACATTCAAATCGTTTTAAACAGTCCGATCATTGTGCACGAGTTATTGAATAATTTTCATGGAATAAAGGGGCCTGGTAAAAATCTGGCAGCGAAGCGAACACGATCCCGCCGTAAATGCAATTCGATATGAACAATAAACAACTAACTGACGTATGTATTACTTCGTGTACCTCGTTCCGAGGTCGTGTTGTATTGGTGGCACTCATAAAACAACCGCTCCAATCACCATGAATGTATATGGTGCGGGTTCGATAAAATCGATGGTTCAAATCCAACAATGACTGGTGAATAACGCGCCAGTATTCACCGTTGCAGTGGGCTGACGATTCTTTGCTCGATTTCCAGCGGCGTTTGGGAAGTGTTTTTACGCGCGAAATCGGGTGAAAAGGGAAAACAAAGAAAGATGTACGCCTAAATCTCATTTTAAAATCGAATCAATTTTATATTACGTCGTTTTCTGCGGCGTAGGATCTTATTGCGTAGCTATCACATTTCCAGCGTAAGATACGGAAAATTCGAAGATAATATCGATATAGGGAAACCGTATTGGCCACGTCAAGTTATATTTACCTTTTTTTGTCCTCTAATTCTAATCTGAGCTCTACCGATTCAATATTTTCAAACGGCAACGGCAATGTTTCTTAATGACGAAATAGATTTCTTTTTATATCGGAGGTTTACTACAATATGTTAATTAACAATTTTGTTTCGAACATTAAATGCAGCGTTGATCAACAGATCCAATGTATGGTACCCTAAAATTAAAAAAAGGATTTCTCAACATAAGTAAAAATGCTCTAATTAGGCTAACAATACAATTCTTTCCACACATCATAAAATTTAATTTTCACAATGTTCTATTAAATCATCAACAGAATTATCATAAACGATTTCTTCTAGAAACGTCTTTTTACTATAAATTAGAGCCGTAAGCAAAACTTATATTAACATTATCATAACTTATACCGCGACTCATACTTTTTTTCAATTGGTTGTGTGTTCCACTTTCGCAGTTGGTAACCTTGCGCTACATCTAGTTTATTTTATTCTGTCAATTTTGTAACCGATTTATCTTTTGGTTCGGTTCTGATATGCCTAAAAGTTGTATGTAAATAACGCTTATTTAACGTATCTAACTTAAATAATATTAACGTTACTACATTAATATTAATTTTTGTTGATTGCTGGAAGTTTCGATCTCCAGCGTACATAACTTTTACAGTTACCTGGATTTTAATGTTCATATATGTTTTGTAATTTCGGATGTTTATACTACTTGTGCAGCAATGAAGCATTAAAATATGCGAAAGCTGAGAGCACCACAAAAGCGATTTTTTATTTCAGCTGCAGTCCTCCCCTAGTGTTGCTTCCCTTGTCCCGTTGTCCTAACGTGAATAAGCAATACTTGGTGTTAGGAATTCTATAATATTCTATAATTTTATGATGCTTAATACACTTCAATAAATATTTATATTAAGCCAAGACAGATCTACGTGTGTTATGTACGAGAGGAATCTCAAAATTTCCGGAATTGATCACTAGATGGCACTCGCCATCGACTCGAGTGAATCAGTGCAAAAAAAGTTTAAAAAATTCAATCAGGGTGCTTGATATACAGTACTATAACGGCTGACGAAACCTTATTTATACGAACAATCCACTGTTTGGGTGTTCCGAAATGAACCAAAACCAACGAGTTGTCCGTTCACGAAGCGCTTGAAAAAGTGACTGCTTCCTTCTTCATTTTTCATTGCTTGTAAAACAAACGGACTTTGCCGAATCGTTCACTCATTGTAAGGTTAATTATATAACGCAGACTATTGACGAGGGATTCCCAACGGAGTTGTTTCGGTATCTTCGGGGCCAATGAAATTTTAAAGGGGGTCAATGACGAGCAAGAGGTCGTTATGCACCGAGCGCGGTGATTGATCGGTATTAAACCATACGATGGATAGGTAATCTTAGCAGTGAATCTTAGCAGGCTTTAATCAAGTCAATAATATGGTAAAAAAATAAGCTAAATATTAGAACATTAAAATGGAAATGTATTAATGCACTTGCGCTATTGTAATCTGCGACGTTGTTTCTGTTTATAAAAGTTAAAAAAAATGGAACATACATCTTGATCACATTCCTAGTTGGTTATTTATGTGCAATTACTTACATTGAGATGATCTTATCTTGTTTGCTGAGGGCGATAAAGAAAACCATTCTCGTGAAAGGGGTCGATCCAAGAAAAAGATTACGAACCTTTGCTCTAGACTTTACTAAACCAATATTGAATACATTCAAAGTATAAACAGGGAAAAAGAAATACGAAAGTAATATAAGCCGTTTTCAAATAAAGTTGGTGATCAAGAGAAAAAACGTTAACCTCAATCATCGTCATTATGGCAACGGCGCAATTGTGTTAGAATCAAGTGGCGGGCGGAAGTGGCGGAACAAAACGCCTCTTGAAAAACAAATACCGAACGTTTTTCAATTAACAATCGAGCGCGGCTCTGTAACTGGAAGGTAGCGTAGCAGTGACAACGACAGCATCGTGATACTACGACAGAGCTTCCTCTCGACGGTGACGGCGACGTGCGTTTGCTATGCACGGCGCGAAATAAAAGCCTGACACTAAAATATTAAACGACTACACCGATATTGTACAGAACAGTAGATTGTTTTTCTTGGGACGTGTAGCCGAAGCTGTTGTTGAAACAAATTACAACAATATTTGTATTCAATATTGATTCAGCCTTTTCCTTTTTGTTAACTTTCCGTTTTCGACCTATTCGTTTTTACATATATACGGGGCAGCAAGAATTCAGAAATTTCACTATCATATAGGGCTTACACATCACTTTCCCAGCCTTAGAACCCAAAAGAAATGAGACAGACTATTTTTTTAATTAAAACTTAGTAGTTTACTACATACTTAGTTTATTTAAATTTGTAAGAGAAGCAGCAAAAGCAATGCCGAATTCTCACAGCCATAAATGAACATAAAGAATTACTTGTGTAACAGGACGATGACTCATTCTTTTTATGTGATATACTATTTTATAGCCTTTATTTTTTTTATATTTTCTTATAAATAAGGTAATTATAATTTAAGGAGTGCTATTCAATTTTAAAAAGAACAACGCTTTACTCCCTCTTGTTTCCATTTCCAAGTTTTGCCTAATTGAAAGGAGTACAAAATATTACAATAAATTTGTTTTCAAATGATTTTATATTTTAATTGTGGCAAAAATAAGAAAGCGCAACGTTAACCCAATCGTCTGTACATTTTTGGGAGGAGAAACGAATTTGGAGAATTTGATGTCCTGCAATCCTTAAAGGGTTGAAGTATCAATTAAGTCTAAGCAAATTTTACATTTGCATGATAAGAAATGAAAATGTTTAAAGATTTTGCTTCGTAATCTGCATATGGCCTTTTTCTCAAAAGTTTATCATCATCGGATTTCCGCAAATCAAAATGGTACACGTTCATAAATAGAATGTGCGCAATGAGCAATCCAACGCGGAAGAAAGGACCATTCGCATACAGTAAATTTTACCAGACAGATGCTACTATTCTGTGTACTACGTTGGTGGCATTGCAAATGACAGAATTCTGTCATTTCAATTACAGCAATTCAACAAATGTTGCTTTATATAACGCACAATATGTCGCGTACGTTCGTAACGCGCGTATTAAATCCGCAATATGCCGCAAACGTTGGACAATGCGCCTATAAAGCTTTTGTATAACCCCTTAATAAGTATACAGGATGATTACATTAAGTGTCCATCAAGGCTCTCTCTGTTATTTTAGAAAATAGGTTAAATTGGTAAGCATGGTGTTTTCAACGCTGATAAAATGCAGTACACGAAAAAACAATTGCATAAGAAAATTTCCCAGAAATTTCGAAATTTATTTTTTAAATAGAACACCCTGTATATCTCAAAATATGTTTAAAGATATTTTATGTTATGATGTAAAAGTTTTAATACACTTGACTTAAAACGAATAATAAAGAGGCTATGGTGGATTTTATTTGACGTCAAAGGTAGACTTTCATTCTGGAAAATTTATAGTAGGCTTCTTTCTCTTTAAATTTATTTTATATCATTCCTTTCCTCATATTTATATCATTCCTTACTGAAAACTAAGTTTTCCCATTTACATTTTTTATTTAGACTATAAACCTTAATTAAAAAAGAATAAAGACTTATATATATTATATGGTGCATTGTAACAAAATCCGCATTAGCGATTATTCTTTAGTCGACGTCTAATAAAATTTCCCAGAGATTCATGAAGTAGAGTTGCCTTGGGAACTGTTGAAAGTGAAAACAAGAATAATACCGATCAGTGATTCCAAATCTTTCTTTGATTGGAAAAAGTTCGTTAAAGTCAAAAACTTGAACGTCGTTTATATGGACCATGCACCTTCCATAACTATTACTAGGTATTCGTTTATTGCTTTTAAATGTGGTCAAGCATTTGTCTTTGATCACAAGCGACCAGGTCGGCTCATTCGAAGCTAAAAGGGAAGTTTCGAAGCACAACGTGTTTAAATTTTAAGTTACATTTTTCGTTGTAACAGTTTAATCCCTAAGAAAGTCATATTCGCATAGGAATGATTTGAGAACTTTTCTTTTAGATATTTTGGTATTATCATGTTTCTAACTATCTAAGTAGGAAGCGTCAAGTTAAAAAAGGCTCAAAAAGTAAATATAAGTCAACTACTCAAGCAGATTACTAAGTGAAAGTGATAAATTTACGTGATTGAAGTATATAATCGTAAAAATGAGAGAAGCAACCTCGTAAATATAAACTAAAATTAGCAAGGGCTTCTTTTTTAATTAAGGCTACTTGATTGTATTTCTCGCGAATATCTGGCGAATGGAAGCACCGGTATTAATATTAGCACGCGAGGCATCGTAAATTTCGGATGTTAATAAATTTAATATTCAATAACACCTGGCACTTAGATAATTTAGGCTTCATCGTTTCAATACAAAATCCCCGTTCGCTTTCTGTGAAGTTCGGAAAAAATGAAAAACCGAAGCGAAGGAAGACGAAGAGGGAAGCTAATATTTTCTCCATAGAAAATACAATCCTCTCCACGCGGGAGTAGAGATAATATTGTCGCGAGTTAATCGCTTTTTATATTCACTTTGACCCTCCCAATACGCTCTCGAGATTGTAATTCTTTGCGTATAGCAGCCAGCAAGCAAGAAAGCAAGCAAGCAAGCAAACGATAGCAGGGCATATAATGTTATTCAAATGTATGCAAAGTTTCCTCGTTCATCCATGATCTCGCTTTGGTCCGACGAAAACTAGGTCGTCGGCAGAACACCAAGCGCTTCTTCTTCCTTTTCCTTTTCTTCTTATTTCCGCATTTTATCTATCCTGCTTTTTTGCGTGTTTATAGCGGAGCTGATAAAGGTACCGCAGCGCAGGCTTATTAGGGCCGCTGTCAATTCTGCTTTGACGTGAATATAATTTATCGTGAATGAAATAGGAGCTGGTAATTTTTGCTTTTATTCCCGTCTAATGTTTGCAACGATAATATTGGCTGGCTTCGGAATCGTACCAGATAGCATTTAATTAGAATAGCTTACGTGAGAAATGTATTTTAAATAGTGGTCATTAACCAATAACGAGTTGTTATTTGCAACAAATAACAACTGACATTTTTATGTTTTATTATCCTCGAGATGTCTTTGCCGTACCCTTGGATTGTAAAATGATTCGCATGTAATTTCAGTCTTTAGAAAAAATTATTGTAATAAATAAAAAAAAAACAAATTAGGAATAATTAAAAAGACAATTCTAAATAAAAAAGAAATTCTGAATAAATAAATAACAAACTTTAAATTAATAATAGACTCTAAATAAATAAACAACATATAAGCAACGGCAAACAACACATAAGTATCGGCACCTCGGTGACCGAACTTGTGTGGTCCGGACATTGCCGGTACTTATGTGTTGTTTACCATTCTACGCCATGGTCCTTGCTATCATTATTCTAAATAAATAAAAACAAATTCTAAATAAATTAGCAACAAACTCTAAACAAAAACTAATTCTGAGGAAACAAAAAGAAATGTAAAATAACTGAAAGAACATAAATCAAAAATCACTCTTTCAATAAAACTCTATATTGTTGTCCAGTCATATTTGCTGTAATCTGCACAATTTCTCCTAAAAATTGCAACTAATTCGACCACATTTTCTTACATTTCGCCATCAAAGCACCCGCGTTATATCGTCCGATTTGGAGAAAACTTTCTCGTCGCAAAAAATCACATTACTCCAGTTCCGATTTAGGTTTTCTTCAACAAAATTCATCCGTGCAGCTGCGTTTTCAACTGTTAATCTTAATTTTTTTTGCCGGCATCCTGCATTGAATTCCATTTTTGTGGAGTACCGTGGTTATGGTTGCATTTGAATATCTTTCGAAATGCAGCTGCTCTTTTATCTTTGTTGAAGTTTGTAAGATGGCTTTCGGTTCGCATGCTCTACAATCCTATTTACATCCTCCGCACTAAGCGTTGGTGTCCTTCCTGTTCTGGGTCTTTCGGTATCCTTACACTACATTTTCGTCAACGTAGAACGTAATGCATAATCTTTTTGAAATAAACGAGTTACTAATAGATTATTTAAAACAACATTTTTGAAAATTATGATGATAGTGAAATTATGTATATTAAACTATTTCTTATAAGCCAAAAACATCTAGTCTGATAATTTCCTGCGTACGAAAAATGTTTTCGTTTCTGCAGGCTCACTACACAATAATAATTAAAATCAAGAGATTAATGTATGCAAAAGTATCATGAGAAAAATGTTTTTATCCTTTAAATAAACTATAATTACACTAGGATTCTCACCAACAATGACAATCTTTTACTGTTCTTCCTCTTCTTTTACCTGTGAGAGCGAGCTCAAGCTAAATATTTAGCCTTGCCACGCGGAAGATAGTATCGATATTTAGTCGTTGCAAGAGAGAGAGACAAAACATAAACGGGGCATTATAGACAAATTCCGATGAAGACGGTGCGAGTTATAGAGGAAAAGGGTTAATTTTTAAACTGAAGTGGAATGACTTTTTACACACTGACTACTCTGCACATTTTAGACGAATTTAATAATTTCCGATTCAAGTGGGATCCGGATCTAGTAATCTATACCAATATTCGGATCCGCTCTCTGGTTCTCGGATCTATATCAAAGGGCTTCTCCAATTATAACCGCTCACAATTGATTTGTCCGTTTCCAATTCGTAAATAGAGTTACCTCAGCGAATACCGTGAATCGTAGTTAGTTATTTCCTATGAGTTGCGAAAACGGATACCCACACTCGTGAAATGAGCACAAGTGCCAGTGCTCGCAAATACTTCATCTGAATCATTTGAACCTCTGTATTTAAAGAAAAAAATGCAAGTGGCGTTGAAAGATTCGGATAGTTTAGATAGTTATGCCCTGTTAAATGAATGACAAATGCGAATATTGCTGATATGTACAGAAGAGATATTGTAAAATGTCTTATTTAAAAATGACGTCTATGTTGTTTTGGTACATAAAAAAAACACGCGGCTATATCCGTTGCAGTAAACATTCAATTATTGCAATAAAAGTTGCATTAGGCTGGTACCTATCGCTGTTTTCGTTTGATGGATATAAGCCTTGTCACAGTTACTTCATGCAATTTTTATAAATTCTTCATCTTTCTGAACCGAAACATACTGACCATTTTCTGTTGTCCACAATGGTTAAAATCACAATGCATCTATTAATCCTGTCTGTGAATGACCACTTCCAATTTTTTTGTTATTTTTTAATTATTAAGCTCTCCAGTAACAGAAGTTGTTTAATCACTTCTTCTACTGTGAATTTGAGAGTTTTTTGAATTTTGGAGAAAATTCGGAATAGTAAATTCTCTAGTATCAAAGATTGCGTAAATACCGTTTACATGCCGAGGCCAAAATTCTAAGTAAATATGCGGCGTCCTTTCTCATACACCTTTCAAATTTATTCATCTACGAAAGGGAATAGGAGAGCGCCCATTGCCTTACCCTCTAATTGCTCATAGTACATGAACTTTACTTGAAAACAATTTTGGTTGATGCTGAAGTTAGTCTTTCGCACTCAGCAATTTTAGCATCACTGATTTTGCCGAGTTTTAGGAACACAACCAAATTGTGGTTTCTGTAATCAACACACTGCGGAAGAATCAAGAAACATTTCGCCATCTTCTAGTGTAACACCATTTATCCTCTTTAGTGTAAAATAAATTTTACAATCAAAATACTTAATCAAAAGTAAATTTGATTTTTTAAGATTTAAAAAAAGATTTTTAAAGCTGACATTTCTGAATCGTACTCCGGAATTGGAATCTCTAGATAGAAGTAAACAATTTTTTTTTCTTGTTTTGCTCATATTTGCAGACTTTTCTGCGGACACTATATTAATGCTTATCCCTTTTCTTGTTAAAAATACATATACATATGCAAATAAACATTAAACTTATATAATTTAGCAAAGTTAATTCGAAGAAATTTCAATTTGCTATTTTCATCTTAAGTTATCTGAAAGCGTATGCATGAACATACTTTTAATTCCAGAACCTTCTATTTATTTATTTAGTATACTTTAGTATACAAAAAACGAATTATTTTCAAATATTAGAGTGCAATAGCTGTAACTATACTTATGCAGAGTGACGTTAAAAGTTTACGTGACGTAACTCCTTCACAGCAACACAATCACAACAAAATTTAATTAATGCAGTTAAAAAAATCTGCCTCATTAAAAATAATAACTATTAATTCAATGTCCGAAGAAACAATTTTTGTGTCCTTTAGTTGAAAGTAACATAATTGCCAACAGCGCACAGAGAAATTGTGCTGTACTACGTAGCCTGCCAGATGACTATCTCTTGTGTTGAATAACACCTGGACTTACGAGTGGCACATATTCAAACGACGTCACAAAGAAGTACATTTTTTTTGCTTAGCTAATGCAGTTTATTGAGAGACCATAAAGTCTCGCTCTGTTTATATCCGTTCGATTTATAATAATGGACCGCTAGTTAGTGATTTGTTTATTTCATGTACCACTTTATACTTATAAATTATTTCAATTGGTTCAACCATCGGTAATAATTATATTGAGAAAGTATGGAGGAATCAAGCTTTAGCATAAAAATAAATACACATGTCAAAGATCGATGTTTATTCAATCATGAACAAGATGCTCAAAACAGCATTTCCTCATTCCGATTTTTTCCGTAAATTTCAAACGATATTCAAAAGAGATAAAACGATAGAAATGACAACAAAACACATCCGAGGCAATTTGTTTACATGTAAATGAAAAAGCAATTTACGGAATAGTTTATAATTAATGGAATAACAATGACTTACCCAATAACAGTTATCCGAAAGTCGCGAATCAGAAGGCTGCACATTTGCACAGATACGAACCATGACAAGGTCCACAGTTTAGTTTTAACTTACTCTGGCCGTGGAAGCTTACGTTATTATTATTTATGTATTAGCAGCGGAAATTGAAAGGTGTGTTGATAATAATGGTTGCATCGGCGTGGTCGGTGATTAATGCAAGGTGACAGTTACAGAAATAGTTGAGGCTACGGGCATCTCGAAAGAACGTGTTTGTCATATGTCCATTGATTGCAGGTCTAGGAATAAAAAAGCTAACTGCGCGCATTGGAATGAACAATTCCAACGTTTTGTTCAAGCAGTTTAAGTAAGTTTTTAGTTAACAGATATAGATGAAACGTAGATATAAGACAAAGTTTAAACTAAGCCAAGGCGTAATCCGAACAATGGCGGAAGCTGAATCGGTTCCGAAAAAGTCGAAGTTTATTTTATCGCCCGAGAAAGTGATAGCAATTGTTTTTTGAGATAGTGTTAAAGGACTACATTAAAAAAGGGAGAATACTGCATATCATTACTTATCATTACAAGCTGAAGGCATAAATTTCTTCATGAAATAAAGAACTTGTGAAAAGAAGAACTTTCTTTCAAACTTCCTTTGCAAAATCAATATTATAACATTATCACAAGATAAAATGAACACGACCCTTTGCATTTTCCGTTCTTATATATAACCTGAACCTAAAAAAGAATATTGATCGCAGTTTCAATCTAATTTGAATATTCAGTCGGTTGGTATGTTTAGTTATGCATGGATGGTAGATTAATTTCCAGTATCCTTCTAATTAATTGATACCCTAATTAATATAATGCTCTTTCGTATTGATTTGTTAACAAAGCAGGGTTGTTTTCGTTAGCGATTAGTTTGGATACAAAGTACATTGAATTTCATCGCTTTCCTAGAAATTGAATAGATAAAGTGCACTGTCCCCGATACATCTTAGGTTGCAATGAAAGCATGCTTCGAGTAATTAATTGCAAGCTCTTGAGAAAGTAATTTTACCGTAGTTATCCATTCGTTGCAATAAAAACAAATTAACAGACATAATTGAAAAAGTTCCACGGAGTACCTTCGATATCGTCACTGCAGTCAATATGGCGTTTCCCCTTACCGTGCCAATGGAACCTCTCCTTCATGCCGACTATACTCAATTTCCATTACCCCCCCGGGAGAAACATCATGAGGCTATGAGAGTGAGCCAAGGAATCGATGCCAAATCGATGTCCTACTCCTCCGCTAGTCCTACGCCCCGCAGCCCCCTACTTCCTACTTCTCGCTTTGACGGAGGCCTCTCTCCTAGCGATCCTGAGCGTCGGCCATCTCACTCCGTGTCGGAACGTTTTCGGGATTTCGAGGGAATAACCGATCCGAAGAGATGGAAGATTCGGTTATGACTTGAATGTTTAATGCGGTAAAACGACAAATAACCCCTCGCTCGGGATCCTCGGGTCTCGAATTAAGTCCTTACACCGGCTCGTTCGGGTCTTTAACGAGAGTTTAAACGCAGGTCCGTGCTTAAGCCAAATTTGGACGGCGGGAGAGGAAAGCGAAACATTTACTAATGATATTCTTTTCGACGAAATCTACGTAGAATAAAATAATTTACCGAACGATGTTTTAGGAGCGGAGAATAAACGATCGTGAATAGCAAATTCAACGAATCGATTTTGGCATAGTTGCCAATTCTGGGAAGTAATGTTACAGTGGCATGCTATTTGCTGACGTTTGAGAAATGTATGCAGAAGATTACGACGTAACAATGGATAATATTGATTATTCATTGTAAGAGAAACAGGTAACCGTTGGTTTTTGATAGAAATTTATCAATATTTTCTAGAAGAAAAAAAAAGCAAATTTTAGGTGATGCATAGTTATGAAACAAATTGTAAAGTTAAACAATACATGTAGATAATCCATATAAATATACAAGATACGTTTATTCATGTTAGTGCAGTCAAATGGACCATGATATGCATTATACAATTTCAATTTTTAAAATACAAAACGAAATTCAACTTTTTAAAAATATTTCCATTTCTTCCAATAGGTTAGATACTACTTGTTTATAATATAATTACTCACTGTTATTATATTGGCTTGTCTGGTAAGGTGTCGCTCGTGTTTGATTACAATTTTTGGGACTTTGTATATCTAAAGTGATGTAACTAGTTCAGTTTTATATCTAATCATATAGACAAATAATTTTCTGCATTACTTACTACATTTCAGTAGTTTTAGTTTGGTCGAGTTAGTACAGAAGCAAGTTAGCGTGTAAAATAATCAAGTCCTTGAGGTTCTGCATACTTTTTGCCTTTCTTATTTTGCCCATTTATTAGTACGGATCTTCATAATGCAAATCTGTACCACAGCACGTTTTGTTATTATTCCAAATGAGCACGGTTTACAAGGGAAAGCTAACGTAATATAATCATAAAATATTTCCATTTCAAAAGTTTTAATAAACAGCCAGAAGAGTAACTCTGTGCAACAAATAATCTGTCTGCTCGCTCATGCATATATAACCGTTACAAATTATGGAGGTCGCCGAAATCACAAGATAAAACATGTACAAGAAAGACATTCAGTTAAAGCGGATGAGACAAGTAACAAAGGTTTGTAGATATCACTATAAGGAGGGCCGAGTGAACATTTTAATTTCGTAAACAACTCAGGTATTGTGATAAAGAACGTCTAAAGTTAATGCATCATCATCATGCATCATAATCATAATTTAGCGCTAAGAACATGTCAAATTTCGGAAAATTATCATGTAAACATCGCAAAAATTGAACTTGTACATAAAACAAAAACATACGCTTTAGAAACGTATTGTCTAAAACAGCTTTTAATAAAAGCTACCTAAACACATAAAATTCAAATGAGTAAGAAATATTAAGAACTATACACTGACGTCGAATGAAAATGATAACATTGGCTTTATAAATATTTGTACAGTTTGAGTGAATTTGTGGACTGCTCTTTTGTATTTACGTTAACCTTTTGAAATACTTTTTGTTGTAGTTGTTTTCGAGGAGTAATATTTCAATTTTATCGGTATCCCAATCTACCTGAGAGTATGGCTAAAACACCTTTTTTTGAGCTTAATGTCAGAATCGTTCTTGTGTTAAGTGCTACACTCGCGTGGCTTGTCCAAAGTAGTATCTGTGAAAATTTGCACATTTCGCAGCCCATACAACGTGGTTGTCTTGCTGGATTGGTTGGGGAATTTTTTCGGTGAAAGTTCGAAGATCATAATGGCAGACGGTACAATAGCCTCTTGTTGGAGACCGAGTAGCATGACTAACAGTATTTACGCCTGATTTTTTCATACGATTGTATCAATACTACTTCAATCACAAAAAACATATGCGCTTACTGTATAAAGCGCCCTGACATAACTTGAAGCAAATTTTACTAATAATAGATGTACGTCCGATACTTTCATTTTCAATGTATTAGCTTGGTAGTATTGATAAGAACGTAAACCTACGAATTGTAGCAAAAATTGTGTTCAATGCAGAACTGAGAAATCATTGTTGTTAAAAGCTGCTTAGGCTACACGCCTGAAACATTCACTGGTCAATTGCCAAAAGTATACTCCAAAACGTAATGATGTATCGCACGACATTTGTGCTAACATTTTACTAATGTTGCTAACGAGCATTTTATGTTTGGTTTGCTCTCAGCGATGGAAGCATAAACTTGTCCTTGTTACCGCAACCACAGTAATCGATGAGTAAACAAAATAATAAATGGTACGACCTGCTTTCGACATAAATATTTCACTGTTTTGCATCAACAGACTTGACTATACAAATATGTTTGATGAAAAATAATCGTCTTTAAAGCTTGTGCAAAGTCTTTTTGGGCATGTTACGTGTAAGAAACATGTTGTCATTTTGCACATTTTGCGTATTTTTTGCATTAAAAAGTATCAGAACTTCTGTAAGAGACGGCGGTTTCAGAACTCAATGAAACGTTAGGGTATAAAGAGGACTGACGAAATCAAAAAGCTAAAATATCGTGAGAATATCTTTTTCTCTTATTCAATTTTACAAAAATCATTAGTATCATTACGTCCAGCGGCGCTGGACAATAAACAGTATGCAAATTAAAAAAAAAAAATGGTAAAAGAATGATCGGGATAACTCTTTAAAACCTCTCTGTGTCGAAATTATTGTCAGATTTTCAAACTTGCTATTATGAGGATGATAACATACATCAATAATATATCGGCTGCCGAGGTTATGATAACCTTAAAAAGGCTTATATACCCTGTTGGGCCGTCACGGTACTAAAAAAAGATGAACATTTTTGAACCAATTAAAACGCGTACAGAATACTACGACAATACGACAAAGAAAAATTGCAGGTAAACAAGGCGTTTCCTTTTGATTACCGACTTTGCATAAATACAAATAAGTGCTCGTAGACGTTCATAAAGTTTCGTGATTTCTTGAATTTTCGGATTCGGAGTTATTCCCCGCCAGTGTCTAATTGGAAATTCTTTCTTTCGAACCGTTTTGATAAACCCCAGAAAAGCGTCGTTTCATAAAATGGCAGAAGTCACTGGCATGTCATGTCCTTGCAATATTTTCGATAAGGTTAATTTCAAATGACCACATTCTTCAAATTTTGCAATATTGAATAAAATTCTTGTAAACACCTTCATCGGAAATTCTTCCTTGTGGTTCGACGTCTACAAGGAGAAAATTATAATCTGCATCCATCATGTACGACACACCAAGCTGAATCGATTATACTATATCTACTCGAAAACCTCCTGTTACCGGGAAATATGTTTTCGGTGGGTACAGAATATTAGCATGAATTTGTAAGCGTTTGATAACAACGACTGTTTGGTGGATAGACTCCGTGTACCTCTTTGGAAGAGGTATTCCTACTTCCGTGATATCCGATGGTTAATGCAACCTGCACGTAAACTTGCATATAGTTATAATAGCGTCACTGACACTACTATCGTCTTCACTGCTAACCCTCACCAAATGAATATTTGCCGACAGGGGTTCGGCTACTAATAGCGGATTACCTACTCCGATGCTTTCCTTCTAACGATTAATCCCTCGCGCAAGAAGCTTTAGGGCTTAAATTGCTTATCCGCTTGCGAACTAGCTGTTGAACCACCAAGAACTACTCGACATTGAACGTCCCAGACCGTTATTCGCCAGCACACATTTAAGCGTGCATATAGCTTACGGTTGTTCATTTTCAAATTAAGGATAACTATTAACGCCACGTGAAGCTCGTTTAACAATTAATTTTGAATGGATGAAATTTATCCTTGGATATTTAGAGCGGTGGAAATTATTACAATAGTATTTGCTAATGACATGTAACCTTATTCTATTTAGGGTTTGCTTGGTCGTAGATAGTACTCTAATCTACGCTAGAGAAATCGCAATATCTGCAAAAGCAATAATTCAGATGTGGCATTTACACCAAAATTGTACGGGCAACTGTCCCCTCTGACAATGCGTACGATTTCATTTGGAGTGGAAGGAGGTCACGAGCACGATAGCTAAGAATTGCGTTGTGTTAAAGTAAAACGTATGAAGCGTAATTTGCGTGTTATATAAGTGCACAAATACGACTACATTGAATAAATAGAGGGCAAAAGCGAGTGAAGTCATACCTGTTTTGCAGCTAGACCAGACACTAGCTAGACTAGACAGCTAGCTGCACCAGACAAGACAGACTCGTGTTTTGTCGACTATCGGGGAAACCAGTAGTCAACACGACGAACCCTTTCTTATCAGACGAATAGACACGAGTCTGTCTAGTCGCTGCAAAAAACGAATGATTTCGCTCGCTTTTGTCCTTTATAAGCTGAGTCAAAATAATTTACAAATTTTTACATTAAAATTCCGCCCTTTACTAAATATTTTTATTATTTTTATGTTAAAGAAAGTATAATTGCTGTAAGCCTGATACACTAATATTGTCTACATACTTCAAATACAAATTGAGGGAGCAGAAAGGTTAGTTTGAATATATAAAAAACCTACTCACATTGTTCATTGTTTCATTTTAGTTCTAAATGAATACTTGATTTAGCAATTTTATTTTCTGCATATCTTTTAACTGGTCTGAGGATGAGTCGTGCACAGCTCGAAACCAATAGCTATTTGTTAAAGTTTTCTGACATTAGGACATGTTTTCTCATTTGCATAGTACGGCAGCGTAAAGCGATGGTAACTAAATAAAATCAGCGTATTCGATAATAATAAAAAAAAAGATAAACAACAGTTATTACGAAAACCGGCAACTCTTGTAAATACAGGTCCTACATATATATTTTTTTATTTCATTTCGTTGAAAATAAAAGGTTGATTGTCGGAAGTTCTTAGAGCTTTTCGATTTAATAGATACGATACACCGTTCAGTTTTGGCGTTTTCTGATATTTCGCAACTTTTCCGCACAGCTGTCGTAAGATAACCCTTAATTTCCGTTATTCGGCTTTTCTATAAATCCTTCTTCCTATTATGGCAACACAGAATAGTTTTGTTAGGCTTTTCAAAAACGTTGACAAAATTGTTATTTCTATCATATTCCAAAATTCACAAAATATTGTAATCCTAAAATGCTAAATTTGTGACTTCTTTGGACTTAGTGAGTAGCAACATTTAATAGTTTAGTAGCTTATGAATCCTAATGCAACTATTAGAATCTCATGACCACCAATTTCTTGAATGTGTGGATGGAATTCAATCTCGTAGTCATAAACAGAGACACGATATCTTACCACATTGGATTACGAAATTTAGTACAAAAAAATTTTGAAAAGAGGTTATTAATTTAAACTTGATCATTTGATAGCGCAGTGGTAAAAGCCAGTGCCTATTCCTGACTTATCAGAGCGGATGGCAAATGCTGAGTGCGGTACAATATGGTTCGGCCTTTATGGCCAAGAGATTATAGTAACAGTGTTACTTTACACTCATCATTTACACCACAAAATTCTTGAAGTTTAACAAGCCTGAAAAATTTTATATCCCATATATGTTTTTACAAGTTGCTCCATTTTTGAATTTAAAATCATCCATAGATTGCGTAATACATGTTTAAAATATTTCGCCCTCTAAGTTCTACCCATGTTTCAGGAGTTCTATCGAAAGCTTTAATCCAACGTAATCCTAAAGACGCCTCTGTCCTGATCGCGTATAAGGTATGCACGTACATATGACAAGAGAGACAGACAGGCACGTCTCGCTTTCTCGTCGCCAGCTTTTATAACCGGTTCGTATCCGTGTTCATCCAATTTTCATGGCTTACCTGGTGTATAGTTTAATTGGTCACGGAGGAAACCGGCATTATTTCCGCAACGCTTAAGAGAATCCATAGAGAGCTTTCGACGTGCGATATTGCTACCTTCGAACGTTGAGGAAAGTTTGATTACTTACAAGTTGGAAGTTATTGCTAATCGCCTGCTTGTTCGGAATATCACTTTCGTCGGAGAGGATTAAAATGTTTTAGAATCTCATTTCTTGTCGCGTTTCTTATCGAAGACATTCACTTTGTTTCATCATGAAATACATCTAAAAGTCTCACTTTTGGTCCAGCGCATTAGTACCGTAACAAAATATCTTCATGTACGTTAAAATAGTATAGAGACTCTTGATAAACTTCAGTACTATTCTAGGATCTCCTTCCTTCAGTTCAGTAGACGCAAAGAATGGCCTGATGACATATTGATGTATGTGTTTGACCGTCTCCAGATCCTCTTGGGATGGACGGCAGATTTGGTTTTCAGGTTTTCTTAACTTGAATCCTGCCAGTAATCTTAGATCCCCTTTGCTGAACGATGACGTTATTCTGGCGGTCTTTGGTGAGTCCAATGTAGGCGTTTTTATCCCGGAATCACTTTCCCAATACGAGGCCCTTTCCTTGACCTTCATTGTCTTGTTTGTGGTTTTTTCGTGCCAGTTGCCCTAAATTTCATACACAGTCGTGTATCAGGTCAAATTCATAGGTGGAGGCTTTTGTAGCTTTTAGCGCTGCCTCTCTGTATCAGTGAAGATGTTTATAGATCAGTTTTGGGTGATTGTAAGGGCGATTACTGCCTTCACCTATTCCAACACTTTTTATTCTAGAACCGTTCGTGGACCATGCCAGAGTACCTCTTCTGTTTAGAGGCTCGTTGGATGCCCGCTCGGTACGGCTTCCATGATCAATTGTAAGGACTTGATATAGCCTGCTTTTGAATGTGAATCTAAAGCGATGTTAACCCAGCAGGACTTCCGGTGCTGCTGTGGGACAAGTTCGCATCACACCTGTAATGTTGAGACATTCAAGTCTCTGATTTTGACCGTAAACCAAACAGGTCAATTGAGCCTTACGGCCCCCGTAAGTCAACTTGAACTGAGTACGTGCGACATGGCAGAGGTGAAGATTACTTTGCGCGTGAAGAACAGCTTTATAGAAGATATAGTGTTCATCCTACGTTAGAGGTGGAGACACTAAAAGAGCTCAAGATAATCTAGGAAAACAGAATATCTTGATAAACAGAAATTTTGTAACTAAAAATTTTTGTCCTGTGAAGATTTCAGTGGTAAGTGCACTTCTCTACGTGAAGAAGCTCACTAAATAGTATTGCTGTAGATCTATTGGACAAAATTTCGTATACAATGTAAAGGAAAAATCGAATAGAGTAACTGTCGCGTGAACCCGGTTTAAGAGGCGCATGGGTTACGTTTATATTTCGCATATTTTAGTTCAAGATGGATATTAAAGTTAGATATTTGTAAATATCTTCTAGAGTAGGAATAAAAAAATGATAATTAAAAAAATCTTTTTCCATGTTATTCGGTTGACATTTTTGTCTAATTAAAAAATTTACATGACGCTCGGATGTACTCCAGAGACGACTCCGCGTTTGTTACATGTTGCTGTTGTAAAATCATAATTTACCACGACAGTATTTTTTTCCGAAACAAATTTAGAATTACCTTTTCTTCTATTATTAATACGTAAATTAAAATAATGCAATAATGCATTGAATAAATTTCTATTTGATATCGTAAATTTCCAGCTAAGAATAACAGTGTCTACGTGATCTCTCCTAAATAAAAACCACAAACAGACGAGAGTAGAAGATTGTATGATATGGGACAGTGAACGGCTGAATGTAATATTCCTCGAGAAAATATCTTAATTTAGATACAACAGATGAGTAGATATCACTGACCCGATATATTGGCAAAAAAATCAAAAGCCATAAATCGAAATTTTGATGACGAACTACGATATCTCCCATGCGGCTACTGTCAGCAGTAGTAATAAAATCCCTTTGCGTTTTATTTCTATAAAGGTTCAATAGGTCCTTTGAAGACAGTACTTTCGAATTTTTTTGAGAACAGATATTGTTAGATATTTCATTATATTCTTTTTTCTCCGTTTTTAACCGGGAGGTTGCCGGTTATACTGTTTGCTCGAAATTTGTTTATTCTTATTTAACCAACACAATATATTAGCAATGTGTCTTGTATACATATAACAGTAATAATCTTAACTTAAGCAAATACTTATTTTTTTCTTAATTACGAAAATGAATTACTTTAAATTCATTGTTTGTTAGTCCGTTAATATTTTTGCTTATTTTGTAATGTGAATGTGCAATAAATCTAAATAATTTAATATTATTTGCCGATCAGCATAATAATATTATGCCGATTAGTGAAGAAGTCTACGGGAGCATTGAGGGATTTCCGTTTTAAATAAAATTAAAAAAACTTGCTGCTGCACTTGCTTGGCGAATACCGATACAAAAAGATATGCAAAATAAGGAGTGAAGCAGATTTTGGTACATCCTCAAAATTCAGATATGAAATTACCATTGACTAAGGTAAGTGAGGAGGATGCTGGCGATATAAAATTGTCGAATCACGATCAGAGAACTTGCAGATGAGGCGAAAATCAGCACTGGAATTGTTGATTTCATTCTGTCTGAGGATCTCGGCTTAAGGAGAATCTTAGCGAAGTTTCTGTCGAAGTTGCTAAGTTGCTGAATGCCAACAAAAGCAACTTCGTTTGGAAAACGCACAGGGCGCTTAGTCCAGAGTTTATAGGTACGGCTGAAATCAAGTTGCAATAATGCTAAAGTAAGCATCGAACTATCCAGAGGGCAAAAAAAAAACGAGGGACGCCCATAGCAATATCAAAATGATGTTGGTCGTTTTTCTCGACTTTAATGGCGTCCTCTATCACAGCTACGCATCACACAGCGTAACCATCACAAAGGAATAGTACAAGAGGCTATGTGTTGCTTTTGTGATGCTGTGAGATGAAAATGGATAGATCTTTGGGGGCAAGGCAATTGATGTCTTCATTACACTAACGTACCAGTTAAAATATTCACATTGGGTGAAGAATTTCTTAGCAAACTTCATCTGTGCTCAGTTTTGTCTGGCTTTTTCTCGAGCTGGAAACGCCCCAGAAAAGGGACCAGATTTCAATTCAGAGAAGATATGCAGAATTCGAGGGATCAGCGCTAATTTCGGCAGTAACAAAATCGTTGGAGGAACTACTTTGAAGGGATTAGTGATGAAAGATTGTTTTATATGAGTGTTCATATTTTTTATGAATGAAGGTTGGGTATTTTTCGACACATCTCGTACTTCCAGTACTCGTTTTAATAGAAAGCGGTGTGTGCTTTTTTCAAAAGAACGGCATATTTTAATTAAAAAAATAGATTTAAACTAAAAAAATTATGCACTCAGACAGACATTTTTTTTATCATGCCTATGTCGAGAAAGCATTTTTTCACGCGTGAACACCTGCTCTATCTATAGCCTAGACCAAGCCTTCGAACATTGATTACTTTGCGTGAAGGTGTACCATCTTACCGGAGTCATATTAGAATATTTGGTATGTCAACATCTTCTTGATTGAGAAATTGAAGAAGCTCTAAATAGCGTTTTGTGGTTAACGTTTCTTTAATAAAATAAGGTACTCGAATTCTGGTACTAACAATTCTCACTCACGAGTTAATTCTCTATAAAATATAAAATCTCATCAAAGAAGGTTTTGTAAAATTTTATCGAATTTATTCCTTGTAGCGTGAATGCAGTGTATAATTACATCAGATCTGTATATTCTTAGTTTTAAAGGAAACTAAACTTCTTTCAGTACAGTATAATCTACCTTTAACGGTAAAGTACAAGCAGCGGACATAAAAGATTAGTTTGATTAACTGATTTACTGCCAATTCGCTCCATTTACTAAGTGCATTCGTTATTAATTCAGTGGGAGTCGACCAAGTTTTATATATGAGCAAACTTAGCTTCAAGAGGCCAAAACAAAAAGAAGTGAGAGAACAATGGCATTATATTACTTCCCTTGTCGCTAACAAAAGAATGTCGATGGGATAAGGAGAAGCGGGAACAATGGAAAATTACATAGTCAAGTGATATTTTATTTGTGACAATGACTATTCATTGTCGTAAATAAAACTGAGTCGGTAAGACAAAAATACATACGTTAGATATCTTGACCTATATTGTCGCGCATCACAAGTCTTGGCCCATCCAGGTTGGAAGTACAAGAACTTTTATATAAAATATTGTTTCAATAACATACTATGGTGACAATAAAACCATTATTCCGTACAATTTCAATGCCCAGTATTACTTACCTGCCGCCTGAAGCGTTTCTTTAGGGCAATTCTGAAGCCTAACGTAATTTTTCATGTAAAACGAAAATCCTTATTTTGTTCGGAAGGAATTGAAAGGAAATCAAATCTAGTTACGTGAAGAATTATCTTACCTGAAAATAAAAAATAACGGAGTTAGTGAAGTTGAAGAAAAAAGTTACAAACGAGAAAATAAGTACAAGAACGGTTCACCGAACACGAAGTTTACTACGTCGCGATTGTCTAGTGCATTAAATCCTATATGTTATCATCAGTAAGTAATAAATTTTCTAAAATGCCAGTTACATATCCGCGTGGTGTATTCGCTCGATTCATGTAGATTAGTTCTAATGAACCCCGTTTAAACTAATCCGCATTATTATTCCAACATCGACCATAATAATTTACATTTCACCAGACAGAGTGCTTTTGTTGGAAATTGACTAATCAGAATCTAGCGCAGTTTATTGCAATAAAAAATCACTTAGGGCTTTATTATAAAAAAAAGCAATCAGGTTAGTTACATTTTTTTCTCCCGAATATGCTTAATGGAGATTTTACACTCGCGAAAGATAAGAGTTCATTGTCAAAGTTGACACTTTTTTATATAGCTATAAATGGAAAATTGTCATTTTAAAATTTTATGGAATACAACAAAGCATAATAAGTTATACTGACATTCACAGAATTTGCCATTGGTGCCATTAGTTAAATTGAAATTAATTGAACAAACACAATACAACAAACATACTTGCACTTTTTCTAAATGGAGTAAGATATCTTAACTTTTTTTAAGCAGAATATTTTTCATACATAGCCTTTCAGAAAATTAGTATTTCAAACAAGAAATAAAATCCTCAGTTTTTCAGTCCTGCCTTTCTTTTAAATTAACCAGTACACGACTACTGTCTCTATAGAACAAGTAAAAATAATAATAACTTGCATTTCTTTCAGTAATAATCAGAAAGTTAAAAAATAAATACAAATATTAGAATAAGTGAAAAATATTTGAAATAAACGAACGAAAATATTCAAAATTGTAATATTTATGAGATCTAATAATAATCGTTTGGCCTTAAATTACAAGGTACATACTTTAATGGCATTGCTTTATATGGGTGTCGCAGTTTATAACGTAGTGACTGCTGGATGGTGTTAACATTGTGGTAAGAGTACCCTTTAGTATAACTCATGTAAATGCGGACGTTGCCTAAGATCCAAATTTTCTCTAACGCAAACTGGATATCAACAAAAATGTATATAAATGTGTACCTTTGGCTATTTAAATAACGGCAAACAGTAATCTTGAGGCGAGATTTTGTTTAAAATGGCAATAAATTTCTTTTCTTTAGAACACGCAGCACTGTTCTGATTTAAAAAATAAATTATCTACAATGTAAATCTGAGTGACACCTAAAAGTCTGATAAGTTGTATATTATCTTCCCTTAATAAAAATCCGGTGTTTAATTTTAATTTACTTGCTGTTAACCAATCTTCAGCTCTTCAGCTTTCACGAGCGACTCACAAACTATAAACAAAATTAGGCTAACGTTAGATCTCCGAAGAACAGATATAGATAGTTGAAATGAGTTTGATAGGCTTCCATTAAATTTGTTTACTTCTTGTTGACATCCACGTAAATATAACAAACTGTTGCTGAACAATTACGTGATAGATAATTGGCAGCAATTTAGTTAATCTTCAATGACTTCTATCAATGATCGTTACGATAGTCATATTATTGACACCGCTAGAATGATTGCTTTTCAAAAAGACTAACTAACCTCACTTTACGTAAATCCTCAAAAAATGTTTAAAAAACTGGTAAAATCACTTTTGATCATTGATTATTAAAATCATCGTTTGAATCATCTTTTTCTTCCATAATGGATCATCTTTTGCAATTTCCAGCGAAGAAGGAATAATGTTTACAAAAATTAAGTAATGATAGGGCTAACTTCTTCAAAATCGATGATGTAAGCCCATAAAATCCTCACAAGTGCTACTAACGAGAGATAAAATTATTGGTAAATTCACTAGTAGGGTCTAAGCCCGGAGAAACGAGTGCGTTCGTAGTAGCGTACGGCTCAGTTACTATCAACATTAAAAATAATATATGTAATTGGCTTGCTATTTTATCATTGATGTAGATTGACGCAAAAATTCGCCGTAGTATTGTACAATTAGCATGGCTTTCATTGAGTCAGTCATACTCCTACGGCGAGATGAAAAATATGTTGGTGTATTTGGAAAATGAGCGTTCTACGTCTAATGATGTGATGTTCGCGAATTTGAATAGGTCGTTCGCATTACATTCACCTCTTGGTTTTCACTTGAACTCTTGTCTATACACACTACAGCTTGAAAATCGGGATTACTTATAACTACACATAATTTATAAGTTGTTAGCCTTTCTACATTATCTGCCAGCTTTCTTAACGAGGCTTTGAAATCATTTACTCTATTTAACGTTTCATATAATGAAACTTGGTGCTTTCTAATTTGAATACCTTAAATAAACCTTAAACCTTAATAAGCTTTCGTACATTCTATCAACCGTTGTTACCACAAAATCGATGGTGCCTTACTAACGATTTACATGCAATACCATGTAACCATGAACATGTAATTTTCTACAGTCCCACGTCATTTTTGGAGCTCGTATATTTGGTAAGGGCTACCACATGACGGAAGTATAGCAAGCAAAGAATATCCAGCGCATATTCAACTAACTGCGAAATATAGTGGAAATCGTCAAACGTTGTAGAGTTGTAAGTACATTTGCATGTACACCAAATTCTAACGCGAGATCATGCTTGCCAGACGGAATTTGAAATTACTTGGATTACAAGGATGCGTAAAATTCCATGTAGATGTGAATTATAAATCGACATGTACAAAATTAATGCAACACTAGCATGACGATTCTGAAATATTTAAAATAGTCGCTGTATTTTAATCAAACATTAGTTGAAGATTCATTAAAACACCATAACTTTCCCTTTATATAGATACGTATGCATACTTTCGATCCATGTGTTCCTCCTCTGGCAAAGGTTTAATAAAATTGTTATTTAACACAATTACAGAGACCACGCTTCTCTGACATCGGACTCTAAATAACCATTCCTCCTCTTTGCTGGTGTTGATGCTACGAATTAGCTAGAATTAGCGAGCTAGTATTCTCAGAATTAATTAATAATACGTAGTTCACAACAAAATGAATGACGTACTTCCACTAAACTTTGTCTCATGATTACCGGCTACCTAGCTCTCGGATCGATGATATAAACGTGCAATGTATGCAAAAATACTAATGTATAAAAACATTCATTTGTTTATGATTATTTTGATTTCACTAGACGTGTCTTTTCCGATCCTGCTAACGACGTTACGCTACGGAGTGATACTGAGTGAGACATTCGCGAAAAAATTACGACATTCCTACAAAAGTAGAATCTCACAAATAAACAATTATAACAAATATCTCGATTCACACATTGAGTGAGTTTTCTTCGATGTTTAGTAGATCGATTTTGGAAAATAGTGAAATGATTAAAATCACAGTTTTGCGGTGTCACTTTAAAACGTAAATATTGTTAACTAGATAGATATTTTGGAAAAAATTACTATTACCTTAGTTTATGACTATGACGTAAGCTTATGTTCTCTAAAATTGCCGAAAGGGTGTTTTAGAGACACTCCCAAATTCCACGACCCTAAACTTTATTTAAATACATACTTTCCGAATAGCCTAACATTTATACATCTTCTCAAAAATTTCCCTCGTAAAATATTACAATAATAATACATATTTTTTTGATCTGCAAACACACGAATTATGTGCACGCAAAAAGTGCAAAATAGCAGAATAAGGATTGTATTATTTTATTTTGTAATTTTGATGGTCAAACAAAATATTATGTTTATCAACACACAGAGACAAATTTTAGGAGGACAAACGCTTGAAGCAAATGCAATGAAATATGTAGCTGCTCTAAAAATAAGTATAGTTGGGTAAAATATAAAGTGTTGCTGTCATCGGTTTCGTTATATTGTTATCTTAATTGCAACTTTGGTAATTTTTTGTGGCCGTTGAGATTGGATAATAAAAAATCTGGGAAGTAACACCTCAAAGATCGCAAGTGGTCATTCCCTAAATACTTGTTATATTATCAAAAAATCGCCAGCGATGTTATAAACTGATAAAAGAAAATGAGAAGTACCTAATTATGGCAGATAATTAGTCCTTCAACTTTTGATCTGAACTTTTTCTGACAAAACTAATAATGAAACCTTTAACATCAATGTTCCTTGCACATATACACAGGTTATCAAATATATAAACATCTAAAAAATTGATCCTATCAATTTATTCATTTAAGAATATGGGTGAAGCAAAAGTTTCTTAGTTGGTATATTCTATCTTTTCATTGTTTTGGTCTATATAATGTAGTACGAAAAAATGAGCAGAATCTGTTTAGTAATGAAATGTTTACAGTATTGTGACTCAGAGGAGTTATACATCTGTTTTCAACGCGATTTTCCAAGAGACAATGTATTTTCATTAATAATTTTGGATCTGATTCATCATGCGTCTTCAAAAACACTTTGTTCATCTACCTTTCTCCGCTATCAATATAAAAGTGAGAAAACATGGATACATTTCTTCTAATTTTCTTGTACTGCTGGACAAATTACGCCCAACCTTTTCAGCGGAAATCTCGGCTTTCCGACTTATGCTTACGTATAGAGGTTTAACGTATGCACATGTAAGTACCTTCATAAATCCCGATCAGTTTAGTATTCCGACTTGCTGCATCACCGAATATAAGGCTTTTTTTAAAGCGATGATTCACTGGCGTTCTCATTTTGCGCGGATATTATTCACGGCTAGGACGAAGATAGACGATACACGCCCAACAGAAAGAGACGCATCGCCATCGATTCATAACCCTCGTATCCAGTTTAGAGGTCATCTTAATCCGGCACGAATCGAGAGAACCCGTTGAGAATACTACTCCTTTCGCGTCTTCTTTTGCCAAAAAAGATACGGGATGCACGTTAAGAATATAATAAATTCGATAACACTCTATGCCGTGAATGTATCCGAAGACGTAGGCGAACTGTATTTTGGAAAAAAGACGGGGGAAAAAAAAAAACGATGGCTTCCTTTCTGCTTTTCGAACAGATACCGATAACTTCTAGAATTTCGTTACAGCTTGGTCGCACTCAAAGGAACAATAGAAATGTGGAGTAACTTTATACGCGTAGCGCCGTTCTGTAATATAGAGAATGTAACAAGAAGCTTACAAATTGATTATTGATTTCCAAGTTGGAAACTTGTTTATTTCTTCGCGAAAAAAGTATCGGGAAAACAAGCTAATATTTTCTGGGAGGCCGGCTTTATTACAAGAAAAAAGCGGGATTTTATATTTGAAGAAATTCTTTTGCAAAGTACAAAGTTTACTACGAAACAAAACGAAAATTAAAGTTAATCTTCGTACTTGAAAGAAAAAGTAATTTAATAGTTCGAAGAAGCAATTGCAGACCTCCTTTTCATTTAAGTTTGAAATTTTGGATCTATCACTAAAAGCAAAAACGTTACAGGCTCTCTATACAGTGGATATAAAAGAAAAAATATATATGACGCTTGCAAAGTTTGATGCTCGGTATTGAACAGCCGTATATATTTCGAAACCACCGTAACACTACATCTAGATGGTGGCAACTATGCAATTTAATATCATAAACATGCTGCGGATCGACGACCGCCTCTATTCTTTCCAACCATAACATGTTTATGCGTTAAGAAAAGCGGTATACAGTCAGGCGCTGCTACTTTTGCGTGTTTGTCTGACAAGAGATGCTCAACGTATATATAAAATATAATTTGTTTATTATAATCTAATGTTTCAATAACATCTCTTAGTTGTACTGTTTGTGATCTAATCTAAAGTATCTTATTCTTTGAGGTATACCAGGAAAATGTTCGTTAAAAAAATGCAAATTAATTCGTAAAAAACGGATCCCGTAGTAAAGTATTCCATTTGTTTATGCTCTAAACCTCCTCATTTAGATTGCTTATTACATCAGTAACTTTCTCCAAATTGTCTGCGTAAAATAAAGAGGCTATCTAATCTCGTCCACAATCTTCTTGCGATTGGAGATGGATGTAGGGAAAATGCTGGCCATTTATCTTTGTATAAACCAGCTCTTGTAGGCGCTTTAAGGAAATCTTTTCTTTAAATTTTTGTAGCAATGTTCCAGCTTTCAGCAGATACGCTGCAACGTCGGTCATAAAGAGCAAAGCTTTCTACCGTTTCCTAATATCTTCGAAAATTTTGTAAATACTGCTGACAACTACTTCCGTTATTGTATCAGCATTTACGCGTTCTTTTATTTTTCTTACTATTAATAAATACGGCTTTGTTGAACGATCAATATACAAAACGCCTAGAATGACGTGAAGCGTGCTTCCCATAACGCATCCATAGCTCCATACAGAGTACATCGGTTTCAATTTTGTTTACCACCTTTGTGTATTTTTGAGTAGTGTTTTCGTAACATTGACTTGTTGGGAATACTTCTACCCGTATATTTTGCAAAATAATGTTTAAAGACTCGTTCTCGGAGTTGTGGGAAGGGTACATTTGCAGGCACAAGGGCTTCGCAGAGATCGCTATAAAAATTATCATTCGAAACACCGGGATTGCGATGAGCATTTGCTTTTAAATGGTCCGTAAATCAAGATTTCTCCAGACATTTTATGGTAACTGAACAAATTGTGCAATAAATCTTTATGTAGCTGACAACTTCGAAACAATCCTGATGCGAACACGTTTCTTAGGCGACATAGTAAAGATAAAAACGAAAACAAAGTTTATTTCTCAATGAGAAAATTAGGAACGTAATAATATACAGGCCGTTTTGTTTAAAATAAAGTAGTTTTCTGGCTCGCTACTTTTCGATCGTGCATTATATATTCATAAGAATTTTTTACTCTACGAAATCTAAACATCAGAAAATGCTAGGGTCCTACTATTTACACAATAGGCGCAATGTTCCATTGTATGTACAGACGAAACTGAGCAACATCTACGTAGTTTTCAAATTTCTACAAATTGACGTTCAAACATATCAACAACATATAACATCAATCAACAATTCGACACTAAAAAAATGCAATTACGTAATGTAAAAGAAAATGTCGAAAATCCAATACCTCAAACACAGCTAGGTTATTGGATATAAGGGGACATATTTAACATAATTGACAGAGAATGATCCAAGAATGTAAGAATTATACTGGCAATAACGACAAGAATGCTGCTTAAAAAATAAAACCTTAAATACATTCTCGCAGGCCAATAAGTTAAATAATAAGTCAATTACAAATAATTATTTTCTTGAAATACCAATAAAAACGTAATTTTAATATCGGCACATCTTATGCAAATAAGTCACAATAAATTTTATTAATAAAAGCTAATGCAGAGGACACTCCATTAAAACAGGCAACTTTGATATGTAATATTTTTACTGAACTTTCCACATTTCAAAATAATTTTAGGTTATTAGATACAACATTTCTGTATAAGAAGATATTTTGCATTGCTGATAATAAAGGGCTCATCTAAGAATCTCACACCATCGTTCCGACCTCCACCTCAATTGCTAAGCGCATTAGAATACATAGATATTTAACACAAGATTGAAACTCTGTTATGAACGTTTTAATACTGTAACCGTGCGGAGGCTGCCCTTACGTAGGTACGTTAAACTTTGTTTCGAAGAAATCGATACCCGAGGAAGGCCATGAAAAAGACGAAGCAAGGAGTGAGAAATGAGGTGGGCGGGGAAGCGGGGTCACGAACGTGCAAAAACGAGTTTTCTATTGTTTCAACCGATGGAAAGAACCCATAAAACACTAACGTCTCCAAACTTTTTCCATTTCTACTTCTCGTGAAAAAGATCCCCGGTACACACGCCGATGCAAGAATCCGAGCTGCGAACTCCGGCAGTTACAGTTGTTTGTCCGAAAAAAGAAAGTTCAACTACGGATTCGCCTCCACTATCGGCGGTAGTAAAGTTTTATTCGGTGTCAAGTAAGTAGTTTTCACTGTATATACTGTTCAAATTTAATTACGGCCCGATAGTCAACGTTTCTGCTACAATTTCAACGTTATATTACACCCCAACGAATGCAATGCGTCCTCTACGATAGATTCTTGTCTGTTTGATGCACTGCAACACCCGGAGTACAATTAGATCCTTTGCTTGTACTGATAAGAACTTCATTCAATCAATCTAAAGATATTCTGTTAAATTACCAGTGGTATTAATAACATTTCTGCTGCATTGATAAGATAAATATCCTTCAGTAAGATTACACTTTTAATAACGCCTTGCTCGATCGCTGCTTTTCGATAAAGGATCTAGGAGTTACTTCGATTCTTCCCTTATCTTTACGCCATATCGAAATTATATTCTTTCGTCAACTTTAAAAACACTAGGTTTTAAAGTTGTTTTAATTTGAAATTGACACCGCCATACTGTCGTTTAACACCTACGTCAGAAGTAAATTCCAATACGCTAGTTCTACGTGTTCCCACTTTACATTTTATATAGCGCTGCTTGAGCAAGTCCAGAGTAAATATCTAAATATTTGTCGGGACGTATCCACTTCGATGCAGTGAAATTTGCAAAGGTTTGAATTTGATTCTACCTACTTGCTATCACGGTTGAACGTCTAGGCTTTTTGATCGATCAAACCCAATATTTTACAATTAACACGACGTACTATTCTCTGAACGAAATTATGAATATTGCTAGAACACACTCATACTAGCTCTTATCATTACAGTCGGGCCATGGCCTTTGGTTACTGCGACCTTAATAGATTTTCTAGTAGAATCCCTTTATGTGTGTTAGAATATATGGAGACTTTTAATGAACGTTAGTACTACTCTAAAATCTTATTTCTTCAATTCAGTCTACTGAAATGTTGGTGTCGTGTATGCATAGAATATGTTCTGCCGTCTCTAGATCTTCTTGGTACAGACAACAGATTTATCAGATCTTCGATTCTTCCAAGTTTAGTAAACCTAAGATCACTTTTGCTGAAAGATAGCACTATTTTTGCCGTCTTTGACGAGACTGATATGTTTTTGTCCTGAAACACGTTCCCAATACGAAGCCTTTTGATTGTCCTTCCATGTCTTCATTACTTCCTTTATGCTACTCTTTTGGAAATCGCAAGAGTCGAATCGTTGCATGAATTACTCTATTCGGCTATTGCATCAAAAAATATCTATGTTTGAAAACAACGTATCATGCAAGAACATACGACTACTTTTTATGTGATAATTAGTTGCATCTAAAGCAAAAAATTTGTTTTGATATTCAGTTTTTCACTTGACTATATCGAGACAAAAACACATCCCAATTATAAAGAGAATACAAAAAGTTCAAAATGATGCCTGTCTTTCAAAGAAATTTCAAAAATTCTTCTGCAACAATTCCAATTATTGTTAGATATAAATTCTATTGGTGTTACTAGTAAACGTCGATTTGGTCAACCAAGAAAACCAGCAGATCGCGATATGCAAAACATAGTAAAACCTTTTCGGTCAGATTAATTCATTTTTAATAAATGGTTGGCTGCTATACTAGACTTTATTTGACAAAACAGTATACAAATTATGTTATTATCTTTTTGGGCGGCTAATTCGTAACATAGACGACTTATTTTATACGGTAGAAATTAAGTCGGAAAAAGGTTAAATAAGAGCACCTAAATTGGCTAAACAGAACGTGCACAAATCAATACACGTAGTTGTTAATCCTGAGATAATATAACAAGACCAAGAAAGTTATCATAATAAAATTCCAAGATAAAAGCCATTCATTCCGAATACCGACAGACAAAAAAAAAAGAATGCAAAACATAATATAGAAAAGGAATATAATTCTGGGACAATATGCCGCTACGAAAGATTCTGTCAACATAATTACAGCTACATTTGCCGCAAGTAACGATATACGTTCCTTTCTTTTTCTTCTTCTATTTGATCCTTATTATTAAATAACAGACTACGTAAGGGGTGTAAAGTTCTGAGAGATATCTCAAGGTGGTTTTCAAATAGGATAACAACCTTATGGGAGAAAGGACCGATGATAAAGCTCATTATCTTGTACCTTGTTAAGAATCCTTCTTCCTTGTACCTCATTAACGACCTGAGTTTCGTAGGTTTAGTTTCGCAGTTTAGTCTTAACATTATGCGTGACTTAATGCGTGGTAAAGATGATACGTTTGCGGAAACTTTTAGTAGAAACACAACAGAATATTTTATTTTATTGTTTCCACAACGTTATACTTTTTCTGTAATTATATTAATTATAACCAAACGTTTATCATAATTTCTTTTACGTTATACTTTTACAAAAAAAATTAAATACACACTTTTTAAGAATTAAACTAAAATTGAAAAACGCGTTTCTTGCACATAAATTAAAACCAGATTCGTCTCCCATGAACAATTATAATAAAAACAATCTTTTTGTTATTTTAATAATTTAAATAAAGACAATAAATTACTTAATACCCATATATGAATTCTAAAAAAGTTTGAGTTTTCCCAATTTTATAATTAATAGAACTGCTTGTTTGTACATATATGTAACTTTTAGCTGCCCTAAATATGTATTTTATATAAACACAAAACCGGTCACCCTTAAGAACTTTGTGAGACAAGGATCTTCTTTCTTTCATTTCCGCTTCTTCGATTTAAATTTACATTCACACAGAGAAAAGTCATGGATTACATGAAACATATTTTTGTTGATAAACTTCCATAAGAGAACAATAGAAATGCCAATGCTGACGAGTTCTTTGGTTAAATGAAATGCCAATAACAAGCAACAATTGAATTGAAACTCGTTAAACTGGTTAATATTGTTGTTGAAGTAAGAAGTCGCAACAAGAAATTGCCTGTTGGCTTAATAAGCAATCTTTTCTGTGCCTAGAGGAAGTGTTTGATCAAGACTTAACGAGGAGATGCAAATGGAAACCTGATTAATACGTGAAACGTGATTAATTGATGCCAAAAGTAGGGATTATGTCATTTAAACTACTTCCACAGATACATTCGAGATGCCACAACCTCTATTATCTTTGTAGCCTTAATTTGACGGTTGCCTAGCATCGTAAGTTAAACTTTTCTGATGTTATCAGTAGCGATTACAGTTTTTGGTCGTCTCGAACGTTCATCTTCATCCAAGTTGATACGACCACGTTAGATTCATCTGCCAGAAATCTTACACTGGATGATGGAGAAGACTTCTTTCAAATAGAAGAATTTAATAAAGGTCTTATTTCTTCTAGTTTTATAGAACCGTTAATGTCGATTGGCACAAGCGAATGTTCAACAACGAATGGGCAACCGATGTGGTTGACATCTTCAACGCATGTGCCACAATATTTTTGACGAGCTGCACCTTCACGCTGAAGCTTGAAAGTTCTTAAGACCACCCTCGTAACTACTAACATATCCTTCGTAGTCACATAAATATTCAGCGATGTTTATCATAAAAATACGACTAATTACAGTATAATTATTCACCTTATTATATACATATCCATTAACGAAGTGATCAATATTAAACGGACCTCTAGATTACAATGGCACTAAAGATAATTGCATGGGAATTGTCCGTCATAAATTTTATCCCAGCCAAACACATGGGAAATCGATGTTTCTAAACACTAAAGTATTGATCCACAATTGCAGATATTAATTATTGAACAACTATACATGATTGATTCGAATTACAAGCATCGTCAATAACTATTTCATTGTCTATAAAGTATTTTATGTTGTTATTTATCTACATTGCAAATGATGTAATTAGAAAAACAATTTTTGAAACACAGAAATATCTATATGGAAGTGATATCCGTTTGAAGTTAAAAAAAAAGGTATATTCAAAAAGGAAAATGAAGCAATTTTTCGTATTTAGGTTGAATTATTCTTTCCAATGTAACGTTAAACGAATTACTTTTTAACGTCATCGATTTAAATGTCCTAGTTACGCTCGGTCGTTCTGCGAAACAAAATGTATTCAAGAATCATGAATATTGTACTTGTGCTTTTAACACCCACAGTCTGACACGTGCTGTAAATGGCTCGAAAATAAGAAGCCTTGTGAGCCGTTGTTACGAAGGGGATATCGTAACAAAGTTACTAATTTGTATATATTTGAATAAGGTTAGGAAATTCTGCAGAATATAAATACGACAGGCATAAAGAAGAAGTTGTATGGGCTTATTCCGAATTAACAAAAATCTTGTGCAAATTCCAACGACTTGACTTATGTACTTTTCTCGTCTGACAAATACTGGAGGTGATATAAAGCTTCAATCGCCACCCCAAGGTCTCGTTGTTAAGTGAAGCGTCGGCAAGTATTTTAATATGCTAAGCATTCTATAAAGTACGTGGACAGTTCAACCAGAGATAAACGAAAATGTCTTGTGGTTAGGGAAGATACCCACTTACCAATCAATTTCCTTATATTCGCCCAGTTCAATTGATTCACTTCAGAAAGTTCTTTAATTTAATATAATTTAAAATGCTTTTCGAATGGTCAAGAAAACCGCAGCTTTAAGAATGAGCCTTGTGTAGTACTAATAGATAGCGCCTACCATTACTTATCAATTGGGGCTATTTGATTATTGGGTGGTAATTCAAACAGTTCGATTTGTTATTACTAAAGGGTTGTTTGAGAACAAGATAATTTGAGAAATTCTTATTAAGTCTACTCCGCACTCCATATACAGGTTAGAACAAACGATGAATGTGGTTTGGTAGCCTCTGTATCGCCGAACGGAAAGAAGGTATTTCATTTACCTCAATTTCAGCATGCATAATATTTCTAGTGAGAGAATACATTGGAGGTTTAATTAACATTCCCTTGTTCGACTAATAAGTAGACCCTAAAGCAAAATTTATATTACAATTGGGACCCGGCAACGATTCTTATTTTAACTAATGCAAATATAACGTAATGTGCGCGTTAGTTATTAATGTTATGGGGAATCCGAGACATTAGCAAGCAGTGAACGCGCACGACAACTATCCGAAATAATTTCTACGTGTTTTAAAGTCTGCCAACACACAAACTTATTAGCTCTTTTATATAAATATAAATTAAATATTGCTTCCCGTTTTGAACATTTTAAAACGTTTCTAGTTGTATTGCGACTAGTTGATGAAATATAAAAATAATAAATTATTCTATTTAATTATAGTGTTTAACATACAATGTCTACCAAATTCAAGGAGCTAAAAAGGACCAGGTAATTTATCTTTGAACGTGTTTTCGCTTAATTGATGTACTTTATACAGTGCAATAATGATTTACAATGAGCTGTTGGTTTCATTTCTTCAATACACCCGAATCTGCCAATTTTTACACTTTAATTCAAACTTCTCTTTCTAGATTTCCTCAACACCTCTTTACTATGTTGTCGATTAACTTGCTTCGCATTATATATTGGCTTCGGTGGTATACTATGCTATACTCCACCGATATCTTAATTGACCTTCTTCTGCAGTTCTTCTTAATTTCCTCTAAATGTCTCGTTTTCAATTTCATTCTTTCGTGGTTTTTCTTTCGGAGGAAACGTATTTCTTCTTCGCATCCATCTGATAGTACAGATACAATCACCTTCCTTTCAATTTCGTCTTCCCTCCACTTCTTTATTTCTACTATCTCCCAAAAGTTTATTTTTCAGATATGTACCGCGTTGCGATTATCATTATTAATTTTTTAAAAATGATACGATTCACAGGACATTATTATTTTTTTATAAAAAAAAAAACGTAAGAAAATGTACGACAATGTAGACAAGAGACAATCATTAACATATCATAATCATAATTATGCAACTCGCATAATTATGTTAATCGCATCACATCAAGCACAGCCTTTGTAAAACTGCAAATTATAACATGCTATTTTCACGGATAATGCTACAAAGTTGTAGTCAAGTTTCTAGTACTTGAATCATTGTATATCAAGTTTAACTTGATATACAGTGATTCGAATTCTATAACAATATTTTTTAACAATTTTTTTGCATAATGGCTTCTGTTATCTAACCTTAATTGATTTTCGTTATGGATAAATCAAGAATGCTTTAATAACCTAGGTTTGGATGAGATTAAGGACTCCTTACTATAAAATTATAGCATCTTCTCAAATAATATTGTCGAATATTGTCATACGAAGGTATGGTATGACACACACGATTTCTGATAATCTTTATTCAAATGTAGGACACCCTTTGGAATAATATTGTTGTAATAATGATAGCAAGGACTGTGGGGTAGTACAGCAAACAACACTAAAAAATCGGCACAGTCCACATCACATGTGTGAAAAAAACTTAATTCGAACATGCCGGTTCCACGCTTACCGTCGAAAAAAAATTAAGTCATATGGTTGATATTTGGCGCGACCCGTTCTCGAAACAATTGTTAATTAAGCTTGTGCCGACACTTTTGTATTGTTTGCAATATTATAGCATTTTTTTCGTACAGGAATGGAGACAATAGTGTGTAAATCTGGATAACGTGATTTTTTCGTTTATAATTCTGCAACACATCATTGTATTGACTAAATTTTGACAACAGTGATGTATTCAATAAACATGCAATCCTTTAGCTACAATCGAGTAAGTAGGAGGGATTTACGCAGATATATATTTTTTTGGGAAACAAATTCTAGTAAATCGTTCTATTATTCGTAACCCTTTTTTCCACGATTCGTACGCGTTTTTGTATTCCCAACCATATATACACAACACCATGGTATCGTACCAACAATTCACCATCAATTTTCTAATTTGGTGTGCTATAATTTATCAAAGTCGTTTTTAAAATAATAATTTAAATTCAATTAAAATACATCAGGCAGCAGCCAACCCATAAAATAATAATACACAGGCCAATAAAAGTCGATCTGTGGCGGGATGTATGTAAGGGTATTCTGCAGAGTATATTCTGGCCGTCATAATACCGGCGAATAAGCTCGCTTTTGCCGGCAGTTTTCATTATTTCCTTTAATTCTCCTCTTCGTTTTCCTTTTTTGCTATCATCCGAGCGGCGGCAACCGGGCCGAGAGGCATCAGCAGCGCAACGTTAAGAGTGTATAATCCCGGCTTTCGCGTGGGAATCGGTAGGAAAATAGAATAAAGGAAGACGGCTAATTAATTCTTGTGCTCGATTTCGCCGCGCGTATTCCATTTTCGATATGTATGCAAAAACCGGACGCCGCGAAGACGTAAAGCTTGAATAAACGGTAACATTTCGAATAACAATAAGACGCAATTATAAAGGAGAGGCGGGCCTGTCCTGGAAGCCAGCCGAGCGTAGAAATCAATAGCTGGAAAAAGGATTCCGAAATATCAATACATATTACGGTAAAGTTGAATTCGATGTAATCTTTCAAACTTGTCTAGTATAGCGGTCGTAGCTAATATTCGTATAATCCCGATCGAAAAATATATTTGATATTTAATGTACAGCGTGTTTCAAGTGGGAAGATAATTCATTCCCTGAATAATTTAACTAGCACTGCACAACATAAAATTATAGTAAAGTATACAGGATTTTCAATTTCCGTAGCGTAAGTTTGATTTTCTGAATCTAACATCTTATATATTGGTTACTTTAGTTTTTAGATAATTCGACACAATAATTTAAGATATTTACGAAATGGGATACTTCTTGGAGTTTGCAGCAATACATCGAAAATTTGTTTATATCATCTAGCATCTACATGAAGGCCATCTAAATCGTTACCATATTTGATTCATGCTATTTCAACGTTTCTTAATGCAAAAATTTATTACTTGATTTTTTTAAACATATTTAACATACATAAACTGTAAGAAGCAAAACAAGAACATAAATTATTCTTCCTCTAGCTCGCCAGGAGAAACTATTAATTCTAAATGTTGTAAAGGCGTGTAGTACTACTATGTATGACGCTTCCGATACTTCTTTGGACCGACACAGAACTAGTGTTGCTAGCTTTAGTAACTACGCTTTGGGAAACATTAAATCGGTTAGAAAGTTTTTGTTATGTTAAACCTTCGATTAACCAATACACTAACTGTTCAAGCTAGACGACTTCTAAACGCATAAGAAAATAAAATATAAACCACAAATGATAATCAATAAAAGCAAAGATGTGCTAAACATATCTTTTTAGCATAAAAAGATAAGAATTCTAAAAGAATTAAAAGAAAAAATAAACAGTTCAATTAGGTGGTACTGATGTTCTGATTTTCATGCAGATTCTAAACTAAGCTAAAGTAAACTAAACCAAACTTCTTCAAGTATACGAACATACACATCCACACATAAACAAAAATAAATTGGAGTGCTCTATTCAAAAGAAAAGAAAAACAATTTAATAATTTTTGCATAATTTGATTTTTAGTCCTGACATCTGTCCAAGTAATATTTGGCTATTATCTTAATTTAAAAGCGTTCATCATCAATACAAAGTACAAGACATGCGTTTGTGGATGAAATATGGAGGAGAGTTTCAGTACGTAACATAAATATATTTTTTCTATATTAAAGCATATTAATAGCACATTAGTTTTCCTTTATAAAACTTTATTGCTTGATATTCGATACGCGAAATTTAATTTAAGTCCGGATAGTACTTCTAGAAACACTTCCGGATCCACAGATTATGTGAGCTGTTGATTCCGGAAAGTCGGATTTCTTTTCAATTTTTCCTCTCTTAAAACATTTCGGTATGTAGAAGGAAAAACAAAGGAAATTAAAAACGAAAGAACAGCTTTTCATGTAAGGCCGTTGAAATTTATCTATTGGATTTTCGATTCACTACTCAAAATGTATACATAAAATATTTGAATTAATAAATACTCATATACATTCGTATATGTAGCATTAATACATTAAAAATAGCCCCACCAGATTTAGTTTTGTTGTTGCGCATTAGCTGCAATACGTATAGTGTGTATGCGTTAATATTTGATGACGCAGCCTTGGATGCATTGATTTTCAGTTTCGACACGTATTTTAAGCGTTTCCTGGATGTTTATGAATTAGTTACAGAAATAAAAATATGATGCCATTACGCCATTGGTATTTCAATTGTTGTATCGGCTAACACAATATCGAATTACGTCGAATAATGTATGCGTGAACGCACAGATAATGCGTGCATATTTATCATTTCATTTCCAGGTTTTTCGAACTGCCGCCATATGATCTGTACTTTTGTCTCCGCGAGGTACACAAGATGGAGGGTGCGGTAGCAGGCGAACATGAATACTATTTCGTTTCTTTACGATTTTTAGTTGGAATTAAATCAAGATATGCCCCGCCAAGAATGAGGTTTAATCGCATAACTATAGCCAGTTCGAGAACAAGTTTAAGAGATTACGTTCGTTCGTAAGCATTTCGAAGCACGATGAATAAATATACAGATTGTATCCCACGCGTATATGAAGCTATGGCATTCGACAATTGAATTCGCGATAAGAATAGAGTTTCATGCAGGTACAAAAAAGAAGCATTTTCTCCAAAAACTGGATTGCGTTCTTCGCAAATTTGGAATTTTAAGTTTTATAGTTGGTTAAGAGGAAAAAAATGAAAAAAAAAGGTAAAGAGGAAAAAAAAGCATTGACAATATTGCAAGCGCTTAGTAATGTTGAAGCTGTAAACAGCAAAATACAGAAGAATTACAGAAATTAAAAAATTATTTCTAATACGAACCTGTTGTGTACCATTAAACAAACGCGAATTAAAATGAAACTATCAGGAGCATTACAAAACTTAGTCCCCAGCCATGTCTCAGCTATTAAATCAAAAGTGCGAGTTGCAAAATAGTCCTTAAATAAATGAAAATTGTCTAACAGTAAACGCACATTAATGTGAGCAAATGAAAGCATCACCGAGCTAACAGTTACATATAAAGAGAAATGATTGAAAGTCATAGTTCTCTTAACAACAAATAGATAAAAGATATGTGCCAAATTAAGAATCCGTTTACAACAGTTTAAATTTACAATCCGTACGAACAGTAAATAAATTGAACAGAAATCAGAAGTAACAAAGTAACTTTAAGAATAATGGAAAGAGAACAAACAAATATATTTCGAAATGAAACCGATCAATATAAACTCAATGCATTAAAATATGCAACAATAATACGAATCAAAAGTTAACAATTCCAAATGCGAAGCAATAAGCAAAAAAACGCCGTACTACAAAACCAATCAATTACTTTGTTGTAAGAACTAAATCTGCACAACTGTCAAATGAAAAAAAAGGATGATCCCTCTTAAGTTTCCAATAGAAAACACTTTTTACAGTCACCTAAAGTTTTAACAGTAGTTTTGTTTTGACCTTGGCGCACATTGATATTTCCATTCAAGAGACATTTCCGAAGGCTAACTGCACACTGTTTCTCCGTAAACCACGTAGCGCGTCCTCCGCTAAAAAAATTCCTCTTCTTCGAATTCGAAGCAGGCTTCGATTTTGTAGAATCTGCTTTCAAATTCACAATTAATAAACTTTAAATTTAAATTTCACGATAACGGAATGACTTGATAGCAAGATGAAGATATTGGTCAATACAGCTTATGTTTATCTTGATTTTCAGTTTGTCACTAATGATATCTATTATTTTATCCTGTATATTGTCTTATACGTTGTAAGGCATTTATTCGTAAATTGTTACGAATAGAATGTTGCTCCAAATTGAAGTATATCTGCTTCTATAACGCGCTAGCTTTTTCTGAACTAGCGATGCGATCCTTGTAGATTTGATATTTCTTCTCTATGTTTTTATTCATTTCTTTTCTGCTATTCTTAGTATCAGTGCTGACAAAAAAAATCGTCCTCCTACAGCAGTTCCACTACATTTTCCGTTATTAAATCATTTTGCCCACATACGCCAAGGATATTCGACATATTTTCAGTTCAGAGATATTTATAGTAAACTATAAATATAATAAGTTTGATAGTTTAATTCTTGTTTTCTTGAAATTTACATTGAGAGTCGAGAAACGCGTGCTCAGTCACATGTCGTGACACACGATCAATGGAATTGTTGTAGGAAAATACTACGTTACAATGGAAGATCTAGGATGTAAGGAAATTGAGCAGAATGCCAATTATTTATTTGTTCCACCAACACCAACTCTCCTGCTACCTAGATAGTAGGAGATAAATGGAGTTGGAGCTATTGAGAAGGTTCTTAGTAACTTCAGTACTGAACATAAGTAACTAGCTTAGTGTACAGTACATGGCGCTAATGACTGTTTTCGAAGTAATATAAATTGTAACATTACAATATATGATCCTTTTTTGTAAGTATTTAACATTTTAATGAATATTTACGTCAATAAAGATTTAACACCCTTTATTGTATCTAGATGTACAATAAAAGTAATTAAAGTATTCTTACTTTCAATTAATTTTTGCTTGAAGATTCCCTTTTTGGTGCACAATATCACAAATAGTTCAAGGCCTTATTGCTCCGTTACATTTAATTTAACAAATAATTGACAAGCTGAATATCAGAACCGCCTACTTTAACTTTCTTTGTTGATTTTCAAAATGATCTCATATCAACTTTTAAAAGCCATATATTTGTATTATATATTGTATTTCAGCAAGCATTAAAAACTATTTTTTGCTTGCACTTGTGTAGAGAAATACGGCGTATTAAAGAACTTCACGTATCTACAAAACTGAAACTTGAGCAAAAACCACCAAAAACAAAACACAGAGGGTAAGTACTTTATAAAGAAAGGTTACGTTTACTAAAACAACGCAGGAAACTTCTACGAAATGGCCAAAACTACCTAGAAAGGTTTACTTTCGGAGAAGGGTAATCCCATTGCAGTATCGCAGTAAACTCTTTTTCTAAGTATTAAACGAGAAGTTTCGTTTGGCGGAATTCCGTTTTTCTTCATACAAACACTGACGGAGCCAAGAATTCCGCTGGTTACTGAAAGCTATCCGAATAGTTTGTAAGATGCAAAAGGAATAGGAAAATACTTTAATATGCATGTACCCACGTACATACATACCGCTGTTCGTAAGTATTCGGACAGTCAGAATTACTGAAAGTCATTTTTGCATATCTTGTTAATAAAAACAACCTGTTGTATTCAAACTTTTACCTATTCTTACAAACAAGCTCGATGAAGTTTCCGATGTTATCCATCCTTCCATATATCAGCCACCGATGTTGGCGTGGGTATCCGCACCTCTCAGTCAAGTGGACTCTCCATATATTATCAAATTTCTTTGCAGATTTGTGATGTGTGTTTCGAATAATTTTCTTGATGACGAACAAAATTTGGACCCGAAAGTTTTATTCTTGAAAAACAGGGCATTGTTTTCGGAAATGTGTGAAAATATGTCTTCGAGTCCTACAATCTCACTCACAACGGTACCGCTAAAATTACCTCAGACCGCAACTGAGTGGACATTATATATCAAGCGGTTTCCGCTTATATAAAATCACTGAAGCAACGTTATATTGATTCATATTTTAATATCGAAGCTTCATTGAAATATTATGTTTCGACATTTTTTCACTTTACATTCGAAGCAAGTTTAATAAAATATATGGGCATATAAATATGTAAGATTATGGCAGGCTTAAAAATAACCAACGTTCCAAGGTTAGTTCTAAACTTGACGATTGTTAATTGTGCGTGCAAGTTTAATCAAGGTTTCTTTCGGACGAAGTATAAACATATGTAAATCTAATACAAATTGTAGGTCCAGGATCATAGTATTTACGCGTAGACATCATTAACGTATGCATGAATCTTCATCTGTATTTACTTTAGTAGGCTGCAAATGTTTACATTTCAAGTCTTGAGAGTTGAGTCAAGCCTAATGGAAATATTACAGCTTATGTTACGTTCCGGGAGGATGTGAACGATACCTTAATAAGTGTTATGGTGCAATATTACGTAAAATGGACGAGATTATACATACATACACGTAGATACCAAAGCTATACATATTTCTTTGTGGAATTGTTTAATTTCTCAACATAGCCTACTTATAGATCAATACACTTTTCTGGGCGATGCACCCATCTTCTTGATCCGTTCAAGTAGTAGTTAGCATATTGTTCTGTGAAAGGGGCACTATGCGGCTAGATCTGGTGAATAGAGTTGGTAGTTTATAAATTCGATTCCCAATTCGTGAATTTTTGCTATGGCGATCATAGTAACATGTTGTCTTCGTGAAACTAAACTGTTTTCTTCAAATCCGCCTGTTTTTCTTCGCAATTTCTGCCTTCAGGCTGTGTTTACTAGTTATCATAGTCGATGAGTAATGGCACCTAGTACGTTTCCGTTATTGTTTTATTTTTTTCAATGTAAATGACGAACACAAAAAAGGAGTTTCGATCACCTTCGAATATTCTCAATACAACAATCTTTGCTTTTTCAGAGCTGATTTTCAGTATTCAGTATTTCAGCTGTGCTTTGTTTGAAGTTATTAAATAAATTTATTTCGCTTAAAATATTTTGGTTTTCAGTCTTAAGTCAGAGAGCACCCAACACGCGCACCTAAGTTTTTCATACCCCAAATGTATGGGGTACCAAACAACATGTTCTTTGGAAATGTCCACGGCCTTTGGTAATTCTCTAATCTTAATTAGACGGTCGTCCACCACCATTTGGCAAACATTTCCGATGTTATCAGTACGGGTTGCAGTTTTTCGCCATTCATCGTCTACGACTACGACTACGTTTTGGTTACATGGACACCTTTCATATGCAAGAATGACAATTGATTTTTTTCCATTTTCAACAGAAACATCTGAATCAGAATCAGAACACAAACGGCCATTAAACAGCTGAGCGTACAACATGGCTTAAATTTGTAAAAGTATCTTTTAATACATGCGCCACTACAGTATCAGAATAATTTTGATGAGTAAAGCCATCTTGACGTTGAGGCTTGCAACTTTTCGGATTAGCCTGCTACTTTCTTTAATATTTAAAATCCCATGGAATCATATCAATGGAATATCAATTTGTTAGCAGTTTATTGGTAATAAGAACGATGCAAAATATAAAAATAACTATTTACAAGTAGGCTACGTTTACATTTTTGAAATAAAGTATGGCAGTCTACTCTCCGTAAAATAAAATTTGTTCAGCAAATTTATTTCTCACTCTCCAGTATACAATCTTGCAACTATTTCGTTGCTATGGAGCGAAATTGCTGTCTTCAAAAAAGAAAAAAAAAAAGACGACTTTCTGGGATAATATAATTGCGTCACGTTTCTTATTCTCAATATTTCCGCGGAATACCGATTTTAATAAATAAATACGTATATAAGTGTATAAGTTACACACAAAAGAAGGATAGAATTTAACGAAGCACGTAGTTGCACCTGAAATCTAATGCGTTTCTGAAATTTCAATCTTCTATATTTGTTTGAATACTTTTTCATTTTCGATTTGATTTAAATGTTCGAATCTTTTCACGTGCAAGAAGAAATCAAGGGCTAATATATCTAATAACTATGCAAGCTTTTTAATGACATAACTTGCCTGGGAACTGTTATTTTAAGAATTCCGCAACATTTAATTCGCATTGAACACAAATGGGTCAACCTTCGAGTGGCACTTTGGCAAATTCAATATAGAGGCCTAACGATAAACTAGAGTATAAATTAAGAAAGATTTATTTTTTATATTCACATAAATGCAGAAGATTACCGAAGACGCAATAAATAGTACATGCAACTGTCTAATAAATTTAAATGAAAGGTAGAGCTAAAAGGCATTCCAATAAATGGCAAACTAAATGCATGCTGCACCGCCACATTAACTCTTTAACATTTAACATTTATCCGGGTTAATAAATTAGGTACCGTTAGCGGCTTCAATTATCAGGTTTAGTTACTTTCACATACAGATACAGAGAAGTATTACCTCCGTCGAAAATGAAAGTTACAAATCCAGATACAAAAAGGACATATTAGAAACTGGCTTTAGGATTACACAATTTAATTCGAGTATTGACGGTTACTGGTAGTTACGGTTATTTCAAGAACTTAAACTTGTATTGACTTTTGACGTTTTTGATTCGCAAAAATGTCACCCTAAGTAGTGTACGAAAACTGAATTATTTGGTTAATAAAACAATTCATAGTAAATATGCGTTAACCTAATTGGCTGCGATATCAAGAAAAATCTCTAGAAATGTCAATCGGAGTTGTCGAAATCACCAGGATGAATGACGAAATTCAATAAGGATTCGCTTCAATGCAATTCACATAAAAACAGTATACACGTCACACTTCAATTCTGCAAGCTCCAATAACTTTGTCGTAATTAAATATACACAGCGGTTAGAAAAAGTTACTACAAGACAAGTTCTGCACGACTTAAAATTACGTCCAAGTCATTTATTAATATTAATAATATTAATAGAGTAGAAAAATAGAGTATCCTACAAATTATTATGTTTCTGGATGCCTCTCTTTAATTCAAGACAATTTTCTTCAATTCCTACACCTCGCTAGAAAGTTCGACACTTTCCGTGCGCTTCATAGGCGTCATCTGGAAGCGGTCTTTTGGGTGTTCCTCATATATGCGCCCGTTTTTTGAATATAAGTGTTGCAGAAATGATTGTTGAAACGCACCCGATGTTGAAAATATACAACCAAGTTTCTCTTAATGTTTAATACGCTACTATAATAGGCGCTATAAACCTTAATTTTTACGTAACCAAATAGCTTGATTAGTCTTCTAAAAACCTTTTTATTAAAAAATTTAATATCAAAATTAATAAAACTTAATAAAAATTAATAAAATAAAAAATAAATTATGATCCACTAACATTTTCGGAACGTTTAAACTATTACAAAAACTTATTATTCCATGTTCCAATATAAATAAAGAACACAGTTGTACAATGGCAGTTCTACTGTGTATCACATATAAAAAAATATTTTATGACATTCTATTCATTTTATATAAATACATTTGGTAAATATCGTCACGGTTCCCACAAAAACACCATTCACAAATGTTATTTTAGAATACCTTCAAATGAGTAATATTAATAACAGCCAACAATAAGATTGATAACATTCTTTATTCAGGATACTGCTCAACCGTCATGTAAATATCCACAGTTAGAACGTAAACACCAACAACAAAGAACACCGGATGCGGTAGAAAATAGATTAGATTATTTGTTTTCTTCACTAGATTTAACAGCCTTGTAAGCGAGTAATCATTCTACTTAAGTTTTGGCCTTTGGGTATTGTGAGCCCACTTTTCAGAGCCGTATTCCTGCCAATCCTGTGCAGGCGCACAGCAGTCCTGACAGGATCTATATATTATTTCCTTTTCAGTCGTCTGTGTATCAAATGGATTCGGCCATTATAGGAGGGTCCTTCTTCCATCCTTCTGTATTTAGTATTATCGTTTTATAATTCTTATTTAATCTATACTTGGAAGTGATGGTGCTACTGGACTCGCCAGCTATTGGCCCTGCCTTAAGTTCTTGTAACGGCTCGATGGCTCAGTAGTAAGAGGGCCAGCGCTTGAATAGGCAGAGTTAAGCGCTGCATGTTCCATTGGGGTCAGCAAATTTTCTTAGTGGATCCGATACACTCCCGAGACACCATTCGCAGTTGGGCTACAATTAACTGCGCTTCACCCTTTACAATGAGGGATATTAGGTCATCAATACATCTTCGGTAATGAAGGCCTTCGTTGGACTAACTTTACTAGTTCGTCGGCAAAAATGAGGAATAGTATACCTTCCTGGAGGCATCTACCTCCCTTCTCACCTTGATACTGGTCTTCCTCAGAGATGCGTTCCTCCAGTGCAACTTTTATCCAGCGACAGTTCTTAAAGAAAAGTTAATCTAAAGCTATACTAAAGAATTCTTCAACACTATAAAACTTGAATTGGTGGAGTATTCTTTTTAATTCCAGCTTAAAACTACTTAAACTTAAATTAATCATACGATAAAGTAATTTAGGATACCTCTTACTCGAAAAAAATAGATTTTCTCGAAATTATCATGGGATCCGGCTAATTAATCCGGCCACGTTACTTAAATGAACTTCAATAACAACGTCAACCACAGGTTACAGTAGATTGCTCATCGTGTTTATAAACTTCATCCCTAGTAAATAAGAGATCTCTTTTCTTCTCTAATTTTCAAGAACCAATACAAATGTAAAATACGAATCTTTCATGGTATGAGATTCTCTAGTGCCATAATTTTTGAATAAATTAAACCAGGTTATAAATCTTACCTCATTCGATTGAAAGTAAACAATAGACAGATTACACAGCTTAATAATCTATCAATTAGTTAGCAGCATGTTTATTTAGCAATTGTGCTGCGAAAACATGAAAAGCAATGTATTGACCACATTGTACTGACGCACAAATATAGTCCACAATTCTATTGGTTTATTTGGGAACTGTTGATTTAATCGGTTGTGATTCAATTTACCATTATCAGTGAGATATAAATACGTATATTACGTCTAATACATGCTGCTCCTTTAAAATATTCTTGTTGATAAACTTTAATGTGCAGAATTCCTTTTTCTAAATTTTGTCCTTCTAATGCAATTGTTTTGGAAAGTTAGTTACATATGTAATAATATTGTTTTTTGTTTGTGTTAAATATACCCGTTTAAACTAATGATACTGATTCTTAAACGTTTTCCAAGTTCTCATACATTAAATTTGCAAATATTAGAATATTTTTAATTCTCGGATAAGTATTGTTACGAATAAATAAATTGGGATTAATCGATTCCACCAAAGGAATATTAATGGACTCTTTTTATTTAAATGATTAACAATGTAGATTATCAAAATGGCAGAATTCGAATACTAACCAAATCCAATTCGATTTTGATATTTCATGAATATTGAAATAAAAAAAAAATAAAAATTAAGGCCCAAACGAATGCATTTCACCAAAAAAAGGATGTCCCAACTTTTTTTTCCCCATATTTTTAAGTTGTTATTTTTTTTCCTTTTATTACTTTTTAAATATGTGGAAAAAATTTTAAGTTAAAACACTAAGTATAAATTAAACATAATATATACAAAAACAAAATAAAATCGTGAAAATTTATTAACAACTGTCCAAATGAATAGAATTAAGTTCAACTTACAATTCTTGAAAAAAATTATACGAGACATGTTTATTTTTGGACCTATTTCAGCTGCCTTGGAAATCTTGTAAACACTATTTCTTCCATTTTGTTCTAAAGTTTTTAACAAATGATCTCTATGTAATTATCTGGCAATCTCTGATAAGTATTTTATAAATCTTAACTAAAAAAAGATGTACATCACCTTTGCAACGCGATAGTTACAAATTAAGAATCTCTCAAATGTTGTATACCTACTTTCAGACTCTTCTCAGTATTATAAATAATTATGCAGTACTGTATAAAAAAATAAACATTACAGGTGATGCTTGATGTATGTATACAAGGATAGCATACTTCCTAGAAAGTTATATTTGTCTTAAATCCTTGAACACCAATATAAACAAATTAACACGTATAATGAAGAAACTTGCGAATTCACGATAACGTAAGCATATGATGCTGTCGACCGTTATATCCTGAAGATGCATAATAAAAGAAATAAATGCAATATATTCTGAAAAGTTGATTTAACAATCACTGCGGACAGCAGTTTGCTTAATAGGCTGCTAGCAGTTGAAACCAACAGCAACAATAACAACTTTGCTGAGTAAAGTTAAGTTTCCTAACGTTATTACTGTACTTTGTTTTTGTAAAGTAAGTACATAGAAATTGCGACCAACGGAATAGAGCTGCTTTTACCAGGCACAACAGAGCCGAACTAGGTTATAGGGCACAAACGTGACTTAATCATTACTCTTATTGTGGAATGGGTGAACGTAATTAGAAAGATCTAACGTATTTCATTCTCCTAAAATAGCGACATTAATTAGTCAGTAAAGTGTTTTCAAGAAACTCTGGATAAAATTAGTGGAGCGTTCGTAATGAAATGCCTCGGTAATTCTACTCTCAAAACGGGTAGCTGTTTCTGAAATACAGGTAAAAACTAATTTGAACTAAGTGTCTCTCTATACTTTTTACAGATGGTAGTACTCTACTGTGACATAACATTATACGTAATTGGAATACTAATCTTTGTATTCCTGCCAATTGTTATGTTTTCTTTTATTGTGGTTCCAGTTACATGCTTCGTTAAATAGTACTTTCCCCGTTCTTTTATACAGAATGTCCCGAAATTCTGGAATTGTAACATTGTTCCTATCGTGTAAAACTGCAAATACTAGAAACGTAATACACCATATACAGAGTAAGTCACATATGACGTACCAGCTATCTGAGCTATCGAAATTCAAAATCTTTTCAATAATCTTGATCGTAACAGTTGAGACAGTGATTATAGTGATTAACGCTTATTTACCTTAGCTTACAGAGTAAAAGTCGACACTCGGGATGCAGAAATTCGACGTATTAGAAATACTAAAATAAATATTGAAGAGTGATATAACGCAAAGGGCGAAGAACGCTATAATTAAAAAAATGCATAAAATTTCTCTTATTTGTAATTAGGCTGTAACTTGAAAACAAGACGAACTTGAAGACGTGATTTTAGAAAATTTTCATTTTCAACGCAACGGATGTGAAGCTTATTTAACAATTTTTTAAATCAGCACTTTCCAGAGGTTGGACGACATTATCCATTATACTGTCCATTATAGTTCCGAATGATCTCTTTAGATTTTGACTTATACAGTTATTTAACAAAAAGTTTATTCATATGACCTTCATGATAATATCGACTTAATAAAACAAAAAGTTAGGAATGGTGTAGATGAAATTCACACAATTGGCCGCAGCGATACTCTTCAACGATGTTAGAATTAGGATCGAAAATTGTAGTTTCATTTCATTTTTTAGTAAAAATTTGTTTTTCCTTTTTAAGTTTCTATTCGTCCAGTTTTCTCATCTAATATTTCAACTTCTTTTATCCAAGTACATCGATCATTTTAAAAATATCTATAACACAATAACCTTTCATTCTGAACAGCAACACTTTGGCGCGGTATGAACGAAAAATTAACTTTACCCGAAAGCAAAATAGTTTTTGCTCCAATTCTCCAATTCGAAAATTTCTGATCCATCGTACCTATTGTGAACTCGATGCGAGAACACACTGTATATGAAATGTTGTATCAATCCAATGTGCTAATTTTGTATCTTGCTGTTTATTTCATTTAAACACAAGGAACATTTTCGTGTACGTCTACATAAGCAGATTGAGATCAGCCTATAAAATTGTGAGTTTATTTATAGATTTATTGTGTGTTAACTTTAAAAAAGAATAACATAACCGCTTGGCACTAAATTACACTCAGTATTACATTCAAACCAAAATATATTTTAGATTATTACAACATTTTGGAGAATTTTCTTAGTAATCTACGATACAGGAATGAATTTCGTTAAATAGGTGTTTCTTGAAATAGTTTATTTTAAGATAGAACCGACGTTAAATAAACTGTATATGCATGTCGGTATAAACACGAAAAATAAAGATATTTTATACCAGAACCGTACGGCATAACTCAGGAATTTAATACTTACGTTTTGTTTATATAAAACAGTTCCTATTTCAATTATCTCGTTTACAAGTATGTCAGGTATTCGTAAGTGGAATTTACTCATGGAAACATATGCCTGACATTAAGGTGGTAAATTGTATATTTGGTACAGCCTTGTAAATTGCAGTAATAGGAGCAAAATATTCGTATCACTAGCAGTTCCAAAAATGTAGTGATTAATGGTGGTGTATGAGCTTTCTGATAACTTTATAAAGTTGTTTGTTGTTCGGAATCTTAACTTCGTAATTTTGCCCGATGGATTTTTCTCATGCGTTCGTGACTTAATCAGGTAGCTTGCTACATGTGGCAAATGTCTTGTTTTTATTAAAATAAAACCTCGACGTTTCGCGAGAGACATCTTCAGGGAGATATGGCACGATTCAAACTCGGAACAAGTCTTAGTTTCAACCAATTCTGACCGTAGAAGCCTACGTTTTTATTTCAATATAAAACTTTATTACGAAAGGTAAATAAATAAATAAGAAATACAACAATAATTATCATACGGCAACTTTTAAATGGTTTACTCTACTGAAAAAAATAAACATTTTAAGATGTTTCACTTTGATGTCGCTTGGAATTGAAGCACGCTACGCCTTTCAGTAATTACATTAATTTCATTTATATACGGTTAAACTTAAACGGGGTAGATATAAACATAAAGAATTCACCTTACTCAAACAATTCAGGATACTTTTCACGTTACACGTTTTACAGATTAGATTTGACAGAAATATAATTTTCTACAAAGGAAAAGAACAATAGAATGGGTAAATTAAAGCGGATTATGTATAATCATCATTTGTATGAACATCTCTTCTCGACAAAATAAGAGGGAGACGTCGGAGTCCAATTTTATAATATACCCAAACTTGTAACATTAAACCTAAAACATAACACAGAGATCCCCAAAAAGTTATAAATGCATCAAAGTCAACGCATTTCTAGTTTTTTGAGCATTCTTTTTCTGTAACCAGCTAAAAAAAAAGTGAAAAATTAAAGTAAAAAAAAAGAAGGACGAAAACATGTTAAGCGAAAGAGCGGTTCAGGTAATGTAGTAATAAAAAGGATAAAATACAAAAGGAATTTGAAATACATGCGCAATGCATATGCTTTATAAGAATTATATAGACTGTCTCACGAGGAACTACATCGATCGATATATGAAGGAGCATATTGTTATAATTTACAACACGCTTAACTGTCATTAGCGCCACGTATAGTCGTTTCAGTGTTTCCAGTCGTTGAACGTTAAAATTCCTCCGGGGGATACGACCACAATTTCAATAGCTTCAACTCCTTTTATCTCGTACTACCTAGATAGCGAGCGGATTAGGATATTAAGTTCAGTCAACCACGATAAATAACATCTCTTTTGTTCACTTCCTTCAAATCCGAAAACTTCCGATTAAAAATATTCTTTTTTCCCCACAACAATCTCCAGAATATCTCAATTGTAATTTCGTAAGTTAAATGCCGATCGGCAAATAATACAGTTGGAGATGCTGTTAAGAGTCATACAATAGCATAGAACCAGTGCTTCAGTTGCGTCCCTGTGTCGCTTGCATTATAAATAAGAGTACCACTATTATCAAAATATAAAAGAAACGCACAAAAAGGAATACATTTAGGTACATTTTACCATATATACGTAGAAATACGTATAAAATATTATATTAACGTTTAGCTGTAGGTGTAAACCAGTCTTGTAGTGCTGTTAAACTACTTTTTCACTATTTTCTGCGCGTGTTACTATAGTAGCCGTTGATATGTATAACGAAAACAGCAAAGGGCCGAGATTAGAACCCCACGGTGCTCTATTTCCGCAGTTATCCGTTCTCAACTAACTTCATAACCGTCGCACTGATGATGATTTGATAAATATGCATTGATCCATAAACATACCTACAGTGATTTTTCCTTTTTCCAGAGCAGAAATAATCCCCTCTCAAAGCTGGAACACGGCACGAGATGTTGATGTAACCTTTTTGAAATAATAATGTACTTCATGTTGACTGACAGACACTGATTTTTTACTCTTTACTTTCTTCTATTACAATTTTTTCACTGAATAGTTGTCTAATATGTAATCGACAGTATCTGCAGAAAGCTATCATAAGCTGCATCTGCTAGATCAACTTGAAAATCAGTAGTCATTAATTCCAGTTTTAGCGAGTGCATACCATCAGGCAAAATAATCCTTTTCTCCCATCTTGGCTTCTTAGGAGAGACCTCTGAAATTGGATCTGATACTTTCTGAGTAAAATGGTCTGATGGTCTGTGGTGGTGCCAATTGTCGTCTTTGAAGTATCAGTTAGTCTGGTTGGGTCATCTATGAATTTATATAAATTGTAAAGTTTAAAAGCACCAGTGAGTCTGTTGGCTTGTGTCTCTTACATATATCGATGTTAAAATCTTCATTGATAAGAATAAATATAAACCCGATATGCTCAAGACGTATAAAAATTCTTCTCCTTCCAAAACTCCTTCCAAATTAAGAAATTATTCAGAGTGCAAAATCAATTACTCGATCGCAGTACAGGCGACTGCTAGGGACCACCTCCTTGTAGTAATAACAATGGTAACATCCATCCTTCGTTTTAATTTTTCTCGAAATTGTCACAAATATGCAACAGTTCCACTCGACTTCTAGAACTTATAAAAACTTTACCTATTACCGAAAAATCGTTTATCTATCAAAATAAATCCCTTATTAGCTTTAACGCGTAAAGACAAAACATGCAGAACGTAATTCGAGCAGCAGAACGTTGTAATTATCGCAGATTACCCCCCATTTAAACGCTCTCGGCAAAAAAAAAAAAAACAAATTAAACTCTTCCCTCGCCAGCAGTAAAAAGACCGCTTTTCTGAACGCAAAATAAATGCTTTACACTAATGAAGAGGATCTACGGATTCTGGTGCTTCCCCCCTTTTATGTACGTTTTCCTACGCTGACGCTTCTTTTTTCCGCATCTTTTTGTTCGTTCTTTTCTAGCGCTGCAGATCCGGAAAATTAAATGAAAAGATACTCTTAGATAGTACGATTTCATTTCCTTCCGGATGATACCGTATGTGGAATACAGGAGTGTAAATCGCCGTGCAGCACATGTTTGTGAGAATCTAATTCGAGTGCTGTAAAATATACATCGGGGTGAAATTCTCCAATTTTGTTTAATTCCGTAAAACATTCGCGTAGGACGATTTCCAGGGAATACTTTTTAATTATAATAATGAAATGTATGTACGAAGCTCTATTTCTGGTCTTCGTAAGTGATCACTGAAACCATTGCCGAAAATATGATAAATTTTTATTTTAATAACGTATATAATTCTCTTGCAGATTTGTCTAGCCAGTTTCTGTAGAAGTGTCGAATTACCATTTTTGTGCAAATAATTAAATTGTAAAAAAATATAAAATTGAACTGTGGATTTATGGACTAAAGCTAAATCCAAAGTAAACAATTCCATCTGCACAAAGGATTCGAACAAATAAATATCGAATTATCGATTATTTTTACAAGTTTTCGAAGATTTTGAAACGGGGAGAGGTAAATAACCGGTAGCATGATGACGTATGGACTACAGTTGGTAGTGAGCTGGTAAAATAGAACCGGTAACATCGGTTCAGTTAATTTTTCAGAAAAAAAAAATTCAATCTAAATGTGCGCCAGATTGTCTTTATATATCAAAATTTTTCGCTGCGCCGTAAAATGCGAGTTTCGCATTTTACGGCTTCTATTAAAATCATCAAGTATACAGTGCCCGACACTTGATTAATCCCACATAGTGATTGACGTAACTTGGCACGAAGATCACTGGTTATATTCGTAAAACCAAGCATATACTTAGATTACACATTCAACAACGTTTCCGCTAAACTAAATATCCTACCGCTAATATTTTTGTTATTTTTAAATGTTTTATTGTCATTTCTGTTGCGCCACTTGATTACCCTCACTATATTTTTTATTAGTAGTTACCCGGGAGGCCGTAAAATAAACGAAAAAAAAAAAAAAAACTGCACAAGAAACACCTCCTGCTGGAATATCATAAGCAAATCCGATTAAAATTTGCTCGCGTTATCGTCAGTGATGAAATGAAGTTTAATTCGGAAGGACCTAATAGCTTGTAATTTTCACGATTTCAGTTGGCAAAACGATTTATATCATGTAGTCGAGCTGAATCAGTAATGGTTTGTAGTGCGATTTCAAGTCGAGGAACGGTGAGACTAAAAATTCTGGAAGGAAGATGGGCTGCTCAAAAGTACATGGAGTTGCTCCGGAGATATTGACTGAGATTTAAACATTGTATTATTTCCAAGGAAAGTGTACGAAATTTTACTGCGTGTCCAAACTAATATAAACGGTAGTGTATATGAAAGTGTGCATACATGATACTAACTAATAAAAATGCAGATTACAAAAAAAGTAAAATGTTTCCCTATAATTTACAAAGCCTTAGGGAGTATTCAAAAAAGAATTATAATACCCTTGGTACTTGTGGGCGTGTAATACTTGTACATCAGCTGGTGATGTAGTTCGCTTGTGGTCGACTACATGAATTAAACGGTTTCTCTGGAGCTTCATTATATATTTTCATCATAATATTTTATGATCAAATTTATTAATTAAAAAAAATAAATCTCAACGGACGTCAGTTTAACTGTGTAGAGTGGTTTATAAATGCCATTATTGTATACTGTAACCATAAACAAGTTGAATTATCTCTATTCGTTCAGGGAAATAATGAAACAGTAAATAGAATTTGTGCACTGTAAGAAATGTATCTAATTTTACATTACATTTATGTAATGTAAATGCCATATTTATAATCTATAAATATATTAAACTTTAATTTGCGTTTCGTTCAGCTGAAATGTCTAAAAATGTATTTCATCTGTTATAGATTATGACCAATTTCTCGTCTACATCGGGAAGTCGTGATGCAACAGACGAATTTACCAAGGAAAAAGGACATATAATTGTGCAATTTAAGAACCTATAAGCTCCTGTAATACGATTTGACACCACAGCATTACGATGTAAATAATTTTACATACGTTTATATCACTGATTAGTAAATCATTAGGACTATTTTAATTGAATAAATATCAACAAAGGACCTATAACCTGATGTTTTACATTTAGACAAACGATTTCGTAATATGTCATTATTACTTTTCATTGTTTGGATAATATAACCAAGTTTGGATAGTAGTAACACAATAAATAAAATATTATGTTGTTTCTGCTGCACACAAGACATAAGAATAAAAGAACGACTTATTCGTACAAAATTCAAGTTTCAAATATGCGAGCTAATGTGGACGTTAGTCTTCATTTTGCGCGATTCACTCGTGCAGGTTGGTATCTTCCGAAAACGACAGACATGTATGTGTTACATACACATAAACAACATGTTCTAACAATAAATTGGTTATGCAGAGAGACAGTATTTTAAAAATGGATTAATCGAAAACATATTATTTTATATTATTTTCTTACGGTTTTACGCATCTTTTAAATTATATAAACACAGCATTAAAATCTAAGGCTAAAAATCCGAACTGACAATTATCTACTATATAGGTTCAAATTTTAATCAAATTTTCGTTGGGAAAATATACCGGTCTTGTTAAATTAAAATTAGCTACAATCGCTTATTGAATTAAGGATCTTTTAGAAAATCAAACAGATGAGGAGCCATTGCAGAAATTAAAAGAACTGAAAGTTTAGAAAATGGTTAGATTTACACATAAAGGATGTTGTGATTCCGGTTGCTGATATTTCTTCGCCGATATGTATTCTTATTTTTTTATGCGAGATGAAGTAACTCAAATAACATTTTAGAGTAACTCGACAACAGCTTCGGTCTTAAGTGATATTCGGTGCCAGTCTCGCGATTGTTTCGAAGAAAGTACCGCGAGAATCTTCTGGAGGGGAAGATATTTTATCGCATTGCGACAGACTAAGTGCCCTCAATCTAACAAGGAAACCCGACTGGATCTGATAGTTAAAGAATTCTTTCAAAAAGGAAATCGATCAGTATGTACCTAGGAAGTAAACATTTGAATTTTATATACCTTGGCTAATACGAAGACCGGTATATTCAGGCAACGGAAATGTTGCTATTTTGTTATTATAGGCGTAAGAGTTATAAATGTTGTATCAAAACATATGTTAAAAAATAATATTTGGTATTCGTTTATTTAAAGTTTATTTTGAATGGTAGCCAATATTTGAAATAATAATATTTATTCGATCATTTGCAGGAATCAATAACAATGTAATTTTTCAAGGATTTCGTATACATTGACGAATTTACGCATCGAAATGGTAGAAAAGGTCCACTATGCGATTTACTGTTCATTTAGTGTTGCTGTTGCTAAGCAGGGAGGTTGTATCTACAGATTCATTTATTTTAGGAAATTAGTATTATTATTATTATACATGTATCCTTTCCATTCAAATACAAATTTGATTGTAGAATTGCAGTGATAATACTTTGTAATAAATATGGCTTCCTAAAATGAATGTATGGAAGTAAAAGGAATGTACAGAAGTAACCTTAGCATAGCAGCATAGCATAGCACTCAAAAAATATATGAATTTAAATGAAAGGTATAATATTTTTCACTAGAAATATCGCTTTTCTTTCATTGAAGTAAAATCTTCTTTACTCTAGTACAATTACTATATTAAATCTAATAACTTAGAGCTTTGATTGAAAAGTGCGCCTTTTCAAATTAATTACTAAAGAGTCCAAACGATGTGCCCGACCATCGCGCACATCCGGATATTTCTGCAACAATGTAAACATGTTAGGTAAGTTATTTATGTTTTTTCTTAACGTTTTGTAAAGTGATTCAATATATTTATTTTTAAATAAGCGCACTGTTATTCTGGTAAACTCTCTCGGGCTCGGGCACATCGTTTGGACTCTTTATTAATTACTCTTCCATTCAATTGAAATTTTGAATGCAGCAATAATATAAATATTTCTTTGTGTTTAAAAGTAAGTATTTATTTGGTTCTATTAAAAACTACCAGTTCGTTGAGGTAAAGCCCATAGCTTTGAATGACAAAAACCTTTCTATCAGTGTAGAATACGGAAATCTACCACCAATCGCAGTTTCAGATTGAGCCTTTTCATTCATTCATTGTTTTCATTGTATTATTCAATATTGTAAGTAAAGTGAAAAGCATAAAAATAAATAAATTTAAAATAAAGGTGATGAATGAAACTAGAACAAATAGACAAACTTCGGAGCATCTGAACAAAAAGTGGAAATAATGATGCTGAAATAAACAACAAAATACGAAAAGCAGATAATGGTAATTAATAAATAAAAAGAAAGCAAGAAACCAAAATGATAGTACACCTGAAAGCGAGAGGAGTAGTAAGAAGAGATAAGCTGAAGCTACCTCCATACTGTCACTATTATTGTGCAATAATATTGATGGTATGAAAAGTGATCAAAAAACAATTCATTTTTTTGCGTAATATAAAAAAATTAATGATAATGTAATTAATGTTGCCTTCAAATGACACAATATTAGAGAAAATTTACAAAAACAGTCACTGAGTTTCAGTTTGAGTCACCTGCAAAGGATGTACAACGGATTATCATTGTTCTTCTTTTGCGGGTGACCCCACAAGCTATAAAGAAAGTATGTCGGAAGAAAGAACCCACGAGAACAGAAGCAGAGAAAGACCAACAATAGTGAAATGCAGTACGAAACATTATTAAAGAGAAGAACATGAGCAGACAGAAAACACCCAATCGCACTCGTACAGAGAAATGATGAATGCAGCAATGTTGTTAAACCATTGGCTTGTTCACCAAGACACATCACGTTATTTTAGTTTTCTTTTCAGGGGTCACTTAAAAAAAAACGAACTAAAACATTGTTACACTGCAAAGAAAACGCCCTGTTTACGTCTTTTCATTTACAATTTTGAACAGTGGCTGTTTTCCTTAAAACAAAAAACATACGCAACATCTTTAAACCAATAAATAAAGTCCAAGTTTCTATACAACAAATTAAGTAGAGATATAATATGGAAGTCTGGTGTGACAACACCGCGAAAATAATGCAACGCAATGTATTAACTTATTCGAATGGGTCTCCTGAATTAACTCATTCCAATAAGTTTTCATGACGAAGCTCGAAACCCGCAATTTCAGAGATAATCGTAAAGACATAACTCAAAATAACTCAAAATTGTTGGTGCTGTGCACCCGGCTGTCTCTCCACCGACGAACAACAATAATCTTTTCCGTAGCTTGCCTAACGTCGCACGAATGTGGAAATGTCGGTTTCCATCTCAGTCTCGCTCGTTCGCAATCCTAATTGAACGCAATCGCAAACCATACCAGCCCCGGCTGACTCCTATCGCGCACAGGCCGACACAAAAGCCGCTGCCGCCAAAACAAAAGAGATTGCCGAGCTAAATCCAGTTAACTCCGATGTCTCTAGCGTGTATATGAGAGTACGTGAGGTGGATGTGGGATAACAACGGATTTTGCTATTACTAACGCTTTTGATCGCATGTAAAACGTGCCATAGTGCCGTATATGTCCACGGCCATATATGGAATATCTATGTATACATGTAATACGTTTACATATAACCAGATACTTGTGAGCGATATGAGCACTGTTCGGCGGAATGTAATCAAAACTGTAACTGGAAATAAAGCGGCAGGGAAAATGCATATATTGGTTAGACATCACTGCTTCCACTGTATGCATATTGAATGGAAAAATCAATAATTTAATCCATCAGATATGAACATTTCTATACAGTAAAAATATGTAGTTTCCTGGGATGTGGAGCTTATTCTCCATACATATTGAAAATAACATCTATTTATTAGACATTTCTTGACTGAAAGTCTGGCTAAGCCGCTGAATTCAGAAGATCCTTGAATGGTAACAAGCAAAATTTAAAAAAAAAGATATTTATTATAAAAAAAGAGAAATATTTTTCATCGAAAATTATAAAGAAAAAAAAAATAAATAACAATCAAGTAAACAAATGCAATTCTTTATTCCGATTTATTTATTTGTCAATCCTGGTTTGCAATCTCAACTATTAATTAAGTTAGCAAGCAACTGTACTGTCAGTTACAACCTGCTTTTGATTTAATTTATAAATGATTCATTTCGACGATGGTCTCCTTTGGATCTTTTTGCATTTTTTAGCTGAACTAACAAGTACTAATAACAATTGACTTTTTAAGATACTACAATACTAAAACAACGTAGCTAGTACATAGGTATTACTTACTTCTTCAAAACTTGTTTAATTGTAGCTAGATTTCAGAAAACAAATTAGTTATTTGCAGCTTTGTGGCATCTAATAATAAATTTTTGGATTCTTTAAATATATTCTCTCATAATTTTCTTATCAACATATTTGAATGAAATTCTGGATAAGACCATTTCAGGAAAAAGTGTGCATAAACTAAAGAAAAGTCGAATACGGTTTGTAATAATCGTAGCTTTCGATGACCATCACTAGATACTGGCGTAATAAATGTAAGCGTAGCCGAATATCCGTCTTTGAATAGAACCGTCGCCACTATGAAACGACATTAGATAGATTTCTAACATGGTTTTGCTGGGGGGTGCTATATAATTTTAATTGTACTACTTTTAAACATCCCAGTTGAACATTTGCAAAACATCCTTCGCGGAAAATACAACATGAGAAAGCTATCAGCAGGATGAGCGCCACTTCTATTGACGAATAATAGAATCAACGAAAGTCATGATAACTCTAACACAATGCTTGAACAAGTTTAATTACGGGCGAGTTTCTACTGAATTTATTTATGTGGTCGTACGCAGGCTACACATCACTATAGCCGGAAACCGAAGGTTCCATTCCAAGACGTCCAAGACGATTCCATTTGCATTTTCCATCAAACTTAATTGATTACTTGGAGATTGGAAGGGTAATCATCACAGAACCGCACTAAACCGAAAAAGTGGTTTATTTTGCAGAGTTCAACAAATTCTATTACAGTAGAACGTATTCTGAATTATCAGGTTGTCCGGATTTTCGAAATGAAATAATAAAACGGCTGGTAGATGTAATCAATCTTAAAAAAAAAAAAACTTGGAAAATTCGTTCATAATACTTTCTGATGGCTGCAGAAGTAGAACACATAAATAAAACCACAGAAAAAATTTTATCATCATATTTTTAATGTTGTCATATTAGTCTTTAGCTTAAAATAAATATTTTGAAATTCCATTGAAAAATATACCAGAAACGGTAAGCCAGTAAATTATGGCTAAAAACGGTAAACTCTTTGATCATATTACGATCAGCATCAATGTTTTTCGGAACAACAGTCGATTTGGGTCAACTTTCAAAATTCATCGCTGATAAAATTCTGCGAAAGCTGCTTTTTTTGATATTGGTTGGCTGATTGGTCTCCGTTGCCAGAGGTCGAACGAAGCGATTCGAGACGCTGTAGTGTTAGGCATTTATTAAAACCGTTAATAATCATCCAACGACAACCTTTACTAAAATTTCCTCGTTTTCTTTTAATATTTGCTGTAAACAAAATATTAGGCCGGTTTCTGTGTTGTGATTGCTTCAACAGTAATAAATGTAAAATTTCGCGAAAATAGTCATGTGAAATCTCATCAGTACGAACTAGTGGTCGTTTGTACAAACTTAAGATGCTACCCCCGTATGTGCAAGTGAGAATAAAATGACCTACATTTTTATTACCTACTTCGATTACCTAATAACATTATCGTTCAATAACCCGCTTTGTATTAATTCTTCCGTTCTAATAGCTCGCGAAAATTCCACGGAATACAATTATATAAATCAAAAACTGGAGAACTACGAAAATATAATTACGTAGAACGAATAATGGCTTTAAGCAAACAACTTCCATTAACGCAAATAAACGCCAAATATACGTAGCCGATATTAATAATTACCGAGCGGTTTATTTCCAGAGCAGAAAGCAAGTTTCGCGTTTTGCACATTCGGCTTATTCTGCAGTTTACAGTGTCGTTTCTACGTACTGGAATTTCTTAATTCGCCTGACTCGCGCGCATTATTAATAGATAAACGGATAGATATCGCATTCTCGCCGACTTCAAATTAAACTGGAACATTTAATTAGGGGCATACACATGCGAGAGTAGTCGCTTTAGGGCCGCGGTTATACCACCCCGTATTACGGTTAGATTTATGCCTTTTCATAATGAAAGTTCCACGAGGGGTTTCTTAACTAACTGCGATCATATTTTCAAAGCCGTGTTACTAAACGACACCAGCTCGGAATTCTTTTCACAGGCAGTGAAAGCTAAAATTTAAGTAGGTATTTGCACGAAGGTGTGAGACATTTAAGTACCAACAATATTCGAGTAAGTCCTAATGCAGTGACTTGGTTGTTCTTTAACTGTACAGGATGTTCCATTAGGTTTGTAAGAAATTTTGGACATACAACCCCAAGTAATATTTTTAAAACATCGTAATTTTACATTTGCTAGCCAAATTAGTTATGATATTAATTTAAGTCGTAATCGTTGGTTAAATTGATGTCAAAAAATGTTGATTTAGCTACTTCTGTTAATATCAAAAAAGCTATATTTGGTCCCTTTTATAGAAGGGTACCAATGCAGTTCTTCTTGATGGATATTGCAATGGAAACGAAAGAGAATGCGATCCAAACAAACATCAACCTAGTCATAAAGTGTTTAGTTCCACATTTAGCAGACTTTGGAAATATGGTAATCTTGCTTCGTAAAGAGTCATCGATCGAGAACTGTTGTATCCGTATCATCGTTCAGACGTTCAGGCATTACAGCTTGGGGATATGCAACAACTATTAGCATTTGCCGTTGGGTTCTTCAATGGAGTGCATAAAATGCGAAGTTCTAATGAATGAAGCTCAAATAATTGCTTAATAGATAGCTCTTATATATCTTAATACCCTTTGGACATCCCGGTATTTGGGCGGAAATTGAGGTGGGAAAAATGGATAATAAATTTCGAAGGGGTAACGCGGAGGTTACATAAAAAAACACGAAGAGTTTTCTTTATGTAACCTCTTTCAGGTTTCCTTTCAGGACGTTGTTGTATTCTGTCTTGCGTGAAGAAAGAAGAATAGTTTCTAAAATGCTAATTCATGATGAATGTTGTCATCTTCATGTTCAAATGAAATTTAATGAATACAATATCAATTTTTCCCCGCATATTGTCCACCATCCTATACAACTTGCATATCTTCACTTCGTCCAATCATAGTACATATTTTCAGTAATCTATGAGCCACTCCACGGTCGATTGCAAATCACATTCGAATTTTCCGGTTCTATTCATTAACAAAAGGGCTTTTGCGCGCAACTCTTTCAAGTAACACTCTAGAATAAATTCGATTGTTTTTCTACCTTCAGAATCAAAGTGCCTCATTTTAATTGTCATGAATGAGATGAATGTGAACTCTTTCAACGTTTCCCTCAGTTAGATCCACTAGTTTACACCTTCTCTTAGAACATTTCTCCATATACGTCACTTACATGTACACATTCAACGTCTCCACATGCACTTGCTACTCAAACCGCCAAAATCAAATGTACGCCTAACAAACAAAGAATGAGTTAAATGTTAATAATGAGTGGGAGTTTCTGCAAAAAAAATAACAATCCTGTATTATAATGACGGGAAATGACAATATCACATTAATTAGAAAATTATATTGATATCAACTTCAGTTAACAGAACGCAGATGGCGCAACCAGCATTAGATACTTACATGATAAATAAATTTACACGGATTAAAATTTCAACCGTTACACAATCGCTGTTTTCACTATTTTCGCTATCCACTAGTACAAGTAGTTTAATTTGACATATAAGAGTTTATTAGTATGATCATTAATTTACTTTATCCGTTCATTATGTAATCAGCGTACGTCACTTTCTGTACGCTTGGAAAGTGGCAAGTTGTTAAAATACCTACTATTTATTGTTATCAAATCTGTCGATGTCTAAAAGTAATCGAAATATCATTTTGATAACATGTATAAATATTATTTCCTAAAACAATTTTTAACTGCAATGAGTTCTTAGTTAAGGCGGATACGATTGTGAACTTTCTTGTCTACATTAATGTGTTTTATATGTTAAAAAAACTATATAACGAATAATTTTTGAGATTTTTATTAGAGGAAATAGATGGCTACTGATTACCAAGAATCTTACAGTACACTTGTGCAATAAACTAGGTGATGATGAACCTGATGAGGAGGTTAAAGTAAAGGCTTCGATTTCTGGGTGAATTCTCGTTGCATATTGTGTGCATCGTACTTACAAAAAAAAAAATATATAGAAGGAAATCGAAGCGTTGTCCTTATGTGTGATGCAGCTTCGCAATCACAATACACTAATTGCACATAACAATTTAGTAGTGAAAAAACCTTGCAGTCATCGGTTTCTAAACAATCTAGCCAAAGCTCAAAAAAAATGGCTCCTTTGAGTTGACGCAAAAAATACTTCAAAAATTCAATCGCGATGCTTCCGCCAACGTATACAATGTCGCAATAGGTAACGAAACCTGCGTATATTCACACGAACCAGAAGCAAAACACCAAATACTGTTACAAGGAGAAGGTTTCAAAGTGAATCGAAACCGACAAAAGTTGTTCGTTCACGAAGCGCTTAAAAAGAAAATGAGGAGAAAAAGAAAAATTCCTTTTTTGCTCCGTAAAACAGAGTCTGTCGCTACCGTAGCTCTTGAACTTCGAAAAACAGTAAACGCTGATTGGTATACAACAATTTGTTTGCTTCGAGTTTTCGATCAAAACAGAAAACACAACAGACATCTGTGCATCATCCTTCACCACGAAATCAGCTCTCACACAACACATCGAGCATTTCCTTTTCTCGATAAAAGGGTTTTTTTTCTTGAAATTTTTAGGGTTCCCCTCGTAAATGGAAAGATACGTATATACACTCGTTCGTTAACTGCTCGGCTTCAAAGTTGCTTCCGTGGCATATTTACACGAGATGTACTATTTGAGTTCAATTTATAGTTGGTGAAAGTTCGTTGCATCTGTAGGGTTACGATCGTTACAGGTTCCAATTTCCTATCGATAACCACCAGCGTCCCCTTTCCCGAGTTCGCGAGTTAATTACAAATTAAATGGTACTAATTCGCATTAGTCGTGTTGAACCTTTCAATAATGTATTTTAAAAAGGTATGTAGATGGTCACTAGAAACTTCCTGTCTAATACATCGAAATTTGCAACATGCAAATTGTTTATATTCGCTCACCGATCATTTAGACTTCTTATTTACGAGTTTGTTTACACAACGTGGATTATTTACTTTTTTGCAGAGAAAAAAATTATTTATCTACATTTATAATCGGGCATGCATTTATGAATCAGCTTCTTGCAACATCTAATGACCAAGGTAGAATAAAATTTATAAAGTAAAAGACCAAAAACTATTACAAATGAAGATTATGAAGGATATTTCTGTACAAAAAACATTATATAATTTAGTTTTTTTTTTCCTTTTCAATTTTTATTTCTATAATTATTTAGTTATAAAGTTAAGCGTTTTTTCCTCATTTCTTTTTGCATGGTAATTTATTACATTAACTTCGTGAAGTGAAGAAAAGGTCAGGGGTATGTAAACGACATGCAAAACCTTTTAAAGTTTTTAACATAAGGCTAACAGAACATCTGCTAATGCATTTTCATCACACCTGTCGCGAAGTGAATAATGCATCATAGTCCTGTGTTCCAGAAAAGACGAATTAATGGAGGGATTTGGCTTTTACCATACTTTTTTACTCCTTTTCAGAGAACAAACATGAGATTTGTTAATACATCATACACTCGTTTTTATAAGCAGATAAACGGACAACTTATACCACGACATTTTAAAAATTTCACCATGCTTTTATACCAGTTGTAATACATATGTTCAGGGTATGAACTAACTGTGAACCAATTAATGTTCTATGCAACTTCTCTGAAGTAGTATACATGTGAATCCGTAATATAGGCTATTTTTTTTAACTCATTAAGATCAAGTATAACTAACTTCAGCTGTCTCATGTAATGCGTTCCTGAAACTTTGGACCAACAGGGGCATGTTGTAGCCTACACTAATTTCCAAAAAAGTTTTTACAAGACAGACAATCGTGTTGCAACCGAAAAAACTGTTCAATGTAGGCTTTTGAGCCCGCTTTTGCGATTTGACTGGGTCTTATCTTCTTGAGCGCCGTTATCATAATTTGACATCGAAAACATTTGTTCCTACATCCGATATTCTTCAAGGTACGACTTCATTTTGAATTTTCATTAATGAGATCGTCGATGCATTACTATGTGAATCTACTACTACTTACAGATGATACGAATATCTTCTATAGAATCGATTCTCTTAAAGATTATTTACTGCTTGAGTACGGTCCGCGTTGTGTTGTAATCTCACGGAGCCCGGCGATAACAAGTTACGCTTAAATACCACCAAATGCAACATTATGACTTAACACTCAGAAAGTTGATACTATAGCATTCGGCTACACTATTCGCGACACAAATAGTAAATGTCGCTTTAACAAAATGCAACTTGGAGTAAAATATTTTATGTCAAATTAGTGTTTTCCGAGCATATAAGTAGCATAACTAAGCAGGCTTGTTAAACGAATACTCTAATTTATAGAAGTTATAAGGTTTTCAAAATTTTAAATTGCCTGCTATTACGTTATACAAGTATACAAGTATAAAATAGTTGTTTCATTTACCGTTTCCTAATAAATTATTCTTTTTTCTTTGTTTCGGTCTGTTACCCGTAATGCGTTGATTGAATTTGTTAATTGCATCTTTTTTTTGTTCGAATCAATCATTCACTTTCCATGTTTTGTATTTTTTTATTCTTCAGTCAGCTGACTAATTCTCTCAAAACATCTTACAGCTACTTTCTGATGCTATTTCTAATAAATATGCCATTAACCAAAAAGCTTGATCCTCACAACAATCAGAGGCGAATGAAACTCTGAAGATTATACCGTCCTCAAAGTGTTTTTTAATGAGCCAAGTTTAAAAATGGACTTATTTAATTTAGTTTTCACCGATCGACATTGATCTTCCCAACCCAGCGGCGAATGATAAGGCTAGGAATGTTAGCGATTCGGTTGAATTAATTCCGTTCAAATTTCAAGTTTCCGAAATCCTTAATCTTATTTTGCAACGTATGAAACAATGTGTTTAGTTTTCATTGCATTTAAACTAAAGAGTTTATTAGCACAAAACCGCATAATTATCCTAACCATATTCGCAACTGTTTTTTTATTATTTTTATCTTCCGTGATATTATTAGCATAAAATACAATCATAGAATCGCACAAAAACTCAATCACGTTATTTACAAACAAAGAAAATAGCACAAGGCCCAAAACGGATGCCTGTGGAACTCCTATATTGGTGAACAGTAGGGACAACTTAACCTATTTTATGTTGTCTTTAATTAGGCTAATTTATACAAATTGATCTAGTACTTTCCCTAGAAATCCAAGAATAAAAAGCTTAGCTACCAATAATTATGTAAAAAAAAAGAAAGACATTCCTGAGATATTTAATTTGTCAAAACGCTACTAATTTCGACGCATATTTAATATTTCTTTTGTAAACATATTTCGCTATTTTAAATTTTATATCAAAAACCTACCTTGGACTCTCTTTTCCATCTTCACCGACAGCCGCGATGTCGAACTTGTAGTTTCTTCTTTTCTCACAGTTTAGTACCCGCCTCGCCCTTAATTCGGCATACCCGTCGGCCTTTTTGATGATTTCGAAAGGCGCTTCTCCGTGATGCTTGTTTACTATCCTAAACTCTTTAACGAGAGCTCCTATTGCCCTGATCGCGGGCGTTACTTCTACCAGCGTTTCGTTCTCTTTGACAAGACCGTGGTAACCATCTTCGGAGTTGATGTCCAGTTTTGGACCTGAAACAAAACAGTAATGTTATCTTGTTGTAATTGCCCATATGCAATTGAAGGAAATAATATTATTATATATGTATTCCCTAAAAATTACTTCTTTATGGTAGATGCATTTAAGTCTGCAAGTCAAAAATTATGGGAATGTATCTATTACCATGCACTTTTTCTCAATCGTAACAAGATTTTAGTCGAAATTGGTGAGTATGTGAATATTTATAGCAGTAAAACAGTTCAAATACTGAAGCAGTGTCTCTCAGATTCTGAACTATTCCTAGGAACACAGACAGTTAACAAGAACATTAGCTCGCGACGTTCTTGCAAGATTACCTGATTATTGGGCGAACTATCTAGGTTTAACCTGTAACGAACATTCCCTAAAAATTGACGCACCGTTATTCCTCTTACTGATGATTGTTCTTCCCAATATTTCCTTTGGTATTTTACCGTTCTTATGAATGCGTCCCTTACATATAGTATCTTTCCTGCTGTATTATTTGAATTAATTTTGTCTAGCGTTTATAGAAATGCGGCGATAAGCGATCTGTTCTGTTGCGAATGATGGTGTGAATACGTATCTGTTCCTAAGTTTTCTTCGTACATAGAGCACAATACATACATAATATAATACGTAACTACGTAGGATGTACATACCTGAATGCTCTTGTTGATACTAAAATTTTGAAAATGCAAAGCATTTTCAAAATCTACTAGCATTACAGCAGAGATAATCTTAACATTTTTTTTTACGAGAATTCCTGTATTCCTATGCACGTCTTTGATAAGGCTACCAACACTCGCCCGTTCTGCTGCATTCTCAACGATCCCAAACGAATTTTATAGAACATTCAAAAATGTGACCTACAAAACTTCTACGGAGAGACACATTGAAGAGTACGATTTAACCAAAGATATAACATTTAAAAAAATCAGTTTATTACATTTTTTTTTTGTAATTTCCTCAACAACAAATATGTCATCCCTTCCATTTAATAAATTCATTGGAATTTATTAAATTTTTTAAATTAAAAACGCGACTTTTTAGTATTGACTAAGAAGTCGCGTTTTAGCTAATGAGCTCATCCTGTTTGAAATTACAAATTCTAGTAGTATACATCGCGTTGTAATGTTGCCGTAACTAATACAATAACATATCCTATCAATTAAAATTCAAAGCAGTCGCCTACATATAAAATCAGTTTAAATCTATGACGTTTTATAAATAAATAAATACTATTTTAATTATATTTTAAATTGGAACTGCTGTTAACATTTCCTTTAACAATGGTGTATAGAATATTACTAAATTTATTAAATGCCATACAATCGCTTTGTTTATTTGTCTGTACTAGTTTATAAACAAAATAAATGAATTTGAATTTATAAGTGGGAATTAAATTTAGTTCAAGCAGATTACGACATTGGAATCATTTAATTTCGTAATATACGTGCATTTGTATAAGTATCTAATTCGTTCATTAAAATTTGATTCATAATAAATCGTGAGGATTTCTTTACTAAACTGATTAAAATATAAATAGAAATATGCTAATTAATTAATAACATTATTCGATAAAAAGTATAAACATTTTAGTTTTTATTATCAATAAAAAAGCGTTTTAGATAAAGTTCGTTTCAATCAGACGAAAACACGTAAATAGTACTCCGCATAATGTGAGGCAACTACGATTTAATAATAGTATGTAAGTCGGTTACAATGAACTTCTGGGGACTAGTCGCCTAAACGAGGTTAACTATATTCGAGGTTAATACCATGATGCATGCAAGTACTTAGATGCGATATCTATAAATTCACACACAATTTATTGTATATGCAAATTGGTCATTAAGAAATAAATGCTACTAAAGTAAATAAAACAGTAAATATATCAAAGAAATCTATGTATTGCCATCGCAAATAAGTTTCTGATAATAGAACGTAATCCTTTCTTTCTGTTACTGATTTGTGTAAATATTATCTAGAGGGTCGTAGGAGAAAGTCTACAGCTTGAAAAAAAGGTATCTGCAAAGAATAAAATCTCGATCGACGAATAACTAGTTTTTCGAAAACAAATTAACAAACATAGCTACAGACAATTACTCAATCCGAATCTACTAAGATGTAAGTTACCACGCCAATTTTCTACAACGTAAATATATATTTCAACTTGATTCGAGTCCGTCTAGCCTGCTTGCCGTGTATAACCGGCTTATTGTCTGCAATGAAGATGGGATGGTGCGATGAGATATGAAAAAGGCACGAGTGAAATAAAACTTGACAAATAGTTGTCGCTGTTGACTCTCTTTTCTGATAACTGAAATGTTATTAACCTTTCATGTGCAGTAATACACGGACTAATGCTCTGAAAAATAGAACATGCACGCAATGATAATAGTTTTACATTACAGGTATGTACGTGTACAGTGAAAGAATTTAATGATCGCAGTGTTTGCCATATATGTGGATGCCATATATGTGGATATCTGCCCGGTTGAACATAAAATAGAAAGATCTACCCTTGATAGAAAAATACAAATAGAGGTAGACAGGTAGAAGAAAACGGCAATTAATTACTATTCAATCCAGGATTTTAGGTAAATTCGAACTGTTTAAGAAACTTTATAAGCAGACGGCATAGTAATACATATAAAGAATATTCGAAGGATTTGGTTTACATACTGTTATTGATTACTGTTAAATATCAAATATGTTGATAACAATTTTTTGCCTGCAATAATAGCGCAAGCTCTGAATGTTCCAGTAAGCATCGTAATTAAGATGCGATTTAACATTTTGGAAATAAAAGAAACTTATTCCAAAAATATTTTATTACTTAAAGGAGTCGAAATTACACTGAATCACGAAAAAACATCAGATATGATAAGTCTTCTTTCCATCCGTCGCTTCGAAGCGGCCGATTCCTCTAAAAATTAAAATGCCTGGGGGAAAACCAATAAGTGCAGAAAAACGTTCCATGGTAATTGCCTATTATTAAGATGGGTATTCAATACAGCAAATTACCGAAAGGACACGCATTAATAATAGATATTATTCGAAGAGGTGAATGCGGATGCAGTTTGAGAAACCCGGTACGAGCAGATAACACCTTGCGCAGAATATGAACGCATTAAATTGTTAAGCAAACACACTAGAAGACTAAGGCCTTCTTCATGGCCGTGTTGCAGTAAGAAAACATCTATTTCGGCAGGCCTGGAAGTCCTGCTGGGACTAACGTTGCTTCACATCCACATCCAGAAGCAGGCCATATTGAGTGTCTTCACTAGCTAAGCAGAATGAAGAGATTGACCTTGCGATTTTAAAGGGCATCTCAGAATCCTTGTAATCAAAGTAGAAGAGGTACCCTCACGGTACACGGACGGCTCAAGAATAAGTGTTGGAACAGGTATAGGTGTTAGTGGGCCTAACTACCACTTTAAAATGTCTACGGAACTCGACGCCAACATATCTCAAACAGACACTTTTGTTTTGAACTTGTGCCTCTTAAAGGGCCTCGAGACAGGGATACGAGACGCCAGCATAACCTGCGATGGGTTCCAAGCCATCAAGGAATTCAGCCAACATCCCCATTATTATTCTTAGTTCCCTCTGTGACCTACATAAAACAAATAATAAAAATATAAGAGGACGATCACAAGACCTCGCGCTGGGGCAATGTTCCAGGACAAAAACAGGCGAAAGCATTTATATCAAGCTCGCCTAACACAGCAAAAATAGTGCTATCATTCAGCAAAGGAACCTTAGATTACTGACAGGATTTCTGACAGGTCGTTAAGCCCTAAAATGTCACCTAATCAATCTAAGAAAAGCTGAGAATCAAATATGCAGTCTCTGAAATTGTGTTAATTGTGTTGCCATCAGTCAAGCAACAATATTTCAGTAAACTATTCTTGATATCTACCGGAGTGAGGAAGAGAAGACTTGAAACGAGGAAAAGAATGTAATTTCTGAGGTTGCTTCTCCTACGCCGGTTTGAAAGATTTGAAGCGAATCGAAGATATCCTACAAAAGAAGATAATGTAGAAATAGTACAAAATGCAATTCCATCCGGGGTGCGTGTAATAGGCCAATATGTTGTATTTATGCAAAATAACGACCCCAAATATTCCGTAAAAATAATTGAAATAGGGAATAGGACAGTACTACACTGGAAATAATGAACTGTCCATCGCAAGTTGCTCTCTCAATTCAATCGCATTGTTGTGGGACAAACGTGACAGAAGGGTTCGAAAGGTGCGTCCTACCTCAACTAATCATCTGTGGAACATTCTACAAGTCTCCTGTCTTTCTTAAATAGTTTGAGTTTACGAAAACAATCTCTATTCTCAACAGTAACTAAATCTATGAATGCTAAATATAGACGTAATATTTGGGAACAACCGTTATTGTATTACACGGCCTATTTGTACGTCTGTACTTGTATTTGAATTTATTCATTAAAAATTTATTTTTAATGAATTTTTTTATTTTATATTGAGTAGACTAGGTATTTGCAACATATCCCACAAAGCTGAGATACAGATCGCGTAGCTGTTTCTTTATCGGCAAACATCACGGTTATTAAATTCGTTTACGGTTCAGAAAAATATTAAAATGTAAGTTGCGGGAAAATGGACGGGAGGCATTAGGAGGCATGGACGGGAGGGAATCATCACTAAATTTAGCTACTTTCCATGTGCTTCACGAAATTAGCAGAGGCTAGACAGACTCGTGTTTAGTCGTCTCATGAGAACAGGTTCTTGTTGCCTATTATAAGTAATAATTTCACCTGTCTTCTCTATTCATCACGTCCAACATATGAAGTATTTTTTAATTCAGCATTTATATCAAGTATCTCATTTCAATTGCTTAGTAACGTACGTTTTATCACACTTTTCTAAAGATACGGGGGCCGTCTGATAATTATCCCTATTCGGAGACAAATGGAGGCTTGTGTCCAAAAACCTGCATTATCAACCGTGGATACTATTCTTTAATCAACGTCTGACAAAATTCCGTTGATTCAGAGATTCATTGAGTAGTGTTGTTTTGAAAATTTTTAAAAGTAGGCAAGTCTATACATAGTAAAAGTGGAGTGTTAGTGATTTAATTCAAGTATTTTTTTTTGTTTTCCTAATTTAGTTTGTTTTTTATTTAAATTTTTAGTTTTAATAGCGCTTTTCAAGGTGTTAATTTAAGACATAAAAAGAAAGGTATGGTATATGGAAGATGGCATATTTATAGTATTATTTACAGTATTTATAGTAGTATGTGTCCATAAAAATGCTAAAGCTTGAAAAGCTCAATTTATTTCTATTTTTCTACCCGAAAATAACCTTACATAATACTATTGAGTGTTAAAATTAACACTTGCTTTTTCAAAAAATTTAAAATTAACCAGAGATATTATAACTTCTTTTCTTGGATGCGCGCAGTTTATAATAATTTATAACCATATCGTGTGAAGATTATAAAGATCGGTGAAACGATGAATATCTCAATCTAAAGCACATCTCCAACGAAAGACCCGGTATGGGAAAACTACCAGGGAGATGGGCACTGCGTCTGTTGGTGATTCATCAAAAAGAGAGTCGCCTAATAACTTCAAAGCAACTCGCTAATGTGTCCCATCTTGCGTCTTGAGGTAACGCTAATACTTTTCCCTCAGCTTACTTATATTTCGCAGCAGCGAAATGTATGTTTCGGAAATAGTTACAAATTTGTTTTGTGTGTTGTAATTAGTGGCAAATCAATATCAGCGAATTTAAAATATGTGAAGAGCACCCGCAAGTAATATCTTCTTCGTCAACTACTTCAGATATAAATAGCTCCTGTTGCATTTTGACATGTTTGCAGCATTGTCAATTACAAATCTGTGAATCGTACAACCACAGCTTTTCTGTTAACATTTTTTCACATTGCAAACATTACTTCATCCATCAAATATAATATATTTAAATACGTTTCAAATAATCCGATTATCCGTGTATTCGCCTTGCTCTAACCAGTCAATCGGTTTGTTCTCCCTCAGGTACATTTGTTTAGTCACAGTGTCTGAACTCTGCTCACTCAAATATGAATTATGGTTAACGCAGTAACGTAGTTATACTCCGATATTTGCAAAATTGAAACACATGAAATTGTATCCTTGTTAGCCGGCCTATAAATTCGTAGTAAGCAACATGTTATGCACATTCGAAGCTAATCGAAAATCGTTTAATTGTGCGCGTATTTGGATGAGCGACAGTCAACAATTTGTTCCTAAATGTCCGTAATTAACGCAATATTCTAAAATAAATTAGTAAATTGTACCTGTAAGCCATAATTACACGCATATACGGCTTCGTATAGTTAGTAGACGATTACATTAATTAGTGAATTTCCGAATAGTTAGTCCAGTCTAGATTTTGATCCACATCTACGTCGGTTTCGATACGATTTCTCCTTGTTTAAATTTTCTTTGTTAATTACGTAATTTATCGTTCGGCAATTATTTCAAAATTCAATCAGACTTAAATTCGCTATGTATTGGAGCTTGGTTAGAAATGTATAATTTTAATATACAAAAGTAAATGAAGATGAGAGAAACGAATGGTTGTAAAGACCTCAAATTTAAAGTAGAAGGAAAATAATTAAACTTACGATAATTATGATGGACGTAGCATAAGAATGAACTTCATTTAAAATCTAATTTGGTTAATTGAAATACGCATAACATTTTCTGTGTTTGCTTTAGAGCTTTTGTTAGTATTTTAATAGATTAGAAGCTATTTCATGCTTGTTGCCGTATTCCATTTTTCTGCACTACCAGCCTCGGAGCCATGATGATGTCGGGTAGACAGAAACATGCACGTGGATAATGCGTTTTTTTCTCTCTTTTTCCATTGCTTTCACCGTAAATGATTCCACCGATACAATGAAAAACCTATTTTAACATATTTTTGCAATTTTAAGTGGCATTTCCTCAAATGACGTTTGAATGTTTGCACAGTGCTTTACTTCCGAGATTCTTTTACTTGCAGCACACGTTAAAACTCTATGCCTCCATTCTTTTGAAATATCACTAACTACAGAACGCATGAAACACAGTGTAATTGTTGCATTTTTTAGAAATTATATGGTTATTGACGCTTTTAATTTGTAATTATGTCGCTGCATACGATACCAAATACCTTGAAAAGTCTGTCCACAAGTCATTACGTATAATTGGCGATTGTGCAACATTTGAAGACGCAAAACAGTAATCATGTTACCACGTTACTTACATAAGCGCCAAACTTTACATTGAATTCAACTCAGCTCTCAATGGTTTCAAGTTAGAATTGCTCTTAGAAGTTCGTTTAATGTCAATCCGTTTGACCTATTTTACTACCCGGCGCAAGCAATTTTAGAACCGTAAAAGTCTAGACTAAATCGTGAAGATTAAAGTCACTAGCTTTCAGTAAATACACGTATTTCTCGTACAGTAAAAATACCGTTCGCGCTTTATTTCTACCTCATTGGACCGTGAACATGTAAGAAGTTGGTAGGGCGTTAAGGGTATAAGCTTGACAGACCTTCTTTGATATCGTTGAAAAAACCGTTTATTTAAAGAAGCTACCTTAAATTAGAAGCTACAAACAACTTTTAAATGCTCGCACGTCTTACAGTGTTATAGTACAAATTAAAGGCGTATCACCGCGGTAAGACCTAAACTAAACACAGCTGTTACCGTATAGTAGAGGGAGCGATGAAAATTAAATGGATATTCACGTCATCCCACTTATTATTCATTCACCCAATGCATTGAAATTAGTAAATAAGTGTTTTAACGCGTGAAAATGAAAAAGCAATTAAATTAAATCACGAGGAACAAATTAGTTCCTTCTAAAAGAAAAACCGAGACCGAGAAAGAAGAACCGAAATTACATGCGCCTGGTCGGATTCGCGAATTTATATACAATTTAGGGCGAAAAAGGACACAAAAACCGCGTTACTTTGCGGTGGGTCCCAAGCCATCGAGGGATCGAAGGTAATGAAAAGGTAAATAGACCGGCTCGAGAAGCAGCGAATATGCCATTCATCGGTCGTAACCCTTTCGATGGTCTACAAGGGAGCCGTATAGAAGAAATAATTAAAACATGGGAGGACAATCGAAAGACCTCGTATTGGAAAATATGTTCCTGAACAAAAACAAGCGAAGACTGTGCTGACGTTCAGCCGTACGAAAAACGGCAGCGACGCATTATGCAACAGCTCAGAGGAAGCTCCATGAAATTGAGAGTGAAACGTCAGTATTCTCATGCAATTACGACGCGGTTTTTCAAAGAGAGCACCTTTCTTGGATTCCAAGATGCCAAACCATTCTCTTTCAATCGTCTTCGGATTGTTCTAGCTGAAACATTTAGATCGTACTCTTGTTTAGTGCAGTAGCTGGTCTAAAAGGGTGCATTCTTGCATGTCGTACTATTAAGTTATCCTGACTGAGTTGTTTTTCTTTCGCGGTCAGTTAACAGTTTCTTTTGTTTCTCAATGTTGTACTGCATTTCTAATCATTTCCGCCGAACACTTTAGTAGTTCTTGAAAAATTCTTCAGTACAGTTTTTCTTCCTTGATTCACCTTGAAACAATTGTAGTTAAACGCTATCGAATACTAACGAATGTAAAATAAACTTTAAAATGAAAACACTTCTTTTAAACTAAAAGACAACGATCGGATGAATTGTCCATCATTCTCAGGTCTTTGCCTGTGGATAGCGTTGATTTTTCCGTATAAAACTATATTTCTCGAAGTGGTCTATATAGATCCTCAGGGATCAATTTTGTTTCGCTAGAGGTCCACGATATCGAGAAAACAATTTGAGAGTACACAAGATTTAGACGCGAATACATCAAGTGAGGATCTATTTAATAATACATGCCGAACTCAGATTGTGTGTACAAATATTCATAGTGAACATAAAAATTATTCTATTGATTTATCATTAAACGCTTTATGTATGTAACTGCATTGTGGTGTCCTACAGAAGCTTGTGTACAAATATTTGCAAGTTTATTTGCAAGAAACGAACAATGATCATTCGTTTTCTTCATTTTGAGAAGTGACGCGATAATATTTTAAAAACATAAATACATGCATAAGTGAATCAAAACCGCCTTATTTAGCAATATCCAAATATGTTTGTACTCGTCGAAATATTTTTGTACCATAACGTAGCGAAATCGTTGGATATTGGTAGTTCTCGCTTCAGCAAAATTATCGGATTGTTGCAAGACCGTATTTGATAGAATAATAGTTTGCAAATCACTTACGTCGATATATGTTTAAGGCGGCTACACCTCGCTAAAATTGAAGCCAAATATTGAACAACTGTTATCCAATCATCAGGTTCATCTCTCCACTTAACAGTATTATGTGTATTAGTTATATATACTTTGAACTTGTTTAATTTCATCTAGCAATTTTACTATTTTTTTTTTTTCGATTTGTTTCGTCAAAACACCACCTACCCTCTTACATTTAGTATCTTTTCCATAAAGATCTGAAAAAGAATTTACATGTACTCATTTTACATTGTCCACTTTAAAATCTATGTTAAAGTCGGTAGCAGTGAAAAACGCACTTGTCTAGAAATTTACGGAAATTTAATATCCTACGGTCAGAGGTCTACCGAAACTTTGAGAATCTATCTAAAAACGCTATTGGTCGCATGGTGAAGTGTTCGTAAAGTTTATTTTACGACTCATTATTCCTTAGTATTGTATAGAATTCGTATTGTATACTATGAGGAGTCTGGTCTGATAACTAAACGATCAGCGTAGGATCGGAAGTCATTGGCCAAACACGCGACCATATTTTGGCGGCCACAAGTTTAGCGAACAAAATAGTACAAAATCAACTTCAAGAAGATCTTACTTACACTAAAAGATGACTCAGAGTTGCGAGATTTTACAAAACTAATTAAAATTCTAATTGCGAGATTGGCTCGCAGATAGCCGGCTCAATTGGCGAGCTATCAGTTTTGACGTGAATGCCTTTACCTGAAATGAGTTGGGACGATGTATTTAAAGGCATACGTCAGCTGCCAGAACCGCCCAAGTCTTGAGAATGTTGATATTGCAGGAATGGAACAAATACATCTCAATCTTTTGCTCGTTAGTGTATAATAAATGTGGCTCTACTTGAACAGATGCTTTATTTTTTTTAATTAATAGCGGATTATTTTTAATGAGTATTTAAAGAAAAAACAAAAGTTTATAATAATTCCTCCCAGTACTTTATGAATTTTAGCTTGTTTTAATTTGTTTAATACCTTCATATTCAATTCACTAAAAAATTATATAAGTAAAGAGAAATGTTTATAAAAACAAGTCTAGTTTTTCCATCAAGTCCTAGAAATAATATACAGGTTACTTCACTTAAAACAATTGAAATGAATCAAACATGGCAGCAATATTGAAGGCTCTTCTGTAGAGGCTAATTTATATTCAAGATGTTTTAGATACATTTACACATACCTCAGGAAATGCGTAATTGAATAAAATTTGAATTACTGCTTTTGCGTGTAAAAAAAAAAAAACAGGAACAATTTGCAAAAATCTCCAAAAAAGTAAGGAAGATGGGTTTAGGGGAATTGATCAAATCATAATAATCCCGTTTAATAAAGCGAAATTTTATTGTGAGCTGAGGAAAATGAACACTCTATATACTCAAATATAATTTTATGTTGTGCCTAAATTAATCTGATACTCCAGTAGCCAGAGCAATATTTTAAGCAATGTACTTGTTCGAGGATTTTCTAAAAGTTCACAGAATCTTCCTCGTAATAATCCTAATAATCACACAAATGAATTTATGTTTGCGCAGTAATAAATTTTCCCCGGAGATTAAATAACGTTCGGACATGTATTTTAGGTACTGACCCTGACAAGAGTCGCTTTCACCTTATTGATTTGTCACGTACAACGTGAAAGAGGTACTGAGTTAACTCGAACTAAACCGAAAACCGTTCGCCATCGTATTACCAGCGCAACGTACCAAATGGCAAGCAAAACGGCGGAAAATGTAGTTTTCCCGGTGAAATGTTCCACTCTTTTAACTCAAATTACAGTTAATTGCCCCTATCAACCGAATGGGCATTCAAAACGAAGGAAATTCATCACGCCAGCTTTTCTGTGCGCTGAGCTGGCAGAAGAAAAGGGACAAAAAGATGCAGAGATAGAAAATTGATTCGTTTATATAAATGACATGCTTTTCGCAGGCCATTTTTTTTTCTTCTGCTTACATTATAAAATTTTCAAATGCGAATTAATTACGTTTGCAATTAGAAAGATACGTTATGGTTAATTATACGTAAATTTGCAGCCAGAATGCTACAATTAAATATTTAATTTAAAATGGTGGAAAACGTAAACCCGTACAATATACTGCATTAAATGCAATTGTTATTTTTATGCATGCGCCTATATTTTTCTGCTATATGGATTCTGTCGCAATACCAAACGCATTTGATTTTTAAAGCAATAATGGACAAGTACAGAGAGTTAAATGCCTAATAACATATTCGTTATTACTGTTATTAAGTTACCTTCCCTGAATAACCGTAATTATAGTAAAATAAGTACTACAAGTTTTGTTTACGCAAAATATATGCTTATTTTTTGTTACTTGTAGCTGGCTTCAGTCAATAATATATAACAGTCGATCCTTTAAATATTTAAATTGATATGGTTTTATTAGTTTTTGAGTACTATTAGTAGATGGCTTTGTATATTTATACTAGTCTGACCACTAGTACAGAATCATCAAATTAGGTTGCAACACGTAATTCATAATTCATACTAATAAAACAATGTAATACATGAGTATTTTCGAGCAGTATTTAGTATCTAATGAAGTAATAGTTTTTTAGTTGAATAACTAGGTATGCAGGGCGCTATACTGATATTCACAACGACAACACGAAAAGTCAATAGAGGATGCCCTTCTATATTCTAGTGTCTTAATGTAGACGAAATATACGAGGGATGTTTTCAAAGTTCTGGGAATCTAGCTATAATTTTTTTTTTATTTTGTTTAGGATAGGAGGTATTTTAGAAGTCTTCAATACTTCCGGAAAACATTTTTTAGTGAAAGATTAAAAAGCGACAGGTATACGAATAGTATGTGGCATTCCGTTACTAAGAAGATAGGTAAGTTGTGATCACCAGATGTAAATTTATCTTTTTTTTTTCTTTATAATATCAGTTTTCGTGATCTATATTGTGTCATAAGGCATAATTGAGATTTCCAACTACTTTTGATTTTTTTTTGTATATTTGTTCTTAGGTTCTTATCAATTTCCCTTCTAAAAAATTGATAATGTTTATATATATATCATATCAGACTCGCTAAAGACAATACCATCGTTTGGCAAAGGAGAAGACCTAGGCAGGATTAATGACAGGTTACCCCGTCCCAAAATACCACTGCATAAGCCACGAAGAGATGAGGATCAATTCTGTCGTTTATGGCAAGAAGATCTGGAGACGGAAAAACACGTTCTATGTAAACGTAACGCTATAAGTGACACTCCAATTGACCATTTCTCACACCTATTAAATTGGAGGAAGAAGTTCTAAAGTAGTGTTAAGATCCATCAAAAGGTATACCACAAGGGCACTGTTGCAAGAGATCTATTAAGGTCGGCGTGACTAAAGGCATCTGCAATAATAGTAATAATATAATAATAATAGTCACCAACGCATTTATAGTATCTGACCATGTACATGTATCTAACACTCAATCGAAAAAGCTACTCGTTTTCTTCTGGAAAATTCTTGTGTATTTTATGATATAAATGCAGTACATAATATCGGTGCGTTTTACTTAAAACAGAAACATAACAGCAAAAGGACTCGCAACCTTCGACAAATTGGTCAAGGTGAATTTCAGTTAAGGTGAATTTACGATATTCTACAACTCTGAGAGTTCAATCAATAAAATGCTACTACACAGCAGCCTGATATCTGTATATGTACAATGATAAGCAAAAGTTTGGAAACGCTTAAGTTCTTCTATTATTTCTATACATTTCATACATACAATATTCTAATAATATTGTATGTATGAAATTACGTACTTGTGGGTAACTGATTATGAGGCCTAAAATAAAAATATCGGCAATTTCCTTGCAATTTAACCAGAAGTCAACTGTAACATTGAAATTTTAAATTAAGCTCTGTACATTTTTTTTAATATTCTAATCCATATTCAAACTTCAAAAACGTGTAATTTTCAATACCTTTGTGATTTTCTACGAAGATTGATCTACATCTGTTAAATTTGGACAACAATCGAGATCTCAATTGTGGTATGAACCATCAGAAAGACAACCGTAAAATTCAAGTTGTAGTTATCGAATAATTTTTCTTTCGTATTAGTATTAGTTTGTGCTTAGAATAGCCCGACTAAGTGAAAGAGGAGGTATTTGAAATTTTAATGAGGATTGGCTTCGAAAATGGGCGACCAACCTACCAACGAAGTGAGTGATTTATTTAATCATCTGCATGCTTATCGACAACTAATAACACGTTCGTTAGTTTACCAAACGCAAAAAAGATATCAGTTGGGCGGAACTGCCCGTAACTTATTTAAAACGTTAAATAAGTTATTTTTAGTTCCTTTGTAATATTAGGGTAATATTATATTACGTTATAGATACAAAAAAAATTGTTGAGATTGTTGACATCACATTTTCGTAAGTAAGTCGTCGCTACACAAAAAAAATACCATACACTGATCGAAAAAGATATTTGGAAATTTATATTACATGTTTCACGCAATTTATACATTATACTTAAAATATTTGCTATATTTAGTAGTATTAAACAATTGCAGAAATTCAGTTAACCGCCAAGACGAAATCTATCCATTCTGTGCATTTTACAAGCTTTGCTTTTTCAAAATCATAAGTACCTTCGTATCTGTTCTCGACACTGTTCTACGCAGTTTATTCTCTAATTTGAAAAAAATAGGAATAACGGATGAAAGTGATCCGGATATTATTGTCAATATAAGTGCAGAGTCTACTTCGAATTATTATTTGATAAATAATAACATTTTATCAGATCTACCTTCCTTATCGTTAACTGAATAATCTGCCAGTACCAAAATTAAATTCTCGAGTGTAGAGATAGAACAAGCACGTTAGAATTAGTTTTTCTTTTCTCACATTATATGATACTATTGATAATCGGAAGACTAGATAATGGGAATCCTCAAGATAGCTGTTCCGGACTAATTAATAAAACCTTATAGTGCGAAGTGTGCCGATACTTCAACGTTGCTTGTTATATTACTTCACAATCCACGCTATCATATAGAGATTTGTACAAATTTATATAGTTTATTATTAGAAGTACTAAAGGTTTTATCTTTGTCGTTTCCAATTTTAATCTCCAGCCTGTATACTCGTTATATATTACAAGATATTGCAATTTAAGAAAGAAATTACGCGAGAACACTAAATACGCAAGAAATTAAGCAAGACACGTATGCATTACAATCAAATATAACTATCGAATTGACTAGATGCAAAGTAATCTAAAAATACTACAAACTACTACAAACAAAGAAAGGTATTGCATTTTGAAATAGAGAAATGGAAATTAATTGGTTATCATCGTTCTACGAATAGCACTATAGAATTAAGATTCGGACTTCCTACGGACTAGCTAAAAATATAATATGATTATTCCAGGGAAAATGTGTATAAGAAAACATCCTAACAGGATAAACTAGAAGTAAGATATTTAGAGTTTAATTTATTATTCGGGCACGCCGATTTATTCCTATTTCTGTAAATAATGATCGCTCTGTTTTATTACTTTTTCCAAGTATTTAGTTACAAATTTCCAATAATATAAATTTTACAACAATTTAATATAATTAATTTAATTAACTGTATTAAATTTTTTATTTATTTTGTTTTGCGAATTTTTATGAATTCTCACGTTAGTGTTGGCGAAATAAAATATATTTGTTATAGCATCAAACCTATTATTAACAATAGCCTACAGATTATACAAGTTTTATGTTCAACACAGAAGTATTAAAACGACTAGTCTCGCGCATGCGACTATCTCGCATAAAGTCATAAGTGATTCTACTATCTATTAACATACCCATCTTTATTCTTATTTAAATGTATATTTTTAATAAACGAAGTAAGCGTACTATCTCGTACGTGAGATCTTATTTTGTCATTTAACAAATAAATCAATCTTTTTTGTGCAAATATTTTACGATAAGAACGTGCACAAATTTACAAACAACTCAGGAAAACGGAATTTGTTTTATTTAAATAAAAATCTAATATTTGGTTGTTGATATCTAATATTGATATATGCAAAGATAGGAAAGTTACGGATTATTAAAAATGTAAATTTGTTTGGCGTCGAGTGCGTATCCTTTGTTTTTATTCATTTATTATTATATAATACTTTATTTTCGATTAAGATGATCCATTTAGATATTTTTGTTTTGAAATAAGAAACAGCAGAAATGGTGATCCGTTTTTAAAAATACCATTTTAATACATCTTCCAAGAATGAAACTTTCGATCGCTTGTCTATTTTTGCAGTTTTACTCAAAAAGAGAAAAGGAATTAATTGCCAAGCAAAAACCGCCAGATCTAGTGCAGCAATAAATGGAACAGTACGAATAAACCACCATGCCAATTTCGGCAATTATTCCAAAAATGCGCGTTATCTAAATGCGGGCATATGCATACCAATTGTTGGATTCCATTCAATAACCAACGGAGCAGCAATTGTTCTGCGTGAAGTGCTGCTATAACGACGACAAAAATAGCAATAATTGTCTTCATATCGAAAAAAATTTAGCATCAGTCGCCCAGCTAAACAAACTCACTTGCAATCAGTGTTGGTAGATATAGCAATATGCAAATATCCTTCACTCGGGTTACTACATCTTATCTCTCCTCGAGGCAGCAATATATTGATGTCTTTAAATATATGTATGGATCCGACAGCCAAGTTAACGGCGTGGATATGGCCGAAAGAACAGTTCAAAGCACAGGATCTGCGGTCTACCACAAAATACGTATTTAATAGAAGGGAATATTGACCAACGTATTCATTTGGCAATTAAAAAATAATATCCAAAGATAAAAAGGTCGAAATAGCAAACAATTTTATATTTGCCGTCAAATATCTACTAAAAATAATCAGAAGGTACAAGAATGGCAAAATATGCCACCTGAGAACACTTTAAAGTTAGTTGAATGTCTTCCTAATCGATTAAAAAGTGGTACTAAAACAATGTGGAAATCAAAACATTAATATATTTTTTTTGCTATTTACACAGCAAACTGCGGCGACAGTTTTCACATAAAGCTCCACTGATGGCAGACTTAATACGGTCTCCAAGGAAATGGTTCCTATTCTGTTAAATGAGCTGTAGCAGTGCTTGCCTCAATGGATCGCCTTCTTCACACATATTTGACCTGTGTAGTCGGCTTCAATTCAGTTACTATTGAGATGGCACCCCTTATAAACAGACCAAGCACCGACATTTATTGCCTTAACTTTAGATTAAACAGAAAGTCATCAGCCGAAGAAGCGGAAATAATAATAGAATTAAACGATCACAGTTAACTACATCGTTAAATCATACTCTGATACACATTAAACAAACGACATAAAAATCAATCATGGACAGATTTAATGGCAACATTAACTACTGGTTAAGTGATATAGAGTAAGACCGATTAACGTTCGAAGGATAATCTACCGATTACGATGACTTAACTCGACTTATTTATTTTTACCCGAAAATTGTTTCGTTAACTTTAAGATGGCTTTGCTTAATTCTTCGTTAAGGCTAGGCTTAGTTAGTTGAATAAAGCAAAGAACTATTTTTGTATCGAGTATTAAGAAGTATGGTTAATCTTAATGACTACAGAGGCGCACGTTCTAGGGAACTGGTGTCGCATACTGGATGAGGGTATGTGCAATACATTCGTCGGCAAATAAATTCCTTTTCGAAAAAGTCATTTTTGACGTACGTCAATCACGTAAAAAATTAACATCTAAAGCCGAAAATTTCGGAAAATGATCCTAAGCATGCTTCGTGTCTGATCTAGCAGTAGCTATCATATATTCCGTATATTTCAGAAACGATCCTCAATCAGCAGAGTTAGATGTAATCAGGAAACATCAAATATCCAATAAAATGATCTAAAGGTAATTGTTCCAGAAGAATAACAAAGACTATCACCTAAATATACTTTAAACTAAAACAATGTGAAAATTATACAGAATATTGAGAACTTTCTAGTTTTGGCAATTTACACAACATACTGTGTCATTTATGTTTAAGGACAGAATTACATAATTTTTTATTTGCGAAGAATCTTTTGTTTCGCAATAAAAATTTTATTGATGCTCCTAAGTTGTATATCATTTATCCAGCTTTTTATCATATTTTTAGCAAATGTTGGATTTCTAAATGCGTCATTTAAGCTGTGAGTCACTGTATATCTTAAATATTCGTTTACTAGGTAACTTTAGTAGCCAAATAAAATGCGTAAATAAAATCGAACAACAAATAAGAGAAGCTAATAAAAAGCTTTAGATAAGAATGAATACAGTTTAGTTACCGCAATCTATCGATAGGAACTTGGAAAATGATAACTTCCCGAGATATCATCCATTAACTATCGAGTTACTTACTATTAGTGCATTCAAATGCGTTACGGGATATTAATTCGCTACCATCATTTTGCGAACGTGGTCTTCAAGCAAGCACTTTTTAGTTAGCAATTCGGATAAAGCGAGGTGCTTTTTTAAAGAAGCCAGCTCGGATAACCGGGGTTCTGCTGTATTAGAATAATTATATAAAAAAAGTGTGGTTAGGTTGGCACGTTGGCGTCGTATTTTAAAAATGTTCATAAGAAACGATTACAAAAAATGAACTTCTTAATTATTTCTGATGAATCCTTTAAGATCTGAAATTAGATCTAAAATTTTCAGATGTGGAAATTACGGAAAATCGAATTTAAAAATTTTCGCATTCGACCGTACTTAATCGAAGACATATCGAAACTACGGTATCAGGATGGAGAAGTACAAAACTCTGTCAAATATGAAATGTTAAAAAATAACGGCGAGAATATAATAAAACTAAAAAAGATATCTTCCTGTTAGTTCAAGCCTAAATGTCTTAGTGGTGATTATTTCTAGTACTACAAATGTTCCTTTTACAAAGCGATAATTTTAAATTCCAACAAGTTAAGTAATTTAAATAAGTCGTTAGATGCAGAAAATAAATATTATTTTTAACAGTACCTTTGATCTTTGCATTTTCCTCTCATTTCGATAAGATTTATATTTAAAACTAGAGGCAACAGTCAACGACACCCCTTTTACTAATTTCTTTACAGAGGCTATAGTGTTGATTGAATACTGGTTTTATTTATAACAAATTAAGAAATCGTACGTTCCGCCTGGAAAAACTATGTACTTACAACTGATATATCGATTATATAAAGGTTATTTAAAATACTTTTAAAGATATATTACTTCCGGTCGTGTCGGAAGTGGATGTCACCTTTTTTACTTTAAGTAGAATTATTTTACCACAAACTTAGATTCCTCTTGAAATTTTCCCACTCTGCTAGATCTGCTGATTACGAGGAGGGAGTTGTTTCGTTAAACTAACGTAAAAGGTCAATACTATTAAAAGCTGCGTTAAAAAAGCTGTACATAGTAAAATTTAGAATCAACAAAAATTAACTTCTTTAAATGACACCACTCTCAAGTAAATATATTTTTCAAATTTGTAGAAAAAATCATACAATATCCTATTATATTGAAGATGATCCGTTACTGTGATATTTCCATTTCACAAATAAAAATACATTGTTACAATGCTAATCTAAGTTGTATTGGGAAACAATATTGTACTTTATTTGTTGTTAAGAGAAAAATAGGCAAGAAAAAGGAGAATTAATTATAAATCTTAAATTGCATCATAACAACCTTTCTTGATTTCATTTCTTCAAATTTATAAGCTACACACAAATCAAAATCCTTCTCATATAGTTGTTAGTGGGCTCACCGAAAGAAGCTTGGGCATATTCCATTGAAAGTAAATAGACATGTCTGTTTTGGTTATTGTTTTTGATGTATGGGATGGATATGGGAGATGGTTTAACATTTCGCCCACAACATTATGCAAAATACAGAACAAAATATACCAAAACTGGAATGCTCTTAACAAACCTGTTTTCGTGAAATATACGAAAATCTTCAGAGAAAAATATATAACTAAACACAAAAAAGACTGTTGCTTTTTGCATGATATGCATTAAGATACCCCTACCTCTACAAGAAACTATCTAAACCTCTAAAATAATAAATTAAAGTTAAAATTTTATTGTTTAGAATTACATATCACAAATACGTATCAATAATTTTGCCATATATTTCTACTGGATACAATACAATACAATGAAAACTTAATACTTCCTAATAATAACACGATATTTGGTTTATCACAGACTGAAAAATGTTAAATGAAATTTATGAATACTGAGTGTAGTGTATATCAGTGCACTATCGGGAACAAAAACGCAACGGCCATCAATTTTAATTATTAATCATCACACGAAACGCAACCTATTTTTTTTTATGCAATATATTTTATTTTTATTATTTATTTTGTTTCTATTACAATCTACATATTTTATGAGTACCTCCGCATAAACCGTAATATTTATGAATAAAAAATTAAAATATATAATCTTTAAATATTCCTCCAATATTCAAAATTGTTAAGCCCGCGAATAATGTATATTACGGGACACATAAAGTGGGTAAAACAAGAATCACTGAGACAAATTCACTATCAATTGTCACCATGTTAATATTTTGATAAATATAGGCTGTATTTCACTATATTATAATTTATTTAACGTTGATGGTGTAGCGCAATATTTTACGTAAAAATTGTGTAAATCAAAAGCATGCTTACTTGCAAATTAATGTAAAATGTACAATGACCGCTTATCTTCAATAAAGGCACAAAGACAAAATATATTCCATTCATTCATTTAAAAAGATGTAGGTTGTTTCCTGTAATGTACTAAATACATAAGATTGTCCGCTGTAGCAGAAATGTGACCTCCAGCGTGCATAATAGCTCTACCTGCTCAGAATTTACAATTTGTACCAATTATTATTTTAAAACGGCTAGCCATGGAAAAATAATAATTATCGTTAAGTTTTGGCTAGTGACGGAATTGAAGAAAAACAAGCTGATCGCTTTGAAAATATATGATTTATTTTGAAAAAAATTAAATTTGGCTTGGCTTTTTTCAAAATTTCAGTGGTTATTAAGTGTTATTTTTTTGTGCAACAAGAACAAATAACAAAGAAAGAGAGAAGACAAAAACATCAGACTATTCGATGAAACACTAATACACATAGGTAAGTCTTCGGTTAAGTTTAACGCTTAAACACATTATTTTTAGTTTGACAGTCACAGGACAAACAGTTATAAAATATCAATTAATACAAATAATTGCGCAAGATAAAGACCTAATATACACCAATAGCTATAGTGATTTTTCTTATGGTTGTGTACTACATATATATAGGGTGAGTCTTAGACCCCGTCCGTTAAATTGCATTTGCAATAGCTCGAATTTTCTATTTATAATATAAAAGTTAGCCGTGACTTTCGATGCAACTGGAAATGCGACATTGTTATTTGTGTCTAAATAGATCATAGCTTACTATTCTTAACCTCGAAATTTCAAAATCGAGATATTACAAATTCAAGAACTTTTAATGTAAATCAACCTATATAGTTGGATTCCATTAAAATAAACTGGATACTAAATTCTGAACACCCCGTATGCGATAAATTGGATATTGCGTTGTTACTAGAAAGTACAAAATTTCCGTTTTCTCCGGTACAAATATGACGTCAATACAATTGAACAAATTTACACAAAAGTCAAAATAACTTAAAACCAGTTAATTTTAGAGGTAGAGAATCTTAATATAAATCATTTCATAACAACCTATGAAATCCAGAAAAAAATCAATAAAAAGTATGTCGCTCTAGTCTAAATATCAATGTTGGCTGTGCTTTCTAACAAATCGAAAGTCACGGAAAACTTTATATAAGCTTTTCCTAAGTATTGAGAATTTTCTGCTCTAAAATTTCATTTCACATAAGAAAGCTGATCGTTTTTTCAGTTCCATTCAATCAATCCATTGGCACTATTTACGCCATTGAATGAAATCAGAATAAATGCTACAGCATAGTTACACAACCATCCGATGAGGCAATTATGTTTTAATGACTAGTTTACAGACGATAAAATCGCATCTAATATTTTATCCTTACTATTGTTATTAGCGGCAATCTTATTTGCCCACTTTTCATATGAAAAAGTTTGATTAATGGTATTTTCCAAAGCTGTGCCGCTTCGTATCCATATTCGAGATGCTACACACCCTAAATTACCAAATATCAATCCAAATATGGCAATCTACGTTCACTCTGATTAAAAACCTTTCTGATTGGTTGTAAGAGAAAATTAATGTTAAATACATTTATTTTGGATATGCAAATTATAATTATAACCGAATAATAGGTTGTAAAGAATAATTCGGTCCATTAAAATTTTGGGTTGTGCCCAAACATGTATCGATGCTTTCTTCAAAAAAAAAAAGTTCTGAAACTGGTAAAACATTTTTTATACAGACATTTCTTAGAGATTACGTAAGAGTTAAAAGTGTATTATGTCACCGATATTCTCAATTACTTAAATATTGTGGTAGAGGTATGTAATTTATGAACTTTTTAATATCAAAAACACATATTTCAAAAAAGAAGGCAAAAAAAAAACAACTTTCAACAACAACGAAGTTAAAGTTAAGAAAACATGAATTGGCATTTAAGTATCTCTTCTAAATAAATTAGATATTTGGAATATTTAATCAAGTCCCATTTTATGTCAACTACCTTCAAATAATATCTTGAAAGAACAAACGCATTAAATAATTTTTGTTTATTAGTTTTCATATGAAAAGGAAAATAAGAAAATAACAATAACAAGTCTTCCATTAATATATGTAATTTCCTTCCACTTTCTTCGAACGATATATCAATAGTGCGGATTGGTATTTCTGTAATTGTCTCCGGAGACCTTACATTAGGAGATTCCAAGGAAACAAACATAAAAGCCTTTCGACGTAGAAAGAAGGCACGAACATAAAATTGTAAGTGCAAAAAAGCTGACCACAGCAAAGCCGATACACAATACACTAAATATCGATTTCGGACAAAAGTACTAAGGAAAATGTGTGTATTTTCCAGAGAAAATCTCCAATTAATCAAGAAAACGTTCAGGTACGATACAAAATACAAACAACAGGTAATTACGTACAATTTAACAAACATTCTTAGAAGTGTTAACTCGTATATAAAGGTGAAACAGACGCCATTTTCTTCGCCGCAAGATAGACAAATACACCTGTCTTGCGTTTAGAGATAACAGGGCAGGTAAGCCGTGGTTATTAACGAAAACTGTACGAACATAATTCCATAGATCTATACGAATAAATTAGGGTGCGACTGTTTCGCCCCACGAACCGGGTGTATCCCTTTTTTTGCTTGAAAGAACATAAAGGTGTACGAATCATTACATAGATTGGATACGAATACTAAACTAAATACATTCGAATCGGCAGAAAGATCTTACCGTCATATATTTGCTCGGCGAGACAGAGCCCCAAAAGAAATACACTAAACACCTTAAAAACTAACATCGTCTATGTTCGTGGGCGTCTTATTTATCACTGAAATAAAAGCACACGACCGCGATCTGTCCCTTTCGTCTGTCCTTTCTAGTGCGTATAATGCGGTCCTTACAAGATACACCGCTTATTCATAACGAATTCTTTACGAGCAAATGTCCTGCTTTGGACGGCAAAATTTTTACATTGACTCTGTCTAGAATCGGGTCCGGGAATTCGCTAGATTACTCTTCAGATGGCGCATTCGGCGACGAAAGGTGGGAATTTCAAACGCTCGTCGGAGATATCGACCAATTATCGTCTTTGTTGACAATGGATTCCTCCTTGATTTTTCATTAATCATATTTTTTTAGCACTCAGATTAGGTGAATACATCAGGAATTATTAATTGCAAAATTGAGAGATTACATTTGAAAGATATGAAGCATATAAGATGTAAGGGATTTTATGTCATCTTGTTGGTTATAAAGTCTAACATAGCATACATTGAATAGAAACCATCAAGCAAAATTTTGTGGTTCCATAGTTGTTCCAAGAAATAAAAAAGAAAAAGTAAGGAAAAAAATGTACAAAAGACGAACCGAAATCATATGCACAACACAGGGACTATAAGAAACTCGGGTAACATTGTTATTTGAATTTACCTATAGTTAATTGTTAGCAAGCCTAATCAATTTAGCAAAAAAAGAAACATTATACGGGTCATACGCTTGATTATAAATGTCATTCTTAAATATTAACTTAGTCCTTGTATGCAACGTAACATAGATGACAAAGGCAGGTGGAATTATTCCTTTTTAGCAGCGACTCGCGTTTATTCGCCTCATGAGAATGTATTGGTCTTGCCTACTGGTGTCCCCGAGACTTGACAAAACACGAGTCTCTCTAGTCTCTGCAAAAAAATAATAATACCATCCGCCTTTGTCTTCTCTAGAAATAAGAAATACAATTCTGTCATTTGGAGTATCGTTTTAGATTAAGCTTTAAAAGGAAATATAGAAGATCATCGACCGTGAAAATGTAATGTTAAAAAATAAAATTAAAAGAAAATATCTACCTAGAATAACCCACATATACTAATAGTTCAGAAAATATATCACAGAGGGCGCCAGGTAACAGGACTTCAAACTTTTTGAGGCGAATAACTCTTTTTTTTATCATATTTACTATCAATGTGCTATACCTAATTTATAAATGAGTATATTTATATTAGTGTCATAATTCTTTATCCACGTTTTCCCATGGATAATCCTGCCGCCCCACCCACCAATTTTTTTCTATGTCAAAGTTTTGTAGTTATTATCTATTATTTTGTACAAAACAAAAATCTTGTGCCATATCTCTTTTGCGAGATTTTTAATTTTTTTCAGCTTAAGTTTTGTACCATTTTGTGCCAAAAATAAAAAGTTTTATATCGTTTCAACTTTACTAACGGAAGTTACTAACGATTTCCAATAAGAGACCAGGGATTACCACCTTTCCAGCTTTGTACCCAAGAGATCTTGAGAAGTTCATGCTTTTTCCAAATTCACCGTAAAAATTGGGGTTTCTATTTAAAAAAATTATCGCTTACGTTACAACTCAAAAACGAAAGACGATCTTTGTGTGACGATTGCAGTAAAATATGTCTCATTTAAGATAAAAATTGACGTGTTCGAGGATTTTTTTCAAAAACGTTTAATAAAAGATTTATTGCAATAGTTCCAGACTTTACATTCGCAGTATATAAGAAATTATAGCCGTAACCAGTCTTACGAGTAAAGCAGTATATATCGTAATAATGCTTGATAGGGTCTGATAGTGTGGGCGGTTTCTAATTAATGTAAAATGGAAATGCGAAATGTCCGTTTAATACAGCTGTCTATAAGGAAGAATCGTCAAATATCGATTTAACTTCTTAAAAACAATGTCAGCCGAAATAAAATGGCTTTTTACCTAGTCATACGGAATCTACGGCTTACTAACATCCTACTAACTAACATATTAGCCATAAACTCTTAGAATTAAATTGAGGTTAAAACGAAGTAATTTCTTTGTAGAAACACAGTATGCGTTATCTTCAATTAGCTCGTTTTAAGGTATCGAATAAGTAAAACATCGTATTCAAAAAAAAGAATTTATTTAATAATTTTGATGTAGAGTTTCCAAGTTAATACTGAATTTACACATACAGAAGGCAAAAAAAGACGAGTTGGCGAAAGTCAATAATACAGAAAGAATGTTTTCCATTTCATACAGTAACAGTAATAGCGTTTTTTCTTTGCTTAACAAAAAAAACATGTAATAAATAGAAACAGTTGATAAAATTTCTGAAATGCCCTCAACTGTGTTCATTTAACGAATTGTTCACCCTTCGCAACATTATCCTTGATCTCTGGAATAGCCTTATTAACCAATTCCTGTTCATAATCGGATAGTTTGCCTATACCCAAGTTCTTCTCGATACCGTTTTTACCCAAAACCAAGGGTGTGGCGAAATACTTTGTGCCAGCAATGTCACTCATAACGTAAGCGCATTCGATGACGTTGGACTGACCATTGAGAGCTTTGATCAAGCTTAGCGCAAATCTGGCACCAGCGAAACCCATGGAAAGCGTTGCGGAACCAGCTCCGGCTTTGGCTTTAACAACCTAAAAGCAAAATGAACATATTGAATATTATCTATATTATATTATATTTTTGCTTCGCGCTATTTAATTCATTTTGGGCTTAGACCCAAAGTAGACGAACCATTTTTGGTTGTTTCACAAGTTATCAAAGGTATAAAAAAATCAAAATGATAGGTAACCACAACGTTTCTTAGGATAAATAAAATCACTCCCGGTATAGACAGCACAGATGAAATAAATAATAATAATAATAATAATAACAAACGGGAATAGGGCGTATCAGAAATAACTCGGCAATCACCCTCCATGTAACGGCTGCGATCACATGGAATCTAAAAGTTAAATATACCATATCAAAAGAAAATCTACGTTCGAATTCAAATGTGGAGTCGCAGGTTCAATGGTCAATTAAGTTGCACTACGCTAGGGTATAGTATGATATTCGGTACAATGTACTGTAATTTACCTCGCAGGAGTTATTTGATTTGATTTTCATTGGCTAAACAGGAGTTTTCAGCTCAACGAATATCACAAAAGAAATGAATTATATTCTGATTTAACTTTTTTCCGAAAATATACCGCCATAATAATTAGAAGCTGTTTCACAGACGATTCGTGCACAGCTCTAATTTATGCATCTTCATGTACCAGGTTATGTGCGTAATTTTTTAAACGCAACATAACCATAGCAGATTGGGTATTATTGCGATATATATCCAGTTTGGATTCCAATATGAAGCAATTATCGCGTTACGATAGCAATTTGGAATAAATAAATTTCCAGAGACAATTTATACGTCTGTGTCCAACGATAGCAATATAATTTTCAAGTAAACAACTATTCCTTTAAATTTATTAGAATATCAGCAATCGTGTAGTTCTGGGCAGGTCAGTATGCTTTATTTTAAAAGATAAGTTTAATGAAATAAAGAAATATAAGTAAGAAAATATGTTTCTTAAAAAATCCTTTCTATGTGTGCATAAAAAAGAAAAAAAGTATGTGTCTAGGAACAATTATTGATGAACATTTAACGAACAGTATGGTATGAAGAACACACCCATAAAGGACCAAAGTTCACAGTTTAAGTAGATAATAGTGAAACGTTGTTTTTATACTGTATCCTATTGAAATTATGCAAGATATTTAAATTTAATGAGTGAAATAAACAAATGCATTAAATGGAATCATGTCTAATTGAAAGATTGACGAAGAAATATAATCAGTTTCTTATTTTACAGATAGCTAAATTTATACGTATATATTTTTTAGTTTGACCTTTGTAATGAAACTTTTATTTTGTAAAGAATTGTGATTGTTTTAGTTATTTGGAATTTACTTTCCTTTGTTTATATATGTATATGGATTTATATTATGATTTTATTTTTATTTTTATATAGAGTGATTCACGAAACGCCTCCATTAATTCAGTTAATAGTTAGGTATGATCTATTTAAAAAAATAACTTCATCAATGTCGTACTTCAGGTTACATGAAAAGCCTTGCCCAACTTTGATATAAACAGAAACTTACATTTATTGTTGCATTTTTCGATTCCGCTAGCCATTTTAAAACCAATTATATAAAAAAATCTTACCTATCGGTTACCGTTTCAGAGTTATTTTGACTTTGATGAAAAAAGCAAAAAAAAAACATATGATACATTAAAGGCATCTAACAGCTATACAGCAAAAGGCAAGAAGGCTTTTATTGTTTAAAAATTTTTTATTATTTAAAAAAGCAAGAAGAGGGTACTCTACTATTTAGTAGAGTACCTCCGCAATTCGCATAAATAGCCGAAGCATAAAAAGTAAACAAAATTATACAGGCTGTCCCACAACCTAGCGTTGATTTGGGGTAGCTTCTTAGTATTAAAAGTATTATTTTTTAAATGAAAGGCCCTGTATATTTTTACACCAAATGATGTAGAATTGTATTCTCCATCGCTTCTTTTAGAATTAGTAATTTCTTAACCGCAAAGAATAATGAACCAAACTATAAAGAGAACTTGCCGAGTGTTTAATGAGCGATATCCTCATTCGCCGCCTACTAGCATAACACATTTTCCAAGAATTCAAGAAAGCTATTTACTTATTGCACAATGAGAGCATAATAAGCAGATGCCAAAAAACCATAACAGAGGATGGGAACACTTTTTGTCTACGGAATCAACATAAGAAACGTTCCTGGAAAATTTTGAAATATGGTGGACAATTTAAATTGGTGCTTCCGGAAGTAAAGATCATATTCGGATATATTGCACTTATAAATGAGAGAATATGTTCCATATTCCAGGAACTACCAACTTAAATTCTCCAATTTTTAAAATGTTCAATTTTAAGCTTAAGATGTATAATACTGTAATAATAAATATTTTTTTGTAAATGAACACATACACGATTATGTTGCTTGTTACGTTGCATTGAACAATTCCTGTCATGTCTATTATCTTTGGTTAGCAACTTATTTTGTACTGCGTGCGGCTTTAATTAATACCAAACGCCACGTGATCAGAAATGCATTTTTTTTATTACATGTATTACTTTGGTATTTTAAATTACTAATTCGGAAAGAACCAAAACGTAATCTACTCAACTAAAAACATGCTTTAAATATTAGATTTACGTAATGCTAATGCTATCTTATTGTTATCTACGATTTTTCACATGCTGAAAAATAACCTTTGTTCGCAGATTAAAATTCTGATTAATTGCAGATTATTTCTTACTTTTCTGACACGGATTTATTTACTTTATTTATCATCAAAACCTTTATTTACAATTTTTTTTTTGTCCGACATACCAACAAATAATTTATAGACAATACTCTGCTATAAATTTAAAGCTATACTATTAGAAAGACGAATTAAGAATGAATCCTTGAATTCTTGTGGTAATATGTGTCTAATTACAATTTGAAAAGAGAGCTGTTATCTGAAAATGAGCAACTTTTGGAACCGTTCCTGCAAGAACACCAAAAATGTAATAGACGTATATTAGACGCTTTCTGGCAGTTTCAAACTATTCTACGAATAAATTATTATACGCTTTGATACGTCAACTGCATCATATAGTTACAGTTTGAATAATTTTTTCGTTCACTTAATATTAAAAATCTAAATTCAAACAAACCTCTGTTCCCGCATCTTGAATACGAGCAACCATTTTAGCCAACTCATCTTGAGAGAATTGGACGGCTGGTTGGCATTGAGAAATTAGAGGCACTATACTGATACCGGAGTGTCCGCCGATAACTGGACAGTTCACTTCTTTCGGGTTAAGTCCTTTCGCTTCACCAATGAAGGCGCTAGCTCGCACAAGATCCAACGTGGAAACTCCAAAAATTCTGTTGGGATCTAGTTTTCCGGCCTAAACAAAGTAAAAAATGCACGTAGTGACTGTGATAATGTCTATATTGGTCAAACGAAAAGAGCAATAGGCAGCAGATTTAACAAGTACATTAGGTGTTAACATACAAACGAAGCCAGATATAATAATAAATTAAAAAACCTGAAATTTATTAAGAACGTAACTTCGTCGCTGAATTAGACGTTTAGGAAAGTACTTACAAAAAAAATGGGATGCAAATTTAATGGACTGCTGTCATACTCAGTTCTGTTTGATTTATTGAGGTAATTCGTCTATCTTTCCATATTTTTCGCATTTTTTAATTTCAGAGCGTGTAGGCGACAATAGTAGATAATTTTTTTCTCGAGAGTGGGGATAGAACAGGCGCATTAGAATTAGAGTGCTCCCTCAGATCAACCGGCCATACGGTTGATAGTAAAGATCCACGCATTTTAGAAATAAGTGTTTCAGGGTAATTGATCAAACTGGTGGTGCGGAGTGGACCGACACTTTGGTGTTGTTTGTCATATAGTCTTTGGTGTCATTATTAAAATGTTATTGTTAACACTTTGTACAGCGGAAACTAAAATTGTTAGAATAAAGTGGGATCGATTATTTATTTATTTATTTTTGTGAAATCACTTTTGACAAAATTGAAACGTTTAATACCCATATAACCCATCTGCTTAAAGGAATATTAGTTGCATATGAAAATATAGGCTCTACTACCTATAATGTTTTGGCTTAAGAAGTATATATATGGAGCAATGTAAATTTTGCCAAACCGATGTTTTGATATAAAGTTTGCAAAGAATAACCGTCAAATTGTCTTCGGCAACGCCAGGTTAATTTATAGAGCTCACTGTTATTAAATGCTGCAAGTTTCACATTTTCATTCTTTGTTCCTCTTGTTATTAATCTCCCTTATTCTTATTTTGCTAATTATAAACATTTCAGTTTATAAGGTACAAGATACTAAAAGGCTAAAAATTACCTTTCTCATAACCTCGCAGAAGATGGGCACGCAAGAGTTTACGGGATTGGTAATAATACCAACTAGGGCTGTGGGTGCAACCTCTGATACGGCTAATGCTACATCTCTTACGACGGAAGCGTTTGCGGTGAACAAGTCATCTCTAGTCATGCCAGGCTTTCTGGGAAGACCGGCTGGGATTATAACAACTTGCGATCCTTTCAGTGAATCTCTAAGCTGTTCAGGACCTGTAAATCTAAAATCGAGATATAAAAACAGCTGAAATAATGGATAGAAAATTCATAGCAGAGCATGTTATCTACTGAATGTTTCCATGTTATGTTACGTAAAATTTCGCTTTTAGTACATATAATGCATTCATCTGGTGCTAGGGTGGTAGATAATTCATCCCGGAGCAGTTTCGAGAATTGCTCCGGGTTTGCTTTGTTTAATTTGTTTAATTTAATTGCTTTAAAATAAAAACTATTTCGAGACAATTTTTACCCAATACAATATAAAATTATATTATGAGTGTTCAGTATTGACCCGCAGCGCACGATACAACTTTGGTCTTTAAAAAATAGAACATCCTGCATGTTATTATGTTTTTAGATGACTCCCGTAATTTTATGAAAAAAATTATTGAAAAATTACATATATAACACATATAGAAATAATATATTTATATACGAACACAAACTAAATTAGAAAGAAATATTTAAATTATATTTCTTCTATAACATCTTGGACAGATAATTACAGATGATGAAATGTAATAAAAAAACAAAAATAACAGTGATTTAAAAAGATTCAGATTTTGTGATGTTTTATTTGTTAATTAATATTTCCTCGCATTTTTAATGTTAAATAATTTCTATACAGGCAAAATCAATGTACCTATGCTATTGTTATATTCTTGAAATACAATTTTTTGCTACAGAGCTTTGTGGCAGAAACTTTTGCAAATGTTATCTAGAGGTGGATAAAAATAAAATAAAATATAATATAATGTAAATCAGCAATGATTATCTATTTATAAAGGTTATTTTAATTAGACGTATCTTACATCCGTAGATTTCGAATGGTCATTCTCAAAATATAAAAACATTTATTCATCGCGACGAACGCTATTCAGCAAGGCAAATTTGAAAATATACCTAATTCTGCAAACTTTTCAGCAATTATTCTATTTCTGCTATATATGCTGTTATATAATATTTATAATTAAATAAATTAACGTTACTCGTTCCCGATATATACTTTGGTTAAACCCTGATAAGTAAATAGTAATATAATATGTATGCATATATGTAGCTTAATATTGTCTAATTACAACGCTTAGATTTCCTCGTGTATTTCCGTTGCACGGTGAATGCAATACAGCCATACAAAACGAATGTCCACATAGATATTGTACGTATCAAAATTCGTCCTATTTCCGCATGGTGCTGCACTTCAGTATTTAGTATTCTGCACCCGCGTAATGCATATTTAAAGATGCGGCGCGTTCCGAAAAATACTGAGCTATTTATTCCTTTTTGAAGGTACTGTGAACCTTACTACACGAATCTATATTTTTATTAAAATACTTATTAAATTTTTATGTCTTTTATGGTTAATTTTTGTTAATCACATTAAAAATTTATTTGAGATAAATTCTCTGCTATCTCTCTTAGGTTACGATAATCATTAGATGCATTGATATAGTCACTTAATACGTCTTTTATTACGCAATCATATCAGTTCTACACGGATTAGATGGTATCATAAAAGAATTATGACGTTACTACTCTAAGAATGCAAATAAGCAACATATTCTAATATTTATTAGCAGATTACACAATTTCAGTTTACAAACTTCGAATGAATAGTAATTTGTAGTTGTAGTAGTAGTGATAAAATAGTGTTCAAGGCACTCTTATCATTAGCAATCTAGTAAACGCAGAAATATGTTCATTATCAGTGTATTGGATAGCAGAAAAAAAATGTAATCAAGGTTGTATTATTAAAACTTCATTCATTAATATCGTAAATCTTGTCAGTTACATAATCGTAATAATAAACCGAAATAGGCGATAAACCCGATTGTTAACGTTTATCCGGTCTTACCCTTTAACTCTTGCTGGAAAATTCATGTGGGAAATATCCGCTGCAACGCCTGGAGTATGTTTAACAATATCATAGAGACTTAATTCAGATATTTGGTCGGACTGTTTCAAGAGTAGGGACAAGGGTTGTCCAATGCCGCCAGCAGCCCCAACTACAGTGACTTTTGTGTTGTTCTAAAATAAGATAAAGCATATGAAAACATTGGAAAAAATAGAAAGATTGAAGATTGCATAATCAATTAGTGATTAGTAATCAACACTTCAGTGTTTTTTTTTTTACAATAATTGAGATAGAATTTATTATGAAATTCCGATAAATACAATATTAGTGAGTTCACAAGAAGAGGCTACGTATAAATATCGCTAAAGGTCTGTAAGGTCACCTTTTATCCGCCGGAAGAGTTAACGCAAGTTGAAGAAAATTGACATCGAAAAACGAGGAAAATACAGTCTATATTTAGGGCAATATCTAAATATAGAATGTTATTACCTAACACTCAGTTATCCAATCTAGAATGGTAATTTTTGCTAAATCATTAATTATTACGACCATTCAATAGCTACCTTTACGTAAAGGTATAAAAATCATCTCCAAAACTACGGAAAATTTACCTGTTTGCTTGTGCTGAAATTTCTTGTACCTTGGCATGCTAGGGTCGATGTGGGCCTTACAATTCTTGAGAACATTTTTGTGCGGTGTTTATTTCGTAATTTTTACTAAAAAAACACCACAAAAACCACCGTTTAACGAACAGACTGCAACTGATATTATTGTAAAAGTGACCTCCTACTTATGGAAGGGGAAGTCATACGCATGGTCCCGTGATAAATGATAACCTATCATTTGATTTTTTTTATCGTTACAGAAGAAAGCAGAATTTGTGTGACTTTGTAGAAATACAGCTTCATTGGAAATGTTGCTGTTTTCGATTTGAAATTACATAAAAAAATACTGAAAGAGAACTTTTCGTTTAGCATGTGGCGCCATCTGTCATCAATAGATGGAGATATAATCATTTTAACAGACATCTGTAAAGTGTTTAATAAGGAGTGTATGTATTATTTGTTGGAAAATTAATGTTATACCTCGAAATATAGCTAACTGTCTCGGTCATTGCTGATATTTGCAAATTTTATGGCCGTGAATAAATGTGAAAAATTGATTATGGTTAAATTAGCCCGATTAATTTAAAGTTTGCTAACCACCAGTTACAACCTAGTTAGCAATCACGTATTTAATCAAGATTTTAAATATGAACTTTTAGTTTACTAACTTCGTTCTTATTTCTGTTATATTCAGTAGGTACCAACTTTATTTCGCGCAATACTGCTTTCAAGTGCTGATTTGAATCAGAGATAATTGCTGAATTGAACTATGAACCAATACAGAAGGTAAACACGAAACCATTGTGAATTTACCGACAATGCACGATTCGATTTTGTTCGGCGTCATCCCATCGGTTTAATAACCATGTAGTTCTTGCGAAGAGGGTTAGATTGCAGCACTAGTTCAATATTTTTGCGATATTAAATACCATAAACCTAAACAGAATAAATATAACCTATAAAAATATGTATGTATATATTGTTAAAATATGATAAAACCTGATTAATCTGTACGCAATTTCCTTCAAATAATTAAAGTGTGAATAAAATGAACTTGCCTAGTAGCAGTTCTGATGAAGAGGATCTAGAAAAATTTCGGGAGGCAGCAATAGATTTCATATGCGACAAACCAGATAATACAAACGAAGGTTCAGGTAACAACATTTATAAAATTAAAGATTGTAAAGGTTTATTTTCATGTTTAAGCTTGGTTTGATAATGATAGCAAAGACTATGGCAGAATATGGTAAACGACATATACACTACTGTCCAAAAGTTTGGAAGCAAGTTGAAATCCGTTCAAAATGCTTCAACTGATAGATATATCGTGAATTCGTTAATCTCTATTTTAATTTAATATATGCAGATATAAAATTACTACGCATAGCCGCTAATTGCAAACATTCGAGTAAAACTTTCATCGGATTAAATTTTATTGTTATTTTCCAAGATTATGACTAGTGTTTGAACGGGGTGGTATACGGTACATGCATTAATTACTGTTGCTCAACGACTTTAATACTACTTTGTTAATCGTTGAGTGCATATGGTAAATGTATTAAACCTTAGCGTTCTGTCGTTTTGCGTGCAGAATTAGTTTTTTGATATCAGTGCCTCATTGTAACAATTTGATTGAACCGGTGATGATGATGATGAGGACTATTCATGTTGTCGAAACGACCGTCCCAGACTAATTATTATAGAATAAATTAAACCTGTGGTACGAAGGTTCTTGCAATCATTATTGCCAGTAGTGAAGGTTAGGTTATGTTTACGTGCTTTTGTTTGGATTTTTTTATCTGAAACTTACATACCGGTTACGCTTATTGGGATAACATATGGTACCGGCCAAGGTTACTCCTATCCCTATCAAAAAATTGCGAAGAATATCCTGATTGTAAAAGCACCTGAGTGAGCACAAAAATTCAACATTCCTTTTGTATACATTTTTCTAGAGGCAACGCTTGTTGAAACGTGTATTTATGGTCGAAATAATAATTTTCGAATCTAATATTTGTATATGAATGTATAATGCGTAACAAGGCAGCACAAGAAGCAGTTGAGCGAAGGAATCGTAAAGAGACGCAACCAAATGGGAGAATTGGAAATCTTATGCATCTTTTTCTATTCTCTCTCTAGATAGAAATATTTGCGGCTAAAGTGCAACCCTGTATAGATTTTATTGATAAACCTTGATCAATGACCCACAGATACGAATGAAATAAAGAGATGCCTTACTTTTGTCTTTGCAGATTTAAAGAACAATTGTATCTATTAGCCGCTGGAGGAATTGTATATTTTTATAGCGTGTTCAGTCTTAGGAGGCAATATATCGTACACCGGGTTTTTGAAAGAAAGTGTCACTCGTGATAGGTAAAATAAAACAAACGTACTAATTGGTAAATCAATTGTTTGGTAACACTAATTTACTTAACTGTAGTTAACAAAATTCAAATTTCTAAAACAAGAGAAGTAAATAAAAAATTATAAGGAAGGGAAATATAGTTATAAATTCGATTAGCTTTTCGTGGTCAGCGGCAGCCAATATGAGAAGTTAAAAAAAAGAGACGTCTAACGTGTCATGTCGTTGTTAAAATAAAAACTCAACGTTTTGCTCACAGTCGTATAGTTTCTTCAGGAGAGTGATAGGCAACTGTTAGCACGGTAACTCAACGCGTAAATCACGCCAAAGACGAAACTAACAGCGAAAAGCAGTTGATCACGGTAACTCAGCATGTGAACTATGTCAGAGGCTTCTTCTTATTCTTCTTCGTATCGCGGGTGGATGGAGAGGAACATAGTTCTTTTTCTCCTTAGTCGGTTTGGGGATCAATGGCAGAAATTGGCGCGGCAGGTCGTCGGTACGTACCTTGCCTTGGGCATAAGCCCGGGGGAGAAAAGTTAGTCATAACCGGTGTGACGAGATGGGCGCTGAAGGGTGGCTGATGAGATTATGGGAGAGGGGAGAGGATGGTAGCGCGTGACTTCGGCTTTCGCCGGGTTGTGATGTTCTCGTCAGAGGTCCAAGAGTGAATGGGGACGCTTGCGGGGGCCGTGTCTGACACGGAGGTCGATGTTGGAAATGAGAGCGTTGTCGTGGGTGGGAACTTTCTCAAAGTAGGCAGCCGCCAGCTCTTTGATGTGCTCGTAGACTATAGGGAAGTTAAGGTCCTGGGAAGGAAACCGTTGGAAACGCAACAAGGCACCTGTCATGATACGCAGGAATTTGTTTTGCTTGTTGAGGTAAGTGACGCCCGCGTGCCCCCAGATAGGGTCGACGTAGAGGAGCCGACGAGAATCGGTCTTGGTCTTGATATGGACCGAGAAGAAACGGTTGTGGAGGAACGGTTGGATAAGTTTGACGAGAGGGAGAGAGACGTTAAGATGAATGAGCTTGTATAGAAGCGCGTTGTGCCACACTCGATCGAAGGCTTTGGCTACGTCAAGAAAGAGGGCTACCGTGGTGAATTTTTTTTGTTGAAGCCATCCGTGATGTGGTCTATGAGTCTGTGCAATTGATGGGTGGCAGAATGACTGTGATTAATTATTAATTAAAAAGTGTAATTAAGGAATTGTAATTAAAAATTGTGGAACTAGTCACTGTATATAATTTAATTTTGTAAATGGATACGTATAAATATTTAGTTGAAAATACTTGAAAATAATATTTGTGTAATTTTTTCTTTTTTTCTAATTTAGAACAGATTTAATTGTTGAAAATAGTTAGAATCGTAAAATAAAACAACTGCTATTATGATGATTGTATTTTACGCTAAAAACTGAATTACAACCGTTGCAAAATTATATTGAAGAAATTCGCTGACATTGGCAACTTGCTACTATATGTACAAGGAACGTTTGTACAGCAATGCAGGTCAACAGTGTAACTTTCCAGTAAGTTCAATCTGTTTAACAGCGTAGGCCTAGCATAATTTTAGTTTAGCATTACTCAAGCTATAATTCATAGTAAATTTTCCAAGTTAAAGCAACATGACTAATGTTACTGCGTCGAGTAACAGAGAGAGTCGAAAGAGAGTCACACCACAAGTAACCTAATTATTGTACTGCATTTAAATAATATTCGTTCTCTTTTCTTTAAACAGAATTGGATGAGTCGAATGTGTGCCTCCTGCCTTCATTACGACCTGTTAAAGACGATCAGCAACAATTTAATTTGCTAGACGTGACGCCGGGTTTCCAAAAATATGTCGCTAAACATCTAGGTGAATACATAGAAACTCAACTTCAGAGAAAATTAGCAAGTGACATCCAGTATAAACGTAAGAAGAACCATAAGGCAAGAGGTGTTATATTGTTCACGGATTCGAAAGACTTTATAACACTAGAGGAAGAATGCTCCCAAAATTCAAATCTGAAAAGGGTAAAAATTAGAAGACGTACCCTAGAGACTGACGATATTGACCGAGAAGTGAAAATGAAGTTATGTGCAGTTAGTTCCAAAGACATTCTAAATAAAAAAGGCACCGAATTTTGGACAACATACCGACAAGGTGAAGTGTACAATTATAAGCGTGCAAAAAATGGTCGATTAGTCTATGTAGAGAAGGAATTTCAATAAATATTTATTGAATTGTAAGATTCTTAATTTTTAATTAGAGATAGTCGCGATCTTTTAATTATTTCAAGTTCCCAGTCGGTGACCGACACCCTCATTCGGTCACGACCATTCGTATCCTCGAAACGGCCGTCTCCGACTAATTTGTTGTTGTGTTGTTAGTAGTTAGTTGTTGTAGTTGTGTGGTGGGGAGGTTGCCGATACTTATGTGTTGTTTACCATTAGCTTTACGTATATTAAACTGTACGCAATACAAACCCTTCTAACATTTTGTATAGAAAATAACAATACTTATTGTCTACTAGAGCTTTACTCAATTACTTTACACAAAATCTATTTTATTATAGAACTCTGGAAGTACTCCCTGCTTTCCTAACTTTTTACACGAAGTTCTATCTGTGATTGAATATAATTTTTGCTTTAGAAAGGCCTTACGGTTCTTCCTTACCTTCTTTACGGTTTGATGTGCCGTGGTGGAATCTTTTTTTTTTATGCGGGAGCTTAATCAAGTATTAAGTATTCTTTTAAGCGTATTAAGCAAGCACGTGGCGGCACCGTTGAAAATCGTTTATTGTACCGCCAATTAGATAGCTGCATCTATACAGACCAAAAAAAAAAAAATAGTTAATTTACTACTGTCGTTCTTTTATTTTATTCTTTTTATTACATTCAAAACTATAATTATCTATCTTTTATAAAATTTGTACTATTAAATTTCATCGGTTACTTGATTTTCTAAATTATACTTAGCAATAGGTACCAGTTGATTTTGAAAGTTTCTTTTAAAAATTGAGATTTCCTACCGTTAGTTTAGAAGAAGAAAACGAACATTTTCAAAAGAACTTAACGAATTTTGAGTAGTGGTAATCATCCTTTTATTTTCTGTAAAACTTTCTTTTCTTAATTGGGAAGCTAATAGTAATAAGCATCTATTTTTATAAATTTTTGTAAACCTATTCTTATAGGTTCTTCTTCTTTCTTGAAGGGCGAATGAAACAAACACACACAAAAAAAGATATTTATTTATTTATTTATTCTTAACTGAACTGATGTAACGATAAGTTTCAACAACGTGTTCCTTACATTCCTAAATATTCTAATTTTAATAAATTATTTCAATAGATAGTATGCCATTTTTTTAAATTTTAAGTAAATACAACAAATCTGTTAAAATAAATCAGCCTTAATTATATGATCACCAGTGTGTATGTTTCTATATATACACTTCTTTTTTTGTTTTGTGTACTGGAAGTATTCCTTTGCATCTTTCTAAATAAAATCTATTAATCTGTAAGGCAAAGAATTTTCGGATTGCAGCGCTCTTCCAAATCGAAGGATCCAATCTTAGTAAACATTTCTTCTGAAATCGTCTTCTTGATCCAATTTATTGCCCCTTGTACTTGTAATGTTTTTATTGGAGAGCGACCCTTATCGTCAACGGCTAATAGTACTTTCCTAAACATCGCCTTGTCTAGGTTGTTTTCAAGCCATTCCACTATCTTAAACCATCCCGGTGCCTCTCGTTTTGCTAAATGGTGCAATATCGTTTCTCCCCTTTGATCACTGTCTAACATTATTTCCTCAAATTCGGTGACTGTAAAATTTTTTATACACCATTGCAACAATTGTAATAGTTCATCCGTTTGTCGCGAAAAGGCCATTAAATGTAAAAAGTTTCGATGGTTCTGATTCTTTGCTATAAATAGTACTTTGAAATCTTGGCATGTCAATATTGTCTTCACAGCATTCAGTGCCTCTTCTAATAGTTGGGCTGATGATTCTTTTATGTTTAACCATTGAACAATATGTAGAAACGTGTTTACATACCTATCTCTGGTAAGCACAAGTCCTGCAAATTCTTCTTTGGTAAATCGCATTAATTTTCCCCATTCCAAAAATTTTTTGAATAGGTGTATATTTCTATTACGCATCGCATAATGGAGCACTGTCTCGACTTCGCTTTCTCTTGAACCACCTTTAATGAGTACGTTTTTAAAACATGTGTAAACTGCTGCATCTTTATCCAAGTCCCATAAATTGGTGAACACCTCTAAATATGCCCCTTTTACCATTATTTGACATAAATTATACCCACAAATGTCTTCGTTTCTTATTACTTGTCCTAGCTCCCTTACGGTCAGATTTTCTTTACACCACTTCAGCAGATCCGCAATCAGTATTTCTTCATGCCCCCATTCTAAATTCCACGCATACTGTCCGAGCAACTGTTTTCTTAAAATAACATTCTTGACTTCATTTAATGGTAAATTATCTTGACACCATTTCAGTACCCTTTCTAATGATTGCCCTTTCCATGTAAAGACCATCGACATTGATTCCTCGTATCTGTTTCTGGCGCACAAAAAGTAATTGAATACCGCTCCATCTAGCTTTTCAGTGCCCCAACTGCGTATTGTGTCTAAAACTCTGGTATGTTGCTTAATTGATGCATGGTGCCAGAGTATTTCCAATTGATTAACGTTGGTCATTAGCATGTCACTTATCTCTTGTAGAGTAAACACGTCTTCCATCAAATCTAATAGTTTCCGTAGCAACACCACACCATCAAGTTCGGCAGTTAATTGTAGCGAATTGACATTTCTCTGTGATTTTTTTAACATAATCTGCTCAAGTTCAGTTTTATTCAAACATATTTTTTTGAAATAGGTCCATAACTGTTCCATTATTTCAACGTGTCCTCTTCGTATTGCCAGGTACCAAATATTTTCACGATGTATGTTACTAACAAAAAGCATTTGTTTTATTTCATTTGTGGTTAAATGCATTTCCTGGGCGATCATCCATAATGTATCTAATGTATGTGGGCTAGCGTGACTTGACGCTTTCAACCATGCATTTTCATGCCTTTTACTCGAAGAAAAGAAGAGCTGTTTTAATTCCTCAAGGTTGAGTTCTAATTCGCTTGCAAATTCCCATACCTTATTTAACATATATTCATGTTGCATTATTCCGTGGCAGACAGTTTCATTCATATCATTCTTGTTTAGTAGCATATGCTTCAGTTCTTGATGATTCAAATGTATTTCTTTTCCAATTTCCCATATCTCTTCTAATTTACTTACACTTCCAGAGGTCGCTGCTTGCTGGAATATTGTTTCGCCATTTCTGCCTCTTTTACAAAATATCCGCTTCAAGTCGGATGAACTCACTTGAATTTCTTTTGCCCATTCCATCAGCTTGTGTGACGCGTACAAATGTTGGTTATTGTTAGCAGCCTCATAATGCCACATACTTTGCCCTTCGTTGTCGTTCTGCAGCAGTATTTCCCTTACACATTTCGGCTCTAAATTTATTTGTTTGGCTCTGAACCAAAGCCTCTCTATTATTTCGAAATTTCCGTTACTTACTGCGTGGTGCCATATAGTTTTAAAAGCCATATCCTTATGGCAAAATATATCTTTAACTTCAGAAGGATGCAACACCTTTGCGGCCCAATCAAATAGCTTGTCAAATACATCGGCATTTCCCTGTTTTGCGATTTCGTGCCAAAAACTGATTGATGATTCATCTTTTGCTATGAAGAGGCGAATAAATTGTGATGATGAGTTCAGTTGCGCTTCAGTGGCCCATAACCATAATAAATCCAACATATCTGAAAAACCAACGCTTGCAGCTTGATACATTGCAGTGTGTCTTCGGCCAGTAATTCGATGGTAGTTTGTTTGATCTAGGAGTAACTCTTCTATGGTTTTTGTATATTTTCCCGCTTTTAAACAATTTAATAAAAATTTCACAATGAAGTCGTTCCTCTCTTCTACTGCCATGTACAGAATTGTATTGTTTTGCAATCTCACTCTGTCCGTTTTCCACAGTTCGTTAATTTGGTTGCCGTATTCTATCAAGACAGCTTGTTGAAGAGGCTTAGTGATTTTTGATAATAGTCCATCAAAGAAAATTCTTATGTTATGAAGTTTTTGTTGTGCTAATATTTCCTTCAGCAAGAATACTTGGATGGATGTTGAGTTACAATTTTGATTGACCAATTGATTGACAAAAAAATCTGCTACGTAATATTCTGCGAAAGTTTGGTGAACGAAATAGACTTTAGGCCCAATATATTGCACTATACCTATTCTACTAATCTGGTTTTGAGGAAGGATATGTAGTTTCTTGTTTTTTAGCAAGGAGTCCTTTTCTTGTGGAAATAACATTTCCAACGCTAACTGTTGATGCAGTTTTCTCAAATTCTTACCTTTCAAGATACATAATAGGTCTCTCGTTGCGAGGGTGACGTTCGGCGGTCTTCCTTTCTCCTTTACATAAATTTGGTATTTGCTGCGCAAAAATCGTCCGTATAAGTCAATTATATTTAATTGATTCGGCAAGTTGGATATTGTATCTGCTTTTGAGGAGTGATAATCGTTAAATTCTCCAAGGAATGCCTCCGCTAACAATCTTGCATGTAGTGGTGTACCTAACCGCAAACAGAAAGATAGTATAGAGAAACCAGTTTTAGAGGTTGTAAGGATTGGGTGGTTGCCAAATCTTTCTTATGATCTTTGATATGCATTGTTGCATATCAACAATACAGATCTCTAGGAATTTACACAAGTTGCAAAAGTAGAAAATTCTTAGAACATTTAAGTCAGATAAGTACAAATTCATTTCAGAAATCAAAACACAATTACTTAAAAGAAAATTTTCTGGAAATTTTGTAATCGTTTTTAAGGGGACTCTTTAATTTAAAAAAAATCTGAAGCTATGTAGACGGTGCTTTATTGTAAGAAGTTCTGTATAAAATTTTTTCTTCATTTGTTCTCATATCACGTCGATCCACGTAATTTCTTGAAACATATGGCGATTCAAGTATTTAATAAATGTTAGGTACATCGCAGATAGATAAAAGCGAAATGATAAGCAAACTTAAACCCGGTAACTTTATTAGTTGTTGTTAAAGTTGTGGAATTTGTTGCTGTTATTATTAGCCGTGGCAAGTTTATGTGAAAGAATTGGAATATACTGGCCGCGATAGAAAATGCACCACCAAAAAATTATTGCAAAATAATATTTATTAGCATGAAAATTGCTTTATTCTACTTATAAACATGTGAATTATACCTAAAGCAGTCAAATGATGGGATCAAGTACACCGGCTAAGAAATTTCAACTTTTGATTTTGCCATAAAATAATTTTTACTAATTTCAATAGAAAACATATAAACATTTATTTTAATAAAAGGTAGAAGGTCAAGTTAGCTCGATTTTTTTTTATATTTCAATGAAAAGGTTTTTTTTAGATTAGATCATAATTTAACATATTTCAAATTATTATATATATGATGATCTCTTTTTCTGCTAGAGGCCGATGTTGTACATTGTCTTTTCCTTGTATTAACTGTTGTCGTAGTGGCCACTCTTGCTTATGGTAATGTTTTTCCCAAAGACATAAAAAGCAACAGTATTTGGTGTAACAGATTGCATACTCAAAATAATTGCAATTACTTTAAAATCTGCGCAAATATTCCAGGAATAGTCGTTGTACTTTATCTTTTCTAATAAAATTTTCAGATTTTCTTAGGTTTCTTTCCTAGAAACAGCATGACTTATCGGAATAGAAGGATAATGGTTTTCATTATGCAACGAAACTGGTTTTAGGCTGGTCTTTGATGAGGCTACGAATAATCTCCAAGAACTGGGATCATGATGTATTCCAAAAGCTTCAGAAAGTTAGAAACATTATTGCAATAGACCAGATTACCGGCCATACTATAAACACATTTTCTCTGTAACCACAGCTAAGCCAATGTTGCCGCTTTTCGAATCATTCCTATTTTATATATGCTGTTCAATTTCATCAGTTACTAACTTAGGGTAAAAACCTTGTTGGTCAGTGGTATTAGTGAGGTGCACGTTCTCGTCTATGAGACATCGCTTACGATTAATTGAACCGTACTGCACGCACTTTATTCACTTCTACATGTTTGGATTGCAACTATCAAATTGTAACGGATGTTCCTGTAAAAACGTCCGGGTCTTGAAAGCATTGACGTCGAAGATTTAAAACGCCGAATATACAGGAAAAACGAGAAATTCCTCGAGAACTTTTACAGAATCCTCTTCAGGGTTTTGTGAATCTGTTAGATTTTTGTCAAATTAGTGACGGGAAACAATTTTAACTATTATTTTATTTTACTTACTTATTAATTTGTTCTAATGATAATGCGATCGCTAGCTTTATTGCAGATAATTTTGTCTGCGAGATGCCTGGCATTTATTAAATATTTGAACGGATGTTTCCTTGTAAAAGTGTTATTAAATAAAATGTACAAAAAATTATTGTAAAGGAAAAAGAATTGCTCGTAGAGTAAAATTTCCTTTTTAAAACAATTACGGGGACAAGTCTACGTGTAGTGTAAAACGTTCATTAAAAAAAAATGTCACTTTTTGTATGTAACGCGGTCTAGCAAGTTACAAGCACCCACGACTAGTGAAAATAAATGGACAAGCATCAACTAGAATTCATTGTAATCATTATAAAACAAATTGATTTATCTAATATCTCATAACTTTTCTGGGTAATAAGCTGAAAACTGTTTACAAAATTACGCATTTCAGCTAAACACAAATATCTATAAAACAATTTCTAAATGGAATTGGTTCTACTCGCTTTATTTGGTGCGTACTTATCTGCACAGGTAATTGTGTACTGTTTTTTCATGCCTAATATTCAAATGTGCCCTCATAACTAGAGAGAAAATCGAAATTGGCAACTTAAGGCAGCCAACGCCCTCAACCTTATAACTGTATCCTTAAGTACAGTAATTACACTTGCGAAAGTAACAGTATAAGCACTAACTGTATTAGAAAAACTAGCTCAGCTGACAATACCTGCAAAGAGTTTTTCTCTGTCGTTCGTAGATCCCGATAACTTATCCAATAAAGCTCTAGCGTACAGTCTTATTCGAGAATCATTCTCCTCAACAAATTCCATTTTTTTTCTCCAAAACTTGACGAGGAAGTCAATCTGGCATTCTTGTGAAAGTGGGCTTAAACGATATACGAGTTGTTCTAAGTTCTTTGCTAATCCAGACCGTAAATGAGGTCTCGTACTAATCCAGATCTGTTCGGCCGAGGTTTTCGTTAATTCTATAAGCAGTCTAGTCACGGCCATTCCATACAGTGGGCATATTTCATCGAAACCGTCAAACATTAGTATTACCCTTTTCGTACTTAGTAAATGCTTGAATACAGATCTTTCCAAATGGGAAGAGAGTTTTAACAATTTTTCGATTATAAATTCAACTGTTTCCATCCGTTGCATACTTTGTTGCCGGAGTTCTTCAGTGTATATGTTTAAATTAATAAAACAAACCCAGTACGTTGGAAAAATCGCTTTAATTTTCTTAGAGAGATGCGCCAAAATAGTTGTTTTACCAATACCCGCTTTATCAGCAATTATCATTATTCTCTGATGTCGCGCTTGTTCTAATAAGTCGTCTATGTTTTCTGTGGAAAAACTACGTTGATTTTCCACTGCAATATACTTATCTAAATTTAGTACGCTGCCTTGTGACTGTTTCCAAATTAGCTGACCAGATTTCTCTGTTGAAAGCCAATGAACTGTTCTAGACGGATATTCTTTACAAAGCTTGCGGAATTCCGCTTTTGAATAAGCAAGAAGATCGGAGATTAATCCGTCATTTTTATCTTTAATTATAGTATCTTGTATAACTAATTGGCTAATAAATGTCCGCTCTATGTAATAACTTTCGTCGAAACCGAAAGGCATCTGTAAAGGTTCACCTATTTTAATATTTTCATTTTCAAGTAACATCTCCAGAGGCATAAATTCACTGATAAGCGTATCTGTTGTAGCAAGTTCTTGCAGTGTTACGTTATGTCCTTGAAAGTCGATAGACTTTTGTTGAATAAAGGTTCGCGTGTCATCGCCTAAATCTTGCAACTTATAATACTTGTCAATAGTAAGAACTTTCTTAAAATTTACGTCACATGGGAGTTCTTTCATGATGAGCATAATTCGTCCGTTTTCTAAGAAGTCACTAATAAGTGGCCATAAATTTTGATCATTAGAATGGCGATCGCATGAACAGTCAACAATAAGCATAGGTTTAATAGGAAATCGGTGCATATTGTATATTTCTTGGGCCTGTCGTCTATTCTTCAAATGGTTTGAGGTGGCAAATATATAATTGCTTTTAACATCCAGCAAGCTGCGTTTACCAATCAGTGTTTGATAGAGATCGGATTTGGCCAAATTCGGCGAATTAGCCACAATAACTGTAATGGTGCATCGTTGAAACGTATCGAAGTCAGACAAGTGTTCCTTTAGCCAAATTTTCGATCGCTGTATCTTATCTAACTCGCCAAGTAAATCGTTTAAGGATTGCACTTTGAGCTCACATGTTATACGTGCATATTCCTCGATAAAGACCATGAAATGTTTTTGAACCTGGTTTTCGTAGAATGTAAATAGCTCAGGTAGGTGCTTTTTCATTTCTGGTATTCGTTTCTCGTAACATACTAATAGAATAGGGACACAAACAATTAATTCGGACGGCCGATCGTCTGTATTTATACAGTTATTGAAGATATCTCCAATAATTGGATCTAGGGCCTCTGAACGGCTGTGATATATGTCAATAATTTCCATAAGAGCGTGTTCAGCCAAATTGTCGGATGATGTATACGGTTTTGAGTGATTTCTGTATACAATTTGAATAGCCAAATGCGCTAGTCCCTTAGCTAGTAAATGTAATGCATGATCGCGATCGTGAGCTTCAATATATAAATAGCCGGTTTTGCAAGCAGGTATTATGGTAGGATGACCAGTATTTCGATTAGAAACCGGGTTTGTATTAAAACAAAAGATGATTTGGATAAACACGGCATGCTCTAAAACTTTCATTATTGCTGATGTTTCGGGAACATTGTCCAGTTGCTCAAATAATTTTTGGATAATGGAAACATGATTTTCATTTGGTTCTTGAAGAATACCCTCATGGTATACTTTAGATTTGGATAGTAAAAAAATAATATGCGCATTGTGTTGTTTCTTGAAATATTTTAGTTTCATTAGTTTCAATTTTTCTTTTTCTTGAACGTTTAATACTTCGTAAGCAAGTACCAGATCTTCATTATGAGCACATACAAAACCTTTAGATTGTAACAGGACAAAGGCTTCGAACTGGCGTGCTTCTAGGGCGGTGATTAAAGCCGATTGGTTATCTTGATTGCACACCCTCTTTAAGTGTGGATAGTGTTCAGTGAAACATACAATTTTGTCTTTATCGTCTTCTCGTAGAGCTTGGTGGAATCGAACGACTTCTTCCGAAAACTTCTTCAAAGCGGCGGCTTGTTCCGCACCTTCCAAAGTGCTTAGATTGTATTCGCTAGGATAGAATGAATCTGCTTGCAGCAGTGTTAATACGTTATCGTAACTCTGGCTATTCCATGCCAGATCTATTAACCGTAATTGCTGTCCTCGTACCTTACGACGCCGGTTTATATCGATGCCGCATTCGATTAAAAATTTCAAAGTGTTTGCTTTTCCTCTTTCCGCTATAATAGTTAATGGCGTTTCATCGGCATCGCTCAGATTTAACAATTGTTTCTGTTCTTCTGAGAGAACGTTCTTATTGTCCAAAGCAATGGGCAGATCAAGAAGAGCAGAGATGGTTTGTGGGTTAGCATTTTCGGCTGCAATCTCTAAGACGTTGCGTCCATCTGGATTCCTTTTAAGTATATTCCAGCTGAACAGCATTAGCAATCTTAACGAGAGACAATCATCGCTTTTGACGGCGTAATCTATTAAACGCCAGATATCGAATTCTCGTTTGACGTCTAAGGTAGTACTTAACAAAGTTTTTCTAAACGGATCGCCTAATTCATTTCGTAGTCTTCGAAAAATCAAAGAGAAGGAATTGCCCTGCAATTTAAGTTCTTCTTCTGTGAATGACGTTGTGGTGTTAATATCCAGCAAATGGAAATTATGTTCGTTTGATTGTCGAAAGAAAATTAGATAATCGGAACATTGTACTGACTCCCATTGGATGACTACTGGTTTTAAATGATCCAAACGAACTAATTCCGATGATAAGTATTCGGCGTCTAGTTTCAACGGTCCCTCAGTCACGTTTATCACAATGATAAACCAGTGCGTTGCTTGATTAAAGGTGTCGTAAAAGATTTCCTGTTTTATAAAATCCATTGCCGTTTGAATTGTCTTAACATCCATTCTCAGTATCTTAAAATACTTATTCTCTCTTTGTCTTCTTAACATAGACCATATCTCTTCATCGCTATTCCTGCTGTCGATAAAAATTTCCTTTATGTATAACGCAGTATTTAGAACTTGTTGCGTCATATTTGCCAGTTATTGCAATAGCAAGAAGTCTTTTGAGTTGAAATTAATTATGGTATTAAGAACTTCATTGGTCGGTTCATCCTTCTGAAAAATAAATTCGTACAGTCACAGTACTTCACATAATTTGTCTTAATTGGGAAGCAAGTATTTTTAGCTACTATTGTACTTTTAAATAAAGGATCAGATAAGTAGAGCACACAATAAAAAGCAATAAGAGAATTTGTGAAAACGCTAACATAATATAGTAAACAACTTAACGAATAGGCTTAGAAGGCTGAAAAGAAATTGAAAGTGAGGCTTTCAATACCTGTATTTTTGTAGTGCCCACAACACATTTCGCGTATTTCAGTTCACTTCGCGTGAACAATGAAATTGAATGATCTCTTTAGCAGTAAGGCGAGCTTAAATTGTATAACTATAGATATGGCTGAATATTTGATAAAGGTTCGGCTTTTGTAAAATGCAGGTGGCTTCGAGTTCTTACAAGCAACCTTATTTTCAGTTGTACATCTTTTCAAGGCGTAATTATCGAATTTATTTATACAGATTGCTGCTTAACTGTTTGAATAAACACAATGTATGCAATATACAACTGTTTAATTTTACGAATATAGATGACACCGACTATGCATTACCAATATCAATATAGAGCCCTAAAGGACGAAGATCTTCGCTCTCTTCTTGAAGAATTAGATCTAGAACAAAATTCTTTTGTAAATTAAAGTGAGATGTGTAAAGTGTAAGATGCAGCAAAGCATTTTTCCACAAATAATCAGTTTTATTTTCAGCCGCTCGAATATGACTAATTATTCTAACGGAAACGTATCATCGTTACTATCATTACTCATTACTGTCAATATTTTCACAATTTAGACAACGAAAATTCAAATGAAATGCTACATTTTTTTTGCTGCCATTTTTTGTAGATAAATAATGATTATTATAGAGGCGATTGAAAATATAGTGTAACTAAGCATGTAAATTTGAAGTTTTTAATTTAAACCGATAAGGATTAATAACGATTTGGTTTTTCGATAAGAAATACTGGGGCTGACTAGATAACTTTATTATTTTTAGGCATTAAATAGTGTTCAAATAAGATTGACTTCAACAAACTTATCCAAGTTAAATATCCTATCATTATTTATACTTCATGCGCTGACCATGTTTGAGGAGTGTTTGAATTTTTGAGCCATTATCTTCCATTATACAAGAAAAAATAAAACATTGGGGATATATTGTAAATGATATTGCAAGGAAAAAATCCATAGCTAATTAAATTAAGAGCATTAAACTCATAGAAGCTCAAAATTGTCTGCTGAAAATGATAACAGCCAAACAGAAACATGAGTAATGTTGAATTTTTGGTGTGCTGTAAAAAAAATCATCATCCAATCAGATGCGATTTGATTGCCTGAAAAAGATCCCTTTTTTGACTGATTTCATAGTATATGTACGTGACTAGTACGTGATTTCTGTCGGAGAAAAACGTAAAATGATCAAAATGATGAAAAATGATCAAAAATTAAAACATTATAGATGTCGCATTTACAATAACGTCGAAAACGTTACTAAACTAAATATCCTACGCAGTATCTGTAGAGATAGCATATCAGCTTCCTTAAACTAAGTAAATAGGTTGCTAATAGTATCAATTGTGCGAACTGTAGTTATTTCTGCAAACATAATTTTTTGTAAATATTCCAGTACAAACCTTATACTTAGTAATGTACAATTCTGGAGTTTTTTTCTACATTATTGATAGCAAAGGAGCACTTTTGCTACATCACCATCAACGGCATGTTGTTAATGGATCTCAGACTGTTGTTCCATAAATTATTTTGAAAAATCATAGGTACATTTTTTTGTCATAAACGATTTCCGATCGAAAAAAAGTGAGAAAATATTTGTATAAGTTGCATATCACAAATGTTAAAAGGTATGCGAGTATCAACCAAATCAAAGAAGCATCGCTGGTCTTAAACGGTTACCTATCTTTCGACTTCTCTTATTCATTTTTCACCATATCTCGCACACAAACCCATGTATACAAACTTTCGATAATAATGACCAAATTGTTGTTCTCAACGTTGCCAAAAAACCACTAAATTTATAGAATATTGCCCAATGCTATAGTCAGAGTTGGAATCTCCAGATATGCACATCCGCTGAGATTTAGGCAAAATTGCCAAATGTGCTTCTCATTCAAGTATGTGCATGTGAAAATACATATAACGTTCTCGCATTTCCGCCCGTCGTAGGGAAGAAGTATCTCGCGTTCCAAGTTGCGATTATAACAATTACGAAACGTAACTATTACTTGTCCCAGAAATAAATAACGCCAATGCAGAATTTTGAAGTACGAATACGCTTCCATTTTGCGCCGATTTGGTGTTACAAAAGAAAATGTCCTTCAACATTGAGATAATATTCTTTGGCGGAACTAAGGATATGCTGTTTTTTTTTGCATCTTTTTAATTGTATTGGAAAACTATCTTACTATGTCGCTTGATTGCACATCCACCAAGCAATTCAATTTCTTTTCGACACTTGTGCAAACAAAACGTCAACATCATTCATCGAATTAGTTCTTGAAAGCGGTGAGATCTAACTACTTTATGACAAATGTACAAGTGAGTATTCGACGTACATATTTTAAACACTGACACTATTTGTCACTCTTCAACATCCCAAGACAACTATGTTAAGAGATAAGTAATTGAATAAAATTAAAGTATTCCTTATACGTAATAATTAATAAAATATCACGCTTATCAAAAAAACTAAAATCAATTACATACCCAAATATAATTGTAATCAGGCCTTCTTCAATTACTGTCCAGGAAGCACTTTAGGAATATAAGTGTCGACTTTAAAACTTTTATTGCGTCACCCCACCGGCTAACATTTACGGCTTCTAAAAAATCTACTCTCTGTTTTTATCTATACGGTCTCTATGAGACGTGCCTACTAGATTTACTTGCGCGATTCTGACTAACGAAAACGAACAATATACCTACTATTTGTTGTCGTAACTTATTCCTTGTGGCTTATGAGCTTATATGGCGAGCTGTGTCGGTTATTACTTGTATTTACATATTTTATGTCTGTACTTAGATGAATTCGGTTTCAAATGAAATACAAGCGTATTTCTATGCATCTTAAATGTTATTGTATACGTGGAAATAAATCAAATATGCTAGAAAAATAATGTTTTTAATGAATTAAGAAGTATGTTTCAGACAATTTTAATATCCTAGTAATTGTAACTTATGTTGTATACCTACCTATAATTTTTCATTTTTTTTTTTTGTAATACTCATGTAAACAGAATACTGGTGCGAGAAACGAGACAAATCTATTCGAGAACCAGAACTATTTATGTCTAGCATAATATAAAATAAATAGTTGGTTCGAGCATTATAATATACAGATATAGTATCGATTTGTATCAAGTAAGAGTGCAACCATCAAAATCGAGTTCAGTTAATAAAATTTGTAATACAAAAGAAAAAGTGTCTTATTCTACTGAGGTCCCACAACATTTAGCTAGGGAGTTATTTTAAAGTAGTTGCAAGAACAATAATAATAATGTTTATTGTCTATTAGACCTTTACATAGATGTAAAAGATATCGATATAAATCGAAATTACACTATATTATTGCTATCATCGTTCTCAACATTTTTGTACATTGTTATAATTCATTAGAATATCTATTCAAAGTTTTAGGAAATGAAAGCAATTTTATAATCTTCATTTATATTTTATTACAAAGTTTTTCCAGTTGTACCTAATATGCATACAAATATGCAAATGACTGTATCTAAACATACATACATATATAAATGCATATTTTTCGGTCCTTACTACATCAATCCATCCAGAAATTTAACCAAATGGTTAATGTAACTAAATTTTATCATGCAATAAATCTACCTATAATTACTGAAAAGCAGATAACGTTAGACATGGTGATACATGTCTCAGGATAGACGCTGTGGTGGGGGCGGAAGTGCTAAAACTTCTTGTCCTGGCTGCTTACAACGAATCTCCAGAATTCGCAAATCGCCTGACTTATGAAATATCTCTTCATCGATTGTCCCCTTAATTCTTCCCTCCGCGATTTTCACTTCGGCTATTTTCAACGAATATCGCTGTCGATTATTTACAGCAAGGAACAATTCGCTAAAGACGTGAAACTCTAGATTCCTTTCCAGCCATTCAATTACGTCAAACCATCCCTTAATAGCTTTTTTCGCTAACACGTGCAATACTGTTTCTCCCGAACATCTGTCTAACATTAATTCCCTAAATTGATCCTGAGTTAAATTTTTTTCACACCAACGCAACAGCTCCAGCAATTCAACGGATTGTTTAGAATGCGCCAGCATATGCAGGATGTTCTGACCCGTGAAATCCTTCATCATAAGGAGTTTCTGAATAACTTGAGACTCGAATATCGTTTTGATACGATCTAATATGTTATTTAGAATATCCATCGCTGATGACACCGTATTTAACCCACTGGCAAGGTGCAGAAACGTCTCTCCATGATAATCTCTAGTAAAGATAATTTCCTTAAGTTCTTTTTCAGTAAACTGCATTTGTTGTATCCATTTCCAAAAATACATCAATAATTCTGTGCTTCTCTGGCGCATTGCCGAATGTAACACTGTACCTGTAATCACACTATTACCATACCATATAAATAATTTTCTAAAATGCGTTGTGACTTCCAAATCTTTATGCAAATCCCATAAATTCATAAGCACTTCCATACAACCTTCTATTATTACTCCAAATAACGTTTGTTCAACATCGTCCTTCATCCTAAATACTTCAATCAACTCATTCGTACTCAAATTTTCCTTAGTCCAACACAATAGGTCCTCTATCATACCCTTTTCGCCTTTCCAATTCTGTTTCCACGCATACGTGCCCAGCAAATGTTTCCCCAAAATTACTTTTTTAAAATCGTTTAGCGATAAATTTTCTTTGCACCATTTTAATACCTCTTCCAACGAAAGTCCATCCCACGTTGAAATAAGCAACATCCTACTTTCATACGTTTCTTTAGCATTTAAAAAGTTCTTAAGCATTTCTCCATTTAACTTCTTATTACCCCATTCCAATATTCCATTTAATACTTTTAGATTGCGTCCAATCGATGCGTAATGCCACAGTGTTTTCCCCTGGTTGACTCTGCTTACTAACATATCACTAATCTCTTGTAACGTAAAAATGTCTTCTAAATAAACTAGTACTTTACGTAAAAGTTTCTTATTCTGGTGGTTAGCTATTAACTGTATCGAATCGATTTCCCATCGTCCTTTTTGCAACATAACCTGTCGCATCTCCGTTGTACTTAAGGAAATACCTTTGAGACAAATCCATATTTTGTCTACTATCCCAGGTTGCCCTTTTTTCATCGCTGCAAGCCACACATTTTCACCAAAGACGTTAGTACCGAGCAGCATTTGCTTAAGTTCACTTTCGTTTAAGCACAGTTGTGCTATCTTCCACAACATATCTATATAGGATTCACTTGACGCTGTTTGCCACACATTTGTACGCTGCTTATCTGAAGTGAAAAACAGCGCTTTTAGTTCTTCATTGTTCAACTTCAACTCGTCCGCCCAGATTCTTATTTTCTGCAATGCGTTAACATCTCCCATACGTGCAACATCTCCGCAAACAGTTTCGTGCATATCATTTGTACTCAACAAAATAGATTTTAATTCTTTTTCGGTCAAAGGGATACCCTTTGCAAGTTCCCAAATTTTCACCATGTTCTCAATAGTTCCAAAGCTTACTGCCGAATGCCACACCGTTCTCCCAGTTCTATTTGTACTTAAAAATATTTGCCCAATCTCAGAACAATTTAACTGAGCTAAATTTGCCCATTCATTCAAGTTCTGTAATATTTTTGAGCACTCCTTCTTACAGGCAGCATAATGCCATGCATTCTCCAGATCTATGTCAGTATTCAACAACATTTCTTTCAATTCCTTTGGCTCTAAATTTATCTCCTGCGCGACACACCATAACTTTGCTAAAATTTCAAAATTCTCGTGGTGTATTGCGTGATGCCACGCAGTTTTTCCAAATGTGTCTCTTTGGAGAAAGAGAGATTTTAAGTAAGTCGAGTCTATTACGGTGACTGCCCATTTGTACAACTTTTCAAAAACGTTAACGTAGCATCGTTTCGCAATTTCATGCCATAAAGTCGTGGAGGTTTCATCCTTTGTAAGAAAGAGACGAACGAATTGGGACATAGAATTCAATTGTGCTTCCTCACTCCATAACCGTAATGTATCTAACATATTTAAATGATTGTCGCACACAGCTTGACACATTACAGTACGTTGATGATTATTCACGGAGTCATAATTTCCTTGGTACAACAGCAAGCTTCTTAAGGTTTCTTTGTGCTTCCCTGCCTTTAAGCTGTTTAGTAGAAATTTTATAATTGAAATGTTCTTCTCTGCCACCGCCACATAAAGAATTGAATTGCCACTTTCTCTCAAGCGTTTCGTTTTCCATAATTCTTCAATTCGATCCCCACACGATACAGTAACAGTTAGCGGTATTGAATATTCAACCTTTGTCAATAGACTGTCCAAAAACACTCTGATAATTTGGCGATCTGGTTGCAGTAATATTTCTGTCAATAAAAGCTGCTCAATTGTCATTGTATTCGAAGATCCGACAGTTAATTCAGCAGCAAAGAAATCTGCTACGTAGTATTCCGCGAATGTTCGATGGATAAAATGCAGCTTGTTGGACCCGACGTACTGCACTATACCTATTCTATTAAGTTGTTCTTGCGGAAGATGATGCATTTTCCTTCTTTGCAATATTGCTTCTTTTTGCTCCGGGAATAATGCTTCGAGCGCCATCTGTTGGTGAAGTTTTCTCAAATTTACCCCTTCCTTTAAAATGCCCACAATGTCTTTCGTTGCAACGGTAGCATTTAGCGGTTTATTCTTTTCTGCCGTGTAGATGCGATATTTGTTGTGCAAGAATCTTTCATAAACAGTAAGTAGGTCTAATTTTGCCGGTAATTCGGGTAATGTAGACGATGTCGTAAAGTAGAAATCGCTAAATTCGTGTGAGAATATTTCCGCTAACATGTGTATTTGAAGTGGAACGCCTGGAAAATCAGATAAAAATGATAAAAATTCGATTCAGTTTGTGGTTGCACCATGAATAAATTATAAGTACAATAAGTATTAAGTACTAAGTACTTAATAAATATTCATTTTCGGTTATGAAACCAATTAAATTGTTGGAATCAAATTCAAATTTCTTGGTCATTACGTATAGTCTCAGTTTTTTTTCTTACATTCGTGATTCTGCCCACTTTTACCCTAAAGTTCTATTACATAGTTTCCAGCTTGGTAACTTCCAAATGGCAGAAACTAGGATTTTTTGAAAAATAATCGATTTATATTTTTTGTGAACTTATATGTGGGTGTTAGGGCATTTTATTAACGTAGAGAAAGCTGTAGAGACTAGCAGCTAGTTTCTTCGAAGATAGCCGATAGTTACCGCAGCAGTACAGGACCTAATTAGAGGTATATAGCTACTGATGCGTTGCAAGTTTTTCAAACTTTTCATGGTCTCAGAAACATCCATGTGTAAATTGTGAGTGTAAAGGTCCCATGGACTTTCTTAAAATCACCGCTTGTCGTAAAGTCTGAAGCACAATTAATTGTCCCCCAACAGCAAATGGTGATTCGAGAGTATACGAAACCACCAAGAACATTAAAACTCAATAAAGATATTTAAAAAATTAGCGAGAACAAGAAAAGGTGGTGAAGAGAAAACAAGGTGCAATTTTCCTATTCCACCGTGGAATCTAACTTCCTTTGAAGAATGAAGTACCATGCACCACAGCTCCAGAACACCAGAATTTTGTCTTTGGGAGGTGGAAGAATTTCTGAAACCTGGGGTTTGAAGATCGTTTGGATGTTTTGTTTCTTCAAAATTTTACGGATTCTGTCCGTTAGTTTGTGGATATAGGGAAGATAAGCGATAGCAAGATTGATGGTAGTAATTTCGGTCGTTGGTTAATGGCCGAAGGAAGATGTTTGTTGATGACTCTATTGGTATCCTTGTTATGAAAACCATTGTTGCGAAGGGTCTTTCGTACGTGATTCAGTTCAGTGGGAAGGTTTCCGGGTTCAGACACTGTCACTGCTCGGTGAACCTGTGTGTAAGTTTTCGATAAACCGAGTGACCTAAACTATGCTATGCGATGCTTACTGTTTGCCAATTGTGCCAGCATACTAAAATGTGTACGCGGCGAATTTTCAGACCGCGGCCCAGAAGAAATACCAATTGTCGCCTATCAGTAAAAATAACAAAATCAACAAAATCTCACATGGGTGAGTTACTTAAAAAAAATAATGTTACATGGACCCACCTGCAAATATCTTGGTGCTATCCTTTATTGACTGCATAAGTTTGTCCAGTAGCGCCTCAGCGTATAGTTTTATTCGCACCTTATCCGGCTCCGCCGGCAAGTTTAACGTCTGTTTCCAAAATTTAACAAGAAAATCTATCTGTTCCGCTGCAGAAAATGACTCTAAACCGTAAGAGAGTTGATTCAATCGGGATTCTAAATCGAATTGGAGATGTGGTCGCGTACTGATCCAAATTTGTTCAATCTGAGTTGTGCTCAAGTCGACAAGCATGTCAATTACAATTGCTTTATAACGAGGACACACTTCATCAAATCCGTCCAACATTAATATCACTCTACCGTTTACAAGTAAATGTTCAAATACGATCTTTTCTAAAGGGGAATGCAGTTTTAACAACTCTTCAATTAAAAATTGAAGAGTCTTCATCTTGCTTATGCATTGCTTTTCGAGTTCTTCAGTATGCAAATTTAAATTTATAAAAGCAACCCAATACGTCGGAAGATTCTGCTTAATTTCTTTCGAAAGATACATAAATACAGTAGTCTTACCAACACCTGCCACACCGCAAATTATCATTATTTTCTGATGTCGCGCTTGTTGTAGTAATTTCCATATATTTTCTTGTGGAAAATGGCGTTGATTTACCTTATCAATATACCTTGCAAGTTCTTTAATATCGCCACGCGACTTATGCCAAATTAGTTGCCCCGTGTCTTCCTTCGAAATCCAATGAATGTTACTTAAGGGATATGTTTCGCAAAGCTTTTGAAATTTTATTTTTGTGAATGCCAGTCGACAAGAAATGATTCCTTTGCTTACATCGTCGATAATTGTATCTTTCATGACCAACTGACTATTAAACGTTCGGTTTATGTATAAAGTTTCATTAAAACCATAAGAAATCGGTAAAGGTTCGCCTATCTCAATTTCTTTGTCTTCAATCAACATTTCAACAGGAATGAGATTGATGACGGGCGTTTCTGCTATTGCGAGCTCATTCAACGTAATTTTGTGACCTTGAAAGTTCACGGGCCTTTGCAATAGAAAGGACTGTGTTTCAATATGTAAATCGCTCCATTCATATTGCCGATTAATAATAGTTGGTTTAAAGTTACAATAATTCTCCTCAAATAATTCTTTCACGATAATAATGATACGTTGCTTATCCCTAAATTTATTCATAGATTTCCAAAAATCTTGTGAAGCATCGACATCGCAGTTAACAATAAGTATTGGTTTCACGGATGATTTATAGAAATCGTAAATTTCCCTACCTTCCACTTTATTTTTAAAGTGAGTTGACGTTGCAAAGATACAATGATTTGTAATATTCAGCCCATCGCTTTTAGAAGTTACCGTACTTAATATTTGGTAAAGATCGCATTTCACCAGGTTTGGTAAACTACTAATGATAACTGTAAGACCCCGTAAACGAAAAATGTCTAAATCCAATAAGCATTCCTCTTTTAGCCGAATTTTGGACTTTTGTATTTTATGTAGCTCACCGAGCAAGTCGTTCAAGCATTGTATTTTATATTCGCACTTGAAGTGAATGGGATCTGCAACACATTTCAAAAAATCTTTTTGCACCTGGTTTTCGTAAAAAGCATATAGCTCAGCTACATGTCCTTTATGTTGTTCTACTTTCCGTCCGTAGCGTACCAACGAAAGAGGTACTCGAACAATCAACTCCGACAACCAATCTGTTGAATTTGTATTATCGGTAAAAACCTCTTCAAAAATCGGGTCTAGATTTTCTAAGTGTCTGTGATTCTTATCCACAATTTCTTTGAAAAGAGTTTCGTTCTGTTTATCTAATACAACGAAAGGATTCAAGTTATTTTTATATATATACTGAATTGCTAGGTGTGCAAGTCCTTTAGCCAGCGTATGAAGAGCTTGTTGCGAATCTGTGGTATCTACAAATAAACGTCCTCTTCTGTAATCGTTGGCCGTAGAACATGTTTTTAAGTTTGTTGAACAATCATATCCGAAGCAGAAAGTAATTTCTATTGACTCCGAATGTTCTAGAACTTTCATTATTGTAGACATTTCTGGAATATCATCTAATTGCTGAAATAAACCTTCGATCGAAACGAGATGGTGATTATCGGATCGTGGGAGATGAACCTTCGACTTGGATAACAAGAATATTATATGCGCATTATCTTGTTTCCTGAAGTATTTTAGTTTCGCCTGTTTTAAGTCTTCCTTCTGTTGGTCATTTAGTGATTCGTAAGCCATCGGAAGACTCTCACTTTCGGTTACCGTAAAGCCGTTAGATTGTAAAAATGTAAATATATCATATTGAGTCGCCAGCAAAGCTGTCATTAATGCCGATTGATTATTTAAATCGTGCACTTTCTTTAAATTTGGATAGCTTTCAATAAATCGCACAATGTCGCACTTGTTACCTTTTCGCAAAGCATTATGAAATTCGACTATCTCTTCTGTAAATTTTTTGAGAGCGTTGCTTACATCTCCTTTTAAAAGACTTGGATCGTATTCTCTAGGATAGGAAGAATCTGATTGAAGTAATACCAACACGTTGTCATAACGCCTTTGATTCCATGCTAATTCGATGCATGCAATTTCTGGTCCCAGCAGCGACTTCGTCCGACAATTTATATCAAGACCACAATCGATTAGAAAAGTTAAGGTATCTGATTTGCCCTTCTCCACTGCAATTACAAGAGGGCTATTATTAATAGCATCAGTTGCTAGCAGCAATTCTTTCTGACCGTCAGAAAATAATTTTCTAGTTGTGAAAGCACTGATGATAGGCATATCTAACAGAGCCGCCATAGTTTGCGGACCTGCATATTCTGCTGCAATCTCCAATGCCGTAAGTCCATCTTCATTCCTCTCATGGAGGTCCCATCCGAATAACATCAAGAACCTCACTGAGAGAGAATCATCATTCTTAGCCGCGTAATCAAGAAAGTGCCATTTATCGAATTCTTGCTTAACATCCAAGGTAGCATCCAGTAAATTCCCATTAAAATACCCACCCATTTTATTCTGGAGCGCTCTCAAAAGTAGAGGGAAGCTGAAATGATGTTGAAACGTGAATTCTGTTTCGACCGAAATGTCGTTAGTACTAATATCCATCAAACAAAAACGATTATGTCCAGATTGTCGGAAGAGAATTAAGTGTCCTGATTCTTTTGATTCCCATTGAATAATTACAGGCTTTACGTTATCGAGCATTGCTAACTCTGACGATAAATATTCTGGGGTTATCACGAGCGGTCCGGTAGTTGTCTCTATTACGGTGAAGAACCAATGCGTTGCTTGATTATAAGTGTCCCGGAATAATTTCCGTTTCATGAAAGAAAGCACGGCATTAACCGTTTCAGCAGTGATTTTTAGTATCTTAAAATCGCGTCTCTCTTTTTGATCGTCTATAAGACACCATTCTTCCATACAGCTCTTATTTTCTTTCAAAACAAATTCCCTTAAATACAGTTCTGTATTTAATATTTGGATTGTCATGATGATGAATGTCGTATGCGCTCAAATGAGTTTGATGCTATAGTGTCTTACACCATCTTGTCTTCTTCGAAAGCAGGTAAACCCCTAGAAAAATAAAAAAAATAAAAAAAGTTATTAATTGAAAAATGTATATCTATGTGGTAATAAAACGGTATTCTGTTCTATATTCAACTTTCGACTTGTTGATAATTTTTCATTGTTGCTATTTTTTTAGGTGTTCGTATATTAGCTCAGAAAACTAAGAAGGCAGTATCACCCTTTGTCCATTTATTGTGTACTTGAATTACTTTTTTCCTCTATAAGTAAAGAGTTAAGTGGGCATAGCAGCAATAGGAAGCATGTCGCGCTTGTTAACCAATGATGTTGAATATTAATTTAACATTTTACTTGCCAATCGAAGTAATTGTATAACGGTCATGTGTTTTCATATATGAAAGGTGAATTAATATTTTACTTAATAATATGAAAGCAATGAGTATAAACGATACGCTGAGCACAGTAGGTATTACATTACTCCATAGAAACGTGGAAAATTCTTTCTTTAAAAGATGTTTTACAGGAGTTAACTTTAAAGTTTCAAGATGTTTATTAGCTAGAAAAACAGGTTAAATACAGAGAAAAATTCTAGACGATTGAAGTTGTGCTGAATTATATTACCATGAAAGAAAACCTAAAAATTAAAGGAAGGAAAGGAAAAAGGAGGCAATTAAAGGAGACCTTTTCCAAAGTGCATCACCAATTCCAGGCCCCTGAATAATATAAAATTGCACCTATTGAGCATGTAAAATATTGGGCCATACACGTTGCGATATATGATATGACAATAATTTATCATATCACATATCACGCTACATATCCACCAACACGTAAACAATGAAGGTTCTCCAAACTCTAAGAGTTTGTATTTCCAGCTTCAAATATGTATATATATATGTATATGTACATATATAGATATATACATATTGAAAAGAATATATATTTTCCAGGAAGTAGGAAAAGAAGAATTTTAAGAAAAAAATTTTCATCTCACATTATTCAGTCACCGGTTTGATGATAAGGACCATTCGTGTTCTCGAAACGGTCGTTGCAGACTAATTATTATATGACTATGTAATAAATTAAACTTATGTGGTGCGGAGGGTGCCGATACCTATGTGTTGTTTAAAATGCTTCACAGTTAAATGAAGCGTTTATTTGGTGACATATTTAATTTTGTAGTTCAATTTAATTACATAGTTAGTTTTAGATAAATTGTCAAAGTAGTAAGACGTTGTAAATAAGGAACTACTGGAGGACTAAATACTGGAAAACTAGAAACAAATAATAGGAGTTATTAACATAATAACTGCCGCAATTCGTTAAAACTTTCCAGCAACAGTTAAAATCTCTACGCACCGTGTTTTACTTAAATGATTCATGTTCAGTTAATTTTCAAAGGTTTACTATTAAGAATAGCTCGTAAATACTATTTAGCTTATGACTAAAGCTCGACAATTTGTACATCATAGATTGCCGGTCTTCGTTTTACATAAGCGTAATATTCAAGACTGCTGTATCAGCAGTAATACGTATTTGCGGCAGTACATTCAAGGTTGCTACATTACCGCTGATCTAAAAGTGCTGTTTTCACCAACCCTTCATATAATAAAAGGAACAAGAAAGGAAGTAAAAATCCTTAAACACTGGAATATTGTAGTAATCCAAAGAATTTGATAGGGAACGGTTATCGCGTTTTATGGAAATACAACTCTACTTAATCCATATTAAAGTCCTATGCGGCACTCCCATTTCTTTGAGGGAGAGAACTGAATACTATTGCTAAACATGAGTCGATACATACATTATCTAAACGATAATTTGTTACTTTGTTAACTACTTCAGCACTGCCAACAATAAACAAATTTCTATTGTTTCATTTCTGTTTACATAAATAAGAAGGATATAGATTGACCAAAATAAGGTGTACAAAAGCTGCACTCTAAATGCTGTTCTAGACGATGCGTAATTCTGCACAGAGATATGGAAAACAGCTTTTCTGCCAAACTCCCACAAACTCTAAGGGTTTTTGTTTCCAGCTAATCACATTAACAAAAGATGGAAATGAATTTTCTGGTTAATACAACTTTGTTGAAATTAACATCTGTTGTAATCTATGTAGCATCGCATGTTTGATGATTATTAAATTATCGATACAGATAGGTACGAAAAAATTGCTACGCATACATACCTTCGAACGGATATTCATGTTTCCGAAATTTTTGTCATTGTTTTGTTTATATACTACTTTTAATTTCGAAAGAAAACAATACCAACAATAATCAGTAAAACTGAAACGAGTATAAATAGTAGTTTAAGTAGATATAAGGAAAATCCACTACCGATATGAATACTACACTTCAACAATAATAAAGATAGGTTATACTTCCTACATTACAAAATATAATTGTAATTGCATATCTACCATACAGAAAGAGATAAGGAAAAACAGCGATGTTTAGTAACCGAAAATAGAAGTATTAAGCGAAACCAGCAAATTTAAATATATTTTTAATGCATCTGCCAAAGAATACAAACATACAATTCTAGTCTGTACATAAAAACATGTATGCGCATGAACTTCGTTGAATTAAGCGTTACCAACTAACTTCACTACATTCCCCCCTAACAAATATTGCTATTACTTCCGCAACAACAATTCATGATCCTTCTCGAGGTCTCAATCTACACTCGGATATCTTCTTGTTTCTACACAATCTTTGTTTCTTCATCGCTTTTGGCCGTTTCTTCTTCTTCCGGATTGTTGCTTTCCTCATCTTTTTCTGTAGACTTCCCGTTAATCCTTTCTGCAATCGTTGTGTCATATATCTTTCCGTCTTCTTCTTCTTTTCTTTTTCTAATAATTATTCCACTTCACATATTCTTCTGTTCATTGACCTTTATATTTTCTACTTCTTTTGCAGCAACTAATTCTTCCGAGATTTGATTACCTGTAAGTAGCCGGTCTGAATGTTTCTTTCATAACAAATCTCCCTCCAATAATCTAACTATCTATGTATATACATCTTTTCCTCTAAAACTTTATCTATCTTAGCTTTCTTTTTTTTTGTAAGGATTTCTATAATTCCTGGCAATAAATGGCAATCTGGTCTTTACTTTTTTTCTAAATATCCATACAGGACATCAGTGCCATAATCACCTCTCCTATTCGAATTTCACATTGTATACCTGTTGGGTATGATGGTCCATCTGTCTGCAGGAAATCCCCAAAGAAATCTCCCCATCCCTAAACAAAGAATCCTGTGTTAATCCGAATATCTTCGGGGCGTAAAGATAATAAAGTTGATATCCAGCCAACGACGAGCGTGGGGAAGATGTGTATTAACTTCTTCTCTCCGTCACTCTTTCTCGGAGAATTTATACAGAAATTTCTACACCACGTTCTAGAGCATACGTTAGTCGTACAAAAGTTATACATATCAATTAAATGCCCTTCGGTTTATTTGATCTAAATTCTCAGTACAATTTAACGTTTATTGCTACCAAAATTGCAAAACATGATTTAATTGTATCATTCAAATCAAGATGTAATAAGTTTAATAAATAGATAAAACAATTTTGAACTTAACTTCTCACAAGTAACAATCAAAAACAAGATATAAAGTAAAAAAATAAATAAAAATTCTCAACAAAACATTCTAAAACGGCAACGATAAACAGAAATATCAATCAATATTAAAATTGTCTAAAATAGAACTTAATTCATTAGAAACATATTTTGCTAATATATTTGGCTTATTACCACATATACAATGTTATAGAGATATGAATATATCTCATTCAAAAAAGAATTCATTTAAATACAGCCATAAAATATACAAATATTAGCGATAACCAAGACTGCTCGCCACATATGCCCAACCCACAAGGAAAAAGGTTTGATATCACCTCTATCGGAGCACGACATTAGTTTTGCAACCAATAGTACGTAAATATAATACATCCACGACGGTTGCTTCTCACATATGGTTTTTTATTGGTTATTATTTATTCAATTTAAATTTATTTTATTTTGTGTATTGTGAATAAATTATGTAAATTTATTCAATTTACAAAAAATTAGTTACGTTTTACAATGATTAAGCAACCGTACGGTACTATGGATCACTGTTCCCTTTGGGTTGCACGCAGAAGAGGTCTTATTTTTATAAGCAACCAATGTATTATTGCCATTTTCAACATTTTTATGGTATAGGTTATAATCAATTAATTAAAATTGTTACAAATCATCACAATATTTATTCAAGGCTTTAGGAAATAAAAACAATGTTTCATTTCATCACAGTCTTTCCAATTGTACCTAATATGCATGCAGATATGCAAATGACTGTATCTAAACATTCAATAGAAGATATTTTTCGGTTCTTACTATATCAATCCGTACAGAAATTTAACTAAATGATTAATGTGACTAAATTTCATCATGCAATAAACGCTATAGTGGGGGCGGAAGTGCTAAAACTTCTCGTCCTGGCTGTTTACAACGAATCTCCAGAATTCGCAAATTGCTCGACTTATTAAATATCTCTTCATCGATTGTCCCCCTAATTCTTCCTTCTGCGATTCGCCCTTCCGCTACTTTCATCGAATGTCTCTCTTGATTATTTACCGCAAGAAACAATTCGCTAAAGATATCAAATTCTAGATTTCTTTCCAGCCATTCAATTACGTCAAACCATCCTTCGATGGATTCTTTGGCTAACACATGCAATACTGTCTCTCCCCAACATCTGTCTAACATTAATTGCTTGAATTGATCCTGCGTAAAATTTTTTACACACCAACGCAATAGCTCCAGCAATTCAACGGATTGCTTAGAATGCGCCAGCATATGCAAGATGTTCTGACCCCTAAAGTCCTTCATCATGAGGAGTTCCTGTAAAAGTTGAGATTCCAATACGGTTTTGATACGGTCTAATATGTTATGTAAAATGTCCATCGCTGATGATACCGTATTTAACCCACTGGCAAGGTGCAGAAACGTCTCTCCATGATAATTTCTAGTAAAAATAATGTCCTTAAGTTCTTTTTCGGTAAACTGCACCTTTTGTATCCATTTGCAAAAATACATCAATAATTCTGTGCTTCTCTTACGCATTGCCGAATGTAACACTGTACCTGTAACCACACTATTACCATGCCATATGAAGAGTCTTCTAAAATGTGTTGTAATTTCCAAATCCGTATTCCAATCCCACAAATTGGTAAGCACTTCCATACAATTTTCTAGTATTACTCGAAATAAGGTTTGGTCAGTACTGTCCGTCATCCTCATTATTCCAATCAACTCATTCGTAGCCAAATTTTCCTTAGACCACCACAGCAGGTCCTCTATCACTTCCTTTTCGCCTCTCCAATTCTGTTTCCACGCGCACGTGCCCAGCAAATGTTTCCCCAAAATTACTTTTTTAAAATCGTTTAGCGATAAATTTTCTTTGCACCATTTTAATACCTCTTCCAACGAAAGTCCATCCCACGTTGAAATAAGAAACATCCTACTTTCATACGTTTCTTTAGCATTTAAAAAGTTCTTAAGCATTTCTCCATTTAACTTCCTATTACCCCATTCTAATATGGCACTTAATACTTTTAGGTTATCCCGAATCGATGCATGATGCCACAGTGTCTTCTCCTGATTGACTCTACATATTAACATATCGCTAATCTCTTGTAAAGTAAAAACGTCTTCTAACAAAACTAATACTTTACGTAAAACTTTCTCATCCTGAAGGTCAGCTATTAACTGCACTGAATTGATTTTCCATTGTTTTTTTTGCAACACAACATTTCGCAACTCAGTTGCACTTAAGGATATGCGCTTGAGGTATATCCATACCTTCTCCACTATCCCAGGCTGTCCTTTCTTTATCGCTGCAAGCCACGCATTTTCGCCAAAAACGTTAGTACCGAGCAGCATTTGCCTGAGTTCATCTTCGCATAAGCGTAGTTCCTGTGCTATCTTCCACAATATGTCTACGTAGGCTTCACTTGACGCTCTTTGCCACACATTTGTATGCTGCTTATCTGAAGTGAAAAACAGCGCTTTTAGTTCTTCATTGTTCAACTTCAACTCGTCCGCCCAGATTCTTATTTTCCGCAATGCGTTAACATCTCCCATACGTGCAACATCTCCGCAAACAGTTTCGTGCATATCATTTGTACTCAACAAAACATATTTTAGTTCTTTATCGGTGAAAGGGATGTCCTTTTCAAGCTCCCAAATTTTTATCATGTTCTCAACACTTCCAAAGCTTACTGCCGAATGCCACACCGTTCTCCCAGTTCTATTTGCACTCAAAAATATTTGCTTAATCTCAGAACAATTTAACTGAGCTAAATTTGCCCATTCATTCAAGTTCTGTAATATTTTTGAACACTCCTTCTTACTAGCAGCATAATGCCATGCATTCTCTAAATCTATGTCAGTATTCAATAACATTTCTTTCAATTCCTTTGGCTCTAAATTTATCTCCTGCGCGACACACCATAACTTTGCTAAAATTTCGAAATTCTCGTGGTGTATTGCGTGATGCCACGCAGTTTTTCCAAATGTGTCTCTTTGGAGAAAGAGAGATTTTAAGTAAGTCGAGTCTATTACGGTGACTGCCCATTTGTACAACTTTTCAAAAACGTTAGCGTGGCATCGTTTCGCAATTTCATGCCATAAAGTCGTGGAGGTTTCATCCTTTGTAAGAAAGAGACGAACGAATTGGGACACAGAATTCAATTGTGCTTCTTCACTCCATAACCGTAATGTATCTAACATATTTAAATGATTATCGCACACAGCTTGACACATTACAGTACGTTGATGATTATTCACGGAGTCATAATTTCCTTGGTACAACAGCAAACTTCTTAAGGTTTCTTTGTGCTTCCCTGCCTTTAAGCTGTTTAGTAGAAATTTTATAATTGAAATGTTCTTCTCTGCCACCGCCACATAAAGAATTGAATTGCCACTCTTTCGCAAACGACTCATCCTCCATAATTCTTCAATTCGATCGCCATACGATATAGTAGTAGTTGGTACTAAATATTCAACCTTTGATAGTAGAGCGTCCAAAAACACTCTGACAATTTGGAGATCTGGTTGCAGTAGTAGTTCTGTCAACAGAAACTGCTCAATGGTCATCGTGTTCGAAGATCCGCAGGCTAATTCAGCAGCAAAGAAATCTGCTACGTAGTATTCCGCAAATGTTCGGTGAATAAAATGCAGCTTGTTGGATCCGATATATTGCACTATACCCACTCTATTAAGTTGTTCTTGCGGAAGATAATGTATTTTCTTTCTTTGTAATATTGCTTCTTTTTGCTGGGGAAATAATACTTCTAACGCCATTTGTTGGTGGAGTTTTCTTAAATTTACCCCTCCCTTTAAAATGCCCACGATGTCTTTCGTTGCTATAGTAACATTTAACGGCTTATTCTTTTCTGCCGTATAGATGCGATATTTGTTATGCAAGAACTTTTCATAAACGGTAAGTAAGTCTAATTTTTCTGGTAATTTGGGTAATGAAGACGCTGTGTTATAGTAGAAATCACTGAATTCGTGGGAGAATGCTTCTGCCAACATGCGAATCTGAAGTGGAATTCCTGGAAAATAAAATAACATAAAAATCTTATTGTATCTATCTTAGTCTCAGCTTCTGCTTTCTTACACTCGCAATTCTACCCACTCCCAAATGGCAAAAACTAGCATTTTTAGAAAAAAAATGGGTCAATTTATATTCTTTGTAAACTCATTTATGGATATTATGGCAAAACAATTGCATTTTACCAGCGTGGAAAAAGTTGCAAAGGATAATAGGTAGTTTCTTCGAAGATAACCGGACATCCATTGGCTACAGTAGTACATGAACAAATTAGAAGAATATATCAAACCTTTGGTTGATATGATTCAAGTGTTGTCGCTTACCGAATCGATGCTAGCTTTTTAAAGCTTGTCATAACTAGAGAGGAAAAAGGAATAATTCTACCTGCCTTTGTTCTCTCTAGTCATAAGCTAAGAAGCCTTGTGTATGTGTAAATTGTAGGTGTTCCGTAACTTGGCACGATCATTCCTCGCGGTAAGGTTTGAAACACATTTAATTGTCCTCCAACTGCGAATGGCGACTCGGGAGTGTGCCGGACCGAAAAGAACGGGGTATTTTTCTATTCCGCTATGAAATTTAACTTTCTCTGAGAAATAATTTCCCACGCAGATGTGCTGCATTTCTCTAAAGCCCGAAAGAATTACTTTTATTTGGCACCGGTGATGATAACTACATTGTTTACTTACTTTGCCCTGCAAATAAGTGACAGACAGAAATAAATGTATCCAAATAAATAAAAGAACAGAGTAAAATATAGTATCAAAAAAGATATATAATCGAATAATACTAAACGGTTATTATTTTTAACAAATTTTATTGCAATTACCTCATTCGTTAGCATCTGGTACATATTTTTTAACACATGCATAGCCATACTTCCTTATCTATCCTTATCTATTTTTGAGTGTGGAGTAGGCAAATTTTGAATAATGGCGTAGAATCCTTAAACATTAATACAATCGGACCTAAGTAATGAAATGATGCTTACTGTTTGTCAAATTGTGCCAGTACACTAAAATGTGTACGCGGCGAATTTTCAGACCGCGGCCCAGAAGAAATACCAATTGTCGCCTATCAGTAAAAATAACAAAATCAACAAAATCTCACATGGGTGAGTTACTTAAAAAAAATAATGTTACATGGACCCACCTGCAAATATCTTGGTGCTATCCTTTATTGACTGCATAAGTTTGTCCAGTAGCGCCTCAGCGTATAGTTTTATTCGCACCTTATCCGGCTCCGCCGGCAAGTTTAACGTCTGTTTCCAAAATTTAACAAGAAAATCTATCTGTTCCGCTGCAGAAAATGACTCTAAACCGTAAGAGAGTTGATTCAATCGGGATTCTAAATCGAATTGGAGATGTGGTCGCGTACTGATCCAAATTTGTTCAATCTGAGTTGTGCTCAAGTCGACAAGCATGTCAATTACAATTGCTTTATAACGAGGACACACTTCATCAAATCCGTCCAACATTAATATCACTCTACCGTTGATAAGTAAATGTTCAAATACGATCTTTTCTAAAGGGGAATGCAGTTTTAACAACTCTTCAATTAAAAATTGAAGAGTCTTCATCTTTCTTGTGCGTTGTTTTTCGAGTTCTTCAGTATATAAATTCAAATTAACAAAAACAACCCAATGTGTCGGAAAATTCTGCTTAATTTCTTTGGAAAGATACAAAAATACAGTAGTTTTACCGACACCTGCCATACCCGAAATTATCATTATTTTCTGATGTCGCGCTCGTTGTAGTAATTTCCATATATTTTCTTGGGGAAAATAACGTTGATTTACCGTATCAATATATCTTGCAAGTTCTTTAATATCGCCACGCGACTTATGCCATATTAGTTGCCCCGTGTCTTCCTTCGAAATCCAATGAATACTGCTTAAGGGATATGTTTCGCAAAGCTTTTGAAATTTTATCTTTGTGTACGCCAAATGACAAGAAATGATTCCTTTGTTTACATCGTCGATAATTGTATCTTTCATGACCAACTGACTATTAAACGTTCGCTTTATGTATAAAGTTTCATTAAAACCATAAGAAATCGGTAAAGGTTCGCCTATTTCAATTTCTTTGTCTTCAATCAACATTTCAAGAGGAATGAGATTGATGACAGGCGTTTCTGCTATTGCGAGCTCATTCAACATAATTTTGTGACCTTGAAAGTTCACGGGCCTTTGCAATAGAAAGGACTGTGTTTCAATATGTAAATCGCTCCATTCATATTGCCGATTAATAATAGTTGGTTTAAAGTTACAATAATTCTCCTCAAATAATTCTTTCACGATAATAATGATACGTTGCTTATCCCTAAATTTATTCATAGATTTCCAAAAATCTTGTGAAGCATCGACATCGCAGTTAACAATAAGTACTGGTTTCACGGATGATTTATAGAAATCGTAAATTTCCCTACCTTCCACTTTATTTTTAAAGTGAGTTGACGTTGCAAAGATACAATGATTTGCAATATTCAGCCCATCGCTTTTAGAAGTTACCGTACTTAATATTTGGTAAAGATCGCATTTCACCAGGTTTGGTAAACTACTAACGACAACTGTAAGACCCCGTAAACGAAAAATGTCTAAATCCAATAAGCATTCCTCTTTTAGCCGAATTTTGGATTTTTGTATTTTATGTAGCTCACCGAGCAAGTCGTTCAAGCATTGTATTTTATATTCGCACTTGAAGTGAATAGGATCTGCAACACAATTCAAAAAATCTTTTTGCACCTGGTTTTCGTAAAAAGCATATAGCTCAGCTACATGTCCTTTATGTTGTTCTACTTTCCGTCCGTAGCGTACCAACGAAAGAGGTACTCGAACAATCAACTCTGACACCCAATCTGTTGAATTTGGATTATCGGTAAAAACCTCTTCAAAAATCGTGTCTAGATTTTCTAATTGTCTGTGATTCTTATCCACAATTTCTTTGAAAAGAGTTTCGTTCTGTTTATCTAATACAGCGAAAGGATTCAAGTCATTTTTATATACATACTGAATTGCTAGGTGTGCAAGTCCTTTAGCCAGCGTATGAAGAGCTTGTTGCGAATCTGTGGTATCTACAAATAAACGTCCTCTTCTGCAATCGTTGGCCGGAGAACATGTTGAAGAATCATATCCGGAGCAGAAAGTAATTTCTATTGACTCCGAATGTTCCAGAACTTTCATTATTGTAGACATTTCTGGAATATCATCTAATTGCTGAAATAAACCTTCGATCGAAACGAGATGGTGATTATCGGATCGTGGGAGATGAACCTTCGACTTGGATAACAAGAATATTATATGCGCATTATCTTGTTTCCTGAAGTATTTTAGTTTCGCCTGTTTTAAGTCTTCCTTCTGTTGGTCATTTAGTGATTCGTAAGCCATCGGAAGACTCTCACTTTCGGTTACCGTAAAGCCGTTAGATTGTAAAAATGTAAATATATCATATTGAGTCGCCAGCAAAGCTGTCATTAATGCCGATTGATTATTTAAATCGTGCACTTTCTTTAAATTTGGATAGCTTTCAATAAATCGCACAATGTCGCACTTGTTGCCTTTTCGCAAAGCATTATGAAATTCGACTATCTCTTCTGTAAATATTTTGAGAGCGTTGCTTACATCTCCTTTTAAAAGACTTGGATCGTATTCTCTAGGATAGGAAGAATCTGATTGAAGTAATACCAACACGTTGTCATAACGCCTTTGATTCCATGCTAATTCGATGCATGCAATTTCTGGTCCCAGCAGCGACTTCGTCCGACAATTTATATCAAGACCACAATCGATTAGAAAAGTTAAGGTATCTGATTTGCCCTTCTCCACTGCAATTACAAGAGGGCTATTATTAATAGCATCAGTTGCTAGCAGCAATTCTTTCTGACCGTCAGAAAATAATGTTCTAGTTGTGAAAGCACTGATGATAGGCATATCTAACAGAGCCGCCATAGTTTGCGGACCTGCATATTCTGCTGCAATCTCCAATGCCGTAAGTCCATCTTCATTCCTCTCATGGAGGTCCCATCCGAATAACATCAAGAACCTCACTGAGAGAGAATCATCATTCTTAGCCGCGTAATCAAGAAAGTGCCATTTATCGAATTCTTGCTTAACATCCAAGGTAGCATCCAGTAAATTCCCATTAAAATACCCACCCATTTTATTCTGGAGCGCTCTCAAAAGTAGAGGGAAGCTGAAATTATGTTGAAACGTGAATTCTGTTTCGACCGAAATGTCGTTAGTACTAATATCCATCAAACAAAAACGATTATGTCCAGATTGTCGGAAGAGAATTAAATGTCCTGATTCTTTTGATTCCCATTGAATAATTACAGGCTTTACGTTATCGAGCATTGCTAACTCTGACGATAAATATTCTGGGGTTATCACGAGCGGTCCGGTAGTTGTCTCTATTACGGTGAAGAACCAATGCGTTGCTTGATTATAAGTGTCCCGGAATAATTTCCGTTTCATGAAAGAAAGCACGGCATTAACCGTTTCAGCAGTGATTTTTAGTATCTTAAAATCGCGTCTCTCTTTTTGATCGTCTATAAGACACCATTCTTCCATACAGCTCTTATTTTCTTTCAAAACAAATTCCCTTAAATACAGTTCTGTATTTAATATTTGGATTGTCATGATGATGAATGTCGTATGCGCTCAAATGCGTTTGACGCTATAGTGTCTTACACCATCTTGTCTTCTTCGAAAGCAGGTAAACCCCTAGAAAAATAAATACTCAAAGTTATTAATTGAAAAATGCATATCTATATGGTAATAAAACAGTATTCTGTTCTACATTCAACCTTCGATTTTTTGATAATTTTTCATTGTAAAGCACTTGCTGGTATTTTTTAGGTGTTCAGATATTAGCTGTGAAACTCATTTGCCTACTCCATAAACTACGTATTCAAATAACTTTTAGCCATTTAAGAAAATATACTTTTCACGTAAATTCATCTAAGTAAATTAAAAATACAATATACACCGAATTAATTGTTTTACACTGATTGTATATGAATTAGCACATTAGGAGTGTCCACTTTTACCTGATACGCTTCATTTTTTAACCAGTCCCATGAGCAATAATCGACTGGCGTGAGACCTGGAGACCTACACTAATAAATACCTTTAGGATTTGTTGGATGTTGATGTTAGAATGTCTGTGATGTGAAAACCGTTGACGATATTCATTAGCAGCAGCTGTAGCATTCCCATTACAAAATCCATAAACAAACACCGTATTAGCATTGTATTAGAATACAAAACACTCTACATTATTTCTCGATTGCTTTCAGTATGACTACTACGAATACATACATAAACATGATATACTAAATCGACATTTTTAATTACGCTATAACTCGAAAACAAATAAAAATCGAATAATAACATTTGGTCTTTTTTGCATTATTTTCACCTGTAGAATACACTCCTAGAGTTTAGTTCATTCCTCACGACTCACCCTGTATATGCAAATTATTGTATTGTGTTGAATAAGAATATAGAATTTACTACATAGAAAAAAAAATTAAAAGAGAGAAGGGAAGAGAGGGATTAAAAGAGAAAAAAGGATGAAATTACACTGACGACATAAAAGAACAGAGAGAAAACGGTAGCTGTAATTGCATAAAAAAATTATTAAACCAAGCGAAATGCTTTAAATCACAAAGAAAACAAATACATCAAAAAATACTTGTAACCTTTTTTATAATGTCTGAAGAGGTCGACGAAGCGTAACCAAATAAAATGAAACCAAAAGAGAACGTTTGTGTTTTCTTTCCTCATATATGTATAATAGCTTAAAACTCGACCAAAACTGGCAAAACTCAAAAACGTAAGGTCAAATTAGAAAAAGGGAAAAAGGTGTATTGTCTTGCAAATTGAAATAGCATTTTTGGTAAATAACCATATTGTCAGTATTACTCGTCTTTCAATTTAGTCGTGAAAAAAAAAGATTATGTCGATAGTTATTATTCTTGCCTGCAATACTGTGGCAAACTGCTTGATGCGCACGTTATGTTCTAGCGTTCCATCTATGCGATGAATTAAGGGAAGTCCTAGAATCAGGGATTATTATCTTCTCTATTTGTTTTGAGATTTCTTCAGTTCTATTCAGTTTTATTATTTTCTAGACTACTCTTTGCATTCAATAGTATGTAATATTTTCACATTCCCTGGTAGGTTTTCCATTACTATTAATGTTGTTGTACGTTTAAAAAAAATTAAATAGTATTTTATTAATAAAAGATGGAGTTTTCTGTTTTGGCTAAATAAACAACAGATCATGTTTCAGATGTCTAAGAAATACAACTACTTTGATTATTATTGCACAGATAGGTACGAAAAGAATGTTATGTACACATACCTTCGAACGGGGATATTCATATTTCCTACACTTTTGCCATTATTTTATGTATTACTTTTAATTTCGAAAGATTTCTTTTAGTCAGTAGAACTGCAATGAATATAAACAATAGTTTATGTACGTAGCTGTGCATTTAAGGAAAACCCACCAGCGATATGAATAGGTTATTTTTATCATCGTGATTAACACAGCTACTATAATAAAGATAGATTATACTTTTTACGTTACAGAATGTAATTGTGATTGCATATCTGGCATATAGAAAGAAATAAGGAAAAATAGTATCACGAATAAAAAATAACGAATGTGGGTGAGTTGCTTCCTACTTTCAATTTTTTTTTGAATTTGAAAACATCCACATTCCCGCCAGTTTCGTGCAATAAAACTTCTATTTTGTGATCATTCCATTTTCTTTGGCTATTGCAGGCAGAATGTGTTTATTAAAAATTTCACGGATTTAATACGCGATGGCGCAAAAATAAGATGCTTAGTTTACGATATACGTCTGACGTGTTGGTCAAAAAACACATTGCCAAGACCACGTGGAAAGCACCATAATAACAAAACAGATATATATATTTTCTAATTTCTGCTAACTTTGTGAAGCACGTAGAAAGTGACGAACCTTAATCATGTGATTCAGCCTAAGATGTTTCCGAGTAGCAAGCATTGTGCCGATTCATTCTTCTGCTGTTGCTTTGTCGTTTATGGATGTAGAACATCTTTAGAATGTTAGAATTAAGAAATATACCATGTACCCATGTAACCATTACATGCCATGTAAGGAGTAAATTATAACGAGTATATCAGAAAGGGAAATAAACCCAATCTACAGCTAAATATGAGTGTACAACAAACAAAATTTCATATAAACAATTGGAAATAATTTGATTATTATTCGATCGGACCACTCTGTTGCTGTCACCACAATTGAAAAACTTGTTTCGTTTATTTTTACACATTTTCAAAACTAGTTCTCTTAAATAGTTTAAGCATGATATACTGAAGAAAATAACCCGTTGAATAGGAAAACAAACAGGTGTAATATTATCCCAATTTATTTTGTAATATTCCCAAAGTCGCAGGAGATACTTACCAAAAACACACTCACGAATTTTTTGTCCGACATAACTCAAAAGGCTTTGAAAGTAAATTAAATGTTTTATTTGATTGTGTATGTCAGAACATTACTTTGCAAAATTTAAATTTATACTTGTTTCCTTCTAAGAATCGAGATCCTCTGGGCACACTAGCTTGAATTCCCTGCAGGTTTAGGTAAGCACAATGAAAGCTGACAAACCTCCAGGTTAATAGTCCAACAACTAAACCTTTGAAATGTATCCTGGTCAATTACACGTTTGGAGATTTGCTCCTCGGCAATCTTATACGAGTTTCGCCGCCTACTATCCTCAGCTAATAATAATTGTTTAAATAAGTCACTTTCGATATTATTTTTCAGCCATTCTAAGACGTCCAACCATCCTCGAACATCTTCTTCGGCCAAAATGTGCAAGGTATTTGCTCCCTCTCCATATTCATTTTTATCCAACATTAATTCCTTGAAATCATCTGGTGTTAAGTTTCTCAAACACCAATGGAATAGACGTAATAGTTCATTTAACTGCCGAGCGTACGCCATCAAATGCATGGCGTTTTGGCCTTGAGAGCTTTTCCGAAGTAGTACTTCTTTGAAATCCTGGGATTCCAATACTGCCTGGGCGCAATTTAATGTTTCCTCTAAAATGTTCGCCGTTGATTCTATTTCATTCAACGATACGATTACGTGAATAAATGTAAATCCAAAAGAATCTCCCTCTTTCATGAGCATTTTGATATCTCGCTTACTTAGTTGCAATCGCTGGCCCCATCTCCAGACGTTTATCAGGATTTCTCTATTTCTGTGACGCATTGCATAGTGCAATATGTTACCGTCATACATTGTATTAAGGCCATATGATAGAAACAACAACCGGAAATTTTCTCTTATCTGTACATCTATGTCGAAGTCCCATAATTCGAAAAGTAGTTCTAAGCAAGTTTCCATTATCACTTGGAATAGGGTTGTGGAAGAATAGTCTGCAGTTCTCATGAGTACGCATATTTCCGTCTCTGTTAAGTTTTGTTTACACCACCTCAATAACTCGTCTATTGTAGCTTTTTCACCTTCCCATTTCTGCATCCACGCGTATTCTCCTAACAATTGCTTCTGAAATATGATTTTCCTGAAAATATCAATCGGTAAATTTTCTTTGCACCATTTGAACAATTTTTCTAGCGAAAGTTCTTGCCACTTTGAAACAATTAACATCGATTCTTCATATTTTGTTTTCGCCCTGAAAAAATCAGTCGACATTTCTCCAGTTAATTTTTCAGTACCCCATTCGAGTATGACGTTTAAAACGTTTACATGCTGTTTAACCGAAGCGTAGTGCCAAAGTATCTTTTTTTGATCAGCATTCGTCATTAATATATCACTTATTTCTTTTGTACTGAGAAGTTCCTCTAGGAATTGCAATAATATACAAAACACGCTTGCATTTCCATTTTCAGCAGCCAACTGCAATGAATTCTTTTTCTTTAGGTTTGTTGTTAGAATAATCTGTTCTAAGTCGGTTTTACTGAAGTGTACCTGCTTGAGATATCCCCATATATTTTTCATCATCTCAACTTGCCCCGTTTTGGCTGCTAGTTGCCATGGATTGGTGATATCAAGTAACATTTTCTTCAGATCACTTTCGTTTAATTGTATCTCTTTCGATATCATCCATAATTTATCTAAAACATCTGGAGATGAGCTCTCCGTTATCTCCCATATATTTTCTCCTTTCTTGTCAACGGCAAACAAAACCTCTTTTAATTCCGCTTTGTTTAATAGTGCCTTCGCCCAGTGCCATAGCTTGTCTAAAATATCCAAATGATTCTTGACGGCAACTTCTTGGAAAACTGTTTGTCCGTCGCTATTTTTATTGAAAAGCAAATGCTTCAGTTCTTGCTGATCGAGGGGAATTTCTTTCCCAATTTTCCATATCCTTTCGACTTTCATAATATTCCCAGATATCGCTGCCGAATGAAACACTGTTCGTCCTCCTTTATCGCCATTTAGAAAGACTTTCTTTAAATCCGAAGAATCGAATTGAAGTTCTGCTGCCCACTCTTCCAACTTCTCCAACATATACAAACTGACAGCATTATCGGCAACGTAATGCCACACATTTTTTCCGTACATATCTGTAGCTAATAATATCTCTTTCAAATGACTTGGTTCCAATTGTACTTCGTTGGCCACGGACCGCAATTTCTGCAATGTTTGATCATTTCCTCCGCTTATGGCATAATGCCATAGAGTTTTTTTAAGCAAATCTTTATGAACAAGCAGCATTTTAATGTATTTCGAATTCAGTGCCGATATGGTCCATTCGTACAGCTTGTCCAATACATTACAATGGCCTTGTTTTACAACTTCGTGCCATAAAGTCGCTAAACTCCCATCTTTTGCTAGCAACAGACGCTCAATTTCCGTTGAGTTAAGTTGTGCCTCCATGGCCCACAACCATAGCATATTCAACATACTTAAATTGCCATCGCTCACAACTAGGTGCATGACAGTATCATGGCAATGATTCATCCGATTGTAGTTTCCGCCATACAATAGTAGATCTTTTAACGTTTCTATGTACCGACCCATCTTCAAACAGTTTAATAAAAATTTTACAATTGAAATGTTGCGCTCTTCGGCCGCCACGTAAAGGATCGTATTATTCTTATATTTCAACTTATCTATTTTCCATAACTTTTCAATTCTATCGCCGTAAATTGAAAAAATGCTTTGTGGTAGTGTATCTTTCTTCGCCAACAAGCTCTCCAGAAACGCTCTAATAGTTTGAAAGTTATCTTGCAATAATATATTCGCCAGTAGAAAGGTTTGAACTTGTACCGTATTCGAAAGTTGAGTAGCCAACTCGCTAGTGAAAAAATCCGCTGAATAGTATTCCGCAAATGTTTGATGAATAAAGTTCACTCTATTAGATCCAACATACTGCACTATGCCTATTCTATTGAGTTGTTCCTGCGGAAGATAATGTATTTTTTTAGTTTGCAATAATACCTCTTTTTGCCGAGGAAACAACACTTCCAGCGCCATTTGTTGATGGAGCTTTCTCAAATTTATTCCACCCTTTAAAATAGCCGCAAGGTCTTTCGTTGCTACGGTAACATTTGGCGGTTTATTCTTTTTAGCAACGTAGATGCGATACTTGTTGTGCAGAAATCGCTCATAAACGGTAAGTAAGTCTAATTTAGTCGGTAACTGCGGTGTCGTAGACTTTTTCGTCAAGTAGAAGTCGCTGACGTCTTGCAGTAATGCTTCTGCCAACATGCGAATCTGTAGCGGAATACCTAAAAAAATAAAACCAATATAACAGGACGTTAGACCATAAGACCTTTTTTTTTAATTATGAAAGGAAATTATACCGTTTCTGCCTTAGAGAGAATACTGGTTACAGACATAAGTACACGTAATATACAAGGTGATCCAAACTAATGGACCACTGCTGGTATCTTTGTTAATATTGATGCTTCGAAATCGATTAAATTGTTTCTGTTAACATGCAATCGATAGAAAATGCTAAAATAACATATTCTTCTGACGAAATCAAAATTTACTCCTTTTTTGAATACATGTATTTTCCACGTCGAAAAGTCATTTAATTTCCGATATTAAAACACAAAAACGTCAATTCAAAATTCTGCAGAATGTTTTGTTTAAAATAAGCAAGATGTCATTTTCATTGAGATTCGAAACGATAAACACGTCCATATTACAGCAGCCACCATTCTTCGTGCGGCAGCGATGCAAGATGCGGCAGCTCAATAGGAGATGTATGCAATTTAGAACGAAACGTAGGTATTATCATGCAATTACGGCTACCGGAAACCCAAATTCTTTAAGAACTACCGCCGAATATAAGCAACATGTTTTGTTGTAACAAGCAATAGAAAACGAATAAATATTTTTAAGTACCGGCAAATACTTTGACGTCATCGTTAATGGATTCGAGCAGTTTTTCCAAGAGCGCTTTAGCATACAACTTCATTCGGGATATGTCGCATCCTTCCGGCAATTTGAGCTTTTTTCTCCAGAATCTAATGAGAAAGTCGATTTGTTCTCGTTTAGAAAACGGTTGCAAGGTATAGGCGAGCTGATTGAATTGCTTCTGTAAATCTAGCTGCAAATGAGGTCTTGTCGTTATCCAAAGCTGCTCAATAGAGGTAGCATTTAGTCGGATAAGTAAATTGGTCGCGATATCTTCATACAGCGGACAAACTTCATCGAAACCGTCCATCATCAATATCACCCTTCCGATGCAAAGTAATTGTATAAATAGAGCTTTATTGAAAAAGGGAGAAAGTTGCAATAGTTTTTCAGCTAAGAATTCAATCGGATCCAACTGGGCGGCTTTGTGCCTCTCAAGTACTTCACTGTAATTGTTTAAATGAAGGACGACTACCCAATATACGGGAAATCTCCTTTTTATTTCTTTGGAGAGGTACGTCAATACCGTAGATTTGCCCATACCAGCTGTATCGGATATAATCATTGTTTTTTGCCGCCGAGCTTGTTCCAGTAACTCTTCTATATTCTCTGGGGGAAAAAAGTGTCGATTTTCTGTATCGAAGTATTTGCGAAGAGTAGTAATATCGCCATGTGATTTTTGCCAAATTAATTGGCCTGTTTGCTCCTTCGAAATCCAGTGAACGTTCTCTAACGGATATTTCTCACAGAGTTTTTGGAACTCCGCTTCTGTATATGCTAAGTAGTAATTGGTGTCGTTCATGTTGTCCGCGATAATTCCATCTTTAATGACCACTTGACGTCGAAAAGTTCGTGGAATGTAGAGGCTTTCATGGAAACCGTAAGTAACCGGCAATGGTTCGCCTATTCTTATTTCCTCCTCTTCAATTAAAATGTTAAGGGGAAAGATTTCAATGAGAGTCATCTTTGCCATCACAAGTTCATTCAAAGTAATTTTATATCCTTGAAAATCAACGGGCTTTTGCCTCAGAAGTAATTGTGTATCGATACTCAAGTCACACCATTTATAAAACTTGTTGATAACAGTCGCCGTAAATGTATTACAGGGTTCTTTTACAATAAGGATAATACGCTCTTTTTCTCTAAAGTACTTAGTAGTTGCACATAAATCTCTAGAAGTGGATGCGCAAGTACAATCAATAATAAGCGTTGGCTTTACAGCCGATTGATACAGATCTAAAATTTCGTGCATCTGCTCCGCGTTTTCAAAGTGATTTAAAGTAGCAAAGATATAGTGACTTTGAATAACTTCTACATTGCTTTCATTGCTCAATGTTTGATAAAGGTCAGACTTTACGAGTAATGGAAAATTTGTAACTATTGTTGTAACAGTCTGAGCATGAAACACGTCCGACGTTGATAGGGCTTTCTCGTTAAGCCAATATCTGGATTGTTGGATTGCGTTTAGTTCTCCTAGTAATCCGTTTAAACATTTTATTTTATATTCGTACTTGAAACGTGCCGGATCGGCTATGTAAGTTAAAAAGTCCTTCTGAACGTGATTTTCATAAAAAGAAAATAGTTCGAATGCGTGCTCCTTTACTTGCGCAATTTCGTTTTCATAGTTAACTAACGCAAGAGGTACACAAACAATTAATTCAGACGGCCAGTTTGTAACGGAGTGCAGGTTAAAGACTTCTTGAATAATTGGATCCAGGATTGTTAAGCGATCGCGACACCTATCGACGATATTCTGAAAAATAAATTCATTCTGCGCATCCGTTGGTGTGTAAGGCTTTGAATTATTCTTATACACATTTTGTAGGGCTAAATGAGTAAGTTCACTTGCTAGTTTATATAAAATCCGACTCGGTTGCCCAATTTCCACAAGCAGACGCCCATCTTTATAATTAGGTAGATCGGAAAATTGAGATTTAGTTGAGAAAACAATTTCAATTGTTTCAGAAGACTCTAATACCTTCATGATTGTCGACATTTCCGCGATATTGTCCAATTGTTCAAACAATCCTTCAATATCAACATTTTGAGAATTAATTTTAGATTTCGATAATAAGAATATTATATGGGCGTTGCTATGTTTTTTGAAATATTTCAATTTGGCTAATTTCAATTTGTTCCTTTGTCGATCGTTCAGTCTTTCATAATCTGCATGGAGGGCTTCGTTTTCCGCTGGTGTAAAGCCTTTGGATTGCAATAACGCAAATACTTCGTATTGCTGTGCCTCTAAAGCCGTTCTTAACGCGGATTCGTTGTTTTGGTTGTGAACTTTCTTTAACTGAGGATAGCTCTTGATGAAACGTTGGACTTTATCTATATCGTTCTCTCGTATAGCTTGATGAAATCTAACTACTTCTTGCGTAAATTTTGTCAGGGTATTAGCTTCCGTGTCTATCAAATGACTTAGATTAAATTCACTAGGATAACGTGAATCTGCGTGAAGCAGTACCGATACGCTATCGTAACATCGCTTACTCCATGCTACGTCTATCAACGTTACATCTTGTCCATTCGCCAATTTCATTCGGTAATTTACATCGACACCACATTCGACTAGAAGATTTAACGTTCCTGGGCTTCCTCTCTCCATTAGAATCGATAAAACACTGTCATCGATGACTTTTCCGATTCTTTCCTGATGAGCGAATGGTATTTTCTTAATTTTCGAAGTGGCTAATATAGGCAAATCTAGCAATGCAGATATTGTTCGCGGATCTGAATATTCCACCGCGATCTCCAACACCTTACGTCCATCTTTATTTTTTCGAATCAAGTTCCATGAGAATAACAATAGGAATCTCGTTAAAACGGCATCATTGCTTTTGGCGGCATAATCGATGAGACGCCACGAATCCAACTCTCGTGTAACATCTAAAGTAATATCTAACAAATCTCCACTAAAGGAACCACCTAATCCACTCCGTAATGCTTGCAAGATCAGGGAAAAGTGATAAATTTCTTGCGACACGAATTCTTCTTCTGCCAACAGCTTTCGAGTGTCAATATCCAATAAACAAAAGCAACTATCATTTGGTTGACTGTAAAATATCAGAATTTCATGAAGTTGCGTTGCTTTCCATTGAATAATGTGGGGCCTTGCTCGATCAAGAATGGCTAGTTGCGTTGATAAATAATTTGTGGTCAATTCGAGTCCTCCGGCAATTACATCTATTGCAATAAAAAACAAATGGGTTGCCTGATTGTAAGTTTCGTAGAATGGTTTTTGTCGCATGAAAGAAATTGCAGCTTCGACTGTTCTAACGGTAATTTTCAATATTTTAAAATTGCGATCTTCTTTTTGGTTTTGTATAACGCGCCATTTTTCACTATAACCATCCGGATTTTGCAAGTCAAATTCCCTTAAATATTGCTCGGTATTCAGTTTTTGGTACATCACATTGAATTTTGTAGCCGAGGTACTGAATACTTAATTCCTGCAACAAAATGGACAATAATTAAGGAACGAAGGAACTGCATTTATACGTGTTCAGAAATAATTTCGTAATATCAAGTGTATATTTGATAATCCAATATCGGGCTTTACTTACTGGGGAAGTTCCTAACGACACTCAGGATTTTAAAGTAAACGAAACTGAGAGCTTCATTATCTACAACGATCTCTGATATTGGTATAAAATATTAGGGAACATAGCGAAACATCAACAGGAGAATGATCATTGTTTAGGCCGAACACATCAACAACCGAAACAACCAACAAGGGACGTCGAACTAAAAGAAAACAAGTTATAATAAAAAATAAGCAAAAGAAATGTAAGCATGAAAGTTCGAAAAAAATCGGGAGTTGTCACATTAATAACAAATAGTATGTACAACGTTAACAGGCCTATATTTGCAAAGATGTTAGAGCATTTGTACTGTAAAGTTTTGTAAAATCATCTTTCCTATAAAGAAAGCATTACAGAGAAATGCATTTGCCGATCTTCTTTTTTTCAAGAATTCACCACTTAAAATTATGTAACTATTCAAATTTTGATACTTTTACACTTAAGACTATTGAAAACTTACAAAAGAGAGTCTAATTGTTTAATTACTTAAATAAAAGTATATGCTTGAGTGTATTGCTTTGATATTAAATAAATGTTAAATAAAATTATTGGACAAAACCAAAGAAATTGTAGGAGAGACATGCAAGTTAAGTGAATTATTATGTCTGACCTGCATCCCTACATTACATTTTATAAGAACTTAAAATAGTAAGAAAGGATCAAAAAATAGAATTGTTTCATCGTATCATTTATTATGAATTGCTTGACCTTTTGATCATAATCGTTGTTGAAACTTGTTTGTATTCCTTTCCTCATTTTCTAACGAAGCATTAAGGAAAGGAAAACCTTTTCCTTCGAGAGACAAAAAAGAACAAAAGAAAAAGTTATCAGATAATAGTTTATCCTACAATGGATTTCGAACGTTAGACAATGAATCTCACAACTCAATATCATAAGAATCCTTTACGTTCAAGCATAGAGTATGTTGTGGCTTAGTAAATCTGCAGAAACGTGTACAGTTTCACGAGATCAGCAGAGATTAGACAGGCTCGTATTTATTCGTTTCATGAGAATGTGTTCGTGCTGCTTCCTGGTCTAGTCTCTGCTAATTTTGTAAAGCGTGTACTTGTTTCTGCAGTTTTGTTTACGAGTTTCAGGAGACGTTCCTTCATAAGACGCGCATTGGCAAAGGACAAGCACTAACTCTTAAATCCAAACCGCACTTTTCCTTTGGCGAACGTCAACATTTTGCATGATTCATGAATGCTTGCTAAAATAACGAGAAACGAAATGTTTTGTCATATTTTTTTACTTTTCCTCTTCTGTTTAAACATAATCAACGAACGACTCTTCAAAGTATCACAGCGTCTCACGCATTGCTTCTAACAGTACCTTTGTCGTACCTGCCGGCTCTATGATCCAAACAACGCGTGTTAAACCAGAGTTTGTTCGAATAATAGAATCTTATTCGCACAATTGGTTTGGGCTTCGTTAGTTTGTATTTTTGCATATAAACAAAGAAAAATGCGTAACTAAGCAAAACTAAATAAATCCAGCGATCTTTATAGATAAAACCTGACAAAGAACACGTAACACATTTGGAATTGAGTACTTTAGGATTATGATGTGATAACATAATAAAATATGTAACATACCGCTAGAATATTAAAGTAGGGAACACACACAGACGCACAAATACTACGTATTGGGATGGCACCATAACGATTAACGAATAGAATAAATAGCAGTTATCTCGCAAATAGATGTAGACCAGGAAACCACAAAGATAATACCAGTCTCATATATCATAAAAAGATGGAAGAACGGCTACTGTTTTATTTAGGTATAATTTAATTACGTAAAAAAAGAAAGAAAGCAACGTAATTGCCGACTTCAAAGTAAAGAAGTTCTAATTTTACCTTTTGAGTTTAGTTTACATATATATGTATGTATAATAGCAATGTAAGAATGTACGTGAGCTACATATATGGGGGAAAAATGCGCATGCACCCATACGTAAACATTTACATTACTATATGTGTGGTTGTGTAACATTCTGAACGGTGATATTTGTAATCTGTGTGCCCAACTAATATTTTTGTATATTTTCCTTGTAACAACAAGAATTAATACTAAAAAATCCTAAGTCACTGGGGAATGCACATGAGTCACGCGATTACTGCAACATTAACTAATAATTACGCCAACCTGTTATTTTCAAATAACAGTTCCAGCTGTTGTTACCTTAAAAATAACAGTTGAAACGACTGATTTAATTATATGATTTAAACCAGTAGACCATTTACCGATTTTTCTTTCTGCAGCTTCCCTGCCTGCATGAATTCTCGTAGACCTTTAATTAACCTCAAATGTGTTTCTTGCAGTTATCCACTTCAATACGGTTTTTGATGAGTAGATAATTTGTTGGATAACCAGCGTGTTCCGTGACGTTAAGTGTATGTATATTGTATATTATAGTGTTAGTTTAGGTATTTTTGTATTGTGTATTTCTAAAGATTTTTTAGATAAAAGATATTCTCGCTATTAATTAAGTTTTTCATTGTACAAAAGAAAAAAACAAAACAAAATGAAGGGAACCAACAATATAATAGTTTAGGAAAATTACGTCGAAGACATGTAACTGCGAGACAATTGCAGAACGACTTGGCTAGAGTCAGATATACTCGTGTGAGTACTCAAACTATTTGGAATAGGTTACGACAGAGTGGTTTAAGAGCTAGAGTAGCTGTAACAGCCCCTCGTCTCACTAGGAACAACCAAGTGGCTCGCTTAAGGTTTGCCAGAGAACGTGTAAATTGGAACATTAATGACCGGGCCAATATACTCTTCACAGATGAGTCAAGATTTGGTCTTTACACCTCAGATAGGCGTATCTCAGTGTACAGTCGAGACGGTGAGCGCTATTCGCAGTGTAATATCAGATCTAGACCTAATTTCGCTGGTGGCTCTATTATGCTTTGGGGAGGCATTTGTTTAACAGGTCGTACAGAGTGAGTACCAGTAGACAGAGGTACACTGACTGCCCACAGGTATATAACGGACATTTTAGAAGAACATGTAGTACCATATGCGCCAATTATAGGAAACGAATTTATGTTAGTGCACGATAATGCACGAGCGCATGTTGCAATAATCGTCCAGGAATACCTTAACGATGTTGGTATTCCAGTTTTAGATTGGCCTGCGGTAAGTCCGGACATGAACACAAAATGTTGCCCCAGCGGACCTGCATGGACTAGAAAATGCTCTCCGTGACGAGTGGGAGAATTTGGATCAGGCTTATATACGGAGGTTAATCGAATCTCTGCCGAACCGTATGCGAGCGGTCATAAGAGCCAGAGGTGGCAATACTCAATATTAAAAGCTACTGTTATGACATTTTTCTTTCCAAAATTATAATTTCTTGTTTTAATAAAAATCTCAAGTATGAGTTCTTGTTTTTATTCGGCCTGTATTTTATTTAAACAATCATAGAAATTATATCTTAGAGCGCATTAAAGTATATATACAACTTTATGCTACAAACAAAGATTATGCGATACTTTTATGATTCAAAACTAAATTATGCGATACTTTTTTGGCGGAGTGTACATAAGAAAACAAAAGCTTTCCTACATAATTTTAAAATGGCCGAAATTCAAATCTTAGCCGAATTTGACGGTGACTGGAGAGATTTATCTTATTATATTACAGAAATTACTGAATTTTTAAGTAGAAGTACAGAACCTAGATCATTGGTGTCAAGTACATTGGAAAAATTTGAAATTTCCAATGAAACATTAAGATCAAATCTTAATGTTTGTGTCATTATGGTGCCGCATACGATGCTTTTTGTAGGTCGGTGTGGCAACTTTTTGCATATTACATGTAAAATCCATGCCCTACATCTTGTAGCAGAACAGATCCGTAAATGTTACCCAGAGGTAGTTGCATTCATATCGAATACAAAAGCAGTATTCCTGAACTTCGCAAAACGTATTTCCAAATTTCAGTATTTGTGTCCCAATGTCTCCCTACCACCACAACCGATTCTGACATAATGGAGCATAGCTAATAGAGGCATTTTACTATCATGAACATTTTGAGGATGTAAAAATTGTGGTTTTATTATCCGAATTAAATCCGAACGAATGTGCCGCTAACATACGCTAAGACATACCGAAAACACGGAAAATAGACGAAACATGAACATCAAACAAGTATCGCTTTACCCTAATAAATACCTTACCCAGGTAAATCAAACAGAGCTAAGAATGATAATGGTACGTTCTCTCTGTTCATCAACTTCGTGTTGCTCTTTATGTAAAGCCTCTAATTCGCGTGGCGAAGTAACGTTCTTAAAACGTTTCAAGTTTTCTGACATAATATTATGCCCGATTTCGTTTATACCTATTGTTCTTTTCGTTTGACCAATATAGGCTTTCTCACAGTCACTGCATGCAATTATATAAATTTCCCCTTCATATCTTTGTTTGTTGTCTAACAAGTTTTGTCTAAGGGATTGCCAAGAAGTATTTCACGAATTGAAACATATGTTTATAGCTTCACATATCTTTTGTTATTTCTAATTACTAAATTATCCAGGAACGGTTAATTATTCACTTCTTCGTCTGTTGAATTTAAGTTTCCAGTTCTTCATTAGGTGCCGCAAACAAATCCGGAATAGTACTTTTTCTAATATCAAAAAGCACGAAAATATCATCTATACATCTAAGTCAAATTCTAGTATATGTACCATCCTTTCTCATACACGTTCTAAATTTATTCATGAATATGTTGAAACAGAGCAGAAGGTTGCCTACTACTCTAACTGCTCGGACTCTAATTGAAAACAAATTTTGGTGAATGCAAAATGAAGTTAGTCATTTGTATTCTGCAATTTTTACATCATCGATTTGGATGGAGCGAACAAACATCAAACGATACTAAAATTTCCCCATCTTTTACTTCAATATTATTTATCCTACTTGCAAAATCTACCTCTAAACTAAACTACTTTGATGGGTACATTTTACAATATGTTTGAGTTAGTTAAAATTAAATTTTTGTTTTAATGTTTAATCTTTGTGCCCCCCGCCCTCTATTTTCAACAACATCAACAATTTTCAAAAAAGATCTTATATTAAAAGTTCTTTAATTGTTAAAATATCAATTATATACATCAGTTTTTAACACAGCTTTTTTCAAGATTTGCGCGAATGTATTTCGAGCCATCTCGCACAACATTTTGCTTTCTTGCGATGAGGATTCGTCCAATTTATTAAGGTGAGCGTCAAAATGCGAAGACAAGGAAGCTTGTGATTGGCATATTCTAGCCAATTGCAATAATAATTGCGTTACATCTTCTATCAACGGCGGAAAAGCTTCGCTGATTCTAACCAACGCTGGTAATATTGGCTTAAATAATTTAACACGTTGACTACTGGAAATACTTCCCAACAAAGCGTACAGTAAATTTAATGCCGTAACACATAAGTTCAAACTCTTCGGAAGAGAATATTGCAGTGAGAGGTACGATAGCAATTGTATAGCAAAAATTTGCTTGTTTAAACTGGGTTGTTGCATTAATTCCAACAGGAAATCTAAACATATGTGCATGGATGGCACGCCCTTCACAGTAACTTCTATTAATTCGCTCGGATAGCCCTAAAAAATTAAAAAGTATGTTTTCTTTTTTCTTTAACAAAATTCTTTGTTGTTTTACCTGGAAATGAACTAGCTTTGCTAATGTCGTATCAGCAATAAAGGCTTGATGTAGGTAACAACACACTAACGAACGTACTTCCTGTAGCGCTAATAATTTTTCAGGATGCCTGCGATCATTTTCTGTTTCGATGCATGTTTCTAACAGCATTTGAACTGCTGCACTATCCTGAAAATAGAAGGAACACGTATAATTAAATTAAAAACCGTATGTATACATGTAAATAGGGTTTTCCGGTCAATGCGCTCACCGCCGGTATCTTGTAAAAAGTAAGAAAAATTGTGTCGATAAAATGAGACAAAATGCTTACTTTACTAAACAAAAATACGCGAATGTTTAAAAGAATGCATCTTTGGCTCGCTGTTTGCTGTAGAATCAGCCTATAATAGTTTGACATACACTTCGTTTAAGACTTTTACTAACAAGCCACCGAATGCTAACAATTCAATCTTAGCTTCGTACAGAGATGTAGGCTGGTGTTCCAAAACTGTGTATCGTTGCACAGTGCTGGGCGAAAAATTGTAGGTTTGCACCAAACCATTTAAAAATGTAATTAAATAGTGTGCAATGACAGTACAGGTCGTCCGAGCATGTCATTCTGCAGAAGTTTCTACTAGAGTATATTTAATTTTGTTGAAAAACACCGAGCCACCAAAAGCACTTAGCGTCGTAAGGCAAAAAAAATTGACAGATGTTAATACAGACCCTACGCAGCTATATTTCTAGTTTTCCTGTAAGATGAAGTGTTGCAAAGTTATTTGAGGGTTTATTATAATTTTATTTCTTGAAGATCTGCCTTATAAAAATTCTAGCTTAAAACTAGGTCGATCATTTTTTTGAAAAATTATCGTAACATTAATAAAGTTTACTGGTATTCCAAATATATCTACATAGCAACAAACTGTTGAAATTTCATCAACTTCAATGTAGTTTAACTTTACTTCTTTTTCCATTTTTTAGAAAATAATCCATCCGCTTATAATCAACTTTAATAGATTGTGGAATCAATTAGCAAGACCGCATCCTACAGGGAAAATAGTAATATAGCTCTATAAGCATTACACCCATCCAAAAATGTACAAAATATTTCAATTTCAAAAAATCGACTTTTCAGTACAGCTTGCTATGCTTCTATTCTATACTGCTGTATAGAATAGAAAATAGTTGTATAGGTCACGTAATACCGTTACAATACAATTATGCGAATCACCAATACCTCGCTACATTACATTGATGCAAGTTGCGAAAACAGAAAATTTGATAACGTTTGCAATTATGCTCAAAAAATGCTTATCTTGTTTGTGTTACTTATACACTTTCTCACATTCTTTTAGCTTAAACGAGTTACATTGGAAGAAGAAGTTATTCTGCACCACACGACATATTCCTTTCGCTTCGCGCTTGCTTCCGGGGTTGCATTCATATTTAATTTGAATCGCATCTGATTTGTGGACGGCGTTTTGGACGTCTTTGGTATAAAGAAACCAGAAGATACAAAATCAGACCTAAATCAGAAAGGAAACTCCCGCAAAAGCTGATTCCCGTTTAGAACCAATGGCTTTGCGAGACCGACGAAAACAGAAAGTGTTAAGTAGCGAGCCGTGGACGCGATACGAGGTTTCTCCGATCCCAACTGCGATAAAAAAGCGACATAAATGACGCTAGAAAGTAGGCCAGAAAGTACGGAAACTGAACAGAGGATCCAAGTTTGCTTTTTCATCTTATACTTTTTGGACGACCAGTAGCACAATTTGTACGGCGAAGGGATACATAAATTCCCGGATGTATCGTATTCCGAGGTGCTACAAGAGGTCCTGGAACCATCCACACTAAAAATGTTTAACGATGGTAATGTTCAATATTTCTATTAATAACACCCCTCGTCACCGTGCCAGAGGTACAATGCGACGATTCATAAAAAATGAAGTCGGATCATCAATGGTGTTATATACTGGAAAAAAATTTCGCAAGTCGTGGCTGCGAGCTTCACCAACAAATCTTCGAAAAATTGACGACAATTCCAGCGGGTTTATGCCAGAAGCTAATTAACAGTATTACCAAAACGTACACACTCCCTAAGAAAAGCAGCTGGTGGATCAATAAAATATTAAAGATATATAAATAAAAATAATCTGTATTCTACTTTACACTTTTATTTGTATTAGTTTACCTATTTTCACAAATTGAAAATAAGATTGGAGGCGCCTAACAACTTAACCTTTGACTGTAGGAAATACTAGAGTTATACTCCATACACTCCATATGTGACAAATTCAGCTTAAATGAGAGAAAAATATTTGGATTAAGAATGTTGTTTAGTGAAATTAAATATTAAACAATACTAGCAGCCAGACGAAATAATTAGTTATACATAATCACAGATTAACCAGGAAAATCTAACGAATAGTTAATTAACAAGGTAGCAAATGTTTCAAAAATTAAAATAAAAAAGAAATTCAATACCTATCGGCACAGAGATGCCTTATGAGTAGAGAGGACAAAGGCAAGTAGAATTATTACTTTTTTACAGCGATTAGACAGACTCGTGTTTTGTCAACCCCTTCTTACGAGACGAATAGACACGAGTCTGTCTAGTTACTGCCATTCCATCTACTCATAAGTAGAGAAGACAAAAGCGAGTGAAGTCGTACCTATTTTGCAACGACTAGAGAGACTGTCCTCTCTACTTATGAGGTTGGAAATAAAACTTTAGTATCTAAGGGATTGTTAGAAAAGACAAAAAAATCAAATGCCTATCTTCAAAGGTTGTAACACAACACCTTTACACCAAATAACATATGTAAATGTAAATAACATTCAATATATACAAGTAATTGAAAATTATTTTAAGATAACCCACTACTTATGTTCCACTACAACCTTTTTTATGCTTTAAAATCTCTACAGGAGTTAGCATTAATTCTTCACCGCATCTATTACACAGAAACAGTTTTGAGTTCGCCTTTGGTTGTATATCTGTCCTTTTCTTTTCAATTTTAACTTCGGCTTTCTCACAAAAGCTCTCATGTTGGAACATCCGGAAAAACGATAGTCCGGTCATGATTTCGGCACAATTCGGACACTGGAATTCGAGCGAATACATTTCATCTTCCAGTTTAGCGTCCCATTCCTCTTGAATTAGGCAATTATAAATTACATTTTCACTAACTCTAACACCGCCCAATTTTTCGCCCTTTTTAATCACAAAATCTTTATCAAATGGGTTTTTCATATTGCACAAGACATCTTCTTCAAAAAGATCCGTATTCTCTTTGTAAATAACTTTTACGTCAGCTGGTAGTAGCCTTTTAATATTATAGCTCACTTCGCTAGACATAAATTTAATGAGATCATCCACTAACTCTGGGTCATCTTCTACTTTGTGATTGCTTAATTTAGCTTCTAATTTGTTCAACCACTTCTTGCGTAATTCTAAAGCCGCTTTTAATAAAGTTTTCCCTTGACCAACGTACGGAACATCGAGTGCTAAGAAATCGTCGAAAACGAATTTGGTTAATGTAGCATTAGTTGCTATGGTCCTGCTGAGTAACAACAAGGTTTGTAAGCCTGGCATACGCATCACATTCACGAGGTATATTTTCTTAGTTTTTAATATTGATTGATATATTAATATCTGATGCTTTTTACTGATGGGCCTCTTGCTGAAGTAACCGGGTGGAGGAATCTCTACATCATCGTTATGAAGATCTAAAATGTCCGGGTATAAAGTAAAAATGCTCATTGGTCGTAGAAAAACGTAATTCTTATTCTTAGCATGGTACAATTTCTCATTAACCGTCTTAGAACAATTGTGTTCATCTTCTACAGCAATTTGCGGGTACAAACCGGTAGCTAGGACAATTTTAAGCATCATAAGGTCTTTATAACTGTTTGCATCATTTTCGAGTAGCAACTTTTCCAATCGTCTGTGATCATTGGTAATTTTAAATTCTATGTCTCTCAAATCCACGGCACCATCATCTTTTTCTGCTTCAAACATTTCTAACTTTAGGTATTTTCTCTGCGACGATTTGGACTTATTCTTCAGATCATTGCGAATCGATCTTAACTTTTTTAATTCTCCATGTCTTATCGATCTTTCGGCACTTGACAATTCCTCTTCAGCAATTTTTGGCAGAAGATCAGATTCTACAAGAATATCTCTAAATTGCTCTAATAATTTTGTAACTTCATAAAATCTTTGCTCTTCCAAGCAACGCTTCCGTGCCCAAATTTTTGAATTCTCGCCACTTCGTTTGACCTTCAACCATTCCTTATATAAATTTAACAAAGTGATAGGATCACCGTGGTTTGAATCAAGTCTTTTGCGTAGCTCCTCGGCATCCAAGTTCCTTGATGCAGTTTGAGTGAAAGGACTTTGAATACTGAGCAATGCCGCTACAGCTAAAACTGAGTTGACATTTTCAAAAACCGTAGATAAAATTAACATCTTCCCGATGGTCAAATCAACCGGTAATCTCGATAGTTTTTCGCCCAACGATGTTAACGATAAGCCGTCATCATCAACAATTAACGCACCGCAAAATTTCAACTTCTCCATACTTTCCTCAATTGAATCGTTACTTGGCTTCTCCAGAAATGGAAAATTTGATATGTCATTCAGCCCTAAAGATATCATGTGCAATAAAAGAGATTCTAGAGGTACCAAATGTATTTCTGCTGGTGTGAAGGCGTCGAATGATTTGAAATCCTCTTCGGAATAAAAACGAAAACAAGTTCCTGGTCCTGTTCTGCCAGCCCTGCCAGCCCGTTGCCTAGCACTATCTTGAGAAATGTTACATTCTGCTAATCTATTTACTCCTCCATCCGATAAATAACTCATTCGGTTCACTTTCCCTGAATCTATCACAAATCTCACACCATCGATTGTAACGGACGTTTCTGCTATGTTCGTTGAAATAATACATTTCCTAATACCCTCTGGTGGATAATCAAATACTCTATCTTGCTCTTCTAAAGACAAAGTGCTATGTAAAGGCAAGACTATCCAATTTTTCTTTTGTTCAGCGTATTCTTTAACCATCTCGCAAAGACTGTTAATCTCCGAAAAACCATTTAAGAAAATTAATAGATCTCCTTTTTGATTTGGAGGATATTTTTCATCTATCATCTGCAAAACTTGTAAATATGGGGTGCAATCAAATCTATCCTTATTTTTATCATAAGGATCCTTTATTATCGGTTTGTAATGTATTTCAATTGGGTACAATCTCCCAGGAACTTGTATCACTTCTAAGTTCTCATTAGCAAAATACTCCGTAAATAATTTTAAATTAATAGTAGCAGACATTAATATTAATTTAAAATCTTCTCTTTTATATAGCAAACATTTCATAACTCCCACTAAGAAATCTCCATGTAGATGTCGTTCGTGCACTTCATCTAAAATAATAACATTGTATGAATTTAGAGTATCTTCTTCTGAAGCCTGTCTTAAAAGTAATCCTTCAGTCATAAAAATAATTGCAGTATCTTTCCGTTTAGTTTTTTCAAACCGAATTTGGTATCCTACTGTACTTGTGTAATCTGTAAGTGTTTCATGGGCTACTCTTTTCGCTAACGATACACAAGCAATTCTTCTAGGCTGTGTACATACAATTTTGTCATATCCTGCGTCCAACACATATTGTGGAACTTGGGTAGACTTTCCACATCCTGTATCACCGGCTATCAACATAACCCTACAACATTTCAATTTTTCTATAATTTCATTTCTGTGCATCGCAATTGGCAAATCATTTTGTGCTTTACGCAACTTTTTCAACTTGGCAAACTTAGTCTTTTGTTGAAAATCTTGATACACTATGATAGTGCATAAGAAATCTTTGAAATTTTCCTTCGCTATTCTAAATCTTTCGCCATTTCTATCTAACACCGGCAATTTTTCATACAATTCATTTGTTTTTAAATCAAAATTAATATTTAATAACCTAGTTTTATCAAAATTATTTGCTGAAGTCTTACTTGATTTAATATTCTTGTATTTGTTAAAGAATTGCCAAAAATCATGTTGGTTCCTAATGTTGCATTGTTCTTCAAGAAATCTTGCTAGTTCGTATTTATAAGAAGTCAAATCCTTTTCTTTCGAGTCCCTTTTATACTTTTTCTTATTGTGGTCGTTATCTTCTTGTTTCTCATATTTTCTTTTGTAATGGTTGGAATGTCCATATTTGTAACGACTTCCTCTATAATTATCATCCATTTTTATCAAACTTTAAACATTCTTAACTGGTTATTGTAAATAAATATAACCCAACACCCAACTTGGATAATACTTTAGAAATGTTTGGTTATGTGTTGGCAGCAGCTTTTGTCAAATGAGTTGCATAAATATAAGAAAAAAAGGAAAAGACAACATTTGTAAAAATAAATGTTTTACATGTGCTACTTTTTGGTAAGTACGACAAATAATAAAAGGCAATTCTTTCATGTTTTCAAATTAAATTTTGCACTCCTCAAATATAGAAAATTATGAATCTGACGAGAACACTGACGGTTTTAACACACTTGAAGTACGAGGTACTACCCAAGTACTCAATAATCTTCATTAGTATTAACAACTGAAGAATTACATGCGAAACAATAACAACTCAAAAAAAGAAAATATCTGAAAATGTTGTAAAATTTATAAGCTAACAACGATATTGTTGGGCTTAATTTGCGCTAATTGGAGAAAGGTATTGGCACTTCTCAAGTAACCAAAGACTGTCGTAAGTTTTTGTGTAATAGATAACTAATGTGAATAGTTTAAACCACCTAGTACATTCGTATTAGAAAACCTCATGGAAACAACATGACTATGCTGTTTCGTTTGGCAGTTTTTACTTATCAAGTCGAACACAATGTGTTGAAGTGGTTAAGCTGCGTGTTTGATCTCGCCCCAGCATTGCGTGATGTGTCTCAGGGTTCTACACCGGAGCCGATGCTTTTCATTAATTATACTATATCCTACTGGTGAAATCAATGGACCTGCAAGAATCTCAAGTATGCTGAAAATATTCAATTTCATCGTAGATTAAATGATATTTCGACTGATTTAAATATTTTCTAAATGCTAAGACTTATTCATTAATTCTGAATCTATCTAAATCTTCCATGCAAGTCTTTTCTTATCGAAATAGTGACCGGCTGCTTTTTAATTCTTAGTATTAAAGTATGTCTTAAAACTAATTTATATCGTCGCCACTATTTAACTCATAAAATAAAGACGGAACTGTGGGAGTTCCTAGTTTTATCATTTATCAGAATTCAGTTATTCCTCTTAAGTTGTAAGTATATTACAGAGGGCTCAAAATGCTTGTATTAGGTTTACATTTGGTAGTCGTAAGTTTAAGCGCGTAAGCCGCAAAGTAATTGATCTAAGGCGGTTGAGCATGAAGAATCGATTTATGTTTTATCAGAAGTACCCAGATATTTGTATAATAAACTTAGCTTTGCAATGATGTTCATCATTCGCGACTTCGATGTCGATATTCCAACGCTTTTATTTCTACAACGTATCTAAATTTATTATTAAGAGATGTTGTTTCTCTAGATTCAGATTATGGATTCGGAAGTTCTTATTCAGTAGTCAGCGACGAATCATGTATCTAAAGTTGTGTGATGTTCTCTTATTTAGAACGTAATTATTAGTATATGAACTATATATTTCATTGCGATTTATGTGTATTTCCCCTGCTATTTACGTATATTTGGCGCATTTTGTTCATCTGTTCAGTGAAGTAGGGCTTGAATGGAAACTGTTCTAAAAATTACACTTTAAGATGAGTAGTATTTCAAGTTGTAACCTTTTTTTAAAAGGGACTAGCACTAAAAATATTTTTCACGTAAATACCAATAATTTTTGATAGCAACTCAAAACTCCTAAGGAGTAGCATTAACTATTAAACTATTGCAAGCATGTATTCATGATTAATAATCATTTTAGAAGTTAAGGCAATTATTCATAGAAATATGGAGCATGTTCAATAATAAAATAAGCAACTTGTTAATTAGCCATCAAGATTTATTAACTTTTTAGGAAACCGTATTGCGATAATTTGAACGAGCACCATAGATATAAAATGTTGTAGGAAGTATACACGATTTTTGATAACCGCTGCTGATCTTATTCCCAGTCGGTATATGTATAACAACTTATATATTTAAATACAATGGTCGGTAATAATTATTAATTTAAAAACTTATAGCGCTATATTCAAATTTTAACGCTAAATTTTCGCAAACATTTTAGGATTTTCTGGTAGTTTACAAAATGCTTTAGCACCCTTGATCTTTTTTAACAAACGTGGAGTAAGACCATATCTCATATAAATACCTAAATTACGAGATTACTAAACCCAAATCGATTAACGTGATTTTAGCAGATGTTTTTTTCTTTATGCTGACAAAGTAATTTAATTTGCGTCAGTTAACATGCAGACGAAATGAAATTGCTAAGTATTTTCCATATATGGAATATGATATCAATAATATGAATTCAGAACGCATCAGAAAATGCCTAGAAATAATAGCAAAAAAATTAAATAATCCTAAAATAACTTCCTCGTGGTATTGATGGAATCATTTGGCGGCAGGCGCAATGCAAGGAGAGAAAAGTACATTTTACCTACGGACAAGTTTCTACTTATTCGGCGTCATCAGACTGATTCCGAGAGTATTTTAGCTCGCTCGTATCGCTGTTGCCACGCGGTTAATGACACAACACTTCCAAATGATGAGCCAGACATTTCTTGACGTCCTCTAGTGCCAAGAAACACGTGTCTGCTGTTTAGAAAGCATCGACATATGCTGGGTACTGTTCCCTAAGTTACCCCTCAAGCAGTTCTTGGACTGCTTACCAATTGATGACGTGCATGCGAGACTACACATGTAAAAGACTTCGACCAGGTAGATAGCAACATGTCCGTAGGTAGTGCATTTTTTCTAATACCATAAGTAAGCTATTTTCGTATTATCTTTTTCGGCTATAAATTCAGAAGTACGTTGAATAACATTTAAACTCAATAATCGACTGATTAGCAATTTAAAATAAAATTCAAACTTTTAAATATGGAAGTTACCAAACGTATGTTAGGTCATTAGTGAAAAATCCCTTCCCTTTATACCAACTTGAGTAAAGCGACATGCTGCTGAGTTAGGAGGAAAATCTCATATTTACTTTTAAAATTGACCTAACGTAAGCCTTACGTTAGCGTATAGCAAGTAGTGTACGCTGCTTTTATTAATCTAACTTCATTAACTTGTACATGTTAAATTTTAATTTCATCTTCGTTCGTGTACATAAACAGGATCTATAAGTAAACTTACCTGAGCCGCTATAAGTGCCCTGCACATTTCTTCCCTTTCGGTATCATTCACTGCTTGACCACTAGGATCTACTCTCGGATTTGACTGTAAATGTTGATTCAACTGGCTTCTAGATGATGCTAAGCTCGCACGCAATACCCTTAAAACGATGGCAAAAATAGGTGCACATCTGTAGACTCTTTCATCACATCTCATGATCTGAAGGGGATCTTCTGCTACATCTATCCTAGTAAGACCGCTAAAGCCACCAACCAAGTTTTTCACAGTTAACACCCACAATCTTCTCGGCAAAACGCTGTTCAATTTAAACCAAACATCCTTGTATAGGTCCTGAACATATCTAGGGACATTATCCGCTAAAATATTCTTAGAAAATTGGGTTATAACCTCCGCAAAAGGCCATATGTCTATAGCTTCTTTTTTAAGTAGCAACTGTAATACATCAGCACACTTTGATGGAGTTTTTTCAAGATGGTAAAACGCGTCTACCAACATGTACTCGCTAACGAAAGAGGTCTTATGCGCAATTTTCATTGACATATCATCCAGCCAATCTTCCACTAACGTTAGGTGCGGGAAATGAGTAGCTAATAGTTTTAGTAACGGGCCGAATAGCGTCGAGTACGAACTTTGATCCTTTTGTGCGTGGTGAAGTAAATATTTGATAGGTAATTCCGATAAAAATTCTGGGCTATATATTTTTATTTTCCTACCGGATGTAGCCAAATTGTGCGCGTTGCTTAAACGACAATCTTCGTAAAGTAGCAAATAATATAAAAGAAGCAGCTGAGGTGTCAGGCTAGTTTCCGAAATGATCACATCATGATTTTCGGCCATATCGAAATCCATGGTGAAGAACGCCTTCTTTTCGTTGAAATATTGGCCGAAGATCGAGCTCTGAAACACCCGTCTTATTTCGTTCTCTGTCAGAGGTTTGTTAGATTGTTCAACGTGCTTAATGTTCGGTAAAATTATACTATTGACATAAACGTCGACAAGCAGCGGAAGAACGGGATGCAAGGGATTCACGCTAACGCATATCTGCTTGTAAATCCAATTCTTAATGCTAACGTTATGTTTAGCGAACGCCCTCGACTTCAACAGCTGATGAATGCAGTGAATGGGAAGGAAACCCGACATATTTGCATTCAAATTTTCTGTCACCGGTACTTTAACAGCGTGCGCTGTCACAACTTGTTCGGTAAAGATTTCCTGCGTAAAAACTTGCTTCATACGAGTCATGTTGTTGTGTCTGATGGGTATCTTCATACCGAGAGTGGCGCATACTAGATCGCAAATGGCGCTCAGTTGGTTACTATGGAAATGTATAGCCATTAATAACAACATTTCACCGAAAGAAGCCGTTACGCCGCTCGCTGATTCAAAATAAGCTTCCTCGCGAACAAGCCATTGCACCTGCGATATAGAATAGATTAGAAATTTTGTTTATTTGTAATTACGCGATACTGGAAACAAAAGAAAATTTTGTACATTATTTTCGCGTGTAGTCTTGGAGTTTGGACCGTTTTTTCACGACTCTCCCTTTCTTTTAATCGGGTTAGCGTTGGTGTCTAGCTCTACTATTTAAGACATCAATCAAAATTGTTTTTAATGGTACTTGACTCTAAGGTCTGATATTTGGTACTACGTCCACAAGAACAATATTTCAATCTCAGGGTAGGGGAGGCTGTACTATTAAAAAGGAACTCATTAACACATTCTTACCCATTCTATACTTTTCCTCTCGTGTTCAGGTAATGAGACTAAAGATGGGCAAGCTATCAACATGCACAGGCCTATTGAGACGAATCTCACACCAGCGGGAGTTGGACTCGGATGAGATATCAACAGCTGAACTATCATATTAACTTCATCATCTTGAAATCTACAATCATAACTTATAATAATCTTTCCTATATGCAAAGGTTTTATAAATTGATTTCTTCAAGTTACTGAAATTGTAGAATAGATTTTTTTAACGCATAGAACTTCTAATTATTAGTGTAAGTCTACATCATCCAATCTGATATACAGGATGCATCAATACTGCATTCGTCTTTTATTCTTGGACTGCATGGTATAGCAATTTGATATTGTGGAGACATAATGTAATGCTAATTGCGTGCGAATTTAGAAAATATAATCCGATATAATGGGTAACTTATAAATAATATAGCACAAAAGAATTCACTTTTTTGAACATCCTGTAAATTGTTTTTATCACTCGTCATTAAGAAAGTATTGATTTTATCAATTTCAAAATGATTCTTCCCAATTTTATTAAATGAAATGCCCTGTATATTATGACTGCAAGTGATGCAGAAATACATAGTCCTTTTCGATCACATTATTTTGACATGTGATTCATATAGGAAACATTCAAATCTTACTTTATACCCGCTATTCCTCTTAACGCGCAATATAGTCTTAATAAAGCCGACGCCTGCACGACAAGATTATTAGGCAGCTGACCATTCTGTGACGCATTGATTATGGTTTGAAGTCTCCGCAACAACTCATCTCGTAGCTGCTGTAAGGCTGTACTGGACAATTCCCCTTTCCTTTTTTGTCCGGTACGTATAAATAAGGCGAACCAATTACTACAACAAAGGTAAAATAATACCGTTAACCAATAATCGTAATTGTACAATAAAAACACTTTACACGTACAACATGTGTAACGTGTCTGTAGAAAATAATTCTACTAATAATCAGGCATATTCAAGTATACGGCGTTTTCGCTGCATCAGGGATAATTTGCTTTCAAGAGAACTCTATACATTTCTACGTGTTTTGAATGCTTTTCTTCGATTCATGTAAACTTTCTTCAATTGAAAAGGTCCAAAAATAAAGTAAACATATCGCAATATTACAACAAAAAATACATAATTTTTAACCGTAGATCCAGGAATATCACTTAGATACTATTTCAACAGTTAAAAAATAATAAAAAATATCGCCCATGCTAGCGTGTCAAGTCAATGTCAAAACCTTCATGAAATTCTGCAAAATTATCGTTTCCATGAAAATTCCACGATACATTCCCATGTGCATACTGAATCGTATCCGGACCAAGACGAAAACATAGCGAATAATTAAAAATTGCATCGTACCACAAATAACACTAATGTATCAACCTACTCCGCAATACAAAAGTTATTATTTGATTAATCCGAAACAGCTGTTTCGAGAATTCAAGAATTCCGTACCACCAAACAAGAATCTCTTTGATTGTTCTAGCTCTATTTTTAAAAAGTTATTAACAAGTACATACTTTTGTCTGATTTATTAAGGTAAACCGGGCACATATTTTACATTTCGCACTACACAGAGAGAAACTTTTTTGTTTATTGTCCGTATGTCACATGTTTTAGTTTTAATATGCATAGGCACCAAAAGTTAGACCTTGGAAATATCTTCTTGAAAGTAAGGATAGAACAAGCATGTTGGAGTTAACATTGTTCTACACATCATTGAGAATTCGCGAATTCTTGAAACAGCTGTTCTGAATTAATCAAATAATAACTTGTGTGTAGTACGAACTGTAAACTTCTTTGCATGCAGGATCCATGCATCGCCTTAGATAGTTTTGGTAGATAAAATAGTGTTCACATATGGTAGCACCTGAGAATTTTGTGTCATGATTACTAGAGGAAATAAGTTAATAATGTTTCCTTTTAACAACTAGTTCTAGTAACCCTTGCTTCTATCAGAATTATTGTAATATATTAATAAAAACTCATGTATAATTTACCGTATAGCTTGATCATTGCCAAGTAACAATCCTGAAACGAATGCAACCATATCTCCCTCATTTTCACCGCTACTTTTATTACTTATATCAAGAGATAGCGCAATTGCTAATGCGGGCATTCGGCACAATTCAACACATTTACTTCGAACAGCTAAAGCTTGCGATGGATTCATTTTGCATAGCATAGATATGGCAGCACCTCGGATAGAGCTTGATATATTTTCTTCTTGCTTTTCACCTTTTTGGATTAAATTTACACATACTAAAAAATTGTTTTCATAAAACTTGGTATTAAGGACTTTCTTTGGCTTACCTTCTCTAAACGAATCAGGAAAATTTGCAACCACTCTACATATTATAGCCGGACCATTATTTACATGCAATAATATTTCCGTTATATTAACTACGCTTAGTAAAGTAGGTAATTCGGCTAGTGCAATACATATTACGTCTGATATTTCCTCAATATAAATATCATTATCAAATAATTCTGAAGGTTTAATGTAAAATTCGTGATCTCCATGTCCATCGTTGCCATCTTGTATTTGCGATTGAATGAACAAAAGCTCGCTTAAAACTAATCTTAACCTCCTTGTCATATCAGATCTTTCATATTCCAAAGCTAGACCATTTGGTAAACTTCCAATTAATACAGACTCCGTTAAATTAGAACCAGCTTTTTGTCTCAACTGTTGCTCTTTCTTAACATCTGCTTCTAACACATGGAAATCAATTGACAATAAAGCAACAATTGAATTGACCAATTCAATTCCAGAAATTACAGTCAAAATATCTATTTTTTGTTTGGCACATTTTTTGGATATATCAAGAGGTGATATCAAACTCATCCTCACCAAACATGGCAAAATCGGTCTGATTTCCTGTTCCGTACATTTTGATAATCCTTGTATGTTAATGTTCTGTATAGAATGAAAAATTATAGGAGAAACGTACTTTTTAAATGGCATCTTTGTTCTTCCATATAAAAAAAAAAAACGTATTCAAGAATTATTTAAAGTAGTTTAACCTAAAAAATGAGATGCCAAATTCAAATTATAATTTACAAACGTGAAATTGTTTAAATATAGTCTAATATTACATTATGTCTAATTACCTTAATTTGTTGGAATTAAAGGTTACATTCTTAAATTGTTTATTTGGTATTAAAACAATAATGGTAATAACGTAACGTTTAAAAAAATCCAACATCCAATAAGCAGTAATATGACGCAAGCAGTGATGCCAATACAGAGGTAGCACTGCTAAGGCAATACAGAAGTAAAGTAACTAACGGGGTTAATTTCTGTGCATATATAGTGCATTTCGTTAGAGAAAAGCACATTACGTCATTCAAACACCGGGTACTCAAAAGCGAATTAAACCAACAAATGCTTATACGAACCGCAAAAATTAATACAATTACAATGGCGATGGAGCCTGCCTACAGTGTACCTGTCGCTTAGCAAAATAAATTGTAAACCAAAGTTTGCTCACGGCGTATACACTATTTCTGTAATGAAACGCATTATAACGGTTACCAACAATTGTTTTTTTAAGTGAGGTCACAGTTTAACGGGTTTGACACGCATCTAAAGCTTGTTATAATTACAAGGGCGGCTAATACACAAGGATGTGTAGGCTCCATGGCTTGTTAATGTTATCTTCTTGTCGTTCACAGCATTGAAAATCACTAAAGCAACAATGCCAAATTGCCAGTTGTCATTTTACGTGCCCTGTCGTTTTATGATCGTTTTGTTTGTTATTTATATTCTTGGTGTTTACTTATTAGTTATCGTTAGTTATCGACAGCTGACAAGTAAGATTAGGTACAAACAAATCTGTTATATGACCTATATTTACATTATTTAATATTATGATAGCTGCCAATACTGAAAACTGACAACATAGTGTAAATGTCATCTATGACGTGCACGTCTTCTCAACGTGAACGGAGCATAAAAGTGTATTTCACATGAGATCTCCATCGCTTTGTATAAACACTACAGTGCGATTCCCTCAACTTTGTTGAATTTACCGACATTTCGGGAGCAATGAATTCATTCAATGCTTTTTCATAAACATTTCTCTTTGACTAAATTGCTTGATAAAGAAAACATTTTTTTGCGGATGAAGAACATGCTTTTAATAAACCTGAAATCAAAATAACGTTTGTTGCTATCATTTATACGCGCTTGTTAACTTAAATGTGCAAGTAGACGTTGGAATTTTACCAGAACACCTTTAGAGAAACAAAAGTTTACGACTATAAACAGCACTCTATGCATCTTAGAAAAAATTATCTATTTTAATATCCAATTATAATCTAATTTTTTATAACGTGGATCGTACCCTAGCAATAATTTTAATGACCATGTGCAACCTAATGTTGTGTGTATAAGACTTTCAGTATTATTAGGTTTTTTTGAAAAACTGGACGTTCGCAGAAGCCGCTAGTTTTCCGGAAATTGTCATTATATAGATGCGATTTTTAGTATCTGTACTAAACATACAATTTTGAATTATTGATGAAAACCGTATAACATTGTGTTATGTTAATACGACATATTTTTATTAAAAAGGTTTTTTCTTTTAGAGCAGCCGTTATATCGTTTCACTGAGTAAGAACGTGATTTTTGAATTAGAATTTTGCTAACTTACAACGTAAAAGACAATTATTGGAGAATTTAAATACAATAAAAATAATAAAACGGCGTTGATACCACTTACTCACTTTATTCTCAAAGATGTTATTTTATATTATTTTATAAATATAAAATTTCACTTAAGAATACAAACATTATATTATATACAAAATTCCTCTCATAATGCCTCGAAACTTCATTAAAATTATCTTATCAGTTTACTAATGCCTAATATTCATTTAATTGGCTCCAACCCACTGGCAACCACTTACTTAGTTGTTACAGAAAGAAATTAGTACATCATGATGTAAGAGTCTTAATTAATTAATTGTCTATATTAATATTTCCTTTAAAAACATAGCAACGAACTAATCTCTACGTTTTTTCTTATCCCTTTCCGTTCTTTCGGGTTCTTTTCGCTTGCTAGCTCTTTTAGCCTGACTCAAGAATTGATCTAAGCCGAAAGGATCTTCTTCCTTCTCAAATTGCACAGGGCCGGATCTTCCTGGACCATTCCTGTCGGTGCCACTGAATTCTTTGTCAGGTACAAATCTGTTGGTTTTGATAATTTTATTCAAATCTTCACCGTAGACTTCTTTGTCTATATTCTTTCCCGGTCTATAGATGTGATTTGCCATCGAACCGCCTTCCCTCCACGGTTTATCGTAAACGTTGTAACTATCGTCATCCCCGTAACCATGATTAAGCCCTTGCGCCTGTCCGAAAAGCCTTTGATCGAATTGCGTTTCTCCGGAGTTGACGTTGCGAGCCGGCATGCCTAAGGCGATCTGCTCAGATATATCCCTGTCCCGTTCTCTTTGCAATTTAGATCTTTTATCGGGGGCGGCTCGCGCTAAATTCCGTTCGCGCGCTCTTTCTTTGTGCCGATCCTGCCTTAGCATTTCCCTTTCCCTTTCATCGTCGTTAGAGATGTTATCGTTTCCTGTTTTGATACCGGCTCTTTCGTCCCTAGCCTTTTGTGCTAATAAGCGCAAATGCTCTTCCTTTTGTTCCTTTTCTTTTTGCGCCAATTTCTTTTCTAATTGTGCCCTAGTTTCTACCGCTTCTCTAGCTTTCCGGTCGGCAATATATAAAGCTTCTGCCAATTTCGCGAAATTTTCGTTAATGTGCAATTGTTGTAAACCACGCCCATCAGCGGCAAGGCGTTTATCTAAAGGTACTGTGTAGCCTTTAGCGTTTTTCCAGTTAGATATGCAGGGCGGTATTTTCCATTCTCTCTGTTCTTTGACTGTAACTCTCCTCGTTGGACTATGCAAGACCGGCGCAGGGGGTGACGGTGGTCCCCTGGGTATCTTTTTATTAATTTTAAACCTAGGAGGTTCCATCGGATCAACTTGCGCTTCGACTAGGCGTATTACTCTTTGCTTTGCGCCGGAATTAAACGCGGCCCCTTGTTGCGAAGGCGTGTAGCGGATAAATTGCGACGGAGCTTGTTTTTCGGCGCACCTGACGGGCATCGCGGCAGCGATTTTAGAATTAGTAATTCTTTGCAGGGCTTGTCGCGTTTTCTCCGTAATATCTTCAACCTCGTCCTCGTTTGGTTTCTCTAATGTCGGATCGTTTTCGGACATAACTTCGACGGGAAGCAAATCCGATAGCTTAGAATAGACGATCTTATCCTTCGAGTGACCTTGACGAGCTATGACATCGTATTTTACTTTGCCCTCGGCATCTAATTGCACGGCAATAGCGTTCGAAGTAGATTCTTTATTTTTTAATCCCATATCTAAGGGATACTGAGCCACGTGTATCTCTGGAAATGCACCGCCGTCGCCATAATCCGATTGCTTGCGAGGTACCCAACCGCGCCTCTGACCGTAAGGAGGCGCTATAGGCTGGGCAACAATTATAGATGTGGATTTTTCTTGTTCTTTGAGACGTCTGTCGTCGTCTCTGTCCCATATCGATTGAGTGGGAGGTGGTAATATGCTGGATAAACTCATTTTCTGAAAAAAAAGAAAAAACATATACAGAGCGAATCAAATGCTTGTCAAAATGAAGATGAAATTAAAGCTTCATATTTGATGTTGCGCTAATCTATCGGTAAGACTATGTAAGATGTAAATATGGGAATTAGTAGAATCTTTGAGGATGCCTAGAATCCCGATTTTCAATCGGCGACACAAATGAAGATCTCACGCGTCTTCGAAACGACCGTTCCGGATTAATGAATTAAACTTGTGTGGTGCAGAAGTTATCCATACTTTTGTGTTGTTTGCCACATTATGCCATAGTCATGCTATCATTATGCACCTCATACGATAATTATCTACAGTGCGGTACGACTAACAATAAGTTGATTACTTTAAACAGAAATATTATATCATTTTTGTACTTTGCTCTATTCTCTGAAGTCAGACATACACGCTCTTATTACCGGGCAATCGAGCCATTAAAAAAGAATATTTTAATATTTCAAATGTCATTCTTGCATTGCCGCATATTTTTACAATGTATTGTTTCATTAAGGTGCAACATTAGTTGGCTAAAATTATTACTTCAACATTCCTCTTATGTGTTTCCCATCAAAGACAAGCAACTGGGAGCTTATTTATTTATTTGCATAGTTATTCTAAAAAGAAACACTATTGGTTATAATTTCCCAGAATAACATAAATATATTATTGAAATGAAGGTCTACTGTTGTTATTCACATACAGAACATCAAAGAACATGGTTGGTGTATGTACAACAATCGGCTTACACGTATGCCACATGCGAAAAGTAGTCAAATGCCAACATTTTAAGTCATCAGAGGCATATGGATGGTAAATTATTTCAAGTAAATAAGGCATTTAAAGTGAAAAATATACAAATATATACATTTAAGGTAAACTAAAATGTCAAAAACAACCTGGTAATATATGAAAGAATAACATGTTTGTTTAAGTAATTACTTACGGATTTTTTATTTCAAGAAGCTCGTTTACTTCTTTCCAAAATTATCTCCGTAAACGTTCACTTGATAGTTAAATGCTTAGGGTGATTCAGAGTTGATAAAGTTAGGTAAAATGCTCTCACCGATCACACGAACATAAAATAAGGAAGCAAAATACGAACTGACAGCTGACACAAACAGATTCCTCCATTATCGGCAACCTATAAACTTGTATTTCTGTTATAAGAAATGGGATATTTATTTTCTGGTGTTAAGAACAAATTTATTTAGATCAACAAGCTAATCTAGATGTCTATGTTTTAACAAAAGTAAAAATCTAAATATGTTTGACAACTTTATCCGCACAGCTTTTTTAAATTTCGGGAATAATTTATGCTGGCAGTTCCGATAATAAAGACAAATAAAACCTTCATTATCAGCACTACCAACTTAAATTATCTGCAAAATTTAAATGTGCTGTGTAAACCCACTAAACGTAATACTCACAAAAATTCGGTCTTATAATCCACGTTCATGTAGAATTAAAAATAGGTCAGAATTGTAAAAATATGAATTTTCATCTAAAAATTTTCCATTATTATACACAATGAAGTTATAAAATGTATAATTTATTATTAATCTACTTATTTACTACAGCACACAAAGTAGTCAGAGTCAAAAATACTTTGAGATTTTTTGCCAATGGAATCGTTTGTAATTTCTGTTTAAACAAGGCTGTAATGCCTGTTCAAACAGAACACACGTCTGGATTTATTGACCAAATAACTGAACAAATTGATCTTCCAATATATAACCTGTGAAACGGCAAATTGCGATTACTTCAGCAATTTATTGTCAAGAGAACACAATAGAACATGTTTAATCATTACCCACATTCTTCTAGTGATTTTTCACTATAGTCCGTCTCAACCTCAATATGCATTATGGGATAGATATAGTATATTTTGTATCTATTATTATCTCTAAAACATCAGTATAGCTATCTCTATTACTGCTTGCTGTGTAACTAGATCCACATGTTTATGTCTTAACCAACAAATCTTATTGCTGGACAAGGATAGCCTGTTACCCACGCTCAGAGTTTTTTTGAGTTCATGCTGTTGGTATTTAGTTTTAAGCTTATAGGCATATCCAACTATGGAAATATGTACGCATATCCAAGTATCGACATATTTTTAACGTTCAAATAACAGAAAAAAACAATGTTTGGTAATGTATGAATTATGTTTTTACAGTTTCGAACGTCAAATCGTATAGCAGAAGATACCAAAAACACCCCTGAATAAATATTTAGCAACTCTGTACGCTACTCCCATAAGAATTGTACTGTATAATGGTGTTGAAACGGACTGTAATTTTGTTGTTTTAATACCAACATGCCCAACCGGGTGAAAGAAAACTCCCAATTTTGTTCAGTGGGTTTTAAGTGGGATTAAGTTTCGAAAATTTAGAATGACTACAAGGGTGGAATGGATAATTTCAATTGGTTATCCAAAACTGAAGTTAACCTAACTTACATCTAATCACACACGCTAGTCAAAATCAATTAATTATGAAATCAATTAGAAAATACTTTAGTTCTTTTAGTCAATCAAATTGCGCCGGACAAGTTTGTGATTTCTGCAGAAACATATCTTATGCCTACGCCAAAACTACCCAAATATCGAACAAAAGTAGACTGCCAATGAATAAGCAGATGAAAATTTTCTCGAAATTAATAGTTATCACAATCGTTTAAAAATCGTCCAATTTATTGTAGAATGTAAAACAGCACACTCCTACCCAATTTCAACGATTTCTTGACTAAGAACTTGTTCAGTTAATTGGCCAATAAATCGGTACGTTTAAAACAGGCTTTAGATATTGTATATGTGGTTCTAAAAATTAATCATTTCTTTAGGTGATTTATATTTGTTCATAATAAATTTTGTTCTGAAAGCTTTTGATAATATTGAAAACATATCTATACCAACTCTTTCACCCAAGCTCCTGGAAACCGAAAAGTACATGAAAAAGTTCTTCTTATTCCGACGGGTCCTTCCGATGATTATACAATTAATTGAAGAGGTTGATTTTATCTAATATATCCTGATAAACAAATTTAATTATGAAGATACGTACAAAAAAAATTGCACATTCTCCTTTATCACGCAACACAATTGTATCATGTAGTTCTAGTAGATCAAGTAATGTTTATCATTATCATGGGATCTGGGACGTGAGCATTGATTACATATAAAATTCGATTGACACGTTCGTATTGAAAAAGAATCTGCGAGAACCGTTCTAATATTTCGCCAACATTTTAAGACGTAAATTCACCTTTATTAATGGAATAGAAATAATCGTTCTAATATTAGTCAAAATGTTCACTAGATCAAATGTCCGCAACTTACGGTAGCCATGGTTTTTCCTTCTATTTTTTTGTATAAATTGTCAATTAAAATATACATAAATATAACCTCTTCTCATGCATAGATTACATTTTTGGGAGAAGAAAACGTCAGAAAAATATTACGATATAATCCTTATCACTAAATCCAAATCTTCTACGTGATTGGATAAGGCAGTGAGAGTTCGAAATTTGAAAAAATATTTCATACTGAACGAAAACAGCATGTAAAATCTATGCCTAATCGCAGCTTTCCGTAAGAACCATGATCGATTGCTTTACGAGCCTTATGTAGAACATGCATTTGTCGCGCTCATACCTTGGAAATTACGTCAGCCGTAGCTTAATAATGGGAAAAACTTTTCTTTCGATATTTCGCTCGGTTCTAGCGAGCAGTACAACTCGAAAGATTGGAAGTAGCGGTGTTCGTTTTGCGATTAAAAACCCCAATATCTACACGAAAGTTGTCAACATGGGTTGCTCTACGTCGAAAACAGAATTGGGTACGCCTCAAATTGATATTTTTGTTGTAAATAAGTTATCAAGAGTTTGCGGTTGAATATTACTATATTTAAGGGAACTCTACATTTTAAGAAGTACACCGCGTTTGTTACCGGTTCATTTTTTCTCAAACGTTGCGAAACGGATTGTAAATGTAAAAAGATAGCCGTTGGCTTTAGTTATAGATACGAATTTAATTATTAGTTTAATTAATTCCAGCAAATTTGATTTTTTTTTATACATTTGCACCGCGCTTTCAAGTTAAAATTTAACACAGCGTTGCCTTAGAAATAACGTCAAAAATATTCTATATTCTATTAGCAAAATAAGTCAATTTTTCATGCCGTTAAGAGAAAAAATATTGAAAGATTCTGATACTAAGTTCTGAAATATTTAGGATGACCAAATTTTACCCGAGTAAGTAGGTATAAATAAACTTTATTGACAGTAGTTTTCTTCCTTATTTCGTGAGATCCGTACTAACCTGATTCAGACGACTTTACAGCCTTGCACCTATCGATTTTATCCCATTCTTTTGGTACACATACATAGTACCGATGTGTGTCACAGTCCTTCATTTGATGAAAACCGTTTATTCATTTTTCGCAGAGAGCTTCGGCAGCGACCAATATGTGGAGGAAATTGTGTGCAAGGCCGATGAAATCGGTGAAAATGAGATGAAAAGTTTAGACTTGGGAGAGGAGGGTAAGATTCTGTTGATCAAGCAAAACGGAAAATTGTCGGCTATAGGAGCAAAATGCACACATAGTGGGGCACCGCTCGTTACCGGAGCATTGGGGAACGGAAGGGTTCGATGTCCATGGCACGGTGCTTGTTTTAATATAACTACGGGTGATATCGAAGACTTTCCAGGTAAGACAACGTCATAAAATTCAATCCTATAGTTTAATTTTTTAATACATTTCGTTCTTCGCAAAGTATTTCTCCCGATAAACTCCTTGAAAAGTTTCGAATAAGAAATTCCGAAATCAACGGGGTTATCAATCTACTCGAAATTCCCCATGGAAATTTAGTTTCTCCAATACTATGTAAATATACGATATAAACATTGTTATTGCAACAATTCCATGAGTTGTACATAGAATACTTTCACCGAAATTATTTTATCTACTTAATTAGCTTTTAATCTGCTGTTGCATTTGACATCCTCCGCGAAACGCGATCTAATTAGATTTAATTTTATTATTAGAATTAACCTATATTAGTACCAGGTTTATTAGAATCTTGAAATGTTCCTTCGTTTTATTACGCGAACCTGCATTGCCGTTACATACAGATAACCGAGCTACGATTGAATTTTGTTTTACTGTATCGAGAATTTGCCTAAAGGTAATTCGAAGCGATGTACGGACACCGCCTGCTTTCGATAGCAGACAGTGAACATGGAACAGAAGAATCTGGAGCGGTATGTTGAACTGATCGCAGTAAATACAGCCTTGGCCAATAAAACGAGGCACCTCAAACTTTGCGAAACTTAAAATTCAATCATATTTAAAATGGTGACTAAAATGCTACATATACTTCTCGGAGTTTAACGACTGCTTGTATACACTTAGACATTATACACTAATATCCATCTCAAACATTAATACCTTCTCACTTGCATCAAACATAACTACGTGAAGTGCAAGCTGGGCAACTATAGTAGATAACACGCAGGTATATTTTACGGTGTTTAAAAGAAGGACGAATGACGTATATATCGTGTCTGTTTAATAGAATTATGATTTTTTTGATTTAATCGTGTAAAGGGGAAAATCTAAAAAAGTATATTGATTATTATAAATAAGAGAAGTAATATGAAAATCGATTTTATTTCGGTAATAGTTTGCATTTATTTAATGTCATAATTGCTTATTATTGTATTAAAAAGCATTATTATCAACAATTAGTGCATTTAAAGTAAAACCAATTTTTAGCAAATATATCGATATAAAAAAATTGTATTGAAAAAACAAAAATTAACAATATTTCAAAAAATAACAATATAATTCATTTCTAACCTAATATAATAATAAATAAAAAAGTAATATTAATAGCAAAAATAAATAATAATTCTATTAAAAAGAAATGCATAATTAAATCATCAATAAATCATGTATAATATGGAGATTACCTCTTCCAATCGTCGTGGCATTGAGTTTATAAGATTAGAACACAGGTTTGGTGGCAATTAAGCCCACAAACGGGGGCATCCCTATTCTGTATGATCCATGTTATTTTCATCCCAACAGCAAACAAATGCCTCCCATACATTTTTGAGAGGGTTGAGGTCAGATGATCTTGGTGGCCAAGCGATCTGTTGGATTTTTTGGTGTTCTTCAAACCACCCGCTGCTCGATATATTGTGTTGTTGTCGTAAACGAGCAACAAACCGCTGTCACTTGCATACGCAAGAGGGAGGATATGATTATTTAAAATCTCTACGTACGTGCGCGTTAATCTTGACCAGCTGCCTATGCACCGTGACCCACCCCGATAGGCTTCCACTATTGTTTCTAGGACAAACATATTCGCTTTGAAAGCATATACTTCGCTGAATGTTTTAAACGCCGCGTTACGGTTTGTCGTGAACGGCAATTTTAGTGCTTTCTAATATTTTCCCTTTGGTATAAAAATGGATGTTAGTTGGATGGACATTTGGATCAATGACTCCTCTCCTGCTGGAGTGATTTTCCTCACTAGGTCCCGACTTTTGACATGGGTTATACAAGATTTACTCACGTTCGAGTAAGGAATGAACGTTTTATAATATATTTTTTTGTTCACTTTCAAATATCGTTTAAGGATGAAGCTGATCTTCACATAAAAAAAAAAACAGCACGAACAAAAAATAATATAGTAATATGATGTTGACGAATCGAAAAATACAGTACTTTGGTTTTCAATATTCAGTCTGTGTTTACAAGTAACTATGAAAATGTCCCTTAACATGAAAGAATGCACTGGTTACTGCCCGTTAACTTCTCTCCAACATTCCAACATATCTTAGAATAAGCTGCTTTGCGTTTTCTATTCTTCGTTTATCTATATTATTTCAACATATGGAAGGATTCGTATCGATTTACTAATGCGTTCAGCAATATCTCTGGCATAATGTCCACTTTCATACAGAGCAAGTGACCTGCCTTTACCAAAATCACTTGTTTTCCTTTCAAGCATGATTTACTTACATTAACTATAAAAAAAATCGGTACATTTAATTGCTTTATGCATCTACGTTAATCTCACATCTAATTTTTTAAATACTTAATCTTAATCACACCAACAACCATACGACTACGATTAACTACGCCATAACTCAAACTATATTTAAAGCCAATGTCGCCAACAAGAATGTTCCTTTTTTGAATCAGATTTATCTGCGCATGAAATGATGCAACACTTTTCGTTCAGAAGTTTACTGTAAAAATGATCAATTTCGCTGATTATCAGATTATAGGTAACGATGGCAATTACCATAATCTACGCCATCATGAAACAAAGCTACCCAATCAAGTGAAAAAAAATTCCTATATGCTAGAAAAATGCTCTTCTGTATATATACTGGCAGTGCTGGACATGTATAAATGCGAACACAATAGTTAATTAACTAACCTTCTTATTAAAAATTTAGTTTCCATTAAAAACAGGAATACAACAAAGCACGCTGTTGATTCGCTATCAATCTAGACCGTCATTCACCCGTACGCGTATGAACCCCGTATGTACGATCGCTTTCGTAATATATCGTCGCCGCCAATGAGTACGCATTTGCTTCTGCAAGCTTATATTAGTAGTAGAGAATACTGCATAAATTGTTATAATTACAGCTGGTATTACTGTTACTTATAGCAGCGTCGTCGGGCGTTTGTCGGCTAAGTTCGTGACTTCGCAATTCGCGCACTATTTGTATGCGAATCTCTGCTACTACTTAGCAGCGTCAGTCACTGACCATGAGTAATGCATGCGAATTGTGCGCGCGTTATTTTTACACGCATGTATATAATGATATGACGGACATGCCGAAATAATTAATAAATTTATGGGTATTACTGAATATATTGCTGAAATATTACTGAATAGTAAAATGGCGAGCGGTTAACCTTGACTCTTTGACTCTCTCTTTTCTTCTCATCAACAGATGGCGCTTTACAGCCAAGAGCATTTAAAGTTTGATTTACGCTGTAACGTTTGTCTGTTTATAAAGAATGCCTGATTGACATCAGTGGATGTTGAACGGTCTTCTTTAAGACATGGACAAATTTCAACATCACGGCGAACATCATTTGCTCGGAGATCTGTGCAAACGTACTCGATGCCGCAAAGTTTTATCCACTTTGTCCTTACCTCATTTAATGTTCGATAGTATAAAGCGATAAACGCCGCTTAAGATGGTAAGTGACCTTTACAATTATAAACGCTGCTATTGTAACAGTGATATAGCTATACTTATACATATAGATATTAATTTCATTATTCATTTACGAACATTGGGCAAACCTATTACGGAGTCATTGATATAATCGACAAACCCATTCCGATTCATTGTGCCCGGCGAAACTGGTGTAATGATAAATGTAAACATAACTTTTTCAGGTCTTTTTACAATACATTTTGCCATTGCAATTCTTTAAACGAATAGTTTTTATGTACCACTATTTTCATTTGATATACTACTTTTTAACGAATGATTCTTATCGACTTTTCTTCTTTCTTATCGAATCACTCTATCAACTACTTTTTATAATGAATAATTTTTATCGACTACTATCTTCAATAAATGATTTTTCTCGACGATCATTTTCAAAATCAATCGATTATTTAATCAGCGTATTGCAAAAATTGCAATAATTAAAGAATTCGTTTGATGCCGCCAGTTCAAAAAAATATATATATATGTATATACATATACATAGTACCTCACTCCATAGCGAAAAGACTTGTAGTTTATATTAAATAAATTGCCAAAGTGAACAAGATTTGATCGATCATTTTTAAGTGAGACACTCTTGATGCACGTTCTACGCATTTGTAATGATTATGCTAATATCTCAAATTTTTAACATTGGGCATCCTTAAACCTTAAATGCAATTTAAACCACCTTTCCTCGGTCCAAGTCAAAATGTGATGTAGAATGCCAAAATGATATGATTTCCATAATGCTCTATTAAACGAAATAACTTATTTGCGCCGCTCTGTAAATAATCACCATACAACGTTAATTTAATGAATTCTAGGTTGTATGTTTATGCAGGTCTGGCATAATTTCCGTGCGACACGTGTACGCGTTCAAATCTGCAATATTCATATCTCAATAATAAACATAATCAGTTACGTTTTCTTCCTTTTTAAGTTATTTCAAAATCAAGAATCACGAAGAAAATTGATTTATAAAAGAGGTACTGCTGTACTAAGAAGCGGTACCGCTGGGATGGTGTGAATGTACGAGCAACAAAATGAGCATCTTCCTTATTTCGCGTTTAATAACATTTACATCCGTCAAACCTGTACATGTCATATTTTTAAAGAATAAATGGATTTTCCCAAGCCGTTCGCTCACCCTGTATATGATACACTTGTCTGTTTACGTAGCTGATCATATAAACTGTAAATTACGTTGCTATAAAAAAATATTTTTAAATAATTTCGAAATTTACAAGTCTGCGTAATTTTCTATCTTTACGAATATAAGTCGCTTGATGTATATGTGTATCAAGTGGACCTTGGAATACGATGATACAGTTTGTGTTGATTCTGTAGAGAAGCTGGAGATTCCATTCTAATTTGTTTGAGTAATACTCTGGTATTCAGCTTTAAGCTAGTTTTGATTGATACTGATAAGGTTAATTCCTGTTTATACATGACAAATTAGAGTGTTCTTTAGTGCCTTCTCCAATTGTATTACGTAATCCTTTTAATATGTTCCTTATAGTTTGTTACAGAAGGTGGCGCTCCCTTCTCCTTAATTTATTTATTAGATTTGCTGGCTTATCCTGGAATATTTGTTCCCGAGCTGTATGAACGTACTGTAACAATCCCTTCGCGGTAAAAATCCAGGGTGGTGTTGCCCCATTATAACCTCAAACATAATTGATGAATTTAGTACATCTAACACGAATCTTGGCAATTTTATAAATGCATACCTACATTACTTTCAACACATGTTTAGGTAACGGACTGAGATATAAATTAAGCATGTTGCTATATTTTTCTTGGTAGTTCGATAGTTCAAAATTAGTTCAGATCCTCATCTTCGATCTTTTCATTCGATAAGACCCAATATGCTCCGATAGATCTTGGTCGAGGCGTGTTTGGCGGATAGGCCATGAGGCACACAAGGCGTTGACATTTTCGATATATACGATAATTCGGGCGAAGTTGCACGAAATTTTATTTGCTTAAAAGAGGGTCCATCCGTATTTCACCGTATTCAGATACAAAGGCTCTTCAAAATCCTTGAAATTCAAATTTTAATCTTGTGATTTAAAACGCACCAGCGATTGATAATACGTCATCCGACCGCATATCTCACTTAATTTCGTTTGTTATAGGTATATTCCTGTTACAGATAGATATGATTTAGTTATAGGATGAGGTTAGTTAGCTCACCCGTTCCTTTCAAATACTATCTCGGAACTAACTAGTTCAGTATTAGGATTACATTTAATTCCCATTACTATAAGTAACCCAAGATATTAGACATATATGTATATTACTCGTCTGATTGAGGACTTTGTATAATATATTGTTTTAGTAATTATTTTTATAAAGCTCACAATCAAATGAATAAAATATACGCTTGATACTTTCGGTTACTATCGAACAATAAAGCCATCTCGAACAAATAATTCTGTAAATTTATAAATTTTGAATCTATTTAGTTTCTAGTATGTAGCTAACGTAAGATCATCTCGTGACATCCTGTACAGCTAGTTACTAACTGGCATAGATAATTTTTACAGTAAGAAAATTGATCTGTATCAGTTTTGTTTGTTGGGGCGTGCATATCACTTATCTTCCTGTACTGTTATTTTATGCGGATTATATATGTCTAGTCGTTTTGTTTTAAGTATTACCAGATTACCGATTTATCGCTGGTAATTCTACAAACGTACTTGAAATTTACGTAATGTTATTAAATATAACACGCACTGACTAGTAAATTATATGATATTATTACGTTACGGTATTTTTAATAATGTTACGAAAATCTTCTCTTGTAAAAAAAATAAAATGATAGTACTCCAAAAGATTTTCACCTTCTAAATATCCAGTTTTCAAATGAAAACGTACCTGTTGCATATGTTGAAAAAATAATTTTTTTCGTGAAGCTATGAGTTATATATATTTTTTTGAGTTTATTGTATGTTAACTACTGCAAAATACTGCGGTCGGTGATTATTTATAATTTTAAACTAATAAACTAAATAGTTAAATATAAATTAATTTTACTCGCATCATACAATATTATGTAAATTGTAAGATTAATCGAATGGTGTAATGCAACAGGGAGCCAACCTTACCATTAACGAATAAACATATATACATATAGTCAGAAAGATTACTTTATTACCTAAGAATCCCTTCCAATTTAGTGTTATAATTTTTATATTGCATAACCAGTTTTGTGTCGAGCTCTCCACTTTCCACAACAATTTTTGAATATATAACATATATTCGGTAAAATGAATAAATTTGTGCTTATTTCCTTTCTGAATTGTACATTTAGCAGTTGTAATGCACGTACGTAATTATTTCTAATAAATCTGCTGCTTTTTCAAAATTTAGGGACCATTGAATCCTTCCAAATTTTAACGCATCGCGTGGTATAAGGAGAGAAATAGATTTTTACCTTTGTGAACTTTTCTGGGAGATACGTTTTCTTACCGGCTACAGAGGGTTGTGTCTTCAATATTTATACCTACTTTTCTTCCATTTTTTTTTTTGCAAAATATTGATTTTGTCATAAGGCATTTTGTGTAGAATATAGGCTGCAAGATTCCAGAATTTCCTGAACTCTTCTTGCCGATTTTTATTTGATTTTTTTCATGGCATTTATACGCTAGTAGTTTACCTATTGGAGTTATATGAGGTTTCCTAGAATTCTTGGGTTTTTTTCTGACGCAACGATCATATTTGCGTTTACTTGATGTTTTAAAGTTTCCACCACTGCTTTTTCGTTTCTCATTATTAATTGCAGCATTGGGATTGTTATCTAAAGTATTCAATAATTAGCAGTTTTTACTATTATCTATTTCACACTAAAACAAAATATGATAATATGATTCGTTCAATATGACAATAATGATAACTTACCTATTGCTTTGCTAACTTAACTAGTTTAGTACTTTTGAAAACATTTTTAAACAATAATACAGCTTAATATAAATAAACAAGATAAATTAATATGCTCTACATGAATGAACCATCTGTATAAAAGAAGAGCGTGATTATTCTATTATATAGTACCAAGCTACCAGATTTCTTTTTTACAGGCTAGAGCTTCAGCTATTATTATCTTTCATGTTACACTTTGTTACAACTTAATAGTTAAACATTTTCTAAAATGTTACACATTATTAGAGCGACCACTTCATTCAATAACAATATTAATCTTATAAGATTTATAAATTTTATGAAGCTTCATTAACGCTGGTTATTTTAAATTGAAGGGGTTCCTCTATAAGAAAGAAACGTATTGTATTTATCTTAATTGTAGAATCCTTTTATTATCTAATAAACTTATATTTTCTTCAATAGGTCTGGATTCGTTGCCATGTTATCAAGTTAAGTTGGTAGATAACGATATTAAGGTCAAAGCTAGAAAATCGGATTTAAGCTCGAACAAGCGAATAAAAAATATGTGCAAGTTCGATCAATCATCGACTCAAACGTTCGTTATACTAGGAGGTGGACCTTCTGGAGCGACCTGCGCCGAAACACTTCGTCAAGAAGGCTTCACCGGTCGAATAGTAATTGTCGCAAAAGAAAATGCTCTTCCTTACGATAGGGTTAAAGTTACCAAGAATATGGAGGCAGAACTAACACAGACGGAATTCAGAACGCCCACGTTCTATTCGGAGCACAACATTGAAATTCTCAAATGCGTTACCGCGAACTCTGTCGACACCAACAACAACAGCGTATCGCTTTCCAACGGAAGGACTCTCGAATACAATAAATTGTATATTGCAACCGGTTGCGCCGCAATAAAACCAGGAATCCCCGGCGAAGATTTGAAGAACGTCAAGGTTATGAGGAACTTCGACGACGGTGCTTACGTCCAAAAACAGCTGAATCCGAACGCGACAGTTGTCGTTCTCGGAAGCAGTTACATAGCAATGGAAGCGGCCGCTTATTGTGTTAGTAAGGTAAAAAAAGTAACCGTAGTGATGCGCGGCGACGTTCCCTTTAAACCTCTATTAGGTGGTAGAATAGGAGCGGCGTTTAAAAAATTTTTTGAGGAGAAAGGAGTGCATTTTATATCCAATTCGGGAATTAAAAAGTGTATGGGCAACAGCAGCGGGGCCTTGTCGGGAGTCGAACTGTTAGACGGACAGACGATCAAAGCCGACTTATGCATAATGGGAATCGGTTCGAAACTGTACACGCAATTCGTGAAAGGTTCCGGAATCGACGTCCGAGACGATGAATCGATAGAAGTGGACGAATACATGCGGACGAACGTACCGAACGTGTTCGCCGGCGGCGATTTAGCTTACGCGCCGGTCTGGTCGAGCAACAATATCAAAGCGGTCATCGGACATTATCCGCTGGCGCATATGCACGGTAGAATAGCCGCGCTAAACATGCTCGACAAGAACGTGCCATTGAAAGCGGTCCCTTTCTTCTGGACCATGCTTTTCGGGAAAGGAGTGAGGTACGCCGGCCACGGCAAATACAACGATATTCTATATGCGGGCGACGTCGAAGGCTTGAAATTCATCGCTTACTATCTGCACGGTAATGATGTGGTGGCCGTCGCGAGTTGTCAGATGGATCCGTACGTGTCGAAGTTCGCCGAAATTCTAGCTCAAGGGAAAAAGGTAGAGAGAAGCGATTTGACAGGTCCAGATTTACTAGACTGGACCAAGAAGATCGCGACGTAAATAACTTAAGCGAAAAGGCTCTATAAATCATAAAACGGGGCCGACCAATTGCTATTTCATATATATTACGTAGGTACTTTGATGTTTACGATGTAAATAATATATATTTTTTTAAATTTATTTTTGTTGACTCTTTTTAGTATGGCACGTTAGGAATTGTACGTTAGAAATTGTTTGTTTTTAAGTAGAACCTTTCTTACTAATCTTCTGTGTACGTATAGTTATCAGGTGTATAAAGCTGGCTATACGTAGAATTTTCCCTTCAGAACTTGTACTTTCCTAATAATGAATTTTGAAAAAAAAAATATGAGATACATTTTATAGAAATTTACATTTATATTTTATGTGAGTTTGTTCATTGCCTCTGCATCTTATCTTTCACTTATTTACAAAATTCATGTATCCAATGTCTTAGTCCCTATGTCTTTTTGTATTTTCAATAGATAAGCTGTTTTTTTATATTCTACCATTATTTATTAAAATTCAAAATATTCTTAGCTTCTACCTCTTTCATTCCGGACAAATTCTTTGCGTTAGATGTAATAATGATTTCAGTTAATTTGTGTACAGTGAACACTATCGTATCGTTTCAAGACTCGTTTCAGAATTTCAAATATTTTTGAAATGTTTGAAATTGCTCCTGTTGGAAAAAAAAAACTAATTCAATTTTATCTAAAGATGCATTTTATGGCCGGGCTGACCTTCATTGTCACTATAAGTATACAATATGAGGCGCCTGGTTTCAACATATGGGTGCAAAATACTTAAAAGGTTATGTTTTGAACAAGACGGTGTTCACTGGTGTTTGCCTTTAGATCATAACAGATCAATTGCATATGCACAAGACTGGTAAAGCAGTACGCAGCACTGTCAATCTCAGGGGATCGGAATTGCAACGCCGAAATTAAGGTTCTCCCTGACTTTGTTTGTTCCAGATTTCATTCAAACGCTCAATCAACGGGCGCAATCGTAACAATAGCTTGTGATAGCAGCCGATACCCCTTGTAATTGATTAAGGCTGTTAGCAGATTCAAATGCATCAATTATCATTGTAAACTGTGCTATAGACTGTTCCATGTAAAGAGTTAAGTAGATTCCGGCAGATGGCAGGTGTTGAAAGAACTGTCGGACCACAAGCGAAGTAAATATAGCGTAAGGCAGCAACAAACGCATAACCTTAGCGTGCTTTAAGAATGACTGACAAGATCCTCGGATGCATTTTGTATGAATGCATCCGGGGATGTATAGGTAATTTACTTTACTTTTTCTTTTCCCAATATTAACGAATTTAATCTATAAAAAGTGATTTATTGGATATGTGTTCGCACATAATGTGTTGAAAATCAAAACAAGCTAAATGAAAATAGAAACAGAATTTAGTGAAAAATACCTAAATAATCATTTGTATTCATCAATTGTAACTCAGACTGATTTAACTTGTATTAACCTCTTACGCATGATTTGGAAAAGTCTGTAAAAAGAAAATAAATATTTTTAAGTTAAGAAATCGAAAAATCCCTTCCTTTCTGTTATTTACATTTTGTATAAAGAGCATAAATAGTTGTTTGTCCCAAGAGGATGTAACTGCAGTTTTGAGATCGGGGATGTTTGCAAAGCGAGGCAGAGCCCTTATATTATACTTTTTCTATTAACGGCCCAAAATATCGAAAAAATCAGTATTTTACGGAAACAGTTGACGTTTCCTAATTATGTAATTATATAAAGTTTATGCAGGTTGGGGTTATTCCACAAAATTTCGGTCGTACTACTTTTAACTTGAAAATCGAACTATTGTCCACATTCTAAGGAAGTTAATTGTGATAATATATATTTTTTTTAATAAGTAATAGCAGTATTAAAGATTATAGAAACGATAGCGATTCGCCAATATTTCGTTTTATCGACTTTATGTATCCACAATATCTTTAAAATAAGGAATGTCTTATTATGAAGTAGTGTTATCACGTTTTAATTTTACTGCTACTTAATATTTTCAAGTTAGCTCGGCTACGTGCAATAAATTAATACAAACTATGCGACTGTCCGAGTCTGTAGATTTCTGTAGGTCAAGACACCAGTGAAGACAACATTTTTTCTTTGTTTCCCAGTTTCACAATTGCTGTGAAGCTGAATACATTGATGTTCTGAAATTTTTAGGTTTTAGTTGGAAACGTTTTCGTTGCAAAACGAAAATTAAAGTTTGAACAAATTAAAAACCGCATTTTTTAAACGATTTAATGTTTACTATCAATTTAATTAAACATGCTCTATTTTTGTCTACACCAAAACGACCGAAACATGAATTCTAATTAATCTTTGTTTTATTTTGAACTTTAAATCTGGCATGGTCGATGTATTTAGTGTCAGTATATTAATATTGTGCTTAAATTTATTTGCGCATAAAATTTGTATTTAAAATGAACGACTATTTGGTGAATAGCGGTCCTTCAAAAGTGTATTCCAAACCAAGACACTATGTAAATATAAATCAAAGTAATATATCCTGTAATTTTTTAACAAATCGTATTGTGCAATTCCTAATTATAATTATAGTTTTACAGATTTTTAAGCATTCAATATTAACGTATCTTACAAGACAAGTTATTATTAAAACATAACAGATTAATTATGTTAAGTCCAGTATTAAAATAATTTTATTTATCAGTCGTCTGTGATTGTATCATGAAAAGATTTTAAGATATATATTTATTTTTATACAAAAAATTCCATATAATTTTAAACCTAGACGTGCTATATCCTACGTAAATTTTTGATGATTATCACAAAGGATGTTAATATTATGCCGTATATTCTCCTTAGCAGCAACTTCAATATGCACAAAATATTGTTACAATGATAATACTGTACGTTTATAAATTATAAATAAAAATTAATGTTCTTATATGTGTTTTTATTTGCTTATAATTTACATTTCATGTATAATTCATATAATTTCTTCTAATAATTTACGTTTTTGTGTCCTATAAAATTAAATCCTTCGAGTCAACTTAATCCCATGCCTCTGAATACTTCAGATGACCTAACATTGACTGTAACGTAACGTGTTCTTTAAAGGGTTTCTTGGCTTTCATTAATCTTTCCATTCTTTTTTCTGGTTTTTGCAGCGCTCTGGCATGTCCATGCGACTGCTCCTAAAAGAAGAAGATAATTGGGGATAAATCAATTCAGCGTCTTATCAGCATTTTATGAATATTGTCAGATCTTCGGCCAATTGTAAAAAAGCAACAACGTAATCACCAATACTCTCATCAAAACATTTTTTTTTGCTTGCTAGAATTTGGAGTGGAAAATGATCTGCCATCTGGTAAAGCAGCAGTTCATTGATATCTGAAGGTAAAGGAAGCAGAATCGATATTTGAAAAGTGTGTATGCGCAGTTTGCAATAAAATTGTATCACGCTGGGTCGACATACAATCAGCCAACTTCATTTACCGCATTATTAGATCTGTATCTATGCATGCTACAGAATACAACTTTTTTAATGAATACAAATTCTCTCTTCTTTAGCGATTAGCGTTCTTTCCGCTAGGAAACAATACAATATTCTGGAATGGCTACTTAGTTTCTGAGACCTTACTAATTTTCAAAATGTATATTTATTTACTGTTACCAGAGTAATTCTCGCCAACATTAGTATTATATTCGCTTCAGCGTACTTTACTGTAACTTCCATTGTTATATTTTTCTGTGGGCCCGTTTGTGAGAATTTTTTCCTCGTTAGTGCCCAAGATAGTAAAACTCAAAACTTTAAAATTGGGAAATTATCAAGAGCAAAAAACGCGAAATAAACACGATTAGTTTGGGTTTTAAGTGCAATGTAAAGTAGTATTAAAATATATTTTATTAATTGCATAATTATTACCAAACGCATGCTCCTCATAAAAGCGTGGGGTTTCTGAAGGTCCTACGAACATTCCATACACAGGCACTTGTTAAAGCAAAATGTGGTCATGGAAAACATTTAAGTTGTTGACCTTAAAAAGGCAAATTTTTTTCAATATTTTTGAGGAAAGCATTTTAATTGGAATGACTCAAAGAATTGATGTATTGATGGTTATTACGCGCTTAACAATATCTAAAACTAAACTAATACACAAATATTTTATACAAATGAACTATGTAATAAAGTTGAACAAGTTTGTTTCTATTTCTCCATGTTTTTATTAATTAATCATTTCATATACACTGTGATACGATCACAAAGCAAAATTAGAGTGACTAACATTTGAAAGGATTATTAACATATCCAAACATTAATTTATGTTTCATAGATAAAAGTTCCCAAATTAATTTTCTGGTTTGTTTTTGAATTTAGCGCTTACTTGTAAAAATTATTTAACCTAGAATTAGCACTTATTTAAATTGATTTTTAAGAATTTTCTTTCCAATTCCTGAAAAAAAAAGGAGTCGGCGAAATAAGGACTTTCTGCTAACGTTAACAGTATATTAAAGTTATTTTGTCTTACATGGACCATCGTAAATAGAGTTCCTAGCTCTAACTGCTAGACTGTAGATTTTTCTTCTATGATACTTCCATTTCTAGCCATTGCTTTATTATCATTTTTAGAATTAATACTTTAAATCATCTTCATTTTGGTTAAGGTTTTGATAAGCAAATCATAAAATGTTTAAATTGACACAGACACTCTTACTTGTTATAGTTCGAATGTTGGTTTACTTCCTCCTTATCATGTACAGTATTCTCTAAATTTTAAAACTAAAATAATAACACTGGCATACAAACCTGAGTGAGGTATGGATGTCTTAAGTAAAACATGTTTTGTTCTTCAATTCTAAGCTGATTTTTCAAATCTTGCAAGTCTTCCCTATTTACTTCTTTATATAAGCGATTCTTTCCACGATAAATGTGTCCATTTGGCATGTGTTTTCTTCTAAACAAAGCATAAAATAAACGCATTTTTGTTATTTGGATACGTAGGTTATATACTTTCTTCAGCTTTTAGATTTCTTAATTAGGTTATGTATAGTACTCTCGCAGGTATTTTACTCGCGTTACATAGTTCCGTTTAGTGCAAATGAGAAATCTACGAAGGTCCTGTTATCAGAGATGGTAACCGCTCCACATACTATGAATATTTTAGTTTTGTTAAACTGTGATTACTTATAACTGTAAAGGTAGGTTGGTGTTCCAGTAGTTGCTGTTCAAAAAATATCACGTGCGACAGCCGATTACCGTCGTTCTCTGCAACCATTGCAAGCAATGAACCCTTACTGCTACGCTCCAAAGTACGGTATTGTCTCCCAGAATTTTAGTCGCAAGGTGAACATTTCATTTGTGGAACGGTATTTAGCGTTGCTGAAGTCACAGTTACACGATTCCCATGGTGGTTGCAGGAGTAGTTGACACTTTGGAGAGCAATCACGAATTAGTATTAGTAACGTTATTTGATTGGTGAAAAGAAAAATCCAACTATTTGATTGGGTCTGATTAGTTTGAGATTTACTCTTTGAACAAAAATAAATTCATAAATTTCTTAACCCAGAGCGTATGTGATTTAAAGGATTTTTAGAATGACCAATATATCCTCCAATTTTGATCGGTTAACAATTTTGTTATGTATTATATTGTTTTGCATGCTGGGAAGTTTGCTTCCGTCAAAAGGAACAAACCTAGTGTCTAAACATCTTAATAACAAAACCAAAGAGAAACAGTTTGACGTTTTCGTGTCTGTGATGTGTTAGCTACCAGCTGATTAGCCTGTAAATATCACGATAGTTATGTTTTATGTTAATCTATTTGATAATTGCAATAGAAGTGTATAGATAGTATTTAATATGTCGGACGATAAAAAATGTTGGGAGAGACCGTGGTGCCCCAAAGAAATTGCTGAAAATGCCTCGAATTGGAGTTTGGCGGCTGATATGAGGTTGCTAAAATATTTAGAAGTTTTCTCCGAGGTAAATAAATTACTCTGCGTTTGTATGTTATTAATGTAATATTTTAGGACATTTTAAATCAAGCAACAACTGTGGATAATAATGTAAATAGTCTCCTAAATAATTTATCAAAAGCATCCTTATCATTAGACATCGCTAGGAATAAGTTTTTAAGTTTAAGTAATACACAGTTTATTGAATGTCGCGTATATGAAGATGATGAGACTTTGTTATCTAATGAAGAAAAAAATGAGAAGGTATGTCATTTAAATTTTATCCAACCTACTTCTGTATTTTTTTTTTATATCTTTACATTCAGGAGGAACCTAATAAAAATAGTACAGAAGAAAGTAATAAAAACGAGATGAGATTAGCAGCATTGAGAGGCGTAGAAGTAATTAATAAATATTTTGATAAAGTAGCTGTTGTTGACAGTGATTCAGAAGAGGATAGTGATCTTACGAGGTTTTAATTTAAGTATTTCGTTTTATTAAGTTTTTAACAAGCCATTTTTAGTTTTGTATTACGTCCAAAAGATCCTTACATTGACAGACCTTTACCTTATGTTATTGGAACTGAAAAATGGTATAAGAAATTACATGTAGGTTTAGCCGATTCTTCAAGTGAAAGCGAAGATGGCAAAGTTTCAGAGAAATTTAGCGATACTGACTCGGAATCCGACTTACCAATCACCAACAGATCACAGGTATTTAATGTTATCTGTTATAAATATGTTTATAATGGTTGCAAATAGCAACGCTGTTAATTTATCAAACAATTCTTAAAATTGTACTAGGAATTCAAGAAATGTAGTAATATATAGAGTGATTTAGGGAATCCGTCTATTAAAACTTTTTAATTTTGCAATGACATCCCGATTTTGAAACTTCGGTGTTAAGCATATTTATCTATGATATCTTTAGAAACAAATAACTTAATTACACTAGTCGTTTTAATGCAAATTTTATAAAATATCTTACCTATCGGTTACCGTTTTAAAATTATTTTTGCATTTGTTAAACCATTTTGATAATTATTGAAGCGGAGATATCTTAAATTTATTTTTTATTTACGGAGAATGCAGATCTTGCAGAGTGTGTAATGAGCGATATCTTCAACCCCAAATGTAACCGTTTAATCCCGGGAGCGAGGCTCGCCATCGAGCGAATTTCAATAAGGCTTCTGGAAGGTTCGGAGTTTTTACAAAAAACTATTTGGACGAATGAATTCAAATTTACTAGAGAGGGTAATAGACCCAAGTGCCACCATTGGGAAGCAATCTTCTCGCTTCGTTCATGAAGTTAGCTTTCAGAATACATTTAGTTTTAATGCATTTTGTTTAATAATGAATGGGAGTGGTAGTACAGTGAACGATATATAGTAATTCTATGGCAATTCATAGCACACTATCTCACGAGTTGTCGCTCTTAGATTGGAGGGATTGCTGGCACCAAATGGATAGAGCACCAGCTCATTTTTCTTATGAGGTGCAAGTCGTTTACTGAGTATAATCTTTAATGAAAGGCGAATTGGATACAAAGGACCTTGCACTTTAACACATAAAATCGTTGATGTTATTCGATCGTAGTACAGATGAAAGCACAATTAAATCGACGAATAAGAAAAGCATTTGATAGCATAGATCAAACATGAACAAATTAAACAGGCTACTGGGGTTTATAGCAGGATTTTAAAGTATTTGTATTTGCGAACGCAGGTCATGTAGAATACTTACATGCAGCATATCATCGATATAAATCTTATAAAAGTATGATAATTTGTTAATTTTTTTTTGTAATTTTAGGCTAAGAGCATATCTGAAAGCGGCTCCTCCGAGGCGGATTTGTCAAATCGGCTAGACAATCCTGTAGCTAATTCTACATTGAACGATACCAATAAAGCAGATGAATATTTGGGTTCCAATGAAGACTATAATTCTGTTCCAATGCCGGTAAATATTATTACGATTTTTAACAGATGACCACATACTCACGCCCATGAGTATGATTGTAGGCTCCTATATCACAAAATACATTCGCGGAACAATTAGCGGCTAAACTAGGCGTCGTGGCGAATAATACAATAGAGGAACCACCGGTAAACACTAGGCCTATCCAAAAGCATAGCGATCACGATAGATACCGTAAGCGGATGATCAGCAGACTGTATGCAATTATGTATGCGATTAAAATTGTTTATTAGGCAACATGTTCTCGGACGAACCTCCTCCATTGAATGATTTTGACGACTTCTCACCGAAATCGAAAGATCAAGGCATATTCTCAGGTGGCGATGGTCTCTTTGATGATTTGAACGATGACGAACCATTTTGGGGGAGCGGCGTCAGTGAGAAACAAAATAAAGGTTAGTTTCACTGCAGTTACATACACACGGAGGGTTATAAGGGAAAAGTTTTTGTCTCAAACATAGCACTTACAAAATAGTAAATTTAGTGTCCGGCAATTGGGCACCAGCTAATGTATTGCGGAGGTACTGTATGGCGAATCTTACAGCCACTATGCGTTATCCATTTTATTCTCAGAATAAAGGTGAAATCCATATTTACAGTATTATTGTAGCAACGTGTCGTCAGAAATGTGACAAAACCCTTATTTACGTTTTAAAAGTAAAGTTCGCTACTTTACTATAACAAGTCTTTCGAAATCTATTCTCTATTATATAGTCACAGCTCTGCGAGTAGTTACAAAGTCTTGTGTTTTCTGCTAATTCTCCAAGAATAGTTAAGAATGTGCATACATTCGTAAAAGTTATTCTCAAATGGACATGTTTACTCTCTAATGGACACCTACCTTCAGATTAATTCAGTATGAAAACTAATGCCTTTAAAATTTCTTTCGAATTTAGGTTCAACTACGCAAGAACCAATACCAAACCTGTTTGAAAGCGATGACAACGATTTTGTTAGTAAGCCGAAAACTATCCCAAAAGCTATAGATGATGACTTTAAAAAGCAGTTAGCTGCAAAAGTGGATAAAATGGTATGAATATCGAACCTGGTTTATGCATATGAATTCCAAATTTCCTTTCGTTATCTAGATTGAACGTAGCCCTTTTGATGACGAAGCAGAAAGTGATGAAGACTTCTTATTTAAAAAACCTAGCGCAATTAAGAAACCAATTTCAAATAAGTCGAAGAAGCAGGAGAGTTTGTTTGACGATGATGAAGATGATGATGATACTATTTTACAAACTAAAGAGGTTAGTATCAATTTGATTAAAGTATTTTTTACCCGATTAGCACAATTTCGTTTTTTTAGCGATTTCCTAATAGGAATTTTGGCAGTGGCGACGGAAATAGAGATACGACTGGTTTATTCGACGCTGATGATTTGTTAAATTCCCAATTACCAAAAAAGAAGGTATGTTATTTGTGTTTTATTTTTTCTTTGATGGATAGTTTCAGCCAGTTAATAAGCTCGTACTTAAACCATTTATTTACATTTCGACAATTCATTATTATAGTATTTCGTCTTGTGTCTTTGAAAATTATAGAATCTTGAATTGTTTGGGTGTTTGGGGTTCTTCACTTCTAATTATAACCTAATTTTCCTGGTGACTATTGGCAATCTATCTGTAACCTAAATCATTTCGACGTCTACTTTGTATACCTGCACGTATAGAGATCGCGAAAACCTATAATATATGTAAATGCATTTGTTTGGAGTTAATTTCATAGAATTGTTCAAAACAGACGAAAATCTGGATTATTTACCAGAACGACAAGAATGTTGTAACTACGCTATAAATTGGAAACAGATAAGAACATATGCGTTTTTTATATTATTTTAACGTATGTAATGCATTCCTGGAGTTGGTCCGTTCCTCTTGATTCACCCTCAGTAATAAACGTTGAATATTTGGATTTTCATGTTTATGATTTTTTTCAGGCTCCAGTAGGTGGTATTCAAGTAATTGAGAATCCAAATATATTCTCCGAAATCAAAAAGTTTCATCAAATTAAACATCAAGCATCTACGGAAAATCCAACAAATGAAGTTCCTACCCAAAAATTCAATGCAGTTCGTGATAATTCCAAAGAAAGCAAACAGTTGAAGAGTGAAACAGAAACTTCTAAGTCGACAACTCAGAATAGAAATAAAGTTAATCGTTTATTCGATGACGATAATGAGGAAGATGATTTGTTTAAAGATGATTTATTCTCGAGTTTTTCTTCAAAGAAAACATCTGGCGGCGGTTTATTCGATGATGACGGTAGTGAGGATCACCCGGAAAATACTAGAACTATAGGTGCTTCTATAAAAATAACTGGAGAACCGTTGAAGGATGTCGATGAAGATTCTGCGACAAGTGCAAATGGATTACTGAAGGAGGCTGAGCATGGGAAACCTAATATACCAAAGAAATTTGAAGACCAACTACATGTAGCTCCTCCCAAAATGCAAGAAGTTTCTAGTAAAAAGACTAGTAAAAATATATTTTCTCTAGATGAAGACTCAGATTCGGATGATTTGTTTGCTTCGAAAAACTCAAAAATTATATCAAAGAACAAAATCATAGAAAACAGTTCCTCTATTTCAGAGTCCGATAAAACTGATCCATCTTATGCAGCGTCAACGAAAGATGTTAAAAGAAAAACGGTTCCCTCATTGTTTGACGATGATAATGAAAACGAAGATGACGATCTTTTTTCTTCGAATTTCTTACAAATTAAAAAACCGGTATCTATTTCCAAAAAACCAGAATCGAATCTAGATTCGTCTAAAAATAACAAATTATTTGATGATGACGATGAAGACGATCTATTTTCCACGAAAAGCTCTTCAAGCGATAACATTTTTGCGAATGGCCGACTTTTCAATGTTGGTGAACCCATGGAAAACAAATCTAAAACATTAACCAAAAGTAACGCTATAGCCGCTAAAACTTCGAAGCAGGAGGATATTTTTGGTGGTAATAGTTCAGAAAGGACATCAGAACATATGGAAGATGCTTCTCGATATGATGACCCTAAAAACAAGTTTGAAGAAGTACAAGATTCATTTAATTTTAAATCAAATGAAGGACATTCATCAGAAAGCAAAGTAGTTTTAAATAAATCTCACGAGGCGAATCACAATAATAGACATTTATACGAAACAGATGTACAGAAACAATATGAGGAGAATAGCAAGACAAATAATGTATTAAACGATTCGAAAGTGGAGTTCTTAGAAAATCGTGTAGATGAAGATATGATTCAAAATGGCGACGGCGCTAAATCGGTTCCTAGAAATGATTCCCTTAGTGAAATTACGCTTAATTTTCAAGAAAAAAATTCCCCGGAAGAAAAAAGCTCATCGAATACCCTTGATAAATCTCGGTCAAAGCAATCGGAAACGGACGAAAAAGCACCAATAAAGAGTGAAACAGCAAGCTCCCAAGATATTTCTATTTCTGAAGGGTTGCTGCCACGGCTTCATGCAAAAAATATTTTACAAGAATTAAATCAAGAAAATGAAGATTATTCGTTTCTGAGTAGTACTGCCTCTAGTAGTAATGCTCATGACTCACCGGCGGATAGAGTTCCTCCTGTAAATATTTTTGATCCAAATCCACCTCCGGACATAGAAGATTGGGACGATCGACCCGAGCCAAATATTTTCTATGATGACATTTACACTTTTGATAATACAGAAAATTTCAGTGAGAACAGATCAAGTATTTTTGATAGGGAGCCCCCTTCCGTTTTTAACGAAACCAGTGGCATCGTTAAAGATCAAAGTGTAAGGTAAGTACCTAACGTAACCTAATTTTTTTTAACAGCATTGACATGAAATTAACTAATGTAATTCATCGTATCACGCCTAGCAAAATGCCGATGACATATTACTTCGTAATATGTCATCGGCATCGGCAATATCGGCCGATCTTGTACAGTCTGCGCCGCTGCCTGTCAACAAAAATCACCATTTCTATTCATTACTCTCGTTGTGGTGAGAAAGGACGATACATTCTGTACCAGAAGGATAGTTTCTGGAATTTCTCTTCCATTAACAGAAAGGGAAGGGAAGGAAAGGGTTCTGATAAAACTACATTCTCGACGCCTATTCTAATATAAGGTTTTATTTATTGAATACGATAGTGGAACCCCTGTAACGAAATCATATAAACGATCGACTAAAGGCTCAGTTTCTTAGTAAATTTTGGAAATCCGTCCTCTCGCTTCTCGTGTACATTCTGCTGAGATGCTGAGAGAACTGTAAAGTCTCTTGTTTAATGCACAACCACGTAACTTTGTGTTCTTTATTAGTACGATGTAGATGTAGCTGCTCGACTACCTGGCCCGGAATCAACTCTGTTCGCTCAATCTGCGTAAATGGGGCGATACTGTACAGTGTACGAACGAATTGTATCTCACGTAAAAGAAATTAATAAATTCAATTCTCCTCGCAGTAGTAGAAGTAAAAAATTACAATTATTTTCCATCTTGCAGATTGGATACTGACACATCTTCATTTTATCCGTATGCCACCTCTTCGAGACGGTTTTCCAATGATCTTTTCAACGAGGAACAATCGAACGATAGCCTATTCACTGCGAAGAATAATATCAATTCCTTCGAACCTAATATACCTCCATCAATCACCGAAGATACGGAGGAACCGTTATCAAATGTCGATATTACACCGAGCGGCAAGCTTGAGGACCTATATTCGGAGGCTTCCATATCTCGAAACCCGAAAAGCGTTACTTTCGAAGATAACATATCTATTAAAAATGAACTGAATCAACGTGAGACGCAAGAAATCGATACGTCGGAGACTGTTGCCTCTTCAACGACTGAAAATTTATCGAATCACGGTACCGAAGATGTGAAAGTCGGAAAACCAAAACCTGCCTTATTAAAAAAACCGAATTTGGGGAAAAAGGTACCTTTACCTCAAGAAAAAGTCTACGAAGCAGCCGCTCTTGATAATAGTGAGTATATTGTAAGTTTTATGATGTTGAATCTTAATTGGTATTTTTTATTAAACAGCAAATAAAGAAACTATCTCCGAAGAAGATACATCTACGTCCAATACAAGAAAAACGCGAGGAAAATAAAGGTAAATTGAGTTCAGAAACATAAATATCATTCCCAAAAGAAAAACTATACGCTCTCAGTGCCAAATAAACAAGGTTGCGCGCAGTTTGCATCGGCGTAGACATACACAGTTAATCTTAAATCATAAATCTTACATCTGATTTGAGGTGTTACGATAGGTACATTTTATTTGCCAGTCGGATCGGTTGACTTAAATTATGTACGTTGTTCGCATCTGATCTCCGTGGCGTATCAACAGCCAACGGAGATCACAGCCATTTTCAAAAAACATGCGTAAGCGCAAGAACCATTTGTAATTTAAAAGATAGATAATCTTCCCAAATCATTGTATAAAGCTTTTTCAATTTAACGAATCTAATACAAAATTGATCTTCATATAGTAAGAGACGATTCTTTCTTCTCTACTGATCTATTGTATACAGTCGTTCAAGTTGAAACTTACGGTTAGATTAATTTACGTACTTACGTAGAAGTAACTTATGTACTGCACGTTACGAACCTCTTTTTTTCTATGCTTTTATTGTAGTCTGTTGATAGATCGTTTGGTAGGGCGCAAGAAGAAGCATTTGTTAATATCATCTTGGAAGCTTAGCACTTACTGCTACTGAATTCTGTTTTTCAAAACCCTTCGGTAAATTAGTCAGCCTTTTGGGTTTATCCAGTACACCACTTTAATGGTTTAATGCTCATTTATACTATCCTACAGGTCAGCCCCAAAAGCTTAAACATAAACTTGATATAAATGTCTTTGCATTGCTGCCTGGAGCAGGAAAACCGCCGAAGAAAGAAAATCCAGTGGAAACGAAAGTTTCACAGCCACGTCAGAGATCTACCAGTTTAGATTCGGAAGAGCGTGAAAATAATATCGTTTCTCCGGTAACGTCTCCAAACGAAATGAGAACCACATCGCCCGCGATTAAGGACAGCATTGGTGATGTTGAAGTACTGGAGAGTGTAACCAAGGTAAGGATAAGTAAAAGTGCGATTTGGATAGCGCTTATCTAAAAGGTACCAGGCAACAATTTGTCGAATTGGGCAAATTGAGGAATTTTTGTTTTTTAATCTGAAAAATCCATTTTGACTGCTATAGTTTTTTTTAAGCATTTTTTTGTAAGAGATATAACGTATTTAAAGATTCTTTATCAATTTTATCTTTTTGCTCTATTTTTTGTAGAAAAAATAGAGCAAAAAGATAAAATTGCAAAAAAAGCACTCGGGCACGTGCTATTTTCAGTTTAAGAAACGTAATTTGGCGCTTTGTCCCTTTTAGATAAGTGTTATTCGTTTTATCAATTATTACGTATTATTTCTCAAGCAACTTAGCGACCGACGGTATTATAGAGAATTTTTAGAAAATTTTTAGTTCGACCTAAATTTCGGCAAGCACTTTTTATTTTTTGTTTATTTAGTAAACATCACCTTTTATTTAGTAAACAACACATAAGTATCGGCACCCTCCGAACCGCACAAGTTTGATGTATTACATAGTCATATAATAAGCAATTCGGGACGGCCTTTTCGAGGACACGAATGGTCCTCATCGTACATTTTTATTATTTAAAATGTAACTAGGTTGCTGTTGTTCAAAATAGAACAAAGAACTAAAACTATATACATTTACATAACAATGGATCCATATGACATGTACTAGCGGTGATGAGGACCATTCGTGCCCTCGAAACGGCCGACCTGGACTAAGTATTATATGACTATATAATAAATTAAGCTTGCGTGGTGCGGAGGGTGCCTATACTTATGCGTTGTTTACCATGTTGTTTACGCCACAGTCCTCGCTATCATTATTTAACCGTTTGAAGATGTTCCAATTAATGTTACCTTTCTGAACATCCTGTATGTTAAAATAAATATGTTTGGTATTGATTAGCGAACTTGAACTATTGCCATAGCGACCATGTAAAAAAATTCCTGTAAAGTAAAACCTTCACCAAAACATCAGAACAGACCTTTCATTTATTCATCAATAAATGTAACTCTTCATGAAATGTATTCATTGTATATGCATTACTTCTAGACTCGTGCAAGAGGTCCAGTCAAACGTAGACCATCAACCAAAAGAGGTCGAGATGCGATTAGGAATTCTTGTATAGAATTTTCATTTGAAACTAGCCCATCAATAGAAGATTACCATAATAAGGTAAACAAAGGAATCTCAAACGATACTCACCAGACTTTCAAGAATGATTTAGAACCTAAGTTCTACCAACATCCGAACGATGTAATAAATAGCACCAATTCGGTGAAATTAGAAACAAATAAATCGCGGGATAATGCTGAAAGCAGTAATGAGAAAGAATCGGCGCCGTTAATCGAAAATAATTTAACCACCAAATTGGAAAACCATAGCCCATCTAAAGATGCGATACCGCCCCGTAAGAACCTCTTCAGTGACGATATGGATAGTGATGATATGATTTTTAATTTCAATGCTAAGAAGTCTGATACATCGTCTAACATTCTTCCTAAAAAATCGGTAGTTTCCGACGAGAGCCGACACGTATCCTTAGGTAAAAATATAAGTTTTAATTTTTTTTCTAGTATTAAAAAAGGGAAAATTACAGATAAGGATAGAGATCAAGATTTATTCGGACAAAAACAAAAAGCATCGTCGTTGGAGGTTGCGGAAGATTCGTTGTGTGACAAAGATCATTCTGAATCGCTGCTTAAATCAAAAGATAAGCTGCAAGGTATTTTGGCACTACATTAACTTTCTGTTAATTGATAGAGTTGTTAATTACAAACTAACAACAACAAAAAAAGGTGTGCGATAACAATAACCGGTAATTACAGCAATTATTGGTCTTTTGTCCTTATTAGAGAAATTCTGGCAATTTGTTCAGTGAAACGTCCAGATACATTAGCGCAACAAAAACGGCAAAATCTGAAAGTAAAACGGAGTGATTAAATTTCTTTCATTCAAGTTTGATATAATTTGTAATATTTTTCTAAAACACTAATTTTTTTGTTGTCTATTGATCGACAATTTTGTATTTTTGAGAAATGCTGTTTATCTATAAAAACCCTTTAAATCCAATATCTTTATGGTTGTGTTTTTTCATTTCAACTCTTGGTTTGGATGTGAATTAAGTGTTTTGGCACTTTTGCCCATACAACGTTGGGCAATCGTTGCCAAATAATCTTTATCGCTTTAGTGTCGTAGTAAATGAAACAATCTTCACAATCTGCTTTATTGTATTTTGCAATATTTCAAGCTCTTCTTTTCGAAATACGATTTCATTTTAAGATAGCTATAAGAAGACCGCCAGTGAAATTTCTATTGGTATTCTAACACAAGAAGAGGTCCAGGTGGATGGTAGCAAGGCAGAGCCCATGTCCGATTCGTTGATTGATAGCAAGACTAAAGCGGGTGCGGCCAAAAAATCCCAAATATCTAGTACAAGAGATCTTTTCGACGACGATACGGACGATGATGATTTATTTTCAAGTGCAACAAATAGGAAGTTGGAAAAGGACTCATTAACTTCGAAAATGGCAGATCCTAAAAGTGCGAGTATTTCCGGTGCTAATCATCCTTCCAGATCTGTTCCGTCTATAGACTTCGGCGTTTCAAGCGACGAAGATATCTTTAGCGCAAAGAAAACGGGGTCCAAAAAGCCAGACATGATCAAGCGTTTGCCTTTTGACGATGACGATGACGATGATTTGTTTGGATCGACGTCAAAGGAAAGGCAACAAGGTAAATTTTAATAAGAACGTAATAAGCTAACATCCACCATGTATATACGGGCGTTTCACTGTATTGTGGCTTATCAGTAACTCTCCGCAGAAGCTGGTAGCTGTAATTCAAATTGTTGTATATATACGGAGATAGAAGCAGCATATACGGATGAGAGTATCTGATGAAAGATACTTTAACCACTGAAAATTTCGATATCGATATCTACGTCTACCACTATAAAGATGGACAGTTAAGTTAACTTCTTTAGAGGTAAATAAAGCTATTAATTTCGAAACTTTCAGTGATTAGAGCATCTTTGATTGAATACCCTGAATGTTCGTCCTTTTTATTTCTTTCTGGAATTGTAAAATTGTATCAATAGCAGCCAATATATTTTCGAGAAACTTAAACAGCGTATTCTATTCACCGTATTGGTGTAAAAATACTAATTATCTACAGCGTTGAATTGGGGAATTTAGGTTCATTAGATTTCGATGTGTGGGGTACGTTACAAAATAAAGTGTATGCGACCCTTATCAATACACGAAAACAGTTAATTTTAAGATTTAAAGAAGCTTGTATGAAATGTGACATAGTCCATTCCCGTACAATTGATTGGTTTACTGTTTCACCGTTGAGGAAAATGTACGCTATGTCAATGGATTTCATTTTGAACATCTTCGATAAAACTACATTTTTAATAGTTTTTTTTATTTAATTGCAATAATATTATATGTATTATTTATCTTTTGTCGCTACAATATGAAAACCTTCAAGTTGCAACTCGAAAAGGGAACATTTTCGGATATTCGTGTATATAAAGTTAGAATACTCTGTTTAAGATTCCCCAAATAAAACTAAATACACGGTATACAGGATGATCGATAAGTAAGAAACCGAAACATACCTTATTATTTTGAATAGGAGGCGCTGTATACGCTTCGTTTTTGGTTTCCCTTTACAGGTTACTCAGTATTGAATATCAAACTGCTAAATAGCATCATATATATTTCTTTGTACCAACTCTATAGAAAATTTATATTGCAAGCATTTTTATAGAATGAAGCATATTTTTAATATTCAAAGTAAAAGAGATATATATAAGACAGTTACGCCCGAATCCTGGTTTTTATATACTTCATCTAATTAGTTTCTGGTCTTGTTTAGTTACAACGATAAGCAGGAGATACTTACGAATAAACCAACATATCAAATATATATTTTCTCAACTTATCGAGTTGATTACTAACGCACAATATATAATTTTTGTTCTTAGTTTCTACCGCATCAATACCTTCCAGGAGACTGAAAACGTCCAACTTGAAGAAGTTGGAGAATACAATCCTAACAGGGGATGATCCTTTAAATGCTTTAAATAATTGAACATTTAATAATTTAAAAAAAACTTTGTTATTGTTATAATTATATATCATGTATTTTTATATTAAAAAGAGTTTGTATAGTGCTTTATTATAAATACTGCAAAATATTAAAATTATTGTTATATCAGTTCAACAAAACAGCAAGTATTATGAAAACATACAGTGATGAATAAACAATATTGTGTATTCGTTTGTTGATTAAATTAAAATCCATCATTCAAGACTTCAGATCGATTTTTTTACTTAAAGTACTACAGTTTTCTGGAAAAGTTATCCTTTTGGATTTGTATAATTTAAAACTAGCGTTATTTCGTGGCGAGTAGTGAAATAATTGAGAAACTGCGTTGGTCGCATTGAGCAGGCGAATCTGCTCCTATCCATCGGAAGCGGTTGGTACATAGATGTAAGGCTACCTTTCCATCGTTTTGTTGTTCCAAAATTTAGCGAATGCTGAAAGTAGAGATGCAAGACGCTCTAGGCCCGCAGGCGTAATAATAATACAAGGGCGGTCGATTCCTCCTGTAATTGGCGAAAGCTGTTGGGAGATGGATTGCTATTATTATTGTCTATTGTATTATAGTAAAGTATAAAATATTAAAGGGCAACGTAATTGTATAAAGCCAAGAAACATGTAATAAAGGATCAATAGACTAGCTAGACTATCAATAGCTAGGATCAATAGACAAAATGCCCAGGATCAACTTCAAATAGATTTATTTCGGGACATTTTATTAACATCTTAATAAAATTTTTAATAGCTTATTTGGCATTGGTAACCTTTCACGTTTCAACTGATATGCGGGCCTGAGGATTCTTGATGGATTGAGCGAAAAAAGTTAGGCATTGTGGTACACTTTATGTAGAGTATAACGAATAAAGTATATCGAAGACCACATTTTTTCTTGAGTTATCAATAAAGATCCGAACTGGCTATTTAAGATTGGCTCAAAAAGGAGTAAGATATAAAGGAAAGAATTGAAGAAACTGGCCAATGGATGTGTTACACATTTATTTCTTTCTAGCAAAACATTAAACAATACAATACAACCATTTCATCGTATTCTTGTACTTGAGTATTCTTCCAAAATAGTAAGTGCACTTTTGCAGTTGAGGATACGAAATCATAAAAGTATTTATAGCTTGTGTATTTTTCCTATTACCGACTCCTATTGCCTTTGTTCCCTCTAGTTATATGTATTCATAAGTGCACAGGTAGCTATGGGCTTATTTATTCTTAATTATGGCGAAATAAGAATAGGAGGCACGTAATACCTAAAAGAAAAGGACATCATTAACACGAATATACCCAGGTACTTTGGAATTGTAGAATTGCAGCTATTGTGCAAGTAATAGTCAAAAATATTTCTATATACGTAGGATAGTAGAGGGAATTAGCGGGTTTTGGATCTCCTTTGCGGAAATTCAATGTGTTAGAGAGAGAGATTGCTTCCTTATGAGAGTTTCAATGTATAAGAGAGAGATACACATAGAGATGGCGGTGGCCACTAGATGAACTATGATCAACGTCGTCTTGCAGCGATTAGCCAAACTAAGATGCGGTAAGACAGATCACTGTAATAGGATATAGCAGATCCCTCAGCTGTTCGTAACAGGTTGGCAGATGCCTAGTTGTCGGTAACAAACTGGCGGATGGTGTCGCATGCGTAACTGCGGATGTAATGTTCAACTTGTAATTTTGAAGACATTTGCTAAGATTTGCTAGCACCTGAAGATTATCTTAAATTTTAATTTGTTAGTTAATCAAATAAATTAAAGTAAGAACAACTGAGATCAAATGGAACAAAATTGGAAAGGATTTCACACAAAACCAAATAAATGACCTCCCATCATTCTGCAACAGCCACCTTAACATATCGAACTTGACCGCGTTAATTTAGTTCATTTTAGTTAAGCGTACCGGTCTCGCACACAAGCATATTGTATAGAATCCATTGTTTTTACTTACGTATACCAAGATATTTAAGTTTAACGGTGTAATCGTTCCGATCATGAAATGTATGGGATTGTTCATTCGGATTACATTTATTATCATTGATCTCTTGAAGTTTTGATCTCCCATTATCCAATTATTTTGGTAAATGGCCTGTGGTACTTGCGAAAACTGAAATCATTTATTACTTTGTGATGTCTTTTACGTTTGAAGAAAGAAGAAATAATCTTCAACTTACCGACGTTGTAACTTCATTTGCAAACCAACAATACATAGAAAGTTGGAGAGCTATGGTTAAATAAAAGTGCGTTTGGAAAATAAACGTTCCACTAAGTACGGGAACCTAAAAAAATTGATATGTTTAGAATTATTTGTTTTGTATTATGCGCCAGAGTTTTTTACATTTTTGAGATCATAAGTAAAAATTTGTCATAGTTATTGTCCGGTACCTCGTTTTAGGCGTAGTTAAGAAAAGATCTGATTATATTTCTTGATGTTGTCTTAAATATACCATCTCTAAAAGGGACTTTTGCAAACAATTGTCAAGTGCAAAGTTCCGGATTAATAAAATAATTTACACTCCGCCAAAAAAGTATCGCATAATTTAGTTTTGAATCATAAAAGTATCGCATAATCTTTGCTTGTAGCATAAAGTTGTAAATATACTTTAATGCGCTCTAAGATATAATTTCCATGATCGTTTAAATAAAATACAGGCCAAATAAAAACAAGAACTCATACTTGAGATTTTTATTAAAACAAGAAATTATAATTTTGGAAAGAAAAATGTCATAACAGTAGCTTTTAATACTGAGTATTGCCACCTCTGGCTCTTATGACCGCTCGCATACGGTTCGGCAGAGATTCGATTAACCTCCGTATATAAGCCTGATCCAAATTCTCGTCCACTCGTCACGGAGAGCATTTTCTAGTCCATGCAGGTCCGCTGGGGCAACATTTTGGGTTCATGTCCGGATTTACCGCAGGCCAATCTAAAACTGGAATACCAACATTGTTAAGGTATTCCTGGACGATTATTGCAACATGCGGTCGTGCATTATCGTGCATTAACATGAATTCGTTTCCTATAATTGGCGCATATGGTACTACATGTTCTTCTAAAATGTCCGTTATATACCTGTGGGCAGTCAGTGTACCTCTGTCTACTGATAGCCACCAGCGAAATTAGTCTAGGTCTGATATTACACTGCGAATAGCGCTCACCGTCTCGTCTGTACACTGAGATACGCCTATCTGAGGTGTAAAGACCAAATCTTGACTCATCTGCGAAGAGTATATTGGCCCAGTCATTAATGCTCCAATTTACATGTTCTCTGGCAGACCTTAAGCGAGCCGCTCGGCGGTTCCTAGTGAGACGAGGGACTGTTACAGCTACTCTAGCTTTTAATCCACTCTGTCATAACCTACTCCGAATAGTTTGAGTACTCACACGAGTATTTCTGACTCTAGCCAAGTCGTTCTGCAATTGTCTCGCAGTTACATGTCTTCGACGTAATGCTCGTAGTAGTACGTAGCGGTCATCTTGGCGAGTAGAACATCTTGGACGACCTGGTACAGGTCTTCTACTGTAATTGCCTGTTTCCCTATATCTGGCTACGGCTCTAGAAACACTTGACTGATTGATGTTCATCAAATTAGCAACGTATGCTTGAGATCGTCCATCTTCGATTAAAGCAACTATAGCAGCCACTTGTTCTGAAGTTAAATTGCTCATTTTAGTTTTAAAAGCGTTGGTACAGAACTCCGACTTCGCACTTTAAAATTTGTCCGTACAGGAAGACTTTCAATAAACAACTGAACAAACCTTGCACATATGCATTTTTCTAAATGTGTTCTTTTAGAAAAAAAAAAAGTAAAAAAGCTATGTTCCATGATTTTGTTAGTGTTTTTATAGTTCACATACACGAGGCAAACTTTTTGTGAACGTATAAAAATATCTTGGTTTATAAATGCCCTTTTTTAGTTTATGCGATACTTTTTTGGCGGAGTGTAGTTTCGATTAACAAATATAGGAAATCCTCCAACTCAACAACCAAATACAAATAATAACGTATTTATCTAATCTAATACGATCCTAGATATAACTAAATCCTAAAATGACGCCAGGTAACCCGAACATTATCTGTCTTTGGGTCTCGTTTTTCTAGGACGATTTATCTACTTAAAAGTCAGCATTGTGAAATGAGCAATAAGCATTATTCGGACACAAGCACGGCATGAAATAATTTCAAATTTGAGCTTGCATATGATCTTTAAGCGCACGTGAACTTTTTTTTCTAAACGATCAATTGATGCTAGATCAAGACGTAGAGTATTCCTCTAAAAGTAATAAAGAAGCCGCAGTAAATATAAAAATAAAAAGCGCAGCTAATATTATACTTACAGAGGCTGCTACATAGAGGGATGTCATCAAAATAATCAGCGTCGACATCACCTGAAGTAAAATGGGATATTTGAATACATTTGAGACTCTCTGACATGCCCTGAAAGTATATAAGTAGGTGAAGCGAAAATATAACAACGAAAATTATAAGTTATTTACCGGATAAGGTCTTGTAGATTTTTTGTGGACCGATTCATTTCAAGATTCATGGAATAAACAAATTTTGAATTAGATAAATTTGTATCTTTTTGTTTTCGACATCGCTCTGTTATAGTTTGAAAATTCTTCTGTAGCGTACGTATATTACAGTTAATTTTGATCAAAGCATTCACCAGTAGCATATCGTGAGCTGTAAAAGTATTTAGGTGTATACGAACGAGTTTATTGATTTTACGTACCAACAATTTGCCAGCCATGCAAGGCTAAACATATGCCCTGAAATCCGCACAGAATCCATTGAAAATATGCGTCATCCACATTTACCGGTATGTGAATCAGGAGTGGCTGTACAGTTGAACAGAATTCTTTATATTTGGTATCAATTTTACAGTAGAGTAGGTGAATGAAGGATATCAAGATTCTTATGATAATAGCGCCGTTTCCCATTTGAAAAAAAGTCATGCATACTCTGTAAGCCCTTTTGCGAAATTCAGCCTCCAAATTTTTACAGTTCATCGCCGTTAAATCGCGATCAAATAAATCATCCACGACGCCCAGTACTTCGTTTCTGTTAACGTAAAGACTTAAGATTTTCATTGAATTTGTAAAATGTATAATCACGAAACCCAGTATTTCCATGGTCGAGTCAAGATTCTTATATGAACTCGTTAATTTCAGGAACTCTCCTGGTAAAAACAATACGTGACACATTAATACAACGCACACCATGTAAATTATATATTTTGGTTTGCTATGTTTATTTAAAATGCACCATAATCCGCTTATCTTTAGAAACCAGACGTTGATTTCGTACATTTTCAGTAAGTTAATCGCCAATAATAAATCGGCGATTTGACGACCGACATCAACGTGCGAGTATATATAAAGCAAAGTTTTAAGGGAAATTGCCGTAGCGAACTTGTGCATTTCAAGATTTATTATACGTGTGTATAATCAAAGCCTGCAATGAAGTTCCATATGCATATGTACATATTCATTATTGAAACATAGTTGTCGTTCCTTTTACGGCGGAAAACACTTTCTTTAACTTTGATGGAAAAGAAATAAAACTTTGAAATTGTTTTCCGGAAAAGTCGTCGCTATAATACATAACTATACACATGACATTTTTCGCATGTGCTTTTTCTATCGCGAAATGTTATATTAATAAATTAGAAATTCTTTCAGCTCTTTATACACTCCGCCAAAAAAGTATCGCATAATTTGGTTTTGAATCATAAAAGTATCGTATAATCTTTGTTTGTAGCGTAAAGTTGTAAATATACTTTAATGCGCTCTAAGATATAATTTCTATGATTGTTTAAATAAAATACAGGCCAAATAAAAACAAGAACTCATACTTGAGATTTTTATTAAAACAAGAAATTATAATTTTGGAAAGAATAATGTCATAACAGTAGCTTTTAATACTGAGTATTGCCACCTCTGGCTCTTATGACCGCTCGCATACGGTTCGGCAGAGATTCGATTAACCTCCGTCCAACAACAAATTGTAAATCGAAAACAAACGGCAAAGTCTGCTACAGGAAATATAATTCGCTTTTGCATAATGTAAAGGAAAGACCTCAGGGTCGACCTAGCTCACCCCAAGCAGGAAGCTCCAATTCAACGACAAATCATAGCTGCAATATAAGCAATTCATTCAGTATTTCCGTCCACAGCACTTGTAAATATTAAGGATAAGAGAGGACGAGCAAGCGTCCATGTAGAGTTCTTCTGGATTGCGGATCTCAGTACGCAGAAGATGGCAAATCATTTAGGTTTAAAATGAAGACCAACTAATATTAGATATTTCAGTAGATATTTAATAGTAGATATTTCAACAGCATCCAGATGTCCTGTTTTCGACGTAAATATAAACTGCCTTATTCTGGGGAAAATATCGGAAAATCCTGCTGTATTCATACCATAAGAACGGATTGATGTTGACGATGTTGACATGTTAATTCGAGATGATGAGAGAGAATGGATGGAGATGAGCTCTTTTATAAATTACTATGTATTGGCCAAATAGAGAGAGAGTGGCTTGGGAAAAGAAGACTATTCTATTTTATTATTATGCACGAATAAATGTATTTTTTATGTTATTTAATATACGTATCAACTTGACTCTGACCGAATCAATTGGTTCACATCTCTACTACGCAGTTGACAATCGCGCCTTGAAAGAAAGAATTGTTTTAAGCTATCAGGGAACAAACACATATAGTTTTTATAGTACGCATACGTTATTACCTCCATACACAAATTCATCTTACCATTGTTCAAAGCTAAAATCACTAAAAGATGTTTTTTTTTTTAGAAGTAATGTAGAGAGTTGAATTTTCTTCCTGTTGTGCTTTATTACGTTATATATACATTTTTTTTTTTGATAAATTATATTCATCTATTCGTAGAAAGCTACGGTAATAAAGTAACTATTGGTGTTCCTTATTATATCTTTCTCTTTGCATATTGAGAGATTTAATCCAATGTTACTACGATACAGAAAAACGTATAATATGAATATATACAGTATGAATTACCGTGAATGCTGTTTTTTCTTATTCCAATCTAATGCGAAACGATATTTACAGAATTCTACCGAAGACTTTCAAAATATTTTATTTACTGTCGGTAGCAACCGGAAATACTGCTCGGCCAAGGAGCAAGATTGCAAAATTGGGCAGCAAAGATTGCTGCCCAATTTCGCAGCTTGAGGCTGCTAACAGCCGTCGTAACGAGCAGCTTTCCGACACAAACCGCCGCTGAGAGCGGTAGCTTGAAGCTGTGCGTGTATTTCTCTACTTATTATCTGCTATTATCTAGTAGATTCCAATGGTGGTATCTAAGCATTCTATTTCCCGATATTAATACAACCAATTCTACTACTTATAATATTTATCATTAAAATGATAGATATCATAATACGTAGACCTAATGGGCTTACATCGTTGAATACATAAGAGGACAGTTACAATCTCCGAGAATATACAGGATGTTCTATTTGAAATAAAGAAGTAAGTATGTTTCTTTGACTTAACCTGTATAACTATAGAAACAATTTTACAGCTCTAAGGTACGTTATTTTCAACTACAATGTTCAAAGCGAAACATTAGCGGTTTTCGAAATATTTGCAATACAGCTCCCACTTTTTCTTTGTTTTCATTTGTGAGACGACGTTATTGTAGCTCTTGTGCGAATCTTCTATATCATTTTATTTAAAATGTACAAATTTACAAGCCTTTTGTTGCCCACTAATAAATCAAACTTTCATCTAAAATAAACACCTTTGTTTTAGATTAACGTAATAATAGACTGACACCTGACCTGACGCTAGTTCTCGTATGTAATACGCTTGCAAATTTAAACAGTATTAGTATTAAATTATATTTATCAAGGAGAAAACATTATTTCAATTAACTAAATACACAAGTTCCCTTGTGTATTAATCTATTGTTAGAATACGTTTCTTGTAGATTACAGATGTTGACAGCACTATAATGTTTAACTTTATTGTTCTTATATTTTTACATCAGTAAATAAGTATTTATATCCGTATTTCGGTGTTGTATGCCGCTACTTAGTTTCTCTCTTCGCACTTGTAACATGATTAACTTAACATTAGAAGATATTCGGTTAGTTTTACATAATTATTCGGAATATGCCGATCTCGTGAGTTATAAAGTAACGCCTTTCAGTGATGAGGTAACGGGTTTTCTAGGCGACCATTACAGTTTGGAAATTACGTATTCTCTTAATACCTGCACAGAAAAGGTAAATTTCTTCGTGAAAACTATGCCAATTAAAACGAATCGACATTTGGAGTATGTACAAAACGTAGGCTTCTTTAAAAAGGAAGTGACTCTATACAGAGAAGTCCTACCCCATCTACGGGAATATTTCGGCAAAACAATTATTCCGGAGGTCTATCTAACTAAAGCGGATAGTTTCATTGTTTTGGAGGATTTGAAACGGAACGGTTACAGAACATTGAACGGCGACCTAACGATTGAACATTGCTTTTCTTTAATGGAAACCATGGCCAAATTTCATTCGGCTTCGATCATCTTCGAAGAAAAGCGGTCTAGCACGGACAATATCTTCAGCGTACATGATCATTTTGGAGATGCTCTATTTGAAATAGTTTTCGTATTAGAACCGGACCACCCACGCCAGATAATATTTGAAAACATGCTTAAAGCCGTCGTTGACGTAATACACCTATCGGAGTATAAGGATAATCAACGTATGCTGAACAATCTCGAAAGATTTGCAAGAGATAAAGTTGTATCGCTAATTAAACCTTCTGAAATATATCGAAATACTTTAACGCACTGTGACCTTTGGAGAAACAATGCGATGTTTCGACGGAATAAATTTGACGATACTACCGAATGCCTGTTAATCGATTTTCAATTTGTTCGGTATGTTCCGCCTGCCTGGGATCTCTTACTGACGCTGCATCTAAACTGCAGTTTCGAATTTTTGGAAAAGAACATGGATAGGTTGCTGGCACATTATTTCAGCTGTTTTAAGAAGAACTTAAGCCTGCATCAGATCAACCCGGCCAAAATAATGGATAAACATGTCTTTGTTGAGAGTTTAAACACGTATAGACCGATCGCACTCTTAGAAGCTTTATTCTTCTCTACAATGGTGTTTCTGGATAAAGACCTGTCTAAGGAGATAATATCGAACGAGGAGATGTTCGTAGAATATACATACAAAAATAGAAGCAAATACGTTTTAGCGCAATATACGGGTAATGATTATTTTAAGGGTCGATTTATGGATGTTTTAATACCTGCTGTAAAATGCTTTGAAAATTTAAATTAATGTTGTTGTTATGGTACTCAAAATAAACAGTTACTGTTCAAAAATCAATTCCTTTTTTATGTTTTTTTAAACTTACGCATGCTCTTAATAGATGTTTACCTCGGAGAAAAAGGAAATTAAATTGAAAATCAGTAAAATATAGAATTATAGTCATTGAGATTTTTACATCTTGGCCTATTGGGGTGACTAAAGCGTTATAACTAACGCTCCAAGAATCATTCGGTCTTACGGTTGAAAATAAGGATTTTCGAAACAGCTGTTCCAGATTATTTAATTTAGACGAAATATGTATATTTTACCTTAAGAGGTAATAATAATGAAATCTTGAACGTAAAAAGTTACGAAAAAATGTTCAAAACGCTATATCGGCTTTTCCCATTTGACATGTAAGTAGACATGTAGTCATGCGAATTATTGTAATAAACAACCCGAATTTCGCTATTTTCTTTTACTTGAACAAGGCTTTTGTGCAGTAACTTCTTTTCTTCAGTACTGTTGAAAAATATACGTCACCTGTTTGTCATAGGTAAATGCTCACGGGATGTGCATTGCAATGCACATAAAATGCGAATAAAGAGATCCGTGTATATCTGGTATTCATGCCAACGACAATAGATCAGTCCTAAAGATATCGTGATAAACGTCCATGAGATTATTCGTCATCAGCGCCACCTTCACATCATTTCTTGTCGTTTCACATTATTCACCTTTCGAGATCAAGAGTCTCTTTAAGCGATATAAAACGTGATTTCTAAAAGAAAATTCATTTTCTGGCCGATTATCCTTGGGGTATAGATAGTAATAAACAACAACTTATTTATTGCTCATAGACTCCTGTAAGTTCTTCAGAGGACAATTTCCAGAACTTTGGAAACATTCCTCGTATATTCTTAAATAATTGGACGGTTGAAAATGAAGATTCGACGTATTCTTTCTGTCCCGGATTAATTAGTTAGACTTGTGTGCTGCTAAGTTGCCGATACTTTTGTGTTGTTTTCAAGAGAACTAGATGTTGGGCAATAATCACAAAATCTGTTAGATTAACATTTCTTCAGCCGGCGAAATTGATTTTATTATTTTAATACATCTCTTTCACTCTGTGCTTCAACTTCCTGCTTCTAAAGAAATATAAAAAATATTACAGACGCTTCAAAAATTTAGTCCAGACATGTATATATTCTGCCTAACATCCGGATTTCCTATTGCTCAACCTCGCAAGAAGATGAAGTTAATATATGTACGATATAAGCAACAGCAGGTTAATCACTAGGAGAATTATATTAGATAAGCTCCAAAACGTATGCTTTTGAAATAGATAAATAATAATTGAAACGAAATAATCTTATCTGCCTACTATTCATTAGATTTTGACCACGGTAATAACCGAAATAAACTTTATAACAAAATTGCCGGATATTTAGACTCACCTGTAGTATATTCAATATTCCTTGACCTTTTACCTAGTTAATATCTAATTAACGGTGACAAGCTCTATTGCCACAAAATCCTGTTTATTAAATGAAGTATGGTATGCATTTTTGCTCAGTCGAACGATTTTATTTAACTTTATCTAAAGTGCGTACGAAGAGTGCCCCACCTCTTTGTGAATCAAACGGCTACAGCGAGTAACGTACTAACATATTCGCCAGCGATTCGGTAGACGCGTGAGTTACATTTACGTATTTCTACACTTCAGTTTGATTCAATTTGTTTATTTATTGCGTGCATGTGTTACAATATCATACCAAGCATAGTGCTAGGAATTTAGTGTATCCGCGAAGTAAGTAAAATTAAATATGTATGTACCAATATTGCTTGTATTAATAGTAGGTATATGTATATAACGTACCTAAAATAGAAATATTTCGAGAATTGTTAGGACAAACGTTTTCGTGCGGAGCATAAGATGTATACAATGGTAAGAATTTTTGCACTTAATGTATGTATTGGTTGTCGCTATAACAAATACTAACTAAATGACTCATCGTTTAGATAAATATCCCGAGCAATTGATAACAGAACGTATGTATATGGGATTCTATTTGAATATGTTTATTTTATGGACGTAAAAACCAGACATCTGTATAATTTTGGGGAAGTCCGTGATCGTTAGTTGCCGGGTGATAAATGTGATTCAGTTCACAAAATTTGTTTTGTTTAAATTTTAATTGTATCTTGTAATAATAATTTCCTATCATTAATAACAATTCATTTTATAGTTTTCTTTAATTCTTTGTAATTCCCGGGAACAGTGGCTACGGTAATGTACACTCCGCCAAAAAAGTATCGCATAATTTAGTTTTGAATCATAAAAGTATCGCATAATCTTTGTTTGTAGCATAAAGTTGTAAATATACTTTAATGCGCTCTAAGATATAATTTCTATGATTGTTTAGATAAAATACAGGCCAAATAGAAGAAGAAGAAAACAAGAACTCATACTTGAGATTTTTATTAAAACAAGAGATTATAATTTTGGAAAGAAAAATGTCATAACAGTAGCTTTTAATACTGAGTATTGCCACCTCTGGCTCTTATGACCGCTCGCATACGGTTCGGCAGAGATTCGATTAACCTCCGTATATAAGCCTGATCCAAATTCTCCCACTCGTCACGGAGAGCATTTTCTAGTCCATGCAGGTCCGCCGGGGCAACATTTTGGGTTCATGTCCGGACTTACTGCAGGCCAATCTAAAACTGGAATACCAACATCGTTAAGGTATTCCTGGACGATTATTGCAACATGCGGTCGTGCATTATCGTGCATTAACATGAATTCGTCTCCTATAATTGGCGCATATGGTACTACATGTTCTTCTAAAATGTCCGTTATATACCTGCGGGCAGTCAGTGTACCTTTGTCTACTGGTACTAACTCTGTACGACCTGTTAAACAGATGCCTCCCCAAACCATAATAGAGTCACCAGCGAAATTAGGTCTAGATCTGATATTACATTGCGAATAGCGCTCACCGTCTCGTCTGTGCACTGAGATACGCCTATCTGAGGCGTAAAGACCAAATCTTGACTCATCTGTGAAGAGTATATTGGCCCGGTCATTAATGTTCCAATTTACATGTTCTCTGGCAAACCTTAAGCGAGCCACTCGGTGGTTCCTAGTGAGACGAGGGGCTGTTACAGCTACTCTAGCTCTTAATCCACTCTGTCGTAACCTATTCCGAATAGGTTGAGTACTCACACGAGTATTTCTGACTCTAGCCAAGTCGTTCTGCAATTGTCTCGCAGTTACATGTCTTCGACGTAATGCTTGTAGTAGTAAATAGCGGTCATCTTGGCGAGTAGAATATCTTGGACGACCTGGTAGAGGTCTTCTACTGTAATTGCCTGTTTCCCTATATCTGGCTACGGCTCTAGAAACACTTGACTGATCGATGTTCATCAAATTAGCAACGTATGCTTGAGATCGTCCATCTTCGATTAAAGCAACTATAGCAGCCACTTGTTCTGAAGTTAAATTGCTCATTTTAGTTTTGAAAGCGTTGGTACAGAACTCTGACTTCGCACTTTAAAATTTGTCCGTATAGGAAGACTTTCAATAAACAACTGAACAAACCTTACACATATGCATTTTTCTAAATGTGTTCTTTTAGAAAAAAAAAGTAAAAAAGCTATGTTCCATGATTTTGTTAGTGTTTTTATAGTTCACATACACGAGGCAAACTTTTTGTGAACGTATAAAAAAATGCCCATTTTTAGTTTATGCGATACTTTGTTGGCGGAGTGTATTATGGTTTAAAAGAGTGACGAAACCTGAATATATCGTAGTGTGTTGGTGGCAGATAATTCCTTAACTGAAAAATTTAGTGTCGTAAACGTTTTGAAATAATATAAAAATAATATAACATTACAATATATTTGGTAACCAGTGTCGCATAACATAAAACCACGTATGTTCAAGTTAGTTAGGTGATTTCTTTGTGACAAGTATAATTACATTCGTGGTTTTTTGTAGCCGTGAAAAAAAAAACTGTCTTCAGAACGAATACCCATTGAAAAAAAGTTTCTTGAAGATTGTTAATAAATTTCGAAGATTTGCTAACATACAGTGTATGTCTCCGGTTCGATTTTAAAAAAGGAAAAAAAATCTTATTTTTGATTTCTCAGAAAATGTCATTGTTGTTGATTTACCCTGTTTAATATATAAATGATGACATGATTGATTTGTCCCGGCGCTATCGCTCATGAATATCAACACTTCTTGTCTCTTGAGTGAGACTTTATATAATTGTTTAAAGTATCGTGCACAACCTTTTTTTATTTTATTTATTCTTTCATTTTATTTTTATTTTTTATTTATTTGAGCATTTTTATATGATAACAGTGAGAATTGTTTCTAAGCATATATATCATGATCAATTCACTTTTATTATCGTATTAGTACATTTTTAATGTTTTAATGTTTTTGTATTTAACAACTGCTGAATATAAAAATGTATTGTATTGATGACGTGTGTAGTGATTACACAAAATTCCGAAGCATTAAGCATTGTACTTTGCCCAATCTAATTCGTTTTGTGTACGTTTCACAGACTCTAATGTTATTTATAGAAATTATGCTCTAAAATCAAACGTCTGGTGCTATTGCGAATAGTACTGGAAAATCAAAAAAGACTCTGAAATTAGGCCTATTTTCGAGGTATATATATTGACATAGGGTAGTGATGTTAAGTTGGATCTTAAATAATCAAACTAAGAGTAGAATACAAGTGTTGGAGATGAAATATTTAAGAGCGGTTAAAAGGGTTAAAAAAAACTAGAAGATTTTGGATAGTATAGAAAGGTAGAAACTCAAATGGTTTGGGCATATGGTACGGATGGAAAAAGATGGAGTAAAGACTGACAAAAATAGTATGGCTGGCAGGATTAAGACAGAAGAGAAAAGACGGAGGCCGAGAAAAACATGGGATAGCACAATAGAAGAAAGCTTGAGGAAAAGAGGAATATCGTGGAATGATGCAAGAAGAATGGCAAAAAAATAAGAAAGAATGGACATCGCTTATCTACAATAAGAAATAAAAGCGCTAGAGTACAAAATTTACCTTTACACTCGTAGAGTAATTAAGGTTAATGATTATATATTTATATATAATCATATATATGTAATTCTAATATACAAGGTGTGTTTTTAATTGTTTAATTGTTTTAAATTAATGTTGGTTAAACTTTGCGTAAATAAAAAAAGAATAGTGTTTGATTCATTTTTCTTACGTAAAATAAATAAGATCGACCTTTTCTACATTAATCTGCTCCACTTCCCCACGAGTACAATCCCAAATTCTCGTAGCCACTTTGCGTCTTTAAGGAAGAAAGTAACGATTATTTTTCGTTTCAGTTCGAGATGATATCGCATCCTCCAAAATGCCAGCGAATTCAGGGAAACGAAACATAAACAAAGAATTTCGATGCCGCGTTATAACTTACGCAGCGACGTGCTTATCGGAGAATGAAGACGTAGAGCACTATGAATTATACACGAATTCTGATAAAATACCGGGATTCGACGACCTTATCGTTAGAGTCAAGTATAAATCGAAAAATGGCTATTTCGTCTACATGAGTCAAACGGCGCATTTGGTGAAGGGTAAATTCAACCTTAATTGTGGCAGGAAGTACAATTTGAGACATTACAAAAATTTTGTCGACGAAATAATTGCGAAAAAAAGCACCTATTCGTTTCTTCGCGATGTTCCGAATGAAAACTTAGAATTTTGGTTTTTCATTAATACTCGATTTACCTATTCGCGTCGGGAACCAATTCTGTTAGGTAGAGATGAACGTTTACCTCCAATCGAATGCGACTTGTGCGAAGACGATGAGTGCAACGCTATCTTTCCACGTACATCTACCGCGACGTCCTACAAGCTCGTACCAAGATCCACGGATACAGATTCATACTTCTTCGATAAACTTCGTCTTCTACAATGTCAACCGAATAACGACAAAATCAAAAATAGCATTTTAAACCTCGACGCGAAGCTATTCTCTGATGATATAGTGTCCAAAATTGCGGGATTCGTTGAGGAATATTTTACAATAAAGCGCAACGAGGATAGGTTTTTGTATCTTACGAAGGAGATATTCGAAACAGAGTTACTAAGACTTTGTTTATCGACTTATACCATATCACCTACGCATGCAACGTTAATGTATGAAGACTTAGCGCCGCTTTGGAATAATATTACATTGAAGCATGACGTTACAGTGGTCGATAACGATGTAATAAATGTGGTGCCTCTTCTTTTTGGTTGTTTTTGGAGGAAGATTAGAGGTTTGCATAATAACACCTTCGAATGGAACTCTTGCATAAATGACGGAAGAAAGTTAAACGTTTCTTTTGATACTTCGTTCTTAGAAGAGACTAATATGAGACATTATATTTCTAAGCCCGATACCATAGATTCCCTATTAACGGAAATGTGGAAATGCGATCAGTTACCCCTGATATTAGACTCCGACTGCAATTTATCCGTACTGGAAAAGTACCGGCATTTAAAAAGAAAATTCATTGTGTTAGATGCTGGACACAAGATAGTCGACCGGGTCCGGCCCTTACGTCTTAAAGTATTCAGTACTGCGGCGGATATAAATAATTGTCCTGAAAGCAACGAGTTGTTCGGTAAAATATTAATTTCTTTACAAGGACGACGACCGATTAGTCTTTTAAGCTTAATAAGAGGAAATACTGATGTAATGGTCGAACTGAAATGCTTTCATGTGCTTCGTCTAATAGAACAGAAAAGGCTCTTTCTAAGGAGAGAGTGTCTTGATGGTAATAACTCAACTTTATTCATTATTGCAAACGGCCAAAATTCCCAAGAAGATGTGAATTTCGATAAGCTACCGATACAATGCAATACTAATGTGACAATATATTGCAAGTCGACAGATGTTGAGACGTTTATGCGGTTTAAAGCAAATGAAAAATTGATGAACTATTCGCTATGTCATGTACAAGAGCTAGAAGGAAAGTTACTGTACCTTCGAGGTGATACGGAGAAGATAGCGAGATTTTTGGTTGACGACAACGACGAGAAAGTTTTTGTCGATGAACTGAAAGCGATAACGATAATAGGGAAACCTTTAAATGATACTGGCGAAAAATATATTACAAGATATCTGAAGAAAGCTACCCTCGCAGAGTCTTTCTTTATCACGCAGGAACGACAAGTGTACATTTTCACTGGCGAGATAGACAGCCTTAATCCGTTAATTAAAAATCAAACAATCAACGGATGTATCGACGAAGTAATCGTCTGCATTAAAAGCAGACTGAAGGAAAACAAGTCTTCGTTTGTTGCAGCCGATAAGGATAATTGCGACGAATACTGGCGAAGACTTTCCTGTGAATCGCTCCCACTATTTCAAATATATGTTAGAAACGGAAGAATGGAATTGTTAAGGTATAAAGCATTCCAAAATTTAAGCACTTTCATCTCGTACGAAGGAGAAGAGTTTGGAGAAAAAGATTTTTTTACGAAAACCACTAATGGCATAACAGTTGTGAGTGGAGAACCGGGGATAGGAAAATCAACTTTACTGCGTTCCCTATTCAAGACCGGCGACAGTACGACCTATTCGCTATTTTGCGATTTGGTGGATTACCGCAACGATTTAAAGCAGGCAGATGCCGAAATATTGAAAAACCCATTAAATCATATATTGAGTAAGTTTGAAAGACTTACAACTTCAAACAGAAAATCCTTAATATACGGCAATATCTTACGATCGCTGTGCACTACTTACCAAAATAAACAAAAATTAGTTTTATATGTAGATTCATTCGACGAAATTCTACCCATTTATAAACAAGAGGTATTGAAGTTCGTTCGGAGCATCGCGGAAACAAATATCCGCATTGTAATTGCTTCAAGAATAATTGCAGACGGTTTACTCATCAATAATTTTGAGGTTGTACCAATCCAAGTGAGTAGGTTACATGGAGACGATGTTAGAACATATTTACAAGCTCGAGGTGTAAATGTGGAACAACTGGAAGAAATTCCGAGTGAATTGCTTGGCAATCCGTTTTATTTGACGCGACTAGATATTTTCAGGCAAGACGGCGGTTTTACATTAAAGAATATTAACACCTTCGATTTATGTAAGCACGATGTCGAAAAGAAAGTCGAGCTATATTATTCAAAACGAGGCCTGCCTTATGACTCCAACCCCTATCAAAGGGAATCCGTACTGGGAATACATAAACTACTCGCTGTTGCGACTGTATTCGGAAAGGAAGCGATCGCGAAAAACGAAGGCGATTACGAGAAATGGGTTAAGAAGTGTCAGCACGAGCCGGTTAAATTAGGCATCATCGTTCGTTTCAGCGACGATTATCCGGTTTTTATACATCACACTTATGGCGAGTTCTTAGCAGCGGAATATATTAGCGAATGCGAAAATAAAGATTTCGTACGGCATATTTACCAAAGGATGCTGGCCGGACGAAATGTTCACGTAAGACGTTTATTCGATTATTTTCTCTGCGAAGATTTGGAACTTCACCGAGCAGTAATAGAAGAAAATTTTACACAAGTTGAACATTTTTGTGTTAAAAAATGCGAACTGTTAGATCTGAAGGACAACTATAATCGAAGCGCTATTCACTTAGCGGCCAGCTATTGTTACGGCGAAGAAACGTTTACGATAAGGAATTGTAAAATTTTGGAAACGTTAGCTCGGTACATGGAGCAGAGGCAGTGCGATCTAGAAGCGTGTGACACGCTAATGGGATATAAATGGTTCGAGTACATAGAAGACAATGAAAACTTATTCGACGAAGCCCGCAGATTAGGTCTGACCAGAATTTTGAATTCGGCAACCTCCAAATACGTTATAACTATTAAAAAATCAGAAAAATGAGCATTATTTGACATTTAATTTCAACATACAGTAAAACATTTAATTATTTAATAACTTTTTAATTCAATTTAACGAAGAACAGTATTACGTTATCTTATTCTTACCAAGTAAACTGCTTAAGTTACACCATAAATGTTAAATAAAATAAATTTTCATTTACATTGTTAATACTATTTTAAAAAGCATCTTCCCTTTAATTCCTAAATGAGAGAGTGCGAATATAACAATATGTCTTTAACAGTAGCCGGGCGTGTGGTTCTTTTTTTAATTATTAAATAAAGTTATCTCGGTTATGCAACTTTCACGTGCCTGTGTTGAAAAATACTTAATAATTTTTAGATGCTACCAGTGTAAGTCCATTTGCACCCTGCGCGCCATCTGTCGGTATTAATGCTTACAAGTGCGAGTAATTATATGTTGGTAATCTATTTGCATTATTGTTATTATTATTGCAGGTATTAATTTCCATATATTACATAACTACTCATGATTTTTTAATTTATTTCAATTATCCCGTAAATCTTATTTATCTAAAATATTATTATTTTTTTTAAGCAAGTGGCTTATAGGCTCAGCTAACTTACATCGAACACAAAATAACTTCAGTAATGGATATTAAGATGTTTTTCTAATGAAAAGGTATGATAATAAAGTAATAATCCACTGTACACCTTACTAAATTAAGGCCATTTTCACAATGTGTAATGAGCGGCGGCCTTGGGCAGTAACTATATACCTAAATTTTAAAAATAACTGGTTCAGCCACCAGGAGTAATTAAACATTTATTGTCTACCTAGAACATATAACGAAAAAACATTCTTCAAAACAATAATATTCTTTCTATAGTGATTTAAGTCCTGACGAAATAAATCCAGTTCCAAACTAGAACGATTGTAAGGAAGCCGTACTCACTAAATTCATTGTAGGTCTTGTTTAATTTTAAGGGTACACTAGGATAACAATATCTTGCTTAGAATCTTAATTGCTTCACTATTTAAAAAAAAAAAAAAAAAAACAGTTTCGTGTTGGAGTGCGCAATTGAATCGACGTAACAACGTTAGCGTCAACAATAATTTTGTATATACAGAATGCAACTTTAAGAAATGATAAATTCCGTGTTATTATGTTATATGATATTAAAACAGTTATAAATTGTTTTTTTTTTAACAATTGTACGGGATCGGTCTGAAAGGTAAGGTAAACAATAAAGAGATGGCAGCACAATGAATACAACCGTGTCATGTATCAGATCAGCCGTTGATGTTTGGGCCGTATTACGTCGTTTGAATTGTATAGTTATAAACAGTAAAAGAATTCGCTTGTTTTATGCATAGGATTAACAAATTTCGTGCGATTATTAACATACTGCGGATCGACGGCCGCCTTGATCATCGAAAGCGGTACATAGTCAATATTATTTCTGCGTGTTTGTCCGCCTAGAAAAGCTCAATCTAAATGATATTTTTTACATTTAGGCGTAGATCCATTGAACGGAAGACACGTTTAATTCACATGTTAGTTGATAAAATGCAAATTAGTTTATAAGAAGTATCCTGTTACACATTTTTATATTCGGTTATACTTGGTGCATCCCTATTTAAATTGTTTATTATTGTTTACTTTGTTCCAATTGTTTGCACTTGTATTTTGACCTAACTATACATTTTCGTCGTCAAGACTGTTTTCTACGTCCTAACATGATAGTTATTTCGCTAGTAAATCACCATTGTATGCATATATAGAGGGAAAAGTTAGTTAACACACAATTTCTTTAACAATTAAAGATGTAATATTAGCGAAACGCCCCGCTAGGAATACACACTCCGCCAAAAAAGTATCGCATAAACTAGAAAACGGCATTTATAAACCAAGATATGTTTATACGTTCACAAAAAGTTTGCCTCGTGTATGTGAACTATAAAAACACTAACAAAATCATGGAACATAGCTTTTTTAGTTTTTTTTTCTAAAAGAACACGTTTAGAAAAATGCATATGTGTAAGGTTTGTTCGGTTGTTTATTGAAAGTCTTCCTATACGGACAAATTTTAAAGTGCGAAGTCAGAGTTCTGTACCAACGCTTTTAAAACTAAAATGAGCAATTTAACTTCAGAACAAGTGGCTGTTATAGTTGCTTTAATCGAAGATGGACGATCCCAAGCATACGTTGCTAATTTGATGAACATCAATCAGTCAAGTGTTTCTACAGCCGTAGCCAGATATAGGAAAACGGGCAATTACAGTAGAAGACCTGTACCGGGTCGTCCAAGATGTTCTACTCGCCAAGATGACCGCTATTTACTACTACAAGCATTCCGTCAAAGACATGTAACTGCGAGACAATTGCAGAACGACTTGGCTAGAGTCAGAAATACTCGTGTGAGTACTCAAACTATTCGGAATAGAGAGAGTAGCTAGAGTAGCTGTAACAGCTCCTCGTCTCACTAGGAACCACCAAGTGACTCGCTTAAGGTTTGCCAGAGAACATGTAAATTGGAACATCAATGACTGGGCCAATATACTCTTCACAGATGAGTCAAGATTTGGTCTTTACACCTCAGATAGGCGTATCTCAGTGTACAGACGAGACGGTGAGCGCTATTCGCAGTGTAATATCAGACCTAGACCTAATTTCGCTGGTGGCTCTATTATGGTTTGGGGAGGCATCTGTTTAACAGGTCGTACAGAGTTAGTACCAGTAGACAGAGCTACACTGACTGCCCACAGGTATATAACGGACATTTTAGAAGAACATGTAGTACCATATGCGCCAATTATAGGAAACGAATTCATGTTAATGCACGACCGCATGTTGCAATAATCGTCCAGGAATACCTTAACGATGTTGGTATTCCAGTTTTAGATTGGCCTGCGGTAAGTCCGAACCCAAAATGTTGCCCCGGCGGACCTGCATGGACTAGAAAATGCTCTCCGTGACGAGTGGGAGAATTTGGATCAGGCTTATATACGGAGGTTAATCGAATCTCTGCCGAACCGTATGCGAGCGGTCATAACAGCCAGAGGTGGCAATATTCAGTATTAAAAGCTACTGTTATGACATTTTTCTTTCAAAAATTATAATTTCTTGTTTTAATAAAAATCTCAAGTATGAGTTCTTGTTTTTATTTGGCCTGTATTTCATTTAAACAATCATAGAAATTATATCTTAGAGCGCATTAAAGTATATTTACAACTTTATGCTACAAACAAAGATTATGCGATACTTTTATGGTTCAAAACTAAATTATGCGATACTTTTTTGGCGGAATGTATATACCGGACACGTAGAGAAATACTTAAGGATTATTTCTGTTTTCAGATTGAATCATCACTTGCAATGCCGGACGACCCATCGATATCAAATGTAGGCATAGAATATCAGTATCGGATTAATATCTATGCAGCCGCGTGCTTGTCCGAAGATGAAGATGTAGAACACTACGAAATATGTACAAATTTGGATGGCTTACCAGTATTCGATGATCTCGTCGCCAGAGTCAAATATAAATCCAAGTGTCACTATTGCGTTTACATGTTTCAGATAAAGTACTCGGATAGCGAATATAACTTTAATCACCGAAAAAAGCACTATTTAAAGGATTATAAGAATGCAATGGATAGCATAATTAGTAGCAAGAACAGATATTCCTATTTATGCGATGTTCCGACTGAAAATTTAATATTTTTATTTTTTACTAATACTAAACTTTCCTATACATATGAAGAGCCACTTTTGCTAGAGAAGGGTCACCCAATGCAATACGATCTGAGCGATACAAGTAACTGTACAACACTTTTTCCACGTTCAACCTCTGGAGTATGCCAGACGCTTGTACCGAGAAATAGGAACGAAGACACTGATCTCTTCGACAATTTTTTCTTATTGCATTGTCAACCTAATAACGATGAAATAAAGGGGTGTATTAAAGACCTCGACACGATATTTTCGATTGATATAGCAAGTAAGATTATCGCTTTCGGTTGTGAATATTTCAATATGCATAACAAAAGGCGACCTGTATGGTTAACGAAAGATGTGTTCGAAACTGAGCTATTAAGACTTTGCTTGACGACCTATATTGTATCCCCAAAGCACGCTAGCTCAATACACGAGGACTTAGCACTTCTGTGGAATGACATTGTCTTGAAATATGAAGTTACGATTATTGATAATGACGTTATAGACGTAGTACCTCTTATATTCGGCTACATTTGGATGAAGATCAAGGGCTTATACGACAATTCCTTTGAATGGAATTCTTGTATAACTAAGGGGAAAAAATTAAACGAGTCTTTTAATACGAAGAAGTGTGCAGAGGATTTAAAACAGGACGACATTAGACATTACATTTTCGCGCCGGATACTGTAGACGCGTTATTAATAGAAATGTGGAAGCGCGATTACCTACCGCTCGTTCTAAATTCCAATTGCAATCTGTCTTTATTACACAAATACCGACATTTGAAGAGGAGGTTTATTATATTAGATGCTGAACGGAAGGTAGCCGACAAAATGCGGCCTTTACACTTTAAAGTATTTAGCACCGCGGCAGATATATACAATTATCGCGAAAGCAAGGAGTTGTTTGATAAAATATTTATTTCGTTACAAGGACGAAGACCGGTTAGTCTTTTAAGTATACTAGCAGAAAATAATGATGTAATGCATCAGCTAAGATGCTTTCACATCCTAAGTTTAATGGAACGAAAGGGGCTATTGCACAAAATCCCGAATTTTTGGGACACCACCAGTAAGGAAGTTCATATTAATGAATCCAAAGCAATAACAATCATTGGGAAAGCTGTGGATGAGCCTAGTGTAAAGTATATGACAAGATATCTAAAAAAGGCCACCCTCCAAGAATCGTTCCTTAACTTGCAAGGTAGACAAGTATACATCTTCACCGGCGAAGTGGATACCCTCAATCCTTCTATTAAAGAGCGAACAGTTGAAGGGCGTATCGATGAGATTATCGCTTGCATCAAGAGTAGACTGAAGGATAATAAATCTTCATTTGTTGTTGCTGCTGCGGATGATTCTGAAGAATACTGGCGAAGGCTTTCATCTGAATCGCTCCTGTTGTTTCAAGTTTATGTCAGAAATGGAAAGATGGAGCTATTAAGATATAAAACGTTCCCAAGTTTAAGTACCAGTATTTCGTATGAAGGAGAAGAGTTTGAGGAAAAGGATTTTTTTACGAAAACTACTATTGGTACAACGGTTGTAACCGGAGAACCGGGGATAGGGAAATCGACTTTATTACGTTCCTTGTTTAAGGCAGGCGATAGCACCGCGTACTCGTTATTTTGTGACTTGGTGGATTACCGTAACGATTTAAAGCAAGCGGATTCAAAAATGTATGAAGATCCATTAAACCATATATTAAGCAAATTTGAAGAGTTTACAATTTCGAACAGTAAATGTTCGATGTATAGAAATTTCTTACGGTCACTGTGCACCGCTTACCAAAATAAAGGCAAATTGATATTGTATATAGACTCCTTCGATGAAATTCTGCCAATTTACAAATCGGAAGTATTGAAATTCGTGAGAAGCGTTGTAGAAAGCAATATCCGCATTGTAATCGCATCTAGACTAGTTGCAGACGGACTACTTATTAACAATTTTGAGGTTCAATCAGTACGCATAGATAGGTTACATACCGCCGATATTAAAAAATATTTCCAAGACGAAGGTGTAAGTTTAGAAGAACTAGAAAACGTTCCAAGTGAATTGCTGGGGAACCCACTTTATTTAAGACTTTTAGACACCTTACATCAAGAAGGAACGTTAGTATTTAATAATATTACCAGCTTTAGGTTGTGCAAGCAGGTTATAGAACATAATATTAAATTGTATTACTTGAGACGAAACGAGCATTATGATCCTGAAACTTCTGAATCTTGGGGTCAGCGAGAAGACGTACTGGAAGTTCATAAATTGCTTGCTATTGCAACTATATTTGGTAAGGAAACCGTGCAGTACGAGAAGCTGGAAGAGGAATGTCGGATTGGGCCGATAAGGCTGGGCATTATAAATAGTTTTAGTGACGGTTATCCCGTATTTTTACATCATATATATGCTGAATTTTTAGCAGCGGAATATCTGAGCGAACATAACGATGTAGTTTTTGTTGGGAACCTGTATCAAAGAATGTTAGACGGACAAAATATCCACGTTAGACGCTTATTTGACAGTTTTCTGTGCGACGGCTTAGAACTTCATCAGGCAGTTATAGAAGAAAACTTTGAACAAGTCGAGCATTTCTGCGTAAAAAAATGCGAGCTTTTGGACACAAAGGATAAGTATGATAGAAGCGCCCTGCACTTGGCAGCGAGTTACTGTTACGCAGAGGAGGCGTTTAACACTAAAAATTGTAAAATCTTGGAAACACTAGCTCGGTACATGGAGCAAAGACGATGCGATCTAGAAGTGCGTGACCGTTTGAAGGGTTACAAATGGTACGAATACACAAAAGACAACGAAAGTTTGTTTGACGAAGCTCGTCGATTAGGTTTAACCAGAATCTTAAATTGCGTGACGTTTCCATATCTTATTACTGTCAACACAAATGAAAATCAACGACGACAAATACCGCTAGATGAAATTGTTTTTGATCCTTCTTCTTTTCTAAATTAGGAACTATCAAATTATTCAGAGCGCATTATGTTCCATCTCGTGGTAGTTGTTATCAAAGATGAATTATGCGCCACAGTTCTTAGCTAACTTTGGAGAACAACAAAAACAGATTACCAAAACATCTATTGAATAACCTTCATTGTCTGACTTCTAATGATATTTCGGTAACAAAGTAAGAATAGAAATAAATGTTTGTTGTCCCAAAGATGCAAATCCTAGAACTTGATATTTTTAATACTTGACTTGACGACTGTCGCTGCTGACGTGAATTGACAATGCGATGTATATGTTTTGTGTTTTTACCAAACCAAACCAAATAAATTACTGGAAATAGTTGGAGACTTTGATTATCCCCGCAAAACAATATTAATAGTACTTTTCTAAACAACGCAAATGTATCATCATCTGATCGAAGCTTGAATCCACAAATATGCGTGTTGCTAGCTACTTATATGCGACGAAATTCTGCCACGGCTTTAGCTAAATGTAATAATCGATATTTTTTAAATATCTACTAGAATATATAATTCTTGTTTATTATTTGTAACAAATTGAATTCCTCTACATAATACATATAAAAATTTGATTTGTTAGGTTCGAAATTCTCTCATATTAAATTTCTACTATATTGTTTTTTTTCAATTCTTTTATTTTTTTGTTGGTCTCTATTCGCCACCCTTTCCTGTAGACACCAGCACTGCAGCGTTATCCCGTTGCATACTTGGTGCAGTACGGCCTTGATAACCAGTTGGATTGGAAGAAGGAGCAAGTTTATGATTTTTCAAAGAATTTGGGAACGAGTGGATATAAGTATATTATATACGTGTAAAGTATGGTATGTATTATAATGCTTTTACGGGATCAATTACGAGCAATTTCAGAAATTTTGCCAAGGTCCTCAATTTACCGGAAATTGAAAGATGTCAATCCGGGAATGCTCCTAGACACTCTTTCGGGAAATGAAAGTTTCGATTTTTTGGTTCGATGAAAGTTTTTGGACGTAGAAATTAAACAACCACCAATATTAAATTTTGTGAACTGAAATTGATTTACTTGACAGCGATAACTTTTATACGACTAACGTATGCACTAGAACTCGTTGGGTTAATATATGTCTTTCCCACGATTGCGCTTGCCTGGAAGAATCTTTCTATAGAGATCGGGCGGCCTACCAACAGATGGACCATCATACCCGTTAGGTGTACAATGTGAAATTCGAAAAAGAGAAGTGAATGTGGCGCTGACGACAGCTAACCTCGCTGATCTTATATTATGACATTACAGTATATAACACAAAGTATGGTATAGGTCCAGGAGGCTGTCTGTGATCAGTGCCACCATCATATCTCTTCTTATCATTGCACATCGTCCACCTGACGAAGACGAGGATTCCTCGGTTGGCAGAAAGGTCGATTCATAACAGGAAATTCTTTTTTTAACCAAATATCTTTGGAACGCAAGTAGTAGGGAAATATTATAAGTCCAGGCAACGACGATTACGGGAAAAACGGACATTAACAGCCTTCGTATCTCATTCTTTCTTTCTCAAAACTTCTAAATCAATGCGGAATCTTTTTACATCGAAAATTAGTGTAAACTTCATATACAAAGCTAATTTCCTAAATTAAATATGGTTCGGTTAGAAATATATTTTATAATATATTTTTATATTTCTGATTTCTTCTCGAAAACAATATATTTTAAATGAGAAAAATTATCTAAATTGAACAATTGTTAAATTAATAAATTATTTGTGACTTTGTCTAACTGTCATCTAGGCATTTTGTCATCATATTTCCAGTTTAAAAGTGTTTATTCAAACATTTCAAATTAAAAAAATTATAATCTTTCTCACGACATTGCAACATACACAACAACAACGACAAACATTGCAATTCATACAAGGTATGATATACCTTTTTCTTGTGAGTACAGTGCGTAGAACCATTCAAAACAGTCCTGGCTAATTTTAACAAAAAGTATCGATGAATTTCGGTATATATATTTTTTATACTCATAAAAATTTTAAAAAATGATTTGCGTAGCTGAAGAAGCGGTATTCACACGTATATTGAGGTTTGTCATCAAAATTTGTTGAAGATCTTTATGACTGAGTTCTTCACTTAATAACTGAGTTATTAAGTGAAACAACGAAGGGTAGTCTTGAGGTTGGTGTGGCCGACACCCCCTTAACGGGCGATTGGGCCGCCAAAATAGTTGCCGTTGGTCTTATACCAGATTGGTCTATAAACCCACCATATTTCCTTAAATCGATGGGACACATTCGCCCACCTTTCCTTGTGAGCCCAATAGATATTCAAAAAGAACATTTTAACACATACAAATCGCTAATATACTTACATTTTTCCACTATCACGGTTAATTAAGTTTACAATTAAGAATCCATCCACAACCGAAACTAATCTACCGCAAGTATATTTGAGCTGTGGTCACTACTACAGCGCCAGTTTCTAAGGTTAAACAGAAGTCGTGAATTATCACCTCCTATATCTCCTCGCCAGTTACTAAAAGCAACATATGACATATTTTTACTTATTGCCCGTCAGTAGAAATTGACGCGACTGCCGAACTTCCAGCGCCTTACATACGAATTAAATCGCAATTAGCCGTACGATAAGCGAGATTCCGGATAATGACCATATTATTTAATTTCTTAATACCGTAAGCAGTAGTCACTTTGAAATGAAAAAAAAAAATGTAATTATATCGTAACTGATGTTTTCATGCAAACTGCGTAACAAACGTTGTTTTTGTCGTAATATTATCAAGGGGCAGGCATAATAATACAAAAGTAGCGCATCTTCACGCAACAAAGAAGTTATCTGCGCGAGATCATTTTTGAAATAATTCAAGAGCTCCTCGAGCTGATAACTTCTTTTGCGTGAAGATGCGCTACTTTTGTATTTTTGTGATGTATAACTACTTATCCTGATTACATTGCTTGATCTTAAATGATTTATTTTGACGCAATACAATGAATAACCGTCATATAGGTGTAACATACAGGCTATGTTCATCTTTTAATTTTCAATGTTGACAATATTATTTGCATAAATAGTTTGTAATTATGACTGATTTTTTTATATGAAAGCCTCAGACGTTTACCGCATCGACTTCGATTATCACAACTATTTTACATGGTTTTACCATGCAATAATGTCCTTATTTGATTTTCCCCCTAAATTAACTTGATTTTCAGTTAATGTTGCACTTTACATGCAACTGATTCAAAAATCATTGAGGATTTTGCCGTATGATCAAAAAAAAATACATTGTATTGTTTGATCAGCTCATATTTAAAGATTATACGTAAGGATCTCTATATCTCCATTTAATTACTATTTCCTTACAGGTACTTGTAAACTTCAAGGATGAATGAAAACAGATATACTTAAATAAAAATATTTCTGATTGTCTTTCAAATTGTCCGCCAGTTTAGATATTTGTCATGTATCAGACGGGTAAAACCTATCGAATGGCATGCCTATGGAAGCGCCTAAAATACTGTACTTCATTAATATTGGCCAGCTGCGTGTGAGTCGTTCCGTTCGAATTTTCCCCAGCTTTGGTTATGAATAAAGTTCGTTACTTTCCGTGCGCTTCACGAAATTAGCAGAGACTAGACAGACTCTTGTGCTGTCGATTCTCGGGGAAACTGGTAGGCAACACGAACCCAACCTCCCGAGACGAATAAGCACGAGTCTGTCTAGTTGCTGATAATTTCGTGAAGCGCGCGGAAAGTGACGAACTTAGCGCAATCAGGTAGCTGTATACGTACAATATACATGTATTCATTTACAATGAATACAACAGATCGCGAAAAATAATTTTATGACAGTTAGAAGATTGCATGGCGGATAAACAAATATTAAGATAAATTACTGGAGATATTTCTGCATTTATTTATGTAATCTATTTAATATTTAACTTTAATTGTAATCATTACAGCAAAATCCAGAACAGACACTGCTGCAACAACAAACCGCCGAAAAACTCGATACAACTAACAATAAACTAAAATGGGATTGTGATAAAAATAAAACCAAAAATTTAATTTATTTATTGCTTACGTAGGTATTTGTTATTTGTCATATGTGCGTACACTAAATATATGGGCTGGCTGAGTGGTGTACTTTAATATTTGAAAATCGGGTGTCACATACTTTTCTCCATTATTGTACCAGATTCTAAGCCCTTTCCATTGACTACTCGGCGGAAATACTTTCCCAATCTTCCATTCGCCTTCGTGAAAAACTTTGCCAATATATAGGGTGCTGCCAGCCTCCATGCCGCCAATAACATAGTCCTTTAATTTTTGTTTAGTCAATTTATTGACGTTAACGTATTCCCATGAAAAGCTCGTGTTGTACGCGTCACATAGCAGCTATAAAATAACAGCGTCGTTAGATTTCGCATTTATTCAATAGAGGATACTCACTTTAATATTCTCCTTTACCACGACACGATTTCCTTCGCATTCCGAGACAGCTTCTCTCTTTTCTGGATAAAATGTTGCTGGCAATATGCCGTTATAAGGTACTTGCGATATGTACAACCCTTCATATTCGAAAGCGTCCTTTGGGATCGTTCCTCTGTAATCTCTCCAATAGTAGTTATGTTGGTTTTCTAAATGTTGCCATGAGAACGTCAAACTTTAGCTAAATCAAAGAAATAAAAATTTTTACCTGCCAGTGTAAGGCCGATTAGATAACAGCAGTAAAAGACGATCGCGTTTCTTATCCTGCAAAAATATTGATATTTTGACTTAATGGTAGTAAATTAATAAATAAATAAATAAAAGGCGTATAGATGTCCTCCTACTAATTGAGGTGGATGCATTTTTAATTCTCTTCGTAGATATGCCTGACATATCAGGTGGTTCAAACTTTTGGAATTGGAAAATATTGTATAAATAGTAGCAAGCTAAAATTTTCTGATGCCATAATAAGCCCCATATTTTTAAAATGGGTACCCGATGCAACATCTCCTTCGTTAGTTCAAGCGGATACCTTTCATATTGTTGTTTTCATTTTTTAAATTTGGAAATAAGCCAACATAACGTCGGTTTGATACGTCTTCTTATAACAATCTTCAAATATTTACAATTTTGTTCGCAATCGCGTGAATTTACATATATTCACTTCCTTCAGAAGATCCAGAATACATGTAGATCTCACCTAAAATGTTTACAAGATAAAATTGTGTAATTGCATTTATCTGTCCACGGCGTACGAACGCTTTGGGAATGTAAAAGCTGCCGAGTATTGAACACCAAAGTTTCTTATTGATATATAAATAATAATAAATAATCCTATAAATATATAAATATACTTCTTATTATATATCGAAAATTGTTTCTTTGTTTCAATCTTAGATATTTAGCAACCAGCTATTACGCATATTATTAAATATAGCACTACTTACATGATATATGAAAACTTTCTAAAATATGACTATGTTCTTATAAGTACATGTCACTCTTATTACTATTTGGGATGATGGTTTTCTTTGCTCTACGAACGCATGTCTGTATATATGTAAGTAATAGTAACAATCATTAGTGTCTGTAAATACCATTAATGATATGATAAATGAGTTCAAAGTTCACAGTCGTATGCGCCAAGAGTACTCTTTATTCTTTCAAAGAATTTGGTTTTCTGTGTGGAGTTTACAACAACGCAGTACCCTTTATTGTTACGAAGGCTTAAAAACAATTTTATAGCGCAAGGGAAACACAATGTCGATTAAGGCATCAATGAAATATTAAATAAGTACTCCGATAATGAGACCGTTTTATGTTTGTTCTGTTTATCGCACGTGAAGTGGTTTTTTCCTCTCTAAGATTAAGATAAAGTTTTGGGCGAGGGAACTTTTGAAATTGATGATTTTCCCAAATTGATTAACTAAATTTTAGGGTTCCTGTAATTCTAGAGTGTTTCCAGAATTGTTGTTGTAAAGAAGGAAACAAGTGTTTGTTTACTTACGTTTATAACTTATAACTTTAAAGCCTGTATCTAATTGCGTAGGCCAATAAAAAGAAGTTATTTTTAACGAACGAATTTACATTTTTATTCATTGGCCCCAGTTTTTGAAATAATTTATAACAATTAAGTTTTAATTAGAATGGTATTTTTTCAATGGTTACGTCGTTTCTGGTAATTGCGACGATAAACGAGGATTTGCCGGCGTTTTCCGACATGTCCCAAGCGAGATGGTGCGCTCTCATTAGCTGAGAGTAGATGAGAGTTGTCGCCGCCAAGGATTGGCTAGGTTGGACATATATCACTGGATATTCTTTATTTGTTTAGTTGCTTGGAACTTCTTTCTTTAGTGTCAAAGAAAGAAGTTCGTATAAATATGTATGAGTCTGTACGAGATTGTCCTAACCATCTAGATGTATTCTGCTACATGTTTGATGGATATACCGCGGAAAAAACAAAGACAAAATGTCACTGATATTGTAAAGAAGGCGTATTTTTCTGATTTCGGTGTTGCAAGTGGAAAGCAGGATAAGTCTTCGGTTCCACATAAAGTGTGCAAAATATGTGTAGGATCTCTACGGCGATGGATAATAGGAAAGAGAAAGAGCTTAAACTTCGGTGTTCCAATGGCGTGGATAGAATAAAAAAGCCATAGTGACGATCGTTATTTTAGTGTTACGAGTGTAAAAGGCTTTAATCGCTATACGAAACAAATGGGAATATCTTAATTAAGAGTCGACAAGGCGACCAATACCACATGATGGAAATATACCTATACCAGTTTACACATCACAGCTTCTATTTCCGTTGACAGATGTGGAAGTGGTGCCGGAATTACAGCCTACTACAACTACTATAGTATCTAGTAATGAAACTGAGTATGAAGACAATTTAAATAGATCATCTTCCGATGTGAGGTTAGGTCAATCAAAGGCTGAAACTATTGATGGTTGTTCAATTCGCGAGCTCATTAACGACTTGAATTTCCTAAACGCTGTGACTGATGTTGAAATTTCTGCTGATAAGAAACTCGCGAAACCAAGATTTTATTTGGTTGAGTACCATATGTCGATATTCAATTATTTGAGCCTATACAAACATTACCTTCTAGATCAAATGTTTGTGAATCTTGTAGTGTTAAGCAGCATAATATCGAAAATGGAAAACAAAAACAAGGTGATCGTGCTGTGCATATGTGATAAGTGACGTTCTCTCAGAAAGTGTAAGAGCCAAGATTGTCGAAAATAGTAATCAAAGATTGGGTTACGTACCATACAAAAGCTGAAATTATTACCTGATTATCCTTAAGTTCTTGAGCATTTTTCTTGCATGTTCGAAAAAGCGGATGTTATTTCTGCTAAAGAAGTTATACAATAGCACCATCTCTCAGAGTAGTCAGGGGAATATTCCAGGACCTCCGTACTACTTTCTTAACGTAGAACGGAGGTCTTGTAGGAGATCACTCCGAGGTTATACTTCTCTTTTGTTTCAAATAGTTGGTGCTGGTAGTCAACAATAATTTTAGCAGTATTTATGTTTTATAGCCTTTAGTCATATCAAGTAAAGCAATATCGCTGCTTCTTTTGCGTGTTCATTCCTGTAATTTTTTCTACATTCTATTGTATTAATTTCCATAAATATAAAATATTTTTGTTGAACATCAAAATATTAACATAGAATCTATATATAGGGTTGGTTGCATTTAAACGAGGCTATTAAAGAGATTAGAGATAATTTGTTTAATATTTTATTATAATTTATATTTCAAATGTAATAATAATTGCTATAATAATTGCATTTTTAGAATTTCTGGCCTTGATACGTTTCTGTATATAAACTCGTTTGTTTTAAGCACCGGCACTGAAGCGAAATGTATCGGTCGGTAACTTTTTCAGCAGCTGAAAATCGTCTGTGACATATTTGTCGCCGCTGTTGTACCATATTCTGAGACCTTTCCATCGGCTAGTTCGAGGAAACACTTTCCCAATTTTCCACTCGCCTTCGTGGAAAACTTTACCGATATATAACTTGCTACCGTCTTCTACACCTCCGACAACGTAGTCTTGCAGCATATCTTCGGTTAATCTATTCACATTAACCCATTCCCAGTCAAAAGCTTCAGTAAGCTCATCACATAAAATCTAAAAGAAGATAGAAATGGTCCTTTTTTATCTTGGGTACTAATCAACGGTCTTACACATATGAATTGGAAATTACTAGATGGAATAGTACATAAATGACAAAAAGCAGGCAAACGATATTGTATCTTAGCAATTTTTGTAGACCTTATTTTTCATCGAGATTATTTGATCTATATTCGTAGTTTATTGCAATTAAACAATTAATAATATAGATAGCTATATTACGTTATATGTTGACAATTAGTAGAATATTGCTTTGCAATGTTCGCATATTTGTGCCTTTACTTTTTCCAACAGCTCGAGCTAATAATTGTAGGAGGCGCCAGTTGACGATGAGTTAATATTACCCCGCCAACTGGCGATGCACAATTATTCGCCTATTCGCCACGGGGATGGATTTTAATACTGATCCTCTGCATCTAATAGTTTCCAATAGAATTATTAGCACTTACCTTAATTCCTCGCGTCATTACCACCCGTCTCCCGAAACATTCAGAGACCGCTTCCTTTTTGCCTGAATATAAGGTTGCAGGTAATAACCCATTGTACGAAATTTGTGCTATATATAAATCTTCGAATCTAACTGCGTCATCCGGTATGGTACCTGTGTAATCTCTCCAGAAGTAAGAATGTTTATCGTCTAAATACAAGAGAAAATGTAGCTGTTTAAATGTGCCCTATCAATTAAAATTGTTTATGTGTATTACCTGCTAACGCTAAGTACAATAGACAAGAATAATAAATGAGGACGCTGTTTCTTGCCCTAGAAAATATTAGGATGTACTGCAAATAACTTGTAACACGTTTAAAATAAATATTATGCGGGAAAGGAACAAAGTTCTTTCAAACAACATTTTTCTTTATAAAAGAATTTTAGAAACACTTTCAAATAGTTTTTAACGAAGAATAAATAATTACTTACATGTTATTGAGGCCACAAAGAACAATGAAGTAGTATTCAATTTATATACATCAGTAATTTTACCAACAAATTGGAACACCAGTGTTATCGTATTGTATTATATATACGTCTTAAGTATGCAGATGCGCCTGATTAAATAGATATGGTGAATCCAAAAAGTTTAAAGGTTAGAATAAACAATCAGGCCGAATATGAGCTGTATTGCTAATAAACATACGTACTTGTATAAAAAAACAAGGCACGGCGGAAAACTTAATTCTATTTAAAACCTTTTTAAATGATGTAGCATTAAAATGTGATAATGGATCAAAATTAGGGGGTGAAGTGCGAGGCATGATATCGAGATTTTTAACTAAGCCGCATCTACCTACCGTACTGTGGGCCCCATCTGGTGTTTATGCAAGAGCAAACGAACTTTTGATGCCGCTTTGCTTTTGATGCCGGCGAAGGTCGTAGGTCGCAATGAAAAGTTGTTGGCTCAACAACGTTCCAAACGGAAGAAGGATAATCCAAACTTGGCGATTGGCGGCATATTCGATCGTATCGATGTATTCGTTCAGGAGTTATGGTCGTTTTAAGTTTTCGTAGCGAATTTCAGGGCTTTCCCATAGAAAATTAAGCTTAAAGTTGATTGCGGTCAAGAAAAACCTTGTACCTCCGGTTTGGATGATACGAATTAGCTGGTAGTAAAGTTCTGATCTTATATTGGCTGCTCGAAATAGCAAAATGACTTATCCAAAAATATCTTAACTGCTGTTAACTGCTAAAACTCGCGAGAACCTTTATTCAAGCGGACGGAATATAACGTAATATAAAATATTATTGTTCTCATTGTCATATGGTATTGTAACAATAAGCAGTAACTTACGTTTTCATTCTTTTTCTTCTACTTTTCGTCTTTGATTGAGTGCACTTCAAAAAAATCATAGCATACAGCAAACTAATAGGTTTCTTATTAAATTCTGATTATGTTTCTTATGTTCTTATCAGGAACGTCTATGATCACATTACATTGCGCTAAATAAAACAAGTCTGTTTACAATCGTGATGAAATGCCAGAATTCAAATAACAGTACCAGGTTATTTAAATACTGTAAATATAACGTAAGAAAATTGAAACTGAAAGGACAATTTAAACAAGTGTATGTAAAGTACATAAGTATACCTAAGATACAAAGTAAGTCGTATTTGGAAAATCAATGGAGGGGGCCAAAAATAAAATGTATTGTGCGATTTATTTCTGAATCCTACTCTAAACTCAATCAAATCCAACAATGCACAAACTAATACATAACATAAACAGCGAAATATCATAGCCAATCACAATAAACAATGCCAAGTTCAATTATAGGCAGCTGCACGTAATTATGTATTTCCCAGCAAGATAGCAAACATCAGCCACACAAGAAAAACTCAGCAAATGAGATTCTGTGGCCGTCAAAAAGCAAACATGACATTCAACATTCCACCGATAGTTACCTTTCTATATAGATATATTGGACATTTCAGACTAATTATCTTGTAGAATAAGCAATAACCTTTTATCCTTCACATTCTACCAGTTCGAGAAATACGAAGAAAAAATATCTTCAAATACCTAAAAGATTATTAGAGATTAAATTATCGATGTGAAGTCACCAATATTATATTTGTTTTGACAACGTTTGCGTGTTTTAATCCAAATTTCTTTTTATAGTCGTGTTGAGCAATATTCGAAGATCGTTTTAGCAAAATATAAAAGTGACAATCTTTTGTAACAATTTCCATTACCAATCAAAGTTGGCCCTCCCGCAATCGCGCTGTCGTAAACGTTATTTATATATTAATATTTCCCAAGTGACAATGACAACTTTCATAAAAAATGGATAGTAATACCTTGTTAAGGACACAATTACCTGGAAACTTTTACTTATTTTTCTTTTTCAATCTGAAATAGCGTACTTTTTGGAGTTACAAAAATAAATTCCTCGAAGTTGATTATTATTCGTTAATTCTTCCTAAATTAGCAAAATTCGACATCAAAGTTTTCTGCTGATGAAGTAATTATTACGAAATTCGTTGGTGTTCATGTTTAGTTTACGCAATTATGTGTACCTCATAAAAACATTTAAAAAACTAATTAGAAATAAAAGCAAAATACAAAGAAAATATTACTTTCAAGGGTTATTTAGAAGAAACAACGCACGTTAAAGGATGGGTTCCAGAAAAGACCTCGAACCTCATATTTAAAAAGAAAATAATAAAAAGGAAATTTTGGAGATTACATTAGCGTTTGCATAAGACAATTAATGCAAATTTCATGCCTAGGTTAACACCAACCAGTTGATGTGACTTGCATTTGCAGAAAAATATTTTTTTGTTTAATAATAGCGTTTGCTAATTGATATGGCAAATGCACTTTTTGAAGCCGTCACATTTAATTGTATTCATCAATAATGGCCAAAGAGTCCAAACGATGTGCCCGAGCATTGGCGAGTTTATCAGAATAACAGTGCGCTTATTTAAAAATAAATATATTGAATCACTTTACAAAACGTTAAGAAAAAACATAAATAACTTACCTAACATGTTTACATTGTTGCAGAAATATCCGGATGTGCGCGATGGTCGGGCACATCGTTTGGACTCTTTAAATTAATGGCACTCAACTTAGAGATGTGAATAATGAGAGAGGCATTCGTCATACATACCTCAATTGTATACGTCCTAAGAGCTATAGCTTCGTTTATGTTTCTATTATTCCTCAATAGTATACGCGAAATGTGTGTTGCTTCGCATTGCGCGCGCCTCGTTATTAATTGATACCAATACCAGCGGCCATGGTTAAAAGATATTAAAATAATCGGTTTCATAGAAATCGTCTTGGTCGATAAATGTTTGCTGATTGGCGTTACATTGCCTTATTCTTCTAAGCGAAATTGAATCGTTCGGCTTCTGTTAGAGGACGTACACTTATTCCATTTATATTTTGGACTGCATTTATTGCATCCGATTCTCAGAACGAGATTAACAATGTAATCGCGTCAAGCGGTTAATAATATTTGTCTTTGGTAATATCAATTAATAAACAATTACCTCTAATACAGACTGAAATACGTAAATCAAAATAATAAAAACACTGGCTTTCGTATAAAAGAAGGAAGAAATATAAGGGAATGATTTTATTTTCCGAAATATTCCTTGTCCGTGAATTTGTACGTTTTTCAATTCCATCTTAATTACAAAATACAATAAAAAAAACACGTCTTTTTTTTATTTGTTTTTTTAGTTATAATGTCATCCAAAAAACAAAAATAAAACAAATTTCGTAAAATAACAAAATTAACACTATTAAATTAGATGTTTAAAACGCCACTCATTGACTTCTTGGCAGTAAGATGGTCTATTTACAAAATTCATCTAAGACGTTATTAATAGCATTTCGTTGTCGTTCGTCAGGCGTGAAGGACTTACTTTAGGAATTTTTGGACCTCCTTTTATCGCCTACTACCCCCACCCTCCTATCCTCTTCCTTTTGGACAGGAAGCCGTAGTACCGCGGGACTTAAACGCCTATGTTTAAAGTGAAATTTTCCACACCTTGTAGTTCTAGCAGTACTGTCTGTGAATAGAGCCGCCCGTGTTCAATAAACAGCCGGGGCTGTTCCATCTATCTTAATGGTGCCATCTGTTGTTGATGGATATAACTACAAAAATAACCAGCAGCCATTTAAATATATATATTCTTATTAGGAATTTTACAAAATTAATAGAGACTAAATGAAAAATAAAACTATTTTATTTGTGAATAAATTACAAATTTTCCATATTTATGAAAATTATCAAAAATTTAGAGGAATGTGTAAAAGACTAAACAATTAATAGTTACATTCTCATTCGAATAGCTTCTTGTTTGAGTAATTCTATAAGAAAATTTTCTAATTTCGAATATAGTGAAAAAACAAATTTTTAATTTTTAGTTTTATTTATTAAAAAATAATAAGGTTAAGATTTTATTCGAATTTTCATAAAAATATGACATTCTAAATTCAAACTCTTCAATTTCAGATTCATTCCGTTTATTTCTTTCGCAACGTCACATATTTCTGTTAAATGAGGTGTACATAACTAGAGAATGCAAGGAAAAAACTAAGCAACATTGACATGGTGATAGAATGAATAAGTAGTACTTGAACCTTGTACATCAAAGAAATTAAAATGGAGGTTTGCTTTATTTGTAATTTTATGTAAAACTCCTACGCCAAGCTTCATTTGTATCTTTATCGAAGACAACCGCAAAAAGGAATAAAAAAAGTCCTTGACAAGACACAAGCAAATGGAAGGAATACGCGCCTACCAGCGACAGCCACGGCCATTGTGACGCGATTGCGAAGATACAAACCCACGGCAAGCCGAATAGAAAGGGGAGTATAATTGTTGCCGTCCATCTAGCTTTTTTGGTGTTCGCATTTGTATAGTTTTCGCGCCATATTTTCTTCATTATTATGATATAGATTGTTGAATTATGTAGTATTACGGCAGATACAGGCAATGCAACGTAGTATAGAAATATATCGTTATTATCAATGCACCAATTGCATCTCAAGCAGTGCCAATAGCTAACGACACCTTTTATAATGATTACCCCGGGTACTAACCAGCCTGTCAGCATGGATTTTATAACGCCCAATTCATGGCTTACGAAAACCTTAACTAATTTAACGTATTGAATGTGACTGATCATTAACGTCCAAGAAAATTGCACTAGTATGGCGTAACAGAAGAGCAAATAAACAACTTGTGTTATCGCTTCGCTGTCTAGTAGAAGAAACGCAAGTTGAAATGTAGAGACGATAGAAAGTTGAACTGTGAAGTACCTCTTCCTATACCAATGCTTGATATATACGGATGAAACAAATATGGTTGTGATTCCTATTATTGAAAAGGAGCAGCAAATAAATGTGATCGCATTTAATGCAACAGCGTGGCTTAAATATATCTTTCTATATAACGGATTCATATACACAGCAATTTGAGAACTTATACGTAATTTTGTGGTAACCTGTTGGATAATTTGCGCGTCGGGAAGACTCCCGTTAGAGATCAACTGGTACACGCGCACATCACAACTGTTATCGCATTGGTTGTTCGAAGGCTGCGTAATCGTCACGAATGTCCAGGAATAGTCTTGCAATGAAACCGACGACCAATACCCTTGAGTACGTCGCCAAGAAATATCGTTTATAATTTTAAGGTAGATCGTAAGATTAACCGGCGCCTCGCATTCCAGGCATCGTACGCCTAGGATTCTGCTTTGGGAAAAACGATATCTTTCTGTGGAAAACACGTACTTAAAGATCACTACGAACTCGATTTTAGTGAATCGTACCGTATCCGATTTATATACCGCAATTTCGACGTCGTTATCAGAGGAATAGTCTTCTGTTCTATTGGCAAATGTTAACTGCCAGCTAAAATGGTCCTTAGACGTCTGGCGTTTGTAATTATGCAAGACGAACCCTGTTATTCCTCCCAAATTTGAATTGTAATCAAGTTCGAAGTAGAAGAAGTTATCGCGAATTAATGGAGAACCACCCCCGTAGTGAAACAAACTTAGATATTGAGCTAAGAAATTTATTTGAGTGCACGCTTTCCCTTGCGTTGCAATCAAATTCAAAGCCATCTCGAGCAATTCCAGAAGAAACGTGTAATTGTTTCTTCCTTCTAACGCGGTGAATATAAAAAGATCCGCAAGTGAAGTGTTACTGTTACTGCTGTCAATCGAAAAGTTGCAATAAGTTAAATTGTATAAACATTTTCTGTATTCCTGGTACAGGATTTCGGTTCTGTTGGATATAGCATGATCTTCAAAACAATTGAAGTTTGGACAAATGTATCTTGGGGAAATAAGCGCATCATTAGCGCTAGATAAATTGTTATTTCTTAGGTTTATTAGCATTGATACGTTGATTAAGCAATATTCTCTCTTTCTGGATTCAAAATGTTGAGTGTCACCATTAGCAAAATATAGGAACCTACTTAAAATACACGATCGAGCTGAATAATTGCGCGAGTCGAAGTAGTTGGTGCCGAAAGAGCTCCAGCTATTCACAGTCCCGTCGTAAAGAGATAAGAATGGCAAATAGTTATGTTTACAGAATCCAGGAATTGAGATTCCAACAAACTGTTCGATGTTGTCGGGACTATCTAGTAATTTTCGTAATTTCATATCTTCCAGTACAAATAACAAGATTACGCGTAGTTCTTTGCGATCTTCGTTCGATACGATACTATTTAAAAAGTTGAGCGGAATATAGGCAACCATTCTAACGTTTGTAGTATTAATGTTGTTAAATTTCTGATTTGCATATATTTCACTGATGTAGACATTGCTCGCAGAATTGCGGCTGTCGTGTATAGCATAACCGGTAATATTGGTACGTAAGGGATTCCACACCTTTAAAACGTAATTACGGTCAGTTACTACCGAATTGATTTTGAGACGCGTTAGGAAATGTTCAAGTACGAAAAGGGAATGTCGTGGAAATTTCAACGTCCAAACATCCCGTATGATCCTTATTACGTCATGATGTGCATTAACCGTCAGTTTACTAGCCACAAGTCCTACACATTTTGCAAATAGTAAGTGGTCGATGTAGTGCTCCATTTTAACTTGAGCGACGAGGCTGTGTAAATCGGCTACTGTTGATATTTCTTCGGCTTCCTTGTAGTTCTTGTATATCGCACAAAGAACGTATGTAACGACAGTTATGTTTTGGGGATGAACACAGTAAGGTACGTCCATTTCACGTGGTATACAGTAAAATTCAGTATCATTCGTTTTATTTTCAAATATTTCCTGTATATCTCTGTACGTTTTTATTCGACTTTCTTCTGATAAAACTGGCAAATAATGGTAAGGCGCCAAAATCTGTAAAAGACAAGAGTTCTAGAAAGGTTTGCTTAGGGAAGAATGTACGAGATGAATGAAGATTATCCAATCGAAAAATTCTTTGTGGGGGTTTCGTTTTTTTTTTTGTTAATTGTTAATGGGTGCGTACGCTAAATTTAAATTAATAAGAAACATTGTAAGTCGAATCTCCGCGAGTTCGGATGAAGATTCTTCAAAGAGATCTTTTTCCTTTTGTTACGAGGTCCGATTTAGGGCATGGTCCAAGATCATATTGAAACCTATACGGCGTCTTATTAGTTCGTACCTACATAAAACTCTTGTTCTTTTTAACACGTTATGACATCTAGATTGGACATAAAAGGATCTAACATAGATGTGTTTATATGGTTCTGATGAAATGTACACAATATTTAAAAAAATATATATTTATTTTTAATTGCTTGGATTTGTATGTGAGACGGTTTACATATGATTGCGAGGCGAGATAGCTGATACCGCGTGTACAACATTTAACCCAGTTAGATGCATCATTTCAATGTGATTGGTGTTCAGTTTGACACTTCATGATGAGCAAACTACGTTTTTAGTCTTACATTTTGATTCTATTATTGTTGTCTGTTATTGTTTCTAGGCATTTTCTGACGTATTCTGTTTATATACATCCATGGTATATAAACAATGGCCTATCGGAATATTCACATGTGCGGTTTTCCAAAGCGCTACCAATGTCGTCATTTCGTTGTTAAGCAGTCAGAGAACTGCTCCAGGGATGGTTTAGGGAATAGTGTCGCTGCTTCCTGAACGGCAGGCATGCGTTTCTTTGGCACTAGAGGGCGTCAAGAAATGTGCGGTATTAACTGTGAGGCAACAGCGGCAGAAGGTAGAGATAAAAAAATACTCTCGAAACCATGCTGGTGACGTCGGGTAGAAAAAGACATGCCCGTATGTTGGTGTATTTTCTTTTCGTTCTCTCGTTTTGTTGTGTTTGCCGTGTGAATTATTCCATCAATTCCACGAGGAAGCTAACATATCTTAGCATTGTATATTTTTGGTTATTATACTTTTATTTTTAGGGAAGACGGACTTACGGTGCACTGTGTTTATTGTCTATGTTTATTATGTATTGTGATCATTCCCGTGGGTTGTGTCTTCGTATTGGCTGGGCGCCTGGATACTCGCTATGTAAGATTGTCAATTCTCTGGAAGAAAATCTCTTGTGGACATAGAGCTGCATTTATCATGAAGGAGATGCTTAATGCACTTGTCTCGTACAGTTTGTATGAAGTGGAGTTTTGGAGCTGTCTCTTTTGGTTTTCATTTAAGCAGAGCGGCCTTCTAGTTAGGGGGAAAGTTCGTAGCTGCTTACAAGGCGAGTATTTCTAATATAACCATCTTCTATTATCTGCTGGAAATGCAGGAGGTAATTAATATAAAACTTGAAGTTACTGTCTGTCTGTATAGGTCTGTTATAAGTGTCCAAGATATTTACAAGAATTGAAAAATTGTGCGAATTTTTCATGGAAATCTGAATTTTCGGGTTGGCAGTGCTTCTACTGACCAAAATTCACCGCTTCTCTGAAGCTCCCTCAGTAAAGAATACTAGAATCAAGGTGTTGATAACGAAATATTACGCTCACATACAGTGTTTGTAAATGTTATCGTCAGCAAGTTATTAGATTATTTTGTGTACATTTTCATGCCCGACGCTATCAATACGTAAAATAGTACTTATAAGGAGGTATGACTTGAAAACTACATTCTCGACAAAGGAAGGTTAAATTTGATATATCCAAAGTAAACATGTCGCATATTATTGAATCCATAATATGCGACATACAAGCGGGCAAAAAATTTATATTTTAACATTTAATGCTCTGGCTATTTTACTAACCATTTCAAAACCGAACTACACTGCTTTAATGAAAATATGTGTATATGTATTTTTATTAAATTACTTATATTTACTTATGTTATAAAGAATCAAAAACAAGGAAGAAAAGAACCAAAGAAAAATATAATACAGAAATAGTAAATAGAGTTACATTCATTTTCGAATACTTTTATTTAGTTCATCTAGCATCTCTTTTTAATATCGGTGATGTGTGTCAGACTCTGCTGAGTACATTAAATTAAATGACTCGATATTTCGTCGATATAAAAGCGTTCTGAATACTTCAAGATACTTTTGGGGAAATTGACAACACGATGAGCGAGATTACAAGCACAAATATCGATTACCGCAACCTTAATAGATAACGGTAATAACGGCAATAAAGAAAAGCGATTGAATAACGATTAAAGATATTTTAGAGTGTACGGGTTAGATTTATTTTAATTAAATTTAAAACTATCTTTCTTACGAAATTTTTCAGTTTAAGTACAAATACAAATTCGAACAATAATCCCTGCCGATAGCTATGTTTTTGAATACGAACTTTTAAATTAAACTTGGTCAAAATATTTAATTTTCAATACCTGTACACTCTGGTACCTTCCAAAATTGTTATTTTTTTTTTGAAGTCCGATTTTTCTGATATCCGTAACTTCCAACCAGCTCCGATCTATAAGAATCAATCTTCCTCGCCGAGATCCTTGTGAGATGGACGGTAATTTTTACTGTTGCGATGCTCAAAAAAGTAAGCGTGATTTCTTAATTTTTTTGTGATCGTCCGTAAAGTCCGATAATAATGTTTAAATTTGAAAGTTTTAATCGAGAAACTTACAAAAAATTGTCGTTATCGGAAAACCTGTTTATTCCTCTTAATTATTTGAAAAATGTTCATTCGAGTTCGTTCAAGTTTTAACAATGCATTTTACTTGTTCATAGAACATTCCAAAACCGTCAAATAATGTAGTTAACTTAATCACGTTTTGTTCCAGTGAAGTGTTCAACGTTTAGTCAACATTTCTAAATTGAATGAAAGAAAAAGATGTTTGCCTGAAATAAGTATCATACTTGTTAAAAAAAAAATAATTATATATTTGATAAAATCATTTGAAATACTTCGTACAACAAACTGATTTCTTAACTAAAGTGTGCGATTATCTATATTCAATAAGCCCGTCGATAATAATTAAGCTTCATCAGTGTCATTATAACAACGCAGTTGTGATAATGACACAATGATTTACAGTATTTATAGCGTTCTCTGTAGAAACATTGAAACTACATGCTACGAATAGGACAATCTTCCGTAAAAATGTTCATCCATTAAATTGATATTTCTAAGGTAATATGATAATTCTTAGATACTTACAATTTCTGTGGATATTTTTTGAAATGCTTGGCACTCCAGTAAGGAGAATAGTATAATTTGCTTCAACCAAGTCATTTTCAAATTAGCTTTCAACTGGAGCGTAAACACGTGACTGCCTGTAATTATTTTATTAGATATTTTTTAATTACGATCATAATGCTGCTGTTAGTGTAATCTGCTAATTAATTAATTAAAAAAAATAGTTTCCCAATCATAACGAATAAAATAGTTCCTAATTGTTTCCTATTACGATAATACCGTTTGTTTCCTCTTGTTGAATTTTGTTCGTGGTCGTTCTATATAGATACTCCCCTTAATTAGCAAGACGAAGACAAAGACGTATCTACGAAATAGACTCATATAACATACAACATATCAAGGGATTCGTTAGTTAAAAGTTTTAATGGATGCTGTTATGAACGGAACAAATATGTTGAAATATTTAATAATAACATATTCATTTAAAATATTCTGTACACATTGCAAATAGATAGTTTCAATAAGGGGATATTTACGATCATGTTGAAATGTTAGCATTTGTATGGCTCTTATTGAAATTAAATATTTGAGAACGTCACGAAGATTAGCTTTTGTGAAATAAAATGAAAGATCATGCGCATCATATCCTCATCCTTGTTATTATCGTTTAATAAATTTTATACAAGATGTTCACAAACTATTTCCATATGCAGATATTTTCAAACTGAAAAAAAAAAACTCATTGTGTCCAAATAGACCACGATATCTCTAACTACACTGTTAGGCCGGAAAGAAAATTCCAAGCAGATCCGTATTTGGGTTTTCAGGATATTAACGAAACTTTCTTTAAACTGCCATGCAATGAGCATTCGTTTTGTAATCTTTATTAGAAAAGTAGCGCTGTTCGACTACTACTTAACAGCTTTTGATGCCACGCATTTAGATAGTACAATGTCAATATAAAGAAAATAAATCTTGTAACTTTAGTTTAACATCTCAAAAGGTGTTTTACTGTATCTAAGTTGTCACACTGAAATTTACTTTTCCATCGGAAATTGGCGTTGAGACGAAAACTAAGGTACGAATAACCGATATCGGAATGTCTTTTTTCAGTGTGACAGCTTAAAGAGAGAAGGGAAAACAAGGAAAATTTGATTAGCAGATAGATTAAAAAATATATTTACTTTATGTTTAACAAACATTTACATTACTTACATTTTATCAGATAATTAATTCCTGAATTCCTACAACATTTCCCCAGTTTATTAATTAAACGATGCTATCTCTTTCTGGACGATCTACGTTAGTCCTCCCGTTCACCTTCCTCAGTAGCTCTAAACTAACAACGATAACGAACAAGACAAATCCTTGAAGTGGAATTACGATATACTCAAACACATAACGGATCCACATCAGATGTCGTCCGGATGCGAACATCAGCGCGACCGGAAGCCAAAGAATGCAGAAAACGGGCATTATGAGAATCGCTCTAATATTAGCCCTTTTCGAATTATTATTCGCTATAAATTTACGACGAGATATCTTTATTTTAATTGCAACAAGGATAATTAGATTACCGAGACAAATAATAAGAAATGGCAAAACAACGAACTCGAGAAATATACTCTCGCCATCAAAACATAAACCGCATTCCCTACATTCAGCGTTCGCCACTTTGTATAAAAGTATAACTAACACTGGTAAGAACCATCCTATAACGACAGCAACGGATTTATTCATGCTGCAAGTAACCTTCACGAAAGTAATATAGTTGGTGTAAGTGTACATCAGTATCCAAGTAATTTGCGAGAGATACCCGTAATAAAACACGTGACGCACTAGAGACTGCGAAAAAAGCGGCGATAAAAGAAACGATACGTATTGATATAGTAAAGCTATAGTTATGTGGATGGTGTAAAACTTTTGCCGGTACCAGTTATTGTATAACGTTAGAGACATTATATTCAATATACCAAGAACTGATGCGACATTAAAAAGATGCGATAACGATTGAAATAGTTCAAAATGTTGGAATTTAAACTCATGAATGCTGTTCGACCATAAATTATTCAAGAATCTCACACCATGATCGGTATTATTTCCGTTCGTTGCTGGTGAAGGTCTCGGAAAAATCAGCAACTGGGCCTCAGAGTCGCATGTGTTATTACCAGAAATACAAAGCAACGTTAGCATATCTTTATCTGGGTTAAATCCAAACCAATAGCCCCAACCACGTCGTTTGCCACTCGTGACTCTCAGAAACACGAGGAAATGAACACTTTGGCACCAGTCGCACGTAATCTTTACTGCGACGACCATACTTCGGCAGGTGTATTCCGATAATGTACCCGAGTCGATTATAAAAAACTTAATATTAGAATTAAATGATAAAGACCGTTGTAGGATAACCATTACGTCAATATCTGCGGCGGGCGGATAACCTATACTACTAAAATTCTTCTTCGAAATTGGCGTAAGTTCTCTCGATCGACAAATAAATCCATCACTTACTTCTGGATTTAATACGCTGTAGTAGTAGGAACGCTGCGATTTAAATTTAACATATCTTCCTGAATAATTAAGCGAATCTAGAATAACGCTTAGGTACGTCAATTGCCGATCGGCGACCTTGATCGTAGAAATTAAACTTTTCGTAAGCTGTATGAATTCAGTGTAAGGACTGCCCTTTAAATGTAATATGTTTGCCTTCAAGAGAATCGAAGTGAAACTTTCATTATGAAAGGAAAACGAATTCGGACACTCTTGTTTATCGTACTCGCACCTTACGTATCCATCATAAAGTAAAGAGATCTCCCTGGATGTAGAATAGCCGCCGGAGCAACTATCACTGTAGTTTATATAATAATTTCCGGGAGATTCCGAAGAACAGTACGAATTAAATATTTTGAAGTAGCTCTTTGTGCAAAAGTACGGCAAGAAGATCGGTTCGTTTATTGGTGATAACCACGAGATATTTTTAAAAGACCGAGGATCGAGCGCAGTAACTAGGCAGTAGTTTTTCCTTCTTGACTCAAATTCGTATCGCCCGTTTCTACTAAAATAAGACATCCTGTTTAAGATGCATTGGTAGCCAGGATAATCCAGCATATCAAAGTAATCCTCGCCGAATTGCGTCCATGCTTTCGAGTGGTTCACAAAAGGAGGAAAGAAAACGTTCAATAGAGGTAAATAGTTTCTTTTACAAAATCCTGGAAGTGCGATACCGATCAAATAGTCAAGGGTATCTGGCGTTTGGAATACTCTCCTTAATTCATTATTGAGAAATATAAATATGATTGCAACTCGTGTATTTCTTCGCACTTCAGGCGACGATTGGTAGGTTATGTTATTTAAAAATTCAACGGGAACATACACAGATATCAACGATTCCGTTATCTTAGCATTTGATAGAGATTGATTCGTTAAAATTTCTTTAAGGGTAATCCCAGAGCTAGCGTTTCGATATAAACTAAATCCGTTGACATTATTCTGGAAGGGATACCACACCTTCAACACGTAATTTGAACTTACCACTGTTACTGCATCGTTAACATTCACTAGAATATTATTTACAGATTCGAGCACGGGAGATGTTTCAATGATATTGTTTAGAAATGTTTCATAGTTTTCGACGGCTAATTTACGGGCGATCACTGCCAGGCATTCTAAAAACAATAACTTATCAATATTCGCGTGTATCCTATTCTCCGCGAGGAAATCGTTAAAATCTGACATCGTAGTAATTCGTGCCACACCATCAAATCTTCGATGGAAATTGTATAAATTTATGGTTGTCGCTGTAATGTCGTGCACCGTTATACACGTGAATGTTCCATCGATCTTCTTACACGACAAGAAACCTTGGTGCATTTTCATTCCCAAGATGTCGATAATTGCGTTGAATACTCTGATTTTCTTCTCAATAGTCAGAATTGGTATTCCGATATCCTAAAATGTGTATTTGATTGAATGCTACCTTTTGTCTTCTCGTCTTGTATTGAAACAACACTATTTTGTTTTAATTTAACACAAAGATTCCGGCAAATATAATGCAATGCAGCAGTTCGACAATCCGTGGCTACATAACACGAACGGCTAAAGCTAACGGCTCGGTTAGCTTCCAAATTTAATGTATGTACATTTAAGACATACATATTACATATTAGTTATTTGTCTTATGAAAATGGGTTCGTGTTGCCCGCAGGTTTTCCCCGAGAGTTGGCGAAACTCGAATCTGTGTAGTCTTTGCTAATTTTGTGAAACGTGCGGAAAGTAGCGAGCTTCAGTTGTTTGCACATTAGAATGGCTCTAAATAGTGTTGCTCCAGCATAAAACGATGTTGACGTAACATTAAATATGAATATAATGTTGTATATTATGCACACAACTAAAAATGTGTTGAGCCGATACCTTTCGCGTATCATGGCTACTCATGCAAAATTCAATAAATGTGATGCTGAATCTAATTAAAATGTTATAGAAAATGCTGAATTCTAACTTTTGCAGCAATTACTATTTTAATGGCTACCAGTATTTGTATTTTTTAGATAAATAAATTATTTACATTTACTCTTTTTATTGTTTTTTTTTATTTATTTAATTACTCTATACCTACTTTAAGTGAGGAAATTACTATCCATATATTATAAAATAGTATTGTATATACTTACGTTTTGTAAAGTTGTTACAATTACCAATATTAATGCTAATACAACTCCAACGAGCTTCATATTTAGTAGAATATCTTCTATCCGCTTATAAATATAGATCATCAGTGTTTAGTAACCATCAAAAAGCTTATACGTGCGCGTATGCTTTAACGTTTATCAAAATATCATCTCGTTATTTATAATTAACGATTAAAGTAAGGTGATTATGCCAACAAAATTGGTTCTGTTAATAAGTTGAATTATACGCGGTTAACCAAAAGATAATCTCGTTTGCCCTGAGAATGAAAGAACAATGCTCAGCTAACATTTTGTAGACTTTCAAATTTTTATATTGATTTAAGCGATCAACCTGACACTAACTACATTGAAAAAGTAACTTTGTAAAATTATTTGAAAATTTATGCGAATTCGTGACCTTAAACTTTTACAATTTTTTTTTCTTTTAAACTTTTACAAGGTTTGATAAAGATATTGTAATTTTTAAATATGTAAAGTTACAAGATGAAGTAAATTTACAACCATTTTGTAAATAATGGAATATGGAAAGTTGCATGTAAAAAGTGATTTTGCTAATCCATTGTAATCAAAATCAATTGTACTCAAAAAGGAGACCGAAGTAAAAACGTACTTATACAATAAGAGATACCATTTCAAAGCTTTCAGTTTCATAACTCATATGTGAACATTTAGAAGCTTTAATTTATAACCACAAATTGTTTTGTAAACGTAATGCTTAATACTGGATTTTTTTAATATATGACACTGAAAACTTAAAATGGCAAATTTGGTATATATATGTAAGTTCGTTTTACCGCAGCATCTCATACATATCCATTCATAGTTTCACATATTTTTTTCAAATACAATACAATTAGCAAGCGGTTTGGCCGGCACGAATTTTTCTCAGTATGTTCTAGTTCGCTAAAACATACTGAGACTCAGAAGGTTAGAAGACTCTTCTGACCTAATTGACGATGAAAGCTTCGATATCTTCAAACTGTGTTTGCAGACTCTCGGTCATGCTACGGAATTGTTCGAAAGCCCTATCTAAATCACCGTCGATGCTCTTTATGAAACAAACGAACGGAGAATCTTCGGTAGTATCGCCATTGTACCCTCTGTTGCAATTTCTTGACATTCGGCTTACCTTTGATATCGTTTATTTAAATTTGAAATTGTCTAATCCTGATTTAAGGGTATCTTTGATGTAAGAGTAGTTATTGAGTATTATTGTTTTATATTTACGATATATTTTCTTTAGTGATACATGTAACTTGTTGTAGATAGTGGCAACACGAACAACAATAAGAAAGCAAATTTAATGAAATAGGTGGCAGTTTGAACAAAAAGGAAGCTTTCTATATTTACTAACACAATATTTCGCTTTTTACTTAGAACTTCATCAGCAATGTAAACTACAGTTGTGGCTGAAGTTGTGGTTACATACTCTTACCATTTTAAAATAATTTCAAAACAAGATTTTAACATTATGCAGGAATGGAAGAAAAATAATTAGAATATCACACTGTAAAACTTCTGGAACTTTTTTTTTTAAACGGAAAATTGGAAAATCATTTCGAGTTTATTATCTAAAATAAGCGAAAAGGAAAAAAGCCACAGTTGCCTAGAAAACAAATATACAGGGTTTTCCAAAAGATTAAACTGTTCGTTGTTATACTGTAAAATATTACAGCGGATATTGCTTAATTGATAAATATCTGATTTATGTTCTCTTTCTTCTTCGTCTCTTCTTAATGTTACTATCAGAATTTAAAATTTGAACATTATTGAAATTAAACTGGTGATGAAATCAAACTAGTGGGCTAGAGCACACTACCTTTTTTTTTTTAACATTACTCATGCGTTGGCTTATGGGATGTTTAGGCTAGCGCAAGTATTAGATTACCTAGTTACCTTTTCTATTTATATATGACACTGTTTAATATTCTGTATGTAATATTTATTATATGTATTTAATTGTAATAAATAGTTGCGAGTGTTTGGGAAACATTCGTTCCCGTATATATCTTACATATAAGGGCCATTCTTTTTGATTCAGCGTGATATTCATCTGCTACAACTGCAAGTGATAAGAAGAGCATTGCAACATGCAAGCATATTTTAAACCGCATTAAAAATTCTATGTCAAATCGAATTATTGCACTTTTAACGAAAGGATCACCTGTTTCGTCTTACATTGTAATTTTTAGTTTCCTCAAAATAAATTGGTTCGCCACTACTACGTACTTCACCATTCTTCCGTTACATTTATGTAATTTCACATATCATTCCAGTTGAATATAAATGGAGAAAAACAAGGAACACCGTTTACCAATTTATTGCATAACAACAAAACGCACAACTTTATAATTTAAATAACATTAACATTTTACCATAGCAATACAAACGTCTTAAGTATAAAAGTATATGCTAAGCCAATAACAATAGTAACTAATGCAAAAACGATTATAATTTAAACTGTAATTGCATACGGCCCTGTTGTTATCTATCTGGATAGCTGTTAAGTCTTGTGGAAGCAATGGAAAAGGTCTGTAATAAACAGAAAAAAGAAACTCGATAAGATTTTAAAGTTCAAAGAGTAATTCGTTGTTTTATATGAGAAAAATTGCATTTACGTAGTTCGTAGACCAATATTTCTATATTGGTCTACTTCTGTGCAGCTTTTTTAATTCAACCCTAAATATCTTAATTTTGGGTTATGGCATATGGGTGCATTAGGAAATTAGGAAACATTCATAGAGTATGGCCATATTCTATAAGTTCGCAAGCGGAAGACAATTCTTTTTCTGGGGAATTTAAAGAAAGAAAATTAAAATAAAAAATATTCGGAGACAACTTCTGCACAACATAAAAGATTCTTCAGTGGTAAAACTGAACTTGACGCATGTTTCGATAGCTAAGCTACTTATCATATTCAATGGAGAAACTTCAATAACAATAAATCTAGTTTTAGTGAAGTATTGTAGCAACGATTGTTGCGAAGAAAAACACATATAAAAGGCCAGATAAATGTTGATCACTTTCAGGATAGAACGAGCAACTTTATTTGAAGTAACGTATATTAAGCTTTCTTACCAGTAAAAAAGTAAGGGGATAGGGAAAGTTCTTGAAAAAAAGTACGTGAAAAAATGTTTTGAATGAATTTCTTAAAGCAATGTACACTTACATTATAGAAAATAATACTGCTGAAATGTTAGTAAATGTTCAACGAAGTACAAGAAGTCACATTGTATAAAGGAAGACGGTATTCATTTCGAGTAGACGTTGGTATCATATACCTCGCACGCTCCTGTATGATAAAAAGACTTCTATAAGCAAACACAGATTTGTCTGAGCGAGTTTAGAATTTTGCTTGATTGTTAAGGCATTCAAGGCTGATCATAAGAACGTGAATATTTCACCTTAATTAACTTGAAAATTAAGGTGAAATATTCACGTTCTTATGATTATTATTAAGAATAATATGAATAATGAAGATAATTAAGAAAAAATAATGAAATAAAGGACTACGTTATATCTACAGACCTTGTCTATCTTTTTGGTTCTTTCACCAGCAGTTCTTCGTCATCGTCATCATCAAGAGTCGAACGTTTCAGAATATCGGATTGAGGAGGCAATTTCTTCTCGCTAAAGACATCTTCTTCTTCTTCCTCTTCTGAAAGATTTTCTTTTATAAATTCCGGGGTTGCAAAATTATCGGTTTTAACGAACGAAGATCGGCGAGTAATATCAGAAGGTCCCCCGGAGTCTACCTGCAGTAAATTAGAAGAGGCGATATCTTTCGAGTTGAAAGGCAAATTGTTACTTTCGTTTTTTTTCTCACGTGACATTTCTAGTTTAGCTTCAACGATGTTCTCGGTTTTCGTGACAGCATTTATAACAGCTTTACCGTTATCAAGCAAGCCAGTCTTAGAATCCTGTGTATAGCTCGTCAACGTTTCTTCCTTAATCTCATTACCGTCTCTATCCCTTTGGATTCTTCGGATTCTAGCATTGAACAAGCTACTACTGTTGTCTGCTTCATTGTTTCTAGTCTGCGAAATTATACTATTCAGGAACTCTCTTCTTTTAATTGTTGATGTTTCCGAGGCTCCCGGAAAATTTGTCGTGATCGTCCTTCTGAACACGGTGGTTGTTTTAGTGCCAGTAATACCATCTTTTGTCGCCTTATCAAAACTATCTCTATCGGTAATTAATTCTTTTAAAAATGTTTTTATTGCAGGGTCAGCAGACCTGTTCAGTCTAATTTTAGGGATCTCCATCGGATTCTTACTGAATTGTACGGTGCATTCGCTTGTATATATTCTTTGCTCGGTTTTGAGAGGTTTAAATTCGTCCCATCGTTCGGACTTTTCAAATTTATTATCAGATAATGGCTGCGACGATCGCATATCATTCATTTTCATAATCCTTTCGATACCATGGTTGGTAGGTAGATTCCTCAAATAATTTCTTTCCCTGCCGTGAAACGTTTCCGAACGTTTGATTTCGTGTTTGGGAGCGCTCGGCGTTTCCGCTTCCGAGTTAAAAATGTTTATTTGGTTGTGCGATCTTAAGAACGGTCTAGCAGATAGCGTTCGTAATGTGCTGGAGTGATTATTTTCGCTGAGCGTTTGATGAACAACCGTATGCCGCGAATTTTCTATATGCGGAAAGTCGACAAGTTTTCGCGGTTTTGGTGACTCTACACGTTTATTATACGATTCGTTCGTTGATGATGCGTCTTTCGCATCATCATCTGTCATTAAACTGTTTGCAAAAGAGAAATCTGCGCAAGAGTTCCGCAGAGCCTCGCGCCCTCTTTTCGTTGACGGTTTTCGCCTAACCGGCCCTCTGGGTCGCGTCTAGAAGAGAAAGAATGTGGTAATGAAATAAGTCGCATCAAACAAATAAGCATTTTATGTTATCTCTTAGGTAATTTTTATATAGATTTCGTTACAATTTTTTTAAAAACACTGAAATGGTCTCCACGGAAGTGACGTAATCTTCCTTACCTTTTAAATCGAGCCTCTTACATATCTTTTCAATTCTTGAAAAATGAATATGTTGAGATATGTCTTATACCTCGATATGATATATCTTAGCTTAAGAAATATTACAGCATCAGAGATTTTGGTAAGCACAGTTTTTGTTATTGCACAAAGTGGTCCGTACTGTCTCCCAGCGAGCTCGTTGTTAGGTAATGCAAGATTTACAGATTACGAACAGTGATCCTGGTATTCTAAAGCTAACAAGTAAGACATACAGTTACGAAAAACTGAAAAAACTTAAACGATTAGCAAAACAGATAAAAATAAGGAATGGCAACGACAATAAACCAGGGCAATATCATAAATGCAGGATATAATAACAATAATAATTCCTTTGGATCAACCTGGCGTCACAACACGCAGTTTGTGACGACACTTGAACAACAACTAATTACCAAATCCAAATTATTGTTATATAATATTTCTTAACCTAAGTTATAACATATGTGATATCGTCGGATTATCCTTCCGATCAGTTTCCCAAAAACATAAAAGTATATAGATTGTTACTTAATTGTCAATTAAGTAACTATAACAATAAGATAATTAATTAATTGCCTACTTAAGATAAGAAGGACGATATTGATTTTACATTGATATTGAAATACATTCAGTGTTGTTACATATTTTTTTCACAAAAAGAGTTGGTGTCGTTGAAAATTGTTATCGCTGAGGGATGCTTGTGGACCTCACTGTATACGTATTGATTAGAGAGGACAAAGGCAGAGTTTTTTGCGGAGACTAGCTTATTCGTCTCATGAGAATGAGTTCGTGTACCTACCAGTTTCCCCGAGAGTCGACAAAACACGAATCTGTCTAATCGCTACAAAACAATTGTATTTCCACCCGCCTGCCATCCTGTCTAGTAATGATATTCGAGTGATAAACAGGAGATTCTAGAGATTTATTCCAAGAATATTTATACGGCCGAATGCCCTTGCGATGGGAAAACAAACTTACGCCGATGAACTACCTATGTATGTAATATCCAGTAATCATTTGAGCCCTACTGTGGATGGGTGCCTTAAGTAGAAGGATCATGAAGATTTAGCCTCTAAGAAAATAAGTATTTTCTGTTTTGTATACGAATACTACGTAATAAAGTCCTCATATCTGCTTTTAAAATTTAAGAATAGAAGTCCTATGCAAACTATTGCGGCCATTGGTAGAGGTAATTTCAAAGCTAGTAGTTTTTTAATATTTGCAATTTATGTATGCTCAATCTTTGAATAAAGCTGGAATTTCAATAGTGACTCTATAGGTTGTTGCAGATTTGCACAAGATGTCCTGAGGAAATGGAAACAATCAAGTGAGAAAATTTAAATTGAAGAAATCTGAATATTCAGCAGATTACTGATAACAGTAGGACCAACTCACTTCTACCTTGATGTGTTTGTCGCTTCGGGTTAAATAGGACGTCGATGTAAAATTGTTATTAAACGGGAAATGCTACATATTACATCTTTTAGTTCCACACGAAGATTTAAGATAAGCATATGTAAGATTTTCAGTATAGATCTTAGTGTGCTATTACGTAAACTATAGTAATAATAATAACCGTATTTTTTTCGCTGTTTTATTACTTACTTGACGTTAAAAAAAGAAAAAAACAGGATAACTTCATTACTTTTGTGAAATTTAATTTGTCAATTTCTATTTCAATTTTACTAATTTGTTTTATCATCGCCAGTTGTCAATCTTATCTTAGTGCTAGTAATTTTGCATTATCTCCTGAACAATGCGTTGCTACCTTTTTATTTCCCATTTACCATACATCATAATAATGGTTTCGTTTGCATTGTACTACATGCTATAAAATTGAAAACAATTTATTTTTTATCTACAATGGAAAATAATTTTCCGATGAGCACCAAGTAGACAGTATTTTGGCCGTTTAAAGTAATAGCTTCAAAGAAGACTAACCAGAAGTAATAGATTGCTATGGCGTTATTTTGCCCTTTCGTTATTTTTATGGATTGTAAAGATTAATGCTCCTAGTAATCATTAACGTTGTTTGGTAACTATTGTAAGTGTTATTCGAACACTAAACTGGCCGCGATTAGTTTCTTAATTAGTAGATTAGTTAAATTGTCTTTAAATAGAGGTAAGTACAAAAAAAAGGATTTAAATTCTTAAAAAGCGTGCCATCTACGATTACTTTTCTATAGATGTCTTTACACAGCAGATCGAGAGGTGTCAGTAATGTTTTGAAGGATCAAGACATGATCGAATGTTTCGGCACCCGTAATACGCTTAAAAACTTTCTTGGCAATCCGAAAGATAAACCGAAAATGAAGGAAAGGTTTAAATTTATAAAATTGCATCCAGTGATTGTAATGAAGCTTATATTGGTCAAACGAATAGAACGACAAGTAGATAGTGGACCAATGTAGTTCGTGCTATAAAGATTTGGTATTGCCCCATTTTGTTGTGTCATCAACAAGTGTCAAACGTGATAAATTGGAAAAGTGTGTGCATAGTGTTGTGTTACTTTGTTCATTATGTCGATCAAAGAACATTCGCGGACAACATTAATTTTTTGTTTTCATTTGAAGAGAACTGCTGCTGAAACATACCGATTAACGACTTCTATTTGTCCATATCTTTTCGCACGTCTTAGTTTGATGGTATGTAAGTAGTTAAAGGAGGAATTTGTAAATAATATTCTTCTAGTGTTCTAGTATTGTTTACCATCCAACGAAGCTGGCCTTGTTATCATTATTGATTCGAGAAGCAGCTTCTGAGACGTCTTGAAAAACCCATCAGTGATAGCTATGCTGGAAAAAGGAGCCAGCCAAAAAATAATAGACTTCATTTGGCAATGATATAGTAAGAACACAATTGCTTCATTTAGTTTCACTGTAAGTGTATTTGCTCTATTTTATTTACACGTACATTCACTTATTACATTATAGTAACAAGCCTAAAAGATCATATGTTGTATGATCATAGTTGGTAACCTTGTAGAATACTATGGTCATAAAGTTCTGGAGTTATCTCCCTATTATTGTATATCTAACCCAATTGAAAGTATTTGGGAAATCACGAAAACATATCGGTCGAGGCAGATTTGGTGATGATAAATGCATGAAGAAGATGTGAAAAAAAGCCTTTAAGCGCAATTACAAAAACCATATAGGAAAATATAATTCATCGCGCCGAAAAAGAAATTTTAAAGCGGATAGAAAGGCGGGATTTACTAAAGAAGGTATCAGTCAAATCAAAAATTATACACCTCGGAGAAAGCGACTCAAGTGACAGTGGTAATGGTGAATAAATAATAATAAGTGTGAATGTCTTTAAAATAATATAAAAATAAATATTACGTTAGAAAAACGTACGTTCAAAATTATAGAAAATTTAAATGTTGTTTAAAGATAGATAGGTAGATATGTAACATGTTTATTCTATAACGTCATAGCGTATTACGTACATGTATATGGTTATAATATATTGGCAATATATCATCTCATAATATTATATTTCTTTATTTCATAGATCCTTATATACCAATAAAACTAATTTCGTCTATTTTGTTTCCTACTACGTTAAACATGGCAACGTTTATTTCTATTGAAGCAACTAATGCTATAGTCATATCGAGAACGTCACCAGACCTAACCTAATGTTAATCTATTCGGTGACAAGATCAGTTACGTGCGTCGACATTTATCTTGCCTCGACTATACATCTGATATAAAAAGAGAGGGATAGATGCGGTATCAGTCGTCGCAAGATTGACAATGACTCAGAGAAACGATTTTTGACATATTGGCGAACAGCAATTGTCATTTACATGTTTTCATGTTGTAATTTTAATGTAATAGTATATTTGGGGAAAAATTACATGGAATAGACAGTGTATATTTAATAATAAAATAGTATAGCAAGCGTCAATAAGACGCCCTAAAATTTACTTACCTTGGTGATGCTTTCTAGAAGGTATACACTATTAGTGTTGTTTTCATTGTTCGTTGCTTGCGAAGTAACTACAATCTGGGAATGTCCATCCCTAACGTCTTCCGAATCTAAACTAAGAGATCTATGGGGAACTTGCGGAATATCCCGTTTCGGTTGTGCTTCTTTCTGCGGCTTACGTGCTCCAGGAAGTAACGCAAAAACATTGATGTTGAGGTTGTGTTGTAATTTACCAGGTTGCCCTGTGAAGATTAAGAACAAGCTCATTCACAGACTGATATACATACGTAATAATTAGAGTGGACGAGGGCGAGTAGAAGTACGATGATATTGCGGCGAATAGACAAACTCGTGTTTTGTCGATTCTCGGGGAAACCAGTAGACTACACGAACCGCCTCTCATGAGTCATGAGTCGAGTAAACACAAGCCTGACTAGTCGCCGCCTCTGTCCTCTGTAGTAATAATGCTGAATATCTTAACGTTATATGGGTAATTACTTTTATTAATCAGGCAATATGTTTCCTATTTTGGAATAAATTTTGCTACATTGAACAATCTTACAGAAAAGATGCAAATTATCGCATCAAATCGACAGTTTGTATGTCTATGTATTAGTGAAATTCCAACCTAAATTTAATAATGGCCTACTTCAAAAAAAAAAAGAGAAATATTTTGTTTGGTAGCTTTATTATTGAAAATGACTAACGGCACAAAAATATTGGATAAAATACCGGGCAAATGTTAAAGCGCTAAGCACTCTTGAATGATACAAATTCAAGATTATCTTGCAATATAAACAATGTTTAATAAAGAAAACGTGGAATTTATGTTATAAGGAAAATGTGCAACAGTTTCTTTGTTAGGTGCGCCTTAACTTGTGACGCCGTTAGGCGGGAGGCTGACATCCGCCATCCAATGATCAACGTTGTACTTTTTGCTGAAAACTAGCTTTATTAATGTGAAAACTTATATACTACAATACTCTAACGTAGACAGTCAAGCAAACTCTCTAATATAATAAAATAATGCTTTCAAATAGACTAACTAATTTTTTGAAACAGTTTATGCAGATGATCTAGATACTGAATGTACCTTCTTTTATTCATCCTGTTACGTGGCCAATCGCACGCATAACATCTTTCTCGCGATTCAGTTTTCGAGACGCCTGCTAACAGCTTAGCCGGTCTGCTAGGGAGATTGCGATATTTGATCGATTTCTGGTAGTTCCCGGCAAATTTTATCAAAAAATTCTGCCTTGCAAGTACAATAAGCGTTGATAGTTGCTACACTCGAGAAGTAACGATCGGCCATCGTTTGGTGTTGCGCTATACATCGTATATTCCATAAAACCGACCCAAATATACACCTTTTTAGTGATATTGTAAAATGTGCCCAGTTCTGTTCATGTGTAACCCTGTCGTAGTATTGTATGGCTCTATAGCGAGCACTTCCCTCAAACAGAGTTGTTCTACGTCGAGGCACGTTCAAATTACCCGAGCCACGAGTGGCCATCACATTATACGTACCTCGATTAAAGATAAATTTTCGTTCGTTCTTCTTGTAAAATAGTAAGATCTCAGGAATGTACAATGCGGGTAGAGGGAGTACATTTAATTGCCTAAAGTATGGCCTACAAGAAGTTACTTAAGAGACACCCACCATATCCCTCTTCTGAAGAACAAATAAGTCGTTAGCCTTCCTTGAAGGGTCCCAGAAGATTAGGCCATATCGCATCCTAGATTCTATATGGGCGAAGTAAAACATTCTGACAGAATCTAAATCGACATTTTTTTTGCAGTTGTCGTATGCCATATAAACCCGCGGACAGCCTGCGTCCCACTTCATCGCAGTTGTCTTGCCATCTAAAATGTGCATCCACAGTCATTCCTAGAAAACTCACAGACGAGTACTCCGTTAAGGATTTACCTTTTAACGGGACCTAAACATTAGATAAAGCATGCAACGTTGGTCTAAACTGCATTATACGCGTTTTTTGACCGTTCATAGAAGATCCCGCTCATCACACCAACGCTCCATTCTCCCCACAACGTCAGACAATGCATGGCACCTCCTCCACATTAGTTCCAGACACTGTTACACATTGGTGCCGTCCGCGTACTGTGATAATATATAGGGAGTCGTTATAGTATTTAAATCATTGACGTAAAGCGTAAATAGGGTCGGGACGAGAACAGAGCCCTGCGGAACGCCACATTCTAATTGCATACTTGGCGATGTATAAATATTGGTTGTACCATCCTTGTACAAACACAATTCTCTCTGCCAGCAAGATAGGAACGAAATAACTTACAAGCTCGTATTCAATACGCTTTTATCTTATGTAGCAAAGCCTGATGATCGATTATGTCAAAGGCCTTACTTAGATCAAAAAGTCGTCAGTGGTGGACCTCTCGGACACAAAGCCGGCGAGATTAGATTATTGCGGTAATAAGTAATCGATTAGTCTGTTATTTATAACTATTTCTAAAATTTTGGCAAAGACAGATTATACCGTAATAGGTCGATAGTTCTCAACATTATAACAATTACCCTTCTTCTATACAGGCACTATCTTTGAGATCTTCAAGGAGTCTGCAAATACACTGCCGACCAGGTACTCATTAGTCAAATCAGTTAATGGAGTAGCCAATACTACTGCAACATACTTGAGAATATGGCACGGGTCACTAGCCATACCTGCGGACGACTTCACGGCAACAGCTTGCATTGTATTTACTACCTTTTGGGCACATAGTGGCTGCAGAAATGCAGCAGTGGAAGCCGACAAAGTCAAGGCAAAATTTACTGGAGGTTCAAGCCTATGGATTGACGAAAAATAATCCCTGTCATATTGTTCGAGTCTTAAAGTTGACCTGAAATTGTTAAGTGTGCGATGTGTTAAGTTTCGCGATCGTTGGTAGAAGAATTAAAGTTAAGACAATTAAAGTCACCGAAAATCAGAAGTTGTTTGTTGTGCGTTTTTCGTTCTTCAAGACTTCACTGCTGCACTTTATGATGTAGTAGTCGTGTGCCACATTTACTGTTGTATACCTTAAAGGTTTGTTTTCTAAATTTAATTTGAGATTGGTTCGTTTGTAAAGAAAAGCGCGATATATTGGAATGAAATTGTCAAACTACATTAATGAATGCCGAGAAATATTTCATTTTCTAATTATTTTGTGAATGCTGGATTGAAGAATGGCTGATAACTTTGTAAAGAATCCGATAAGAAATTGATCATTTCAAATTTCGTCGAAAAATACTTTTCAAAATATTTACTCTTATGTTGCTTCCAAATTAAAAAAAAAGTTATCCATATTGCAATAACTTATCTCAAGCTAGAATTTGCTAACGATAATCAGTAGTTGCTAATTGAAAATTTTGCGTTTTCGTATTATATAAGATGGTAAAATGTAGTGGGCTGGCAAAAATGACAGTTTATCTATCTAAGTAAAAAAAGATATAACTCTGTGCATGGCCAAACTTAACATTTTAATCGCCATTATAAGAGACGCCGTATGCAATTAGACTCAGACTTCGATAAATTGTTGTTACAAACATTCGAATTTGTAATTTCTGTTTACACCTAATAAAGCATCTGCACGGCCATTATTTATATAGTGCGTAGCTTCATAATAAATAGTTTGTAATTGCAAAAAAATAGGAAATGTATTACTCTATCATTTCGTTTTTAAATACATGTAAACGACAACAGGTGACTTTAGTTTTGCGGAGTGACAAGTAATCCACTAAAAATATATCTATTTCGTGATACAAGATCAATAAATAGTAACACGATATGCTAGCATTAATTGAAATCCAAACACGGCTACTATCTACCAAAGATAACGGAAAAACAAAAGTAAAAGTTTCATCCAGGATCACTTATTCTAGGTAACATGTGTCATCTTATCTCTCAATACATCATCATTAATATAATGTACAATATGTTTGTTAACGATAATTATTAATACTCAGCGATAAAAGTAAATAGATTTTACGCCATTGCTTTTGAAATATATAGCATCTCTTTGATGCAAGCTGAAGTGTTACGTGTGTTGTAGCATTACGCACACATTAGTTACATTCACACTAGTATTAGTGTTTTGTATTTTGGAAACCAAAGTTGATTTAACATCTACGATCTCAAAAACAAAAGCACATAATGGTGGGAGAGCCAATACCGCGTTTTTAGCCGGTTGTAGCTATGAAATCAGATTTTATGTCAATCTGTATCCGATGCAAAAGCAAGGTTTAATTGAAAAAAAGGGGCAAGGTTTAATTGAAATTTTGAAATACTTTGATGATTTGTTTGAAGTTATCAAATAACTGCGTTGTAAAAGAAGGGTCTCGTCATTTGGCATTTTGGCAAAATGTTAAAATTCAATTACCGGATACGCACTTCATCAGCAGAAGATCTGTAGAAAGGCCGGTCACCATCGCTTCAACATTGGGTGATATTATATTGAACATTGAACATGTATAATGTTCGTTTTACTCCAATCGAGATTCCCTAGAAAACTTTTTTGATCAAGTCAGACAGCGAAGCAGCCAAAACGATTATCCGGCACCATTAATGTTTCAATTAGTAATTTAGCAAGATGGTATTCAATATCTGTGAATTGTGATGAAGAGAATAGAACTAACGCTTTAAAAATGTAAAGATGTTAGAATGTAACGTTTGCTTTTTTCCTAAAGATCAAATTGCCGAATAGCACGATGTAAGCATGAAGCTTATACGCTAGTGTTTATGGGGTACATGTGTAAAGTACACAATTTAACAGAAAAGCTTTTATCACGTACATATATTTCACTGCATAATGGCAATGGATGTCATAATTTTATTTATTGATGGACACGTACCTTTTCCGTTCAGCAACCAAGGTGATACCGGGCAACATAAAAATGTCTATTTATTTCTTTTAACAAGAGAAGTCAGGCATATCATTAATCTTAACTACATTGCTATAAATCTGGGCTGATGAAGTGCTATTACGTAACAAACCGGTTGCAAAATTTTATATTAAAGAATCTCCCTTTATGGAAACTTAATTTTCTGTATATGAATGAATATGGGAATTACTATAAGCGACGAAATTGTCCAATACCATTGTTGATTTAACCGTAACGGCTTTTAAACATAATGCAACAATCAAAAAGCACAGCTCAGTTGTTAATTTTAATTTAATTTTAAGTTCCGATGATGGGAATTTGATTTAAGTTGTGACTCTCGACTCTCCGACTTCTGTGAGAGAAAATTATCACTCCCCCTCTTCGTTCCGTTAAACAGAACATCTGGATGTTTTGCCATATTGATGTATATATTACAGCGTTTACTTCATCTTACCAAACGCTGGATTGGAAGGCGTCTTGCTGGTAGATTCTCGAACTGACCATTAATGAAGTGATACTCGATTTTTAGTACCCACAAATAAAAAATATGAATTAATAATACTTTTACAATTCCAAACAAAATAAGGTCGACTGCTCAGATATTTATGGACATCGTTTTATATGTTTATGGTTATCTTAAAATCAAGTGCTAGTTATGAGCTATAATATAAATCGGGACCAAAGAAATTGCATTTCTCAATTACATTCATCAACTTGTATAATTAGTTGTTACCAGGACGTTTTCAGTTTTCAGGCAAACCTGGATGTATTCCCGCATGGTGTGGCGAATAAATTCAGGTTTACGTTCTGAAACCATGAACAATTTAACAGTTCATTCATTCTTCAACAGTTTACGAAGAGTTTTTTACGTTTTCTTACGTCGGTTTGTCCAACATGTATAATTTTATTTTATTTATATTGATGTAATAAAATACATTTATATGTACATGTGTATTATCTAATCTATGACTTTAGTATCATTAGTATGAGTTACATTCTAGTATATCAATATTGATTTGTATCGGTGGCGATATTTCGCTTTCGATCGCATTATCGGCACATTGCTATAATCAAACACTATTTAAACTATGCAACGAAGCACGTTTATATTAAAGTGTTACATTCTGGTCAATCCGCAATGATACCAATACATTATAGTGTATTGTTTACGAATTGTAAAGTTAAAGTGTTTCTCAGACCCTACAGTTCAAAAAATGCACTGTCCAACAAAAAGCAACAAACTGGAAAAGTCTATGAGACCAATAGTTTCAGGGACCTATCGTTTGATGTTTATTTGCTCTTCCTCAGTATACCGATTCCAAAAATCGTGGAGTATTTGGTTCAGATCTTAAAACTTGACAACATTGAAGATGCTAAAACAGCAGAATATAAAAGACTAACGTCACTCTGCATGAAGCAAAATTGCTTTCAAGTTGAGGTCAAGTACTCCGAGCGGTTAAACATTACGTTAATGGGTAACCCCCGTTCTCTTTCATAATCAACGTGTTCACGAGTAAATTTGAAACGCGTATGAGAAAGGATATATGTAATGTTATAACTTCAAGGAGGTTAGCTGTCATCAGCGTTGTAGTCACTTCTTATTAACTAAATTCACTGTGTACAAATATCGGCCTTGGGCGTACCAATGGGGGGCGAGAAAAGAATCTTGTTTTGAGCCAAACATCTTTTTGAGGCGAAGAAATAAAAGAGTTAATATAAGTCCAGCCAACGACAAGCGTGAGGAAGACTTACATTAACTAACTACATATTTACATATTTCAATTCCTTTTCGAGAGCCGTTAACATAAGAAAATTTATAAAAAAATAAAGAAATTAATTAAAGACTGAATGTCGAAAGAGTGAATAATGATTGTGAAAAGGACCGATACTAAAAGAGTGTCGAAAGACATTCTCCGATCTACGACCCTAAACTTTAAATAAATTAAACAAATACATCCTAGAGTTTGATATAAGTATGCAAATGATTTCCAAATTTCCAGATTTCCTCGCAGCGCTTCTAAACTATTAAATTCACAGCACAGCATTCATGTTGCAATGATTAGAGACCCTTTCGTTTATTTTTCCGTATTTTTCCCATGTCTTAGTGTTAGGGTGTGTGGGCAACAACACAACAACTGTGAATAACATTCTTTTTAAGAGTAAGGGTAGGATAGACATAATAGTATCTTTTTGGCATTATTCGGTATTAGTTTGAAAATGTGGATAGACGTATTCTTAGAACAGCTGTCTTGTAGTAGTCAATTAAACTTGCGTGGTGCGGGGTTTACTAGTTCTACGTTTCTTTAAGTTGATATTGTCCAGAGAACGGCCCCAAAGCTGAATCCGCTGTCCGAGGTCGTCGAGCGAGGAAACCGTGCGGTAGCAAACAACTCCGCGCTCATGCCTAGCCCGCCTAGCCCCCTAAGCATCTAGAAATTCTGGAACATTTTACATCTATCGTTACTCACCACCGACTCCGTATCTCTGCGGGGTTACGGTGTAAGTAATAGTTTCATTTGACTTGGTCACCTCTAATCATTATCACCGTTTTTAATTCAAAATGAACTAAATTTAGGTTAGCGTCTCAACGAAAGCGTACACTCCCATACAATGAATAATACAGCCTTGTATCGTATAAAATTGTTCGTAAATAATACCGTTACGTCATAATAAATTCAGAATGAGGAACGACTAAATTTATACGTGCCTCAACAAAATATCTTATCGATCCAAATAAATACGTTAAACGAGTTAGCGCCAAACTTTCGATTTGTTTTTTATAGCACTATAAAAGATCATTAAAGAGACTAAATGAGGTTTTACAAATTTTCGTGATTGCATCCATTACATTTCTCACAGATACCGTATTCAACAATATTCGCCTGCATAGTTCTGGTTGCAACTATGCTCTAGGACATTTATACACAGGGTGTTAAAGCAACAACAAAATTACAGAGGAAATTGTTAATAATGCTCCTAATTCGTGAACAAACAAAAAAAGATGAAAACCCAAATGAGATGTTCAAAACGCCCTCTCTCCGTTTCACAGCAGCCACTACGTCTCTGTCGCAAGGCAGGCTCGAATTCCATGAGTGTCCATTGCGATGTAGTGTGTGTAGTGTAGTGCAGTGTACCAGTGCGATGCTAATGCGGTGTTCAATTCATTAGCGATCTACTTGTTGCATCATTTACAGGCACATCATACACTAACGTTTTCAAATATCCTCATGAAAGAAAGCAGGCGATCTTGTAGAATTCGTATGTATTCAGAAAATAAAGCGCATAACAGTTACAGTAACCTTTTAAAATGAGTGCTGTAATGCTATTACTTCAAATTCACCGGTTAGAAAGGATAACTTGCGAATTACGATGCTGGTTTTCTGCTTGCAAATTCATCAGTTGTATAAACAATTCGGTTTGAACTTCAAGTAATTCTACTTACATTTGGGTTATTATCAACCTGGAGACTTCTCTTGTTATCGTTATTGTTTGAATAAGTTTGATGTCGTAAGCATCATCAGCGGCGAAGTCGAAGTGTTCCCTTTGGTGATGCGACGTCGAATGACCCCGTAAATATATAAATAAATTTCTCCATTATATCAGCAACATGGCTGCTATCAATTGCTTCTCGGTCTTCTCCGCGACTTACCGTCTTTCTTAAATGTTTATTTCAAGGTATTTAAAATTTAAAGTGCCGATCGTTAAGCGCAAAACTCTGTTCGAGATCGCGATTTAACGTTTAATTATGGCTAACGATTTTAAATTGGAAAGTATCGATAACCGTAAAAATATTAACGGCTTATTACCAACTAATATTGAAACGACGCGAGCATAGTCTTTGTCTCAGTCATATAGCAGTGGAGGTTGAAGGAAGAGATAGGTCTTTGCACCATTTGGCGGCGAAGAGAGATACCTTATGGATGAGGAATTAAAAGAAGAAGTCAAAAAGTTCAATATGTACCCATATTTACAAGATGTGAAAACTGAGATTGGGTGACAAGGAGGGAAACAAGCCAGATTGCGGAGGAAGGCGAAGATAGGCTAGAGGCTATAATAGCCCGATAGCCTCGGTCAAGGAAGAAGTGTCCCGCGGCAAACTATGCTCAATTCCAAAAACCTCTTCCGGAAGTGCATGCTCCATATCTAGTCAGGAATAAATGGTCTCCATAGAGGTGTGCGGGGTCATGGAGGACTTACGATATCTTTTACCAAATGAGGTATCAGGGTAACAAGCGAAGTTGCGGAAGTTGCGTCATACTGCGCGGAGAAACGCTTTCAACTCATTAAAAGAATGCGATGCCAACCCACTAATTGCGTCAATCTTTCTGTACATATATATGGAATAGATTACAACCGCGGATGCAGGCTGCAGTATTTGCAAATTGTTTCATACGTTTCATCGGTTTCGTTTGGTTTGAGACAGCTTAATGTCAAAGTAATGACATGGTGTAGAGTAACGCATTATTCGATAAGTTTAGGAATACAATTTATATGATAATAATTGTATTTTACTCAAATACATTTAGATTAGATAGTAATTAAAGCTTTTTTCTGCATGTTTTGTAGTCTTGATATTGTAAAGAAAAATTCATTGGCCAGATAATCGCTGATAGCAATTTGGAATAATGTAATTAACCCTTACGAAACACATTATTATTGCGTTATTTATTATTGCGAAAGGTTGGTTATTATTGCGAAGATATTTGATCGTTGGCTTAAGAATTTGCACCGTTAGCTGCAAGATGATTCCAGAGATATATTATGGAGACCATTGCAGAACACGGTATTTTGTATTCTTTTTGTGTGTCAGGTGTTTTGGTTTTGCGAGTCAACAACGAAAGAAGGAAATACAAGCACTGCTTCATTTCTGTTTGATCGAATGAAACTGTATGTGGTGTGAGTGGAGTAAATAAGGTATAATATTTATCCAAGTTAACTGATTAGTGAAAAATTCAATTGTCGATTCAGTTTTAAATTTTAGATTTATTTCATTTTAACTTTAATACACTCCGCCAAAAAAGTATCGCATAAACTAAAAAAGGGCATTTATAAACCAAGATATTTTTATACGTTCACAAAAAGTTTGCCTCGTGTATGTGAACTATAAAAACACTAACAAAATCATGGAACATAGCTTTTTTACTTTTTTTTTCTAAAAGAACACATTTAGAAAAATGCATATGTGTAAGGTTTGTTCAGTTGTTTATTGAAAGTCTTCCTATACGGACAAATTTTAAAGTGCGAAGTCAGACTTCTGCACCGACGCTTTTAAAACTAAAATGAGCAATTTAACTTCAGAACAAGTGGCTGCTATAGTTCCTTTAATCGAAGATGGACGATCTCAAGCATACGTTGCTAATTTGATGAACATCAATCAGTCAAATGTTTCTAGAGCCGTAGCCAGATATAGGGAAACAGGCAATTACAGTAGAAGACCTGTACCAGGTCTTCTACTGGTACAGGTACAGGTCGTCCAAGATGTTCTACTCGCCGAGATGACCGCTATTTACCACTACAAGCATTGCGTCGAAGACATGTAACTGCGAGACAATTGCAGAACGACTTGGCTAGAGTCAGAAATACTCGTGTGAGTACTCAAACTATTCGGAATAGGTTACGACAGAGTGGATTAAGAGCTAGAGTAGCTGTAACAGCCCCTCGTCTCACTAGGAACCACCGAGTGGCTCGCTTAAGGTTTGCTAAAGAACATGTAAATTGGAACATTAATGACTGGGCCAATATACTCTTCACAGATGAGTCAAGATTTGGTCTTTACACCTCAGATAGGCGTATTTCAGTGTACAGACGAGACGGTGAGCGCTATTCGCAGTGTAATATCAGACCTAGGCCTAATTTCGCTGGTGGCTCTATTATGGTTTGGGGAGGCATCTGTTTAACAGGTCGTACAGAGTTAGTACCAGTAGACAGAGATACACTGACTGCCCACAGGTATATAACGGACATTTTAGAAGAACATGTAGTACCATATGCGCCAATTATAGGAAACGAATTCATGTTAATGCACGATTATGCACCACCGCATGTTGCGATAATCGTCATGGAATACCTTAACGATGTTGGTATTCCAGTTTTAGATTGGCCTGCGGTAAGTCCGGACATGAACCCAAAATGTTGCCCCAGCGGACCCGCATGGACTAGAAAATGCTCTCCGTGACGAGTGGGAGAATTTGGATCAGGCTTATATACGGAGGTTAATCGAATCTCTGCCAAACCGTATGCGAGCGGTCATAAGAGCCAGAGGCAATACTCAGTATTAAAAGCTACTGTTATGACATTTTTCTTTCCAAAATTATAATCTCTTGTTTTAATAAAAATCTCAAGTATGAGTTCTTGTTTTTATTTGGCCTGTATTTTATTTAAACAATCATAGAAATTATATCTTAGAGCGCATTAAAGTATATTTACAACTTTATGCTACAAACAAAGATTATGCGATACTTTTATGATTCAAAACTAAATTATGCGATACGTTTCTGGCGGAGTGTATTACGTTACCTTAACAGTTACGTTTCCTATCACGGAAAACAATAGATAAATTTCGAAAGCCCGATAAAAAATGCGCCAAGATTTACGCGGATAAATATTTCTTAACCGCACAGATTGCAGATTTAGCAATAATATGTACATATATACGTAGTAGGTTACTAGCACTAGTCCATTAGTCTTCGTAGAAATAATTGTTTATGTTACCTGAGCTGGGTTTTCCACTTGACATCGTTACATTATCCAGAAGATAGTTTCACAACTACAGAAAAGCGAAATGCCGTATGAAACTTAAAGAAAAAACGAATGTCGATCGGTAAATGTCTCAATGCAAACTAATAACTGATCGCTATCTACGTTCCTTATCCAAATTCTGATATCAACAGACAGCGTAATAATTCCAATTGCCAGATAAGGTTAAATATCAACCGCTTGTCCAGAAGCACTTATCCGGAGATTACGAAGGTGCGATGATATCGATGCGGTAGGATGGAAATTAATAATGCCGATCCATTATTTGCATTTGGTACTTCTAAGCGACAACCACCGTTTGCATCGGGCTTTGTTTCCTGACGGCAGTAAAGAGATTCGACGTTTTGTTTTTATTGCGCGATTCTCAACGGCCGATAAGGTATATCAATATAAAAATTAGGAAACAAGCAAACAAATATGCAAATATTATCTTATATGCAGATATATTATATTATATAAATACATGGGCAAACAGAAAATACTGCGAAAATAAAGCCCACAATAAATATGTTGTAAATTATGGAAGTATAATTTGCACCGACCAAAATATTTAATTATTTTTTTATATAATAATATTTTCCTGTACCATGTTTAATAAACTTGCGATTAATCAAAATAACTTTGATAACATGTATTATGGTCAAGTATAACATTTCCATTTACCATATTTTCAAAACAACATTTTTCTTATTACTTTACTATTATATATAAGATTTCCACGGATACAAAAATTGGCATATAAATAGGCACGAATACGACAATCCCCTTCTATAGATAAATTAAACAATTATTCTTCCAAATACCCTGAGTACTTTAACTACTTTATTATAATGTGCTCCAAGTATTTATAAACTAGGTCAGATATATAAATTACTGAGAATAAAGGGATGTACTTAAATTACTTTTCGAGGCCCGGTAACAGGAAACTGTGCCGGAGGCTCCATAAAGCAGAATAAATTTTACGGTAATATATGAAATTTCGACCTTTAACGAGCCCTAACCGATAGTCGTAGCACGTCCGATCGCTGAGATATGGACAGCCGAAGAAATTCGAGCTGAAGGTGATCGGATTTCGAAAAGTAAAAAAATTAAATTTTCGTCGTTTCGAAGATCTAACCAGACCAATCGAAGCTCCTATATCAGTGTATGTTCCCCGTAAAATTTCGGCTCGCTGGCCCTATGGACTTCGGAGATACGGGCGTTTAAAGTTTTCGAAAAAATCGACGGGAAAAGAGACAAAATTCCGGGCTCTCCTCACATATGGATCTGCGATATGCCGTGTTGGTACTCGTTCGAAAGGGAATTGAAGGGCAGATCGATTGCGCCCAATTCCAAACATCTAGCTCTTCGTTCAGGCGAGTTTTTCGGGGAAAAAGGGAATTTTAAGTTCTCAAACTTTGAGCCGCCGTATCTCCGGAACGGTTAGATCTATATAGTTGAGATTTCGCAGGCTGGAGGAGATGGCCGAGGCCTTTCGAACGAGCCCTAACCGATAGTCGTAGCAGGTCCGACCGCTGAGATATGGACGGCCGAAGAAATTCGAGCTGAAGATGGAGGATTTCAAAAAGTAAAAAATTGACATTTTCGTCGTTTCAAAGATCTAACTAGACAAATCGAAGCTCCTATATTAGTGTATGTTTCCCGTAAAATTTCGGTCCGCTAGCCCCAAGGGCTTCGGAGATACGGTCGGTTAGTTTTCGAAAAAATCGACGCGAAATAGACATGGCTCCGGGTTCTCCTCACATATGCATCTGCGATATGCCGTGTTGGTACTCATTCGAAAGGAAATTCGACGGCGGATCGATTTCGCCCGATCCCAAACCCCTAGCTCTTCGTTTTAGCGAGTTTTTCTGAAAAGTAGAGAATTTTCAAGTTTTCAAACTTCGAGACGCCGTAGCTCCCGAACGGTTGGAGCTAGGGAGTTGAGATTTCGCCCCTGATACTCTCACCAAAAAACGGGCCATCTGCGCCCCCGCCTCGCCAAAAAACGGGCCGCCCCCGCCCGCCGCGACTATCTTATTATTTTGTTGTCTTATTATTTTGTTTTACAATTTTATTATGTTCAGAAGTTCTTATTGTCTTCAGAAGTCTTAAAATATGTAACAAAGCAAGATTCGGTTAGCTGGGTATGGTCTGTCGTCGCTTACGTCTTTTTAGCGAGCACCTCCCTCAAACCACTCTAGCATCTGCGATCGTCGTCGGAATGTATAATGTAAACAAATCATATACGGGTACTAGGCAAAACGAAACTAACTATAAGATAAAATTCAACACGACTAAAACTTATCCTACATTTATATGTTGTGCTATTTAGGCATATACGGTTTCCAACATACTAACATTTTATCGCAAACTAACCCAATTTCTTTACCGTTATGTATTAAGTCTGCTATACTTGCTATAAATATGCGTTTACCCTGTTAGCCAACAGACATTTTTGGCGCATTTCTAAGCATTTTCAACATTCATTTCAACTTATCAAGATTTGTATTGCACGTAGTACACTGCATGGAAGACCGTAATGTGCCGACATCTATGTATCGAGCGAGAATATTGGACTGTAAACATTAGGCACGTTCAAGTGGTGGCTAACGCCACAGCTAGATATGTGTTTAAGGACACATCCAACAAGCTCTCAGACCCTTAAATCTTAAATAAATAATTTCACTTTCGATTCTTATTGTCGGTTATACGAAAGTCTCCAAAATGTCTAGTTTGATTCGACCCATGATTACAGATTAATATGTGGATCCCTATCCACATTAATTTGATTGGTGTGATGGTATGAATTATTTCATGGATAAATTATATAATAAACGATAGGAAATACGGACCTATAGGTACATATATCAATATACGTGTATACATCAATCTACATACGTACAATTGTTGCTTAATGCATGCTTAGTGTTTACTTTAATAATTACCGTAACGGAATATTTTGCTTATTGATTTTCCATCGGGTTATGTTTCTAGGTAACCGATCATCGGCATCTTTCCATCCAACTATTAAAGAGATGGCAGATCTTAAGAGTTTTGATGTGCAAAGTAATCGATGGAAATCGGAGGGATCAAACCCGGAGCTTGAGTGTGTTGCCTGCTGTGCGGAAGGTTCCGTAGAGGTTAGGGGTAACATTAAACAAGAAGTTTGTGTCACGGTTAATAATGATGCGAATCTCGGTAATTTTGTCGATGTTAAACCCGATAAAGAAGATCGCACAGTGCAGAATTTGGTTTTCTATAACGAATTGAAGGAGGAATCAAACACTCTCTGTAAGTAATTAAACTGTTTCCTCGTTACACATTTGTAATGTTACTCTTTTCATGATCGGTGAAGGCTGTGAAGTATGTGGAGATGATTACGATTTGTATTGCACAAAATGCCCCATGTTGGTCCGCATCTTCGATGCTAATATACCAAACAAAATCGAGAATAGAATAAAACAGACGTTGCCAAAAGATTTCTTTGATATCCGAGAGATATATCCAGGTGATGTAGGCGTTATTGCATTAAAAACTATACCACAAGGAGTTACCTTTGGTCCGTTTGAAGGATTGGTTCCTATCGTTGTGGAGAATACATCGAAATGGAAAATAAACATGGGAAAATTGGATTATTTGAGGGACCCACGATGCCTGAACTGGATGCAGTACATTCGATATTCTGAAGACTTGCTCTTTCGAAATTTAATGCCGTTTCAGTATGAGAACCAATTATTCTATCAGAGTACGCGATTAATCGAAGAAGGAGAAGAATTGTTAGTATGGTTTGAAAATGGCAATGCAAAGGATAACAATTACATCCAGCTATCAGTTATTAAGGAAGAGCTCGAAGATGTTTACGCTTGTATTTTCTGCTGTTTGGGATTTAATTCGTCTGCATTCCTGTTGAAACACAACACTGTGTGTCCGGGGAAGAAAAACAGAAATCTATCTTTCAATGGTTAGATTTTGCACAAGAGTACCTACAAAAATGTATTTCGTCTTAATTACTTAAAATTCGTAGAGTCACTGATCGTCCAATGCACGTTTTGTAAGATCCATCTGCTGGAGAGCGAATATTCCGAGGTCCATTTGGGCCGTTGCTGCACAAGGAAAGCAAAGTAAGTGATAAACAAATAATCACCTACTAGCCATTATTAAGTAATTATATTTATGAAATTAATTAAATTATTAATTAAAACCAACAGTAGATTCTACTCGTCAAAATAAAACAAAGATTACTTAGATGTTAAAGTAAGGAGTAACCAAATAAGTGACAAAATATCTGCCTTTGGCGCTGAGGAATTCTGTCGTTGTTGTGGCAACACTGTAGCACTTTAAAAATTGATGCGACTACTGTGTGTTCCTTTGTAACACAGTGTTTGTCCAAAATAGTCGTGACTTCGATCGTGATTTTTTTGTGTTTCCAGCATCTGATTGACGGATGTCTTAATTTTAAAGTATAACCATTGATGAAGCAGGAAGGGTCGAATGTGAAGTTAAGAGATTTTAGCGTGAAAAGATTGTAGCCTGAATGAGAATTTGTGTTTAGTTTTTTTTTTATTATTCGAAAATTAAACAAATCTTAATCGAGGTCATCTGATTCGTTCTTGCCAATTTCAGGCTTCTCACGGCACGTTCCAGAATAAACGAGAGCGATCCGGGTCGTCGACAAGACACGTGGAAGAGAAAACGAAACGACGTCGATGACGAAGAGCTTACTGATGGCGCAAAGAAGTACAACTGCTCGCTGTGCGAGTACGAAACTACGAACAAACATCACTTCATGCGCCATCTATACACTCATAGCGAGATGAAGCTCTACCGATGCCCGAAATGCCCGTACAGATCGAAGACCAAGTACTACATCGGCGACCACCTTCGTCGGAAGCACGCCGATCGCGTTTCGGCGTCCGGCTACGCGTGTCCTCTATGCAGCGAACGTTTCAAGAGCGTCTCGCTGCTGCAGATCCACGTCAGAATATCGCATAATGATAACCGCTCGTTTAAATGTCCGAAATGCCAGTTTCGAACCTCCAACAAGAAACTTTTCCTCCGCCATCATCGTAGCGCTCACGCCGGCGCCAGGCCGTACCGCTGTCACTCGTGCCCGAAACGGTTCGCGTGCGAGAAGTCGTTGAGATCGCACGTCACCAATCTGCACGTGGAAGCGAATCATACGAAGCGCTTCAAGTGCCCGAAATGCGACCGCTTCGAGACGAAGTACGAAGCGAGCCTGCGCAAACATCTGCTGAACGTGCACGGCGGCGTGAAGCGGTTCCGTTGCGGCATATGCCCGTACGCTACCACGTATAAACTAAGCCTCGAGCGCCATCTGTGCCTGCATCGGAATGGCATAACGGTAGAGTGCGAATGCGCCGATTGTGACGAGAAGTTTGTGACGAGAACGGAACTTGCGGCGCACGTACGACAACATCACAAGCCGCCGGATAATATGTACAGGTGAGCGAAACAGTTCATCCTTACTATTGCTATTATCGTACACAACGCAGAATTGCAACTCCAACAAGGTCTAGAACCAATAAGAAAGCGGCTTTTCATATTTTGCTAACACAAATTTTCTGCTTATAAACAATATTTCGGCGTTTTGCGTAAATTAGGTACCGTACGATATGCGAGGGCCAAAGATAAACACTGAATCGTAAGGAATCGGTCGGGAAGTAATTCATTTTTAACCGGAACTAATGAAACCGATGCGCGAGCGATGCCACCGGAATGCAATCCGAGCGAATTTAAAGCTAGCATTCTGGTTCAGTGTAGAATGAGCAGCACAATAAACGGCGCAAAGTTCTTCACGAAAGCGAAATTTTTATTAACATACGCATAGCAACTTTAATCGTTTCCGCGATTGACATCGAACACAATTATTTTTCCATCCAATTGTTATATACTCTCTATCGGTAAATTCGGTCAAAATTAGAGGGGCTCGCGGCGAAATAAACAAATGCGAATGACATTGGGGGCGCCCTTAAATAGGTAGTGTCATAGGGACGTAAAGTTTTGTATTTGCCTAGAGATGTTTGTACGTTGCAGTAGAGCGGTTGAAAATATTACAACTACAATAGTGATTTGTCCCATTTCTAATTGGAAAAGCTAAATTCTTTGATGTCATACGGTGCGTCCCGTCCATATTTTGAGACTTGTTATGCGTACATTGGATAAAGTTAGGCGAAATTAATTGAAAAATATGGAAATTATTCCGTCGTTACAGCTACCCGCCATCGCACGGGAAAGTATTTCGGTAATATTATCGCCGTTACTACGTGCGAATTCGATCTTTGTTGTATGAACTGAACTACCAACCTACATTGTTAACCGCGAATCTTGTATGTGTCGGATTGGGATTAACAAAGATACGACGATCTTTAATTGTCCTCAATTGTCTATCAAAAGCCATTCAAATGTACAGGATGTCATATTTGAAATGAAAAGTTAATGGCACTTCGTCCTAGCCGAAAACTCAGAATTGCAGAATTTACAATTAAATTTTGAAGATCCTCATTTGTGATTGTTGGGGTTTGCCCGCGCACGTACTATGGTAATTACCGATGGTAAAAAGTCTGCGTCGCAATGGTAAATGTTAACGAATGTTATTGCTCCAATCCTCGTCTAAATTCCCGTAATTCTAATACACTGCTCAAAATTTTAGAGGAATGTTTCGTTTACATCTCAGTAACCTTTACAGTTACACAGTACGAAGCTTACCTTTATAAGTCGCATTAAATTCGTAAATTTTATTTATTTATTTATTTATTTATTATTATTATTTGTTTTATTAAGTTTTCATATAGTTTTTGAGGTAACAGTAGTACTTTGAAGACACTAGAGGAGTATTTGTTAGACAGATTTATTCGGAGGTGGCTAGTCTAGCCATCTCAAATTCTCCAACGGCTAACCAATGTCATAGTAATCATGTAGCCAAACGGAAGCGTACGTACAGGGTGGTGCGAAATATCAGGCAATAATTCACCTTAATAGAAGACACGCGCACATTACTAGTGGCTCACAATTCTTCGTAAGCAACATACTTGTTATTTACTTTATTTATTGTAGGTTCTTTAAATCTCCATCGTTGTGATGAAAACGATGGGGGAAAATGTTTTGTACTTTGAAGCCTATTCGAACAAGATATGACTTTCCAAGATAAGCTCTCTCGGTTTTATTCATCTAAAAGAGATGGGGACAACGAAAACTCCTCTAATCATTTTGAGCGGTGTAGAATGTCGCCTTAGTAGTGGGCCGTACTAATCGTGTAATAATTTTCATCGTCCAGATGCAAGAAATGTGCGTACCGAACGTTACGCAGGGGCGACCTGAAGAAACATTCCGTCGTCCACGAGAACATCAAGCCGCACGAATGCGCCGAGTGCGGCTACCGGACCAAGCTGAAGGGCAACCTGACACGCCATGTCGCCACGCATCGGCATGCGCGCCCGTTCCAATGCGACCTTTGCCGACGCTCGTTCACGGAGAAGGTGTCGCTGACGCGCCATCTGCGCGCGTTGCATCCGCCCGCCGACGCCGCCCTCGCGAAGCCGTTCCACTGCGAACGCTGCGATTTCGAGAGCCGCCATCGCAGCAGCCTCTACAAACATCTGACGATCGTACACAGCGATACGAAGCGGCACGCGTGCGTTAAGTGCCCGTTCAAGACGAACTACAAGTATATCCTGACCAAGCATATGTACGGACACGACACGAGATCGGGTCGCCCGTGAAGACGAACTTACAGCGTTCGAAACTTGACATTTTATTTCTACTTTTGTTTCCTATATGTATATAAGTGCGATACTACTTTCAATATGTACATAAGAAGATCGTTGCATTTTCCACGTTTACATTTTCAGTCATTTGCTAGTTTCTCAATGAGTATAGTTGACCAGATGTTCTCCAATGAGTTCGAATCTGGAATGATGACGAGTCAATACAAAACTTGAATATTTTGGTTTTGAAACCATTCTGCGACTATACTGGCGGTATGCACTGAACGTACCTCCACAACTAATAAGATGAAGATGTTGAGTAATTGCTCATGTAGACCGCCCATTTTGTTTAGTTTAAAAGTTTACATTGACGAGGCATCGTCATTAAACTTCAATAATTAAATACTGTGCACAACGCATCGAATTATGATCAATACCGACATATAATTTTTTTAATTGTTTCTTAAATGTTCCAAGAGATTTTCTTTCTATCGGATTCTCTTCGTCTTTGGAGGACTCCGTGTACTTCCTGGTTAACCATAAATCTTGCGGCTATTTTTTGACTGATCAATGTGATTTTTTTTTTGCAGTACCTAATCGGGGCATGTTAATAAGAATCTTTGACAGATTTCTCGATTTATACTTTTTTCATACTGTTTTCGAAATCGGTTATAGAAGGATCGAAAATTAATTTTCACATTACATTTTTTTGTAAAGATTATGTAATAGTTTATAAGTTAAAGAAAGTTGTATGTATTCCATTCAGTATTTTGACTTTGTTCGTTCCTTATACTGTACCACACTCATCTTAACCAGCATTGTGTTTTTAAAATGATCTTTGTTTCGGGAAATGTTTTTTAAGAAAGAGCAACAGATATTTACCGTAGAGCATGAGATAGGGTGCTGAATTCCGATATGTTTTTAGGGAAAGAATACGAAACCGTCCTGAAAACTTGCTGTCCTTAATCCTAGATAAAGGGAAAACTTAACTGTTTCACGGCAATAATACATTAACAATTTAACATTGACCATACAACATTAAATGAAAACAAATATGAACATACATATGTATATGGGAGCAATTACCAATCTTTGACAACTGGAGATCTGGCTGATTGATCTGGAAGGATTTCACCCTGCGTCCAAAACGAACAGTTATACTGCAAAGAACTGTTCGTTTCTAAAATTTAATAAAATTAAAAAGTATTTTCTTTTACAGCATTGGTCGCGTTCATGGCTTTTGTAAATGCATAAAGATATTCAAACTCCTCCATTTTTCTATTATAAAATAGCTTTGGCCTGGGCATCAACGGTAATAAATAGTTGTTGTACTATATCTACAATAGTTGACATCTTTAAAACTAATACAGTAGAATAGGTAATTATTTTCGCTCACGCTGTATACTGTATTTACGCAACGAGAAATCAACCGACCTGTGTACTATCTCTCACGGATGATAATTTTTATTCGCCCGACAATAGGCATTGTAGTTTTGCGTGAAGCATGAAGCAAACAAAAAAAAAACGAATTGCCGTTGTGAGACGATATCCCACAATTCTAGAATATGAGAACGACGCATAACCGCCAAGTTTTCGAAAAGGTCCTCCGACGAAATCGACACATCTTTCCCAAAACGAATCGTCTATGCACGCATACAGCAATCTTATTAATGATGACGTACACGATCGTCACAGGTGAGCTACCGCCATTAGTCAGATCTTATTCTGCTCTCTTTTTTTGCTCTCGCCTTATTTCGTTCTCTTTTATCTTGTCGCTCTTAACGTGAATCAGCGTCGACTAGCCTCTTGCCCTATAACTTTATCGGTTATATGCTCAATAAATTTAAAAAGGATTACACACCCGCAAAATACATGGATAAATAAAGTATATTATTTTATTTTAAAAAAAGTTACCTCTAAGTTGCGCTTACCTTACTACACAAACAAAACATTCTCTTTCGCAATTATTTAATACGGTATACAAACTTATTTTGATGAAGTATATAACCTGGGATACTATGTACTGCACTACAACAGTGAGGTCACAAAGTATTTTGGTACGTATTATGAGCATATCTATTATTTGTTTACCACCATGGTGCAATGTTTAAAGAAACTCATCCTGAATTTGAATGTTATAGGCCAGAGGCTAGACGCTTCGTTGGGGAACTGGTAGAATTGGGAGAAATATACAATATGCGCAGTTTCTGTCCATAATAAGTTACTGTGATATCAGATGAAAGCTTGCGGAAAATATTTAAAAATCTACTGCCGTAAGTAACATCGCTTCTGCATCGCTATTGTATTAACGACGATGAAATCATATACCTAAATTGCCACCAGCTCCCTAACTAGCCGTAGGCAAGTGCCAGTACGTGTATTGCGTCTTTTCTAGGTAACAAGTTCTGCCAGAAACCGAAATGCTCTACTTACTATGTGAATAGGGTCTGCGCCCGCGACGTCTACGGCAACTTGCTGACGTTCTCCAGTCCGTGCGTCCTCAAGTACATGAAATGCTACCAAGTTCTTACCTTCGTGTACATGGGAAAATGCAAACGGAAAGAAAATACATGACGACATAGTAATTCATTCCTAGTTGTTACGTTTACTGCTGTCTCCCATTAAATTAAGGCATATTACCATTAAAAAAAGACATTTTATTTCGGTAAAAAGCATACTACGCGGGCGATTCGATTTTGACTGTGGTATTACAATTGTATTTTTCCGCGTACTATACGTATTGTAATGGCCTAACTTTTATAAATAAAGTGTTTACGGTTGCAAGGCACGCCACCGCCAGCTTTACGATTAGTTCAGATTCAAGATTGTTCGTTCGTTCATGTTTTAATTAGTGAAGTACGCGGGATTTCAATGTAGACACAGCCCGCGCTTGCAACCGTTAAATTCTATTTAGGAAATAAATTTTTTTTGTATGATTTTCAGTAGATTCTTTCTCTACATAAAAAATCTTCACGAACCGCATAGCGAGAGCAGTACTTTCTAATGCTAAGTATTGTTGCTGCGAGTACTGTTTAAACAATAGTATAACAATCTTGGTTTCGATGATAGTGACTGTTAGGTGACGGCGGAGCGATTTATAGACTAAAATCTGTATTAGATATATTCTAATAGGAAATGAAAATATGCAATTTGAACAACTGATAGAAATGTATGCGATTTAAGAGTTGACCGAAACGATGTGGTGGTCTTCTTGCCCAGTTTTCTTTAAGATCCTGTAATACGCGACGCTCCATATTTTAGTAAGAAATTCCAGAATTGGGTAATAATAAATAAATAAAAGTAATCGTCTTTTTCTAATCATCCCACTAACCCAATAACAGCTCGTGATTATCTCGAACATCTGTCGCAGACCACATGCGACATCGCCATTGCAAGGATCGAAAATGAATCGACCACCATAACATTTAGTTTCAACAATTAATTGATCTAATTTAGAAATGACCTCGCAGCATCTCATCGCAGCTCAGCGAGAATAGAGATAAGATAGAGAAGTATATCTCTATCTTATCATCTGATTCGTATATCGTAGAGCTGTTGAGGTAAACAAACTACGTGTACAAGTTTATAAGTAAACAACACATACTGCGCCGCAGTCTTTGCTATCATTATTCATTAATGAAGCTTATAAGTATTAAGCGTACCCTCCACTAAAAAAAAAAATGTATTTGATGAGAAAAGCGTCCGTTAATGAGGAGAGCACGAGGAAAATCGTCATGAATTCTCGACAATGCCGCACTAACGCTACGTTACAGAATGTTTAACTAACAATTTCCGAGAAGCGAATCGATTTCGACATATAATTGTGACTACGATCCACTTATAGATAAATCATTATCAAATAGATGGCACAATGGCAACGCAGTCATTAGACCTGGTTGAAATATAAGTATATTGTATATCGGATACGAATTAGAGCGAAGACGATGAAGATCTTGGCCATTTTCTGGTTTTGCTTATTGCCCGCCCTTACATCGGGTGGCGAATATTATTGCGACGGCGATATGTTTCCGCTGGTTACCGATTTAACACCGGAGGATTGCGATAACGACAACAACTACTATTACAACGAGAACGCCGTGAACGACTGTTTTCCTGGATGCGTGCGAACAACGGGTAAGTAATCATCATATTGCAAAATGCATCTGGGCCTCATTTCTATGTTTACTAAACAGCGAGCCTTAATTACATATATTTGCGATATCTTGTACAACATCAATGTTGCATAGTATCGTAGATGGATACTGGTAACATTCGAGGAATCCGCGTCGACGCTTAGGATAAAAGAACTTGTAAATATGGCGCAATTATACACATATTTTAATTTAATTTATTTAAAGTTCAAAAGGTGGCGCAATAATTTTTTTTTTGTTTCCGATGTGCGCCCAAATAATAAAATCGTATAGGGTCTCTATAAGGTCCCATTATTTACGACTAGAGGCCGTGTGTGCCAAATTGTCATGGACAAGGATAAAACATTTAGATGACGGTTCGTTCTGCGCGAGCATGCATCGATCTGAGCGCAGGCATTTTGATGGATAACTATTGACATTTTTGTTGATTGAAATCACTTTTTTTGCATAAATGTGTTGTAAGGAAACGTTTTTTCGATCATTTCATAATTTCAATCAGTTATTTTTCCGTTAAATTGAATGGATTTATTATTACGGTCACCCTCCACAGATACCTTATAATATCCATCGCATTACCTGAAAATTTTAAATTTTTTTACAATTGGACGTCTTTATCCAATTATGTATTCGCAAATGTGAAAACATGATAATACATTAAGTTAAAGCTGAGAATTAAAGGTAACTAAAGAAAAATGAGCAAAAAGACAATGTTATAAGTTTGTAATCGTTTGTAACTTTCTCGTTATTTATTTTTAAAGCAGTAATTTACAAGGTTCTTATATCGGAAATTAAAACGTCTGAATTTCAAAAAATACGCAAACAAACAAATATAAAAGTGCTTGGTTCAATCGCGTTACGTTATATTTATTACTATAATGTATTTTATTTTATTAATTAATATGAGAAATTGTTATGACTTTTAGCCACACTAACTAGCTGCGGTATTCTTCCTTGTCCGCCTGCATACTACTGCTCTGGCACGAGATGCAATTTGAATAGTTGTAAGTATATTTTGCGATAAAAAGAATCCGTATGTAGCGTGCTATAAACGTAAAGTCCCAATCGTATGGATTTTTGTTTCTGATTGCTATGGTGAGTAATATCACCATATTTTTAAAATTTTTATGGGAGCGTACCTCCGAAATATGGGGAAGGAACTGAATTGAGGACGTTATATTTTATCACGAGGGATAAATTTCGATTTTCCAAGTTTTCCCTTTGATGTCTTCCAATCATTGTAGAACGCAATTACATATTTTGTCGCTTCCAGAAGGAAATATTTGACAGTTACTGAAAAAGTCTCTGATTGTTTATTCGATTGGACAGGCAATTTTTTTTTTCTAAAGGAGTAACCATATTGGTCGTTATCAAATTTCCTCCGTGAAAAGGACTTTACACGGTTACAATTTTATTGTAAAACTTTCAGCATCTTGTTATCGATATTACGTCAGTAATCAAAATGTGGAGTATACGCAGGCCATGTGGAAACCTACGTGCCTACCCGATGAAAGCTGGGCGCCTAAGCAATGTAAAGGAGAAGCTGCTAATGGAAGGTACGTAAACGTTATGTATGTTCAATTGTTTGTAATATTCACGAAAGGTTCATATTGCGGATTTATTCTATTTTACTTATCTCTATCAATTATACATCTTTTGCTGCTTTTTTACGGAAAATTCAAATCGTCAAATAAAATGTTTTTTTTTTAATGTAGATTTTCCGTAGAAAACCAGAAAATCCGTTCGAGATAATACATACTGATGTTGTATTCTTGGATTATCGAAACTAATTTATATTTTCCTTCAGATGTTTCTGTTTCGATAGAGCTGGGAATCGAATATTTGGTGATGCGTTCTCGTTAGATGCAGACGATATGACTTGTGGTTTGTTATCATACACTTTTCTACAATAGTTGAATAGAAGTCTCTAACGGCAAGTTGTGTTGTTCAGCCTGTAGCAGACGCAGAGCGGAACTGGAAAGTACGACAGATGGCCTTTTTATTAGCTTGCATTGCGATAGCATGGGAAATTATGATCCTTTGCAATGCGACATAATTTCGGAACAATGTTGGTGCGTTGAACCGAAGACCGGTGATATCACTTCATTGGTCCTTCCCATGAATTTAATGACGCAATTGCCGTGTTGTAAGTCCTTACGCTACTATCGTAGCTTTTAATTCGATCGCAAAGTAAACGGATTCGATATTTTAGATAATGAAACGACAACTGGCAGCCAGTATTTGAGACAGTGCGAGAGCGAATTGTACGCTCAGACGATGATTACGGATGAATTCAATGCTCACGGAACGGAAAGGGTAAATTTCGACACGGTCCTCTGTCAATACGACGGCAGTTACGGTCCTTACAAGATAGTACAGGGAATGTGAGTATGAGGGTCCACCGATATTTATTAAGGCGGATTACGTATAAATTGGCAGAGCAATTTTTAGGGGGACTTATTAAATAAAAAGCATTCGCGAGGTTGTGTTGAAGTATGCGGTATTTTCAGCTCTTCGCCACGCACAATACAGTACATGTTCAGTAGACCCTTGTACGGCTTTAACAGATCGCCGAACAAGCTGAAGACCTCCCCGGCACATGCCTATTTCTCGTAATTTCGTTTTCTATTTCCGGTATTTTCCCATACTCAGTCGTCCGTAACGTTTTCAGTAATACGTTGAACAGTTAGATTAACCGATTTAATCAGCTTTGTAGCGGAAATAATAAATGCGGCTTTCATGTTTTAGAGTTTATTGCGTTTGGAGAGATGGTACCAACATAGGAGCATATCAAGTAGGCATGGATAGCAATATAGATGCCATAACTTGTAGTGAGTATCGTCTGTGTGATTACTTAAATTCAAATTTCTTTCGTTACTTCGAGGACGAAATTATAAATTGTTACGTTTGTTAGTTGAGTGTAGGCTTTCACGACAGTAATCCATAGTAGAAATGTCTTTCGGGTTTTGTCGTGTTTTTAATATGTTACTTGACTTTTCTAAAGTCTTTAAAAGTCTTCTGAGAAAGCTGAAAGCAAGATCAGCGAAACGTCAAATAAAATATTAAATACACGACAAAACCCGAAATACATTTCTGCTGTTACGTGCGTGACGTTTGTGTATCGGAAGTGAAGATTTTTTAAAGATTGATTGAACCTCTTAACAACAAGCCCTATATAAACCAATGTGCAGAAACAGCTCTGAATATGTCCTATAAAAGTGCGGTTGAAACGTTAGCAGAAGCTACAACGAAGTAGCAGAAACCTCTATCGTTCTTATATATCTTTCAGTGTTTGTTCTTCGATTTTGTATTTACAAAAGCACTTGTACGTGTGCTTGCCACTATATACGCCGGCAATTGCAGGTACCTACGTATGTATCTTCGAATATGCTGCGTATATACGGAAAGGAAATGAACCAACATAGCCAACATTTAACATCTTAGATATTTTCATTATTAATCCGTTTCCTTACTTCAGAATAAATCATTATATAGTCTACTATGAAGCAAACTGTTCTTCGCATCGGCCGCTTGTGTGTTCTTTTTTTTTATTATTAAAGAGGCTGCATCCTTGATAGTCCGCTTTTTAATGTGACAAAAGCGATCAACAAATAACTCAAAAAAAAAAGTTTGGTTGTGCCGGTATTCTATGTTAGGTATTTGCAGATTGCGCGCGTGATACGAAAGTGTTCGCGGAAGCTGGATTGAGATTTCCCTTATCATGCGCGTCGAACGGTAATTACGCATCGATGCAGATGGACGGCACCGAATACTATTGCGTGGACGATGATGGCTTCCCGAAGAGCGCAACCTTCAGCGGTCAACCGACCTGTTCTGACTTTATGTAGGCGATGGTGATATTATCATTTATTAAACTTAGCCACGTACGATTATATTTCGTTAGATTATTGTAAATATATATTTATTTTACGTTGATTTTATATTAGAAACGATCAATCATTAGCGAGTACATTGACTAACGCAGTATGTTCATGTATATTTATATTTGTCATCTTATGCAGTGCGGAAACACCCAAATACCTCCGATAATATTTAAGTTATTTGCTGTGAAATTCGGTGCTTTTGGGGAAACTGATTAAAATATTGTCTTGCGTAAGAACTTTCTAGTGACAATTTCAATAGAAGACTTGGATTTTATGAAGTGGCGATGAAGACCTGCCATAATTTTGCAATAAATTTTGCGACGCCTTCCCGTAAAAAAAGAGAAAGGATAAAAATAAGAAAGGGGTTAGGAACAAAAGAAAAGTGAATGCAAAAGAATTTCCTTTATAACTGGAGGGATTGTGTACTAAAATGGTCTTTTGTGGGCGCTAACCCAATCGGCGACGGTCGCAGGTCGCAAATTTTGGAGAATCTGGCTCCCGCGGCAGAGGCCGCATGCTTATGGAAGGCGCCACCCACTCTAAACACAAAAGAATATTCGTTGACCTCGGCTGTAGGACTCCGAGGTGCATCGCCAGAAGAATTGTGTAACTTCCACTAGTTTTTGAACTTTTTTATATATAGTGAATTTATCTACTGATTGATTTATTAAAAAAAGATATTATTAATAAAAAAAAAAAGAAAAAAGAGTAGATTAAAGGTGAATATATTAACTTCTAAAACAATCCAAAATTGATTTCCGGTAAAACTAGTTTTCAGTACTGATCAAGATCTTGAAAAGTTTACAGTTTATCTTCTTAAATACTGAGCACATTCAATTCGAACCACATCAAAATATAAAATTTGTGATATTAGTTTGATATTTTTTTTAATTAAATTTATAAAATTTCTCCGAAAATTCGTACGTTCTAGAATAAAGAGGTTTTTGTGATCAAACGTCACATAAACGGACCAATCGAAGATACTATTATTTAATTTATTAATTTATATATTATTAAAATTACTTAAGTTAAGTAACGGTATGACCTCTATTAGAGTAAGTAGACATTAAATAAAATTCCCAAAATTTACGAAATTTGGTTATATAAGAAAAAATTAAAAGAAGACAAGGACACTAATGTAGAATCTTCCCGAGAATAATTGAAGCTGTAAGTACAGTAAAAAAAGTTGTAAAATCCCGTTAAATAGAAATTAAATGACGATAAATCGCAAGATGCTAAACGGGTTGCCTAACTATAAAACAAATTACTTCAAAATTGCGTCAGAAGGAAAGGTTCGCAAGATTAACATAAATACAGGCGAGTTCAAAAGAAAGGGACATTTGCACGTAACAATCTTTTTTTCTAAAGCAGTATTTTGTTTAAATACCATAGTTGATTAGTGTTATTGTCGATATTGGTCCTAGAACAACCCGTGTTTGGTACACGAAGCCAACATCCTCAACAGCTAAATGTTCGGACTCCAATATATAGAATTATTGGATACTACTATTTGAATAGTAATCTAACAGGTAAAATCCGTCTGCATCTCTTAAACATGCAAATTATTCTTTCTTAATGAAAGAGGATCAATCATCAGTTACTACATGATTTCAGCAAGACTCCATCTGGTCTATATTTTTCACAAACTTATTCGTAGTTGGCTCCGGCTCCCTAAGAAATATTTTTAAGTTAATTATTACTAAAAATGGCCTTCCTTGTAAGTAGACGTCAAAGACTTGACAGTTTAGTCACGAACGTTTTCTTCTTGTGCCACGGAAAAACAATCAATGTGTAGCAATAAGTCGGACATTTTCAAAAAGGTTAAGAGATGAATATCATTAAAGGTCCAAGCGCAACATAAGAATATAATCTTATTCTCAACACCAACGATTTTGAATGACGCCGATTCTAAGGAAATCGTGATTTACTTTGCTTTTACGATGTAATTAATAATAAAAAAGATAAGTTTATGCACTTACTGAGGTGGCAAATTTTTCATTAACTAAAACAAAAATTATGTAGACAGAACCCAAAGTAATCGTGGATTTTCATACCTCGTCAACAGAAGCCTATACAGTGGCCTAATTCTAGGAATGTTGTCAACGTCTTTCGAATCGTATCGTTGGTAACAAGTATGATAAAGAAAAACAATGGGGACGTACGAATTCTTAAAGACAAATAGAAATACGAATCTTAAGCGTTATTTTTTGCGTCGCAGTTCCTGCGGGATTAAATTTTACAATTTATTAATAATCGATTTACAAAATTTCGAATACAGCCTTTATTCCTCGTTAATCCTGTTGATCCACTGGTGTCGGTGATAAGATACACACTCGCTGTACGCAGCGGTATATGAATCTACGAAAATGCTCAGTGCATCTTCAATTAATCACCATGCCGTTTCTCGTCGTCGTTCTACTTCTACCGCTCCTTGTACGTGGCGGTGAGAGTCCGCCTTTCCAGTGCAACCACCGCAGATTCCCGTTGGTGACGGATCTAACTCCGAGGGACTGCGACAACGCCGAAGGGTATTTCTACACGCAGAATGCGGTTTATGGTTGCTTTCCGGCTTGCGTGTACAGGAGTGCAGGTAAATTATAATCGTGCGTTTGTGGCTTGCGATGACGCCGTCGTTTTCTAGAAACCCCGAAATGCGATAATGCAACCGCTCTCTGTCCGCCAGGTTATTATTGCGGTGAGGAAGGTTGCGTTTTGAATCCAGGTAAACAAAGTGCGATTATTAGAGAGGACAAAGGCAGATGAAATCGCAGCGACTAGGCAGACTCCTGTCTATTAGTTTCATAAGAAAGGGTTCGTGTTGCCTGTTGATTAGTCGCTGCAAAAAAATAATAATTCCGCCTGCCCTTGTCCTCTTTATCGTTTCTTTTTTTTTATCGAAAATATTCCGTTTTTAACTTATTAATTATATATTTTCCGGGTCAACGACTTGCCCTTAATTCTGTTACCGAACATTTCACACATATTGACCACGGCAAAATTACGGAACAAATTTGAGGCGACTTGTTTCCCGAAGAAATACTCGCACAGATAAAGTTTACTTTTAATTATTATCGTTGTGTGTAGGTTCATGTTTTAGATATCAGATATCTAACAGTGAATATTACGCCGCTCCGTGGAAACCGGAATGTTTACCCGATGAAACGTGGGCGCCTAAGCAATGTCGAGGAGAAGCCGCCAACGGCAGGTACAACGTGAAACGGCGTGCGTTACTATACTATACTGAATACTAACGTTAATTCTTGAAGGTGCTTCTGCTTCGATGCCAAAGGGAATAGAATCTTTGGACATGCCTTCTCTCCAGACGCGGAAGATATGACATGCGGTAGGTGCCTATTGCAACTCATGAAGACAATATCAGATGTACATAAGTTTCGACTTCCGTCGGTGAATTTTGAAAATCCGCGATCTCCACGATATTTTCAACGTCATCAGATATTAAAAAAGAAAAATCGCCGCGGTAAGCAATCGAACCCGACATCCCTCATTTACCGGACAGGCGTGCCAACCATTACAACGCAGGAATCTGCATCAAGACTAGTACGTTCTTAATATGTAGAAATCACGGATTTTCAACTTAGATTATGTTGTCTTTAAATGTCCAAATAACAGGAACAAATTATCAATTGTTAACTAATACCGATTTGATATGTTGTAATATGCATTTCCTCTGCAGCGTGCAGTAGGCGACGATCGGACATGGAAAGAGCAGGGACTAACGTTTTCGTTAGCTTACATTGCGACTCGAAAGGCAACTACGAACCGTTACAATGCGACGTCGATTCGCGGCAGTGCTGGTGCGCCGAGCCCCGAACCGGCGAATTAACGTCTCCCATCGTCCCGATGGACTTGATGACCAAGTTGCCGTGCTGTAAGTAACGAAAAACGGAGATAAAATTCGTACTTCTCGAAATTGAAACTTTGCAGATGACCGAGCTACCGTCGGTTCTCAATACCTAAGAATTTGCGAGAGTGAACTGTTCGCTCAGAAGAGGATCAGCGATGAATTTCGCGCGCATGGAACAACTACCGTCAATTTCCCGCTTCATTTTTGCCAATACGATGGTAGTTTTGGTCCGTTAAGGGTAGAAAGAACATTGTAAGTTTTATCCGGATATCAAAATTTCCTATATCCAAAAAAACAAAAAGAAAGTAAAATGTCTAGAGGAAAAGCGTTTTCGCTGCCGATAGGTACTGCTCGTCTCTATAGTTATGAGGCGACAAAAACAAAAATTAATGTTAATGGTTACTAACTTAATGGTTCATCTGTCTTGCAAATAAACAAAATAAGATGGCATTAATTTTGATGATATAAAATTAAGGCAATTCTTGAGATGTATGCTTGTGTGGATGTGTTGAGGGTAATTCCGCTTAAAGCTACAGATTTCATGTTACGTTCTCCAAGTTTGAAGAACAACGCCGCTAGTCGTCTACTTCGGTGTATCTTTCTTGTGAGACTAAAGGGCAAATTGCTTATATGTAATTCTTATATGTTTACTCGCTTAACACACAGTACGTAGATATACAAAATATATTTATTAAATAAATAATTCCCTTGACAAAAAAATGAAATAAATATTTTACTCTTTCGTATGTATCTAAACTCAAATGCATAAATAACATATATGAATTCCATAATTCGATTTCATACATAACATAACTTTCATTTAAATACTTTTAAATAAAAGTGGTTAAAGTTATAAAATAAAACAAAACAAAATAAAATATTAAGTCCTTAACATTTCACGATCCATAATAATAAACCTTCAAGCACGATTATTTACCTTTTATTCTTGTTTCCTGGTCCCATGGTGCATCTGGCATGAGGAATATGCTAAACTCTCTTGCAGTCCGCGGGCAAATATTGTAAATCGAAGTGCAGACGACATTTGTAATTACTGCAGGTCTGCAAAAGCACTTTTCTACAAGGTTTGAATATATTCTTTCTTTTTTATTGTTTAAATTGTATCGAATGCTCTAATCCAATTTGTCAATACTGTCACATCTGACATGTTGTAACAATCATCAATGACTTTCTCATCGAGTAATAAAATAAAACATTCTTATCTCAAATCGAATACGAAAAATACACAACCTTTATTTCACTTATAAAAATTAAACCAGACTCAACTTACTTACGTGAATAATTTAGAGTATCAAACGATTTTTATAAATTTATGGATAAACATGAAATGTATTCGATATGCTATTTGTCATTTATAGCATTTTTAGTTTCAGAATTTTCAATTGAATGTCATTGGCGACTGAAACGCAACGTTTATATTAACTGCACAAGCGCCTTTTATCTCTAGAAAGCATTGTATACTAGTAATTACCCGTCTTCGTAACTTTACCAGCAATAAGAGCTTTTGTAAATCTAACCTTTGATCTGAACTTAATTTCCACGTACTGTTTCAGAGTATTCTGCGCGTGGAGGGACGGTTCGCTTTTGGGTTACCACCAACCGTTTGACAGTTCGATACTTGAAATGAATTGCAGTAAGATAAAATTTTAAGATAACAACGATACATATGACGTGATTTTCCATTTTTGCAGATTGCGCTCTCGACGAACGTATATTCGCATTGGCGGGTTTGAGTTTCCTGTTATCGTGTGCAGGAGACGGCTCTTACAATCCGGTACAATTCTCCGGCATGCATTATTTCTGCGTTGACAGGAACGGCTTCTTGACAAGCAATTTGACAACTACGCCACCTACGTACTGCCCGTAAACTTAATCTAACTTATATAATATGCTGTAATCTTTTATATACTGTTTAAATGAAATTTATTCTACTAGAAAAGCTTAACAACATAAAAAAAATTATCTCTTCCCCCGAAGTTCAAACATCTCTCTAGAGTTGTACTGATTACATTAATGCCAATGAGGTAGTTTTGCTTGGTTGGATAAAAAATAATTCAGTGCTACACTTGAGCCATTCAAGGATAACGACCTAAATTCTAAATTACATCGTTCCGGAATACGCACGCGTTAATTTTATCTATCCTGTGATAGAGACGCTCGTATGTCGTTGAAGTAATTATTTGTACAGCGTAATTAAATTGTATGGAATAATAGTTCCATAAATGCGTCAAACCTACGCTTACATTACGCTTGAAAAACCAATTGATAACAGAAAATCTTCATTTGTTGCAGTCTGTAATGCTCTCCACATTATCCGTTTTTCTAAAAGTCCTCACAACGTTTATAAATGCCTTTTTGCTAAACGATTTTTTCGGTTTATCTTTTTTTTATCTGGAAATAGGGGATACGAAGAATTTGTAAATGTTATAAGAGAAACACGAACGACTAAAAAACTTGGCTATGATTTTTAAATTTGTCGCCCAAATTTTTCCCTTGACGACCCAAAAGACTCTAAGATATCGCAAAACAACATATATAGATTTTTTTGCGCAACGTATTATAGCGGCTAACGGAGCAGTTTGCCATATATCATTCGATATTATTAAAACACCTTATTTACGCGATAATACAGGTTTCTATATACAGGGTTACCTGTAAATAGCACGTAAGCTACCGAAATCTGAAGACTACCTATCAATGTGTTACTGAAAATTTAAAAAGAAATTTATTTGTAACATACACATTTTGTTCAAATTTTAGGGCCCAAAATGCAGGTAAAGCCGGTCCATATCTTTGTTTCTCCTATATTATACAAATACCGCTGATGAATCAAAGTTAACCCAGATGCAAATAAAAAGCGATAAAGCATTGTAGATGCTATGAATAGTGAATAGTCTATTGAAATGCATTAGTCTGTCGTACAGCTGATGTCGAAGTGTTTATGTGTTTACATTGAATATGCCGATAACCATATGATTTGCGTTCTTAATGTTTAAAGTTAATGCATCCGAAATGTCGGGTTTTGAGTTATTTGTAGTTATACATTCTTTTTCTTTTTATGAAATTTGTGGTGGTCCTAACAAGGACCCGATCTAGGCGAAACAGGACAAAATAATTTATTAATGTAAAAAATGTTCGAAATGTCCACCGTGAGCTCTAATACAGGCATCAATTCGGCGACGAAAGTTATTATGCACACGAGTAAAATTTACCATGTCTTCGCGAATGCGTTGAGCTGCATTCACAGAAGGCAAGACGGCGAGGATAATCTAATTCCGTTAATCTTTGCACGCGCTGGATGTGATACGGATGAAGTAAATTATTTTTCAAAATTCGATGCACCGTCGTTTGGGACACATTTACTTGCTGGGCTAAAGTTGTAGTACTTATGCCTGGTTCCGCCTCAACGATGTTTAAAATATGCTCTTCTGCTTGCTGAACTCTACGTGATATATGACGGCCACGACCTTCGAAACGTGGAATTACTGATCCTGTTTCTCGAAGTCGATACACGGTTCTCACAATTGTTTCGGATGATGGATGCCGCCGATTGGGAAACCGTTCCGCGTACAAATTTTCTGCCGCAAGACTATTCTGTCCTGTTTCGCCATAAATCAAAATCATATCGGTGTATTCGATATTCGTATAGGATGCCATTGCAATTGCGTGTAATGACGGTGAATGCTATGTGCATACTAAATGGATATCCGAACGCTGCTTCAGCGACTGCCGGGTGATTCCCATATGTTAACTAAGACAGAGTCGGACTCGAATAAAGAAAAATCATTTTCTCGTTACTACGTGCACATAGAACCATAATATTTTGTATTTAGGCATTACTCATGCGTTTCTTTTACCTACTTTTTTTTTCGTACTATATCCGAATAAGACTGTATAACGCGCCATCTCGAAATCATAACTATCTATGAAAAATAAAAATGTATACAGAAAAGCTATGGAAAATGAATACCTATGCGAAATTTAATAATTTATTGGAAAAACTAGATGCCAATACTAAAGATAAAATGTAAAAATAATAGTTTTACGCATATATACTAAAGCATGTTTATTTCGAATTGAATTTCGAAAACTTTCTCTTTCCGTTCGCTTCTACCGCCTTCTCTTTGGGCATATGTTCTTCGTGAAGTATCGAATGGAAAAGATTGGTATCAACTGTATTTCCCAATACTTCTTTCAACTCCTCCTAAAAGATATAATTTTTAGTACGTTTTGTGATTAGATTGCCGAAAGAAATATACGTTTGATTTATTTATCGCGTTGTTCATGTTTCCTACGTTTCTTAAAAATGCATCTATATTTTTTGAAGTGATACCGGGCAATTTTTGTACGAAATCGTAAATGTTTGAATTATATTTCTTCTGCAGTACGTCCATATCTGCTTCGCTACCGATGGCGGAGGCGTATTCCAAGTTTGGTTGATCTTTACCAAGCTATAATTACACATCAATGATTTAAGGATTGCGCTTCTTCTACTTTGGTATTCACCTTTAATTCTTCGAACAACTGCACTGACGCGTACGGACTCATGCTCCAAATGATCTTCAGTTTGGGAAAGTGTAGTGTGAGAAGCAACAGTTTCTGTTGTATATCGAAACTGTTCCCATCGCTGGATAGCATGTAATTACCCTGAAAATGGCTAAAAATTGTTCGGCCCGTAATAGATTTAGTACGCATTGGTGTGTTTTACCTGCCAGGAAAACTGCTTATTCTGATCGAACTCGATTAGGAGCATCGGCTTCGCGTAGTAACGGCTCATCTGCGTGCACTGCTGGTATAGGCGGCCGGAATTCAGGGAGCCAACTAGATCCGATACGCTCTTCCTTTCTACGCATATTTCCGGAGTGAGAATGTAATCTCCGACCTTTTAAATGAAACAAAGAATATCATTAACAAAATGTATTGACGGTAAATGTTTCTCGGGCGCGCACTAGCTTACGGTTCTATAGCACGGAGACAAAGTTTTAAATTGCAAATGTAACAGGGGATTAGCTATAACATGTCTGCGTGAATAAATTTTTGGCAGAAACGTTTGCAACTTTTCCGTCTACCGTGGTTTACTTGAATTTTAAATTTTTGTACTTTCAATGTGGGATGTTTTAAGCTACGATAATGATTAATTTTATAGCACCTTAATTGATTCTTTTATAAACTGTAATTGAATTCGAACAAAGGCCCGGGATTCTGCCAAACGGTATTATGCTTTCGCCGTCATTTGTAATTGCGCCATTGATGTAAAAAAATACATCCGAATCCATCTTCAAAAAATGGTTGTTTTTTTGCGTCAAGAATTTTATTACAGCAAAAAGATGACAATCGCGAGCACTGGCCTTTTTCCTAATATTTCCTCTACATTATAGATATCCGCCGATAGCCCGCTGCGCTTGCGTAGTGATTTATCTTTCTAATAAACAACAAGCTACATTTCTTTGCCCTGTTTTTCTCCTTCTTCTCCTATTTATTCCGCATGACTTCTCAACGGCAGAAAAGTTAAATAAAAATAAAATACTAAGTTTTTGGTTCGACTATCAGTCTATTACAGTTAGCAGACGCGAAAAGCACACAATTAGCAAATTGTGGTTGCTAAATAGGGACTCGCTTTTTAAATAGCAAATAAATCGATTGAGTTATCTACTTCTAAACAAAGCAAGGTGGTTTAATTTCCTTTTTTAGTACTTTAAGTTCCATACTTTGGACCACTGTACGGCAGTAGAAAAAAAAATTACGTACCGTTATCGTTACGGGTTCGATGTCAATACCTCGTTTATGTAGAAGCGCTGGCAATTCGCTTCTGAATTCTCTCATATCGACGATGATCGTCTGTTTCTGGGTATTTTCCGACGTCGATCTGCCTCCTTGTCTGGTGCTACTTGATTCTGCTGCAATTTCCCGCTGTAAGTTCGGACAGTCGCCCTGCTTACCGTCCTGATCCTCCGATACCACCATCGTCTGACGGGTTAATTAACCGTATTAATAGAAACAAAGGTAAACAGGCAAGCTCGTCTTACCGATCTGGTTTCGATTAGGAATTCGAACGCTTCCTTCTCCCTCCGCAAAGAGGTCAAATAGTTCTGTTCTTCGACGGTGCCGGCATGCACCAGGTAGTATATTTTAAGCGGTGCGATTTTTTGCCGCCTAGCTTCGAACAACTCGATTTGCCTAATGACTGTTATATTGCTGTGATACAGCACGATGTAATTCGGCTGCACCTCCTCCAAGCTCCTCTGCAGTAGTAAGTAATTATCCGATTTGAAAGTTTGTATTAGAACCGTTAAGTCGGCGGGTTCAGTTAGTTGCGTAAGATCCGCGTTCTCCAGCTACACATATCACAAAAAAAAGTTTACGATACCGGTTAAACATATTAGGCAAACAAACCTCGGCGAACGCTTCAAACTGAGGATCCTCACTACTGCCGCTTTGTTCAATTTTTGATTGCGTTAATGACAACACGTATCGATCTTTTAGATCATCGACTTCCTCATTTTCTTCCGCGGCTTCCTCATTTCCGACTTCCTTAACTTCATCTTCTCGCTTTTTGTTCTCGGTCGCTTTCCTCTTACTTCTCGCAATGCCCAAATTCTCTGCCGCCTGCTCTTTCCGCGAAAATGTGGTTTTTAGTTTTTCGCACTGTCCGAACTTTTTATCGATCGTAGTGAATTTGACGCCGTTTTTCAAAGCCGTTAAGAACAAACAATAATGCGGACCGCGTGTGAGAAACTGAAAACAATTGACTAACATTAACTATTCCACGTACATACCATTAATGAACGTTTCGGGTATAAAAAAAAGGAACTCTTAAGTTTCTGATTGAACAAAAAAATAGTTAGTAGTTGGAAAGGACGCAAAATGTTATATTATAGATCAAGTTGCTTGTTTTTATTTTATTATTATGTACAAGAATTAAGATTCTATAAAGGATAATTAGTGACGGGTACATAAACGTACTGTTTGCAGAAGCCACTCAGTAGAGCTCAAATGCAACTGACTTGACCAAGTATACATTATACAAAGGTCAGCGGCTTTTTTCGAGATATTTCAATTTAACAAATAATTGCTTTTATTGTTCGTATTAGTAAAGCTTAATTGCAATTAAACTTTACTAATACGACCTTTAAGACCGATATTCCAGTCACCCTTTATAGAAAACGCATATTGTGTATTCCTAAAGTTGTTTACCTGGAACTACAGCGTTTCAAGAGTTTCTCGTATTTCGTTACCTATGTCTTCTGTACGAGACGTTGACCTACCTGTTTTATTTGGTAACACGATCTCTTATCTTGGCACAATATCAACACTTTATTATCGGCACCGTTCCCTGCCTCTTTAATGTCGGCCGGTATCTCAACCTTCAAGATCTCCAAGAGTACCGACCACTTCTGGCAAAATTCCGGACTCAATTCTTAAACCGATCAAACCGTATTAAACCCTCTATTAACATTAGAAGTCTCCTACCTTTTTTCTTATTGAATATCAATTCTTTTGCGTGCTCGAATAACAAATCGGCAGGTTGCAACAGTACCCACGTGGAAGTCTGAGCGTATTCCATCGTGCGACATTCTGATAATATCGAATAGAACGTCACCGGATCAGAATAGAGCATCGTGCTAAAATCAAGAGGCAAATGAAATAGTAAAAAAAAGAACGATCGAAAATTTACGTTATCAGATGTTGTAACGTCTTCAAATCCGCTATCAACTGTTTACTTTTCGAACTCAATTGATGCCAGACGCCTTCCAATTGACACTGCAAGATCTTGTGAAAATTCTTCGATATGCAATTCTCTACGGTGATTTCCTGCCATTATAACAATTAACTTTACTCGCGCTTTCTGTTAATTCAAAATAGAAACGAAACTAGATCTTGTTCGATCTTTGTCGATGCGTTACGTATTCCTAATAACACAGTTGGTTGGCTGATGGTTGGCCTTCGGTTGGTGCAACGACGTACGGTCGGCACAATATCCGTAACGGCTAGCCACGGTCAGTAGGGTGTCGCTAAAGTAAACAAAACCAATGGTACTTTTCTAACGTTGAGTATCGATTGGCTCTAGATCAGTAAAATCGGCATTCGGGAAATTACACTTGGCAGTAAGCACTTGAGAGATGTAAGCAAGTCAATATAAATCAATTCAGTCGGTGAAGGGTCAATTGAGATCAGTTGCCAAGTTGGTAGACAGTAGGGAGGCAATTTTCGGGGAATGATCGGTACATAACGAGTAGATTAGTCGCCCAAACATCTTGTATGTTTGCAAGAACGTTGCGAGCCAATATTCAGTCAAAAGCGTAAAATATTCTCACTTTCATGTAATGCTGACACCGTCACCAACGTCAAGCCAAGCTATCCGTGATCGGGAGCCAACGCTGCACCAACCATCTCTGCTACTAGGGATAAATTTACAAAGTCTAGATGCCAAATCACGTACTCATTAGATACCAACGCTTTGCTTCTTACTTATTACTTTTAATCTAATTCGTGAAACGTCGCAATGGATTCGTTAGATGCTGTCCGATTTGTAACAATTCTGAAAAGATGCATCTCGCTACGGCTTAAATTCGAACGCACAAACCAGCGGCATTGGGCAATCTTCGCAAGGTTTGCCGTGCGTTGATTCTTTGAGAACTTCACCATAGCCATCCACTTCTATTTATAGATATGAACATTATTGCAAACAAATGCTCATAAAATGAACAACGTTAATTTGACCACGTTTACAGACAAAGGCCAATGTGGCGCCAAATTATCGTTGGTTATTTGGTTGTACACATAACCAAATAATTAATTAAGGGAGTTAAATAAGGCCAATTCATACGTTTCTTTTAGTAGTCATACAGGGAGATTTATATCAGGAGACAAAAATTCTAAGCAAAAAATTCAAAATAACGTTTCTTTCGATCGACCTTTGTTTTGGGTATGTATATCAACTGTAGCAAAATATTGTTCATTTTTAATTTAAAGTGCAGCATTCGCAATTCTTTCTCCTAATTGCTCTTCATTGTTAATTTTCTCTACATAAGCTAGTTGTTTTACGTGCCCTGATAAATAAAAATCGAGTGGATTTAGACCTATCGATCTAGCAGGCTACTGAACTGGACCACGCCCACTTATCCACCTTCCATTAAAATAGTCGTCTAGCCATTCTACAACAACTGTCACAGAATGTGATGGTGCACCACAGTGTTAATACCACATTACATTACGCAATATAAGTGGAACAGGTGCTAGTAACTCGTGCAAATGATTATCCAACAATTTCAGCAGGATGCAACAGAATTTGTACTGGCAGTAGATGATCGTTGAAGTTCCCACATCTCGTCAAATTGAAGATCTGTGTTAAAACAATGTGTGGATTTTATGCTGCCCATATGGCAGTTCGTCTTGTGTTGAAAATGGCTTCGTCAAATCACAAAATGGAAAAATTAAATTAGAATCTTGCTCATACTCTTGGAAAAGCTATCGTGAAAATGCTTATCTTTGTACTTCATCTACTGGTTGTCAGTAACTTTTCTGTTTAAAGTCCTTGCGGATGGAAGGCAACTTTTCTGATACTAATATGATTCTGTTCTAATATCTATTTACACCATCACTATGACAGATTGTCGCAGTCTTTGATACATATGCATCGGATAATACACGGTGAGGTGGCTGACTTCTTCAAAAATCTTTGATATCCCTGGTAAGTTTCTAAAGCACCGCCAATACAAAAGTTGTAAACAAAAATAACGTCAGCATACTCTCAATGGCTGAATTTAGTCTTTTTAAAAACTGACTCGGGAACAGTACTCAAGGTATCTGACGACTGCCAACAACTAGTAAATCAGTCTAATAATGCTTGTTTCAAAGTAATTTATGTAACTCATTATTGATTTTTCAGTTTACATTCAAGAAAGTTCATGCCTCAATAACTCTAAAGCAACGGCCGATTGGAAAAAACTGTTATTTCCATTTTTCGCCTTCTCTAAATCGCCAGATATAATAATAAATTATCGAACTAGAAGCACGTGTAGGTATGCAACAGTTTCAGCAAACAAGATTGAAGAGATTAATAACCACTGTAACTTGAACTGCGCCAAACATTAATGATAATTTGATAGAGATCAAACTATTGCACTTACCTGCATTTCCAGACTTTTATTTATATGTTTCAGTTCTTTAACAGTTAAATTCATCAGATCCAGAATACATGTTTGTAATTTCAGCATAATTGATGAAGTTGGCACATGTAACTCAATAATAGTAGGCTAAACAAGAAGCAAACCAAAGTTTCGCAGTGCAGAAAAAGTCGAATCAAAACTTACTTCGTACTTTTTAAAAGACTGTATCACAGTGGAATGAAATCTAGGCCAGATATATAATTCTTTAACAAATAACGTCCGCATAATACGCTCGACATGATTAAATCCAATGGTAAAACTTTGGGGTGAATTTGAGAAAGCTTTTATAAAACCACTCTGCAAAAAGAAGAATTATGCTTCGTGTACATTTGGTGTAACATACTCGCACCTTATTCTTTTGGCGATATAATCTTAAAACGAAAGCTTCTTGGCAACTTTCCAGTATGTTATGTGCACGTAGTACGATAATTCCTGTGATTTTCTCTATAGGTATACGCTCTTTTAACATATCAATAACTAATATCCTTGTTGTCACAAAATGGATACCACCTGATAGGTATACATCTTCCCTATATATCAAAATAGGTCTATCTACGTAAATTTATGAAGTAATAAATACCTTTCGGTTATATTCGTATTATACGTGGTGCTATGAATATTATCATCGTTTAATTTTTCCATTATGTACTTTTCTTCAAATTCTGTACTATTTAATATCAATACAAGATTCCCGGGATCAGAGTACACCTTTAGGATATTCATAAATACTACATCCATACTTAAACCTCTGCAAATAACATCATTTAATAGATATAGTTTCCCGGTTAAAAATGTGACGAGATTACTTACTTGGCTGCAATAATTAGACCATCCTTATACAGGATATCTAAAAAAATTTGTGTTTCGTATTCCAACATATTAATTAGAATTTTATCTCGCAAGAGCTCCTCGCAGTCAACCATATTAATTAATTATTTACCACTTCCGCCTAAGAGACAAGGCTGCTTCAGAATAGGAACTTTTTCCGATTCATATTACATATACACATAATAATATGCTCGCTGGATAATTATGATATCACTTCATTTGCGAAGTTAAGTTCAGGTGAAGATACGCGAGTAAACTTTTGTTTACCGTTTATTCTAAACTTACAAATTAATGAGTATTTAACTGTCTAACCCGTTATTAAATTTCTTAAACGTTTCTTTAAACATTTGTGCCAAACATGTTCAAGTGTCTTATTAAACTAAACATTTAACTGTGTGGATGAAGACTACTTGGAGATTAAAAACTATTTGTGAATTCAACAGATTGTTTAATATTGAAATAGACTTGTAAACATTGGTAAAGTTTATTATGTGTATAGGTTATGTGCACCTACTTGCAATACGCTGTAGGAAACCGGGAAATTTCTCTTAAATAGCCAAGGTTAAATAGTTTCATAGTTCGCTCTGCACGCGTTTGGCGCTGTTATAGCAACCGCCAATTTTTAAAATCAACAATTTCAAATTTTAAAATATGAATATAGACACCTAAAAGCCTGGATATACTCTTTTCAATAAAGTAATGATACTTTTGCGTTAATACAAACGCAAAACGTCATTTTATAAGAAAACTACATAGTTTAGTTTAATAGTGGTAATGTACCGTTAGATGTCTATGATTAGATTTACGGAAAAGTACTCGAGGTTCGTAATGGTAAAAAAGTAAAGATGACATTTATTCCTTTTTTTGCAGTGACTAGATAGACTCGTGTCTATTCGCCTCAGCAGAATGGATTCGTGTTGCCTACTGGTGTCCCCCGAGAGTCGAGAAAACACGAGTCTGTCTAGTCTCCGTAAAAAAGTAATAATTTCGTCGACCTTTGACCTTGTTACTAATAAGAGCTGGATGATGTTATAAAAAACTACATTCTCCAGGTAAACATCTACAACATCGACATGAATGTTCTCTATTAAATTATCGACGGCGCACTACCTACAAACCTGTATAGTCTGACATGTTAATAACTGCAATATCAACGTCGCTTTATCATCGACAACATTGCAGATGGCAGCGCTTGCATGTTTATAACCATCAATAAGGCAGTATTAATACTTCAAAATATTCAATTCGATTAGCAAATTTAAATTTTGCTCTCAATAAATTCAGTAAATAATTGTTCGGTAAGTCGTATCGATTTCATCTCGGTTTTTATGTATCTAAACAGAACATAACCTTTCCGGAAATACAATCGATAAAATTAGGCTAGTAAGCACTAAGAAACCATGGACTTCTTAAAATTCTATAAATTGTAATCAGTAGTTGCGACAGAATAATACGAAATTTTAGCAATTACATCAAATGAAATGTAAATAGGCTTGTAAGTAAAGTGCAGAAGTAACATGGAGAATGTAGATGTAAGCGAAAACAAAAATGGAAATAAACATGAGGATTCAATAAAATTTAATGGAAAATTAGGCACATACAAGAAAAAAAACGGCGATGTATTAAATGTAGATGTTTCAAGCATAGATTCTGAAGAAACTACTGTTAAAATGGAAAATGTTCAAAGAGATTCTGATATTTGTAATAGTCACAGCGTTATTCTTTGTGATACAAGTGAAACTTCGGAGAAATTACGTAAGTTTTACATATTATTACCTCAAGCCCCGGTAGGTGAATGCTGTTTGTAATCATCAACAACCTTAGAACGGGTATTACTTGTTTTTTTTTCATGTTTATTAATAGTGTGCGATACGTGCAATGAAGGATATGAAATATTCTGCAGCAAATGCCCCACGCTTTATCGTATCCTAGATAATAAAGCCCTTTATGACATAGAAAACAGAGCTTGTAGAACGCTGCCAAGGAAAATATTAAAACTAGGAAATCTACCAAAGACTTCGTTAGGCATATTTACTATGTGTACCATTCCGAAAGATGTAACCTTTGGGCCGTTGGAAGGATTAGAAGCGGGAACAATAAGATCTACGTGGAAATTAAAAGGCGGCCGATTTGTGGTGAATGCTCACAATGCGAAACGTCTAAATTGGATGCAATTTATTCGGCGCGCCAAAACCGCCGATGATCAGAATCTCGTCGTTTTTCAGTTTAAAGGTAGTGTTTATTATAAGACGAATCGCCAGGTCAAGAAAGGGGATGAATTGTTGGTGTATTTTGGGGAAGAGCACGCGCGCAGTAAAAACAAAGCAGTCGAAACATATTTTAGCCCGAAAGTGCAAAAAGAAATGCGAAAAGTTTATGCGTGCACCTATTGCTGCATAGGATTACTAGTAAAGGACGACTTAAAGAAACATAAAGGAATATGCCCTATTGGAAAAGGTATAGACCCATTATTTTTCGGTAAGTCACGAAATAGAAAAAACTACCACAGTAGAAGTCTAAGAGGCTTTATTTTTGAATTTCTAGATATAATACACTGTAAGCATTGTAGAATGTACTTGAATAAAGAGGAATATATAGAATATCATCGTGATTACTGCGAAGACAAACATGAGAGGTATTTAATATAACCATTGGAATTTGGACTACCTTTACAACAACAAAAAATCGTTTTAGAGCTTGGCAGTCACAAACCTTGTCTGAAAAAAATTTAGAAGAAAATACAGACCTGACGACAAATACCAAAGTTTCAAATACGAAACGAAAGAAAAGCAAGCAAGATCAGGGAAATAAGAAGAAATGTTTAGAATGCAGTTCGGGCGTAGCTCATACACACTCCAACAGTTCCGATTAATATATTGTCCGATCCGATTAATAGCTTGTGCTGACCAGTTACATAAATGATTTAAACAGAAAAAACAAAGTTTTCCAGCGATGAGATACATGTCTTAGGTAGTGATTGTGTTTATCTGAAATATGTTTAATAAGAAGTATATATATTTTTTTGAAAATACAACACAATTGACTTTATGCATCAATAAATATATGCAAGGCAAGCATACGTGGTTCTAAATTAGAATTTCGTCTGACAGATTAACCTCAATATATCGGATGAAAATATCAAATATTTGATGATTCTTCAAATACTGGTGTATAACAGGAATCTCTTGTACATTACATTATAACATTTAATATGTGAAATCACTTTGTAATAAATGTAATTTATTGTAAAAACATTAAAACAAGTGAAACATGTAAAAGTCTGCTCCCATCTACTGATCAATAGATATGGCTGTAATATTTAGCTGAAGTCTAGGAAGGATGCTGGTAGTCATAGACGACAACATAGGTCTTACCCTCGAATTTGTCCCAGTGTGTAATTATTAAGTCTGCAGAAACGACTGCTTTCGTTTAACAGAAACTGTTTGCTATCAACATGTCTTTTACAAAGGAAGATACCGTACGTAAAATGCTGATGTTACAAACAATACTTTTAATAATAGTGGCAATGTATTCTGATGTCGGAAATCGGTTATGAAATCATCGATTCGCCATTATCAAGTTCGGGTACGTCCGATCACTTTCGAAATATATCATCGCCGCCAATAAGCGCGCACTCGTTTCTGCAGGCTTATAGAGCTTATAGCTAATAGCATTCCATACCCCATGGAGTCGCTATTAACTGTGGATCGAAGTTACGACACGTAACTAGAGATGACAAAGGCAAGTGAAATCCCTTTTTTTGCAGCGATTATAGAGACACGTGTTTCATCGACTCTTGGATAAACCAGTAGGCAACACAAGTCTTCTTAACTGAACTATTAATAATTCGTCAATAATAATAGTAGTGTAATGATTAGACAGAAAACTATCTAATCATTACGAAAAAAAGGGTCTTTAATAGAGAAGACAAAAGTAGATACATTTATTACTTTTTTGCAGCGACTAGTCAGGTTCGTGTTTTCTTGACTGTTGGCGGAACCGGTAGGCAACACGTACCCTTTCTTATGAGACGAATAAAGAAGAGTCTATCTAGTCGCTACAAAAAAGTATTATAGCTATCTGGTTTTGTCATCTCTAGTCATTAATACCACTTGCCTTGATTACCTCTATTCATAGCTAAGCCTGCAGAAAGGAACGCGGTTTTGTGTAATTAACTCAGACTGGATAGACTCCTGTTTATTTGTTTCATAAAAAAAAGGTTTGTGTTGCCAAGAGTTGAAAAAATACGGATCTATCAAGTCTGCTGGCTTCATGAAGGGTGTACTCCTTTCTGCAGGATTATTTATAACTACTCCAAATAGGATATCGAAAGAATCCAAAAAAGGTCGCCGGATTATTTATAATTTCCTTTAGAGACTACCTCTTTAAGCAACTTAAATGTATGTATATAGAATACTGAAACAAGTTGTCTTTTGATGAAATCACATTTTTTTTTTTAATTTTGTAAAAGAAAGAAAATTAATCGATTTCATTTCTAAGGTTTCTTTCAGATTAGAACTATTCTTCTTCAGTGGTTATGAATCCGGTGACAAGATGGCGCGCATAGAATAACTTACCAGAATTGACGGCGCCTTAAGCAAAAATCTACTTCTTTCATAAACAGAGACCCTTCATTTATCCTTTTTGTATCCAATAAGCAAATACGTACAAGTGAAGACATACACAAGTAAATTTCAAACAGTGCATATTGTATGTTACAAGTCTCAAAAACATGCAAACTCGTTAAAACTAGTGATTTCGAAAGAATGGATAACAAACGTAAAAACGATTCTATTAACACAAACGACGACCCCAAGAAATTGAAGAAAGTGGCATGTCCGCACGCAGAGAGATGTTACCGACGAAATCCGCACCATTTTAAAGAATATGACCATCCACACTTGTCCGACTTCATTAAACAAGGATCCGATTTTAAATTACCAGATGGGTTTCCGCAAGAGCGCAACATTATCCTAGCACAGATAGACATACTTAAAAGCCTAATAAAATTAGTAGAAAAAGGAGATACCAATAGCAATAAAGAAACTGCTAGTAAAACAATTATGAATGGTGAACCAAGTACAACTAATACTAGGGCTACGAATAACCAGAAACAACATAAATCTACCTCGTTTAAGCTTGGAAATAGTGTTAAATTGTGTAACCGTGAGTCAATGGCTTCTAAATTAGTAAAGAACGAACCATACAATATATTTTTTACTCAAGTGCCAAAAGCCTCTGAAACAATGCATTTAGATAATACGATTACATTTACAGATTTACTTTGTCCAAGCTTGGGAGAATTGAAGGCTTCTTTACAGATTAATTTTATGATCGATGTGATGTGGCTAATGGAGCAGTATCGTGCACAGGGTCTTGAAGAAATTCCATTGACTATTTTGTACGGCTACGAATTTCCTGATATGGAGAAGTATATGAAAAGATATTTACCAAATGTTACCTACCATCAAGTGAAAATGAAAGATCCATTTGGTACACACCATTCGAAAGTTGGATTGTATGCTTACGCAGACGGTTCCTTTAGGATTGTAGTTTCAACTGCAAATTTATATTACGAAGATTGGAATCATTATAATCAAGGATTATGGATTAGTCCAGCATGTTCCCAATTACCTGAAGGTTCTAAAGAAAGCGATGGTGAAAGTAGCACAAAATTTAAGTCTGCCCTTATCAAATATTTAGAATCATACAATGTTGCGTGCCTGAAAGATTGGATTGCGCGCGTAAAAGTAGCCAACTTTAGTTCTATTAAAGTGTTTCTAATAACATCGATGCCTGGGAAGCATTATCCACAAAGCAACGGATCACATATTCATAAAGTTACGGACATCCTATCAAAGCATTGCTTCCTTCCAAGTAAAACAACACCGGAAAGTGAAGGCCCTTTAGCATGGGGTATCAACGCTCAAGCTTCAACCATTGGATCCTTAGGTAAAGCACCAGGTGAATGGCTCAGAAGTGTAATGTTGAGAACTCTAGCGACCCATAAACAAGGTCATCCTTCGGGGAACTCTCAAGCGACGCTTAACATTGTCTATCCAACTGTTGATAACGTAATGACAAGTTTGTTTGGTGCAGAGGGTGGTGGTTGCTTACCCTACGCAAAAAACATTCATGAGAAACAGAAATGGTTAAAAGAATATCTACATCAATGGAAGGCCGATGTGACATATAGAACCAGAGTTATGCCCCACATTAAGACCTACTGCAGAATCTCTCCATGCTTAACTAAGCTGGCCTGGTTCCTACTAACCAGTGCAAATATTTCCAAAGCTGCATGGGGTGGAAACATTCAAAGGGATAGTTCTGTTTACGTAAGGTCATATGAAGTCGGCGTTATGTTTATGCCAAGCTTGTTCGATGAGGACTATTTTGTTATCGATAAATGTAGCATCAGTGAAGGGAAGAAACGTTTTCCATTTATATATGATTTACCTCTAACACCATATAAACAAGCAGATTATCCGTGGTGTAATTAGCAAGATATTTTTCAACATGTTCCAATATACTTCTTTTTGTATAATTCACTGATAGAAATACATACTTTAAATTATTGTAGAAATAATAGTTTTATTTTTCAAAGGAAAGAGAGGAACAATTTATGTTTGAAACTTAACTACTGGGTCGATAAAATATCCTTAAATACTTATCGTATTGGTGTCGATAATAGTGTACAACTAATAATTATTTACTTTTCTGTTATTCAAGTTCCTTGTGTACAGATGGCGTCGTAAAACAAAGTTTGCACTTTTATACATTAAATGAAAATTAAAACTAGTTTATATTTCAATGTTGTTGGAGTGCGGACTACAGAACTCTTGACTGTATAATCCAATAATATAAATATTGATCAGTTCGTAATATTCGATAAAAATTCTATCAGCATTTGAATTATGTACATGCTAAGGTCTAAAAATGGACTAACTATTATGCACTTTCATATGATTTTTCAGATGATGTGAGTACTTAAACCTTGATGGACAGAGTTCACATGGATAAGGCGTCTCTCCAGTGTGAATCCGCATATGCCGAGGAATACACGCGAGCTGCCGAAACTGTTTCCCACAAATATTACAGCTGTGAGGTTTTTCGCCCGTATGAACTAACGTGTGCACTTTCAACGTTTGACTTTCCTTAAAAGCCTTGCCACAATAGCTGCAAACGTGCGGCTTCTTATCCGTATGTCTCTTCTTCTCGTGATCCCTCATTCGTGCGGTGCTTGCGAACTTCTTACCGCAAATCGAGCAGGGAAAGCTTCTCTCAGTATTAGCGTGCCTAACTTTATGCGTTGAGAAGGAACTATGGTCTCTAAAACCTTTTCCACACACTTCGCATACGAATAGTCTTTCGTTAGTATGCGTCCGTATATGAGTGTTAAGCGAATACGAGTTCTTGAATCCCTTCCCACAAAGATCACACTTGTGCGGACGCTCCTCTGTATGCACTAATTTATGAGAGTATACCGCACTAGGCTGTTTAAAACGCTTTCCGCAAACGTCGCAAGAAAACCCCGCTTCATCTGCATGCAGTCGCTGATGAATCTTGAGTTGAAATGGTAATACAAACGCTTTGTCACACACGTTACATTTATGAGGTTTGTCACCTGTGTGATGTCTTAGATGCACGGATTTGTAGTATTTCCATCCAAATGAACGGTTACAATGTTTACAAAACACAGACATCTTTTCCTTTTCTTTTCTTGTTAGTTTGCGTCCACCTTTTGAGATTGGTAAGCCATTCTCATCATAAACGCATTCATCTCTCGAGATGGATAAGCTGTTCTCATCGTAATCATGTCCATCTTTTGGAATTGCTAAGCTATTCTCTACATGAATATATTCATCCTTTAATATGTTATCTTTCTGTTTTGTGGTTTTGTCCTGCTTATTACCTATAAGTGCAGCTATGGCCTTTTCGTCGCCCATATCATCATCATACGAATCATCATCCGATTCAAGCGCGATATCTTCGATATTACACTCCATTGAATCATCTACATGTTCATCATCATGTGCGGTTGAGCCTTTCTCATTAACCAAATCCGTACATCCTTCCGAATTGTCACCATTACATTTTACATTTTCCTTTGATTCAGCATTTATTTCTTGCACTTCTGTCTTATCATTACCCGATGATTCGCCCTCTTCGTATTTGATGGAAACTTCTTCCTTAATATTTATCGATTCTGAACATGTTGCATTTCCTAATTCTCCTTTATCCAATAACAATGATCTATCACCTTTCCCTGTACGTAGTTTTCGATCAGAAGCGACAGTCATTGATTTAAAATCCCATGCCGAACAGAGTTTCTCAATACATATATTACACATGTACATTGGTAACCCATCAAATCTTTCGATCTACAATCAAGGGAGCGTAGGAATTAGCACGAATAATGAACTTGTGATTTGTAATCTTCTCTTCTTTCCAACTTACCTTTATCGTCGTACATTCAGGCAACATTTCTGATAAGAGCTTGCCCCGTTCGGAGTGCTCAAATATAGAAACATACGTCTTATCCATTTCCAAACAAGTTCTACATATTAAATTCCTTTTCGTAGGCATTTTCACGAAATATTAAGCAAAATAAATAACTACCATCTTCGACGTTCTTTAAATATCTAACCTGACACTATTACTTGATCATAAAGAATTACTGCTTGACATATCTGTATTTAAATATAATGACCCCACTTCTGGGCTTTTTAATAAATAAATAAGGTATATATCCTGTTTTTCTAGGATTTCTAATTAATATAAAATATAAAGTATGTCTCTTTTTTATCGGCTAATAACAACCTCTGCGATACCTATTGTCAAAAAGCAAAATTTACAATTTATATTGTCGGATTGGATAATAGAAGGGATATATTATTTTTAATTTTTTTTTTATATTTTATTTTTAACAACATTTTAATAATAATCAACTACGATATTTCATTATATATAGGATCTTTATAGCAAATTTTAACTATTTTATACTATGCAAGTGTAAATCCGTCATATTCCGCCATCTATTATCCAACGGTTAAATGCGCAAGCTAAATTTTAAATATTCGTATTCGTTTAGTCTACACAGTCTACAAAAATCGTTGTCAAGCGACTGATCTAAAGAGCCGTATTCGTCCAGACGATCTCGTTCATCTAATAAAAAAAATTATTTTTATATTTGAGTGTTTTTTTAGTCATGGACACACTTATATCTACAAAAAACATCTAACGTTGACCTTGTTATTCGTTTCACTGATAGAGAACCAAAGCGCGTTGGACGTACGAACGAGATTGGCTTGGTGTGGATATTTAAAATTCGTACATTTCAACAGTTTAACTAATTAACGCGGAACGTTAGATACGTTATGCAGCTGTGCGGGCAGAATCCTGGTCAATGCTTCCATGTAGCTTCGGTGGCTACCATTGTCACAATCGCGGCCATCGTCGGCACTTACGTTTACTACCGAACAAAAAGAATAAGCATTGCAACGGATTGGACAGAAGTGGCCACAGTAAAGAAGTTGTTCATCTATCCTTTGAAGAGCGGCCGAAGGAAAGAGTTGGAAACGGCCACATGTAAGAAACATGGAGCCACGACGATGGAAAACAATGTTGAGCTTAGGGATAGGTATGTCTAATTTGTATCGTAGAAAAGAATTGCGAAAAAACAAAGAATTATTTGCATGTTCAAGTGGTAACGTATAGAAAAAAAGCCGACATACGTACCAGTGCGTTTTTGTAATAGTAGTAAGGTACACTAAGGCTTTAAGTAATAAAAAAGTTTATCCATTATTTGCAATTTACGTTAGTTGGCGCGGGAAATATTTTAATATGTTATTAAAAAAAAAGCTTAAAATCGTAATTTTCTTGTATGTCGAATATCTTCGTAGGTATATAAAGTAAATACAATGAAGAGTTTCGTATGAAAGTCGCTATTTTCGATAAGCCTAGTGTGAAATTGGTATTAAACGAATATGCAAGATGGCGGTTTTTAAAGTACTCGTATTCCTCAAATTAAACGGACGCCATATTAGCTTCTTCGGTAACCCGTGCAACCCCATTCAATCTGGGACACCTGGTGTAGTATCTATATACATTTTTCCGCTTGTATTATCAGGTCCTTCATTGTTTACACCAAAAAGTCGATTGATTTTATAACGGCGAGAACCCATCCGAAATTGGCTTTAATAGAGACGTCAGTCGACGAAGATGGCGAAATTGTACTTTCTGCTCCTGACGATTCATCTTTACCCTTCAAAATACCAAAGTCGGGATTAGCTCTACCTGTAGCGTAAGTATTACGTTTTTAAATGCGACTAACATCAATAAATAAATAATAATAAAAAAAAAACAATATTTCGTATAGGGTACACAACAAAGCAACTGTCCATGCGTTGGATTGCGGACGGGAGATCTGCCTTTGGTTATCTAGCTATCTTAACGAGGGAATAGCAAAGGTGCGTCTAGGATATCACAGGCCGAGTTTCACCAGAAATATTAAACAACAGTTTCCCAACCTTTTCAACGCTTACTGCAAATTGCGAGCCGATTCTGCCGTAAGAGAGACTATATGCCTTTGTTTTCTGATATGATTTTTGAATGATTTCTTTGTTTTTTTTGAACGTTCAGGGTCTGTATTCGGATCTCACCAGTTATCTCTTAATCAATGAGTCGTCCGTTGAGGCGTTGAACTCTAATCTAACGGAGCCTGTCACCGCCAATAATTTCCGTCCGAACATCTTAGTCGAGGGTAAGAATCTGAACGCGTACGAAGAAGAGAATTGGAATTGGATCAGGATCGGCGACGCCATCTTCAGGAACGTTAAACCGTGCACCAGATGCGTATTCGTCACCATCGATCCGGAAAGCGGCATCATGTCGAAGGAACGCGAACCATTGAAATCGCTAAAACGGTAATGTACATATACAATAGAAGAATAGTTAGATAATATACAGTTCTTTTCGCTGACTCCAAGATTTCAAAAGTTGTATAGATCTCTTACACGTCGCTATCAACTAATCCGTCATTCGCAATCTGCCATTTCAAGACTGTAATATTTTGGGAGGCGAGAAGGAAGGGTCATGGCCCTTCTTGGCTCCTCCCATTTATGAAATATTAGTATCAATGTAAATTATTAGAGATGAGCAAGATAGGGAAATTCTACAGAGTCTAGATGGACTCGTGTTTTATGGACTCTCTGGGAAACCAGTAGGCAAAATAATCACCTTGATGTAGATCCCTATGCACATAGTCATCGGTAAAGTTCGCTATTTTGCATGCGCTCCACAGGCGTCGGTATGAGGGTGGTCGTTCGGGCGTGTGATTTTTCATATATGCGCAAGCGATCATATTGCAGGAGTAACTAACCCTGCAGAAACGAGTATACTTTCCGTCCGCTTCACGAAATTTGCAGAGACTAAACAGACTCGCGTTTTATCGAAAATCTCTGGAAAACCAGTTGGCAACATCATGAAACGAATAAACGCGCGTCTGCCTAGTCGTCGCTAATTTCATGAAGCGGAACTCGTTTCTGCAGGTTTACTAGTAACACATCCGGTTGGAATGCACGCGAATCTAGCGAAGTGCCGCAAGTTGTTGATAAGTGGATCAAGGAAACGACCATTGTCAGATAAAGTTAATGAGTTTATAAAAGACTTCCCGGTTTTAGTCTAGGGTGGCGCAAAAATAACTATGAGTATGCGTAATCTGCCGTTTACTTTGTAAAGGAGCGAATAATAAAGCGAGAGGCCAAGTTTTAATGTTTGCGACAAACGGTGCCGCAACACAATTCTGAAATTATTAATTTCGTACATTATCGATTTTATTTATGCATACAACGTTGCTGAAATATTTTTATATTTTCATATTCTTCGTGTGTTTACGCATATTGCTTTATTAGAAGAAAACCAAATGCACAGATACATGAACAAATCCCTCTATATTTACATCGGTAACCAGGTTGCCTCGCGTCCACATTCAATCGTATGCTCTTCGTATGCGAAGTATAAATTTACGCGTATATTATAAATCCAACGTCGGAATGACTACGCCATGTGTAGCTACGCCTGTGAATCGCACGGAAAGTGGCGATCTTGGCGACATTACTGAAAAAAAGAACCTCATCAAATTCGAATTAAAAAAAAGAACGAAATCCATTCAACGATCTCTAAAAATTATCGATCAGTGAGGCTGCCAAAAACAAAAAAATCTTACGATTTTAACGTTTTGATGTTCCTCAATTTGAAATCGATCAATATTTTTGTGTGCACGTTTTAATTTTCGATATTACTATTCGATTCTATTTCCGATTTTATTTTAATTCATGTTCCAGCACGAACGGCTTAAAAGATCCGGCACACGTTGAGTGCGAAGGCGAGAAAGGGGTAATGGGAATCCATTTGGAATTGTGGCGCGAGGGACAGATACGAGTTGGAGATAAAGTATTCGTCGCCTAATGCGTCATGCTAGATGGATAACAAGATATATTTTTATTAAGAAGAATATATCATTATTATTATACGTAATAATGATATACATTTTTTTTTACAATTGCATGTTCATTGAAGACGAAATGTTAAATAGATAACACGAAATAAAATATTTTCTTGGCTGTTAGATTTATTTATTCGTAATTAGCGTAAGCAATGTCGAAAAATGAAGGAATCTGTACGTCCGCCTGTAACCGCTTCGCGCTAGGTGACCTCAAGGTAACGGTAATAATAGGACAGTCATTGCCGAATATATAAATAATCGTAGCGTTCATAGTCGTTCATATTCGCCTGACAGATTTTGATGTAACGGCGTAATACTGCCATATGTAAGCATGGCATGGCTTTTATCTGATGTAGACTTTTTTTCCTTGGCTTCAGAATTACTTGTCTAACATACCGATTTACTTCATTTGTTGCTAACATAAATAACACTTCAAACTTTATATTTGATCTGCTTGATGAATTGAAACTAATAACGTACTTATCTCGTATACATACTTTATTTTTATTTTTCGTTTATCTGACAGATAGATGTATACGATTAAGTTGTTTTGAAGAATCTCTTACTTCGCTAGGTTTAAATTTAGAATATGTACGCGTCTATTTTTAAAACGATTGGAACGCGGAATAATTCGATCTGTCCGGCGTTTTATGGACATGGATACAATAATCAATATTTCTGTATATTGCATGTATCTGACGAAAAAAGAAAACATTATCAATTCACTGAAATTCAAAATGTAATTATAATAGCGATAGCAAGGGCTGTGGCGTAGTATGGTAAATATCGGCAAGCTCCGCACTGTATAAGTTTAATGAATTATATAACAATTCATCCGGATTAATTGTATAATTAATTAAACTTGTGTGACGCAGAGGCGGCCGATGCTGGTGTGTTTACTGTAATTATAATTATTATTTTTGTTGAATCTCTATCGACACGAATATTTCTACAAACAGTTTCTATAATATCGATGCCCCAATAACAAATTTTATAATATTATTACTATATATTTAGTCCTGCTACCATTCTTGAATAATTTTCATTATTAGCGTTCATTTTTCTCTCAAATTTTACGGTTGCATCCGTTATCAGCTATTAGTGGCAAGGGTGATTTAAAGTGATAACTTATCAATCCGCCACTGATGAATATACTCTGAATAGTGAAGCAAAGAGTATTACATACTTAAACAATTATAAAATATAAAATGTCGCGATATAAGTGCTAAGATGATCGCTGGAAGGGTGGGAAACCAGAACCAGGGAAGGTAAAAGGAGGGTGACGAGTGATTTGATGGTAAAGAGTTAGCTAACACGCCATGCCCAATATATTCATAATATTTATTCAAAAATAATTAGGTCATTCTAAGCACTTACCAATTTATTCATAAAAATAAAACTGAATTCAAAAAATCTTTACTTTTACCAGCACAATAGTTTCTGGTGTTACAAGTATATTGTTGAATGCTCGAGGCTATCTATATTTCAGTTAACGGGATAATCGATTTCCCTAAGTTTGGTAATTTATTTTATTTGGTATATCGAAATGTCCACTTAAGCAACAGAAACTGTAATTTTAGTCTATTCTATAATCGGGATCACTTTAAATTGCTAACAGGTAGATGACTGCAACGATTTTTAATGAAAGTGTTACAATGAAAAACGTGCTAATCCATATCGCACAGAGGTTAAATATGAACTCCAAAAATCTGAGAGAGCCAGTGTAGAGCGTCCCTGAAAGGAGGGACTGCTTCTCCTCGGACCAAAAGCGAAATCTAATATATTGTAAAAAGTGCACTCGCTGGCATTGTAGAAAATCATTCAGAAGTATGTGAAAGATCTCATATTGTAATTGGATATTCAATAGACAGAATAAAATGGTTGAAGGATGTAACGGAATGATTAAAAAAGGAAATAAAACGATACAAAAAAGGAAAAAAATGATTGTCGACGGTCGTAAAGAGCGTAAATGTGGTTGGGAAAATTGTAAAAATTGTGATAAAATGGTTGAAATACTTGAAAAGATTTATATACAGCGAAAAAGACAAAAATGTGGAATTTATCAAATTAAAGTCAAATGAAATGGTAAGGAATACAGAGTTAAAGCGCGTAAATTTTGCAATAAAGATGGCTGTACTGTAATATACCCCGTCGAAAAAGTTGAAGATAAACACTTTTGGATTTATAAATGCAGCGAAGGTAAAGAAAACACATAAGGTGGTACAAATCTATTTAAATGTGTTAAGTGGATGGTTCTAAAAATTGTACAATTGCAGTTTAACCCGTGATTTACACCGAATTAAGTCTATCTGCAATTAATATTTAAATTCGGAATTAAATTAACGTTGACCACTTTGAGTCGCTTAAATCATCATTAAAACATCAATGAGGCGGTTTTACGGTTTGACAACAGAATGCACCTGTTTTTGTGAATGTTAAGTTTTCGATGTGAAACGTGACTGAATAAACAAATAACTCGATTACTTCGGTTGAGATTGTGAACTCCCTTCGGGGATTGTGATTAGAAACGTTACAACATTAAATTAATCGACGATTAATATTCTGATTCCTGATTAAATATTTAATTCGGTTTCCGTAAATCGGGGATAAAAGTGTGCATTTAAATTCGAAGCAAAAGTTATGGCATTACAAAACTGGCAAAGCCTAGAGCGCTATCCTCATTTTGACAGATGATTGTTTAAAAAAATACAATATTTCAATATCTGGGAATAGAGTAAATTACCGTAAATACAGTATTTTATTTTTTTTAGGGAGGATCGGCAGGCGATGATGTTTTAGATGCATATCGTTTTCAAAACCTTCCATGATGGATAAAATTTCGGCGGCTACTTCAGCCGCAATACTTTCAAGAGATTACGAAGAAACCGCTACGGAATTTTCTAACAACGGTAAATCGTCGACACCGACGACTGGCTCTTTGCGTCTCCGAATAGCGATCCTGGTCTGTGCAGCCCTTCTTTTAATGTTAAACAATGCCCTCTACATCCTATTCATTCCGTTGGTAATCGAACAATATGCGGTCGTCTCTGATAACGATTTCCTGTATTATTACGGTGGGCTGTACGCTTCGAAAGACATCGCATTGCTGATTATGAGCCCTCTGGTGGGCGGTTTAATCGATCGAGTTGGTTACGTAGATCCTCTGGTTGGCGGAATCGGCTTCATACTAATCTCGACGATAATCTTCGCTTTCGGAGAAAGCTACTGGTTGTTCTTCACGAATCGAACATTTCAGGGGTTAAATTCAGCGTTCACAGACACGTCCATTATGGTTTTAATTGCGACTTTATTCCCAGATGATGCGGCTAGAACAAACGCCTTTGGAGCGTTACTAGGATGCAGCGCACTTGGATTCTTGCTTGCCTCACCGTTCGTTACAATAGTAACCAAACATTTGTTAGAGAGTCGCGTTTATTTCCTAAGTTTCGACATCGCTTACTTGATAGTCGGATTGATAATTTTTTTCTTGATGAAAAAGTATAATCGTCGGCAGTATTCGAACGTCAGGCGTCATAAACATGAAGATCTTGCATGCAGAGTATTGCTGGATCCTTACGTGCTAATCAGCGCTGGGTCCTTAGCGATGTCCCAAATCGTCTTATCTTTCTTACAATACGTCCTACCCTTCTGGTTGGGAGGATACGTCGCTTTAGTGAGTAGTGTTCGAATGACCTGCTTCCTTGGCCTGTTTTCGCATATTTCCGGCATACTCGTCGCGCTTTTGCTGATTAAAAAAAGTCCGCACCATCGCTGGTTGATTGTTGCGTGTGGCTTGGTGCTGCAAGGTTTTTGCGGGCTTATTTTACCCTTTGTCAGTTCATACGTTTTCTTGCTGATTCCCACGTGCGGGATTACATTCAGCGTAGCCCTTGTTCGCATAGTGATATTGCCTACGCTGGCTAGGCTTGCAGATTCGAGACACACTTCGATTTACGGAAGTACCTTCGCCATATCGTACGTGTTTTATGCCATCGTTGATATTGTAGCTCCTGTAACGTTATATAATTTGATTCCTCACACTATGCTGACCGTTACATTCGTGGGAGTCGCTCTGTCTAGTATTCTCTACGCCCCGACGTTGCTATTTTTAAGGCGAATTTATTAGAAATCGTACAAAGGTAACGCTCTCGCGAACCTTTCATCACTTATTTTCCGCACCATTTCAAATGACACTTGAATTAATGTAACACGCGGCTGTGATACTGTATTTGTTGTTGTTGGGCAAATAAAAACGCTTAATTTATTGAACATTTCTTTTATTTTCTTTACCAACTGTTTTAAATCATACTTTACCATGTCGCGATTTTTGTTATGAAAATAACAACTAGTACAGACTGTGTCTATAACAGTCGCAGGTAGAAAGTATTGGTTCGTTATTTGTAAGAATCGAGCATTGCTTAAGAAAGAGTAACGAAGTATACCACTTACTAACTACTTTGTTAGTGGATATCACTACTTAAAAGTATAAATTATTGTCACCATAAAATACTTAGAAATGATCATTTTAAAAACGTTTCTTTTCCTTGCTCATTGATGTTGCACAATGCAAAAATGGAAAGAATACCTTATATATAAACATATTCCTGTCTCTCCAATATCGTAAACACTTTTTTCCCCTCACAATCGCCATAACAATTCGAAATGACGAGCCAGACATTTTCTGGCGTCCTCTAATGCCAACGAACACATACCTGCCGTTTAGAAAGCAGTAACATAAACCAAGTGCTGTTCCCCAAACCATCCCTCGAACAGTTCTTGGACAGTTTAACCACGACATGGTGCTCGCACGCAGCGCTTTTGGAAACTGTAAGAAATTCCCTTGCTGAATATTCATCGGAAAATACCTGGAAACAATTACTAAAAAAAGAGAACATTATTTCATCAATACCGGAAGGAATAAACTACTTTAGCACTCTTCCTTTCAAGTATTGTTTCTAGGCACTTTCTGACGTGTTATTTTTTGATCGTTTTCAGAATTCCACTCACGAGTGTACACAAATCAAATGAAGACCAGAGCGTATTTTACTGTCTCCAATTATTTTAACAATTACATTTGTTGGCCCAGTACGGATTTTTTCATACTTGGACTTTCATATTTCGAGAGGTACACCTTGTAAGAATATGGAGACTCTCCAGTACGAATGTGCATATGTAAATATGAAGCTAAAGATTTTTTCAGATTAATGCTAATTTAATTTCCTCCATTAATAATATTTGCTTTTAATGTTAAATCCAACTTTATTTTATATATGATACCTTACAAACGTTTATTGAGCAATATTGTGATTCATTAAAGTTACTCTGTCTTGATACGGTTGATAAATTACCCTTCATACATAGTTCCTTAAATAATATAGTCAAAAAAAGAGACCGGAGCATGTATTTTATATTTTATATTCTAGCTTTACAAATACTACTAGATTACATTATATTAATTATCTTGACAATCACAATCATTGGACTCAGTACAGACTTCTTCATACATGCACTTTCATATGGTTTTTTAGATGATGCGAATACTTAAATTTCGAGAGGCACACCTCGCACGAATATGGTGTCTCCCCGGTGTGAGTGCGCATATGTAAATATAAGGTTGATGGGTGTCGAAAGTCCTTTTTACATATAGTGCAGCTATACGGTTTCTCACCTGTATGCCTTAACATATGCATCTTTAACACTGTCTTATCTTTAAAGCATTTATCACAGTGGGTGCATTGATGCGGTTTAACGTTACTGTGCCTCTTCATGTGTTCTTTTAATCGAGAATTACTTGCAAAAGCCTTGCTGCATTCCAAGCAAGAGTATATTTTCTCAGCTTCAGTAGCGTGAGTATCCTTGTGACTGTACAAGATTGAAGGATCGGTGAAGGATTTACCACAAATTTCACAGGTGCAAACCTTTTCCTTTGAATGAGTTCGTATGTGAGCACTCAGAGCAAACTCGTGTTTGAAAAGCTTCTCACAATGCGGGCATTTGTGGGGACGTTCTTCCGAATGAACGAATTTGTGCGCTTTTATGGCGCTGACGAACTTGAAGGCCTTGCCGCAGATTTCGCAAGAGTAAGGTCGCTCTCCGGTGTGTACTCGCGAATGGAGATTTAACTGAAAACGTCTAACAAAACATTTGCCGCAATCCTTACATTTAAATGGTTCGTCACCATTATGTCTTCGTAGATGTTCTTCAACGTAGTATTTATAACCAAAAGAGCGATTGCATTCTTTGCAAAATATGGATAATTTCGCTTTTTCTTTTCTTGTTAATTTTCCTCCGTCCTTGTATTCGAGTAATACAGTTTTGAAGGTTTTGCGATTCTCCTTATGTAGATTGGTTATGTCAGAGTAATCTTCACTAATGGCATTTGTGTTACAATTACTTTCCAAAACATTATTTTTCCTATCAAACGAATCAAAATCATCATTATTTAGACCCGCATGTGCAGATTTATGATCAGCTGTTATATTGTTTATATGATGATTAGCATGGTCATTTTCAATCAGGCCATCTGATACATTGCTTTCTTGAGCTATAACATCAGCTTCTTCCGTTTTCATTACTTCTCTTGCTTCATGTTTATCTTGTATTTTTGTAGTTACTGTATTATTAGCAACCAAATTTACAGGAAAGCAACGTAACTTAGAATCCGAGTGAATAGCCATTAAACGAAACTTCCAAGCAGAAATTAAGAGCTTCACACACTCATTACAAATAAATATAGGTAATCCATCATTTCTATGTGTCTACAATACATCACGATTCAAAAGTTAATAGATACAATATGAACATGGGAGTTACCTCTAGAGTTGTACACTTGTTCAACATTTCAGATAGAACTGTATTATTTTGTTGATGATCAAATAAATTAACAAAATCTTTGGCTGATTTCTCCATACATGTTCTACATATAACACTGTTCATTGTTCTATATTAATTAAGAAATAGCATTCTTTTAAGGTACTTCACGATAATTTTATTTCTATGAAATTTCAGCAAAAAGGAACATTTAGCATTGGTTCAGGCAGCGTTATCTCTATCGTTGGAGTTGAAACCATCTACGTTTATCTCATTGAGGCAATATTTTTTTAATATTGATTTTAAAAAACGACAAATATTGAAAGAAAAGATAGGTTAAATTCATACAAATAAATAACTTAATCGGATATGTGAGAATAAACCATGTTACAGCACGTCTAGTAACTGAAATGGAACTAGACGTAAAGCGCCGCTTTTGAATTTTAGGTAAATAAAAATATTTCAAACTTTCTATCTATTCTGCGGACAGCGGATTATCGGATTCATCAATGAGAGTTCTTAGAACATTACCAAGTTGCAATACTTACCAAACTGTGCTGTTAAGTTAATAGAGCTCCCAGCAATTGTAAATGGCGAGTGTTCAAAAGTCCTCACCCTTGTTCATCCAACAACAGCAGCCACTGTTCTTGTAATCTATAGTCCGTTCGCACCTTAGAAATCAGTACAGCTCTTATGGGAATCGTGAACATGGTTGCCAGTTCTCATTAAAATTATACTTATAGAAAATTTTAAACAGTTTTTGAAAAAATAACACATGGAACATAACCATTTATTTTTCATATTTGTTAGGTTAATAAAGTTTCAAATAAAACAAAACAGACACAAATTACAACGGAAGTACTAACTGAAATGAACTTAACCAAAATATGCCAAATACGGAGATGGGTAATCATTAATCATGGATATATGGCATTATATATTTTTGGTTATTGTTTTCGAGGCATTTTGATGTGTTCAACTTGTTCCATGTTGCATCTCTAATTAAAAATACTAATACAAATTAACAGAATATTTCGCAGCCATTTTTATCGAGGAAAACAAGTCAAAAGTAGAGCATAATAAGCGTTTATATTTTCTAAAGAAATGTCGTGCAAATATCACTTGGATAACATTTAGGAACAGAATAGATAGGATTTAACGTAATGCTCCTATTTTCAAAAAGTATTCATAACAATTTATTTAAACAAGAAAAACGAGTGTACAAAGGAAATCGTAACATAATAATTATTTGGGCGAGACTACTTTACCCATAAACAAAATCTTATCGGTTTCGCTTCCGGGTTCACCTAACTTGGCAGTTATGTAAAAGATGAATGGATGGTCAGCTCTAAACGTCGCCGGGGGGTTCACCGGCCGAAGAGAAGTGCGAAACATCATGAATACGCCTGCGTAGAAAGACGAAAGTGTTTTTACCTTCTGCAAACGATCGAAGGGCGAAGTAGCACTTACCAGTGGCGGCGGCGGCTTCGGAACCTTCTTCGTTGACTTCAACGAACGCCTTTTGTACGACCTTATCGACTTTCAGAGGCGTCCGGCTGTCGAGCATGTTGGAAAAATCGGCTCCATCCGAGAATATCGCGCCAAGACCGATCTGTAGCACATATTCGTAGGTATTTAAACATAACAAGATTTTGCAATTGTCTGGAAGAGTTTGTTTTTATCTTATAAGAGCTTATACCTTTGAAATGTTTTCAAAATTTCAAGCATCGTAATTTTTTAAAATTAGAATTTCTTATTCGAAAACTTTGCAGGTTATTGATATTATTTCTTGAGTTTCTTTTTTATTTAAAATAATTGAAATTAAAATTGATATATCTGAATTCCTCTTTTTGGTGGCAACTATACACATTATTCTTTGTTATCCTTGGTCTATTGCGTTACCTGTTTCAACGGCTCTTTCAGATTAATAGTGCTTTCCAACTTGAATCTCGGCAGCGTAACGGAAACGGGCCGATTAGTGGTAGCAAAACTGTTGATATCCTTTTCCGATAATTTCGTTTCCAAATCGACGATACCGGTTTTCGAATTTGGTAGGATGATGGTCATGGCGAACCGATCGTCGGTGTACTTCAATCGTAGAACCTTCGAGTCGAGACTGCTCAATTCGCCATATTGGAACTGCCCCATCTGTCTCATCATCTTACAGTCGATCGTATCCGTTTCCGACGTATAAAATTTGTCGTCGTGCGTGTGCTTCGCGTTGAATTTCTTCAACCAGGCGCCCTTGAAGTATAAATAACCTTTTTAATGAAGGAAGATGTAGCGCTGATTCAATAAAGTCGATTTTGTTGTGTGCTAACTGGAATATGAGTTGATTCAACAAAAAAGCCCAAGATTATTTTTGTTAATATTTTTTTTTTAATTTAAATAATCGATGGTGACCGCGTGAAATTTAAAAGATCATGAAATAATGGCTTTGGCTACAAGAAGACTTGTTGAGAAATGAAACTGAATTTGATAAAAAAAAATACTTGTTTTTGTGTTAGGCTGGAACTAGTCTTCTACCGAGCGTTTCACTTTTAAAAACATCTCTACCTTGAAATAGATAGCGTTCAATAGCACAGCGGCGGTTAGATCATCGAAATCGCCAGGCTTTACCAGATCCTGTATTCTATTATTGGTCTTATTTTTCACCCAATCGTTGATATTCGCGGCCGTCCTCTGTTTTTGTCCGAAATCGATGGCTTCTACGTCCGCCGAGAAGTAATCGTCGGCTACCGAACGGAAGTTCTCCTTCAGCTTGTATCCGCTCTTCACGTAGATCTTATTCGCCATGCTGATCTTCACGTTTTCGGCATTGTTCAGGGCTGATACGATGCTCTTGTAGCCGACCGCTGTTTCGGACGCATCCGGAACGCCGAGGCTGCGTTGGAAGCTGCGCGCAGTGTCTTGCGCCGCGCCCTGATACGTAAAGGCCAAGGCGGCGTGGACGCTCATCGGCGAGAAGATCAAGTTATCATCTTTCTTTGAGATGGCATCGTATAGTTTATGGGCGAAATTGTTGATTCCGCTGGAAACGTCAGTAGCGCCGGCCAGGGAAACGGCGAGGATCGCCGATATGAAGTAAATCGGAAGCGGCGTGCCAACTGTAAAAGGAGAAACCTGTTGTAGTGCAATTATAGAAAAATTTATAGGCGCGTTTCGTTATAGCGTGCTATGTATTCGGATTCGAACGTTCAAAAAGATCCAGAGAAATCTATCAGATTCTCAATTTCTTTATTATTTAAAAATTAGAAAAGTTAGTTAAGCTTAAGGTAATTAACCATATACATGTTTTTCAATTTAATTACAAAAGTTCTGAAAAGACCGACTTTTATAACGAATGGAAACAAAAAATAATGGAACGTAGGTGTCGTCATAAACGAATGGAGAATCTTTGTAATGTTTACCACTTTAAAAAACAACTTTTGGCAAAAATAAAGAAGCTAGATGGATGTAGAGAATGTGATATGAATTGAAGCTTTTAAATAAGCAAACATGTACAGTGCGCTGCGGAAACCGAACACACATATATTTTCGGTGACATTCAGAATAAAATGTTTTAGGCCATGAGTGGTGTACAGCGCTACTAGAATCGCTGTAAGCATAATTATCTTTCGAAAATATCGAATTTACGCATATCCGTGTAATAATTAACATTAGCTTCGTAAGATATCAAATAATACCGAGAAAAGCAGATTAAATATCATTTTGTCCCATTATTTTGGTTGGGAAAAACCGCGGAGAAAGGTATATTCATTGTTAACCATAAAATATTCAAGGTGACTGTTTAATACCAATTATCACATCACGTTAAGGAAGTAATTACAAATAGCATAGTTTACGTTGTTAACGCACAATTTGTTTTTTCCCTTCGAATTTTGCAAAATTCACTTTCGTTTGTCCAGACATCAGCGATTGCTGTACCATGATGGTGTAGCTATACTGTGATAGACAGTAGTGTGCTTGTTAAAATTAATGCTATTCTACTTGATTTGTAAATATGACCTAATGGCCCCGGGTATCATTCATCGTTATGTAATACCTGACGTAACCGATTTAGATATTGGCTGGCCGCACTAACGTTAGGTATCTCTTAAATTGAGGAATTAAGGACAGCCATATGACGTTTTAAAATAATAACTACAAACGGCATCACATACTGTCAAAAGTAGTAAAAAAAAAGGGGAATATAGTTAGGAAGATACTCACCCATAGTGCCTTCGGAGACGTGATCGACTATGAGATGATCGGTAAAGACCACAAACGCTGCACAGCCAACGAAAGAAACACTTGACTAAATAATACTTGCCGCTTGTATTCTGCGTTATGTTTATATACACATATCAAACAATATCGCAGAAGTTATCGCTATGTGTAATTTATGTATGTTCTGGGATGTATCATATATCGTATACAGAGAAATTGTTTATTGTTTATGAATGGTACGTTCCGAGGAACGTGCGGATTTTCAGAAACGAAGTACGAGACACTTCCATCAATACGTCATTTGAATTTACCTATTTGTAATTTACCAGCAGTAAATTACAAGCATAATTAGAAATTAGATTCTTTCTTTGAAGCGAGGATATTTTATTATTCTATTTACTGAGTTAACCGTAATTAACTATATATTGCGTTCGCGCGATGAAAAGAATCAATTTAATTACATTTCTCGCAACCTTTAGCGAGCAAAAAATGCTTTGACGCGTCAATTTCGGTTTCCCATTCTTTAACTTACACGACTACTACGACGTGCAAGATGCTCTTTTGGAAAAGTCTCCGTTTATAAGATGAACCGAAGACTTCTAGAACATAAACATCGTGGAACCGTCGTGAACGGTGACTTAACGGTACGTTTACACGATCTATTAAGTTTTAGGTTAAAATACATTTTTGTGTAATGAAAGACTACAAAAGCAGTGCCTCAAACACGATTCCGTACTTCATTCTAGAATAAGAGTTGGCATAGTACATAGTTATTAATGTTCGTCTTACTACAAGGATGTTATCGCAAGGCGAAATGTGAAGATGATTCTTGTTTTTTTCCTGATTAATGCAGAGGCGATTAACGTTAATCCAACTATTGATTGTCTCAAGTATGGATTTAACTTTGCTTATGCTACGTTCAGCCTTATTTCCTCCTCTTGCAATTTACATCATCAGCGCACAATACTATACCTCTACAACGAAAGCGGTTAGATACATAACAAGAATAAGTTTGCATCAAGTCAAAAATCAAAAATGCAACTTTGGGGTTCGTCAATATTAATAGACGAAAATGTAGATCTTAAGTTTCCGCAAAAGACCCTTTTCTCTTGTATTCCGGAGATAATTTTCGAACTATTTATCACACAATCAAAGGCTTTTGCCAGATCAAGTGATACATTAAGATACAAACGACCATCATCAAGTGTGTGTGTTTTTTTTTTAGAAAAAGAATCAGAGCGGTGGATGTGTTCTTGTTTGACAGAAAGCCACAAAAAATCTAAGTAGTTTGTTGTATACGACATAAATTTCGGAGAACATTGTTAATACACTGATTGGTCGATAGCTATTGACGTCTAATGGGTCTAATCTTTCTTTTTATTTGACTGCCTCACTTTTCAATTTATGCAGATCTATAACTTGATTGGTGTATTGAAATTATTATTTTTTTAAATTTTTTTCTTAAAATTATGTAACCCTGTGCGAATGTTGCTCTCGACTATTCTCGTCTGTACAGGGTGATTGATTAAAACCCATTCGTTGAATTATAGAAAGCTTTTTTCGAAAATTTAGACTTAACCTAATTGGATCATGTCCAACTCGATGAAATTATTTTCAAGATGGTCGCTTTTCGATATAACGAAGGCTAACAATGAAACTTTTTCTTGTTTAACGCCCTAAATAGAATTTCAACAGGTTCAGTTATTTTTTAAATTTTACATTGATATAACGTTTGAAATCACCTGCCGCGGTCATCTTATGTATCTTTTAGCCTATCCTATGCTTCTAGTCTAAATGTTCAAAATGACTTTCATCATTTTGAACATTCATCCATGACATCAACTATCTTGCACAAAAAGCAGAGCATAGTGAAACGTTATCAACTATAAATACTAATATGCTTTAATCTCAATATTACAAACACGTCATACAATATGCAATCATGTATATATATGTAACGTGCACAGTAAGTATATTATATACTTTGACATTTGACTCGTGTGGAAAGAAATGATAACGCATAGCAAACTTCATGGTTATCTTTCAAGAGAACTTTGGATGAACAACTTTTCCCATAAATAATACAGTATTGCAGTTGGCGCATTTTCCATTTGATTCATCGACGGTTACGTAGAACATAAATGGACGATTCGCCTTAAATAGCGGTATAGGTGACCCCAGAGATAGCTGGACAACTTCAAGTGCTACAAACAGAAAGACTATATGTATGCGGTAGGTTTACTTAAATAACGCAATAATTTACCCGTAGCTGCGGTTGCTTCTGTACCTTTTTCGCTCACCTCGATGGAAACCTTTTGGATCACCTTTCCAATAGTGAAGCCTTCATCAGACGCGATCAAGTTCGAAAAATTCGCGTCCCTGGAAAATATATCCTCGAGACCAATCTATAATATAGAACAAAGCTTTCTTTTACGACCGTACTATGGTACTATTTAAAGGTACGGCCAAACATAGACGAGACGAACACAGGACGTTGACGAGATGAGAGCCGTACGACAATCGTAGAGCTTTCGTCTCGTAGACATCGAAGTCACACTGTTAAGGGCAACGCGACGCAACGGTGGTAAGGTTTGCTACACAACATTGTAACACGCACCACAAAAATTAAGCAAAACTCGTCGACGGGATGCGTAGACGTGCCGTGTCGCGAAGCTAATCGCGTTTAGACCCGTGTTAATATAAAAAGACGGACGTCGTGCGAGCTTCGTGCGGCAATCGTTACGTGCACGCCTCGTCGATGTGTGACCATACCTTAATTTTTGTATCTACAATCAGGACTAAAACATTTTTGAAATTAAGAACTACTTTAAAGTTAACTCTGAAGGAAAAGGTTTTGTTCCACCAAGAAAGGTGGTCCTCATGGCAAAAATTCGAGAAGAGATTTTTCATCTAATGAGGGGCCTATTTCACAGAACAAAATGTTAATTACTATTTGACAAAAAATATTTATTTCTATGTTAGGTTGGAAGTTATTCAGACTACCCTCGCATATTGAGTGGAAACATATATTAATTGCATTTAATTTTTATATACTGCGTTAAAGGATCATTTAAACCATTTTTGTAATTTGTAGAAAATGCTGCTCTACTTTATTGCTAACAATTGATTAGTAAACTGGTAATAAAAAAACTATCACGTTCGACGTACGTTTGTAACGTACTAAAAAATAAAACAAACGCAGGAATACCTGCTTTAATCGTTCTTCTAGATGCAAAGTGGTTTCGATTTTAAATTTCGGCAGGAAGACGGCGACTTTCCTCCGTTGCATATCCAAAGTCGACATGTCAATACGAAACAGTCGTTGTTCGAGCGTGTTCAGATCGATTTCGGGCTCCGGTAAGACGATGACCATGCTGAACCTTTCATCTTTGTACTTCAACTTGAGCACCTTCGATCGTAACGTTAGAATTTCGGCGTATTCGAAATAGTCCTCGTTGTACATCATCTGGCATTCTACGCTTTTCGTTTCTGATACGTGGAATGTCTGCTCTCGCGTAAAATGTTCGTTGAAGGGCAACATCCAATCACCTTTGAAATAGACGGCGTTGAGTAGGACAGCTCGCGTGGTCCGAGGATCGAGGTCGTCGGATCCAATCAACCGGGTGATTCGATTTCGTGTTTTTCGACTGACCCAATCGTTGATAAGCGCAACGGTAAGATCTTTCCGGGAGAAGTCGATATTCTCGACTTCCGCTCGAAAGAAGTTCTCAGCGGCATACTTGAAATCGCTCTTCAATCGATAACCGTCCTTTAAATAGATCTTATTTGCGATTAAGATAACGACAAGAGGAGAATGTAGGACGTCGTTCAGTAGCATTTTATACGTTTTAGTTGTAGTGTTTTGCCCTTCTGGTAAGTTTAGGGTTCTTCTGAAGCTAAGAGCGGTCTTACCACTGGCTCCTTGATGGGCCAGGGATAAAACGGAATGTATTGAGAATGGCGAGAAGGCAAAATTGTCGTAACCAACTGATGTGACGTGGTATAACTTGTTTCCGAAGCTGTTTATGCTGGTTGCAATTTCTGATCCGCAAGCAGAGAAAAATAGCAGACAATAACTCCATATTTTGACTGAAAATAAAAAAAATTGATACATTACTCACGTTAAACAAATCTGTTGTAATAAATGAATAATGAACATATAGTCCGCTACGAGAGAAACGAAATATGACTTATTGTAAGTACAACTACTTTGAAAGTAAAAGATTGAAATATGATTTAAAAACCAAAAATTGTTCAAGTTGATTAAAATTATGACCAAAACAAACTCAATTGTTCACAATTTATTCTTTAAAATCTTTCTTGTTCTGCTATTTGGCGAATTCTGTATGGAATTATTTTATAAATAATAAATTTAATTTCTTTATACGCATATTGTAAGGGTTAAAGGTAGTAAAACTTTCTTAAAACGAGAATATACTTCTTCCATCAAATAAACTGCATATTTGTATACAAGTAGGATAACATTCACTTTAATCAAGTATCATAACTTCTTTAAATAATATTGTTTAACTTCTTAAGCAAAGTATATGAGTTTCTTTCCTAAATTGAAAGAAAACAAAAATTCGAATGGAGGAAGGTAACTTCTTAGAACAAGAATTTGCTTCCTTGATAAGATTGCTGTGTACTCTGCTTAATTCCAAGTACTTTTGAAAGGCGTCTCACCGGTTGTCGAAAATTATAGACAGAATCTGAACTCGCTGAAGCTTGTATTTTACAATGACGAATGTAGTTTTTCAAATTACGGAATTATCAATAAGAAAAATACGCATCTTTGCTGCTAGAACAAATGCGGCAATTATTCGGCCAATCAAACCGCATCAGGAATATGGAATTAATGACATTGATGAAGTTACTTAAATTGGTATCCGTAATTTTCGACAAAAGTTATCGTCCTCAGGCCAAACTATAAAACGAGGATCGAAATTAAAATTGGTAATAACATATTCGCGTAAATGTAGAAATTTAAAAAAATACAAACAAAAAAATATATAAAACGTAACTATATGTTTTTAAAAATTTTTATATGTTTGCCTTGAGGCTAACACTTTCTTTCGAGGTCGATAGTCATTTTTAAAGTAAACGATTTGGTACTAAAAATGGACTTTGGAATTAATGTTTGTAGTATCAAATGTTTATTTGAAGGCAAGCTAAACATGAAGTATATAATGGTCCTTAGGGCCCAGTAACACGAAAGAGGAGATCAGTAAGCAGTATTGGAAAAGTAAAAGTGAAATAGTTTTGTTAATTATATTTTATTTTAAGTTTCTATTTTCCCGGCACCCGTAGGGCACGAGAGTTCCGAGAAAGAAGAAAGGAAAAAGATACAAAACAAATTGTAGTGTTTGTGATTTGTTTCCTTTGTTCTTTTCTTCGCTTCTCAGTTATTTATCGCATTCTATTCGACGTTAACCTTTACATTTTAAGCATTGAACACATCCTAAACATTTTAAAAATGAATTGGATATATTCCTGTCTTAATCTTTACAATGAAACTTTAAATCTTTAAAGTTTCATTTTAAATAAACTTTAAATAAATAAAAGAAATATAGCGATAATGCTAACTTACTTTAAAACACACTGCGCGAAAGCAATGCTATATTATTTGGATTTTTCTTCTTCTTTTTGTAAAATTAACGAAAATGTATTTGTATCAAAAAGTAAATTTCATTTAATCTATGAATCATGAAGATACTTACCAATTGTTATCATTCTCGATTCGCACAACGCAGCAGACGTGAAATAAATACGTAAAGCTCTCGAAAAGGTCGCGCGTTACTTTTTAGATAGGTCGCACGTACTTCTTTTCCGAACCGATAATTAGCAACTAACACAAGTATTCTTATACGATTGATAAGATTAACGAGTAATTAGAGTAGGTATACATTTACGAACAAAAATATTACGTAGATGACGTGATTTCGTTTGAAGTTGAGAAATAACGTGTTTTTCCTGTTGGACGGTTTTAAACACATCGAGAAAAGACGCCAGCGGCGGCTCTTCACAGGGGCAATTGCCCTAATTGCGAACCGCAAATCAATCATTGAAATATTTTCGTTCCCTTCGGAAACATCGATGAATACAAATGCATATTTACACGAAGTGCAGAACGAACGTCGGCAGTCGGTCCGATATCCTACTACTCGATAATGTCACGAGGCGCTACTGGAAGATGTACATTCGCGCGAAAAGTATACATATTTCGATCCGATTTACATTGGTAGAGAAAAATGTTGCCAAAAGCATTCTGTTTGTACAACAGAATGGTTTCGTCTTGTAGATAGATCCCGCAATTTTGAATCTGCTACGAATCATCTACAAAGCTTCAACAGACGTTTGAGCAAAAAAAAGTAGTCGAATCTCCTACAAAAGGATTAGAGTAATAAAACTATTTCCGACGAGATTCGAACTTATTCTTGATGGGAGGTCGGTTTTTAAAATTAGCGTCTACATTAAATATCTGATTTGCTAATGGAGAAACTACACTCCGCCAAAAAAGTATCGCATAAACTAAAAAAGGGCATTTATAAACCAAGATATTTTTATACGTTCACAAAAAGTTTGCCTCGTGTATGTGAACTATAAAAACACTAACAAAATCATGGAACATAGCTTTTTTACTTTTTTTTTCTAAAAGAACACATTTAGAAAAATGCATATGTGTAAGGTTTGTTCAGTTGTTTATTGAAAGTCTTCCTATACGGACAAATTTTAAAGTGCGAAGTCAGAGTTCTGTACCAACGCTTTTAAAACTAAAACGAGCAATTTAACTTCAGAACAAGTGGCTGCTATAGTTGCTTTAATCGAAGATGGACGATCTCAAGCATACGTTGCTAATTTGATGAACATCAATCAGTCAAATGTTTCTAGAGCCGTAGCCAGATATAGGGAAGCAGGCAATTACAGTAGAAGCCTGTACCAGGTCGTCCAAGATGTTCTACTCGCCAAGATGACCGCTATTTACTACTACAAACATTCCGTCGAAGACATATAACTGCGAGACAATTGCAGAACGACTTGGCTAGAGTCAGAAATACTCGTGTGAGTACTGAAACTATTCGGAATAGGTTACGACAGAGTGGATTAAGAGCTAGAGTAGCTGTAACAGCCCCTCGTCTCACTAGGAACCACCGAGTGGCTCACTTAAGGTTTGCCAGAGAACATGTAAATTGGAACATTAGTGACTGGGCCAATATACTCTTCACAGATGAGTCAAGATTCGGTCTTTACACCTCAGATAGGCGCATCTCAGTGTACAGACGAGACGGTGAGCGCTATTCGCAGTGTAATATCAGACCTAGACCTAATTTCGCTGGTGGCTCTATTATGGTTTGGGGAGGCATCTGTTTAACGGGTCGTACAGAGTTAGTACCAGTAGACAGAGGTACACTGACTACTCACAGGTATATAACGGACATTTTAGAAGAACATGTAGTACCATATTCGCCAATTATAGGAAACGAATTCATGTTAATGCACGATAATGCACGACCGCACGTTGCAATAATCGTCCAGGAATACCTTAACGATGTTGGTATTCCAGTTTTAGATTGGCCTGCGGTAAGTCCGGACATGAACCCAAAATGTTGCCCCAGCGGACCTGCATGGACTAGAAAATGCTCTCCGTGACGAGTGGGAGAATTTGGATCAGGCTTATATACGGAGGTTAATCGAATCTCTGCCGAACCGTATGCGAGCGGTCATAAGAGCCAGAGGTGGCAATACTTAGTATTAAAAGCTACTGTTATGACATTTTTCTTTCCAAAATTATAATTTCTTGTTTTAATAAAAATCTCAAGTATGAGTTCTTGTTTTTATTCGGCCTGTATTTTATTTAAACAATCATAGAAATTATATCTTAGAGCGCATTAAAGTATATTTACAACTCTATGCTACAAACAAAGATTATGCGATACTTTTATGATCCAAAACTAAATTATGCGATACTTTTTTGGCGGAGTGTATACAAGGTAAAATTTTAAAATGCTTTTGTAAGCGTTATGTCGCCACCAAAAAAAAAGGATATTTTGCATCTGGCACGTAGATCGGTAATTGGCGAAATAATTTATTAAAAATAAATAATAAAGAAAAGTGGTTGCAAGTATACAAAATCCAGTAAGTATACTGATGATACTGCTTTCACAAACATGTAATGACGCAGAAGGTTGGTAAATGTGCAAACCTAAATAATTAAAGGAACTACGCTGAACGAGATTTTTATGTGATGTATAGGAAAGAAAACTCCAGATGTCTCTATTTGAAACCAATTGGTTAATTTTAATATATATATTCCCTGAACGCAGAGTTTTCGCAAGTTTCGTTAACAAAGAAATACGATGAACTCTCCCTAGATTCATTTTGCCAATTCGGCGATTCCCGGGTTTCTCATTTCGCCCATAAGCGGAATAGTAAAATCCTCGTCTTGCAGATTAACCATCAGCAGGAATATGAACGAGTAATCTGCCCTGAAGTAGAAAGGAGGCGGGATGTCCGCTGAATCCGGAACTGTTTAAAGATACCAAATTCGAGACGGTGTTTAAAGAAAAGACGTTTTTAAAAATACCCACTTCGTACTTCTGGCTCCTCTTCGCCACCATCTTCGTCGATTTTCAGTATCGCTTTCTGCTTTATTTGATTGACCATGAATTTCTGATCCTGATCGATCATCTTCGAAAAATTAGCGTCAATTTCGAATATCGCTGTAAAGCCCAGCTAGAATGAAATGTTTACGCAAAATCAAAGAAGTAAAAAAAATGTAAATAAAAGAAAATAATAAAATCTTGTTGTTTACTGCGATGAACACCTGTATATGCTTCTACAATCTAACAGAGGTGCTTTGCTAGAATGTCCTTATACTTAAAATTGTTTCGCCTACGGACAAGTTCTTATTGAAATGAATTTCTGTTTCCCTAAAGATATAAAGATACATTTTTAAAAAATAATTTGGGCCAAATACAAATATTATGTAGAAACTTCCTAAATTTTTTAAAGGACTGCATCATACAGAATATTAGTCTGAAAATAAAGTAGTAAGCGGTAAACAACACATAAGTATCGGTAATCTCCGTATGGTCCTCATCATCATTCGGTCACCAGTTGATGATGAGGAGCATTCGTGCGAAATTGCTATTAGGCTACATGGTATGGTTATTAACTAAAAAAAAAAATGCCTGTAAGATTTAAATACCAAGCATATTATATATTATATTATTAATACATTGCTTACTTCCTATCTCGCAATGTATTTAAGGACACGTAACCGCGTGACGTCAGATGAGGATGAACAAATAAATATTTATGACGTAGTAGTCATTGTTGTTTGAAATTATGTCAATTTGGATTCAGAAGAAATACACGAAAAAAATGTTTATTTGAAGAAAAGAGCGCTTTAGCAGCGTGCTGATGATAAGTACATACGTACCTTAAATAGAGGTTCTTGAAGATCATGCGACGTTTTAATTTTGAATCTGGGAAGATAAACTTCTCCTTTGCGTCTCGTAACATTACGCACAACCGACTTGATATCCACGCGATCTAATTTGGCTGGTAGATCGTTGATTCCGGCCTTGGAATTAGGTAGAATGATCACCATCTGGAAACGTTCGTTGCGAAATTTTGCCACCAAGACCTTAGAGTCCAATTCCGAATTGTCGGCGTACTCAAAATAACCTTCACGGTACATTAAGGCGCAGTCGACAATTTCGTTTTCGTGTACGTAAAATTTCTCGGTTCTGGTGCGGTTTTTCTCGAATCCCACCGCCCATTCGCCCCGAAAACGTACGACGTTTAGGACTAGCGAACCGTTGAAATTGTTAAAATCGTCCGAGGACACCAGCTTCTGTAATTTCTTATCGGTTTTCCGCCGGATCGTCCGCTTTATCTCTTTGGGCGTTTTACTCGATCGGTCGAGATCGATGCTGACGATTTTCGCGTTGAAACGTTTCGCTACCTGCTTCCGGAAGCGATTCTTAAGGCGATAGCCTTTCCTAATGTACAGTTGATTGGCGATTTTGATCGTTACGTTACGTTGAGAGTTCAGTAGCTTCAATAAGCTTTGGTATTGTTTGAAGGTGGTTTCTTGCGATGAGAGGTGCAGGGCGTGTTTCAGCGCGTCTTGCGTATCACCCCCGGCACCCTCGTAAAGTAAAGCCAGTACTAAATGTAAACCTAACGGCGAGAAAACATTGTTCTCTTCCGGTTGAGGCAGATTTTTATAGAAATATGTCGCGAGTAAGTTGCCGCTGTATGTGACGTCGTTAAAATCGCTCGAAGTATGCGATAACGAGAATAAAAGCGGGAAAAACACCTGAAAAACTGAAACGACTCCTTTAACTTCGACAACGTAAACAAGGCAAAACATATGTAGTATTACGCGTATAAGTGCTTACCGTTCATTTTGCGTTACGTTTTTAATTTCCCCGTTTTCAACGGTAGGAATCGAAGTGGAAAAATTGAACTTCCACGGTTGATTGCGATTTGCAAGTCGTTAATTTTGTTTTCGTTCGTAATGCACCATTGTAATAATCATGTACGATGTTGATATTTTTTTTAACCGTATCCTAACCGTTGTAATTATCAACAAGAAATATACATATAACAACCTGTACAAACATGCTTGCCTATTATACAGGGTATAAGTCTCTCGGACGCGGCGTTTAACAGGATAGAGCGGAAAGACGCGGCGAAATTTTACTTAGAAGAACGCCAAGCGGCGAGTTAATATGTAAGGCAAATTTTCGTGACAAAAGCACGTTCACAACCTTAAAATTTAATAACGGATTAGTGTTTAAAGTACAGTAATGTATAATTTTTGAAATTACCGTTCTTAGTTTGAAGGAAAGCGGAGGAGTTCGACATTTAGTTAATAAGTGAAAGAAAGCTTTATTTTCAGACGAAGCAAAAATATGCCTTAATTCGCCAAGTAGACGTGGATGAGTCTGGCAAAACAATGTCTATCTAAGAATTCCATTCTTTGCAAGGTCAATAATGTTCAGGGAAGGAAAGGTTTCCGCTGACCGCACAGATTTGGTTCTTCCACGGATGTAGAGAACATCGCAGAACAGGTAACGCCATTTGCTCCATTAAATGAGGACAATTTCATTTTTTATTCAGGACGACGCTCGTCCAAAATTGCTGCGAAGACCTTCGCTTCGTGAAGGTTTCTACATTACATACACTTCGTCATTTTAATTTAATTTAACTGTAAATTAAGAGGAAGTAACGGATAATTCCTTAAGATTAATAAAATTGCTAGTTTTCGCTTTAAATGAGACGATTTATAAATATCTATCTACAAATTCATTTTGTTCCATTTACTTTCATAACGCTTCTTCGGGCGAGAATACTTTACCCATCAGCAAGACAGTATCCCAATGTTGACAGTCCTCTTGGATATCCAGTTTAGCCGTTAAGAAAACAATGAAAGGATGGTTAGCAATAAACGTTTTTGGCGGTACGTAAGATATAAAATTGGATTCTGCAATTTTCGAAAAAAAGGAATAACAAATTACAACGATAGCTAGCCACTTACCATTTGGATCATTTGTATCGCTGTAGCCCTCGTCCACTTCGAAGACGACCTTTTGTTTGATTTCGGTAATTTTTAGTTTCGCTCTTTGGTCTTGGATCATTTCGGAGAAATTCGCATTGTCGGCGAATATATTCGACAATCCGATCTGCGAAGAACAAAGCGCGCTGTAGTAGAAACGAATTTCAAAGGAAATACCGATTGTACTAAAAGACGCTCAGATTTAGGTTAACTGACTAATTGACGGGTCAAAGGCAAACGCAGGACGTTGCACGAATGAAGTTCAATACTGATTCAGTAGAACGCGTATTGTAACTTTCTAGGATTTCGTCAAATAACTTTCGTAGAAAATATTTTTCGTTCGTTGTTTAAGTTGATCAGCTGTTAGTGTTGGCAGACATTTTTTAATTTAGTTTTTGTTCTATCAGTTTGCTCTCATTTTCATTCCTAGACTTGGGAAATTTTGTCCGTAATGTGCTGCAGACGACCCGTCAGATATTCTAACTGGAGAATTTCTCTTATTCCGGTTTTACGATTGAGGTCAAACACAGTACAGCGTTCGATACGTTCCGCCATTGTAACGCGAATAAAGCGAAAAGCCGCGAATCCGATTCGCGGCTTTTCTCGTCATTATAAGTAGAGATGACAAAAGATAGGTGGAATTGTTCCTTTTCTGCAGCGACTAGATAGACTCGTGTCTATTCGCCAAGAGTCGAAAAAACCCGAGTCTGTCTAGTCTTTGCAAAAAAGTAATAATTTCATCCGCCTTTGTCCTCTCAAATTATAAGTTCCCTTAATCAGTTCGTGGCCTTTTAATCGTTTCTACAGTATAACATCTTTGGATACTATACCTATTGTACCTGTTGTAAAGGTGATTTCATGTTGAGCGCCGTCTCTAGTCTAAACTTCGGAATATGGACGTTCATAACGATCGGATAAAATCGATTGATCAGAATTGAAAGGTCCCTATCGGCCAATTTCCTTTCCAATACGTCGATGGCACCTCTGTTTTGGGGTAAAGCTATTACCATCGAGAAACGATCGTCATCATAATCCAACTTCAAGAAAACAGCGTCCAACCTCTCGCTGGCCCAGTATAGAAATTTTCCCTTCCTAGACATCATCCAACAGCGAACGGTACGCGAAGAATCTTGATAAAACGGCATTCGCTTGGTTTTAGACGGTATAAACGCGTTTTCCGACATCCAATTGCCTTTGAAATAAATAGCGCTTGCTACAATTAGAAGCGGAGCTCCCTTTTCATTTGTTAAAAGGAATGGATCGCTTAATCGTTTGATTTTATTCCCTGTACGGTTCTGTAACCACTTATCAATTACAGTGGTGGCTTTTGTCGAATTCGACAAATCTAAGCTGGAAATTTCTGCTAAAAAATCTTTTTTAACCACATTTTCAAACTTTTCGCTTAGTCGAAACCCTTTTGCGATGTAAATTTTGCTGGCGATTCGTAACGTTACGTTCTTTGCATTGTCCTCTTTAAAAAGAACGTTTAAAGCCTCCTTATACTGGGTTGATACGTATTTTTTAGCCGGTAACTGGAGAACACTTTCTAAAACAGTTGTCGTATTACCGGCTGAGCCTTCGTACGCCATTGATAAGGCGGCGTGCAAGCTTATCGGCGAGAAAATTGTATTCTTTTCCTTGGTATCGAGTACGGTGTATATTCTGTTCGCAAGCTGGTCATTGCTACGTAGAATTTTGCTGCCAAAAACGACGGTTAATTTTAAGAAGATAACGTACGATACCCATTCGAGCCGCTTAACTACAATCGAATAAGGAAATAAAAGAAAGCAATTAACCTGATGCATATATTTACCTTTCATTTTAAAGAATGTATTGACTATAACGTAATAATTCTGAACTGTGAATTATTAACTTAGCATTAAAATATAAATGTTTTTCCTTTTAATCTCGTATTAATTAACGCCTAATATCCTATTGTCTTCTGAAGCCTACGATATATTTTGCGTTTAGCTACATTGCAAGGATTTGATCAAAAGACGTTGTTATTTTCAAATAGTTCGATTTTGTTATTGAAACTTGAGGCCAACTCTGATATTACAAATTATTTTTTGTTGCATTTTTAGAATCTGCTACGCGTTTTAAAACCACTTTTATAGAACAATTTTTTTATATATCGGTTGCCGTACCGAGAGTTTTGACTTTTATGAAAAAGCAAAAAACGTATGATGCATTGAAGGCGTGTAGCAGCTAAGCAGTAAAACGTAGTAAAATACGAATGGTAGAAGATATAGGTGCAACCAAGCGTTGATTTAGGGTAACTTCTTTTTTTTTTTAATGGCGCATTTTGTAGAATTTTACGCTATGTAATGTAAAATAAAAATTCTCCAATGAAAAGCTATAGGCGTTCTTGTACCTATCTCTAAAGCTTTTTTTACGATCAGTGATTTTCAGAAAATTTAGTTTTGAATTGGTATTTAATTAATAGTAGGCAGTGAACAATAATTTAAATTTTAAAAGCATTTAAAGTGAAACAAAATCTAGTATGGGAAAATAAAATTTATTGAATACAAGATAATCGACAGCATTTCCTCGATTATCTACGTCTACGTATTATTACGTACAATAAAATATGTATATGACCTCCGTTCGCTTGTAAACACTTTAAAATCCTTATTTACACTATTAAAATTTCTCGTCAAATACTAAATCTCGTTAAATAGTAGGGTAACTAGTAGCTGTTATACGCCTTTAATGCATCATAAGTTTTTTTTACTTCTTTCTTCTTTTTACAAAGCTAATTTTATAAAACATCTTCTAGGTAAGAAGATGTTTTATAAAATTAGCTTTGTAATCTCTAATGGATCTAAAAATCCAATAAAAAATGTAGGTCTCTGTTTATAATGTTAAACTTGGTCATGAATCATGACTCATGATTCATGATTTTCAACAACATTGCAAAAGAACTTTTAATGGACGGGTTGTGTGAATCACCTATATACAAAAAATGCCGTGTGATCAAATTGTGTAACGATCTTTACCCAGTATTGCCGTTAAAACGTTAATTAACTATAAATAAATAGACTTCCATATATCTATAACATATTCCGAGGTGAATACATTTATTGTTAATTTTTATAAAACAAAATTAAACAACTGTATATTCTTGGCATCTTACGGTAGGATCTTGAATCTCATTAGATTTATCGTGTTTCCTTAATTTCCGCTAGATGCCGCTGTATATTTCTTAATCTAAAAGTAAACCAACAATATTGCATATATAAAAAAGTATTTATTCCATTTCCTTTTAATATAATCAATAGAAAAGTAAAAAGAAGATACGGTGTTATATAATTGATTTCTAATTATAATTTAACAGCTTCTAACCATATGTCGCCCTTTACCCTCAATAAAAAACTATTACGTTCAAACTCAACAGGTAACTTGGTTCTGCGATTAACTGTAAATTTATAATTTTTAAGTAGAATGGCCAGGCCCATTTTGACTTGCATTAACCCGAATCTCTGCCCTAAAAAAAAATATCAAAGCTCAATGAATTAGAAAGGAAGATTTTAGTTGGATAACATACCGATACAAACTCTAGGACCTTCTCCAAATGGTAGATATACAAAGGGATGCCTTTTTGACTTGTTTCCATCGCTAAATCTATCCGGGTTGAAGTCATCGGGACTTGGGTAATATTCAGGGTCTTTATGCAGGGCATACACAGGTAATAATACTCTTGTGTCCTTTTCGATTATAACGTCACTGTTTTGGATTTTGTAGTCTTTTGTGCAAACCCTTAATACGAACGGTATAGGTGGGTATAATCGTAATGTTTCTAGAATGGTTATATATATTATCATTAAATAAATTATATTTAGCTTGCTCTTTACCATCTATTACTTGTCCTATATATTTCATGTCTGTTAAAGACTCATACAATAATTTTCCATTGTATTTGTCAAACACTTGGGAAATTTCTTCCCTGACTTTATCTTGTATGCTCTCGTTCCTTGCTAATTCTAGCATGCAGAATGCCATAGTTGTACTGGATGTCTCGAAACCTGCCAAAAAAAATAAGTATGCCTGCGCTGCTATTTCTTCGGTGTTTAGCAGGTTCTTTTCTTTAAGTTCGATTAGCAATTGCAAGAAATCGTTACGCTCGATCTGATTCTCTTTGCGATGCTGTAATGCGGTCTTTATAACGTTGAGGAAAAACTTGGATACTTGCGAATCAATTAACTTGATACGTAGTTTCTTCGCTGTATTGCCCATGATCATAATAAAGGAGACACGTAATAAGGTTGCTATGGATTGCTCTAATGCTTTCCTTCCATATTTCCTAAACTCAGATCCCGTTTCCGCAAAACTATTACAATCTACACCAAAAGCACATGATCCAATAATATCCGTGGTGTAGCAAGCGCATATTTCTTTGATATCCAAAGGACTTTTGCTTAGTTGCTCCATGGACTTCAACAGTTGATTTCCACAATCTAGCAACGTACCAAACATCATTTTCATCTTACTCGATGAAAACGTTGGTGTTAATTTTGCCCTCAAACTTTTCCACTTTTGTCCTTGTAAGCTTAACAAATGTACACTCAACGGATCATCTCGTTCGTTAGAATACATACCACGGTCGGCAAAATGAGCAAAATCCTTCAACATGATGTCTTTGATGTGGTCGGGACTCAGAGGCATGAAAATTGGCCGTATGAAAATGTAAATACCACAGTAATCATATTTGCCCGCTCTCATTTGATCATAAATTGTTTTGATATGCTGGAAACTTGTTGATGTGCGAGCAAGCGGATTTTGGGAATGTCCAAAGAAAAATCGTGGTTTTGGAGTTGGCACATTTTTCCTTTGCCAATACAAAAAGCACCATTTGTAATAAAGAACGAATGTTAGTATCGATAGAATTAAATTAATTAGAAAAGCTGTATTAAAAGTGAATGAAATCATATTGGATCTGGAAATAACAAGTATTAGTGAATAACCTACTTTCAAATTACAATGCTATAGCAAATGTAGTAATACGTACCTATAAACATGAAATTTTTTTTTTATTAATCCAGTTTTCGAGATTTATCTAAGAAAAATGTATTGCGGGTATTTGAACCATTTCTGAAATTAATATTTAACCATCATTCATCATTTAAATTTAGATAATGCTAATTATTTTTTTTTTAGTTTTTTTTATTTACCTTAGTAGATGAAATGATTGGGATTGTTATAATTTGTTTTATTTACGATCAATAAGATTTTTGTGCAGCTCATTCCTTAACGATAAATCAAGAATTTTCTTACAATTAACAGTTCATTTTGCGCTTATTTAAACCAGTTTCATACGCCAAGATCCATTCAAATAATTCAGTGAAGAATTGGGAGATGTCGCCGGCTTACTTTCTAAATGCAAAAATATTGGAAAACCAATTCATTGTCCATATTCGAAGTTGCAATGTGTTGCATTTGATGAAATAAAGTATTACTAATGCCTATTAGTAAGAAACAGTAACGTAAACACCCATGTCGTAATATTTTTGCGTGCTTACCCAGTATGATTTATCGATAACCCTGCGGAGGCGAGTGCCTTCGCAGTAGCGTACGGTTCGGTTGCTATCAATATTAAATATTTATTTACCATTCTAGTTTGATTTTGTTGTTGATGTAGATTGGCGCAAAAAAAGCGTTCCGGGTCTAATCATGTGATAAACGCGCATTATTTAACCTTCCTGTATTATCTGCTCAGATTTCCTAACGAGGCTCTCTACTATATTTAACACGCTTCATGTAATGAATAGCTTAGTATTTGAGGGATTGAATGATTTTCGGAAATTTGAGTATGAATTTCGGTATTCTGAAGCTAGCCGCTGGTTTACTGAAATTGCTTACCTTTCTTGCGGATTTAAATTTAAGATATGGTGTTAATAATGTGCAAAAATTTCTGATATATGGTGGCCGAGGAATGCCCGGACAAGCGTATTTAATCTCATAAATGCGTTTTGGAGACTTAATAAAATCTATTTTTGTAGAAAATACTAATTGATTTACTTTTGGATAATATTTTCTAATAAATTCAGCTACAAGATAACATTCACGGACAAAACAGGTTACATGAAGCAATTGAGGATGGGATTGGTTTAGTGCTTTACCCACGTTTGAACCTCCATCTGTAATTAACATACAGATTGGGTTACCGATATATTAAACATCTCAAGGGTATTCATTAACGTTTGTCTTTTATAACATCGGAAATCGGTTAAGAAATCTAGTAACACTCGCCGAATATAATAAAGTACGCCGTCGTTTCGCCATCATCAATCCAACCATTCCGTACACACTCACCGTATACGTGTACGAATTCAGATTTCAGGTACGTCCGACCACTTTATCATCGTCGCCGCCAATGAAAGCACACTCGTTTCTGCGAGCTTACTTATCGATCGTGTTTACTTAGTGGCATCTGTCGTCGTACATAAACAACACGAAGGCATCGGCACATTCCGCATCACACAAATTTAATAAATTAATTCATTCAGGACGATCGTTTCGAGGATGCATGAGAATCTCATTGATTAATTAATCCTCCTAGTTCTGGATTAATTAATTAAACTTGCGCGATGCGGAGTGCGCCGATATCTTTGGGTTGTTCATCATCCTGCGCCACAATACTTGCTATCCTTATTAGTTTACGATGTAAATTATTATCACTTATTTGTTTTTATACGTGTATATGTCTTTACTTTTATATTTGTAAATTATTTAAAATGAATGTGACGCATAAATAGTACGTTGTTACTGCATTTCGTTGGAAAAAACATTGAAATTTCGAAAATGATTGATTGGTTCTGTCATTACATAAGGACGTATGCATTCGAAATATGTCTTTATTTAAATGTGCTAAAGGAAAAATTGTTTTGTGTTAGTCAGCAGTAAAATATGATGTAAGCATTCCTGGTTAATGGCGTTTATTTTATTAGCGTTCCTTTACAGTCAGCAATGTCTATTGTTCTTTCCTATTACTTTGATTTTTTCTACATTCAAACAGATTTACTACATGAACACATGACTTTTATAAAGACCTTCTCTATGTAAAAGAACAGAATTAGCAGAATTGTTTCAGTTTTAGCTTTCTTCCAAGACAAATGATAAACTGGTCAAAGCCAACCAAATATGCCGTAAAATCAATCAGAAATCAGTTTCGGTTTTTTCTTTTATCAATTCAATCTTTAAATGGAGTGCTTTATTGAAATTCTGGCATATAATTGTGTGGAGCATGCGAAATTTTCAATGTTCGAAGGTAAATGATGTGGAATTCCTTTGTTGAGGCGCGAAAAGTATGTGTACGCTTTAGGAATTGACACCGTTCACGTTTCGAAAATCGCAAAACTTCGAAATAACGACGGCGACAGCGGGATGTCATTACATTTACACGTTTTACCATTAAGAATTATTAGGATGTTGAGCATATTTCGGATACAATAGGCAAGTATAAAACGGCACAAAAACGTAAGTTGAAGTCAGTTCTGCTGGTTTGAAAAAACTGGTGCTGCAGAGAGTAGTTTTGTGATAATTTTAGAGCCCGGTTGAAATGAAAAAATTTGTATTTGTAGTTTTAGCTCTAGTTAGTGTACTGGCGACTATTGCCAGTGCTGCTGATGATGGTAAGTAATTTAATTTATATAGTTCTTCTAATAGATTGGAATATGTTGCGATGAATATCGTTGGGGCATTTTTAATGGTTAAAGATTCGTTGGAGGTATTGTTCTATCCCGTGATCACCAAAATTCTTTACTAGATATCCTAGAATTGTCTGTATCAAGATCAAAGGAGTTATAATAATATAAAAATTTAGTAATTCTTAAGCTTAAAGTAAGAGATTCGGCGTGTTCAAATTCTATGAAGTAATGCTTTTGCGACCGCTATCATACATTAAATTCTTTGAAGACGCTTTTCAATTTGATTGTCTTGTTCGATAACACTTGATTTCTCTATATGGCGAGATCCTAGAATTTTTGTGCATTATGCAAGAAAAAAGTGTTATTTGTGTTCTGGTATATCGTGAATCGTGAATTTTGAAAATTTTTAATTGGAACGGAATTTTATTATTATTCGTTTAATTTTCTTCAGTAGCAAGTATTGTTAACCTATACTAAATTCCCACAAAAATAATGTTTATTATTATTTGTTATTTATACTTATCATTAAATAAAAGAAAGGAAATACGTGAAAATCATTTATATGTTTTGATTTGAAAGGAACTTGAAAATATAATATGTTCAGGGCAAATATTTGTCCGAATTTATGTCACTTATTATCTTTAGAGTAATTATTTTTTCGTAGCTATTTGCTGGTAGATTTTTTTATTCTGAAGATAAGGTTTTTTTAATATTTTTTTATTCTTTCTATTTTTTTTCCAAATTTCTTGATACATTTTTGAATATTTCGTATATTTTAACAAAACACAATATTAATTCAACACATTTCAATTTCTATACCTACATATTTTACATTTCGTCGAGTCTTATACAAAGAAATAAACGATTTGTTAGAATCGCAATTAATTATTTAGCGAGCGACTATGGCCCTGTAGCCTTCTTGAATTGTTGCTTGGCATCAGTTTAATGCCAAATTCCAAGAAACCATCCAAAATTATTATTATTTTTTAAATTTAATTTATTTTGCGGTTTCGATTTGGCAACCATGAATATTAACATTATTGTCGCATCATATCGCACACATTTCGACAATATCTTGCATTCAGCATTTGATTAATTGCAGTTAATAATAAGTTATTGTAAATGCAATCTAACGTTTGTTTTGCGCCTGTTTAGATGATGGTTTTCTAGACTTTTTCGAAAATAGACACGGTCATCACCACGAAGCTAGACACCACCACGCTGCCAGGGCACATTCCAGCAGGCACCATGCCCAGGCGGCGAGGCACGGACAGGGACACGGTTCAGCCAAACGCCATCCCCACGGTAGGAAGAATTCCGAGTTTTTCCACGCAATTCTTCATTTCCGATTATCCTTCTTCTATACGCAGGGGTGGTTGATGACGTAAACGAGAGGACGGGTACAACGATTCGAAGTACTTGTTTATCCGGTGTAGAGTACAATGTATACAAGGAAATTTATGAATAGAGAGGACAAAGGCGGATGAAATGATTGCTTTTCTTTGCAGAGACTAGACAGATTCGTGTTTTGTCGGGTCTCGGGGAAACACGAACCTTTTCTTATGAGACGAATAGACACGAGTCCATCTAGTCGCTGCAAAAAAGGAATAATTCCACCTGCCTTTGTTTATTTACGAGGGAATCGAATCGTCGTCCGCATCGTTTACGTCGTTACTAACCGCCGTTGAAATATACAAATTTCTCTGTTCGCTTCTTGAATTTAGAAAACCGTGATATTAATATTGTCTACGAATGTCCACCTTATTGTTGCGGACTAAATGAAGAGATTGTAGTCTCCGAACCCTATCCGGATCCGGAAGATACTAGTCCATTACCGGAACCAACGTTGTCAGGTGCCCCAGTGACGTATACAACTATCCCTCCTGTTGATAGCTCCTCTTCAGCCGGTACAACTATACCGCCCACGACTGGCGCAAGCAGTACGTGTGAAGCTTTTCAGCGTTGCGGGTAATATTTTGCATTAATATACATTTTATTTTACGAACAGAACGTCACGGTCACGGACCTAAAGCACGCCATGGACACCAGCACGCTAAGAGGCACCACTTCTAATCGTGAACCTGAGCGATAAAGATGTCCCCGAGAGCTGTAGTATAGGAAAATGCGACTATGTACAAATTAATGCGATGTGTATGATTTAATCTATAAAATAAGCAAATAAACTTTCTGCATGGTAAAACAGTATAATTATATTCCCTTACCTGTAAATGTTTTGTCCCAAAAGCAGGCATTTAACACGGAAATAAAAATGTTCACATAAGCGTTTCTTCACCATTTCGAACAAATGGCACGCGTAGCTAGGTTTGTTTCTAAAATTAGGTGAAAATCCCCAAAGTAATGTAGGTTAGCTTTGTACAACGGTATAAATAAACATAAATAAAGGATATTTGAAAGGAACAAAAGTTAAATAATGTTTGTTACTTGTAAAGTTAAAGGCAAAAAGTAAGATACATGAAATAATAATAACAATCCATACAAGATGGAATTGGCCATTAATCCGTCCGCAAAAGCAGATAAGTAGTCGTAGTCGTCCTCCTTAAGGTGATATTGCCTAGATCACGCTGAGAAACGATAATTCAGATAAATAGATTTTTCATTTGATTTACACAGCGAGATAATTTGCCCTTTAAGCTGTTTTATTCAAAGACTTCGAGGTGGTTTAGTTTAGTTAGGGAGCTGGCGGTAATTTCGGTATATGGTGTGAGATAAAGAAAACCTGTTTGGGAGATTCCCAATTTTTTAATTTAGAAAGGTGATATTCGATACCTAGGCTTTTGGCTAAAAACATAGAAATAACATTTTGACGAAGACGACATCTTATAATCCGTAGGTACGTATAGTGTATCAGGAAATTCTTTGTTTCTTTAAGTAATCAACTTCAATGAAATTACAAAGAAGTATAAAAGAAAGATCAATTGGAGTTACCTGTTTAAAGAAAATCGGCAAAAGAATCCATTAACCGTTAAATTAGAAATTTGTTTATTCTGATGTTCTAAGCTAATAGAATAAGTTAAATCATCGGATAAATCAAAAGCAAAAGGATGTAATAATGAGAAGGTATCCCAACGCTGGTTCTGGCATTCATAGATTGTGGTGGAAACGAAAGTGATTCAAAAAATCAATCAAGGTGGTCGGCTTTCGCTTAGAAAATCTAAATTTGTTTTTGTTGCAAACATCTATCAAAAGGGAAGAAAAACTCAGATAAATATATATAAAAATCGATTTTATTTCTCATAATGAACAATTATCAATATTTGTATAACGTACGTCTTACTCATCAATTAGTCTAACTTATTGAGTCTACACGATATTTACAAAAATTAGTTTACACGTATAGCAATCTCTGGTTAAACCGTCCATAATATTTCATTCGTCAGCACCTCTTCGTTTTGCATATTTACAACCGGCGAATCGTTTAGTTTGAGGTAATTTTACAAAAACGTGTCAAATAGAAACATTTTGTTTAATTTTACAACTAATCTAGTTTATTTTCCTCAAATTAAACGATTCGTCCTGAATTTAATGTATCTTTAGTTACATCTAAGAATTAATTAAAAAAAATAAATATAAATTACAAATAATCGGATATGAAAATCTTCTTTAGATCAGGTACGCTGCCGCTGGGATTCTTTTGTTTCTTCCCGCCCAAAGTTTCTTTCGTAAATGATAGGTCCAAACCTGTCCAGGCTAACTCGAATTTATCTTCGTCTACATTATTATTATGATTATTACGTCGGATCGTATCATCCAAATCGATGTACGAATAGGATCTTTGAGACTTATAACTGGGGTGATTTTTGCGGATCACGTCGGCCGAATTATCAAAATGGCGGCCATCGTCGATGTACGCTTTGAAGTTCTCCAACGAGCGTTTTGAATTCGATCGCGTAATCCGAAAATTCCGATTCACGTCTACTTTAACGACTTTCGGTTGTTTATCGGAATTGTCGGTGATGTTTTCGTTCATATTCGGCGATATTCTCGGTAATAATTGGGCGGGTTTGAACGTTTGCAGTGTCGGAGGCGGTTCTTGTTTAGGTTGTTCAAGGCGACTGACGTTCAATTGTAAATATTGAAACGTTTCGTAACTGGGATCCGTCTTCGTTTGATAAAAATCGAAATCGCAGTTAGCTTCGGTCGTGATCGAATACGAACTTTTGCTGCTTTCGTCATCGGACACCCTAGCGACATCTACGTTGACGTCGCTGAAGTAATCGTCCTCAGAATCGGAGACTTGATTTTTGTCGCATCGAAGCAAATTGGCGTATTTTTCGATGTCGCACAGGCTATCTTCGCTTTTCGACAGACGTAATGGGTGCGCTTGGCGTTTGTGGAACGCGATTTCGGTGTCGCGGCCAACACGATTGATACCATTCTGACTCAAACTAACGCGCTTCCTTGGAGCGTATGCGATCTTCATTTTTTCCTCTATTTGATCGTTATTGCTACACGCCGTTGCGCAAATATACTCCCGAGGCTTTTCCACCGTGGTACCCTGGGATGACTCCAGCAGATCTTGATGCTGTTTTAGATAGGTGGCGTGGACACCTAGGTTGATCAGATTATTCTCGACCGGTCTGACGGCTGTAACGAGCAAAGGACAAACAAATGAAGATTAGATGCTGCAGGTACTTACTGCGATCTTTATGTCTGCGATAATTGTGGATTATCGGCACCCTTCCATCGACGCTGGTGTATAAGGAACCATTGGTGATAGGGAATTTGGGTTCGTTTCCGACGGTTTGAAAGTTTTTCTGTCTGTCAGTAGGCGTCGTCCTTTGAGATATTTCCACTTCGGTCATATGGGTGCCGAATGGTCTGAATTTTCCGTCCAAACCGACTAGAGTTTAACATGTACATAAGGCTTTGTTAAATTGAGACCATATACACCGAGAAAAGTCGTTCGGTGGAACTGCGTTGCTAATGTTAGTTTATTGATAATAAACATAATTATACAGTGTGTAGTTGACCCGAGATTGGCTCTGTTACTCGAGATTGTCGCACGAGCCGCCACTGCACTGCCTTAAAGTTTTTACTTGTCAATATTAAATTTTAATTAATAATTAAGCCCTAATTTAATTTAATTAGGGCTATTAAGCATTTTTCTCGGTGTAATGTTAGACTTTTTTAACAATCAACGTCTCTTTTTGTTGGTTACCTTGAGGTAGTTTATCGTTCAGCTTATCCCTATCGGTACATCGATAGAGGTTGGAGATCCACTGGCAAAATCTCGTGTCTACCAAACATAAACTAAGCGGCACGAGGACGTCCTGAAGTAAACCGAGGCATAAGGCGGCCGTTGCGACGCTCCACGGTGCTATGAACCACGGAAAAACGCAGAGAATCTGGAATTACAAAAGATGAAGTCGTTTTCAGTTTATTAATTTTTCCCGGTTGCCAATTTAATTATTTTTTGATGTTATTGTACTTTGTATTATATTATAATGTTTATTAAGAACATCCGATCTGTTTTCTGCTATTGTTAAACGTTCAGTCCGAATCATCCAGAACAATGACTAATAGATAATCGATTAAAGTAAAAGTTCTTGTTTATTCTTTAGATCAAAGGCAGACATAATTTGTATCCGTGATAGAGATATGGGAAGGGTGCCTTAACGGTAAGTCACACAGTAAATAGTCGTTTGCATAACATTTCACCTTGAACGCAAATCTACTTGAAGTGCTTTTGCCGGTCGAGACCGGTTCTAAAAGCAAAGGACGGGAAGTAGCCTACATACATATGTAACGCACGGAAGTATTCGTAGGAAGATCCATCAATCGGAATAAATGTTTTAAACGCATGGTTTGGTATGACGGAAGATCCGACATCGTTTCTTAATTAGTCGGATAATTATTACTCGGGATCACGTAAGAAGTAGGACGTCGTTTTGGGTGGTACACGTAAAATTAGCTTTGCGATGGTTTCATACAATTACGTTTGGTGTAAATTACGAACGTTACAAATTGATCGGTACAACGTAACGTGAAAATATCAAATCGCTAAGGTAACAGACTTGACGAAATACGAACAATTCGACAGTATGAACTCGCACTGTGGCGCTGTTAGAATCGTGAAATATCAAGTGAATGCTCTTCGTACACTTGGCCAACCCGACGTGTTAGACATTCAACAGTTTTTCCCGTTCTACAAACCGTTTTTTTTTTTTATATAAATTTTATTAGCGTTTGTATGCGTTATATTTATTATTACCCTTTGGTTTATGCACCGACGAAAAAGCGTCGTGTAAAAAATTTGTTTGAGAAGAATATTTTTGACTTACGTAAGAAAAAAAATCTATTTGTTAATCTTGATAAATATTATATAAAATAATAATAAAATTGACTTATCCCAACATGTCTCCAACAAATTGCCTTAAATTTAAGGAATTTATTCCGTAATTTTAGGGCGCGCGGTATATTTTGAAATATGGAATAAATTGATCTTTAAAGCAACAAAAAAGCCCTTCATAATCAATTCAACAATTCCGATTTTCTTATTGTCATTAATATTAAAGCGTTACGGTTAGTAACGGGGTTTACTTGTTATTTTATTATTACGTAATATTAAGCGTAGATACAATATTATGTAATATCGTTTTATTCGTGTTATTTACCCTTTCAGGATATTGGTCTGTCGGTAAAAGTAATAAACGCAAAGATAATTAATGCCATTTAAAAACATTAAATACCTGTAAAATATAGTCTTTTGCATTAAAATTATATTTAATGTCAGCTTTTATTTATAGAGAAAATAAAATTAGATGTAGAACAGGGAATATATATATAAAAAAAATAAAAGTAAAATGAGAATCGTGCTAATCGGGTTTAATGGCGAGAATAACGTATGGTAATCATTCGTTTTATTGCTGGTAATAAAATACACGTTTCTATTTCAAAAAATAATCATGTATATGTCTAATACATCACATTTAGTATTTCCGTCTAATCAAAATCCTGCCTGCGATGATTTCTGTTTTGTAGATGACACATAAGGTCTGGTGATCGTCAACGCTATGTTACAACTTTCCTTCTTCCTACACCTACAACAGTTTGGAAAAATTAAATTTTAATAATCGAGACTTAGATTTGTTATGGAGGTTCTAGCCGTAATCGCAATCAATCTAGGATGCTCTTGATTAATTTACTTTTATTTGTTGATTACTGTAGGTGACCAAGGCATACTTTTCTATTCGTCTTTTCGCCTCATAAGAAAGGGTTCGTTTTTCCCCAGAGAATCGACGATACACAATACATAAAGAGTGTCAAGCCGCTGCAAATAAGTAATAAACACACCAATCTTTGGGATTCCTTAACGCTAAACATGTTCTGCAACCTTTTTTTGCAACCCCGCCGGTTTTCACTCTAACAATAATTACCAATCTTACATATTGTCTATTAGTTCTTCTAATTCTCTAAAATGCTCAGCGCAAATTCCTGTCCATGCGTTTATTTTTACTTTCTTTGGATATCTATCAATAATTATTATGCCTGTGAGCAGTATCGTAGGACAAAATTATGTTTGTGCATTATCGAATAGCAAAATTCAATTTTTTTGTCCTCATTGCAATCTTTCGTGCTTTAGATTTATGAAAAGTCTTTGCGTGAGCCGTTTGTTTGATACTTCTTAATGTTTTTCTCGCAACATATTCCTCTATTTGGGTATTCTTCGTTGAATAAGGCGCACTTCGTCTCGTTGCGTTCACTTTGTCACCATCTCGAAAGAGAAAGAAAGACGATAAATCAATATTCAAATGCAAAATTCAGAGCTGGACATTTTTCAATAATCCACGTTATAAATTTATCTACATAATAGATAATTTACAACTTCTTAAGAACAAGCATTTTCATCGCATGAACATAAAATGTATAGATATTGGCATAAATACCATTTTTTTTTTCTATTTCCTGTTTTTTTCAACACGCAGGCTATACAGTTAGTCATCCACTTGGACGTTTTATACAGATTAAAATTCCTGCCGAAAGTTACGTACGTCGAAAAACCTGCCTATAGTTACCTACATAACGTTTACAGTTGCTTCTAATAAATTAGAAACGCACCACATGATTAGACGCCTTCGCGCAAATTTTAACGATAGTGGGTCAAACCATCGCGAGAGAGCAAGGTCTAGGTCTGCCCCGAACGTATTAGGCCTGATACTATACGCCCAATTATAAGTACGTATACGTAAAAAGTTGAAGCGTAAAATTTACTTTATAACACACCAGCTAAAAGTTATTGATTAAAACGGTACCAGCTCATAATTAATATCTATAGTATTATTCCGTACAATTTGAACACGCTGTACATGTTTTGCAGCATACTAAAGCTATATGCGACATAAAATGGAGAACGAAAACCGAGCGAAACGCGAGACGTCATTTACCTTGACTCGATCATGTTATAAATTACGAAAAAGGAGTAATATAACAGTAATAATTATACTTAGCTTGTCTGCCATGTACATATACGCAACTAGATGTAACAAATTTCGTAATCTATTGGTCGTGCGAACAGTTTAGAGCTTAATTTGGGTCCAAGGAAATCTCACGAATGGAATAAATTATAATCGTAAGCATTTCTTTATTCCTTGCGCAATAAAACAACAGTTTTTAATCTCTTGAACGAGAGATAACGGATATGCGATTGTTTAATAAGCTGGGTGTGTTTGGGATTGGAAAGAACGCCGTGTTAGGTATTATTACTTTAGTATGGATAATAATAATGTCTCGGTTGGTAAATGGAGTATCACGTTGAAAGGGAATAATTCTACTGTTGGTCGCCCTGTATTTAATTGATAAACGTAATATACAGATTTTGACAGTTAAACACGTAACTGTCGATAATACAGAAAACTACAAAACAAAAAACTGCCATTATTTTGATTATTTTATATGTTTCCTTTTTGTTTATTTTATATGTTGGTTACAACTTTCTGTCGGGTATTTGTTAGAAAATTCAAGATTGAAACTTCAAATAACGTGTGATATTGTCGTACAATAATATTTTAGATATAAACGAAAAATTGTACAAATGATTGGAACTGTGTGGTAGGTATTTCGTTTATATGACTTGCGCAGATGCGCACTCATTGGCGGCGACGATACATTTTGAAAGAGGTCGGACATACGCGAAGTCGGGATTCATACGCGTACGGTTAGTATTCGTACGAATGGTTGGAGATGGCGAATTGACGGCACGCTTTGCTATGTTCGACGAGTGTTGATAGATATTTTTTAACGGATTTCCGACATTAGAATACGCTGGTGATATTGTTAAATGTGATGCTGGTTACAGATGAGTGTTCAAACGTGGGTAAAACTGAAAAGTTACTAACACAATCAAATCCTCAATTGTTTCGTGTGATCTGCTTGCTCTATGCATGTCATCTTGTAGCTGAATTTATTAGAAACAGTTATCTAAAACTAGATCAATTAGTAGTTTCTAGCAAAAAAGCTTTTATTAAAAGTTTTGCACGTTATTAAACCTTGTATCTTAAATTTAAATCCCCAAGAAGCCCGAGCAATTTTACTAAGCCAGAGGCTGGTTTCGAATATCGAAAAGCGTGCTCAAAAAGGGCAAATTTCCATAAATTATCTAATTCTTTTAGATATTCCAAATTAGGGAACACTACATGAAGCGCTAAATATAGTAGATGACCTCAAAGCCTCGTTACGAAATCTAACAGATAATGTAGGAAGGTAAACAACCGATAAATTAATTATAGCGCGTAAAGACAACAGTTCAAGTGAAAACCAAGAGTGCGCGTGCAATGCGAACGACCTTTTCAAAATCGCGAACATCACATCGTTAGATGCAGAACGCTCATTCTCCAAATATACCGGCGGGTATCAATGGAAGCCATGCTAACGATACAACACTACAGCGAATTTTTGCGTCACTCAGTATATCAACAACACAATCAAACTAACATTGATAGTAACCTTACGCTACTGCGAAAGCACTCGGTTTTGCAGGACTGCTTAAAACCATCTGCACAGATGGAGCCCTGCAGAGACGGATACGCAGTGCCGTAAAAACGTTTGATGTTCATTGACGTATCCTAAACTTATCTGCTGCGAATCGTCAAGCTTTTATTCATCCATCTTAGGAAACACCTTAAGAAACAGATATGTTTCCGTTATTTGAGTTATTTAAGAGCTAAAATCGACTAAAATTGGCAGTTGGTGTTACTCTATCACCGTGTAGGGCGATATTTCGGTCCTGATTAGCCCGGATGACTATTTTAATGCTATCGAAGGATGGGCGTCCGTCACGCTCTAAACGTAAGGGTGTTAAAATTATATCCGAAAATAAACAATCGCTGCCGGAAATACATCCATATGTTTCCGGAGACCGGAACCTCGACCCGCGAGAACGATATTGCCGTTTGATCGATACGTATACAGTAGCGGAGTGGTATGTTGTACTGTTATCTGTGTTGTCAAATGCAGGACCGTAGCACTGTTATCGTTGGAAGGACTCAGAAGTTAGACATACGCATAATGTACAATTTCCCTCAACGATATAGAATAAAATTCTACAATTTAAAAAGGGCTTTTACTCAAAAAAATTGCTTGAGATGTATCCTGAATTGTGTATCTTTTTAGCTGTTTGCTTTCCTGTTTTGTTATTCTTCATTGAAAAGAATGCTAACAATGATTAGATTAGATTTAGATCGAGTTAAAAATAACAATCTTCAGTTATTATCACAGCGATTTTTGATACAATAGATAAATGAACATTTATCACTGCTTCTACTTCAACTCAAATACACTCCGCCAAAAAAGTATCGCATAAACTAAAAAAGGGCATTTATAAACCAAGATATTTTTATACGTTCACAAAAAATTTGCCTCGTGTATGTGAACTATAAAAACACTAACAAAATCATGGAACATAGCTTTTTTACTTTTTTTTCTAAAAGAACACATTTAGAAAAATGCATATGTGTAAGGTTTGTTCAGTTGTTTATTGAAAGTCTTCCTATACGGACAAATTTTAAAGTGCGAAGTCAGAGTTCTGTACCGACGCTTTTAAAACTAAAATGAACAATTTAACTTCAGAACAAGTGACTGCTATAGTTGCTTTAATCGAAGATGGACGATCTCAAGCATACGATCAATCAGTCAAGTGTTTCTAGAGCCGTAGCCGGATATAGGGAAACAGGCAACTACAGTAGAAGACCTGTACCAGGTCGTCCAAGATGTTCTACTCGCCAAGATGACCGCTATTTACTACTACAAGCATTACGTCGAAGACATGTAACTGCGAGACAATTGCAGAACGACTTGGCTAGAGTCAAAAATACTCGTGTGAGTATTCAAACTATTCGGAATAGGTTACGACAGAGTGGATTAAGAGCTAGAGTACCTGTAACAGCCCCTCGTCTCGCTAGGAACCACTGAGTGGCTCGCTTAAGGTTTGCCAGAGAACATGTAAATTGGAACATTAACGACTGGGCCAATATACTCTTCACAGATGAGTCAAGATTTGGTCTTTACACCACAGATAGGCGCATCTCAGTGTACAGACGAGACGGTGAGCGCTATTCGCAGTGTAATATCAGACCTAGACCTAATTTCGCTGGTGGCTCTATTATGGTTTGGGGAGGCATCTGTTTAACGGGTCGTACAGAGTTAATACCAGTAGACAGAGGTACACTGACTGCCCACAGGTATATAACGGACATTTTAGAAGAACATGTAGTACCATATGCGCCAATTATAGGAAATGAATTCATGTTAATGCACGACCGCATGTTGCAATAATCGTCCAGGAATACCTTAACGATGTTGGTATTCCAGTTTTAGATTGGCCTGCGGTAAGTTCGGACATGAACCCAAAATGTTGCCCCAGCGGACCTGCATGGACTAGAAAATGCTCTCCGTGACGAGTGGGAGAATTTGGATCAGGCTTATATACGGAGGTTAATCGAATCTCTGCCGAACCGAGCGGTCATAAGAGCCGGAGGTGGCGATACTCAGTATTAAAAGCTACTGTTATGACATTTTTCTTTCCAAAATTATAATTTCTTGTTTTAATAAAAATCTCAAGTATGAGTTCTTGTTTTTATTTGGCCTGTATTTTATTTAAACAATCATAGAAATTATATCTTAGAGCGCATTAAAGTATATTTACAACTTTATGCTACGAACAAAGATTATGCGATACTTTTATGATTCAAAACTAAATTATGCGATACTTTTTTGGCGGAGTGTATTTTATTTATCTATTTTAATTTTAAACAAAGAATAGACGTTTTTATGGAAGATGCGATCAGAAAAAAAAAATAGTTTACCATCGTTTCCTAAAATTGTCAGAAGTTTAAAATATAAATACTGCTTGGAACGTCGTCACAGCTTCTTTCACTAGCGTCCCACTAGTCATACACGATTTATTGCGGCCTCTTTATCCTGAAAACGTCACCGTTTGGTGCAGTAATGTAGGGCACATGGAGTGTTTGGCCTATGTATTTTTTAAGACGAATGGGGAAATCACGTAATATACTGTCAATGGCGAGCATATAACAATGTAACGTATCTCACGAGACTATCGAATTGTTGCAAGAAAAGTTTCCCGGAGAAGTGGTAATGTGAATTGGCAGTCCAGGATGTATCTTCATTCTATGGAGCTATCTTATTAAATATTAGGTCTACGAGGACGGTTCGTTAGCTTAAATGGAACATCTGGCGCATTATTATTTAATTATTTATTATTTAGAACAATAAACCGACTTTGAAAATATGAGTGCTTTCCATGTAACTATTATTGAGCCATTTTAAGTGTATGAAGCTCTTATTGGTAAATCTGCTGTTTTTAAACAGACAATTCTTCCATTAAAGAAAGAAAATAAAGTGCTAACATCATACGCCACAACTGTTAAACGAAGTCGTCTCTTACTCAATCCGAAACAACTCTAGGATCTCACCAAATAAAATATTTTTTTCGTATAATGTACTACAGCAGCTGTAGAACCGTTATTCAATTGGAACCATGCTGTATGATAAATCATACAGCGTGGTTCAGTAATTATATCAATTAAACCAGATACTAAACTATTCGATTTAATTACGTTAACTTTCCCTTTCATTCGTATAATAATTAAATACAGTACGTATTATTATTCAGTGAAAGATGAATTTTTAATTAAATTCAGTAATTACGGTTTTGTAATAATAAATGCTGCAACGGTTTCTTCAGTTACAATGGTTTTTAACGCTCTAAGAATTATTCAATTTAAATTACGTCAAGACGTACATGCATGCATCCGTCTACTCGCGCATACATATGTATACGCGCGATCTTCTCTCTTATCTACAAATTTCTAATATTTTCACCGTTTACTTATTAAAATGTATCCGACTGACCGGGAATTGTAACCTGACCGTTAGCTATCAAATAGGTTGTCGACAGATATAAATAATAATAGCAGGATTATGTAAATGTGAATGGTTTCAACATTCTCGGTATATATGTACATATATACCGTTGATTATTATTATTAGTTTTTTTTTTTCTTCGATGTTGTGCAACGTATATTATATTTATTTTACATACTATAATGTTATAAATAGCAAAAATAGTAAAGGCTGTAAAGGAGAACGGCGAACAACACTTAACTATCGGCATACACTAATTTAATTGATTAATCCGGAGCAGCTGTTTCGACGACGACATGGCTCTTCAGTAATAAGCGAGTGAAGCGACAAAATACCTTGATATATAGCTCTTGAGAAAAAATATTTGTTTACAAGTATTCATCCGTTCCGCTTATACACGCCAAATTAAGACATGCGAAAAATTCGGAGAAATAGGGTTTCTTGTCAATCGTACGACGAAATCGAACTAACCGTTCTCTCTATTCATCAATTTTACGTTCCATCGTACTTCTTTTCTCTTCTCTTCCATCTAATACTACGCCCAGTTTCGTTTATGTGTTGTGTCACGCTTTTCGCACGATTCGATCCTACCGCGTCTGTAGTATCTAATGTGCTCATTATATCTGGCGGTTATCGCTCTTTTCGTTTGATCAGCGCAGGCTTTATCACTGTTACTACATGCGATTTTATCAATTCCCGGCGGTACCTTCAAGTTCGCTTTACTTTCGGATTACCTACGGTTCTTGAGCGCATTTCGCAAACCGGAATTTACGTAACGTCTACGTTCGATCTTCTTAAGAATGCGATCGATATTTGCGGAAGAGTAGCTACTGTAAGTAGCTACATTTTTGGTGAATTTAAGTTCTTGAAGAAGACGTGAACAATCGACTCACGCTTGCTGGATAGTTTAATAATTAGAAGCGATATAAAAAATTTGAAATTGATATTTTGTGGAAAGTCAACAAACACTAGCACTCTAGTATAAATAAAAGATGAAAGTTTTACATTGTTCGAATGCTTAACAACACACAAGTATCGGAACACTCCGCATCGCGTAAGTTCAATTAATTGTTCGGGACGGCCATTTCGAGAATACGTCGATCCTCATTCTCAACCGTTGACCGATGCTTCTTCAAGATAATTTTCTCTCTAATAATATGAAATCAGTAAGGCTACGGAAATGAAACATTAACGACTATTAATAATCAAGAAGGTTAATTAACGAGCCTCTCTGTTCTCAAAAGCGATGCTATTATTTAATCATTTGGAAACCATATTTTATTACTTGTTAACCTTGTTACGAGCTTTTCAAACTATCTATCTATTTCATTACCTAAGGGTTTCTCATCTTCTTTCTTTTTAAAATGGTTAATACACGCGCATCATATTCGTTGAGAGAGACCCCTGTAGGATGTGAAAATTCATGTATTCACCGTATTCTGCTCGGCCGATTCGTAAATTTTACGAAAAATATCTCCGCAATCGCCGCAAGTTTCACTTTCAGTCGAGATTTCATCGGAGCATAACGAAATGTATATAATTGGCTGGTTTCCCGGTATGTATGTATTTCTTTTCCTGCGTTTTGAACTCTTTTCTTCGCAATAGGGAATACTTATTATTATTATTATATATTTTCCTCGTTTATCAATGTAGATAGGCACAAATATATTTTGACAAGGAATCTAAATATTTTCGCAGCTGCTTTTCTCGTTGCGCAGGAAATTAAGGAGGGAAGTTTATTGTAACGTTTTGATAATGGAAAAGTAAATGTTTGTCACGTACTTCGTAACTTCTTAAGAGGACGTAGCGAAGCTCTTTACTTTATCTGTTGACATAAAAGAAATACCTGGCCGTCACATTTCTCACATTCATTTATTATATGTATATCCGAATATCCAATCCATCCATATACATACGTATATCCCGTATATGGACTATGTAACAGATCGCGTTTTTCCCATCATCGTCAACATCATTAAGTAAACTAATTCGAATGACCTTCAACGGTTAAAATCGCAATAGACACGGTTTACGAGTCGCGTAGTGAGTCGTCAAGTCGGTTAACAATAAGTAAATTGTTTGTTTTTTACGTGCCAGTCCGTAACCGGAGAGTTAGAAAGAGATGTTGGATGGAATGCAGAGAACAAAATCGAAATTTTATTATAGTGTATGTATGTCACTTGATGATGGTTTTTTTTTTTAATGTCTTACGGAGGAAGTACCACAACATTGAGAAAAAGGAATTGGTTCATCCAAAAAAAACCACCAAGTGATGCACATTTATCTGTTTACTCAACTAAAGACATGTTCACTCACTTAGCGAGTACATCCGATTTACCTTGTAATTTAACAGAACATATTAGCTTTGGTTCACTTATTTTCGTTAAATCAAATAAATATTCATGTTGCTATCGGTTGTGCTCTATAACATGTTATCCTTAGATTAACTACAAAATTCTCTTCGCACAACACTCACAAATAGAGACATCCGTCTTTATTAGACCGAATATACATGCAGGTTTTGCATGTATTTATTTCACTCTTTATCCTCAAGAATACTGATTTCCTTATGCGCGAGTTTTCTATTCTACGCTTGGGTTTCTTTACGTTAAATAGGTTAAATAGGTTTTAGTGTGCAACCTAACACGTTGAATAAAAATTTAAGATAGCAGTTCTTGAGGTGCTCGCATCAATTTTCTTAAATTGACACCGTATTGAACTTAAAGGTTATCAAATAGAATAGTCGAAAAGGGAATAAGAGAAAAAAAAGGACTAGAATAACGTTTGAATTTTTTTAGATGTTGAGAAGGACCCGTGCAGCTGGGCCATCCTGGTACATTAACTGGTGGCATAAATTGCGATGTTCAAAATAGCGTTGAATTCCTTCTCAAGCAAATTATCGTTTCTCTAATTCGGTGAGAAATTCCAGAAGTTATAGCACGTTTAGTCTTACATTACGTGCATACATACTTTCATTGTTCACGTCTTTAACTAACTAAAGTGGTGCGTAAGTAAGTAAGCTTTACAATGGAATTTTTAAAATTATAATTAATCTTGAAATTCAGGCCCAGCTAATTTCAAATTAACTCTTGCGCCTGATAACTGCGCCCTCTAGCAGTCACCTGTTATTAAATTAAAAAGAAAAATGTTCTCCCATCACTGCAGCTGTTATTGTTTTCAAGGTATCGCCGGTCCCTATTCGTAGTGGTACGCACTATATACCTATACAAATGCCTCATAGTTGTATTAAAAAGCACAGAAAAACCTCTTCAAGATAGCTACCAAAGACATGATGCATACTATCATGCAAGTCAGTTGTTTGTAATCAGCACCGTGATAAGTTACAAAATCAGCTGTTGCAAGCTTTAATTTTGTAGACGTTCTTTTTTTTGCGAGTTAAGATATTCATATACGTACTATTATGGGTACATGGTTGAACAAGTAGCAAACGGTCAAGATGGGAAGAATCGTCTCCAATCCGAGGCTTTCGGCTTCCTCTTCGCTCACTTGTTTTCCCAAGCACGGCCGCCTACTATTTGTCGAACTGACCGTGGTTGAAAGATTCGACGTGTCGCTGGTCCAGTGCGCTTGATGATGGTGGTGATGATGGATCATCATGGTTTGAACTTGTCCGTTCTCCAACTTCCCGTTACCGTTGTAACTTTCGTAATAGGGCCTTTGGTAATTGAGATTAGTAGAACCGATGCTTAGCTCACTTAGATCGCTATTGGATTTTTTGACGTATTCGAATCCGGCCTTTTTATACGCGTAGAAATTGTAACAGGTCAAGCCGAAAGTCATCAACGAGATAATCGCCAAGAAAGAATGTAAGGTGATAATGAAGACGTTGTACTTAACATCCATCTCGTACGGCATGAATTTGCATAAGTTTAAGGGGAAGAAATCGAACATGACGACGTACTCTTTGTTCTTTTGTTTGGCCAAGATGGCGGCGACCCCTACGCAGGCGCATAACGTCGTTAAACAGAACAAATGATAAACGATATGGGCTACGGTTAAATAATTCTTTAAAGTTTCGCGCTTCCGGTACAATCTGATGGAAAACAACGCTATCACGGCCAACGTCGATAGGGTGCTAGCCTGGAACGTATGGATGGAATTGAAAATCCAAACAAAGACCGTGCAATATTCGAAATGTATCGAAGATTGATTCATCATCTGGAGGACTGTATAGGCGATGATGGCCAGGTTTCGGAGGATGCTTTGGAGGAGGATCGCCGCGATGGCTGTATCGAAGCACTTCCAATAGCGTTTGTTCTTGTAGAATATCGCGACGGTCCATAATAGGATGATGGTAACTATCGGTACTGCGATTATGGTGGCCAATTGCAGCCGGGAATATTGTAACATCTCCTGATGTTTCTCTTCGACCTGGAAAAGCAGAAAAATTATTGTTATAGAGTCAATTCTTAAAAGCGTTTCTTCGATGTTAAAATATATCAAAAATATGTTGTTCTTAGGGCATAAATGCAAACACATTTTTATTTTCAATTGATCTGGTCGACATAAGACAAACACTGCGTACTTGTTCTGTGGCCTGCTCCAAAATTAAATTGCTGGCTAGGTTTTGTTTGTTGTGTTAAAATTTTCCGATGTTAGCTCGTCCGGAGCTTTGAAGCGTTCGAGGATTAAGATCTACCTTTTCAATTTTCCAATGAGTAGAGCAGTGCATTGTGCATTTATGTTAATGGAAGTTTCTTTTTTCACGAACCCTTTCAAGATGTTGCCTGTAATAAGATTTTGACTTGTTTTTTTTTTTTTTTTTGGTTCTGTATCGATTGGTTGTTATGGCATCTCCAGATACTATTGTGTTGCGGGCCATTGGAAAAGTTTTTTTTTTTACTTTTGGTCCAGTGACTATCGTTCATTTCTCTAGGAAGATTAATTGATTGTGGCCGTTGTATCGTTTCTGTTTTGTTCTGTTCTGTATATATTTTTGGACCTTATCATTTGAATATTTTTAAACATATCTTTTAATTGTTTTTGTTACGTATTATTTTACTTTTAATAAATTCGAAGAGCATGCTTTGCACTGAGAAGATATATGTTGTTGTGTTTTTAATTGTCGGAGTTACTTCTTGCATTTTGTTTTATTAACAATTGATTATATTGCTGAATATAATGTAATGTGTTTTTTTTGTTTGAAATTTTGTATTTAGTTTGCAAATTGTAAATGTAGCACTCGCAAAAAAATACTTATTTATTTGTTTATTATCCATTCATTATTTAATATTGTTGACGATTTTGAGTGATCTTTAGAAAGGAAAGCAGGCTTGGCCAATATTTTCTATGTAGCACTTTACGTTTTAAGCAGCCACATACTCGGGAACAACTATGTATAGATCCCGGACATTCGATACACGTAGTTTAAAGCTGTTGGTAAACTGTGCTTGATATGAATATTTTCTCAGCGATGATATAGATACGATTTATATTTCGTGGGTAATTTGGCGTGAAAACACGCCCATTGTTTCTGTTGCACGTTCGACCGATTCGCGTTGGTCTTTGACCTCCAAAAACCTCAATTCGTGAAACGACCTTCGACTTCCAATGGAATAATATAATACCATCCAGCTATTATTAGTACGCATCCGTCTAATGTAGCATTTCATGCGTAGATATATATGTAGAGACTCTTATAACATTTACGATGTCTGATCAATCGTCTTTATCCGAGCGTGCGAACGAGAAAAGATATTTGTATCCGACAGAGGCATCTAGGTCACTCGGAAGATAAATTATCCTCTCTTATATTCGACTTCAAAAAGGATACGATCACGTACTTACGTACCTACAATGTCATCAAAAATGATTGATTATGTTGACGATTCGGATTTTTTTTTTTTTCGGAAAACGATTTGTAGCTTGTTGAATTTACAATACGAGATTTTGCCATTACATTTTTTGTCGGTATACTCAATTATAGGTAGTTACATGCGTTAAATGAAACGAAAGGACACGAACAACAAAAAAATGTCAATTAGCAAATATATCTGCGTAAATAAAGAACGAGAGGAAATGCCGAGCACAAGGGAATTAATAGGAGGAAGTAAATTAGGAAAATCTACAAAGTCAACTTTGTTTCTACAACATCACGCCGGTATTTGAGTGATTGTAATTCAGATCTTTTCCGTAGCGAATCATAACAGGTACCATGGCTAGCTAATACATATACATATAAATTTATATAATCTTTGATCATTTACAGGTACTTATAATAAAACGCAATGTTTTAGAAGGTGTGAGGAGAAAAACTCAACAATATACCTAAGCGTCCCATTAGACTTCTTAGTTGTTAAATCAGCGCAGTAAATTTTTGTGGGGTAAGTGACGAATAAGCACTTAATAACATTTAACTTTGGTTTAAAGATTAAATAGCACATCGCAATTACATCTAGATTATTAATTAAATTAATAAATACGAGCTACAGGCTCTGCAAATACATAATACCGTTGATTATTGTGCTATCAATACGTGCAGAAAAAACTTGGTGGTAAACATGGTAAAAGCATTTAATATTGAGGAGAACCGATACATATACCATTACGAACTACTTGTTTTTATATGAATAAACTAAAAACCCTTTCTAGAATTAGTTTAAAATTAGCTGAAGGTAATTGAGTAGGCAAAGCAACGCTTGTTTTGCGTATGGAACGTATGTGCTTAAATTGGTAGTAAAAATAACCATTGCTTGCAGTTCTTCGTTCAATTTGAGTTTTGAAATTATAAAATTTGATACAATTCATCAAGAGCAAAACTAACGTTTTGCAAGAATGCGCAATCAATTTGAAGGTGAGTCAGGATAAAACTTATCTTGAAACACCCGGAAGATGCATGGTAAGAATCTATCGGAGCAAATAGCGAACCGTTAGGACTTAGAGAAGGTGTTGGCAGAAACGTCAAACTGTGATAGTTAAGATACCAATTGAATTGCCCAAGGTTAAGTGGGCGAGATACATAGTTGCAAGAAGAACATTTAGAGCAATCGTTTTATTAACTGAAAATTAGCAAACGAAAGACTCGGGATAAAGTTCAAAATCCTTCGAAGCAAATTTTTGTAGTCATGTAAATAACTACTATGCGAAACGATGTAGAACAAAATAAGACGCAGTCGGTAGTATTTTTACCGCGAAATGTTATCTATACTTAGCAATATAAACAACGAGTTATACGCATCCCAGAAAACTGTGTAACGATTACTTTGCCCGCAGAAAATTCTGTCACCCATTTTCGCTTCTTCTAAACTGTTATATGTTAATGGTAAACGTTAAGCGATTACAGCGAAACTTGAAGATGACACTATAAAACGTCACAGAAACTGGACTTAATACTTCATAAATCAAATGATTTGCCATTATTTAAATACGCAACTGAAAAAATTAAAATAGCCATGAATTTCGTCAGTTTCATTGCCAGTTTTTCAGGCGTAACAACACAATCAGTACTTGATCACACTGTACATACATACATGAGGAATTATGAGAACGTGTACTACACTTAGTTGTATGGAAAAAAAGGCCTAATTACTGATGTAGCAATAATTATTATGCCAAAACCGCGTCCGCCATAATTCAAATAAATGTTTTCCTCGCGAGTCGAAAATTATATCTCTCTTAATTAGCTACTTCCTTTTCCGAGCATATATATATATATAATCTACGTCTCCACGTCGACAATGACTCGAACCGCTTCTCTCTCTCTCTCTATATATATATGTAAAATAGAAAAGAGATACATATTAAGGAACCTTACAAAAGCAAAGGATGTACATAGTATATTTCGTGATATACATAAATATCGAACCGCTAATTATTGTATAGAAATAATAACACGAAGTAATAATAAGACCTGTTGACTACAACTATTGGTAACAATTAGAGGACATTAACAATTCCTTAACAAGGACGAGGAAAGTAACCCATAAACGAACGGTATAAGTACAAACCGTAAATAACAACCATTATAAATTATAAATTATAACCTCTCGTTGATCGCAAAATTGCAAGCTCTCAAATAAGTGTCCTCCCTCACGTAAGGGTCAATAAAGGGGGCGTCCAACAAATTTTGCAGCAATAATTCAAAGCGTCAAAATTAAATTAATTTCTTAAGAAACCAGATATCACATCAAACAAACACGGGCGTTACAATTCAGCAAAGCTTTCAAAAAAGTTACCCGGTCCTCAAAATCGGAAACGTAAAACAATTAGAGAATTAGAACGCAAGAAACAAAAGAACGTGAACGTATCCTTGAAATCATACGACGATACTTCCAGTTCAAGAGAGGCGATCATCGTCACGCATGTTTCAGCAAAGTAATGTTGTCCGTCTAGACAAAAATCAGTCCAATAACACGGTCCGAATACGTTCAGTTTTAATTTAATATTTACCTGCTTACTTTTCCTTTGTTTTCTTTTTTTTCTTAATTTTTACTGATCACATTGTATCAAAATAGCAAACAGGTACGAATCAGAAATCCAGTAATCTACCGTTAGATGTACTTTGCAAGACTTGATTCGTAAATTTTTGACTAACATGATCGTTGAAACGCCGATGTAATCAACGCTAGAAAGTCAAATAAGATCGTTTTTAATTGAGTATTACCTGTTAACAAACAGTTCCAATTTTCAATAAAGAATTGCAATAAAGAAGAAAGAGTGCGCAAACAACAACGAGAAATCCATCCTTTATTTTTTCCGCATTTACGTACAGTAAATGCTTCGACTGCTACGCATTTACGTAGCAGTCGAAGATGCGTACTGTACACAACTTATAGAAACTAGAGCTTCACGTACATAGCGTATTTTTCAACCTACATAGTGAATTCTGTTAAAGTTGGCGTTAAAGTACGCTTTGTACATATAAAATTGTGTCTAACAGATTAGAAAGTAACTTTATTAACCGTCTACTCAGTAGATACACGTATTAAATTGTCAAAAATATGCGTTTATAACATTGTTCACAACCTAATTTTTGAACGTAGTCTCAAATTAGTTTTTGCTTCTAAAATCACAAGCTTTTTCTGCCATAATCCGAGAACGTACGGCTGCAGGCGTGTAGAAGGATTAGTTCATACGATGGATTTTAAGTATGCAAACGAGCAATTCTTGAGGGACCTATGGAAAAGAGAAGCGACGGCTGAACTCGCGCCATTTTATATAAGTCGTCCGTATTACACGTATCGAAGATACCATATTTGGGTAGTTGACGTTCGCCAGCGACAGAAAGAAAGATTTCGATATGCGATCGTGATGCGAACCGTAAATCGATCGGACGGACCTGACGCATGGGAGTTCGCACGGAAGATATGGGATATCTAGAGTATGATGGGCAACGTGTCTCTGGTTTAAAAACAATATTTCGAAGGAACATATAAAAATGATAAATAGCTAGATAAATACGGGCTAAAGAAATTCATATTCTCAAAGTGAACAAGCTAAATGTAGAAATTATGGTAAAACAACCCAATCGACCTTCGAATTAACAAAATGGCTATCCTATCATCATTTATATTTTCTGGTTTCTAAGCTCGATGTTTCGCAGGGCAGGCGAAGAGGTCTTCATCGAACGAGAAGGCCATCGTATCCGCAAACGCCGATTTTGCAGAACAAAACTGGAACGGCTACGAGTGAATTAAAGAGATGGGAAAAGCGTATAATCCTGCAAGGAGACTATATTGAGAAATACAATTAAATTAGATAAAGAGAACCTTTCTTTCTATGCTAGGCTAGAAACTTTTGAAACTATGAAATCGCTTCGCATCTGTTGTATCCTCCAATAACAATAATAATAATTATGATAGTAGCGCTTTTTCTAACGAGACTGTAAGAATCATCAGCTTGCAAGCATCGTATCTTCATTCGTATTCGTTGAGCGTTGTTACCGCTACCGACATGTAGTTCTCGGGGTCATGAGCGTTAAGAGTTTCACCGCGAGCGTGAATATTTTCACTTTTCAAAGAAAATTAGGTACCAAGAGGTGCGCTTAGGAAGCTGGCTTATTCACCGATACGTGTAATCAACCGTATTTATCGTATACGATACGGCAAAATAATGGTGCTTAAACGAGAACAGGCGATTTGCTACCGGTTGCTCGTTCGTACGTACGTTTCGAGGAACGAAAAGCGTAGTTTTTGTGGAGAAAACGTTCGACGTCGTAGGACTGCGTTTAAACGAGTGTCTTCCATTAGCAGAATTGGGCATAATCTAATAATTATGATCGTTTATCGGTGTATGCAATACGTATAAAAAGGAAAGCAGATTTAACAGTACATTAACGCATAAATATTTAACGTTAACGTTCATCTATTTGTAGTAATTTTTGTAGAATATTTACTGAATTTTAAATGTAAATATTCTATTTACAATAACTAAACATATATCGTTACAAAATATTAGTTCGTAATAGGAGAAAAAAAAATTAACCTTAAAAACTGCGGATATAACAAAAAAATTATCTACAAATTAATTTTGCAATAATTTATTTTTGAATATCTGAGGTTTTGAAGATCTGGGACAGTTGTTTCGAGAAAACGTCGATCCCCATTCCTAGTCGCAGATCGAAAATGAGGATCGGCGTATCCTCGAAGCATCCGTCTCGGATTAATCAATTAAACTAATTCCTGCACCAATACTTATCGTGCACTTTTCTGCACGACAAATTCTCAAAATATTCGTAGCACGTTTAGTTAAAGAATTAAAAAAAATCAGATGCGATCACGTAACGGTAACCATTTATTTTATAATTATGAGAGAAATTTTTTAAAGAAATGTGGGAAAAGCTCACAGTAGACATTTGAAATAACCGCCAAGTGATTCGATGACTTTTTCTTCAGCGAAAAGCCGATATGTCGACAATACTATTTGAAAAAGTTAGGCGAAAAACTCAGTTCCGGTCAAACCTCAGTTCCCAGAACATAAATTATTTTTAGCATTTACTGTTATCAAAACCTGTTTACGTAATATTTTCAAATAAATGTAATAAATCAACATAGCAGAATGCGTTTGTTCCGAAGAGATTACGTAATTCACGGAGTTAATCATTATTCGACTTGGAATATTACGTCGGTACGCTTTGGTTTATATGAGTACGCAACATAAAAAAATATCGACGTGATATCGACCAAGAGAAAATGTTTGTTTAGACCCGGTAAACATGGCAACGGACGATATACGTACGTACTTATTTGCGCATATAGGATATGCGGAGCCAACAGCGAGATTCATCGGAGCGGATCAGCAAACAGGAACAGGAATAATGGGGTATATAGATAGGAGCAAGAGACAACAGCACCAGTCTTCAGAAAACTTCTGAAGAAGGTGACAGCATGATGGGCGAAACGTCGGGTCAAGCGACAACACTCGAAAGACAATTCTACTAAATATACGAATCGTTCAGTATTAAATGCTAATACTAGAAACGTAATTTTGTTGATAGCACCGTATATTTTTTCTGTATGTATCGTATAGAAAATTTACGTTGCTAACGTTTTTACGTTGAACGTAAATGAGATGCTTACAATTAAGCGCGTGTCCTTCAATTAAATATAGCACGTAAATGTTTTCTGGTATACCACGATAGCAGTAAACAAAACATTCTGACATTAGCAATCTTACAGAATGTTGCACTCCGTAATCCTTGATAAATCATACATATTAATTCTTTCTTTTATCTAGTTGATTCCGTGAGTTACTGCTTAGGCTTAAAATTTTAAATCAACTGTTGAGAACAACAATAAATATAACTTTTCTAAGCGCTACGCAACATATTCAAAGTTCCAGATGTTTCTTTTTATTCGAAAGGAGGAAATCGTCGGGTACTAGTTGTTTCTGATCAAAATAGGAATTCAAACAGTTACGGACCTTTCGTAAACGTAAACATTAACAAATTTAATCTTTACTTGCCGGCGTTTCTAACAGATTTTTTTTTGCGCTAACTTGCAAACGTTAAGGAAAATAAAAATTAAAATTACAAGTGTTTAATAATATTTGCAGGTGTATTGAAATTTCAGCAGTAAGGAAAACGCGCCGCCTAAAATTAACGTGTTTTCGAGAATTTATGAATTATTTAATAATCTTGCAACATAGCTCGCGGATAACATTCACGACTCTCGTAAACTACATTAAATACCGAACTCGATAATTAGTACCTACATGAGGAATTGTATAAATTGGTTGATATTGAGCGCATACACTGATGTGCAAAAGTAATATTTAAAAATTAACTTTATTAATTAATTTTTTTTTGAATTTTTGCATCACGTGTATTATACGACGTATCCCCGAACAGGTGAAACGACTTCTATTGTAAGATAAATAGCTTTTGATTAATTTCTTTTTGCTCGGACAGTGACGCGAGTTTTCAGATTATTGTGAGAGCCGAGCTGTTTCTTAAATAATCAAAATATTTGAGAAATTGGCTTCTAGCCGAGCAGGTCGAAGTACCAAAAGTGGTAAAAAAAAAAAAATGGAAAATTATTTACCTTTATAAGAGTCGTTTCACCTATCAGGGGACACACTGTATAAATTATTGCATTACATTTGTTGGATGTCCTATATTTTCTGCTACATGCGCCGTCGCCGATATTTAAGGAAGCTATCGTAGGAGGAACTGTTAGAAGGTTTCCGTGTTTAGGGAATGTTTGTTTATTACTAGAATTTGCAACTAGTGTTGTACCAGGAATAGGCTATTAGTCGGCATCCTTTAGTTACATATTGGGTCGAAACGAAAACCCTTTTCAAAACAACGAGAATTAGCTACTGGTTGCCTACATGGCGGCAATTGAAAATCTTCAGATCAACATACAATGTTTTAAACAATGTTTCCAAAACAGCCTTTCTCGAGATGGTGCTTTAGAAATAACGGAACGTAGTGTTTGTAAAAGACAAAAGACAAGCATGGGTTAATATTAGCATACACAATATGGGTAGATACGACATTTTTCTCCAGCATGCGGCAGTAGAGTGATTAAAATGGTTCGTTTTTTTTTTCTCATTCGAATTTGCACATGCTTATTTGTCGCATGAACGTTCATATTTATCTGCATGCGTAAGTTATTTACGGTAAATATATGTCACATATGTATAGCGTACAGTGAAAGTGTTCAGCGACAAAAGGTTTCTTGTAGATTGACATTTATGTACTCATTAACACCGCTAATTTCCGTTAATAATATGTATGTGTAAGGCAGTGATTGAAAAGCCTCCGGCACGTATCTATGGGCGTTACGAATATCTATGCAAACGTAGTAAAAACTTTGGATTTAATCAATTCAAAGAATAAATATCAATCTTTTACGAGAGCGGTAAGAAATATTCAAAATAGTTTGTTACGAATTATATATTCTTCATCTTCGCGAGGGCATCGGTTCGAATTTTATTCAGCAATTTGCATTTTGGAAATCGCAGCTAGTTTAATATTCAATCGACGTTGCGTTGCGTTTGCGTTGATATTCTTCGTGCGTCAAAAGTCAACAGCACACTGCTTTTGTTCCATTTAAGAAGTAAGAGAAAAACAATATATTTAACATTGGTCATGTTTGACTATCGGAAAACTTCGGACAACAATCTCTTCAAACAAATGTTGTTTTCTGTACGAAACAACCTACGTCGTATGTTGTACGATGATAGCCTGAAAAGTTTCAAACCCCAACGTGAAGATGCCGTTACTCGTCGAAAATGTTCAGGTAATATAACCGCGCATGCGTTGAGATATATTTTTAAAACTTGCTGTTATTTTATATTCGCAATATTGTTGTTTCACAGTAGTTTGTGTCGGTCATTGTTGGTTTCTGTAAAAATGAAAAAAAAAGAAAAATCGATGATCGAGGCGTCTTGTATTTGAAAGACCGTCTCGGAAGACTTGTCGCAGCCAAATTTTAGCCAGTAGAATTAAAACATGGCCACGCCAACTTAGTTGATCAGAACTGGCAGAAACTGTAATTACCACCAATAACATCGGAAGAGTTCACCAACCGGTACTAGACGATCATTGAATTGCGGTTAATGAAAGAGCGGGGGGCTGCAGGTATCCCAAATGAGCGTCATATAGTAGCTGAAGATTTGAGTATGTAGAAGCTAACCACACGTTGGTTGCCCTATTTGCTCACTCAAACTAAAAAAGAAGAAAATAAAGCCCCCATTCGAAGGAACATTTCGAAAGTTCTCTTGAAGTTTAAGCGTAATTTAATAACGTGAATCGGCCATGAAAAACGACTGTTTTTGGTCATGTCCGTCTTGAAAACAACGAGAACTTACTACAAGCGGAAGACAGAAATTGAGAAAGAACGAAGAATGTTTCGCTAAGGGAACATTCGTTATCGCGAGAGAAATTCACGAACTAGTGAAATGGACCACTAACTTCCTTCAAATAAAGAAATATGTGTATTTATACAGCATCTTTGCCATAACTTTCAAATTAAAAACTTATTGTACGTAAATTGACGTAGGTTGTACACAAAAAAAAAGCCGAGCCTTGAATCTGTGATATATAGAGGCTAAAGGAGGATATACTACAACGAATTGACTTTAATAATCGGGTAATTTTCGTCTTACTCTACATAGTAATGAACGCATACTATACAGTAAACGGTATAAAAATTTCTATCAATCGCAACAACAGGTAGCCGTTCTATACTCATGCAATATTCTCAATATTGTCTCTCGTGCGGGTAATGGGAAAGTTCTCGTTACAAAAGTAGGTACTACATACGTCACGTACTGAATAAACGCTAAAACGATCGTTATTATTGCATTATTATAACGATGTGCTTTTCGAAAGTTCCTTACACGCCAAAAGTTTCCCGATTTCGGAGAAGTGAATCACCAGGAAAAACTTTTGGAAAAGTTTCGGGACACATCTTGATGTTAAATTTCGTGGACAATTTAAATTGGTGAAACAATTGGACAAGCTCTTAATAGGAAATCCAAAAAGAAAATAACCATATACAAATGGATAGGTGAGACGTTTCGGTAGATGGTGCTTTTGTGCATGGCGATTTCAGCTCAGGATTAAAAAGCGGGTTCCACGAAAAAGTTTAGTTAATTATGACGAAATAGTTGTATTATGTAATATCTTGCATTTGAAAAATTTTCGATATTGCGCCTTTGTTGTATAGTTTCTTCGTATGGCTGAAGAGTATAAACAATCTTCTAATAGCACAATAACTCTAAGCTACATTATCTGCGTAGTCGAGAAAACAATTTGCTATCGCGACAATGTTCTTGTTAAGTTTCTGTGAGATTTTGTTAGTGTAACTTCTTTGAATTCAATAGCATTATCATTTATACCGGGTGATTTTCTTAAAATCAAACTTGTAAATATCACGGAAAAATTACCATAATCAAACTGTAATCGTTCCACTGCGAAAATATATCAGCGCTAAAATTAAAATTATTAGAAACGAGTGTTTTTAAAATTCTCCCGGACGTTTGGGAAGTATACAAAGTATCAACAAGTTGGGTTCTCCGTCTGCTAATGTCGAACAAAAAATGTGTAGGCGACAAATTTGCAAGGAGAATTTAACGGCTTTATTCCAAGATAGACTTCCTTTACGAAATTGTAACCGGGGACGAGACCTACGAACACCACTGGAGCCCTCATTCAACATAACGGATAAGTTCTTTTCATTGTGTAACCGGGAATTGCACAATTAGGAAATTGAGGCGGCTATACGCGAAAAAATACATCTGCACGACAACTGCAGGATACACACTTCGCCCTCGGTGGCTACTGTCTTCTTTAAACACTCAAAAAAAATAAATATTGCGGAGGTGAGGTTTTCATCGAATGATTATTTGGAAGACGCTGTGATTTGTCGTACTTTGTTGTACAATTACCAAAAGTCAAATGCACAGCAACGTCGGGATAAATGTGTTAGTATTAACGGTTCTTGCGTCGAAAAATAATATTTTTTTATTTTCATAGCAAGGTAGATAATATAAAAATTTCTCTCGTATATTATAAATTATTTATTATATATTATAAATTGCGAAATGAATTGAAATATGAATTTTAGTTTTGGGACACGATGTATATGAAGCTTATAGTAATATTCATCTCCTTTGTACGAGTAGTTTAAAATGTTTTGCAAAATACACTCGGCATGTAAAATCATAAAAGAAAAAAAATAGAAAAAGAATCGTACAAACAATTACATTACCTCACTTGCTATTGCAGGTTATTGCTGGCTTAATGGTGTACAGTCCCCAATAATTTTGTGAAAGTATATCTGCTGCATTATACACCGTAAGCAAGCAAAAAAGAGTGTACTTCCTCCTTTTTCTAAATCGTGACATTTAAACTTTCAATAATAAAGTCCTTACAATACGAACAAACGATTAAAACTATCTCACCTTTAACAATTAACATTTAAGCGGGCTCATTTGGAATTGTCTGTTTTGAAAGAGGGAAAGAAAGCCTTTTGACTTATACAGGATCCTCTTCCGTTAAATTCCGACAAATAGATCATTTTTTTTTTCTTTATTGTTCAAGCTACTGTTACATCTTCTTCAAATGGAACACGCACTATTCGCTTTTAAAAAGCGCATCCAACTCAATAATAATAATAATAAACTATATCACTATTCCACTGCAAAAAATCTCGGAAACCCGTGAATTTTCCAATTAAAAAAAAAAAAACAAAAGAAGGGCGAATATAGTTGAATAATCGGTTTGAATAGACGTATTACTGTGCTGTGAGCGCGATCGCGCGATTCGCGACTGTTTTCGTTCCGCGCAAACAATTGAGTAACGCGGTCTGCCGTGCTAAAGCGATTCCGTACCTCCGATATAACACCGAGCGTTTCTGCCTAAATGTGGGTCACTTTTCTGGTTTCTGTACCACCGTGCCTTTTGTATACGTACAACACTTATCGGTCTATGTATTGGTGTGTACGTGTGCGTATTTATTATACGTATTGTGTATAAGAAAAACTACATATGTGTTAGAGGAAAACATTTTTTTAATGTTAAGATACATTTTGGAGAAAACTAGTATTTCATATTTACAATTTCCAGGGGCTTCCTTCACTGTTTTTATCCAAGCAACGGACAGCTTATCCTGTCCATTGCTTTATCCGACTAATTTTTAATAGTTAATAACCGTAAGTCATCTTGGACGCTGTTTAACTATTTCTTCCTTTTTTATTTTTCCCGATTTACTTTCTACGTAGTATCATTTTAGGCACTCTATGATCTCGCACACCTTGTACATGCTCTAATTATTTATTTAATCGGGTTTTTCACTGTTGTTATTCTTAGTTTTTGTTGGTGACCCTATTTCTTCATTTATCCATTTTTTTTCAATCGTATTCTGTATTTACTCTTTCAGATATTGCATTTAGTACACGTCTTCCCGTCGCTCCAAATCTTTTCTCTTTCGTTTTTTTCAAAATCTCGCTTTCACAATAAGTACGTACGTTCACCAGAAAGTGTCATCATTGGTCAAAAATCCATTGAAATCGTTGAAAAGCAGCAATCACATTATCATCATTAATATAAAAAAAGAATGTCAAATATCAAGAATAAAAAATTATACAATATTGTTTGAGATATGGGAATGAGAATCTCCATCTATTTCCTGTGTTTTATGGGCGTTTTTCGTATATGTATCTTCATCCCCAAATGTTTGATAAATACTTATAGCAGAATATACAGGATGATTCATTTGAAAAATCGAATCTTTATTTAAAGATATTTAACTTTGTTACTAAACAATGAACATTAGGGCGAAATAGCCATAATACTTACGGTATTGTTCAAAAGTTTGGGGTATTTAATGGCATAAGAAAAAACAAGAAAAAAGAACCTTGAAACAGAATACTTTTTGAGATATGAAAATTTTAATGTAGATCTAAAAATACATTAATTAAAAAAATCGAAATAGCTTAAAAACGGCTAAATCTAAACCTTAGCACAAATTGTTCCAGAATAATGTCTGGATTTTCGAAATGCCAAAAAATACATTCACACCTTCGTCTTCTAGATTTGATAATTATTAATGAATAATAACTTTTCCATTTATTTTAGGATTTGGTCGTATTTAGGAATTCATGTAAACAATCTTTTATTATTGATTTGATATAAACTTTATTAAATAGTTTTTATGAGCATTTATAGACGTAGTAAACCAGATAGCTTGGTAGCAGTTATAAAATTATCAAATATGCTGCAGATTTCGAAAATCTAATGAAAACGGTATTTTTAGAAAAAGCCAGATAGCGCCATCTAGGTGCCATGCATTTAATTAAAAGAATTCAGCATGAAATATAAGCCCCCCAACAGCTTAAAGAAATTTAAGATCTACATATACGCGTTGTCCCACTTCTAACTGAAAACGTTGCTTATTTTAGGAATAAAAACTTTGATGGCTAGTATTATTATGTAACACGGCAACTTTAGCAAACAATCTATTATCGGGTTAAAAAATTGGAGTACTTTTTAAACTTTGTATAAGCTCGGTATTTATTGTGGATGTACTATTAGAGACATTTTACTATTACTGTTACTATTAAAGAGGTGTTAGTGTCTTTTCTCGTGAAGGTAATTTAAAGCGCTAAGGTTGGTGATACATTCAAATTTAAACTGCTATTTACACCTTTTATTTTTCTTAATTACATAACTGTCTTTATAATTACAGATTAACATTCTGTTGTTAGAATTAATGAAAATATAAGAAATAATCTAGTTTTACATATAAAATTACCAATTCTTATATTCCTAAAAAGATTTCATTTTCTAGCCTCTGCTGTTTTGACAATAAAATACAAATCAAGATACAACAATGTTTTGGGGATTGCAGGTAAATAGATATTTACATTGAAGATCTATTAATTAATTGAATGTAATTGAGTTCAAAATTATAATTATGCCGATTATTTTTTAACGACTGAAGCGGCCAGCGCCTTTTTAATTTCTCTACCCAAAGCGGTACCTAGCGGCGGAGGCACCGCATTTCCGACTTGCCTATGCTTATCTAGAATGCTGCCGCTGAACTGGTAACGATCGGGAAAGCCTTGACTTCTCGCGCATTCTCTAACGCTGACCACGCGATGTTGGTCTGGATGCAATACTGCCAAAACAAAAACAAAAAAAAATTACTTAGGTTGAAATATGTTGCGAAAAAAAGGCAGTAATGATACCTCTTCCTTGTTTACCCATTGGTTCGGGATTTGTTACTGTCGTGCTGAAGAAGCCGTCCCATTCTAATCTACCGTATAATCCCGACCAATGATTGTGTCTATCTGCCGTGTGAGGTAAGCACCACGGTATTAGCGTATTGAACTGTCGATCCGAAGGGTCGCAACCGCCTTTCCCAGTTGCGCACTGACATACGCCCCTGTTAGGTTCTCCTTTCGTTTGTTTCTTCAATCTAGGTTAAAAAACATGTTCTGTTTTAAATGTAAAGGTATATATGGAAAGTGATACGTTAAATAATACGATAAATTAATTTTATTGTTGGGATGAAATATTCAATTATCACTTATCGATCTGTCCACATATTCTGCCAGTCAATAATTCATGACGCAACAAATAAAAATCGAGAAAACGTAGCGGTAGTTAAATTTAAACGTAAATACCTATAGGGATATTTCAATTTATTCGTGTACGTCCCGTCGCTTAACCTGACCACTATATTCGGCAAATCCCGCCAATCCGAACCTGGCGCTAAAGGTATATGTGACATTCTCGCCTCGACCAGTGGCGCCATCTCTTTGCAAATATGATCTTTAACTACGTTTGATGTAAAAGCGCCGCCTCTCATCTGCCGCTGAAAATGGGACATGGGATCCGAATCATACGGCATCTCTTTGCGATTGCAACCGTTCCTAATATCGGGAAGGTCGGACATCGCGTCTCTTACTGTTATCGTTCTGTACGGTGCGGACATCGTCCAATGACAACCTGTTTATTTAAAAAAAGAAAACATAAGATGAGATGAGTAAAGTGGCGACATCTATGGTAGATCTTAAGAAATACTAATATAGCTGACGGGCTACATATCTATGATGTAAGTTAATAACTTATAGTATATTATAGTTGTGGCGCTGATGTTAAGAACTATACAAGATGCTCAAATTTTATGGAGCTAGCGAGATTGAATGCTTCATCGTATACATTTAGGTTTATACCTAAAAAAAAGGAACTTGGTATTGCACTTGATTCAGCAGAGGACGCCACTTTGTCGAGTAGTTTCATCCAATGCTTCCACATAAAAACTTATTTATTTATTTTTCGAATAGAACACACTACACCACTTGTACACGCAAATACCACACAAAAATTAAGGTAATACTTAGAACTTCGAAAGAGACCGTGCATTGTGTTGCAAGGCTGCAAATTCAATCGGGTTGCTTAGTTTCGTTACACACTTGCGCGTGGTTTCGTGAAACACCTCTCACTCCCACAACCTTAAGGCATCCAACCATCATTAGAATTATTTTTGTTGTAGAAAAGTTCGGAACAACTTTTTTATCTCAATAAAAAAAAAAAATAAACCACATTTTATAGTTTCACTCCAATTTGTGTTTACTTAAATTTGTCTTTTTTTTAACTGAAATTTTTTTGTGGTGCCATCTATGATGTAGGCTAACAACTACAATTATCGTACCGTTATGAAACCGGTGCTCGCCAACTTGGACGGTTAATTGGCATCCTCGCTTGCTGAAGACGTGCATCGGTTCTGGATAATTAGGCAGAACATATCCTGGGGCAGCCGCTAAAATGATTAATCGCCGTCTAGTTTGCGGAACACCGTAGTGTCCAGCCTGCAGGACTCCGAACGTCGCCTGGTAACCCATCGCTAGCAGGCATCTTAGCGTTAATTTCAATACCATGCTCCGTTTGAACGATACGAAGTTGCGAACGTTCTCCATTATGAAGTATTTTGGCCTATGAAAGTAAAATAAGCAGGAAAGAATCACGGTTAGTGCTTAGCATAGGCGATATTAAGAAATTAGACAAAATAAGAATTTTTTTCGAATTTTCGCCCATCACTGTATGTGCTTTTGCTTCAGTTTCTGCAAGAAAAAGCGGTGAATCTCCAACAGATGGTGCGAACGCTATTCAAATATGCCGCGCATAAAAGAATCCAACTTACCGATAATATTCGCAATAGCTCAAATACGATACGATCAGCGAATTTTTGAAAAGGGAATACTGTCCTGCGTTAAAGCGATTCATTCCGGAGAATCCTTGACACGGCGGCCCTCCTACCAGCATCTCCACTTCGCCCTTTTTAGGCAAGTTTCTCGTGTTCGCTCCGCCCTCCCCTTCGGCGCCCATCACCAACTTCAAGAGTTCGTTGCAATCGTCGGTATAAACCAACGAGTCCGGGTTGTTTAACTTGAAAGCATTCGCGGCGGCCGGTTCTTTTTCGATCGCCCATTTCGTTACGACGACTCCGGCTTGGTGCAAGCCTTCGGAAAGGCCACCGCAGCCGGCGAAGACGTCCATGCAGTTGAGGGGATGGTCGACGCTATGCCAGTTGGGAGCTAATTCGGGTTGTTGGGTTTCGTTCTTTGATTTTCCTTTACCTTTGCCTGTGTACGAAGGAATAAATGATAGATCATTGATAGAGAATTACCGCATAATAGGTGAGAATTACCAATTTGAATGAAACTTTGTAGGCTCTGACGGGCATCATTTTTAAACACGAACTGCTTTTCAATAAAAAGCTTAATTAACAAATTAATTAAATTACGTTAAAGGTACATTTTATTAGACCATGTGGTATGCATTGTCGTAAGTGTATAAAACGTACGATAACGGTCTTCAATTATTCATGTTTTTTTTATTTTTATTTTGTTTTTTTGTACTTTTCTAAACTTGAAGCCATTTATATTCCTATTTTAGGTATATAGGAACAACTATAGTTTATTGCAGATTTGGATTCTAGGCAAAAAATATGTAAATTTGAAGTTAAAAAAAAAATCAGCCGGTATTATTAACACAACGCGCATCTCATTTTGAATTTTCACTAAGGTGATTTAATAAAACCTAGTATTCAGACTTCAGCATTTTTTTATAGCATTTTAATATTATAAGCGTTCTCTATGTTTGCATACCTTTCCCTTTTTTGGGAATTCCAATTTTAGCAGCATGCGAGGGCACATCGGTGTAACAATGAGCTACGGCATCATATCCTTGATTAAAATAAAAACGGTTCGGCCCCAAGGACGTCCATTCTTGTGGTGGTATGTGCAAGCTATCACCATAAGCAATGTAACATTTTCCAACGACTGAAGAGAACGGCAGCACCTTTTCTGCAAACCAAAATTAAAAGAAGAAATGCATATGAAGATCAGAAACTGTTTTCCCAAAATCCATTTTACCTTCACCGCTCCAATACAACATATTTAAATCTTGTTGATGCGCTAAAAATACGCCTTTATGCGTATTCTCTGGCCTGTAGAATTTTCTCACTTTGATTTTGATTTCCTTCAAGGATGTCTGCGTGATTTCTTCGATGAGACCTATACAGAACGGTTCTGGTGTGTCAGAGTTAGATCCCTTGACTAAATCTGAAGTTTTTCGATAGTATTCAGAATATACATCATGATCTACATCTTCACTCTAGCAAATGGATGTTCATGTATTGCAATAATTCATTATTGTAATAATTATTCAAGGAAAGATACCTTTATGTGTTCGCAGAATGATTCCGTTTGGAAATTAAAGCTTTCGGGTTCTAGATAAACAGCAGTTCCAATCATGTATTTCTCGTTTTGCCAATGTATTATGTCGTCAACCAGCGTTGGTTTCTTTTCACGTTTCTTTTTTGTTATTCGGCTAATTTCATTTACGAAAATTAATATACAAAATGTTTTAGTTAATTTAATAATAGACTTACATGCAGGCAGAACAAGGTGTAAACGGTAAAGATTCATCAACTTCTTCTTCGACTATATCCTCAAATCTACCCACGTCTCCTATGTAACGTTTCGAATAAAAGAAAGATTCTCCATCATCCTCCATTGGCGGTGGCAGATTTTCCAAACCGCCTCTTTCAAACCAATCTTTCGGAGTTCTACGTCTTTCAACCTACGCATAAGACAATTCGATTACTTTTTGAAAATAAAGGCAAAATGAAAAGCAAAACCCACCTTTGCTCTACGGACAATACTTCCTAATGGGCAATTTTCACAGAAATCAGCTACAAAGAGTTCTCGTGGATCAGCTGTCTCCCCTAGTACTGTGTTCGTGCCTCGACAAAAGATCTGAGCATGGAATGTTGGTCCGTTTGGTTGCTGATCCCACATGTAACCTATTCTCGCAACATGTAACGGTTGATTTTGATTCTCTGCATTCAACATGACGTAATCTTCAACTTGGATGATAATATCACCTATACATGCCATAGAAGGTTAGTACAAAAATAACCTCATCATATGGTTAGAACGTACCTACTTTAGCACTTGAATAGTAAGTACGACCATTGTACTCAAATATCGGTTCATCGATCCACTCAACCTTGTGCAAAATCCGTTTGGAACAAGGTATAGGTGCTTTGTCCTTATCAGGATCTATTTCTATAATGGTGTCTTGGTGATCATTTTCTTCATCATTTTCAGCATCTTCAATCGCCATATAAGGGCACCTAAACAAAAACAAATTGGATTTGTTTAAAAATAATAATTTTTTATTAGAACATATCTACCTCCGCATTTTACAAGCCTGTTTACTACGACCAGTACCTCCGAATTTCAACATATCTTTACAATGAGAGCATGCTCCACAATCAGGGTTCTGGCAAGCTTCGCAAACCCCACATCGTTTCCTTCGAGGGCCTTTATCGTCGGTTTTGGCGATTTGATCTGGGAAAAATGTTTCGAACACTTCACGCACCAGATTTGTCGTAGTTGCTTTACTAAAATGCGTAGCTTTCTTTGTCTTGATAGCCTATTAATTAGTTGAAAATTGCATATAGAGTGAAATAAATGCAACGAACTTACCCGCCGATCAATTCGCGTTAATTTATGTTTCTTTTGGAAGTTTACGCCAGCAATCTTCACCAACGCCCGCATACACGGACTTGCAATTAAAGGCTGTTCATTCCCATCAGATGCTGCCGTATCAAAACTAACTACCTACAAATATAATTTCATGTAAGGCTAATTACAGACAGAAATATAGATTGCAATACCTGATCACAAACAAATTGGGCATGTCTAAGTAGAATTTCTTCAGTTAGATCTTCTGTTGTAGCCAATTTCTGTAAAAGATCTTCATAAGTTGGACTCTGCCAAGCTTCATCCAATAAGAATTCGATAATCAACTTTGAAAGTGCAATTTTTTGACGGACGAAGTTCATAAGTGGACAATAATCCGGTGATGGCTCCATCAAGTAATATTCCCCATATGCTGTTGAAAAGCCAACAATTGCTTTTTCACCACCGTCAAATCCCGAGATGTACCATTCATTAATAGGACCCATGTCTTTCGTAGGTATTCCATTTGCTGGCAATGAATTATCATCGTAAACTGGCTTAACATAACCCGAAAAGTACAAGAGGATATTTTGTTCAATCAATCCAGTATCAAACGGACATAAGTGTCCATTCATGTCATAGATACTAAAATGCGTGATCTGAAATGATATTATAATTAATCTAATCCCAAAGGAAGTATTTCACACTTACTCTGTTTGTTGGTCGTTCGTCAAATTTATCTACTTCCTCGTCACCATTAAATAACATCAATTTCTCATCTGTGAGTGCAATAAACTCATCCACCGCATTATTGGGGTGACCGTTGTAGATTAACAGTTCATTAATATATTGCCGACAGATCTTACAGCGTTCCTGTTTAGGTTCATCCCGTTTGATAGTTATTTCATGTTTTACAGGAACTATAGCGTCGTCAGAACATAACTTCTTTCTTGCATTTTCTTCTAAATCCGTTTCAATATCAATATTGACCATCTTCTTACAGAAATAACTTCTGCAGCGTTTAATAATCGTAAAAAATGATAGTAGATTGCATCACTCGCTATTCTTTTAGGTTTTGTTTTATGGTCGCTCACTTCTTTTGTAGAATGCCCTTTTAAATTAAATGAAACTCTAAAATTAAATGGACACTGCAAACATTAAAATTGGCGGTAAAATTATTTGTGGTTATGGCATAAACAAAGAGGTTTACGTTTGAAATTCAAATGCGGCTGTCGGTAATATAGGTTTCTTAATACGTGGATGTATTATAGTTTCCTGTAATTGTGCGTTTATCGACTTAGTTGTTGGTGTTACGGTTAACCATTGATATGACAGGTATCTTTTTTTTAATTCTATTAAGCTATCTATATTTACAGGGTTAGTAAAAAGTCTCGGAACGGTCGAATAACTTAGTTATTTGAAAATTATGATTTCTGAAATTTGGTATGAAAAAATTGGTTAAAAAAATATTAACTGTATTGCATAAAATGCATTTATATTAACTATACCCCCATACCAAATTTCAGAAATCATAATTTTCAAATAAAGTTATTCGACCGTTCCGGGACTTTTTACTAACCCTGTATATACCGAAGTGCTTTCTAGTCAAGCATTAATTTGTTAAATAACATCAGGCTGTTTCTTTAATTACTAGATGAAAATAGAGCATACAGCGATACAGGTAAGAAATAAATCAAGATCAAAATTAGGTTTATTCATATTTATTTTTGCAAATAGATTATATAATACATTCATTACAATAAAACTACGAAAAAGTATATAATTCATTGCTTTTATACATCGTGAAAAGAACAAAATTTGTGAACTTAGTTACTATTCTACACAAGGTCCGATTGCTTAAGGAAAACACGTAGATGGGACCCTTACTAGCGCAGGTAAAGGTGCAAACATTTCTACGTGCTTCCTTTCGCCTAAAGAGTGCGTTGCTTAAAATATTTAAAATTAGCTATTGTACACATACTATATTAGTTACTGGTTTATTTAAGGAGAGATGTAGATGGTATGATAATCTTTCTTATGAAAAAAGGAAAATGGTGCATTCTAGCGTGAATTATTTACATTGAACTTCATCTTTTCGATCGCGACTGTTTTTAAACTTTTTTTATGCCATCCTAAGGAAAAGCTAAACCTCAGATTGGAACTCGAAACAATTGCAAACGCATTACGGAATTAGAGTTCGAAATGTGGAACAAATCAAAAATGGAGATTGTCGACAATCGATTCTTTAGGTTTGAACTTATCCAAAAAACATAAGTTGAGCTTGGGTCGAAAATGAATAAGTTGAAAATTCATTTTCGAATCGCCGATTATGGAAAAACCTTCTTGAAGGTACTATCCGTCCAATCAGAAAAAATAAGAAATAAAAATAATTTTTTATTCCAATTCATTTAGAAATCCCTTTGAAACGGATAACCTAACAAATAAAATCGAAAGAATGAAGTATATTAGCATTAAATTTAATACCATCCATAGAATGGTTGATGCCCGTAACTTTTCGGGGGGCTGGCATAGCCATGGATCCCCGGATTATGCAATCCGTTCTGGCTGAATGACGGAATACCCTGAGAATGTAATCCTAACGGTTGAGTGAGCTGGCCGAGTGCGCTTGGCAAGGTTTGCACGTCGTTGGGACTGGGATTCCGGCTCAGATGTGTCGGAGAAACGGCCCACTGCGTCGAAGGGTGTTGTTGCTGCATGCTGCTCGCTTCCGACAAACATGGAGCGCCATCATTGCTGTTGCTATTTGCTGCAAAAATAATTGAGGGCGAATTACTTATTTGTAAGAACTTCGGGGAATGGACCCGGATTTCGGGAACGAGGAAGCTTGCGTTAATTGGGTACTTACTTTATGTAGACATTGTATATGAGATATGAGTATATAACTGTTCGATTAAAGGATGATTGAGATATTTCAGGAATATTTCAGAAAAAGGAATAAAAAAAAATGATTCTTAGAAGTCTGTGTCGCATAAATTACTGCTTTCTGTATTCGAAAGTGTTACCAACGTTATTTATTAGTAACCAGACGGGTGGGTAAATTTGGACACTTAGATGGTAACTCGGTAATCTTGAGTTTATCTTAGAGAATTCTTGATGTCTTCTTTTAAGAAAAATTAATTGGTGAAAAGGGTAATAAGCTACCGCCAATTGTTTTTGAGACAGTATCTCGTTTTCTAAGCAGAATTCAGTGGCGCTCATAAATCTCTACTACTTTCAAAAATACATTAAATACCGGGACATAAAGATAAAATAAGAAGATCCAAACTATTCTTACTTATTTGAGTAATCCTCAACCACTTGAGATAATGGTTCGATATAATACCGCTAGTGCTAAACTTACCGCTATTTGGTCCTAGTATAGTAACCATACTATTCGGCGTGGGTGGTAGATTTTGATTATACATATTGGTAGTATTGTGCAATCCTGGACTACTACCGGAAGTCGCCGTAACATTATCGTTGCCATCTTTATAAGTTGAAGTGCTTTGACTTAAGTTCTGAATACCACCAGACACCGATAGACTGGTGGTAATCGGCGAAGAAGTAGCTTGCACGTTACCAACCATCGTCGTGGACGTCACGCTCTGCGAAATGGGCATTATTGCGGGCATATTGGACGTTGGATAGATCGAATGGCTGGGGTAATGATTGTGAGCGGCGTTGTGACCGGCTATAGATAGGTTTGGCGATGTCGAATGGCCGCCGTGGTTGTGAGCTGGATATAATTCGGTCACTGAAAAGTCGAAAACGTTCGGATGTAATGTCTTAACAGACGAACATTGTCGTTCGCTTACTTTGCGGATTGCCGGTCGGAGTTGGTGTTGTAAAATTGCCGTCTATCGGACCGTACGGGGCTGAGGGCGTAGTGTAGGGATTGCTCACGACGCCTAACGGAGCGTAGGTTGTCGACGAAGATGACAATTGTTTACGTAATCTTGCTCTTCGATTGCTGAACCATACCTTCGGATCAAATTTAGGTTACGAACGATATTCGCAAAAAAAATTTTTTTTCTTAAGATATATAAGATATAGAAAATATATACGTAGAATTTGAAAAATAATAATTAGGAGCAATTTCCTACCTGTATCCTGGCTTCTGTTAACTTCGTCCTTTGCGCTAATTCCTCTCTAGTGTAAATGTCGGGGTACTGAGTCCTTTCGAACGCTTTCTCCAACTCGTCTAGCTGATGAGCGGTGAAAGTAGTTCTGGATCGCCGTTGTTTGCGTTTTAAGGGTATCCCGGGTTCGCTGTCGCAGTCGGAGCCGCCTTCGTTGTCCGATGCCTTCTCTAAAAAGTAAATGATCGTAATGCGTTTGCTCAATAGAATTTGAACCAAAGAAGATAAACTTAAAAATTCATATTACAACTTCTGTAATTTTTTATTTATGCAATGCTCTTCGGATTCTTGACTTTCCTCCAATAAAACTTGATTCATGATACAAGTGAACAAAAGAAAAGAAAGATTTTACAACTTACATAAAGGAAGACCGTACAAGAAACATTTCGAGAGCGACGCGATCAAGACAATTAAAACAATTTGGCTGCACGTAATAACACTTTTACATAACGTAGAAATCGTATACTCACATCTTTCAATAACGAACCGTTAAAATTCGGCGAAATAGGATCCGATCTTCACCAATTAAGAACGAACAAAGCGCAACTAATTCAAGCCCGATTATTTAAGCGCTGCGCCTGCCCGTAGAAACGGGTATCTGTATGTGCGTGTGCGCGTAGATGTACTAATTAACGCATGTAAATAACGCCAACGGATCCGTATATTAAACGAATCATTCGATTAGCATAAATTAGCATTCAATTAGCGTCGCCGTCGCGGGATGGCCATTGGCGATTGGATAATTTACAAGCTTTCGCTGCAGCCATAGCGTATCATCCTGCTTTGTTCTTTCGCGTATACGCAACGGTACGATTTTCTTATTTAGTTGCTGTTGATGTCGATGTTTTTAACTTTTTCCATCATCTTCTTACTTCCCGTTTTGTTTTCTTTTTTTCGCCCGAAAAATGAGAATCACGAAGCTTAATTTAGAAGAAAGTGGCGGCCCACTGTTAAATGGATAATATGCTTCGAGGGCAGTGAGTCAGGCGACTTCAATCGTCGAACCAAAAAGCGAAAAAGCAATCTCGTATTTCATCACACCATCGTATCGGGAGGACCTGCTGGCCCTCTTTCTCTATTAATATCGCCGCCTTTGAAGACCAGCGCGTAAGACGATAGTTCTTGATCTTCACCGAAGAGTAGCTTCTCGTCTTGTTTTGTATTACTTAATCTTTTTTTTTTTGTATTCATAGTCTAAAGCATTCGCGATGGCTGTATACTCGGTAAATAACATTTCTGGGTAAATTTCCGAGTACTTACTTGATATTTATCCACAAATTATGCAGAATTGGGTTAAACTCAGATTAATTTTATTTCCATTATTTTAATACACTCCGCCAAAAAAGTATCGCATAATTTAGTTTTGAATCATAAAAGTATCGTATAATCTTTGTTTGTAGCATAAAGTTGTAAATATACTTTAATGCGCTCTAAGATATAATTTCTATGATTGTTTAAATAAAATACAGGCCAAATAAAAACAAGAACTCATACTTGAGATTTTTATTAAAACAAGAAATTATAATTTTGGAAAGAAAAATGTCATAACAGTAGCTTTTAATACTGAGTATTGCCACCTCTGGCTCTTATGACCGCTCGCATACGGTTTGGCAGAGATTCGATTAACCTCCGTATATAAGCCCGATCCAAATTCTCCCACTCGTCACGGAGAGCATTTTCTAGTCCATGCAGGTCCGCTGGGGCAACATTTTGGGTTCATGTCCGGACTTACCGCAGGCCAATCTAAAACTGGAATACCAACATCGTTAAGGTATTCCTGGACGATTATTGCAACATGCGGTCGTGCATTATCGTGCATTAACATGAATTCGTTTCCTATAATTGGTGCATATGGTACTACATGTTCTTCTAAAATTTCCGATATATACCTGTGGGCAGTTAGTATACCTCTGTCTACTGGTACTAACTCTGTACGACCTGTTAAACAGATGCCACCAGCGAAATTAGGTCTAAGTCTGATATTACAGTGGGAATAGCGCTCACCGTCTCGTCTGTACACTGAGATACGCCTATCTGAGGTGTAAAGACCGAATCTTGACTCATCTGTGAAGAGTATATTGGCCCGGTCATTAATGTTCCAATTTACATGTTCTCTGGCAAACCTTAAGCGAGCCACTCGGTGGTTCCTAGTGAGACGAGGGACTGTTACAGCTACTCTAGCTCTTAATCCACTCTGTCGTAACCTATTCCGAATAGTTTGAGTACTCACACGAGTATTTCTGACTCTAGCCAAGTCGTTCTGCAATTGTCTCGCAGTTACATGTCTTCGACGTAATGCTTGTAGTAGTAAATAGCGGTCATCTTGGCGAGTTGAACATCTTGGACGACCTGGTACAGGTCTTCTACTGTAATTGCCTGTTTCCCTATATCTGGCTACGGCTCTAGAAACACTTGACCGATTGATGTTCATCAAATTAGCAACGTATGCTTGAGATCGTCCATCTTCGATTAAAGCAACTATAGCAGCCACTTGTTCTGAAGTTAAATTGCTCATTTTAGTTTTAAAAGCGTTGGTACAGAACTCTGACTTCGCACTTTAAAATTTGTCCGTATAGGAAGACTTTCAATAAACAACTGAACAAACCTTACACATATGCATTTTTCTAAATGTGTTCTTTTAGAAAAAAAAAAAGTAAAAAAGCTCTGTTCCATGATTTTGTGAACGTATAAAAATATCTTGGTTTATAAATGCCCTTTTCTAGTTTATGCGATACTTTTTTGGCGGAGTGTATTAACTATAAAAGTTTGTGGTCAAGTTTAATTTTATTCATTTATTTTCATCCTATAAAGTAAATCTCCTAAATCACTGCTTTGCTGTATGTGGAACACATCTGACAAGGCTTGCTCTAAAAGAATTGCTTCGCATCATCACCCGAACCAAACAAAATGAGATCAGTAAGGAAATAGACGAAATCTAGGAAATTCTTACTTCAAATTTGGCTGCAGGTAAAACGATATTGAAAAAGTTTGAGATGGTTGTAGAGCATCAAACAATTAATTCGGAAAGATGTCGGAGATACACCCACTTTTCATTTATAACCAGCTATTCGCACAACGTTGGTGTAAAGCGATAAAACCAAAAACAAAAACATGTATCAAGTTATTATTTTCAAAACAGACGAAACACCTGGCCCATTTTCTGTCAGCAATTTCGATTTAAATTGGACGAAACCATTATATTTTCATAACGATATATGAAATGACGTATGACGTAGAACAAATGAAATAGAATATATAAATGCATGCGTAAATCTTTTGTTTCCAAATAAAAGCAACACCTGCTTGTAAAATGTTTCTTCCTTTAATCTGTTTTGTGTAACGCGCAAAAATATGGTTGGTAAAAACTTTGTTCTTCATTCGTCCTAATTTAATTTCTCGAATCCTTTCGAAGCAACCAACACGTAAATTACACACGTTACACACATATACTCACATATTTATTGCATCGGAACAACGCTCTATGTAATCAATACTTTACAAATGAAACCTATATACTTCAGGAAATAAAAAAAAAGGAACGAAAACGAAACATCATCGACCATCGCAACATCTGTTGTGCTCCCGATTAAAAAGGCACCCATCAGCCCGCTTTCTCAATAATATCCTCGATTGGTCCGTCGCTTCTACGTAGACGAAATAAGGATATGTAGGTAGTCGAGTCGGCCGTGGACGCATATGGACCGTTCCAATTTTGGAAATCTACCCCAGTTACGCCTCGCCGCGTCCGAAAAAGTCGATATCAATATCGGAACTTAATAAATTAGACTCGCGAACGAGCTGTTACGCATTACTGGGTACGCTGGGATGGAAAAATGTTACGAAAGCGATTAATATCGACGAAGAAAGTGGCTGGTGATTACAAGACTTATATGTGGAATCCGACAGAAGGCACCGAAGAGATCGAAAAATTCTCATACAAATTCTTAGAGAGGTATGCGAGAATCCTTGTAGATACAGGATTGTACGTCTTCGTTACCTGGAATTCTGGGACATGCGAAGCCCGCTCTTTGACGTGCGAAAGGTAAGGAATTTGTGTTTCCGGGTTGTATTGATACTCGGTGGCCGACAGGAGTAGACACAACTTACTTTGCCTACTGTATATAATTCATTACGTTCGACAAAAACATAGCGAACAAAACAACTCGGAAACAAGCTACTCTACGTATAAGAGGAACAAAAAATAAACAATTACCTACGTTGACATGACGTAATTTATTTAGAAACAATTAATGATAAATTTTCTGTAATAAATCTCGACGTTTTCATCGTATTTATTACCGCGAATGTAGCAATCTCCCTAATGACAACTGCCTTCAACATTAAATGGACCATAGATTTTCTACGATCCGATCGACCAAAAAAAGCGCATCTTTTTCGAACATTGAATTCGTAGAATTCGATTGTTTTCTACGGCGATCGGGCAACTACGATGGTGATTAAGGTCAAGTGACCTAATTGTAAATCGTTTTTTTGCCCGCTTCGGGATTGCGACAACGTCGACGTTTAAAGTTAAACTAATCCGTCGTCGTTCGTTTGTTTCTTTCCGTTAGGATGTTGTTACGAAACGTCTTTCGATAATGGCTGATGTGATTTTTCGCGAAAGAAAAACACGAAATACCTACCTGACTGTTCAAATAGTAGCGAAATAAATGTCACGTTCGTTTAATAATAACTTTTATTTTCGGCAAGCAATATTTGTTGTGTCCGTATTAACATTGAAGGTCGTAGTAGCAAAAAAGAACCAGCAGCAGCCGTTGTGATAAATTTTGAAATCGAATTGGGTTACTAAAGCAGTTAGGTTGAAAAAAAGTGTTACATTTCAAAATCCGTAAAAAAGCCGTTATTGTTTGTTTATGCTATGTATGGTTTGGTTTTTGTAACGGTTTCGAAGAAATATTATTGGCAATTGAATCTATGTTGCACCAAAGAATTAAACCACACCATCAGAGTTTCTAAAAAAAAAAAAGAAGTAGATCGTATAAACAATAACAAATAAACAGGGTGAGTCAATATACATTTCCCAGCCTTTAGATATACGCCACTCAAAATAAGAATACTAAAATCTCGAATAGCGGTCGACCTCGGAAGTTTGGCAACAGGACGAACAGTTATTGCCGGATGTTGAAAACAATCCAGTTCACGTCTGTTGTCAAGAACTAGGAGTCACATCTACACAGAGTGTTCGAAGATGCTCGGAGATGACACATTGAGTAAGTAAATTTTTACACACCAAATGCAGAGCGGTCCCAGCTTTTTCATAACGCCTTTCGCAACTTTTCTAACGGGCACTATGCGAATTCTCACGTTTTACGACACACGTTGGTCTGTGAACGTTCGGATATATATTTTAAGTAATTTTTACGAAAACGCCTTGCCAGGTCTGGTAAAGAATACAACGTTCAACATTGTTTTTTCAACACAATGGAGCACCTCCGCATGCTGCAAATGCAGAAGAAAGTTTGGATCATCGTTTTCTTAATAAACGGATTGGTCGGGGTGGAGTAATAGCTTGGTCAGCCAAATCTTTTGACATAATTTCAATATACTTCTTGCTATGGGGATACGTAAGAGAAAAGATTTATTTTACTATGCCTGCCGAAGTGGATGACGTTATTGCCCAAATTCACGAGGAAATAGCAGGAATAAGCGAGGATGATTGCTACGAATTTCGGTCATAGATTACTTACAATCTGACTTCCACGTGAACGTCTTTCTTTATATCGACGGGAGTGCTCATAAATCCATAATTATTTCCTCATTAACAGACCTACGGCATTCAACTGCGGTATAAGGATATCATTCAAGAGAACGATCAATTAGTCTCGATTCAAGTACGTGAAATAAATATAAACCTCGTCACCTCCTAGATTTATTTCAGGTATCGATTTTTATTTATTTATTACTTTATTATGTATTATGTATATTTTCGATTTCAGCCAATTTATTCGATTGCATAACGAGTTTATTGTTGACAAAAAAAAAAATCCGTTCGCAACTTCGAAGTTGTCACAGAGAACAAAAGCTATGGACTGAATATATTAAATTACGTACCTTTAGAAATACAAAACGTCTACAATCGGACACTAAGGTCTGGTCACCATTGATGGAGAATAATACGCCAATTCGCGTATCATGCAGATATGTATGTACAATGTAACTCTAAGGATACGCTACTGACGACTAATTATTTTGCAATCAATACAGCGAAGTATTCATAGCAAATAGTAACGTCGAAATGGGGATAATTTTAATTCTTCATATTACAAATTTTCGGTATAGCTACAAGTAATTCTCTTTGAAATTATTAACTTTCCTGTAAAGCTATTCATAAGATTCTGAAATTTGAAAATGGCGTTTTGCCGATTTATACCAACATATTAATGGTATGGATACGGACGTATATTCCTTGTTTTTTCATGTATTCGCGTGAAAAAAAATCACCATTCGGAGAAAGCTGATTAGTGACCAACTATCCTTTAGTGATTTTTGTTGGCTTTGAATTGCCGGTATTTAAAAACGTTCTCGGTAGATTCAAATAATACGAGGGGATTTCGATAATTACCAGACCTCGGCAATAGATGTCGTTTCAAGAATTCAAATAACTATTTTCATGTATTAAAAAGAGAACGTTCCTGGCAAGTCGCTGTAGTCGGTGTAGTGGTTAGCGCGCCCGTCCAGCAAACGAGAGTAACGTATTGCTTTAGTTTTTTTTCGCTCAATATCACAAACTTTACTTTTCTCCTATTTACCGTTACTTATCTTGGTGCATAGCGGTTCGTTCTTGTTTCTGAAACAATGTATTTGAATTCAAATTTAAAAAGTAAAAGCTTTCTCTTAAAACTACACCCCCCCCCCAAAAAAAAAAAAAAAAAACACCAAGGAACAACGAACGGTGGAAATGTGCGTTACGTCGAGTTGTAAATATCACGGCGATCGTCTCTTTTTCGTAATTTAACACCACGACGCGTTTAAGGCCCGAAGGGTGGCAGAACTGATTTGTTGCTTTTATTTTTACCGACGGCGAGGCGGCGCGTTTGTGAACGCCAGGTGGTCTATGTTCCGACACCGCAATATCGGCCGACAGAACGCACCCACACCAACGAAATCCGCCTTAGAACAGTTCCGATAGGCGTCGGACGGTCTATTAAGGTCCGGCAGAAAACAAAAGCTTCGCATATTTGCTTGTTAATCTTCCTGTCAGGATCTGGGATGAAGTTGGAGGAATTTAGCATAATGATTTCTAATGGATAACAAATGCAACGTATTTTTTTTCTTTTTAAGTATATGCAATGACATTCTTCAGATTTTTCTTTTTTCCTGATTAATCTTAAACGGACTCTACGCGCCAGAAGATTCTGATAAATTTGACGTTGTCTCTTATAAGTAGGAAACATCATTAAAATGGCCAATTATAATCGTTCATATTTAATAATCAACTCGTTTTTCTGTTTTAGGAAGTGTTCTATGACGTATTTCGCTAACGTATTTTTACGGGCATTAATTTTTATTAAACACACGGGTTGCCATTCTGACACAATTAATATAAAAAAGAAAAAAAGAAGCAACCATATCTTCCAACCGTTGTTGCATTTCAATATTACGAAACAATCACAAATTTTTACATAAATATCCACATTCCGAAGAACAGTACGTACAATGGATAATACAATTTTTACTTGTCCGTCAGGGTTCTATGGTTCTTGTCGACGATGTAGTTCACACTTGAATAATTACAACGTATAAACCAACGGCATAAGAAAGAACAAAGAAAAAGAATACAACAGGAAGGATAACCACACTCGAAACATCAGACCACCTACATTTTTCACCCATAATTCACGTCGAAGCGAGGTGTAAAAGGATGCAACGCAATCGGCCAGCCGTTTCGTCGTGGTACCAACGTTGTTGGCGGTCCGCGTGTTTCACGGGCCAACTATGGATAATTTCACGTTACGCTCGTGATACTGGATTGAGATTAAAACCTAAAATGGCCGACTGTATCATCCGGCAGACGTACAAAATGGTGGATGTCGCATATTATGCATCGAAGTGACACGTGGCGTATTTCGCCACGTGTCATCGCACCAATATTTCGCGTTTATTTTTGAAGCTTCATTAAGATCGTATTACAAATATTACGGAGATGAATTAAAAGAAATAGTAATAATTAACGTGTCAATGTACCTAAAGGTTTATTGTTTTAAACCTAAATAATTAATTTGGTTGGTAATATTTTGACAGAGAACAGAACAGATTATCAACAAATTTTCTAATAGAACCTAGTTGGAATGGTAAAGTTGGTTTAAGAAATGATCGGTGGTAGTTTGGGCTGAAAAGAAGCTAGGGCGTGATTCCATTGGCGCAAAAATTTAAGCGTAAATTTTATTAGTGAATGACAAGTAACTGTTACTTGAATGAATTTAAGTGATTTCGTAAAATTAAGTTTAAACGTATCTATGTTCAAAAATAAAGAAACTGTGTCAAATTAATCTTCAATATTATAGTTACTAAAATTGTTGACAGACATAGTGCGTATGTTGGCAATGTATGTATAGTCCGTTTCACTTTATTTTAATCTGACTATCTGAACAGGTAATTACGTTTGTGTAATCAAACAATGCGATAAGCTGGGACTTGCACAGAGGCGTATTTTGTAATGTTCCTGTAATTTCTTTTTAAATACAATAATTAATATATGTATAGTCCGTTTCACTTTATTTTAATCTGACTATTGAGCAGGTAAAACATTATTAATTAATACAATTATACATATATTAATTATATTACAATTACAAAATACGCCTCTGTGCAAGTCCCAGCTTATCGCATTGTTTGTTTACACAAACGTAATTACCTGCTCAGTCAGATTAAAATAAAGTGAAACGGACTATAAGAAACAATAATTTTTGCAATGCAATGACCCAATGACATTTCGGTTGGAACAGAGTTATAATGTATTTAAGGTTTATAACTTTGGAAGTCTATATGACCATTTTGAAGAAAAGATTGAAGTAAAGAATTTTGATTACGTTTAATACTTTAAGATCTCTGTTTAATGATTTATATGTGTTTGTGTCGGTAAGTAACGATATTTTTGTTTTATGATTATCATGGACCATAATATCTTACACCCATGTATCTTATCCAACCTTTGTCCTAATATATTATCGGTCTTTATTAAAAAAAATCGTTATAACGTTAGTAACTTTAATATATTCCTTTCGCCTTGGAAAGTTTCCCAAGACTCTCTCAACATCAGCGGGTAATCTACCAATATTTACATCTCTGTTGTTAAAATTTATCCACCAAAAACAATAAACTACCAACATTAATATATTCACGTGTATGATGATATATTGTTTGTTGATGTTGCAGGAAAATGGCGGGTCTTACAATACAAGAACATAATGCTTCGAGCTTTCACATTTGGCAAAAACACATCGATTTACTATTGCTGAAATAGTTCCCTAAGACGCGCGGAACGGAATTAACACTATGCTCTCTAAGGACGCTGAATACAGATGAGAGTAGTTTTTCGGAAACTTTTATTATTTTATTACGGGGCGTATGTCGCGAACATAGACTGCGTGATCGGTGTTTTTGTCGTTTGCACATTGAAAGTGCGGGCCAATCTTTCGCGCTATTTAACGAAACTTGAGTCGATTTCCTTTAATCCTTTTAAATTTAATAAAAAAAAATTATTTACTTTGCATGAAATTATTTTGTAAGCTCTTTAAAGATTCAAAAGCTAATGTCGCGATGCTTCAAAATTCTCTAAACTAATGTTAGCTTATAATGCCCATCATCGGTACTAGTCGAGTGTTTTTTTTTTACAGAAAAGAATTACGTAATGCATTCCTACGTATATGTGATCTACACGTTACCAAAGTTTTATAATTTTTCGAATCGTTCTTTTGTGTTGCCTGTTATTTCATTATTTTTTTTTTCGAAAATCAATGTACATATCACCATAGTTACTAATTATACTAAGATCATCCCCAATGTTTATTTTATCCTCAATATCAGAGCGAGTGATTTTCCATTTAGTAACACAATAGATTAGCTTTTAAACTTAATTGTAAATTATGGATCTTCTTTGTTATGGAAACGTAAAGTTATCGCAACAGGAAAATTCTTCCATTCATCATGTTGGCTAATCTTGTTTGTTGTATTGCTCTAACCGTTCTTTCAATTTAACAGCTGTTGGTAACCCGTACTTACGTCAAAATGAATTCAAAGATGACAGTTATACTTCTCGGTTCTTTAATAGTCATACCAGGATCGCTCAGAAAATAATTACGTTAACAGCTTCCCAAAATCTAAGTCTTTTTAAAGGCATTTCTTCGTCTTTTCTTTACACATTCTCCTCGTTGACGTGTAGGGAAACGTTTTTTATTGCTACAGCAATAAATCAAACGACATCATAATTGCGCATCAATTCCATGATCATCGTCGTCACCATTCGTGGTATCACTGAATAGGCTCTTTGTTTGCGTAATTCATCTGTTAACATCCTTGAATGTCATTACGAAACCCAACCTCTTTTTAGATAGCTTAATGGCTTGTGCCGAGAAAAAAAAATTAAGGACAACTAACAATTTACATCCTTCCCACAACGAGAGCCAAACAATTCTCCAGATATTGTGCGTCTATTCATAAGTACAGTAATAATAGGCATATTCGCCGATTAGGTAACCAACCGTCTTTTTTTTCTATTCCGTCACCCATTTCTCTTGTTTGTCATAAGAGCGCGTGACGAATAATAGACTACCGACCAATAGCGTGCTATTTTCGATGTACATAGGAACTTCACTTATTAAGGCAGTAATTTCTTGTGTCTTAGAGGAAAATGAGTCAACGAGTAGGCGATGCGGGAAAAAAAATACTATTGGCCACCTCGAATAGAATATAGAATTGTTTTAGATTTTATGTCCACCCTAATAATGACGAAAAAAAAAAAGATTTAAACAACGAAAGCGTTAACACTTAACTTTGTTATGGTTTATTTGTATTTGAATAAAATACACTCCGCCAAAAAAGTATCGCATAATTTAGTTTTGAATCATAAAAGTATCGCATAATCTTTGTTTGCAGCATAAAGTTGTAAATATACTTTAATGCGCTCTAAGATATAATTTCTATGATTGTTTAAATAAAATACAGGCCAAATAAAAACAAGAACTCATACTTGAGATTTTTATTAAAACAAGAAATTATAATTTTGGAAAGAAAAATGTCATAACAGTAGCTTTTAATACTGAGTATTGCCACCTCTGGCTCTTATGACCGCTCGCATACGGTTCGGCAGAGATTCGATTAACCTCCGTATATAAGCCTGATCCAAATTCTCCCGCTCGTCACGGAGAGCATTTTCTAGTCCATGCAGGTCCGCTGGGGCAACATTTTGGGTTCCTGTCCGAACTTACCGCAGGCCAATCTAAAACTGGAATACCAACATCGTTAAGGTATTCCTGGACAATTATTGCAACATGCGGTCGTGCATTATCGTGCATTAACATGAATTCGTTTCCTATAATTGGCGCATATGGTACTACATGTTCTTCTAAAATGTCCGTTATATACCTGTGGGCAGTCAGTGTACCTCTGTCTACTGGTACTAACTCTGTACGACCTGTTAAACAGATGCCTCCCCAAACCATAGCAGAGCCACCAGCGAAATTAGGTCTAGGTCTGATATTACACTGCGAATAGCGCTCACCGTCTCGTCTGTACACTGAGATACGTCTATCTGAGGTGTAAAGACCAAATCTTGACTCATCTGTGAAGAGTATATTGGCCCAGTCATTAATATTCCAATTTACACGTTCTCTGGCAAACCTTAAGCGAGCCACTCGGTGGTTCCTAGTGAGACGAGGGGCTGTTACAGCTACTCTAGCTCTTAATCCACTCTGTCGTAACCTATTCCGAATAGTTTGAGTACTCGCACGAGTATTTCTGACTCTAGCCAAGTCGTTCTGCAATTGTCTCGCAGTTACATGTCTTCGACGTAATGCTTGTAGTAGTAAATAGCGGTCATCTTGGCGAGTAGAACATCTTGGACGATCTGGTACAGCTCTTCTACTGTAATTGCCTGTTTCCCTATATCTGGCTACGGCTCTAGAAACATTTGACTGATTGATGTTCATCAAATTAGCAACGTATGCTTGAGATCGTCCATCTTCGATTAAAGCAACTATAGCAGCCACTTGTTCTGAAGTTAAATTGCTCGTTTTAGTTTTAAAAGCGTTGGTGCAGAACTCTGACTTCGCACTTTAAAATTTGTCCGTATAAGAAGACTTTCAATGAACAACTGAACAAACCTTACACATATGCATTTTTCTAAATGTGTTCTTTTAGAAAAAAAGAGTAAAAAAGCTATGTTCCATGATTTTGTTAGTGTTTTTATAGTTCACATACACGAGGCAAACTTTTTGTGAACGTATAAAAATATCTTGGTTTATAAATGCCCTTTTTTAGTTTATGCGATACTTTTTTGGCGGAGTGTATCTTTCAAATCTTTTTTTTTTAGCGCGTGAGGCTTTTCTATTCACCTGTCCGAATAATAACTTCGTAAATTTATTTCTTTCGAATAAATACCAAGCATAATCAAAATCCGCCGTTCTTAATCTTCAAATTTCGTCCATTAAATCCGACACCTTTCTCCGACGTTATTCCGAAAACCGTTCAGAAGTAAAATACAATGGTCTAATGGGATCTCTAGCGATCGTAATGATTTAAAAAGGGGGCATAGTTATACGTTCCTCATTCGCACAACCGTAGAAAATAATTAAGGCGGTAATTCATCATCGCGAGCACAGCTAAGAATGGTCGGAAGCGTGTGACAGTAATAACTTCGTCGACGATCGTAACTCCGAAGCGCGGTAGGAAGAATAAGTATCTTGGAAGACAGTAATTACGATATGGATGTCGGGAACATTAAGCGACAAGTAATTAAATCACGTTCTTGTAATTAAGATTGCGGAAGCGTTTTCTTAAGCAATTTAATTCTTACAGCTTATCATTTATTTAGATTTTAAGTTTTGGTAAAAGTAGAAGTAGCTAATAAAGGGTACCAATCGATAAAGCACTAAATAAAAGATGAATACAATAGTTATTTTTAACCTAAAATATCCAAAGAAGAATGCGTTTTTACAAATAAGTGTTGCATGAATATTTCTCGATCAAAAGTAAAAAAAAAAAAAACACCTTGTGGAACCACTTTCTAAGAAGGCGCATAATTCCCCAAGAACTAAATAAAAAAAATAGCACGCCATATTTATTACGTTTTATTTTCTTTTATTTCTTTTTTTATTCGTTTGTATTCGTTAGTATTCGTTTGAAACTCAAAGCTGTAAACAAGTAACGGTGTGTTTACTGTTGATTTATCGTACATCAAAATACAGTGCGCAAGCTATAATTACTTTCGCGGATACCATCGTTGTCGCCTTTATCTCTTATTAGATGCACATTATTATACATAAGTGCATGCCTCACTGATCGCTTCTTTTTTTTACGTATGGCATTTTTTGCTTCTAACTTTTGGTGTATTATTTTAAATACCTTTCGGCCGTTTTCTACTTGGCGCGATGATCTTTTTCCGCTTTCAGGCCGTTTCCTGTTACCGAATTTGCAATAAGATGAGATGCAGGCACGATCGCCCGAAGTCGTTCAGAAAACGAACTAACTTACCATCGCACTCTCCACCTTTTCCCCTCAACAATCTGGATATTGCAGAGACGCTGGGCGCTGTACTTCTGTCGCAGATGCCTTCCTTTACCAGCCTATCTCTAATTTCCCAGCTGAATATTGATGGGTTTTCTCGCTTGTACTGTTCTATTCTGGTCTCCACTTCGGGCGTAGCGACGCGTGGTTTGGACCCGCCGATGACTCCTGGTCTGATCGAGCCTGTTTCCTAAAATCGGAAGATCAAACGAGATAACATCGACAAATGGTCTTTAACTTTTCTGACAAGGTTAGGCTATAGTTTTTTGGCTACAGCCGAATATGGATTATTCCGAGCTAGAATACACGTTGCTAGTTTACTGACGAGATAGGACAACAAAGGAATATGGTCAACTTATCGAGCGCACTAGCTTCGATTCGATTATTTTTTTGTTACGTCAAATAAATATTTGCGTCGGTTGTGCTCCAAAACATATTAACTTTCAGATTGATCATAGAATCTCCTTCACACAACAGACGCAACGATTTACGCGAATATTTACGATCGTACGACGTTTTACTTTCCGTCTTCAAGAGTACTTATCTTCGTACACACGTCTGTTCATTTTTTACTCTACGCTTGTATTTTTTTTTTGCTTTCTGTTAACACGTATGTTGGTTGAATATCCACTTTAGAGTTAATCTAATTGAAGAGGTTCAACCAATTATACGCTTCTGTTTTAAACCAACGGAGTGTTGGTAGAAAGTTGGTCGAATAAATCAATTTTTGCTTGACTCAACAAATTTGTTTCTTCCAGTGTATCAATTGTGTATACATCGTTTACTTCGGCCGTTTACATCAAGATTTGTAAGAAAAAGTTTCAGTTAATAAATATAAAACAATGATATATTATATGTATTATATCGATCATTGGCGTTTTAGATAATATATGAGGGATTATAACAGCTAGGTTATAATTAAACATTTTTATGTTTTTTTTTTTTTTGGTTTGCCTACAGTCTCTGCTATTTTTCTAACAAACATTTAGCGCAATTTCGTGAATTTTCCCGATGTTATCGATAGTAGTTGCAAGTTTTTACCGGTCCGAACGTTCATCGTCGGCCAAGCTGGTACGACCGCGTTTTAATTCAGCTGTCCAAAATTTCGCTGTGATGGCGTAGAGCTCCGGCAAGCTGGGCTATAATTTGCGTGAGTGTATTACCTTCGAAATGTTGAATTTAATAACGTCTTTTTTATAGGAACATCGACACGGTACAAACGAATGTTACGCACAACAAAATGGCTGAAATTTTTAAATTTTTAAGACTGAAAAATCTTTTGATGTTGTAATTGGTATATACAATACAAGTTGAACAGTGAAAGCAATAAATTCCGTATATGTTTTAATAGTAAAATATATCGAATATTTTATGCCATCCGCACGAATCGAATAATACATTCAGCTGTCTTCATTAAAAATGAAAAGCAATAAAAAAAATAATAAATTGGAAAACTAACGCAACTAACTTGAGATTTTCGCAACAGTTTCGACGAAATACATATTATTCTCTCTTGGAAAATTTCCTTTAGATGAGTTAGGATAAAATAAGATGAAAAGGTAAATAACGAGCAATATCGTTAGAAACTCGATGGTGTGTAAGTAAAATAAACAAAATTTTCTCCGGGTTTAGCATATATAAATCAATAGTACGGTAGACAGCTCACCTGATATCGATTCAGTATCTTGCTAACGCAACCGTGAGACACCCTTAGTTGCCTCGAGATCACGCAAGGCCTAACTCCAGCCGCTGCCATTTCGACGATCTTCAAACGTATATGGTTCGGTAAAGGCCTGCCGTTGATGAATACACCTCCTAATTGATTGACTCTACCTTGTCCTGTAACCAAAGAAAATCTTACTTTTTCGCGTTTTTCAACGGACAAACGTGAATTTCGATTTACAAGATCGTTTACTAGCAGTATTAGTAATAACTAACAAAAAGCATATTATAGTCATCACGTGTTACTAGAGCTACTTGTTTTGTTTTGGATTTTGCCCCCCACCCTTTAATTATTAACATTTGTTGTTGTATCTCTTAATTTGATCATTTCTTGTTTATATATATATATTTTTTATCCTTTCAACGGAAAAATTCTTGTAAACAAACATTTAGTTTCCTATTTTCTTATGTTAGTTATTAGTGTTTGTACAATAGAAGTTCGAGATATAAACTAGGCTATATAGGCGAACTCCTGTATTACAACTTCATTTTCTTGCTGTATTACCAATAAAAAGGGACCAAATTTAATAATAAAATCGCAGAAGATGTGTAAGATCCTCGATTTTGCTCAGTGTTGCACTTAACGATCTCCCATACACACAGTCGCAATGGTATTTACAGAACCAGATATTACCTGCTTATTTACTTAAGGAAACTTGCTGCTCTACTAGTTCATTTAAATATCCCATTATTTTATACTATAAATATACTATCGCGATTTTCGTTTTGCCGTCGTCATTAGATGGGAAGTGCATCTATCTATTAGTACTAAGGTATACCTATATATATCTATGTAGTACTTTCACTGAATATAGAAAATAATTAACATCGACAATATTCGCGATCAGCCGACCAATAGCCAATGTTTTCACAGTGTATATAGGAATAGTTGGCAATTACCTTAGCTTAAGTAAATATGGTTTAATTATGACTTCTGTTGCTCTATAGATAGTTGGTTTTTTGTATTTTATAGACGGTTAATTTATTGAACGAAAAAACAATGAAAGTTTTAAAGGAACTTCTTGTGTAAGAAATTGAAACGGAATATTGCTTATGTCTCTTTATTTATAATAGCAATGCTAAATATATTTTAACGGTACAAAATTTATTGTAACCAGTTGTACAAAGAAGGGTTGTTCTTATATTGCTGGGCTAAACGTGAGAAAAAAAGAATAGAAATGCAATAAAAATATATTTTTCATATTGTTGCATTACTCTAATTCATTATATAAAAAAATCCTTTAATTTATCCACAAAGTACCTTTTAACAACTTCTATAAGTTCATCATCGTCCATATAACATTATCAAGGCATACGTGGATAAACTATATAATGAAAAATTACATTAAAATTGGTATAAAAACGATCCTTTATAGTATTAAACTTTATAATTTGGTGAACAGAAGGAAAATTTTTGTGAAATTATTAGAATATAGTTAGTTACTTAACAATATAATCCTGCATATATTCCACCTAATTCGGTTTCATTTCAACAAAGCCCGCACGTGGTGCTATTGCTTGCGCACTCATTAAAATTTACAATAAGCGAGGTGTTGCACTTGTCTTCATCGATGTTGTTGATGATTGGCACGCTGGAGAGTTCTAGTATATAAAGATTATCCAACAATGTATTCATTTCATAAAAAAAAAATATTTAGTTACTTCCAAACAATATAGCTGAAATGAGTTGCGGTGTTCCTCAAGCTTCAGCATTGGCTCCAATCTCCTTTTTGATTTATGTGCGTCAACGATCTCCATCTGTTAGTGAAGAAGCTGCATTTTGTTGCACAAGACAAACAATATGCTCATGCTAATCGTTCAGACCTTTTTGAAGCATCTTTAAGAAATACGATTTCTTTCTGCAATCGCTTCATCGTTTCGGCCAGATCCGTTTCCGCCGAGCCAGATTTTCGTATTCGGAAATAGAAAGTAATCGCTGGAGGTTAAATCTGGCGAATATTGTGGGTGCGCATCCTAACTCACGGATTGTTACCGTGTTAACGACACAAGTAAGCTTTAGCGTCGATTGGTTAGGAGAAACTTACCGTTTGAATTGCTTTTTTTTTGTCTCCACGTTTCGTCAACAGTAATGAATCGACACCAAGAACCGTTCGGATCACGCTTTAATATTCTCCAAACATTCCTTCGAAGTGGACACACGTGTACTGTCCCTATCTATCCTTATCTTGCCAAAAGCTTCCTTACATTCAAATTGGTTGTTAAAATGATATGCGCCCGGTCTCACAGCTTCACTAATATCAAGGAACGCCAACGAAGGTGCAAGGTCGCCATAAAGTTTCACTTTTATCTCGTCGTTTGCTCCTTTTTTTTAAGCAAATTATTCAATCATGGCTCTGTATTCGATTTTTTTCATTGCTATTAAATCTCAAATGTTATTCACTTTAAATAGCTGTCGTACACAAACTAACAGTCGTTATCTGCATCAACGTCGTCAGCATTGTACGCTTAAACATTTAATGGCAGCTTTTCGTTTGTAGTAAGCTTCCTTTAGCTTCAGGAATGGATCTCCAAATGAACAGGGCATGTAACGTTATTGACTGAAATTCCGCAAAGTGTTCTTAGAGTGTCTAAACTAACTGAAAATTTTAGCTGCTTAGGTCATCGCATCTAATTTTGATGACGAGTCGGCGGTGCGAAGTTATATAATATAACATATTAAAAGTTTGCTCTACTCGAATTCCTTCTTGGCTCAAAAGGTGTTCAATAAAAGTTCAATACTATTCATTTATTCAGAGTAAAATTGCATGCCTCTGGATACGAATAGAGTTAATTAAACCAGATTAAAGGTACCTATGCATTTATATACGCTGCTTAATTACTTTTGTGGGTATGCGGTTTTAACTTATCGTACAGCACTTTTACGACGACGGCAAACGTGTCCAAGAGAAACTAGGAAATGGGTCGAAATTGTAACACAGTTATAGGATATATTATACGTTCGAAATAAGATCAAATAAAGACGACATTAAAGTAGTAATAATAGCTGGTAGATTTGTGGTTTTCTAGCCAGTTAGAAAATCTCACATGGAAAGAAAACTTTGAGCCTTACAATATTATAATAGTTCTATTCATATGTATATGCTTATTTTATAACCGCATTATATATCGTATCGAGCTTAACTTATTTATTTTCTTAATTAAAATTTCCATAGATTAACAATTAAATTGTGTGATATAAATAGAATCGATGTACACTGCCGCTCGAAGAGTTTAATAGCGTTTAACGATTGTTAATAAAAAGAAAGGGTCTAAATGAGGATCAAGTAGCGCGAAACTTGGACACAGGACTAATGGATGAATGCTATGCGTCAAACGTGGATCGAACTGTCTGGTTTCAAACGTTGGATGTACGAAGAACAAACGAAGAAGCAATGAGAGATCGCTTTGGTGCCGATCGACTTGGCGTATTATTCCAAACGAAAAATTTGAACATTTTATAAGTATAGAATACGATGACGCTACGAGTAATTTTTTGAGTCGGGTATAATTAAATTAATTCTGTAGCTCTTGAAGAGATCTTTGAAGATAGGAAAAGGACCGACTACCGCAATAAAACGAATGCTCTAGTTTTCGAATAGTTTAACAGGATACTTATGATGATGAAATTATTATAGGTAACGCTTTATACCGTGGATAAAATACCCGTAACAACGTTAATAAATCAAAGCATGTAAGCTGGATTAAAATCAAAGGGTATTGTCTCTGATTCGATTTGAATTCAACTCGATCACGATGTAATTGATGAAATTACCAAAAAAAAAAAATAGTTGCCAAACTATTACGCCAACTTAATACGTCATAAATGTTCACCTGGGTGAACATTTATGTGACCTAGGTGATATATTTGATAGAGTCATCGACTTTTCTTATCATTTCCGTTAACATGAATTTTTTTAATATTGTCATCGAAACATTCAAATCGTCCTTTTAAAATTACTCTGTGTAGCCGTAGCTTTCTACTTTACTCTCGCTACATAACAAAAAGGGTATAAAAATCACTTTGGAGGGACTTCTCGAGTATGTGGGCCGCAATCTGAGCAATCGATTATCATTTATAAAACAATCTAGCACTAACGTTACCGGAGATATTAACATATTTGTATACATCTTAACCTTTTCTTTTATTAACTTGTGAGCGATAGTGTATACGATAAATATATTAATAGACCTAGTTCTTGTAATGTTGGGAACTGGGGCGATCTCGACTTAGTTCAGCAATAAGAGTTAAAAACGTATCCTTCATCGTTTCATTCCCAAAAATAATAAAAAACGAAGGATAGAAAAACAAAGAAGATAGAAACATATTATTGCTTCTTCTTCTATAGATTAAAACCATCGTCTAATATAGCTTTACCGCATTATCCGTACTGTTTCTTAGTAAACGAAGTAGACCATGAAATTGTAGATCGCAAGTTTATAATTGCGAGTGAATTTTATCTACTGATATAGCCTGTGTATGACAGAAGATATTAATTTTGCATAAAACGCGGTGCGTAATACATCGCAATCGTTTTGTTTCGAACCACTAATAAAAATGGTCAATATATCATGGCTATTAATTGGATATTAATATTAATACATAATAAATTTTTTATCGTTATAAAAAATAAAAAAAGAAATAAACAAATTATCATATTGTATTTATTTGCTTTGTTGACAATTGTGAATAACAATTTATCTTCATATTCTTATAATATTTCAAAAGCTTACTTGATATGAGATAATTCATGAGGAGGTAGTCCTTCGCTGGAACGTTACAACTCAAAGCACAAAACTAGATGTTTCCTTTGAGTTCATTTAAAAGGTTACTAGATTTAAACGCAACTGTTACGGCGAGGGCATTTTCTAGAAAACGATTCATTTTATGGAAAGTCGCTGAGACACCTCAACTTAATTTTTATTTTTAACATGCTTTTAACAATTTTCTTCGTTACGCGGGCCGGTCCGAAAAAGTAGTTTCGATATCGTAAAGCACGTGATATTGAAGTAGTTTCGGGTTTATACATATTTAAAGCTTTAAATTTTTCGGCTAATGATAATTAATAAAGCACAATAAATGAGTCTAGTTATCCTGTAACATTTTCGAACGACTACAATTTTATTTTAGCGGGCTTTGCATATCCTAAAGGGATATGATGAACGTCATCATCAACTATATCAAGAACGAAACACCAATATTGCCATTATATATAATAAAAATTAATTAATAAAAATAATTAATTAATAATAAAAATTAACCGAAACATGGAGAACTGAAATATTAATGATTATGATAGAATGCGTACACAACAAAGAGTTTATTTATATAGTGAAGAATATCTAGAATGTGTGCCGATTGTACAATCAACTAGTAAGTAAAATCGAGCAAAAATTTAGACGGTTGAAGATGAGTCATCGACCAATACGCCTAGTTCTCTAGGCGTTTATTACTAATTGTAAGTATTCATTACACAGAAATAAGAAATAGTAACGACTATCAGAGGGCGATTTTGATCAATGGTTGTGAGCGCATCATATTTTAGAGCCCCGTATTTAGTTCAAAATATTGTGTTTTTTGAGTTTAAATTTTACCTTAACGAGAAAGTAAGACTCAAAGCTATGTTATCGGTATTGGTTGGACACATATTCCTGCTAGATACAACATCATCTGAGAAGAAACGTGAGGGCAAGTAAGTCCTATTAATGCAGTTAACGGATGTTAGACGCTTACGATTCCTAGAAGAAGACCTTGTTTATTGAGTGGCCAGCGACATTGTCAGATCCGATCCGTTTAGACTTTTTCCAATGCGGTTATTTAGATAATAAAATTCGACTAATACCTCCTAATGTAGCATAATAACGACTTATTCCGTACTTTATATAACATTTTAATGTAATATCAGTTGATTTACGATTTTGCTTAAATTCTTGAGATATCTAAACGTAAGCAACAATAGTACTTCGTAACTAACAGGAGGAAAAACTCAAAAGGATGGGTAAATTTAACTCGGTGAACAAGGATAGTTAGCCGTCATTGTTCACTGAGCGGAGTTAAATTGCCTCGTCCTTTTGAGTTTTTCTTTCTGTTCATAGCGAAGTACTCCGTTACTTCGTCTGTGCTTGTAAGCGACAATATTGAATCTCAAACATCAACTTAAGATAAACTTTGTTACTGGACACAGGTCTAAAGCGAAACTCTTTTTGTTCTGGATTTATGACGTTCAAGTTTTTGCTTGTTCTAAAACTATAAACATGACAAGTGTCGGCATACTGGTCAACAATTAATTAATTAAATTGGAAATGTATTTGCAAATTTTTGAAATTTCATTGTAAATTGTATCAACCAACAGATGATCCATTTGTTTAAATTATGGCGTCTTCTAAATAAAGAGAAATGCTAAAAGTTAAAAATATTTTGTGAATGTATTTAATATTACTTAGACGCTTTGTATATATGTAATCACTTGTATTTTTAAGAACATCTTATTTCTTCTAATCAATTTCCCGATACTTGTGATAAGAGATTTAGCTTGTTCCAACATAAATCACAAACAAATTAGGCGCGCTCTGATTAGCTGAAAAAAATCTCTGTTTTTGTAACTTATTTCTGTTACATGATTGGCTTTGATCGGTTTGCGATTTGTGTTTGAACGAAGCTTTACCTTTTATCTTGCTTTTTACCTTGAAATGGATATCCTGAAAAACATGGCCTGTGCATAATTCCAAAATTACCAGTAACTGTCATCTCTGGTCTCTTAACGGAATAAAGCACATTTAATGTTCTTTTTCCCCTAAGTATTCACCGTCTTTTGTTTCATGTGAGATTCGAAAGTCCCGTACGATTTTTCAAAAGACCAAAAACAGTCTGAAAGGGTTCATTCCAGAAGAAACACAATCACTTTTCACTTGAATATATCACATTATACTTTTTCTTCTGTTCACAACATCGAGTTATCCACGAAAAGAATTGCGCTGGCAATATACACAGTGGTCGAAAACCATGTACATCCGTAGATAAAAGTACATTCGTAAGAGAGTCAACCGAGGCGATCGTCGACGGTATTATCTTCGATGAAAGGATTTCGAATGGCCCACACGGCCGACTAGATCGACTCCTGTTTACCTACTAAAAATATTTTGACGTGATCGTTGATGTTTAGAGTGTTGTATAGAGGTTTGCAATGAATGCGTTTAGACTCCGCCCATCCTTAGTGACCACGCCTACCATCTTCTTATACCAGCGGTGCTTATTTTCAGTGTTTATGGATCAAATTCCGCTGTGCCGACGGCTATTATCGGCGTTGTTGGTAGCCCTGCCTGTCAATTTAGCTGTGTAATAATAGCCGCACATGCGAGGAACCAGAAACCTTGGGGATAAAAGGAGAAGGAACGAAAATAAGCGGATCGTGTGTGATCGCAATATTGCCCTCCTTATCGTACAGGAACATAATGAATTATGTTCTAATTTCGTTGTATGTACAATGGGAATTATCGAAAAGAATGAGCGATGAGGGACGAAGTTAATTTACCATTCTTTTGTGTGTCGTAGCAGTTTCGAAAATTAAGCAAAGGTCTCACGTATCAAGTTTTTATTGGAGATTGTCCCAAACTAGAAAGATTCTCGTCGATAATTGTGAGCCATTTAATGTGTTGATCTTGTCGGAGTGCGAAAAAGATGGGAGGGAGTTGGGATGTTATTCAATGCTCCAGCAAATTTTGCGAACCAAAACGGGATGTATGTAAATAGAATTTTCTGTTTGAATTACCGCGGTACTTCTTGATATTTAAAAGTAGCGTGAAATTTGCTTTGGTTCTGTTCTTGTAAACCGTCAATTTCAAGTGCAGAGGACAAAAACAAACTGTAGATACGGGAAGGTTCCTGCTTTCGTCTGAACATCGCCTCGCATCTATTCAATCGGATAGACTTTATGGTGAAATGAAGGTTACTTTTATAGATTACAAGGAACTCGATGGGAATTAAAAAGGAAACATTTGATATCAACCTTTGAAACTGTCAAAAGTTTCAACTGTGAAAGTTTCAACAGACCCCGGCCGTGGAAGCCTACGTTTTTATTTGATATCAACTTTTGTCTGCTAATTAGAGGTCTTTGATGTTTACACTACGTTGTCAATTAAAAAAAACAAAACAAAACAAATAGATGTTATGCTGACGTATTCCACAATTCTAATTCTATAAAGATGCCTCTGATAAATTACGAAAAATCCTTAGAAGGCGCTGAAAACAAGAAGATGCTTCTTCTATATTGGTAGTACTTGTCTGGCAAATTGGGAAATATGCCGCGATCTGGATCGGGCAAGATTCTAACGATGTTTTAATACGTTCGGTGGTGTCCGCAACATCTAAAACATTGAATCCGAATACAATAGCAACGATATAAATTTTGATAGTAAATTGCCTTAAATTTAAGGCAACTTAAAATTGCCGATGAGAAGAAATGTAATACGCCAATTCCTTAATATTCAATGTACACATATTTGCGTGAATATACAGAGTATGTAGGCCAAGAATACCCTTTCAGTGTATCCGTTTCCAACTTTATTCGGAACGTTCACAATAGTGCAATCTAATGTTGGTTATAGTGAATGGATTGATTTATTACTTTTGGCAATCGAACAATAGCCATGCCGAATAACGCATGTAGTCTTGGATTTGTTTATGCGTGTTTTCGGCTATTAGTCTTCTGTTATCTGGCAGTTGCTAGAGGGTGTTTATCGTTGTGTTTAGTAGGTATAAGGTGTTGATGTCAGAACGGTATTGATTATCTTTTGAGGAATTCAAGTTGTTTCGGGTGATGGAATAGATATATTACTGTTACAAAGAAACCAATCTCAATATTGGGAATTGTCGAAGCAATTTATGGGTGGATTTAGGTATTCACTGGATGGATATATTTTAGACATACGGAAATTCGGTGACTTACAATTGTTATAAGAACAATTTCAATGCGCGAGGGACACGTTCCAAGTTTTTACGAAAACAATGACAAAAAAAGTTATTGTTTCCGAAAATATCCGCCGCTTAGATTTACATCCTTTTGCATGCGATTTTCCACTCTAAACGGGATATGTCCAAAACACGATGTTTCAAGGCATCAACAGCTCCATTTAGTTAATAATAAACATTGCCTACGCGATATTCGGGAACAAAAGGAAGCCCTTACGCGGTAAATCGGCTGAATACGAGTAATTCGATGATGTTCTCCTTCAAATAATCAACTATGTATTTAGCGTGCCGTGTGAGGGCTGGTATCGTCACGATGAAGGATGGATGCGACGTTGTCGATTGTTTTTCATGACTTTTATAGATCACTATAACGAAAAATCAAAGTTCATGAAAGTACTTCGCGAACGAATAATTTTTGTTATCTGGTTATGGTTGTTTAGTTTCCAGCTCGTACGAATACATCCATTATTTGCGCATTTAAATGTTCACGCAAAATCGAATGTCTTGTAATCTTTGATACGTTTAAATGTGGCGGTAAGTTACATGCCGGTCTTCTTCAGTTACGTTGATGTCCTTCGGGACAACAAGCGATTTTGCTTCGCGAAATTCATCGATCAATCAATCACGTGGAATTCATCATAAAATTAAGATATTTAAGTGGCTACTACATTTCTTTTGTTTGAAATAAAAACAACCGTAAAAAAATATTAACTAATAGGGGTACACAGCGTGTTCCAAGAAGAACGTTTCCATCAGTACACGTGGGACTTCATCGTCCTGGCTATTATGTTATATAGTACGTATTATTGGGTCTGTTTATGACGCTTTGTTGACTTCTAGCAGTTTTTGGAACGGTAAAATTTATAAAGGCCAATAAAAATGAGACCAACTCGTAAATCAAAAAAGAAGTTATGTATACGTACACTCTAACTTGTCCGTCATAAAGGGAATTTTAGGAGCATAGTTGTATAAGTTATGTGTATATAGCGTGTCCGTTTCCCTTAAACATAAAAAAGGTCTTTAGTGGCCACGTCCTGGTTTAACAGATTACTGAGCGAAAAACTAGACTTACCCATTAAGTATGTTACTGCCCACGAGGCTGATACGGTAAATACATACCCGTGTTAAGGAAACGAATTGTTTCGCATTTAGCTAATTTATCTGACGACAATTGCACATTGTAACTCTAACGATGCTCCAAGTTCCATGCTTTGAGCTATCCAAACAATAGAATTTGTCGAACTAAATAGAATAGAAAATTTCGATAATGACCTCTTCACTTGACGTGAATTGTTTTCCGCCCAAGTCATTTCTTTCAAGTTTCGAAAAAGAAAAAATCTCATGACGTCAAATCTGCAGAGTACGGTGGATGAGAGCACCATTTCGAACAGTAACTGGACTAGTTTTACCGTCGCAATTACCGAACGTTGGACTGGGGCGTTATCATGATGGTGGAGGGTCTTTTCTTCGCTAGGTGGTTGGGCCTTTTTCTTCATAGTTCAGTGTGCGTTTAAATCGGTTCAATTAAACAACCACGCTTCTATCCCGTGATTGTCCTTCCCTCGCGCGAATAATCAATTAAAGACTATGCATTGCGAATCTTGAAAAGTCGTCGCCATAATGTTGGCGGCTGATCGAATTGATTACCTAGCTTTTAGACTTATATTTGTATATCGAAATTACGCAATAGATAATTCCTCAATTTGAGCAGGATGTAATTGCAGTTCTTTTAAGCGGTTTTTTAATCGATACAAAAGGAAGTTAGTATCGTACAATATATCTCCGATGAAGACCAGATAAATCATCCTTTTTGTAGAAAATCCTTAGCTTTTCGAGATGAAACAACACGAAATAATAACTTACTCACTGTAAGCCGCAAACACTGCATTCAACATACGACCATAGTTATAGCAATAGTAACCCTGGAAAAGACAAAAACGGAGCGTGTGAATGTATATCGCGCGCAATCTTCTTCTATTGTGATGTTGCATTGGGGAACTGGCGACGGCCAATCCGATTCCGAGAATTTGACAGGGGGCGGTGTCTGACGTCTTGACGACCAGAACCGCTTATTTTCTGATTATTTTTCCCTCCGTGAGTTCTTTTTCTTCTCCTATGCTTCTTTGCGGTTGTTTAGGGTGGTATTGGTGGGGTGGGGGAAAGACGTAATGGGGATCCATTTGTTGGATTAGTATTTCAAAGTGAAATACGTGAGAAAGTCATTAAATTCTTTAAAAAAATAAGCTCGCTATTAATAGTTCTTTGGGCGAAAATCGAAATATTTTGAATTTGAGATCTTGTCACAAATATCTACAAAAAGAGAAAGGACGTTATTTAGGTACGAATTAGATTTTCTGACGATGTAGCCATTTAAAAATTTGCGTTTCGGTGGTAAAATTGTAAAGCCTACTTTCGATGGCAATTGTTTTATGCAATATTAAAATTAAATTAAAGTTGTATCATTTCTACTCTTTATTTTACACATTAGCGCCCGCATTTGTTAAAAAAGAAAAAAAAGGTTACCATCTATCTACAACTGGGAACAATTTCGACATTATCGGTTGATGCCTCATCAAGTCGCAGATAGAAATCAATCTCTACTATTATTGTACGTCTTGAAAATCAAGGTGAAAAAAATGGAAAATATTTATGTAATAATTAAAAAAATTTGCCAAGCTTTGTCTTCCGGTCAAAGCAACCTCTTGCAATTTATAAAAAAGTTGGTGTTTTTAGATGCCCATCATCCACGGTATTGAGATAAAGCGTGTTCCGTTCTTTTAATTCCGTAGATGCAGAAATTTTGGCTTATATAATTTAAATTTGTGTCATTTAGGACATCTCTATTCTCTACGTTGTGAAACTTAAAGCTGCTGTGTTATATAATGTGCGGTGCGGAGATTGCCGATGCTTATTTGTTGTTTATCATACTACGCCGTAATCCTTGATATCATTATTAAGAGTTAACTGGTATCCAAGATCTGTTCATCTATAACAGTAACAATTGTATTTTTACGTTAGCTATAGATTTAGAAACTGTTTAATATCTGCTATAAGAGCGTTAAAGAACATTATTAAATTGACTGTTAATATTTGCAACTGTTTGAAAGATTAACATAACATTTCAAAGAGGATGAATTTTGTAGCTAGTTCTCTTAATGTAGGATAACTATTATCTACTAAACGAACTAATTGTACCTTTTCAGCAACCGAACACCTTTCAGACTTTCTTCATAATACGATAAACATGTAACTTCAGTGAAATATAGAATAAACAATTTGAATATACAATAGGAGACAAAACAAATTTCGTCGTTTAAAAAGTTAGTCTCTGAAGGCAAGCATGTATTCGGGCAGCTTCAACGACAGTTTACAAAGGAAAGCGTACACGAAATGAAGACAATTTTAATTAAACTTTGATATTGCATAAAACAATATCGTTACTCAATTCATTTTAAGAAAAATTTAATTTCAGAGATTTTAGTTGGTTCCTTTAACGATTAAACAAGGCCTAGTAGATATTCCGGAGTCTTCAGTTTGTTAATATTACGATTAACATGTAGCAATCATTAAAGAATATTTGAAAACGGACAAGTAAAAAATTCATAACTTACGAACTCTCATCTACAATCCTCTCTGTAAATTAAGCTTTCAACAACTCTAAATAACACGACGTTGTAGAGAAAGAAGCTGCAGGAGACTGACCACAGCCAGGATACTATTTTCGCTATTAAATAGATAGCTGACCAGATAAAAGCAACAACGCTATAAAAATGTGGCCACCATAGCAATTTAAGGTTATACCATAAGGAAAGGTCATCACACTGTAAAGTGAAACACACTGTACGTACGTTACTTACCCGTCGTAATTACGACGATTAACTATTTTATTTAATCCATATATATATATATATATATATATATATATATATATACAGTGCGTCGATAAAAAAACGGCAACATTCGTGTAGTAGCTTTGAAGATATGATTAGTTTGCTTTTTTTTTCGAGAAGAAATCCCTTATTTCTCTTTGTTGCTATTACACAAAGCCTCCTTCTTCAAACGTTAAGATATTAATTATGCCCAAGAAAGTTGTACGATCTTTGCTGTTGAAAATTTCACTGTAGCATAATGCAACAATTGAATTCGACAATATTGTTTACGTTTACGATAGGTACCAACCCTAAAACTGGAATCTCTCCGAACAATTCTAACAAGACCTTCGCCTCTGAAAATTTTGTAAGGAAGTTCGTCTATAAATGGTCGTAAACCAATAAACTAATAAACTGCAATGCTCCTTTTTGCTGAAACATTCCCATCTCCTACGCTGTTAACGATTTTGATTTACCTTTATCGGCTGTCACAGACCCTTTCTTTGATATTACTGAATTCTTTGGTTAGTATCGACAACATTTCGATCATTTTTAATACAATTTTCTTGTATTTATTCGCTTCTTATTCGATGATGTAATGATTTAATTTGATTTTCCGAGTGTTTTCATTAGTTTTAAGGTAAGTCAATAACTCCTACTTACTTACTTATACTTGATTTAAGTAAATATATCTCTATACGCGAATGGTAGTCAAAAATCATCTCTGACTTTGTACCTTGAACGATTGTTCATGCGATCCGCATTAGCTACCGAATGGTGGCCTTTCGAGCTGTTAGGGGATGCAACCCTCACGCCATGTGGCACGCCCCACGTCGAGACGAATCGAGAGGGCTGCCGGTCCGTAACATGCTATAAAATAATCGTTCATCTCCTTTGTCGAAATATCTCAGATTAGTACAAGTCGTAAAGTTTACTGGACGTGATGCATTAACCTCATAAAATCCAGTAAAGGATCTCCCCGGCGACTTTCACTGTTGTCTCTATTATTCGTATTGCTGCGTTTGATGGGATTTCCGAGGAAATTCTTTACTTTTTTGCTGTCCGATGATGGTTTTATTGGCTGCTGCAAATTGCTTTATCTAATTCTTGTTTGTGTCCCTTAAGATGGCCGAGACAAGTTAATTTCTTTATTGAAAATGTAGTTTTGTAGATTTGTGATTGTAAAATGATCGATATGATGATGATATGATTACTGATTAACAACATTGTGGGCGTCTTAAAAGAGTGAAATCATATGTGGGGAATCGTTCTTAATTCCCGTCACAATCGCGAACAAAAGATGCCGAAAACAGAAAAAAAATTCAGTAGTCACCCAGCTAGAAGTGCCGAGGCTTCCGAAACGAACATAAGAACAACAACGGCCCCAAAATTCATCCGAAGCTAAAGACCGTATCGTTTTCGCCCGTAATACGTTCGTCCGCTCCATTGTCTGGTAGGTGATTCGAAACACACGGTAGTCCTACTCAAAACTCCTAACATAACGGCAACGATGACGACCTGACTCTCATCATCGTGATATATGTGCAGATGACAAGAAGTACGGACCGCAAACTGTGCGGGGCGAACATCATCAACATGTCATAATGGCACGGAGTAGCAATGTGTATATAGGTATCTTCGTTCTTTTTGCACGTCTTCGGTCGCATTTTATTGCGGCCATTGTTCGCGCTCTTCCTAGTATGATCCAGCGTGTTATATTGCAGGGCAATATTTTCGTCAAACACCCGTCAACGCTATTGTTCCTTGTCCCAAAACACGACGTAAACCGAATCGAAAATGATGGATTTCTTTCGGACGGAACCGTATTGCCGTATTCCGATGTAGTTTTCTTTCTGGTTTGCTGCGTGCGGCATAAATGTAGAAGCGAAAAAGATATACGTATCTTGCTGATGAATTGTCGTTACAGTAGGCGTTAATGACTTATCATTTAAAGAAGTGACTGATTGAAGAATTACATGGCATTCCCTTCTAAGTCAACTTATTTGCTTTATATCTGACATACTAATGTAGTGGACTGTGAATTCAGATTCAATTAATAGGCGGATAATTGGACGATATTTAAGATAAGATAGAAAGAGTAAGATTAATTGCCATTTAATTTTTAAGCGCCTCTAACTGTTGTGGTTATTTCTAATTAGCGCGCCAATTAGAAATCTTTCTTATTGAAAAAAAAAGTAAAAAATAAGCGTTTAATTACCCGCCATAAGTATTTCAGTTATCACAGTCAAAAATAAGTGGTACTTCATCAAATAATCCGTATCTTATTGGTATACTTAGCACCGCAATAAAACGATATTATAAGAATAATAATACACGTTTATTATAATAGGTAGACCAAAATAATAGGATAATACAATATCAAGTTATGTGAGCATAATTCGTAAGAAAACTTACACGTACAAAGTGCGTCCTCTCTTCCTACTTAAGGAAGTCACAACGCTTATTAGCTGTGTATTGAGGAGCTCGTCTCTTCATATGTATGCTTGCGAATGGAAGAATGAAGTTGCCATCACATCTTGAATTTAATCGGGGCACAAGGAAGTTCATTCGTAAAAAGGGGCAGTCGATAGGATCTCGCATTTTCGCAAACCTATATCTTAACAGTAACGCATTTAATGGATGCGATTTTGAAACTTATATCTTTGTATAGTTTGCTCAGTATAAAGGTAGGATACAATGATTTTATTTTTGAATAGAACAGATATTGTTCACGTACGATTTAGGTGAGAGTAGTATTAAAAAGTACATCTAGTCTAAAAGGTTACATGGTAAATTGACCCTATTAATCTATTAGAGGAATAAAAGAGGTGAAGAATAACAGAAATAGGTAAGTACGCAGCATTTTTCAAACCTTAATTTGATCTTGGAACGTTCATATCATTCTGCCAAGTTAGGATCACTTTCCAGTTTTTTTGCGTCATCAACTAATGCTATTTTCGAGAAGAATTTAATACCATTGGCGTAAACAAGAGACGAAGATTGATGCTCAGGACTATATCGTTGATATAAAGTATAGAGAAGTACGATTTCAGGAGATTAACGGATGGAAGAAAACCGAAGGAGAAATATAAAATATAATAATTAAAAAAAAAACGAATGTATAGACGCGGATCAAAAAACTTAGTAACATGTGGTCACCAATTCATTGACCAGTGAAAATTGAAAAGCTGAAAATTGAAGAAAATACATTAGAGAAAGCTTTAATAATATCATTAGGATCGGTAAAATCATTTCCGTCGTTATCACACAACCTGCTCGGTATCCTTCGGGAATGTCCTTTTGCATGAAGAAACTACAATAGATGAGGATGTAAAGTTTTTATGGAATCTTCAATATTATCTTAAAGATAAGGGTATCGATACAATACGCCACTCAAGGAATATACCGAGGATGGGGCTTGCTGAAGATCGGTTCCCACCGTCCGCTTAGACTATCTTTTTTTTATCTAGCCTTAAATAAAAGCGAATCGATCGACCAGAAGGAGCTATCACTTTTTATTATACATAATTCATGGATTTCCGAAACATGTCTCGATTTTACGAAACACCTTATATATGCGGCGCGTAGCGCTTTTTATGTAATTATCAATATTTTATCTAAAGCACGCCTTGTTTTAAAAGAATGAAATTTAACAATGTAGATTTAATGTATCGGTTAAAACACTTGAAGATTTCTTTGTACGGTATACTTTTTCTATGTGATGTCCTTTTCTCGTTTTTTTTTTTTCTTTTCATTACTCCTTTTGTTTGGACCACTGCCATTGATCAAAATTGTCTCTTCATTAATAGTTAAAAACCTCTTTATCGTCTTCCACAAGCCATTGTCCGATTTGATTGGTAAATCTGTTTGAGAAACATCGCCGCAAATACAAAATATTTCGCGCATCTCCTCGTCATTATTGACTTGGCATCTAGTATCCTGACCAGCTAATAATCTAGACTTAAACAAGCCAACGGAATAGAATCTTCATCCTCATCACTTATTTAAAATGGTTCATCCATATTGGTCGATGGCTTCTTTCATGACTGCCTCAAGCGCTTTTAAGAGACAATATCGCAGGTAACAAATCAATATTTTTCAAAATAGACGGTGTATTTTGAACATCTTCAGGTATGATAGACATCAATGGAGATCCGTGATCATAATCTTTTCGGCAGGGACATTGCTTAAATGTGTTTGCCTTTGGTGCACAGTTCTTCTGCATCGAGATCTGCATGTTATTTAAAATGATCGGTGCCTTCAGACATTACGTTAAAAAAAAATCATAGAATCATCTACGACGAACATTCATTGTAAACTCAAATACGTTTTCCAACCACTAGTTTCAGGTTATAAACATCGAAGGCATGGAAATAAACCTGTTTTTACTCATTAGGTCCTCGTGCTATTTCTTCACTTCGATGTGCCAGAGTGTTGCTTGGAAGGAGTTTTCAAAGCACTTCTTAGCGTTGTAGATTTCATGGGGCGTTCGCTATCAAGGAAGGGAATTTTGATAGTGTTGATCCTAAATTCTTTTCGTACTTTCATTCGGTCGATTTAAAGAGCAAGCGCTCTTCTTAATCGACTGTAAAACGTGATAATCTCCGTGACATGGCGGCTTAAATTCTCAACTATATAATCCAATTAATCCGACCCAAACGAATTAAATCTGTCTAATATAATTACAGAGAAATATTCCCACGATTTTTTCTATATACATATATTTTTTTTTTTTGTTAAAAGAACCCGATTTAGATTTGGCGTTTCTGTTATGATTCTCATTGTCTGCTTTTTCCGCTATTCTCCTTATAGTTTACACTGGCATAGATACAATTTCTTAGTTAGGAAACGATTATTATTATTATTATTATTATTATAGTAATGTTATACAATAAACTCTCAAAAACAAAAATTGTTGGACTGCATCTGGCTATTTCGCCTGAAGCGTGATTGTGAAAATGTTTTACTGAGAATTGTAGAAAGCAAAAGTCCTCGTATTGTCAAAAAAAAAATAAACCTTCGTAAGCGGGCGAGGAAAAAAAACGAACACCAACCAACAATCGAAATAATCATAATCGTAATAATAATAATAATAATAATAAGGACCACAGCTCAGTATAAATTATCATGAATATAAAATGTCACTATATCGCTATAGATGATTGACTGCGATGGAGATACTTTACAAGAAGAAAGGCGATAGAAAAAGATGCCGAATTAGACAGCGGAATCCCGCGGTTGCGACAAGTAGTGGAAAAAAAATTACAATCGTTGAACAACGGTAAAAAAAAAAACAAGAATGAAACGGAAGAACGCTGAAAATTATAACCGATTGGCCGGAAATTGGAAACAAATGACTGCGCGCCTATATGCTCGTAGGCGTTGTGTATCTACCCAACAGGATAGTGTCGATGTCATCTCCGTTAGACCATGACGTGTGAATTACGTCCCGAATGAAGGATGTTTTTTTTTTTTGTTTTTGGAAAACGAAGATGGCGGGTGGAAGGTGTCAAAATTTTAACGCGGATAAAGGCAAAAGTTGGAAATGTAACTATGTTCAATGTAATTTTAAATAGTAACTTAAGTATCCTATTTAATGGTTATTGATTGGTTTAGTTTTAGAAGAAATGACAGTGACATTACAATATATAGTTTCCGATTAAATGTCGAATTGCAAAAAAAATAAATAATCGTATTTTCTATTATTTTCTCTCACTTTCATCTTCGCTATATGTTGCTTTATATACGGCGGATCCTTTATCTAATTATAAAAATATTAAAATGTCCACGACGACATATATTGTACAGAGAGAAGCCCTGATTGTCTGACTCAACAATGCAGAACTGGAACTACTGAAATCCCAATCACGAAATTTGAACACAAGCTTCCGGTTGGGTCTAGGCATGCAATAATTTTTGGAAATTTAGCCCTTGGTTGTTGTGTAAAATAGGCGAATTTTACACAACAAATTTACGCTTGTATATACAAATTTTTAAGTTATTAATTTTGAACGGAAAGCTTAAACAACAATTTCCATGTTTTTAACTACAAAAAACGGACGGAATTCTCGCAATAATCTTCGTCCCTTATCGTAGCACTTTAAACGAAGAATTTCCGAAAGACGGCTGAAACACGAAGATAATCTCTTTTTTATCATTTATGAAGTGAGAAGTCAATACGGAGCCACTTGTAAAATTCTGACGAAGATAATACCTTTTAATAATGAATTACAAATCGTTCGCCTTTTTTTATTTTTATGCCTTTTATCTTTATTAAAACCATTAAGCTTGAAGGTAGATACCGTGAAGTGAGTTCACCTTTTCTTTTTTTTCAATATTATAACTTATTAATACAGAACATTAGATCTAGATAGCAGAAGTATCATTTTTTAAATAATTAACGCAATCAGTTTAACGGTGAAATAACCATGATAACTGGAAAACAAAGCTATTCCTAAACGCGCCACGAACAACGTCCGCCACTTGCATTAACTTACTTTTGGACTAATTTGATATAAATACAAGGTTGATGATGAAACCGTAGGCTTCCACGGCCAGAGTCTGTTGGAACTAAATGTGTTCCTGGTTTGAATCAAGTCATGTCGCTTCGTTAAAATAAAAGCTCGACCTTTCGCCCACAGTCGTATTGGGCTTCTTCAGGTTAGCACGGTAACTAAGCAGGAAGCAGTTGATCACGGTAACTCAGCATATGAACCATGCCAAAGGCAAAAACCAATTGCTATGCACGTTGAGTTGTCGTGGTGTTGCCTATCACTTTCCTGAAAAAGCCCGGTACGATTGTGAGCGAAACATCGAGTTTTTATTTTAACAACGACATGACGCGGTTCAACCGGAAAACATTTAGTTTCGTCAGGTTGATGACTTTATATATACGACGCCATTCTTTTTTCCATTTTCCGCGAGCTCTCTATTTGCTGCTATTGCTATATCTACTCATATTTGATATATCAGTAATATACTATATATAAGGCAGAAACTGCTTATGTATAGCCGCTTTCGAAATAAGATGTATGCTCAATACTCGAAATGTTTTTTTAAATCTCTAATAGATATCGTTTTCTCTTTTATTCATTTGCCCGTTCGAATCCCACTGCAAAAACTTTTATTTTCTGAGAATTCCGCCGCGCGCAAGGTAGATATCTCAGCGTTCGCGCGTAAAAATCCGAGCGAATTACTCTCGCGCTAATTAAATATCAATCTGTAAGTAAACTATCTATATTAAAGTAAGTACGTTCGTAGCATTTCTTTCACGAGTCGCTCAATCCATTCTGTCGAAATCGCCACGCGAAAACGCAAGCACGAACCTTTACTTTTCCCAAATACGTCGCGACAAACGTTGACAATTTTAAAAAGTTTGAGGGCTTAATTGACTTTTATTGTACGTAAATCGTATGCGGAATGCACGGGGACATTTCCAGTTAACCGTTACCTCTCACGATTTCCTCGATTCTGTTCTATTTTCGTAGTTGTATGTACGGTAGAGATACGTAAGTAGATTCGTTGTTTTCCCTTTTGATACGTATCTGCTGTTTAAATGTGAAGTTTTGGAAGTTCGCATTAATTGAACGTTTGTAAAATAACGTTTTTAACAACTTAAGATATTGAGTTCATCATTTGTTGAGATATCATTAAGGATGCTCCGTGTAGATGCATGACTTATTGTTGGTAATAGCTTTCGGTAGATATTGATGCGTGTTTTAGAAAAAATTCCCATATTGCACACTTTTGCTCGCCGAAAGGGGTAAGTGTGTATTACGGTTTGGCACAATTGTACTGCGAAAGAAATGCTTCTTTGTACCAATGTAATGGCGCGAACTCAAGGACCGCATAGACGATTGTTACTTATGCTCGACAAATGTCAAGGGCTTCTGTAAGAAAATCAACAAGTCCCGTGAAATATGCCATTGTACCATTAGTACCTTATTCCTCTGAAGTTCCTGCATCGAAACGATCTTTAAGCCCATCAAATAGCGGATTCAGTAGAAGACCGCAAATCCAGTTATTCTACTGAAGAGATACTTCAAGGTCTAACTATTGCAGAACCATATTTGATTAGTCGATTTGAATTAAATAAGTGAACCTTTGCACACTAGGCCTGGCTTAATCAAGAACTTCGTCAAAGTGCTGCGCAAATAAGGAACTGCATCTGAGTTGCTCCGAAATACATTTTCTAGGCTTAATTAGATCAACATTAAGATCAAAACTAACGGTAATCCGTCTTTTTTAAAATATTTGTATATTGACATTTTAAAATAAAAATTTGTGTCGCTATTTGTGCCAAATTTGACGAATGCTGAAGGTTAACGTCTTACGACGCTCTACGGGCTCTGGCGAAATAACAATTTATGTCCCCTGTGGTTGAGCGAAAGCTGTTAGAGGATGTAAAGGCATGGTTTATTGTTATTATTACTATTCACAAACTTTTGGTGAGGTATCATTATTACCCAGTGAAAAGAAATCCTTTAATTTGTTGTTTGTAGTGTAAATATAGCAAAAACTAGGAGGCAGTACGACTAGTTGTATGATCGGATGATCGGATTTAATTTACCAATCATTACTTAAATATTCTACGCGGTGCTCTGGAATGATATTTTCAAACGTACAAACGGATCGTTGCATGCTGCAACCTATATAATTAGTAAAATTGTCAGAACATGTCATCCACTATAAAGAATATTGGAACGTATCTGTGATTCTTTCGAGGATGGTTACGTAGAATTCTCGGGGTGGTATGTCGAGAAAATTTAGTATTTTGAAAATTATCAGAAGTATAGTGATAGGGTAAATGTTCAAAATGTCAAAGCCGAAAGCACAGTATAATCCACAATTAGCATTTTTCCATTCGTGTTACCTTTGTTTTCAATTTTTGCAAAATTCCAAAATTTCCGACCATATTTTCTATTTTATTTTTTTAGCTTGTCCAAAGAGGGTGGAAATTTTAAATTAAAAGAAGAAAGATAAGAATTTTATTTTATCCAAATTGAAGTAAGTTTAGTTACTGAAATTCTGTTCATATATTTATTTACTTTATTAACTACAGGCAAAGAAGAATATTGAATTGATCTGATTCCATTCTATTTCTTTTTACAGAGAAAAACAACAGCGTTTCTTCTCGGAAACAATTTACTAAATAATGTTGATAATAACAGTCAATGTATTCTTATAACCTAATTCGTTTCTAAGAAATATCCAATAAGCCAAGCATTATAAATAAAATTTATAATTAATTTACCAAACGGTACTCGGCGGGTTTTTCGTACTCTTCAGCGCTTCGATTTCTTCTGCACGGTCATAACAGAACCCAAAGATTTATTATTACGCTAGCCGAATATCGTAACGAATATACACGACGTAGTTCCACGTTTTTCATCTTGAATTGAAAAATTCGGTGTCCGACTTGATTAATATCGAAATAAACGCTTATTAGGGACAAACATCCTTAAAACCGCAGCAACCGTGAATGCAAAACTAATCTATTTGTTTATCGACACCGGCAAAAAAGCTAATAATAATCACCCGAGGCATATTTTAGCGTTGATATGCTGCTATAAATAATTCAGAATTTCTTTTTCTGGGAGGAGGAGAGTTAAAGGCGCTGATAATTGGGAGTTTTTATCATAATTGCCCCGCTTAAATTGTTTAATTAGAAATCAAATCCTGAAAGTTGAAGACTGAAACGTTTTTAAAGTATTTTTACTTAGTGCCGTGCAGGTTCTTTGGAAGCAAGTTAGATATATTTATATATTGGGTCATTAAAAAAAAAGTCACGCATCCAAGTTGTGAAAATTTAAATGGAATACCAGGTATATTACTGCATAATAATACGGTCTGAATAAAAGCATGTTTTTTATATCTAACTAAATGGCTCGGTGGCTCAGCGGTAAGAAGGCCAACGCTTGACTGGGCGACTAGAATCAACAAATTTTCTCAGTCACCATTCGTAGTTGGGGTTGAGATACGATTAACCGGGCTTCAGGCAATGAAACACACTTAACACACATAACTTACACACTAAAAGACTTCTGAGGCTGTTACAAGCTTGAAGAAAGCTTATATATCCCGTTGGGCCGCCGCCACACTTAAAAAAAGAACTCGAGACGTTTTTGAGAAATCTAACTAACTATTCTTGCAAATGTAGGTCACAATTTACATATTTTGAGAGGTATTAATTCTTTGTGGAAACGTTATAAATAATGGTAAAAATAAAGATTAACATTATACAAGGTGGACGAAAATAAACTTCTGATTTTTATTATCATTGAAGTCAAATGATTTCCTTATATCAACAAAATGTTTCTATGTTCAAGTTTTTTTTTAACCAATTTGGGTTGGCTTCGATAACAAAATCATTTACACAGATAAAAGATGATCTATTTACAAGCTCGCTCGTTGTCCGTTATTTATTTTAGTATAATATGGTGTAATACTAAAAAAAAAAAATTAGAAGAAACGTTATTATTTTTATCGTTCAGAAAGGAGAAGTTTTACTTTCTATCGATAAAAACCAACTGAGAAGGTTGGAAGATCCTAAAGGCGTTTCACGAGGTCCCATCTAAAATTCGAAACCTTGAGATGTTTTGCTTGCGCGCCAAATGGTCACCGTTATCTTCTTGCGCAGTTCTTTTATCTACAAACAACATTTGGAAAGTGCGCTTAGACATTAGACGGGGGAGGAAAAAACGTGGGAACCGTATTCGCCAGCAAATATCCGTAATAAAGTGTGTAATTCTACGTCAAAGTATAGCTATTTTTATAACAGTATTCGAGCTTCACACGCCGCTGCACTCCGCCAGCACTTTCGGAGTGGCTTTGTTTTGCCTACATAACGCAAGAAATAATACGAAACGACTTTAGAGCGAGTGAGATTATTTTTAATGAATAATTAATGCCTCTACAAAAAGGAGAGAATAATCGCGAGATAAATGAATAAGTACGTACTGTTTACTGGCCGGCTTGTTTTTCTTATTTTGTGTATGTATAGCTATGATTAATAATAATATAAATAAAACTGGTTTGGAATAGAACGTTGTATAGACATTTGACTTCCGCTTGGCTATTAATTAAGTAATAATATCGCTTCAACTAAATGCCGAAATTATAAAGGAATGCGTCGTTTCTGGGTTCCCCGAGGAAGACGATTGTACGTGTTGTAACCACAGCATACGCTTAGTTACTACATTGCTGCGCATCTTCTTCTTGTCCAATTCATTATAGATTACGTAATTAACGGTAGTCGAATATCTCTTCGTATCTTACAAATTGACAGGATTCTGCAGAATGCAACCAACGCCCACAAGAGCGCATTTTGTAAATAATTTGATATTTGGTTTCATTACACCAGCTCCGTATCGTCTGCAGAAAAGGACCAAGCCGCGTTAAGCTGGTGCTGTCTTCTTACAAGAGAACACCGGCGGGTGTCCCCCTCCGATTTCGATGAAACTTAACAGATCGAAAGAGTACCTCAATATAAGAAACCCGTATTTTTTTTATCAGCGAATCCGCACGATTTTGAGATACAGCCCCCTCCAAAGTTTGGACGATTTTTCAATTTTTGCAAATATTTCCTAAATTGTAACATATATTAAATTTTCTTCTTAACATAATTTGCAGCACATTGCATGGCCCTAAGGGTGGCGTCGTCCTTATTCGCAAAAAGTTAATAACGGGGACGGGGTACCCCGTACCCCCCATATTTTTTTTACATTTTTTCTTTTTCTTATTCGTTAAAAGAAGGCCGATTTTAGGACGGGAATACGATGATGTATAACAAGTTTAGAAAATTAATAATTGTAAAAATAGAAAAATAATAATAAAGCTTCAAAATTAATAAATTTGTCTATTGATATAATTCAAATGAACTATAACAGAGATAAGTTTTTATCCTTAACATAATTTCCAGCATAATACATGGTTTCAAGGTCGATATCTTCACAAAAGGCTAATAACGGATAACAAAGATCGCTTTTACATAGAAAACGGTGATGTATAATAAATTTAGAAAATTAATAATAGCAATAATAACTCAAAATAAATCCCGTCCCCCGTTATTAACTTTTTGCGAATGGGGATGACGCCACCCTTAGGGCCATGCAATATGCTGCAAATTATGTTAAGAAGAAAATTTAATATCTGTTACAATTTAGGAAATATTTGCAAAAATTGAAAGATCGTCCAAACTTTGGAGGGGGCTGTACCCCAAAATCGTGCGGATACGCTGATAAAAAAAAAAAATACGGGTCTCTTATTTTGAGGTACTCTTTCGATCTGTTAAGTTTCATCGAAATCGGAAGGGGACACCCGCCGGGGTTCCCTTGTTATTTAAGGAACCTGGTGGCAGTAATTTTTAAATGATTTTATTTTCTGGCAAACGTCGATAAAAGTAAAGAACTGTGAAAAGTGAAATGAACGATCTAATTTTTATTACTGCCGCAATTTCCAATGAAAGCTCGTGAAAAATATGGTGGAGTTCATGTAAGTGTTATACATTGTTCTTGCCACGTTTAAGAATGATTTCATTATTAGATACGTTGCTTTGATTGTTAAAATTATATTGTAAAGGGTAAGAAACGTTACCTCTGCCATTTCGATAGTGTTGATTTTAAAAGTAGCAATGTTGTAAATTTTTGAAAAAGAAATTCGAATTCATCTCGTCGCATATTCATATTCCCTGGCTTCTCCTTCCAATTGTCTTTTTTGGGAAATTTTCTTCAGGTTCCCTTTTTTGCTCTCGTCAATAGAATCAGCGTACATCATACTTGCCGCAAGCCGTTTGTTTGTGTTTCGCACTATAACTAAATATAGCAGTAGATAATCCGGTGGCTCTGCTTCAAATATGCGAATTTAGTGATAACTACATAATATAATGTAAAATAATAATGCACCTGTTTCAAATTCGCTACCGGATACGGTATTTCCATTAATAAATAAATTGCATCCTACAAAAAAAATCTTCGCGCAAACTTCGTTCGCCGCTAAGAAACACGTCGACTCCCTCACTTCGTTAAAGTAAATCGCACAAGGGTCCTTCTAATTTGCAGCCCCACTCCGAATTCGAAGCAAAACCTCTCTATTTTAAAAGTAAAAATTTCCTTACGCGCTAATTCTTCGAAAACCGTATACGCACTTGTCTTGTTGCGTCTTCCCGAGCGCGCCATCTTTCCAACGATGACTTCGCAAAAGACGCCGGCCCTTTAAATTAGCGTGAATTATCGACTAATGAAAATTTATACCGAATTTTTCGGACGGCCATCAACTGCTTGACAATTTATGTGCGTGTGTATTGGTACGACAGTCAGCGTAAGTTGAAAGGGGGGAAAATCTAGCGGTCATCATGATGTGTGGTCCCTCAGTGGACGTTTAAATTGGAACGATGCGCTTCTGCGATCATCTTCGTCGAAGAATACGAGGAGCAACGATCGAATAGATACCTTGTTATTCATCAGAGAAAAAGTGTCTTGGCTTTAGACGGACGGGCGCGCTTGTACATCGATGTTAAGCTTAGTCAATAAGGGGAACAGTAACGATTACAACATTTACCACTGATTCTAAGAATACATCTATTTCTCTTTAAATTATATTTAGTAGCTTCTATTTTAACGAAAAAAAAAAAAAATTTAGTTATCTTAAGGCATTAAGAAGACCATGATATGTAATCCAGTTTTTTTCTTCTGTAACTGGGGATTCGTGTTCGTGTATCCTCTAACTAAAGATATTATCATTCTTTCTATTTCATCTTATATTTTTCCTGAACGTTCGAAAACTGCCAGGATTATCACAGTGCATAGACCTATTTCTATAATATCCAATTTTGCTAACATAAGAAGGTATTGCATGTTTGTATTTACAATAGTATCCGTTAATTTATTGCTTCAAAACAACATGGCGTCATCTCCGGCAGGATCTGTAATCACAAATTAGACGTGGCCAGGCGAATTTAATTCACACAGACCTGTCCAAATCTTTTGGCATGATCAATCACGAAATGTTGTTATCGAAGCAGGGCTTCTTCGGTTTTGTTCCATCTGCGCTCAGCCTCCTCGTCGTATCTGAAGCGTTATGGTACCTATAATAGTTATCGCAATGGCCGGTGGCGTCCTCAAGGGACCATTATTACTTCTAAAAATCGACCTTCCTACCCTCGCTTATGCAGAATCTTTTTCGAAATAAGGTAAAGTTCAGCTTTTCATTTACTGTAGTAACCATGTAATCTTTTTATTTCACCGACCTTCTAGTTCATCTTCGTTTTGGACTTAGTAAAGGTCTTGAGATTAATTCGCTTTCCTCTATCGGGGACGCAACCTATTTCGACTCCTATCACATTCCTTCTGAATACATCTTTTTTTAACAGTGAGTGATTCATCCGCTGCATGCGTTATTTTGTTCCAACAACATCGAGGCAACAGCAACAACCAGTTTGAATAAAGATTTCTCTGCGAAAAGACGAGACTCCCGAAAAACGGCCAAGCGTGGGAACCGTTTTCTTTTTTCGCGCGGGCGACTGTTTTAGACGATGTGACAGGCTAAAATAAACCACTTATGCATAGAAAATCGATTAAAATCCGTTCGTTTAATGCTCTTACTTTTTCGCCCGCTAGCGTCGCTTCGGAAACATTAAAAGAAAAAGGATTAAGCTCATTGCTGCGCGGATAACACAATCAGAGTAATAATTATTGATAATGGACTATCGCTACTGACATAAATACGCGAGCTGCCGAAAAAAAATAATTAATTTCTCGTTGTGGAGGGTTATCCGATTCGGATAAGGTAACGAATACAATGCAGCGGCTCTAGCGCGTTCGGATTCGAAATTTCGAAAGTGGTGCAACGCTAAATGTGTAGTTTACGAATAATACGTTCAATAAGGTGCACACTGTAATCTGTTTTTCGAGAGAGCAAGGCGAGAAGCGAACGAATCAAACGAAAAAAAAGAAATAGAAAAAAAAACGGATACAAATGCTAAACTGAGCGATTTGAAAGAATGGTTTTTGGGTTATTGGTAAACTCTGTTGTTTCGGAGACCGAATGGAACAGATGAAAGAAAAAAAAGGCGATAATTGCTCTCTCTCCATCCGATATTTTTATAGAAAAGAAATAGATGAAGGTTTTTGCGTTTTTAAATTGAAAATATAGAAATGAATCAAATAAGTTCGTGATCTAGTCGTTTACATTGTTTTTTTTTTTTTCAGCCGTCTGCTCATGGCCAATCTATTTGTTGGGTACTTACGTAAACATTCCTGCTGGTTAAAGTTTCAATCTGTGAAGGTAATTCTTCAGAAATTTAACCGGGTGTTTCACTGCCAGAGAATTCTTTTATAACTCCTAAACAGAGAAAGATAAAATTAAAGTTTATACAAATTGTTGTAAGATATCGATTAATTTATAACGTGAAATTATCAGTATTTGTACGGGATATTTCGTAACTTCATCGATTTCAACCGATCAACTTCATCAATCAAAAGCACAGTAATCAATTTTCTTTTCTTAAATACAATACCCCCAGTATTATTGCATTTCTAAAAGTAACCTCAGCCAGATATCTTTGATTTTAATATCTTTTAAATTATGTCGTTTACATTGTTTGAGAAAGGCGGTTGTATCTGTCATTGAGAATATGTGAAATATCTTTGCATTAAGTTTTCATTATGTTTCCTTGTTGGAAGCGTATTTCTCTAAAAAAAAATTGATTAACTGAAACTAGCTATCAAAGGTTGCCATTTTTGTCTAGGTGGCACGACTTTCCTTTCTACTTAAATTATTTTGTAATACAATGCACTACTGATTCTACCACATGTATCACTAGTTGTTCTTCTAATACACAACAAGTAACGATAATTCTTTATTTACTAACCTGTAACTGCTGCCATATTTGTTTTTTTAGTAGAAGTGTAACAAAAAAAACAGTTAAAATAACTTTCTCATTGCGTGGCATTGATGGACAGCAAAAGCATGCAAGGAGAGTTCCGAGAGTATTTTTACTTCGCTTTATACCGTTGTTTGCCGCGCAGTTAGCGCCACAGCATTCAGCAACGACAAGCTGGACATCTCTTGGTATGTACCCTTCGGCGTCAAGAGGCATATATTTACCGTTTAGAAAGCTACATAAATGTTTCCCGAGCAATTTCTCGACCGCATATAGCAGCTGATTTCCCTAGGCATGTATAACAAAACACGTCGGAAAATCCAATAACCAAAAAAATAACGTTAAAATAGACATTACCGGGTAAGCAAATACGTGTTCGTAGGTAGCATATTTTTTCTCTTCTTGCATTGCATTTGCCACGATTTACCACGAGGAAGCCATTTGTACTGCATAACAAAGTGTCATTACTTCTACTTTCAATACAGCTAAAGATCATATGCTTGTAACAAGGCCGATATGTTTGTAATTTTCATTTCTTCGCCGAATTCATTACTGCTTCATAAAACTACAAGTACTAAAAGTACAACGAACATTTTTTGTCTTACGGCATTTGCTCTATTTCTTACCATTAGCGAGTTATACATTTATACATACATTCATATATAGATAGAGAGGAAAATTTCCAGTCCCCCATTTCAACAAAAATTATCCTCAATTTTATTGATGTTTGTCTGTAATTGTGTAATATTATTTGTAATAAATTTAATTCAATTTTATTGTTTTATTTACTATTACCAATGACTCGACGGAGGCTTCGCCAGTATATGGCTTTTTCAGGAAGGGAACCAATGTAAACGGTTCCTAATTTTTAACAATATATTAGACGTTAGTTCTCAATTCTAATTATATCTATTTATCTGAGTAGATTGGTTCTTTCAATAGATGCACAGTAACATAAAAAAAAAAAACAACCTTCTCCTAAACACGTATCGCTTGCACCTCATCCGCCATAGAATGGAATACAAAACGCCATTTTAATTAGACATTCAACTGTATTTCCTATTCGAAATAAACGAAACGGGACGGATAAAAGTTTGTCGCCAATTCAATAACAATCTAACAAATACACAATCGCTCCTTTTCAATAGCCGCGTACAGCGATAACAACAACAACATCGGACAACAACGGGCGAAAGTGTTGAACATTTGTCAACGTAGATTTTAAATATTTTCGCTTGGCTAATTCCGAACTAAGCATCGACGGCCGCTTGCGAAACAAATCTCAGTCGATTTTTGTAATAATAACGCTACTAATAGAGGACAAATCGTATTCGACGACCGAAAATTGAACGTATATTTCGATCAGAATTATTCCACTTGCCGAACTCTTTGGAGAATTATTCCGGATGATGTAATCGAATGCATCGCGTTGATTCGAAGGAAAGGAACGAGGGCCCCTTTTCGTATTTTTTCGTAATTTTCGTAATTTTTCACGATGCTGTTTTTGTTTTTTTGTTTTTTTAACTCACGCGTTTAATAGTTTAAGCGGTACTAATATCGTCAGTTTGCCATAGCGCGCATCTAAATGGACAACCTCGTATATCGATAAACTTCTTATCGAAACGGCGAAAATCTCCAAAAATTATTCGCAAAGAAATGTTGGCCGTATACGGATTGTCCTTCGATGTCGACCATTTGCGAATGATGGAAATTATTTAAACTTGGTCGAAAATCACTTTCTTCCATCTAACTGCTATTAACCTATCTCTTTCATAAAATTCGAATAGATTAAGATAAGCTCATGTAGTTATCAACTTCAGTGATATTATTGATTGAGTAAACGGTATCTCTGTTTAATTTACACCAATACAGAGTAAAATATGTTACTCCTAAATTTTTACTTCGACTTAAAGGATTCGGTGTTGGAAAGGATTGGGAATAATAAAAACAGAAGATAATCGTTTGTAACTTTTTTCAAAACTGACAATTTGTTTTATTCACAAAGAGGATACCACGTACATGTAGACAATAGGAATTTTGGTTTTTCCTCTGCGAAAAATCCATCACAAAGTACGTCAATAATTTTTTTCAACATTCAAGCGTTTCTATTTTTTTTTGTCAAAGCACTAATTCCGCCATTGTCGCGCAATTAACAATGCAGCCAATGTTTCATGAGGGTTTTTTCCTTGTATAGCCTACTAGATGTTGGCGTGTTCATCCGAGTGAACCAATCTGTGAAAAAAAAAAAAAAAAAAAATAGGATTCGGCACGATGTTATTTTCAATTCGTTCGTTTCTTCGTCATCAAGTCCTCTCGCGCCTCACGACTTTGTCAATTTCATTCAATCGTATACAGGCGCTAGGCTATCGATAGAAGATTGAGTAAGCGGAAAAGATTTCAAGACATTAATTTCGAAGTAGGCCGTGTATGCCAATGGAGCTTATCGAAGGCGTTCGTGCGGTGGTGACATAATTCGGCGGCGAAACAATTCCCAAAAATACGTAAACAAAAGAGCGGCGGTCTAACTGTAATTTGGAGCTTGTCAAGTGTAAAAATTGAGAAATCTCTTCGGCCGTAGCGCTCTTGTATATGGTTTGTAAGTCGGATGGATCGGGAAAAAGAAAGACCAGCGAGAAACGTGATGCAACGATTTGGTTTTGTTTTGCGCGATAATTCTATTTTTAGCGTTTTGTGCATAGATTAAACTTATTTTAGCGTAAATCTTTTATTTGTTGCGGAGATATCGGGAGTAATTAGCGAAGAATTAAAATGTTGTCAAGCAAAGCGTTACTTTACTCCATGTAGGTGCGTTTCTGCAATCGTGGCGAAACGACCCGCCATTAAATACGCCACGTTGAGTTCTCTATTAATCTTATCCATTGCTATACACCCCTTCCTATTTTCGTATTTCCGGAATTATGAAAAAGATGCTTAATTCGGAAGTTCCCTGTTTTCATCCATAAATGGACAAGTGATTATTTCATCAGTTAGGCAGCTGGCAAAAGCTTTGGCAGAAGCTGATGAAAGTGTTTGCGACCAGCTCCTTAACTATAAGCAAAATTATAAACTTAAACATCTTCAGGTATTTTAATAAACGGGATGTATCGGATAAATTTACTCAAAGCCTGATTTTGACAGACAATGTAAAATAGAAAGGAACGATGTTACGAGTCATTCTTTGTTACAGTTTTTGTTACAGCTTTGTTACAGTTAAGTATACTCTGAAGCAAAAAGACCACTTCGACGATTCTGACGATCTTTTCAAAGTGAACCATTTGTTAACCATCTTCAGACATCTCGAAAGTATTGTTTTCATTCTTTCCCTATTTCATTAATTGTAATACATAAATGTAATAATATTACTTACAACTTAAAACAATTTTGATAATTTGTATGTGGTCAAAGCTAATGATTTGACTGCGCGGGTTTCTCATACAGTTGATCCGTTGTTGATGATTATATCCGTATCAGCCATATTAAGGTCTTCCTTAGCGAAGTGCTGATAGTGTCTAGCAGAAGACAAGGGGAGCGATCCGGACGGTCTATCATCCTCTTTAATTAAAAAAAATTGCGGCTGGTCCATATTTGCTATTGACCACGATGTTTAACAAATCTTTTGATCAATGTATATTTTCAAACAAGTGGTTCCAATCTGTAAAAGCTGTGGCGAAAGTTTAGTACGTGAATTGTAGACCTATTTACAAGTATTTTTGGTAAGGTTTAGCAACATCTTATTCATTCAACACTTATGAATTGTTTCAATTCTAGCATTATTCCCGAACAACATTGTTCATTCAAGATCCATTCAATCCAATCTAGTCTGAATATTTATTGCCTAGCATAAACGCCAAGGTTCAGGTTGACTGCCGATGTGTATCATCTTATATTTCCAATAAGCTACAAAGGTAAGCGCTGAGGAATGTGTCTGTGTGTGTTGAAACGCCGAGGCCGTCCTTCCTTTCGTTCGTATTAACGACATCGAGTTCGCCAAGTATTTGTTTTTTGCAGATGATTTAAAGATTTCTTTCGTATTGAAGGTCCTGTCGATTATCTCTTAGGATGCAATAAGAGCTTTTTTTAAATTATGGCGAATCGAATGAATTGATTTTGAACCTCGACAAACATTTTCAATCAATTAATTCAATAAAAAACCTTGTTGTTCGCGGTAAGCTAGATCTTGCTGCCATTATTTTGACTTGACGTATGCAATACATACCATCCCTGCAAAATGTATTGTTAACATTACTTCGTTTCAAATTAACCGGATGTTACGCCTTCGAAAGCATTATTTCTTTAAGAAATAAATTCCATATGTCTCCTTATTTTTTTAAGCAATTCTAAAGAACTAAGCTTTGTTCAAATGCTCTAGTCACCAATTGTACAATAATAAATTTTATTATGTAGATTTTTCTTTTTTGTTCTAGCAATTTTTAATGAGCTTTAAGAAATTTGACTGACATCTTTGAATATTTACTAGTGCGATGGCTTGCCAATTACTAGACTATATTTGTAATTTACGTGAAACTGATTCGATTAATTCATTTCGTTGTATCTTGGGTATTACACTGAATTTATGTCGGCCAATACCTTGTCGGCGATAAATCTGTATCTTTCAACATTTACTGAAATTAAATTATAAGCTTTTCGACGGAGACAGTACGCAGAATCTATAGTAGAGGATATAATTCTTTCATGCTACATTGAAACTGTAAACCTTTACGAGCAAAATTCGAAACGCTGTTTTTCTGCTGAACCAAGTAGGCGCTTGTTATGATCCTTCGTATAATATGCGTTTCGATTTAACTATTTTCTACTCATTAAGACGGTAGTCGGTTGCTCCACTTTAAATTCTCAACCCGAAGAAAACCCTTCCGAAGACACTCATATTTACTTCATGAAATAACCCGGTCCCGACGGCAATTAGTCGCCTGGATACGGACCCGTGCCAAAATCCTCACTTAATTTTATAGATCATCGTGCACAGATTAGAATCGACGACACGCGTTCTTAGAGCCGACAACTCCAACATTTGTAGGCAATTAGTGTAGATGCATTCTTGACCTCACACACAGCTAATCAATGCTCGTACATAAACATGTGTGTTCCTTATACATAGGTGTGTTATATGAATTGCTGCGTTTCTTTCTTTTCAGTTTTTTTTTACCTTTGTACCGATGCGTAGACGTATAAAGTTAATTTGTTTTACTAATGGGCAGGATATTGCTAATTGTCGGAGCTAATCTCTAATATAGGCACGGATACGTTAATAAGTTTAGTTATGCTAAAATGATGACGTTTAAATGAAGACACATATGCTGTAACTTGGAGTGACAAGCGTCATGCGACTTGTTTTTTTTTTTTCTTTTTTTCGAAGTTGAGAGCGTTAGAGGAGGGAGACGGTCGAATTACGAATGTACTTATGTATTGTTGATGCTGCAGTTATGCTTTATTAAATTTAAGAGTATTTGCCTTATAAGATACATGATTTAGTAGAATGGCGATAAACATTAAAAAGAGAAATAACCGGAATTTTTCTTCTATAGTTGATTTCTTATTTATTACGTTGACGTCAAGCGGTCGCCCCAATTGATGAGATGCTGCATATTGCTTCTGGCGTGCTACAGATCCTTTTTAATTCTATCTACAACAGATCTTTATGCTTCCTAAATGATAATTTTTTATTGTATGTTGATGATTTAAACATCTATCAAAAAACATTTTTTACAAACCTTTGTTACGACAATGATATGTATTTAAATATATCTAGATACAGGGCGATATCATTTTCTAACGAAATCTCACTCACTGTTTTTAATTACACCTTGAATGGTGAAACATTAACAGTGAGAGTGATCTAAGTATGTGACTTGAGCATGACTCATGATAATTGAGCTTTGTTTGCTTAAATATATTGTCCTTAGCCTCACGGCGTATTTTTGCAATCCGCTGAGAAAGCTATCTTCTCTTTATTTCCATCACATCTTCCGTATAGAACAAATACCTTTTCGTTACTACGGCGAAGAACCACGTTGGACCGGTCTTCATATTCTGGCGTATTATGGAGCCGTTCGAGTCTTGTAATTGTGATTTATTTGTTAAGATCTTGCTTTCAAAATATTTATTTGTTGTTTGTCAGTTGTGCAATTCTTTATTATTTAATTATCCTTTTATTTAATCTGCTGTTTTAATAATAGATTAATTCTAAGCTACGAAAAGATTGCTTTTGTCGAATTCTAAAGTAGATTTAAATGCGCGGCAAGTTTTAGCTTCTTTTTGAATAACAAACGGATGGCCACAACTGAGGATAAGAGGCTCATACCTTTTTCTAAACAATTTTGGACAGAATCCTGACGTGGCGTAATTCTTTACTATAAAAATATTGCGGGATATTGTTGACGAATCTGCCTTGTTGGAAGTTTATTATGCTTTAATTCATCTGCGCTTTCCTCCAGTATCACGATTTGAGGCAGAGATAGGGAACTTCGAAGACTGTTCTTCCATCGGATATATTTGGATCGAATTACAGAGTCTACTCTGGAGATTTTTTCGGTGACCATAAAATTCTTGAACTATTAACATTTTTCGTCATTGCGATCTGGATACAGACATCGCATTGGACCAATTGTCCTGGGCCGTATCTTCTATCAGAAGTCGCCAGTTATATATGGCTCCAAGTTGTGTAGATGGACTTCTTTAGAGTGTAAAGAGCTCCAAAACTTTGGCTATATTTAAAACATTTGAAGACAATATTGGTCGATGGTTGCTTCTACAATTTGCTCGAGTTTGAGAATTATTTGGCGAATTCTCTGCCTTGATCTTCTCTTTGATGTATGTAAGCGTTTGTTACATTACTTAATGTTTGTTGTGTTTATATGCTTTTATATTTTCTGCATGTTTTTGATTTGTCCTATCTATTCTTTTGTAACAGCGTAGGGGATCCATAAATTATTGTTATTATCCGGTATATCTCCGTTCCCTTATTTCGTGTATTTCTTTGTAGGACAGACTTTGGCATTTTTTCTCTTTTAGTGCCCCAAAAGGAACAACACAAAATAATAGTAATAAATAATAGTAAATAAAAACGACCGGATAAACATTTTTCTCAATCCACAGTGTCAATTTTTGGAACTTACATTTTCTTTCTTTCTGTTTTATAGCTTTATTCGCCAGCTCAATATAATTCTGACCTTTTCTTCTTAGTTATTGACTCATGTTAACACCAACTCAATTAAAAACAAGTAAATTACATGCTATAATTATCCCCGGCAGTCCGTGTGATGGATAGAAAAGGTCCGCCGGTTCATCGACGAAATTTCAAAAGGCGGCAAAACCCAAAAACCATCGGTGCCGTCTTCTATTTTATTTTATTTTCACATGGTACGGCGTACCGCTGAGGTCTAACACTACATACTAGAGGGAATCCATCCATCTCGTCTCCTTCTTTCTTCTATATTCTAGTGCCCATGCAATGTGTAACTATCATCTTCGGGTGTTCTGTGTTGTTATTCGGCCGGCGTTTCTTTTTTTTTTTTTCGTCCAGGAGCTTCTTTCTTCGCTTGGTCGTTGTTACGTCGTCTCATTCTAAAGTTGACTCAATGAAAAATGAAGTAGCGATCGAACGGGTGCTGGATTTTCGGCCCTAAGACCGGCGCGAGTGGGGTCCTTCGGGACGATGGAACCCGCGTTGAAAAAATCCAATTTATTTTTTTCGACGTTTTTAAGCCGGTTGAGGATCTACACGAAGCGGCAAAATTTCCTGCGTTTTGAACATATTAGAACACTTTGTTTTAATATTTATCACTGTTGTATTGATTAAGAAAAGTACTTTGAAAAGAAAAATATTTGAAATAACTAATTTCATAATTTGAAATAAACGAAATAAATATGGTACTCTTTCGTATATATCGAAATATAAATACATAAATAGTGTATTATATAGATTTTATAATGTCTAACGCTAGGGCCAGCGCATCTTGTTGGGCGACAACAGCAAATAGCCGATCGCTACCGCAAAAAGATGCTATTTATCTCACGGCTATCCAGCCACTCGCGTTCTTATTTGATATACCATCTCTAATATCTTGTCCCCATGTAAATGTGGAAAAATCAGAAACCGGCGATAGTGCGGCTGCGAGCGCTGCTTGATTCACAAGCGAAAGAGCGACGGCAGACAGTCGTGGCAGCTCGAACATCCGACGAAGTTTGGATACTTTATGTGTACGTTGTCGGCGGAGATTCCCTGTCTTTTTTTTAATTTTATATTTTCGCAAACTTTCTAAGAAATTAAACGTATTTTTACATTGAATGCGTACACGTCTAAGTTTAAACGATGCTGGATACGATCTATACGAACTTATACAAAGCAAAATAAACGAAACATTCAATTTATCTTAAAAAAAATATCATAAATAAAAATTTTTTATTTTGTAAAAACTTATAAATTTAAATAAAACAAAATAAAATATAAATTCCTTAGCACTTGTTCTATCGTGAAACAAATGCATTAAATCGGAGAAACATCACACGTTTAAATGTCTAATACTGAGCGACGCATGTAGGAAATAATGTGCCGCTCTCTAACGATAACGACCATCACAAACGCGCACAATGGGCAAGGTGATACTGCTATATTTTAATTTGATATTTTTTTGGTTCTATCGTCAGCGTACCCAGTAGCACTTTTAGATTGAACCGTGAAGAAATTAGTCGATTCACGCGTATTCGTATAGTTACCATTGTATGACGGAGAAGTTACCTGCTGGTATGCCTACGCACGCATGTACGTATATCTTGTAATACACGCACCTACCGAAGTCAAATACACAGTACGAAAACCACAATAATATTTAAAGGTAATAGGATGATCTCTTCTCTTGCCAGAAGTATAGGTCTCCGGTACGTCATTTTAAGTGAGAGTTTCGCGCAAACGGACATTGTAAGAGACTACAGGGCAAACCACGAAATCTCATTTAACTCGCTCTAACAGTGTTTGGTAAAACTTAATAATGTAACATGTTTGATACGAGATACATATTTCCGTCCTTAATAGCAAATAATACACGCGAGAAAAGAGTTAATCCTCAAGGGTAAGATTACCTTCCTCAATATGGCATGTTGGATATGTATTTTTGAATGCAAAAAGTTTTATTATAAAAGATACTATAAGCTAGGCAACAATGTTAAAGTATAAAAGCCCTGCTAACACGAATTTAACAAGCCAAAGCAACGAGACCGCGTACGTACGTAGGCTTTTCACAAGATACAGGTCTGCATTCGAAAAAATGCCGTAGTAAAACGTGCGTACGACGGAGCTATAAAGATGGGCGACCCGCTCAACGTATGTGAATGAAGATATTCACCGCTATTCTGTACTGAATCGATTACTTATGGCTCGATTTGAACTGAAAGACCGCGAAAATTCTTTTCGATTCGCTCTCGAAGCGCCTACTAATGATTTCTCGTGTTAGTTTCGGGTGAATACGCCACTTATTTAACCTAAATTCGACTAGATTTACGCCAATGCACGCGTTCTTGGGTGAATTAGGTTTGTTTACCTTGTACCGATTTTTTTTTTACGAAGCTTTGTTTTCATCTAAAATATTGTATTCTGTTGAGGTAATAAATAAAGAATAATTTATAAAATGTGTTAGTAAAACCTAAAATATGGGCGAAAACATACCTCAAAGTTTAATTGAACGTGTTACATGAAGAAACGTGTTGAAAGCTTAAAGGACAAATAAGACTTAAAACGAGAGCTAAATGAAATCGAATTAAATTCTGAAAAGTTCCTCGACCACATCCTTTGCATTTTTGATAACGGTTAATTACGGCTATGCTGGTTGCATTTCTGGCGTTTCGCTGCCGCAAGAGACCTTGGTCTTATCTAGATCTATCCATCATTTTGGAAATAGTTTGTTCGGATGGTGGCTTACTACGTAACTGTTATGAGCAAATTAATATTCTCAAGCAAAGGAGGTAACTGTTATATTAAAAAATCCAGGTTTTGTTAAGGTCCCCTTGAAAGATATGGACCGATCGACCCCCTCTTCCACATTAGACATTTATGTTCCATTTTCTTTGATCAATCGAGACCGATCAATAGTGCTAATTATGACAACTGACCGTTTTTATTTGAAGAGATGCTCTCATCAGACGATCGAATTTTAAGATTTTAAGAATTGAATTAGTTGATATGTCGCAATCTTCAACAACAGATCTCGCAGACGTGGGAGGATAGGATAGCATTAATACGCCTATTTCGTTGGCTTCATTTGTTGCTGTTCGTTCTTCCTCAATTTTGACATATTTGTCTATACGGTATACGGTCACTTCCATAATATATTTTTTTTCTGAAAAATGTAAGTTTTCGGCGAGGGCTTTATGTAAAAATTAAAGAAAAACAGAATAAAAAGAATTTATCAATGAAGCAACTTTTAATTGATTAGAGTGATAGGGTGTATACATTAAGTACAAACAAGCCTAAATGTGAATTTTTTGCATAATTTTTCGCTAATTTCCTGGGTATCGTGCGAATTCAACTATAAAATACAAATTTCCGGATTGCGGTGGGTAAAATCACTTTCTTCTGGAATCGTATAACGGCCATTACTTACAATTATTATTCTCGCATTTCACCAACGACGAAAACAAATCGAAGTAGACCTTATAATCACAATGGATCTGAAAGAGAAAGTAATTATCAGCCGTTTTACGTTCACACAGAAATATATCTGCGTATTTATCTCATATTCAAACCCGTGAGCACAATTTGTAGATAATAAGGTAATAAGAAGGCCGTTAATGGGCAAAAAATCGTACTTCGTGCGTGTTATGATTTGTGGTTATATAGAGCTGGCCGATTTACCGCTACATTTTTTCCAATAGCCTGTTCATTATTCTAATCATTAAGTAGTGGAAAAAAACAGTATTAAGCCGAGATAAAAAGAGCAAGAAGCCTACAACTTACGCTCTTTTAATGGCATAATTCGAAATGATTTACATTACGATGTCGATGTAGTGTGTTCTGAACGTAAGTTTTTGTTATATGTTAGCAGGCTGCTTAGTTTCTACGCAATAAGGATGCTGTTATCAATAAACAAATGTATATTTCTTCTATCAGTACGGTTTTATACCAAACTGTTGTTGTAAAAGTATTACTTTGAACTTTGTACAAGAACTTTATAACTTAGGCAAGTGTCTAATAAAAATTGGTCTATTTGTTAATATATCGAGAGCCTTCGACACAATCAGTATCAATTTGCTTAGGAAAAAAATTGCTGCGGTAAGAACAAGGTAACTCTATCATATCCTTCCTGTCCAGCAGAAAACTTACGAAACGAATATGGGCATTGTGCAGGGATCTGTGCGTGATTGGCCCGTTACTATTTCCATTAGTTATCAACAATGTTTGAGCCAAATAATTTTGATTGGCATACGTAGGCAAACAGCGTTGATTATGTTAATTCTTTCCAACCTGGCAAGAGATTCTTTCTGCGTTTATGTTACATCACTGCTTTCTTCTCATCGTTCGATATGTTCTGGCGTCCCTCAGGATTCCAAATTAGATCCAGAGCTTCTATTCTGCACACTTATGATATTATGTATTATATACGTTGCTGATGCGGACGTGTATGCTTTGTAGAAGAATGAGACTTTGACGATAAGGAATCTGCAGGAAGCTACAAACGGATTTGTGGAATGAGTAGCTAGACAAAGGGTGGAGAATGAAGGGAAAATCAACCAGGAAGAGTTGATTACGGTCAGTTTCACAAGCAAGCGGAATGTTTCACACGATAATATTTTCATCATTTGCTAGAGGTTAAACGTATGTAACCAAAGATTTAACATATTGACATACGGTGCTCTTGCCGTACTCCATTGACGACAAGACCGCAAAAGCTTTCAAATTTACAAAACTGGAAGAGATGTTGTTGTCTGTCAGCGCTTCCGAATTGTCAGCTTAATCAGGGTCTTTCAGTAACATTCTTTCAACTTTTGGAGATTTGGAGACACTATACGCTAATACGAATTATTAATAGCAACCTTTAATTTGAAATGTATTTAACGTACGTTATTCATGTAGGACCAACACTTCGATCTTAAATAGGTGATGTAGGCTATATTACATATTATCGACAATTTACCCAAAAAAAAAAGGAGATGGAAAGAAGCGAGAAGAAAATTAGATCCATCATCATCATACTAACACCATCGCCGCGCCGCGGTGCGTCCAATATAGAAACAACAATATACTTAGTTGCATCAAACAACACCGAAAGCGAAGGCATCCCACCTCTACCCGTTTTTATCTGTCGAGCACGAAGCAATGGGGAAGGAGACGAGGACAGCGGTAGATCATCAGCATGTGTAATATCCTATACACGAAATTAATTTAAAACGTAGCTACCTGAAATTCCACACAAAATTAATGATCTCGAAAGGTTGAATGAAAACGGCAGTGAGAAAATAAAATGAAGCTTACAAAACATGAGTTGTAGCGCTTGATATATGTACAGGATGTCCGGGGTATGTACACTAGAAATCGAAATTTTTATATTTCACATGCTTCTTTATGTTGTTTCCTTGGAGAAGGTTAGATTTTACAACTTTCAAGTGAAGAACGCGTTAATTGACGTCGAAAAACTTTGAGTCGCGACAGTAAGTAGGACTCGAACAAAGCATCAGCAACACCACTGTAATTTATGCGAATAAATCCAGTTGTTAACTGTTGCAACCATGTCCATTTGTAGCGAGCAAAGATATTGCTTCGGCGAGGGTTACCAGAGACAGATCTGCGATGCTTCGAGACAAAATGAGACAAACGTAGAGATGAAGTAACAAACTCTTTCTGAAGCTCGTTATAATAATTATTTTGTTTCGTTATTCATTTCTTTACGATTCTTTCATTTTATTTTTTAATAATTCCTGTGAGTTGAACGAAACATAGGAATAGATCTATTTAGGATGTACCACACTTTATTGCAGAATTCTAATAATCAATGATGTAGGTCGCTAGCCTCAATACGTTATTAAAAATGTTAATAAATCATAATACTTACATAATAACGTAATAATAATAAATGACTTTATATATTGGTTTCCAATGAAACACGCTGTATATAAGTTTATATCGGCGCGGGTTTACGTCGAACCACGTTAAAGAAGTGGTAGTAGGAACAGAAGGAAAAAAAACAAATCAAAAATGTAATTTACCCATCGTTTTCAATGGTCCAACACCTTTGGTGAACTCTCCGTTGTAGCGTTAGCCCTGTCAAGTCATCGGAGGTCCGACGGAAATAGCAAGGGAGCGTATCAAATGCACTTTTGGACGTTTGTACGTCGGTGAAAAAGTAATTTACTCGAAAAGATGTTATTTTTGGGCCGGGACGGGTGATGACAAAAAGTCCGTTAAAATGACCGGAAGCATATACGTATAGACGTAATTATTTTCCGTAGGTCTCCCGTCAATATAGTAATGTATGCCGCATACGACGTGTAAAAATTTATTTGTTGAGGTATCTAGAATACTCGACTATACCGCGGGCTTTCCCGGTTCGACGTTGACGATGATGTTATTACCGAGAAAATTTAGATTGATGGCAGACTCCCGTCTCAATCTAGAATAGAAGAACAGCGAATATAAATTTTTACGTTTCGTGATGTCGACAGCACCGTTTCGCCTTTGCGAACTCGTGCGTGCTCGTTACATGTATATACGCTGTATATAATCATTTAGCGAAAAATTCTAATTTGAATTATTGATAAATCTACTCCTTTACGTCGCGTATTTCATGTTAAAGAAAGGCAAGATGGAAAATGGAAAATACGAATATTTTGTGAAAATAAAGGTATTTATTTCCTGGCGAATTCAAATTTGTTTCGATTCGAAAGCACAAACAGATTAATTACAAACCGACTCTATGTTTTCAAGTAAATTCAATGCCTTCACAGAAAATCAATGTCTTTTTGGATTAATTGTTGCAGAATGGACTATTAATGGATTAACTATGGGACACTTTGTTTCATCTCTAAAAGTACACTACACTGTATTGCATTTTCTTCGCTTGCTGAATTTCAGTTTGTTAGAATTAATACTGGCAATCCAATAATTTACATATCAAGTATAAACATGCAAAATACGCTCCGCCAAAAACGTATCGCATAATTTAATTTTGAATCATAAAAGTATCGCATAATCTTTGTTTGTGCGCTCTAAGATATAATTTCTATGATTGTTTAAATAAAATACAGGCCAAATAAAAACAAGAACTCATACTGAGATTTTTATTAAAACAAGAAATTATAATTTTGGAAAGAAAAATGTCATAACAGTAGCTTTTAATCCTGAGTATTGCCACCTCTGGCTCTTACGACCGCTCGCATACGGTTTGGCAGAGATCCGATTAACCTCCGTATATAAGCCTGATCCAAATTCTCCCACTCGTCACGGAGAGCATTTTCTAGTCCATGCAGGTCCGCTGGGGCAACATTTTGGGTTCATGTCCGGACTTACCGCAGGCCAATCTAAAACTGGAATACCAACATCGTTAAGGTATTCCTGGACGATTATTGCAACATGCGGTCGTGCATTATCGTGCATTAACATGAATTCGTTTCCTATAATTGGCGCATATGGTACTACATGTTCTTCTAAAATGTCCGTTTGTATGACCTGTGGGCAGTCAGTGTACCTCTGTCTACTGGTACTAACTCTGTACGACCTGTTAAACAGATGCCTCCCCAAACCATAACAGAGCCACCAGCGAAATTAGGTCTAGGTCTGATATTACACTGCGAATAGCGCTCACCGTCTCGTCTGTACACTGAGATACGCCTATCTGAGGAGTAGAGACCGAATCTTGACTCATCTGTGAAGAGTATATTGGCCCGGTCATTAATGTTCCAATTTACATGTTCTCTGGCAAACCTTAAGCGAGCCACTCGGTGGTTCCTAGTGAGACGAGGGGCTGTTACAGCTACTCTAGCTCTTAATCCACTCTGTCGTAACCTATTCCGAATAGTTTGAGTACTCACACGAGTATTTCCGACTCTAGCCAAGTCGTTCTGCAATTGTCTCGCAGTTACATGTCTTCGACGTAATGCTTGTAGTAGTAAATAGCGGTCATCTTGGCGAGTAGAACATCTTGGACGACCTGGTACAGGTCTTCTACTGTAATTGCCTGTTTCCCTATATCTGGCTACGGCTCTAGAAACATTTGACCGATTGATGTTCATCAAATTAGCAACGTATGCTTGAGATCGTCCATCTTCGATTAAAGCAACTATAGCAGCCACTTGTTCTGAAGTTAAATTGCTCATTTTAGTTTTAAAAGCGTTGGTACAGAACTCTGACTTCGCACTTTAAAATTTGTCCGTATAGAAAGACTTTCAATAAACAACTGAACAAACCTTACACATATGCATTTTTCTAAATGTGTTCTTTTAGAAAAAAAGTAAAAAAGCTATGTTCCATGATTTTGTTAGTGTTTTTATCGTTCACATACACGAGGCAAACTTTTTGTGAACGTATAAAAATATCTTGGTTTATAAATGCCCTTTTCTAGTTTATGCGATACGTTTTTGGCGGAGTGTATATTGTTAAAATAACAAAATAATATAGTATAATTTGTTGTTATTTTAAAAATACAATGGTTTGACGACCCGAAATTTTGAGTTGTTCACCATAGACAGTTGGTATTATAATATCTCCAAATATTAATTTTTCTTTTGTATTCCGCGTTCGACATTTGACTTTGAATCATTGTTATTATAGATTTTTTTAACAAATTTAATTTTTTTTTAATTTTTTTTAATTTTCAGTGTTTACTAGGTACTACCGAGCTTTGACCTACATGCGGCGAAATCCCATTCAATTTAGAAAACACCAACTACAAGCCATTCAAAGTATTACTGTTGCCAAATTGAAGAAAACGTGTTCAACGTGTTACCAAGGAAGAACAGAAAGGAAAGCGTGAATTAGATAACAAAGATAATTGATAAAGTTATCTGGTCTTATATGATAAGAGAAAATATTGATTTTGTGTTTTACAAATACATATATACTTATTTTTTTCATATTTTTGTCTTGTCACACGGCAGATGCTAGACGAGCATTGTATGCGTTCTTTTCTGTATTCTTTAAAGCAGAACACCTCTTAATTAAATTTGTAAAAATTACAAACAAATACTTTCAATACAGGTACATAGTTAATATAGTTTATCGTTTTTTTTTTCTTTTCTTACAAGAAAGGAAGCATGCCTTTTCACCTAGATATCCTCAACAAAAAATCAATTCCAACGTTGTAAACGGTTTTTTCCTACTTCTCCGCTTTTTTCTTATTAATCGAATCGCCAGATCTCCTTCCAGTTCTTTTTTTCTATTACATCCGCAAATCGAATGACATCGATCTAGCCGGCGATAGGCAGATATATTAACGAGCACCGGTCTTCAATCGGTGACACGCGATGCGACCACCGGGATTGACACCTTGGACGTTCCTGTGCACCTCGAAAAGCGGAAAATCCTAATTGAACTGTCAAATCTATCCGTCTGCTGGTCGATTTCGAAGATCAGCCGGTCGAATAAGAATTATTGGGAAACAAAAAAAAAAATACGCTGGTTTCAAGGTGGACGTCTAGTAAACACTTTAAACATCAACTCACGATCAGTATAAAATATACACAGTTAGTTATAAGTTTGGAGACAAAAGGTGTTGATTTTATGGAGATACACCTCAAAAATTAACCTTGAAATTTTGTAGCAGATATTTTGGGATTTTTAGTGACATGTATGTTATGTAATGGGAAATCATTCAATCTATCTTATTTACTACTATTTGTTTCATATTTTTGCTATTAATATATTACCTGCTCATAGAGAAGCCTTTCGATTTTAAAGTCGACCTTAACAATTTAACTAACGAAGATTACGGTGCAGTTTTAATGTAGATGTATTTAGACATTAAATTCATTATGCGACCGGCCATTGTTTAAATATTACCATCAACATAGTGATACAGATAAATACCGTTCTTTAAGAAATGAAATCATTGTTCGAATCAAACGTTCGAGTGTTTAAGAATTAAAGCTGACAACTGCGTCCTGTGAATATTTATTTATTTTTATTTTTTTTTTATTTAATATTTATTCAAAAACATTAATTTAAAAAAAGACTCAGCAAAGTTAATTTTCGTGTTAATACTTATCTAACGATTCTTAAGCCGCCTCAGAGCATCCATCCGCGCAGCAGTCCGTCCCGTCTGGCCGTTGATTAATATTCGTAAATACTGGTGGGTCTTCGTCTACGCTAATTAACCGGTAATTACTTTAGTCTCGCTTGTCCATCGGGCAACAGAAGCGCATGTCAGACGCTATCATTTACATTTTAAAATACCGCGTATTGCTGCTACTTGAATGTTTCCGTTTATATTTGCGTTCCTTTCCTATCCGCCTTGATCCGTTCATCTTGCATCCTTCTTGGGATATTGAGAGACCCACCCAAAATCGCCCCCTCACGATACCACGAGCTCGAAACAGTTGTCTTTGTGTTTTGAGTAGAATTTATTTCTAAAGCAAATGACGTCAATGCAGTGTCGTTATCTCGGGGAAAATTCTTTAAAAGGAAGAAAGTAAGAGCCTTATTGCAAAAATTGAATAATTTCTGTTTTTTAACACATCACAACCAATTTGACGATTTTGTTGTGTCTATAGTTATTCTTTGGGTAGATATATTTTTTGGGTAGACGAGAAGGCCGTTAGATGCGATAGCTAGTGTTGCATAACGTTTGGTGAAATTACAATTTTTTTTTTTTACATTCCAAACGTGAATATGTACGGATCATTCTGCATCTGAAGGTGTCATTTTTTGGAAAATTAACACTTTCCTTTTTTGTTTTTAAGTAGCTGGTTAGATCATAAGTAAGAAGCCGGCTGCTGTGCAATCTGTTGAATGTAATTTTGCGAAACGTAAGAAATAACATTGTGAAGAGGGATTAACCTGTGCTTTTTACTAATTCGTAATGGTGGCAATGTTAATTTTAAACACCTTTAGATTAGAATTTTACTGCCAATTAGTTGTATTTTCTATTGTGTTTTCTTAATCCAGTAAAAACAACTAGATAAGTATTTGACTATTAAAATGATACGAAAATGTAAGTATATGCAATTGTTCCATTTAAAAATCCAAAGTCAATCCTTACTGATGCGAGATTCTGTCCTTGTGCCAAAAGAAATTAATAATAATTTTCCTATTTCTACGCCCCAAGGATATTCTAGTAAGAATCGAGCTTTCTATCACTAGATGGATCCTTATATTCTTACTGTAAGAGATAGAAATTCGGGGTAACTTTGATGGATCCGCCATATCGAAATCTATAAATGAAGCTGTTTAAGTATAAATGGGGAGATATAGGAAAATTAAGAAAATGATGGAAAACATCTTTAAGAATTCCTTTGGTAATTCTGACGATATGACGATTTCAAGAATGCTTTAAAATATTTATTTTTATGATGGTTCCTTAAGCACTTCGACTTGATGATTACAGAGAGTACGGTACCTTCAATGGTTTTTGTGAAATTTGAATTCGGATGTTATTATTTTGTAACAAATTTATTTTTGGCAACTAAGCGGTCTAGGGAATAGAATAAGTTATAAATCAAATTGGTATTGTCTCGCAAGTGGCTGTTACAAAGTTTATTGTATTGGCCGGTGTGTTCGGATTAAAATTGTTCTGGAATTGATCGATTGTTCTAATTGTTCACTTGTACACATTGTAAAGAAGTCATTGTATCTACTAAAAATGGCAACGATAGCAGTGTTGTAGCTTAGCAAAAAAAAAATATATATATCAAGTCCACAAAGTAACAAATTTTCAGTTATTCAAAAGTACAGTATTCGTTTTCTATTAGATTGATATGGGTGAACGAGGAAGCAATTGTTTTCTAACGTTTGCTGTTGACTTATTGAAAAAAAACGACTCGCTGTAAGGAATTTCTTTTCTCATTCCATTTTCTGTAATTTAATAGCTAAGATTATGTTCTTTACCATATTACGCCACAGTCCTTGCTAACATTATTATTATTGTTAAGATTATTACCAAAATTATTACTGGAATAACTCGTACTATGCTTTATTAATCAAAACTAGACATAATGATCATATCTACTAATTGTCCTTTATATCTGAAATTTAATTGCCAATTAACCGCTTATACGTAACATTAAATTAACGGTTTATGTGATATGTTTATACGTTAACCTCTTATGTGCTGTTGTCTGTTGTCTTGATAACCAAACAACTACCACCACAAACCGTTTGGTTACAATAGTCAGTCGCCGTTGGTTCTTCCGAATATACCATTCAGCTATATCTACTACCTTCCGCCATGCAAGTTAAAATATGTAAAGAGTACATTGTAAAATACAGCAAATTTTCAAGAGGTCCGATTGGCAAACTAGAAGATGGAGCACATTAAGTTCTATAAAATGAAGCCTCTTATTTTTACATTTTAACTCTTGTAATTGCCGAAAAGAATTCTCTAAGCAAGAATCTAAAAGAAGGGTGCCTGCAGTATAGATTTCCATTTAAACACGTCACTATAGCAACCTACCTAGTTACCAGTCAACAAATTTTTTAAGCTTTCCGCACGCCATTACAGATGTCGCTAGCGAATGCGAATTCGATTATTTTCCGTGGAAATAAACGCGCCAATTTCGAATCTTCGATCGTTCTTCGAGATTTACGAAACGGTGAAGTAGCTCGTGTTTCCAATATACACACAGTACGTCGTCAACGTTGGGTCCTGTCGTATTTGTACGGCGTGTTACGAGGGGTGATATTAACCCTTAGGGAGCAACGACCATAAGTCAATTTAATCCTTCGATTTTGAACGGACAAAGAGGAGCGTGACAAGGACGACGAGAGATGGGAAATGTCGCGGGCGCGATGTTGCTTGATACATGCGTGTATATATTGGTAAACAAAACATGAAACGGTTTGAATGAATGGTTTTTCTGAACGACCCGGTTTGCCACAGCGGTTAGTGTTATGTTCTCCGAAAGAGCCCGCATTTCGGAAGGATAAGGAAGACTTACCGTCTACGAAGGGTTTAAGAGTGAATAGAAAAAAAAAAATAGGGGAATACGTATAGGGTAAGTGGTTTAATTTTTTGGCGGTGAATGCAATTTGAAAATCGCATTTGTTTTTATTGAAAATTTTGATTTTATAATTTTCATTCTTCAAACAAATTTGATTCGCAAAAATGGCTCTTTGACGTAGGAATACTTCTATGTTTCATTTTATACGTGCCTATATATATTTTTTATTTCTCTTCTAACGAATGCACCTTTTATATTTCCTAGACTTAAAAGCTTTATTGCGGCGTTTCTCCGTTTTAATTTTATTGTCGAATAAAATCTTTGATTGTATCGATTGTTGTTACTTTAATCGATTCTTTTCCTTTTTTTATGTTGTACACCCTTGTTTTTTTGCACTTTTCTTTATAATATTTACAGTGAATATTATATTTGCATATATAAAAAATTAGTATTAAAATATGACGTATAGACAGAAGCTCACATCATTTATCTTCAATATTTGTCGTTGTAATTTGATCCGATTTATTGTAAATAAATGTAACGTGTATAGTAACACATAAGCATAACTAACACTAATAACTATATGCTACAATATTAGATATACAGAGCGATAGTGAAAAAACAACAATGTCTTATATACTAATTGTTCGTCATTCTTTCGCTTTCAAGATAGAGGATATGAAAAGATTGAAATTGTTTTTTGTTTTTTGTTTTTATAATAAAAGAAATCGCCATTTGGTCGACATGAGATTTAAAAGTAACAACATAACATTACAACATTAGTTTGCTATAATTTCGTAGCCAACTGCGGGTAAGCGTTCTTCAACATTTACATACTGATCTTGGTTCAATTAAATCAAGTATGAAAAAATCATATTTTCTACAAAATTGTTAGGATTTTGTATATTGAAAAAAAAACGGCTTAAGGACAAACCGAAACTATCGAAGCGAAGCCAAGCGAAGCTAGTACTATGAAGTACTGAAAAGGAAACTACGTGTCGTTGGAATCACCGTAACGATAAGTTATTTCCGGTGAAGAGTCTCTATGAGTGAAGGTTTCCGTGCAGTATCTACATACATATGTCAATATAATCAATTCTCGTTAATTTTCCAAGCGAATTAATTTAGAATATTACGATAGCTACACATTTACGCCAGACATGTTGGACAAACGAGTTGTTGTGGGTAAACATTTACCCGAAGGAAAACCTATACGTATTCCCTAGATGTACACGTGTGTGTATCGAATAGACACGTATATATCTGTATAACGGGATATTGATTACACATAATTTACGTACAACAAAATTAGAACCACCCCTTCAATATGCCGCCACCTCGTAAAACATTTTTTATGACAGCGACCTAGAAATATTTGCACCAAGTTTCGCCCTTGAATAGCGCGATATTGACGTCTAGCACGACATATACGTACCTACACAATCTTGGTCTATAAAGTAACATGTTACGGTTATTGGTTGGATGAGTACTCTGTAAGAATCTGAAAAGAATTTGCCATATCCGCCGATGATTTAGGCACGAGAAACCTAACCGCGCGCTTAGTCCCACGTTTGAAGCAATTTCAGCGAAATAAGTCGGAGATTTGGCAATGATCGAAGTTGGAGACGTCAATACACTCTTGAAGGAGTCGAGATAGTGGATTGCGAAAGACCAATCGGCTCCAAAAAAAAAAAAGGAAGACCGTTCCATCGGGATCGGGAAACCGGTGAAGATTGTTTTTTTTTTTTGGGATAACCACCGAATTATTATTAATAACTATTTTAAAAGAGGAAAATAATAGCGGGAGCATGCTATACATCATTGCTTGACAAGTTGAAGGCAGAAATTGCAGAGAAACGTTCGCATTTAAAGAAAAAGCGGCAATTCCCTTATTTATTTGTTATACTGATTGTTTTGTACAATAAATTACCTCAATTCGAGATTGATGAGCAATTTTTAACGGCTATTTTCTTTTTCAGGATACTTATTACTTTAGATATAATGCAAATATTGCCTTAGACAAACTTGATGAATCCCGAAGAATCTATAATCGATTACATCTTTGTACGTGTTATTCTATTTTTAAAATTAAATATTTTCGTTTTATTTTCATTTAATGTTAGACAATTTGTTGCAAACCAATGACTAATTACTAAAATAACGGCATCGTCAGTTATTTTATTTATTAGTAATTAAATACTATTGCGCCTCTAAACAGGAGGATAGATTATTTCTATGTATATTTGTATGTAAATAATAGATAAAATAAAAATAATAAAATAAATAAATAAAAAAAGAATAGAGAAAGTATATAAACTTATATGGAATAAAATTTAATTCGGCAAAAAATACTTGTTAAATAAAAAACTTTTCAAACTACCCTCGTATACAGAAAAATTGACGGTGTATTTCGATTCGATGTTCGTGTAACATGCAAACCTTTTCGGCTGGAGCTGAAACATATATTTCACAACTTCAGCTTGTTCTGCTATCGATTTACTATTGTCGATAAATTTTACCCTTTTGGAAGTCGGAAAACATTGATTACGTTGATATATGGGTGTTTCCGATTTTATGGGCGCGCTGTATATGTCGATCGTTCTGGTACTATTTCCGGTTAATTTCACCGTCGGACTCGATCATTGTTTTTATACGTACATCTGTATAACGGCCTTCCTCTCACCCATAAACAACAAATTTACTCACATCTACATGTACGTTTACCCAATTATTTCGAGTATTTGCATCGTAAATTTAAATTTAAACAACGGAAACTTGTAACGTCTTATTGTTCGGTCGTCTCTTCTTTATTTCAAAGAATAATTTGGCGCTACCTATCAACGTAATATTATTATAGTGTTAAATATAAACAAGGACAAACGTACAGAATTTAATTTTTTCAATCAATTTCAGAAAGCTTTCGATATGAGCACTACGGAGTCCGTTGAACCTCCTTCCGATCCAGGCACCTCAAATGCCAACATCCTCTTCGAGGCTTCCACACAAACACCGACAAATGAACAGTGCGATTCCCCCCTGTTTACGCCCAGAGGATATTGTTTGAAGACCAACGACCATAGTAGCCATGCGTTGACGAATATCTACAAGATGAAGCAGCACGGTCAAGTTAGTTAAGAAATTAACATTTGAATTTACAGGAGATTAAAACTATAAGTTTAAGAAAAGCTCTTCTTAAAAGTCGCTATATCATCGGACCTATTCGTTTAAAATATTTTCGTCTATGAAATACTTCCGGTTGAAACAATGTGTGCGTTTACCAGCTTTTTTATTTTAAATACAATGGTTTTCTAGATTCCTACGATCACGTTGAAATTTTAGCGTTTTCATCGCTCTTGTTGAAATTCAATGTTTTAGAGTCTCGTGAAGAAGAAGGTATTTACTTTTACGAAAATTCGTGCCTTTTCATTATCGTTACTAAATTTTATACAGGCTGTTCATAAACTGTTTCCAAATTACTGACATTAACGATTCTTTTTTTAAACCGCATATAACGGGTTCATGTTTTACGGAAGCGCGCCATGAAATAAATGATTAATATAATCTCACTTATTGATTACGGATTTCATGTCAGATTTTATAAAAATTAAGCTAGAAGTGGTTCCGCATATCCACAATACTGTATTTTATGACAACAAGATGCACTCATTGTTGAGAATAACCTCCAGCATTTCATTTGATGCGATATTACTACTGCAAAATTAAATTTTCCTGTGATGTCAGAGAAAAATAACCACCAAAAATAGGCGTGCGTATACATCGACGAGTATATAGCTGGTTGCAATTAATTCTCGCCGTTGTTATTCTTAAAATGCCCCCCTAATCGGACAATTTACGCTTACGCGAAAGGTCATGAAAAAAAAAAAACGAAACCTATAACGCGATGGACGACTAGGCCGCCTATTATCCTAATGACATTTAATATATTTTACGGGCATTAACACCCGTCTTACAGACCTAATGATATGTCAGCTCGTGCCATATACACTTTTTAAATATAATAGAGTAGTAAACGTAGATACTTAAGGCGATGAGGTCACGATACTCGTCGTAAAATATTAAGTAATACATATTTCACTATTAGCACGAACGTAATGGCGGTACGGAACACCTACGACCATAAATTGGTGAAGATCGGGCCCGTCGAAATCTGCCGTGAAGTCAAGGATATATTCTAACAATTTAAGATGGTTAATCTGACGAAATGTCCAAAACTGGTGTTGATAAAAAAAAAAAAAACAGTTTTGCTTCTTATTTATTCTTTTCTTGATTATTTCTGCAAAACGAAATTATCAATTATCAAACACGATTACGAATAATAATCGAAGAATAAAATGACTACGGCAAATAAACATCATAATTCATTGACACTCGTTCGATGAAAGTCTTTGTCCTTCGAGCGAAACTTTGATCCTAGCGTCGTTGGCGGACAGAGTGGATGGTTGATCCGATCCGAGAATTTTTGCCATGGCGGCCACTAATTTCACAATATCTATATTTAGTGTTTGTCGAAATTTGTCATATAATGATGCTTAGTACGCCTTCGTTATTGTTCTTCCTTCTTCAAAGTAGTCGATTAACACAAGCCGAAAAAAATAGCCGCCATCGTTTCCCGATCGGTGAAACGGTCTACCTTTTTCGTCATTTTTTCAAAATTCCGGCTTATTTCGTGAAAAACTTCCTTTGGAAATGCTCATTCGGATGCGTTTTTAGTTTTTTTTTCTTCACGTCCGAATTTTCAGACAATATACTAAGAACATACGTCTTCGAGATACCCGCAACGAGGATCGGCAATCGAAGATGAGGATCGACGCATCCTCGAAATAGCTGCGCGATGCGGAGTGTGCCGATACTTTTGCGATTTTTACCTAAATATGCGGAAGAAGGTGACAATGTAAGGCAACCGCTGTGCATCTTTAGGAGGGCTTTCTCTTTTTTAAAACAGACATTTTACGCAAAATTAAATCGACGAAATCTACAAAATTTATCAAAATATAAAGATATTGAAAAAATTGCAATTTCATGAAAGAATCATTACGAAAATTTGCGTTCACGTCCATATCTTCTGTAGAAGCAGTTGCGCAAATTTGTTCGACAAGAAACAAGATGTTCTCTATTTGATAGATACGTGTGTGCGAAGATTTACATTTTTATCTATTTACAGCTTTGCGATATCACTTTGAAAGTTGGCTTGGAGACTTTCAAAGCTCACAGGGTCATTCTAGCTTCAGTTAGTCCGTATTTCTTTGCGATGTTTAATGGTAATTACCTTCAACATTTTCCTCCGAGATACAAATAAATTTCTAAAAGAATTCTCCCTTTGTATTAGGCGACATGAAAGAGCATTCCAGTACAGAAATAATACTGCACGACATCGATCCTACGGCTATCGAACTATTGCTAGATTATTCATATACCGGTCAGATAATGATCACCGCTGATAACGTTCAGGTGTTGTTACCTGCCAGCTCCTTGCTGCAAATGCAAGAGGTTAGAGAAGCCTGCTGCAAATTCCTTATGAAGCAGTTGCATCCAACGAACTGTCTGGGGATCAGGAGCTTCGCCGGTAAATCAAAAATTTGATCTATTCCACGAAGTAAAAGGATAAGCAAATACATTTTTCGATCTTAGATACTCATTCCTGCAAAGAGCTGCTGGTTAAGTCCCATTGTTTCGCCTTGCAAAATTTTCAACAGGTCGTCGGTACGGAGGAGTTCCTCCTGCTACCTTTCAACGAGGTTTGTTACGTTCGATGTTTCGATGTTGATGGCGGGAAATTTCTATTACGATTCGTTTTTGTTAAGGTAGAAGAGCTCATTTCCAATAGCCAATTGAATATTTCCTCGGAGGAGGATGTTTTCACCGCCGTTTTAGATTGGGTTAAGCACGATTTGACTAATCGAAGTCAATATATATCCAAGGTAAGTAAATATAGAACGTCAACGATAGTAAGAGCAAAGAGTAAGATTGTTTAAATAAAGGATAGTTTTTGAAATTCATACATTGAGGTATTAATAAATCGATTTACATCATTTTATTTTTTTTTCTTTCGTTGACTTTGTTAAATTTTGAAAGGTAAAATACAGGGTACTAAATTTAGAAATAAACGTTACATTCATCCCTCTGTTTTGTGTTGAAACTTTACTGGCTTGAATTACTGGCTTGAAAATAGCGCGAAAATAGGTTATTGTTTGAGATCTCCTTAAAAGCACTTTGATTCTAACAAACAAAATATATTTTCAACATTTATGGCATACGATGTACAATTTTTTAAAAATATACAAGAAATTCTTCAACGTAAAAATTATTGAAAGTTAACATAGATTCTTTCACATTTATGTTACGTTATATTCTATTTTATTGTACACAAATAAACATTAAAATTCCTTAAAACCAAACAGAAATAAACATGTTACAACATTCGTACATCACAACGTATAAAAATTAAAGTAACAGAAAGTATAGATACGGTTCTTCCTTTTTTGCGATTTTCGTTCGTTTCCCGCCATTTTTCAGCTTATGATACACGTCAGACTACCTTTAGTCAACAGAGAGTTTTTGATGACGCGCGTGGATAACGAACAGTTGGTTCGCGAGGACAGCCAATGCAGAGAACTTCTTCTTGAAGCCATGAGATACCATCTAGCACCCGAGAGACGATGCGCTTTGGCTACCCCGAGGACGACGGAACGTAAACCCAAGGGAGCTGAACCGTACCTGTTCGCCATCGGTAAGACTTGCTTTACCGGAAGATCTTGATCTTTTCCATAATCACTTCGGGTAGCACGAAATACAGCAGCACTCCTAACGTGATTAGTAAAACGATGATACAGGTTACTACAACGCACGAGCACATTTTTTTTTCTCTAATTTGGCGTTGAATTCTCGCAATGGATAAGCGATTAAACGACGATCGCGTGGGATTCCGTTTATTGCACTTTAATGTCGTGTAGTATTCAAGAAGATTAAGTTTCACGTTGAAGTCGTGGAACTCTAATACGATTGCCCCGATTCGCCTAAACGGATTAAAGCGATTTAAACACTAAGACTATACTCCCTGATAAGTTGACTTGTAAAAAAAAGATGAAATTGGCGCCTTTTCTGCGCGTTGAAACAACAAAAATAAAAGGCTAAATAGCATAAAAACGTATGGATAATGTAAGAAAACAAACGTTTATAAAAGTGAAAATAGGACAAACATCTGTCTGTTTCCGAACAAAAAAGAAAAAGGAATACGTAAATTTCTTATAGCTTGCAAAGACAAAAAGAAATAGGTGATACACGAAAACATTTTTTCTTAATCTTGCTTTGATAAGCAACCATACACTGTGCGAATAGTCGAAGGTTTTTCTTGGTTAATTTTCCTTATTTCGAAATGTTGACTACGTTGCTTAAACTTGGGGTAAGACATACAGGGAGTTATAAAAGTTAAAACGTGAAGTCAAATTCTTCACAATCAAACTACTCTTGTTATTAATTTGTATTTTCAAATGTTGTCTTGCATGAAGTACCTTGATCCTGCCCTGCTGAAAAGTTTAATTCTCGTGTCAGGTGGCGGATCTCTATTCGCTATCCATTCCGAATGCGAAGTTTACAATCCGAGAACAGACACCTGGTCAGCAATAGCTGCCATGCAATGGAGAAGATCCAGGTCGGGTGTTACCGGCCTTAGGAGGCTTTTATACGTCGTAGGTGGCTACGACGGAGCTTCGGATCTCGCAACAGCCGAATGTTATAACCCCCTTGTGAATTCGTGGACGTCAATAATGCCGATGGGCACTAAAAGGTCCTGTTTAGGTACCGACAAAGAAGCAGAGTGTTAGCATTCGATTTCGATTAATTTTTTTTTCTTTGGAAAGGGATCTGTTCCTTCGACGGATTGATCTACGTCTGTGGCGGATACGACGGCGCATCTTGTTTGAGCAGCATGGAAAGATTCGATCCGCTAACTGGAGTTTGGTGCAGCTGTCCTGCGATGAGTACAAGAAGACGGTATTGCAGGGTCGCTGTGGTAGAAAACTGTGTTTATGCCCTCGGTGGTTTCGATTCCACCAATTATCAAGCTTCCGTCGAAAGGTAGGATCAATAAACGATCAATAATAATCGGGAAATATCGAATTTTAAATGCCCCAGATTCGACCCACGCGTTGGTAGTTGGTCCCCAGTACCTTCCATGTCTTCCAGGAGGAGTAGTTGCGGTGTCGCAGCACTTAATGGACAGCTATACTGCATCGGGGGTATTTTCTATACCATTAAACTAAATTCCCATTAAGATTCTTTTTTATTTCGAACAGGAAATGATGGCACCATGTGCATGTCGAGCGGGGAGCGCTTTAACATCCGAAGAAACGCCTGGGAACCCATCCCATCTATGCACAACAGACGCTCGACCCACGAAGTGGTTGCAATCGACGGTTGTTTATACGCTTTAGGTGGGAATGATGGATCCTCATCGTTAAATTCCGTCGAAAAATACGATCCCAAGATCAATAAATGGCTGGTGGTGTCCTCTATGGTCACCAGAAGGAGTTCGGTCGGTGCAGCTATCTTAGATTGCATCAATATCGAGCATGTATTGAGAAGAACGAAAAGTTGACGTTACTAAGATTATTTTAGGCTTGCTTAAAAATGGTTCTTCGATATTTTCTTTAACGAATTAAAGACGGCTATGGTAAATATTGATGTTATGCTTGTTAAAATAAATGCTATACAAGAAGATAGAGAAAAAGAAGATAAGTAAGTGAGCTTTTTGATAATGATAACATTTTTGACAATACTATTTTACACATTTTAAATATTTTCTAATCTTTAACTAAAATAATACGAATTTATACTTTAACTAATGATTATCAACTATTTTTCCATTGCATATTAAGAAGTATGCAAACATTGTATCACTTACACTATTGCAATACGATATTTTTGTACAACAAATGATTTTAAAGAGACAGGGAATTGATATTTATCCCAACAAACGTTATTATATGATAATTTAGGTAAATTTACACGTTTTAAAATTTTTATAAAGGCGTTCTGTGATAATCTTGAAATTTTATTATTTAATTACAGTTCACTAAGCTTTCTCGGTTTACGATCATCACTATATGATCCAATTTAATTCTTAGACGAAGAAAAACATAATTATTAGAAAATAAAGACAGTATTACTGAGATGTTACGTAATAGCAATCTTACTAGTCACCTACTGTTAGATTATAGTAAATATCGAATAAATATCGCTTTTTAGAAATTAGTGCAGGGTATCGTTACATTTGATTGGTAAAAAGACTAACCCCCACTTCGTTACTTATTTGTTTCATATATTTACCATTTTCTTTCAAATAGCTTTAATATTTGATGTGTGTACAAATACTTGGTCTGCCTATATAACAAAAGCACTGCCAATTATTATCGACGTTTATATGGTGAAGTTTTATTCTATGTACTTTGATTGTACGATACTTTTATTGTATTTTAAACGAATGATTTAGTAAAATTTTGCTTAAGAAAGCGTGTCTTATTGTTCTTAATTTCCTTCTCAGCTGGAAAATTCACATTTTTCTATGTAAAGAAAATATGTTTCTGGCTGTTCAGTAATTTTGGCGTATGCTATATACACAGTGCAATTAAGAATTGTTTTCAAAATCAACCAGACACGAGCAAATGTTAAATTATATCAAAGTTTATTCTGTATTCTGTATTGAAATTGTAACGCCTGATTTTTGATATACGTACAAAATTTCCTTAAAAAAAAAAAAAAACACAAAAAAAATAGTAATTTCAAAGTTTGAAAAGATATAAGACTGTAGCCTAATTTCACGCGCATGTCAATGAGATGTACAAAGACCGGCGATTCTAGTCGGGATTAGCCATTTTTCATCACGTTTTCGTTTGAATATTAAACTTTATTTTAATAGTCGGAGGTATTCTTTTAAAAAACCCTCGAAAATGGCACAAAGCAAACTAAATGATCTTGCCGGAAAATTTGGTAAAGGTGGACCGCCTGGTTTAAATTTAGGACTTAAAATATTAGCCGCTGGAGGGTTAGCTGCATACGGTATTGCACAATCGTTGTATACAGGTTAGTATCTAACGTATCTCCATCTATAAATTATTCAAATTTACAATAAATACTCGAAAGATATATTGAACTTAACTTTGAGGTTATACTTATTATACATTTTATTTACAGTTGAAGGTGGCCACAGAGCGATTATTTTCAATAGAATAGGAGGCATACAGAATGAAATCTACACAGAAGGATTGCATTTTCGAGTACCCTGGTTTCAATATCCTATTATCTATGATATTCGGTATACATTCATATTGCGAAAGTTAAAAGCTAAACTTAATCGTTTCCTGCAATTATTTCAGCTCGCGACCTAGAAAATTATCCTCACCAACAGGTTCTAAGGATTTACAAATGGTTAACATCTCCCTCCGCGTGTTATCCAGACCAGACGCTCAACAACTTCCCGATATGTACAGACAGCTTGGTTTAGATTACGATGAGAAAGTTTTGCCTTCGATCTGCAACGAAGTACTGAAATCTGTCGTTGCTAAGTTTAACGCAGCCCAATTGATTACGCAACGTCAACAAGTAGGTCAATTCTAGAATTAAATTGTTCATTAACATATAATTTCGTTCGATAGGTGTCCTTGTTGGTTAGGCGAGAGCTAGTAGAACGCGCGAAGGATTTCAATATAATCTTAGATGATGTTTCAATCACGGAATTATCTTTTGGAAAAGAATATACAGCTGCCGTTGAAGCAAAACAAGTTGCCCAGCAAGAAGCTCAAAGGGCCGCATTTATCGTTGAGAGGGCGAAGCAGGAGAGACAGCAGAAGATCGTGCAAGCTGAAGGTGAAGCTGAAGCAGCTAAAATGTTAGGCGAGGCTATCGGACAGAATCCCGGTTATCTGAAATTAAGAAAGATCCGTGCCGCCCAAAATATTTCACGAACGGTAGCTACTAAGTTTTATTTTGTATAAGGGGTTTCTTTAAAGAGGTTTTTTTTTGTTTCTTAGATCGCCAATTCGCAGAACAGGGTATATCTTAGTGGCAATAGTCTTATGTTGAACATTCAAGATAAAGAGTTCGACGAGCAGTCCGACAAGCTTAAAAGTAAGAAGTGAGTTACGAAGCAATTTTCTCATCGAATAAAAGCGCATGGAAGCAAAATGCGTAGGCAAATTCATACTGTTTTTTTCTTTACTTGCATAGCTGAATTTGTCTTGCAGTTGCTTCATTAGTAGTAACATTTGTATATAAAACTGAACAAGTTCACTATGATTGAATCAGACCAATATAATTGACTGATTTTTTGTGCATTTCTGGCTAATTTACATGAAAGCACAATTATATATAAGATATTTCGAAATCAAACCATGAAACTTTGTATTGCCTTACGTTACGTATGAATGTTATTGGATTGTATGGAAAAATAATAAAATTGTTCTTCATTTTCTATCTTGTTTTCTTTTTTTTTTCATAATTTGTGTTTTAAAAAATTCTATTTATTTTAGAGTACGAAGAAAAATAATGCTTTTTATCGTGAATTTCAGGTAGCGACTATCCGTTAGTCTTCTATCAAGCAAGCATTGTCCACCAACAACCACAACAAACTAGGCGGAAAGGTGTACTAAATTCTGCTTTAGAAATAGGTAGTTACTTAGTGGGAAACAATTAAAAGTTTTGAAATGGAAAATGTATTTTCAATTGCGCATTTAAGGAGATGCATTTTTTAATTATACACATATATCTATATAGTGAGATTATATTGTTTCTAAAAAAAGGAAGAAATTGAGTATTATTTTTCTTACTAACCATATAAAGTAATACAGCAAACAAAATCTAATAATCTTGATTGAAGGTGCCTAAAATAACTTTCCTCTCGTTACTTGCGCTGTGCATGATTCTATCAACAGCAATTCCTATACTTGTCTAAGATGTAAGAAGTTTTAATTGTATGAATTTCGTATTTGAATCTCGCGCTGACCAACATAGCTTTGTGGCGAAAATTGTAAACAATGTTGTCTGCTGGAGCACCATCTTTATGTGAAATATGATTCTAGTGTTGTCTCTATAGTTAGCGTAAGATGGATCTGTTACGCTTATACCCTATGATCGATTATTGTTATGTGCTAATGTATATTTTATTAAATAAGTAAATAAATATATTTCACAGAACAAACTGGAAATAAAGTAAATGCTGAATTGTAATTTAAAATTAATGCGAGTTATGATTTGGCTTTAAAAAAGTAGTTGTGTTGTTTAGGATAATAGTTCGTCATTGCTGCTTGAAAACCAATCTTACTTCCGCTCGCATACATGATTTGTTTACGTTATGATGCTATTGTAACATACATAACTACGAGGAAGATGGGATTTGCCGTAACGCTTACACAATAACTAGATTTCTTGCGGGATAATAGACAACTACTAGCATATACAGTCGATTTGAAGAGTTCTTGAACAGCGAATATAATGTCCGAATAATTAAACGATTAATTAAGAAAACGAGAAGTTGTTTCAGCAGGATTCATTCTTAATTTATCTCCGCTAAAAATACATATTATTAGGGATTATAGTATTGGTAGGACGGGGTGGTATCTTCATATAATATGTATTTCCCATAGTCCTTAACGAATTATGTTTGAGAACTTGTCGTGTGTATCCAGATAGGATTGATTTAGGTACCATTGCTGAGCATCATGCCGGCAATAATTATAGCAGAAACTCCGCACCACACAACTTTAATTAAACAATCCGGAACGACCGTTTCGAGGATACAAAGAGCCCCATTCTCAACCGGTAACCAAATAATTTGATCGTCGCGAATTATTTAATTAAACTTGTGTGGTCCAGAGGTTGCTGATACTTTTATATTGCTAATCATTATTTCTTCTTTTTCTCCGCACATATGCCGTCTTCATCATCAGTAGATTTTCCTTGAAGATCCTTCTTGGTCCTGTATTGTCGGCAGGGATCCCTTCGTCTCCATAAAGAGAAGCCTAGTCTGCAGCCATGCTTGCGAGTCCGAGGGTAGTTAATGGCAATTTCTTCCTTCTTCTTATTATTATTAAGAATAACACCTTTCAAATGTAAGAATTTAATGGCGGTTCGATATTCAATTTTTTTTGGCCACTAAACGATAATTGAGCAATACTAGCGAGTAGAATTAAATAAAAAAAAATAAATTTAAAATACGGATTAAAGAGAACAACTAGTCGAACTTTTAATTCTATGTCAGGGACAATAAATAATGCAATTACAACCATACTGTATTTTAAGAGGAGAGCACGTTTAAATTATACGATTCAGGTTCATGCCCTACTTTGTCGATTGGGTTATTTTGGTAAACGAATCGTCATCCTTTATTCTATTTTTCTCCGTTTTTTTTTTCTGTTTCTTCTTGTTATTCATCTCCGATGTTACATTATTATTCTCGCGGGTATTCTTCTTTTTTTTTTGGTCTCTTTTCCGCTCTTCTTCGCTCGACTACTACATTTTGCATGAAAGAAGAAGAAAAAGAAGCTGCGCCACGCTGCTCTCCAGCATAGCGGGAGAGGGACGAGATGTCGAAATGTGCTCGAAAAATTAAAATAATCGGGTCATGTTTATTTCATTAGGTCAGATGGTCACAAGTCCAAATACTTCTGCTTGCTTCTCCCCGATATGGTTATTTATGCTCCGGCTGTTAGTATTACTGTTTTTTATTTCGTTTTCTATTTTTTGCTTCACCATTTGTTCTTAGAACTCGTCGATTTCGTTCGGAAAAACGATTGGTGTAACGGTAAGAAGTTCGAAAGTATTTGAATTACGACTACCAGTAAATGATGAAGCACCAATGGAATATCCTCTCAAAAACAAACGTATTATCTGCTAAAAATTGACAAATTTGAACGAATTTGCGTGGAAATAACAGCAATTAACCGAATAGAGATTTAGTAACGACGATGTTGGATAATAAACATAATTTTCATCATACATTCGACTTGGGCTTTTCGAAGTGCTGCTTTGGGTCCCAGTGGTTCCGTTTTAGGATGGATATTGAAATCAACGGTATAAAAGAACAAGGCTTAACATTTTTATCATTCCAATTTTCAAAATGTTCAATAAAACTGCTTCGCTCAAAAGAATTTTCTGCAGTGAAATTGCCAAATGTATGATTTTTTGATTTTTTCAATTCCAAAAAACTACGCGTTCGTTGACGAGCAACAATATCAATGTGTTCCAATGTGTCTTCAGCATCGGTTAAAGCTCCTATCCAATCTTCCATAATTTTAATTCAACCGAATTCTTACAGGCAATAACAAACTTACTGACGAGACGAGGCATTTTAATGTTACGCTGGGTGTAACCAGTTTCCGTTTGCGGACATTACATGTCAATTGTGTGGTTTTAATATTAAAATACATCAAATAAATAGATAATAAATAAAATAATAAATAAACATATTAAATAGAATCACACGTTAAGTGTAATAGCACTTTTTGATATTCCCGATGCGTTATATGTGACATCTAGTAACATAATTCGTTTCGCCTTCTAGCTTTGCGGCAGTACGGCGATCGCATCCTCTCAATGAATGCCAATCCGAATCACACGCTTTATTAGGACGGAATCGGTATCGCGGCGTCTCAATCATTTCCACAAAACGATTGGTGAATAGGCGTGGACGCTGCAATGTCAAAACGACTAGACTTCCTGGATCTTTAGGTTTGCGCTATCGATTTGTCATCCATATACGTTGTAGCAGATCTCATCTATCAATTGGCAATTTGCATTCGCGTCGGTGAGGACCACCGGACTGATGCGTTACGAGGAATATCTTTTAAGTTTTCCTTTAGAAAAACGACGAAAGAAAAAACCTTCTTGTGAATGTACTATATTAAGATTTATATACTTTTACATGTACCTCCAAAGTATGGTGTTCGATGGCTTCAAGAGCTTTCTGAAATGATGAAAACAATGATGAACAATGAGCCGCCAATGATTTTATTGGCGGCTGCTTCTGGATTTATAATTCAACATTAAATGTTCTTCGATCCTTCAAAGCAATGTTTGCGACATGGTGCTTCGTGACTAAATAACGATGTTCATCGAGGAACACCCGAACAGTTGATTGTCGCTTAGTTTCTGGTCTCTATCAATGTATCCGAGTCCCATCGCCTGTCGAATTTTTTAAACATTCTGTATACCATATTGGCGCGGCCCATTTTTTTTGGGTCTTTTTTGCGTACTTGATAAATACGGTAAATACCGGATAACCATTCGGATTATGTATTTTTCGCTAAGAAAAATATTTAACAAACCTGCCTTTTGCAAATCAAACGGTCGCTGTAGTTTAGAAGGATACATTGCTAGGATTTCTCTTGACATTTTTCAAATCGTGCTGTTTGGCATTCACAGTCGTTTTGATATTGTCAATAAGAATATCTACATTTAGATATTCTAATCGATAAAATTGACGAAATAAGCGCTATATCGACCTCTACAGAGTAGGAGACAATTAAATATTCCAAATTTTGCAAGGGTAACAGGCTTCGGCTAATTATGCAAATTAACTAAATGAATAATTAATACGAACACGGCTTTCCTACTATCGACTACAAGCGGTCGCAAAGCTGTGCCGATGAGCGTAACTAACTATGCATTTAGTTTTGATATTGCCTTAACGATATCGCTAGCCCTTGGCCCTCTTAATCTCAAGAGGTCACTTTTTCTACTTTCAAATTTGGTACGTCTTCGTTTTACAAAGGCTTAATCCTGAATCTATTGTCGTGCGAAATCTTCGTAGAGTAGCGGTAATAATGTCTATCGCATTCGTAATGCCATATTTATTCTTGTCAGCAGATCTATATTTTTTTTAATTCAACTCGTTAAACACTTGTGATAGTGATTGTTACGACGAAACCTTTATTTTAAGTAGGAACTTCTATTTCTCGGTAGCAGGTTCGTTAAAACTAAAGATCACTTAATGTGCAACGCTTTATTATCTAATAGTCGTACAACAACGTTCTTTACAGTTTACATCTTATTGCTGTCTTATTTTATAATTGGTATCTTTTATTAGCAACTAGGATCCAAAATTACGTTAATAACTTAAAATATGAGCCTTACTTTGTGACAAGCCCATACAACAGCAAATTTGTACAGTTCGCGACAAGCCTTATAAATACAACAATTCGTCAACCGGATCCCTTGACGCTCGCCTAAACATTCGCCAAAACGTAGGATCAAACGTTAAAGCGTATTGAGAATTCGCTGCAATCCATTTACGTTCGTCTCTATCACAATAACCTAGTTTTATGCGAGGAAAACAAACAAAACGAAGCGTAAACACACGGCAAAAAGGAAGCGGAAAGGAAAAAACGACAACCACGAACGACAACATGAAAACTCTTGAATAATCGATTGGGGTGGGAAGGCAATCATTGATGATGTCGTCGGATCCATATCCGTTTGAATATACAAGAGCGTTCCTTGCTGCATAATGCGCTGCGTATACCGGTCAGAAATAGGAATAGAGAAGGTCCGGCGACCTTGAATCTCCGTTTCCTCCCTTGAAGTATGCGTGATGTTTATATGAATCGGATCTTCGAACATACATATATGTACTTACATATGCTTACATAGAGAGCGTGTTGTATGCTGTATGCGGCATAATTACCATTACGAATGGATACGGGAAGCCATGTAATTCCTGGATGATGTAGGGATCCATCTTACGTTTCTGGTCTGCTAGGTAGATTCCTCCGGTTTCCGCATAGATCGTAATAAGCGTCTTCCACTTAATGTTTTAATGTAATATCCTACATCTTCGATTTTTGGAACTTGCAACGTATCTGCGATAAGTTTTCTTATAACTGTTGTAAATATGTTGATTCTTCACAAATTTCAATAAAATTTAACAAAGATAACAAAGAAAGATAACGAGAACGTACCTCAATGTCAAGTACGATGAAGTACGTTTATTTAAATGATTTAAATGCGAAACTCCTCAAAGTAATAGTCAAATTAAATTAAAAAAAAAAAAAAACGTAATATTTTTGACGACGCCTAATTAAGGACGTTTATTAGTTACTTTTCCCGAACTTTCTCGTAATGATTCCTTTTAAATCTGCGACATTTCTGGAAGGTGTATTGTAGATTAGACATTTTCATTATTCCCAAAGGAAGTAGTTCAAAGAACTAACATCACGAGGATGAGTGATGTAAGTTCCCTCTCTCTAAGTTCACTCTTCATTATCTCGAAAACAACTTGTTCAGATGATCGTTTATTATGTTACTGTTACGGGCAGGGGCGCACGGTAGTGTTCGAAGGGGAAAATTTCCAAAAAATAAAGTTCCTCCAATGGCAATGTTCCGGATATGTTTTCTTCCCTAAGTACGTTGTTCTTTCAAACAATGGTACATTGTACCTAGTGATGGGAAGAGAGACCAAATGATGGGATATGGGAGATGGAAGGCGAGCGGTTAAATTATTGCGCTGTAATAAATAAAATGTTTCTGGGACGTTTTAATCAGCAGATGAAGGAGGTTCATTACATCCAAGAACACTTCCGTGACAAGAACAACATTGTACTGTACATTGATAATAATGCTTTCAGAATTTCAAAATCATCATTCGTTCTCGAGATATCGCGCCGAAATCTTAACGTTTATATTTTGGATCGCGTTTAAAACAAATTGTTGTTTGATACAACAACAATGTTTCCAGATGTACGTCGATTAACGGCGTTTTAAATCAATTAATATAAATATGTGTAGCCATTTTAAAATACAAACGTATTTTGAATAACCTTGACGAACAGCCTATAATAAAAAGAATTAAACGAAGTGATGGATTGCAACTGGTAAAACATTTCAAATACAATCAAAAGAAAACACTCGGTTTTCGGATGTCGCATCAACATGCTCTTCAATCGTGATGCTCTTCATCACCTGCGTCACACTCGATTTGTGCCTAAGTAGGACCTTCGACCGACGGCGAATATTACGGCAGATATGAGACACATGTTCGCTCTGCAATGAATCCTAAGTAGGCTGTCCGAAACCGTTGAAAAATCGCTTTGCACCGAAAAGCAAATCGCGTCCAAATTACCGTGAATATCGGCGCGGAGTCGAGGAAGATTTATCCTCCACTTTGCTGCAGATGTAATGCATTATTTATGGATCGGAATTAGTCAATTTCGTTTCGATGTCGTCTCGATTTTTCCCCAACAACAAAATGAAACGTTAAAAGCGATACGAGGGGGGAAAGTAATTATTCCGGTTTGACCGTAAATCGTTTCGGCAAATCGGATCCTGTCCTGTTACCGTTTTAATAATGTAATTTAGACTATTCATAATGTATGTGTGTCGTCTCCTGGACCGGGCAACCAATTTGTGAACCAAAAATCTCCAAACGCGTGCATCCTTCTTACATTTTTATTATAGACGTCGCTATATTCAAGGTGAAGGTGATGGCAAGGTTAAAAAAAATTTTTTGACTGGTCTACCATTCTGTCTGACGACGATTGCGAATCGGAATTTGCTAATTTTTTTTTTACCAACGAACGGACGGCTCAATCGGACACAATACGTGGATTTAATTTATTTTGTGACGTTTCGTCGTGTTATTTTCGCCGACATTCTCAAGCTCTCAGTTTCTCAACGCTTTAATATTGTATTAAGTAAAGAAGATTACGACTTAGTATAATAATGAAAGCAGCCTTGAGAATATGGACGATGAAAAATAGCAAAATTAAATAAATATGTAGAAGGATAGGGTATTTTTTTTTTTTTTACCAAAAGCCAGAAAACCAAAGAAAATAAAACTTATAATGAAAATTACAAATTTACAAAAAAAAACAAACCATTTTAGAAGCTCATGGAACCTGCTTCGAAAATACATCTTTCGATTAGCGAAATATATACACATATACGAAACTCCTTTATGTAGCTCCGATATGTAGTAAATAAAAATCGTCGCTTCCTTACAAATTTCGTAAATATGCACCTTCAGCTCTGATTACTCATTTTACATCTTTCTGCCAACTACATTTACCAATTTTTTGAAATATACATCACGCTACATGCGAAAAAACGTATAGCCTCGGCTATAAATGAACGGTACTTAAGGTGCAAAGATATCCCAAAAGGTAAAAACTATGTTTTCATGCTTGCTATTATTGTTATCGGACTTAGTACTTCTCCATTAGCCCGCTTACACAATTTAAACAGAAAAAATTAGATAGACGTCAAACGATGTTGTATTTGATGGAAAATACCTGGTATGAAGTAAAAACTTTGAAAGAAAATAAATGCATCCTTTAAAAAAAAGAAATGTATTTATTTATACAAATGTCTATATCTGAAAAAAAAAAACTATTAGTGATGGGATGAGGTGTTGTTCATGGAAATTGGTAGAAGCTAAGAGAAAGCTGTTGCTTTCCATTTAACGCTAGTTAAACCAAAAACGTCTGTCTAAAGTATTTTTTAATATTTCCCCATTATAATTTCATAGATATTAACACAAGTAGAGTCGAATGGTATCACGTTCATTTTATTCAGTAATTTTCTAGAATGATACAAGTAAATAATAATTCGATACCGAAATCATTCTTTCGAAACCAATGAGAACCGACGTGCCATCCTTTAAATAAGTCGCTTATGCAAAGCGGATCCGAGCCGAAGCATCTCGGATGCGTATTAGAAACACAAATTCAACATGCCCTAATTGAATATGCATCCACTTTTGTTCCGTATAAAACGTCTCGTCCGCGCTGGATAGAATGCAGACGTTCGGGTGTTAAGCTGCGTGCTTAAAAGAGCCTAAAACTCCTCCATACCCAGTCATTCAAGAACCTATTTTGTTCGTTTCCTCCATCCTTCCTATTATATCATCGAAGATGTTCGAATACTTGTTCTTAACGCAACTATATCTCATTATCCTGGCACCGCTAGCGATCGTCGTCTTCCTCGTTGTGAGGAGTACGAAGAAGATGGTCGATCGGGACGAAACGGAAGCAGGTGATCCGCTGAAAGATCCTCCGCAGCCCGTCAGATTACCGTTGATTGGGCATCTCCATCTGTTGGCTGGATATGAGGTTCCATACCAGGCATTCGCCGTTTTGCGGAGAAGATTCGGAGATGTTGTCGAGCTAAAATTGGGCAACGTGAGGAGTTTGGTGGTGTCTGGTCACAAGAATATCCGCGAGATTTTGGTTACTAAAGGGCATCATTTTGATAGCAGGCCGAATTTTGAACGGTACAGGATGCTGTTCTCTGGCGATAAGGAGAATTGTAAGTATTAACTTATTGAAGTCTTCTACCGTTTTGTTGACGTATTGCTAGATAAACTAGGCAAATATTGAGCGAAAAGAATGATCCTTTCCTTCCTGTAAAAACAATATCATTCGTAATTTTTTGATTAAAAAAGTAATTTTTAAGATAAGAAGCATCCATAAAATGGCAAAAAAATTGTCACAAAAATAGAATTACATCAGCCCAAACATCCCAATAATATACTCGATCTGTTGCAGCCCTCGCTTTTTGCAACTGGTCCGATCGCCACAGGTTCAAACGCGACATGCTAAAGATGCACACCTTTCCAAGAGCATTCACCGCAAAATTCAACTCTCTAGAGCACATAATCAGCAACGAAGCGAACACCTTAGTCTCCAGCATCGAAGGCGTCGTCAAGATCAAGCCTTTCCTTTTAGAAACCATAGGTAACATCTTCGTTGAGCATTTCTGTTCGAAAACCTTCAATCGAGACGCGGAATTCACTAAAATGGTCTCGAACTTCGACGAGATCTTCTACGAAGTCAATCAGGGGTACGCCGCTGATTTCCTACCCTTCCTACTGCAATTCCACGCTAGTCATTTAGAGAAAATCAACGGGCTAGCGCACGAAATTAGAGCCTTCGTTTTGAAGCGAATAGTTGGCGATAGATTAGAGACCCTGACCATGGACGACGAGCCCCAAGATTACGTCGAAAGTCTCATTAAGCAGGTGAAATATGGAGGGGAACCGTCGTTGTCGTGGAATACGGCTTTATTCGCGTTGGAAGATATCATCGGAGGGCATTCGGCTGTTGCAAATTTCTTGGTGAAGGCGTTAGCATTCCTGGTCAGAGAGCCCGAGGTTCAGAAACGGATACAGGATGAAATTGATTCGGTGACGCATCTTGGGGATAACACCTGGAGGAAAGTTGGAATCTCCGATCGAAGTCTGATGCCATACACCGAAGGAAGTATTTTCGAAGCGATCAGGATGATCGCCTCCGCCATTGTTCCGAGAGTATCCAATCAAGATAGTTCTGTAAACGGTAGGTTCCATTTAACTTACTACTATTTTACTAAGGCGTTAATTGTTATTATATCTTTTATATGCAAAAACCGCATATTGTACTATACCTCCCTTTCTTTTTGCCTTTTACAGGTTACAAAATCAAGAAAGATACTTTAATCTTTCTAGATAACTACGACTTAAGTATGTCAGAAGAATTCTGGATCGACCCACATCGTTTCAACCCGGAGAGATTCCTCGTGAACAACCGTTTCGTCAAACCAGAGCATTTTCTACCATTTGGGGGCGGTAGAAGGGGTTGTATGGGTTACAAAATGGTTCAATTGGTAGGATTTGGATTGTTGAGCACAATCTTGCAGCGTTTCACCGTATTACCCGTGAACGTTGAAAGTTACAAGGTGCCCGTGGGATCGCTAGCGCTACCAGCCGATACATTTTCTTTTAATTTTGACCCAAGGCACATTGGAACTATTATTTAGTTCAAAACTACCGGGATGCTCTATGAAAGCGTTGCTCGAAGTTACTTTTAGACGATTGCACCGTTAAATATTAGGTAATATTTCTTCTTCTATTTATTGTATTTCATTTGTATTCTGTGTATATATTTATTTCGAAACCAGATCGTCTCTTGTATATAAGGAAAGTATTTTCTTTTTAGAAATGTACGTGTTAATATAGTATTAATTATCGTCTTTTTTCATACATACGTTGTATACGTAGATTGTGTAGATATATTATTTGATGATTGACTACCGCTGACTGAATAGTTTTACCCTTTAATTTTATTAAAAGAAAGAGAAATGAAACATTGTAATTATCAATTGAAAGGAGTATATTAAATACGGTATACATATTGCTATATTTTTATATTCTTTTGATATGAGAGTTGAAATTGTTATCCAGTTAATTGTTAAACCAAAGAGAAATAAATATTTTTGTATATATACATCCAAATGGATTGTTCTTATTTTTTATTTATTTATTATTTAAAACCATTGTGGCCCTTAGAGGTCGACTAAAGCGTTGTTAAAACAGTTCTACATAGCGCTTGGCAAATTCTATGCAACAGACTGAGTATTCGCGGGATCGAGGATCTTCTAAATTGAACACATTGTACGATATTTACTTTTACCGTAGTTTTGGGAAACCACCAGGAAACCTAAGAAGATGTAAAGGTGAATAGAAAGAAAATCGATTTATTGAAGAAATTTTTATATTGCGATGAATATAATTCCTAATCTAACAACCATTGCTGACGAGATGAGCTATCTTTTACAGAAGAAAACAAAAGACGGATGAAACATCAAAATATATAGAACAAGCAACGGCGGAATAATAATAGTTAACAAAATGATTATCCGCATATATGCAGTTTACTATGTTTTGTGGATTACATAAGTAGGGTGAGGACCATCTTCTCTGGATGGCAGGCGCTTATATTTCTTAGCAGACCCTGTGAATAATTCTACCTACGAGTGCCATGAGTATTGACAGCGTTTCTTTATATTCTTGAACATTTCTTATACAAAATCTGCTGGAATAGAGATGTTAGCTTTCACAGCCAGAGTTAGTTAAAATTAAACGCGTTTCCAATTTGGACCGTGTCGCGAAACGTCGAATTTTCGATTAACCACAACGTGGTTAGTTTTAACAAAACTTGCTGTTTAGGTAACCATTTCTAACGTGCAGTCGATACTATCTTTGCTTAAGGATGTGACGTTATTTTCATTTAAAAGCTCAATTTCTTGAAGTGAAACAGTTAATTTCTTGTTTTAACGATTTCTTTGATTCAATCGTATCGATTTTGTTGTTGAAAACGTCAAGTTTTGTTGATATTAGTGTCTAATACTATTCTGAGTTAATTAAATATATATAAAAAAATTCTTCGATAGAAAAGAATATTTCTTTGCTCGTATTGAAAACTATTCTTCATTCCTTCGCACAACGCAGGTTTTGTTGAAGCAACAAATTTTGCTGCAATTATTTCAGCTTAATCCACAGCTCTTAAATAAAATAAGGTGTTATTATTCGAAATTTTTAATTTTAAGACGACATCTATATTTAGAACGTTCGTCTTCTGTTTTTTACTCAAAAATTATTTTATAATTCAAATGTGTTGATATAACGGGGCATAACGATATTGGATATAACTACGTATATGAAAGGGGTGGAAATACTAGAACTAACATTAAGTAAGCTCAATATATATAAGTTAACATCAATTGAATAATACTAAACAATCCGCCAGCAATTCCAAATAGTTTTTCTTGGTTTTGTTGTTGGGCAAACATGTTGTTGGGCAAATGTATTTTCAGGAGCAAAGGAAGAATTGAAAATTAGTGGTCTGCTAACAAAGACGAGTGAAGCTCACACAAACACAAAGATATTGTGACTCATGTTTTCTTTTATTAATATCTCTTCTTGAAATTTAGCGAATTCGTTAAGATACAAATATCTTTTTTTTTAGTAACTATAAAACATACTTATTTACAAAATTTATCGTACGTTGAGCGTCACGTCAGCATATACATAGGTACTATTGTACTTCCTTGCATTATAATGGCTCCATAAGCAGGAAAAGGAAAACAAGGAAATTTCAAAAGTAAATTTATTTCACAATAAATAAATATCTACATATACGAATTTCGAAAAATACACATAATAAAATTCATTTGCAGTAGTATCTCTTTAACAATACAACTTGTAAATTCAATCTAATAAAAAAAATCTAAATCATCAAAAATTATCTGTTTTTATAAATCGTTTACAAATTGGTCTTCTAAATACAGTAACAAAAGATGCCTACTACTTAACATCTACATCTGTCTAAAACGACAAACTAAATGTTACCGATAACATCTGAATTTGTACATTAGGAAGAGTATCAAAACGGAACAACATGTTGTTGTTCCGTTGTTTCCCCTGTTAGTAATCCTCGGTTTTTAATTTTTTCGAATCTCAATAAGATAACATCAACCATTCACGTGAGGTAGAGTTGTTTATTAAGTTAAGACGATGTGCTAAGACTCGTTCGCAATTTCTTTGGTAATTTTTTATTTATACATATTACCATATCGTTAATTATTAAAAAAAAAATAATAATAAAAAAACAGATAATTTTTCGTATATTCCTACTAATTAATATCACAATAGAACCCACTTTCAAGTGTTATTGATTTAACAATATATCGACATTCTACTTGTTACCAGTAGCTATCTACAGAATAGGACTCTATGATAGACGTTTTTAGGAACAGATCCTTCCTAGATTCGAAGCAGAGGAAGATCGGGGCACGTTCAGAAATGAGTATGGTTTGAATTTTTGTCCGAGATTCGCTTGTAACTAAGTAACTACAAAGAATTCGACCTTTGAGACATTTTTTATTTCTTGTAACACTCCAACAAGGCATCCACCAAAGTTTGAGGAAACAGCTCCTATTGCAATTTGATATTTTTCTTTTATTCTTGCGAACTTTTAGAGAATTAACATGAAATTTTTAAACATCCAACCTATTTATTTGAAAATAACCTTAAATTGTTATAAAAAAGTTTCCGAACGCGTCCCGGTCTTCGTAAACGTTATCCTACTTGGAGAAGATCATTTTGTTATCTAAATTTCACGCCGATTGTTTAAAATTACCTAAATTCCGCTCCCTCGTCCCAATTACGTCACTTGTATGGTGTACACGTTCGATCTTCCTAACCTATTCTGTTCCAAATCCTCTTCACTCGCAGAAAATCCTTTATTCTCGATTCCAAACAGGGTCTTCTTGCGCATATGATCTTCGATCTCTTCTAGAGTCTTGTTCTTGGTCTCTGGGAGGATGAACTTCGAAAACAGCAAGGCCATTATGGAAGCAGTTAAGAACACTCCACAAGTACCGCTGAATTTGATGTAATAGATCAGATCGGGATAGAATTTCACGCTGAGGAAGATGAAAATCTGCGCTAAGCAGATGATAACGCCTCCCATCACGGATCTTACGCGGGTTGGGAAGAGTTCGCCTACCAGAATCCATGGGATCGGTAACATTCCAATCATGCTGAAGAAGACGTTGGAAATCACGCAGAGTAAAGGAATCGTCGGCCATATAATATCATGTCGGAAGAAGGCAAAGTACTCGAAGTAAACTACAATGCCCAGCATGCTTAACGACATCCCGCAGCTAGAGATCATGCACAGTAACCTTCTGCCAAATTTATTGATTAGAATTGCCCCGAAAATTGACATTAAGAATCTAATTCCACCGACAATTATCGAAGAAATGTGTTCGTCGAAATCTACTTGAGCGTCTTTGAAGAAGTCGACGGCGTAAAACAGAATAGCGTAAATCCCGGACGTCTCTTGCAAGAAGAAGAACACTACCAAGATGGCGAACGGTTTCAATGTTGTTGCGCTGCAGAAGGTCCCCACGAAGTCTTTCCCGTCCAGGTTATCTCCAGCCAATTTCATAGCTGCGAATTCGTCTTGAGCGACCACTATATTCCTTCTAAACCACGTCAAACTCTTCAGGGCTTCCTCTTTTCGATTGACGTGGTGAAGATAGCTAGGACTCTCTGGGAGTAATTGCAATGTAATCAACGTGAAGAAGCTGAAGGTACAACTGATCAAAGCCACGATTTTCCAGTCTAGAAAGTAGCCTAACGTATACGTTAAGAGGATGCCAAACGATGCCGATACAGGACCTAAAGCTTGGAAGATGCCTCTGGTTTTAGGCGTAGATATTTCAGTGACGTAGGTGTAGCTGGCCGTTGCCATTCCTGCGAAGGGATAAATTACGAATTAAAATAATTTGGCGTTGTAAGCGACAAGAGTTTGATAAATTTTTAAGTATTTTTTTTTTGAGCAATTACCTGATGCAATTCCGGTGATAAGCCTTCCCGTATATAGGACGTCGATATCTTCAGCTAGACCGATGCAAATCCAACCAATCAAGAATGGTATGCTGCTGAATTGCATCGACTTCCTTCTGCCGCACCATTCAGCTAGTATACCAGAGAGAATTGCGCCGATTGGATTGGTAATAGCACCGAAACTTGCTAGAGAAAGAATGGAAAAAACATATTAATAATTTTATCTTTTCTTATGGATTCAGTAGATTTAAGCCAGGGAAAACTTGTTTTCTTGCAGAAGATTTAAGGTGGCCAATTTCTTGGCCTTCGGAAATATGTTTGGCGATTTAAAGTCTAATTCGTAGCGATGATCTCCAAGACTTATTATGCTTATCGATAAGCAGTCATGTAATCTATTGAACTACATATTTATGATAGCCAAAAGGATTAATACTTTTCTAAAGAACTCTCATGTTACGGAGTAAGTAAGTAAAATATAGTGATAGGGTATAGGCGAAAAAATAGTTTCAACTAACATCAATGATTCTAAGATAATTAAGATAAGATAATTAAAACTAAGATAATTAAAAAAGGGAGTCATAAGAACGATTAAAATATACGGCTGCGTCGAGTAAATCATAGTCAACTGTTAAAGAGAAGAGCGCCGATTAATTCAGGAATATTTTTGATTAACGCATCACCGGATATAATGGATTTAAAGCCAAGAAATCTTCTACCGAAAAGCCGACAAAAACTGTTGAAAATCATCCGTTAGCTTTCCCACTCGCAACAGATTTAACACTGAACTTAACATTGAACGGTGCTTATTCTATCGTCGTCCTGACACGGTGACGTCCGTACACGTATAATACAATCTCCGATACGAACCCGTTCGTTTGTCATTTGGTTGCGGGCGTTCGTTCTTAGCAGACCTATCGCGTTCTTGTTCTCAACGTATTTATAGCGACAAGCCGGGGGTACGTGGACAATGAAACAGTACGTACACCTTATATGAGTGGTATAAACGTATGTATATTCGTAGAAGCGAGCTAGTAGAATGAATTGGTAGAGTACGTTGACTTTTCAATATGCATCGCTTCGACCTTGTGATAGTTTTTCGCCGGTTTACAATAGCTTAAGGCGTGCAATTTCTGTCCGAGATTTAGCGATACATCGAAGCAGGACCGTATCTGAGGAATTGTAACGGTTGTAGTGGTAGTCAATTGACGAACCGATGATGATTAATGAATTATTATCGATGTTGCAATTGTATTTTATTGGGGAAGATTAACAAATACAACAAATTAGATAATATACCGGGTGTTTCACTGGGAGGGAATTCCTCTCGTAACTCGTAAACGGTGACAGATAAGAAGAATAGTGTATATAAATTGTCGTGGATTCACAGTACTGCCAACATTGAGTTAATCTGATACAATGTATCTTAGCCCTATATTCGTTAATTTCCGAGGTGTATTTATAATATAGCGGATGTTTGTTCAAATGAGCATATCTACATTATCTTAACAAGAAGAGGTTATCAACACCCTCATTGTGTGATATCCTAAAATTTATCTTTGATGTACCTTTCCAAAAACATAAAAAAAAAATTTCAGATCATCGCTCCCGATGGCACTAATCGATAGAACACCACCGGATAGAATTTTGCCGACGAAACAAATCTTGTTATCCCTTTGCTCTTTATTTAGTTTCCGCATGCCCTTGATGTCCTAAAAACCGAGATAATATACATTGAATAATTCAGCATTTAACACTTACAGTGAAGCAACTGCTGCTGATGACCTTGCGAGATGTTGCCGTAAAACATGTTGTATTTACGCGACATGCGTGAACAAATCAATATGAATAAATGGATCTCCAAGAAACGCAGTAAATTTCGAACTACGTATTTACAGGAAGAAAAAATTTTTTTTGTACGTGATGCATACTTCTCAACGCATATTACCCGTTGCTGTATTGAATGTTTTATTTCGCTGGAATATTACGCAAGTTTCTTTAAATATCCGTATGCGTATGCATGTATGGTAACGATAAGTTCTGGCGAATCGATATTAAACGTTAAAGAGCACGTTGATAAGTGAGATTTTTACTTATTCGTTGCCTATATGATACGCTAACAAGAATTAAGACATCAAGAATGTACTAAGCTTTAATTAGGAGAAATACTAGACGGTTGGAAGTTGTAAATATACTTTAATGCGCTCTAAGATATAATTTCTATGATTGTTTAAATAAAATACAGGCCAAATAAAAACAAGAACTCATACTTGAGATTTTTATTAAAACAAGAAATTATAATTTTGGAAAGAAAAATGTCATAACAGTAGCTTTTAATACTGAGTATCGCCACCTCTGGCTCTTATGACCGCTCGCATACGGTTCGGCAGAGATTCGATTAACCTCCGTATATAAGCCTGATCCAAATTCTCCCACTCGTCACGGAGAGCATTTTCTAGTCCATGCAGGTCCGCTGGGGCAACATTTTGGGTTCATGTCCGGACTTACCGCAGGCCAATCTAAAACTGGAATACCAACATCGTTAAGGTATTCCTGGACGATTATTGCAACATGCGGTCGTGCATTATCGTGCATTAACATGAATTCGTTTCCTATAATTGGCGCATATGGTACTACATGTTCTTCTAAAATGTCCGTTATATACCTGTGGGCAGTCAGTGTACCTCTGTCTACTGGTACTAACTCTGTACGACCTGTTAAACAGATGCCTCCCCAAACCATAATAGAGCCACTAGCGAAATTAGGTCTAGGTCTGATATTACACTGCGAATAGCGCTCACCGTCTCGTCTGTACACTGAGATACGCCTATCTGAGGTGTAAAGACCAAATCTTGACTCATCCGTGAAGAGTATATTGGCCCAGTCATTAATGTTCCAATTTACATGTTCTCTGGCAAACCTTAAGCGAGCCACTCGGTGGTTCCTAGTGAGACGAGGAGCTGTTACAGCTACTCTAGCTCTTAATCCACTCTGTCGTAACCTATTCCGAATAGTTTGAGTACTCACACGAGTATTTCCGACTCTAGCCAAGTCGTTCTGCAATTGTCTCGCAGTTACATGTCTTCGACGTAATGCTTGTAGTAGTAAATAGCGGTCATCTTGGCGAGTAGAACATCTTGGACGACCTGGTACAGGTCTTCTACTGTAATTGCCTGTTTCCCTATATCCGGCTACGGCTCTAGAAACACTTGACTGATTGATGTTCATCAAATTAGCAACGTATGCTTGAGATCGTCCATCTTCGATTAAAGCAACTATAGCAGCCACTTGTTCTGAAGTTAAATTGCTCATTTTAGTTTTAAAAGCGTTGGTACAGAACTCTGACTTCGCACTTTAAAATTTGTCCGTATAGGAAGACTTTCAATGAACAACTGAACAAACCTTACACATATGCATTTTTCTAAATGTGTTCTTTTAGAAAAAAAAAAGTAAAAAAGCTATGTTCCATGATTTTGTTAGTGTTTTTATAGTTCACATACACGAGGCAAACTTTTTGTGAACGTATAAAAATATCTTGGTTTATAAATGCCCTTTTTTAGTTTATGCGATACTTTTTTGGCGGAGTGTATTTTGGCGGGGCTATAAATCAAAGAAACTAGGAGTTAAATATAGCGAAAATTGCCGCGATCAGCTCTTAAATGGTCAGATTGGTAACATTCTTCTTGAATAAAAGTAGATACTTTGGAGAACATAAGAAATTCCACGATTGCAGCTCCGTAGAAATCGACAATAAGAAATTTATGAAACTTCTCTTCCGCAGAATATCGGATCGTATTGTATGGGACAAGATAAGAAGGAATAGTATTCCAAAATTCATACATATATATTCAAAGAAGATATAGCGCATTACTGCAATGGAAGAATCGAATCGACCAAGCCTAGCATAATCCATAAACGAAACCGGGCATAATATTAAATTTTAGAAAATCTCAAATTAGTTAGATGAAACTTACGAAACCATTTATATGAGAAAGAATGCAAATCTATCAAAGACGGAAAGAGGTGCATTGAAACCTTCAACATTTTTAGATTAATTGAAGTAAAACGAACACATGTATACGTTTTGTGTTACAGGTAAGAAACCGAAAGTTCAGCACTTGCAACGGTCTTGAAATTAAATATTTGAGAATGTCACCAAGATTAAGGTATTTACTTTTATAGAATGAAATAGGAGGTCATGCGTACCACACCTTATTGTTGTCGTTGCTAGATTTTATACAGGGCGTATTTCAACTATTTCAAATTAGATATTTTCAGACTAAGAATCTTCTTTTTCCGGAATTTGTCGACTTCAGTAGAATCTATGTCCATTAAGCTGATAAAAAGTCTGATTCAACAGGAAGTGTTTCGTAGACGAAAAAATATTTTAAATTAATAAGCTCCATTCCAAGACAACTTATTTCGAATTTTCAGAGCTTTATTTATATTTTTTTTTTTTTAATTTTTTTTTCTCATCATGGTTCGATCGCACGGTTGACAATGTGAATGCGCGAATTTCCCAAGCTATTGCAGCGTTGACACTAAACAGGGTTGGGTTGGTACACTTGTACAGTGTTTATTATACGCAGATGGTTCGGTATTAAGACCGAAGATTGAAGAACCTCAGAGGCGCAGCACTAAAGTAAGGCAGTAAGAGATGAATTTGCAATATTTAGATCGAGATGTAAGTGGGAATGGTTGGATGAGAAAGAAGTATAAGTTTCGGTATCTAATTAGCATGAACGAAAGCGAAAGCATAGAAAATCGGAGTAGATTTAAAGAAGGAAAAAAGATCACTACAAAAGCTTGAATGATGAGATGACGAAAGGACCGCAGAGGAACACTGGCAAGAAAAACAAAATTCAAAAGAAGGCAAATTAAATAATATGAAATAGCTGAAATATATCCAAGAATTTTTACCAATATTGTTTTGAGTCCGGAAAGATTATCATCCCTAAATAGAAGACTGTCGTTAAAAATTTAATTTTAAAAGTGCAAACATTGAACTCTCAATTTTCCCGCATCTGCTTTCGTTGTATGCGTATACATATAATCGTGGATTCTAAGAAACACTTTCTCAAATTTACAACTGGGGATAATTTGGGTTCGTTTTTACTTCGCGTTACGAAATTTGTTACCCAGCTTTATGGAACTAGGTTAAAATATCGTCGTTCGCGAGATTTTCGCGGTGCTAAACCTACGAGAATGATACGCTAACGACAAGAAATAGAAAGTACATTTGAAGAATGTTTGATGCATTTTATAAGGAATTCTACGAAAAGCCACAACCAGAGCAACAAGTTTATGTCGCAGGGATTTCCCCATGTCGAAGCGATTCGTAAAGTTACTCGTGCATCCAATGTTTACGTACGTAGAAGGTTATTCAGAAGAAATTTACATTTATCGATATAGTTAGATTCAATGTTGAATACGTATATCGATCAGTACAACAACAGAAAAATGGGTATCGTGATTTTATAAATTTGGCTTGATAACATCCTCCAGCCTAGCAAAGTACTGTTGATTCATAAATGTAATTGTTTGTTTGTCTTTAGAAATGCATTATCATTTGATAGTTTCTAACTTTTACACGATAATTTCATTTAAATGTGCTTTTAAACATTTAAATGATGCAATCTCTTAGCGAGTAGCACCACACTACCCATCATTAATCTTTAATTATTTAGTCCGGAACAATTGTTTCGAGGATCCGAGGATCGTCCTTCTCAATCGTATGATCGAATTAGATGGGTAGAGAACTAGACCTGTTCTATCCTTATTTCTAAGAAAAAAATATTTACAGATATCTAATTTAACCGCCGATACACGCTAAAACTAAAACATGCGAAAGGGTCCCTTGTCATTGTAGCCCCAGTCGTGGAATTACTCACATAATGCATCCGTTGGACTTTCTTAAGAATACGATGATCATATATAGAACACTTTTATGATACTTACACGTACAGTCAATGGGAATTTTACCAACCTAATTAATCCCGACCATTTTGTGTCCTGCACAATAGCGTATAAGTAAAACAAAACGAAGTCGTATAAAAAAAAAGAACGGATAACATTTCATTATACAGGGGGTTACGAGAACGGTTCAACGGGCGATGCAGAAGATTCGCGAGGATAGGGAATCGTTGAAATTAGGTGTGTATGTGAAATTAGGTGATTAGTAGGTGATTTTTGAACGATCTAAAATTTGTTATGTCCTGTATCGATGTTGGCAAATTATTAAAAAAATTCGGAAGCGTTGACGTTGATATAGTGAGGTGCCGTGTCTGTCGAAAATTGTCGGTTAGAGTGCACGATGCAGAGCAAGCTATACACAGCGAGACCGCGCTCAGTTATAATTTTTAGTCGTTGTAAATGCGTTCCTGCAAGAATCTCGCGGCTTCAACTCAACAATTACTCTTGCGGTTAATTTTTGTATTAAGAGTTCTCGGTGCTTAATTCCGTAGTCTTAACACGGCTCTATGACAAATTTGACCCTCCGACGGCTACTTCGAGGCATTACCAACGTGTTCCTTCCAATTTAGATCAATGTACTAGCAACATTCTAGTAGCGTATTCGTGTCTTAATTTTCTCAATGAGAGTCTGCAGGCCCGCATCCATATTAATATGATCAGAGATGACCATATTTGCTTCCACAATTTGCGATTAGCTGCTGAAAAATGAACAAAACCAATTATGAGGAACCTCCTCTGATCCTATAACTATGGATCTCGTCCAACAAAATATTATGACACAATCGAACGCCTTTGTAAAACAGATCAATTGACGTCAGCCTACGATCCAGAGAGGTCGTGATCTGACTATCTCAAGGATAGTTTCGACACAGTTAGGCTTCCGCTCCTCGAAGGAAAAAGGATAGCTTTTTACTATGTGCTGGAAACCGACGAAATTGTGCTTCCGAGGATTTCCCTACAATCCTCTTATTACCTTTTACTAACTTATTTAATAGAAAGCATATTTTGTAATCCAACTTATTGATGCGTTAATTTTGCCTAGAGCCGTACTAAACGTTACGAAAATAAAAAAAAAATACATTTATCGCATAATAATTTACTTAGAAGTGTTCATCGGTGGATGTTATACTAATTCTTAATTTCTTTCGAAAATACTTCAAGCCTGACCTGCCTAACGCACTCGCACGCTTTTCTTCCAATCGATTAGACGTTATTGAGAAGCGAGGAAGTAGGTGAAAAGTGATCGGCATCCCGTTCTCGAAAAAAAGAGATCTTTATATCGATGGTCAAATACGGTTCATTCGATACAACATTTTCGCATCTCGATCTGTACGACCTTTACCTTAATCTGAAAATCGGTTCCTTCCTGTTGTCTTTGAGAACAGGAATTGATACACCTTCTACTCTCTATTATTATGCACGGCGTATTTTTGAACTGGTCAGTTTTAATAAGTACACCGAAATGAATTTACCGAATACTTTCCGTTTGCTAATTTATAAGGATAGTCCGAAAAGCTTCCATTATAACGTTATAGATAATTACGAGTATTACTACAGACGTAAGAAAAATCAAGCTAGAGAAGGTTGATATTGCCACGAAAATTTTTGACGAGGGACAAATGTAACTCCCAAAACACCTACAGAGCAGTACTTTTCATATCTAGATATTCATACTCACCTAACCAAGACGCTTGTTCCATGTTGATCTCGATGCTGGGCGAAGTTTTCAGCTGCGGTAAGAGTATAGCGCTGTATCCTTGACATATGCCGATCGAAATCGAAACCGAATGGGCGCAGACAGCGGCCAGAGCCTGTACAACGAGAAAAACCAATGAGAACGAAAGAACATGAAAAAAGTAACGTTGATAAAACGTGTGTAACCTAAATGTGTAATTAATTCGTACCTTTCAACGGCAAGAAACGATTGGAATTTGCTGTTTACTTGGTTTAGTAGATGTTAATACATTGTCTTTCTCGCCGCATGACAATTACGGACGAGAAACCCAAAAGAAATTTGGTACAAGATTGAAAATAGCGAAATTACTAAATATAATTCCTTTTTATCTCCAAAGATAATAATATACACTCCGCCAAAAAAGTATCACATAAACTAAAAAAGGGCATTTATAAACCAAGATATTTTTATACGTTCACAAAAAGTTTGCCTCGTGTATGTGAACTATAAAAACACTAACAAAATCATGGAACATAGCTTTTTTACTTTTTTTTTCTAAAAGAACACATTTAGAAAAATGCATATGTGTAAGGTTTGTTCAGTTGTTCATTGAAAGTCTTCCTATACGGACAAATTTTAAAGTGCGAAGTCAGAGTTCTGTACCAACGCTTTTAAAACTAAAATGAGCAATTTAACTTCAGAACAAGTGGCTGTTATAGTTGCTTTAATCGAAGGTGGACGATCTCAAGCATACGTTGCTAATTTGATGAACATCAATCAGTCAAGTGTTTCTAGAGCCGTAGCCAGATATAGGGAAACGGGCAATTACAGTAGAAGACCTGTACCAGGTCGTCCAAGATGTTCTACTCGCCAAGATGACCGCTATTTACTACTACAAGCATTACGTCGAAGACATGTAACTGCGAGACAATTGCAGAACGACTTCGCTAGAGTCAGAAATACTCGTGTGAGTACTCAAACTATTCGGAATAGGTTACGACAGAGTGGATTAAGAGCTAGAGTAGCTGTAACAGCCCCTCGTCTCACTAGGAACCACCGAGTGGCTCGCTTAAGGTTTGCCAGAGAACATGTAAGTTGGAACATTAATGACTGGGCAAATATACTCTTCACAGATGAGTCAAGATTCGATCTTTACACCTCAAATAGGCGTATCTTAGTGTACAGACGAGACGGTGAGCGCTATTCGCAGTGTAATATCAGACCTAGACCTAATTTCGCTGGTGGCTCTATTATGGTTTGGGGAGGCATCTGTTTAACAGGTCGTACAGAGTTAGTACCAGTAGACAGAGGTACACTGACTGCCCACGGGTATATAACGGACATTTTAGAAGAACATGTAGTACCGTATGCGCCAATTATAGGAAACGAATTCATGTTAATGCACGATAATGCACGACCGCATGTTGCCATAATCGTCCAGGAATACCTTAACGATGTTGGTATTCCAGTTTTAGATTGGCCTGCGGTAAGTCCGGACATGAACCCAAAATGTTGCCCCGGCGGACCTGCATGGACTAGAAAATGCTCTCCGTGACGAGTGGGAGAATTTGGATCAGGCTTATGTACGGAGGTTAATCGAATCTCTGCCAAACCGTATGCGAGCGGTCATAAGAGCCAGAGGTGGCAATACTCAGCATTAAAAGCTACCGTTATGACATTTTTCTTTCCAAAATTATAATTTCTTGTTTTAATAAAAATCTCAAGTATGAGTTCTTGTTTCTATTTGGCCTGTATTTTATTTAAACAATCATAGAAATTATATCTTAGAGCGCATTAAAGTATATTTACAACTTTATGCTACAAACAAAAATTATGCGATACTTTTATGATTCAAAACTAAATTATGCGATACTTTTTTGGCGGAGTGTATATTGACGACATATTTTTATAAAATATCATAAGCACCGGAAGTTTCCGACCCGGCTATGTTCTATATAGAAATAGAGACGGTCAGGTGTCCGCGGTTGATCTTTCGTAAAAATGATAGCAGACCTATTTTCTCGGTTGCTACGTCCTTGGCGAAGACTTGCTTTCAGATTCCGCAATAGAGGGATGGATAAAGCAATTTCGTTTCGGACGAGAGAGCATCGAAAACGGATGAAGTCGGCTAATCGAAGTGCTTTCGAGAGAAAACGTCGCCGTAGTCAAGCGAATGAATCGTCAGCAAATTTAGGACTTTGCTTCGATACAGTGGTGCGCGACGTATTTTACATAAGCACCTTCACATGAAGATGGGTGTCCCGACTTTTGTCAATAATGCGAAAAGAACAACGTGTGTGTAGTGAGCAATTCTTGAACGTCTATCGCAACAACCAAGAGGATGTCTTTCGGTCTATTGTCGTACGCAATGAAACGATGATCTCCTATAGTTCTGTAGCGAAAAGAGGGTCAATGGAATGACGCAGGTCATGCGAAAAATGATCAAGGATTATATTATTTTGCTATAAAAAAGGACGTTCGACTTCTGCATGATAATACACGTGACCATTTTTTGCGCAGCTTATTGTGAAAAACTGTGGGTTTCAGAAGCGTTCTTCATCCATCCTATTATCTATTATCCACTTTCAAAATTGAAGAAAAGCCTCCGTGAAGCTTTGCTGGATATTTAATAAACACACACACACACGTCTAATATTCTAAAATGTATTTAAATAAAATCAACTAAACAAAAAAGTTCACACACTTGACAACAGTAACCGCCGCTTCATTGTCTCCATTCTACCCTTTTCTCTAAACATGGTTGCCGACTTAATAAAAAATCAAAACTAAGTATAAGCTGTGCTCTATTATAACGATTTTGGTAAATATTACGTGGTATTGTTGATAGTATTTCTTATACTATTGTCTTGCTATTGTATTCCAAAATGTTTGATAAAAGTTATGCAGTTCTAATGCGATATATATCTACTTACCGGTGATTGTCTGCATGCAGCATTTGCAGTTATTGTGTCAAGGCATATGAATAAATCCACGCTAACGAGTCCGATGGACAATTCTTTTAATAATAAAACATAACTTTGCTCTTCGCTAGATTTTAATTATAGAATAGTTGTCATGGGTGGACGAGTGATTTAATAGCAATTATATTACAATAGAAATACATCTCACTATACTCTCGTTAAGCATTAACAGAGATAGGCTCGCGTTACATGCGTAGCAAGAGAAGTAATAGCTATTCTAAGATTGTTAAAGATTTTGTCATCGTCGTTATTTATAACCGTACATGGCATAAGGGTGTGTACAACAGTATTATAACAATTCTTATTTAAAGAAGTTGTGGTTCTATGATTATTATCATAGGTTCTAGTGGAGGATACTGCGAATAGCTTATGTAGCCCTCTCTTCGACCTTTTTCGGGATGTAATTCATCAAATAAACGAGATAAGTAAATGACGATGGCCGGAATCGATTCTCCGAGTCCGATTTTACCAAAAAGTATCTAACCGGAACCTTTGTATTACGTTGAAAATTCCTCGAGGGGGTTTAGAGTAAACCACGGGCAATTCAAATTTCGGTTTCTTATTGTGCTAATTGCATATATAGCAATTTCATTTACAAATAATAGTTGACAACAACATAATGGCTATGTTATATCAAAATATTATCATTCATTCATTTTCCAATTTTTGTTTCGTGAACTATAAACTTATAGCTCTACTGATCAAGCTTGGTTTTACTTGTCCGCATCTTAGGAAAGGATACTAAATAACCCATATTCCCAAGTTTAATTCCTAAGGCGGTAATCGCTTAAGCATGCCTTAATCAAAGCAACATCATGGCTCCCGATTCCTGAGGTTTACTACTAATACCCTCAGGGCCGAGGAACTCATCAATAATTAATTTCTCTACAATCAGACGTTCCTACTCTATCATTTACATAAATCGTATAAAATTTGTGGTTATATTAATCGAAACGTATCCTGGTAGATCCGATAAATCCTGGTGGTACAAGGATCTATATTGATTCTGCATTACAAAAGATGCATTAGCATAATTGCCAATGGATGGCACGATAAACCACAACAATTGCTGGAAACCAAATCTTTGTTTCTGGAAATATCGTGCAGTACATCCTTTAAAGTAATTGAGAAATAATTAGAAGATGTTTTGAGGTTAGAATGTCTCAATTTTTGTATCAATTCTACGTGAATATGTAAATTATGTTCGGAGAAATATTTCGCGTATTTTTAAACGACCGCATCCTTGTATTCTAGCTTGTAAATTCATGTATTTTATTTGTTTTATTTATTTATTTTTTGTTTTTTGCTTTGCAACGGAAGGCAATCTTTCTAAAGTGTTCTGCTTTCTTTTTGTATTTTGTATAAAAAAAAAATATTTTCAGAACATAGAAAGGACAACTGGAAAGTTTGGGGTTAGTTATTTCGAATAAAGGCGATGTATAGAAGGGATGGTGATGTTTTTACTATTATAGCAAGTAATACCTGGAAGCGCAAACTTAACGGTCCAATCGAATGAGAATAAGTAAGCTGGACTTCTATACGTTTGATGAGGTAGATACTGTAAATATGTCTTTGCAAATGTGTATTGTTACCAAATTGTATCGTTATCGAAAATATAAAATTTCCAGAAAATATTTATGGAACGCCAAGAATGATAACAAAATTCAATTGTGTTATTATTTTATCACACTCGTCCTTTTTTTTTAAATATAACGTATCTACAATTAAAAATTATTGAAATCGCGTTAGATAAAACGCACACATAATTTTGCGATCATTTTGCAAACCCGAGAGGAAACGGCTTGTTTATTTTAATGGTTCGGAATCCGTGAACTTGATTTTGAGCACTCGTATAAAACATAAACGCCAAACGCATCCGATTATCTCGTGAAACCAACTGTAGAAGCCGGTGTTAAGCGGTCAAACGCTCCACGTAATCATCAATTTTCGTGCGTGTACAATTGTGGTACAATTGTGGCTGGTGTTTGAGCGCTTGAAATCGCTCACGTGAATTGCGGAAGTATTATTCATACATTTCATGCAACGTCGCGGTACCCGATCGAGAGAATAAATTCAAGCGTAGTGTGTCATCTTGTTGCAGTGATACAGGGTCTTCGGTATAAAGAGTCCGTAAGTTATTGGATTGGATCATGTACATGCTGCTGAGGTGTTGAGACTTGAGATCTAGAATTTTTTGGGGCTCTTTACGTTAATCGAGTAATTCCAAACTACGCAAATAACTATCCAAAAGGCATTGTTTTTAATTATTTTTGTATATTTTTTTATTTTAAATTAAAAATTACGTTTATGTTTTGGAATTAGCTTTTTGTTACTTCTTTAAGGTTATAACAATAAACCTATAACATCGGTACTTCATATTGTTTTGTTTTATGTTGCTTTTAAAAAATGTACATTTTTTACTCACCTTTGGCTTTATCTATATTTACTTCCACCAATGCGTTAATTGAGATTTTTCTTTATATTTTGCGTAGTTTATCTTCTCTTTTTCATAACAAATTTCTGCTTCTTCTTCTTTTTCGCATAATTAGTCATTTTCTTATCAAATCAAAAAAAAAAAAAACAAAGAAAATGTTTGAAGAAAGAATATAAAAACACGTACCCCAGTAATGGATTCCTGAACTACGCCAAGATCCATTGTGAACGTCTTTAACTGAGTATTCTTCTTTAACATAGTCGTTTCTGTCTGTTATAAACGAAGTGATATAATTTAAAAAATTGCCCATGAAACATCAAGACCCTTACCAATTTTCCATCGTCTTTGTGGTCTAAAGCCGTTCACTGCTTAACGACTTTACTGATAACGTTCTGTATAAACTAATTTAGGATCGCCTTGTTTAAATACTAATTTAACATTTTTATAAGCACCAAATAAGAATTCTAGTACGCGGTAAACAGCTTTAATGTCTGTCGGTTTGAATTAAAAAGAATTATTTCTTTTTTTAATTGTTCCTACCATGCCGAAACATGCAGGGTAATACGTCCCTCAACATCTGCTTACTTGTAGCAAGCTTATTGCAAACCGTGAAAATAATTGCGAATTACTGCTTGGATGCCAAGATAGCTTCGTAACAGAAACATATTTATCGGAAAAATGATACCTTCGTACTTCAACAAGTACTTGTTTACTTGTTACTTGCCGAGTACCCAGTATAAGGTTTGCGTAGTACGAGCCGAGTTGATTTGATTACTTTTAAGTACTTCTAATTCGGCGTCGTGGATGACACACGTTCGGAGATAGGAAGCGGCGAATTATTCGATTTAGGCGTTTCGTAAACATTGACGCTTCTTGAAGTAAAATTCCGTTGATTATCGCCTATAAAATCATAAAATCTATCTCAATAGAGAGAGATGAGTCGATCTACCCATCGGGGGATATTATCGTTGTTTTGCTTGCCGTACAATTGCATAACACAAACATTCATGCCTAATTTAATTAAAATGAAAGATTATATCGTATACTCTATTCTAAGATATTCTATTATTTGAATTCTGGTAGAAAACCGCCGTAAGAAATTTGTGGAACTGCTCTTTACCAGAATAGCGAAAAAATATAAAAAGCTGACTATCGTTATGGAAGAATCGAATCGTCAAGCGTCACATACGAACGGAAAATCGGACAGGATATTTTGGAAAAACCTCAAATTAATTAAGAAGGTAACTTCGTCGCGCTTAAGAAACCATCCATATGAAAAAAGCTGCAAATTTGTTCAACAGAAAAAGAGGTTCATTTAACTATGTATTTAGATGATGATGCTTTGTGCTCCATCCAAATTGAGAGGAAAAATAATAATAACGCATTAACAACTATTATGGACTGATTGTTTGGGGTATCTTCACTGACTTTAATACTAATTTCAATTTACTCATTCGTTGGAGCTTACCCGACGTAGACATGCTTTTACTGAAAGGATCCCTACCAAGGCTTATAATAATTACCGAATAATCACGATTAAGGGGATTACATTAGGATATTGTATTTTATTGTTTATTAGCTTTCATTTTACAAAAGGGAAAAAATGTCATAACAACACATTAAATTCCCTTGTACATAATTAGGACACGCACAGTTAGAAAAATACAACCTTGCATAGGTACGAACTTATGAGATAAAACCCCGTATATGCTCAGACCTTGCTTTACAAGCGTTCAACGCCAACTTTATAATTATTATGTGTAACAGAAGCATCTAATTGAAGTGTTAACCTCGTTCTTGATTCCTGCAGCATTGCATTTACGTATTAAAAAAAGAAGTAGAGAGAAAAAAAAGGAACTGTATCAGTTACATATCTGAATCTAACTAATCTGTTTGACTCAGCTAATTTACCCTTTATAAAATGGAAGGTTTTACGCGATGAAGTGAAACGAGTTCATCATCAAAAAGTAAATAGACAAACGTCCAACCTTAGAGGATGAAAATTGCAGATACGAAAGGAATATTTACGATGTAAATACGCAACACAAGCTGAATAACACTGTTGAATACGGTAATGAACGAATTTTATCATTATTATTAGTTGTAGTAGATCTTTATGTGAAGGCTGAATATGGGTCAAGGAATGGCATTTTGTTTTTCAGAGTTTCTAGTGAACGGATTAACCCAAATCAAGTGATGGCAGGCAAACGTACGAGATAAAACGAGAAATAAAGTGAGAATTTTAACGTTTCTTGTGTGTTTTACTCAAGATCGCATTATAAATATTGATTAGGAATTGGTTCTATACAACTTTATTATGATTATGTAAGGTTCGATAGGTGTAAAGTAGAAATTGACCCATGAAGTGATCGATCTTTTACAAAGTGAATTCTCAAAATTAGAAGAATTGGTTATGTTACTGAAGATGGAAATCTGGAAAATTAAAAGTACCTAACGGTTTCTGTTTGGACCGTTTTTATATTTATTTCCTTGCCTTTGTCTTGCTATAGCTGTTCTTACTAGATTCCATGTACCTTTGATCTCGTTTTTGTAATTTATCGTCATCAGTAGAGTTGACGTTTACATTTATCTCTAATTTCTGAAGTTACTCATGGTTTCTGCTTATTTCTCAACTTATACTATTCAATTGAATTCAAACGAAATAGGCATCCCACAAGACTCCAGCTTAGGTCCTATGCTCCATTTATTTTTTACCAAATGATATTGTTTATTTGATTAAATCTTACGCGGTAATAATTTCAATATTGGGGATAGATTTGGTAGAACAGTAAAGGGCGAGCCAAATAATTGTTAATGAATTACTTAGAGCCACCGTCACGCGCAAATTAACAAAATTACAATGCGATTACCCGGATACCTATTAGGCGACATTAAAAACTAATCTAAAGACAACGACTTATGTTTTCCTTTTTTTTTTCGATCGGACTGGGTCTAATATCAAAATAATTGTATCCTCTAATCTGTAGGAAATTGCGCGATCGCTTGGGAGATTTTAAATATATAAAAAAGCAATACGTAATCAGGTACATTGGATTATCTCTTGAGGACGATATTTTCGTTGTGTGTTAATTTTATTATTATTTAGCGTTGTTGTCAGGAAGAACTAAGGAGTTGATTTAAGTAGTAAAATAAATGTCAGTATTTCCTCACGTCAGTGACAAAATTGGAGGTTGCCGATTACTGCGAAGCAACCGATGCACGTGAACTTATTTTTTTTTCAAATTACGAAAGATTGCATTGAAATTCTACATTAGCAAATTCGCCTATGATTGCATATTTTCGATAATGGCACAAGAGACAATGAAACAATGAAATAAATTCTCGTCTTCGAATGTCAACACGCAAAGCTCGCGTGCTGAAGCTCCGTACATGGAGATTATCATCACATTAAAGAAAACTTATTGTTAATACCATTACACATATTTACTTGCCATTAGTAGTTAAGTTACTATTACCCACATTAAGTGTAATCTTTAACGATTTAAATAATTCGAATGCGGCTCCTCTATTCGAAGACAATTGCTTACCGGCGACTACGCAACCTTGGCAATGATATTCAAATGTTTTGCAATGTTAAGGTCGCTCTATCGCACGAGTTAACTTATCACACGCCAGCCTATTTGAAACTGTATGTTTTAGATGCAATTTTCCGGCTAGTTAGATCGGATGACAACTTTCAATATTCGGAATTATGCATTTTCTAGCAACGTTTAGACTGGTTTTCCGAGAAAATGTAATTTTCCTTAATAGAAGAAATAAAATTACGAAGTAGGCTAAAATAACATATTTTTGGGTAACTTTCCATCTGCGGGATGTTCAACGTAATAGCTTGAGAACGAATTAAGACGTTACAATTCTGAAAACTTTGTTTATAAATGTGGAACACATTTTGCGATAAATTATTTTAACATTTTAAATTAGCGCTACCGTTGGGTGGGAAACTATCATATTAGTAAATGGTAAGAAAAAGCGCCGCGAATTCGGAACTTTCAGAACTATTCCGCAGAAGATATGGGGAGGACCGTACAAGCTGTTAAAATGATTTTTCGAAAAAACGAGCGCAGCAATTATAGTAAGTAGGTGTCTTAAAATACACTTGGTGAGGTGGACAACCATTTTGATCAAGAAATTCCTTGACAAGTAAGGTAGACTAATTCTTTAATTTAAGAATAATTGTACAGTCAGTTATCTTTTTTTAAAACAAAAAAGGAGGGAGGAGGGGAAGGACTTTGCCTAACAAGGAAGACACTTCAAGAACTCCTGACTCCGATCTTGTAGAATTATTGAAAGAAATTCAAGGTATGCCGTAAAATACAGAGAGACAAAAAGCTCAAGCGTAGATGGATGCAATAACATCTATACATTTCAATTCTCCGGAAAATGGCAAGCGAAAGTTCGTTCGATCTGGCTAATTTAGCTGAAAGCGAGGAGGTTTCAATATCTAGTACCACTCTTCCAAAGAAAATACTCGGTGAAACGCTACGTTCGACCCTATGTAAGCGCAGGAAGGTAATGAGAATGATTGACAAGGTTAGCCTTAGAGTCCGGGTTATAAAAATTTTGATCACGTCGAAGACCAAAGTAGTTTAAATGATCCAACTCAAACCAGGTGAACGAGCTGACCGTCCTTAGGATCATTACTACCTATTCAGGTTGAGAGTGTCTTAGAAGGTTTATTTAAAGTCCAATGTCTATTTAAACAGGTTAAATAAATTCAAATGACTCAAAGGGACAGATGTGTGTCGAGATTCATTTAGTTTCTCCATAAATTTTGAAAAATGTATAAAAAGCAAAAATGTCTCGATTAGGGAAATGTTATCAAGTAGTTAGACGATAGTTTAATTATTTGTTTGCGTTTTTCGTTTGTTATATTTAATCTGTGTAATTGTTATAATAAGGGGGATCTAGTGGTAAGCTTACTTAATCTCCTATCCAAATCTATTAGAGTGTAACTCGGAAGTAAAGGTCAAGAAATGGCGATCCAAAATTATAAATTGATGTGTTAGAATATTTTTAATTGCCACGATAGAAAATAATGCGGACTCTGAGTCACGTCAACACAATTAAATAAATATTTTAAATTTATTATCCTCATTTAGATAACAGGTTACAACCGACATGGAAGACCTTTAGCTTAACGGGAAACTTGGAATAATTCGAATTTTACCACGAATATTATGTTACGGAAATATCCGTGACTATGCATAGATACGCTTATTAATAACAACATTGAAATAGCGAACATTTTAACGATATTATCGTTAGAACCCTGATGGCTACGGATTTATAGTTACTTTCAGCGATAATAATGAATCGGCCAAATGTGCGTTGAAAAAAGAACGACAATGTTAATACCATGGTTAGGAATGAAAAGAGAATAAAATGCTGAAAAATTAATATTTTCTCTCTTTAAATTTAGTTTTCTCTTTATGTATAAATAAATAGGAATGGTGTCGGTTACATTCGAAATAAAGAAGTATCATCAAAGAACAAATTCTGCAAATTATAATTTCGATATATTCTCTTTCTTTTTACTTCAGCACAAACATACAATGTAACCAAGGAAGCTTTGCTGCCGCGTTAATGTATAAAACATCTTTTGCTGTAGAATTTAAAAACAGAAGTAACTCGTTGAATATTGATTTGGGAGCATGACAAGCAAGTGCAGTTCGTACTATGCAGGTGAGATTCGTCGGGGTCTTTGTTTCCAGCCTACGAATAGAGTCTATCTTACTACCATGTTTAATTTCCGCTATAATTATAATATAGATGTAGGCACCTGTATATACTTTAACTATGCAAAACTTGTATTAGCCGCAAACAATAGCTGTACATAAAGTACTCAACAGCTTCAAGGTAAAGGAAAACATTAATTTGCATTGGTGTTGTGTGCAGATATTCTACCCATCAACATTAGTTTCTTAGAGAATAGCGAATTGCGATTGCGATTTGAAATACACTCCGCCAAAAAAGTATCGCATAAACTAAAAAGGGCATTTATAAACCAAGATATTTTTATACGTTCACAAAAAGTTTGCCTCGTGTATGTGAACTATAAAAACACTAACAAAATCATGAAACATAGCTTTTTTACTTTTTTTCTAAAAGAACACATTTAGAAAAATGCATATGTGTAAGGTTCGTTCAGTTGTTTATTGAAAGTCTTCCTATACGGACAAATTTTAAAGTGCGAAGTCAGAGTTCTGTACCAACGCTTTTAAAACTAAAATGAGCAATTTAACTTCAGAACAAGTGGCTGCTATAGTTGCTTTAATCGAAGATGGACGATCTCAAGCATACGTTGCTAATTTGATGAACATCAATCGGTCAAGTGTTTCTAGAGCCGTAGCCAGATCTAGGGAAACAGGCAATTACAGTAGAAGACCTGTACCAGGTCGTCCAAGATGTTCTGCTCGCCAAGATGACCGCTATTTACTACTACAAGCATTACGTCGAAGTCATGTAACTGCGAGACAATTGCAGAACGACTTGGCTAGAGTCAGAAATACTCGTGTGAGTATTCAAACTATTCGGAATAGGTTACGACAGAGTGGATTAAGAGCTAGAGTAGCGGTAACAGCCCCTTGTCTCATTAGGAACCACCGAGTGGCTCGCTTAAGGTTTGCCAGAGAACATGTAAATTGGAACATTAATGACTGGGCCAATATACTCTTCACAGATGAGTCAAGATTTGGTCTTTACTCCTCAGATAGGCGTATCTCAGTGTACAGACGAGACGGTGAGCGCTATTCGCAGTGTAATATCAGACCTAGACCTAATTTCGCTGGTGGCTCTATTATGGTTTGGGGAGGCATCTGTTTAACAGGTCGTACAGAGTTAGTACCAGTAGACAGAGGTACACCGACTGCCCACAGGTATATAACGGACATTTTAGAAGAACATGTAGTACCATATGCGCCAATTATAGGAAATGAATTCATGTTAATGCACGATAATGCACGACCGCATGTTGCCATAATCGTCCAGGAATACCTTAACGATGTTGGTATTCCAGTTTTAGATTGGCCTGCGGTAAGTCCGGACATGAACCCAAAATGTTGCCCCGGCGGACCTGCATGGACTAGAAAATGCTCTCCGTGACGAGCGGGAGAATTTGGATCAGGCTTATGTACGGAGGTTAATCGAATCTCTGTCGAACCGTATGCGAGCGGTCATAAGAGCCAGAGGTGGCAATACTCAGCATTAAAAGCTACCGTTATGACATTTTTCTTTCCAAAATTATAATTTCTTGTTTTAATAAAAATCTCAAGTATGAGTTCTTGTTTTTATTTGTCCTGTATTTTATTTAAACAATCATAGAAATTATATCTTAGAGCGCATTAAAGTATATTTACAACTTTATGCTACAAACAAAGATTATGCGATACTTTTATGATTCAAAACTAAATTATGCGATACTTTTTTGGCGGAGTGTATATACAGGCTGAGTCAATATTTAGTCCACAGCCTTCAGATACTCTTAGAAATTAGACAACAATTAATAACAGTAAATTTTCGAAAACCAACAGCGAAGATAGGGTAAAACTTTTATTATGTTCGTTTGACTTGTATCATTTATTCTCTAGTGAATGCTTCAATCGTATTTGTAAATTCGAAAATGCTGATCAATGTCGAAAACTTACATGACAACAGAACGAATTGGATGTTGATCATATTTGATTCCCATCACCGGTACATGTAACTTGGCAAGAAATAGACGTCACACCCGATTCCCTTTTTTATGCACGTCTTCGAAGGTACATACCGCACAGCCTGTCCAAGTGTTGTAAGCGAGAGTAAATTTTTACATTTCAATCAATGAAGAGCTTTCGAACACCGCGATCTTTATTATTAGTAAGTATCGGAAAAGCTTAATGGTAGCATCGTAGAAGTGAGTAACGCTACTTTAAGAGCTACTCGATTTTCAAACAAATTTCGTCTTTTGTGGTCATATACGCGGCATGCTATAAAACAAGACGGTTTAAATCGCGCATCCCATATCCGCATGCGCAAGTTGGACGACCTGGCATGATTAATTTGTGTAAATGGAAAAGTCCGGCAATAGTAGAATAGACGTATTGTGGTGCTATGCCAACGTGTATGAAAGACGGAGAGATAAAGTCACAATAATATGAGGCTTTCCGCTTGCTTTCCGACTTTTCTTCTAGAAAAAAATCTTTCGAGATTAAATAGAACTACCACTTCGTTGATACTAAGAACTGATACTTCACTGTTAGCACCTGAGGTCTTAGCTAAAGAGTCTAGTACCTAATTAAGGGAGATCCTTACGTGACTTTTAACCCAAACATTGGCACCTCGTAGTTTGAGTCTTGCATCTCTAAAAATGCTTTGTGGCAGACTCCTTTGAAAAAATTTCAGCAAGTAGCTTAACCCAAACGATCTACACACAGCATATGTTAACATAAAAAATAGCACTACAACTATTGTTTTAATTTAGAGGGATCGGTGTAGGTAATAGTAGAGTCGGGAAAGCTATTTACGAACTCCGAATGGAGCTTTGCATTAAAGCCAGTGTAATTTCGAAGGGAAATCGGAATGGGAGAGATCGTCAACTGGCCGCAGACTTGACTGACCAGGAGATGGGATTTCGCCTTTAGTTTTCGCATTTTACCAGTATCTTGATCTATATCAATAAATCGTGCAGTAGGCTCCAAATCCGATGGCGGTAGAGTCAAGGAAAAAATTGCTGAGAATCATTCAATCCTGAGCTCGCATTTAAAGCATAACCCTCTCGATTTACGTTCGTTGATGGTCTCAGACATGTGTTACATATGAAGATATGGTTTATATCATATCACATATCATAATTGTACGTTATTTTTCGTATTAGCCGGTAATTTGGATTTGATCCTGGTGAATAAATAAATATATGTCGAATCTTTCTTTTCTTACTGTTCTCAATGGGGCTCAATTTGTATATAATTTAATTACAGTATCCTTATCATTTTGCTACAAATATATAATATGCTATAACTCCTAATTAATTTATAATACCTATACATTCAGCATAGTAATTAAGTAAAGTTATTAGTTGTTAATAATGGCTCGCATGTGTAATTTTAATATGAATCCAAGTGTGATAAAGTAAAATGAATCATTACATTAGAACGTATACTCATAAGTAACACCGTATATACATTTAAATGAATGTACGTATAATTAAATAATTAGCTTATGGAAAACTCACCGTTCTCCCAAGGCCGTAATCCCAATGTTTCTTGATCTTTTTCACTAGGTCGTACATGCTGTCGATGACCTGAAACCGTGGAAAATCACTCGTAAGTAAATAAGCATATCGTTACGTTCGTTATGCGCTTTAATTTTAATTGCAAAAAAGCGCAGCCACTTGATATGCGATAGCCACCTAATAAGAGCCGTTGCAAAAGTATGAACAGCCATATTGTATTATGATCGTTGCGTTCTTGATACCGGCCAATTTCGCTTCGGCCAACTGCAACTGTGGAACGGACAAGTGCACATTGTTCGAATACGTTCGGCGTTCGATTAATAATCACTAACCGGGCAATACATTCGGCGTGGGATAATCTACGAGTTTCCCGATTAGGACTGGCGGGAATTGGTCGTGTACGGTCATGCGAAGAAAATATTAGATGTTGGCGAGAAAATAAATTCGTTTTGCCGCCATAAGAAAAACGGAAACTTTGGAATTTGGAATGAAATTCTTAAATTGGAGAAACTCGACAATTTATTAACATCAATGCAAATCTTAAAATCAAGCGTGGAACTGATAGAAGGCCTCCTATCAGCGTGCGGAAACAGCTCTGAAGATGTCTCGTAAGAGCGAGGACGAATCGCCGGCAGAAGTTACGACGACGGAGTTCCAAGCCAAAAGCACAGTGATAGAGCGTAAATTATTCAAATTACTTTCGTTTTTAGAAAACTTTGGTGCAATTCGACCAACAAAGCAGGAAAGAATTATGTGGCGGTATTGAAATGTATGAGTTGCATTCACTATTGTACAGCCGTTGGAAATGCTGTAAAAGTAAGAAGATTTAAGATGAATAACAGACCTTTGCAAGGTGTTAATCCTGGGACTGCGGCAATAAAATGTAAATGTAAATCAACTATTATATCTAGAAAGAAGAATGATGAATTTGTAAAAAAAAGAGCAGTCTGTACAAAGAATATAAAAACGTTATAAGCGCAAGGATTCGTTTGGTACAAAGTAGGGAAAGGACCTCCTTTGCGACAAACAATTAGTCCTCCATCGAACACATATTGATCGAGCAGGATAATTTTAATTTTAAGGATGTTTTAACGAATTAGTGCTTTTATTATAAAAGCCGTAAGCAATGGCGTGTGCGATCACTCGACCTTACCCCCTTTGACTTTTTTGACGAGGTACGTATTTAATTTGGAACCGCCAGAAACCCGGAAAGTTTTCGAATAAAGAATGCTGCATGTGCTCTTTACTTCTGAGTGTAAATTCGTTTATGTCATTCAACAAAAATATATTTTAATGCTAGTTAACGCGCGTGTAAAGCAAATAACGCGAAAATAGAACCTTTAAATGTCCATTATCTCGTTTTGTCCTCTCTTCTTTAATACGTTCACTGGGACATTCTCTTATAAAGAGTTCAGTTGATTTTCCAAAAAATTTCGATAGAATTCGCCCATCACCAATCAGGCAATTGCCGATTATACCTTCCCGTACATTAATAGAAAATCCATACCGATGATTCCGTATTATGATTTGATGAGAGACGCCATCTCTGCAATAGTTCAAAATTGAAAACGTCACGATTAGAACTTACTTCGTCGACGAAGAAGATTAAAAACAGAAAATTTTACCCTTGATTTTTTAACTTACTCGCAATATTGTACGCGGAGTAGATAATCGAACATTGTTGATAAATAATAAATTATCAATAACGTAAACGCTTCGGGCACGCTATTTTAATGTATTTAGTCGATTATATTCACATATTAAATTTGCAATCTCCTAACGAAGTTCCACATACATATATTATAACATAAAAAAAATCAATCCAATCAGGATGATATTCGATCCTGATTGAATGTGAAACATTTCACCATTAGCAAGAGTTTTTGCAATTCTATCCAGGGCAAGAATTTAACAGAGTAACGCGATACACAACGCTGTACTACCAGTAACATTATTAACCAGCTGCTGGTTCTCTCACAGTTGCAGCAAGGCCATTAAAAGAAAATCGCTGAATATTGTTTGCGGTTCCAAGTTTTAATAGAAGCATTAGTTACCTCACCCGACTTTTGTCAGCTTTTCCTCGGGATATTCAATCGGTCGCTGAGTTCGAGGCGTTCCTCTGCGTAAGTATTACGTTGTTTGAGCAAATAAAAACGAGTACAAATACATACATGCATGCAATTGTAGATTGTTGTAAGTCGTGACAAAATAGCTTTTAACGTGGTAAATAACATAAACTAGTGTTTAAACGGTCAGAATTCCGCAATCTACAGAATTACGGTACAATAAGATCAATAAATCATATTTCTATTTGCGTCAGCAAGCAATACATTTGTTTGGTTGAATACCTATTTAAAATTATATTGGTAAGAACGGGATAAAATTTTTACAGGGCGTCGATCTAGTTAGTTAAGAAAACGTTGAAAAAATATTGGGTCCTTTCTTTAGAAAAAATTGTTTAATTCAATTAAATATTGCGGTCGATTTTGTGCTAAAAAGGAGTAAAAAGTATTAATATTCTTGATTTATGCAATATTATTAGTTACTGAACACGAGAGATAAATGTATAGACTATTATTGTTAAAGAAAACCAAAGGGGAAGTACTTATAACCATTTCAAAAAATTAAGTATGCGATCTGTTTCTTCTTTGTATAATCCGTGGTGGCTCTGTGTGAGTATAATTTAAAGAGGAGGAGTCGAAATCAAAAAAGGTCCTTTCAAAGAGGTCAAAGAGGACTAAATAAAACCTTCAGTTTAGATTTCTATTCATCCTGTATATTTTCTGCAATTGCTTCAACCTCACTACGCATTAGATCAACGAAAAAAAAATAAAAAAAAAGTAAAAAAGAAAGCGGATTACAATATCAAGCTACAGGATGCTTACATTTTTGGATGCTTCTCAATTCAAGTCAGCTTGATTAACATTTCCTATATCCATCTATCCTATTTTATATGTTGTTCGACAAAATTTGAGATTCCTGGGAAATGTCACTGTTTCTTTAACGATTGGCCATATACACCAGAGCTATAATTCAAATTTTATTCGCCAGAGCATTTCTTAGCATTGCATCGAATTTTTTTTTTTACATCAACTAGATTCTACAAAATAACCATCGACATCCTTGTTACAATATTGAACAACGACGTGAAAGGGAAGTCTAGTGCGTGAAGATGTTTCCCGATAAATATATGATTTTCAGATGAAAATCCTATGTTTCTGATCGTTCACGTATCGTTATAGAGATATTTCAGGTCGTATTTGGCCTACTCTAATATGATATTGATTTGCTGAGGATTTACTGGTCATCTGGTATCTATCAACCAAGAGCGTTAAGGACAGGATGTCGTTAGGGCTTTTGTGAGAGACTTAAAAAGTTTGCATGTGAACATGTAATGGTTTCAATAAGCTAACAAGCTATACAACCAACATCAACATTTTGCAAACACAATAATCTCTCTCGCAATAGTCTTAGAGACTCATAGAGTACTCATACCTCATTTACCTAAATTAACATTCAATGCATACATTCGATATGGTGAAAGAGTCAGTGCGAGAATAGTCTGGAAAAGTTGCCGTCCTAACTCAGAGACAAGTATTTCTTTCGACCTAAGACAATCACTTCTAGGTTACGTATACGTTTATCAACTTAATTGATTGTTTATTTGTTATTTAAATCGAATGGGGATATAATTTTATATATTAATAACGATTGTTTATTAGCGCTTATATGGTAAAAATATGACGCAATGTAAGGTGAAGTTGTTATCAGACCGTTACGGAAAGGTTAAAAAAGTTTCACCATTGGTATTTTTGTGAAATGCAAGTAAATATGAGAATTTTTGTCGTCAACTGTTCAATGAAAAAGGAGAATGGACAATAGCATATAGCGATATATTTATATAGAATAAAGCTTTAGCCTTATATATCACGGAAGAAATAAGAGCAAACGGAACATGTTAAAAGTCTTCAGGATGAATTCGAAGCGATATCATTTTACTCAATTTTTAGATTGAGTACCTTTGAAGTAAATACCCGTTTGATTTTGAATCCATTTCATTATAAAGCTTTACTATAATAATTGCATTGGTTAGAGCTTCTTTCGAATTTCTTAAGAGCAAATGTTAAGCATTTATTCTGCTTGTCCCGTTGTTAATAGTTTCAGGACTTCCCGAGCAGCAGGCTTCAGACTTGCTATTCTTTCAATAACTGATGAGCGATGGTAAGAGTCTATTTATAGTTTTCGTCAGCGTCATTAACTAGAAAGTATTTTTTTCAAATGTCGAAGAATCTGTTAACATATATTAATAAAAGACCTAACGCTGGTAAATATTTTGAATAATTTTCATCGTCAGTCTGATTCCTCATAACAAGTCATTTAAACCTTTAAACCAAAATTAATCAAGATCGGTCAATTCGAAAACGTAATTCTAAAGCCAAACAAGTTACGATACTACGTACGAAACGTCGAAAGTTAAAAAGCACAACCCACAAATTACGACAATTCGCAACCGGTTATATCATTCATTCCATTTGAATTAATGCCACCGCCTATCGATTGTTTCACAAATCCCGATCGATTTTATTAGATTGTCAAATCAATTTCACGTAACCACGGGCTGTTTGGCACCTCTTACGTCACGCTAAATCAACCGCTGCTTATTTTTAGACTTTTCACATAAAATCGTTGCAAAGCCGTCACTTTACTATGGATAAAATGAATAAATTTGTCTATTGTGTATCGTTTACGTTATGGATTCTCAACGAGGTCGGTAGCAATTCCTTGAGGGTCGTCAAAATTTTGAAAGGGATCAATGTTAATCAAGGGCTCGGGTGTGGGCCAATAGCCGAATTCGCAACTTGCTGCGGGAATTTTCCAATGTATACTCTTTTATATAGCGAACGATGCGGTTTCTAATTAGACACCCTATATAGTACAAGACGAAAATTCTCTCCACCCTCCCCAATTAACCCTGGAATTAACCGTACCTTAAATGTGAATAGATGTTCGCATAATTAGCCATTGGGACTTAAAGAGATTCTTTAGGAGATTCCATCAAAGATGGCGCGATACCGTCCATTTGGGAAACAGCTCTATGATTCCGGAAAACTGAAATCAATCTTCAGATTTACTGCTACCACATACAACCACTTTATCATCGAGCTTCTTTGTTTCTTTTTTTTTGTCACTGCTTTCTACATAACGATCCAAAATGTCGGAATCGTTGTATACAACAAGTTGTTACTGTTTATTTCGTCGGAACCATCCTGTACGTTCATTGAAGAGAAAACTCTGATCGCGATAAAATATACATGGTCTACAAGGCATGGTAATTACGTACCATCCAGTTACACGCGAAATATCGTTGTAGGCTGCAACTCGAGAAAGGAGATATGTTTGTTTAAATAATAGGGAAGTGACCTGCGTTAGATTATCACTTGTTTCAAACCGTTATATCACATCTCAAGCTGTACCTGCAACCTGTACAGTCAAAGGAATTAAAAATATCGTCGGTTTAGACGGTGCAAATTCGAGATGAGCTCTATTCCAGGTTTATAGGAAAAGTTTCCATTATAACAGAAACTACCAACTAGATAACGAAAATTATAAGAAGAAACAAAGATATTACGTAATCCGTTATAAAATAAACAACTCGCAATTATTATGATTATATTTTTTATGTTATCGATAATAATTAGTATCTAATAAGCTAATCATCGTACCGTTTTGAATTCAAACCCGTTCCTTTTGGCTCGCTTCGAAAGAAATAGAACGATGACATTGAGATTTGTTATTCCGCGCGTACACAGATACGTATTTCTATTTCTGGTACCTATTTTTACGTGTTACTTTTCGGAACTTGATCAAAATTGCATTCAAACAGTAAACATACACATCAAGAAGCAAAACAACGGCGTAATATTAATGAGTTTCTTCGGCAATACTATTAAAATATCTTACTGCATTCCGATCAACATACATTAGGTATCTGCCATTACATAGTATGTAAATATTAGAAGAGAAAGATATATCTAAGCAAATTTTATGTAAATCTAGCATGGAATAGTTTTATTGCATTATTGAAGCAAATTCCCAATTGTAGTCATTTAAATTTCCTAAAACTGTTGAAGAACTTAAAGTAAAAATACTCCATATTTGCCATATTTATGAAAAGATATGAAAAAAATTGATTTCACTTGTTTGCTATCAATATTTTTCTTTTCTATTGTTTTCATTTTTTTATTAAAACTAATTTATTTGTTCAAGAAATTCAAATTGTATAATTGTCCAAATTTTTGAATAACAATGGAACATTTTACCAAATAACAACCGTTTGATATCTAAATCTTCTCCGCATATTTCCATCGCCTCCACATTATTCAGGAAAATCTTAATTTTCTTTTTTTAGATTCTAGTCTAAGAAAATATTTTAAATTTAAATAAAATACAGTTAATTAATTATTAAAGAATTTAACTTATGGTTAATCTACATGGTTAAGATATCAACTACATAATAACCTTCTTTGGGATATCGAAAAAGAAAAATTAAATAAAAAAAAATATTATTATCTTTAGATATAAAATATTAAATATTAAAAATATCTCCGATGAAAATATCGAAAAATTAAGCTCTCGATAACAAGAGATTAAAAAAAAAAACAATGGGTGGAAATACATATACAATACCTCAAATCGTTACTAATACAAATTAACAAAACAACATACAAAAATGTTCCCAAGATGTGCTGAAGTATTTACAAAATCATAAAATTATAAAGAAGTCGAAACGCGGTAATTTGACTTTTTATTTTATTTTATAAAATAAATAAATAAATAAATAAATAAATAAATAAATAAATAAATAAATAAATAAATAAATAAATAAATAAATAAATAAATAAATAAACAAATAAATAAATAAAAAGGAAATAAATAGATTAAATACTTACTATTAAATATCACTTCGAGATTCTTATTTAGGAGAAAAAGTGCAGAAAAGGATAGCGGTAGAACTTGAACACTTCGATCAACTCGCAAATCAAATTTTAAAAAATCCGATTAAAATAAATAAAAAAGAATAAATCTGATCAAATTAAAAGAAGAAAAAAAAAAAACGTAACTCAGATCATTTTCCCGCGCGTACCGTACGACCGGCTTCTTTAAATAAATTCAACATTAGCCCGATTGATCTTCCGTTTATATACGCTAGTAAGGTACCCCTTTGCCTAACCTAAGCTAATCGAGTAATACGCAATGTGTATTGAAGTAGGAAAAAAGCGACGCTTTTATGTGGATTATAGCGCGGATTATTTACACGTATATCGCGCGTATGATGACCGCTTCGTAGTTCGTTGTTGTTCTGACGGCGCGTCGGAGTGCATTTTCAGAACAACGCCGTGAAACGGCAGCAAGGACTGTCTGACTCCGAAAGGAGCAGCTCCTTGAAAAAACTGCGAGTAGTGGTGGCTAGCGGTGTGTATGTATCTCTGTGGGCTAGGAGTTTTCGTTGATCTACAATTAAGCGGATACGATGTGTTGTGAGAAATTGGCTAATTGTTGCGTGTCATTCCATATACAAAATTATACCGTATGTTAATGCATATATGTATGTAGATTAAGAATAAGTTAACTTATTACAATATTTCAAATAGTTCTCTGGATTACGTTCTTAGATTATCATATTATACAAGCTCATATATAGTTATAGTTAATAAGCTAGTATTAGCAAATTAATTGGTCGATTTCTCCTAATGTATGTAATTGGCATAGCTGCCTTGCGGTAACTCGAGAAGAACAATTTGCCAATGGTACAGGTACAACTGATCAGTCTTCAAAACTTATCAAAAGCTACACCCACTTAAACCTGCTTAGTTCGATGGGATCGATTAAGTTGCTAGAAAGACTTCAATATCCAACGGCATCCGCGGTATGTATTTAATCAAGACTATCGCCACGTAACTTTTATCATGAATTACCGACCTGCTTACAACCTTCTTTTAAATCTGCCAGATCTGCATTGTGTCTGGTCGCAGAAGTGCAAGACGCAATTAATACACTACAATAGCGATACTTATCTCACTCTTCATGTTTAATAGCGATTAGTCACAATCGTCCAGTGACAATACCTGGCTGCCTAGGTTCACCGATGTGATTCAGTATTATGCAAAACGTATGCAAATCGCTCATTGTGCAGTTTCTCGGTTGGCGCGCTGTTTCGGTCAACAGCTAGGCCGCTCCTTGACGAAATTCTTCACGTGCGGGCCAAAAGGCGAACACATTGGGGGGCGTATAATTCTGGCAGAAAATGACCTCGTCGAAATGACGAGCTGGTGCGATAATTGGAATGAGAAGAACAATCGGGAGATTAATTTTAAGGACTCTTATGCGTTCTTAATCAGGTAGAAATAAGGATTGGCCCGTAAGTTTTAGTCTAACCGTCAACCATTCGTCAAATATAAGAAAGTTCAGAATCCGAATACTTCTTTGTGGAAAATATCGGTCCCTTTAATTTCCAACTTTTAGATATAATTTGAAGTTGTCGACGTAGACTAAATATTCACAAGATAGTTGTAAAAATCAGGCATGATGCGTGATTGAAAGGGCGCATCTTATTTAGGAATAATGTGCGAGGAATGAAGATGATGGCATCTTCGGAAAAATCAATTTTTATTACCTCGCGATCTGAGATGTTAACGATATTCCTTTTTAAAATGTTATAATTTCCTGCAATCCCAAGAAGACCACGTAATTATATCGGAAAACCAAAGCAAATTCGAATGATATTAGAAGGTCCTACAAAAAAAAAAAAACGACTACATCCAAATTGTGTTAAAAAATACGTCTAACGTAAAGCTTGCGTAAATTTAGCAACCTGTTGCGTTATATTCCCATCATTGCTAACTTTTTGCAAGGAAAATGTAATGCAATTATTAATTTATAGCGATCGAACAGAAATATTATCGGACAATGCAATTATTTAAAGAAAAGCTAAGCATCTAAAACGTTTATTGTGAATATACCTCCGGATTGTTTTATCGCTTAAATTAAACGTAAAACGTCGAAAGTTGTTAAGTGGACTTTGTCCTATTGCTCATTCTAAAGATATATTGCAGAAGAAACGACGGTTCGGATATATAAATAATCAGATGGCTATGATTGTTAACACGTGGCGAATTTCGAACACCATTCACTGCAATTCTCCATATATTATCAATGAACAACACCTATTTCGGTACAAGATCTTTCCATTTTAAGTTAGGAATTAATGGTAGAACGGCAAAAAAATATAGAAAAAAATTATTTATGAAATCAGTCATGGATGTAGAATATAAATAATATCTCAAAAGCAGGTTTACTTACATATAACGGAAATGATACGCATAATTAAAAAATGACAGTGATCTTAATGTCAAACGAGCACGACGGGCTCGTTATTGTTCTACGCAGGTGTTTGAATATGGAAGATGCATCATTTAATGGCGGCTTATTAATTGGGCGGTTGTAATGATTTTATCGTGTAAAAAGCGTATCAATCTCAATTTGAGATTTATGTGCACATAATTAGAAGCATGAGAGGCGCAGCAGTGTTGATGGTTCCTTCTCTCGTTTATCTTTATATTTCTATATTACGAGGATAAGCTGAAAAGTTACTAGCCTAACGAATCGCGTGGTTTTGTCATTTGCTCGGGCAAAGCTTGATCCCCACATTCTTTAATTCCAAGCTAATAACAGCAAGTGTATATTTCAGGCTGATTCTGATGCGTACGAACGGTTACTTTCACTATATCATCGCAAACAAGCGACAATTAAATTTACTGAATTTCTCTAGATGTCATTACAGCTTCCTGGGCGAAAAACACTTTATCGAACACTTTAGCGCTATCGAAGAGTCTGCCAGCGAATATACGGCGATGTTCATTTTAGACTAGATTATCCTCAACGATGACGCCCAGAAATGTTGCGGAATCTAATTTTACTTGAGCTGTGGATAGGTCTAGTAAGTTTGTCGTGTGCAAAGCGTCCACAACAAACTATTAGAAATGTATTCCGTTTCTTCATTCGTTGTTAAAAGACAAATATCGTCAACACATATAGTTAAATAGGTATCAATAGTAAGTATTGATACCTATTTAAATAAAAAAGAAAGTAATAGCAAAATATAAGCTAAACAATACTGGTCTCAACGCGGACCCTTCTGATACGCCCGTTTTGACAAGTAGGACATGAGTACGAAGGCTAAGACGGAAGTACGATACTAACAACAAAATTCGAAATCAGATAAGCCACTACATTTACCTGCCAAGTTCCATCAATATCATGACTTCTTGATTTCTACCACTTATTTTTACATAATCTGTCGGTACGAAGACATTCTTCGACTTAATAACATTTCACCTTGCTTCCAATACATTAAAGATGAAAAATCCAAAGCGATATCCATTTCCTCTAAAATAAATCACTGCTACAAAATTGCAGGAAGTCGATATTTCTCGACGTGTAAATAGAATTCTTTACAGGATTTTTAAATGAAAATTAATCCAATAAAATTATTAAAAATGCCCTTACGGACGTCAGAAACCGCGCGTTTCCTTTGTTCTTGCATTAAAGCCGACAATTTTAAGAAAGAATCTTTTTCTAGTTTCACGTATATTTACGATTTTCCATTTCCTGTCTGACCGGCATCTTTTTTTTTTCAAGACTATATGGATATTGTAAGAGCCGATAATGCGATTAGCATTGACTTTCTAGAAGTACAACTCTCGGACCGTTGTTTTCGTGCTTGTCAATGCTTCGTTTCCTGATAACCGTCGCGTCGTATGCAAAAGTAGATTAAGGTTGCGTCCATGAAGCTTTAATTTCTCGTCGGTTAATAGGTGTCAGGCGTTTTTTTCGTCGGATACGGAGATCTCGAACATGCCGCGAAGTTAGCGCGGGTTTATGTAAAAATTTTACGCTAATAACGAAGGTTGGATTAGGTTTAGAATATATATGGAAAGTATTAAGGAAGAATATAAACTTCTTAATGAGCGTGAAAGTACAATAATGTGTTCAGCGAGGAATAGGACCTCCAAATAATAAGATTTTACGTACATATTATTAACTAGTGCGTTTGAAATGATGAAGAAAAGGACTAAGTTAGGAAATAGTTCTAGAAAGACAACGAAGCATGATATTGACGAGTGACGGACAACTTGAACAGCCGCAAGCTTTTAAGTAAAATAAATATCATTGATATTTTCAAATTTAAATGTTCTATAAAGTTCTTCTGCATTCTCTTAATAAAATTTATACATAGGCTTCCACATATTCCAGCGCATTCATCGTAGATATCAATCAAATAATTCGTGTCTTGGGAAGGTTTTGGTTCCGTATCTTTCGACGGGCAAATTTTTCATTTGCATAAACCGCCAAAGTGCATATGCATACAATACGTAAGTGGGTAAGATATTTCACTTTCGTTATTGAAAACGACGAGGTTCGCCGCAGGCGCTACATTTCTTGTATTAACCGCGGTCATGGCCAATCGTGTTCGCAATCGTTTTCGCTATTTAAGTGAATGATGATCGCGATGATGATAGTAGTAACGTTGATAGGCCAATTTGCTCATTCCAAGCGTCCATTTGCGGTTATCCGCGGAGCGGATTATGATATTCGCAGTCTTTCCGTCTTATGCAGTCCAATAAGGAGGTATTACTCAGCCTATTGTGGTTGCTATGTATTCGATATATTACGCGTAATACAAAATATTGCAAATCACGGTGTACAAGTCCAATTTCATCAATTTATACGTCGTACAATCCTGACGGCAACTCCGCTTCTATGGTCATATTAATAAACATGTATTCCGCGTAATCTTAGTTGATCTTCTTTTAAAAATTAGCTTAATTGTTGTTGAGAATAATTAAAAATGAAATTTTACAATTTACTCAAAGCCTCAATTGAGTTATGTTTTTGAATTGTCGCCTCTGACTGATTCCAGGATTTTTCAAATTTCATATTATTGGTTTGGTAACGATTTGAATTTTTGTGGATTTTGATGTCGCCATAAATAATAAACAAATTTAAATACTCTCCGTCCTTGTAATTTAATCATGCAGGCATTGTTTACCATGTACGTTCAAGAGTTTTGCGAAATTAAAATGTTTCATGTTAAACACCTTTACAGCTATAAAAATTAACATGAACTTGTCCATTTGCCAAATATTTTCAAAAAAGCCAGACCAAATTTACCCATGAAAAACTAAGAGACCGTTGAGTACCGCGCTTGCTCACGGAGGATCAAAAATACGTTCAAAGCCCTGCTGATGCAACTTTAAGCGAAACAAGTTAGAAATTTAGCATCCATTAATAATTGTAAATGAGAGATGGAGACACTTCCGGGGCATCACTACAAGAAAGCACCGTCTTACATTTCGGTGTTGGTCGTAGCAGAAAATTACGAAATGAGGTTCGTATTGATGGATTACCCAACTTATTCGCCAGATCTGCGCCTCGGCCACTTCTTTCTGATACCTAGACTCAATGCTTCGCTGGGAAGACAAAGATTTTCGTCGAAAGACGAGGTCATCGCGTACGTAATGACCTATTTTGCAGAACAGGATGCCAACTATTATTTGCACAGATCAACGAAATGGACGCAAGCTTAGAAAATAAAACTGAATGTCATAAGCGGAATACTTGTTTCTGTCTTGGACTGGAAACTTTTCGAATTTAATGCGCAGCGATGTTCATCTCAAATGCCAAGACTCGGACATGGACATTGTTGCACATACATATGCTTACCAGTTACATATCTTACCTTTATCAAAAATTTCGTCAAATGGATCACGAAGTACAAGCAGATAACTTTCGGCGAAAACATTTCCTAGAGCTACTTTCAAATCTCAAGTCGATTCAAATAATGAAACGTATACTTTCGTTCACATTTTTGCGTTTTCGCAATAATCACTTTGGTCCATGCAGAATGTATTTCCTTCTCTAACGACGTCTGAAAGCCAGTTTATCACAATCGCTCGATTTATTTTACGTAATCGAAAATAAGGTTATCAACAATGAACCAAACACAGATCACCGCGTTTTACGTTTGTCGGAACAACTCTGGCGTAAATAAACTTTATGTTTACGGTTAGTTCCTGCGAACAGAAGTGCTCACGTGGGAGTAAACTATGGTGCAAGCTCAAAAATTTTATTGTAATTGCACATTCGAGTATTAAAAGTAAAAAGAAGGAGGTAATAAAATAAAAAGAAAATCGATTTTCGATCTTTATTTAATACGCCGAGAGAACGTGTAAACATAGAAATAACATTATTGCTTTTAATTAAACGCTTATTCCTTAGATACGATTGTTTTGCCGTAATGTCGCATAAGTAAAATGATAATGAGTTGATTGCAAAATGAAATAAACACATTCAGTTCGCATCATAAACAATTGCAAGGTTTTCTGATGTTTAAATCGTAACATGTTTCAATGTTCGGAAATACGATAGTGGAAAATAAAAACTTATAACATCCTGCAAACATCATCTTTGATACATCTGAGATTTTGTTGAAAAAATATTATAAGTATTATTAGGATACATTATGGAAGGTCCTATCTATCCACAATCTTAAGTTGGGTAGGAATACTGGCCTTTCAACGTCAGGTTCAAAACCCAGGAAAATGTTGGGAAAACAGCCGTGAAGGAATTAAAGAGAATTCCTTTTCGCTACCTGAGCTTTCGTAAATTTTTATCTACTTCATTTGAGATTATCTGTTGGAGACGTGAAATGTTATAGCAAACAACTTAGATGTCGCGGTTGAACATATTATTGCTTACAGCAGGGAAATGTAAAAGAGCCGTAGAAATAAGCTAAAGAATCAACTTTGATCATCTAGGCGGGCTTATTGATGGCCACGGTAATTTGACTTACTTCCGAATTTTATTTTAGCGGTCATCCACCATCTCCATAAATTTGTTAAAAATACTAAGAAAAGGAATGATGATCCGTTTTACATCATATTCGTTGACTATGACTAAATTACCGTGTGGCAATGAATAAGTCCACCCATATGATCAAAGTTGATTGTCTACTGAACTTACCAACCACTTCATGGAAACCTTAGCAACTCGCTACAGAGGAAGAGATGTTGATAAAGTCTTTTTAAGATTGATACCCTTAGATTTGCTGAGATCATGAGAAATTATAAGATACCGCCTGGTTATGTGGTGATATCTCTAGATGCAGTTTCATTGTGTACCAATGTAACTCTTGATCCTCTTGAGTGATTGTTATTACGCATAGAGTAATGGCAAAGAACATGCGTATCTAAGACATTTTTATTCGAATAGCGAATTTCCTGTTGGACAAATTAGCCTTTAATTATCGACAGAAGTTTGCACGCTTTCTTGACCATTCATGTTATTCTAGCATGAATGGTCGTGGATTTTTTGGTTGCGTCACCATCTTATAGTACCAGTTACCTTTCATATATAAATATATGGATATCTGCACTCGCAGACAAAGTGAATGATCTCCTTTGAAGAAGTTTAATAACAACTTACAATCCACAATAGAAACAGAGAATGAAAATAATGACCTGATCCAATTCTTAGATACCCTTGTGATTAGGCAATCCAACCAACTTGTCACTCTTGATTAGTAGACTAAACCAATTTTCTCAGGTAGATATACGAATTTCTTCGATCAATATGAAAATTAACATGATCAAAGGTATGAAAAACAAGGTACTAAAAATTATATCTCCAAAAACAAAAATCAAAAAAAGAGCTTGTTCACGCACAGTATTACTCAAAAAAAAAAAAACTATTATTTGAGGAGATTCCTATTAAATTTACAGTCAACAATACCAGAACCGTCAACTAACTTTTCTGTAAAGAAATACCAGCAACTCCTAGCCTGCTCAAATCGAATGCAGCTTACCTGATACATACCTTACCTCGAATACATCCACAGAACTTCGGAGGGTCCGTTCCTCGAAATGAGCTTACCTGTCTGTCATAGTAAGTCGTACGTATTGACGATTTTCAGAATAAATTTGAATAATTTGGTACCGTGAGCTTAAGCGCATATCTGCCAGCTCGTTGCTTCTTCGTAAGTTCCATCTAAGCGAGAAAAAAAAAACTTTTTATATGAAAAAAATTGATGTCCCCAGTTAAAATTATCGTATAAAGAAATCCTATTGCATTAGTAACAATAATACCGCGTTAAAACTCAAGAACGCGATCACCTTAAGTAGGTGTAAGTAATTCGCAAAATTTGATTTGCTTTCCACTCCGAATAATTTAAAACGCGACCCCATTAATCGGGGCAAAAAAGTGCAAATATCCGATACGTCGCGGTTGCATACGAAATTCAAATGAAACGCGTTCGTTTATTAATTGTCTCCTATTTTTTCACGTTCGCCGGCTCAATGTCAACCAGTTTTAAGTGCGAATCTTATTGGAAGAAAGCGGACCAGATTGTCGGAACGCTGTCTGTCTGAACTTTAAGCATTGTATAACTCATTTATGGTTATTTATAACCAAGTTAATAGAATAACGTATAAGTTAATGTTTATTTAAAAAATACTTATTAACAGAATATACAGGTTAATTTGCTTAAATTATTGCTCTAATAAATAATACAACTGAATTAATTTTTTTTTCATAATATCCTCCACTCAAGTTTAATTAATCCGCAACAATTGTTTCCGGAATGTGCGAATCCTTATTATCAACCCTTCAACTGATCCCCGTAAATACTTCTTCTTTTCTGTAAGTCTCCATCAGCAGCTAATTCCAAAAAGTGGGAAGCTAAGAAAGTTGAAATTCATACAGAGAGTGGTTGAACGAAGCTATTTGATATCATTGTTGTTATGTTAGTCCTTGAGTAAAGTTGTGAGAAAGCATTCAACAATTTGCTTTTTTTAAACTTTTTGAAGATCTTCAACTGTTAGTTTTATATTCTATATGTACCTTAATGTAATAATGTAACTTAAGCGATATCAGCAATAAATAAAAATTAAACTTCTAAGACGCGAAAGACGTAGAATAGTTTCAAATTTTAATTCACTCGTTTAGAAAATAAACGAACACATCCTGTAAAAATTCTATATTTTGCCATTGATAATACTCCCGCTTTCTCGCGTTTTTTATGGGCACAACCTTGCGCCTTTGATAATAATAATATAACAGACATCGTTGTCGTTTCTTTTCTTCTTCGCTCCGTTGCTTTTCGTTCCTATTTCAGCTTCCCTTTTCAATTTCCAACGTGTATAATTAAGCCGAATGTAACTGTCCCTCGACATTGACCTCAATGCGCGATATTACACACCTTGAGGCTTTAATTCGCTTCACTCTTGCTATGCCGTGATCTATAAGCGATTGCTTCTGCGAAATGGATCAAGTGACACAGCTGTCACCTGTATGATCTCCACGATATGATTTTCTTTTAGCGTCTTACGCAACGTTCTTCTGTTTATAGATGCGGTTTCATGGCTTCATGGATTGGGAGGTTTGAAAGATGGAGCAAAGACAGTTCTCTACGGCGGGTCCACCTAGTGTACGCGTGGAAGCTAATCCCTTTTCTAAGTTTTCAAATGAAAAATATTCAAAGAGATATTAATTGTGTGTTGTATTGATGTAATTGTGTGTATTAATTAAATGTTTAACTTTTTGTTTATATCGTCTGCAATGTGGCGCAGGGATTTGCTGAACACGATCTTATTAAGACTGACGGAACACATTTCCATTTGAATGGTTTTGTGAATAAACAGAACAGCTGTTTTGTAAGGAGCAAAACGCCCTCATGTTTTCAGGAAAGACCATTACATCCTCAATGAATCGCATTATGGCGCGCAAATTTTGCACAAGGTATGACATGTCCATGAGGAACATATTCCGCGTGTGTCCAATTTAGCATATCCGGCGAATTCGCCAAATCGGACAACTCCTGACTTTTTTTATGGAAACACGTCAAAGAAACGGCATATGCGTTAATAAAAGCATATGGCAGCTCGAAAATAATATCCGTTAAGAAGTAGCGGCTTTAACCGCCGGATATCTTAACTCGAACAATGAAAACAAAAGCATAATAATGCATCACAGCTAAATGTGGCCATTTGACCAACCTTATCTTTCATAGATAATTAAGTATAAATATATAAAATTCAAATAAACGTTCAAACCATTTTTTTATCATTATTATTAAAGAAATAGCGATACCCTTAAATCGGGTACTTCATTATAGCCTTGCCTGTACGAGCTAGGAAATTCTGAATTTGGGAATAGGGTTCGATAAAATCTTCGGTTGAAGTGTGCTGTTAGTCCTGTTAGTAGTCGAGTGACTGTTAAGTTTCAATAAATCATCTTTTTCATTCTGATAGAATAATTACAACTCGATATAACCGTTTTGTCGAATTCTAGCCAAATTTGCAGGATTTTCTTTTATTAATGCACGCGACTAAAATAAATCAGACAAAATCGCCGAGCCAGAACACAAAGTCGAGATTTTTCGTCGAACCTTACGTAAATCTTTCTAATATGCTTAATCGATAATACCAGCGGGTGAAAGCGTTAAAGCACATTATCTAGCATAATACAGTTCCTTTTAACTTTTCATTTCCTATATGTTACGTAACAAGCAGTAGAGTGACAATCAAGTTTTTCTTTTTCTAACGTTTCCTACATGAATTATCCTTACTATTATATTATTATCGTGACATATTGCTAGAACGATCTAGAAGAAAGTAAATTTAACAATTTTGTGGGTAATTTCAGGCTGGTAAAAGAAATTTGAATGTAACAGTCGTTTAGTATCGTTCCTGTGTTTATAATTCATACGTGAACAGATAATATCGATCGTAATTGAAAGCGAGAATCATAAATTTAAAAATTTCATTACTTCCATTAAAGTTATCGAAATTCAATTATTTTCTTTGACGCTACATATTGATAAATATAATTGAATAAGTCTTTTAATTAATAATATATGTACATCTAGGTCAAAAACTTAATTATCTCGTTCGTGTTTTGTCTATCTTCTTAAGATACCATTTTTTACCGTAAATGAAAGGCTGTTCGAATTCAAGCATCCTTCTCTGGTGTTTCATAAACATTCAATCAAAAAAGAAAAGAATCGCACCACCCAGAAAGAAGAGCGCTCGAAATATGATATTGTGTCAGCAACAACATGTTATAGCAGTTATAGTTTTATTGGTAGTATTCACGAAATGGCTAAAGCATAAAAACTTCTTCGTTGGTTTGTTTAGTTACGCGAATTTTTATCATTAATTATCTAATATGCTATTTTCGTTAAAATTTTTTCAAGTTACCTTTTTCATGATATATAGTTTCCTAGGAATGTCTGGCCAGATCCTCGACGACTATAAGCCGCTTAAGAACCTATGTTATCATAGATGTCGTAATAATTAAAAATGTTAAGCCTTTGCAAGTGAATTAAATATTCACACGAGAATTATGTCTTTTTTTAATTTTTTTTTAATTTTATTTTTTTAAATTAATTAAATTTTAATTTTTTTAATTAATTAATTTTTAATTTAATTAATTAATTAAAATTAAGAAAATTAAAAATTATTAATTAATTTTTAATTATTATTATACTATTACATTATATTATACATTATACACATACACATTATACATATTATATTATTATATTTTTAATTAAAATTAATTAAATTAAAAATTAATTAATTAAGTTGTCTTATAAAATTTTTCTTTTTTTCGTCTTTTTCTTTACTCTATCGTATAGAAGTAAAATTAAATAAAATGCTTAACATATTTAAGGATTTAAGGTTATTAGAATAAAAAAGCAAAGGTATGTAGTTGAAATAAATAAATTATATTTATTACTCCAATAACATCCATATACAGTATTTACAATAAAATTATAGATGTTATCTGATCTTGATGTTTTTCGTATCCTTTGGCAAGACTTTTCCAGAAGTTTTAGTAACGTGTTTGAAATAGAGACAGGACCTCCAGCGTCTCAGAGAACGTCCGACAAACTTTCCAAAAAAAACCCTACGTCCTATAAGTATCGTTTGACATGCGGTAGTTCGGAGTTGGTAGTATGCTAGTTTAGGGGCACCAATCTGACCGATCTAACGCTAACGCTTCATAAACGTGTCAACACTTACCGACCCTAAGACTATGCTGAATCGGTAGCGTCACCACCTTATAACGCGCTAGTAGACCGGGATTAAATAGCATAAAATCAAATCTTCTTAGCGCATGTTGTCGATATCCATAATCGATTTCGCAAAATGTTCTCCAGTAACATGTAAACAACATCTGATGAATGTTAAATACTTAAAAAAAACCGTTTATTTTTTCTTCTTGTTGTTGTAGATGTCGCTAAATAGCTAAAAATTGTTCCGAACAAGTTTTTTTTTTTTTTTGAAATACAAAAATAATAAAGTTATTGAGGGTTCCCTAATTTTTGGAAGTCGATCAGATTTCGGCATATAGTATAATAAGTTCGTCTTAAATTTAGAGAAAAAAAAAAAAAAAACCAAAAAGTTGAAAACAGCTGTTAAAGAATTTCCCTCCGCGGCAAATAATATTTCCCGATTTCAATGCTGATCCATAGTATTCTGTGGGTTGAAAAGGGAAAATAAAGTAGGGAAACGATCACACATATAAGTCAGCGAGATACTGGGCATCGGTTTCCGTCGGAAGAAGGGTTTGTTTTGAGCAGAGTGACGGACTACGTGGAGGTCCAATCTCTTGCCGAATCTCCTAAATTAATTTATGTACATATATAGCAATCATATCGCCATAAATGTATTTCGCGGGTGTCTAATCACATGTAATGATCACCAGGACTGTAGATTACCTTAACTCTAACCTTATCACGACTATACAACATAGATACATCGAAGAGATTAAATTTTTATACAAGACAACATGCTTTACAAATATAGATTAATCACATCGAGTTAGTTGTTCCGTTTTTTTTTTTTTTATACAAAAATTCCTTACGATAATATAGCGCAGTATAGTAAACGTAATGGGGACTAATTCATGACGTCGAATTTGCGATTGATGCGGGTGAACGATGAATGACGTGAGTGATATATTCTGTTCCAGACACTTCTCATTTTATCAAATTGCTTTTGTTATGTATGTCAAAAGGAAAATGCGCGAATCCATTCTAAGGTAAATCATAGAAGAATCTCATTATGATCTGCGTGGGAACCACGAAGATCTCCTGTAGAAATCGTTCCTTAATGACGAGGAAGATCGAAATGGGATATACCAGAGGAATAATTGGGATGATCTAATATTGTGCGTTTTTTCGTACGGGAAATCTCATGTAGTAGCGATCTTCTTGATTCCCTTCAGATCATAGATTTGCAAACCATAGTAACCGCAACACCAAATGCAAACGTCGCTTTTTCACTTGGATCTAAAGGAACTGAACGTAGGGGGATTAAGATTGTCATACGGGTGAAGCAGAAAATGCAGGACAATCCCACCCAGGAAAATTCCAAAACGATTTAAACTCGAACCTTAAAGAAGAAGCGAATTTTCTTTGAAAAGGAAGCTTACATAACCGAGGAAAACAAAATCTTCCTCATTTCTCAATTAATTCCTAAATTACAAGGTTTTTTTTATCTCCAAGGGACAATAGTACATTGTTGATACCAAACAACTTATAATTACCACCATATTAAGCTATTTCTATAACTTAAAGCTTTGTTTTTTTCTTTTTATGAGATTATCACTAAATCATTAGGAAACGCCTACCAACGCTGGAAGTTACTTTTTAACGCAATTTCTACACCGTTTACTGTTTGAAGTAAAGGATACTAGAAGCCCACACCGTCTGAAAGATTGGGGTTCTAGCTTTTTCCCCGAATAGTAAACAACTAAGAAGCTCGCATATGAAAGTAACTGCCTTACGTGGTAGCAATCTCCTTTCGTTGAAATTTTTTACTTTACGAAGTTGAAGGCATCCCAAAGCGACTACCAAGTCACCCCTGTAATCTTGATAAAGTCTCCAAAGCAATGGCTGAGTGCGCTTTTAATTCCATAACCTCACATTGTATTCACCTCCTGTTTTTTTTTTTTTTGCAATCGAAACACTTTACGATGCTATATTTAACTGTATTTAGTAAGTCACATAGATGGTGTTAGTATTATATTTACGATGTTATTTGAATGCTTTTCTTATAGCACTTTAAATGGTTGTTTTCGTTTCCCTGATTTTTTTCTTTTTTTTTTAAGAAAAGGTAAATACAACGTGAAAATATCGACACTATCAAAATTACAGGGATTTTGCCATGTACGCCTTTGAATAAAATAAGCTAAAAGGATATAAAAACATTCAATAATTTAATACACTTTGGAAGAACTGGATAAATATTATATTCATATAAGTAGGTCCAATTTGGAAGAACCTTTATGTGACGATAAACGACGATCAATCGACAATTTTTTCCAGGTCCTTTTTTGATGTTGTTTTGCGAGAGCCAATCAGAATCTTTGAATTTGGAATTTATTCTGTGCTTAAATTCATAACAACCAATCTCCAAGTCGAGGATGACTTTGTCGAAACAACTCCCGCAAAGTATCCTCTAAAAATTAGGTTAAAGATGTGTAAAGTATAACGGGAAATCTATAGTTTTTTTTTTATTATTTTTTCTTATTGGTTATTGCCGAAAATGTTATCGAAATATTTTACGAAATTGAAAAACGGAGCAGTTCGTTGGTCTGCATCTTTTTTAAGACAAAAAAGAACCAATCGTACTGGATCCATGTCTAGGAATTTCGTAAAATAGTCCACTTCTGGAAATTGTTAATTGCTAGCGCTCAAGAGGTGGGTCGTTATGAATTTAAAACGGAATTTTTGGTCGAAAATTAGATGGTTTTGCCTTATCAATATTAATATATTAATTGTGAATAATTTAGATTGTTCAATTTTATTTCAAAATAATCGATATCCAGTATTTAACTTGTAAATGCCATCCCCGAAAACGCAGTAGCACCGCCTAAAAAAAAATTTCATCGTCGACGATAACAAATCTTGTACATTACAATACAATACCATAGTTATTCATGTATGTTATTGCTATACATTTATTAAATTTCTCTTAACATGATTTATATATCTTAATATAACCAATATCGACAAAAAAATATATAAAGAAAATGTTGCTCTAAACTCAATAAACATTGTTTTATCACAAAGTTTTTGTGGGCTTTCAATATAATATTTATATGATATACATATATAAACTAATTTTTGATATAGTAATACTGTACATTTTTTCCAAATATATACAAGCTGTCCCAGAATAATTCTTTATTATTATATTTCTCTTGGTGTACTTTGTTTTTTTTTTTTATTTGGTATTTTGGTTTGCCACACAGTTCTCTAGGAATAATATATTAGATCTTTGATTGTTTAAAAGTGAATTCTCTGGATCATCCTGTATATATTCGCTTAATATATATTTTCTTCTTTCTATATCTATGTATGTGTGTATAGCTTCTGGACGTTTAAAATTTGATTATTTTTCATAAAATTTCTTCAAGTAGGACAACGATAATATTTTTTTAACTTCTTCATCTATTTTAGAAAAGTAGTCGAAGACGGCCATGCTTTAGATTGGAATATTGCCCAGATTCCTTGTTGACATGGTCAAAATCGGGACCGGCGAAATTCTGAACAAGTCAAATTTAAACGATTTTTCTATTTGTCGAAAATTAAAGATGTGCATGTAAGGCGTTTAATTCTTAAACCTAATTATCTAAACTAGATTGGAAAAATTCAAATTCGTCCCACAGCAATATCGTTTATATTTTCGCTATCTCCCTTTTAAGAAATTGCCACTAAATCGAAGTTAACTGCAAATAAATCACAAATACTCCCATATAAAACATGACCGTCAAATTTTCTCAAAAATATATCCATTTTAACGTGCTGTAAACTTCAGGAGAATTAATCGTCGGTATTCTTCTTTTAAAATTGTTTCGCTGCTTAATATATGGCACGATATTTTGCTTATGTTTTTAAATATAATCGATCGAAATATATGATTTCAATAGAGGGCCTCTTGGGGACGATCTTTACCAATTAAACCGCCACCGAATGGTTGGTGAGCGTGGCGTTTAAACAGTACGGCATAATTTTACCGTGCGAACAGGTATCGATTTCGCTGAAGTCGACGAACAAGAATAGGGCACCTAAAATAGCGACCGTCAGACCGAACATAACTACGGCCAAGGCTGGGATCTTTCTCCGAGATAAGATAAAGCCCTCTTCGAGTTGTAAGTAGCTTAATGCGGGAAGGACGTACGCTAGAGGTACGGCAGCTAAAACTCCCTATAAAAAGACGAAGTTCTGTTGGTAAGTACCAAAAAAGGAAGATAGCATACAAAAGTTATTATATTTACAGAGTGTTCGTAAAATTTAGAAATAGAAAAGATGGTGGTTTTTGTGTTAGTTATTTATGACCAATGGTGACGTGACTAATTCTTTAATAATAAAATAATAGAATGAATTTAACAATAGAAAATCACAGTCGTATTTGATTTTTTTTTTGATAAAATAATATATTTTTGTGAGCTCTACAATTTTTTTTTTCACAAATGCTTGAAACTTGTGAATTCTCTGTACAATAGAAAGATCCATATGATCAATAAATCTGTACGTAATGCAGAGTAATCTGAAAAGTTCCAAGCTTCAACGCCAGTATGGCGTTACTAGTCGAAAATATTCTGCCAACATAATTGTGCATGCTTTGAGGAAGATACTTTTTAAAATAAAAAGGCTTTTTTATTAAATAAGCAACTAGATAGTTCAAGCGAGTGTGATCAAGCATCTGCAAGTGGTCGGCGAACTCGACTTTTTACTGAAATTAACATATTTGTACGATATATGTAACAAACTAAATGTTAGTTTGCTGTTGCAAATGGTCCAAGGTAATAACAAGTACAATTCGAAACTCTTGGAAAATGATGAGGAATTTAGGAAAAAGCTACAATTGTGAATAAGAAAAATTAATGAGGATGGCGGTTAACATTGTTTCCCCGAATTGTGCAAATACGTAGCCTCTAATAAAATCGTTACTTCATAAGACCTAATGTCCTTTCTCAAGAAACACGCTTTCAAAGCTCACTGATTGGTTTGCCATTGATGTAATCGTAAACATATCTCGACATGGGCGCCAGGACAATATACTGAACGTGTAAGTGCGCCACGGGCAGATTAAACGAAATAAGTCGGAATTTTGGCATCGATTAATTACTGGAGGCCGGGAAACATGGCCGGTAAGCGCGTACAGAGATATAAAATTGAATTTGGAAACTTCTCGGACTACTTTCGCGTTCGGATACTTACATTTAGCTCCAGGACTACTCCGAGGCAATCTGTCGATATGGATATGAGGTAAGCCGAGCCGACGATGCACAGGGTGATCAGATAATGCGTCCTTTCGGATACGGGTGCGCTGAACAGAGAGTTCTGGATGACTTCCCTGGTAACGAAACATTCTATCGGATAGGTGAGGAGGATAGTGATGCTGAAAAGTAGCCGGCTGATGTTCATTAGGTCGTCGTCCCAGCAGTAATTCTCGAGGAGATCGCCTGGAAACAGTAGAATGGAGGCTTCTAATGATGGCATTCTATATGTCCAGTAAATATTTCGAGATATAAAGTTTAAGTGGTAGTCGTGCGTTAACTTTTATTAAAGTACGCCCCTAAAAATTCTTAAAATTTATTAGACCCTGGACTTTGGCGCATTAAACATACAACTTCTTGCTATTAAACCAGCTGATAAAGCGATCAAATAGTTTCTGCGTATTCGAAATTAAATAAGATCAGGTGCTGGTGCCGTCAGTATACATCATTCATATAAACAATAAATAGTAAGGGACCTAGCACGAACCCTTGAGGGCACCTCTCTCAACGAGTAATACACATCCGATCGTTGTTTCTGAATCTCCGCTGCTTGCGATCCATAAATTAAGTGAGACGTTAGCCATTCGAGTACTTTTCCGCGTATTCCGTTGATCAAGTCTTGCTCAAGTTCGTAAAGATACCCAAATAAGCTTTTCCTGCATTCGACTCCTTATAAAACAAATCGACATATTTAATCATCGCGGTCTCCGTTGATCTTATGTTTTGTAAAATTGTGCAATTGCGCACTCAATACGTTGGAGTATTCAAGGAATCATGTTAATCTTTGACAAATAATTTTCTCAATCATTCGTGAAAATTCTGTAAATCCCAACAAGGATATACATAGATACAATTAAAACTGTTTACCCGCAATGCGACGACATAAATTGTAATTGCAAACTCGGAATACTTACAACGACTTAAACATTAATCGTGGTCGGTCGTTTTGTTGTGCAAGTCACAAATATAGACACTTACCTTGAGAATACGCCGTAAAAGTAGCATACCCGGCGATGCCGAAGAGGCAAGCGACCAAAAGGGAGGTGATAATTGAGGCATGGGTTACGATATCCCATCTCTTCTGGGAGGCGTCCTGTATCGAGGTGTATATCAAGAAGGTGTTGTGGTGGCACATGAACGCTATAAACGAAACGGCTTAATTTTGTGTCCATTTTCTAAGCGGTTTGCCACTTACCAAACGCCATAATGCCAATTGCGGGTACGATGTCGCTATTGGCAAATTTCCAAGCATTGTCGTGGCTGGGACTTCGCGGAAGCAAAGCAGAACATCTTCGTTATTGTTGAATTCGTATGGTTTCGAAGTAAAATGACTTACACTATTATTCTCATGGTCCCGATCCTGATAAAGATGGTTATTAAGATGAATCCGATGCACACCAAGCTGACGAAGGATATCTTGGCCAGTTTGGCGACATCTCTGTAGAGGCATAACGGTATGGTTATGAGAAAGGTGGCTATGAGGACTATGATCTCCCTTTTGGCGAAGACCGAGTCGTGTTCGATTCCAGTTAATCTGACGATCACCTTCGTTACAGTATCGCCCACTACCACGTTATAGGAAACCATAGCTGAAATCACGGATTTATTAGTAAAATTTCGAGTTTTGTTGCACGTTTCATTTTTTCTTTTATTCATTTAATCTCGTACACTTACCGATAAAAGGGTAGACAAACTGCAATATTCCTAACAAGATGTAACCGGGTTTACCGAACGCCGCTTCCATGATACCTTGATAGGAGAATTTACCGCAGATATGACCGCTGCGAACCATCAAGATTAGCGAATAGTCGGTAATGTAAGCAACTAAAAAGAGTAGTATCAAACCTAAACCGAAACCCGCTTCTTGTAGAGCGTAAGGGATGCCTGGATAAAAACAAATATGTGTGTTACTACACTAGTTGAACTAACTTAATCCTATCCATATTTGTCCGACAAAAAATGTATCCAACTAACACATCCGGAATCTAATTGTACTCGAGTGGCTTATAGGACTATGCGAAATACCGGTTTCCGTTTTGGTTGAACGTAGCATGCGTAACACGCAGTGGATGATTGACGTTATAATTTTTCCGGGTTTGTGGATTTTTGGTACTTTGAGGTTAAGGATTGACAGTTAGCGAACTTGAGGTTCGCATTAGTAAGTTTTGGGCAATTTTTCAGACCCTCTTTTGTCTCTCTAATCATCGATGGTAAAGGATTTTTTCATAAGCTTTTATAAGGTCCTGGTAATAGCAAATTGTTGAAACTGGTATTTTATATAGTTTTATAAGGTCTACGAGCCACTCAAATTTTATTCCATTCTGGATGTGCGGGTGAATGAGTAATGTGTCATCTCTAAGAATATTATGTTACCAAAATGCTGGATGATAAAAGTTAAAAAAAGTTTTTTTTTTATCGAAAAAATGCCGTTTTAATTGTTTTTACTTTATTTCTAACTAAACTGAGAGCATCCACTTTCATCCAAAGATCTAAATAAAAGTATTTAAGTACTAGTAGATGTCCCATTTTCAACTAAGGGTAAATAAATGTCCTTATCAGCAATCAACGATCTATATATGTAGATTAAATTTGCAAAAGAAAGCCCATAATATTTTACAATACCAGCGGACGAAACGATTGTTGAAGTTTAAGAAAATTGGTTTGAATTGAAAAAAGTTAAATTTGTGATTACGCCAATCGTAATATTTTTCGATTGAAAGTTAAAGCTTAACGATTTCTAAGTCAAGCAAATAAGCGCGTCGATTCGAATTGCCGTAAGAAACAAATTTCGAAGATTGTTTTTAATTAAATTTTTTTTTAGTTTCTGAATTCATCCTTTGTCTTCCATCTGTTTCAAGCCCACCCCTGCTTAACAACAGAAACAACTTGCCTATTACGCCGCTTCCTATGATGGAATTGATGAAATTAAAGCTGGCCCAGGGTAAGCTGTTGGTCTTTTCATTTTCGTCGTCCTGGAAACAACCAGAGAGAACGCAAAGATAAGTAGCCGAATTCCACAATCGGTGGTTGTTGCTTAGCAACCGGTGGATTGCCCGGGTAAAGGTTGCTAGGATACGCCGCAGGAGATATCGGCGAGGGTGGAGCTCGTAGGATGCAAGAATCGGATGAGGTGGTTTAAAGGGCTGGATAAGTCTGGAGTTTGTAGCGGAATATTGTTTATTACGTCCGGGTAATAACATCGTGAGATTCTAAAATGTTGTAGAAGGTTTCCTTTTTTTTCACAGGAAATAAATTAGTTCCTCAAATTTTTCACGCAACTATAATTTGAATACGTAGCTCGCTACTAACTTCTTTTTTATGTTTAATAATCTTTAATTCAATACTAAACAAATTCACGTATCTTCTACGTGAAAGATTGTTGTTGATACCTCAAACACTTAAGAAACCACGCCCTTTCCGTGATATTATTATTCTCAAGAAAATATTTAATGTTATTGCATAATTAACAACCGCTTTTTCAATTAAATGTGGAGCTTAAAATATAATTGACCACACCCAGAAGATAATCAAATTTCCAAATTTCGTCTTTAATTTTCAGAAAAATGTTTATCATTCGGTTTTTGGTGGAGACTAAGACCAACCGCCGGGATATAGAAAGCTAACTAAATAGTTAATCATGAATTAGCATGTTAGTCTTTGATTCTAAAAATTTTGTTGGGAAAAGGCCTCTACTGTATTAATGACTTCTTTGAAGCAAAAATACTGATTGATATATTTCTTTCGACGTGTATTTCATATTGTATCAATATTACGAAATAAATTTAATTATTAATATTATAACTAACTTCAATTTGTGACGTCACTAACAACGAATTAGTTTAATCATTGATTAAATTAATTCGTTGTTAAATGCTGTAATCAAAACCAACTGTCAGTTTAATACCTATCAAAATTGACGGCAAAAGCGGTCAAATCCGAAGAAAATTGTTATTATTTAATAAAAAAATCCTGTAAATACAGTCGGTAATATATTTTTCTGCTGCGCCGATTAAATCTTCAAATTTCATTTTAATTCTAATAAGCTCTTAAATAATACTTTAAACCAGCTCTAAAATATACTTGTAAACAGTAGTTTAATCACGCGTTAGCTTTTAATTGGAGATTAAGTTATACCAAGACTAAACAGTGTTCTGTAGACCGGGCGTTAAATTATTGATTTTCTATGAATATCTGACCTTTATTTTTTTTTTAATAAAATATTTAACTAAAACCTAATCTAGAATTAAATTAAAGTGACAGATAGAACGTGACGGTTCAATCGATTAAATAGAAAGATTGTCACATTCTGCCTGGCATTTTTACTTAATCAGAGATTACTTACTTAATTAGAGATTTTAATTTACGTTGGTACAAGTAAAAATTTGGCAGCCCGTGAAATGTTTGAATTTATTTTGGCGAAAATAATAATAGATTTTTCAATACTTATAATTATTATAATTTTTTCTGTTATTTAAGAAATAAGTGTTACTTACGCTTATAAGTTGTTTCATATCATCGAAGGCATTTTCGTTGGACTCTATACTGCTGCCCTGTAACAAAAAAAAAAAAAATAATCAGAAACTTACGTAAATAAGAACCTTTCTTTCATATCAGCACCTACTGATTATTAAGGAATAATCGAAAATTACCTTCGGAAACCGATAACGAAACCAATGCAAAATTCATCATTAAACTATCAACAATCGCAACCAAACATAAGAAAAGTAAAATTCAATAAATCATTGAGTACCTCCTAGATGCTGATCTAAAAGGTACTCATGTTGAAACCAAAATTAAAGAGCACTCGGAATGCTTACAGCTACATTCCGTAGTGCCGAAATAAATAAACCAAAATCCCGGATGACACTCCTTTTAAATGGGGCCGTGGTAACCAAGGAAACGGCCAGGGTTATCTGCCCCACCCGGGTTGCTCTGCCTGGGCTTCCGTTAGGGTGGGGGGTGCATCTTAAAAAGGGTGCTTAGCAACGGTGGAAAGTTCTGGAAAATGTTTTCGATTTTCTTCATCCCCGGTTTTCCTGTTAATTATACATACATAGTTTACTTTATTTATTTGATTGGGTACATTAGATTTGGAATTCAGCGAAGTGTACGTATAAATATCGCCAAAGTCTAAAAAAATGAAACTTGAAATAATTATGGTAATCGATTGAAAATAGAATACATGAGTTTACATTAGATCTGTATTAGAACGGAACAATAACGAAGATACAGGGGAATACGATCTTTCACGTAACTATTTCATTACGAGTTTATGATGTTCTACTAGTTGCCTATATTCGATATTCTGGGGCTAATATTCAATCGGATCCATTGTGAAAAGGTTATTATTAAAAAAATACAATAATTATGAAAACCCGCTGGTAAGCTTTAGTAAAGGCATATTTTCTATGGCCCCATTCTTTTCCAGGCATGTTAAAATCCGCGAGATATGTGTAGGAATGCTAATACGAATAGAAATGTCCTTACTTGCATACGGAAAGTTCCATTTAATTTTTTTTTTAACACTATGTATAGCAAACAGTGATATCACAAATCGGTTGATAGACTTATGTAGTTGAACAATAGGCCATATTTGGAACTTTCATTTTAATTATTAATTGAGATATTAATTTTCGAATGATACAATGAGAGTCTCTAAAAAAAAAGAAGAATAAACTCAAAAACAATAACATTTACCCGAGGGAAAGTCTAATTGAGAATTTATGGAGACGGGAAATTTAAAAGCAATGTGAGGCACATGATTTTCCATGTAACAAAGTTGATGTCGATTTCCGGTAAACCGATAGTGATATTTTGATAAGAATATCTTACTTTAATAAATCCGATTGATCAATGTTATTAAAAACTTTTTCTGTACGTGTTCTGTGAAGTTTTAATTCACGTTAGTTATGAGATTCATAATGACGCCATCTGTGTTAAATATACACGATCTAAAAACTTTTATTTTGGTAATTTTATCAGCGCTGTATTCGTATTAGCTTTACAATTCTTTTTGCGATAAGGCTACATTTAACTAACATTACATTTTGTAATTATTCGCGCAATGGTTTTATCTATTTTACATAAATTGATTGATTTAATTCGTTTGGTCATAAATATTTTTGAATTTATACGTTTCTGTTAAATTTGAACTATACGTGTCCACGGATTTGATACGAACTTATACAACAGTGAATCTTGATACATTTTTTAAACCACTTTATCTTTTACGTTTTCTTTACACATATTTTTAGATATAAAATATTTAATAATATTATTAAATGTTAAAATTTTAATAATATTATGAAATATTATCTAATGTGTATAAATTCGAATGTGATGAAAAACAATAAATAATTTATTCAACGTAACCTCCACACACTTTTCGATCCTATACCTAAATTCTCTGTAAACGTTCCCAAAATGTTCCTATATCAATCTCTCAAATTACTGTTTCTATCCTATGCTTTAATGCTCTCAAATTCGCTTCAAAATTATTATTTTCGTAGTACACTCTTTGTTTAACATATCCCCAAAAAATAAAAATCCATCGGCGTTAAATCGAGCGAGCGAACTGGCCAACGAATAGGTCCAAAACGACCGATCCACCTTTCAGGAAAGTGGTCGTCAAGCCAGTCCCTAAAATTAAATTAGTCGAATTCGCAGGGCATCCATCCTGCTGAAAGCAGACTACATCTCTGTTAATATCCTCCAACGATGATAAGGCAAAATTTTGTAACATGTCCATATAATTATGTTGATTCACATCCTTTTTGAAAAAAAAAGGACCAATATAATATCGAATAGAAGTCCTTTTTCCGATTAATACGAAAATTCGGATTCTTTTCTACCCAATATTTGCAATTTTGGGATGACACATCAGTGGTAAAGGTAGCTTGATCCGAAAACAAAAGTACTAAGTTCTAATCTAAATGCATCGTCCTGGGGTTCCATAATTAATAATAATTGTGAATAAATTTAGGTTTGAATGAACGAATCTTGTTTCTCTTAAAGCAGTATCTAAGTTTTTGCTTGCACTCAATTCCGCCCCTCTCTTACGTAATGATTTGTTTGGTGGCTAGAACAGTTAATGCATCATCTTCATTCTATTGTTTCTTTGTTTTCTTCTTTCTAACAACAGAATTTCATCAAATTTCTTAACAAGTTCTTTCAAAGAATTAATAGGTATTAATTAATGCCGGCGGATTTAACGTTATATTTACAATGTTACCATAATTGTGATATTCGTGATTGCAAATGTCGTGCCACTTAAATTTGAAACAAAGAAATAATTAAATATCAACAGAATTTCAAGTCAATACGATTATCAACAAAAATTAGAACCTAATTAAATTTTTGAAAGTAAGCAGTAATCAGTGCATTTTAATATGTTTTCTATTGGTTTTAAGGCAAGTAAAAGGTTTCGAAAAAGAAAAACTTTTTTCGTAAAATGTAAAATAAACAAGTTTCTCTTCTTGTACGCCAAATTCGTGGACACATTGAATATAAAGATTTTAATATTTTAACGGGGACGCAAATTTTTGCCAAGGACGCCATTTTATGTAGATACGCCGCGGTATGCGAGTACCATTTAGTAATCAAACGTACGGACAAGAAGGAGAGCATGAATATGCGCTTATGAAAGAGGGAACAACTAAAATGATCCCGAAAACCTGCACGTTCACTCTTCCTGTGGTAGCGAATGATCCCAACTCGGCCCTTTGACATCAACATGGCGTAAATACGAAATTAACCAGGTATAAACTCAAACGAGTCCTAATCAAATCAAAATTAGAAATCACTCGAATTTTCGGCTTTGCGCAAATAACCTTTGTGACGATAAAACGAACGACAGCTACATATTATAAATTAAAAATGTGATTTGACAATAACATTTGAACGTAACGTTATTATATTTATGGGAAATGGGGCAGTGATTTTTAAATGGTTTCATCGTTTGCCAATAGTTAATGAAAGTAAAGAACTGAGTAAAATAAGCGATATTAGCAATTTCTACCTTTGATATTTTGCCATCAAAGATGTTACAAAAAAAAAAAATGGGGCAGTAAACATCTGCTTTATCATTGCATCAAATTAGACTTAATTCAAGTTAAGGCAAGTGGCAGCCGTTATATCTGCTGCGTTTAAGAATACGTAATTCTTTTCCATGTATTTTAGACATAAAAAAGGTGCAATTTCTTTAACATTTTTAAAATACACTAAATGTTTTAAAAAATTCCCAAGATATTGTGATAATAAAAAAAAAATTCCGAGGTAAAAAGAAACATGAAAAAATACGTTTATTTGTTATTGTTAAAAATATTACCGGCAAAAAATAATATTACGCCAGGTTAAACTTAATAGTAAACATCGTAACCCCCGTAATGTGTATTGCCGAAGTAGTACTAGGATTTACAAAATTCTATAACAAAGAGGAAATGTTCTTTGAAGTCCTGTTGATATTCTTCTTCCAGAAAATTAAAATTTATTAACTTCACAGAGAACGATGTTTTTTGCAAAAAAAGAAAATGAATAACTAAATTACCAAAAATTATTTCGCATCTGTCCTGTTTATGATTTCAATAATTCCAAGCCTTCTCTCTCTTTATAAAATGAATATATAGGATGACGAACATTCTAATGTTTTTATAATTCCAGATGAAGAATCCACCACAACAGATTTTGAAGATAAATGAAGATGAAAGTGATACAGAAAATTACATTGTTAAATAAATATCGCATTAAATTGAAAATAGAATATAGAAAATTTAATTATTTGGTTTAGGCATCATACTTGTAATTAGTCTGCTTCCTTTTTTATATCTTTCTAGAGATTCTATCGAAGATAAAAATGTCTAAGCAGTAAAAGTCTGCCTTCTATATATTTGCGATCTGTACGGTGTCTTTAATATAACACATCAAATGTTATAATTTACGATGGTGTTTTCTTTTTGCAATTTTTTTGCAATTACACATAGGTGGTCATCTTAATATAAACGACTATGTAATCATATTGGAAAAAAAAATTAGTTCGGTATCATCTACATGAAGTGAGCTATACGTGTATTTCTTAGCGTCCACGGTAACCCCATCATATGAGACAACCCTGTATAATTTATACTTTACAGTGCTACTTTCCGTGGTTTGTTTGAGGTATTTCTATCAACACAACCGATTTGCTTTTATCAATTTCTTGCGCGATAACCGCCGGTGATAATACCCACGTTACTTGCTTTAATAAAAACATTCTCTAAATCCATTATAACGTTCCTAATGATATAAATATACAAAAAAAACTAATTAACTACATTTCATATATATAAGTTTTGCACAATTGACCTGAAAAAATCGATCTCTCATCCGTTGAATTGATTAAATTCCAAGATCATATGTGTAGAATGTGGGATACGTTTCTTTTAACAAGAGAAAACCACCGTAAACCGCTTGTTATATCACAACAAGATATATTGTAATTGTTGTAAATTTCCACCGGCATAGAGACGTTGTATCCATTCCGATACGTTAACACACTAACGTTATGAAATGCTTGGCATGAAAAATTGAAGTTCTGTGCTTTATGTTTTATTCTATGATATAGGATTGATTTTGTTACAATTAGGATAAATGTTTCTTTCCACATTAACAGGTGGCGATAATTCTTGATACACACTAACCGATAACTGCTCTTTTTTAAGTTTAAAGATTATTGATCTCTAAAAGAGATAGCAAAGAGTAAGCAAAATATCAACTAAATACTTTAAACGCCGTATTTTTGAGATTTATTGATTCTGAATGAATACAGAAGATTTGAAATATTTTCAATCGTCAAGGATAAAGATCACCAGCTATGCCGAAATACGAAAAAAAATGTTTTTTCTTGGTTGAGTTTCCCTTTTGTAGATATACGCTTATTAGAGTTTGAATATAATAGCTGAATTTAGTGAACTTTTGAATATCGAAGCTATTACAATTTAATACGCACAGTGCGAAAGGATTATGAACTTTTTCTTCCTGATTCATCCTGTATATATCAAATAATCGTTTCGTAGATGTTGTTGCCCCGGCCTACATTATTTGGCAAAAATACTAAGCTAACGGTTCTAATGAACTGTTAAAAAGAAATTACTGCCAAATTTACCACGATGTACATCGCCACTTCAAAATCAAAGTTACCAAATGCTATTGATTTATCCGATCGCAATTTCAAAGAAACGCCCACTCATTTTAATTACCAATTTGATACCCAGACGTGCAGAATATCCAAAAATCCCCCGACAATTGTAATCTCGGATAATGCTTGAAAATTGCGAAGCGAGTATTAATAAACTTACGCGCTCCTCGGAAAAGTTCCTCCTACTCTCCAGGATGTAGCTCCTTTCGGTGATGCTGGTGACGCCGCCGCCGATGGACATTTTTGACGGGGCGCGCTCTCACTATGCGGTCCAATGAAAGCGACTGCGAGACACCCCGAATGGAAAACCGTGAATGAATTGCGCTACTAAAATTCCATTATTCCAACCTTATTCCGGAGAAATAAAGACGATGCCGGGGCGGGAGAGATGCCTTTCGGAGAAAAGTTGGAAGCAAAAAAAAACCTTTCTCATTTGGAAGCTATCGATCGCAAACGCCTTTGCATATGATGCGCATACGCTGTGCGAATTCGATAATTCTGAAATGCACTTCGCTTTACGTGGAAGCGAATTTATTATCAATATAAATTAGTTTGTTTAGGTTTCTTTACGTCTTATATTATTCATTCCCTCAATTACATGAAAGTTTAAGAACGTTTTAAGATATCAAACCCTTCGACGATAGTTTACGAACGTATTCTATTATTAGTATTCAATTTCCCAATTTAAAATACTCCATTCACATATTTAATCCAAATACCTTAAATCATTAAGAGCTCAAATTAATTCGAACTAAATAACTACTTTCTCATTTATTTCTTAAAAAAACAATTTTTTGAACTGTAATTATCCAATCAATCTAATTTCTGAACGTATCCATGAAGTGACAATCGTGGTAGTTGTCAGAAATTTTGCTATAAAAATGTCGGACAAAAAGATCTTACCCGAGGAAAAATCGCAATTAGACGGCAATACGGACAGTAAAAAGTCGAAAAGGTACGCGAAACTATTCCTATCTGTCCAAATTCTGCTATAAGAAACCAACCGCCCTTATATTTTACGTATATTTCCCATTGAATACGAAATTCACTTCCCAATGCGTGAAATTTTCTGTTTTCAACAGCTAATCGATAAGTTTATCGCTTTATTTGCTCTCCAATAATTAAAAATCGTGTACGACGTTTATTATTCTCACAGTAAAAGATGCCCTTTAAAAATAAAACGTTTGCAATTTTATTCAATTACTTGAACATAACCTCTAAACTCTGTCGAATAGTAAAAAGCGGCGTGGGAAGCCAGCCGAGGAGCCCCCGAAGGAAGAAAAGAACAAGATCGAAATATTGGAAGGACAGGATTTCAATTCACTGGGGAATATCTCAATTAAAGACCTGAGGGAAGCGATGCAGATGTTCTCAATCTATCAGAAGCCCGCGAAAACCCCCGAGGAGGCGTTGCATAAATCCTATCAATTTTGGAGTACACAGCCTGTTCCAAAAATGGGTACACGTGTGTATATTAATGGGTAAATCCAGGGAAATATTGTGTACATATTTTTAGATGAAAAGATTACGGCTAACGAACCTATTGAACCTGATAAGGATCCAACAGAAATTAGGGCTGAACCATACAGTTTACCAGACGGCTTTCAATGGGAGACTTTAAATTTAGATGACCCATTAGTATTGAAAGAATTGTACACTTTGTTAAATGAAAATTATGTTGAAGATGATGATTGTATGTTTCGATTTGATTATCAACCAGATTTTTTAAAATGGTAAGTAGAAAATAGTTTATGTGGATAATCTTGCCATTATTTTTTTGTAAAAATCCTGTAGGCTATGATAAAGAATTTATTTAGTTCTCTTGTTTTTGATTATAAATTTGGAAATTAGGGTATTACTGAAATGGTTTAATATTTATGTTTAGGGCACTACAAGCTCCCGGATGGCGGAAAGAATGGCATTGCGGTGTTCGAGTTACAAAAAGTGGTCGTTTAGTTGGTTTTATTTCCGCTATACCAGTTACGCTAAATATTTATGATAAGTAAGATTTAATTTGATCAGTCACACCTTCAAACGCTTTAGAATCAAAATAATAAATTTGCAGGACTCAAAAGATGGTAGAAATTAATTTCCTCTGTGTACATAAAAAATTAAGATCAAAACGAGTGGCACCTGTTCTGATTAGGGAGATTACGAGACGTGTTCACCTGACCGGACTGTTTCAAGCGGTGTATACAGCTGGTGTAGTGTTACCAAAGCCAGTCGTTACTTGCAGGTTAAGTATTTTCTTTGATTAATTGATTCTGTTCGATAAGGTAGCCCCTCCGCAGGTACTGGCACCGTTCTCTCAACCCAAAAAAATTAATCGAGGTAAAGTTCTCGCATCTATCTCGTAATATGACCATGCAGCGGACCTTGAAGCTGTACAAGCTGCCTGACCAGCCAAAGACATCGGGTTTTAGGAAGTTGACTAGCAAAGATATACCGAAGGCACATAAGTTACTTACAGAGGTAAGATTACAGTTTTTTTTGTTTTGACAAAGAAATGATACATGAACTTAGTCAATTATTAATTTGTGGTACTAAAAAAATAATACAATTTTTTTTCACTTCAGCATAATAATAATTTAAGTTATCTAGAAAAATATTTGTATGTTGTCATGACTTATATAAAAGAAATATTGACTCAAGTTGAATATGTTAATATATGCCCAACGCCTTATGCTTAGGACAATATGCATACAACCGGAGCTCCTGGAGGATTCTAGAGCTTGCTCTGTAGATCTCAATCGTATTGAGAATTCATGGTCTGATTTATTTAAAACTCATCCTAAAATACGAGATCATGTTTGCTGCTCACCCCTTCAGAACCCCGACGAATATACCTTACCTTACCGTTTTCGCGCAGTAAAAAATAGACATGTGGTCTTCATTTCGACCTAGCCTGTATAGAAGTAAATGGTTCAAAACGCATTCAGTGGCATACCAAATTCAATATACGTGGAAGGTATAAATTCTGCAATATATATAGCATGCAGACAAAGCTGAACTAACACCCTCTGATTTATTTCGTCTACAACAGCAGACGCGCAACCTGTTTTATAGAGGGCGACGCATTTACCATCCTCGAGAGATTTGCAGCACGACGAAATGTAGTCGCCGGCGTTGAATTCGTCCGACTTTTCGACGCCGCAACATTCGAACTTTTCGTGGATATAGTCCAGGTTCTTCTTAATGTCGTTGTCCTTCGTGTAACTGGCATATTTCTGTGTAAGGTCGGCGATCAGATCTTCTTTGGGATATAATCTCGTGCTCGGCAGGAATATCCTTATCACCCATACTAACCAAACCAGCGTGCATATTGAGGCGATACACTTGTAGCTGTTAACGGTTTTCTTTGACGGTGCCACTATTGCCACGGAACAGAAGATAGTACCTATCAGAATTACTGCGGCGGAGCCAACTACAAGCCCGTAAACTATCTCCAGCGAGCTTCCTTTCGGTAACGCGCTTCGGATCAGCGGAAGATCGATAATGCCTTTGATGATGATTGCTAACATGGTCAGCGTGACTAGCGCGTTAAAAACTAACGCCAGAGGCTTAAACCATAACGTGTCTCGTAGATTCATCTTCGGGGCGAACGGATATTCGGTCAGGATCTGTTATTTTTTGTGATGGATCGAGTTGTCAATTGTAATTGTCAATTTGAGTTACATTAAGTAGTACTATTAGCTTAATGCTAATTTTGCTGATGCATCAACACAATTAATAAATGATCACGATGTATCATTTGCATTGTTTTGTAAACCTCTTTCTATTTTATTCCATACAGTACCTGGAAAAATTCGATCTAGCGCCGGTATTCACCGAGGAGGACTTCGCTCATTGGTTCCTCCCGCAGACCGACATAGTCGACAGCTTCGTCGTGGAGGTGGATGGCGAGATCACCGACTTCGTCAGCTATTACACCCTACCCTCCACCGTGATGCACCATCCGGTCCACAAGGTGCTGAAGGCGGCCTATAGCTTCTACAACGTCGCCAAGAAGACATCGTGGATAGACCTCATGAACGACGCGCTCATCTCAGCAAAACAGCTGAACTTCGACGTGTTCAACGCTCTAGATTTAATGGACAATAAAGAATTTCTCGAACAATTGAAGTTCGGCGTCGGCGACGGCAATCTCCAGTACTATTTGTACAATTGGCGGTGTCCGTCTATCCAACCGCCTAAGATAGGCCTAGTTCTGCAGTAGGTTCTTTTTTTTCGCTAGGATTCTAAACGTGTTTCGTGAAAAATAGGCGTGGTAATTAAAAATGGAGTAGGGGAAAGGGAAGGGAGGGAGAAAAGCCTGGGAAAGGGAAGACAGTAGTAATTAAACAAATAAAAAATAAAGGAATGAATAAAAACAAATTACGAACTTGGATATTTTCGAATTATGCTAATATATAATAATTAGTTACTTTTTTTAAACGTTTTAATAATTATGGATTTTGTGTGCATATATATTTACACATATTTATATATAGTCTTCATTGAACAAAATATAATAATAGTAAATAATATCTACGACTCCAAAGAAACTATTTGTGAATATAGTCCGTTCGCGCTTTAGAAAACAGTGCATGATTCTGTTACTACCCTAACAATGGAAGTTTTCCATAATGACCATAAAACATAATAATAATTGGCAAATTTGTCAACTCCAACTTTCATTATTGTTCTTGTTATTACAGTAAAATCTGATTTATCCGACATAAACGTTCCAATGTTACCAATTAAATAACGTTTTATAACAAATCAGCAGGAAAAAAATTCAGTACATGATATCGTTATACAGTAAAAGATAACCATTCACAAAAAAATGTGACCCAAGCCTGCTTTCTAACGTTTCCGCCATTTTTCCAGCATTATTACGTCGATCTTCGTAGCTTCTTTTTTATGCCGATTTCTATGGTCTTAATACTTCACTGCGAGATTCTGGAGATGCTCAACAATTGGTGCTTGATCATCAGTTGTTTCGTATTGATCGTTTACCTTTGCCCAACTTTCAACTCCTCGCGAAGATGTTCTCGCATCCGGGAATACGTTTGATTAAGCGTACCATGCATTTTTTTTTTCGATTTTGCTTTCCGTTTCCATAATTTGATGTTCGTCTTCGTTTGTTAGCTTCTTCCTATTTAATCAATTCTATTCGTTCCGTTTACGGCAGCGGAATACCTTGTATATATTTAGAGGGGAAATTAAAAAGTCTCTGTTCGGATGTAAAAGTGAGAGCCCTAGCTTTCACCGTTTATTATATAAGTAACATATTGCTTATTTGCATAGAGAAGAATGTAACCGTGTGTTGTTGTTGCCTTTGCCACTATGGCAGAAAGTAACTTTAGATCAATTATGATCCCCAATGAGGAAATATAACTAACAGTTGTGTGTGTTATGAAGATAGCTATGAGGGAAGCACCAATTCCGTGTATTTAAAAAAAAAGCATGTTCTCCATTTCAATTTTTTTCAACATTTTTGTTATACGCAACCAATTCTTCGGCAATTAAAAGAAAAATAGACTTACGTTTGTTAATGGTACAAATAGGTTTGTATCTGCAGTTCCTAATGTAATAAAAGTAAAGCCCAATTCCTTTTTGCATAACAAAGTACCTCAAAAAATATATGTTGTCAATCGAAACTTTATTTAGGAACGTCAAAAGTACTCATACATAACTTTTTAAATTGATTTTTAGGTGCTTTGCCTTTTTTTCAATTGTCCGTTAGGATTTGACGAAACAAGGGGTTTCTATTAATGTGCATGTAAATCGCTAAATCGATAGGTCTCGCCAAAAATGTCACGAGTCAAAACATGGTCGAAATGCTCAAATTCCGTTAAACCCAAAACTGTACAAAAAAATCTAGTGAGAGATGACAGGCATTTAAACGAGTACTCGCCGCCGCATTTATTGAGCCATATGTTACTTAAATGATAAATGTTCTGATAATTTAAGAAAAATTAAGAACATAAAAAATAATTTAATATGATTACGAAAAAAGCACTTGTAAATTACAACAACTTTAAAAAGCAACGTCATCCCAAATAAAAGATGGTTTCTACTTGGAAAATTTAATCGATCGATTATTTCGGAATGATTTCCTTGTATGCCTAGGCAGCTGCTATAACCTCGAATTATTGAAGTATTGAGTTTAAAAATACGTTTAATGTGATATTGCGAAAATATTGTAGTTTTACTGTTTTCTAAAGCACTAAAGTATTACATAAAATTTATTTTCTATTAAAAAAAAAAAGAAAAACAGGAAATACTATCTTAATGTAACATATCGGGAGCTATACGGTTATACTTGGTATATTTTTTCCTCGATTTGTTAAATTATTGCGTATGCAGAACATTACACGCACTTTTTATTGGAAATAATAGACTAGTTCTTCCAAAAGTGAAATATTACTTTAAACTTGTTTTCAATGTTGCCAGATATCTCGGTGTATCAAATTAAAAAAAAAAGAAAAACATTATATACATGGTTTTCTTCAAATTTATCAACGTTACTAATTCAATTCCACTGTTCGATTATCTTTTGACAACATTTACCAATGTTGTCAAATATGAATTTCTAAATCTATCTTTTGCAATAAGTGAAATTCTCACGGTGCCCTGCGAATTTAGGACAGCCTGTATCGAATGTTAAGTATGATTGGATTTGTCGCAAACGGTGAGTATACTTTGCTATAGAGATACGTAAAAGTTATGCGTTTTAAGCATGCAAATATTGATTTTGTTTAAAGAAGGAATTAGGTTTTATTGTTTTTTTTTTAGAATTTAGCGAATTGATTTAGTTCGAAAATCGGTGCCGATATGCTTATAACGTGTGCACAAATCGTATCTGCAAAGTGTATTTATCTGGTATTTTTATTAGAACATGAAGCACCAAATTGACATCACAGTAACAACAATCATTTATGTTTATTAGATATTGCGCTATTAGCCTAATTTTTAGTATATTTCAAATACGGAATTTAATCCCCGCATGAGATCATACTTCAATTTGCCATATATGCATTTGGAAAAAAAATTTTTTTTTCTTTTGATAAAAAAAAGCCAACTATCATACTACAAAATAGTGTATATATAGAGTCTGTAAAAAAGTTTCGACCCAAAACCACCAACAGAAAGCTTCCCAAGTTTCACTATGTTATATCTTCGGTGATGAGATAAATAAACGATGATAAATTATGATATAAATATTAGCGTAATATATAATTAGCTAAATCTTAAACATAATAAGGTACTACATTACCTATACTGGTGGTAAATATGATAATATATGAAATAATTTTATAAATATTATGTATTTACAAATCGACTTGCATTATTATTACACTTTACGTCTCGTATAACTTATTATTGAAACAAATATCAATTTTATAAAGAGAGACTTGACACGTTTTATTTTTTTGTTTTTTTTTGTCTTTTAATTTGTTCTATTTTGTAGTGTATAAATTTTCATCACTTAAAAAAATAGTAAGCAATAAAATAATTTATTGGATTAGAACACAATGTTGTTTTATTTTGTTCATGTTATTAAGCAGCAATTCAAGGCAACTAAGGTAGGTAGAGGTTTCAACGCTCCTACTCCGTTAAAAGTTACCCCGATAAGGGTCCATTTAATGGTGGAAAGTCCGATTTCCATTTGGAAATTACCTTCTTTTTATTATTAGTTTCTTTTGGCACAAAAGCCTTGAATACTGCATTCCACCATACGTCCAAATTGTATAAGTTCTCTGAAGTGTATTCGAACTGGGTTAAAAATAAATGATAGCTGACCGTTACTTATTTATTAATAAAATACACTAACTTATTTAATGCTATAAGCACAATCTTTTGCACGTTTTAGTGTCTTGCCGCTTCGGTTACGCGTATAAACTACCCTGCTAAATTGTTAACTGTGGATGGGGAAAAACCGTCGGCGTTGGCATCCGACATAAGTAAGTATAAATTTCTTTTGGGTGTTGTCGTGTATTCAATATTTTTCTTGACGTTTCGCCGATCCTGCTTGCAGCTTCTTCAAAAGATTTTTAACGTCTTTAGAAACGTCAAGTAAAATATTAATTACGCCACAACATCCGGAAGAAATTTCTACTATGGATTACGGTCGCGAAAGCCTACACTCAACTACCAACATGAATTATTAGTAAATTTTAAGAATTCCTACAAAAATGTCGAATTTCATGCATTCATATACCATTCTTCTTTAACATTTTATAGGAATTTGGAAAAGCGTACAATATTATGCGCTTTAGTGTAAAAATTAACAGGTAATGGATGATTAATAAAGAAATTTCGTGTGATCTAAACTATTTGTAGGAAGTTTCCAATTTAAAGGACTTCTCTACATGTGTTCTGTTAAAATCTATTTTTCAATTGTACATAGTGCACTGCATTATTTAATTAAGGAAATCAATAATAGAAAATGCTACGCTGAATACGTTACTATTTTCGAATAAACAAGACGTCGGTCGAGGGCAAGAAATGATTCTGATCGGACGATATTTCAGTTCTGCATGATTCCGCAAAAGTCGCCTTCCTTTAACAATCAATTGACAATTATCTATTAGAGGTTCGTCGATTTTCCCTTTGTTTCTGTTTGGTTTAATAATCATTTACGTACGTTAAATTCTTTTCACAGTTAACCAAATTAATGCAAAGCGGGATAAGTCGGATAAGGTAACATTTTAACTAGCGTTCGACTCGTGTAAGTAAACAAATTTAATAAATTATTACCATTTCTTTTGTATCTTTCACGTTGAGTTCGAACTGTTATCTCGTGTGATGCGGACACGATTTTTCTCTCGCGTCCGATTAATTTAAAATAGACACGCGTTGCATAATATCGAAACTAGATCGTATTTTTCTGATAAATTTAATGGGATTCGCGATACTAACACAGTGCGATGTGATAAAGGCGCGATTCGCGACTTTCTACTGCAAAATTTCCTCTGAGATGCACTAACCTCTTTTTCTAACGCGGTAAGTATGCTAAAACCGTCAGTAAACGTTATTTGTACAGTCTAACTGGAATTTTCACCGATTTCAGACGTAATCTTTAAGCGCAATGGAGGACATAAAGGAAGAGACGGCAAGTTTAGGATTGCTCGGAAGCCTAAGTACTTTAATGGGAACTTCGGAACCGGCTTTACGGGTTTTACTATCTTTATTATTAGGTAGAGATTTAATTTATCATGTTTCAGGGTCTTCCGTAATCAGTTTCTTTATTTCTTACATTTCTAGGTTACCCTATTGCTTTGATACATAGGAAATATCTGTACGGCAAGGAACCTAACCTGCAGTACCTTTATTTTATCTTCACCGGTCTAGGTTTGGGATATTTTAACTATGGAAGTGATGTATTTCATTCAATTTTTGCCGTGGTCTTTACATATATTACGTTGGTATTATTCGGAGGGTCAGAAATTGCTGTTGCATTAACCTTTATATTTAATATGGGATATTTATTGACTGGTAAGTATTAAATATTTTGTATCGGCTCAATTTTAATTATTGTATCATTTGCAGGTTATTATTACTCGGGTACTGATACTTACGACATCAATTGGACGGTACCTCAATGTGTTTTGGTGTTACGATTAATCAGTGAGTATTTTTTAGAAGTTGTTTTAAAATGCTTTCTTGTAAAATTTAAACAAACAGAGTTCGCAGGCCTTATTACGAATGTTTGATTAGTATTTTAATAATTAATAATAATTAAATAATTACATTTTCGTGTTTATATTAATTATGTTTAAAATGGCGCAGCCCAACGAAAGAGAACGATTTCAAATGTTAATTGTAGGAACTAAAGTTCAAAAGATTTCGGGTTGAATTTGTTTTGCAGGTGTTGCCTTCGATTTATACGACGGACGGCAGCCAATTGAAACATTAAACGCTGATGGTAAGAAGATGGCCCTACAGAAGCGACCCGCGTTTTTGGAATTTTGTGGTCATCAATTTTTTCCAACCAGTTTCGTGATCGGTCCACAGTTTTCGATGAAGAGGTTTCAAGAATTCACGAAAGGCGTCTATAGTGATCAGGTAATTGTCATATCTTGTAAGTTAGCAATTATTTATTACACTTTCACATAATATAACGCGATTTCTCCTTTATACAATAGTTGTTTTTTCTTTTTGCTTATTTTTGACGAATGAATGTGTTTTCTCGATTTACTTTTATAGGGTGACCTTACAAAACCACCGGACTCAGTTCATTACGCTTTAAAACGTTTTGGAGCAGCTGTAATGTACCTTATAGTATTCCAGTTTCTTGGTTTGTTCATAACAGACGATTATATACTCTCCGACCAGTTTGAACAGTTGCCATTTTTGAAGAAGGCTTTCTTATTGGGAGTTTGGGGTCGGTATTCATTATATAAGTACATCTCATGCTGGTTATTTGCTGAAGGCGGATGCATACTGTTTGGTAAGTTCCTCTTCATTATCCTGACACTATCCGTATGAAATGTAAAATTAATTTTTTTCAAAAGGGATTACACATAACGGCTACAATGAGAAAGGTGAAACGCTGTGGAATGGCGTGGAAAATGTTAAGATCAAAGTGTTGGAGTCTACGACGCAGTTCAATCACTACATACAATCATTTAATGTGAGCACTAACCAATGGGTGGCTCACTATGTCTACAAACGACTAAAATTTTTCAATAACAGACTCATAAGCCAAGCTGCAGCTTTGTTGTTTCTTGCAATCTGGCATGGTTTCCACACTGGGTATTACATTTGCTTCTTATTTGAATTCCTTGTGATTTACATTGAAAAAGATGTAAGTACATGTAGTTACTGCTCACATTAATTGTAATCGGAGGAATTCTTTTAGCTTGTATCAATTTTGAAGACCAACCAGCCTTTGTGGACTTTCCTAAACGAAAACGCTATGGTATCTTTAACAATACACATCATACTTCGCATTTACACGTTCGTCTTCATGGGTTGGTGTTTATTACCATTTGTACTGCTTACTTTCGATAAGTATTGGAAAGTATACGGTGCAGTAAACTATATGGGAATAATTCTTTACATGCCATGGCCTTTCCTTTACGGACCTGTACTGAGGAAATTGCTAGGTCGAAAGAAGCCTCAAGAGCATCGAGAATAGCAATCGTTATCCTCTTTTCTTATGTACATTGTATTCTGCTTATCGAATTAAATTGTGATAATGATTGACGAGGAGAAAAACGTACTACATAGATAAATTTTTCTAAAACGAAAATATGGGTGTATGTGGGGCGAATCAAAAGCTTGTATGCAGAAATTACTGAAGATGGTAGATTTTTTGTTTCTGTTAGATTCCCTTCATATTTACCAATCATAACTCTCAGATCTAAGATAAAATCTTTGACTCTTAAAAGAGCTTCTACAGGGTTTATTGAATAATAGAACCTGATATGTATAAATAGCAAAGAAAAAAGAGACAAAGTTAAATGTTATATTTTTTAAACAAATTTTTTGGTTCAAAATAAATGAAAATTGGAAAATAAATGCGATTACTTCGATTTATTTTTGTTTCCGAACAAAATTGTCTTATTCTCTTTACTATGTATTTTACTAGGTTTGTGCTTTCGTTGCTTTACTATAAAATACTAGTCATAAACATATTTTATTCTGGGTAAGCATTGAACAGGGTGCGCCATATATCGTACTATTCAAATTGATGGAATATAAAGTGATTTAGAGCAGTTTTTTTGATTAAATATCTTGACTTAAAGTGAATTACAAGAGATATCTTCTGGGCGTTACTTTGCAGGATTTCTTACATTACGATTTTAAAAATCTTCAAAAGCAGTTGATTGATACATGTATAAGGGAACCATCGTAAAGTCACACAGTATGATATTTTAGCAATCTAAATAGGTAAAAATTAAAGAAATTTAAGTGCTTAGTTGTACAATATCAAGTTTAAGTTTTCTAAAACGGTCGTAAAAGCATAAGGTAATTTAAATTATTTTTTGGGATTAAGGTAAATTATTAGTCAAAATATAAATCGATAGGATGTTTATATATAATAGTTTAGTAATAATGAAACAGATTTTAGAGTAATAGACGAAAATGGTTGTGTTGAATTACTTTAAAAAAAAATGAAAAAGAAAACGAGAGAAAGACGAATTATTTGTTTCTGTACATTCCTTGTAAATTTCGTCCAATTTTTTTAGAATGTTGTGGTAAAATATCTAGTAAGATGGTTGATATTTATGAAATAGGTTTAGAAAGACTAACCTTTTCGAAAGTACAAAACTAGTAACGTTTAAGTGGTAGATGGCGTTATAGAAAAACACATACGTAGAAATTGAAAAGCGAAGTCAAATTAATACTTTAATAATAGACAGAAATTGGTTGTTTTAAACCTAGCGAATATATAGAACTACTCCTCTGGTTTAACTATACACAGCCATTGTTAACAAGTTGTTGGAATTGTTGCTCATGCAATTTTTGTACAATATTAAGCGTATCCTTAAATAAGAAATATAGAAGTAGTAATAAATTTATGGGATTTTCAAGGTATACCAAAGCATTATTTAAATTCCAATAAAACGAGTATTTCAATATTGCTACTAAACACGCCGACCTTTTTAATAAATATTCACCAATCTAGTCTCGTTAAATACAGTAAGCTCATCCTTTTCATTTTTTTTTGTTAAAAGGTTATTGTTTTTTGACAAATAAAGAACAAATGCACTGAATCGAATTGTTTTATTTCGATTGTTCAAGATTATCCCTTTTTTTTGTTTTATTACGCTTTGACCTATATAATAAGATAAGTGAATTTTAATATTCAATCAAAAAACTCGCTAGTACAAAGATCTCGCAACTTTGGTCGAGTTGGAAAGAGATGTACATACTCAAGCTCCCTGTCAATGGAAAAAGAGGGCAATACTCCACAAGACCCAATACTGATTTTTAAGGTGCAAACGGACTATACAGGTTTTAACAATTTAACAGTCCGTAAACGGTATAAAAATTTGCGTTAAAACCCCCGTAATTCCCTGTTAGGTGCACTATTACTGCTAGATCCATCTAATGGTATGTGGCTGAACTACAACTTTACAATGTTAAAATTACAAAATTATAGATAACACTGTGTTAATAGACACTAATTTTATAAAATATACATTTAATTATGGATCATTTATTTAAAGATGAGTTTTCGTATTTTCTTTTTTGTAATAATTATAGAATATTTTGCTGCTTGAAATTGTCATATTGGTTAATTAATTTTGTATTTATTTAATCTAATTTTTTACTTATCTTTTCCAAACCAAAATATTTCTCAAAGTATTTACATGTTTCCTTTTAAATAACAATAATTAAATAAATAAAAGGCTCATCATTTCTGAATCAATACAAACTTTATTTGATTATTCCAAGAAATACAACAAATTCCAAATACATTAACAAAAAAAAACATTTACCTTAAAAATATCGACGAAAAGTATTTAAAAAAGTTCAATAACTATTCATGAATAAATGTCAAAGCCGTTGAATAATTTAATTTATATAAAAAAATCCAAGATCTTACTTTTATTTTTCCTTTTATGTTTAAATACATAAAAGCAGACTTGCTTCAAGATTTATTCACATATTCTAGGATCCTAGATGAATGCTAAAAATACTTTAAAATTAATTCTAAAAACGAAAATCACTAGGGCGTTAGAAATAATACAAGGAGATGAAAAGAAAACAGTAGGAACAATATTTAATTAAAAGAAAAATTGATTAGCAATTGTCAATTAATTAAAAGTGACCATTTTCGTTTTAATCATGCTCTAAAAGAAAATTAAAATTGGATTAGGAATCAGGCATTTATGTTGGTATTTATGTACGGATTAAAGACGATAAACAAAAAAAACTTTTTGTTTAATTAGGAGTTTTCAATCAGTACGAGACATATTCGTCTTTATTTGTAGGAATTTATTTTAGTCATTCAGAGGAAATGCTGGTTCATATTGGTAGCATCGTACAGGATACCGTTGGTGGTAAGGACATTGTCGGCAAGATTCATGCTGGTGGGTTTTTCCAGGATCTAAATAAGCAAAAGTTGGGGAAATAGCGTAAAAAGTTTATGCATTGAGAAAAAAAGTTAAGCATCCACATGGAGAGTGCGAGGTTTAACCTATATCTTGAAAACGAAATCATTTACAAAAAATAAGATGTGGTAAAAGCGGTGTTAATTAATTAATAATTAAATAATATAGTAAATAACATGTAAATATCGGGAACCTCCGCATTACACAAGTTTAATTAACTAATCCGGGTGGGCCGTTTCCAGGATCGTTCGTGTCCGTCTTGGATTGGTTCATTAAGCTTGTGTGGTGCCCAATTTTTATATCATTTTATTTTTTACGTAAGAATACAAAATGCGCCACTCTTAGTAAGTTAATTAAATAAAAAAAGGTATCGATAGAATTTGATCACCTCTTCAAAACGAGCAAATTTCTTTTTTATACAAAAAAAGAAATACAATTCCTTGCATTTTGTTTCAGCAGCAATATTTTTGTGATAACGCAGTTCAAAGGTTAACAACAAAATCACGATTTGGTTTCCCCCTTGGGAAATAAATTTTCATTAGTTTTTGTTTCATTATTTTCATGATATACGTGTTCCTACGAACAGCAGAAGGTAAGTCAAAGTTAAAAGAAAAAAGAAAAAGGGGTTCAGGATACAGAGAAAGTTAAGGAAATATACATAATTTAAATTAGAAAAAAAAAAAAACAAGATGTAATAAAATATACAAAATCCTTTGATGCTGGGAGTGAATTTCTTCGGGAGTGAAAACTAAATCGTAACTCTAATGTGGTAGATGTAGTTGCGATCACGAACCTCGAAAACGTGCGTCGAATTATCTCCGGATTGCATACCGAACATCTCTTCCGGATAGATGTTGACGTTGTTGATGTTCCCTTGGTTACCTTCGAGATCTATCACTTCTCCGTCGAACTGCAGGTTTGAGCCGAAGACGTCGTTCCCGAACGACAAGCTTTGATGGAGGTCAACTTTGAAAAATGAAAAGGAAGGGAAAGAATTTTTTTTTGATTAAAAATTGTATGCACAAGTTGACAACGGAAACTGCTTTGATCGTTCCACATTCAACATAGAAAAGGATACTTTGGTGCGGATATTGGCTCATGTTACTCCCCTAATATGAACATTTCAATCGAAAATATATTGTTTGTGCGCGGACTGTATTTTTTTATTGTTGTAGACGTGTTTTGCGAATGAATTTAATACCTTACTATGCTATTATGCTACTATACTTTATATTGCACGATGCTTTTTGCTGGATTGTTGCAATAAGTACATTACTACATTAAAAAAATTACATGAAAAAAACATCACATATAGCGCCAATAAATACAAAAAAAAAAAAACAATAGGAAATTGTAATGGCATGAAATTTGTATATTATTACATCAAACATATATCATTAAATTACCTTTATTCTTAGAGTCGCCAGCTTCCGTGAGATCGAAATATTCGATTGGATTGGAATTTTGGGTGGACATGGTGGGGTTTCCCTGATTTCCAAGGTAGTTAGTCGCTGTCATATCAGCAGTAACTTCGGCGTTGGGTGCGGCTTGATTATCTGCAGCTCAAGCAATATTATTACTGTTGTATTTTATTTAAAAGAACAATTGAACTTGTTGGTGATTTGATTTCAGCATTTCACCAGATTTCAGATATGGATGGGGCGATGGGAACGCAATAAGGTAGATTTCGGTTGAAAATTTACGCCTAATTATTTAGATGTTGAATGGAAGAACTGTTCGATCCTGAACGTTAAATTTTCAAATGCCCACCTTGATTAGTCTGCGAATTCACCAAGTAACTATCCTGCATCAATCCTCCCGAACTCGGTCCCGGGCTCTCGACGTCCATGCACATATTCCCGTCCTTCCCGCAACGTTGGATGACCGTAGCGACCACGGGGATCTTGATCTGGACGGTGCTGCCGGTCGGTTTACCTGCGGAACGAAAAAATCATACGTCGAAACATTGTATTGTCCTGCAAGGCTTTCGGAAGGGGGAATAGAACCATTTTCGCCGATGTTTCCTGGGCCTATTTCCGGCTTGCTGGCGATTGCGTCGTGTCCTTCCTTCGGGGTGATGGTAATCTGGCCGTGCTTCTTCAGGTCTTCAGCGGTGGCCGGTACCAACATCTGCATTGTTTAAGAAAGATTGATGTTGAGAAGGAAAAGTACATGTGCGCCTGTTTTCGTTGCTAGGAGGCCTGATCGTGAGAGAGAGGGTTAATATACGTTCGGTATATTGAAGAGATTTTAGCAGCTTATGTGGTAACGACATGGTAATATGTTCATTATTATAAATTAAGAGAGAGAAATGTTTATTTATTTGTTGCATTTCATTTCAGACTTTTCGCCTGAAAACATGAAAGTTATTATTATTAATTTAGGCTTAAACAGCATTAAATCCAGAACTGAGAAGCTGTCGATGCACTCAAGTAGTAAGCAGAAAGATAGTATGTTAGCACGTAAACATCTTTTACGTTGATCCCACGTCATTTTTCTCTAATTTACGACTGTTCAGCTAGTTACCTGTTTATCTCCGGCGGCTAGCACTCTAACCAGCACGGGTATCCCGTTTAGCGGTCTCAAGAGTGCGAACGGCGTCTGATTCGTGGCCAAAGCGTGCTGCATTGCCGCCGTATTGATTGGATCTACCAGGACGCCGTTCGTGTACCGGATTCTGGGTGCCCCGCCGTTCGACGTGCTGGGCCCGTGCATATCGCCGTGCTCGTACTGTTCGTGATTTCGCAGACCCATGCGCTTCTGGAACTCCTTGCCGCAACTTTGGCACGTGTAACGCGGCTTATCGGCGCGCTGGTGCGCCTAAAAGCAACAAGGAAGAGACATCGCGTTTCGATATTAAATAATTTGACACGGGTGACACTTACTTTCAACTTGTGACACATCAGGTTCGACATCTGATTGAAGCCCTTCGAGCAAACGTCGCATTTGTAGGGCCTTTCGTTCGTGTGGGTGAAAATGTGGTTCCTCAGGTTGCCTAGATGACGGGAGGAAAGATTGTAGTACTAATATTAGAGCATAAACGACATTAAGTATTAACCTTATCCTCTCTCAAGAGATTTTCATTGATTGGTTTGGGACATGTTTCTTTCATGAAGTTAGACAACATCTCTGTGAGGATAATTTCCATGTTTTTAATGGATAACGCGGCAACTTGTCCCATTTATAACTTAAGACCCGAAGAAAATAGGGTAGTTTGTATATTTTTTTTGCCAGCAAGATCAAGGAATTACAGAAAGCTTTAATAAAATGTATAAATATGTTTTTATTGAAGACCTCATTTTCGAAACAGACGAAGACTTGAAACGATACTGAAAAGGTAAAAGCAGTACCTCAGCGAGCACGTTACAGAAACGTTAATAAACTGTAGCCTGCCGAAGATGTAGTTACAGCTTAGAAAGGAAACTCGGAGTTCAACAATTTGTCTACGAAATCATTGTAAGACCGCTTGGGCACGAATACATGAATTTCTAGATAGCTGAAAATGGATAAACAAGATTAAGGATACATTTTACCTGACGATGAAGTAATCAGTTACATTTTACAAGCGGTAGAAACAAATGAGAACGAGGATTATGAAGGTAGGATATCTGAAGGTACTACATACGTACACCGTAAGTCACGGGAAAGCCGAGAATAAGGAAACGAAGATTATTGGGTAGTGCGAAAACCTGAAGAGGAAGCCGTGAAAAAAATGAAACAAAGGAGAGTTATAGAATTTGCTGGATATATCCTTTTTTAGACGTAACACCTTGTATATTTCTCAATTTTTCCGAAATAAAACACAATGAATTTATTCCGGGTATACACAATATGTAGTGTGACTTTTGACGAGCTTACAAGCAAATTGCGAAGAACTTCTTTCTTCTTTTCTTTAACCGGTGAAGGTTATATTTAATTTAACTTTTAGGATTTCCGTTAATTTTTTGTTTAAATAAGGTTGCTATATTACGTTTCGGAGCGTTGTTTTATTAATTTTTGAAATTATCTAATTGTTTAATTATTCTTGCGAAATGTTCGTATTTGTTCGTTTTTTCTGCCTGTTCTTTTTAAAAAAATGCGCCATTCTTTCTAAACACAATGAAGAATTGTAAGAAAAATTTCATTTTCAAAACATTTCAAAAGAAAATCAGGGAAAGAAGAACATAAATTAATACAAGGAAAAAACAATTACGTAATTTGAGAAATAAATGAGCCCAGAAACCTAATATAGACAAAATAATAATAATAATAATAATTCCGTAATAAGTGCAAATACCTTATAAATACTAAGTTTCAAATTCTTTACATTAGCCTCATACAGCAACTCGTGGAAGTCACGTATTAATCTATTGATTTAAGATTTAAATAAGATAATAATAAAAACGTAGGCTTCTACGGCCAGATTCTGTTGAAACTAAACGAGTTCCGCGTTTGAGCTTAGTTTCAAGATAATATAAAGATAAATTTTAGTTCCTTATTATGGATATTCAAGAGAGAGAGAGAGAGAGAAAAAAGAGAGGAATTTCTTGAATAATATGATATAATTCTTCGAAGAAGTACGATTACATAATTGTGATATAAGTGGCCAAATTTATTTTGAGTACTTAAAATTCCATTTCAAGATTCGACCTGTCTAAACATAAACATGGAATTTTTATTAAAATTAAAAGTTTTAACAAAAATTAAGTTATTTAGATTAATAAAGCCATTTAATTGTTCAAAAGGAAAATACCAACATTTTTTCATATCATCTCAATGGAATTACATTGAAATTAAACTACGCCGGTTTACTTCCTTACCTTTCTGATGAAACGCCTTATTGCACAGATGACAACGATGCGGTTTATGTCCGGTATGCGTCTTCCGGTGCGATATCAATGTGGAAACGCGATTGAATGTCTTCTGGCAGATCTCGCAGATGTAAGGTCTCTCGGCCGAATGTATAGCCCTATGCTGGGAGAGGGTAGACATTTGCCTGAACGCTGCACCACAATACCGAAGTAAGATGGTCGTTTTAATAAGGATATCGAGAGTTTTTAGCAGTTGGATTATTGAGTCGTCGTTTGGAAAGCTTGTGGCGATTTTTATTGGAGGGAAAAAGGAACGTAACGCGTGCGCGTCTCGGAACATAAATTCGTTTAGTTCACCCCATATGCAAGAATCAACATCAACCTTACCGAAGTATTTCAGAAATCGATCAAAATATGATAAAATTCACCGCAAGACTTTCCGAAGTAACGGAGAATTTAATCGCGAAAAATCGCTACAAACATTCAGATGGTTTTACCTTTTCCGCATACATTGCATTGGAATTTCCGTTCATCAGTGTGAGTCGGGAGGTGTCTCATTAGGATGTATTGATGGCCGAACTCTTTGGAACCTAGTGGGAGGGGTAAAGAATCGACAGGATATTGAATGGTGACTTTTGGGAGAGATTCAGGACGTTTCTCGCGATGTCAGAAACAACAAATGTACGGGATAGATCCTTCCAATCACAAAAGAACAACTCGTATTCGCGCTAAAAGCATCTTAGAGCCGGTCAATACAGGCATCAACGTAAATAATTAAATGAAAGAAGCGAAGTAAAATGGATGACCGGAGCCGGTGAAAAGGTGACCCGACTTCTTCTCTTTCTGCTTTTTGATATCTTCAGTTTCCCTGATGTTTTCCTTCCCCGGTTTCTTCGTTCTATCATACTTCCCACTGTCATGAAACTCAATTAGGACGTCAATTGGACCTCGGGTTATTTACACGGTTCATTTATCACGGCATCGGCTTCAGACGGTTTTCCCTTCATTCCGCGGTAATTAATAATATTTCCTGACGAATCTGGACGAGTAAAGCGAGACTGGTGGAGTGTGATACGGAGAGAGAACGAAAATATTTGATATATTAAATCCTGAGGATGAAAGCCGCGGTCAGAAAGACGGATCGATAAGCTCCTTAGAAAACGCATTATAGCGGGGGATTGTTTCAGCGAAAATATTAGCTCTGCAAACAGGGGGAAAATGTATGTTAGTTTGGGATTAAAGAATTCGAAGGATCGGGATGCTTCGGCGTAGAAATTTCGATCGTTTCGATTGATGAACACAATTTCGAGGCTATAGATCACACAGCTCGAAAAAGAGGATAAAAGGACGTACGAGGAAGACATTCTTAGGATCGGAAGGGTCTATTTCGGTAAAGTATTAACATTTATAGTCTACGAAATGTTGTAAACACATCGGAAGGACAATAAACAAACGCGAGTGCTCCAAAAACGAACTAGACGTCGACAAGGGAACGTCGGTAAGTGATACCCATCGACTTAAATGAAACGTTACGGGTGGAAATGTTATCATTCTCACATTTTTCGGGATGTAGCGCTACCTGGTCCCATTATGGGAAGTATTAAATCAATTATATCAGTAAAACCAAGGAAAATATCGACTTTCCAGTACTCATCGATGGAAACTATGTACCGGGTAATTCCCGTTGTACCCGATTTCGATAAAGGAGCCTGTTAGAGATACATTTTCCAATTATTTTCATAATGTACAGGTGTCCCAAAAATACAAAACACGCTTAGCAAAAATTGACCAAAGTCCAATAACTAATCATTAAGACTAGTTTTAAACATTAACTTGTTTGATTTAAATGGAACACGGCAGACGTAGTATATAATTGCGTATCGAATATTATGTAAAATGAACACACAGAACTTATAAGATATAACAGCGATAAATACTTTTCTCTTTTGCCTGAATTATACAAAAATAACGTGTTTATTCGACCTACAGCGCTTAAAGTCTTGTAGAAAACTTTGTAAACATCTAGATGCAAATTCGAATCAAAATAAATTAACTAAAAAGGCAAAGAAAGAGTTCGTATCACTTAAAACTAACTGCAATGACTGCACAGAATTTAATTTTTGGTGGGTATCAATTACCGCTGTTCGCTCGTCACATAATAATGTTCAAGCAAAAATATTGAGAGTCTACTAGGCACTAAGTGATTATCCCGTAAAGATAGAAATATTTTTAGGTTATGCATGTCTAAAGCTCGTTACACTACGCTACACCAAATCTACGATTTTGCACGAACGTACAGCTTTTCAGATCACTCACATATTCCACATTGCCAGACTTTTGTATGCTTGCCATCTTGTACTTTGTACTTGACGAAATGCGAAAGACTTCCCTCAGGTTTGACGTCGGCGGCGCTCTTGTTCCCGTACGGATCGAAGTTGATCTTCGGATTGAAATTATTCGTATTGATAAGCTGATTCAGCTGCTCGTCGCTGAACGGGATGTTAAACGAGGAATTATCGGGAATCGTAACGGTATTGCCGATGTTGTCGACGATCTCGAATTCGTTCGCGTTCGCGTTGGAAAACTCTTCCATCTCGGCTGGCGTAAACAGCAGGATGTCGTCATCTTTGACGATCTCTTCTTTGATTATCGGCTCCCTAAACAACCCGTTGCTATTCGGGGTGAAAAAAAAACACGCAGATCAAATATTAACCATAATCGAAATATCGAAGGACCGTATCCGATCGAGAGTTTTGTTTTTAATGATTATTCAACTATTCGCGAGGCGAAAAAACGAATGCGGTTTTGCACGTTTTTGTTTGTGCGAAAATAAAAGATGCATTTGATGTTTGTCAAACGTCTTTGAAAAATGTTCCGCGAATCTGACTCGGGCTCTACGGGAAATCGGCGTAAAACGCTTACCTTTTCGTCTGCGATACCTCGTCGAGATTGCCGAAATCAAGATCGGCGACCGTGAACTGATTTTCAGCCATTCTTTCGACGAATTACCATACGCCACACCTGCTAGCTGTCCTGAAAGTCCGTTAGCTGTGACGCTGATCAGCGAAAAAACGCTCAAAATGGCGGAAAGGACAGCTCGTTGACTGCACCCGAATCAGTATAACCTCTTAAAAACAGGGTAGAACTTCTCAGACCAATCGAAGAAGATACAGCGAGGTATTCTAAAAATCCTCGAATTTATTTTAGTATCAATACTAACCTGCAACGTTACTTCTAGTAGACACAAATTAAAAGTTTATTTTTTCATTTTGATATTCACTTGACTCAATATTCTTAGCAGCTTTAGCGCCATCTTTTATTACATAATTTTAATTTAATTCAAATTGGAAAGGGGAATAAGACTAAATCTTTTACAAAAATTTCACTTTATTTTCCCATGTTAACAGTCGAGATACATCGATCTTACGTAATAATTCGTTGATTTATATAAATCTAATTAGACACCATATACAGTAGATAATAATATATAGTTTTCTTGATGTTGGTATGACTGTGAAATTGGCGTGGAATTCAAAATACACAATATGTAATAGAATTAAGGTAAGATAATTTATGATCTTATATTTGATATCACGTTTACATCTCTCGTCGTTTAAGTACATTTTTCCTTTCGCTATTTCGATTTTAATTTCCCTCTTTATTTTGTTTATAGATGCGATTGTTATTTGTTGCATTTCTTTTTCTGTGAATTGAATGCGTAGAAGAATCGATACAGGTTATGGTTAGTTTTGATGGGCGCAGTGTTACCAAATCGTCGTGAAAATTTGTGCGTGCTGTTTACTTAACGGCTCGGCTGTACAGATCGTTCAAAAAACCATAGAATATAGGAGAATGTATTGTAATTGATCAGGAGACGTGGACATTCGTCCATTATTTTAGAGTAATAATCGCGATAGTTTACCCTTAGTACACTGTAAAGAAGGTGGAGAGGGAATGGGTTCTTTTTAACCAACAGCAAATCACGTCGGACGTTCTATTTTTAATTATACCCTTATCAAAAGGGAAAAAATCTCAAAACAAAACGGAATATAAGCAAAAAGGATACACGCTGTAAGAGAGCCGAAAAAAGGATTACATTCTCTCTTTATTACGCAAAACAAAACCTTTCTCGCTTCTACGTCCGCTTTTCATATCTCATTTCACCCTCTTGAATAAACCTTCTACTCCATGCCATGGTTTCTATTTCCATTCTACATCTCAGGCTTTCATTAAGCAAGGACACAAGGAACCAACGCTCATTAAAGCATCCTTAAAGAATACCGGCTGCAGTCTAGAGAGTAAAAAAGGAAGCTCATTCCGCGCAGGCAGCCAACTGGGAAAATAATAATAATAACCTGGCATGGGCTGTGGTACGGTCAGAAGCCTCCTCGAAACGCGACGATTTTTATATTTTTACCACCGGGGAGATGTTGACATCGTAACGTCGGCCGTAAACTTGCCGTGTAATTATTAAAAACGGAAATAAAAAGAAATTGGTGGGTTGAAGAAACGCAGATAATAGGTGTAACCGTTACCTGTAATAATGATACAGATATTCTGTAAATAAAGACTGCACGGTGCGAGCGTAAAGGCGCCATGAAACCGAATTAAATTCTTAAATTATGCTCTGGTGGGAACTTTTATTATTTTAGTTTAGTAGCACTGTTAGAGCGCATCGTAGAGTACGTTGTTTAGTGATTTTAATTTGGTTTCTAAATTCTGTCTTTTGTTTCATTCTATCTTTTGCTTGCATTTTTGATTAAAAAAGTAATCTACACGAGGGAAATGTTTTAAGATTGAATTTCGTATATCTTATGGAAAGAATAAAAAAGGACCATGATTCTTTTGATTAGATCTTTTTAAATTTAGGAGGATTAGAGGAATTTTTGATCTTTTTTCTATCGTTTAAAATCCTTTATAAAAACGAGTTGGTTCTTTGTCTAATACTAAGTTAGTACCTGTTTTCCTAACATGGCGTAAATAACAAAAAAATCATGTGTCAGTCATGGCTGTATAAATGGTAAATCACGTACTAAATTTTATGCTTCATGAAATAAAACTAATGAAAACGTATATTGTAGTATGCTTCGTGCGATTTAACGTCTATCAAATACGTACATAGTGGAAATAGCGAGTGTGTTCGTGAAAGAGTGAACCTCATTGAAATTAAATATTTCGTAAGTGTGATTGTCGAACATTTTCAAATAATCGTTTTGGACAATACAAAGTAGGATTAAAAGACGTGCGTTTTAACGTGCGAAACGATGCAGTTTGGGTACATCAGTAATTAGACAAAGAAACCAAACCTTTTTCCTCCCTTCCATTCGCAAACAACGCCTTACATTCCTTTACCTTACATTTCTAATGGTTTAGATGCAAGTAGAATCGTATAATCTTTTGCGCGAGCCCGACACGGACCCCTTTGCTTCCGTTGAAGAGAGGCATTTTTCTTCTTTGAAACACACGGTTTTCCTCATCGCCTGACACACACACACACACGTTTCTCAGTTATAATTAAGTTTCGATAAGTGCGGTTTTCACAACAGGACGTTCCCGAGCAGTATCAGATAAAAGCAGACGACGGTCCGGATCCTGCCGGCTCGATTCGCGTCTTTGATTGCGGTCGTCAGAGCCTTTTCACGTTCCTTGAACAGGTTCTTCGCTAACATCCGCATCTTGGTGATCTTGTCGTCGAAGATCGCCGTGGACGAATTCGTGGGGGCGTTCACGTTGCAGTAGTTTTGGTCGCAGCAGGATACGCACATCTGGGAATAATGAAAGAAAATGTTTTCATTCGAGATACGTTTTTTTTTTCGGGTTCAACATTATTTTTAACCGTTAATGGCGACTTGTTCAAATGTCACGTACAGAAGGCGATACACATTGCGCTCCCGAATATTTGACAGCTGAAACCGCAACGCGGATAAAGGAGTTCTTTTATCTGTGTCGCGTATACGAAATGTAAGCGGTTTATATTCACACTTCATTGCATTAGACGTAAACGTCAAGTTCTACCGAAGAAGTTGCAGTTGCTGTTGGAAGTTCGGCGTAACTGTGTGGAATTATGCAGGTAATAAGTCATGTAGACTCGTGTAATATAATCAAGCGTAATTTACACTACATGAAATGCGAGCAACGATGGCAAATAGGAAGTTAACGCTGATATGCAAATGATGTTAGGTGTAAGACGTTGAAGTTAATATTATTAGTAACTCCATTGTACGAGGATAACTTTTTGCTGGGTATTAATTACTCCACTGCCACGTTAACGGGAAAATAAATGTTGAAAATGTTACGTTAATTTTTGTATATTTGTTAATTTTTCTTTCTTGCAACGGCGGAGTAATTATCCTTATCCGTGTTTAACTAATAATTTATTAGTAATAAATCTCAGTTAAATACACTCCGCCAAAAAGGTATCGCATAATTTAGTTTTGGATCATAAAAGTATCGCATAATCTTTGTTTGTAGCATAAAGTTGTAAATATACTTTAATGCGCTCTAAGATATAATTTCTATGATTGTTTAAATAAAATACAGGCCAAATAAAAACAAGAACTCATACTTGAGATTTTTATTAAAACAAGAAATTATAATTTTGGAATGAAAAATGTCATAACAGTAGCTTTTAATATTGAGTATTGCCACCTCTGGCTCTTATGACCGCTCGCATACGGTTGGGCAGAGATTCGATTAACCTCCGTATATAAGCCCGATCCAAATTCTCCCACTCGTCACGGAGAGCATTTTCTAGTCCATGCAGGTCCGCTGGGGCAACATTTTGGGTTCATGTCCGAACTTACCGCAGGCCAATCTAAAACTGGAATACCAACATCGTTAAGGTATTCCTGGACGATTATTGCAACATGCGGTCGTGCATTAACATGAATTCGTTTCCTATAATTGGCGCACACGGTACTACATGTTCTTCTAAAATGTCCATTATATACCTGTGGGCAGTCAGTGTATCTCTGTCTACTGGTATTAACTCTGTACGACCTGTTAAACAGATGCCTCCCCAAACCATAATAGAGCCACCAGCGAAATTAGGTCTAGGTCTGATATTACACTGCGAATAGCGCTCACCGTCTCGTCTGTACACTGAGGTACGCCTATCTGAAGTGTAAAGACCAAATCTTGACTCATCTGTGAAGAGTATATTGGCCCGGTCATTAATGTTCCAATTTACATGTTCTCTGGCAAACCTTAAGCGAGCCACTCGGTGGTTCCTAGCGAGACGAGGGGCTGTTACAGCTACTCTAGCTCTTAATCCACTCTGTCGTAACCTATTTCGAATAGTGTGAGTACTCACACGAGTATTTCTGATTCTAGCCAAGTCGTTCTGCAATTGTCTTGCAGTTACATGTCTTCGACGTAATGCTTGTAGTAGTGAATAGCGGTCATCTCGGCGAGTAGAACATCTTGGACGACCTGGTACAGGTCTTCTACTGTAATTGTCTGTTTCCGTATATCTGGCTACGGCTCTAGAGACACTTGACCGATTGATGTTCAACAAATTAGCAACGTATGCTTGAGATCGTCCATCTTCGATTAAAGCAACTATAGCAGCCACTTGTTCTGAAGTTAAATTGCTCATTTTAGTTTTAAAAGCGTTGGTACAGAACTCCGACTTCGCACTTTAAAATTTGTCCGTATAGGAAGACTTTCAATAAACAACTGAACAAACCTTACACATATGCATTTTTCTAAATGTGTTCTTTTAGAAAAAAAAAAGTAAAAAAGCTATGTTCCATGATTTTGTTAGTGTTTTTATAGTTCACATACACGAGGCAAACTTTTTGTGAACGTATAAAAATATCTTGGTTTATAAATGCCTTTTTTTAGTCTATGCGATACTTTTTTGGCGGAGTGTATAAATAAGACTTAGTTTGCTCTTTGTTTGTTATCAGGAAGACGTTGGGCAAATTAGATTTTGTTTGGTATCCCAGTGGTGCACAGTTTAGTTGAGAGTGTTGCTGAATACAATGCAGATCGTAGTTCGTCAACGTTTCACTTTCATTCAGTTAGCGCTCCATCCTCCGTGTTTCATATAACTATTAGAAGCGGTAGGTTGTTTCCTTTAGGGTTCAGCACGTAAATTTCTCCTGAAAAGATTAGAAATCGTCAACGGAGCTATGAATTCCACCTCGATAGACACCATGTATATATGCTGAAATCAGTGAAACGTCGCTTGTTTTTCTTGCGTAAAACGAATCGCAGATCATTATCATCATAAATGCTGTAAATTAAATGTTCATATTCGGGGCGGGTAAGACGATACCCGACTCCTCTGATAGCATCGTATATAGACACGACAATAACACGCTACCTTTCAAATCCGTACATCATAAGCCCGTGATACTTTTTTCTTTGCATACATATGTATATATGTGTAGACGGGGTGAAACGTTACGTAAGTGTTGGTTGTGCATTCTTAGTAGTAAAGCATATGCGCTTACGAAAGAAGTTGGTGTTTTTTTCTGCGGATGCAACGGCCGATGGAAGCCATACTTCTGATGAATAACGACAGCTTTGCAATTTTCTTTGATTCCAAGAGTTTCCGAAACTTCGATTTCTCATCATCTCCATTTATGCGAGAAATGCCGTAAGTTTGGCTCTGAAACAGGACTTATATTTGGATAAAAGGCCGGTTAGCGTTTCGTTTAATGAGCAGGTCAATAGATTAGCTAAAGCAACGAGCAGTGCCGAAGACACTTCAGAGGACGCCGCACTATCGTATTCCAATTTTTCAGCTGAATTTTCAGGTAATTCCCCTAAAGATTGACAAAACTATTATGGAAGAAATACTTATAAGAATAACTCCATCAACTGTTATATACTACATTAAAAATTATCAGTGGTAAGATGGAAGATTTTCTTCTCGCCTACACAAAACCCGCATTCATAACGGCAAATGCATCTTTCGTGAGTCCGAATACGGAGATGCGAAACATATAATTTTCGGATGCCAAAATCACGCATTACCATGCATCAACATCCAGCTTCGAATTAATACGAATCCCTTATTAGCCTTAGAAAGAGGATATGTGAATAGTATGTACGTTTCATTGTTTAGTTAAGCTCCTTATGTGATCAGCCCTTTGTGGGTTTATCCTTTTTTGCGGGCGTCTGTCTATTTTAGTCTCGTGTTAGTCCCGATGTTCGTTCGGATTGTTAGGTGTCCTGTTATTTACACATACGTACTTATTTATAAATCCGCGTATATGTTGCTAATGTTTGTAAGTGCCTTGTAGTAATTACGAAGGTCAATAACGACAATATTATATAGTATTTGTTGCGGAATATCTGTTGATGTGAGCTCCGAGCTTGTTGTATTTTGTTCCGTTGATAATTTTAGCGATTTTTTATGAGTAAATCATTTTAATTGAATACCAGTTTGTATAGCTTTGATACCCTGTAAAAGAATCCATAGAGCAGTTGGATTTGACGAGTGGAATAGCAGGAATAGAGCCGATGTTGTTGCGGCTCTTTCCTTTCGGCAGCTCCATTTCGAATTATTAAGAATTCTACGATGTAAATCGTTATTTTTACGTACTCCGGTCGCTGTTTCCGTATAATTTCACGTATATTTCCCGTGCAATTACCATCAAAAAGGAAGATAAAGACATGGTGGAAATGTAAACAGCGCAAGAAGATACAGTGAAATACTCTCTACAAACTTACTCGAAAGTAATGTATAGAAATGCGTTAGAAATGGGTACAGAAGTAATTAATTTTTTCCATCTGAAAATTTCCCACATTTCCTTTCCCTTACGTAGGTATTATTCTTTATCGTTCAGTGTTTACCCATATTTAATTAAAAGAAAACGGCCCTCATAATTAGATTGTTACTTAAAAAAAATTGCAGAGTAAATGTAGGCGGTAAAAACTCGGTATTTTCTAACGTGGTTGATTCTCGTACGCGGCTTGTTTTTTATCTGTTAACATTTAACTTACGCAGGGGGCTTTGCCCATATTCCGCTTACGAAACCGAATAATTCGCTTCGTCCCGTGAAACGGGCGAGCCTTTAATCACGAAATGATTAAAGCGAATAGCTTGGCTAAAACTTGCAAATCAAGTACTGAATCATTCATCGAGGCAAAGCGGAATAGTTTTCGGTAAACTTTCAGATTAATCCAGAGGTTATGGTATGCATATTGCCGAGCGATGATTACACTGAAGTTAGTCTCTTATTAACGTCACCCCTGGGTGGTTTTCCAAGTTATTTATACGCAATGAATGCTGGCGGACAAATCGTCACTTTAAAAGGCACGGATCTCTTACAACACGAGAATATTAGAATATCCTTCGGTATAGCAAAACGAAGTAGGGGGAATCTTGGGAAAATGAAGAATACGACAAAAGCGGAGAAGTAAGAATTTCTCCCCGTTTCTTTTTTTCCAGGAAGAGACGCTGAAGAAAATGAAAAGACCGTAGCGACTACAACATGAATGATTGACTTTACGTTCTATATCCTCCTGAGAATGTGCACTCCCCTTTGTGCCACCCCCGCTTATTTTCTTTTCGCGTATACACAAACGCAGATTCACGTCCAATTCGGAGAGGTTTTTTATGGTAACAGCAGCCCCATTTACCAGGAGCCGTACGCTGAGGGGTGTCGTTGGACGCATAAAAATAAATCTGAATAGATGTTGAAGGGGCGCAGCGGAGGAGCGGCGCGATCCTGCGTATTTCTTAGATGTATAAGGTTGTTCAAAAGAAACGTGCATTTTAAAATAATAACGCGCTGAAGAAAAGTAACGTCGTTAAGGAAAATCTTGTTGATCCAGCAGCCGGGTAATCTTTCTTTGAGCATTGGAAGATTATAGTACGCAAGAATTTTTAGGATGTTGCGCATACTTGCATTTTTCTTGTGTCTGCAGTGTATAATGGTAAATGTTATATACAAAAAAAGAAACAAAATGTTTAAAGGTTAGCTGTGTCTTCCGTATTAAATTCGGTCATACTTTGAGTATTTTTTCCTAAAAAAGAAGTTACATTCTTCCGAATCACCCTATACCTTATTGCTGGGCACGAAAATGGGAGCTGGAAAGCGAGGAAAAACGGCAGGGAGGGGATGATAAAGTGCTCGGGTACGTCGAGGATGGTGGAATGATGTGGTAATATGAAAGCGGAAATATGAGCGATATTAGTCTTTTCGAAATGGTAATGACACCAATCATATTTCTCGCAATGTGCTTTTCCTGTTATTTGCTTATCGACTTCGAGAGAATTCGAAGGAGCATGAGGGCTATTTCTCTTCGCTTTTCTAGCGTAAAATTCGGAGATTTCGAATTCGGTTTCGCACCGTAGGAAGGCGATGGATTTACTAATTTTGGCCGATGCTAAATTGCTGGTTTGATGAACGATAAGCATTGATAAAGCACTTGGAGAAGCGGAAACGTTGTAACAATAACATCCAGGCGGTTAAGTTTTGTAACTAACGGAACAATAATTTTAATAAATTTAAAACCCTCAGGATACAACAAAAAAATGATTGTTATAATTAATTAATAATTAATTATAAAAAAATTAATTTGTTGGACCATTAATTGGACATTAAATAAATACAATCTCCACGTTAAAATTATTTGGGTGAATTTATTCAACGGCGGTATTCGTACATTATCGTCCTTCGTTAAAACAAGGAAACGCGGTAAACAGATTCATTTCTAACTTGGCATCACATGTAACGAACGTGCAGCACACAGATGCCAATGTTTGGGATAAGTTATCTTAGAATTAATGTTGCAGTAAAGTCCAAGCTTCACCTGAAGGAATTTTGGTTCTGATTGGAAAAGGCCATGCAACTTCGCTTTAATAAGAGAAAAGTCCAACTTTTTTTTACATCGTGCGGCACAATTTCATTTAGTTTGCAATTAGCCTCATTGTAACTTGCGACCAACGTAAATGAGCGTCGCTAGAGTGCGTTGTGAATTTCAACAAAGAAAAGGTGATTCTTAATACACGATTACCGGTATCTTTAACATAAATTCAAGGTGTCTGTTTTGCTAACTGTACGTTCAGTTCGAGACCTGGACGATGCAACGCTGAAGGTTTGAGGGTTGATATCATCAAAATAAGGGTGCGCTGGGAGTGTCTAATAAAATTTACCACTTGAGTATCCACTTCTACGCAACCAACTTTGGATCGTTGGCATTCCTTATCCGTGGTACACTTCTTGTTGACCAGGACGCTGGTGCCTTTCGAGTCCATTATGTGCAAAGTGTGGCAGAAGGTTTCGCCTGAAAATGAGGAAAAAATGCAATCAATTATTTTGATTTTTTCGCTACGATCTTCCGGTCGATGAAGTATATGGATTGCTATCAGTTCTAGCCTCCTATTATTTTTTTAACGAGTGTAATCTGAAATTTTTATTAATTAAAGCACGTTTGAAACGAAAATCTGCTTTAAAGGAGGTGAAGAATTCAAATAAATACATCACCATCCTGTCCGAAGATCTCGCTCCCAGCGATATAGTTCCTATTACATAGAACAAGATGTAAACTACCATTTGAGCAGATTAAATAGATGGAGGTATCGTTGAGAAAGGTGTATAGATTTACAAGAGGACTATGTATACAAGAATCGAATTTGGATACTTTTCTGACCATCCTCGTATGATCATTCAAAAGCGCTGAACGTCACCAACTTGGTTCGAGTTCGACAGTCGTAACTGTAGTTAACGTCATAAATTAAACTTGCCCATCGATCAAGTCGGCATATTCGAAACAAATTCCGATGATGTCCGATGCACGTGCGAGGTTAGCGGAGACTGTAGTTTCTGGGGAAATTAAACCTCGGTCAATTATTGAAAACGTGTGCATCCCCCTATTTTCTTTTTTTTTGTAAAACCAACAATGTTCTATTTCGGTGTTATATAAGCGGCGCATATGTAGGTACATGCTTTTACCGGAACTATACAACGAGCAAAAGCAAAAAAGGGCAAACGCGAGCCGAAAAGTGAAAGCAATTAAACGGAATCGAGCTAGCAATCTATCGTGCTGTCAGCGGCGCTCTTACGGGCGGAGATTGATAAAGCCGCAGCACGAATCGGTCTGGATAGGTGCGATTGACAGTCGGACAACTCCGGTTGTCGATCCCTTTTCAAGTTTTACGAAATATAGTGTCCAGGATAAGGATCTCTATGGTTCTTATACGTACTACGCGGAAACAAAAAAAGTGGTTGAGGAAGAAGAAAATCGAATCGGATAGGTTTCTTACATACGCATACGTGTTAAGAGGTAGATTTTACCGTGTTCGCAATGGATTGTATTAGACATCGCGCTTTTTTTTTCTAGGAAAAAGGTGAAAGATATGGAAGATAGAAAGTGTAGCCAGTGATGATGATCAAGATGTGAAATTTTGAAATGTCAATTTTCAGGCGCATACGTTAAACCGTCATATTGTTATAGGGCCCCTCCATCTCCGTATGCAGTGGGGTCATGTATTAATGATTTGGTTAATTGTTGCTTTAAGTCAGGTCGACCGGCGCGGAATTGCAGTAATTTAGTCGATGGCGGGGATGCTGTTTATAGTGATGATCTGTCTAGATTTTATAGTGCTTGTAAACATTTCATGCGTTGCGCACATTGATCGTGGCAAAGAATTGAGAGCACAAGTAACTACAACATAGATTTTTTTTCTCACAAATTTGCTGTTTGGTTCTTGCACTCATACCTTTAATGGCTTCAGTAGTTTTTGTATTAGGTATGGCGATTTTTTCAGCGTACTTTTTAGATGTGGGAAAAATAAAATAATTTAAAACAATTAGATAAGGTGAACGTAGAGGTAAATCTACTGCACGGTTATTCTTCGCTACAAAGACTTATTCTTTGTAGCGCAGTAACTTGCTTAGAGAACGTTACAACCTGTTCAGAACGCAACGGTTTTGTATCGCGACATAAGCGTTTACATGGGATCGCATATGCATTGTTTGTTAATAAAACCATTTAAACGTACTTAAATGACGTTGCCGAATACGTCTCTATGTCAAATTAAATGTAATTATTTGTGGAAATTGTAGAATTCGATTTTGCATTTAATAATAATAAAAAAAAAGCAACTCTCGCTGCGCAATTCCGACTTCTCACCCAAATAGAGACGTATATACCATCGCAAACAAAACCAAAAACAAAAACAAAAACCGTTCGTAGCCTATGACACAATTTTCCATCTAATCGAAACGAATACCCTCATATTTTTACGGATTACAGAACGAGATTGTCCCCTTCCAAACGTAAAAAAGAGGGAGACGCCACAAAAAAAAAAAAAAAAACTCGTGCACCGTCTGTACGCCTATCCATCGGAGCGAGCGAAACTAACACCTTTAAAAGTCGTGGGTGTGGAGTTTTATCGACGACGGAACGGTGTACGAGGCCATTACGCCCGCGGGATAACTTTTTGGGCGTAAACCGTAGCCGTAATTCGCGCTGTAATATCGCAAAATATCGGCCTTAATGCGGCGCTCCGGCATTCCCCAGGGTACCATCGTTGGTGCCTGTATTTTGAAGCTGATGGATTGAAGTTTAAGGTTGGTATACACGCCATTCCTCTTGTATCAGGCAAATAAGCGAATTTTGAGACCCAGTTACAGTATTTACCGGCAGAATTAGGACGTACAGGCTATATTCGGTAGTTCGAAGCTTTTTACGTTAAATAAGCAAGATAAACAAGACCCTAACCCTTTTAAAATACATCAAATTCTAAATCCTACATCCCATCATTTATGTATCGAAATAAATAGCTCCGAATGCCCGAATATATGTACCTCTTCCAATCCACATATATTTATCCGTCTAAACAGTTCAGTTTGAACCGTTCAAAGGGGCCGAGTGAAAAACGGCTACCGATTTCACATTCTCGCAAGATTTAACGACCCCATCCGTTTAGGAAGAGCAACCCTACGTGCCAGACGTAGAAAGACCAACAGAGGCAGCCGGTATCAATCCCAAATCCGGTACATTTAGAATCCGAAACCCTCGGGGGGAAGGAGCGCCGGTCCGACGTATAAACGTGCGATTTGCGCGCCGCCAATGTCTGGCAATTACCGGTGTGTTTAGTTCGTCGGTCTTTCTTTATGAATTGCCTTCATTAGCCGTTCCGGGTAGCGGTTTTTTCTTCTTTTTCGGAGGGGCGCTACGGATTTGAAATGCCGCAGACGGTAGGTATATTATGTAAAATGGCTGGCGTTTTGTACTAGTTCTAATTCCTTCAGCGGATAATGTCGTAGTGATGCTAATTGCACTTTAACTATCGTGAAAAACGGTTTGCTGATGCGGCGATAATGAATCTAGCTATCCAATATGCCGTTAACCACTGCGGTAGCAATGGATATGGAAGCAAGCAACTTACTTCTAAATCATTTATATGTATAACTAGCTCTTTTAATAGAAATACGTATAAATACGTATAAATTTTAATAGGTAAATGGTTCTGATATTATGGCAATGGATATAGTTGCCTATGGTCTCCTGAAGAAAACTGAAAAAGCTCAACTTCAAAGCAGCTTTTGTCAAATGTGCGTTTATTTGTTGATCAGTCAATTGTTTGGGTGTTCCCAGATATGAACCAAATCTAACATTATTAAGAAACTTCCGAAGTCTTTCAAAACCATACGTATGAAATACGTTCGTACATTGGAAATTTCGATCCGTTCGTAGATTCGGCAGAGTTGTACAAGATTGTTGGACGGTATTGAAACGCGCAGACGTCGTTTGTTAGTAAGCCAAACTTGAGATATGTTGATGACGTTTGGTCGTTGTATTACTTAATACTGGCGCAGTGATTTAGTAGAACTTCTACACTTGGTGCCAGCATTTATTGAAATAAGCGAGGTATTAGAAGAGGTTAAAATGAACATCAATCCGACCATCAGATCAGCGAACAGCGATAACGCTACAAGCAGAAAAGAAATAAACGATCCAATTTCTTACGCGACTTTACGAACGCGCTGTGTGGGAGTTCGAAGTACGCAGATTGGTTCCAATCCAGAACCAACCTAACAGTCCTTGGGCCTGTAAACCAGCCGGCGAAGAAAATGCGCGAAAGGGTATAAAAAAAAGAATCTCGGTTAAGCGCAGGTAATCCCGGCTTTGGAGGAAGCCTCGCGAATTTATGTCATAATTAAAAGCCCTCTAAACGGTTGCCGGTTTCTGCAGGGCCGTAAGCTCGTAAAACGTGAAGCAGATTCGGAACGGCGAACGGGCGAGCCAGTTCGGTTAATAAATCGGCGTTATAGGAATAATATTTCATTAAGATGAGGGACTTGTAGGTATGTAGGAACTTGTTTTAATTTAGTCTCGAGACTACTTAATGAAAGTAGGAAAATGTGTGTACACCAATCACGATGAACAAATAGGATTATATTTTATATAATACGACGGGATGAAGATAGAAGCAATAGTTCAAGAACTTCAAACCAAAAAAAGCATCAGGATTGGATAAGATTAGTACAAAACTAATTAAAACAACATGTAGGAAGAGTAATAATCGATAATAATGAAACTGATAAATGACTTCTATTACGTCAAGGAATTTATCCTGGTTACTTAGTAAGAACTACGATTATCCCATTAACCATTCATCTAGAACAATCGCATTATTAGCAACCTTAAACAAAATATTGGCAAGAAAAGATATAAACGCATCTACTCGATTATTTACAAAGGAACAGAATAATGCATCAAAAAAAAAAAACCGAATATATGGTATTTTCAAGTAAAATAAATAAGTCAAAATAAAAAAAATCAGTTGAGTGAGCTGACTAGGCGAAAACCAACAGTTCAGTTGATTTCTTCGTCTTTGGTATAGTTCACATGCTGACTTACCGTGATCAACTGCCTCTTGCTCAGTTAATTGTGATTTACATACTGACTGTGAGTTAACGTGCTAACCATTGTCTATCATCTTCCCATTCCCGAAGGAACGCCATATGATTGTAGGCGAAACGTCGAGTCTTTAATTAATCATTAAAATGACACGGTCCAAACCAGGAACACGTTTAGTTTTAACCGACTCTGGCCGTGGAAGCCTGCGTTATTTTTCTATAAAATTTTCTGGCATAAAATTAAGTTTACGGATTTGAATGCCATCGTTAATCCCTTGCCTCAAATAGTTTGTATTTATCGGATTTCAATGCCTTATGAATGGAACCAATTATCCTGTTGGCTATAGAGAATAAGTGGATTATATCAAACCGTTAACCTTTCCCTCAATTTGCTAGTAATTTCTTATACCGCTTTTGAGCGTTCCATAAACCATTTTTCCTTTCTTAAAAAGACCTTCAATTCATTGTATTCGATCGAAAGTAGTAAAGAAACTAACTTGATCCCGTCAGGCTCTCGGAGAGCGGCTATAGAATTTTACCTAAAGCGATTTACCTAAATATGTTTATTTTTTCCCTTCTTTTATTTTTCCCTTCTATTTCCAGCGTCAATATTAAACTATCAAATATTGGGACTCGATTAAGGAAGACCTAACGTGAACGGGGGATGGGTTCAAGATAAATTGAAGTACTAAGTGCCAGACGTTTGGAAATTGAATTTTAGTCGAAATTAAATGCGTAAGGAACAGTCAGTCATCCCCTTCCAACAAATTCTTTATTGCGTCTCCTTCTTTTCCGCGTCGGCCCACAGTTTTAATATCTTCACCGAACGGAAAGCTGGGGAATTGAGTAATGGGGGAATTGAATCGACTGTAGACCGGCAAAAGCGATGCGTTGAAAGAAAACGACGGCCAGTTCGAGGAGGAGGCGCGGAGAAAAGGGGGAGGATAAGTAAGTAAAGATGAAGAACAGATATTCGGTATGCTTTATAATTAAGTTAAAACACTCTTTTCGAGAGATGGCGCTCGATCGTCTTTGTTAGGCTAAGAAAAACAATTTTAAAACGATGGCTATTTTAGTAGAGACTTGAATTCTTCCTTTTTCTTATGCCTTTTTCAGGCAAGGGATAAGTAAATTCAGCAGGTCGATAAATAATAAGATTTCAGATGGAGAATTTTTGGGGGAAATTTGAAGACTTTGTAAAAAAAGAATTTAAATTTATTTAGGGAAGAACAAGATTTCTTATGGCTTTTTTACACATTTAAATTTTTTACAAAAACGATGAAAACAAAAAAATCTGTGTAAATGTTCTATTCTTTTTTAAAATCTACGCCTTAAACTTTTGAAAAGGCTCTCTCTCATAGTTCTTAAGTAATCTTACGAATTGCACGTTGTAAAGTAAAGAGTATACTTTATTTTTTTTTTTATACAAAAAGGTGGTCTTTCCTATATTCTAGACTTATTAGAAAGAATACGTACCTGGTTTGCAAGGTCTATCAATGGCGAACTGGTTGCAGATCAGATTGTCTGAAACGTTCACGCAGATGTAACAGGTGACGGCATAATTGTCGAAATCGACGTCGCCATTACTACCAATTTCGTTGATCGAGGGTAGGTTTTGATCTTCTAGAGCGGTGTTCGTCATGAAAATACAACTTAACAGCATGCTGATCCTCAACATATCAATCTGCAAAGGAGAAAGAGAAAAATTATGGCGGATAGATAAAGAGATCGATAAAGTTACTTTTTGTTTTAATTATATTTAACACAATACATATAAATTATTCAATCGGCTTCTACTTTTCGCAATGTTACTCAACAAACCACCTACGTAAGCTGTTAAACGTACCAATCGTACGTTTAACAGCTACAAAACGTACCAAAAATATCGTACCTCTTGGCAATAAGAGCGTTGTAAAGATTATTTCACAAGATTGGTTTCTTGGAAAATTTGAGAGTATCTTAGTGACCATCAATAACCTCAGTCAATAACTGTCTCTACTTGGTTCAGATTTCGGACAAAGTCAACGTAGGAGTTCCGCGATGGACGGTGCCCTTCTACTATAAATGATTGGGCTACCTCATACTTACGTTTTTAAACGTGTTTCATAGAAAAAAGGAAATTAAACGAGAAAAGGTTTTAAAAAGAGCACGCGTATTACTACAACCTTTCTGTTTCATTTCAGTTCAAATACACGACGTTTAATGCAATTTCGAACTGTCCTAATCGCGTATTTATTTCGGCAACCTTTTATTTTACACGCGAAGTCCTCCACATCCCGATTTTCTCCATACAAATGTAGTACAACTGGAACAGACCGATTAATCGCATTGTTTTAGCCTCCCATAGTTCGAACACGTACACGGGCGTACATTGGCTTTTATCGGGGCGATCCAACAAGTTTGAACCTGTAACGAAATGAATGATACGGTTGCCAATATAGGGAGAACAAAAAGGGGGAAGCGAGGATAAACCATGGAGCGTTACAATAGAGCTAGCTACAGGGGCAATTGACCTAGCAGCGAAACACGTTCATTAATTTAGCTGCGGATCTAAACAAGATCCGTAGAACGTACAACACATACACGCATATCCCCTTCTTCCTTTTAAGGACGTATGTGTGTGTATATGTACGTTGCTGGAACGTTGTTGGGAGTAAATTAGAAAGATGTAATAGGATACGAGGAATAAGTACGGAATAAAAAGAGCAACGCGATAAGAAGGAGTTTTTCCAATGAAACTTGTACGGCCCGGCTACTCATTGTTGCTTTCTTTACTTGGTTATCCTCGAATCAGTAGCGGTTCGTCGTCTTTCGAAAACTCGGAAATATACACGTCATGTTAAATTCTTAGCATCCACTGTGAATAGAATAGGAGAGAATAGTTCTTATTCTTCTTAAAATTAGTGTTAGAGAGAGAGAGAGAAGTGTAAATGAAGACGTTGGTGCAGACTTCGAAAGACATTTGCTGCATGGTGCGTTCACGATTTTCTCGTATCGCCTCGTCCCCGTTGAAATTTAATTTTGTTTTTTATACTTTACCCAATTTGCTTCCAGTTGTAAATATTCTTGTCAAAAAAGTTTTCTTCGTCTTTATTGCTGCATAAACTATTTTCTAGATTATCCGTTGATTCGAAAGCCGTAATTACGCTGTATTTCTTTAAGAAAGTGCATAAAGATAACGCATAATTAGAATATGCGAAAGGTTTAAAGCTTGTAGTATTATTACGTTCTGTTGTGAATAAAAAATCTATTTTGTTTAAGGTTCTTTGTAGTATTTTATACACGGCATTGGATGGAAAACCGTGTTCTTCTCGGTAGTTACCTTTGTTTAAACGCATATAAACAATTCTTCTGTACATAAAATAATACATTTTTCCCCTGTATTCACGGCAAAAATTATCAACAAAAATCAATAATTTCTCCCTTGTTCCCCCTGCCAAGCAACTACTGCATCGAGGACGATGAGACGCCAACGTCGAGACGACCAGCGACGGGAGATTTGTAGCCTCCGGCCGTTTCGATGTGTGCTTCACGTTCGCTCCTGCCCATCTCCGTAATCCGGTAAGCTCCAAGGAGAGCTGTTTTTCCGGATCGTTTCGTCCGGACCTTTTCCGTTATATTAGGAGGAGCGTCTGATAGTAATTCTTTTAAATTTCGTTTAAGTAGAAGGAGCAAGGAAAAAAGAAGACAGCGCGGTTAGGAAGAAGCACGGTTGGTCCGGGTTAAATATTGCGAATGGAAGAACCTGAATTAACGACAACGAACGATATTACGTTCTGTTTTATGATATTCGCCGCGAGGATGCGGTTTTTGCAGTTAATTGGGCTTGGTTCTTCTCCCTTTTCTACACTTACTGTAACTCTAATTATAAATTGTAAATATTATCGAAATTATTATAATTTATTATATATAACAAAGAAGGTCAATCGATTACGTTCATTCCTTACAATACCTCAGAAAGAGAACCGAATTCGCCCGATATAGATTTGCATATCGTCCGGAAAGAGAGACGCCTCAAGTTTTTTCCTTTTGTTGCTCCCATCGCTCGTATTACTTAAACGTCAACGCTCTCGCCATTTTGCATTTAAATGCGCTCGAAATTCAGCCGACCCGACCGCATAAACCGGGCTAGCTAGCGGCGGGTGGTTGAAACTTCAAGGGCGGGAGGAGGAGGGGTGATGCGGAAGGACAGGCGGTCGCTTTTGTTTGTCTAACGCCCAAAAGGAGAGGGGGCCAAGTCGTCCTCCTTGTCGGCCGGTATAAATAAAAGTGTCACGTTGCGAAGATCTGGGTCGGTAAATTGCTTTTGATTTGATGTAAGTAGCTATTTGATACGTCCGATGGTACGAAACGGTTAAGGCCGGGGGAGGTCCTCCACTTCTCGTCCTCGCAAAACGTAAAAAGATCGTTTGCATTTTGATCTTAACGGCAAACAAAAATTTGTTGGCGCATAGAGTGACAGACGGCTGGCGCTTCATGAATTTTAAGCGTTTCATATATACGGAAGATGGTCGCCATAAATATTAAATGGAGGTGAGTTCTGCGGAAGATGATGAGTTTGAAACTTTTCGCCATTAACCCTTCAACATCGTTTGTTTAATTTTCCTTTCACATCCACTATACAACCGTCAAAGCCAACATAAACGTCCTCAATCTTCTAAACACGTTCCTCCAAACAAACCATAAAATGCATTATGTATACCGTATATTTCGCCCAGATTTATCCACCGGCGAACCTTTTTATTCCTAAACTACAGCTAAACGTAAATAACCGCCTCGTAAATATCGTCCGACGTAGCCAGCCCAATTGATTATTTAAGCGTACGAACCTCCGACCATTAGAAGCCATACCCTCGAATATCGACTGTCCGACGGGCTGACTTTCGATAACCGACATGCTGGAATCTTTCATTAGGATGACCCCGTGGCGCGAGGACCTTTCCGGACCATAAATTGATAATGAAGATGCCCGGAATGGTTCCGGTATTCCACTCCGGGCTGTTCTTTCGGCGAGAATTTGGCCGTTGATTTTTGAAGAAGTATTTGCTGTGTGGAAGAAAGGGAGTGAAAGTTTTCAAATCGATTACTCGCCGAGAGCTGACTCGATTAAATATTATTGGCTTAATAAATACTTTGTGCATAGCAAATACACTTTTCACTTATGCACTTCTTAGTTTGAAAGTTGAGCTGAATATATCTAAGGACGCTTTTAATAATAAGTAACTTCAAAAAGAAAATCGCTTTACGCTCACGATATTAATTCACGAATTTTATATTCTGAGCGGTTGGACTAACGCCATTGAGACAGAGCTCGTATATGTAGCCATGCATAAGTCGATGGTCTACCGCTACTATTTAAAGTCAGAAGCGCTCGGTTAGAAACAAAGCTAACTTCATTCGATTTAGTAAGAATACTTCCCACCATTCGAACGGCAAACCCCCCAATCCGAGGGTCTTATACTGCATGGAAGTCGTCGTATGTGATACGTGAGGTCACGAGCACGTAATTAGAAGAGGAACGCATTACAGATACTCTAGTCACGTTCGAACACGTTCGGTAATTTCAATAGCTAGCACGCCAACCGCGACCAATAAGTTAGACGGAGGGATACACCTACAGAATTGCGTGCGCCGTGAACTTGGGATCGAGTTCGGATTCTAAAACTTTGAAACTATTAACGGAGGCGAGAGATACGCGAACTAATCATGGCTACACGTTCCCATAAAGGGACTCATAAAGCAATACTTACACCTTACTTTAGCATGAAGAATTTATGTGTATTGTAACGTCATTTATGATTGAAATTCTCTCATAACGAAAATATGGTCCATCGTCGACATTCGTTTGCGAAAACTCGCAGAATTGTGAGCCTATGATTATCTCCAAATCTGTCATTAGTAATCTTGTATGCGTTATCTAACAGAGAAGCGCCAGTAAACTAAACTTACCGCACGCGGTCCCCTATTTTGTGTCTACTCCCATCTTGTAGGCATCCTCTTTTGCTTACGTTCTAAGCGGTTCGATTCTTTTTCTTTTTTTTCAGTTTTTGTCCTCTCACCGCTAGTGACTAGCACAAAATCATTTAACATCACCAAAGCTTGCTTTTCTAAATTAATTAGCGTTCCTTCTTCAAACATCCCATAGACATTCCAATTGCTATTCTTCCCTTCTCCTTACGTTCAGCTTATTCCCTCGTAGTCGATCTTTACTTGTTCTCCCTTACTTCTTCCATTTTTTTACTAATGTTCTTATTTGTTAATTCTCCTCTCTCTCTCTCTCCCCAGTTTTGCTTCTCTTCAAATAGAGTTAATAGAATGATGGAAACCACCGAAACTTACCGTTACATTCGAATATCCTATTTCAAGCATACCCCATCTAGCGAGTTCGCATCCCACGTTGACACTTTCGATTTATCAAAATTTACTTCTTGTCCGAAACTCACCTTCTCAGGCAACCTCAAGAAGCGAACAAATCGGAACTCCCACAGGACGGACAGGGTCCTGCCGGTGTTTTTCCTTTACCGGGTCAAAACTCGAGAAACGAGTACTTGCGCTGGTGTATCTCTTAAGTTGGTTTTCCGGTCGATTTGATTTGGACTTTGGAGAAGTAAATAAATTCCGTGCTTGGCGCCCTCTGGCGGTATTGCAAAGTGATGTTCCCACCTGTAGGATTAAGCTTTAAAGATTTCCCTTAGAATTTCAACTATTTTTTTTTTTTTACTTTTAGCAAGCAAAACGGGTTGATTGTTTCTGTGTAAAAGACTAAGAGTATCTTCGGCAATGTTTACTTTTCATTTAAGCGAGCAAATGTTTCCAGTTAAACAGTACGAAAGATCCTTTTACGGTTTCAAAGGTATACACGGTTCCCTATTGTAAATATTTGGACCGCTTCAAGTGTTCCATCACCGTATAAATCTAACTTCTTAGGCTCGACTGCGACCTATATACCTTTAGACTCTTGGAGAACACCTTTATAGGTCCCGAGGGATGTACAAAAGTTCTCTTCTATTTTCCTTTAGACCACGTCTAGCGACCTCCCGACAATGTCACGCCTGGCTTCACAAGATTCCGAAACTCTAAGGAGAGGTACTTGAAGCGGATACAGGGTGTAGATAATTTGATGTTTGGATGGGATGGAGATTATAAATTAACGGGTTTTATAATTGTAATTATAATTTAAAATAGTTAAGCGTGAATCTTTAATAATAACAAAATGAATATTAAAAAAAAAACATAATCGGTGGGTTTATGCTTTTTTTTCCGTTATTTTTTTATATTTGCTACAATTACATCTAATAGTTATATCATATCATGATTTAAATTTTAGATTATTTTAAATAATCTTAGCATCTTATTTGCAAATAAAGTGCGAAAAAGATTAATATGATCTAACATATTAATTAACGTCCCTGGCTAAAGCGGTGAAACGTTTGCCCAGCTTCTAAGGATTGGTGGTTGGTCGTGCACAAATAAAACGTAAAAAATTCCCTTTGTCCCATAAAAGAAGCTACAATTGGCGTTGCGTTGTGATCAGAGAAGCCACGGGCGAAGAAAGGAAGTAATTACGCGGCGTTGTAACGGACGTGTTTGTTCGGCACGAAGTGAGGAGGTTGATCGCAGCCAAAATAGTAAATTACTCAATTTAAGTGGATTAAGATGAAGTTGGTTGCCCTCGTCAAGATTCACTACAATCAGAAGGTCTAAAAGACGCCGTTAATTTCCCGCCAACTTACCATCAAGAGAATATACGTTCGTGTATCATTGTTATTGTCACAAAATAAACAAAGTTAAAGTCGTCTGAATGTGGTGCTGAATTGCATTTTTTGCCGAGGCATTGCTGATAAATGCTTGTTAAAGTCTTGTTGGGTCAATATTGCTAATTAATTATTGCTAAAACATATTGAAGTAAATAAATATTGTAATTTTTAACGTAAGAATTCTTTTGCGTGTAAGTGCATTGAAGAATAACATTGTAAGCGACTACATAATAATTACATATATTCTTTGACCTATTCTTGAAAAATATTTTAATAAATATACAACATCGAAAGGTGTACACATAGATAGGTGCCGTAAGATAAGGATTCCTTTGGAAAGGACATAGACACAATACAATACCGGTCCCATCTAGCAAAAGACTTGGAAAAGATATACCTTTAACACGATCCAATACAATACAACGTGTAGCGTCGCCAACTATTGGAGTCATATCCGTAAAGTAGCTTTCGCTACCGGATCGAAGTTGAAGCGGACGCAACAAGCCTTTCATAGAAAGCTGACGTGAAAACCTGTATTTGTATAGCACCAAAACTTTATCCGTGACGTCAATATAAAGCGATCCTTTGCTATACCGTGTTTAATATCGTTGTAGAATGGAGGTAAGTTTTTTTTTTTTTATGGAAAAAGCTGTATAGAAGATGCTAACAGACAGCTAATAACGATTGGCGTTGATAAATGAGGCGGGATATTGATGTACTTTATATGTGTACGAGTATAGCTGTAACTATTGTAGCCGGGTTCCTGTCAGATAGGTGTAATTAGCGTGGAAGTTTCGATCAATCTTTGGAGATATATCTTCATGGAACTATAGCTAAAAATTGCGTAGAATAGAATATTTTGAAGAAAGTTGGAAACGTAGATTACATTATAACGTGCAAGGGGATACAAGCAGGCGAAATCATATAAAAAGCCCGTTATTGTTTTAAAATACATAATGAATGTAAAAAAAAGTTTTTTAATTCGCATTTTAATAGAGTGGATGACAGAAAGTTTGCGATGCGACAAATAAATACAATATTTATACATATATTAGAAGAAACAGCTTTAATAGGTAGAATCATAGATATCAAGCAAACCATTTAACTGCTTTATTTCCCTCACGTTGAATTTTAGAAGATGAAAGTATATACTGCATTTGTACCAACTTTCACAACAATCTTATCTATTTCATACTTTAAATAATAAACACCCTTGCCGAGGAAAACCAGCGACCATTTGCCTCGTTGTTACAACCTTTTCTTGCACTTGCAATCAAAATAACTTACACAGCCACCATCAAAATACCAGAAGAATCTCCCGGGAGGGCGAATCCGTTTCGCGAAACCGTAAATACGACATTTAAGAGGTCCGTTTGGTCGAAATCGAATTAGGACGAAACGCTCAATTACTCGACTCGAAACAACGCACCGAAAATAACCCTTTTAATAAGGGCGTTTAGCCTATTAGGAATTGGGCTCCCTCAAAAGCTTCGAAAAAGAGCCCCCGACGACGCTCGGAAAATCAAATAATAATCATCATCCTCATCGTTCGCATCGTCATCGCGGGGCTTAATGAAAGAGCTTTAAAAGCATATTTATGTGGCCTATCCCACCCTTTCTGCCTCTACTATTCCAAATTCTCGGTTATTTCGTCGTTTAACCTTTGAAAACGGTTCCCTATACACTTTGTACTGTTGGGAAATTTACCTACTCCCTCTTTCGGCGTTACGTAGTACTTAATTTAACTTAGTGTAGCGTAGTCGTTTCAAGAAGCACCCAACTGGATCGTCCCTTTGGGGACGGGCGTGGGGACACGGGAAGGGCGTTTAATGGCATAGCGGATCTAGGATGAGACGGAGTGTCTTAGAGGATGACATTTAATGGGGTTAAATGTCGCAGTGCCTGAAAAGGCACAGATATGTAAATCACGTCAAGTGCCTCTTGTCCAATAGGCAGACATGTAATAATGTGTTTTTAAAGGGCAACGTACTGTTGCTGAATACGACAACTTTTGAAGGGAAACCTTTGTATCGTTTGAGAATTCATTGAATTTACATTTTTTCGTTTACAATGACTCTCGTACGTCAACAGCAGCACTTCCTATTTAATCTTGTTGGATATTCAGCATAAACTTCGTTAGGGGTGTATTAACATTAAAATGGTCAGGGTGTGGCCAACTGTACGTTCCAATGTCGTCAACTTGACGGCTTTGGTCGTTCTAGGCCTCAGAAAAACTTATTCTTCAGGATTGGAAGATACTAGTAGGTAGGTAAGTCCAAAGGATATGAAACAATCTTGATAAGTAGTACTAATGGAGGCGTAAGCACAAATTTGTAATAAAAGTAAGTATGTTTCTGGAAAATTTCATGTTTATTTCAGTTTCTGAAATTTCAGTGTACCTTCGCGCTTTAATCCTGCGTTAATTCTAAACCGTTCTGATCGCAAGTTGCTTGTTCGTGCAGTTTTGATAGGTACTTTCCTATAAAATTTAATATTTTTTCTTTTTAGGTTTTTCCGTATTACCTTCTACAGCAGCAACTAACAGTTTGCCCTCTCTCTATACGAGTCGTTTGAAAAATAAAATTAAATTAAAATAAATCTACAGTACGGCGTATTTGTTTTTCAACCAGAATTAACGTAAATCCGTAATAATTGCATTACGAAAAATAACTCTTTGTATATGCTTAGGCTGAAGCCCTTTCGACGTTTGATACCGGAATTCTTCTTCGGAACCGAATCACTATCTTCTCGATGACATTGTTTCCATTCGACTGCGGTAGCCGTTTAATTCCAACTACGGCAATAAAATGACCAACGTCGGGTCAATCACGGACGTTTCCGGACTTCCGCTAGCCGAGGGAATGATCGACATCGAGAAATCTAATTAAGGCAGCGGGAGAATTCGTTCATTAATCCATATTTGCATTCGTAAAACAATTACGGATAGATCGGAATTGGCCGGCGTTGGTTACGATCAATGGGAAATGCTAGCTGGTCAGCGTCAAGCTGCTGCACAATACGATTTCATCGGTTGTTTGATTAGTTACCAGTGGAATGGCGGAATTTGATTATAGTCGTGTTGGGGGAAAAAAAACTCACTTTAATCGGATAGATTATAACCGAAAGCTCGGTAACGAACGAAGTATATTCTCTATAGATATCAAGTATGCATGTTTTGTGCGTGCTGGCCAGTACGTATGTATGTAGTTAGTAACTGTCGTAATGACGGTTAGCTTAACATGTCTAGATATCTCGTTAACATTTCGTTTTGTAGGTGTCCTTTTTGGTATATTTTGTTACTGAGCGATTTAAGAGTAGTTTTTCATTTATTTTATTACAGCCTCTGCTTTAGAAGTTTTGGTTTTGTATCTTTTCGTTTATTTGGTCAGCGCCTTTATTTAGAACTTTCACTTTCGATTTATTTTGTTAGTTACTCTCGTATTTTTGGAGTATTCTTTAGAGTTTATGCTTCGTTTTTTAATTACATTACAATCGCAATAGTATGAACACAAACTTACAGTAGGTCGTTCGTACCAATGAGGGTGCGCATAGAAACGGAGGTGTAATTAAACAGATTAATTTTATTACTTGAACTTAAATTAATTATACATGAACATTCCTAAGATGCAAAAAAGTCTGTTAGTTTCTTTTCTGTACATTTTTTTGATACATCAAACGCTTTAATTGCATCGGAATGGCATATTTATTTTTCAATGGGCTCAGTTTCATCCTCATCTGAAGAAGACATTTCCACAACATCCGCCGTCTCACCCTTATCCAAATCTTCCACATCTGCAGCAGTGTAGTCAGCCTAATATATACAGTTTTAGATTAAGCTATTGGCATCTAAAACCACTTATGCGTTAACCTACTGGAGCAACTTCCTGTAGTAAATTTATTGTATCCCTGATAGCATCCGGAACTAAAGTTTTTCCACATCTTAATTTTTCCCGTAATATACTTAATGGAATATTATCTTCGTCTGCATCCTCATTATGTTTATTAAAATCTGGCAAGATGTTTCTCCAACACTTTTCGATTACTGTTGAGCTAAGTTTCTCCCACGCCGCAGCCAAGTGTATCATTGCACCTTTTAGCGAAGTCTTATTGAGTGCTGCAGCTATTCCTTCTTCCGTTGATACAACAGAACTCAGTAAACCGTTTCTATGGTATAGTTTGGTGAGCCTTGGAATATTTTGGTCCATGGGTTGGATCAACGATGTAACATTAGGAGGTAACAGTTTTACGAAAATCATCCCATCTTTAGTTGTCAGTTCTGTTGCTGGTGGATGGAACGGCGCATTATGAACAAGGAGAATTGCTTGCTGAAGTAACGCCTGATAACGCAGAAAACATCTCACCTACGAATTACATAACATAGAATTTTGAAATATGTACATATGTAATCAACAGTATGAAACACGCGGTAGATAATTTTTATTCTTATCTCAGGTACAAAATGTCGAAAAAACCATTCCTTAAAGAGTTCCCCGGTCATCCACGCATTTTTAGCGTTTTTGTACAGCAATGGATTGTTAAAATTCTTAAAGCACCTTGGATTTTTTGATTTCCCTCTCACTAGGCGTTTCAACTTATGTACTCCTGAAGCATTTACACAACCCATAAACGTCAGTCGTTGCTTAGAAATTTTTAATCCAGGAGCAGTTTTTTCAGCTAATGAGACATAAGTTTTGTCAGGCAATAAGCACCAATACAATCCTGTCTCATCAGCATTATAAATCTGGTGCCGCGTTAGGTCATGCTCTCGAATAATACGGTTTAGATCCTCTGTAAAAGGGTCAATCAGTCGATCTGGGTTGGCTGATAGTTTCTCCTCGGTGATTTTCTAAAATCTTATGCCACGACGATGTTTATATCTTTGTAGCCAACCATCACTGGCTGTGAAAGTATCAATATTCAATTGTTTTGATAGTGACAATGCCTTCTGTTTCAGCATATTTCCTGAAACTGGATAATTCTTGTCTCTTTGTTTAAGAAACCAGTTGTACAATTCCTCTTTTAAAAGCGGAAATGCTGACTTTTTCAATGTGCACTTTTTCGATGGTTTTTACGTGTGAGTTACCGTATCGACAATAAGTTTTCCTTTTTTTTTAATAGCACAAATTGTTAATTTTGAAACTCCGTATCTTTTAGATAATACCGTGACTGACATTCCTTTTTTACGTTCTTCGATTACATTGGCTTTTTCTCTTAAACTCAAAAATTTCTTTAAGTTCCCCATCTTGCTCTAAGCATTCACAGCACAATGTATTTACACTGGAGGCCTTTATACCTTTTTTATATCTTTATACACGTCGACGGCGCATTTAGTATACATGCTTCAACGTATAAAATAAGGGACTTCCCCGAGCGGCAAATAAATAAAACCACGACATAACCACGCATATAATGCACAATGCACTTGTTCGCACCATCGAAGATCCACGCTGTTCACACTATTCGGCGTTCAATGTAAATAATTTCGTGTTCACACCACCGACAGTTTTTCAGTACCGAACGTTCACACCATCGCGATTGTACTGTATATAGTATATTTGATCCTTATTTAATATTCACTTGTTTCGTATTCTTCCGTTTTATTTTAGTAGATATTAGTTTATCATTTTCCAACAATGACGAGGATAAAAGCAATATTTTAGAATGCGGGACAATTTTCACTGCCATTAAGCAAAAAAGAAGTGCATTTGCACCATTTGTTCTGCAAAGTTAGGATTTAGAGGCGAATATACTCTCCAGCGGCGTCTGGAAAATTCGAGGCGTATTGAATACCGAAGAGGCACTTACATAATAAATTTGTAATTGATTTATGCGCAACTTTAAAGCCGCGCAGCCCATTAAGTAAATTATAGGATCCACTTTTCCTGAGGTTTCTTAAAAAAAAACCACTGCGTTGGTTTTCGCTTCTGGCATGGTTCACATGCTGAGTTACCGTGATCAACTGCTTCCCCCTCAGTTACTTTCGCCTTTGTGGCGTGGCTTACACGTTGAGTTACCGTGTTAACTCTTACCTGTCACTGCTCTGAAGAAGCCTGAAGATACGATTGTGGGCGAAACGTCGAGTATTTATTTTTATTTTAACAACGACATGACGCGGTTCAAGTCCGTAACAACAGACTCTGGCCCTGGAAGCCGGCGTTTTTATAAAAAATATTTGATTATAAGTGACTCTATTGAAAACTACCATTTCTTTGACGTAAGGTAATGAAGAAGCCTTTCTATTAGTGCACCGCAGTGATATATGTATATATTTATGCATGTACATATCACAGAAAACAGATGTCACTCATAACATCCGTGATATTTGCTATTTACCCTAAATTTATGAATCTCCATCACGATGCCTCTAGCCACAATCTGGCGTAAATCAACGTCCAACTAGGGGAGCGGTCGACCGGAAACAATTGAAAATTAAGCCGCCACGAGGGCTAGCTCCCTATACTACAGATACCCCGGACAGGCTCGCAGATAATGTTAAGTTAATTACACGCTCCTGTGAGCCGTGGTGCGTCGTGTGACGCTCGCTTCGGGCCGATAACGAAATATTCAAATCGGCATTATTCCATGATCGAAACCAATCAAGTGGCCGCTGTCGTTGGTGGTCAGCAGTGTCGGCGGTAGTAGTCCGAAAATTTCGCATCAGTCGCTGTATCTATAGCGATGTATGGCTTTCTCGCGTATGCGTATATCATCAATTTCGTTATAGCAGTGATTCAGAGGGAAAGGAAGATGTGTCGCAGAAGGAGAAAGAGGTATACGTATTGTACCAGCACACCGGGGGAATCGAAGGTCGATTAGCTCGATTATTAGAGATGGTGTTAATCGTGTTATGTTGGTAATCAAGGTCCGGGCCGATTAGATACTGCTAGGACGATAATTACTAATTAATCTTGATTTGGATCAGGGGACAGCCAGCAGGCGCAGACAAGCATATTGTTAGTGTGCATGGTTATTATACGTAGATACCTGCTGGGATTGGTGTAATTCAATCGGTTAAACAGATAAACAATCGTCGCAAAGTATCTATTGACATGATCGTATCCATAGAATAATGTTATTGTACAATCGCTGTTGTGATCCGTTGTTTAACCTAAGAACCTTAAAGCTGTTAAAAGCATACAAAATTTCTGTCAAATTCAGTTTTATTTCTTAACATACTCACCTTCTAAGTTTATACGTCATAATGTGCCAACCCGGCGGTCGGTTACCTTTCAGTACACAAGGGCCACATAGTGGTAATTAAGAAGGGCCGCGGGTATCACGAATTAACGAAGATAATGCAAAAAAATAATCAGCAGAAAGCTTTATTAATCGCAAAAGGAATTGCAAGTAATTAATGAGACCTTCGTGTATTTCACCTGCTTCAGGCTTTAAATCCGATGTAGAAATTTTTGACATGTTTATTTTTTGTATAATTGGGAGTTGAAAAGGTTCGCTGGTATATCTTCGAATTTTCGAGCTTACAAATAAGGCATCGGCGTACGTAAACGCATTTGCAAAAGTCTTCAATTTGGAGCTGCTTAACAATGCTTACAATTTTATCATTTTGCCAATCAATAGTTACTCTACAGTTCGTAAAATGCCCCAGCTCTTTATCTTAGTCTACAATCATGAAGGTATTACATTTTTGTCTCAGACCAAAATATCTTTTTGGTGCGGCACCTCTACTCAACCATCTGCCATTCGAATAATAAAGTACGTCTTCATAATCAGCTTCTAGAACTGACCCAAGCTTCTGAAAATTTCTTTCTTACGTTGTTTCCAACGGGAAATATAATACAATGAAAAAATAATGGGCGCCTCATCTTAACTCTTCCATTTTAATTTCGATTCGCTTGAACAGAACTTCATTTGCTGCAATCAGACTTCTACCTGGCCAAAAGTTCCAGCGCCTGTTCCAACTGCCAGAATAGATCTTCCGGTTGTCGTTCTCTTCAAGCTTGTAAAAACTCTTCGTGATTATTGCAGTTTTCGTAAATTCCGCACATAAAAATAAGTAACTGGTACGTCAGTACTTTCATCCGTAGCTATAAGTAACCAATCAAATGCGCCCTTTTTTCACATAAAATAATGTCCAAATCTTCAACACGCCCAGCACACAGCTTATCGTTTTATTAATTTCAATACGTTCGTGATTGAAGAACCTCCATTCCATACTATGAACTGTCCCGGCAAGTATAGACGTCGCTTACACGCCACTTCTTGTAAACAACACGCCTAGCAACGGCCAAATCCGAAGGGTTTCGGAGCGACTGTAGAGAATCCCCGGTGTATACAACTTGAGTACAAAGGCGGTCAATGGAGCTTTGCCGGATTTCGAGATCTCGGAATCGTTACGACCTGCCGCGAAGGAGATAGAAGGAGCAAGAGGAGGTCAAGGCGGTTCAATGCAGGCCGAAATACATAAATTATACGACCGCTTGCTCTCCCCTGCAGCGGTTAGGTCGTACATAGAGAGGAGACGTCGCGCGGACTGTACCGCCCTATCCTTTCGCCGGCTGAATTGGTTGAATAATGGAAGACAACGGATTGGAAAAACTATTACTATGGTCGTAGATGCCTGGACGGTAGGGGTGTCTACATATATGCGTTTCGCCTGGATTTGTATGCCTTTTAATGCGTATCCCTTGGTATGGAATTGGAAATGTCCGTATATACAGTATCATGAGTGATGTGATAAAACCTCGTATTCTCTTAGAACCAAAGAAAATCCTTGAATTTATGTCAGGATGGTTTCATCTCATAATCACCATTTAAAAAGTAAATTATTACGTTCAAACTATAGGGGACGAATTTAATACGCATTTACACAACATTCAAAGAAACAAGTTATTTATTTATAAAATTTACGAGAATTAATCTTTCTCTTTAAACGTATAACGTTGGCTTTAAAAGGTTTTCAAGTTTAAAAAATCCTCATTCTACATCCGCTTCCAAACGAACACCAAGGTCGTATTAAAAAAAAAAAGAAAATCGGAAACGAATAAAGCACCCTTTTTATTTCCCCCATTTCCTACGAGACAGTAAAGAAGGGAGTAAAGAAAAAGGCAAAGTTATATACTTCTTGTTCCTTCGCGATCCCCTATTACAACGAAATTTGTTTTTAATTTCATTTCTTCGAGAGGGAGGCTTGGATTAAAGTTATTAGTACGCTCGCTGCTTTTTTGTGCGTTTCCTTGTCTAAAAAGGGGTTGGTAAAAGTTACTAACCCATAACGATATCACGCGTGGGGCCCGTCACGTCTGCAGGTTGTGGAAACCCAGAGAGACAGACAAACAACTTACAAAAATAAAAAATTGAATTTGTAATAGATGTAGGTGAATATAAGTGGAAAGTAACGGAAGAATGCTGTGAGTAGGACGATGCAAGGAGAAATAAGAAATTTACATCCCTCAGTGCTCACTTGTGGGAATTTTGGAGGTGCTGCATTGGAATAGAATAATAGAGCGTTGGATATTGTAAATTGGATATCTTATTAAAATAATAAGGACTTCTTCTGGAAATAATATAATCTTTAGAATTTAGCAGACTCTTAGAGTTGGACAATGTAAATTGGTCTTCCTTAATAAAATTTATATTTCTATTCATCATTCCCGCTCCTCGAAGGAATAAAACGGGTCTTTTGTTCAAACACAAAAAAATTTCTATTCTTTTCATGCCTCATCCACGATTCCTCTTGATTTCTAATTCAATAATAACGCCGAGCAATAAAAAAAGTATTATATAAGACAAGGATACACACCCCAAGCGGCGGAGAAGCAATATACCGAGTTCATCATCGTTTCTCTACAGACGGGACGTTATAACTTCGTAGTCTTCTACTAAAACGCGATGAACAATTTGCGAGAAGGAAAATATCCTCGGAATAACTGACCTTTCGTTGGCCGGCTTCGGCTGTTGTTTATTCTAGTCACGTAGACGTCTAGATCGGATTCCGGGTAACCAGATATTATTTCTTAGCTTATTGCCGCGATCTTAGGGTTGGTAACGAAACAAGTTCTTTTTTGATTTTTTCTTGAAAGTACGATATACGAAGAATTGTTATATTTGTCACTTTACGGACGGAAGTTATTTGATTAATTCGAAGCAATCGTTTCGGAAATTCGTGGATTCTCGCTGTTAACCGTGAGATCGAACGATGCGAGAAAAATAAATACCCTAAAACACTAAACTAAAGGGAGAGCTGTTTGCTTGAAGCACAAAACTCAAACATGCGTTCATTTTACATCATCAAAGCTGGGTGAACAACGCAGTCGGTCACTTTTCGAGGTTCGAGGACCATTCGTGTCTTTGAAACGGCCGTCCCGGACTAGTTGTTATATGTTGCTGTGTAATAAATTAACTTGTATGGTGCGGAGGTGCCGATACTTATGTGTTGTTTATCACACTACGCCACAGTCTTTGCTATCATTATTGATCAAAGCTGGTTGGTTAACTAGGTCTCTTTCGATAATTAAAAAACTCGTATTATTTTTTTGTTTATTTATTATCGTTTATCCAATATGGGCGTTTTGTTAGATACTGTATGCAATTTTACAAATTTCCGACCTTATCTTCGTATCCGGTTTGGCAAAGGTGTATTTCGCGCAGTGAGACACACCTTCATGTCTTGTCCTCTAAAAACTTTACAAAGCTCTTTGAATATTCTACATTTATCGCATATCCTTAAGAAAGTCCAATAAAATTCCGGGGGTTTAATTCCGGTGGAAACCCTCGATAAAGGTTTAGCTTTTGTAGAGTATCCAAAGGTAAAGTTCTTTCAGTTGACGATATACGAAGGTGAACAATGTTGTATTTTTTCAGACAAAAAAAAACAACAACTCTGTGCGCCAATACGATGGGTGGAAGACTCTTCAGTATTCAAATTTTATTAGATAGCGCAACATCCAGTATTGTCGATTATTCATAAAACATAAGAACATCTCCTAAACAATTTACTTCAACTAGACCGCATAAAATCGCTTACGTTCCTCTAAATTCGCAACTACGGCAAAATTACCCGGAATATACGTATGCATGCATTGATACGTGATAATTACCTATTCGGGCATAACTTTGCATAAACGGTTTAACCACAAAAGCTATTTTGAATTTCTCGTTGATGTCCTGTCACTAGTTATATTTTAATTATAACTTGTATTAACGATAATTGCTGTTGAAAATCGAATTTGCAGAAAATATATTCATGAAAATCGCTGGCTAGTGTATATTCAATATGCCTCTCTGGTATATAGTTCAGTGTTTACATCACAAAACAATAACCGCCACCAACACCGCCATCACCATCACCGCTAGATATACCATCGTATTTCGTCGAATTTAGGATAACAACAGCTCGCATATTAACGCGGCTATTCTGAATTTTAATTTTTGCGCCGCACAAATAACGCCAACGCACGGGAGTATGTGACCTAGTTCAATTAAATCCTTCAAAATCTACGCTGCTGCTATTTGCATAAACACTCCTTCTAGATATTCTACAATGCGTATGTCTGCGGATATATCGTTTTCGTATTTACGGAATAACGGTCTTACGTTCGCTAAATACGACGGTACGATTGATAATTCGCGATCTAAGGTATTTAGCAGTGGTTCTTCCACTCATTAATTAATTTTTCATTTATTCTTCTTTGGGAACGCCGGTTTGTGCGGATTAATTAAAACACTAGTTCATTATGTCGCTACGTTCCGGAATTTAATGATCTCTTTTTCAAACTTTATTTCCTAACAATAATTATAATGTTGATTTTAATTAATCAAATTACTTACGTTAAAGATATGTTTTGTTGTACATCATGTGATGCACATTGCCCTTACATTGGCAAAGTGTAATGTACAACATAAGGATCTAAAATTACTTCTTATTCGTATTAATTCGGGTATGTCACGTGACCTGGAGGGTCATGTCATAAGCAAACAAATGAAAAACGGGATCTGTTCACGCTATTCAGGGAGCTATTCAAGCTGTTCGGGGATTTGTTCAAGCGGTTCGGGAGGTTGTTAAGATTGTTTAACGGTCTGTTTAAACTATTCAGGTAGCTAAACAACCCGAGCAGCTCCCAAAACAGCTTAAACAACTTCCAGAACAGCTAAAACGGATCCCGATATTTACAATATTGTACAAGTTACAATATTTCGCCTGAAGATGAAAGGTTGGCATTGATATTTTCATATTACCACGTATCTTTCAATTTTTTGCCGAGTTTATGCCGTTTAAGGTACTAAAAGGGCCACGTCACACACACAAGGGCCAATCAGAAGAATGCAAAGAATCAGCATTTAAGACTCCAGGAAACGAAATGGCGGTCAGTCGTCTAAGTTGGTTTGAAGGCTAAAAGAAGAGACATATTCTAGCTAATCACGAGGCGATAGGAGGTAGTGGGCTACCGTGAGGGGCTCATATATTTTGTTTGATTATCACTTAATGTTATTTTTTAATAATTTATTAATTATTGCCATTCTGTCATTGCTTAAATTTTTCTACAAAATATTCGTTATACTTCAGCCGCATTTCTTTTTGAAAAAAGAAGATTTCAATCAATTTTTTATTATAGGATCACATCAGTTCAAATGAGAACGGAGCAATTTAATCTGGTTTTCATTTGTAGATAAATTATAAATTTTCAACTGTTTCCGTAAACATGACATTTTAATGCATTCCATTTAGTTAATTTTAATGCATCGCTTATGTATTTGTAAATATATTTTATTAACATGTTCCTATTACCTCTAATATGCTCTATTTCGAAAGCCAAAAGCTAATAAAAGCTGCTCACAAATTAAAACGCAACAGGTGTCCAATATAAAAATGCAATCCTCTTCTACATATTACAAAAAAAAAAACGAGTTGTTATAAATAGAAATTAAAATAACGGAAATCCTCAGAAGCTCCTTAACGTCTAGTAATTACGTGTCAATGGTTCTCATAGGAAGGAGCTATTGTAAATTCAAATGTGAGGTTTCGCGAAACGTCCTCATCGCATGTTTGTTTCGCTGCATTCTGACGACGTAAACGACAACGGTATTCTATCAGACGAGATGTTAATTAAGACAAAATAACATGTCGAAAGTTTCGCGTCACGCATTCGCAGGAGTCTATCGTACTTTCGCTCCGACATCCAACTATGCGAAATTAACTAACCTATTTACCTTCATTAACCTTAATCAGCGCGTTCACATATACTCCCATCCACGGCGCATACCCGTTGTTGGCGTTTAGTTTAGGCGTCCGGAAGGTTACCCTGGACGCGGATTATTTAACATATTTTGCGGTTTTACGCATGTAATTTTGTTTTCCTTTTAACTTATAGTTTATTTCATGTAAATCACGCTGCTATGTTATTTGTAATATTCAAAGGTTTATTGCTGTACACTGTGCGGGCATTCCATATTACACACTTATGCTCTATTTTTTTTCTTTTTGAAATTAGTCGTTATCCAATGTGGACTTTCAGACGACTCGTAACGCGAATCACGCGGAATACGAGCTAGGAAATTTGGAATTTATGAATGAAGTTGTAAAGCCGATACACCAAATTCTAAATAAAAAACTAAAATCTGTATTTTTCGTGTTTTACTCACTTAAATTCACTTGAGGACTCTTCAGCGCAATATAAAGGCCCCAGTTGCATATTTTTCAGTAAAACCGGACTCGGAGAATCGAATCCGACCACCTTCACCTTACTTCGTTTATTTTGCGAATTACAGCCGGAAAAAGATTAAAGGATAAGGATCAAAGGTTCCTAACATTCTAAAACTTATAGTACGCTTACCGTAGGAGATAGAAAATCGGGGTAATTTTTAATGGATCCAGCAGAGATATAGAAAAATTAAGAAAATTATTAAAAAAATATCTAACCGGTATCCGGACGATTTGACGATTTCAAAAATGCTTTAAAATATTTATTTTGACGGTTTTATGTGTAATTAATCAATTTATTTCCATTTTTAAATTTATGAAAATTAATTTTTTTAACAAATAAATTATGTTGGTGGCAGTTATAAGGAAGGCTATCACACAGATTCTACAAAACGAATAAAAAGTAAGATATTCCACAAGTTAGGTAGCGTTATCGAAACACTCTTACCCACGAATAACGTGCCCTTGACGAAAGCCTATAAGTTTTCAGAATTTTAAAAACTGTCCTCGTTTTCGCTATGAGTTGCTGCTGAATAGACCGTATAAGAATTAATCTGTCGTTGTGTTATGGACAAAACCTCATCGTAAATTGGGATATTTCACGGCGAACATGCGTTAAATCTAAGTAATTTTCTTCTTTCGGAAATTTAAAATTTTTGCCATTTAATTTAATTTAAAAAGTTGTCCAAAGAATTGTTCGATAGCCACGTCCCATAGCTTCAGAGATATTAGCGCAATTAGAGAATGGCTGTGCTATGTTTAAACTGTCCTATATTCCATAACGGGTGATTGACTAAGTTTAACAGTAACAATCTGTATACGTATAGGATCGCAGCTAGTTGCAACGTTAAAATGTTGACAACTAGTTCGGTAGCGAGCGACTAGTTTTATCACGGCTTGTTTGGGAATGTCCCGAAATCCAATTTGCTTCTAGAGATCAAAGCGGCGAATTGCCAGGAAATGATGTCTGTGATGAGCCTAACACGATTTTGTTTTAATTTTGAGTAATTTAAGCGGTGTACGTAGATACAACGAATAATTTAATTCGATGTTTGGATACTTGTAAATACGTACACAATACACATGGTAAGTATCCAAGTATCCTCTTCTATTTATTAAAATTACCATTATTTTCTTGTAAATTTACAAATAAATAACATCTTCGTATAGGTTTATCAATGTCATTTTCATTATTTCAGAATTTTCAGTTATTTCAAGCTATTATATGTATATATCAAATATTATATATATATACCAATATCAAGCCATATTGGTATAATTTTTTGGTTATTGTTTCTAGGCGTTTTGTGATGTGTCGTGTTAATATAACATTGTAAGTAGTAGGAATCATTTACATGTAATAGATTAACAAACTATCAAAGAATTTGCTTTATTTCAGAAGTCGATAGGCATCTTACAGTAATCACAAAATTCAAGGAAAAGCAAACAAATACCGACATCGGATTATTATCTATGTTGTACATTTAATACTTTTATTGTTTTAGTTCTTTAAAAACAATGACGGCTTTCATTTATAATAGAATAATTAAACAAATAATTAAACAAATAAGTAAACAGGTAATTAAACAGATAATTAAACAAACTCACATGTTTTAATTATTTTTAGAAACAATTTTCGCAAATAAAATGAGACCGTTTTGTTCTTGATTAAACTTTGCCAATTTGTCTGTTCCAAAAGTGTACTTACCTCCTAAGCAGACCACATTGTTTCGTAGATGTTGTTTGAATCTACTGCACGTAGCCTTCATTCCCGTACAAAATAAACTTTGGCTAACACGCTTACAAATTAAAATACAGTTTGATTCATGTAATAATTCCACGAAGCCCTGGAAAGGATCGTAATAGAGAATTTCGCGCTTAAAAATCCATGCATTCTTTGATTATCCTTCGCCGTTTTTGATTACGTGACATCATGCGCGCTTAATTGAGGTCCATTCCAATGTTACCGTTCTGCGAGTCCCGAATGCATACGCGATATTCGCAGGAAAACGCTGAAAAAAAGATGCGAAATCAAATTATCAACGTTGCGATGCAAAACAACGTCGATTTCGACCCATATTAACTGCGACCCTGTCGCGGCCATCGCGAAACAGAATAACCCGACGCACGGCTAAAATGCGAAATAAACGAAGCGACACGATAAAAAAGAAAGAATAATAAAAAACAGATCAAACAAATGAGGTAGAAACAAAACACGAATTGATGCGATATTTTTATTCATCGTTTTATGTTTCGGCCTTTCTACCCCGGGAATAGTTGGATAGCTGAAGGCTGCTAGGTGTCGCGCGATTTACGGTATCGTTGCTGTGTGTTCTTTTTTTACGTGCAATAAACCCCCGCATCAATAATCGTGTCAGTTCTGACGCCCGATCCTCCCCAATCGATCGGACATGTTAGTTGTTATAGCAGAGATAGAAGATCAGCGCGTGACGTTTAACTATTGTCCCGATCGATCTGTCGTTAGGCTTTTGTTCGTCGTGATTTATGACGAGTTTGTTGCAGCCTTTGTTCCGAATTGAAAACTGGCCGTGTCTGATAAGCCCACCTATTAATAATTGCTGTGCATACATCGGATTTGTTGGAATCGATGTATCGGTAAAATTGAATAAATCATTCGTTAAAAATGTGCGTTTTGCATTTAAAGAAGGATCTATTAAAATATTGGAAAATAATAAAATAGCTCAACATCAATTTCGTTGCTTTCTAGTTATTGCGTAAACTGACAGCTGTTCGCTGCTTATTCAGGGTATTTTAATAGAATATTTTATGTTAATCCTTTGAATGGTAGATCTCTGTGTATATTTGTTGATCCACATGTTTCTCTTGTTTTCGTATACTGCATCAGATGAGAGTAAATATATACATAATATATGCATATAAAGTGCTACGTCATCTACTCGTAAGGCATATAAGCCGATGCAGAACCTCATTCTGCAGCAACCTTATTCTCCCTTCCTTGACCCTAACATACCGCCGTCTAATCCCGATATTTGCAACGCTGATGGAGCGTAGTGCTGTCCGCGGCAAGATTCACCTTCATAACATCGGCGTTATACGCCGCCGACGGCGTATAAGGCTGACGTTAGCGAGGCGTTAAGCTCAGAAACGTTACAACGCACGGCTCTTATTAACTTCACACGTAATAAAGGGAATAAAGATAATAAAATAGATGTTTACACGCACTTTGTAACCATTTACTTCAATCATCTTAAGATTAGGTCGATAATTTTACATTTCTCGAAGCTAGATTAAGTACTGGCGTCATCTAGGAGCGTTAATCGCAACCTCCCAGAATTGAACTCTGAAATTTGAGCAGAAATTTTCTTGTTGCCATGAATTTTTGTCCGATATTAAAATAATTAAGAAGCAAAGCCGTTTATTTATTCGTGAATAAGTTAACAATTCGCAAAGATTAATTAATAATAATGTTGCGTTCTCAAGAATTTTCGAAAATTCTTCTTCGAGCCACTTCTCACCACGAGCAGACGAGCATTACGTCGAAGACATGTAACTGCGAGACAATTGCAGAACGACTTGGCTAGAGTCAGAAATACTCGTGCGAGTACTCAAACTATTCGGAATAGGTTACGACAGAGTGGATTAAGAGCTAGAGTAGCTGTAACAGCCCCTCGTCTCACTAGGAACCACCGAGTGGCTCGCTTAAGGTTTGCCAGAGAACATGTAAATTGGAACATTAATGACTGGGCCAATATACTCTTCACAGATGAGTCAAGATTTGGTCTTTACACCTCAGATAGGCGTATCTCAGTGTACAGACGAGACGGTGAGCGCTATTCGCAGTGTAATATCAGACCTGGACTTAATTTCGCCGGTGGCTCTATTATGGTTTAACAAGTCGTACAGAGTTAGTACCAGTAGACAGAGGTACACTGACTGCCCACAGGTATATAACGGACATTTTAGAAGAATATGTAGTACCATATGCGCCAATTATAGGAAACGAATTGATGTTAATGTACGATAATGCACGACCGCATGTTGCGATAATCGTTCAGGAATACCTTAACGATGTTGGTATTCCAGTTTTAGATTGGCCTGCGGTAAGTCCGGACATGAACCCAAAATGTTGCCCCAGCGGACCTGCATGGACTAGAAAATGCTCTCCGTGACGAGTGGGAGAATTTGGATCAGGTTTATATACGGAGGTTAATCGAATCTCTGCCGAACCGTATGCGAGCGGTCATAAGCGCCAGAGGTGGCAATACTCAGCATTAAAAGCTACTGTTATGACATTTTTCTTTCCAAAATTATAATTTCTTGTTTTAATAAAAATCTCAAGTATGAGTTCTTGTTTTTATTTGGCCTGTATTTTATTTAAACAATCATAGAAATTATATCTTAGAGCGCATTAAAGTATATTTACAACTTTATGCTACAAACAAAGATTATGCGATACTTTTATGATTCAAAACTAAATTATGCGATACTTTTTTGGCGGAGTGTACTTAAGCATTCATTTCTGTGTAATTTAAAAGTTCGAGGGAATTTTAGCCTTTCGATAGGGTAAAATTTACACCAATTAGGTCGGTTCTTAAAGGGGAATGTGTGTAAGGCAATTTTATCTTAAGACACCTGAATGCAGAGTAAAATTACACTAAAATGAAGTAATCTGTGTGAAACAGAGGGAAGATGCGCAACGTTGCATTGAATAGTAAACTCGAACATTCGAATATTTCTAATTTCGATTTTAGTTGGATTCGTTTAAATTTACGTCGGGCATAACGGGGTGAAGTTAATTTATGCGAGATGGTTATCGAACATTGGATTGCTGCAATACGCAGACAAAATCGGTCGTCATTTATTTAACATTGCACATTGTCACAGGCGCTGTAGATAAACGCATTTCAATTTAAACGAAATAATAAAAAATGGTTTTATTATTTCAATTCAAAGCTGGAATACTCTTATTGGAAAACCGCTACGCTATAAATATATTTAACCCTACGTACTCCAAGTCTATCTCTCTTCGTTCTCTCTTTACCCCAAATGAATATTATATGTCTACGAGCATCCCTATAAACATTACAACGACAGTGTATACATGCATAAATGTTGTACTTCCGATAACATTGTGCTGAATTTATTTCGCATTAGAGAATTTACTACTGCACCGGCCGGAAAAACGAATTTCCCATACATCTGCCGCCCTAAATCAACGTTTTATAGTTTTCTCTCACTGGGCGCAGCTTCCGGAACTTATGCAAGGGGAACCCACCAAGCTGTAGCCGATATACAGTCGGTATACGCATCCGTAGAGGCCCTAAATCACCGAAGCAGTCGGTCGAGCGGGCGCTAACATATGTTACGTCCCTTCGGAACTACATAGGAAAATTTTAAACGATCTTTTACGACAGTTTCGCGCCTGTGTTAGCTGCCGCAGTGCATAGCGGTATCGCGGGAAAATCTTCGAGACTGGCCGCATGTTGTTAGTTACTACGCTGATCTATATGGACCGCTTATAAATTGGGTTGCTAGATATGCTTCTGTTTTCACCTTTTAGTCTAATTTCTTTTGCCTACATTTCGTACATTTCAAACATATTCACGTCCCCTTTTTTAAGGAAATTTATGCAGATCTTTCGAGAAAGTATTACATTTAAAATGTTTCCGAACTCGGGCAATTTAGAGCGGCAAATGAGCGGCGCTGTTCGAAGTAGAGTCGATATTATCCGGAAAGTCATTGAAGGTTCTATTGGCGCTCTGTTCTTTTTCTACCGCCATTGAGATACCATGTTTAATCCGTTCGGTCAGGTATTGATTAAGTTTAGGAATGTAATCGACTCTCGGTAAGTTTTCAAAAACTATCCGGTGTGCTTAAAGCTCGTCGTTGTCGGAAAGAAAGGCGCATTGTTAATCGATGTTACAATCCAAAATATGATATTATTTTTTTTTTGTAGATATTTAGCTTCAAGCTAAAGAAACCTGACAACATATTTCTAGGTCAATATCATTCTCGCTAGATTTATTTTGACCATCAACGCAAGAAATTATGAGAGTTACGTAAATATAAACGTAATTTATTTTATTTTAAGCAAAACTTTTTATAAAAAGTGACTGTTCTTCCTATAATGCGAAAATAAGGGAATTTACATGTTTATTTAGATCCATCCGGGAAAAAGAATATATGATCAAAAGAAATAAATAAAAGGATAATTCATACGAAATTACCAAGCACCATTATCTGTGGATGCGTTTCATCGTGTATGGCTCATCGGCACAGCTTCGCGAGCGCTGGTAATCGATAATAAGAAGATCGCTTAACAAACGAAATTTTTAAGTTTAGATATCATCAAAATTTAATAAATAAATAGTTTAAAACATTGTATATGGGACAAATACAACGAAACGTATAACAACCATAGACGTATTAAAATTCTACGTTGAAGTAATCATCGGATGTCTTAAGATGCACCAGATTCTAACGGCTTAGTTTTGCTTTACGAATATCTTTTGCGCCTCTGGCTTACGCTGCCATAAAAGAATTCCATACGTCACTCGTGCGCGGAACAAAGAAAAATAAATATTCAGTTTTGGTTGTCTCTTTGATTCTTCACATATATTGCAGATGGCAGCCTCTTATTCAATTTCTTGATGTATCCACAGATTCGAGAATGGTCTGAGAGGTTTCTAACCTTACCAGCGAAGCAAGCAGTTTTACTTCTCAGTATTCGGACAAGTATATAAGCTTTTCATTCGCCTCTTCATTATAATTCAAAATGATTGAAATGGGAAATTTATTCAAGCGGAAAGCTAGTCTGGACTTAACTAGACGTAAACACGATTTTATTAATGCTCTGAACTGAAGACATCGATAACGCGAAATTTTTATTAGGGATAAACCATCAACAGCAAGAAAAGAGAAACGCGTTAAAGCGGAAGGGAACTGCACGTCTCGTTTGAAGCAATTTTATGACACGCTATTAGATCTTAGTATCCGCGCATATTTTATATTAAATTCCGGTGGCAACACGTTAAATCGACTCAGACTAAACCGTTACGAAAGTACGCGGTGAAAGCGCCGCAGAAATATTATGCTCTGTATGCAATAAAGTGGGTTTTAATTTAAATTTTACTGCAATTTAATGGTAGCTAAGTTGTTGTTGGTATTAACAATATTTCTTTAGCGGTATTGGGAAATACAGTGACTGAAGATATTTACATTGTTAAAAAATTTTTAAGGGGTGGACTTGCGAATGGAAGCAACGCGAATGGAAGCGACGCGAATAGAAGCGACGCGAATGGAAGCGACGCGAGTTCCTCCTCTTTTGGTAAGATTACACTTTATAAGCGTATTTCTTGCAGCACCTTTCCTTTTCTCAGCATGGATTTATGTCGTATCGATCTACAATATGGATAATATCGCAGCCATTGAGGATGAAGGTGGCCAGCTTGACGTTTCTTTCTAGGTCGCTAGATTTAACTGATTATTGTATATCGGTTGCAAAATTAAGCCTTTTTGCTGTTAGCAAATCCTTACTTGCTCTTTTTCGGACTTAACAGGTAAACAGAGTAAATTGTTTACTTTAACAGCAATAAATCTCCTTTGCTTTATTCTAACTCAGGGATCTCCTTACAACTTAGTACATTATTGATCCATCTTCAGATGTTAACTTCCTACAGACCGATCAATACAAAATTCACACCTGGTGTTTACACAACGATTTAAAATTAAATGTTGATAAATGTTCTTTTCCGTCTTTCATCGAGAGAGTGTCAACTCACGCTATACCGTCGACCATCGACAATATTAATGTTATCGGTTAGACGTCGAAAGGGGATCTAAGTGCGGAATAGGATGAAATCACAACCTTTCGTTCAAAGTTATTAGGATCAGTTTTCGTGCTTGTAAATTCACCGGACTTGCTGTGTTGATATCCTGGTCCGCGTTTGGAAGCGAGAAATATCCAATTATTTCGTATCTTTACATTTAGGATGAACATCTTATGACGTGCATTGCAAAATCTGCAACTCTAAGATCGTTAATAATTTAGCGAATTAACATTGAATTGCATTTGAGTAACTTCCATATGTCAGTCCAATATTAAAAATTAAATTAAAAGGAAATATGTTTGTTTGGGCCAAGAATACAAAGTTATTATTCAATGTACTAACCAAAAAAAAAAAAAAAACTCAAATTACCAAACATTTCAATCTACCTAAATTATCCCCTCACTCATTTTTTCTTTCCTTCAACGCAATTCTTCAATCGACGACTGAATATTTTACATATCGCCAACATGCCCCTTAGGAACGATCACGTTAAATACACGCTCCCAACAAAGTTATACGCCGGAAATTATTTCAAGCAAGCGACGGCGCTGCGAGCTGACCGCACAAATAATTTCCAAACGGTCCCGCCTTTATGCCGATTCAGCCCGCAGGTATCTACTCTCCCCCTATCGTTTTTTTGTTGAGAGCGAAAAATCCGGCCGAAGCTGAAAATTCGTAGAAAAACGGTTATACCTGTTCGGATACGAATCGTATCCACATTTGGATTCAAAATAGTCGAGGTAGGGCATCAAAGCCAGGTGTCCGCAACGAAAAGTTCTAGAATTAAAATGTTTTATTAAGGGATGCAAGGAACGAGCTTTTTAACTCGGATCCGCATAAATCCTAAAATCGGAAATTCTCAACGGGTGACGACGATGAATAAGCTTTAAGTGGGCGGCGGGAATTTCGCTCGGAAAATGGGAGAACTTCTCCGTTCCTGAATTAAGTAACTTTCGCTTCGGGAGAACGATGAAACGACAACTGTGGCATCAATCGCCATCCGTTTAACCTGGCTAATGCACGTCAAATGTTGCTCTGGGCGTCTTGAGATCGGTACGGGCTTTCCCCATGTTTAATAATGCGAAGTCAGTTAAGTGTCATTGCAAGATTTTTAAAATTATTTCGTTACGTGAGAACCAACGCAGCCAACATTAATATTAGTTTAAAACTTAATGATTTAACAAGGAGAAGATTACGGAAATTAAGAGTTATTTTGTTTTTCAGTTAAGGATATAAATTTAGAAGGTTTAAGCCATTAACGACAAATGCCATTAAAATATTAAAGATCTACATTCTTCTTAAACATCTAGCATTTCAGACCTACATACGTGAAAGCATGCGCTTTAGAAGTAAATTAAGCATCATTTATATGCGAAACAATACAAAAAAATAAGCAAGTAGAGAAGAATCTCCAACAGGACACCTTATATAATAACCTGTCATCGCTGGATACGCTTCAATAAATAGAAATAAATCAACTGCCTTCCTAGATCTGCTCACGCTTTCGCTAACTTCACTTCCTGGCGCGCGGAAGGATACGAAATTCTCTCCGCCGTTAAAGGCGAGGAAATCCGTCAAAACGAGGCACAAATCCGTCACTTTCCGGGACCGACGATCCAGCTTCTTCCGGAATGTTCGTGGTACTTCAGTTGAAAATCCAATCGACACCTGTGACACAGGAAAGTCGGAACAGACGAGGCTCGCAGTTGGTGCATTCGCACAACTCATCGTAAAGCGCGCAAATTTCGCTTCTTTGGGTTCGCTTTTGTTTCTTCTTAAAATCGTAGAACATGCAGGGTAATAATAATAATAATAATAATAATAATAATAATAGTAATAATAATAAACGTGTTCTGTAAGTTGATCTTTAAAGTTTTTAAAATGCGTTATTTTATGATAACGTTATTGGTGAAAATTTTCGTTGCAGATATAACTTAGAATTTTAGCGAATACTAATTTAAAACCGAATAATAATTAATATAAATAAAGAGAGCAATACTGTATTCAATCGACTCTGATCTACGCCGTTCCGGTTTGGTGGGGGATTTTGGGAATCAAACAATGTAAAGGTCTGCTGCAAAAGACTCAACGCACGGTCCTTTTGAGACCGGTGAGCATATTTATCGATAGAAGAGCGATACAGATTTTTCGGCATTCCATTAAAAAAAACATGGGAAACTGACATTAAAGAAGCGGCAAAATATCGGCATATCATGGATTGCGTGCAGATTTAGAAGGGTGAATTATCACCCGACACAGTTTTTCCCCGGTCGGCGATTCTTCTACATTTACCCCAAAAGAGAATTGGCAAGGCGGATAACGACCAATGTTGTGGAAGAACGGACGCACTGGGTCACACAGTCTTGGAATATGGGAGTTGGTGGAATGTAAGGAATAGAAGAATAGAAAAAGAAGAAAATAGAAAAAGAATAAAAATAGAAGAATGTAAGAAATACAAGGATAGATGAAATGGATGAGGATCCACAATTTTATAAAAAAATGTTCTGGCAACTTACCCCTTCTGAAGTGATGTACATAGGCGGTACTTATCCGGAAGTACAATACATCTATAAAAAGATCAACGCATCGAGAATTTTCTTGTAATATACTAATAAAACCATAAATTTATCATACAGCATTTACACATTATTCAATATATTACGGATCATCCTTCTAAATTGCATAGACGGAAATTTCACGGTTTTCTGCGTATGCTGAAGGATTCTTGTAAGAAAATATAGAGAAATCCAGAGCCCCATTACCTACACCGGCTTGCCGCAGAGGTTACGACTTCTCGGGTTAATAACCCGCGCTCTAGACTCTAGACTCGATATATATATATAATAGCACACAATTACATACACCAGATAGAAAATGCAAATCTGAAGCTTCAACATCGCACCCGCCATTTAATTTTAAACTTCACAATTGCAGAAATGAAATAGCGTCAACTTCGTGCGGAATTTTTCGAGTGTATTAGACGGATTTCGAAAGTTCCAAACAGTTCCTCTATATCTTTTCTATCCTCGGCGAACTATATTCCATTCTATTATTATTATTATTATTATCGTTCCTCGCTAGGATACGTAGTCTACGCGATTATCTTTCCTTTCCTTTCATTGACGTTGAAATGCAATATCTTTCCTACCCGGACTTTTCCGGATTCTCCGGGTCTCGTAGACAGCGGTGGCTGCCGCTAGCTAGTGTTAAAATAAAAGTCTACGTGGGTGTTCCGCTAGAAGAAATCAATAGCGTTGGTCCTTCTAGCTATATACACAGCGAATCATTTAACATAAATGGATAATGGTAGGATTTATCAGTCAATGTTGATTATTCGGACACTAGTCATGCGTTTCTCAAGAATACTTATAATGAATATAAAAAAACGGTTAGAAATAATTAGCAAGCAACGACGTCAATGAGAAGGTGATCCGTTTGATGCCCAGCGGTAATTAATCTAAGCTATTATTAGTGATTTTTAATTATTTGACGTGGTTAGCGATCTTTTAATAATTTTTGACTTGCGATTCCCGCAGATACCGCAACGCGTCATATTCCAGTCAAATATCTAGAAGTGCTGTAAATAATCGAGAAGTTGTATCTAACCTCAACGGTTTATTGGCAATTCACGTTCAAATTAGAATACTAGTGTTGCAGTTAAACCGGCGCAAGCTAAAACAAGATTTTTTCTGTCCCAACAATTTATCGCCGTTGCCTGAACGTCCATGAATACACGTGGCTGAACGGTGCTTAAATAATGGTTATAATAGCTATTTTTAACAATACAGTAAATGTTATCTATGTAGAACTTGTATGAGTGTTGCTTTTTGTTGGATTTAACCAGAAAATTGTTTAAGTGTCAAATTTTCTCAATGAAATACTTGTTATTCCTTATTATGTAGAACTAAGCAGACGAAAACTCATCCTCGTCAAATGCCATTACATAATAATTAATACTCCTTACATAAAAACGATCTTTCCATTTTAATGAAGATAAAAGCACCTACGTCAATTAAATCTGCATAGATTCCACGTCAACATCTTTTTCGTAACCCCTGCAATAATGATTCATTAGCGGTGGAGGAAGGGTAAAAGAAACAGGACGGAGGGTTGAAGAAGGGCACCAGCCCAACGATCATCTTTCATCGTAACAATATCGCTCAGAATCTTTCACCGCTAGACAATACTCATCTTCATCACAATCAAGGATAAACAACCCACCGATATACAGCGGATAAATCATCCCTTGCCCTATCCCCATTGCCCTCTGCACTGAGGAGAGATCGTTTATTTTGTTACGTCCGACCCTGCTGTATACAGGGATCATTTATTATACTCCAACACATTGATGCTTTCCATAGTCGTCCTTCTTAACTTCCCTTAGTACCTCGATCGAAGAAGATATCTTGATGTATCTAAATTGTAGGCGTACAGGTTGATTAAAATGATAAAAACAATTATTTACTGGTTTACAAACATTACATTTTTTTTTTTTGGCGGATTGGGTAAACATCGAGATATTTTCGCTTTAATTACCTAAGTTTGTACCTGCATGTGATGTCATTTTTTTTGTATTATTTAGAATCTCCGGAAAATTAACCGGCGGACGCTATTCGTGGGACTTAGGGACTTAGGTTGTCGTTATCATAGAGCATGTTTGGATTTATTTCTTCCAAATACAACTTTCCGGAAAACCTTATTTACAGAAGAAGAGAATTTAATAAAATTTCTCGCGCAAAATCAATCGGGCATACGCCGTGAAATTTGGCTGACGCTGTTTCGCGAGGTCATAAACGAAAACAACAACTACTGCGCGAAATCCAATACTTTCATCTGCGCGCGATAAAACCTAAAATTTTCCCCTTCAATTATCTCGCGGGATCTTCCTTTTGCGGAGATGATCCCCTCTTGCTGTTGTATTTGACTACGAAACTGTGAAAGAGATCTTTCTATCAACTCCTATATTCCTATAATCCGCGATTTTCCGCGCGGATTTCCGGCGGAAATTGGAAGTTTTAAATTTTTCTCGGGGAATACGGAGGAGATTGAAGTTTATGTTTTGTATGAATAGAGAGAATTTGCGGCGTTTGTTTTTGTTTTGTTTGTTTGTTGTGAATCAAACCAGATCTCGGGATACTGTAGATATTTTTCATATATTACTTGGAAGTAGAAGTACGGTTGTTTTATCCAACAAACCTTTACACTTCATCCGAACAATACGTCCTAATCCACGAAAAGCGTTTATTTCTACTGTTTTCTTCCTCTTTTTCCAAATAATCCCATCTTTCGACTTCTAGCCTGTAACATTTAACAATACACCGCTGCTAAGGTTAAGGAAAATCCGCAGTTAACAGAGAAGTTTCCAACAATGAGGAAGGTAAGGTTCTTTTTTTCGTACCGAGTTTAGCGTTCCTTGTATTTCATTGAAAGAACAAGGTATTAAGCATCGTGTTTGACAATAAGCGACAAGAATTAAATAAAAAAAGATAAAAAAAGAAAGTTTCTCTTTCAACCCTCACAAAGTCGCTTTAATTTTCTTTCTCTTCGTTTTTATATAGCTTCTTATACCTTATTCGAAAATTGTTATATACAGGATCTTACAAAACAGTTGAGTATTACTCATTAAAAGGAACAAGAAACACACAGCGCCCCCCCCGGCACTTGATTACTCTCACTTAGCGACTGATGTATTTTGGTTCGAAGATCACTGGTTACATTCGTAAAACCAAGCATATCCATTTTTGTTAACATTTACGATCAACTCTGTCACAAGATTTCGATTGGTGACAATACTTGGTTGCCAGAAGAACTTTATGTTTAGGAGAAAGAGGAAAAATTCAAAGTCTTCAGCAAGGAAGCTACTCGAATCGGGAAATTACGAGAAGAAATTAAGGAAAGACGCGGGTAGTTAACGCTTACCTGAAAAACATCGAAGACAATGCAAATAATCGGATCGGAAAATCGTCCAGTTTTGCGGATGGCGTCCAATTCTGATGCTACAGCTAAGCAAATTAGGGATAGAGTCGGAAGTCATGCTTTCGTACGAACCATCTAGAGGATAATATATAAATATCCATACTTGAAAAGAAAAAAATATGCACAAAATCCCGCTTGATGGAGCATCGTAAGCAAGCCCGATGAGAATTTGCTCGTAATCATCGTAAGTGAACAGACGAGTGGAAAACAGTAATTTCTGGCGATGAAAATATTATTTTCGCGACTTGAGGTTGACTTTCATCGCGTCATCGTAGCCGAGCTGGACTAGTAATGGTTTGGCGTGCGATTTCAAGTCGAAGAATACTGTCAAACGTGCTTAAAAGCACCCTTACTTTACAGACAAATCGCTAATATTGACTTGATGTTTTTCGATGGACAATTCAACACGACAACGCGCTAATTTACGCAGCAAGAATAATCAGCGTGTAGAAGAACGGGAATAATATAGATGTTCTGGAATGGCCTGCCTTTTCCCCAGACCTGAATATTGTAGAAAACAATATGGGTCTCGATGAGGAGACAAGTTCACAGCGAAGGAAGACAGTCTAACACAAGAGAAGAATTGATGTTAGCCATGAGAACCATTTTGGTCTATTTATTGGAAAGGATTCCAATCAATTAAATCGAGAGGGTCTTATTCATTATTAAATAAAAAATAGTTGCTTTATGTCTGCTTCATTTTTTGGGCGATAATAATCAATTGTTTTGCGCTTTGAACATTACAATCAGAGTGAAAAAAATTCTCAACGCGAACTGGCGTCTAGATTTATAAAAGGAACTTACCCACCTATTTTTATAGTAATTTTAACGAAAACGTTATTGTTTCAATGAAATTGCATTAATTGTGGGATGAAAGTAATCAAATGTCGGGCACTGTACATCTAAAAATCATTTACACTTGAAGGCGGAGTCGTCAAAAATATACGTCTATTATTATTTTAAATTCGTTTCATAGATATGCAACTTCAAATCTAAAGCGTATCGCACCTAGAAAAAGGACCGTAAGTACCGTCCTTGTATGTTTTCGTCGAAGTGGATTTTCCGAGCATATTTTGTCGAGTATTTCCACTTATGGTATGTCGGCCATCGCGAGCGATTGAAGCACCGCATACATACACAAAGGTACTTTCGACGTCGACGCTATTCGTTTTCCCCCTTATTCGATTAACAAAAATTGGATTGGTGACCCTTCCTGATAGATTTAGATGTTTATTTTGCCGCACATATTAAATATAGTTTCCTCTTCGACGTGCGACGGGATTCACGAATAGCTAAAGTGTAAAAACTTTTTTTTTGTTTTTTACGTACGACTACCTATTTTTCTGTTTCATATCAAATTGCACGTATATAAGAAGGATAATTTTCAAGATATTTAGGAAAATATGTATTGTAATACGATCTTCTTCCAAAAGAAGGAGTACTTGCCAATTTACGTAGTTTTTCACAATGTCTTCCAATTTTATGCTATAGTCCATTAGAAAACGGTCCAAAGTTAAAACAAAAAAAAAAGAAGTGCAACATTCAACTAGAGCCTTTCAACGGAGCGGCATATTAAAGATTTTATCTGGGAAGTGTAGCGCTTTACATAAGTAATGTGGGAATATGTGCGGAACTTAGACAAAAGACTGGAAAAGGGAGTAAAGATATCCATAAAAACAACGAATAAACAAGCGATTTGTCCTCATATCTCGACATACGTACATTGCCGTATTCGGTATATCTCACGCGTATATGCTAAGGTAGAATTTAATTTTAAAACTAATAAAACGTAGAGCTATGGTACGGTGTTTGCTCACGGCGAGAAGACCGGAAAGGGTATACATACATACATATATACGTTGCACATCTCTACCACACCGCCTCGACAAAACAACAGACACTATCGGAGATTTAATAAAACTTTTAATATGACGCCGGCTGTGGAATGTTTAAGTTGGTAAAGTTTCCAGTTTTATTTATTCATGAGGAATAGGGGTCCGTAGATATCATTTGCATTTGGGGATGGTACGGTTATAGCGTTCAACTTTCGTAATATTTGAGAATATATCGCAGTTGCATTGTTGCGAATTAATTTTAAGCACGCAATTTTAAAGTATGAACGTATGTAAATATCTGTCTTATTGGTAGTTTTTCTTTTTTTTTACAAACGAATGTCTTGAGAGCGTTACGATTTTAATGGGGAACCCACAAATTTTAAATCTCGTAAAAAAATAAATAATAATTATAATAAAAGAAGTAAAAAAAGTAAAAAAAATAATAATAAAATAATAAAAATAAAAAAATAATCAATTGTGATAACGTCAAAACAAAAACAATTAAATAAAATTAAGAAATTGGAACCAAGCAACTTTAATTTTAATGAAATAAATTTTGGATCCGAATTTTGAAAAAAAGCCCAAATAATCTTAAACTTCGCGACAGACAATGAATGACGAAATGATTTAAAAAAACGTATAAATTAGTGTAGTTTTAACCTAAGTTTTACTGCTGAAGATGATAACTTGAAGATAGAAACGTAGGTCCAATTACAGTGAGGTGTCATGGTAGCAGCTCGAACAAATACACAATATCAAAGATATTAAACTCGAAAAAATTGCAGGAAAGGGTTCAGTTAACACCTTTAAACCTCGGCGGATTAACACCCGAAGGATCTCCCCGTCTGTCTAGGAAACACGAGCACAAGTACCGATGATCTCAATTTTCCGCGACCCCTGTTTTCATTTGCGACTCTCGGCGACCGTGAGGACGCGTCCTTCGATAAGATCAATGATTCTGCTTGAGCTCCCCTCGAACTTCGCTCAGACCTTGGGAGCGCGGGCCGTAGCTCTTTTGGAGACCTAAAATTCCCTCGCGTGTGGTTCCAAACGCGCGGAGGGCGAAAACCGGCTTCGAATAAGTCAATTAGTTTTATTAGCGGGAGTGGCGGCAACGTTCGCCGTCCTACGCCGGTGCTATCTACTGTTCCCAACGTCTCCGCCCGAGATGTTTTGCTTCTCGCGTGGAACGGGGGAAAGCGAAAACACGAGATAATCTTTTGGTCTTGCTCTTTGACGACGCCTTAAAGGGAGAGCTTATAATTCGGGATAGTGTAGAGCGAAAGATGGAAGAAGGCATAATAGGAGGCATTTTCGGAGGCCGTACGTATGTTATTATGGATGATACGATTAGAGAATATGTAATGTGACGTTATTATAATAAGACGGAGATGAGACAGCGCGCACAGATTAAGACGGGCTGTTTATGAAGTAAATGCGTTTGGAATGTCACATCTTAGCGAAAACGAGCATCTTGCCAATTCGAGATTTCGCGTTTTAATGGGAGTCGCTTCGAAATCTATGCGACATCTTCTGAATTAGAATCTAAGTTCTTATAACTTCAATAGATGTCGCTGGATGCAAATATGTAAGGTGTATAATTGGAGCTCTTCCCCATATCCGCTTTTCAGACAGCAGCTTGTTGAAATAACCCGGGACGTATTGAGCAAAATGAGATAAAGGTAGTTTGTTAATAACCGGTTGAAGTTCATTTCTCAACGATTTAAAAAAGTTAACCATTTAAGCTTCTCTGTTCAAATAGATGAAGACGCCGTTATTTCTTGATTTAGTACTTCTGAAATTTTTTACGTTGATTTATGAAGATCCTTCACACTAAAAACAAGAATGTTATCTTGTAAGTTTTTCCGAATTAGATCTTGTGAGCGTTTGAAGTAGTTATAATGTTACAGACTTGAAATTAGTGATTGTTACGACGTAGAGGCTGCGTCCATCAACGTCTACCGAAAGTAGCTGAATCGTTCACGGTTCAGGCGAGTGAAAATAAACGAATTTAGTAACATAAAAAGAAAGAACAATTCACAAGGCTCATAAATAAATAAATGGATGTAACAACTTCTTGGAACAGCACGGAAAATTGAAATAAGCTCTAACAAGGCGTAATGTTTACAACACGAGAAACTAGGATTACAATTTTTTACATGTTTTTAAATTTATGCGGACGGTTCGTGTTTCGTTACAACCTTAAACATTGCGGATTTGGAAGAGGCTTACCTGCACGTTTATTATCTAAATCATATAGTCGCTGCTTTCGCTTTTGTAATTTACACAATACGAGGACGAAAAGAAACATCCGGATAGTAGATTCGCACAGCAACGTCCAGTTCTTCTACAATGCCAAATCACTTAAATTTATTAAAATCCCAACTTGACGCCTGTCGCGGATTTTACGTATCATTTATAGCAATAGCGGAAAGGACCTCTCTAACACGCGACAAATATCATTCCGAAAGATACAGCAAGCGCTTACAATGGAGATGCTCCTCTACTTTATCCGGGGCTAAGTTGACTTGCATTAAATAAGGACCCGTTTCGACGCGGTAGATCGCGTGATGCTTATTTCGACCTACGAACCCCGGTTTTCCTTATCCTACCGTCACGTTGAAAAGAGCTGCCTGGGATCCAGTGCACACAGTTATTAGCAGCTCCTCGCCTACTTCAAAGGGAGAGTGGCTTTGTTTATCTTTTGCTGGAAAGGGTTGCTGGATTAATGTAAGGATTTGTTGTTACCTGGTTGTTTTAACGGTACACTTGAACTTAAACGTTACGGTGTACAAGATTTTTGAGAGTGGAAGATTTACTTTATGTTTATAGTTGTATGTTAAATATAAAAATATTTTTTATTATTATTTATGTTAAATAATTGTTGTCTTTTATTATTATATAAACTAAATCTTCCAATAGCGTGCTTTCTAAATTAATTTAATCTTTAATGTAGAACCTAAAAAAAAATTTAAAAAAATGAATGCTATAGCGGTTGCGGACGCCTCATTCCTGTATAGTAACCGTTAGCTTTGGTTTTGAGCTAAAAGTCTTTGAGATCAACAGGGTATTGCTTGATTCGGCGTTTTTCTCCCATTAAGTGTTAAAATTTCAATTCAACCTTTCCGCAAAGCGATGCTCAACAAGTGACTTTTTCTTAAAATTCGTTTCAAGATCTCTAGATACATATTTAAAGTTACCGTGAAACGCCGCTAACTTCTCAGACCAAGAGCGTCCGAAAGAGACGCCCTAGTACGGACTACGTGCATCTATCCCTGCGTGAAAATAAATTAATATTTCTCACACGAACTTCATCAACCTCGATAATTCTATAAGGCAGCGGCGATGGTGAAAGGAGATACTACCGAGTCCTTCTTGCTCTCCGTCCAGATGTTACCGAAGTCGGTCGTTTCGTCTTTTTCATCCGGACTATTCAGCTTTTCCGAGGATTACCCCCGCTGTAGTAGGTACCGGGGCAAAGTTGCATCCGGATTTAGAGCGTGCTTAATTGGAAACTGTTCACCGGAGATAGATCCAATTATCGATGAAGTAACTTTCATAGTCGACTGGCATTACACAGATATATTATATTATACGAACGCCGCTTTGAAGCTAGACGAGCTGTGATTAATAATAATTATGGTATGTGGTGCTAGCTAACTAACTACATTATGTATAGAACTGCGAAATTTCTATATATCGTCGAGCTATACGTTTTTATTTCCTTTTATTTCGATTGGATTTGAAGCTAGATTTGAAGCTTCAATATCATTTATTTCATCATCATTTCATTTTTAAGAAGAAAATGATCTTTGCCGTATTAAAAGTTTATAAAATATCGTTCAGTAAAAAAAAAAATTTCAGTTGGTTTTTATTAAATACTGTTCAACTTCGCCCAAAGGTATCACCTTAATTACAGCGAGATGTAGCCGTTCCCCGTCTAGCATGATCCTTCTAACTGACTTCAGCGCTGGCCATTTGCAGAAGAAGTATTGTAACCTCTCGTATTCAGCTTGGTAGCCTTTACATGGCAGGTAATTCAGCTAATCGCATCTTGCGGAAGAGTCAGAATCTTAACGGCAATGACAAGTTCGGTTCTGGACAGTTTCCGGTACCTTAGCGCCGTTCTGTTATTCGAATATGTTAAAATGTCTTTAACGGCACAGCAAGAATTAATTTCATCTGCTCGAGAATTTCTCATGGGTGTTTTGATTTTTTCGTAGACCCTTCCTAGCCAACCTATCCGCTTCCTCGTGGTTAGGAATGCCATTGCGATCCTTCAGATATATTATATACAACGTCAACGTAAATTAACCAGTACGCTGCTAGGATCAGCGTCGGGATTTCCGTCTATAGAGCGATGATTTTCATCCTCAGTGGGTGTGGTTCCTTTAGGTAGAGCTGCTCAGAAGATGTTCCTGCTTCAATGAGGTTGATGGTTTTCGATCTGTTTGTTGGCGGGCACATACTTCTTTCTGTGTTATAACCTGACCATCATTACAATTGTTATTTTTCATTTTCAGTTAAAATTGTCATCGTATGTTACTGTAGGGCAGTGTCGGAATGTTTTTGTCAGAATAACAAAATTTACAAAGCGAGAAGAAACAGCTTTATTTGACGGCTAAAAGAGGTATACAATAACACGTAATAGATCAAAACTGGCAATCTTTCCTCGCATAATATAAAAGGAAATCTAAGATTTTGTCAAACAATCGCCATACTAAATATTTTTTCATATTCTGCATCGGCCGTAGAAGCATTATTCCACGCAATTTGAACACGCTGCATTCGCTTTCAAACGTTTTAGATTTACTTTGAAGTAGCCGTATATAAATTTTGTCTTCTTATAAAGTTTCTTGAGGAAGACTATGTTACCTCTAAAACAAGAGCAAAGACCTTTTTCTTTTTAATTTGTAATATCTTAGGTTTTGTACCTTGTATAGCGAAGTTACGTATATGTAAACGTGAACTAACTAGGTACATGTACGTTTATAACCTTATCCACATGAACACTAATCACACCTTTGCCTCAAGTTTGTGTGTGCACGTAGTGGGCTGTAATTCGATTGTCTAAAACGCAATTCCTCCATTCATTGAAAGCAGGTTTAGATATGCGTTTTGTTTGCGAAGGGCACGGGGTAAAAGGGTACGTAAAGCGTATAGAAATGGGGGAGGGGATCGGTGTGGTTTCGGAAAGTTAAGCGACGTATAAATTTCAGCTGAATAAACTGAGGAGCGTTAAGCCGATTTGAATACCAAATCGCGTCCCGTTCAATATGGAAAATTAGACGGAACTGTAAGGGAGGATTTTGGCGATTTACCTACCGGCTAGAGCTCGGTCTATACATAGTCTGCGCCTAAGACCGAATTATAGGATCCTCTTTCGGGTTCGGAATTATCTAGTACGTTCAGGTCTGATGAAGAAAGCGTTTTTATCGGACGAAAGCGACGATTATTTCCAACCGTTAACGTCCAAGTCGATACAAATAAAACTTATTATATCAAAAGCTGTCTTACGAGAGATTGCATGAGATCGATATCTTCGGATAGGTGAAACAACTCTTGCAAAAACGGAATAGTTTTCGAGTTAAGTATAAATTTTTACGGTATGTATTCCTTAGCACGAGAAGGCGACAAGAAATGTCAAGAAAAGGTGTGAGGCAATAGCGACTCAAGGTAAAGTTAGAATACTCTCGGAACCACACTGATGATGCCGCGTACGCAGAAACATGTTTGCCGTGAACGAATCCATCAATACTATGAAGAAGCTATTTTAGTATTATTTGTCGGTTATTGTTTTTATTGAACGCTTGCTGTTGTAAGAAACCTCTCAAACAGTTCTTTGTTAATTGCAGATTTTGGATATCTTCAACTAAATAAATCCAATAACCATATTTATCGATCCTCGACATTCCTTTGGCGAAAAGATTAATCCCCTGTTTGATATGATAGCTTTCGGATTTTCAAAGTTACATTTGCGTGGTTGCGCTGCTTTAAGTTAGCTAGATCCAATTGAGCGGGGTGGGTTAATCACCTCCTCTTCCATCTTATTATGTTTGCCTTTCTCTTCGATTTCCTGTAACTATCTCAGCCTTGGTGTGGCACGTCTTCTTATTCAAGTTGGTTTATGTGTGTTGTAGCCGTTATTCCTGCTCTTCAAACATAGCCCAGCCACTTTATCTTTTGTTTCTTTATTTTTGTTATTACATTTTCACGTTTCGGCCTTTGTTTGCATAATATGCTTTGTTTATCGCCTTCCTCGATCTCCGTCTTTCTTCAGTCGCTATGCTCTATTACTATTCTAAGATATCAACATGTCAACCTTTTTCAAACCCATATCGTCCTTTTTTTTAATCTATCAACGGACGAGATTAATTTAGCTACAAAGGGGAAATGTTAAGTTAAGCAGTACCTAGTTTTAACTGATTCTCAGCAGCAACAACAGCAAACTCTCTTTTTAGTAAAAGAGGGTTAAAAGTGTGCACATGTGATTCGATAGGGTTAGAATTTCGCTAGGACTTCACAATACAAAAGAAATAGCTTTTAAACAGTGTCTAGAATCACTTTGAAAAAAAAAATTAACCCAAAATAAAGAACGGCAGCAAACAACTCCTCGTCAATACTTGCGTTTCTTATCAACCTCACGGAGTAATTCGGAACCTTGTCGACAGCCAAGAGTAAATTGAAATTATCCAATCGAAGCGTGGAAGGGATGTCCCATTTCCACCCCGCATCGCCGCCGAAGTTCATCTCCTGCGCTTTAAAGCGTTCGGAAAGCGGGTGACGACTAAAGCTAATTAAAAATGACATCTAATTTTAAGCGCCACGCTGAGCAGATCCAGAAATTAGCTAGCGGTGGAGAGGAGGATATTTTCCGATGAGCGGATTAATGAAATTTCCCGGGGCAGATAGGGGGAAAAGGGGAGAAGGTTGGGATTGGGAAGGCTTGCGTTGAAGGGAGGGAGGCGGGGGGTAATCTTAAACGAATTGCAAATTAGCGAGATCTGACAAGTTCTCCGTCATGAAAGCGTATCTATTATATTTTCCGTGTCTTATAGAAGAAGGACGACGATTGCAATGCGCTTGATCGAGGATCTTATTGTAATCGGAAGAATTATCTGCAATATGGAGTTTGCGCTAAGAGCTATCGGAGGACTGATGATGTGTTCTGTTACGAAATGCACCATAGGACAATGTCATTGTAATGGACAATGATCCGTATTACTCGCGGCAGATCGTTAATGTTCTTATAGATAACGGCAGCAAGAATTTTCTGCAACAGACGATTTGTATCAGTCACATTTTCATTGGCATTAACGATATTTCATAATCTCGTCTCCAACGAATATACGGAATAGTGTTATTGTTGGTGACCCTTACGCTGTTGTAATTTGAGTTGTAACAATAACAACATTTACTTTATTTCTAAATCCGAAGAAAGTAAGAAAATAATTCCTACATTTTAGATTACATAACCACGATTCCATTACCATAAAACATCGTTTCGGCTAACAAAAAAAGGACCTCGGAAGATTCCGCAACGCGAACAAAAACGGCGGCGCTCCCGTAGTTCGCGTGAAAAATATTTCATTGCGCCAATTCTCGCAGTTAGAATTTATGTTAGGGCATTTGTCGATGCGAGCCCGTATTTTTCCATCGATGACGCTATAATGGTAGTCCTCGATGTCGGCCGAGAGTTTTATACGTTCCTCTTCTTGCCTGTTATCTCTGTCTTGCTCGTCCGCGTTGGTTATACAGCCACGTCGAGATATTCTCAAGAGATCCTAGTTGCAAGTATCGAAGGAAACTAAGGTTTCCTTTCGTGTTTTTGGAGAGTTACAAATGTAGATGGGCCAATAGACGAATTTCGCGAATAAATTTATGTTATGGAAACGATAGGTTTTGCTCCTAATCATTTTTTTCTTTATCGTGAAACAATTACTGTTGCTTCTCAATGTCATCGTTATTATTATTAGGAAGCAAATAATTAATTGAAGAGGTTATCGCTCCGATATTTGCCTTTTTATTACAGTTGCAGCTGAAAATCTTATGATGCAGCTGAAATTCATACTAAAAGCTCCACTAAATCGGAAAAAGTAAACTTTGTTTTCAAGCTGTTGTTATAAGAGAATTCAAGTAAACCCTTTTCTTCCTAAGAAGCAAGTTCTGGTGGACGTTGAGTATAAAAAGGATCTTGGATCCTTCAAAATTGCAAACCAATCAGCGAGCTGTTCTTTGAAAAAGGACAGCAAGTCTTATGTGACAATTACTTTATTAGAGGCCACGTATTCGAGCAATTCAGGAAAACAATGTCGATTTTTTCTTATCCACAATTCAGCAGCTCTTCAAAAGTTACAAAATGTGCCTGCTATTGCTTTAGAAACATAGATTCAAAGACATTTAGTTTGTTAAACATATCGTGCAAATAGCAAAAAGTCGGAAGCCTAGAGCTTTCATGATCTTCTTCTTGTAAAATTATTGCGAATTTCTTGAGGTAGCGTGAATGCACGACATAAGACGTTGCCACCTGAAGACCGTAGTAGTGTAGAAAGACTGTGCGTTCAGCTTCCGTAGCCGCATAGCATTTTGAAAAACTTTCGAGCTTTCACTACGTCAAATTCAATTGAGAGCAATGGGTACACGTAGCGTGCGGTGCTTTGCAGCGAATAAACGTCTGCAATCCTCCATAGCGATTAGACATTGTTCAAGTTTGAGTTGGCTTTATCTCAGAAGCCGTTAAGCAAGCTCCTTTCAAATATACGTCGGTAAATCAAACACTCTGTATACCATTTTCCTATAGCGAGATGCAGATGCTCTTTCTAGATCTGTTTCACATAGCGCGAATGTTTAATTTGATAAAATTAAGAATAATTTAGTATTCTCGTAGTAAATGAAAATGTATATAATATATATACGTACGTAATTCTTTCAGGTTAGGTACCGAAGAACTGCATTATACTTCGTCCATTTTTCAACTAATTCGAATCTATATCCCGTCCTTCTCTCGCAAAAAGGGAATAAAACGAAAAAGCGATCTTCGCATGCGAGCCAACACTCCATTATTACGCTTCAACGGCGATATTACCATTTATAATTTGATATTTTTGCCCCTAAAAAAAATAACATAAAAGATCGCACTTCATCCCCGTTGCATTTATTTGATCTTGCTCTTGCCATCAATCTATTCCGCACGCTACCGGTCGCAGCCGTTTCATTTTTCTTCATTATTATCCACTCCCTCGGAGAAAGTATCAATTTTCTTTGTTTGGAAAGATATATCAACTCTAAAGCCTTTGGCATTCATTTATCTACAGCGCGGCCACCTAGCGCGAGGACGAATCCCTTCTCTCAGCAATTTAGAAAAATACGTCGGCCAAATAAAAATATTTGGGGACAAGTTCGATGCAATACCATGCAATATAATTATATCCGAGTGTACAGAGTGTTTAAATTTTTTGTATTTCCACTACATTGTAATTTCCATTCATATTTCTTACATCGATCTAACGTAGTTTTTGAGATTATTGACATAATTGGCATATTTCTGTAACCGTCGAAGTCGTATAGTGGAAATATGCTATAGTAACGCTTAACTGAGCATCAAATAAAACTCTTAGGTTTAAACAAGAAAATCTTGTTTAATTCACACCTGTAAGATGAAGTAGGTGAAGATCTGTAAGAAGAGCTCATGTTAAAAGGATCAGATGTGTAACTATTATGTGATACTTTGTTACGCAGGACTTGCTTCCATCTGTTTGTATTTGAAAACTTTTTTCCTAAGTCACTCGAAGAACGAATGACTTTTCATCTGAATATTAAGTAAACACGCTGAATCGAAACGAATAAAAGTAAAAAGTACCTTAAAAAAAATTGGTCGATAAAAATTTAAACAAAACAATTGATGTGGAAATAACTAAAAATTTACGGGCAATGGTGTTTGGCTTTCGAGCAAAATCGCGCGGACCTGCATCGGTAAATGTACGCCCGCAGTAACGCCCGGCTCTATTGAATCTAGAGATTGTAAAATATCTGCCAATAAATACAGGTATATTTTGTCGGTGCGGGCGGCTTAAATTCTCGCGTGCGATACATACGATCGGCCCTGAAAATCGTTTTTAATTCCATCGAATGCATGTTGCTGCTGCAGTCGTAACGTTTGAATTTAGGGCCGCCGACGAGATCGTTTATATCCAATTCTGGCGCTGAATTATTGAACAGAATACGTTGCGATGTTGCGACGTTCAGCTATAGTCAAGAATGGAATTTTTTCGGTTCTTTGTTTACAAATAACCGAGCGTCTTTTGTTTGTACGGTTGATAATTGAAAGCTACGAATTGCCGAAATAATTATGTTCCGAATTAATAATCTTAAGATATTTAGAATTACCAGAAAAATTTGGACCATTACGATTAGTTTGACTTTGAACGTTGCAGCTCCAAGTAAAATTCATAGTCGGGGATGACGCAAATTATTTTCGGAAAAAAATAAATAACGGGGCATCAGCAAATTCTTTCTATCGACAGATGCTTCACGATTCCCAAACTGTTCACTGGCGCAATATTAAGTAGAGGAGCAAAATGAACATCACCAGTTAGTTAAAAGAATTATCAACGAATTAATTCCTTCATCCACAACATATTGCATCTAAATTTTTATATAATTTGCAGGTATCCATAAGTACGACACTCGAAAATTGTATCATTTGCAGCTAGGGACTAGAACGAAAACATAATTTTTATATTCCACGTTAATAAATAAAGAAAAGAACATGTAAAAAAAAGAACTACCCCAGCGCTTTTACGTGGTCATGAATTTGCCAACCCGGAATAATAATTCATCCCCTTGAGTGCAAATTCATCATATTGCCACTTCCGCCAAGAGCTATGATGTCACTCTGCAGCTCTGCGCTTTTACCGTACATATACCGCGAATTGTTCCCGTTGGTAGTTTTATTTCAGATTAAGCTTAGTACGATTCATTTTTTTTTATCTTCTACAAATTGTCGTCGCCTTAAATTTCATCGTGCTAATAAGATTTCATCCCTCTAGTTAGGATACGTACAGCAAGAGAGGGGCTCTCTTTCATATGTACGATGTGCACTGATAGAAACGTACGTCTAGTTTGTGCTTCGCGTGCAGAAATGTTAGCTTTGCTTTAAGTTAATTAAAACGGAACCCGTGAAAACTCGCCCGGCATACGAAGCTGGAAAATTGCATCTGAAATTTTAGGAATTTTCTGTTGTACTCTACAAGTATTTTGCTGGAAATACACTTACGACACACAAAATTTTTCTTCAAATCACCGTTGTTCGAAGCGAATAAGTTGGACATTTTTTTGCCAGTTTCCGTTAATTAATTCTTTACGAATGCCGATAGAAAATTTTGTTTTGAATCTAACATGAAGTATAAGTAAAAGAGATAATGATGAAATAAATTGACAAAATTACACGTTTCCTCGCACGATATATTCATATCACGGTACTCTACTTGCTACGTAAGCAGCGGTGCTTGTTTTGAAATACACTCCGCCAAAAAAGTATTGCATAAACTAAAAAAGGGCATTTATAAACCAAGATATCTTTATACGTTCACAAAAAGTTTGCCTCGTGTATGTGAACTATAAAAACACTAACAAAATCATGAAACATAGCTTTTTTACTTTTTTTTTCCTAAAAGAACACATTTAGAAAAATGCATATGTGTAAGGTTTGTTCAGTTGTTTATTGAAAGTCTTCCTATACGGACAAATTTTAAAGTGCGAAGTCAGAGTTCTGTACCAACGCTTTTAAAACTAAAATGAGCAATTTAACTTCAGAACAAGTGGCTGCTATAGTTGCTTTAATCGAAGATGGACGATCTCAAGCATACGTTGCTAATTTGATGAACATCAATCGGTCAAGTGTTTCTAGAGCCGTAGCCAGATATAGGGAAACAGGCAATTACAGTAGAAGACCTGTACCAGGCCGTCCAAGATGTTCTACTCGCCAAGATGACCGCTATTTACTACTACAAGCATTACGTCGAAGACATGTAACTGCGAGACAATTGCAGAACGACTTGGCTAGAGTCAGAAATACTCGTGTGAGTACTCAAACTATTCGGAATAGGTTACGACAGAGTGGATTAAGAGCTAGAGTAGCTGTAACAGCCCCTCGTCTCACTAGGAACCACCGAGTGGCTCGCTTAAGGTTTGCCAGAGAACATGTAAATTGGAACATTAATGACTGGGCCAATATACTCTTCACAGATGAGTCAAGATTTGGTGTTTACACCTCAGATAGGCGTATCTCAGTGTACAGACGAGACGGTGAGCGCTATTCGCAGTGTAATATCAGACCTAGACATAATTTCGCTGGTGGCTCTATTATGGTTTGGGGAGGCATCTGTTTAACAGGTCGTACAGAGTTAGTACCAGTAGACAGAGGTATACTGACTGCCCACAGGTATATAACGGACATTGTAGAAGAACATGTAGTACCATATGCGCCAATTATAGGAGACGAATTCATGTTAATGCACGATAATGCACGACCGCATGTTGCAATAATCGTCCAGGAATACCTTAACGATGTTGGTATTCCAGTTTTAGATTGGCCTGCGGTAAGTCCGGACATGAACCCAAAATGTTGCCCCAGCGGACCTGCATGGACTAGAAAATGCTCTCCGTGACGAGTGGGAGAATTTGGATCAGGCTTATATACGGAGGTTAATCGAATCTCTGCCAAACCGTATGCGAGCGGTCATAAGAGCCAGAGGTGGCGATACTCAGTATTAAAAGCTACTGTTATGACATTTTTCTTTCCAAAATTATAATTTCTTGTTTTAATAAAAATCTCAAGTATGAGTTCTTGTTTTTATTTGGCCTGTATTTTATTTAAACAATCATAGAAATTATATCTTAGAGCGCATTAAAGTATATTTACAACTTTATGCTACAAACAAAGATTATGCGATACTTTTATGATTCAAAACTAAATTATGCGATACTTTTTTGGCGGAGTGTATTTTAAGAAAAAAGTTAATCAGAGCAGTGCACTGAATCAGTAGCGTAAGTCGTTTTGTCGAAACATAAAAGTTGAGTTTTAATTTTTTTATTTATTTAATTAAATTTTTTTAATAATTATTTTCTAATAATAATCTAAATTTAATAAGAAACATCAATCTATTATTAAAAAAATAAAAACATGCAAATTGGACAGATTACTTGTATACCCATTAACTTTTTAGTCTTATTCTTTTTCGAAGCCTAAACGATATCCCGGAAACATTCCTATCTCGAATTCCTTCCCAAAGCTCCCATTCAACAACACCATCAAGCTCACAAAAAAAAAGAAAATCCAATTTGTCGACCCGGACAGAATAAATTCGTCCTTTTCACTGGCCGGGATTTAGATGCTGCCACCCTTCCCAGTTCGCCCGGAACAAAGGAGTCCGGGTGAACCTTTGTCGTACCAATTTAAACGATTAATATCTGCATTAACGCAGATAATCCCCATTCCTCTCTTCCGGGCACACAATGGCAGTAACAATCCGATCTACCCTTTTCTCACTTCCTTTGGCCTCCCACGGCTACGTCAGTTCCCTCAAATTCGTACCCGTTCCTGTATCAGACCTTTTACCTTACCTGCAATAACGGGTAGTCGAAGTATTAGGCGGTTTCGCGGGAACAAATCTACTAAGGTTGGGATGGGGAAAGTTGGCCCCCCCGAAGTCGCATTAACGGTTGCCTTGTTTTCAATTTCCTCCGCTTCCGCTGATTTAAGGTAATTGGGGAGAAGAAAAGGACGCTTTGATAAGTCGTTTGGATTGTATGAACTCGAGTTCAGAATTGAGAGGAATTACCATCTCCTTTACAACGTGATACATGTATATATGTCAACTTTCGTTTTTGTGAGACTTTGTCTCCTTACTTGCAGAAAGGGTGCCGCTTCTTAAATCAATAAAAACTTCTTTATCGGAATTTTTTGCTTGTATAAATAACAATATTGGTCACTTAAATAATTTCAACGCAATTATTGCTATAAATATTTAAAAGAAAACTATTAAAGATGAAAATAGGGAGTGTTTTAGCAATATTGTAACTCTACATCCACCAAGATAAGAACACAGGTGATCCATCACTAAATTCTTGTTTATTCCGAATGTCAATGATTGTTGCTGTTGTACGATATTCAAGCTCGAAAGAAATCGCTTAATCACCAACCCGATATTAACGAATAACTCAATAATAGCGCTTACTCAACGCAAACATTCACCTTTGACGCTTATAAAGCGGAAGAAATATAGTTTTAAAGGCTAACAAGCCTTCGATGTCAGACGATAGCAATAAAATATGCTGCGCAGATTTTATTTTTCTACCTCGTTCATTATATTCTTCCCCTACTTTCTATCATCTTTCCCGTTTCCACGCCATCCCCCTAACCTACCAGGAAAAAAGGAAGGAAACCACGTACCTTGCAATATGCGACATTGCGCGTGACATATATCCGACGCACTGCTGAAATTGGGGAGCACGGATACGGGCTAGGTTGCCGCGGAGAAGACATCGCTTTCCAGGTGGCGTGGGATGTTTGAAATGAGCAAAGAGGAAATAAAACAGAGCAAAAGGGAAGGAGGTAGGAACCGAACGGGGTTGAATGTACACACCTTTTCCCGCAGTTGCGTACGGGGTGGAAGAATACTGCATAGAATGTAAGGGATGCGCGAATATATAATATCGTCGAAAGAGTCCCTGAAATATTGTAAATATTTCAAAAAGTACTGAATGTTTTTCGTTATAGCAATAATGTATCGAACTATTCTAAACTAGCGTATTAACATAGTTGGAAACGACGTACCTTGTTGAGATTCAGAAAAATACTTATTTAAAAAAATTATTTATTTTAAAATGAACGGCCTGCATATTTTTGACGCATAATCCTCTGAAGGATAAATTTAATAATATAGAACTTAATGAGTTTGCACAGTCTGCATCTGATCTTTGAATCTTCAATATTAAATAGGCTACTTATCTAAACTTTATTTTTTTTAAATTATTCTCTACTACGGTAAGGCTTTCGGATTCGGCGCGCTGCGTAACGTCGCCTCTTCTTCCTATTCATTGATTTGGCAGCATTTTGTTAAAAACAATTGACGTACCTGTAAACTAAAATGTCTGGATGTGCCATCTTATTGAAACTAAACTCTTCGGCCCGGAATAATCTGTTTTAAATTTGCAACAAACTGCTGAAGTGATTCATTTGAATTATACTCTAACTCGGTTAGAATATCCAGAGCCTTATCACTAGAGAGGAGAAAGGCTGATGAAATTATTGCCGTTTTTTGCAGAGACTAGACAGACTCGTGTTTTGTCGACTCTTGGGGACAGCAGCAGGCAAGACGAATCCACTCTCATGAGGCGAATAGGCGTCTCATGCCTTTGTCACCACCAATACCTATTTTTGGTCCGCTTGATCTGCGTATGTTTTTGAGATTCTCGCTGATTTTTTGGGAGTGAGCTTATACAAGATTGATTTATTGTGAACTGTGTAAGATGGGTTCGATTGAATAAATCATATACTTTCAATCGTCAAATCCGATCATCTCTAAAATTTCAGTCTTCGATTACTTATGAACAAAGCGTTGATAACTGAATAATTGTCATTTTTAAGTATCCAATAGATTTTAAAAGTGCTTATTTGTTGACTGCTCGATGGTGCAATGGTAGAAGGACCTACTCTTGACCGGAAACAGTACCTACGAATAACGGCAAAAGAAGGCATTTCTTGATTTGACTCAAAAAAAACTATCTGTACAGGAACCAATTTCAGGTGAACCTAGTTCGATATTAGATATGAAAGTAGCTTGAAAAGCTTGACTATTTATTCCAAGGTTACCAATGCGAAATTCAAAATTTTCATCGCCAAATAGAAATAAATCGCTCAAAAAAAACGTCTATTTCCCACCCACCCACGAACCTTACTTCATGTCTTGCTTCATCATTTACCGCATTAGGCGGTGTTTGCATACTCCATTACGTCTTGTACCGTCCCTTCCCACCCGATAAACCCTATTTTCGCGCCTCCCAAAATACAGTGACGTCCGCTCGTTAAGCTCAACAACTCGACAAGGCCACCTTCGATCGGCCATTTAATTAAACTTTCTATAGTATTGTTTTGTGCTGTTCCGGTTGTTTGCCGGGACGTTTTGCAGGGCGAGAAAGGAAGCGTGGGTGGGAAAAGGATGCAAATTACGAGCGATTGGAGAATTAACCATGGTTACAATCCCGACGATAGGTCATTCTCGGAAAACGGCTGGGTCGTAGTAGTTAATGTTTCGAATGAATCAGGCTAAATGTAAAATAAAGGTGTTTTTTTTTTTTTTTTTTTAGTAAAGATGCGAGACGTATGTATTTTTTGGGTTGAACGTGGTAGGAAGGATAAACTGAGGATTTAGGGAGGAATTTATTAGATGAAATAAAAAGCTAATCCTGTTTGTTTCTTATTGGCATATTGGGCCATATTGGCTTATTGGGGTTTATAAAATTGCATTTGTTTCACTATCATTTGTTGTTACTGTTTTTTTTTTTTTTTCCAAAGATTGTACCTAATTTTGTACGTACATGTAATTTCACCAGAACATAAATGTTTTTCTGGATTCACTTCTTACTTCTTTGTCAGCGTACTCGATTACCTTCAGTTTTTCTTTATCTCTTCGTTTGTGTTTTTTCTTCTGGTGTCTCCGATTTTACAATAAAATCCCTGAAGAGGCCCTAGAAATCGAATCTTTATCTCGTTCACCGCCAACTTGCTTTTATTTCATGCCAACCAGACCCTCTTATTTTCGCTTCGACCGCTCTCTGTTGGATAGCCGTCGATATATATTTTTTCTTCCGTGGAACGATGGAAAGGTACCCTTAACCCTCAATATATCGTGCATAGATATATATATATATATATATATGTAGGTGTATGTGAAGGAAGCCTGAGAAAGCGCTATTGAAGGATGGAAGTTGGAGAGCACAGAATCCCCGTATTAAATGAATCTTCTATATCGAATGCGATACGCGTTTCGAGGTATAGTGTTTTAAAGAGATAAGGTCGCATTGTATAGGAGGAGATTATGTATATCTAGGTAAAAGAAGTACAAAAAGAAAGAAGGGAGAGGATTGTAAGAAAAACCGATTCAATATAAGATTAAACTTTCGTATATCGAAGAGGTATGCGCGTCAGATTCCAGGGCTAACTTTTTGAAAATGGTCTTAAGTTTGCAAAGTGGAATGGCTTTTGCGCAGCGATATAAAGAATTCAAGCAAGGAATTTAACTACCGATATGAGGGTTGTCTGGAAAGTTTCGAGCCTAACATGGAAACGGGCACTTTCTCCTCAAGTAGCGTTAATAATTATTAACCTAACAGATTTCCAATCAATTACAGGGCTATATATACTGCTGCGTTCTGTAACCGTAAAAAAAGAAAAGAATAATAAATCTCATCCTAACTATTGATTTTTATTGGTATCGCCACGTTCGTGTTGAGACTTGAAACTTTTCGTACCACCCTCGTAAGTCGTAAGTAAGTAGAATTCCAACAATTTCCACTTAGCAATCATCGAATTGCAACTACTAATTTTCTAAATTCCTCAAAGCTCCTCCGTTTCAACTTCAATCGAAACCGTCACTGCAATAACCAGATAACGTTCGCATCCAAGACGATTTCCCGCGTTCCTCAAATCTGCACTTGTCAATACCTTCCGCTGCCAATATCGTTACGAATACCGCACGAACGGCCATCCTCCTCCGCCAAACGATAATTGATGCGTTCTCAAAATTGCAATTTTCCGCGATTTAGAACCCGCCCAGCTCGCTGGAGGCGTCCAACGACATCTCCACCTCTCGTAAAGGAGCGTTCGCGTTCCAGGAAAGGGCGTACATTTTAAGACGGTACTTGCTATGGGAATGAGGTTTATTGAGGAGGTGGTAGGCAGGACTATCCTCAAAGATATTCGTTTCGTTTCTAAGGTGGTAATGTCGTAGAAGAGTCGCTAGCTACCTAAGTTCGCTACGTCGGGTATAATTTAAATTTAGCGGAGTTAATGGCTTCCTTCTAGACTTAGCGGGAAGATCTATTTCTTTTATCTAGTGATAGTTAGATGGTGCGGGCGCTAGTCGGAAGTGGATTGTAAATTTTTACGGTTTTGTTCGCTCGCCGTCTTTGTTTAAGGGCGCAGCGGCGTCCCGGTGTAATAGAATTTTTTATTTAGTTCCGTCTATATAATTTAATTCTTTTAGGTATCGGGATACGAAGGAGATTCGTTCCGTGAAAATTGTAAAGGAAGATGAACTTTCTTGGTCCATTTTTTTTATTTTTTCTTCGTTCAAATAATTAGTATGAACATAGATCACTATCAATGTACCTATACGTTCATAGTTTTTTCAACATACAAATATTCAGGAAAAGAGAGATAGTGATATTTGTCATTAAGTCATATGGTTGATGGTCAATGGGAATCCAGACATCCTGGATACAGCTACAATGGTGCGGAGTGTGCCGATACATGTTGCTTGATTAACTTTGTTTTACTATATTATAACATTATAAGACACAAGAAGACGGTTAAGATGGAATTAATGCTTTCGATTTTAAGAAAATTATTAAGGATCCTATTATCACAAAATTCAAATAAACGTCCTGCTTACTGCATAGAGATAAGACAATAAATATTATTATCATTGTCAGGATGCGGACAGACAAAAGACCTAATCTATTTTTAAATTGCACAGAATATCAACAAAGGAAATCTTCATTTCAAAGATATAAAACAATACAGCAATCAGCAATCCTTGACGAGAGAATCTCTGGTTTCATTCTGTATATTCGTAAAGTTTCTTGCGTCGATTCAACCCGAAATATTTCAGGACGATGCCGACGCAAGGAGTAATACAATTCTTCTCGACTGTCACCTTTTATCTCGGTCTCGACGGGAGAGATTTCTTTAACCAGAAAGTATAGGATAGTAATTAATGAATCTTGTGTACTTGTCACTTCTTCTCCATTGAAAAGCCCCACACCGCGTAGGCGGCTTCTTCCAGCACTTCCATCCCCAGATATGTTTATAATTAGTCAACGTCTCGGAGGAGATTTTCCCGCGAGAAGTAGACAAAACGCGTAGACGATGGCCGAAAGAAGAAGGATTCGCGCGTAGTCGTTGTATCCCCTCTGTTCGCCGTTCTTTCCGTGTCGGAAGCGAGGAAAGGTGTAGGCGGTTCTCTTTTGGGGGGGGACGAGAAAGCGCGGATGTCACCGTTTTAAGGCCTCACGCCTGTCACGTTTACAGGAACCTCACCGAACAGATGGCCAGATTACGCGGACGTCTTGTCGCGCTATTATTTCGGATTTTCGAAGAGCTTTCTTTGGCGCGAGGACGTCTGTATCGAAAAAGACGACGTTCTTAGTGAGGAAAACGGTTTTTTCTTGCTGTCGTTTTAGAAGTGAGGCGAAATAATGAAGATGGGGTACCGAAGATGTCACGACAGATACTTTTTCTGCTGATGTTCCTGTCTTGTAGATCGTTTTTTTTTTCTTCCTCTTCTCGCTGGAAATTTGTCGATTATTTTAACGTCCCCTTTCTTTTCTAATAATGAAGGATTGTTTTCCGCTTACAGCGAAGTTCTCCGATAAAAAGCCTTTATTGCCATAAAACGACGTGTGTGAAATTGCTGATTTTTTTTTAATGAATTCCGAAGTTCCAACAAAAAAGCAATCAACTGACGTACATTATGTCATCCTATATGACAAAATTACAAATGTATGAAAGACAGACGTCAAGATTGCTGAATTCAAGATAAAGCACATAGGGCATAGCACATACTCAAGAGGACCGTTTCCCGAGAAATTTTTTTTTTTTGAAGCGCTTAGTTATGCAACACTGATTTCAGTTGGTAGCAATTGTTTTTTACTTTCCTTTTGTTGAATATTTCAGTTGATATTTCAGTAATATGTGCATTTTTGATACTAATAAACAATATTTTTAAAAAATTTGTTGGTAGAACAATTGTGGCTAGTATTATATTAATATAAAAAAGACAGGTATGGTACAAAAGAACAATACTTTTTCCTGAAAGTGGAGCGATATCTATTTCTATTAAAATATCATAGACACCTTTTTACAAAAAATATGCTTAGCTTTAGAAATGTTTAATTCATTGTGATCACTCTGGTATATAATATAATTAGCGAGGCTGCTTCATCCATTAAAACGGAATAAATTGTATTAGACAAAAGATTAAAAAAAAAAACAAAATTTCCCCATAAAATTGATTAAACCGCAGCGTAAAAATCAATCAAACACGATCAGTCGAAATAAACAAACCTCCCCCATGAACAACGGATTTCGCGTAAATTTATTCCGGGGTTATTATTGCCGCCATCGACAGCGGCGTTGAATAAAAAAAAAATATCCGCGCCTTTCTGAAAATTTGAAAGGAAAAAAGAAATTAGTTTTTTAAAAGGGAGCGTAGGTCCCCGCGTCATTTACATTAATTGGGATTCATATAATATCCAGCAGGCTTCGCGCGAGACGAGAAAATAAACAAATCACGGCGAAAGGCGACTGCTTTCAATTCAAACGCCGACACTGCGAACGGGCGGTGTTGGAAGCGGCGAGGGGGCTGCGGTAGTGGTGGTGAAAGAAGCAGTTAAATGTAAAACCTCACGCCCTGACGGAAAATGGTCTAAAAACGAGGTCGCTAGGCAGTGGCGTAGATGGAAAGTGGTTTAGCTTTATACAAAAGTTACTGTACGAGAAAAGACGGCGTTACTTGTCAAAGATGTTCTAGTAATATAATAGCGCATGCGTTGGAAAAAATCAGTTATATGAGATGCTTAATTGTTGTTTGTCAGTCGCGATACGCTTACGCAGCACAATACTGGCCACAGTGAAACTTTGACGAACGTGGTATTTAAACGTGACTGTTTCAGGTTTTTCAGGTTGGTTCAGGCGGTGGACACAAAAACTACAACCACTATCGATAACAGAGAGAGAAGTTCACTCAGTAGTACAGAAACAAAAGCATTGATGTTGAAAAATTCAAGAGGACGGGCGAATTTAGTGTTTATAATGATTTTTGATGAAACGTTGGTTTTACTCCTTCGTAATTGATAACGAGTGGGGCGTTTATAGGCACATCTAATTTATGCAAATTATTCTTTTTATACCTTTTGATGTCATTGGTAGCGGATATCTTGATAGACAAATTGTTGCTGCAAACAAAGTGAATAATATTGGCTCCCGCTACAATTACTCATCTTGTGCTTGCAAAAATTCAACGATCGCCAATAACTACGCCACTGTTCGCGAGATTCTCGCAAACATCTACAAGCGATCACCTCCCGTCGAGAAAGCAATAACCTTATGCAAACAGGCATCAACGGGGTCGCGACGTTTGAATAAAAGCATCTCTATCTGGTTACAGGACTTCGGGTTTCGGGAGGGTGAGAACTTGTCCGTGGAAGAGAGAAGGACACGGCGTCGAGAAGCGCCACGAACAGACGAACACCTTCGGCGAACGCGATATTCGATCCATTTGAATATTTATGACTGCACCGAATCTACGGCCGATGGACTCCCAACGAAAAGGTTGCGGCGGACGCTCGCGCTAGAGGTCGCAAAGGTCGCAATCCGCGCAGGTATCGCAGCCGCGTTTAATGCCGTTCATCATCGGCGCTCTCGCTGCAGGTAACTACATTGCCAACTGAATTAAATTAAGCGCCTTGTGAACCTTGGAGAGCTGAGCGAACGATAGATGCTATAAATGCGTTTAAGTAATCGTAATGGATGTAGTTTAAGTGGGAGGTAGGTCCATAGGACGGGTGATAATATAAGTAAAATAAATGGTGAGAATCTTCAACGACAAGTAAGTTAATGCGTCGAGTAAACTTGTTGGGCGCCCGCACATTTTCCTAAAATCTGGAATAAAATTATCGATCGCCATTATCATTTCGCGAAACACATCGAATTTTGAGCAGAATATGTCTTTAATTACGGCAACAACTGAAAATCTTGAAGCTCGAAGCATTATTTTTCTTGAAACGTTTTGCAAACCAAGCTGGGCTATTCGGGATCTTCCTCTTGTCGAAAAGTGCGATAAGATTTGCTGCGCAAAAGCCATCGCATCGTAAGCTGCAGCAATACAGCAAGGCCATGTATTCAGCTCCCGTTGCTTTTTAAAACATTTGACTTTCAGAGGCTTAATCTTTTCTATAGTTTGTTACGTCTACGACATGCGGATGATACGATAGGTCCCCCTAGCATGCGGTGCTTCGTTGCTAATAAGTTCCTGCAGTCCTCCTTTTACCGATCTAGTTTTATCAGTGCGCATACCGATGCACCTTTCCCAATTCAAACCGTTTTCGGTTATAATCTTGTCGAACATCTCAAATAAGCCTCGAGCCTTTGCGCTTACAACGATGCTTTTGCAGAACAGGAGGTTCTCAACTATAATATTATTATCCAGGAAGTGAACCCAGAATTCTCCTAACCGATAGGATAAGCTTCTTAAAAGAATTCGCGAAAATCTTCAACCATGTTAGCATGATTGAAGGATGCAGGTAGATTGACGATATTTCCGTTTTTTTTGAATTGTCGACTTGCTTATTTAATCTTTCGATTTTTCTACGACATTACGGATGCGCAAAGCGACACATTGAAACAAAGCGGGCGCTCCATCTTACGACTGTTTTTCTACTCAAATGTTTACTCTTAGAGTGTTATTTCGGAATTGAACTGGTTGCCGTATTTATACTAGCAGCACTTAGAGCTTTCGAGAAACTTTGACAATGCACCGTAGTATGCTAGTAGTAGCATTTGTAGGATGTTCTACAAACGAGGAGAACGATCTCGTTTAGATGTACTAAGAAGTCCCGGAGCGCTGTGACGCACACTTAGGGAACCCTTTTCGTAAATGCAAGATTGTAGAAGCGACTTATTTTAACCATTTCGTCGTAATACTTCAACAAATTTTTTATATATTTGTTGTCAATCCTTATCCGAAACAAAGCACATTCGTTCCGTATAGTCAAATCACTTTGGACGGATTCTCAACTTTTTCTTCTTTGTCTGACGGTGTCTCTAACCATCAACGAAGATCCCGGCGTCTATACCGATGCTTGGAAAAGGCCGTTGTCACCGTTAAAAGGGAGAAACGATAAAAGGAACTCCAAGAAGAAGTAAAAGGGAAAGACGAGGCCGCGTCTTGCTTAATTACAACGATAGACAGAGCGGCACGTTATCTCTTCCTGCGCTCATAAAACATTTTAGCTTTCAGAGACTCGGGTCGGCGCTATCTAGCCGGAGGGGTAGGTACACAAGTAAATTCCTCCCTCATCCCCAGACTCTGGCATCTGTTATTAGCGGAGAAGGCGCTGGAATAAAATTACTCGACGAGGAACATGTTTTTGGCGAAGTTGAGCAAGCGAAAAGCGAAGCAGGCGCTGGAAATATCGAAGCGAGTGCGTCTTATACGTCGGCTGACGGCACGATGTTCTCGTTACGTTTGAGTGTTGAGTGTCTACGTGCGCATATACATACATCAAAAGATCTCGCTGATTATATTTACGCGTATGAGGAGATTAGCTTGTAATCGTTTTCGTTCGGTCGGTAATACGATTAAAGTGTGGACGGAGAATTCAATTTAAATGACGGAAGCGTACGCGTGCTGTATGAATAACGGCATATATCTACAACTTTGGTCAATGGAACCTTAGTACCTTCGATATTTTTAAATTTTCTTTGAAATATATTTACAATTGGAGGCATCAAAGATATATTGTGTGGATTTGGAAATTTTCTGCTTGAAATTCTTAACTTAGGAATGTGAAAGAAACTATTAAGAGCTTTGCGAATTGGAAACTTTCACTTCCGTTTTCCTTTCGTTTCTTAGTTACAAGGACGCATTTGTTACTGATAAGTAAACAAACGAAACCCGATCTTCCCGATCTTGGACGGGTATTTTTCGTAGAACTGGTCTCGTTGAGGATCATACTTCGAGCTGTCGACAAGCAGCAGAGGTACGACACGATCTCACGCCAAATCGCAAATTCAACGGTCGAGTACAACTGACGTCAACCGTGGAAGTTGTCTAGAATCCTCCCACAAGCATCATAGAAAAAAAATAAGATGTCAAAAATTAAGATTTCTTCATTTTGTAGGAGCACACCTAAATTTTACTTGTAGATATAGATTATGTTGCGCTGATCGAGACAATTAGCTTAGCTCAGTTTCTCATTAACTGGCCATAGAGCAATAGAGTTGCTTATGTTAACATGTACGTAATTTTCGAGTTGTTTAATTACGTATACCGATGCTTGTTCTTGATCCGTGTAGAGATTCCGCAGGGCTGCGTCGATTTTCGTAATCAGCATTTCACCTCGCACAGTTCCTCCTCCGACAATGCATATTTTATACCACAGTTTCTACTTCGTTAATCACCTTATTCTCCGCGTAGATGTTCCGCAGAGCACCGTAATAAGATTCAGAAGCATTCTGTATAATAACGTTCGAATCCCGCCATTCGCGGATTAGGTAAGAAGGAAATCCGTACATGAAAGCGCACGAAGGAATCCGATGATTCTTGCAAGCATAATCAGAAACTACATCGTCCTGCTTACCCCTTCGCTCCAAGCTGAAAATCGCGTATGAGGTGGGAACCGAGCTCCAATTTCTACGGTCGTTTTCCGCGGATTGTTATATCGTTAAGTTTAATGGCGAAATCATGCAGCTATAGCGCTCGACTGCATCTCCACCGCTTGCTCTCGCGTCTTATACGCTTCGACGCGAATTATTGCATTGTCAAAACTCATTCAGGGATGCATAGATTCGCGTGTTCGCCTGAGAATGTTTAGAGTTCGTTATCTTGAGTGTTACTGATTAATGTATGCTGGCGCCGCTAAGTTTTGCGCGTGTGCTATTGTGTTTGGTGTACCGATGTTTGTATTTCGTCTAGGATGTTCGATAAGCAGTGTCAATTGGCGTTGGATGTTAATTGAAGATATTGTTGTATGCAGGATGAAAATGGAGAGGCTCCAAGAATGTTAAGAAAATCATTTTTCGCCTAGCTTTATAATTTTAGAAATGTTTAATGTGCAATTTATGTACTTCAGCAAGTACTTGCGAAACACGCATACGGCCAATTTATATTCTCAACATGTGGATTTCTAGTAATTACAATAGATCTAGTTTTGTTGCTGTTCTATCAAAAAACAGTAAATATGTGTTATGTGAATGTTACTTCTTTGGAAATTGAGCTAGAAATATTTACCTGAAACATGCGGAAAATAATTTTACAGCAAGCGGATAATATTGAGCGGCTGATGCGTTACGCTTAGAGACAGTCATTTTAATGTTAGAAAGAACATAAAGGGTACGTAAAAATTACCTTGACTGGAATTGCACTCTGTCTGAACGTAGTCCGGTTTCTTTTAGTTAAAAGAAGTAAATTTGCTCAGAAACTCTCCAATGTTGTTCGATGTCTTAAATTGCCCGAACCTTTTAATAGTTTGAAAAGATCCGGACGTCTTCTGCAGTTGCTGACGAATATTAGAAAATTTTTAAAAAAAAGAAAAAAGGTCCTTATCTGTTCAAATATTAACAATAATACGTGTTGCTACGTATTCTCTAAGTAAAAACGATCGAAATACTGACAAGTTCCTCACTAACATTATCAAACATTGCATATTGTACAATTAATAATAGCTAAATTATTATTCTTTGATTTCTTGTAAAATTATGCAATAATATAATTATAAAAGAAAAAAAGCGACAGGCGAGGAAATAACGCAATGCAATAAAAATGAAGTTAATAAACGCCAGCAGTCGCTTTCAATACCGCCGGTTCAGGACGAGGTACATACCTTGGTAACTCGAGACGAAAAGGAACGCGTTTTTATTTAATTATTAACTGATACATTTTTAAATAGTTTAGCTCCTGAGCTTTTTAGGTCGCGCCGTTCTCGAGCTGTGAGTTGTCATGCATCAAGAAATAAAAGAATTGGTTTAAAAAAATAACAAGTTTTATTACAAAAAAAAAAAAAATAAATATAAATGCTGTTGCAGCTACATGACAGCAACTATAAAACCTATAAAAATATGATGTATTACCGAGACAGGGGCCTAGAGAAAATTAAATTAAATAAAATAAATATTAATTTTATTATGCCACTAAAATTCATGATAATTTAAACGACTCAGAGCAACAAGTTTTGGACAAATAATGAATATAAAAATAAACAAAGAAAATATATATGCCACTTAGCGTCTCGCTAGAGGAAAACGGACGCCTTCTCGCGATGGTTACCAGCTTTTATAAATTCATTTAAACCACTATTTAGGTTGTGGTTAACGGTCTTAACCTTTACACACTATAACTCTGGCGCAATTCTACGTAATTTTCTATACCGTTCTTCCGTGGCTCTTCTGTTCTCGACGAAACGCCAATTATCTCCTCTTACTTTTTATTAGAGTTTTGGAGTGGTTGGGGTTCTATATACGACAGCTCATTACCCACGTACTGATTACAGGTCTTATTGTCTTGGCCGCAGGGAGAATACTTTTTTTATAATTCTGTGGTACTCGCAAACAGGTCAATATATTTCTCCGAGCTAATTTTTATCATACGAAGTAGTTAAAAATATACTGAACACATCCTGGAAATTAAATAAATGAAACCGACTCTATTTTACGAAAGTAAATAAATCTCGGTTAAAATAATATTTAAATTTGGATGTTCCACGGGAAGCACTAATGTATATTGACCTACGTTGCGACCAGAAATTGTCTGAATGGGGACAAGGGTTAATTTCGTGATGAGCAATGGAAAACGTCACGTTCGCATCCGGTTACAGAAAAGGGTATTTTTATATGTCCGTCATTCTATCAAACAATTTCATATTAAGTGCATTATTTTCTCCGCTAAAACGGTGCGAACGACGTTAAAATCGACGGATTGTAACAATGAAAATTACATAATCGCCGATTGCGGCACGGTAAATATTTTTGTTATTACCAAAACGTCTACAATTTCATCGAGATAAATTCTATTTAAAATGGATGCGTACGTATTAGGTATTTTTACGACGATGACGGTCCACGATAAGCACTTAACCTAATTGCGGTTTTTCCCACTCTAATGCTGCTTCATCACGGTTCGATTCCTCCATCGCCGACTGGCGATCCATTTTTGCATATCCCATCGTCGTTTACCGCTGCGGAACATAAAACGCGGAAACGACGCCGACTTCATCGTAAAAAGCGCGCGTTTTTGTAAGCGCTATCCCGTTGGGACCTTGCATATCCTTCACTCGCGCGTCAGGATGAGTTTCGAGCGATATAAAACTGTTTTTCCAATTTTCTAGGCGTATACGCCTTTCGAGAGGAAAAAATATATAACGCGTCTCTTTACTGTTTATGGGGTAAGTACTGTTCGCTTTAAATTCGGTTTGCTCTTTACCTTGTAAATGGAATAAGAAAAATTTCAATTAAATTTAGGTACATCTAAATACAATTTATAGTTACGCGTATGCAGAAATGCGGTGTTTTTAAAAAACGAATAAGTATTGTACTCATTTTATCAGACAGACAGGCGTCTCCTAGAGCACTAGAGGGCGCTAAGAAATGTCGAGGTTGTCATTATGGAATTTGCGGCGTTAACTGCGAGGCAACAGCGATAGAAGGCAGAGATAAAGGTACTCTCGCAACCGCGCTGATGACGCCGGGTAGGTCAGAAACATGTCCGCGTGTTAGTGTACTTCTTTCTTTCCTTTTGTCGCGTTCGCCGTGAATTAATTAACAAATTGGATTCTTAAAAGCGAATCAGCGTTTTTGAAGGTAAACATAGAGATGTTTTAATTTATAAAACTATGAGCCATCTTTATATATATATATACACTCCGCCAAAAAAGTATCGCATAATTTAGTTTTGAATCATAAAAGTATCGCATAATCTTTGTTTGTAGCATAAAGTTGTAAATATACTTTAATGCGCTCTAAGATATAATTTCTTTGATTGTTTAAATAAAATACAGGCCAAATAAAAACAAGAATTTTGGAAAGAAAAATGTCATAACAGTAGCTTTTAATACTGAGTATTGCCACCTCTGGCTCTTATGACCGCTCGCATACGGTTCGGCAGAGATTCGATTAACCTCCGTATATAAGCCTGATCCAAATTCTCCCACTCGTCACGGAGAGCATTTTCTAGTCCATGCAGGTCCGCTGGGGCAACATTTTGGGTTCATGTCCGGACTTACCGCAGGCCAATCTAAAACTGGAATACCAACATCGTTAAGGTATTCCTGGACGATTATTGCAGCATGCGGTCGTGCATTATCGTGCATTAACATGAATTCGTTTCCTATAATTGGCGCATATGGTACTACATGTCCTTCTAAAATGTCCGTTATATACCTGTGGGCAGTCAGTGTACCTCTGTCTACTGGTACTAACTCTGTACGACCTGTTAAACAGATGCCTCCCCAAACCATAATAGAGCCGCCAGCGAAATTAGGTCCAGGTCTGATATTACACTGCGAATAGCGCTCACCGTCTCGTCTGTACACTAAGATACGCGTATCTGAGATGTAAAGACCAAATCTTGACTCATCTGTGAACAGTATATTGGCCCAGTCATTAATGTTCCAATTTACATGTTCTCTGGCAAACCTTAAGCGAGCCACTCGGTGGTTCCTAGTGAGACGAGGGGCTGTTACAGCTACTCTAGCTCTTAATCCACTCTGTCGTAACCTATTCCGAATAGTTTGAGTACCGCACGAGTATTTCTGACTCTAGCTAAGTCGTTCTGCAATTGTCTCGCAGTTACATGTCTTCGACGTAATGCTTGTAGTAGTAAATAGCGGTCATCTCGGCGAGTAGAACATCTTGGACGACCTGGTACAGGTCTTCTACTGTAATCGCCTGTTTCCCTATATCTGGCTACGGCTCTAGAAACACTTGACTGATTGATGTTCATCAAATTAGCAACGTATGCTTGAGATCGTCCATCTTCGATTAAAGCAACTATAGCAGCCACTTGTTCTGAAGTTAAATTGCTCATTTTAGTTTTAAAAGCGTTGGTACAGAACTCTGACTTCGCACTTTAAAATTTGTCCGTATAGGAAGACTTTCAATAAACAACTGAACAAACCTTACACATATGCATTTTTCTAAATGTGTTCTTTTAGAAAAAAAAGTAAAAAAGCTATGTTCCATGATTTTGTTAGTGTTTTTATAGTTCACATACACGAGGCAAACTTTTTGTGAACGTATAAAAATATCTTGGTTTATAAATGTCCTTTCTTAGTTTATGCGATACTTTTTTGGCGGAGTGTATATATATATATATATATATATATATATATATATATAAAACAGGACTGGTTTTGAACGTATGTCAAAGATTAAAGAAGAATTCTATTATTTAAGGTTTAATGTACCGACGAAAAATAAATTTTTCGTGATTGCAACGAATTATTCACCACAGAAAAAGAGATTTCGGCAGCAGACGAGAAGATGTAACGATCCATTTTCCCGGTATCGATAAAATTTCGAATAAAACGCCATAACAAGCTGAACACGTAGGGCTCGCTCGTAATTAAAACATGCGAAATTGTGTATACGAGAGGAATTATATCCAGAAAAATGGGAGAAAAAACACGTTGTTTGCCCGTATTAACAACACGCCGTGCTACACGTACACTGACGCGTACTTCTATATCGCTATGCGATATCGAATACGGTTGGATATTTCGATACCGTTGAAAACGATCTTCAAATACTTACACAAATATACGGGAAAAAGTAAATACGCGAGACAAACATGTATAAACTCTATTGTTTTTATTTCTTTTTGCAAGCATTCTACGTATGCGCGCGTGTAATTCAAAACAACTTTGGATTTCCAGAAAGGGAAAACGCGCACTTTGGTAATTCTATGCTCTGCAGTTTTAAAGATTTGCCTTGCTGAATAATTTGCACTTGCGGTTCGAATTATCCTTTCAGTGTTAACCCGTTTACTTGAAACGCCATGGTACGTTTAAAGTAAAAGGAAAAGGATTTAAAACATCACGATTTAAAATGTTGTCGACATCCTTCCACCAAACTCTAAATGAATTCAGATACTTTGCAAATTAAATCGAGAAGGAAGAGTATTCAACCAACGCTTCTACAATAAATAATAATAAAACTTGGGTGGTTTGTAAACATTATAGGACTATGTAAAATATCGGTTTCCTTTTCCGCTGAGAAATGGCCACTTATTTTCTATTGGATGTTTGTAAAAATTATCCATATCCGCGGTGGTCAATAACGCTATGTTGCTCTTGGTTACCGGGTTGGATCGCTATCATGCAATATATTCGGAGCTTCTGTTATGGGTAGAGGCGACAAAGGCAGGTGGAATTATTCCTTTTTTGCAGAGACTAGATAGACTCGTGTCTATTCATCTAATGAGAATGAATTCATGTTTCCCACGAGTTTGTCTAGTCTCTGCAAAAAAGTAATAATTCCATCCGCCTTTGTCCTTTCTATTTACGCGTCAGTGGAATGGAAAATTATCGATATTGCCCTACCTACAAATTGTCCAAATAACATTCTAACCTTACTTGGAACATAGCGACTTCTTCCATCCACACAACATTTCGTCGAACGACCGAAAGGGTTGTCGGTGATGATTTTTCAGCTTTCACATCGAATTCTTATTCTTATCCAAAGTTCCCATACCATATGGCAGAAGCTGCAACAACGACGCAGTTTCAACCCGGAAACCGAGCGTTTGTAAAAAGCAGCCATATCCTCAGTAATTAACCTAACCGTTATCTAGCGTTAAACGGTCCATATTTCGCAAAGATATTAAAGGGGGTCACTTAACTACCTCATAACCATCATTGAAGCCGTATACAAATCCCATAAAACCCATTTATAATAATGAGGCTCACTGTCCCTGTACTTCCGTCCAACTTCAAGCTAGGCCGTTCGTACAATAAGTAAGTTTATTATAAAACATATAGAAATACGTTTTAACATCCTGTATAGATCTTATTTTTCAAGCTGTGTAGTACCACCTATGCTATTGATTACTTTGCAAGTAAGCTCGAAAGCGTAAAATGTTGATATTTTTCATAGATCTTTCGAATTTGAGATGGAAACAATTAGGAACGACAAATAAATAAAATAACAGAATCCAAACAAAAAATCCTCTTTCGGAAAACAAGTAAGAATTCTTAAAACGACTAAAAAAACATAAATTTGTCTTAATAACATTGTATGTAAAAGCAAATTGTAAATAAATGGAATATTAAAAAAAGCAATAACTAATAAATAATCTAAACAAAGCGAAAAGGCTTTGAAGCAACGAAAAAAGACAAATTCTTGATAAATTAAAATAAATAAAAAATAATATTGTAAAAATAAGAAGTAGTATTGCATACAAAAAAAAAATTAAATAAATGAAATATTAAAGAAAAACAATAAATAAATAAATAAATATTCTAAACAAATAATGTAATAATAGCAATGATAAACCGAACTGAAAATAGAAAAGATATTCCAAATATAAAAAAAATAAAACAATTTTTGTTATTAGAAATGACAAAAATTGTTATGTTATCCAATATTTCGTATTGTTTTCGCAATAAGCTTTGCCACATAACAAACATCAAAAGCTTTATAAGCTAAAGATTCATATCTCCGAACGTTGTGCATGTCCGGAAAGCTTTTTAGCATCAAAGAGCATGGAATTTTTTTATTGGGTTCAATTCTGGCAACTTACTTGGTCAAGGAGTCAGTACAACTTCGGCGTTTCTCAATTTGTCTCAATTGTCTTGATAGTCCTTTTATGGAGATTATATCGCCACAAGGGAGAAATACTCCGAAATATTTCTGTACTCTTCTCCAGATGGTTGTCCTGTTAGTCAACAATTTCCTAGAGACCAGGAGTAGATATCCGTTCCTAGAAGTCGCAACTGATTCTATCGCTTCTAATGGTCTGGATGTCATGGGTCTCGTAACTTGCGTTGTTAGGTCGTCATAGCAATTTTGGCGAAGATGTGGAGAAGGCTTCCTCTCTTTGCGAAACACATTGATATGAAGAACAATTATTCCTTTTTACAAACGAACGGATAATAATTAGAGCGAGGAAGCTCCGTGCAGGTTGCTAGCGAGTGTTCTTTAGCCAAGCGTACGCAGTAGCGTGGATAATTTGAAAGTTTTTCGATATGTTTTGGCGAAGATGGGTCGAGATGATGCGGTTCAAACCCGGAACACGTTTCGTTTCAACCAAATGCAAAGACTTTAAATATTTTGGGATATTCATCCTGTCATATTAAACGTACTATTCTAAAGAAAATTAATATACCGCATCAGCAATAATCATAATAGGAGAATGGCACCGACATAATGAAAGTTGGGGGAAAATCTACATACGTAACTGAAATATTTAAACTGAAACTCGAGGAGATATAAACAAATAATGCAAGAACTCCAGAGATAAGAAATTTCCAAGTAATTTACAATTACATTTATCTATGTATCTTCGTTACCCGGGACTTCGAAAACACCCGAAGTCTCTAGACTCTATGACGTGACCAGCAGAGGAGACGTTACTTACTCTGTCCATTGTACATCTACAATTTTTCTCGTGTTATTTTGCATTTATACGAGAAAGAGTTTAGCGCTCGCATAAAGAAGGGAGGGGGGTGTCGGCATGGGGGTTCCCGCTTAGATAACGGGATTATTACGGCCTCGGTTCAACGCGCAAATTGCCCGGAAGCTCGAGCTGATATACCGACATCGTAAATATGCCGGTTATTGTTGAGGACCGCTTTTATTATAGGTTTTACGGCGGCTTTATTAAATACGTGAGCATTTAGAAAGATAATCGGAGGTGTGGAACGTTCGAAATGATCGCAACGTTTTGTAATATCGGAAACAATAGATATTCGATCTATGTCGGGCAGCACACCATACACCGGGGTGATCTGAAAAGCTTGTAGAATTAAATTATCGAAAAGGCTAAGAAGCTAAAGAGCTAAAAAGGCTAAGGAGCTATATGTCCCTGTTTTTGTACAATAATCGATCTTATTTTATTAAAGTTAAATAGGAACGCTTACAGTAATTTCTATTAGTTTTGATGGCTTTAGCAACATCGTAAATTTGTCGCTCTTCGCGCTCTAACTGTTGTTTTCACTCAGGCGTGTGATGCAACGCATTATTTAAATCTATGCGTATATCGACGTGAAATTCGTACAACATTTGCGTGTTTTCAAACCGCCAAACGTATTATTTAACCACCACCGGCGAGCTTTGTTACGTTCCGCAATTCTATCCGATAAATTATCGGGCGTCGATCGACGTGCTAGCCGTTGACAGACGTTCCCAGTAATACATGGCCTCGGTTTGTCTCTGTCCACAATTCCTATACATTATCCGCGCAAATACACGTTACGTAACGCTTCCACAGTATGCAGTACACGCACATACGTATTTACAGCTTGTTTATGGTGTACTTACTATGATTATAAGGTACCGGTGTACGTACGGTGATGTAACACCCCGCATCTAAGTAACACCCTTCTCGTATGTATACGCTGGAACTTTGACGTTGATGGAACTGAACGTGTTAGCTTTGTATCGATTCCACCGCCTTCGTTGACTAATTACGCTAAAACGCTAAAGGGAGTTGTGCAATTGTTCAAGAAGGAAAATAGACTTGGGCAATATCAATTTGTATGATAAACAGTCTTATGGAAATGGCGATAAGAGTAGGCGATGTCTCTTTAAATACTTTGGAAAAAAATTTACAATAAGAATTGCAAGTCATTTATTTAATCTAATAAAACATGCATTGTTCTAATAAAAATTATAGTTGAATTTATTACAAGAATTTGTTTGTGGTGACGGCCCATCGGGGTGTACAATTTTCTAAATTAGAGCTACAAGGAACATTGTTGAAAACAAGCGACAATTGTAATTAAACTGATTAAGACGCAACTTTTTCAACTGCAAATCGAACTACAAGTTTTATCATCAACTCGCCAAGAACTGCCAATAACAAAAACAAAAGAATACTTAGAGAAATGTAAATCCTTGTTGGCGTAATGTAAAGTTTCGAGTGTGAAGAAATTTACGTTGTTCAACGAACTGTGATGGAATTTCATCTTTTAAGAATTTCGAATGAAATACATGCAAAATGTATATCAATAACGTCTTGTATTCAGGGTAAGCATATGAACAATCAAAAGCAAATCTCACGAGGATACTCCTATTTTTGAAATTTCGCGGAATCTTGTTCGGAATTCTGCCGTATGTCGTTTCCGTAGTGATGTTCTCCGATTCGTGTCCTAGCTAATGAAATTTTGCCATGGCGACGGTACAATGCCGTATGCGTGCATCGTCTTGCACGAACAGAATCCTTTTCTTCGTAAATTATGTTTTTCTCTCGCATCATCCAATGAGTTGGCAAAGTACTCGCTATTAATCGTTTTATCCTTTTCACGATAATCAACGTGGATATGTCGCGTAAATCCCATCTGTTCTCCCTTCCTTTGCGTCAGATCGTCCGCGAGAACTCCATTGCTTAGAATGTCCTTTGGTCTCTGGTGCACTGGTGATTCTGGTGACATCGCAAAACGTTCAATTCTCAATTGTGAGCAATCGCGGTATCCATCTTGCGGAAAGCTTCCTTGCATTCAAATGAGCTGTTAAAATTCAGATGCCAATTCATTCAGTGTCATATTGTAAATTTCTTCGGCGACTTCATTTGGACGATCAGAAGGTTCTTCAAAAATGATCAAAAATGATCGAACGGCCGCGTTTAAGTTCACCTGTCTACTACTTTGTAGAGGTAGCGAAGGTGTAGTCTCCACAAACTGGATTGAATTCCGCTCATACCTCATCGTTCAATAATTATTCACTGCCGTATATTCGATTTTTTTTGTTGTTGTTAAATCACAAGAATTGTTCAATTTATTGGACGTTATTTATAAACTTATTGACATATTTGTCTCAAAACTTGACTGGACATTCGTTGTAGGTTACTTTCACGAAGAATAGTTATCTCAAAGCAATACCGGGTAGATAATTATGGAACTTTCCTCGTGGACTCTCTAATACTTATAAACCCTATTTTTGACAAAATTGTTATTTCCGGACATAAGTAACTTTGAATATTGTGTTTATATTCCTTACAAACACAAGACAAGCATTAATAGATATGTACATAAAGACCTGTATATTGTAGACCTAAATCTGGACCAACAATAACTGAGAGAGGTAATCATCGTTTGAAATTTACCAAAAATTTACCCCGATGAAACTTCCTCATATGTTCCTAAAACGTCTTCGTACCATCGACTGCTTATGCCAAGGCAATGGGCAATGAAAGAGCCAAAGTCAAAATTAAGATCTGGGATTTTGGCGTTGCGCAGGGGGTTTGTTGAGAGTAGCGAGGAGAACGAGACAGAGGATCATCGCCGTCTACTCAAACTCCTTGTCGTTATTGTTTAGCTTAGAAAATGACGAGTTGGTAGTAATAATACTAATAGGCCGATGACTGTAGAAGCGTGTACGTCTGTATATGATCGTCGATTTGCTGACAACGAGCTTTCCAAAAGGCCTGTTTCGGGTGGAAGTTTTTAAATGAAGTTCCCTCTGTGCGGATATTCAAGAATTATGTTCTTAGCCAAAGATTAAGAAAACAATAAGCTATCGAATAAGAATTCTTTTATTTAAGAATCGAATAAGTTCTAAGGACTCTTAAAAAAGAAAATGTATGTATAATGAATTCAAAAGAAAATATAAAAGAAGAAATGAATACGCAAACCATAAAAGTAATTTTAGCCAAGAAGAAACAACTGTTAAAAAAAATAATGAAGCACTAGAGGATGCACTAGACAGAAATTTAATTCTGGATAAATTATTTGAAACAGTTCATCGTCAGGATACTAATACGTCTTCAAGAGAAATTGGTGAAATCCGTAGAGACATGGGGCTCTTTGCCAACCAAAATGCAAATGATCCCAGTAATGAAAATGAGGATCCTATGTTCTTGGTGGATATTACCGACAAGCAGAAAGATAACGAAACGAAATTATCGAATAGTTAAATGGAAGAAGATACACAAGGTAATACTTTGTATAATCCACCTGAGAACCTTGAACCCACATGTTCCTCGATTAAAGAGTAATACCCAGACTGAAACCAGCAATATACGTCATCCTTCTCGTTTGAGGAATTCTCCCTGTACAAGAGGTAAATTCGACGATTATCTTCAGGTTTACTACATACAACAAGGACACACAAAATTATTGGTTGAGTTAAGAAGCAAGAACAAAAAATGCATTAAATGCGAGAACCAAAAGAAGAACATTATTTATAATGGACGGTTAATTAACGTGTACGCAAGAAGAAATTGCATTAAAGAGAAAAAAACAATCAATTCAACTTTCTCAAAAATTTATTCTGTTTGTTTGTTGTTGGGTTGTCTACCAACTCGAACAAATTCAATGTATCGTTGAAATATAAAGCAGAGTTAAAGTTAAGTTATTACCTACAATAATCAGCTCCGATTGTACACGACAATTAAATTTATTCCGGCTTCGAGTATATGTACAAACAGAAATAGGACCTTAGTCCCTAGTCAATTGATCGTTCGCCAATATCGCTTGGTAACATGGAACTGTAGTATTAGTAAATAGATAATGGCGTTCAATATAACAAATACAACATGTGCCGTGAGGACTTCTTATTTCAAGATTTAAGAGTGCGAACATTATATTATTCGAAAGAGAATGCGTTGTTAGCGTTAGCATCTATCATCGATCAGATACGTGTAATCGATGACGATCTATCATCGATGATCATACATCATCGATTGAAAATCTCTCTCTAGTTCTATCTAGTCTAATCTAGTTCCATAGCGTCGTGTCGTTCTCGGTAAAAGGAATCTTTTGCAATACAAAGAGCGTGGATGTACCGCCAATCAAAGAATTTTACAATCTTCCAGAGAAAAAAAAACAAACTATCGAAAAGATAGGAATACCGTCTACCTATGTTCTTGCTTCGAACCCAATAACTTCCCTTTCTCCGCACACATTCGGAAAGTTATTGCGTATGAATTCGCTCTTCGCGTAGAAAGAGACTGCAGACGACAGGCTACAATTCGCAGGTTCTAGGTTTCGCGAGGGCGAAAACCTGCCCGCCGCTGAACGTGACAAACAAACGTCTAAGATGGTGTGTGTTCGGCGACGACAATGCTGGAGCACGTTTCAAAAATTAAATCTCCGTCGAAGCTGTATGTATATTCCTGGAATGTATGTAGCTGTCCTATTTTACATATGTTAGTACGTAGAAATGGTTACAGATGCATCCATTATTCGAACAAGCGAATCGTTGGAATCGTTGCAATAACGTTGTGTAACATAAAAGAGAGCAGCTATAAAATATTTTATTCTTTTTCTGTTTTTGTCGGGATCATTCTCGAATTAAATTAAAGGTTTAAATTTATTTAATAGTTATTTTTTAGAAGAAATACTTGAGCAGGTCTTATCTGAATAGGTCTTTTAATCGTCTAAATGGTATCATTAAAATGTTAATACCACACATAAGATTTTCGAAAGAGGTCTTTTAAAGAGTGAAAAACTCTTTATTAATATTAATAAAACATTTTATTAATAGCAAAAATCAAAGATAAATGCTATTAGTTATAAGCTTTACTTCTAACAGAAAGCTTAGCAAAATAATCAGTTTTATACACCGTCATATAGCAAATCCTCGTTATTCCTAAAAAAAATGTCGAGAGTTAACTAAATAAGCAACACTTTTGTTGGGTGCGTTGATCAAACCAAAACTTAGCAGTACGCAGTTTGTTTAATACGAAATATCTAGATAGAAATGTCAGCCAATCCACGGTGAGTAAAATCGAAAGAAAATTTAAAGAAAGTGGGCGTGTTATGCAACCATAGTCCTCTCCTCTCCTCTCGTTTCTTCTCTCTACTCTCTACTCTCCTTTCGTTAAATTCTCTTTTTGGATGAAACCCGTTTTATTTAGGTGGAATAGTAAATCAACAAAATTGTAGGTACTGGAATAGAAGTAATCCTCATTGGACATAGTGGACAGGTATAGCTGACAATAAAACCATTGGTCCTTTCTTCTTCGACGAAACTCTCACGAAGCAGATATATCTGGATTTTTGAGAGATGTACCCTGAAATTATGAACATCTGTTGATGGAAACTCTCAAAAACGCAAGCTAAAGAACGGTACCGCCCGATATTTTTTCCGCTGCCAGATGCGTAGCTATGAAATAAGTTTTTCCGGTCGATACAGACATGCAATGGATGAAATACAAACATCATCCCTTCAACTTTTCAGTTTCAAAATTTTATGTCGAAAATATAGAAGATAGTTGTTTCATTTTACATTGACGTGAACGATTCGAGCCAAGTCAGATCATCACTCGAGAGACACATTTAGTTTGCTAAATTTCATCTGTCTATCGATCTGTTTGCAGCCTTCCAGCATCCGGTAATAAAATGGAACTTTGAAACTCTCATTACGCGAATTTTCAGCAATCCATTCCACTTTCCTGGACGATATTCCTCCGCTACCGGTTCCCGCTAGGGACATGACACAATATACGACCGAACGGCGAAATTGGAATCGCCATTTGCAAGAGAGTGCACCAAATGTGCGGAGATTAGACGAGAATTGTCGTTGGACAATGTGTAAAGATTCCTTCCATTTTTGTGAACGTTTAATAATAATTCAATTCATAAATAATTCAATGTTAATAGTCGAGGAAATACAAAATGGTTATAAAAAATATGTAATCCATAGAACCATGTCTTTTGGGATACATTTTTTTTATGTTTGCTACAACAACAGATGATGGTGAATTAAATAAAGGTTGACATTTCAAATTAAGTTAAGAAGTTTGACGATTAAAAATTTATTTGCGGAACAATGCACATGTAACAGTTTCTTCTGTTTTTTTGAGACAAACGATAGTTTATAGGCATCAACGTTGAATACATTTTCAATATCAATTGGCCAAAGAGGGTTTCTGTCCTGTTGCCATAATAAGAGACCTATTTTATCGAATCTAGGAGCATGATAGTTGAAAAATTATCAAGGCCATTTTCCCTTTCGAATGACGCTCTTGGTCACATGAAATGACCATCCATTAACCAATTATTTCCCACAATAACCTATTTCACCCTTCCGTCGGGAATGGAATCTTATTATTAATGGCCCGCGAGGACCACAGACGCATACATCAATGACGTAGACAATCCTGTCGAAATGTCAGGAAGGTCTCTGTTTAGATGAAGTTGGCCAACTTCGTCCTTAACTGATTAATTATAAAACTAATTAATTAATGGACTCTCCGACGATGAAAGGAATTCACCACTGGGGTGTCGTGCTGTCAACGTAAGATGCGAAGTCGTTGCATTCAACGACCGCACGTGTATTCGAGCAACGCGATTAGAGAGGTAATAACTAAAAGGAAGACCGCTTGTTACCGATACATTTGAAGGAAATGTTCGGTTAATCTTTGAATTTTATCGCTTATATCAATAGGTAAAAAAGATCAATTGAAAAAAATTGTTGAATGAATATCCGGCGTGTAATAAAGCCATTTTGCCTCGCCGTAAGAGAGAAGAAAAGATTTCCCGGTACACAAAATAGAATTCTCAACGTTTTCCAATTGCGCCGTATGCCGCGTTCCCAATTTATCGAATCCGAAAACAAGAGCCGGAATTGGAGAAGAGAGAAAGTCCGAAATGAAAATTAATGACACGCGTATGTTTTTAATTAAGATCCAAACAGCGCGCATTCTTCCTTTGTTTCGACGCGTTTTGTTTTTTCCAGCCTTGCAAGCGCAAATGGTAGACCAACCAACGTTGCGTTTGACCCGATACAATTGGCAATCGACGATAGACGGCTCTATTGAAAAGGGGGACGATTTCGCGTTTGTTGCTGGACGCGATTTGATTCGTTCGTATGTAGATGGCGAGCTTGTTTTATTTTTTTGCACAAACGAAAACAACAGAACGAAAGAATGTACGTTTAAAACGGGAAGTATTTCCGATTGATGTAATGAAGTTAGTCGAGGAAAATTAGTTTTCCTTTTAGCACGATTTTGCTACGCAGCTTCTCACACCACGATCTCATTTTCCCAAGCCCTAGCGGCGTTTGCACGTAACGTAGCTGATGAGGTCAAATTTTCAACAGGCCTTGGAAATTAATGCTATTTCAGCTTACCTAAGAGGTGAAAGTTATTTTCGGTTGGAATGGGTTTGCTTGCGTTCTCCAGTTTTGCACGGGTAAATTTAATATTTAAATTTCACCCTTTCCCCCGCTAACGGAGAGTAAACTACGGAGTAAACTTTTTGTTGAATACACCAGCGAATGTAAGTTTAATTCGAAAACGTACAAGTTCCGAATTGCTTTTTAGTAGGATGCTGTGAAGATGTTATGTTGGGTGGTTTGTTATACCGACGCATCTTTCAAACGCATTTATTGTCTGCTTCCTTACAAACGATTGAGTTGAAAATCTCTACGATGAACCAATGGAAATTCATGCTAAGTTTCGGTGGTCCAGTGATAAAGGAGCCTGCGCCTGCCTGGGCAGAGTTAGCAGCTAATGAAAAGCTCTAAAAGGCTTATGTATTCCGTTCGGTTGTCACCACCAAAAAGGTTAAAATAGATTAACTCTGCGATTTCAACCAATTGCAAGATGCAACAGTCATTTAATAAGATCCTACGGCGAAGTCTTTCCTTGGACCGATGTTTGAAGCGATATCGAATGAGACCTCCTATAAATCCTAAAAGGTTTAAATTCAAAGTATAAAAAAAAGGGAATATTCTCTGTCCTGCGACGATCTCTAATACCACCTCAGACTTTTTAATCCGCGAAGTCATCTACACGAAATCTCGGCGAGTCGCCGGAAAGTTCTCCCCAGAAAAACCCGTGTAGTAGCTTGAATTTTAACTCCTTAATTAAAAAGTTTGAACGGTACAGAGAAGTGGAGGGGGGCGGGGTGGCAAGTTTAGCGTTGGGGAAGAGGCGGTAAATTATTAATAAATTGGGAAGGAAATATTTCACGTAGAATTATCGCTTCTTGGTGATCTCGGCTCTCTGGGGGATCTCCTTTTTTGGGGTAGGTAGAATAAACAATAACGTCGTGATACTTCTGGCCGTCTTAAGAGCTCCTGGAAAAATACACAGGGTGTTCCATTGAAATTGTAATAGCAAGTCTAGTTGAAACATAGTATTCATTCAATTTAGAAAACCAAGAATTTTTGTTCCTTGAAAACTTTTTCTTTAAGGAAAGGAATTACCTCAGTCTTTACCGAAGGCTACTATATGGACACGCTGTATAATCAGAAATTAACAACTGGATTAGGTATTTTGAAGAAGCGGCAGTTAACCAATAAATATCAATAATTCACGGCTTACATCACTATACGTTGTACTAACTTGCCTTTCCATTTTTAGTTGTCTTCTTAACGCACGAAACTTGCTCTAAAAGCGATACCTTGGCTGAGGTTGTTAGAGAAACGATATTCTCATTCATGAAATATATCTTGATCATCATAAATTGTGGTAGGTTAAAGGTATAACGCGTATATACACGCGTACATAACTTCAAATTAAGATCCATTCCTGTACTACGTCGTATACGGACAAATCTAGAAAGCTACTTGCGTTAGGGCGCCTATTTTGTCACCCATTCATATAAATTTAATGGTACGGGGACGACATTACGGCGTATCAGGCGCGCGTGACTACGGTATAAATAAATCACCTAATACGCACTTAGGCTCGTTATTGCTAACAATGTGTTTCACCTTTAAGGAATTTCGTTACAAACGTGTTATTTACGTAATTAATAATAATAATTATTAGTTTAATCCATTGGGACTTGCAATAGGATGTCTCAATCTTTCACAATTGGGTACTAGGAGTCGCTATTGAGATTTGGGCGTTCATGGTTTTCTAGCAAATAACATCCTTTTCATTCCTTGAATATAAGAAAAGAAAACATATATTAGTTAATAGGTCTCTCGTGCTTCACCTACCCAGGTTGTAGATATTTGAATAGTAAAGGAAGTTCCCCTTAGTTTTATTTAAGATAATTCAACAACATTCAATGGTCAAAAATTAATTTACAAAATACAGAACAACTACGAGCGTTCCCTCGAACACAATAACTACGTGTTTACAGGCCCGTATCTATATCTACATGTGTTGCACGTGTAAATAACTACATCAGCGACCCCTTCACAAACCCGTAGCAGTAATAACATCATCGCCCCGTCTGTATCTTTTACATCTACCCACTCTCCAACAGGATAAACACAAACATATCTTCTCAGTCTCCGAGTCGCGCGATCCATCCAGCCCAGCGTTTCAGGAATTAACTCAATATCTCGTCCGTAGCTTCGGCATGCTGTTGCGTCCCTTTCGCCCCAACATATCCCCAACTCCGACAATCTCCGCGATTACTACACAATTCCGCTTACTGACTCGATTTTCGATCCGCGCCATCTAGCGACTACTAACCCACTTTCTTCTCGGATACGATGCTTTCTAGTTTGCCGAGGGGGGGTGGGGATCGAAAGCTCGGCACCACGAAGAATTATTGCTTCAAAGGGGATCGGAGATCTTTCGCGGTACGCCTCGATATTAATCAATCTCCTCGGTCCCGGAAAATGAACGTGGAAAGTAGGAAGAAGGGTTCAGGACGGGCGGAGGAACCATCGGGGGAGGAACCGGAGGCCTGTTACTGCTAGATGATGATGGTTTTAGCTTCGGCTAGCGTTTGGGAGCTCGATTTCCGCACGGGGAACTTCGCGAGGCGGTCGGAATTGCGCTCGAGGAATAGGAAGGGGCCGCCGTCGATTCGGAAGCTTTTCGGCGCAGGTGTTTCTGGTATGCTCGGAGAAAAAGGGTTGAAACGTTGCTCCGATGGAATCCTATTCTTAATTGGAAATGTTTCTCAGCGTTTCGGAAAGTTTTCATCGACTGATGCTTACAACTTTAGAGATGATGCAAGCGCATCTTTCAAAAAATCCAGATGTGGCTGTTGAATGAAAGCTTCCTCGCAGAAAAAAGGACCAATGGTTTCACTGTAAGCTATCTAGTAAAGATTCTCTCTATTTCAATACTTGTAATTTTGTTGATTTAATGTTTGATTTAAGTAAAAAGTAAATAATTTAACGATTACGGTTGTGTAAGTCATGTATTCTTATCATCATCAAGTTCTTATAGTAGTTGCATTGTGTTGTAAAGTTTACATCTTCACTTACTTTCTTATGGTGCTCTGTATTTTAAGTGCGCTTGACATGCTAAGTTTTTTTTGTCTTTCCTCTTGATTTTACGCATTATGGATTTTAATGATTGCATTTACACGATTAAAAGATAAGAAAAAGAAAAGAATTTATCGATGACACTATTACTTGGAAATTTGAAGTTGGAAGATATAACATTTATTCTTAGAAAACAAACAATCGTGCGGGCAATAAACCTAAACAAATTTAGACTTTTAATCAAATCTGAGATAACCACAGTAAAGATAAAAAGACAATAAAATATTTTATAACTGCTCCCTTTTATATTACATAATATTGCATCGATTCCAATTCCGCTTGTTCGAATAAAACACGCATCTGCAACCATTCTACGTACTAACACATGTAAAATAGGGCAGTTGCATGCACGCTGCGAATATACAGCTTCGACGAAGATTTAATTTTTGAAACGTGCTCCAGCATTCGAAACATCTTGTCGTCGCCGAACATACAAGCCCGGTCTACCATTTTACGGATTTGTTTGTCACGTCGCATTACTGTTCGGTGGCGGGCAGGTTTCCGCTCTCGCGAACCATAGAACCTGCGTGCTACAGCCTGTCGTCTGCAGAAAGTCTATGCGAAGAGCGAATTCATACGTAATAACTTTCCGAGTGTGTGCGGAGAAAGGGAAGTTATTGGGTTCGAAGGAAGAAGATAGGTAGACGTTATTCGTATCTTTTCGATAGTTTGTCCTATTTGGCATCTGGAAGATTGTAAAATTCTTTTATTGACGGTAGTACACTCACGGTCTTTGTATTTAAAAGATTCTTTTCCTTGAGAAGATACGACGTTAAGGAACTACAAACGGATCTTTCAAATCTGCGAATTGCTATAACGGATGGCTGAGCTGGGCTCGTAGCAGGAAATCGGAAATAAATTTTGAGAAAATAAGTTAGTATTCAATCGGAAAGTATATTGTTAAATGCTGGCGTAGATAGGACGCTGGCGTAGGGCTTCCTTCATATGAAATAATGCTCACATCTCCAAATAAAAGATCCGTCTAAATACAACGGTTTCATTTCTATTTGAAAACACTCGAAACGGGAATTAGCTGTACTTGGTATGAACAACCGGTCCTAATTATTGCAGGTAATTGCTTTGAGTACTACATTTCAGTGAAACATTGAATTTGTTTGAGTTAACAAAACATTTTGAGCTAATCAAACTAGATTAATCAACATTTACCTTTTTTCTTTTTAATAGAATTTCTTTCGGCACATACGTTAACTAAACGTCCATTGTGACTTTCCTTCTTATTTTGTTTCTTCTTTTTTTTTTCTTCTTTTCGTTTTCACATTTAATGTATTTATCGAGTTTATCTACCTGCAGCTAGCGTTCTGTTCCTGTTTCTTAAGTTGCCCTATGTTGTAAACTTGATAATCCTCGAAATTGCTTTTCGTTGCGGTACGCGAAGTATCCCACGAACGAGGCGCATAACGCCTATCGCTGATTTCTGTACGGGCACTATTCCTTAATCGAGAAACACCAGATCTATTGCCGAGTTTGAGATTCTCCCAAAATGTCATCTTGCGTATTGTCTCCTTTCATTTCATTATTCGGTAATTCGTTATCGTTATCCTCTTGCTTTTTCGGATCTTCATTTGCTTGCATTTTGATTGATAAAACGTTGTATCATAACGACACTGGACAAAACACTACATCACTACAAAATGTGACGAAAGCGAATACTTATTCGATAACACATATACAAACGTAGATTTTTAATGAAACAATATAACCATTCGAGCTTACCGTTTTCTTAATCTTTGGCTAAGAACATAATTCTCGAATATCCGCACAGAGGGAACATTATTTAAAAGCTTCCATCCGAAACAGGCCTTTCACGAAGCTCATTTCGACAAATCAATATACAGACGTACATGGCTCTACAGTCGTCGACCTACTGGTATTGCTACTATCAAGTTGTTATTTTCTAACTTAACCAATAACGGCGAGGAGTTTTAATAGACAGTGAAGGTCTTGTGTCTCTACGAAAACTTTCAGGATAGGAAAGTTTTGTACTTATGCGACCTATATACGATATTTGGTCCGCAAGATAAAGATGGATATACTCTTTCATTGTTCGTCGTCTTGGCATAAACAGTTGATGGGAGCTGGATGAAATGAAGACGTCTTAGGAACGTCTGTGGAAGTTTTATCGGGGTGATGTTCAGGAAGTTTCAAACGATGCTTCGTGAAATGTCTCCTTCTCGTAACTTATTGTTGCTTCAGTTTAGGGTAATTTATTGTTTTCAATACGCAACGTCCACAACATGCGGATCTTAATGTACATATGTATATACGCATGTATTTTATGCTATGTTATGTTATGAGTTTATTTATACGCCGTCGTACAAGCATTTTTGACGAATAACGTTCAATTCGTCCAAATTCACAATACGGTAATGGATGATGGGAGATTGAAAGAAGGCATCTGAATGTTAACAACGCATTTGAACGTAAGGAAGCTTTTCGTAAGATGGGCTCGCGAGCGATTATCGATACGCACGCGTGTCAACTTGAAAAGAATGTTCGGCGCAATCTAAACGATTTTTGGCGTCGATTCATAATTGCTGCGCTTTGATCGAAGAGATCAAAGTACAGTCCAAGCAAGAGGTTTATCGTGGTCGATCGGACGCCAAAGAAGGTGAGAGCCGCTTTGTCGTAATTGCCACGAATTTTTCGCGTACAGGCAGCGTAATCCACGTTGATGACGTTGAAAACGGGAAAACAATTAATAGTACTCTGCTAATTTATTTAACACTCAACAGCGTTTGCGTTGATACTTTCATCCACTAATTCCACGGTAACATTTTGACATCCACGAAGAAGAAGTAATAACTTTAAGAAGCATCAAATCTCATTAGCGAGAGAATGTTACATACAAACTACAACTCGTGCGGTGTTCTACCCGATGACGAGAGCTACATCCAACGGCAGTGTGTAGCTTCGAGGCCTCCGAAGAGCAAGTAAAGGGGAAAGCGACGCGTTGGAAGCGGCAGTTTAATTCCAGTTTCCGATTCTTTAAACTACAATTTGATAGAACGTTTTAATTAAAAGGTGTCGGCGCGTCGAGGAAAAGCTAGGAAGGAAGCAAGAACTTTCGCAATTAGGGAGATCGTGCAGCTTATTCATGAGAGAGATCGTGGGAGAGGAGGGGGGAAAGCCGAGGGTGTTGTAGCCAGTGAATAAGAGCGCTGGCAATTAAATCGCGGGTCGCTAAAGTTTTATAATTTAGTTTTCGCGAAGTCTACGCTTCCGTACGATTGTAGGTATGCGGCATGAGGAAATTTTGAATTGTACGGGCGCAATGTATCTATGTATGTAACGGATGCGACGCAATTGCTTTAATTAATGCGGACGGATATGCATGCGGCAAAAAAATAGAGATAGAGGTAGCGAACTTAAGAGGAAAATGATGGATCTAAATGAAAGATTTTAACTAGTTATGCAATTTTTTTTAATATATCAAAGAGCTCTTTTATTAAGTATTTTAATTCAGATAAGTGCCTCATATCTCGGCGTGTAACGAGAAGTACGTTGCGGGAAATGCGTTAAAGCTTTCGGTGATAACGACAAACATCCCAAGTATCTTAAATGTTATGTGTGTACGAAATATATGTATGTATATACATACATTCATCCAAATCCTCAAAAAATGGGTGGATTAAAATTCATTGGAAATAATCCAAACAACATCAAATGGAGTGTGATGGTTACAGCCAGCGAACAACAAATTCTTTAGAGGCGGGTGAAATATTAGATATTTTAATAAATTTGAAAATTTGAAACTAAATCTATGCCTTTGAGCAAATAAATAAACAAAAAAAACAAATTGAAGAACAAAATAAGGATATCAAAAGAATATCGAAACAGAACGCCAAGATATAAACAACTTTATCAGACGAGATCTACAAATAAAGCAGAATCACCTAAATAATTCACGATCAAGAACATCGCGACGGGAATTTAAAATTAAGATGGACGAAACAAGTCCGACGAAACACCAATGCAAAAGATGATGCATCTCGATGAAAAAAGGAAGACGAATTCAGGAAAGTGAAGTACAGATAAAAGCGATAATATAACATCAATAAAAGCAGTAGAAAATGATTCTCCGACAGCTTGAGCAGGACACATCCTCCTCAGAGGATGGGATGAGGAATTTATTAGGAAAACAATATTGACATCAGAATTTGCGAAATTGCATAAATGGAGCGGATAAAAATTTAAATTTGTGCAAGCATTGGCGCCTACGTAATAGCGCGCAATTGTCACGCCTTTAGCACGCATCGTCAATCTAATGTGCCAAACTGGAAAAGGTTGAATGATTACAAGTTATTCTACACCGAGACATGCCTAAAATTATACTGAAGACTTATACTGAATAAGAAAAGCTTCACAATTACCGTCGTTGGCTGGTCTTATAGCATTCTCCTAACTCCCACACTCCCTAGATAACAAGAGATAAAAAGAGTTGCAGCTTCCGGAAACAAACGCACGGCCTCAAGCGGGATCTTAACTTCGAACACGTCGACGTACTGGACCCGCTCGGCGTCGCGATGTATGCGCAGCGATCAAATCTCTACGTCTTCGCAGAAATATTTCACTTAATCAGTTTACCGTTCGGCAAAAGGACATATGAAGGTATATAATACGTACATATATTCCAATATTCTATACACAATTCCAATTCGACGAAAGACCTTTACATCATCTTTTAGTTATTTATACATTCTCGAGTTTCGATTTATCATAAATATCTTCCGGAGGATCTTCCGTACAAATATTATTCTCTCGTGTTCCTTATGTTTTTGTATCGTCTGTATATTGTCAGATATGTACGCACTGGCTGGCAAAGTATATTGTAGGGAAAACGACGGTTTTATTTCTTTTGGCTTGCAATTTTGATTTATCTCCAGCGTTGTCAAGAGATTTCAGGACTGCCAGTTTTTTCTTTTTTTTTTTTTTGTTCACGTAATATCATATGCGTAGATAGATGTATTTCGTTCGTATCTTCTCTTCAAGGGAGTAGATTTTCACCATGTCCGTAAAAATCTTGCCTCGATATTGTTCTCGCTTCCGCTTTCCGTTTCGTCTTTGATTTACAGGGATGGATTTAAGGTGTTTTCATTATTTCGTTTTGTATTTGTATCGTCCCTTTTATGTTATGAATCCGCCCGCTACAACTGTTTCCCAACTTCTTTTTCCTTTCTCCCCTCGTTGTAAAGTACCAATTGTTACTTGCTAGTTGGTTTGTTCGCAGGTAGATCTATCTCATCTCTTACGATTCGTATAAATCATAAGAGATGAGATGATTCTATTAATCAATATGCTTTAAATGATAAAGATGGTAATTAATGCGTTTTAGTAACTCCCTTGTATTTAATAGTATATATGAAAAAGACAGAAATATAAATGACAATTGTTTTTCCGCCGCATTTGAGCAATTGAGGCACCCATCCGGCGAACAGCTTTCTTTTTTCGTAGGACACGGAAGTAAGAGAAAAAGGAGTAACTTTTAATAGATTCAGCGTATTGAAATATATGAATGAATCTGCTAGTTGGAGGAATAATTTCTTTATTTCTACGCCCAGAAGATAATTGGCTGAAAGAATGAATTTTCAAATTGAAATCGGGCTTCCTATCACTAGATTGGCGCAAAATATTTATGTATTCGTCGGCTTCGAGATACTTACAGTGCTGACGAACCTTTATTCCTGCATCACCTAATACAAGATCGCGAATTTCATCAATGATTTCAGGCGATGGATTCAATAGAGCATCCAGAAAATTCAGCGTATGTCCGTTTGACACCACATATAAGCTATTCTAATCGAAGGCGCGGATTTATCCCAATAATTTAGCTTCTCTTCCGCCGAATTTAAACCTATCCCCTATTCGCAATAAGAAGCGGTATTCCCAAGTCGAAACTAAATTAGCCCGTATACACGTAAAACGGGAAGCCGCTTTATTCGATCTTTAGGCATGCATCCGTCACCATTTTTTTACGGCCGATTGTGTTCGAGTTTTCTTGTATCTTCGGTTTGTTCCCTCGCATTCGTCGTCTTCGATTCCTTTTACTTCTTCTATTGTTGGCGTGTTCGTGATGCAAAATTCGACGTATTGAATCGTAGAAGCATGCGGATGGAATTTTAAAAATTTATCGGAGCTTTCGCAAGCCGCGTATGGTGAATATGAATTCCATAAATTAGCGCTCATATACACTCCGCCAAAAAAGTATCGCATAAACTAAAAAAGGACATTTATAAACCAAGATATTTTTATACGTTCACAAAAAGTTTGCCTCGTGTATGTGAACTATAAAAACACTAACAAAATCATGGAACATAGCTTTTTTACTTTTTTTTTTCTTCTAAAAGAACACATTTAGAAAAATGCATATGTGTAAGGTTTGTTCAGTTGTTTATTGAAAGTCTTCCTATACGGACAAATTTTAAAGTGCGAAGTCAGAGTTCTGTACCAACGCTTTTAAAACTAAAATGAGCAATTTAACTTCAGAAGAAGTGGCTGCTATAGTTTCTTTAATCGAAGATGGACGATCTCAAGCATACGTTGCTAATTTGATGAACATCGATCAGTCAAGTGTTTCTAGAGCCGTAGCCGGATATAGGGAAACAGGCAATTACAGTAGAAGACCTATACCAGGTCGTCCAAGATGTTCTACTCGCCAAGATGACCGCTATTTACTACTACAAGCATTACGTCGAAGACATGTAACTGCGAGACAATTGCAGAACGACTTGGCTAGAGTCAGAAATACTCGTGTGAGTACTCAAACTATTCGGAATAGGTTACGACAGAGTGGATTAAGAGCTAGAGTAGCTGTAACAGCCCCTCGTCTCACTAGGAACCACCGAGTGGCTCGCTTAAGGTTTGCCAGAGAACATGTAAATTGGAACATAAATGACGGGGCCAATATACTCTTCACGGATGAGCCAAGATTTGGTCTTTACACCTCAGATAGGCGTATCTCAATGTACAGCCGAGACGGTGAGCGCTATTCGCAGTGTAATATCAGACCTAGACCTAATTTCGCTGGTGGCTCTATTATGGTTTGGGGAGGCATCTGTTTAACAGGTCGTACAGAGTTAGTACCAGTAGACAGAGGTACACTGACTGCCCACAGGTATATAACGGACATTTTAGAAGAACATGTAGTACCATATGCGCCAATTATAGGAAACGAATTCATGCTAATGCGCGATAATGCACGACCGCATGTTGCAATAATCGTCCAGGAATACCTTAACGATGTTGGTATTCCAGTTTTAGATTGGCCTGCGGTAAGTCCGGACATGAACCCAAAATGTTGCCCCAGCGGACCTGCATGGACTAGAAAATGCTCTCCGTGACGAGCGGGAGAATTTGGATCAGGCTTATATACGGAGGTTAATCGAATCTCTGCCGAACCGTATGCGAGCGGTCATAAGAGCCAGAGGTGGCAATACTCAGTATTAAAAGCTACTGTTATGACATTTTTCTTTCCGAAATTATAATTTCTTGTTTTAATAAAAATCTCAAGTATGAGTTCTTGTTTTTATTCGGCCTGTATTTTATTTAAACAATCATAGAAATTATATCTTAGAGCGCATTAAAGTATATTTACAACTTTATGCTACAAACAAAGATTATGCGATACATTTATGATTCAAAACTAAATTATGCGATACTTTTTTGGCGGAGTGTATATTCTATAGATCAACATATACGCAATCCTCTGTCTTGTCTTGTAGTCGAAATTTCTACGCCGCTGGCAAATACAGTGAGTTGGTGTTATGCATCTTATAAAAGGAGATTTACGGCTTTACGTAATAATTATTTCGAGGAAATAGTGTTTAAAATTTAAAATTGAGGTACATCAAGTTGGTTGTTAAACAACAAACAATAATCTAGGATTAAGTTACAATTGACAAGGAACATTCGACGAACAGTGAAATTAACACGATAAATAGAAAAAAGGGTCGCTTAAACGTAAACAATGAGAAAGCTATAATGTTAGGAGGAAGAGATGATAGAATAATGAACTCGACGTCGAAAAAACAGTGTACTCCAAAGTTTTTTTTTTTTTAATATCATATTCCCAATTTAATAGCCAGTTAAATATTAAATTGAAGAATCAAAAAAAAATATGTGGTTCATACGCCTTTGTTTCTTACAACTTTCTCGTGTAGTTGGATCTCGACGAAAATAAAAGAAAAATAAATCACTCCAGTAGAATATCAACGTCGCTTTGCCTACATAATAAATGCATTGTTTCCGGTATTTCGCGCGTCGACGAGATGAAAACGAAAGGGACGTGCAAGCTTTTAAGTGATGCGGTGGTCAACGTCGAGTGTACGAATTATGAAGAAAATCGGCAACCGGGGTTTCCGCGTTTTTGGCGGCTCGCAATTTCTAGTTCCTCGTTTTGAGGCATTACGGGAAGGCTCTTCGCGGTCTGCGGTGTATGCTAATTAAATTAATTGTTAAAAGGGGCAGCCCGGAGTGGAGATGGCGACAGTGGCGGTCCGTTAAGTACCCATCGTCGCAAATGGGAATTTAATTTAATTCTAGATAATTTATACGTTTTGTCCAACTCAGCTCTTGGCTCCTGTGTGTATATTTGTACGTAGCGTGTTCGGCGAGGAACGGGGCAGCGCGATATTTCGCGAAGGAACGAAGGTTTTGAAATCGTGAAAAGCTCTGTTGCAAATGTATGCAACTCATGTAAGTTCTTTTTAAATTAAATGTGCCACCGTTGGGCGATGCTATCTATTTTTTTTTATCCTATATGGGCTCCCAATTTTAAACAATCAGGTTTGGTATTTTGTCCCAGCACCCATAAAAAATTATAAAAATGAAAATAACTCATTAAGACAAACCTTGCAATGTGAAGCAAATTAAAATATATAAATACAAAAAAATTGAAAAGAAAATTGAGAAAAAAAGAATTGGCGACATCTTCCAGCCATGTTAGAATGATTGGTCTCGAGATGTTAGGAATACACGCTCGGGCGTTAGAACTTTTATGCACAGCGCACACTGCGGTTCCTGTTTAGTGTTTACCTCAACTAAGGTAAAGCTAAAACTGAAATGGTTGTGATCGCATTTACGATTTTTCTTTGGTATCCCACCACTTGATGTTTGATCACTTTCACTTCAAGTGTCGACTTGCTTATCTAATAGAAAGCTTTCAATTTTCCTACGACTTTACGAGAATAAAAGGCGACACATCGAAACATAGCGGGTGCTTCGCTGGTATCGGGCTTCCTAAAATCGTTTATTTTTTTTCTCAAAATTTTTTTCAAGAGAATGCTCCACTTCTTTCTAAAAAGTTTCTACGGACGACGGGATGTTCTGGAAAGTCCCATTACCTTCGAAGCCGGTTCCAAACGTTCATCCCAGCCGCTATATCTGTCAATCCGTTGTCTGAAAAGTTGCCCTCATAATAGTTGCCTCTAACACACATTTTTCGGAACAAGAATAAGGGAAATTTCATCTTCCAGTTTCCTAAAATGATAAAATGGTAACTTGCACGGGCATTTATCCGGTGTTCGTTTTTCCATTGCGTATCACCCCGATGGCGTCTTAGAACCCTTCACACGTTCACCTACATGCAAATTGCGTCTACATCCGCTATTATTACATCACGTCTTGTACGACCGGATTCGCATTCAATGTATATGTAAATAGAGGCGCGTTTACAAATGCACCATCAATATATCTTGTCGCCGTAATACGTACAACAAGGTTTCGGATAGCTGGATATTTACAGACGAAAGCTAGCTGCATACATACATACGGAGCCGTAACGTCTTAACACATTTCGACGAGCTTAATCTCGTTCAAACGAAATACTGTCGAATAGAGACGTAACAGTCGCTGTAGATGGTGATGTGAGAGGAAATATTGTCATCCTTTATCAATTACTTGGTTCCGGTTGCATTCAGGTTATAGAGAGGCGCTAGTTTTCGTCTGTAATTGCTCGGTTTACAGATGTTTGCCGTAAGTAAATCTTATATTTTGTCGTCTGGAAAATTCTTATGCTACTTATTTTTTTCTTGTTTGAAGGTTTCTCGATAACGTCGGACTTGGCATTTTATCAGTGCTTGTATCTTTTATAAGCTGTACGCTACAAATGGACTTTAAACAATTAGATCGCAGAGCGGATATTCTGCGATTCTTATACAACTCGCTTGTTTAGATAATTTAAGCGATCGGAGCATTGTTTTTAGCTGTTTTCTTCATTATTATGGCAGAAAGGATTTCGCATAGTTTAGTAATTGAAATAAATATCAATAAATACACTCCGCCAAAAAAGTATCGCATAATTTAGTTTTGAATCATAAAAGTATCGCATAACCTTTGTTTGTAGCACAAAGTTGTAAATATACTTTAATGCGCTCTAAGATATAATTTCTATGATTGTTTAAATAAAATACAGGCCAAATAAAAACAAGAACTCATACTTGAGATTTTTATTAAAACAAGAAATTATAATTTTGGAAAGAAAAATGTCATAACAGTAGCTTTTAATACTGAGTATCGCCACCTCTGGCTCTTATGATCGCTCGCATTCGGTCGGGCAGAGATTCGATTAACCTCCGTATATAAGCCTGATCCAAATTCTCCCACTCGTCACGGAGAGCATCTTCTAGTCCATGCAGGTCCGCTGGGGCAACATTTTGGGTTCATGTTCGGACTTACCGCAGGCCAATCTAAAACTGGAATACCAACATCGTTAAGGTATTCCTGGACGATTATTGCAACATGCGGTCGTGCATTATCGTGCATTAACATGAATTCGTTTCCTATAATTGGCGCATATGGTACTATATGTTCTTCTAAAATGTCCGTTATATACCTGTGGGCAGTCAGTGTACCTCTGTCTACTGGTACTAACTCTGTACGACCTGTTAAACAGATGCCTCCCCAAACCATAATAGAGCCACCAGCGAAATTAGGTCCAGGTCTGATATTACACTGCGAATAGCGCTCACCGTCTCGTCTGTACACTGAGATACGCCTATCTGAGGTGTAAAGACCAAATCTTGACTCATCTGTGAAGAGTATATTGGCCCAGTCATTAATGTTCCGATTTACATGTTCTCTGGCAAACCTTAAGTGAGCCACTCGGCGGTTCCTAGTGAGACGAGGGGCTGTTACAGCTACTCTAGCTCTTAATTCACGCTGTCGTAACCTATTCCGAATAGTTTGAGTACTCACACGAGTATTTCTGACTCTAGCCAAGTCGAGTAGAACATGTTGGACGACCTGGTACAGGTCTTCTACTGTAATTGCCTGTTTCCCTATATCTGGCTACGGCTCTAGAAACACTTGACCGATTGATGTTCATCAAATTAGCAACGTATGCTTGACATCGTCCATCTTCGATTAAAGCAACTATAGCAGCCACTTGTTCTGAAGCTAAATTGCTCATTTTAGTTTTAAAAGCGTCGGTACAGAACTCTGACTTCGCACTTTAAAATTTGTCCGTATAGGAAAACTTTCAATAAACAACTGAACAAACCTTACACATATGCATTTTTCTAAATGTGTTCTTTTAGAAAAAAAAAGTAAAAAAGCTATGTTCCATGATTTTGTTAGTGTTTTTATTGTTCACATACACGAGGCAAACTTTTTGTGAACATATAGAAATATCTTGGCTTATAAATGCCCTTTTTTAGTTTATGCGATACTTTTTTGGCAGAGTGTATTACAGCTTTTTTTGATAATTGTTTTGCGAAGTAATGGGAGGAATTGGAAAAATTTGAGAAAAATTGGAACATTTGAAGAACATCAGAGAAAAAGTAAAAACATGGAAAAAATCCGGCTATAATAGGTATGTACAACGTATGAAGTTACACGTTTACAACCTAGTTCTTTCAATTAACAATGTTAATTGACTATCCTCTCTTCCAGTGCGTGTTCTTCTCCTATTTATAATTCTTTCTATTAAAAAAATCATCGAAAAATTACATTTCTTTTCACAATAACGGCCAGCTACTACCTCGTACACGTTATATTTACTTTTTATTGCTTTCAGTGCTTCTATAAATCATCTATATCCGACCGTGTTAATTAAATCAAAAGCTGCAATGGAAGAGGCGTTTCATTAACTCCACTTTTGGATTAATTTCCGCTGACTCCACTTCCCGTTATTGTCCCCGTTCTAAATAATATGAATAGTCCCATCTATATAGTCGTGTAGGTGTTAGTTGATACGTCCTCCGAGCGAATTGAAACTTTCCACTAATAAATCGCTTCTGCAAGAGTAGTAATTACTCTCCGCGCTAAAGCTCTTTTCCCCGGCCCCTCCAGCGAACGTCCTCTTCCACGCCTACTATAGCTTTGCCGATCCCGCCGATTAAACTAATAATTTTCAGTTAAATTATCCCCCAGCTCTATCGCTGGAAGCTATAACGGGCTATAAATTTTCGCACCGCATCAGGACTAGGAGGCCCGCCGCGTACCGTTGGCCCGGAATTGATTTTTTCCCATGAACCCTATTAGTGGCATAGATTATTTTGCGCTGGGTAGGTGGATAATTCGGGGCGTTTCGTACTACGGATTCTAATGATTTAGAACGGATTCGTTCGAATCCGTTCGAATTGTTTTGGTAGCAGGCAAAATAAACCGAACGCAATACGTTATCACTAATAATACCTTCTATTTGATTAATTTGTGGCTATTAAATCGTATATAGCTTTAGTTTTAAACAAAATTATGTTTGTTTATTCGTGATTGACGAACGACCTATAAAAACAGTAATTCTTCAAATTAATACCTTTCAACTAAAGAGAAGTTGTTGTCCCGTTTTATCCTTAATTTCGGATAGGTGGACTAACTGAAGTTACTAGACGAGATGTGTGATAGGATAACAAATAGGATAGGTTAAAAGAAGCAGAATCAGAAGGATAAGAAATCCATTTGGTCTTTCATTTGCATCACAAAAACTAATCAACCAATTAATGAGTTTCACGCAAAACTTCTTTTGAAAATTAATTATTTGTTATTGAAGTAATACATGAAAAGTTCCCAGATTTTAATTCTCTATTAATAGACCCAAGGGACGTCCGCGTACCGGGACAGCACGGCTTTTAACAGTCACCTTATAAGGCTGATCAAAATTGTATTGCGTAGAGTTCGCATCCTTCGCAATGAACATTAAGTAATTTATGTTGGAATCCTTAAGAATTTTGAGAAGCTTTCCGAAGTCCCCCGGTGGCGGTCCCTTCATTCTGCACTCGATATAGCCTGCTTCGAAAAGCGGATGCGAAGCGGCTTTAGCGGGATAAGGTGCCCGTTCAGCGCACTTACGTATTCATTACTTAGAATATGAGTATCATAGCTTCTTCAATTTGGAGCGCTTTTGCAAAAAAAAAGGATCGTCCGACGTTTCAACACGTTCGATATATCAAAAAAGAACACAAAAAGCCCTAATATAAAATATTATTATAATATCATCTCAAAAACTTCATTCTTCGGATACCGATATCACCTCTTTTACGCGCTGATGCTTTCAAATTTCTCTCGCCCCCTTCTTTCGACGGGATGCCGGACCTTGCGTTCTATGTGTACGTCCTGAAACGCGTTTCCTCCTCCGAAAAATTAAACTCTAATAAAGCTAGATTAAGAATTACGGCTACTAAAATGGGGGACGGCGTCGCAATGAGGCCCATCAAATTTTACGATAATAGGCAAAATTTAAGTTCTTATGGCCGTTTTTTTTTTTTTTTTTGCCGGGAAGAGTCCGGCAGTCCCTTGCTTCGGGGCTAGGGCTTCGATGATTTCGGTCACGAATCTACACGACCCCGTCGAGCGTCGCACATTTAATAGTCTAGAAAGGGGAAAAGCCCGTCGAGTGTTGAAAAGGAAGAAAGGAGGAAAGTTCCCAGTATGGTATCTTTGTTTGGGCGACGCCACCGGAGGATGCGGTGGATGGAATCGCACGATAGCGAAAATTATATTTTCAGTATAGACAGAAATAAATTGATTGCGTCTTGTCATAAGCATATATAGATTGTCTCACGTCGAACTGCGTCGATCGACATATGAAAGAGATACACTAAATAATTGGAGGCCGAACGAGTGTATTACTCCGATGTTTTTAACGGCTAAATTGTCCCAGGTCGGCGTACATCCTCAATATGCAGAATCTTTAAATTTTGGTTTAAATCGCGGATACATTTTCTTTTTTTTATACAATATCAACGATTATGCAAATTGTTTTCGACAAATAAAGTATATAAAGGAGACCAAGTACCCTATTATACATCTTTTATGGAATTATATAAGGATCATTATCGAGCTGTAATGTTTAACAACTTTAAGCTTAGCTTGAGCCGCCATAAAAAAAATCTCTTCAATAGTATCCATAGGTTTGCTAGCAGAACAGAGCGAAGAAAGACACTAACAAGTTGTTTTTTCAGTCCGGCTCAATATCGTTTGTGGATTTGCCCGACATGAAACCGAGGGCAAGACGTTCCCTCTTAATTAATTACTTTTTTCAGGATTTTTGTGAATCTTATTAGTTTTCAGGTTATCTAGAAAGGAACAGGCATTTATTGATAACGAAAACCAAACGATTTATTGATTCATAGGGGACATGATACAAACGAAGAGACCTCGTCAGTATTAGCAGAATGTTCTATTCTCTCCTAAGTAATTCTGCTAAATCGATTGGATCACCAACCAACCTGTTAGAATACAGCTTTTCTATATTTTATTTCTCCAAAATATATATTCTGGCATGCTAAGTTAAAAAAGAAAGATATATAACGACGACCATTGAAATTCACATCTAGTTACTGAAAGTCTCCAGCTCTTAATCCTGGAAAGGTACCAGCGGTTAAGCGGCCGTTTTGACTAACTACCCAACCGCTGAAATTCATCCACAAACGCTAAAAATGTCGGTGCGTTTGCTTCGGCTCCTCCTGCATTTCACCTGCCACATTTTGCGAACGGTAGCGAGCATCAGAAATAAAGAATAAACGCTCAAAATTCCGTGATTTACGGTTCGTCGGTTGCGCGATTGTAAACTTTTAGAAGCGCTCCGACGATGTTTGGTGTTTCGGGGCGATTTCCCCCCCCATTACGAATAAATTTCGCGCTGGGTGTCAGGCTGCTAGGATGAAGGGACGAATTTGAAATATGGAGTGGGAAATGTGTATGTAAAGATTTGAGAAAGCGAATTTTCTGCAAGATAAATTGCCTCACCACCACTACCGCCACCGGCGCCATCATTGCCGCTGGTCGTAAAATATCTCCAGATGTTTTAAGCGTTGCGTTTTTTTTTTTTTTCTTGTCTGGGAAGGATAAATAAAGAAGCGTTTGATTTTTTTTCTCGTGACGGGGATGGAAATAAGCTAAAGGAAAAAATGCTGCTAAAAAGATAAAATGCTGTAGCGAATTAAAGGCGGCGTATTAAGAAGTTCTCTTCGGAAGAGGAGATTCATAGCTGCGCAAAAATATAAAAACCCAATGAAAGCTTAAAGTGTATAAATTAGGAATATAAGATTTATTTCTTTTGGCATTTTTATTATCTACCCAGCAGAACAGATAGGTTGGTAGCAATTATAAATACGTTATCACAAATGTGTTGCGGACTTGAAAATTTGGAAAAAAAAGAAAAACTGGAGGAGTGCCACCTAGTAATAATCTGTTTTCTAAAATTAGTTCCTTTAAAGATAAACAGAGCTCCAATTGTTTTGCATCGTTTCCTTCTTCCAAGGGTTGTGCAATTTACGCTTCGATTTCTTACAGATGTGGTGGGAGTCCCGACTATTGAATTTGAGACAACTAAAGTACTCGCATCGGTTCCATCATAAGTAGAGCTCCTCAAAGTGCGTGGCAAGTCAGAAGGCGTACCGCCAGGCGTGGCCGAGGGGATATGTAATGTAATATATAAGCAAATAACTCGCATCGCATTTCGGTGGTTTATTACCGTATGCGATCGGGTTGTGACGGTATGGCGGACGCGCGTAGTAAGAAACGCCCACAGGCCGACAAAGTGAAAAAGTTCTGTGGAGAATTTCCTGACTTAATATATAATGGAAGTAAGATTATATGTAAAATTTGTAATATACCTCTGATGTGCAATGATAAATATGGCTGTAGAAGACATGTAAATAGTCAGCAACATAAAAATAAAAAACTGGGTGCATCACCGACTGAGGCAACTCAATTTATAATTGATTTATTTTATATGCTGACTGCGTGTAATTTACCGTTTTCCTTACTCAGGAAGAAACCATTCCGTGAATTTTGGAATAAATATAATCCAGACTTTGAGTTACCGTCGGAAACAAGCTTAAGGAGATGTGTGCCAAGTGTACGTACCGAAATTGAAAACAGGATCAGATCTGCAATAAAAAATAAACTACTGTGGTTATGTATTGAGGAAACGACAGACCGTAAAAAACATTCTATTTTGAATGTGACTGTACGTATACTGGAACCTCGTCAACCTACAAAGGGAATTTTATTAGCTAGTAAAAGACTAAAATCGTGTACTGCCGACGCTATCGAGAGCGTAGTCGTTGATACTTTACAAACATTTGAAATTGCCACTACTCAAGTATTAATTTTCATGACCGATGGTGCCGCGACAATGCGTTGTGTAGGCCGTTCTCTTCAAGAACATTATGGGATGATGTTACATATTACTTGTAAACTTCATGCTCTGCATATTGCGGCTGAAACTATTCGTGCAAATTTCCCTGAGGTAAATGCATTAATAACAAATACGAAACGAGTGTTTCTCAAATCTCCCAAACGTACCTGTGAATTTCATAAACAGTGTCCCGGTATTCCCGAACCACCAGAGCCGATTCTTACGCGTTGGGGGACATGGCTGAAGGCAGCGTTTTATTATTTTAAATACTTCCGGCAAATAAAATCAGTCGTCTTACAATTCAATCCCAACGAATCTGCGGCTATTAAGGAAAGCCAGGATAAATTCCAAGATATTTCCGTTGAAGCAGATTTACAAACCGTTTACAACAATTATAGAGAAGTACTTGAGGCAATAAATAAATTACAAAATAGTGCACTATCCCCGACGGAGTCAGTACAAATATTAGATGACGTTAATACACTCCTACACTGTATAAATAACAAAAAAAAATGATATCGTTACAAGAAATTTTGAAAGTGTTATGAAGAAAGATACAAATTTTAGCAGGTTAAGACAAGTTTGGGAAGGTAACTCTACTGATCCGGTGACTAAATTGAAAGATTATTTTAATTACGCGTGTATTACATCATTAGACGTCGAGCGTTCATTTTCAAGATATAAAAACATTTTTTCAGACGACTGTGGAAACATTCCTAATGCTTCAGATGTTTGAGAAATCGGATTGCGCTTACGGTAACAGTTTTAATGTGCCTACCTCCTCGTGTACTGACTAATACTATTTTCCTTGTGCATTAACACCCACTATATTGGATACGGCTAATTACAAAAGTAAGCGTTTTAAAATTCTTTATTTCTTTTGTTTTTATGTACTTTACTTATGTTCCTTATCGACGCCTATGGTGCGCCACGCGGTTGGGGAGCTCTAATCATAAGCCTTTTTCTCTTTCTTATAATGAACCTATAAATCTCTTGATTATACGCCAAGCAGTACTTTTAATAGCAGTAATTGGATGTTTTCACTAAAAAAAGCAATAATAAAGAAGTGGTGCTTCGACAAAAGTCGACTTGCTTCTCAAACAAGGAAATGTTGGAAATTAGTATTTAACCGAGCACGGTTGAATCTCAAAAAGAGATAAATTAACTCAACGAATATTTATGTTTTATAAGATCCGGGGACGTCTTGAGTTAAGTATCTTGTTGTCCAATTCGTTGCTGAACATTCCGTATAGATCAAACAATAGTAAAGTTGATAATATTTAACTTAAAGCTAAAGTGCGTAAAAATTTATCTGAAAAAATTAAATATGGTTTTATTAGTAACTGCTAATTTGATTAAAGTTCCACTTGTCTATCTTTCGGGCGTTCTTTCCATTATGCTTATACAAAAATTATCCTATCCGTAAGTATTACCTCGTGTTTTAAAATAAAAAGTATTTTCACATTTGCTTCAACATTTTCTACCCAATTAAAATTTAAAGAATTAAGCTGGAGTTTTCATGTAACAATGGAGAACCGCTTCTTCAAGTAACGGATAAAGACAGCGACAAACTTTACGTATACGGTAGCGGCAAATTTTGAGTCCTCTAAGATGCCCAAAAGCGACCGTGGCCGTTATTATATTAAGAAATATGCCCTGAATGTCCCCCCGAACTTGTAGCGAAAGCTTTTGAAAACGAGCTTTGCGGCGAAAGAGGATTTCGAAAGGATTGCGGCGGGGACACAGAGTCCTACGACTTGCTGCGGGATGAACAGAGATGCGGAGGGTCGGGTACGGTGCGGGATGGGTATGGGATGCGCCCTCTTGCAAGCTGAAATGCGGAGGACGATTTAAACTTGTAAGTCCAGCTCTGTTCCCGTGTATATTTCTTTTCTCCTTTGCTCCCTTGGAATCCTATACGTACTTCTATGTGTTTGATACTTTACAGTAAAGTTTGAGAGTTTCGTCTGAAAAGATCTTTAAACGTCTTCCGAGAGATGTTTGTTTTCTTATTTTTTATATATATTTTTTTTTGTTAGGAAGGCGAAGGGTCAAGATTGGCGTGTAATAGGTTTAAACGGGCATAAAGTTTAGGAATTTAAGACTAGGAAAGGAAGAAAGCAGGTTTACGGGATAACTTTCCTAAAGAAAAAGTTGTGAGAACAAACACAACGATATGATCCAATTTACAAATATGTCGGTAAAAGGAAAATGGAAAGAAATTATTGCTTACATCTCAACATCTCTCTTCTCTGCGGGAAAATATCTTAGAAATCGTTTTAACAAAGGAAAAATGGCGAAAAATTGCATGAAAAAAGCTTCAATTAACAAACACGTAATGCGAGGAGACGATTTTGTAGCAAGTTCTAAATGATTGGACAAACAAAAAAAAAAAACGCAAAGGCGTCCATCAATTGTTAATCGCGGACGAAAAATTATTTCCTGATAGATATGCTGTTCAACTAGTCCCGCAAGCGTTTTTAATGAATGGGCGGTGATCAATTCCAAATCCAATTCGTGACTTTTTGCAATGGCAACCAAGCTGATTCAAATTCAGTCAAATTCAATTGACCAACATTTTACGGCAACTGATGGTGTAAAGTCGCCGTTAGCAGCAATCATATTAGCTTTAATTCGCGTAGTGTATTGTTGTGCAACTTTAATTTTTACGGAAACACTAACATCGATTAACACAAACGACTGTTATACAATTGAGTACTTCCAACATGGTAAACATATGCAAATGTCGTTACTTAACGATTAAGCCACGTACGCCTTTCTGTGAAACATTTTCGTTCAAATTATAGCTAGAGAATCGTTGTTTTGCGCTGCACCTACGATAAAATTTACATCTTCGTCAAACGACGGCTACGAACCGACGACGGAAACAATGGAATGTCTATTTTCTTTCTTAAGATGGGAGACGCGAGCTTTGTACGGACAATACGCGGAAACTTGTAAATTAAGCGACTAGTCTTCGATGCAAATTAGCACGCCAATTCTTGTACATCTTAAAGGAGTCTTACAATCGCAAAAGGGATTTTAACATGGTTTCTACGCCTATTTTGAACGGTACAGAATGAATTGAGAAATATGCGGAAATACACAAGGTTTATCGTGAATTAGCCTTGTTCAATTCAACTGGACCAATAACATTGGGTTTCGAATTATTTCCGGTTTTACACGGTCGTCTTTCCAGATAATATTTTCTTTATAATAGATGGATCGGAAGGAGGGGAACCGTGTAGATAACCTGACATAACTCCATTACAGCATTCCTTGTGAGGTTACTCAATAAAATTCAAGATTTATCTAAATAGGCCGAATAACAAATGACTTAATTTCTTCAGTAGTTCTGTTGGAAAATGTCTAAGAAGCAACGATTTCGCGACTTTGAAAATTGTATAAAGTAGATTGGCGACGCTTTGAGCATTTGCTTTAATTTTAGCCAGGTTAACTGTAACTCGTATAAGGAAGGTTTACTGATAAGTAGAGAGGACAAAGGCGGATAGAATAATTACTTTTTTGCAGAGACTAGATAGACTCGTGTCTTGTCGACTCTCGGGGAAAACAGTAGACAACACGAACCCTTTCTTATGAGGCGAATAGACGTCGCTGCGAAAAAGGAATAATTCCACCTGCCTTTGTCATCTCTACCGATAAGCTTAATTAATCTCTTATGCAAATAAAAATAAAATAAAAACTATACTTGTAAACTCCGTAACTTAGAAAATATCACGTTGCAGCGTAGTTAAAAAAAAAAGATTATAAATTGACGATCAGAGAATTTTCTCGTTGCTAGAATTGATTCAATTCATCGTAGAGGCAGCATGTAATTCCTAAGATCCGTTTTTCATGTCAATTTTAGTCCCAGCGTGTTATTTTGTCGCACCCACCCGTAACCCGTAAGACCGTAAAAATTCGCCGGCAAATTATATTCCGCAAAGGGAAAAATTTCAATTTCCTCGTCGCCTGACTGTTCATTGCGCCAAATGTGAGAGTGTGCGAATCCCCTTCGGATGGCGAATATACACTCTTTCGTATAATGTCCCGAATCTCGTAGGAATTCTTTTTTTTGTCACCTTCTCTCGAAGAACTACGTTAAGTACGCGACGGGAACGTCCTGAAATATGGGAAAGTGGTCTTAAAAGCGGCGAAACAATTCCGAGCTCGTTTAAATATGTATGTATTGCTCTCGTGACTTTGGTCTGAGGGACTCTCAGAGGAATCTAGATGCGGAAGAATTGCGAGGACGGAAACAAAAATATTTTTCTGATCAATTCCAAACTGGCCAAAATTGATTCTGCAAGAGTACTCTAAGAAAAAAAAATGTTTCGGGCAGACTCATTTCGTTTTTTTTAATGGCCTCCTGATTTAATGAAAACCTACTCTCCGAACCGAACTTTGAGTCTGCTAAATGGGATAGATGGCTTATCATCAGTGACAAGTGTCTTGATGGAAGGAAATTTTCCCTTTCTTCAAATGCGTCTTTTACCTCTTTCGGTTACCATCACGCCGCGCACACATCTTGGCTTCATGAGTGTACACTGGCGTATCCAGGTTTCATCTAGTTTTAATCGACGACAAAACTTCTAGTTTCAGCAGTTAAACCGCAACAGTTTTGGAATTGTTCGTTTGAAAGCGCTTTCAGTCCCGAGTGAGTACGACACCGAAAATTTTTCGCGTCCCAATCTTTAGACAGTATATAACAAGCACGTTCTTTCGAGATGCCCGCAACCTCTGCGCTATCTTTTTAACCATAATTCGAAGCGTCAATAAAACGGAGCGTCCAATATGGCCGAAATTCTCAAAGCTACTTTTTGAACGTCTGCGCAATTATATTACTAAGCTACACTCCGCCAAAAAAGTATCGCATAAACTAAAAAAGGGCATTTATAAACCAAGATATTTTTATACGTTCACAAAAAGTTTGCCTCGTGTATGTGAACTATAAAAACACTAACAAAATCATGGAACATAGCTTTTTTACTTTTTTTTTTCTAAAAGAACACATTTAGAAAAATGCATATGTGTAAGGTTTGTTCAGTTGTTTATTGAAAGTCTTCCTGTACGGACAAATTTTAACGTGCGAAGTCAGAGTTCTGTACCAACGCTTTTAAAACTAAAATGAGCAATTTAACTTCAGAACAAGTGGCTGCTATAGTTGCTTTAATCGAAGATGGACGATCTCAAGCATACGTTGCTAATTTGATGAACACCAATCAGTCAAGTGTTTCTAGAGCCGTAGCCAGATATAGGGAAACAGGCAATTACAGTAGAAGACCTGTACCAGGTCGTCCAAGATGTTCTACTCGCCAAGATGACCGCTATTTACTACTACGAGCATTACGTCGAAGACATGTAACTGCGAGACAATTGCAGAACGACTTGGCTAGAGTCAGAAATACTCGTGTGAGTACTCAAACTATTCGGAATAGGTTACGACAGAGTGAATTAAGAGCTAGAGTAGCTGTAACAGCGCCTCGTCTCACTAGGAACCACCGAGTGGCTCGCTTAAGGTTTGCCAGAGAACATGTAAATTGGAACATTAATGACTGGGCCAATATACTCTTCACAGATGAGTCAAGATTCGGTCTTTACACCTCAGATAGGCGTATCTCAGTGTACAGACGAGACGGTGAGCGCTATTCGCAGTGTAATATCAGACCTAGACCTAATTTCGCTGGTGGCATCTGTTTAACAGGTCGTACAGAGTTAGTACCGGTAGACAGAGGTACACTGACCACCCACAGGTATATAACGGACATTTTAGAAGAACATGTAGTACCATATGCGCCAATTATAGGAAACGAATTCATGTTAATGCACGATAATGCACGACCGCATGTTGCAATAATCGTCCAGGAATGCCTTAACGATGTTGGTATTCCAGTTTTAGATTGGCCTGCGGTAAGTCCGGACATGAACCCAAAATATTGCCCCAGCGGACCTACATGGACTAGAAAATGCTCTCCGTGACGAGTGGGAGAATTTGGATCAGGCTTATATACGGAGGTTAATCGAATCTCTGCCGAACCGTATGCGAGCGGTCATAAGAGCCAGAGGTGGCAATACTCAGTATTAAAAGCTACTGTTATGACATTTTTCTTTCCAAAATTATAATTTCTTGTTTTAATAAAAATCTCAAGTATGAGTTCTTGTTTTTATTTGTCCTGTATTTTATTTAAACAATCATAGAAATTATATCTTAGAGCGCATTAAAGTATATTTACAACTTTATGCTACAAACAAAGATTATGCGATACTTTTATGATTCAAAACTAAATTATGCGATACTTTTTTGGCGGAGTGTATATTTAACGAGTAACATCATCGACCCTCGTATCCTTCCAATTTGTTCTTCTTTGTGGCTGTTTTACAAATTCCTAAGCCGATCCTTGTATACACGTAAAAGCTACAATACCTACTCGACTATTTGGGATGGGAAATTGGAAATGAGAAAAAAAAAATGGCAACTCATTTGCACAGCGTTTTCATAGAACAGCTGTTTTACACCCCGCTATACGGTAGTGAATGGAATGGATACGAATACAGAGGGTAGAGCAAAACTGTTCGCATTGTTCGAGATCGATTTGTACGCGGGCAAAGCGAATAGGTGTACCTGCAGTTCCAAATTGCAAATTGCGAATTGCGAGTTGCTTTCAATGACCCAATTTATCGGTAGTGTTCTAGCTGGTTGGAGGTTTTCTTCTCTTGCGTATGTACGCTAGCGATTTGTTTTTTTTTTTTTTTATTTAAATAATGAACGGGTATTCTACTCTCAGGAAATCACTTCAAACGTTAATTCGTATTGGTTAAGTGAAAGAGGAAAATGTAACAAAGCGATTAATTTAAAGATACAAAAATTACCCAATATTCAAATTGGGATGTTCGGCTATTTTTGTGATCCCAATTTAATTTTTCACGTAAATGAATGGAGTCATCAGCAACGACTTTCTATTCATGCGTGGGCAGGCAATAGACGATTACCTAATAACCCCGTTTCGATTGAGAGGGGAACTCTATCGACATCTTTTGGATAATGAGCCGAATCCTTTATTTGAATCGAACATTTTTCAAATAACGTATTACATGCATGACTCTCGAAGAACAAAGGAAGGACGATTTGGAAATAGACGGATTGGTCGTGTGGGATTTATACCATCGCCAATTCGGAGTCCCGACTTGAATCCTTCGGTTTTTCGTTTGGGGGGTTCATGAAGGAATGAAGCGTACGTCGTAGAACTAAATAATGAAGAGCAATTCCGGAGACTGTCGATAAATTCCGTAATGATCCAAGTACACATCAAAGATGTCGTCGATCATTAACGCAAAGTATATAAAAGTGTATCCGACGAAGAATTTGAACACCCTCCAAAAATTCCACGGCTTCAAGTTAATTACAAAATTGCTATCGTCTTAGGAAGATTCCACCCCATACAAACGTCAGAAATCCGTCCAAATCGAAAAGGGGAGAGGTAGGTAAATCTGTTACGGGCGGAGATTATTCTGTAAACATAATTTGATATCTTAAAGTGACAGCAAGCGGCAACTTTTAATACGGCCTAATTAGCGACTGCTAATTAGTACTTAATTAATTTCTGAAAATACGCCGTTCTCCGGATGTAGCTGGCTGCCTCCGTCGCGTTACGGGGAACGCATCCGTAAGAAAGCGACATCTACGGCGCGGGCATTCGGCAGCCGAAGGCTCTCCCTTGCCCGGGTGCAGATGGCGTGAAAAATTCGCTTAAATCTTCAATTAAGGACGCGACACGGATTCGTTTTAATTATTGTACCGTAATTCCGTTATAGGATCGGCGTTCCTGAAATTCTTGAAGTAAATGGGAAAATTATTCCCTCTTATTGGTGCTTTAGTACGTCGGAAAAGCGAAACATTCTTTACGAATCGGAGAGCAAGCAAAATGAAAATTTATTTACGTAAAGGTATGTGATTTATTATTGTTTAATTTCCTTTGAGAAGCAATGGATAATTAATGATGATACAACAAGGACTGTGGGGTAGTATAGGAAAATACAAAGAGAAAAATACGTTTCAGGAATTATAGATTTCCATTGTTTAACAGAACGATGTGAGAAGTGTTCTTATTCTAAGATGCTTCGTTGTGTAAAACCTGCAATTCTGAATGCTTCATTTTTATCTAAAGACTTCTGCAATGATGTTAAATGGAAACAGAAGCTGTAGGCGTGAATTGCATGAGCCTTGCGGCGTATAGACATGCTGGTTTTTCTATGCCACTTGGCCGCCTTCGTTGCCTCTTCCTGCGACGTCTTCGTCCACTGTACCACGAAGCTAAATGTTATCATTAACACGATGATCCTCATATAACCACGGCATTATATTTGGGTTTAATTCTCGTAATTCTCCACGCAACCTTCTATATCTGCCTAAGGCAATAAGTACATTTGTTGATGCTTTTATTGACGCGAGACCTCCTTGTCTTTGATCGAAACATACCCTAAGTTATTTCGCTTCTCCATTGCTCCTTCCATAATTGGCCTTAAGCCTTGAATTTTGCGTGTCTTTGTGAATACGGTGATTGATCGGTTGCGGATAAATTCGTGTTGATAGACAGAGATAAACAGTTTTTTTTTGAGGAAAGATAGAAAATGTAAGTATAATGTTATCAAGTCGTATTTGAGTAACATCCGACAATGCGATTCTCTTAACGGTGTGTCGTCGGATTTTTACTATGTTTCGATTAGAGTTCGTCATTATAAAAAAAAAATTATCTACACGGTGAATGAAAAACAAATAAATAAATTTCGTTGGACTGGTGTAAGGAGATCTCTTGATCTTAACCAACATCGTTTCTTTTTTACGCACAGAAAAAGACGATTTAATATTTACGGATAGATCTCCTCTGGGAAAAGTTTATAGACCATCGTATATAATCAACAGCAATGGAGAAAGATATACAGCCGCAATCTTTTATCTTCAGCTATCTCCTCCTGAACATATCTTTATGGCAAATCTAAAAAGGCATTTACCCTATTTAGGAGGCCATTCTGTAGATTATCAGCATCCCGTTGTATTATATATTGTGTTCACAGGTTGTTCGTAAAACTTTCGGATCTGGGTTTCTGTAAATATACGTCGTGTCCCAGTGCTAAATACCCACAAATTCATTGAAACGATATCTCACATAATCCTGAACAAAATAATCTTCATCGAGCCATAATCCGCAATGAGTCAATAATGAGATAATATTGAAGATAATCGAATAATATTTGGATTATGAGAAGATCTTCTGCAGCGTTTCTTTATGAAAAAATAATAAAATGATAATAAAGATCGTGTAATGTGAACTGCTTTTGTGACGTCATTTTTCTATGTGGACCACGTTTAAATTTAATCAAAAGTTACGCCGCAACCAAACGGCTTCAACACCATTTAACTCTAAAACAAGACAATTTTCAAGAGGATATTTTTACGAGAGAATGTCAGTTTAACAGTTTGCTAATGGTTTGATGGTGCCATTATAGCGTGCCCTGTATCTACGCGTATATATCACGGAGGATATTTGAATGCAACAAGAAGTTTGGCGACATCGATTTTATGTCATCAACGTTAGCTCGTATTGTACACGTATCGCATTCTTGGGATAACTTGGCTTGTAATCCTTTTACTAAAAAACAGTGTCCTAGTTTTAGCAAGGTTTTAGAAAAATTGTTTGAATACCCTGACAGATGTCGACTCTTTAATATTTACGTAAATAACTTGAAGATCTTAAAAGAATTAAGTAAAAACTCACCTGTGGATCATTTTTTAAGTTCCTAATTTTAAAAAACGCTTCATACCAAAGAAAAAAAACTTTGGAGAAAGTTCCTGTAAACAAACCACATTTATTTACGTGAATCGTCCATCATGCTTCTTACTTTTAATCAGTTTAATTAACTTTCGAACGAGTGTCCAATTCAAAAAGTAAACAAGGTAAACTTTTAACACTTTTACGTTTATGCTTACAAAGAAAAAAAAAATATAGCAAATTAAAACAACATCTCAGAATTAACGTAAGTGCTTTAAACTCTTTAAAAGCCGGAAAGAGATACAAAGTAATCCCGATCCTCACGGCTGCCTTCAGCCTTTCGCGTAGCGCGTATTCTTGAAATTCGCGATCGCAGCCTAATGCCGATTGAAAGGATTCGAACGGAGGACTCGACAGCACGTTACTAGCTATGCCGAAGGTCCGCGCTTGACGGCGGACGCAAATTTCACTCGCGAGTAGCGAAAAGGCCCTGGGAAACGCGATTTTTGACGAGCAACAACGATCGGCCACGAAGGGGAGTTGGGAAACTTCGAAATTGTATGCTGTAGCCTGTAGGAAGTCTTCCTGTATGCGTTCTGTAATTGGAGAAATTCCTTCATCTCTTCCGGTTAAAGAATGGGATGCGGTAGTTAGCGTGTATCCGTTTACCTTCGTGTATATCGGGTAGATTTGAATCCGATGCGATGACGTTCTTGAAGAAGCTAAAAGGGCGGAATTTCGCTAATATAACGGTGCTTTTATGGCCTTATAGTTTCGTGTGTGTGCTGAATGAAATTTTCGGCCCGTTTGGGCATTGGAGGACAAACGCACCAAAACGTGTTGAATAAGATTAAAAAAATATATTACTCTCCTTAATTGCTTTTTACCGTTCAGTAGTTATGATCACCAAAAACGCCGTTCGAACCAGACCTAAAATCGATATTAGAGCCGAAGAGCGGAACCTTTTATAGTTTTAAAGCACTGGAGATATTTTCGAACGGATATGCGAGAGCTTCAACGTTTAAATTAAAAGAAAAAATATTTCTATCTTCATTGTACGTCTTTGCTCAATATCGGATACATAATTTATGGAAAATCCACGCTTCTAGCGATGAAAATCCGAACGTCATTCGTATCATTCACATTACTTGCAAATCGGGGTCAACTCAAGAATTTATCGGAGATATCTCGTCCGTTCGAGTATTTCAAGAGAAGAGGTCAACGAGACCAGCATGGCAGAAGATAGGCGCTCTATAATACGAAATTGTATTCATAGTGGTTATCGAAGGACGGACATTGCTAAAGAAATTGTTATCTGTGACTTTCGGAAACTATTTATTTAGATAAAATTTAAGGGTCGTGGAAATTCGGGAGCCTCTCAAAAACGCCCTTTTGACGATTTAGATTTGATTTGAATCGATTGATAAGATTTTTAAACGAGCTTTAGAGACATGAATGACGATAGCGAAGTTCCAGTTCTTAAACACCGGGTTTATGCGGCTTCTTTTTGATAATTAACACCTTTCAATTCGAGATTTACTCAGACGCAAGTTACCTCTGTGACGGATAGATGCAAATCTTTTGATAAGGGAGAGACGCAAGACTTCTTTATTTTCAAATCGTTTGGTACTTTATATAATTTTAATGTATACGTCTAAGTTTCTTCTTTCTTTATTACAAATCTTGTCTCTCTCTGCTTGTTTGTTCGTCGATGTCCACAAGGATATCGATCCAACGGCTTCTATATTTAAATACTTTCTAGAATCGTATGTCGCGACGCAAACGACATTATGAATTTTTATGGCTTAATTCCGTCGATTTTGAGCGTATTTTGCAAACTAAAACGCACAAACATTTTTCTAGATGAATGTAAGTCTTATGGTAAGCCGTTCAAATTCTGTAAATGTAATGTCCAAGCTTAATGCAAACTGGACAATTATGTAAACTGATCATTTTAGCCTTTTGGTTCCTTCATAGATTTGTTGCCGATAAACAACGTGTCAATAAGATCTTTCTGGAACTGAATAGACACCCGCAATGATTCAATGCAAAGTTTTGTACACCTTTTCTGCAAATATCCGACGAATTCGTCTTATTTCCCCTGTGTAAACGGGTCATGAAATTTTTCGCGCTAAGTTTGATAACATCTAAGGGTAACCAACTTGCGAGAATTAATTTCAGAACAGCCAACAGCATTATTCACAAAGTAAAATAAACCAAGTTGGAAATGATCTAACTCTAAAACAATAACCCTTCGCGTAATCACGGCCATTTCCTCTCTGCCGACGCTAAACCTAAACTAAACTAATTTACGACGCATCCACGATCAACTACAGCCAACAAGTTCTTCTGGGCTTCCTTCAACAACCGTTGTCTACGCCCTACTGCCCTGTCACGTCGGGCCACGAAAGGAAATGCAACTTGCGTTATTATTAAAGTAGGTGTATCGAGGAAACAATTCAGAAGCTGCTGGAACAACGATGACATAGTAACAGACAGTCGGTTCTACTGGAAGCTTTACATGGTTTATGTGTATTATGCGCGGAGAGAAAGGACAATGTTCTGCAAGTATTTTTGAAATTCAGTTATTTATGTGCTGATTTCATAGATCGATCGAACTGAAGGCGCGTCGATAAGTATCTCGTAGATAATCTTATGCTGTGACCAATTTCTTTACTTTAATTGAAATTGATCTTGAAAACGCTTTAGATTATTTTTCCAGACTTTAGATCATATTGCATCGGTAAGAAGCCTAGCAATCACAAAAACAAAAAATATGTGATTGAATGCGTAAAAATTGCAGCAATTATTTGCGTAGCGCATGGTAGCGTATACAATATTGAAGCTCGAGCGCAAAGCCGTGATTAGATTTTTCATTAAAGGTCCTTCTCCTTTTACACTGATGTTGCTATAAATATCTATGACACTATTGTCGATTATTTGCCTGTAGCAGCCCGATTATTGCTGTTAACGTGTCTTAAAGGCGATTACACGATAGCAAAAAAAAAAACATCCACCTCGGTAAGGCAGTCACTTCGAAGCCCGCGAAAGCCGTTACAATCGAAAAAGAAATCCGAGAGGACTTAACGAAACGAATCTTGTAAAAAAAATTTAATTTTTGTCATCTTTACTCTATAAGTCCTTTCGACATACGACGTAAAACAATTGTTTTTTTTTTTTTCAGTTTTCCAAGATTATTCTAAGTAATAACAATCCGGATGGCGAAACCATTAACGGCAAGAGGAAAAATATAACGATCCACGGTTTGAGCAAGAGTTATTTAAAGTCTTCGGAAGCTCTGGAAGGAAGACAATGCAAGATGCGATCGAAGAAAGGAGACTAAGATTGATCTCCTATCCTGTGATTGAAATCGTTGAACGAAACGTGGAGATCGTTTTGTGTTCAACGTGCAGTGACAAATTGTAATCATCTTATATCTTGATTACCGTATAATTTAATAAAACTAATTTCAAACGATTTAGTTCTCCATTCCAAGAACTTCTTCCATTAAATGCGCCGAATACTCAACAAAGTTCTTTAAGTGCATTTTCATCCTACTACGTAAATGGTGTACGCTTAAAACTCAAAAGTTTATTCGTGTTTCGAATGAAACGTGTCTCCCCCTATCTTACACCGGATCCGAGGTCTTGCTTGTCCATCTTCTCGTCCCTTTTTTTTGTCTTCTTGCCAGCGTTATTTGCGGAAATTTAATTATTTCGAAGCATAAGCACCTTTTGTTGGGGACAAGTTATGAATTAATTACCCGAGAAGGTGTGTTCTCCTTTTTGCTCGCTTTTAGGAAACGAAGAAAGGCTCCCGCCTGCGCTTTACTGCTTATTTTATAACGGTTTTAATTAAGAAAAAGCCGGTTCAAGAGTAAAGACAATTTTTTTTTTAAGAAATCGTACTTACAGGAAATGAATAGGGAATAGAGAAGAAGTGTTTTATCCCGAACAAATTTTATATCGAAAGGGTTACACATTTAATATGAAAAGAGCTTGCTTTAATTTTTTTACACGCAAAAAAGGATTGGAACAACAATAATGCATTTTTCAATTATTTTGAATACAAGTTAATACTTGTATTAACACCACGGTAAGTCGAGTATTCATCTGCAAAGGTTGCTGGTAATTTTCGCGATAAAATGAAAACTCTTCAGTTTATTCCGCATAATTCCGCGCCACTTTTTGCAGCAATTTTCCAGCTACAATCAGCCGGACTCATTTGTGAAATGCAAGACTTTATGCGAGGGATGACAAGATGGAATGCAAGTGAAGTTAGTTTCATTATTTAGCTTCCTTTGTGAGGCGAAACTTGCTGATGACGTACTTTTCCTTGCTCCGTCGGTGTATACATAGATACCCAAGAATAAGGCGTTCATTTTTAACGCTCCCTAGCCCGCAAAGGAGACACAGAACTTTTCCTAGTACAGCGGAATCTGCATACTCGCACACGGCAACTCCGGCAAACTGCCGGCACCTATTCAACTATTGGAATGATGCGTCGGAAATCGGCGACTAAGCAAATCCTCTAAGCGCATTCGTTACGGCAGCGATGTCGGATAATTTCCCGGCGAACTTTTAGTTTGAATCCAAAGGTCTCTCCGTTTGCTTAAGTTCGTGCTTCCGTCGTTGAAGGTTGTTTAAATATGTGGAAAAATGGTTTCCAGTCTTTGTCTAAATTGTTTAAATGTGGTCCGGAAAGAAAGGATGATGATCCCTTTCCAAGTCGACCTGAGTTGACGTGATCATTTCCGATGTTTATTGAACAAAAAAAAACAATTATTTAATATTGAAAGATGCAAGATTAAACAAGCGACAATTGGCAGCTTAACTCTGAGTTTCAGAAAACGCGGTTTCCAACATTCTACGTGAATATCTTTGCGTGACGAAAGTAAGACCAAATCCGTGTTCGGATGGGGACGTGCGAACAATTTTTGGCGCTTTGTGGAGACGAACTAGATTTGATTGTCAATCGACTTGTCATCGGAAATGAACCTTGGGTCCATTATTTTGGCGTACTAAGAGCTTCGGCCTTTCTAAAAAATTTAAAGTCAGCTTTTTTGCAGGAAAAGTAATGGCCACTATTCATTAGAATTATCGAGGAATTTTATTGGTTGATTATTTAAGTAAGCGTAGCACGCTAACAGAGAATTCCGCATGCTTTGACCCAAACATAAAGAATAGTTGGACGTCGGTTGCTGAAAGAAAAAAGCATTGCTTGTTTCCTTCGCGGTGCTGGAAGATCAAATAATGCCGAATGGTAACAACAATTTATTCGCCAGAGGCCATCGGTGAAATCAAAAAAAAAATATTTCTATCATCTCAAGAAGCTGATGAAAACCTCAACAGCCATGTTTTGGAAATATCACCTTCAGAATGGGAAAAAAATTGAGAATTCTTTCGAAGGCTCATTAAAAAAAAAAAAACTTAAAAAAAATGGTACAACACCTACAAGTACATCTTTACGCATCTCCCGAAAGGATTAAGTTGACAAATAAGCTAATTATCACGCAGCAACACTAATTTTGCCGAAGGGTTAGTTTACGCTACCACTCAAGCGGAAGCTATAGATATACCTAGCATATACGCAGACCCCAACTACTGCGCCACACGAGACGGCAAATCATTGCCTCGAATGGACATAATTAAACAATGCAACGCACATAGTCGCTTAATATAGTCTCGCACCGAAGGTTCCTATAGCTCTCTATAGCTACCATTCAGAGCTACGTACATTGAGAGAGCCTATTACCTAATCCCCGGGAACTGCATAGCGAGGAATTCCACGCATCTACGTTATATGTATGTTCATGTACTGTATTCTCTCGCTTTTCGTGTTCAGAGCTAGCTCCCGCCATTATCGGCAGCAGTGAAGGTCTAAATTAAAGGAAATTGATTCTCATTATCGCCGCACGCAGTGTATGGCAAGTTTTGGCGGAGTTTACGGGAGGATCTGAACAGATTTAGAGCGGTTTATGTTAAATATCCACGCCGCATTTTGGCCGTTTCAGTAAACAATTATGATTATGCAGATTCGCAAACACGCGTAAATTTTCGATGCGATTAAGAGTTAAACGCTTAGTTCCATGTATTAGTTTTACCGTTCGACCGTGGGAAACCTAGAAATATATGATGCAACGTCGGAACATTGTTAAGTCTGCAGGCGTCGTAATTTCTGAAAAATACATATTAAAAAATTAGACGACATACACTTGAATATTCTTTAAGTCGTTGCTTCTAACCTTATGATTTTTGTGGTAGAAATACGTACATGCAACTGCTACCTGCTCTCGAGTCATCGAAAGGGCCGAAGAACTAGAGCTCGTGCGTGAAATCACAAGCGATTCCGCTAGAAGAGAGATACGGTTTTGGCTAAATAAAGTACAAGTAATAAAAATCGACTAAAGATCAACTCCACACCAAAGCTTTGTTGGGTAATGGAGATGTAAGCTTTCTGTTAATTAAATTAGGCGTAACAAAAGAGAGATGAATACCATTATCGGGATGGTGTCGAGACGCTGCTCTCTGAAAAAGCTAGGTAGAGAGAGAGAGACTAAAAGTACTCACAGAAAGAAAGCTTTTCGGGGAGGATCCGTTGGAGCTTTGGAAAATACTCAAGCATCCTCTGAGCAAGATAACGGCCTGTATGGAAGGCATAAAACTGCTTGAGCGGAACTGAGAGTTCCATTGCGATTGGTGTAAAGAGCTTTTTAAACCCACGCGCTAATACTATCGATGGCCAACTCCAACTGTATGAATGAATGAGTTGTGCGCGGAAATATTTATTTTTTTGGGCAAATCTCCAAAAGGGGCATTCATAAAATTGAAATTATTAAAATTATGGATACCAGTTTCAATATTTTTCCATCGCTTCATATTTTGTGGCGGTTTCACCGCGTCATTCCCATATTCCACATTATGTTGTTCCATCTACTCTTAAATTTCCTCTCTTCTACTTTTGGCCGAAGTGAATTTTCGAGAAGAATACCCTCAACATTTTTGGAATTTGGAAAGATGTGTTGTGGCTACTCTTCAAATTTTTCTATAGTTAAGTCCTCGTGATTTTCCGTTTTAATTCGCAAAAGAAGTAATTTGGCCTCCACAAATCTAATTCACATTATTTAATACGGCCCTCTTTCTATTGTATTTATTCCGAGGCGATAAGTGCTTTCTTCAGCTTTGAAGGATGGACATCTTACTTGCAAATCGACTGAGCGAAGAATAATACGTAGAATGAAAAGAATGAAATATTTTATGAATAACATCGTCCATTCCTCGAGCTAGACATAAAATTGCTCCGAAACTACGTCGTTTTGCATTTCATCACGATATCAATTAAAGTTTTAACGTGTAAGAGATGTGAAAGACCCGATGTTCTAAAGTATCCCCGTACTTTAGATTTTCGCAAGTAAATTATAAATACATCAACAGCTTTGATGGAATTAAATTAGTTTTGAACTAAGGGTAAGTTTTCCCAACTAAGATTAAACAGGCCCCAAGTACAATATGCAATTTATTCATACAACATACGTATAAGAGGTAAAACAAATCATAAACGCCACGTAGACTAAATTTAATACATCCGCATGTTATAGAACTCACGCTACAATTGTCATTCAACAGAAAACGTTTTGGCAGCGAATTTCGCCGGCGTAACCTTAATTCTTTATTACCACCATTTTCTGCAAGAAAAAGAGGAAAAGCAAATAATTAAATTAATTTTCGTCCATTGGGGGGAACAAGCGGCGTATACTTGGAAATTAGATCGTTGCTCTTTGTCGAGAGAACCGAATGTATTCCCTTAATCTTGGTCGTCCATCATTCCGGTGGTAGTACCACCCATTGTCGTATCTACGGTATCGTCCACCTCCGTGGTGTAATCGGTAGTGTATTCAGTCGTTGCCGCATCCTGTTCGTCATCGCTGCCTTGATATGAGAAAAGGAAAAAAAAACGGATGAATTACTTGGGAGTAAATGAAATAATATATACGAATTGCTGATGTAATGTAGTGCCTCTAGAGGCGAATATACGTTTGTCTACCTTGAGACAATGAAATATGGTTAAGTTACACATACAATTTTTTTTTTTTGATATATGGTGACACCATCTATATTCGTCTGCGATCCCTAAAAGCAAAGAGGAAAAAGTCACAATATCAGAATGTAACGGCTGCACCAGTTCTTCGCAAACAACTATCTTTAAGGTGAATTTAAAGATTCTGTAGATCTACATTATGTAGGCAATTCAAGGGACATTATTAAAAACGATGATTGCCCATTTATCGTAAAGCGAGTATTTACGAATATAGACGAAGCTACCTTAGTTTAGTAGTTGAAGCAATCAGCAAGGATCCATCATAAGTAGAGCTCCCCAAAGTGCGTGGCAAGTCAGAAGGCGTACCGCCGGGCGTGGCCGGGGGGATATGTAATGTAACATATAAGCAAATAACTCGCATCGCATTTCGGTAGTTTATTACCGTATGCGATCGGGTTGTGACGGTATGGCGGACGCGCGTAGTAAGAAACGCCCACAGGCCGACGAAGTGAAAAAGTTCTGTGGAGAATTTCCTGACTTAATATATAATGGAAGCAAGATTATATGTAAAATTTGTAATATACCTCTGATGTGCAATGATAAATATGGCTGTAGAAGACATGTAAATAGTCAGCAACACAAAAATAAAAAACTGGGTGTATCACCGACTGAGGCAACTCAATTTATAATTGATTTATTTTATATGCTGACTGCGTGTAATTTACCGTTTTCCCTACTCAGGAAGAAACCATTCCGTGAATTTTGGAATAAATATAATCCAGACTTTGAGTTACCGTCGGAAACAAGCTTAAGGAGATGTGTGCCAAGTGTACGTACCGAAATTGAAAACAGGATCAGATCTGCAATAAAAAATAAACTACTGTGGTTATGTATTGACGAAACGACAGACCGTAAAAAACATTCTATTTTGAATGTGATTGTACGTATACTGGAACCTCGTCAACCTACAAAGGGAATTTTATTAGCTAGTAAAAGACTAAAATCGTGTACTGCCGACGCTATCGAGAGCGTAGTCGTTGATACTTTACAAACATTTGAAATTGCCACTACTCAAGTATTAATTTTCATGACCGATGGTGCCGCGACAATGCGTTGTGTAGGTCGTTCTCTTCAAGAACATTATGGGATGATGTTACATATTACTTGTAAACTTCATGCTCTGCATATTGTGGCTGAAACTATTCGTGCAAATTTCCCTGAGGTAAATGCATTAATAACAAATACGAAACGAGTGTTTCTCAAATCTCCCAAACGTATCAGTGAATTTCATAAACAGTGTCCCGGTATTCCCGAACCACCAGAGCCGATTCTTACGCGTTGGGGGACATGGCTGAAGGCAGCGTTTTATTATTTTAAATACTTCCGGCAAATAAAATCAGTCGTCTTACAATTCAATCCCAACGAATCTGCGGCTATTAAGGAAAGCCAGGATAAATTCCAAGATATTTCCGTTGAAGCAGATTTACAAACCGTTTACAACAATTATAGAGAAGTACTTGAGGCAATAAATAAATTACAAAATAGTGCACTGTCCCTGACGGAGTCAGTACAAATATTAGATGACGTTAATACACTCCTACACTGTATAAATAACAAAAAAAATGATATCGTTACAAGAAATGTTGAAAGTGTTATGAAGAAAGATACAAATTTTAGCAGGTTAAGACAAGTTTGGGAAGGTAACTCTGCTGATCCGGTGACTAAATTCGAAGATTATTTTAATTACGCGTGTATTACATCATTAGACGTCGAGCGTTCATTTTCAAGATATAAAAACATTTTTTCAGAACGACGAACATCCTTGAAAGAAACGACTGTGGAAACATTCCTAATGCTTCAGATGTTTGAGAAATCGGATTGCGCTTACGGTAACAGTTTTAATGTGCCTACCTCCTCGTGTGCTGACTAATACTATTTTCCTTGTGCATTAACACCCACTATATTGGATACGGCTAATTACAAAAGTAAGCGTTTTAAAATTCTTTATTTCTTTTGTTTTTACTGTACTTTAGTTATGTTCCTTATCGACGCCTATGGTGCGCCACGCAGTTGGGGAGCTCTAGTTATGATTGTTTGTAATGTAGAGCATCCAGATACTTGGAAAATAAAGACAATAGGTTTAATGCGAATCTTCTTGTTGATAAATTGGAAGACGTTATGTCAATATTTAAATGTTTGGCACAAAATTATCTTAATATGAACGGAATGAAAAATATTTAGTCTAACATTGTCACTCAAGCGATATGACTAACGTGAATTATAGAAATCAGAAAGCAAAAGAGCAATAGAAACGAATCACCAGTTGCTAATATACAAGATATGGGGCTTAACGTCGTAGAAGAATTAGAAAGCGACCGGTCCGTCTAAATAGCAAGAAGACAGGTGAATATATAGCTGGTTATACGAAAAAGAAGGAAAATACAAATCAGGAAAATATAAAGACCTCTACGTCGACCATACTGTACGAATTAGATAATTCAAAAACCAAAATTAAGCTGCTAAGCTCTGCGATAACTGGAAGGTTGAAAAAGCGAAAGGATGTAGAACCCACATTTGACTTATAAACAATATAACTCATTTCTTCTAAGCTTTAAGATTAGTTTAATTTAAAAATAATAATGTTCCAACAAAGCACAGCATGTAAAGTCCTAATAACTATTCAAATTACCCAGCTCCTATCAGATAATTTGGCCACTTAAATTATCACGCGCTCGCTTTTTTTAAATCTCTTCCGGATCATTGATCCCATTATAAACGGCCGGCATCTTAAATCATTCTCGGTTTCTTAATAACATCTTCTATACTGGGCTTAATACTCCGACGCCATTTTCATTTATTACGCGTATTACTGAGCTTTGGTTCCAGGCCAAATGGTCGGCTACTGCAGCCGTTTTAAAGGATGCGGAGTCTAGCGGAATGTTCTCGAATAATTGCCACTGTAGAATCTTGTATTACAATAGTTAGGTATACGTATTTCCATTGGATATCCGAGTGAAACCATCTCTTCAATAATTTTACGAATATTCAATGAATTTAAAGAGGGTCCTGTTAGACGTTTCTACATTGCGTAGAGGAGCTATTGACGATGTTCAGTGGCATTCAAATAAATCTGGAACTTCTCGTGTACCGTATCATTCAAATTCTAAGACTCTTGATTTTATTTTATAAAATTGGTTTTTAACGTATTTTAAATGTATTTAAGAAGGAGAAATACGTATTTTGCGATGGAACTCAAAAGCAAGAGGATATATTCACCATTTCCTTATGTAACTGCTTCAAGTCTTCCTGGTACGGAGCGAATTAGAGATCGTCTTAGATCTCCACGATTTATTATTTGTTCGCAAATTTCTTCGATCTATTGTCATAAACTCCGAATACTTATGTCATTTAAGGCAAAGAATAACTGGCTCGCAGAGTTTCGTAGTTAGTTATGGGCAATATTATTACTTTTTTGCAGCGACTAGATAGGCTCGCGTCTATTCGTCTTATAAGAAAGGGTTCGTTTTGCTTACTGGTTTACACGAGTTAACACGAGTCTGTCCAGTCGCTGCAAAAAAGTAATACTTTCACCTGCCTTTGTCAACTCTAGAGATGAATTTCGAAGTACTTTGATAAGGAGACTAAATTATTACAAATATATCCAGCCTTTCCTTACACGTTTGCAACTCAACAACAACGAAATTACGTACATCTTATGTTGTACACATAATTTTGGCTTTCTTCTGACGCTTCTTACATTGCTTCCGCCATTCCGCTTGGCTGTAATTCATGCAAGGAGAACGTGAACACTAAAATGAACGCTTATTTGACGTTCCCATCACTATTAGATCGGGTCTCCCGTCCAGCGAAGCGCGAATTCGAGCTCTATTCGAGCGAACATCATCTCCGTTTCACCGAGTTTAGAGCTAGTCGACGCTCGACGTCTCTAGCTAGATACGAATTCGACGACGGTCGTATTTACGTCCTTGTCTTGGCCCGAAACGTGTACGGACGCGTAAGGGACTGGGTGTCGTTTGAGATGTCGTCTGTATCGTTTACTGCGGAGGGCGTTGCTTCGACCTACATATAACGGGTGTCTCTTCGAACGGATCTATCGTAAGGGTATGGATTTTTGGTGGCTACTTGATTACGATTGTTTTGGGAATTGAAAAAGTCAAATATCCTTTAAAATTTCGCACTTCATTATCTTGAATGTATATTTTCACACGTTTATTTTTCGAATTTCAAATGCAGGCTAAATATACAGTATAGATTCATATGTTAACTTGATTGTTGTTAAAAAATGTAAAGGCGAATAAGCGCCTTCGATTCTAAGGGGGAAGATTGCACAAGATCAACATTTAATACATCAGATGAGACGAAATGGTGTTCAATCGTTTAGGACGTTGAAAACGATCTTCGTCCAGCGCTAGTCCGACAATCAAAAGAAGGTTGGACGAAGTTGGCGCGAGGGATAGAAGAAGGGCCATATATCCGCTATCTCCGAAGCAAGATCGCTATGAAGCAGGATAGAGGCGTCGAAAAAGGTATTTTGAAAAAAACGTGCGCCATCTGGAGATAGGGTTGTTACGACTTGGGGTGGCAACGGTCGCACCGAGGTGTCGATTTTGTGAAGTTAATAATAATAATAATACGAGAGCTTGTGTACTCTATAATTGTCTCATTTGAACGAAATTCTGCAAGAAATTTCGTATTTGGACGACAAAACGACAATAACACCGCAATTGCATCGAGCAGCTTTGCGACAAATTTAATGGCCAGTTGCGATCTCGTTCTCGTCCTGTCAAAATCCTGGTTGAGCTTGGACAAGTGGCGCGACGAAAAGGGAAAGAAGAAAGAAGAAAGGGAAAGTCTTATTCAGCATCTTTGAACTATCACTTATTATTAATTTTTAATAATTAATAAATCACCATCGTTCAATTATCGTCTAACGATTCTTTAGGACCAACAAGCTGCCAAAATCTCACACATCGAAGCGAAACAACGGCACGCGGTCGCAAATTGAGTAAGAAGAGGGTTACTTCCATACAGTATGATAAGAACACCTGTTCTTTATTCAGCTTATGCTAAATCCGATAGTTGTTGGAAAGGCGAATAAACCAAGGCATTTGGAAGGCATCCAAATGGTCACGTTGCGTATACGGGCCAAAGTCAAAGATGGATTACGATAGATGCGTATCGGAAGATTCCACGATTTTTCTGTAACGGACGTGTGTAAACTGAACGCTTCTACCGCAAAAAAGCCGTAAAGAAAGAAAGCTCAAAAAACCAAAAGAATACCAACGTTGAATAAATACGTACCTTGAGCCGTTTACATACCACCATCAACAATTACACATGATGCGCAATTCAGGTTCAGAGATACAAAAAAAAATCAACTTCAACGTATTCTTCCCAAAACGTTGCCGCGCTCGGTACGCTCCCTAAATACATATATACCTTAACGCATTTCCCTGCTCAATTTTACTCCGTTTTAAAGCACCCTCGAGATATCATAAACGTCGCAGAAACATCGAAAAATATTTCAATATCGCCCGTAGACTCGTAGAACTTGCAGTAGTTGAAGCAGGAACCCCGCCCAGAAGGTCGCGGTGTAGCGCCTATATTTCGCGATATATTCCGCTAGTTCCGATAGTTTCCGCGCTGGGCGCTGTAGAAATGCACTTCCGGAGCTTATTCCGCCGGCGGCGTGGCCGTTAGGATTCTTGCGAGATGTAAATCGAATTCAACGTAGGTTCGTAACGATTTTATTATTGGTATGTTGCGATGTTCCGTCTTCCGCAATTTAATACCCGGAAATGACGATGTATGTGCATGAAACTACGGATATGACGGAGGTAAAAGAACGTCTGATTGAAACGCTTAATAGTTGCTGGATTCGCGTAGTAAGCTAATGTAACGGTTATGGTGCAAGGGCGATGCGAAATGGGCGTTTAAATGCGGAGGTGGTGTATTGAATTTAAGTACGGGGATCGTTCTCCACTTTTATCGCGGACATTCAGGACGAATGCGGTACTAAACATTGGATAACGTGTGAAAATGGAAATATAAGAAGGCTTGCAGCGAGAACTAATGTGCTCTTTTAGCTCACAGTTCAAGTCCTTTTACAAGAGCTGTTTAACAACAGCAACCTTAATTTTGAAAGATTTTTCAGGAAAAAGTAGTCCGGGAGAAGAACAAATAAAAGAAACAACTATATCTACACTTACTTTCCTCATTCATGATCTCTTCGTACTTTTCTTCCTGGATTTCGGCGGCTTCTTCCCGTTCTTCATGTGTTACTGGTATCTTGTTGATGCGTTTCAAATTTGGAAGCAAGACCAAAATGGAGACCCTAATATGAATCGGTAAAGAAATATTCATATCGCTGCTTTCGGTTAATTATTTTCGGAAAGGTATAGCTCAAAGAAGCCGTATTTTTTCTCCGTTACTTTGATATTACCTTAATATCAAAGTGGATGCTCACCTAATAGTATCTTCAAGCCTTTCCTCTTCGTCAATCTCGCCCTCCTCGTCATCTTCGCCGGTAGGTCCCGCTTCGCCTTGGCCCCCTGTAAAATCGAAATAATTTGCTTGTTATTTCTTCTTTCTTTTGGATCAAATGCGTCAAATGTGTGTACCCGACACAGGATTCTGCAGTACGATCAGCGTTTCCAAAGATGGCAGGCATTGCAGCTTCCTGAACTGACGCACCTTGTTGATCTTATTCTGGCGCAGATTCAGGTACTTCAGATTGGCCAAACCGGAAGAGAATCCGTTGAGCTTCTTTATCTGGTTGCCGCGTAAATGGAGGAGTTTCAGGTTGGACAATTTGCCGAGATCGTGTTCGTTGATTTTTGATATTTTGTTTTCTGCCTGCGTAAAGGAATATTAATGCATGAGGTTCTAAAGGAATCAAACGGCTCTACTTGGCAATAGCAAAGATGCCTGTGGTAACCTACGCAATTTTCAACTTGACGATGGCGTAAAAGATATGCTGGTAAGGCAATTGTCTGCGCGTAGAAGAAAGCATTTTGAAAGGACCAGAATCGCATACGAATGAGTCATTTCTAAAGCTCGTTGAAGCAGTTTGAGCAAAATAAGTTTTGGCGTCGATTACTTCGCTTGGAATCTCGTATACCACAGTTGTAAAAGTATTTACTGTATTTTTTTTCTCTCCGTGAATAAAAGAACTTAACAACCTAATTTTAATTCCGCGGCAATCTCGCGAGGAAAAACAAAATAAGCAACAACTAATTGCCACTTAATTTCCTACGATTTACCCCGGCCTTTTTCAAACACTCCCAGTACCACGTTGATGTTTAACATCCTCCGTTTCTTCCCATTGCTCTGTTTTCGGCTGCCGGGCGAAGAAAAAACCGCTGTTTCTTTTTATATACGGACGAGCTACGGGGTCGAAAATTACCGGCCGGTAATCGGTACTTAAACCGTACCCCGCAGTTGCCCTTTTCGAAGGGGCGGAGAAAAACACCATCCCGAGATCCAACGATAACAAAAGAAACGCGAGAGACAAAAAAATGCCGAGCGAATATAGCCAGCGGAGGGCTCATACCGCAAAAACAAAGCGGTAAATGCGAAAACGAACATATTTTTCATAAGCGCACCGTAGTACCGGCATTAAAGCGGCCTCTGGCGAAACGGTTTTTAGTCGGAACAAAGCCGGACGAAAGGGTTGCCGGGCCAAGACAAAAGGTTAAAGCTCTTCCTCGTTTGTTTCTTGTTATGATGATCCTCTTAAATATAGCGTGGAAAATGGTGGGGGAAAGGGTGGGTGACTCGAGTGTTGATGTAAATACCTTTCATAGGCTTTTTTTGAGAATTACGTGAACTTTGTATACTTTTTTGGAAGCAAGTAACTTCTTTTAAAGTTTCCACCGGTTGATAAATTAATTTTACTACTAAGACGAAGCCTAGCAAAAAGAAAAATCGCAATCTTGTAATTAGAGCCGTTTAGACACGAGAAAGTTTGAAAATGTTTAGGACATTTTCCAATATTAAGCGTTCACAAACTCCGCTCGGTTAGACAGATCAAAGCGAAACTTGTCTTATGTGCAATTAGTCCACCGAAGGAAGAATCGACTGGCATATAAACGATGACGATTCAACTTAATTAGCCTTCCGTGGATATCCTGAACGATCGCTTCCATCCAGAAAACAAAAAAAAGAAAACTTATTTTACCGTTCCGCTTGGTGTCACTGCGATCATTTTGATTAGTCGTCAGAAGCGAGAGATGACGCGGTGTACGGTAACATTCCCATTGCTTAACCGTCCCTCGTCGTTGCTACGTGTTAATTGCCTAGTTCCAGATAAGTGGAATAGGGTTGTGGGAGGTAGTATGGACTGGGGCAACAGTAAACTGAAGGTAAAGCATGGAACCTAGTGAGAAATGGGGAATGGGAAGACTGATAGAAAGGGTTGTCGCGTGAAAGGCTGAGGAGGAAAGCTGTGTATATAGAGCAAGGTAAACCCTTGCTTGAAATTGTGTAAGCTTAGGAGAAACGGGGTGTGATGCAAGTTGTTGACTTCTTGCGAAAAGGAGAATTACATGGATTCAAGATGTATATATAAAGAGGGTGAGTTGATGCCCTACCGAAATATCATGATTATTCATAGTGTGTGGGTGTAGCATCGCACAAAAGGCGCTTAGTGGTTCCATTTGGCATCTGCATTTGCGTAAAGATGGATTTAAACGTAGGTATGGATTCCTTGATTAAGTTGGTATTTTCGTAAAAGATGATATTATTACCAATATATAATCCCAAATCCAAGTTTTCCGGGATAAGAACTTGGGTTTTAACAAAAAGATGAAGATTTGCAGCGGCTACTTCACAATATTTAATACCAATAGACAGTCGTTACATACCTAGCTAATTAGGATTAGTACAGGACGAAAGCAATAAGAGCCAACTTTGGATGTTTGTTCCGTCAAAAAATTGGAGGAAACGCAAAGACAGCAACGAACGTGCCTTTCGTTGGTTCCAAGTTCTATTAAGGTTTGAAAAAGAGCCAAATAAAACGGATAACCAAGAAATGGGAGAATAACCAAAAGGTCTTTCATCGAAGAAACTCTCTCGGGACAAAATCAGGCTCACCAAAGACGTCACAAAGGAAACCTTCAGATTACTGGTCGCATTTTTGACAGGTCATGATGGCCTAAAGTATGGGTTATGTAGACTAGGAAAAGTTGAAAATCAAATCGATTAGTCCATGCCGAGAAGGTCTGCCGATCTGTTCGTGTCACAGTGACAAAAGGTATCCGTGCCACTCTCGACTACAATATAATGATAATAGCAAGCGATGCAAATTAAATTAATAATAGAAATTCATGAGTATCTTATTATACAATTGTTTCATCGCATAAGCAACTTTCAGCAACCGCTCACTACTAAGTTAGCAAGAATTACGTCAAAGCTTATCCCAAGGCAATGGATGACAATGCATGACAACCTAAAGGACTTTAGCATATACAAAGGATGCCTAATGGGCGTATTGTGGCGTAAATTTCGTCGGATTAAAAGGATACACCTCCCTAACGTTGGACTACAAGCATTCCATACATCATCTAACTTACTTCTCCTTTTTCGTGCATCCTTTTTCCATCCGTCTCCCTTATTTTTGCGCGCGGAGACAAGACAAACCTTTGACGCTTTGATGTAGCTTCCAGCATTCCGTACATTTGGCGTGCACAAACGACATAACAAGAAAAAGACCGCGCCTGAGCGCACAATGACTTTTATATCACCGGCAAGTTGCTATCGTTTCATGCTCAATTGAGATTCCATTTTAGATACGCATTATTCTCGGTCTTGAGAGAGGCGGGCACGGCTGTACCGTGCTCTGTATCGGCGCTTCTGACGGCTATCCGTATGGGTGAGCGACACCTTTTGTCAACTTCGCAGTTTAGTCGCTGGGAATTTTAAAACGACGCTCAAGCACATACATATCCATGGATATATAGTACGGCGTAAGTACGAAACCGGAACGAATAAAAGAAGAAGACCTTCTTTTTGCCCGTAGGGAATATACAGGCTGTATTTACAATGTATCTATAGAAATGTACACCTTTTTAAAACAAATATTGCCAGAGTGGGGGACTTTTTTCAATGTAAATAATTTATTTGTTTTTTCTCTTAAATGTATCAAATTTAACTGTACTTTAACGTCAACAATTGTTTTAACATTAGAAACATCTCTCTCGATAAATATGTCGAGCTTCGGAAGAATTTGTTCGAGCTTCGTCGTAACACATAATCATGACCATGTCTTCGAAAATAAAAGGAACTGTTTCCAAAAGGTTTAGTAAAAAAATTTTAGTAACGACAAATAACAAAAACGAACAACAAAAGAACGTTAACAAACCGAAAAAATTAAAAAAATACGTATATTACCTAACCAACTCTTAAGATTCTGGATCTGTGTGTAATGTAGTGTAGAAACATTGACGCATAAGATTTTTTTTATTATTATTATTTATGGTCCTCCATCGCGTATTGTAGATTTTTTCAATGTCACCCGGTACAAATATACCTGCACGAGCTTCACTTTTGTAGTCGAGCTTCCCTCACAATCGCGAGCGCTTTGCGAAGACGTCCTTTCTTGGGATTGAGGCGGGGACGACACGGGTCTTTTGTTAACGGGCGGAATAAAAGCCCTTGCGCGACGCGGAGAAAGAAGAAATGAAAGGGAAAATTATGCGACGCTGTCTGGTGTTGTTGCGTATCTGTGATTAATAATTGAGAGATTTTGTCGCTACAATATAACAGAAGAAAGAGGAGGGCGCGAATTGCAGACACAGAGGGGAGAAATTTACGAATAGGATTTCCATTTATGAGTATGAAGTTTAATTGATTTACGTTCGCTTTATATTCGACAAGTTTAATCTAAATATGTCTTGAAAATTAACATTTATGATAAAGACAAATAGTAAAGGTTCACGTTGAATTATATTGAAAGTTTGTACTGAATATTTGGATAACCTAATGCGTAGTTAATTTGAAACCTTTGTATGAAACAACATTATTTCCATATCAAGGGCACTTTATATCGATCGGCTAAAGCATCGGTAACGAGTATAACGGCTCATATTTTTTTTTTCGACTATTTTATGTTATCTTCAATGAAATAACCTACAGATAATACAATATTAATCGTCCTATTACAAAACCCACTTACGAGATACAAGTTTTCCAGGTCTCGTGGAAAAATACCGCTAATATCGAACATCTGGTTGCCGCGCAGCTCCAATTGCTTGACGGTCTCGGTCCTCTCGACGTCGAACTGGGGCGTGTAGATGTTATTATCTGCAAGCGTAGAAGGAAAAGGATTACGCAGAGCTTAAGGGAGGACGTCCGTATACGCCGTGACAACGTCAATGTCGACGCGCCCTTATTCTACGGCCAAAAAACATGCGAGCGTTTGAAGAACTGAGTCGGTGAGACAGAGATTAGGCGTAGATATTCGTACGGACTGTTTCGCTGTTGAAATCGGCATGGAAAATATGCAGTTTGTAGTACGCGTTGAGAGTCAAGCGGCGTTGTTATTTTGTGTTTTGTTTTTGTTCTTTGGATTGAAGAAATTACCTTTTTCTTTTATGATTCTAAAGTTGTCTAAAAGATCGAAGATACGTTAAAAGTATTTATCTATTATTGTATAATTAATTCCGGATTTTCTTGAGCCAATTACGAGAATTAATTGACAAGTTTTTGAGTTAGATTGGGACAAGCCTAATATTTTTTTCTGTGAACCCAAGAACTTTGGGTAGAGAGAAGGTCCAAGAAACGTGACTTGTAACATTTGCTATCAATCAATCAAATCAATCAATCTCCCTCGTGGTCGACACACTTACTTTAATGCTTTTGTATTACATCTAAAGAATATGATTTATTCAGCCATGCAAAATACATGTTCGTTCCTGCGATCACTTCATCGTTCAGCCATGAGCTATTATTTCATATTCGGAAATAGGAAACAATTGCTAGAGGCTAAATCTAGCAGAAATGGTGGCCGGGGAGGCTAACTCATGGAAATTTCCCAAGGCAACGACACAAGCGTGCACGCGTGTATTGTCTTGCTGAAACAGAATTATTTTCTTCGCCAAATGCGGACGCAGCGTTGTTAGAACGATCCAATAAATCGACACTGATCCTTTCGTTAATACAGTGCACACATGGCCAAAGAGGACAAAATGACTTCGGCCATCTTTGGCGCCGGTTGGCTACAAAAAGCCCATTCCTTGTTCCTTGGTCTCTGGGATGTTGCGATGAATCCTGTTTCCGTCAACAGTTACGAACGGAAGCGAAAAATCGATGCGAAGTTGATGAATTATGAACAATGGTGGGATCTATCTTGCGGGATGGTTCCTTATATTCAAATGAATTGTTAACATTTTATACGTCCGATCGATTGAGATGCCCACAGCCTGACCAATCTCACGAGCCTTCAATCTCCTACCATCGTTACCATATCGTCAATTATTCTCGACCATTTCCGATGTGGTCACCTATTTGGGCCTTATTTGGACGATCTGGACGTTTCTCATAAAAAAAAAACTTGTCGAAGGTTATTTTTATGAAGAGCAGAATTACTTCAATTCTTCAATTGATTATAGGACGTAGGACGTACGTATTTGCGAGATGTGAAACCAATAAATAATGATATTTTCAATCATTATTTGCTATTATGTTGTTACTCACAATTACTTAAGTGCTTTCTATAATTTATTTAAATTTATTTGCTTTTAGCCAGATTTTGCTCTCTTTGCAAGCAGGTACGATCGAAAAACAAAAGCTAATTTTTTACTTAAACGCCCACCTTGATGCCTAGATAGCTTATTAGATTCTAAATGCAACGGCTTCTTTTTGCGCAAAAAATGATATCGCGATAAAAACATACCTCCTTTTATATATTTTAATTTTTTTTTTATTTTCAAACTACGGGTCATATTTCACCAATAAAACTTGGAAAATTAAAAATGTTTTATAAGATAGTTCTCTACCGATCCGCATTATCGACAGTTAATATTTGATAAATATTAATAGCCCAATATGTTCGTCTTCCCCGCATTTTTGCAAAAAAAAATAATTGTGTAATCGTCAAATTATTTCAAGAGATGTACAAACAGACATTCAATCATCTTTTTTTTTTTTTTAACGTAACCGTCCATTTTAGCAGCCCACGTTTTCTGCTACTACGGCGTAATTTGCCGTCTAAAGCATGTTTCATGCGGCCGATTTGTACAAGTTGATTTTCGATTTTATTATACCGTGGAAAACAGTAGAAGTCGTACGATTTCTGGAGCAATTTATCGCAGGATTAATCAAACTAAATGAGGAATTGTCCAATTTATCGTGTTATGTATTGTAGAAACTTCTTCAGTTAATTGGAAAGGAAACCGTAAAGCAGGTTTAAGAAGAGAAATAAAAATAATATTCATAATTTAATAAATTATCAAAAAATTGTACTGAAATACAAATTGTTTTCCTTCAGCTGTTTCAATATAAATCATGTTGCAAACATATTGTTTTGTTGTTCTTTCTTATTATCCTAATTTAATGAAACTAAGGAATTTAAATAATAACTCTCAAAATATTGAACGTGATCATTTAATAGCGCTAATTAACTGAAAAAAAAACTTAGTGGCGACATAATAAGCTTTGCTATAAATAATATTATTTTGCGTCGTATCTTTTTCACCTTTACAAGACCATTCATCACTATTTAGTTAATTTAGTTAAAATTACAAAAGAATATGCCAGAAATGAAGTAGATATTAACGATATTACGGGAGCTACGACCCCTGGCGGATAGACTGGCGAAATAACACATGCGCTTTTCAAGTTGCATAAGCATCAGGCGTAATTTTGACCTGTATCTCTGCAAATACGTCCAACATTTATATCAGTTTACCTAGAGAGAAAAAAAAAAACAGGAACTATTGTCTAAAACTAGATGAAATAACCAACTAGTTTATACATACTTTTTGCATTTTTAAGGGTATGACTCTCGATCATTTTAAATAACAAGTAAAAATTGGTAAGATAAAGAAACAAAAAAAAAAAAGAACTCGCAATACATTCTTACGTTAGATGACCTTAAAAGAGAACCGATATTCAAAAGGTTTGACGGCCCAAAAAACCGATTAATCATTTCGGTAATTGCTACCTTATTGACATTTAGAAAAACGTGTTTCTGTTAGATTGGATCTACGGATCTATTTCGCTCATTCAAATTCCGCAACTATTATTTCGTCTCAAACGAATATACAGGATGCTTTATTTTAGGTGAGAGGAAAAAAAAGGAACAAACCAGGCTAATATGCGAGAATTGGGCGAGATTGTTAAGATAAACAGAATTTACATCGGAGAAGACATTATTTTAGTTTTATTATTGCACGAAATGACGCTGAAAAGGAAGCAAGCAGACATATACACTGGAGCCAGCAAATTTATATTATACGTGACCAACTTGCGAATTGTAAGGCAAGCTAAAATTTTCTGAATATTGTGAACGTCAAATAATGTAACGAAAATGAAGAGCGGGGCAATCACAAAGACGCAAGATGGATCAGTTCTATAGATTAAGTCATCATCTTACTACAACAGCAATCGTCGAATTCAATACAGTGAAACGCTACTTAATGCAAGTTGGTTTAAAGGGAAAATAGCCCTACGAAAATATAAAATGGAAATGTTCCAATGGGCTAAATACCACAAAAATTGGACGCACAACCAATGGAAGATGCTGGCTTGACTCGATCAATTGAAATTCCAAGTGCATGGTATCAAATATGGGATGTATACGTCGACGCTATTAAAAATAAGAATTGCAATATTATAATTTGTGCTTACTTTGTAAGTGATCGAATTCTTACATTGCATAAAGTGGACGGAGGATTGACAAAGGACTTCTACTTGAGCATCTAAGAACGCGGCGAACCCAAAGCAGGATACGGAAAATATCGCTCAAGATTGATTCATTGGGATCTTCATCGCTCGCGGGCAAAATATTAGAAACGGCGAAAAATACCACCCGCGAATTCCGAACCTACAATATTCACGAATGAATTTTGCCGTCGCGCAACAGGCAGTTACTAACAGTTCTTTCGTTAAATTGACCATGTTACGTAACACACTGTAAACAGCGCGTCCTGTACGTATTCGTATCAACGTTGTTCCAACTTGTGAGCGTTATTTTGATAGATTTATAACAATTGATCGGCGATAATTTCCCAGAACGTGCGATTGGAAACGGGCGATTTTAATTTATTACGAAGTAGGCAAGTCAGATAACGGATAGGTGATAATTGGTGGATTTTACTTTGATTTATGAGCGGTCCTGTTTAAAGCCGTTCGCAAGGTTAATTACAAGGCGAGGCTAATCAGAGCTTTTTTATATTCTATATTTATCAATTATTACGTTTAGGAAACGAATCCTTTTGATTATTCATCTTCAACATTGCCACTTCAATATCGCCGTCAAATCCCTTTTATGCGGTTCGATCTTTGTATATGTTCTACCTCGGCACCTCGTTGATATCCAAAAGAATTGACAGCATTGAAAAATTTCGTAAGCAGCAACGTTAGTCGGTTTCTAAATATGTCACAAGTCATTTAGGAAAGCCGATGTAAGTCCACATATATAACGTTTCCTTTGTTATTGATTTGTCTTTGTTCTTTTTTTTTTCTTGTATGGTGTAATGGTGTATACATTGTTCCTTTTGCGGATTAAAGCGATAAAGATCTACGTTTTGTTGCTGAAATGTATGTGTTACTTGCGAAACCTATTGATTCAAGACGGACCCTATTCCAATAAGAATAATAAGTTATTACTTTAAGCCTAATTATACGTTTGTAAACTTTATATGTGTCGCCTTAAGAAAAGGGGTAAATTTGAAAAAGAACCAAGGGACGATCTCCAATCCAGAAACACATTGCAATAAGAAATGTAGTGGGGGATCGTCTAAATACAGATACCTAATTTTAGCATTGCAAAAATAGTATGTGTTTGTGGCAACTTTTTTTTGCTCTTTTTTTTTTAATCGATACAATTTGTAGAGAAACGGCCCTCGCCCAAGAACAACATTTGACTCCACCGAGCATCATTTCAATTTTGAAGCTCTCAACCAAGTGCTGATCGCGTTAAATTAGATAACGCCTGCGGAGTCTTGGGGCTTTTAGTGGGACATACGGTTAGACATCAACATCTGTAAATCTTCTTCTTTCTATGCGCTAAGTTATGGTCGTTCCATGACGCTGCGGCGAAGTTTCTCGTTTAAGCTGCTATTTGAAGGTTGAGCGCTGTCTACCTTGCCCTCTTCTTTTCACTACGACGGTTGGTTGATTTTAATTTATCGGATTCGATTATTCCTCTAGTCCTGGCAATATTGGTCGGTACCAACTCACCTATTATCACCTGGTTTTAATAATGCTAATCAATTGACGATAATAAACTAAAAGAAAGACGACGATAAAACCGAGCAAGAGTACATACCGCGACTTCATTGTTTCTCGTTTGTCAGAGTGTTTCGTAACCTCGGTATAGTCTTCAATTTTGTTTTTGTTTTTTTTTTTTTAAGCATAATATCCTCAGTATTACTCCAATTTTAAAAGTACTCGTAAATATCAAGTAAATGTCCCTAATTTACTTGATAGTTACGAGTTCGTTTTATTGAAAAAGATCAAGGCGATGCCATGGGTATTCATCATCAAATTTTCAAGGATTATAATTAACGACCAATCGGGCAACTATACTGGTGCTTCACAACTATGAACACATCTGAAAGTGTATGTTGGTATATACTACGATATTTCAAAGTTTGGTTCATTTATGTTAAATGGTAGTTAAATAACAAACTAAGGTATGTTACATCTTATGTTTTCGAAATATGCGGGTACTTTTAAAATTGGAATAATACTGAGGATATTATGCTTAAAAAAAAAAGAAAAAATTGAAGACAATGTGTTCGTCGTACCAAAAAAAAAGTGTGCAGAAGGAAAACTGTCGACTGACGATCAGACTTACGACAGAAACTTTGCTGGATTTAATTTTAAAGCCTAAGTGTCCATAAAATTATTATTATTATTCGTATCAGTAGATCTGATTTGGTCATCTTTAAAGTACTAAAAAAAAAAATCAGCAGATGATTCACTAACGTAATCATAAGATGGTAAGTCTTCGTTTTAGGCAATACTACAAAATGGATCATCCTATCTAACTTCTCTTGGGGATTATGGTAAACGACGTAAGTGCGAATCAGAGATTAAAGTATGTTCGCTTCACAAATATAGCCAAGAAAACATTTAATTTTGATCACGTTAATAACACAAACTTATCGCCAACCACTACGCCGTGCAAGGCTAATGAACTTAAAACTAACACTTCTGGTCTTGGTTTTCGGCGGTAAAAGTAGGTACTTGTAAATGATATTTTTCTAGAAAGTAAGGATAGAACAAGTTTTAAGGTATCCGAAACGGCCGTTCCGGGTTACCTAATTAACGATTGTGCGATGCGGAGATTGCCGATACGTTTATGTCGTTAGCCATACTACGCTATAATTCTTTCTATAATATTTCGATCGTCCTGTATAAAAGAAGAAAACGTTTATTTTAAATCCGCGCACATTTTATCGTCTTTAAACGAAATTAGCTTATTTTTAACGCATCTGATATTTCTTTCTGGTAAAAAAAAAAAACATATGTTCATGGATAGGCATAAGACGGTATATTTTTTTCTTGTTCATTTTATTACTGTTCCTTTTTTTTATTGTCAATAGTAAAAGTACTGTTGCAAAGCTATACATATCAATTAAGAAAAATAAGCACCATTTACATTAGTTTCAAGCACCTACATAAAAAAAGTCCGAACGAAAAAAACGGAAAAAAATAAATACAATATTAATAGACACATAATAGCTAATATTATCGGATGACATATGTTCATCGGAACAACTTTAAAAATCCAAGAATGACACCGTAGCGAACTTCACCTCTTGTTCAAATATAATAGACGAAATACAAGATCTGTCTAAAATTACCGCTTTTTAACTGTACTCCAAACAAAATAATACACATGTGCAAACAACACGAACATATGTACGTACGTATATACCAAACTCTTCGATCGTGCGAAAGATAGTTTTAAGCATAACGGATCGTGTCAGGTGGGCATATTAGCCGTACGACAAGTATGTATCGATCGGTAATATATTACGCATATTAATCGCCGGATTCAATTACGTACAATCGCGAATTTAAATATGAATAGCGATAGAAATGGCGATCGGAAATACTAAATACATCGAGACGAATATCGGCGGGATAAAGAAAGGAGCGTAGCCCGAACGAAGTCAACGATTCAATTGATAAATGACAGCGTTCATCACATCGGAGAAATTAAAAACGGAATTTCAACATGTTTTCATCTAAGGAAAGCCGTTAACAAAAAAAAATTACATGTAAGACTGACGAAAGCCGAGGATAGCGAATGTTACAAGAATTGCTCAATACCTATCTCACAATGTAATCAGTGATACGTGATCTTTTGCATCGATTTATTCACCCTTTTTTCTCGTTTAAATACGTTTAACTTTTGCATTATCCCTATAAGCATGGTAATTTGTAAGCGACCAGTGAAAGACTGCGTTAATTCGTGAAAACGATGAGAAGATGAGGGAGAAGTTTCGTTGCCCGTTGATTTTTGTAAGACAAAAAATACGGTTTCAAAGATTGCGGGTTAAGGTCCTTGTAGAGAGGCAAGTAAATTCAATCAGGATGTGCTGGCTTCATTTTTGCCAAAGGAACTACGAACGAGGTTTACAAAATGAATTACTCGAATATTTACAATAAATAAAGCTTCTCTTAACGGACACCTCTCAATAACGAATACTTTTCTTTAAAGGATAGTTTATAATTTTCCAGACCCGTTAGACATTAAAGGACGTAGCGAACACCTCTAGACAACGAACCCTCCTTAGAGCGATGCGGACATTGAAATCTCTAAATTCGGATGTCCAACTTGAAAATAAAAATAACAACATTTAAACTTGTATATGTATTAATATATATTATATATAATATAATAAATAAAACTGAAATATGATCTTTACGCTTAAATTAATAAAAAAAATTAACAAACACACAATAAAATTTTATTAGCCGCAGAGTTGAAGAATTAGACGGATCTCATATCTGTTCACAATTATGCGAAGGCATCCATTACGTACAATTGAAATATTAGATTTAGCGGATGATGTAAATAATCTTTAGGTATAAAAGTATTAATTTTTGTAAGAACCATGAAATAATGAAAATGCTGCTAATATCTTACGCTTAAGATGTGTAGGTACACTGTCCTGAAAACTAAAATTATTTTCTACGCGTTTTTCATATAACTGTAAAAATCCTGAAGAAAAAACAAACACATTTTAATATTAAATTTATATAAACGTTGATCCAGATAAATTCAGATAAATAAAAGGATTGGGCAATCCTTGCATTTTAGACATCTACAAAACGAATACCGCCGCACATCACCAGGACCAAGCAACTTCGAGCTTTCGATACTAGATGTCGCAAGCGGTACTATCGTGGTCCTTCTTCGCTAATTGAATATCGATTGGATCGAAATTAATAAATTTAAGGTTGGTGCCGTATTCGAAATGCCTACGTAATGAGTCATCGATATTATACAAAGTGGACAGCTTGCTTTGTGTGATAATTGTTCGTATGGAACAGGCGACAAAGGTTGATTTCCGTTTAAGAAGTAGTAAGATTAAATTCCGTATTATTCGTTAAGTTTGCGACTTTTTCGCGAGTTGGAAAGATTAGAATTAGGTAAATTCTTTCAGATTCTTAAAGATTATGTTGAATATATTTGATCTCCTCAGAAAAGTGCCATATTTCGTTCTGGATAATAGCAAATAGTACATTTATTGGCAGGCACGTTTGAGTGAAACGATTTCCTTTGGCTAGTAACACTCTAATAAATTCAAACTATTAGACAAACTCGTGTCCCATTCGCCTCATAAGAAAGCGTTCGTATTGCTTTCTGGTTTCTTCGAAAGTCGACAAAACACGAGTCTGTCAAGCCGTTGTAAAAAAGTAATAAATCCACTTGCCTTTGTCATCTCTACTTTATATAATTCACAAATAGAAACTCAAATTAGTTTATCCTGCACCGCAAACCTCTTTATCGTCTTTCACAGATTATTTCGCAATTTTATTGTTAATTACATATATTTGGAACACTTTCGAGTCCATTAATAGCATAATGATAGTACAATATTGCAATTGGTTTCAAAATCACATGAGCGAAGACAATATCCTTCTTTTCGAGCGAAATTTATTTCAATCTTAATGCTTTTATTAAGCATTAAGATTGGTTTAATGCTTAATAAATCTTACTTGAATTAATAAATCTTAATTAATATTTTTTAATTTAATAAATTAGATTAAATTGCTTAATAAATCTTGCTAAATAAATCTCACTGGTGCTCACAGTGAGAACCTTCATGTCGCTGCATAGACAACATTGTATTTTGAAATAAGGGTTGGTGTTGAAATATCAGCTTCATCGTGAAGAATCATTGGTCTCTTATTTTTTCAAGAACCGGTAAACGCGGAAAGATTTCGTGATAACTTATTGCAACTTCTTCTAAATCAGTTGCATGGTGGCGAACTATAAGGGACGGATATCTGCAATAAAATATTACGTATTATATGAGTACGCTTAACATTTACATAGACGAAAAAATTAATTTCCGAAAATGAAGAGGTGAGAGCCAATTCCAGTTGCACCAATAAAGATATAATCATTGAATCCAAAAATTCCAAAACAAATAAAAAAAATTATCTCCAAAATAAAATAAAGTAATTATTGGTGGATGAACAATAACAAATTTTAATTAAAAATTTTATTAGCTGAAGAATTAATGAAATAGAATTAATAGAAGAATTAATAAAGAAAAAAAAATAAGGAAAAGATTAAGTAACTCGGTTGTTAATTACTAAACATTTAAATTAAAGACAAAACAATAAATTTGTTCGAACTGTAGATTATTGAGATTATTATTTGAAAAAAAAAAAAAAATGGAAAAAAGTAAAACAAATGGGGGAAAAAGATGAAAAAAACATTTACAACTGATACAAGACGAAATTCATCTGAAAATAGTGGAAACAACAAAGAATACTGGCAAGAAGAAGCATACAGGTGACTTATATTTATTTATTATATAGTATGTAAAAGTAAAGGGAGAAAAAGCAAAAAAAAAAGGAAAGAAAACAAATATTAAAATAAATTAAGAAGTTAATATACATGTAAAACTAAAAATTATGGTCGTGCCATACTAGATGCTTGAAAAAGTTGAAAAAATCTAATGAAACTTTAAAGGAATGGATTGTCATATTTTCTTCAAACCTGGAAAACCAAACGAAAAAATTTCCAAGATAAAAAAAAAATTTAAGGATGAACCTCTTACATGAATATTTTGTTGATAACCTTGTAGTGGATTTTCCTCCATGTTCTCCTGATCCGGCTATTTTAAATTATTATATTTTTCGGCGCATAAGAAATACTATTTTTGTAATGCAAGAACTTACTAAAGCTATCTGACACGATAAGACCTTGATATCTTGTCGACGCATAACATGAAAAGACGAGTATGGCTTAGTATTGGGACTTCGAGCATTTACTAAGTTCTTCCATTACTCTTACTAGCATTACTGCTACTACTTAGCAGGCAAGAATTTCATTATTATATGCAGTTATAGCGAACATAAAAAAATTACATAGTCCCCTCGATGGTCATACCCTTCAATTTATCCAAACAGTATGTTTTTTCTTTAGATAAAAAAGGTTACTTTAAAAAATGAGCGACAACCGTGAAAAAGAAATTACCTAAAATATTTATAATACAACGGATTTATCTTGAAGAAATTTTCCCAGATAACGAAAGGGATAACTCAAACAAAAAAACACCTAAAATCAAAATAAAGCGGACGGGGTTCATCCTTTCACATTTTAACGAAAAAAAAAAAATCTTCACATGAAACTTCATACCCACCACCTCTCTTTCCTTCAAATTCATTTATTACATGTGTATATTTCCATCGACTAAAAGCATGTTTTTCTCACGGAAACCCTTGCTTTAGGTAACGGCGTAACCTGACGATTACCCTTTTCCTACGACTTAAAGGGGTAAAAATCGTCAATTAAGGGGTTATCTAAAGGCGAAGGGGTAATTCCAGAATATTGGATATCGAGTACGTCACTCTCGCGTAATTCTATACGAGTTACAGGTACTGGTAGCGGAAGAAAACGTGGTAAAAAAAAATCATCAATTAAGATTTCGCAGGTAGACACTGTAGGGAGTTTTTTCTTTCTTGTCTGTTATTTTTTTTGCCTGTCTGTGCGAACTTGTGTGCGTTTTCGTAAAGGGGACTTGGGCTTATTATTTGAGCCACCTGAATGGTGAGAAATCGTACACTTGGGAGTGTTGGGTTCTTGTATATTTTTAAATAGCTGAAGTAGTAAAAAAAAGAACGTCTTCGGGGGAAGTGGAGGAATAACAATTAGAAACGGGAAGTGCGTTTCTGTATTCTGTTTTTCACTTAGAAGGACCCCTAAAAATTTCGTTCGCGATTGGTTATTTTTCATATGTTTCATTAAGTCATAAGCAACCGACATTTTTTTATATTAGTCGATTAATATATTTGTGTTTTAATAATTTAATATTTTTAAATTAATCAGCGTCATCTTCAAAAAAAAGAAAAAAATATATATATATACATATATATAATCACGTCTTCTTTTTATTATTTTTTTTTATTTTAATAATAAGCTTCGGACGGATTCCTAAAAGGTGTACCTCAAGGTTGCAATACTTCGTATTACTCTTCTTAATATTCAAATTTTAATGAAAAACATCTTTCAGCGCATTATTCAATCAAAATTTAGCAATAGTCGCGTATATACGGTGCTTTTCCCCCTACTAACTCCCTCCTAATACGCCCCCCTACGCCTCTAAATTCGGCCCCGTTTCACCCGAAAAGGTCTCCGCGCAATGATTGATGATGTCCAACCGAATTTTTTAAACGTTTTTTACTTTTCTCACAACTTTTTAAAATGATAAATGGATTCGATGTCTGGATGTTGTTCGGCGTCTCTCTCTTTTTCGCCCGCGGACCGTAGCCGTCTAGATTCTGTAAAGGACGTCTACCGTATACAATGAGTTGCGTTAGTTGCCCGCCCCGATCTAGATGTATGCATAAATAAATGAGGATGATGAAGGTGGATTTCGGGGCCTTCTCACGTTGGAGCTTGAAGTGTGCTTAATTAAAATCGGAATAAGCGGTTCGATCTTGCGCCGTCGAATTGTAAATTTCGTGATGATTTTGAGGTTGCACCAGTGTTCCTGAAAATAGAAGTACGCTCGAAGACTTAATTGATTGAGGGCTAACAAATTATCGTTGCTCCAACTGAAATGTGTGCCGCAACGCGTGCAAATAAATACGTTGGTTGAAATTACACACGGTTGCAATAGCAAAGCAAACGGCTATTATTAAAATTATTACGTAATTTTACAAAGGCTGATTAGATGAAGCTATTGAGATTTGATATTGCAATTTTCATTGAATTTCAGATTCTTTATTCTTCTGTAGTTTATCTACAGCGAACCTAAAAGAAGCAATTTTAAACATGTCCTTGAACCTTCGATAACGAAACATAATAATTTACAGGCTCTCTGCAGAATCGCTTCGTAGTCGTCCTTCGCTCGATGGTGAATTTCGTGAAGATCGACCAAAATCGGTCGTTGTGTGGACCAAAAAATATCCACGCTGTGTACAGTGTAATTAAAGAGGATCGGTCGTGAAGGTTGCACTACATTCGATTAAGTCCAAGTAAAAAAAGGATGGTTCATATCAATTGATGTAAGTAATGCTCAAAAAATTTGGCAGTTGAAGTTCGAAATCTGTATATTTTAGGAGTTGGTGCGTTTTATTATTATTGATTCAAACGATCAACTGTTTGAATAAATAATTAATAAATCTCAACGGCGATTGTTTTGAAAAAAGAAAAAAAAATAGAATGGCCTATAGCAAGGAACGCATTTACAATGAAATGATTGTTTGCGTCTCATTAACAGTTGTTATTAAACTAGAGTTAAACTAAAAAAGTAAAAAATTAAAAAAGTTAAAGTAAAATTAAACTAAAAAAGAATCCGTTTCTTTTTTAGTTTAATTTTGCTGCGGTGAAAACGCACATTCATAATTAGCGGTTCAAACGATTTCTGCCTTAATTTTACCATTTCCCAGGTTACTTAGCAATTTGTAGCAACCCATTCGCTTCCTTACACAAACGTATTGAAAAGAAGTAGGCATGAGAAAAAAATACGCATGTTCTTAATCCGCGTCCGTGTGCAATCTCAACAGCAGGCCTTGAACTTATTAATGATGTCTCCAACCCCTTTTTTCCTGGTTCATTCTTCTCATCGTACGGCCGTCTAGATATTGAAATCGGCGAACAGACACCTTTAGGCGACCTTTTTTTTATAGTTCCGAAAGGAAAAAAAAAAAACTGTAATAATATCGCAAAGGCGATAAGAAGAAACGATTTTATACGAAAACAGTAGGTAACCCTATACCGAATTTAAACCCTTTTCGAATAAACACAGCTGTGATTTTTTTTCTATATCCACAGCCGGCGTGATTTAGGGGGTTCAAAATTTAAAGAGAGAGAGGGAGAAGAAAATTCGTCTCTCTGACAATCGGTCGTGTTTAGGTAAATTCTTACCTCATACAGACATTCAGGAAGTGTGAACGCTGCATCTTTTCTTGCAGTTTCCTTAACGCTAACGCTCTACGTACGTACATACATAGATATCACGATATGGATTTTTACTAGCAATCCTCTTCCGCTAACTGTAGATCCCATCTATGATAGCGGGCAAGAACACGTGCTCCTCATGTATGGAATTCTAGACTGTTTGCATTCAAGTTATTTTGTTCTTTCTTCATGTGTCTTTACGATAATTTGAAATTTCAAACTTTCTTGTGCGCAAACAAAGCACAAGCGTAATTATTGAACGTCTAACACAGCTCAATGTCAGTGTTAGACGTCAATTACAATATTCTGAATCGAATGAATAAGTTGTACGTTTAACATGTAAAATTGTTAGTTGTATTTTAGAAAGTTAATATTTGAGAATTTTTTAAACACTTTCGCGTATACAGATGGTTTTTTAAGGCTTTTCGCCGCTGCTGCAATCTCCCTATGTCTACGACGTTCATAAGTTCGTGGATACCCAAAGATCTATTTTTTCAATGAGACATGAGTTGCTCAGTTTGAAGCCCGATCTGTGGATTCTTATAAAAGTAATCTTCACGACACTCCCAAATTTCAACAAAAGCGGTGTAAATGCTTAAAATGTCCACATAATAGTAAATATCTTGGCTTTAGCGGTAAGTTATCCTAATCTAAATTATCTACATACGATATAATAAGAACGTTGGTAACCATTTCCGGTTCAACCGGAAGTACTTCATAGGCGAAAATATGTTAAAGTAATAGTTTCGATGGTAGTCACAACTCTTGAGCTGGCTAGTACACAGGATCAATTAGATTAATGGCATTCATTGCTCCACATACAAACACGTTTTATATTCTATAAATTAAATCGCAGTTAAGCTTTTAATCTAATATAAAAACGATATACACTTACCTCTCGCGCTGTGAGTACGTTAAGAGGACAGCAAAACCATATAATCGATCGATGATAAAAGCAAACAAACAGATAACATTTGCACGTTTAACAGAGCCATCGATAGTTGGCACTGATTACTACTATTGAGAATACGATTGCTTCCGGACTTAGCCAGAATCATTTGGTTAAGAATGACGTAACCGATAGGTTATCGGAATGAGGTAGAAGTAGCGTATAAGGTAGCCGCCTCAAATACACTCCGCCAAAAAAGTATCGCATAAACTAAAAAAGGGCATTTATAAACCAAGATATTTTTATACGTTCACAAAAAGTTTGCCTCGTGTATGTGAACTATAAAAACACTAACAAAATCATGGAACATAGCTTTTTTACTTTTTTTTTTTTCTAAAAGAACACATTTAGAAAAATGCATATGTGTAAGGTTTGTTCAGTTGTTTATTGAAGGTCTTCCTATACGGACAAATTTTAAAGTGCGAAGTCGTCAGAGTTCTGTACCAACGTTTTCAAAACTAAAATGAGCAATTTAACTTCAGAACAAGTGGCTGCTATAGTCGCTTTAATCGAAGATGGACGATCTCAAGCATACGTTGCTAATTTGATGAATATCAATCAGTCAAGCGTTTCTAGAGCCGTAGCCAGATATAGGGAAACAGGCAATTACAGTAGAAGACCTGTACCAGGTCGTCCAAGATGACCGCTATTTACTACTACGAGCATTACGTCGAAGACATGTAATTGCGAGACAATTGCAGAACGACTTGGCTAGAGTCAGAAATACTCGTGTGAGTACTCAAACTATTCGGAATAGGTTACGACAGAGTGGATTAAGAGCTAGAGTAGCTGCAACAGCCCCTCGTCTCACTAGGAATCACCGAGTGGCTCGCTTAAGGTTTGCCAGAGAACACGTAAATTGGAACATTAATGACTGGGCCAATATACTCTTCACAGATGAGTCAAGATTTGGTCTTTACACCTCAGATAGGCGTATCTCAGTGTACAGACGAGACGGAGAGCGCTATTCGCAGTGTAATATCAGACCTAGACCTAATTTCGCTGGTGGCTCTATTATGGTTTGGGAAGGCATCTGTTTAACAGGTCGTACAGAGTTAGTACCAGTAGACAGAGGTACACTGACTGCCCACAGGTATATAACGGACATTTTAGAAGAACATGTAGTACCATATGCGCCAATTATAGGAAACGAATTCATGTTAATGCACGATAATGCACGACCGCATGTTGTAATAATCGTCCAGGAATACCTTAACGATGTTGGTATTCCAGTTTTAGATTGGCCTGCGGTAAGTCCGGACATGAACCCTATCGAGCACGTGTGGGACCTCCTTCACAGCGGACCTGTATTTGGATCAGGCTTATATACGGAGGTTAATCGAATCTCTGCCAAACCGTATGCGAGCGGTCATAAGAGCCAGAGGTGGCAATACTCAGTATTAGAAGCTACTGTTATGACATTTTTTTTTCCAAAATTATAATTTCTTGTTTTAATAAAAATCTCAAGTATGAGTTCTTGTTTTTATTTGGCCTGTATTTTATTTAAACAATCATGCAAATTATATCTTAGAGCGCATTAAAGTATATTTACAACTTTATGCTACAAACAAAGATTATGCGATACTTTTATGATTCAAAACTAAATTATGCGATACTTTTTTGGCGGAGTGTATATATCAATTCCTGATTCAAAGAAAAGTATTTAAAAAAATTATTTGAAATTCCAAAATAGCAGATATTTCGTTTGTTTGGAAACCTGGCTTATCGAATATATCGAAAACAAGATTACTCGGCGTATTGGTCGATGAATGCGTTAGTCAAAAAGCGTTAAAAAGCTTCTCCTATCCCAAGTTTTATTCTCGAATAACTTATGCCGTTATTCGTTGAGGAATGGACACTAATGCTTCTATTTGCGAGTCTTTATTTTACAAAAGAGATCCATTAGATTGCTAGCAGGACTCGGCTGGAGAAGTTCCCGTAAGGACGCCTTTAAAGGATACGGTATCCCAACCTTTTATAATTCGTATATCTATGAAGTGCTGTGTTTTGTTTATAAATACCGTCACTAATTCATCGCATTTACACAACACCAGAAATATGAATTATCTGCTACTACCCAAACGCAGAACGACCACTTTTCAGAGATATTTCAATTTTACTAGATGCCTACTTTGCCTACTAGCACCAAACAACTTGATCATTTCAAAGCTTCCCAAAGAGGAGTAAAGCGTTACCTTTTAAATATCAATTGCTACTCCATTAACGATTACTTTAAGGCAACTATGTAATGGCTTATATATTTATTGGTATGTACATGTAATGTACTTTCTTTATTGATTCGTTGATAATCGTTGAATGTGTGATTTTTGATTTTGGTTTGATTGATTTGGTTTAATTGATAAAGATAATCGTTGTATCTGTGATGTGTTTCGTTAGCATCTGTTATGATACTATCCGAAATAAATGTGTGTTGTTATTATTATTGTTATTATTATTATTAACTAAAGAAATATGGGTAAAAATGTTTAAAAAGTAATCCTTGTAACATAATCTTTTGGAGATGACTGCTGTAAGCTTTGGAGTTTCTGAAAAAAGAAAGAACGTATTTTTACGATAAGGCAAACCAACAACAAAGTAAACAATTACTTTTTAAAACTTTTTTGTAACTTCAAAGAGATCTTAAAGCCAAAAATCAACATCGATTAATACTGAAATAATTATACCGAGGTCATGAAAAAGAAATGTAAAGGTGTACATATATAATATCAACGTCCCTTTTATATTTCAATAAGATTAGATGAGGGTTGCCTGCATAAACTAAATAGTAGCTGGAGCAAAATGAACTTTCCCGTTTAAATTGACGAGCTACGTTTATTGTAAATCTTCAACATTATCGTTTACGATTTCCTTCAAATTTCCTTACCAGAAAATAGAAACGAATATTAGCTCTATCACACACTATACGCACTTCATCATATATCGACAGAGATCGATTAAAAATATTTTTTTACCCGTGTAAAATAGACAATCCATCACGTCTCTCTTAGACAGAAATGCCTTAAAAAAAATCGTATTCCCTAACAACAAACATTAAGCATTTTTTACGACGTACAACGCATCGGAGACTTTATAAAAACCCCGTTTTTACGAAAGGGACCAGAAGGTACCGAACCCATTAAGAAATCGCCTGTACGATTCCAAAAATCTCCATCAGCTCGCCTCCTGTATTCCTATTTCTATCCGCTTTCTACGACTCATAATGATTTCTTTTTTTTTCCGATTTCTTTGGGCTCTTTAAGGGGGTAAAATAAGTAGGTACCCTTAAAAAATAGAATGAACGCACGAGAAATGAAAGAGAAAAGAGAAACAGGGAATCGTCTGTCGTAAGGGTTAGACGGCCCTCGATCTTTTGTAACCTTATACGTCGACCTGATTGTCTGCAGAGTCTGCCGCTTCTACAGGTAGACATCGGTAGAACGTGAGTAAGAACCGAGGGCCGCTACTATCGCGCATTTCAGTGGAAAAAGGGGACGAAATGATAGATGAAACTCGTGATTGATTATCGGGAGAGAGAGATTGTAAGTTATGATCGATGAACGCTATTACTGGGATTTTCGTTAATTGTCGCTGTAGAAAATCAAGCAGAAAATTCGTGTAGATTTTTTGGTGAGAAAAAATGTAATTTTTATAACGTCGTGTTGGGTGAAAACTTTAACGGTTAAAGGTTTAATCAAATAACGGATTTCTTCTTCTGTTCGGTAAGATTTTAATGATCTTTTCGACATCTGAGAACGGACGAAAGTTGAAACCAAATCGGAGCAAACTTGTAACATGAAATTAATTTTTTTATTTAGTTAAAATATTTATTCGAATGAAGAAATAGACATAGAAAATTGTATTTAATGAAAAATTACAGATTATTTAATTCGATGTTTTATATCTTTGTGTGCATAACGCATCCCATCTAATAAATGCGAAATAATTCGTAGCACGAAAAGTGTCAATAGTACGCCGCCGTAAAACGTGGAGTAATAAAAAAAAAGCAAAACAGCTTGTATTATGCTTATAGGACAGGTCGTGTATACCTCGAGGAACGCTTCGACGGTACGTTCTTCCTGTACGAGACGCACCTTTTATACTTAATTGCTCTTTAACAATCGTTGCTAAAACGGCGTAATCATCGCGGCCGTCATTATTCCGCAAAGAAAAAGAGGGACGATCGCGTAATTGTGATGAAAGGCTCAGTTAATGCGAGGAATTTTTTCCTATATCGATTATATTGCTTATGAGCGCGATTAAGAGAGGATGAAAAAAGAGTATTAATGAAAATGGAGATGAACAGAATCGGCAAAGGAGGTATGGGGAGTTTTAACAGTATCGAAGATGGCATGTACGATGGAATATAAAGCCCTCATTATGGCAGAATAAGAATGGTACAGTGTCTTCGTATCGCGCGGCTGGATTTTACCGATACATCTCCTACTTCAAGGCTTCGATGGAGACAACTCCAAACAAAGGCGAAAAATCTGACGATCTAGAAGATTAATTTTGGTCATACGAGCGGGAATTTCTACTTCGAAGAAAAATGAACAGCAATCGCGTTTCCTTCTCGTGAAACGAATGTGAGTTTGCCGCTGAAGTTCATTTCGTTGAAGAAATCACCCTTCACTTGTTGTCCAGTGACTCAATCGACGAAGTTTCTTCACCGTGGGTGGTCCGTAGATTTGTGTTGTTGAGTCAATTGAATTTTGTAAGGTTGAATTGTTCAGTTCTTGGGATATTTTATTTACCAACAACGAGACGGAATTTGCGTTGTTGAGTGGGATGGTGATCTGTTGTCAAGAATGACGGGAAGTGTGTGTCATCGAACAAAATAACATAGATTCTTGTTGGGGCATGTAGATAATGTTCTTTTGAAATGCAATGTATATGTTATCCCTGGCGGGCGTGTGCGAGATTCTTTTTTGTTTTTTTTTTACTACTCCCGATTAATTGATTAACATTTGAAGCTCTTATTGCGCGAAGTTATAAATCACCTGAATATAAAATAAATGAACATCGTAAAAGAGGCTGCATGATAAAACTAATCTGTTATTCAACGAAATACTGGCTGGAAGCCGAGGATAGACAAGCGCAATAAATCAAAGACAGTATTTCCTAAAACAAGTGTACATCCAACGCCATGTAATAGTAAAGCAAGACATCTCTTGTAAATTATAGACCTACGTTATTGTACGGTTTTAAACAGATATAATTTAAGCAATTTAACTTTAACATGTAAGAAGCCGCCAAAGTTGTTCAAGCCGAATATACGCGCATGCAATTACTCAAAGGGACCTCAAAATATTTACCTATCGCGAGACATGTTGACGCTTCTCGCCTTGCCGCTTTTACACGTGTACAGTTGCAGTCAAAGAAAGTGGTACATTTCGACGTGTAAATTGAATTTATTACCTTTTCGATAAATCAACAATCAAATCGCATTTCTAAAATGTCACTGCGATAATTTGATTGCGGGGCCCGAAGTAGAAGGCCGCATTTAAAGATATTGAAATCACAAGCACGAAATTTGCGAGGTATGCTCCTTTTATGTGTGGACGTGCAATAATTCTTGGAAATTTAGCGCTTAATGATATAAAACGGGGGAAGTTCGCTTGGTGGTTTTGTAATTTTTTAATTTAGAAAGATGAAACTTGGTATTTAGGTTTCCTTACTTCCATCAACTTGTACCAAACGATAAAATCATTTAAAAATTACTCTGCCAGCAACTCCGTAATCGTAACTACCACGAGTTGTTGTAACCGGCATAAAAACCAACTAAGAAAAAAAAAAGAACTTGGCCCTCTCGAATACCTTCCACAATGCAATCTTTTAAATGTTACGAGAAGACGTCAACGACTTTCCAACGACCGCGTCTGTACGTATTGTGCGGGCTCACAATCCGAACAGTCCTACAAGAACACGCGCTAGCGCCATAATCTCTAATTTATAGAAAAGTTTTACGGGCCGACGTCGGAATATTTAATTAAGAAGCGTTCGGAATGCACCTAATAGACCCAAAGACTCCTTCCGAGTCCAGCGTGTGATTTACGATATCGTACGGCTCGATATTCGGCCCGTAGTACGATCTGTAGCGTAGTCGGCGGGATTAGGTTGTATAATCGAGATGTGTTTATCTGGCACGCGATTATGCTAAAGATGTGTCGTTAAATTTGTCGTCGGACGAAATTCGTGAATGAGATATATTTATATGTGTTGTATGTGCGCGCGCGGAGGATCGCTCGATTAAATAAATTATTGCCGCTGTAAATGCTGTTGTCGTTAATCTCTTTTTTATTGATTTAAAACGAGGAGGAGATTTACAGCCTTTTTTTTGGCTTGAAATCGTAAAAATTCTCACTTCACTTTGATATGATAACGTGCACAGGTGCGTCTGGGCGTTCGACGTTGCCAGATACGCTTCGATAATAAATCTGGCAACGTCGTCATCCCTAAGTTAAGCTATATGAAAAATGAAGCTCATAGTCCTTCTTTGTTGTGTGGTTATTTTTAAGTTTATTCCAATCAAGTAACCATTTTTCTTTTTGTTATGAGATACTGAAGAGAGACAAGATCTCTAAATAAACATTCCTCAAACTTTCGACACCCTGTATTTTGAAGACGAAAGGCTTATGGATACCGGTGCATGAGCTTTTTCGTTGTTTTACGGTCCTCTATCGCGTGATACCAGGCATTGTACGCTTTATAACGACACCCTGTATATTGTTATTTTAAGTATATCTTTCCCGGTATAGATTATGCTTTAATCTAGATTATGACAATTGTTTCCGGAAACGTCTAGCTGTTATTCGTTATTTTTACTTTTTTAGAACTTACAGAGTCTTAGTCTCAATTTGACCGTTTTATGGAATCTATTATTAGAGATGACGAAGACAGATGGAATTATTCCATTTTCGTAGCGACTAGATTGACTTGTGTCTATTCGCTTCGTGAGAATGGATTCGTGTTTGTTGCCTGCTGGTGTCCCCGACAGTCGACAAGACGCGAATCTGTCTAGTCTCTGCAAAAAAGTAATAATTTCATCTGCCTTTGTCCTCTCTATTTATTATTGAAAACGTAACACGCGTTACTCGTTTTCAAGTTTATGAAATATTAAAACTATATTTAGCAGCGAATAATGCCCTCTTTAAGTAAAGAAACGGTTCATCATCGACAATTAGTAACGCTTTATAACGCAGGTTGCTTACGTGTTCCAAACATTCACATATTATAAGAGAGCAAGCCAACATTAAAGCAACGTAATAAAATAAAATCCAGGGTACTAGACGGAGTAAATCGGATTCTAGCAACCGCACACAAAAAATTTTAACTTACAGTTTAAGTCCAGGCACTGTAGTAAGGGTTGGCTGATGTCGCAAGTTTCAGCAATCTGATTCCTGCTTAGTGAAAGAACCTGGTGGAAAAGAAAAATGATTTTAAATTGAAAAAAATAGGAGTAAAAAAGTTACCTGTAAATATGGCATTGGGTTCAACGCAGCTGATTCAATCCTGTTCCTCTGAGCTTTTATGTACAAAACGTACGGCATCTCGGATAAAATTTGCAACCGATCGAGTGTTAGATAATTACCACTTACATCTACGAAGAGTAAGTGTTTGAAGTTCAATATCGTGGATATATCTGACAGCTTCCTGAAAATCGGAAAAATCTCCTTCGAAGCCCCTTTCAATGTTGACGAAAACTTACCTATCGATAGGTGATATCATCAAGTACGCGTACCTAACGGCACTTTCGTCTTTGCCCAACGTGTTCAAGCACCTGGACGCCTCCTCGAAAGTCAAGACTTTCTCTAAAATGGTATCGGGTACTTGAAATTTGTCGAGACCATCTTCACCCAGTAGTTTACTAAAATGTTTAGTTCCGTTAACTTAGGTGACTTTAAGATTTTCGTAGTATTGAAATCTTACTTAACGTCGTCGCCAACATCTCCTGGAATTTCTTCTTCTTCTTGCACGTCTTCGTCTTCTTCATCCATCTGATGTCAATGTTCTTAATGTTATTCTTTCAAGGGATTTTAAGTTCTATCTACTTCTGTGATTGAAAAATGACATTGATTGAAACTTTTGACATTGACGTTAATCGTAAAGGCAAACTAGAATTCTATGGCAAGTGGCCTATCTTTGATTTGTTTCTATCTTGCTTTTTAGGGTATTTTCAGTTGTTTTTTATACGAGGGTGTAGAGATTTTTCACATCGATTCAGCGCCATTTCGTAAAAGACTTATCGCATCGGCATTTGGTTGCTTATTGCAAAAATATGACTGTCGCAGTTAATATAAAACCATTGTAATTAGTATATAGGCGTAGTTAATATTTTCTGGGAATATAAACGAAGAGAGTCTGAAAAGTCTCAGCATGAAGATGAAGATGAACTTGTCTAATCCTCTATTGGTGTCGTCTATGTCGGTATATACCTGAAGCTGAGGCTGAGCTGAGTTAAAACAATGGACTGCAAATGGTAAATCGGATTTAAAAAAGGTGAAGACTTTCCACTGGCTAGCAAGTGGCGGCGAATGTTTTTTGGATAGTCGTAAAGTTAATCGGCAATCAAAAAGAAATGGAAACATCTGAAGACAGAAACTGCGGGAGCTTGGTCGCATTTAAAGCAAGAGAAAGAAAAATTGGCCTTATGTACCAAATTTGATGCTGAGCGAATTTTTTTTTATTTCGAAGGCCCAATGTTTCGAACATTTTCATCCAATGAAGAAACTAATCTGATTTGTAAACGCCTACTTTACAGAACAAATCACCAACTACTACTGGGCGGATTAATGAGATGGAGGCGTCGCTGGGGAATGTGTATGGATTAACAAGAAGACTATGCTGACATAAAGAAAGGATTGGAAAGGAAGGGAATAAGAGTAATTTTTGTTGGAAAATGGGATTTGGCAGAAGCGAGTGTCAAAAGACGCTATTTCAATCTCTTAACACATATGGGCAATACCAGTGCATATTGAATAATAATAAATATGGCAAGGTGAGGAAGGAATCTATGTTAATGCACAAGAATTTAGAGAAAGAATATTAGAGGAAGAGAAGCGAGAAATTTTTACAACGATCAAACGATCAAGACAAGGAAGATTCCTATTTATCAGCTTATACCAAATGGATGGAAAAGGATGAAATAAAGTCAAAATTATTGCGAAATCGTACGTATCAATATGAGGTAATAGTACAGAGCTAAATTAGTTTTGTTTATTGGCATTCCTTCCATGTTTAGCTAAGGAAAGGTGCATTCGAGCTGAAGATTGCTTTGATTACTACTGGGCGGATTAATGAGATGGAGGCGTCGCTGGGGAATGTGTATGGATTAACAAGAAGACTATGCTGACATAAAGAAAGGATTGGAAAGGAAAGGAATAAGAGTAATTTTTGTTGGAAAATGGGATTTGGCAGAAGCGAGTGTCAAAAGACGCTACTTCAATCTCTTAACACATATGGGCAATACCAGTGCATATTGAGGAAAAATAATTTAAAAAATAAAAAAATATTATACATCCTAGCAGCGAATCCGAATTAAGTGAGCCCTTTCAAAGTTTGGTTAGCGATTATAAACCATCACAGGAAGCTAGGCCTAGCACATTTGACTCTAAGGGCCAAGAAATAATAGAAAAAGAAGCCGTTGAAGATGAGGATCATGGAAACAGTACCACCAAACCTGAGCGGAAGAAAATAATAAATACGGCAAGATGAGGAAGGCATCTATGTTAACAGGGAAATTGGTAATTAGCAAGAAAGCAAGGGAGTGATTAAGTAAGTATGCATAAGAATTTAGAAAAAGAATATTAGAGGAAGAGAAGCCAGAAATGTTTACAACGTTTAATAATTTACGCGATCAAGACACGGGAGATTCCTATTTATCAGGTTATACCAAATGGATGGAAAACGATGAAACAAAGACAAAATTATTGCGAAATCGTATTGCGAAATATGAGGTAATAGTACAAAGCTAAATTAGTTTTGTTTAACAGGACATTTTTTCATGTATGACGAAACACTTCCCAAAAAAAAGAGCAAATGATGTTTTAATCTTTTTACAATGTTATATAAATAATATTTGACATCCAAGCTATTTAATTAGAGCCAACTGTTGTGCTCGAAATAAAAACGCTACACTACCTATCAAACATTTTAAGGTAAAAAGGGGGAGAAAGACACTTAATACAGCTTAATCAGCTTAATACAGTACAATTTGTACAACAAATTTCTGCTACTCTAGGTATATATATTGCGTAAAAACTTCCCACCGCGTAATGGAATTCTTCAATGCTATTTTTGCACTTACGATATATAAATAACATTTCTCACATGCCTATATATAGCAGTCCCCCAGCAAAACTAAAAGGACATCTTCCTTTTTCCCTTACAGTATTGCAACGTTAGCCTTTTTCTAAAACAATTGAAAAAATCCTAAATTAAGTATATAAACCTTAATGAAAACTTAGACTAGAAGATAATAGTTTAATCATATCTTCAATTACGTTCCCTGCGAAACCCTGAAACGTTAATTAATTCTCAGTTTTTCTACGCGCAGTCAAAGAAAACAGAAAGATGGAAACAACGGTGATCTGTAGTTCTGCCAGATTTGCTGTATCGATTCGTCCTCGTCGAAATCTAACAGCTTCTCCGTTGAACGTCTCGGTAATCCATGAAATTACACCAGCTGTTGACTTTGCGGCGATAATCTCGCGAATCCAGCGAATGTATGTGGCTGTACACGGCTGACGATCGGCCGCGTATTCTCACGATGAACACATAAAATTCAAGCTTGATCGTTTCAATCTCCGTTTATAAGGAAAGCGTGGAATCTTGATTGATATCTGCTAAATCTGGAAGTATAGTTGTGTCCATCTGCGCGACAACGTACCGAGTTATCGCGTTTTAACGGAATCGCTGAACGTTTGAACGAACGTATCTTGCAGGAGAAACGCATTAACAACCTTTTGGGAAACTTAAGTGCTTCTATCTAACAATAAAATCTATAATGCAAACAATATGATCATCATAAAAAATCCGTAATCAAGGGAGGGTCAGGACTTTTCGATTTATTTCAAGAATTGATGGAACTTCGCAATAGCATTGATATAATAGATTTTCTTCTCTTAAACTCAGCAGAGGCAACGTCTGCCACTTGCGTGAACATATTTTTGAAGAATAATTTAATACAACAATATTATTAAGCGATTATACCGTCTACGACATTATTTTTTTTACATTTTTCACGAGCTCCTCTTTGATATCGCAACAATGGTAACTGCTCATTTCGCTTATTTTCCTCAGTTTACTTTCATCAGCCCCCATCCAATTACTAAATTAATCTCAATAAATTTAATTTTGTGTCTATTTTCCATACCTTTCCTCGTCATTTCGAGATTTAATACAAATTCCGATTGAGAGCTAACTTGCTAAACTACATATTAGCCGTTTACGTTCATATTCCCTCGGTTTTCGAACGCTCTGTATATCATCGTCTTACCGAGAACACCTTGTATGTTTTTTTTGAAAATATCTAGGTCTGATCTAGGAAACTTGCCGGTGAAAATGCTTGTCGTTTTCAAACGTAGAAATTTGCAAATTGCAAAATAAATTCTTCGGTTACCATTTAACATTCATCGAATCAGTTATGGATCGTCTTGTATATTATTGTTTTCATTTGTTTTCGTCTTTCACGGATTTACGAAGTAAATCTAATAACTTAGTAAGAAATTCCATGACATTGCGACATTACTAACGTTAATATAAATAATTTTTTTTAACGTGGCTCTTTTTATTATGATTTAACGCAACGCTGGAAGTTTTAATATTCATTTTTCATTTCGTTTAAGCGTGAAACCACCACTCCGTACATATCGTTTAATAGGAAACAGACGCGTAATTTGATAGGCACAGATTAATAAATGAAAAAGGCATTTATTAAATATATATTTGTGTAACTACACATGCTCGTACGTACGTAACATCACTACACGGGCTGTAAATGTCGTCGCAACAACAGAAGAATATATACTAGTGTATGTATATAATATACGCACGAAGCAAAAACAGCATAAAATCAAATATCCGCTTCGCGTTTCAGATGGTGGACATCCAAGAACTATCAAATTTCGGTTTTATTATTTCAGGAAGATCTTTTTTTGACTCCCTTCCTCAACGCATGGATCTATATGACGCATACGTACATGCGTATATTACGTACATACGTACGTTCTATGCATTCTATATTTTATTTTGAGATCTGTCCGTCTAAGTTTGTAGGTTTCCCTCTGTCGTTTAAGGCGTATTTTATCGCGTCAAATATTTCTCGGAATCTCGGGGAAATAGTAACAGTAATAATAATAATTTTATAGCTGCCTGACGGCGTTTTACGAGGTTCGACGGGATAAGCTTCTGGTGAACCGCATCTTGGCGTTTTACGAGAGTAGAAATCTAGGGGTGGTCCGTGAAGCGGATATTCGGGAGTAATTGCGGTATAATAATCGTAATTGTCGTCGATGGTTGTTCGTATGGATTTCGCTTTATTATATGGGTTATAGATGATTAAATTTGAGAGTTGCGAAAATGACAGCTTAATAATAGTTCATCTGGTATTTACAATTGTCGTGTTGGAATTTAGGAAAGCAAACGATCGCACGAGACTTTAGTCGCTTTTGACGGTTTAACTCTTCGTTAAATCAGATAACCGCCATAAAATATTATGGTTTTGGGCTAACCGTTTGGTCTCATTGCTGAGGATAATATCACAGCTATCGAAATATGCTTCCAGCTTTTTCTATTTATACCAAACGGTTCCTTCTCCTACGAAGGGCCTTCTCTAATAAACAAGGTCTTCGCGCTTATTAGATGTATCTCTGAAAATAACTAGATACTAAGCTGATTAACCATAACTACACATTAACTTGTAGTTATTAAACCTGCATTGCGCTGACAAATAAGAACAGCTTAAGTGTTGTAAATGTTTCCTGTCTTTAGACGCAAGTTAATAGCTTAGTAGTAATTCGCTTTCCGCCATCCCTTGATAGATTTTGTTTTGTTCAATGACGCATTTGTTGCGTCTACGCTTGTTTCGTTGTGCATCACAGTTGCGGCCAAATGATCTTGATCACACACTAGAAATGATACAACTTCAACAATAGTGCTTGAAGTAGTACTGACCTGTCTTTAGTAGGTTGGTAGAGATGCAAAGTAGTTTCTGTAAAAGGCAAAAATTCGAATATGCCATTTGAAAGACGACGCTTCTACGCAAATTAAGGACACGGAAGCGTCGGCACATCCTGCACCACACAAGTTAGGATAATTAAATTTAGATTAATTGAATTTCGAGGATTTCGAACCCTCACTCTCAACCGTTCAGTTGAGAATGAGGATCGTAGGAAACGGCCGTCCCGGATTAGTTAATTAAACTTGTGCTGTGCGCGGAGCGCCGATACTTTTGCGTTGTTTGTCATACTACGCAATAGTCCTTGCTACTCACACGAATTACACACATTAAATTGTTTTGTTTTCGTGGCCTTCAATTTTAAATGATTTTATTTGAATATATGACCTCTCTGATTCTCTATATCGAAAATGAACATGCCGTTAACGCATCACAACGTTTAAAACGTAATCGAAAGAGAACTGGAGACCGGAGAGAACCACAATGTCCAAGTATGCTTCTTCTCTGCTCGTTGCGTAATTCGGTACGTACTGTACAGGGTGTTGTCGAAACGGAAGAAATACCTAGATATTAAAATTTAAATATTAAAAAAAAACAATTATTTACACAAATATTTCCTTTTTAATTAACGTTTCATTAAATTATTTCTTCGCTTCTCGGCAGGGTGCGCAAGAAGGACGTTTAAAAGTTTAAATTAACTCCTTCTCTTATTGTCCGCATGAGAACTACACACCGCATTTAAAATTAACCGCATCTCACGGAAGAACATCCCCACGCATAAATCAATTTATATTTAACATAAATACGTACTTCTAGGTATGGAATAGGGCCCGAATAAAAAAGTAAAGGAAAAAACGGACTCCGGGATAAAAATATCACCTATGAACGTACACGCATACAAACTTCCATATCTAACGCATTTCTATTTATAAACAACTCCTATAAGAACCAAACATCTTGATTCCTGCATAACATCAACCCCTTTCTAGTCGATGTCTCTCATATTTATTAAAATACATACATGTGGTACCCGATTTATATTCTCTCTTGCCGCAGTCCCGAGATTAAAAGGGGGAATCTTATTTATTTAAAGATGAATATGAATGTTATGAAGGTAGTAGCGAGAAAATGTCGATCCTCGATGCTGGGTAAACGCTACGAAAAAAATATTTAAATCATTTGTTTGCATGGGGCGTTTTAATCCTTTAATTGTGCGAATATTTTAATATTTCGAACGAGATTGTTCATTTTCAAGGCGACGATAACAGTTCAAATCCGAAATAATAAACTTGCGGAAATCGTGCGCTGTATTAGTATCTTGCTGATGCACTTCAAACAAAACAATATTGTCTGATTGATTATGTTGGATAGTCCAAATACTTTCACATAGAAATGCATATGTTTCGCACCCCATCCTTCTGCTATATTACCATTAATAATTCCGACGAACGAAACCTCGCTCCGACAATCTAACACTTTTAAGGAGGCGGTTTATTTTTTGTTTCTCGCAGACATGTCTTATCCTAACCGGGAACGTTGGCGTAACCCTACTTCCTTTTCAGCGCAGCCTCTGTTTTAAGGTGTACGATTCATTTCTCACGCTACCGATTTCGGTCCTGAAAAAAACCAAAGGTTGTAGTTCCGACAAGTGTTCTACATAAAGGGGGAATTTCTAATTCGGTTGTTTTGCTTTTTGTTTTCTCTGCTGATATTTCGCGTTCGCCGTGTAAGCGACGCCGTTCTTTTTTTTATGTAACCGGAAGATGTCGTTGGAGGAAAGACGTATGGTATGGGAGGGAGAAGTGATTTACTGTGCGAATTTTTGCGTAATTTTTAATCGCACAGTGAGATATATAAATAAAGTCTGCCAGCGATGCGATAGGGCCTTTCTTAGGTTTAATTTGATATCGGATTCTATCGTGTTTTATTTAACTTTACTTCTTGGGCATTGGGCCACGAATAGACTTAATTTAAATATAGGCAATCACCTAATCTTCAAGCAATTAGTTACAAATAAAACATATCTTTGATGTCCTTATTTTAACTCTTTGGATAAAGTTGAGGTTAACTCAAGAGGTTCATCAAACGAATAATAATGTTTATTGAAAATCAAAAATTGTTTAATTAAATAAAATTTTCTTTTATAACATAAAAATTAAAAAATTATTAATTTCAATAAATTAATTTTTTTTGTTAGTTTGTTTTGGCATACCCTAAATACGCAAGTGAAAGTTTAATTTCAAAGCGAGTTCTCCAGGTCTCCTTTTCGTCCTTCAAGGTAATAAGCAAGACGATCTTGAAGTCAACGTGGAGGATTCCTGATCAATTCTCGGTCTATACCATCGCATACGTTCTTTCAGTTCGTCCGATTTACGCATTCGTTCGTTATTATCGAACCTCGCTTTTCAGGTAGCTGCAAAGGAAGCCTTCGCTTAGAAACCAATACGCTAATTTTGGGGCCAAATACGCCTCATTCAAAAAATTCCTGGCAGCGTTAGTAGAACGAGGAGGAGTCGCATTCTACATACTGCAGCGAGGTTTCCCTCAATAACAAAAGGGCTCAGTTCAAATATTGACTCTTTTTAGGTTATTGCGTTCGGGGCAGGTTTCAGGTATGACGATTTATACGGAAATAGAATTTAGTATTTTTCAATGGATAAACGTAGGATGCAAGCCGGAAGTGCTGGGAGCTGTCCTCTCTCCTTACTACATCAAATATTGCTTCACAAAAATCCGTTCTTCTTACCTTATCTTCTTTGAAAAGCGCTTGATGATTTGATATTTTGTATGGCTTGTAATCGAACGTTCACCGAGTTGTATGGTACTTCAATGTTTGGCTTTTTTCGTTATCGCTGCAGTCCTTCCATCTTTGCCGTATTTATTCATGATTTCAATAAATTTTCTACTATTCAAAAAATTTTTTTCTCTTAATGGCTCTAATAAAATAATAAAAGCAAATCCATTATTGGCATGTAATAGATAGCCAACTATGTCGCTAATACGCTGTCATTCACGCATGGCAAAAATGTACGTGCGATGAGAAAAAAAAGAGTCCGATACGACAGAAACACGTATTTACGTGTTTTATTCACGATAAATTTTTCGTATTTCTTCTCTTCTATTTTAAGTCTCACGGTAAACGTAGGGAATATAATTCACACAGATATAGGATGCCATATGTTGCATTTCATTTAAAACGGTGCACTCATCCAAACGAGAGTCATATCTATATAGAAGACGCGTTCAAATATATATATATATGTGTATAATTTTTTAATAAGAGTATCGTCCTTGTTCTCTCTTATTCGTCTCCTTCTTTCCTCATCCTCCGCTATAGAGATGCAGATGTAGAAAAGGGTTGGTTACTTAAATCTAACCGGAAGCGCTACAGACTCGTTCACGGGATACGGTAAAAAGGGTAACCATACGCCGATTTCTGTCGTAATTTTAGAATTACGTTGACGTTGTAGAGCCGCATTTTAAAACCGGGGAAGGGCCACGAAGGAGAGATATTAAAGATGTTACGCATGGCATTGTGGATTTATTTGCTAGAATGTATTTTCCATAAACAACGAACATCTAAGAGCTAAGACGTACTTTACGTATAGAATTTACTATCCATAAAGACGGCAATTCGCTCACGCTGTTTTATATTCCTCTTACTAGATAGGCGCACTTGAGGTTTGTTTTCAAATTTAATTGTTAGCGTAATCTAGGAATGCCAACGACGTAAAACAAATCATCATTACTCTACGCCCATCCGAGGCGTTTCTGAACACCGCTATTAACAGCTTCAGGGCCACAAGAGATCTTGACAACTCTACGACTCGGCAATAAACGTATCTTCTGTGAGATGTTGTATCTACCGGTTTATTAGAGTTGGTGTTAGAATCGTTGCTACACTTATCGTATGTTTCTTTTTATTTAAATACTACGTTTATTACTTTTATCCTTTGTCTGGTCTAACCATAAGACGTATACTGTTGGATCAACAGGGCAACAAACTATACAGATTCGTATATTGTTTATAGTCATTAACATCATGAGAATACTGCGTAGCGTTCGTCTTTTGTGAAGACCTCTTTTCAAATTCTCTAATCGGACAACCTCGATTGACGCTCATACGTTGCACTTTTCTTCGCGATCAACCAATGGTCGCGTGCCTTTAATTTTTGCGGTAATTCCATTGTGTTGCGTGCATGTACGTCTACGTATTATAGAGAAGAAAAAAGGTGATGGTACTGATCAGAATATTGATTATACCTTTGGCAATGGTGGTGATTTGTACATAAGGATAAGTTGTTAATTGGGGGATGTCAACTAATCCTTAAGATTTTTGTATTTGCCGTCTTTACGCGGTATTATTTTAATGCTTCAATTCAAAGTTAATTTAATAAATCGAGTTTATTGATTTTGTTTTGTTAAATTAACAAAAGAAATAATTACGTAAAAAAATTATTACGTAATTATTTCTTTTGTTAATTTAACAAAAGAAATTCGTTATTTTATTTATTATTTTACTTAATTTTTTTATTTATTAAATTGAAACCTGCTTATTGCTATTAATGTTAAAGATATGCGTCTATTAACTTATTTTGTGACAAGTCGAACAATGTTTAGGGATTCTTCATAAGACATTAATAGATGTATTCTTTATATCAATAAACCTGTTTATTGTATCGATATTAAAAATTTATTTTTCAATATAGGTTCCTTGCTGTCGGATAATAGGCATCATGTCGTTTTAATATCACTAATCCATTATAAAAATGTTCCCTTGGCTTGTTTGCAAAAAATTAGCGACCAACATCGTTATTCCTCTTGGTGGTTTTTTTTTGATATTTGAGAACAAACAACAGTCACAGGCAGCTAGATCTGGATCATCCACCTTGTAGATGATCAATTTCTACAAAGGCACATTCAGCAACAGCAACTTTTGAAAGGCTTGACTTGTGGACGGTAGATTGCCGAAACGTGAAATTGGATCAATTATGTCGTCAGAACCTTCGAATATGAATTGCAATACTTTGAATGAATTGCAATTGATTCCAATTAGAGTCAGAATCTACGTGGCTAGACAAAATCCCATTTCGGTTTAAGAATAATTGGGAGAAAGGAACATTGCTAAATATAAAAACAACAACTGCGAAAATTACTTCTTTCCAACTTTATCTTGAGTATTATCTAAATTAAATAAATACGGTGTTTTGAAATATTTAGGTATTAGGTAAATCGTCAAAATATTCGTCGATAAAATTGAAATTATTCTTTTCTATATTTACAGCTTCCATTTGTCAAAAAAGAAAAAAATCGCTAAGAAAATAAATGTGAACCAGCTGTTTAACGCTTCAATTTCTAAATAAAAGGCACAGCAGATTTTTACGTACGAAAAAACTCAGAATAAGCTTCCTCTTGCTTCGAACAAGATACACCTCGTAATGATTTCTAAATTCTTTATTTCCGCAAACCATTTAACTCTAAAGACATCCTCTTCCTGGCGTGCCCTTACAGATGGATTACCGGAACGATCTTGAGAAATGCGTTATCATTAATAATCCACATTTCGCATGGACGCAGAAGGAATCGAAGGGAATTCCTCCTCTCTTTTTGTTAATTACATTGTATACCGATAGTATAAAAGAAAAAAGTATAAGTAAAACAACAAATGCTGCCCCCTGTGAAATTCTCCAGTTCTCGGACGATACACTCCAATCTTTTCGGGCCCTGTATGTACAATATAATACCTTAAACCTATACGGCGAGAAACGTCGAACAAAAGGCTACCTACTAATTACTACAGGAGATTTTAATCATCTGTGGGGCTGACTAGGCATAAATTATAGAATTTTAAATTTAAAATCCTTCGCCACGTATGATGTGCGAGGTTAGTTTTGGAACTTCGTAATAAAAAGGCAGCTAACAGAAAAGAAAGGAAGCCAGTAAATAGTATAAAAAGGCAGGGCGACACTACTACCCGTAAGAGGAGATGTGTAAGGCATGGATTTGGCTTTTAACTTGAAATGGTTTTACGAGAATAACGTCGCGATACATAAAAAGTTGTAATTCAAATGTTCTCTTCTATTATTGTATAAAAAAAAATATTTTTTTTGTAATCTTTCAGTATTTATTCATTTTTTTAAACGTGAAGGGTGAAAATATCTAATAATTTAGCTGTTGATAATTCGCCAAATGTACGTTGAATACAATGGCTACTTTTAATTGTTATACTAAGACATTCCTTGAAAATTTAGTGCAAAGCTGCACCTTTCTTGACCATTCCAAAAGCTCTTTAAATGCTAATAAATTAAAGAAACTTCCCACGTTTTAATTTGGGGATGATAAGGAAATTATGGCAATACCGCATGAGCACTTCTTGAAATGCTAAGTTATTGTTAAAAACTTAGGCAAGGATGACCACATTGCATTTGCGAACATCTACATACAATTGACTGTAAGTTTCATCTCACCAACCTATAAAGATCAACGGGATAGCATCCAGTTAAATATTAAAATAATAGAAGCTTTCAGATTGTAATACTTGTCAAATAAAGTATCGCTAACAACACTAACTGTGGCTCTCCATCTTCAGCTATTCTTCGAAGTTTTCGACTGCTTTAATCATACTATTCTATTAAAAAAATTGCAAAGATGCGCTATTAATAGCCAAGTATTAAAACGGTTCGTATCTTATCTGAAAGACGGCCAAAAGGAAGTTGTTTGCATATAGATTAAGTCTACCCTATCAACTTTTGATGTTGGTGTTCCGCAAGGGTTTGCCTTAGGATCAATCGTTTTTCTAATATGTATTAATAATTTGGCAACCTTCTCAAAATCTCAGAGCTTTTTTGATCTCTACTGTGATATTTTCATAAGTTCAAAGTTATTTAATGAAAATATGATAATTTTTTTAATATTATGTCGTTGACCAAACCATGCCAACTTCTTAATTCAAGATTATAGAATTGTAGAAACTAGTTACCGTCTAATAAGCAGATATGGGTCTACACGAACTTAGAGTGTTTCCATACATATATTCTTCGCCGATGCTTTTTGTACGCTGCACAGCGCGCAACGAATGCTCACAAAACTTACGCACGCATTGCAAAGCAATAAACGAATACAATACTGAGTAATCAACATACCATATAATTCTTCTGTTTTATATTCACAGTATTAGCGATTTTTTCTCCGCAGAACAATACTCGACTACGTTGAACGCAACCGACCAACCGGTTCTACTATACCATCCATCTCTCCCACCATTGTCTAAGGCTCTAATACGTCCAGGACCTCCGGAGGAACCTATGCACAATGAGGTTACCTCTTCGACGAGCATGACAAGCGCGATGGACCTTCTGCGTTGCTTCATGTCATATGGATTGCAGCGATATCGATGACTGTAATGAATGGCGCATTGCGTGCTGCCCCCTGTATGTTTTTTTTTTTTTTCTAGGTATTAAAGGCATCGTTAGGTGTAATGTAAGATGGGTATTTAGGAATCAATCTTCTGACGGTAATTTGAGATAAATTGCTTACGTCAGTTGAGTTGTTTGAAATTAGTTTTTATCGTTAAGATAATAATTATGTTCATTTAGACCATTTGAGGAATATTCTTCTTTTGGTATTTATACAAGACGCCTACATGGAAGATCATACCATATCAATTAATATAGTCATCATGTTTCTTTCTGCAAGTGTGCTCATTATGAATCCATCGTACACATCATCGTAGAAATTGTCCAGATTTTAGTCGATTACCAAGAAAATTCAGTGCTGGCAGTATTGTACTGGATCAACGACTATTACGGTACTCTTCAAGTTGACGCAATAGTCTGCAACTTTGCTGTATAAAGCGTTAAAATGCGAAGATCAACAAAGCGTTTCTTTACGAAAAGAGTCGAGTGCCTTGAACTTGATCCTTGAACAAAATAATCCATGGTGTCAGTTTGTAATTAGACAAATGAATGTTGGAGTTTTTGATGCTGCGATTACAGATGTTGGGCTGTTATTTTACGTGAAATCTATGGTTTCAAGCTTGGGAATGGTGGTCTGCAGAAAATTCGGTGCGAAACACCTGCCATTATTCGAAGCATTTTTTCAGTTGTAATAAGGGCGCTAGTAATCGTAGGGCTAGAGTTCCAAGCAACTTCCATATCGCCGAAGGAGACCGGTTTTCGCGTTTGTATGCTAACGATATCGTTATACGTTGCTTTATTTATTTTCGAGTTCAGTTCTTTTATACGTTCCTGCCATTCAATGCTTATTGTATTTACTGTGTCAGTTAGGCTTTTTACTGAAGCTCCTGAAAGGTTGAGTGTAGATGGTAAATTTGATGTTGTATCGTTGGCACAAACAGTTGGACGATAGTTATGCTCGAAGAAATTGAACTTATTCACACAAATATAAGGAGAACCATTCTAAATCAACCCTTCCAACTTTTAAAGCTTCGAGCTTCCTGAGAAGATGATGTCGGATGTAATCGACGTTCTTGTTGAGGTCCCAAAAGGTACGAACTTATTCTCAAGTTGAACCGGTATTTTGTTATAAAATTTGGTTATTGCCGTGATAGTAGATTTTCGTTGTCGTAATATTGTATTTTATAAAAAGGAGGGTAGCCTCGTTGACATTGCATATACGGCTGTTCACGAGATAGTTGGAAATTTCGGTCGACCTTTTTGTGAGATATCATGTCATGGAGTCCTTTAGCGTAGGAACACACTAACCAAGATAAAGTGGCGGATTTGAGGCTGATGTATTTAAATTTTGAAAACATACACTGTTCGGGTTAGTTAGCGCTATTTTAGCATTTAGCATTGTATTAGTTTAGGTAACTACGTTATTTGCGTTTGGTTACTCGTATCCTTTTGAGTTGAGCTTAATTTCTGGATTTCCGGCGTTTATGGCACATCGCCATAAACCTATTAGGTGATAGGATAGATTGTAAACCGAAATTACTTCAATTGTTTCAGGATATCAATAAAACCTAAATTAGTTTATTAGCCTGAAATTTTCCAAAGGCACTTAAACTGCAAGTAACTTCGGTGACGAACACACTTTCATCCTTACTATTGTAATAGTTAGTAGTGGGGACACTTATGTATAAGGGTTAGAGTACATAGTCAAAAGAGTCCTCTTAACATGTAGTAACACCAAGAAATGTGATCAGATGTTATCTTAGCTACGTTCAAAATAAAGTACCAACGAGTAAAATGACAAGTTTTTACTTATGTTCTCAAAAGTGCAAGAACTCCAGCGCACATCACAAAACATACACCGATCCTTTATGCCCCAGGGCGACCTTATCGTGCTTTCGTTACCACACGAAACTCACTAAAATGTAGACTCCTACATCTAGCGCGATGGTCGTCTCGTCGTATTTACGTCTGCAAAAATCGAAAACTGAACGTAAACGAAACCGTATGAGGTAAATTTATTATTTCGTTACTCGCCATTACGGCTAGAAGGTGCGGTTTTCATAATAATCGCGCCGGAGACTGAGAAGTTCTCCTCTATATCTATACATATGTAGATGCACTTTTTACCCGGTGAAAAAATCAGATTTATAGACGCAATAAATAGCCACATTGCCGCTAGAGAGCGCTCCTTATCTCTCTCTGTTAGATACGCTGCTTTATATAGGACTGCTACTTTTATTTTACGATTCCTTCAGCGTTATATGTAATAGCGTAGGCATTATAAAGCGTAAAAGAACGAGTGCTGTACGGTAAATAACAGCTAGCGTACACCTCAACACAAAATACCCTTAACGAATTATCTATACAATAGTTAAGTTAGTTTTAGTACGCGTATTTCTATTCGATCCAGCTAGAGAACCTATATTACCATCCGCGCAACATAGGCGGTAACAGTCGCGGCCATCTCCTTGGCAAATCGGTGAAATATACGAAATAATTCTTCGAAACATAAACGTGCGTTAATTCTTCATGCATAGAACGTGTTATGCAGGACAAACTCATGAGCGCTTATGTACATCTATAAGGAAGTGTTTGTGCGTTTCGACGGAAAAATTTTACTTTAACGCGAAGCGTCAAACATCTGTCGCGTGCCAATCCGAAGTATAAGCGATACGCGATGCTAAATAATGCGCGTTCGCAAGTTACTTCGTTACTCCATATGCAGCCTGCTTCACGAGGAACCGTATCCGTTGAGATGTGGAAGGGTATACGTTGGAAAATTCCGGTGCCATTCAACGAACTATAATGCGTAATACCATGCCGTAGAGGGCCAAAGAATAACAAAAATTGGCCTTACACTTTTCACAAATTCTGTTGATTGTTGCTTTTTGAAATTGTTCTTGAAGATGGTTTTCGAAGAATTCAGCGATGTGATTATGCGCCATGGCGAAGCTCGCTGAAATTATTCCGAAGCTCAATGCATCTATCGAGACAGATATCCATTGTTCATGCATGTTCATAACGCTTGACGTGGCTGTAAACGAAAGACAAATGTTCGAAGAATAGCTTCTTCGATCGTTTTACTCAAAACAACTGAACACTTTATTAGAGTATATTCAAAAAAAATGTGCTGTTTGCATGACGGCACGTTACTTCACTTTTCTCAGTAGAATTATGGTGTCTACTGATAGATTTCGCCATAGTCCAAGCATCTCGTCAATTATTAATAAAAAAATTAGAAAAGCGTATCCAGGAATAAGGATCAATTTGAGCACTTTCTTTAGAGCGACGGCAAAGTTGAAAAGGTAGCCGGTCTCATCGGTTTGTACGTTTCCACGTAGTAATCTAACATTACCTTTGTGGGCTTTTAATTTTTTTTTTTAATCTTTATGATGAATGTAATAAATTACATCACTTTTGTCTAGACTGTTCGTCACATCTTTGAACTTGGAGGAAAAAGAATTCATCTTCTTTATTGGGTTGTTGTTTGAAGAAGATGGATAGATTATGGATGCATTTGAGTTTTCTGCAAACAGTTGTGGTATTAACATTGGTAGATGGATTCGTTGTGGCAGAACTAGGGTCCTGACTGGTGTTGAAAAAAGGATTAATGCTACTAACAGTTCTTCCTCAAGTCTTCTCTTAATATTATTCTGAAAAGGCGTGACAAATCCTCAAAACCTTATGTCTTAAATTGATTTTATATCTTAATTCATTTCATCTTCCTGAATTAGTCAGTTCTCTAGACCAGTCTAATTTGATAAAATCGATAAAATTAGGTATTAATTCAGCTAACCTAGCACATCAATATAATGCAAAAAAAAACGCGTATTTGTTACGGAAAATACCTCGAAGCATACTCACGCGGCTCAATCTCCATCGTAGCAGGCTAGAATTAAACATCGATCGACTTGATTGAATGGCCCTCCGATCCGTACACGATGCCCGATGGACTTCTGCACCAATACCTCGACTTCTCCCGCGCAACATACACACACGTCGATAGAACATCTCTCCTTTTCGAACGGACTCTGTTGAAAAACGGGCGGTTAATTAACTAGGTGGCGATGATCACGATCTTTACCACGGCGCTACGGAGCTACCGCTGAAGTTCTCTTAAACTGTTGCCCCCGCTGCTTTATTTTAATGATTTCCCGGTAACTATGAATAACTTCCACATTAGACGAGGTAGTTAGTGGTATTGAAATCGCGCGCTTTATGCACTTAAACGTATGCAAAGCCGTTTCGCAATAAGAGGTGAGCTGTACAGAGATGGAGCATCGTGAATGCCGCTGGTTTTCAAAGACGTGCAACGGCGACGTAGGTGGTGGTTTGTCGAATTTAAATTTAAAGTTGAAATATAAGGAAAATAAAAAGATTTGAATGAATAGCACAAGTAAGGAAATAGATTTAGATGAATATATTTCACGATAACAAAAACACAACGTTACGTTGGAAATCCGTCAATGATAGATGATAAAACCATTGCAGCGGATAAGTAGCAGCAAGAATATACTCGTTGTCTCTGTAACATTTCAAGAGTTTATTAAGTGCATCTGGTCGTGTCTACTGTTAGCAACTGATGCCTTTATCACTGAAAAAGAGTTAGTGCCTCGTCTACAAATTGCGTTTGTCCCTTGCCGGCATTCATAATAAGTAATGGATGAAGCTTGTGGCATTCAACATGTTTAATTGTTTCAATGTATTTATGGCTTATAAGTTTATTCATAGCTGGCGTAATGACATCATATACAAAGTAATTCGTTCATAAGTTGCATACTTTTGCTCGTAACATGTATTTAAATTATTGACGAATTATTTGACTTGAAAGACATCCTTATATCATTACAAAGATCAGCAATCTTACATATTTTTCCACTATCATTAGTACCACCATTGATCTAATGAAAGCTTTAGGGCTTTCATAAGGGCTTTTTTAAACTTGCTCGGATTTTCGAGTTTCAAAATGGCGATACAAAATTTCTCAGGCAGTATTTGCAATCGAATGTTCATATTGATATGCTTCACGTAAGAAACTTTTTTTTAGACATTTATACGCGCGCAGGTTCTCTTAAGCGACGTCTAAATATAACACGACCATAAACTATGAGACGATATTTCCATTCGAAAAAACGGATACATTTCTGTCTCCGTTCCATTCAAATTTTCTCGTTTTGCCAGTCCCGATATATCCAAATACCTGTTACAAACATAGAAATTACAATTCCAAATCGATTACTACGCGCCTCTGGTGGCAGAGGAATAACCTAACCAGACCCGCGAAAGAAACACAATTCCGTTAGAATTTTATTCTGAAATTAGACTTACCATGCTCAACGTTAGATTTAGATAGTGGAATAAACCGATTTAGAATTCCATGGTTTGTGTCCAACAATCTGACCGACGTCGGTCGTCCAAACGATGCGTAATTTTTCTAAAAACTATTTTAAGATTGTCGGGGAACATGCGCGAGCATTTGAATTTAATTAAAACGAGGATTTCGATAGATTAAGTGGGCCTATTGTTTCTTTTTGTTTTTCAAATATTAGCGAAAAAATTAATTCAATTTTAAGTTAATTTTCAATCGATTTGGGATCATAGGATTAGCCGCTAATAGGAGACTTTCGTGGAATTTTAACAATGATAAGAAAAATCTGTTTTATCGGAAATTTATTTTGCATGGCAATTAAAGAGGGATATCACGGGGCAAAGACATTTTCGTTTATCGTAGGCCTGATGTAGTCGTTCAGTTTTAGTATATGCATTAATGTGTTGAAAGGGACTCCGATGCTAAAACAATATTTTAACTAATTAGGTATTAATGCATCGTATATTTGAGTTAATAAGTACATAAAATAGAGCTGGTCACCGCCATCAGGATAGCTGCGAGCCCTCATCGCTACTGGGAGGACGAGAATACGCTGTTCATTTCCTGCCAACGGACCGCACCCATGTATTTTCGCTTATTCTCATATTCATATTTATTTTAAACCTTTTGGTGTAAGTCGTTTAAATTACATATTCGCTTACATTATTCTATTCTTGCGGGCACCACTTTCCGTAAAATCATATTTTTATATACCTTACATTTATTACTATTCACTGTAATATCACTCGTACGTTTTCCTTGTTTCTTGTAATAAAATTCACTGTTTTTCTTTTGATATCAATTCTTTTATTTATTAGCGTGATACACCATTCTTTACTTAAGAACCACACAACTTCGAAAAATGCCACGAAAACATTAAAAAGTAGTTATTTCCTTTCGATTTTATTCGATTTGATGGAAATTCAGCGACCAAGACACAAGGTACTGGTATTAATCGGTACCGATTCTCCAATCACTATACCACAACGCAAATATTTATTAGATTCTTGCTCCAAAAGGACTGTAAATATCTTGCATCAAATATCACTTAGCCTGGCGATCACCTATACCACCCACTCCTCTTTGATGTCCCAGACGTATTATCCCTGGTAACTCGTCCAGTAAGACGAGAAAAAATCCGAAATCAGATCAATTAGAAGTGAACGCGGTACAGTCAAGGATGTAAATCTTACGAGGAGTTAATTGAAACTAAGAAATTGTCGTACGGATAAGTTAATAGGTAGGTATCTATGCTCCGCAGCGTGTGTTTTACTACGTATTCAACATACATGCATACACTATCGTCCATACGTTTAATCGAAAAGCGCGGAAATGTGTAAAGCAGCACAAGTATCTTATTTGTAATAATGCTGACATTGGGTAGCTTTAAAGCAGGTAAGAGTTGATTAAAATTATAAAAAAAAATATGGGAGAAAAATGAATTTAATTGAATCCGGATCACACGGCAAACGCTTTAGCAGGCAAGCAAGGCGGGAATGGTACATCATTGGGAGATAGAAGAATACCTTTTAATGCTGAAAAGACTGGTTTGCTACATATCGGGACTACAGCCTAAAATGTATGGAACACAACGAAAGACTTGGTGGTATGCTCTAGGACACGAAACCCGACAAAATGTTTCTGGGAGAAGATCAGTTGAAGGATTTCTAAGCAAGACATCCACAATTCTCATCTCCAATACACAACCAACTGTGTTGGTTGTTGTTGGTCGTGCGAGAACCTCGAATAAACTTGTAATCACAACATTCTTTACTCTGTTAAAAGGAACTGTGCAAAAGAATAATGTTTTCGCAGCGGGAACTTCAAGATAGCGTCTCCCATAATGGTTCCTCCATTGTAATTACGATGCCAGGATGGAAACAAACGTTTTGTAAGCATTACTAAACCATCGGTTGATAATTCAATGGTGCTTGCCTTATCGCGCATAGAAAATTTAAATGTGATATTGAATGCTACTAAATCGCTTACCGCACACAAAGTAAGCTATCTTCAGCCTCTAAATGCTGACTGCAAAGCCATTTCAAAGCCTACTTAAAAACCGCAAGTTCCACTAGTCAAATTAATGGTTTTAGAATCTACATGTAGATCTTATAGCAGTTGAAATAACAGACAAACAATTCGAGCTTAATGACAAAGCCTCTGGTGCGCGTCCCTGACGTAATTATTCCTAAAGTTCTACCATAAAAGAATAATCCGGCCATTCAACAACTTCACCATTTTCTAATCCAATGGTTTGGAAACTCTTGATTTTAGCAATTCTCACAATTTCCGCAAAATGTGAGTAAGTCTTGTCGCCATAAATGCTATAGTACTTTAATGGAATATCGTTGCCTAAGAAATTTGTCGCCATAAATGCTATAGTTACTTTAATGGAATATCGTTGCCTAAGAAATTTGCCGCCATAAATGCTGTAGTTACTTTAATGGAATATCGTTGCCTAAGAAATTTGTCGCCATAAATGCTGTAGTTACTTTAATGGAATATCGTTGCCTAAGAAATTTGTCGCCATAAATGCTGTAGTTACTTTAATGGAATATCGTTGCCTAAGAAATTTGTCGCCATAAATGCTGTAATTACTTTAATGGAATATCGTTGCCTAAGAAATTTGTCGCCATAAATGCTGTAGTTACTTTAATGGAATATCGTCGCCTAAGAAATTAGATACGTGTATGCGAAGAAAATTTTATATTTCTTCGTAATACAATTGGCAGAATATGAAAAGATTTGCCAAAATGCTTATAACGACGTTTAACTCAAAACGACGTTGTGGTCGCTCTGTCGTTTTTATTTTTTTTTTACTTTTTCGGTTTTATTTACTTAAAAGAAATCCATCGGTCTCCTCCAATCTTCCCGCTAACTAATGTCGCCGTAAATTATCCCAGGCTAGAATCTAGAAGAAACAAGATTTACCCATAGCCCTGCCCATTTGGCAACTTTCCTTGTACTTGAAATAAAGTTTAAAGTAATTTTAAACGAAATATTTAGCGTTTACCGAGAGCTTAGATTAAATCCTTCATATCGGGGAATCGATTTTTACCTAATAGAAAGCAACAATTACATAGTCGACAATCATATCTATTGTCTCGTGTCTTACATACTCCTCTCGGCCGCACCAATCCCGTCGGCTTGTCGATCTTATCGCCGCGGATTCATATTCGACATACCGCACGTTCAATGAATAGAGAACAAGAACGTATCATCGTATCGGCATATTACGAGAGAAAAGATAACTAACGATGATTTCGGGATTTTTTTTCTGTCCTTTGTCGAAGAAGAAGAAGAAGAAGAAGACGAAGAAACGAAAGAATAAGAAATGGTACTCGTATCAGCCAATGAATCGCTTAGTCATTATTGTCTCGATGATGATTGTTCGAATGCGACCGAAGATCTCGTTTACGTTTGCTGGTTGCGGTGGACAGTGGAATTCTTAGATCGTTCGGGGCGTAAAAGATGCTTTTCTTACAAGTATGCTAAAACGTAGGATCGCTTAAACATTTGTTGGCTAATGCGTTTCAAGATCTTTTTCTATGAAAAAGATCTTGAATGTGTTTTAATTGATATAAATGCTTGTGACGCATTCTCGTCATTTTATAAAACGGCGATAAAATCTCATCTTCTATATAACACTTATCAATCCATGCCCAAGCGGCAATTACGAAAGATTACCTCAAAATTTAAATTAACCACCTGACTGCCGGTTAGAAAGAAACAAGTTAATAATGGTCACCTTCGATACGTAGCTGCTTATACCTAATCTGGAACGGTCTCCGAACCAAAACGACCCATTTAATAGTCGGTTTGAACGGATTTCTCGGATTCCGAAATCTTGTCACTTGTTAATTAAGGGTTTTCGATATCGCGTGCAGCCAGTGGATACTTTATTTTAGTTTTTTATTGCTGTCTGCCGATCGTACATGACATATGGTGAATATTTGACGAAGATGTACGTAAGATAGAAAATCCGGATTATTTTTAATGGTTTCAGCATATCGAAATCTATACGCGGAGAGGAAAGTTTTGGACGAAGATTGAAGATTTCAAAAATATTTAAAAATATTTGCTTTGATGATGCAATTTGACCTGCCGATCGCAGAGATTACGACCATTTTGCAGTATCTTCAAAGGTTTTTGAGAAATTTGAGTTTGAATGTCATAAAGTCTGTCCTACAAAACCGATATATTGAAAAATAATAATAAAGGTACGATAAATTGATTTCTTTTACAGATACTAAAATATTTGTTTACAACACATATACATACCTCTTTCTAATATTTTTCTCTTAAATATCCATAAAACACAAGTACTTAACAATATTCTCCATAAATGGGGACTTCTCGCGATTTCACTTAATATAGTGCGATGATATAATTTTTGCTTTAGTCAAATGTAATATATGACTAATAAAAAAGAAACAACTGCACGATCGAAACAAGAAAAGCGCCCTACATCGTGCGTTCAATTAACAAAATTTTATCGCCGTTTTCATTGCCATAAAACTCAAAAAAACTTAATTATCCCACAAAGATATCTCTCTCGACATATCCCCGAGGCTCCTCTAAACCGGGCAAGAACGATCGGGCGGTGTCCAAACGTGTTTATAAATATTTTCCCAATAAACTTAATTACATTTGCATCCGAGTTTTTTCGATAAAAGCGTCCGTTTCGAAGAGGTAGCTATCAGAACGACTCCCACTCGAGGAGCGAGAATAACTTTCTTCGACCGATAATTCGGTACCGTGTACAGTCGTGGGTAAAAAGGTTACGAAATATGCGATCCGTGAAATTGGAGGATATTGAACGCATGGAAGGTTATCATCAAATGTTCACGATAACGTTGCAAGGGAAAGATAAACAACGGAGGTATGGCATTATCGAGTGCATTTACAGCTGAGATGTAATAGCAACAACTTGTTTCACAGCGGCTTTTGCTATTTGCACAGCGGCTCAATCAGTTTTATCTAAATTATGGATGTTGTTCGGTTAAAACTGATTTGTCAACATTTTCTTTATTAAAGTTTATTGTTCTAAACAACAACAAAACTAAAGCTCTTGTGGCTTTAAGAGTTTTAAGAATTTCATTGTTTACCAGTCCTCACTTAGTTTTCCCATTGTTAAAGAGAGTTGCAATTGTTTTGTTTTCAAAGCTACTCCATTTTAATTCAGCATTTTGCCTGCAACATCGCATTTTAATACACGAGATTCTAACAGACTATACAATTTTCCTGTTTGGATGGATGTGTAGTCGTTCCTCTTAACGGCTCAATATTTCCGGGAGGATTTGTAGGAATCTGGCGAACAAAGTATTACCGAAAATAAACGCCCGATTCTCCAAGCTCCTCGCGCCGTACGGTTAGGGTAAGAACCAGCCACAACCGAAAAGGAGCAAAACGCATCCGCCAAGAGTATAAAATCGTAAAGATTAACCCGAAACGGTCGACAGGCAACATAAAACAAACGCTAGGCATCGCACCCTCTCTCCAATTATACACTGCCGGCCATAAATGAGAGATCGATATAGGTAAGTACTTCATAATAAGAAACTATCTTTCATTTAAATTTATTTTGGTCAAAGGATCTATTCATGTTTGCGTTTTGTGATGTTTTCACAAAAATCTCTGTAATTAGAACACGCGTTTTTGTTAATTAACTTTGTTTTTTGTTAATTAATTAATTTTGTTATATTATTCCAAGTACTTCATGAATTGGAACAGATTCCTCTAGGCAACACATTCCACAGCAAATTAATGGGATTAGTAACATGCGATTATAATAATATTTATCAATACGTTATCCTTGATTCGATCGTCCTTCGTTTGATCTCCTTTGTTAAAAATATTACTCTTGACAAAATTAATTGAAAACCGTCTTTCCAACTTAAGCTTTCTCTGATTTAATCGATGAGTTCTGGGAAAAAAAAATGTTATTCTTAATCGTTCCTTCGTTTCTCCAAAGTCACGTTTGCGTCAAACAAGCAATCATTTTCTCGGATGTGCTTCGTGAACGAAGAAATTGTGTTCAATGCGATTCATCTAGGAACTTCCCAACAGTCGATTATTGTTCCATTTTTGTTTCGTACGAAAATTCCGCTGTTTCGCCACTTGTTACGATGTCGTGTACGGACTTTGAAGTTCCTTTTTCAAATTTTTTTATATCAATTCACTTGAGACCTGCTTTGCGCCTGTAAGTCACATACCGATCTTCGTCCATCACGTTGCGCCAGAGAAACAAACGGCTTTACTCAACCCTCACGAAATTCTGTAAACATGTCATTTTTGTTGGCGCTTTATTACTAAACGTTGAACGAGGAAGGGCCATTGCGTTGTTATTGTACGTAACACAATTTCAAAGTATAATTGGACAATTTACGTAACTATCCAGACTCTAATGCATTCGTGGTGAACTAGGCATTTTTTGAAGTTCAAGAGAACATTTTCGATAAACGATGTACCTTTAGCTTTTCGAAAGTATTCCGTCCCAAAGGTTATTTAAATAATAGTTCTTTACTGAAAGGAGGAGACGTAGTTACTGTAATTACGGTCCAGTACGTAGGTATGAATCGATTTTCGTGAGTAATGACTTCATTCTATACACATACGTAACCTACATTGTACGATATATGTACGCATGCATCGTGGCTAGACGATGAGACGACGGCGATTAGTCAATCAGGTGCGCGGTTAATACCTTATAGTTTAAATTGGACGGATTCAAAGAGCATTTTATGCGGATAATTTTACACTAATATCCTTAATTTATTACCACATCAATTACGGATGGATTTATTTAAGGTAACATATAATGCAATTCTATATGGGTTTAATGCAAATTCTCCCGCGTGTAATTTTGGATGATAAATACGTTTGCAACTACACCACTGGCTTCTGTATAGTCCGATAGGTCCGTCACTTAGCGGGTTCTCACCGCTCTGTAATTATCCTGCAATCTTTATTATTTAAGCACACGTCTCGCATGTGAAGACGTGATAAGTATTATTGAAAGTAGGAAAGCTTTTTGCAGCTCTTTTTTTCTATTCTTTCTTGGCATTTTTACATGCATATGTTTCGAGAACGCGTGTTATATTCCTAAAAGGGAAAATTGCGTAAGGAAAAAATAATCCTAGGATATGGCTGCATACTGAGCTAGTTTTTTGAGATGTTTAGGGACCTCGCAAGCTATTGGAGATGGATCAAATGGGGAAAGAATTGTCATACTTTAAAAATTTAATTAGATCATCTTATTAAGTCTTAATTATTCACCTTCCCTTTTTTCTTTTTTCTTTTTTTCATTAAAAACAGAAAGTGAATAAAACAAGCTGTTCATCTCACAATTTTACTATTAAACCAAATTAATAGCGATCGGTTTCGTATACATAACATATCCTTAGCCCGTACTAGAAAGAAGACAAAAGGGAAGAAATCAATTGTTTGACTAAAAAAGTTGATTAATGAAGATAAGTAATAGGGAATTGTTTTTTATCTAAAAAAAAAGAACTTTAATAATAACATTGAACAACAAATGTTAGTTTATTGTATCTTGTTCAAAAGATATAATAAATAAATTAAAATTTATTGTCCAGTCTTTGTTACTTTTGTTGGGTTGTTTTTATTTTACGTTTAACAAAGTTTTATATTTTTGGAGTTACTAAATGCTTCGTATTTTTGCTATTCTTTTGTGAACTCTCTCTCTCTCTTTGGAACATCTATAACAAGAATCCAACAGTAGTCGGGAAACATGGACCGAAGCATCGCCTTCTAATAGTTTCCATTGTTGCAGCCTGGATCCTGGCAACTTTCTCACGAGATCGTTTAATTCTGGCTGTTTGGTGTGAAATCAGGATCTCTTAATGTTGATGGCATATCTTTTTCTTGAATAAGCGAACGTTCCTGGGGGATTTGAAATAGGAAGTTCGCCACTATGGGACACAGGTCTTATCATAGCAGATGGTATATTTGAATGAGTGATAACCAATTTTTTCTTCTTGGGTTTAACCTTGCCTTGCCCAACACGAGGTATAATGCAGAAATACCAATCATTAACATGATTTGTAGTCTTTGTTCAGGTCATTAAAGCAGATATGTGGTGCTCAATGTTTGTGTTGATCCCTCACTTTGCAACCGAATCTAAAGCTGATATGCTTGTTTTATCAATTCACCGCAAACATGACAGAAGTGACCCGAATTATTTAGACACTTTTGAGACCTATTTGAGGTCTATCCGCCAAAGAAATAGGAAATGTAATGTCTCAGTGAGGAGTCGAAATATCCACGCGTACAGTACGTGGATGATTGTACGAAGGCGGATTAAAACGCAGACGGCCCCTGAAAAAGCCAAGATTAACACCGATGATAAAGCGAGCACGTTATGAATGGATAAAACGTCGACAACATTAACACATACACATAAATCAAGCAAATTTATTATTGTTTGAACAATCATTTTAGATATCGTCTACAGCGATGAGTCACATGACCGAAAGAGCTCAATTTGTTAGACGACGTCCATTTGAACGATTGGGTCAAGCTCGTTTGTTAAAGAGGGTGAAATACCCTCCGCCAGTTATGGTGTGATCCTGTATATCAGTCGAAGGTCCTGGACCACTGTATTTTTGCCAAGGCACCACGAATCAACACCGATATAAGCGTGTATTGCTGCCGTATATCAATGATTTAGATCAGAATGAAGGTCCTTACATATTTATGCACGATAAGGCACCTTGCCACCTGGCCAAGTCCATCCAAAGCTCTTTGGGAACGTACGCTCTGCCAGTGTTACCTTAGCCGGGAAATTTTCCCGACCTCAAAGCAATTGAGAACGTGCGGAACGTCCTCAAATCACGCGTGCATTCGAGATGAAACACCACAAAAAAGCAATTAGCAAGAAATATTCGGGATGTGTAGCAAAACGGCGCTAGAATTAGACGTTAAAAAGTATAAGAGCAATTATAAAAGCCAAAGCAGGCATTACAAAATATTAGTTATATAGGCGTGACGATGTCTACAAACAGTTCTGAATAAACTTATGCTTGCACAATATATTTTTCATTATATACACTTCGCCAAAAAAGTATCGCATAATTTAGTTTTGAATCATAAAAGCATCGAATAATCTTTGTTTGTAGCATAAAGTTGTAAATATACTTTAATGCGCTCTAAGATATAATTTCTATGATTGTTTAAATAAAATACAGGCCAAATAAAAACAAGAACTCATACTTGAGATTTTTATTAAAACAAGAAATTAGAATTTTGGAAAGAAAAATGTCATAACAGTAGCTTTTAATACTGAGTATTGTCACCTCTGGCTCTTATGACCGCTCGCATACGGTTCGGCAGAGATTCGATTAACCTCCGTATATAAGCCCGATCCAAATTCTCCCACTCGTCACGGAGAGCATTTTCTAGTCCATGCAGGTCCGCTGGGGCAACATTTTGGGTTCATGTCCGGACTTACCACAGGCCAATCTAAAACTGGAATACCAACATTGTTAAGGTATTCCTGGACGATTATTGCAACATGCGCTCGTGCATTAACATGAATTCGTTTCCTATAATTGGCGCATATGGTACTACATGTTCTTCTAAAATGTCCGTTATATACCCGTGGGCAGTCAGTGTACCTCTGTCTACTGGTACTAACTCTCTACGACCTGTTAAACAGATGCCTCCCCAAACCATAATAGAGCCACCAGCGAAATTAGGTCTAGGTCTGATATTACACTGCGAATAGCGCTCACCGTCTCGTCTGTACATTGAGATACGTCTATCTGAGGTGTAAAGACCAAATCTTGACTCATCTGTGAAGAGTATATTGGCCCAGTCATTAATGTTCCAATTTACATGTTCTCTGGCAAACCTTAAGCGAGCCACTCGGTGGTTCCTAGTGAGACGAGGGGCTGTTGCAGCTACTCTAGCTCTTAATCCACTCTGTCGTAACCTATTCCGAATAGTTTGAGTACTTGCACGAGTATTTCTGACTCTAGGCAAGTCGTTCTGCAATTGTCTTGCAGTTACATGTCTTCGACGTAATGCTTGTAGTAGTAAATAGCGGTCATCTTGGCGAGTAGAACATCTTGGACGACCTGGTACAGGTCTTCTACTGTAATTGCCTGTTTCCCTATATCTGGCTACGGCTCTAGAAACACTTGACCGATTGATGTTCATCAAATTAGCAACGTATGCTTGAGATCGTCCATCTTCGATTAAAGCAACTATAGCAGCCACTTGTTCTGAAGTTAAATTGCTCATTTTAGTTTTAAAAGCGTTGGTACAGAACTCTGACTTCGCACTTTAAAATTTGTCCGTATAGGAAGACTTTCAATAAACAACTGAACAAACCTTACACATATGCATTTTTCTAAATGTGTTCTTTTAGAAAAAAAAAGTAAAAAAGCTATGTTCCATGATTTTGTTAGTGTCTTTATAGTTCACATACACGAGGCAAACTTTTTGTGAACGTATAAAAATATCTTGGTTTATAAATGCCCTTTTTTAGTTTATGCGATACTTTTTTGGGGGAGTGTATTTTAACAAAATCGCTATTTTAGCAAATGGTCCTAATAAAATGGACTGGAGAGGGACAGTAATTCATAAAATGAAATTGTACGCTTAAATTTAGAAATGCTAAATAAATTATAATTAAAAAGTACATGATACTACTTACAAATTTTGTTATCAGCACAAAATGGCCAAAATTAGAAATAGGTACAAGATTTCCAGAAGCAATGGCTTACGTATAACTTTCGTAAAAAATGAACGATTCCTTATTTTGGATGTGATCCAATGTGATATACATGCGTATATCACATTGGATTGACATTTTGCAATTATTACATCCGAAATAATTCGAAGTTCCCCTTCCATTGATTCCCGTTATCTTAGCAAATATAATTATTATTTTCTGCGTTTTTCTCCTAATTAATCACATAAACTTATTTGAAATAGGGTTACTTATTCAATCGTTTCTACGTAGCAACAACATGTACATAGATATGTATGTGAGTGTGTTTAACTGTTGTATATGTGTGAAATGAGGTTATTGCGAATTTGTGTCATTAACGAAAGACGAATTTGTTGATAACTTGATGTTATTAAATAAAAAAAATGGTTGCTTAACACGAAGTGGGATGTCAATAGAATTTATTAGGAAATATCCTCTACATATCAGGAGTAAAGTGGAGATCCACATTTACGCTAATTAGTTTTAAGGACAAAATTAGAAGGATGCGATGAATGGACATGGACGCTGGGAAATCGTTTAATTGTAATTGTGTATTTAATCGTCATTTAATCGTTAATGAAATTTTTGACGTCCGATTGTAAAAGGACACCTTCTAATTAGAGAACAAACAGGATACCCACCTACGTATAGTGAGATCTTAAGCCTTCAATGACCTTTTGGTCATATACAGCTCGCGATCACCTACGCCCCCTTGGTTTGGTGACCAAAACCAGCTCAGGAGGTTGTGCAACGGCAACCTCAACAAATTCACAGCTTTGCTTACCTCAACATCTCAAGTTTGAGCGGGTATCCGGGCAGGCCGAAAGCACACGGATGGCTCAAGAATGGAAGGTGTCCGGACAGGTATATGTATTGGTGGGCCTAACTACCGAAACGAAGAATGCCTACAGGCCTCCACACCAACAGATCAAGCAGAGATCTTTACATTGAACTTGTGCATCATAAAGAACCTCGAGATAGGGTATGAGGTACAATCATAACTACTTCCAGCGACGGTTAGGCAGTTCTAAAGGCTATCGAAGCTTACTCATTTAGGTTTCGATTGAATTTAAGGTTACTTTGCCGTGGATTCCAAGCCACTAAGGGCTCGAGGGTAATGAAAAGGCAGGCAAGCTGACTAGAGAAGCAAACAGTATGCCCTTCATCTGTCCTAACTTCTTTTGTGGCCCACGGCAGCAACGTATCATACAATGGCTCAGAGGAAGCTCCATGAAATTGAGAGAAAAAGCGAAACGTCGGCATTCTCATGCAATCACGACGCGGTTTCAACTCGGAAACCCAAATTCGTTAAAAGAAAGCAACGACCGCGGAAGTCTACAACAACTAAATATATATATATATGTATAAGTAACAACTAAGTTTAAAAACGGTGGTATTTTAGAGAAGTACGCGGCTCTTTTGCAAAGCGTTTTAGAATATTTGAAATACTCAATTCGAGAATGGCGTAACGACAGAGATGATCATATACCGAGCGAAAGAAGAAGATAAAAAGAACAGAAACTGTTCGTAGCTATGCTGTAGCGAGAGCTACAATAAGAACAAAACCGATCTTCTTCCACACAATCGAATATTAACAATAGTTTTAATATCGAACATTGCTTAAAAATCACTGACAGATACAATAGGGCATCCTTCTATATTAACAATTATAATACGTGATTGGTGCATTTTGAGAAAATATACCTATAAATTGAGCCTTTTATATACCTTTGTCGGAACAGCCTCCACGTCTCAGGAACAGAGACGGAGAGATCCGATACGAGCGTCGTTCGTAAGAGAAAGACTAAGATACCGTAGGTACAATCGCCGAGCGGAGCAGCCTATATCTATATATCGATAAATATCTCGTAAGATGACTTGAATTTTCAATACATACTAATTATCTTTCGAGATCAGATAAGGAATATTCATTTAGAAAAAGAAAATAAAATACCCATCGACACAGCCTCGCACACAGACACACTCGTACACACGGGGGACCTGAAGACTCTCGTTCCGAGGTTTTGAATGTTTAAACCTTTATCAAAAATTGACGTGTTATAAAAAAAAGCGAAGCACGAAAATCACTGAAGTTGCAGTATGTGGTGCTTCGGAATACACCCGATGATACGGCCTTTGTCCAGGTTTATATATGCTTAGTAGTAGTCAATCGGCCTGAAGAAAGGAGAAAGACGCAAGGAGATTGTATAAGGCGATATTCGACCAAATAGGAATGGTAAAATTGAAGAACAGTGAATAGGAGAAAGAGATAGACGATATGCGTTGAGGGGTAATCGAACGAGATTTTTTTTGGGGGGCGGAGGGGAGGGAGGGCTTAACAGAAAATGGTTCGTCATCTTTAGTTTGCTGGAATTCAGTTTGGAATGTTTTGTTTGAATAATTAGACTATAGGAGTATTCGTTTTATTGTGACCCATTCAGGTACGTATCCTATTCTTAAGGAGATACAATTTTGCTGCATTTGTTTGTAATTTGTGATGAAACGTTGGTTCCTTAAATATGGGGATAAGCAGCATTAAAGGCTGTTGAATACAGTAAATTTGTCTCTCCGAGGCCAAGGTGTGATCTCGCTTCCAGACTGATCGATAGATGTTAACATTTCTAATAAGAAAAATCACATGTCCTCATTCATTAGAAGCAACGAAAAAGGAAAATGATCCTTGTAAATAAAAGAAATGGTAATATCACACGCTAAAGCAAAGAGAAAGATTTAATTAAATGGAAAGTATTTCGTTCTTGTCCTTCCAACCTTCCAAATTCCCAAAATTAAGCTAATCGGCCAACTATATATAATTGCCCAATATAATTTAAAATAACTTTCCATCCGAGTGAACGGAGCAAAACTTATAAAGAGCTGAATTCACTTGATTCAAATTTGGTAACTTTTAATATACAGGCTGCCCCAGGAAAAAGTTTATTTAGAATGTAATCTTTGCCATCTTTGAAGATATCCAAGTTAGCTAGAAAAATGGAATCGATTATGGCAAAAATTCTAGCTGAAATATCAACCTATCATTGAGTCCAATATTTTTGACTCTGCGTTTGTCAAATTTTTCAGAAAAAATGTAACATTTCATAATAGATATCTACAATATGACTGTTCAATAATTTAAAAAAAATGCGTCTATTATTTTCAGAAATACTTTTAATGAATGGGCCATCGTCATGAATGGTAATACATATATCGTAATAACTGGGTCTGAGTAACACAGAGACAACAGCGATTTAAATCCAATCCTTTGTTTTCAGGACGTACACGAGGGAAAAATAATTGAACTTCGAACACAGAAATACGGGCATTAACTAATAATAAGAAGGTCCGGGCTAGAGATTCTCTGCGATCCGTTTCCATAGACGCTGAAGACCCACACATGTTCCGCGAGATTATTACTGTATTTCTTAGTTGATGTGATGGATTTTTCGTTTCGTTCATCCTCTTTTGTTCCTACTACATTCTACCGATGTTACTTTCGTCTTCGTCTCTTTTCTCATGGTTTCATCTTCCGTTCTTTTTTTTTTGCCCCTTCGTCTAAACCGATATGTTCTTTTCCAATGTTAGTTGGCGATTATGTGAAGGAGCGATTTTCGTTTCTTCTTTTGTTGTATCTGTCGTTTTGCCGTTTTATTGTATAATGTCGTTGTTTGTCGTGGTTTGTTCGATTTTTACGAGCGTCCGGAGCCTATAATTTTCGAAATTCGATTTTTCTGTGGATTCTACGTGCACTGTATTTATGTCGATACGTGAGGATATGTGACTTTCGTAGTAATATGGGTAGATGCATTGTTTCTTCGATTTTTTTTTTAGTTGCTTTTTATTTGTTTTACGTTTCAGAGATGGGTCAGTTCTAATTCTAAAGGAATGGCAGGCAACGAGGTAGATCGATTTAGTTGGATCAAGCGAATTATGGTCGATCTGACTAAAATGTGCAGTTTGAATACAGTGAAATATCATGTTTGAAATAAATGATTTCGTTTCTCGAAGTTGATGCAACAAATGCAGTGCATCAAGCGTTTTCTTCGTAGTCCATAGAGAGTTCTTCATTGGTGGCATATAAAAATTGATATTACGTTGGCAAAAGCACATCTATTCCGTAGGTAATCATTACAATCAATAGTTTCTTATTAATGAAAGCAAGGACCATGTCGTAGAATGGTAAACAACACATAAGTATCGGCAACCTTCGTACCACACAAGTTTAATTTATTATATAGTCATATATCCTTCCGCCATGGTCGTTTCGAGGACACGAACGGTCCTCATCATCAATCGGTGACCGAATGTCCTAGAACACTCCACCATTCGCGTCCTCGAAACGGCCACTTCGGACGAATTATTATATTTTACTGTATAATGAATTAAACTTGCGCGGTGCGGAGGTTGCCGGCACTGATGTGTTGTTTACAATAGTTTCTTAATACACATTTATTTTAGAATTAAGCCAAGTGATGGATTGCTTTATTGAAATATTGCTTACGCACAATCAAAGAAAAAAAGAATCAGTCAATAAAGTTTCACGGCATTCCATTAACTCAATGTACGTAGGTCGTCTGCAAATTTCATTAGTTCCAACGCCAACTTTCGAGGATTATTGTTAGGTACTTTTTGATCACATTGTATCGCGTACACATCTGTTGTTCACATGAACAGAAAATATTCCTATATTTTGTTTTAATAGCCCATTGATGATTGCTATAAATATCTATAATCTCAAATAATGAGAAAAATAGATTAAGATGTCAATATTAATAAGGAAAAGACTGTATATGTATACATCTATATGTGGAATTTACGCTTAAAATTTCAATTAATCTGATTGATTCGACACTTTACAAAATTCCCGCTGATAAGCGAAATTGTAATATTTATCAAATTCTTTTTATTGCTTCTTAAATTAAAGTCTAAATATTACGTAAAATTGCCTGATACGAAGTACGTATGTAATTAAGTATGTTTATATTCGACGCTATTTTGTTCATTTTCTTGTTGCTAAACGGATAAGACCTATTTAAAATGCAAAATTAACAATAATATTGTACCCGTTATAAAAATCTAAGTTATATCCAAGCAAACTCTAAACCTCGACAAAGCTATCTTGAGTTGTTACATCCTCAGCAGCCAATTCAAAATTGCTATAGTTCACTCTAAAAAAAAAGACGAATCAAAATCCATTACTTCATTTGTCAATTCAAAAATCTCTTCAAATCTGTCTTGGAGGTACCTTTTCATTTCGTGTAACTCACATTTTTGATTCGTCTGGATTATGTAAAAGCATCCGTTTCTCGTCGTTTGTTACGTTTCTCCACCAAATTCGTTCATATCCAGAATTTTGAAACAGTTCCTGGCAAACATCAATCCTGCGTTGAGCTTGTGAATTATTTAAATCATACAGACGCATGTGTCGACTAATCGTGAATTTTGAAAGTCCAATACTTGCTGGGATTTCACGAAGACTCGATTGTGAATTGCTGAATTGCTGAATGAATTGCTGAATTGAATTGCTTTCTTTCAGCCGCTTGAGATGGTTTTTCATCGATCAGTCTGGTGTGATCTAGACGAAATTTTCCAAACCAAATTTATTAATGCGCTCAGGTGCCGCTTTTATGCTAAGACCATTATGATTAGCACTATATATATATGTCGTATAAGAACATCCAAATTTGTATCACCTGGTCGAGTAGAAACAACGAAAGAAGTTAATTAATGCAAAGCTTCGAGAACGTTCCTGATTTTTTCCTAGTAACACATTTAATTTTTTAGAATATCGCCGGAGAAATAACGTAAGATGCTTATAAATATTATTAGTAGTGCCTTCAGGTTTGAACTCTATAAAAAAAAAAATTAAAAAAGTGATACTATTGGCTGTAATAAATACAAAAAAAAAATCATCGCCAAGTAATCACACAATAAACGACCTTATCGCACTGGCTTCAATTTATTGTATAATGTAAATCGTAAATTTCGCAATGTAACGCGCATTTTTTACATATGTATACATACACGATATCAATATAAAACACCAACAGTGACGGACAATTAGAGGAAAGTTCTTTTAATCGGAGCAGAGGTCCGAGAAAATTATTCGCCGAATGTTTTGTTTTTGCCAAATTTTTGGTAATAAGTATATGTAATATGACGTTCATGATATACGCGTATTGTGTTTACTTTTGTATTGGTGTTTTTATATAACTTTTGCAATTAAAAATATTTATAAAATTTTTTATCTTATCACTGGAAGTTGTCGCTTTATATTCTATATTTTTTCCGAATATATGTGTATAATGTCTCCGAATAAGATTTAAACGCGGTAAAACTTTTATGCCGAGCACATACAGTCCCGTTCACATTTGCAAGGCGTCGAATTTAAATCAAATATGTTTATCTTCTAATCGTAAAGCTGAATTTAGCACGAATGATCACATTATTTCGATGTAAAGGTCTTCATACTCGATTCTGGGGCAAACTTAATTCTCCCTCTATTTCGCGGGATTACATAGAAAATATATGGCTTGCATAATAAATAGTCTATCAAACTCTAACGAAGCCTGCAAGGGTAACAGGCAATATATAGCTACTAATATGGATAAATTTCGTGCAGAGTTATTGGTATCTATGGTGTTAGATCACATCGCTCGAAGAATAAGTGTTTCAAGTTATGGAACTAGTAAAAGATCAAGAGCCAAAAAGTTGGACTTTTCCGGCACAAGCATTGCAGCCTGTTAGGAATAAATTAGAGAAGGGGACGAACATTTAATTAATTAATCGCGAGGAGCTGTTTCGAGGGTCATTTTTAACCATATGATCGGGGGACCAGTCATGAAAATGAAGATCGACGGATTCTTGAGAAGACTGTTTTTGATTAATTAATTAAACTTATTATACTATCCCCCAGTCTTTGCTATCATAACAGATTAATAATGGCAATCAACAATTACCTGAACAGGAAATTTCTCAATATGTACCATTTTTATTCAAAGGAGGATAGCTAACGGAGCATATAGAAGAAATTAACGAGAATGCAGAGACTATAATATGAAGTAATAATTAATAAAAGAGTACCTCATTCACTTCTGCAAACATCTTAATAAGGAAACTGAAGAATCGATACGCAGGACAGAACTAAGGGATATCCTCGAAGAAACACAGGATATAATCAAAAAAGAAGAAAAACGAGCTTGAATATAAATTTGTTTCAGGATAGTCAAACAAGTCCTGATAAAGCACTATCGGGGATTAATGATTATTTCATTAATATATCGAATACTAATGTTAGAATAAATTCTAAAAGGGCAATAAAATAAATGTTCTTTGTTTTCGTTATAGAATTGCCCTGGAAAGGCCATATCGTCGTGCTTGCGCGTAAGCTTTTTGTCCCCAAAGTTATGCGTTAAAGACAATAGCTCAAAATGTTAGCGTCGAGACAGCTTTTTCATATTATGCGAACGTATTCTCCGGAAGAAAATACGGAATCACCTTTTGGGGAAACTTTATAGACGCAAATGAGATCTTCAAGCTACAAGAAAGCGTGTAAGATCAGTATTTGGGCTAGAACGGTATTCAAACTGAACAGTCTGTATGTAATATTCTTGCTTATTATTATTGTTGACGTTCCCTGTACATAATCTGATTATGGAAAGAATATGCATTACTATTATTATTATAAATTTTGCAAAGACATCATTTAAGAAAGTTCCGGTTGACTTTCATTTAAATTCTTGTTAACACGAACATAACCCGATTGGTAAACAATCTGTTCTTGATTAAGTTTGTCTTAAGACCTAGACAAATGATACGTTGTGGTTATTGTCGTTCTAGATACAATTGATTCCCATAGTGAAGGTTGAAAAGGAAACATCCTTCTTCCTTTAAGTAAAACACTGCTCTCATTTAAAAATTTTATATTAATTTACATCAATAAAATTGTTTACTCCCAACAACATGATATTCTACACTAAACTCTTAGTTTCCGGGTTGTCATAGCTTCCGCCATTTCTTATGGGGCATCTTTAAGGCTTTGGTCATTGCAACTCGAATATTTGTCTTAGAACAATTATTAAGGATCAAAGTTTGAATGATGCGATTCGGTTCTTGTGAGCAAGCGACTTATTGCGGAAATGGCCCTTTGTATAGGCTTTTTTGCCATTGAAATATCTAACTAAATGTTCCAGCGCACCGTCAAGACGCCGGTATTCGTGAACATCTAGATCCGTCTGAAAAGTGAACACTGTATCTTAAGGTTTCAACGCTTTAGTTTAAAACTTGTTGTTCGAACACCTTCATAAAGGTATTGACGACGATAGGAGACCCCATACTACGCTCGTAGTATTTGCTATGAAACTAGATGGAAGTAGGTAGAAGAACAAGCTTCAAGAAAAACAACCTCCATCTATCATCATCGTCATCGGAGATGAAGAATTCTTTAATAACGGATGAAAGAGTCGCTGTATTCAGCGATTCAATATCCTCTATTGAGTTTGTGAATTTTAGAGAGATCATATAACTCAGTGGTTAAACAATTATTATGTAAGAATTGACGACGTATTAATAGAGTTAAATATGGAAGACTCAATTTAAGGAGTAGAATCACGTTTAAGAAGTTGATAGGTATCGTCTTGCAGAAAGTACTCAAACGTACATTTTAGTAGAAAACATACTGTTTCGATGTATACCTGATTTGAGCAAACTACGGCCCGAGATTGCCGAAGACAACCGCATACTTCAACATGAATTTAAATCCAAACAGGGCGCAACAGTCTAATCCACACGAACGAAGCTGTACACAGATACACAGAGATGTATGTCATTGTAAATTATAATTATACTATTTTTATATCTTTTTAATATATTTGAGGCATACTTTTTTTTTTCATCGTTTATTGATAATTAATATCTGTATCCCAATTTAATTGCGATAATGACGGAACGAAACGCTTGTGCTCGATTCCGAGAGAGACGCAAAAATCGTGATGATGTTCCTCCTAATCTACTATTCCCTAGCAAGTCGCAAATCGGTGATTTTTACACAATTTACGATTCGATCCTTGCAAGTAATGAAACGCCGCATAACTTGCTTGCTTTCGTTGAGATATCACGAAAAAAAAAAATCATATCGCGATCCAACGTATTCTATCGTCGCGTTCTCCGATTCTTTCCTTTTTTTTTTTAGCTGTTTAGTATCGGTCCGGAAATACGAAAGGACTTTTTCGACTTCGAAGTAGTGATTTCGAACTATTATTATTACGTACACGTAGCTTTACAGATGATGATGAGTTTTATAGATCGGATTTTGGCGTGTTCTTTGAAGTGATTTTAACTGGATTAAGTGCACGTATCTTGTAGGGATTAAATAGTATTTGAATCGAGACCGAAAGCATTGACGGTAAGTCTATAGAAATTAAAAATTATCCCATAGCTTAAAATGTTAATGCAATATACTTGGATATATTTCAAATTAATTAATTTCGTCGCGTTCTATATAAGAATGTGTATTTTGACTTTTTACCAACGTAATTATTTGGGCTTATGCAATAGAGGATACATCTTATTTATCACTTACAATTATGTACCAGTGTATGCTAATAATATGCATTTGATATTCCCAATTGACCGGAAGTAATTATACCTTTTCGAACTTGTTAACATTCTTAAAAGGATTCTCGTAGTTGCTACCGAATAAAATAAACGGATATCCTGGTTTCCGAAAAACAATGTAAAAAAAAATCAAATATTCCAAAGCTTCCAAACGGTAATCTTAGATGCCTGCCAAAATTAGGACGATCACCATCGTCTTTACTACTTCCCTTTAGAGATAAACCTAACAATCTAACGATGTAAATCACATTTACCGTTTTAGGAGCCGGCGAAGCGCATTTTAACCGATCAAAATTTCAATGATAGGTCTATCATAACGCTCCATTTTCTGACCTGATTTAGTTAAAAGTGACTTCATCTGTTCTAATTGTCGCATTTTTGACAAGTTTCGAAGATTACACGGAAGCACATCTTGTAACCAAATACATACGGACCTATGTGAAATGAGTTACATCAGCAAATATTGTGGCGCAAGCAATTGTCAGTTTAAGATAATATCTTGCTTCTTAAAATATTCATTAATACATTTCTTCTTTATTGTGTTTAGTTTAAAATAAGGGAATAAGGTGTAAGTTTAAAATTGTTAATCAACCCTTAAGAATAACAATCTCCCTGTGTTTTATTTATTGCTGTCACGGTAACCAAACAATACTAACACCAGAAACATTGTAAACTGTAAATAATTATTGTTCATACCGAAGCACATCTTGTAACCAAATGCATACAGACCTATGGAAAATGACTTACATTAGCAAATGCTGTGACGCAAGTAACTGTCAGATGATTCCGGACCTCAATACATTTCAGTTTATGATGTCATCTTGCTTCTTAAAATATCCATTAATACATTTCTTCTTTATTGCGTTTAGTTTAAAATAAGGGAATAAGGTGTAAGTTTAAAATTTTTAATCGATCCTTAAGAATAACAATCTCCCTGTGTTTTATTTATTGCTGTCACGGTAACCAAACAATACTAACACCAGAAACACTAAAAACTGTAAATAATTATTGTTAATACTAGACGTGTGCATTATTATATACAGAGAGAACGTAAGGTTTGTCAAATTTGTCAAAGTTCTATCCTCTGAAAAGAGAGCAAATTTTTCTAGGCATTGTTTGAAGCCTTTTCGATGTGAGGTGTCGCCCAAGTATAAACCAGAAATTGTTAAATTATCAGTAACTAGCTAACTATTCCTTTTTCGAAAATTTTAATTACTTTGCTTCATATATTCAGGTTAGTTTCTCCAATCACCGCCTGAATATTGTTTTTTAAATCATCAGTTGCTTGTGGATTGTTTGCGAAGACTTGATCGCTAAGGAAACCGCAAAAGGAAAAAATATAGTAGCTTAAATCGCACGACCTTGAGGACCAATCTATGTCAACAGACGGCGCAATAAATTTATAGTCTTTCTGGCGGTGTGGCACTTGTCGGAAGCAAAGGTCATCGACAATAAAAATCCAAAAACTGATATTATCGTTCACATAACGAGGATATATTGATTTCTCCACAATTTCTTGAGGATTTTCACGTTTCTCAAATGCGACAGTTTTTGTCTTGATTCGTTATCAAGCGCAGTCAGCTCTAAGATCCAATCGGCGAACATATGGCGCCTTTGATGATCCAGGTCGTTCAGTTCTTGACACAACTGAATCTTATATGTACGTAGACGAAGGTCTCTTCTCGTAATTCGTTGCAGGGAGTATTTAAGGATGCTCAATTCGTGAGACCGGTGGCGAATCGAGGTCTTTGAAGTTTCGGTCAAAGTTTCATCCACCCTAGCGATACTTTCAGCTGAACAAACATTAAGTTCTCGGAATAGCCTCTTGACATCAAGATTTTGCAATTACACTACTTAATTGTTGTATCGCTGGGCGGATGATATCGAACGAAAGTAACACGATTTCGTAATTAAGTTTGGACAACTCTTCGAGGTCGAAGCTCTGCATCATGAAAGTTACGGCTTTCTAAAACACGTACGTCAAATATAAATTTTTAATGTGACAGTGTTTGAAGGAACAATTAAAATCCCCAAGTTCATGCTGAAACAACTACGTATTTTGTCCTTTTTTTTTAAATACAAGGATTGTTGCCCCCAACAGTTTCTGTGTGTGAACGTGAAATTTTGCTTGTTGTTGAATTTAATACAAAACAATGGCGGCGGCAGGGAATAAAAGCTTTCTCTTGGCCCTCAAGTAGCTCAGACGTAAATGTTATGGGAAGGTATGGCACGAAACGAGAAAATAACCAAGGAGCAATCTTGAAAGGACAGTTACTAATTTAAGAGCCAAATTAAAACAAATCAGAGACATATAAGTCCCTGAATTTTGCAACAAACTCGTTAATTTTAATGAAAGATGTTGGTAGCTCTGTTCCATATATCTCCCTGGTATATGATTCACGATTTTGAAATTTCGTGTGTACAAACATATGTATCTGATTGTAATATCTGTTAATATATTGTTCCTTGTATCTTATTTTGGCTCCAATTACGATTCTATTCTTATCACTCTTAAATTCTCGGAAAGCCATCGTTGCAACACGGACAAAGACAGCGATGAATAGTTTGTAGCACATACTTATTATTACATTTCCTAATACACGACTTATTTATTAAATTAACGGCGTTCGAAACAATTTAGTGCTAATTATTAAAACGTCCGATTATTGCAGATAATGCTTGTGCAAACCAAGCGTTATCGTTCCGTTCTATCGCACTCATTTCAGGTTGTTTTTTCGGTCCCGCTTATCGAGCTAATCAGTTTTAAATTTGGCAGCGATCGCAATCTCGCATCGTTTCACTCCGTTTTCGTGTCGATATTTAAAGAGAAACCGCGTGAAATATCTTCGCTTCAGCTCATAGTTCATTGTAAACAGCGAGTATGTAATTGAGAAAACGCGATCCACTCGAGATGGGAGCTCCTTTTAAATTAATTTCGATGTTAGCGCTACCGTGCGACATATTTCTCGAATTAGGAAACGAGATAATGCAGCGCGATAGTGGGATATGGAATTGTGTAGATTATAGATCGAATATTAACGTATTTTGTCGAAGGTTTTTCTGGGAATACATTAGGAAAATTTCAAACAACTCGAAAATAATTTTTGAGTGGGACCATGCAGTCTGTACGGATCAATTGACGAGTACGTAAGAACTGATGGTATTATTGATGCAAAGATCTCTTGGCTTGCTCCTTTATAAAGACTTAGTCACGCAGCACGGCGAATTTGTGACAAGTAAGGAAAGAAAGAATACAAATAAAGTAATAAGCATTTATATCAAGAGAATAAACTTATTTTGAGAGTATCCGTTGTAATTAAACGAAAGCAGTAAAAGACAGCGACTATCGTAGTTATAGAACATATTCTCTTGAATATATGCAACAACGTGGGTTCCGTTTACTTCTTCTAAGTAATTATTATTTGCTTATTACTTGCGTCCAGCCCTCTGATCTGAATATCAAGCTTACATCATGAAGAAATTAATGTTTCGTGCCTGCATGAAGGATACCCTTCTGGTTTTCTGTAACACTTATAATATCGTCATTTTTGCCAAGATTTCTTCGAGTAAATTGTCTAATGTCTAAGCAATAACATACAGAGAAATACTCTACGCTGGCAGCAATTAAAAATCTTTACAAGAAAGGTTGCTACTACTTACAAACATGTAAATAAAAGACAATTCAACAAAACAAAAGTAAATAAAGTCCATTTACCGCATCTATGCTCAGTTGTTAAAGGCGGCCCAGCAAGTACGGAACTCCATACGTAGTATTCGTCCTTAAATTGTCCATAATCACGTTCTACAACCGCCAGCGTTCTACCAGTGCTACGCTGAAAATGTTACCATTTGAAGCTAGTATTGTATAATCAAGTGTTTCAAAAAAAAAATCTTCTCCGTCCTTCTGGGTGCGCCTGAACTTGCTCTACGTGTTTTACCTTGTTTTGCAATCCACAGGTAATACAATCGGATGATTATGATCGAATCATTGGCGATTGCTTGAATAGATTGATAATTGCTCATTTTTGTGCAATTATCTGATAGTAAGCTGTATTCCTGTAAGAACATGTGCGGACCATCTAGCTCTTGTAAATGTTGGAAAAGAAACTAAATCAATCCAATATAATAAATAATCGTTTAAATTGATCTTTAGAAATATATTTACAACATTTTAACAAAATACTGCATTTACAACAATTTAGGGGCGGTAGTTTTTAATTGGAGGCGGTGTATTCTAGAGCCTTCAGCAGTGTCAGAGTTGTTGATATTCTTCTCGATAAACTAAGTGTTGGTAACAATAACGAAGATGTTCGCCCTACATTTTATAATTCTAATCTTTCTAAGAAATCACCAAGTTTACAAATCTTATCGGGAACCGTTTAAAATGATTTGTGTGTCGCTTTCAAAGGAACGAAAACACATAATTTTGGTTATAAAATGACAAAGAAAAACAATAATTTTATCACACGTAGTCAAACGCTATTTAAAGACCTTCGAATTAGACCTTCGAATTAAACCGCGACAACGTTTATGCTGCTCGTTCGAAAATCATGACAACATTTGAAAAGGGAGAAAGCAATTGTCGACAAAAAACACAATTGCTCTAACGTGGATCCAATAAATGTTGAAAATGATAAAAATGAAACTTAAGGGAGCTAATACAATTCACAATATCGACCGAAAAATCTTGATTTAACACAATCGAATCGAGTAAAATTTTCATATCTGCCCTGTTCAAATGAGACTATTCCGTTACGAAAAAACTACCGGTTATTATCGATGAAAATTTGGATACGTACCGAGATAACGTTTCTATAATGTGTAGTTATTAGCTGATATCGTGCGAATAGTATCTATGCAGATTCCTTTATTGTATTAATAATGCTATTAATTGAGATAAATTTACTTCAAAAACGGCTAATTGAATATAAAAAATAATAATGGAAAACAATAAAATATAAATTTCGTAATTTTATCTAAAATGATTTTACACAGCTGCGAAATATCTTAAATTGATATTAAAGCTATTTATGTGTTACAAAGGACGACGTAATTGCAGTTTTACCGTCGAGGACGTTGTCCTTAGCGACAAAATTTAAACAACCGCTATTCACTCGATGGAAAAAAAATGTTCGGAATAAAAGTTGGTTAAAATTAAATGATCTATGGCAGAAAATTACTTTGAAGTATATAAGCTTGGAACACCCTGTACATTAGTACATTTTTCGATTCCTCGATAAAAAATACAACAAAATTGTACAATTCAATGAGCAAGAAAGGAAACGTGACGATAGATACCTTAAGACAACGGCTTGATCACCTAGATGTTCGCGTTGTTGAAGCTGCAGAACAACAACGAAGTAACTCTGTCTTGCTCTCCCAGCAATATGAAAATCTCTACACGAAGCAGTCTTCAGAAGTTGCGAGGCATGCTGTGACGAACAGGATCTAATTTATTTTTGAGGGACTCATCCAAATAAACGTGCCAGATTTGAGGGCACCAGTACGGTTAAAATTGACATCCCCTGCAAATATATCGTCCTGGTCCAGAACGACAGGCATATGCAGAATTAGCGTTCGCCCCTAGTGTTCCCGCGTATCGAATTTTAGGTGATCAAAGACCTCGTCATTAGATACTGTCAGCGATGGATTCATCAAGCGACCAAATTGACGATACATTTGAAAATTTAGAGCCTTTATCAGAAGGTGATACAGTGGAAGAAGAGAAACGAATTAAACACGTAAATAAAGAAAAATAATAAGAAGAACAAAACTTCAAGAAAAGCTTCGCGGAAAATAGCTTTCTTACTACTCTTGAGCTTAAAACTTTTGTTACCAACAATCAACTACCAACAATCAACTCCAAGGCATAAGAAAAGTATTCTCCAAAATACGCCCAAGTATAATGCAAAAGAACAATGAAAATAAGACTGAAGAGCCTTACAAGTAAACAACTTTGGGACGGAATTTCATATAAAGGTACCTGTTACTATGTTAGACTAGAAATTTTTAAGATTGCCCACGTATGTTATTCAATCTGTATATACAGATAAAAAAAAAAAACAAACTAAGTTGGTGCAAATAAGTTTAAATCGGGGAAGAACTTATGCTGTAAACGTCTTCCATGACTGAGCTTTTCGAGAAATCCTAATCTTTTATAATCTACAGTGACCATATAAAGAAGTGTGTCGTCTTTTTTTCCTTTTATAAAAAATCTACTATTTTCATTTCCATTTTTGCCATAAACAAAATAAAACAAAAAAAAAAACAGATTAATTTCGCCTGTCATCGTCGAAAACGCTAGATATCAAGATTTGGGATCGACTTGACCTCACGGGCAAATAATAACAGGCAGGCTATTTAATAACGTTCTAAAATTCGCAGAATTGACATAATTTATGTTACGTGAGTTTAAAACACGTCACTACGATTTAAACGAGCTTTAATTGCGTCTGTATCTATCATCTTATAACGGCGTAAAAAAGTTTAAAGTTTGCGAATTAAAAAGTTTCACTTCCAAACGGAGATCTGGTAAAATCTATTCTTTGTTTAATAACATCCTTCGATCATATGACACAAGAATTTCGAGATAAGATAGATTCTCTTCAAAATAGCAAAATTTTTAATCGTAAAATTTACAATGAGTACGGAAATCCTTTAATCCCCAATCGATGTAAATAACTGATTGATTTACAGCTTATAGCTTAATACAAATGCATTATAGAATACAGCCTTGGATAAATCTGTTAGGCGTACGCGCGAAGCCGCCAGTTTTAATTAGAAGTTATAGCTACTAGTGCTAATGTTTGTTTTTAGTTATCTGCTACGAGAAAGCCGGCACCTAATATATAACCCATCCACCCACAGGCAGACACAAGGCTTAGATTAATCGCGACGTAGGCAAAAGATGACTCCAGCTACCGTCACTAAATTCCTTTTGCCCAGCTTCTGCGTAGCTTGTTTTCTTTTCTTGAATTCTCCATTTAAAGAAGAAAAAACGCTTCAAAACTGTTGGCCAAATTTTCATAGGTGGTCTTTCGCCTTGACAAATTAGCGACAGCACTACAAGTATTCTTATTGCTCCGATTCTTTTTATTCTTTTATTTCTTCCCGGCAGATTCTACTTTTAAAAGAGCTCATAATCCTCAAACTGATTTCTTTTCATTCAAATATCCGTTCAAGCTTTGTAGCTGATTCGTATCAACTACCAGCTTGAGTGTCTTACTTTGTCAAGTGTTGCTGCAAAAAATAGAAAGAAGAACTTTCGCAACTCCCAAATTTCTTTCAAATTCTTATAGATGCCGCCTGTGCAGCGATTTTCTGCAATTTCCTTGAGAGAACGCCAAATCTCGTCGCTTTTACATCATCCGCCGCGCCGCAGGAGTTTTAATTTTGTCTAATTAACTTTTTTAAGTGTTCAATCTATCAATTGAAGCAGTGAAAACATTAAAGAGCCCTTGGATAAACCGACGATACTGATCCAACAGCGTTGAACGAATGTGCTGCATTTTGAATGAACTCTGTAGCTGATCTGAGTAAGATCCGGACATACATATTTGTCCACGTCATAGCTTAACATCGAAATATCTTTCTGAAACGCAACTTAACATTGGCTCTGCTAAAATATTAGAGTTGTGGCCTATTCCAAGAACACGCCCGAAAAGACGTTCCTTTGGCTTAGCATTTTTGTCCAACTTATTATTTTTATTACAATACTTAACATTGATCATAAAGTATTCTATTAGTTGCCCAAACAATAATTTCAGTAACACCTTTAATGTCTAGATATTATGCCTTGATGGCTAAAATAAGTTCTTTTAAAATACTTTAGCATATTTAAAAATAAAAAAATCACTAATACAGAAATTAACGAAAAAGCCACTATCTCATGCTATAATATCTCAATCGTTTTACTGGCGAGGTTATTCAGGCCAAATCTCTATCATTACACGCTTAATAACAACCTATCTCGAACCGAGCGATCACTCACGGCGTGCTTCACGTTGGATATGAGGCGAAACTTCCACGGTACGAACGTAAAGATGTATTGCGGCGCCTACGCGGGTCAGTTGCTCATTGAACGTCGTAAGCCCGCAAGATATTTAGCTTAAACCGGACGCTGCCACACGGTTGCGAATTCAAGTTCATTATCACGTTCACACTTGGTACTTTACCGGCGTGAAAATAGTAGATATAGATACCTGCTTTCGTATGTACGCGTGTACATGCGAAGTGATAAATTTACTGAATTCGATCGTATTGGAATTAAATGCGGAAATGAAAGGGTGCTAAAGGAGCATGAATGAGTTAAAATATTTATTTTTTTTTATATGTTGCTTCTTGTACAAAATGTTTTTTCGGAGGAAAGAATCGCTATTTTATGAGCTCCATTGAAAAGAGCTTGTTTTTCGTTATTTCGTTCGGTACCTGTAGTTGTGTTACTATTGACTCTAAAGAAAAGGACTAGAGGGAAAAGTTGTATATGTGTTCAATAAGACAATCTATTTGAGCTCTTTATTTAAATTACAATTTTTAAGATATCACAAAAACATTTGTACTATTCTTATACACAGAACACTTAACATACATGTTTACAAATAAATAAATTGCGGCCGTTTCTTCCTTTTAATTTCTAAATTCTTCATATTGTAAGCTACGGAATTAATGAAAATGACAAAATTAGGAAAAGCTTCCAACTTCTCTGGCTACAAATCGGGGAATCGAGATATTGGAGCACTCCACACCGTATTCATTGCTGTTAAAAATGTTCCCTTTAGATTGGCATTAACGGAAGGACATCGGGCAATTAAAAGGAGAAAATGGCCGTAATTGTAAGAATAGCTATGAAGTGCTAAATACCTTCTTCAACAAAATTTGTTCGAGATATTCAGTTAGCGGTGTATTTATTCTAAAGAGATTCAATTGCGCTAGTTAAATTGTTGTTTTTCCCAGTTAATGGTCTCCTTATCTCCGATACTTCGAAGAGATCATCATTTTAAACGGTGGGTACCTGATCGTACAAACGGGATGCTCTAAAATTCTATCGAAAACACTCAAAGCACCTTTAAAACAAGATCCAGAAAATTATTATTCCATCCGTTATCTACGGGGACATCATCGTATCTCGCCAAAGCTATTTCTACGTTTACAGCAACAGCGCAACGTGGATATTTATTATTTTAATGAACCTCATTCATCTTTGTTATTTTTCCTTTCTTAATAAGTATATATTCTTTCTTGTTCGAGTCGGATAAATGAAGAAACCTCGCGGCAAGAAAAGAATCAAAATAAGAAAAACGGACAAGAAAGAAACCTCGGAGTGCATAGAATATAAGGATGAAGGACAGAAAAAAAAAAGGAATTGGCCTAAAGGATATTAATGAAAGAAGAAGAAGAAGAAAAAAGATGAAGGTCTGAAATACCTTTTTGTATAAAACTGGGAATTCTTTAAAAACGACTACGAACTTTCTGACATCCAAGTCATCAATATTAAACAACATACCTAAACACACGTACCATATACATACAGAAATATAAGCTCTGGACGGTTGGTAGTATTATAATTCATATGCCACATTGAAAAAACCAGTAATTTTTCATTCGACAATAATTCTATTCACAAAGCTAAAGGATGCTGATGACGAAGAAGCATATGAGAAGAGGACGGAAATATAATATTCTTCGGAGGCGTGGGAGGGGTCCAACGAAACCACCTTTCTTAAGCTTATAACTCGAACAACGCAGATGAAGTCTTTTTAAAAACGTAGAATTCGTCCGATTGTTCGGAAAAAAAATTAAACTCGAACATTTCCTTTCTTCAAGCCGTTCTCCCTGTTCGAACACACTGAACGGCTTAGAATAGCGCTGGCATAACGAAAAAGTAAATATCATTCCGGTAATCTTGCGTTTCAATCGAGAATCGCCGACTAAGAGGTTCTTATGTATAAAACTAGCGTCGTCTCGTTCTATTTTATCTGTGATGAATATTATATGAGCTACAGGGGTCACAATGTAAGGTGCTGAAGGTTAATCGGTTAGTAAATTCTTATTTTTGTCAGTACAAATAGGCGTACTGCATGGATCTGTCTACGGACCTTTATTTTTATTAATTTTAAATGGAATGCCCTAATAACATTTTTGAATACATAATTTAATTTTAAGGTTTGCTATGTTTCTATTTCTATTTGAAATTTGTTATTTGTATTTGAAATGTTTTATTTTTTTACAAACAAACATTATACAGCGTGTAAAATTGAAATGCCAATATATTTTCGATCTTTAATGACAAAAAAGTTTAATGACATCCGCAGCGATATCGTTATGTCGTCGTCCTTGACGATGCCCAAAAATAGTTGCCATTATTTTTCCCGCCGAAGGGAAGGATAGAGTCCTTAATATGCCACTGCATTGATACTTATTTTGTCTTCTTGCCAAAATAATGGACCCAATATTTTTAATGTTTTAGTTTCTCGAACATTTCCAAAAAAAAAAGACCACATCGTATATTGCGTATTCATAATGCTACGTATTTCGTAGCTATCCCCGTCTGTATATTTATTAAAATAAACCCAATGATTTTTCAAATTCAAACGGCATGACCTAGCTCATTTTTCTAAAGGTATCTCGACTACGTTTAGACCGTGATCGTAGCGGTTGAACAGGCGAGCTCTCGCGTCCAATATCTCCGTCTGTGTGTGTGTGTGTGTGTGTGTACGGCGAGTGAGGTTCTCCATTCGAATAATAATAATTATTTTAAACAATGGACGACACGCTGGGATCCAATATTCCGTTTCTTATTTAAATCTCTGATGTGCTCTCGACCTATTCTAAAAGAACGAAGAAAGTCTTCTTCTCGGCCTTATCTGACGGGCTCGTAAAGAGCAGATTGCCCCGTCAGTCCGCCCGATATTAACGCTCGCTCCGCGGTGTTGCTTCGTCTTCTTCGTGTTCCAGCAAAGTATTTATGGGTATATATGTGAGGGCATGTGTAAGAGTTGGTTGATCGGACCGGCCAATGAGATCGAAGAAGTTATTCGAAAAATTTCATGTATTGTACGATCGGGAAAAAGAAATAAGAGTAATAACGCTTGGGAATATTGGGAAGATGGGAAGATGATTAATATTAAGTAAGTCGAATGTGGATGGATTGTATCTGTGTTGGCTGTAGAAAGCAAGGTTTCGACATTGATGAGGTACAATGGAATCCATAAGAATATGTTCGTGGGCAATGAACAACGTATAGTTCTATATTGGTCTTCTAGTAGGGATACCTGTAATTAATTTATACGAGGGTTGCGTGAAAAGTTTCCAGGTTAACGTAGAAAGAACAGTCGAGCGTCAGATATGGCTCAAACATCCTAAAGTATCTTTCAATAAAGTCAATATTTTTGATCGGTAGTGTTGAAATATACGGGCAAAGATGAAAATGCAAAAGAGCAGAACTCACCCTTTTGAAATTATAATTAATTTGATTACTTAACTTGATGATATATATATATTGAACTTATAATTAATTAAGTAATTAAATTCAATTAAAAAAAACACTACGTCAGAATTTTTTTATTTTTATTTATTAATATATTATTTTTAAATTTATTTTTTTTATTTATTTTAATATATTAATATTAAAATAAATAAATAAAATAAAAAAAATAAAAATAAATAATAATATATTAATATTAATTAATTATTTTTAATATAATTTTATTAAATAATATATATATTTTTTTTTATTTTGACATCACGCTTCTACACATCTCTCTGGAAACAGCCGCCATTTTAGTGTGTATTTTATTTTTTTCTTTTATTTATTCTTTATTTTTCTTTTGTATCTTTCAATAAAGTCAATATTTTTGATCGGTAGTGTTGAAACATACGGGCAAAGATGAAAATGAAAAAGAGCAGAACACACTCTTTTGAAATTATAATTAATTTGATTACTTAACTTGATGATATATATATATATTGAACTTATAATTAATTAAATAATTAAATTCAATAAAAAAAAACACTACGTCAGAATTTTTTTATTTTTATTTATTAATATATTATTTTTAAATTTATTTTTTTTTATTTATTTTAATACATTAATATCAAAATAAATAAATAAAATAAAAAAAATAAAAATAAATAATAATATATTAATATTAATTAATTATTTTTAATATAATTTTATTAAATAATATATATATATTTTTTTATTTTGACATCACGCTTCTACACATCTCTCTGGAAACAGCTAGTGAGACGAGGGCCTGTTACAGCTACTCTAACTCTTAATCCACTCCGTCGTAACCTATTCCGAATAGGTTGAGTACTCACACGAGTATTTCTGACTCTAGCCAAGTCGTTCTGCAATTGTCTCGCAGTTACATGTCTTCGACGTAATGCTTGTAGTAGTAAATAGCGGTCATCTTGGCGAGTAGAACATCTTGGACGGCCTGGTACAGGTTCTACTGTAATTGCCTGTTTCCCTATATCTGGCTACGGCTCTAGAAACACTTGACTGATTGATGTTCATCAAATTAGCAACGTATGCTTGAGATCGTCCATCTTCGATTAAAGCAACTATAGCAGCCACTTGTTCTGAAGTTAAATTGCTCATTTTAGTTTTAAAAGCGTTGGTACAGAACTCTGACTTCGCACTTTAAAATTTGTCCGTACAGGAAGACTTTCAATAAACAACTGAACAAACCTTACACATACGCATTTTTCTAAATGTGTTCTTTTAGAAAAAAAAAGTAAAAAAGCTATGTTCCATGATTTTGTTAGTGTTTTTATAGTTCACATACACGTATAAAACGTATAAAAATATCTTGGTTTATAAATGCCTTTTTTTAGTTTATGCGATACTTTTTTGGCGGAGTGTATTTAACGTATTGTATATATTATATACTGTAGAAATTCATTAAATCAATACACGGCTTTATAACGGAAAGAGATTATTAATGCCATCAGGATAACCGAGCTCTTCCGGAAAATTGCTATTTTTCAACGTAATTTCTCTCTCCGTCTTCCATCAACTGTAAAATGTCACCGTTCAACAGCAAATTCGTGATACGTAACGTTCAGACCGCGTTTTCCGTTATGGCGTGCGAGCTCCTTTTCGACCATCGGCCGGCATTAATAATTCTAGTGCGTTTTCACTTCACCGGCCCGCTAAAAATGTTCGTTCGCGTTTTTATTATAAGTTTTTCACCATATAATACTAACCAAGTTAAAATTTCTTTTTCGCAACGTGCATTTTAATCATCCATTTTAACCGTATTCGTGTTATAATTGGCGATGGTTTTAAATGCGTTTAAAGGTATGTGAATTTCTGTTCGGTATCGATGTACAATAGGCAGCAAAAATGTTTTCGCCTTTTATTTCTCAAAAAATAAGCGATAAAGGATGAAACGCTCTCCTCTTCCACCGCTTTAGAAAAAATTGTCCAGCCCATTAGGCAGCAGGATCCACGTTGTTAAAACAAAAAAGACAATTATTTAATCGAAGAGGATGGCTATCGGGATATTTTTAATCGCCACTGTACACTTCTTGACACAATCGCACATACGCAAGCCATCATCATGCCATTCATCACTATTACGATTCGATATTATGTGCCTGCGCATGGGTTCTGGTATATTACTTGCGTTTCGGTCAGCGGGCGCTTTTAATAAAATTCTCACGCGTTGTTAATAATCTGAAGAAACTGCCGATTGTTTTCTATAAGGAGTGGTTTTTATAATATATTAACAGTTGGCGCGGTGACGTCATTTCCGCTTTTGAAAACTTATGTGTATTTATACGTATACGTGCTTTGTGTGTACGTTCAGTTTGCATACGCTTAATGTAGTGGCATAAATTTTCGCGGATACTTAGTAGGATTTCTGTGGAAGACGCTAACACATTGATGTATTGATGTTTATGCACTCATGCAATATGTTGGACATTTATCGCGTAAATTAATGTTAATATGGTCGATTAAGTTGCGATTGATTATGAATTTTATTAGAGTTCGCGATTCAAAGAAGGAATCGAAGGAAATGAAGAAGAGTTATTTCTCTCAGCAAGTATTAGGTTGCTGTCTCCGCTGTATCATGTCACATGATCTTGCATTAGTTTTAACTTTACTTTTACTTAGACTAAAGGTACACGTGATTCAATTTATCGGAAGGATGTGGCCTTTAGTCCTGAAACTATCAGCCTTTGGCTTGGAAGAAATCGTAAATTTCGCGTGCACGTGCAACTATAGAATTTTGTCAATAATTGGTAGGATCTTGAGGACACAACCCGACGAAGTTCTTATTCCTTGATGGATATAAATTATTATTATATATAAATACAATGTTGCCTTGTCTGAAAAGAAAAAGAAAAAAATAGCAGCAATTTTGCCAATTCTTGTGCAAAAACCAAAGAATGTTTTTGTGTGAAGGAGTAGTTACCAGTACATGATTCGTAATTCGTTTCACCATTACGTTAAATGCATCCGCAATATCGATTACAGCGGAAGACGCGTTGATTGTAACACTGAGATGGTTGGCAACCGTGCGACGGATGGAAGTTCAATAATACCAGAAGCATGCAATTACGTTTACAAGCTATTAAAAAAAATTATTCGAGGGTAAATGGAAAGTTAATGCACATGTTATTCACATATTTAATAGAATCTTTAATAGGTATTTAATCGTCATTTACAAAGATAAACAGTTTAACATTTATGTTTGAAAACTAATAAGCTCGTGATCATCAAAGAAAGAGAAACGGTTATAGCTTGCGATATGTTCCGCATAATCTCCTTTGCTGTACACTCATTAGACGTAACTTGCGCAAGCTCTTCCCTTCATAGCCGTCGTAGCTATTGAAGCGTGACTAGCGTGATCACTATTCGCATTTACGTCTTATTTTCCATAAAAAGGAAAGTTGTTGGCAAGTATCGATAAATTCACGTATTCAACATGTTCAATTCAGCATTGTCGATCAAATCTTCAGTTTATACGTGAATAAGTACCTTGAGCACGTTGAAAGAATCTGCGTGTCATATATTGACTAAACATTTAAGTTGTTGCCTGAAGAAGCTAACCACCTGTTGGGCTTACTCAGTAGCAGTTTAAGGGAAATAAATCGGAGTTTGAGCGTTGATTAATTAACTGGTGAATTCTTCCAATTAAAAGTTTCTTTTCACTAAAAGAAAACCTTTTTTTTGTTGAGCTGGAACCTTTACAGGTTGCTCTTGTACATTGTCCTAAGTGTTTTCTTTGTTAAATGTGTTTGTTAATTTCAAAGGTTTTCGAGGATTTTTGGAAATAAATCGACAGTTCCGCGGAAACCGAAATATCAAAATACGTGTATACGTACGTAATTACGCTTATAAGTACGACGAAAGGATATCGCTCATCCCCCGATTAGAATAAACATTTAATTAAAGAATAGGAGGCGTTTGAAATGGATACCAACGACTCCACGAGTCTCCATCTAGAACACTCGTGTCCGCATCTGAGTATGAATATATGTATACGCGTATGGTTACTTATTGATGGATTATCATCTGGAAACGATCGCGCATTACCTGGAAAAAAGATTCGAGAACCAGATTCACCCGCTAATAGATCCTTTCGAAAGCGCCTGTCATGTCATTGTACCAATCCGGAGATATTAACGAAACAAAATAAAGAAGCAACAAAAATAAAAGCGAGAACACATCGAAGAAGTATAGAACGGACGAACAAAGTAGAAATGAAACAAAAAAAGACGATCGAATTGGAAGAAGAAATATGAACAACAAAAAGAAACAAGCGAGTAATAGAACAAATCCAATACGAGAAACAAAGGAAAATGAAACGAGAAAACTATATAGTAGACGAAGGATAAAAAAACAGACGAAAGTCACATTCTACGTATATATTTGAGATATGCGTGTTGTTCGCTTGGTATTATTTGAATATCTCTCGAATAGATATCGCTTATAACTGGGTCGTAATAATAATAGTAATGGTGGAGATTGTTGGAGAAGGATGAAAAGGCTAACTTTGAAGGTAAGCCTAAGAGATACGATAATAATGTCATATATATATTAGTGCTAGTACGCTACTACACCTTTATGTACGTAAGATTTGGTGGAATTCAACTAATCATCGTACCTTCTTTTATTTTTCATTGTTCTTTCGTCATCGGAACTGTCACGATCCGAATTCTTCTCGATATGTTTCGTTAACGTATCCTTCTTTTGAGTTCTTTGTTTGATCGATGCCAGATATCGTATATGGACTTGGCAATTACAGATGTATCGAAGAGATTTAGATTTTTGAATTAGTCACATTCTGAGACTTAACATTGCATTATCACATATCTGGATCTGAACAAGAGGCGAAACGATTAATGAATTACGGATTTGATGCATTAAGAAGGCGATTCTTTGCTAATTGCCGAAAATAAAGGAATCGTGTTGAATACTTTCGCATAGGCGCACTTGATATCTCCTCTTTCGAGTGTTAGAGATGCTCTTAATATTGAAACGTTTAAACGCGATAAGGTTCAAGTGTACCAAGAACTATTTGAAATCGATAAAATCTAAATCGATTTACTGTACAATATAATTACAACCGATTGGTTTCAAATACAACGTAAGAATAAACATAGCGACTCATGTTTTTAAACCAACGTTAAATGTATAAATTAAAATTGCTTTTGCGAAAATGTACCACCATAGATTAGAAAGGACGTAGCTAATGCCAACACTCGAGATCCGCATTCGTACAGGTTTACTTTGATTAGAATACGAGAGTAGGCCTGAAAAATATTAAGCCCCAACGTGAAGACGAGATTGTTCGTCAGACGTGTTCGGGCGATATAATTGCGAATGCGTTGAAAGAATATTTCAGCAATGCTGAACGCCCAGTTATTATTCGTATTAGTCGATCTTAATGCTTCTGCAAAGATGGAAAGAAGCGAATATCCGCTCGTCATTAAATTCCCGCGTTCGAAAGCTATGGTTACAAGGCCACCATTTAAAAAATAAAACTGGATTTGGCTAGAAACTTCCGAGATTAACCACCTAACCAAGTTTGAATGCATACAGCAGAACTCAAGTAAGAAAGAATGGACGGAAGCATTTGTTGTCGATCCTGTTTATTTTAATGATAGATAGTAATAGTTCAATTAAAAACATCGTATACAAGCAACCAAAATATCTTCGCAAAGGATAGAAAAAATTAAGAGGACACAGGCAATTTTGTCTAATTTAAAACAGAACGTGCTATCCAACCCGAAAAGATGGAACGAACACCTAAAAAAGAAACATGGTGAAATAGACGTGAAGGAACAAACATAGTGACAATAGAGCGGGTAGAAGAATACGAATATTTTGATGCATCCTGTAGAGTGCAGTTAACACACAGAGCAGGAAATACCCCAGAATCGTTATGTTGCGCAGTAAATAAGATCTTCATGAGCCAGAAGGAAATATCCTGTAAAGCGAAAGAAAAGGTACTTAATCCCACATATCGAGCAGTACTGATATATGGTTCGCAATTGTGGGTTCCAACAACAACAAAATAAGTAGAATGCAGGGCCTTAAGATACAATATTAAAGAATGTCCTAGCACCTGCTACGGAGGCAAGAATAAGAACAGTGTTAAAGGTAGACTCAGTGTTACATATACTCGAATTAAATCGACCGAAGTGCGCGTTAAGGGAATAAGAAAAGGAGACGAGTGAAAAACAACGAAATAATATCGAGAGGATTACCGAAATGTTTTGTGGTTGGTTGAGATAAGACAGCAGGAAAGATACTAACAAACTGTGCAGAAAACAAAGAGGCTGGCAATGGAAAAGGAGCAGGGTCGTGAAGTGGTGTACTAAGTGCAATGTTACATCTAAAGAGTAAATGGAGGAGGATGACGTTGTATAATTGAAATACAGCCACAGTTCATCGCTGTAATCTAGCAAAAAAGAAGAAAAATTACAACATAATCTCAGGGCATTATTTATAATTGGAGATATACCCGCTATTGCTCTAACCTTTGTAAATTCTTTTTGTTAAATAATCAAGAAATAAAAAACAAAGGTATTCCAAAGAGTTTTTTTTTTTGTATATGTATTTGATATTTTTCATATATCTGAAAATTTGACCTATACCAACATATCTATTAGAAGGCCAAAGTTCCGCGTTTATTTCGTTATGAGTTATGAGAATACACGTATTATCGACGCTAATTTTCATTACTTACTCGGAGTTCGCGTGATTTAGAAGGGCTTGTGTTTAAAGCATATTTGTGGGAGATCAAATGAATACCTGTTAAATCTGAATGCTGAACAACTTCTTTCCACCTAGAAAGATAGGAAAGTTAAGATAGCACAACTGATTGTGTAACCTTTAATCATCGTAGAAAGAGCAATTGCACAGCGAAACAAAAATTTAGCTTATTTGAGCGACTTGACAAAAAGGTCGCCTATCAACACCCTAGCCAAAATCTTGATCTAGGACTTTTTTGAGTTTGAGTGGCTTGCCACACTTTATTATGTGTGGCGTAATAAAGGGACAGCGTGGAGATATCAGTACCGTCAGAAGCCATGCTCGCGGACCTAGCACTCTAAACAATTTTTTCGGCATCGCAAAGCTTTGACGAGATATTATTTTTAGATTTTGCGATTATGTTTAACCTTAAGTGGCCTTCTATCTTTACTTTGTGAGATAACTTCGAAGTGTGCGTTGTTTCCAAGGTGAAAGATGCGTTTAGTTCGATTTCCAATAGATTTGTAGCAATTCGAATCGCTGCTGCGCTTTTCTCTACGAAATTTGTTTCTAGCTTTATCGCTGAATGTTAACAAATATTTTTGGCAAACCTGAACGTCACAGTGGGAGCGTGCGTATCAAGCAAAAATAACGTTAGATATGTTGTTCCATGCATGTCTACTTTAATTTTTTAAAAAGAAGACGGTATTTTATTGTTGGCGTTGTTATTCGTTCGTATTTCCATTCCCGTCTTTGAATACGCTCTGTATCTACGACTTGTTACCGAGTCGATTGAGAACCGTCCTCATCTACCATCTCAAAACGCGAAACGCAACGCAGATATATGCAACCGCGTACGTAAAATACATACGGCAACAACCCAACCTATCTTGTGTATAAAGAAGAGGAATACTCTGTGCTGCTCTCCTCATTAAGCCATAGTAAATTTAAATAACCCATTCGCGCGCTGCACAAACTATATAATGAAATCATGTCGTGTCGACTTAGGTGGCCGCAAGTAGTCATTCCCCGCGTGTACGGCTATTTCCCTCGCTCCAATCTCAACGCGAACCCTCCTTTACCGTCTCGAAGTGTACCGGTGGATGCTACGGGTGGACGCGAGGCAGGACGCGGATTGCATCGGACTCGGATGCAAATCTGAACGAGGCGATTTTTTTCCTATCTAGCCAATTGTTGACGCAATAAATCCGTCCCGCTCTCGGTCGTTACGGCGTAACGATACGGACGGACGTTATACTACGGGGCGCATCCATCGAATACGCGGGCTTATCTCTCACTCGGCCGCATTTAATCTTAATTAAGTTATCGCACTCTATCACTTCCAAGCACTGTTTCGAATAGAGAGACAGAGAGAGAGGGACTCTCGGACTCTGAATGCCTAAGTTTGAGTTTCGATTGAGGTACAAATGCATGAGTTAAAATACTGTTTCTGGGTGGAAAACTTCATTGCTTGAAAAGCTTTGATTGAAGCTTGAAGCTTTATTTTTTAATGTGGTTTTCTTACTTTTTCTATCCAATTAAAAAAAATCCTTTCCAAGTGGCAATCAACGTGGACTATGCCGCAAAGTGGTGTTGGCTTACTTTGGCACCGTTTGGCTATAAAAAATCCACTGTTTGCGAGAAGCTTCCTTACTTTGAAATGAGTTGCTAAAATATTTCAGATCAATCGAGATGCTCATAGCCTTACCAATTTAATCGATGATAAGCTTTTCCGATGTATTGAACTTATTTGGACTATCTAGACGATTTTCATTGATTACGAAAGAAGAACTAACTATTGCCGGTGGCTTTTGAACAACGTAAATAGTGTTAGTGAATACTTTGGAATAGAACTAGGTAACTAGATAAATAGAATTAGTGTTAGTGAATAATGTTATTGATGAATAGAGCTCCCCAAAGTGCGTGGCAAGTCAGTAGGCGTACCGCCGGGCGTGGCCGGGGGGATATGTAATGTAATATATAAGCAAATAACTCGCATCGCATTTCGGTAGTTTATTACCGTATGCGATCGGGTTGTGACGGTATGGCGGACGCGCGTAGTAAGAAACGCCCACAGGCCGACAAAGTGAAAAAGTTCTGTGGAGAATTTCCTGACTTAATATATAATGGAAGTAAGATTATATGTAAAATTTGTAATATACCTCTGATGTGCAATGATAAATATGGCTGTAGAAGACATGTAAATAGTCAGCAACACAAAAATAAAAAACTGGGTGTATCACCGACTGAGGCAACTCAATTTATAATTGATTTATTTTATATGCTGACTGCGTGTAATTTACCGTTTTCCTTACTCAGGAAGAAACCATTCCGTGAATTTTGGAATAAATATAATCCAGACTTTGAGTTACCGTCGGAAACAAGCTTAAGGAGATGCGTGCCAAGTGTACGTACCGAAATTGAAAACAGGATCAGATCTGCAATAAAAAATAAAGTAAAAAACATTCTATTTTGAATGTGATTGTACGTATACTAGAACCTCGTCAACCTACAAAGGGTATTTTATTAGCTAGTAAAAGACTAAAATCGTGTACTGCCGACGCTATCGAGAGCGTAGTCGTTGATACTTTACAAACATTTGAAATTGCCACTACTCAAGTATTAATTTTCATGACCGATGGTGCCGCGACAATGCGTTGTGTAGGTCGTTCTCTTCAAGAACATTATGGGATGATGTTACATATTACTTGTAAACTTCGTGCTCTGCATATTGCGGCTGAAACTATTCGTGCAAATTTCCCTGAGGTAAATGCATTAATAACAAATACGAAACGAGTGTTTCTCAAATCTCCCAAACGTACCAGTGAATTTCATAAACAGTGTCCCGGTATTCCCGAACCACCAGAGCCGATTCTTACGCGTTGGGGGACATGGCTGAAGGCAGCGTTTTATTATTTTAAATATTTCCGGCAAATGAAATCAGTCGTCTTACAATTCAATCCCAACGAATCTGCGGCTATTAAGGAAAGCCAGGATAAATTCCAAGATATTTCCGTTGAAGCAGATTTACAAACCGTTTACAACAATTATAGAGAAGTACTTGAGGCAATAAATAAATTACAAAATAGTGCACTGTCCCTGACGGAGTCAGTACAAATATTAGATGACGTTAATACACTCCTACACTGTATAAATAACAAAAAAAATGGTATCGTTACAAGAAATTTTGAAAGTGTTATGAAGAAAGATACAAATTTTAGCAGGTTAAGACAAGTTTGGGAAGGTAACTCTACTGATCCGGTGATTAAATTCAAAGATTATTTTAATTACGCGTGTATTACATCATTAGACGTCGAGCGTTCATTTTCAAGATATAAAAACATTTTTTTAGACGACTGTGGAAACATTCCTAATGCTTCAGATGTTTGAGAAATCGGGTTGCGCTTACGGTAACAGTTTTAATGTGCCTACCTCCTCGTGTGCTGACTAATACTATTTTCCTTGTGCATTAACACCCACTATATTGGATACGGCTAATTACAAAAGTAAGCGTTTTAAAATTCTTTATTTCTTTTGTTTTTATGTACTTTACTTATGTTCCTTATCGACGCCTATGGTGCGCCACGCAGTTGGGGAGCTCTATTGATGAATGTTTCTCTTTTTCACGGGATATTTAAACTAATATCAGATTTATGGCAGCGGCAAAAATATTGCAGAAAAAGCAGAGACGGAGCATCCGGACTAATATAACCGCTCGTTTAAATATACCAAAAACAGGAATGGTGAATGGCAAACTCTGCGCTATTTCACATTTCAAGACCGCTGCCTCATACGCCACGTCGCCACCATCCGCAGTGTTTATTGAACTTGAAATCTTTACAACTAAATAGGGAATTCTTAGTGAAAATAGATATTTACGAATCGCCATTCACGTTTAATTGAAATCACCAAATACTTCTCGCAGTGAAACATCTTCAATGCAAGATAAAGCTCTAAAATCTTTAAAAACGCGCAGTTACAATTTTTTCAAATATCCTCCGGTGAATCCACATACATATATATATTTATTTATCTCCGATCTCGAGCATTTCATTTAAATCATTCCGAGTAGGAGCTTACGCACCGTAAGAATATAAATAAAACGTTTTTCCGCGACGCAGACGACGTATATACGTGGTGACATCTATCGTGACGGCCGAAATCACCGATATTCACCCAGTAAATAATCGCTAACTAGATCGGTTGACAGGCGAAAATAAACGGCGCGTCAACGCCGAGACGTTCAAAATAAACATTTCGCTACGTACAGAGTGGTTGTCTCAATTGCGAGTTGCCTGCGAGCGCCCGCGAGACCCGGTCCGTAACGCGCTAGATGGGTTTATTTACGGGAAAGCGTCACGCCTTGACGGGTCCCCCTTTAGTTTCGGTGTAAATATTGTCTTATGCGACGACACGAAACGATTATATGAGCTGCGTATGGAGTTCCTTAGGCGGAGGATGATGCCCGAGCGCGTGGTGATAGATTCGAGAAGTAGAAAAACGTTATTCTGTAAACTGCGAACGAAGAAAATGATAGCGACTTGCTAATGATTTAGAGATCGGCGTTGACAGGGTGGTTGTTTTTACAGTAGCGAGTTCTTCCCAACAAACCTGCCTCTGTACGATCTTCTGCTTTTATTGAACGTAGAACGGCGATGTTTTCGGAGAAAGTGGGGAAAATAAAATGGTATGAATTCAATAAATCGTGTTTGGTGACTTCGATCGGTTAAAACATTAAAAGAAACAATAATATTAACTAATAAATTTATTGCAACAATGAATCAAATTGAAACTTGTTTATCAATAGAATAAATACCAGGTTTATTCATTTAGACATTAATAAATGTGTTTTTTTTATACATAAAAAGGATTAAAACAACAATAAAACTGTATTTTTCAATATAGGCTGTACATTTTTGGATATCAGCATTACTTGTGCCATTGTAGTGTAAAACGGTACGTTGTTGCAACAACATATCCTTCTCGTTCACGTACCGTCGTTTTCAGCTATTTCTACCTTCAGCTTGACAAATAATGGTGCTTTATATGCTTCTATTATTGTTTTTTCTTTACCAACTCTATGATTATACAAGAAACGGGTAATTTTCACCACTTTCCCGGCCAATGGAACAACTTTCCTTTTTTTCGGGGCGGATTCACCTTTCGCAATCTACTGTTTCGTCAGGTATCTGCATTGGCGCCAGACTTTTGACTTATTGCGCTCAAACTGCTTCAACAGGTCTTTAGAAACGTTTATTTTAATGTGTTCTTGGTCCTAAGTAAATAAGCGCGGTATCCAACGCGGATTTAGCTTTTTCTTGCCGCAATCCTCAGTCAACATATGACAATTATGTTTCTTGGAGATGTCTCGCACTATTTGGTGAACTTTTCCCGAGTTATCGGTAGCGGTTGCAGTTTTTGCCTATCCCGAAACGTCGCCGTCCACCAAGCTGTTATAACCACAGCGGCCCAAAATTGATGATTGGGTAGAGTCAACATAAACAGCATCTATCTCGGCTTTGATTTGCCTAGGCCTACCTTTCAACTGCTAGAAGATTGATAGACAATTGATTTGTTCCATTTTTTACATTCGTTCGAGAACTGTGGCTTCAGATGTTCAATAGCACCCTCACACATCAACCAGAAAGCAAACCGCACACTTGGGTATCAGTGGACGGTCTTACGGGGAATTTTGGTAAAAGACTTGAAGAAGTACCCACACAAAGTTCAACCAGTTCATCGGGTAATTCCTGTTGACTAACGCACACAATCAAGCCTTTCTAGATCTCGACCGCGATGAGAATGATTTTTTCAATTAAAATCATCACGGGCAACAAGGCTCATTTCTACCAATGCAGATATGTAAATAACCAAAATTATGTACGAAGAATCATTACATCCTCTTATGCCACTGTTTGATTCGGCGTTAGCGGAGTAAAGGCCATTGGTCCGCAGTGTTTCGAGGACGACGCCAAAAACATTCTTAGTAGGAGCAACAGAACCATAACCAAGGACCTCTTGCTGCCGCAAATTGACGGATTGTGGTTAGAGAATATGTGATTTCAGCAGGACGATACAACCTTACATTTGGGACGAGCGACTGAGGCAAGCGTTAACCGGACGCTTAAACGCTCTGGCCTGCAAGATCGCCTGATTTATGCCCTTCGAACTTATTTCTTTGGGGTTTCCCTTGAGTCACGAACGAGCCCGAATGTGCCTCAACTTTGGTAGTGGCCTTTTTGTGAACGACGTATTTGCATTTAATTCTGATTTCTACGTCAGTCGCAATATACAGGGCACCTAAGAAATAATGCTATCAAATAATTATTAGTTTTCTCGATATTCCATCGAAGAATGTAAAACAATAAAATTACGAAACCAACCGGTAAAAACTAAAGATTCCGTATATCATCGAGATATTTTAATTTATTGTCTATATAAACACCCTGTATAATATATACGTACATATATCTTATATGTATTATAAAATATAGTCCTCGCACATAGAATCCACCTACTTTCCCGTCTGATCTAATAATATAGGTCACCCAGGTACACCAAATACGTGCCCAGTAACTCATAATCGGTGCTGTAATTATAGTCATTAGAAAAAAAGCAGCTACTAGATAAACAAGTTTGGAAAACACACATCGCTCTCGCAGTGCCTATAACGAATGATGGACAATTTACATATTTATTGGATGAGGAATAGCTTCCTGTTTGGAATAGGCAGAAGACACGAAAGCTGTACGATAGGAATATTAGATTAAACTGAAAGAAAGAAAAAAAAACGAACGTAAGAAACGTGTATTAATTTAGAAGAAAAGAAGTGAGCGTTCGTTGTTTGTTATCCATAAATTTGACCCGAAAAAAGTAGGCACGAGAAGAGAACCTTACTTTAGAACAAACCGTAACCGTATAAAAGGTAATGTATACACGCACACAAAATCTGAACCTTTTCAATTATTTCAATTTTTCAATTTCTCTTTACGCGTACCCAGTTCATATTTACCGTTTCAATTCACATACATAGCTGCCGTATTTACCGATAATTACACGCGGTAAGCATCCTTCCATTATGCGACTAAATGCGCTCGACTTTTAACGTCGGAAGATTCGATTAGAGCAATTTATTTCCTCAAAAAAGGAACCCACGTTTCAGATTTAACGGCTGGGACCTGTACAAAGCTTTTGATATGTTCCTAAAATAAAGTAGTGTTGAATACTTCTATTTTACACCATTCGAAGAGTACAAAACAGAAGAGGAATAGCTTACGAAACCAAAGGATTTCTTAATGGTTCTTTAAATACGAATAACGATCATCCATCGTTAAGCGCATGCGATAAATCTAGTCATTACAAGTTCTTACAGTTAGCATGTTAACATAGTTCTGCAAATGCGTAACGAATTATTCTTGGACTCGTGTTACTTCCGGTTATAATAGAAGTCGTATCTTCCATGCTATGTTTCGAAAGAACGTGTTTCTCACCTATTGATGGAAGATTTGATCATCGGAAACGCGTTATTCAGGACCAAAAACGGATATTAACGAACACTTCTAAACCATGTTAAACCAATTTAAGCGAAGTAAGTCGGTATATTTCTGAAACCATTGCGGCCGCGGGAATTGGTTCGAAAAAGGGCGAACTCTTCCATCGCCAGGAAAAGTAACAGCGACTCCTTTTTTGGAATAATAATAGTAAAAATAGGGTTGTATCGATCGACTATCTTGAAGAAGGAAAAAGTCGATAACGGTAGCATACCAATCAGCATCATTACTTGGCGAGTTAAAGGCGGAAATTGACCGTATTTAAAGAAATTTAAAGAAAAAAGAAAACTGTCTTGTTCCATCAAGACGGTTTCACATTTACCGCTGGTTGCCGTGATAAAAATGCACGAATTAGTGTTCAAATATTTAGATCAATGAAGAAGCCCATCACATTTGTAAAGACCTAACTTTGCAGAATAAGAAGGATTCAAAGGAAACGTGTGTAGATTTACACGGAGGCGCCGAACTAAAAAAGAAAAAATGGGAAGCGCACATCGGTGCCCTAGAATCATCGGCTTCGTATGCTTCACATTCGAGACAATAAAAGACGCATACTATGTTATTTTCCTCCTAGTGAGCTACTCTGGAGCTCTTCGGATGAGGTGTATAAATTCTTCATTCTTCAAGGGAAGCAATCAGAACATTGTGTAAGCTACAACACGATGAGAGAACATTTGCGAATCCTTCTCCAACGTCTATGAAGCGTATCTAAGGAAGGTGAAATCTTTTTATGTCATGTTCGTCCTTCTTATTCCATGATTTTTTTATCTTTACATCATTTTATTTATCCAAACGCATCATTTCAACAGATTCAAACATCTCCTTCCGTGGAACTTTCAATTTCTTAACTCTCTTCCGTAATTAGCAACCGCCGCAGTTACATTGTAAGTATATAGCATACAGAAGCTTCCAAAAACCATACGTCAATACGACCTATAACGATAGCGTGTCTAAAATTGCGGTTCATTTTATCCCGCACACGAACCGAAATAAAACATAAACCGAAGCGAGTACGTAAAACGCGTATAAGATGAACCTTTTAGCGTTTCCCGTATAACATCTCTAACGTATAATTTCCAGCCGTCCCATCAGAAATAACGCTTTATCTCGACGATTCTCCGCGTCTTCGCAGCACGATGGTTGCACGCGGGCGAACATTGTAGGTTCCGGTCCCAGCTTAAGTGGTGTTGGCACGTGGCTCCTGTATAACATTATTCCGTCGATTTTGAAGCCTTTCTGCGCGAAGCGCGTCTGGCGCTTTCCGTTTTCGAACGATTCTTGGGATGTTTTCGGCGCGATTATCGTACGTTCTAGAGGATTCGTCTTACCGGTATTGAGTAGTGCGTTGACCTTGAACGATTTATCGATGCCTAATATACGTATGTATGAAGTATGAAGATTCATGCCAATTGGAACACATTGCCCGTCTCCTTAGTTTGGATGAAGTGGAAGTTTCCGTTTGGTTTTCTACTTTTTTGGAGAAGGAATGTCTATAGATAGGACGAGCTGAGTGAGGTTTTTGAACGCAGAGAATTGGGCTATTTTTAGGGATTTGATAGTGTTCGTATCGCGGTGCATTTAATGGGATCCAAGGAGGAAAATAGAACTGAGATAAGATGTCCAGTGAGTGCGTCTTTTTGAATATATCCTCCAGGATGGATAGCCATCAAGTAATAAAAAGAAAGGAGATAGCTAAAAACAATATTTTTTTATAATAATATCACAAAACAATTACAATAATTGGCATGCCATCCTGCGCTATTTGTTCGTCCACCCGGCAGCACTGTTGCATCAATATTATCCAAAATATTAAATTGACCAATATTGTATATAGTTATTCATTCAAGCAAAATCTTCGTTAAAGAAGTTTAACGGTGGTGCATGCATTTAAGCAAAAAATAGGAAAAAAGAGAAGATCACATATCAAAACCATAGAAATTTCGCTCCTTCACCAAACCTTCAAAATTAAACCAAATAGATAACAACATATAAATACCTATAACTTTAACACGTCTTTGCTGTACGTCTCAATTGATAAAAAAAAGCGATAGAAAGAAGAATTTCTATATTTACTACGTCAAAAGCATTATTGTAATCTAACAAGAGAACGTGCAACTGCGATGTTTCGGCGGGAAATGGACAGTGTGCTCGTCTTCCTCTTGATGGCAACGATGGCCTTAACTCCTGCAGATCGTGCTCAAATTTTCGTTCGACACTAATTTCACTCACTTGAACCGCCTATATTGGTTGTGATTGATTTCCATTTATCGTGGGCCACATATATGTTAGCATTATCGTGCAATGCCACGTAATTTATTTATATCTGGCCGCGAGAAAGAGGGAACACGTATTTTCTTCAAAGGACAAATAATCCTTTACTTATCTTTTTAGGAAGTTGGGGTTTGCTGCAGTCAACCGTCGAAGTTTGGACGCTGGTCACACGTCCGGCCGAATTAGCCGCTGCGTGAGGATTTTTTTTATAATATAACACTCAGGATGACATCGTATTCATCCCGCGCCTTTTCACTAGATAGTAGTATTTGTTAATTCGCACCAATCACAATTCTCACAGAATCCGTTAGAAAAAATGAATTCTTTTTCTAAATCATCCACTTGTCCAATTCTAACATGTGAAAAAATTAAAAAATTATAGACTCAATTTACAGGGGCGAACTAAAAAGTAATGCACAATTAAAATAAATACATTCAATAAAGTAAATAAATGAAATCAATTCCGTTATATGAAGATAAATAAATATTAATTAAATTAAAATTTAACATGTACGTCTCGTTGCAACAGAAAGTTCAATTTTCGGATCGGATTAGAACAGAATAACTTTTATTTTACGACGTTTTAATATACACTCCGCTAAAAAAGTATCGCATAATTTAGTTTTGAATCGTAAAAGTATCGCATAATCTTTGTTTGTAGCATAAAGTTGTAAATATACTTTAATGCGCTCTAAGATATAATTTCTCCGATTGTTTAAATAAAATACAGGCCAAATAAAAACAAGAACTCATACTTGAGATTTTTATTAAAACAAGAGATTATAATTTTGGAAAGAAAAATGTCATAACAGTAGCTTTTAATACTGAGTATTGCCACCTCTGGCTCTTATGACCGCTCGCATACGGTTCGGCAGAGATTCGATTAACCTCCGTATATAAGCCTGATCCAAATTCTCGCACTCATCACGGAGAGCATTTTCTAGTCCATGCAGGTCCGCTGGGGCAACATTTTGGGTTCATGTCCGGACTTACCGCAGGCCAATCTAAAACTGGAATACCAACATCGTTAAGGTATTCCTGGACGATTATTGCAACATGCGGTCGTGCATTATCGTGCATTAACATGAATTCGTTTCCTATAATTGGCGCACATGGTACTACATGTTCTTCTAAAATATCCGTTATATACCTGTGGGCAGTCAGTGTACCTCTGTCTACTAGTACTAACTCTGTACGACCTGTTAAACAGATGCCACCAGCGAAATTAGGTCTAGGCCGGATATTACACTGCGAATAGCGCTCATCGTCTCGTCTGTACACTGAGATACGCCTATCTGAGGTGTAAAGACCAAATCTTGACTCATCTGTGAAGAGTATATTGGCCCGGTCATTAATGTTCCAATTTACACGTTCTCTGGCAAACCTTAAGCGAGCCACTCGGTGGTTCCTAGTGAGACGAGGGGCTGTTACAGCTACTCTAGCTCTTAATCCACTCTGTCGTAACCTATTCCGAATAGTTTGAGTACTCACACGAGTATTTCTGACTCTAGCCAAGTCGTTCTGCAATTGTCTCGCAGTTACATGTCTTCGACGTAATGCTTGTAGTAGTGGATAGCATTCATCTTGGCGAGTAGAACATCTTGGACGACCTGGTACAGGTCTTCTACTGTAATTGCCTGTTTCCCTATATCTGGCTACGGCTCTAGAAACACTTGACCGATTGATGTTCATCAAATTAGCAACGTATGCTTGAGATCGTCCATCTTCGATTAAAGCAACTACAGCAGCCACTTGTTCTGAAGTTAAATTGCTCATTTTAGTTTTAAAAGCGTTGCTACAGAACTCTGACTTCGCACTTTAAAATTTGTCCGTATAGGAAGACTTTCAATGAACAACTGAACAAACCTTACACATATGCATTTTTCTAAATGTGTTCTTTTAGAAAAAAAAAGGTAAAAAAGCTATGTTTCATGATTTTGTTAGTGTTTTTATAGTTCACGTACACGAGGCAAACTTTTTGTGAACGTATAAAAATATCTTGATTTATAAATGCCCTTTTTTAGTTTATGCGATACTTTTTTGGCGGAGTGTATTTCTTTTAACAACCTAACCCAATTATTCGAAATATTCAACGGAGACCTGTGTCCAACCGGTTGCTATCTTCGTTTCCGATTCGGAACTCGAAAATCTTTATCCGACTGTATCCGTGTAAAAAATACAACACAATCGTCCACGAACTACGGACCGAGCCCGTATATATCGATTAATAATCGAAAATTTCAAATTATTCCCACTTTATTTATCTGATGTTTCGAAGAATCTCCTCCGTATACCCTAACATCGCGCTTGCTTATTATTAGAGGCTACGAAATTCCTTCTCACACACCAGTATACGAGGCAGCGCACAAGTTCGTGGTGCTTTTTTATAAATTTAAAATAATGAACTACAAATTTTTTCCCGATACGCGCTCCATCTCCGTCCAACTAACGACGGCGTACCGATTTTCGGTCGCGTTCGATCCCCTCGTATATCATCGACCTGACAAAGCACAGATAGTAATTATAAGAGAGGATCTAATAATTCTTTATTTGAAATTTTGAATTATGTTTTAGGCTATTGGTCGAAAAAAGTTAAAAACCTGTTGTTGCCCCGTTGTATTAGGCGGGTACAGTCGCTCCAAAAGAAACGATACAGACGGGGAAAAAGACGGTCCGCTCTGAATCGAAGAAGGCGAGATTATACGATGCTTTTTAACGCGAAAAACTTAAAAGGTGCCAATTAAAGATGTGTCTTTTATTTCGAGAGGAAAAAAATTTACCGCGTTTGGGAGATAAGAAGTAAGTAGAATTGATCCTGAAGCAGTCTTTCTTTATTCATAATTGTTGGGCTAATACGTGTGACTGTTAACAAATATGTGTAGGTGTCTCACGAAAGAATTATACGCAAAACTTGGAATTGCGGTATTCTCATTTATCCAAGACTCGCGCTAATGAGCCATTCCGTAAACGATAACAACATCTAATAACATTTCTTTAAATATCCGAAACATGTGCACTGTAACATTCGAAATATGTATCATTTTAACGTTGAAACAGCTAAGTAAGTATTAACGGTCCCCAAATAACGTTTCCTAAAAAAAAGAGCAAACATCTCACATCTTACATAATCCTCACGCGTTAACCGTTCAGATTGCCGCCACTAATAACACACGAACATCTAGTTATAATTACGTCCAGTTTTCGAGTAGATAGAAAGGAAGAAAACTTACCTGTGGCCGTCACACGTATAGAGCAAATTACAAAAATACATAAACGAGAAGCGTCACAACCGTACAGAGAGTACTAAATCTTAAATTCTCCTTTCTTTTCAACATTTCCTCTTCTTTTTTCCTCTCTCTTTTTTTTTCGTCTTTATCCTCGAAAAAGCAATTGATCCAAATTCATTAACTCCATCTCGCGGTGTAAAAGCAGATAATTGACAATAATTGGGGTTTGAATGGAGTGGGCGAGGAAGAATATTGAGCAATAGGAACGCGTTGGAAATTTAGTTAAATAAAGAAAAGGTGCGTACACGAACTAATAAAGCAAACAAATTCCTGTGGCGTTTCGGCTATGTAGAATGACCGCGCGCTAAGTACGCGTTCTCGCAGCCACTCGTAATATTTTCTTGTTTCTATGGAGCGGTTAAACACAGCTCTGTCTAGATATTATCGACCGCAATAGAAATAAATGACAAGCACTGTTTTATGTAGCGGTTTTATCATGATGCGAGGTATTGAGTGATAATTAGAGGTAAATTTTGGAAAATTACCATCGTCACCTTATTGGAATACAGTTACGAGCTAATGGAAGCTGTAAATATCGAAGAATTGAATATTAAAAGGCGTCAAGCTACAATTAATATCATAGAACTACCCTTACATCTATAAATTACGATTAGTTGAGGAGCTTCCGTGCTCGGCTGATTAATTAAGCGCAGAGCTGTACGTTCAAGAAAGAAGTAAAAGTTGAGAAAAAATTATCGTCAGTCAAGTTCGATCTTTCTCGATAAATAAAAACCGTTTTACACGGTGCTTTTCTTCACACGAGAAGTTCTTCATTAACGCCTCGTTAAGCTTGGTCTCGTGGACGCGCACATTAAACACAAAGATAGTATGTATATACCCTGTTTTTTGTTCATATTGGGGAATTAACGAAACTCGTGTAACCAATATTTGCTTTTCTATTTCTGCTTCCTGTTTCTGTAAATATGTAGCATACGTGGACGGCGTACGTTGAAAATGATTCAAGATGTACTTGGCGATTGATACCGCAGCAACATCTATAAGTATTCCATTCATCCACTTATCATCAATCATCATCAATAGCGGTTTTCTTCTAAATTTTTTACATATCTTGTTTCTTTCGTATCTTGGTCCTCGATGTTCCACCTAGACGTAAGTAATTATAATCCCAGACGAAATTTTCTTCTGAATTGAGTACATATCTTACGTTCGATAGCACCGTGATGAAACTGATCAGGTTGAAACAAGCCAAAAAAGACCGCTTTAATTTGTCAAAGTCCGCGGCGTAATTGTAGCAAAATGCCCGACAATGAAACCGGGAGAATTGAAAGGATATGGAGGTGAAAGGTACAGCTGCGACGAGATTTTTCAACGAAAATCATTATAATGGAGAACCAGTATCAAAGTTAAAGATATATCGGGATAAGTGTCTGGGTTTAACGAGAAAAACATTTTTTTATGTGTAAAATTAATTTTGTTTTTCCTTTAACGAAACCAGGCACCTTAGAGGAAGGCCAAGGTCGGACAGACCAAAAACTGCTACAAGTGACGAAAATTTAGCGAAGAATGTTGCTTTAGATCTAGTCGAGGATTCAAAGGTATCAATGCGGAAGGTACGTCAGCAAAAATTCAATTCAGAACCTGAATTTTCTCATATTTCATGAAATAATAAAACCAATTATTCCAATTCGAAAAATGTTCAATAACAAATAATACTGCTTTGTGTGAGCTAGGCGTTATTAAGAATTAACCCTTTCGTTTTTAACTTAAATTGAAGCAGGTACTTCCTTCCTCGTGTTTTCTAAATGCAACCTTTAGAACCTCGAGGAGCTCTAGAAACATCTTATATATACTTATTGCCTTCTTCCAGAACTACCAAAACACTAAATAACCATAATAGACTCGATTGTTCCCATTTAGTTACATCCGGTTAATTCGGTTTACGGAACCCGTTCGTCGAAAATCACTCTAAAAGCCCATATCCTTCCTTCATCAAAGCTTCATTTCGTTTTATATTACAGACACATAAACGCTTGTATAAATGTACGTATGTATTAGGCTATTGTACATGAATACACATCCATACATGTAATAAAGTCAGTCCGTTCTTCACGGAGAAGCAAAAACAATGAGACGTAAGACACACCCTTCGTTGTAGAGGTACATTACCCATAGGCTTTCCATATTAAAACGATTTTGTATAAACGTGAAATAATGACACACACGGTTGAGGCGATATTGACGAATATATAGTGTTGTTCGGCGAAATTTGTACAGACCTTCCAAGGTTCCAACCTAATTTTTAATAAGTGATTATGTTATTATCTCATTATCGTTCTACGAAAGATTTTTTTCGGAAAATTTATTTACTTCCTTTAATGTCCTCTAATTGCTTTCAATGCTACCAACACGAAGACAACGTCTTGGTATTAGTGGCTCAAGGTTTCGCATCCTGTCGTGCTGATACCTTCGCCTTTGCTTGCTTTTCCAAAGCTTTTCCGGTTCTGTACGAGGCTTGTCGCAAAAATGACCGATCGTTCTAAGTAAAGCTTCACACTTGTGATGCTTTTTCCACCGATCATAGCAGCAGCGCAATTTCGAAAGTCTGCGTAATTTTAGATTTTTCTGTTTTTCATCATTCCGAAATGGTGCCCTTTCAACGTCAGTTTCAACTTAACCAAATGGAAGAAAAGCCATCGAACGAAATCTGAGCTGTAGAGACGACGGGGATGTGCGGAAGTCTTTATCTTCAGCAGAGATTGTGGCATTATGGCAAGCGTAGTGCGAACCGACATGTTGTCGTAGTGAAGGACCTATTCATTTGAAACCTTCTTTCGCACAACGCGTTTCCGAAATCGTTCCAAGACATCTTTGCGAACTGTTTTGTTTTGCAGGTACAAATTTCTTAGCGCCAGGAAAAGCAATAATTATTGTTTTCATCTTGGATCTGCTCGTACATGCTTTTTGCATATTCTTATTTTACCTAAAAAAAATCTGGTTCAATTTCGAGCTTTCCCCGCAAATCCTGACAAATATGCAATCGGTTCGCTGGAACAAGGACAAGTAATTAGGCAATAGGCGCAACGGTACAAACGGTCCGTTAAAATTATACGAGCTGCATCTCTATCCAAGTCGAAATTGATAGAAACCACCGTCCCAATTCTATCGTACGTCATTGTATAACGTCGCGTCGTTTTTGTATCGCGGTCGTTCTTTTCTTTCCTCTTTTTTAATGTGAATTAATAACGCGGATGCTCAACGCATCAACCAACAAAATACTTACTATAAAGGGATTGTATGGAGCTCACGACAGACGCACACACCCTTCCTGTTATTATGACACGGCTAGCAGCGTTCGTCGCGCAGACATGTGGGGAAATCATCATATTATATGAAAATGGTTTTTTGGTTCAGTAAATACGAGATTTCGCCCTGATGGTAATTGTCCACAAATAAGCGGAGAGGCTTGTAATATCCTTTTTGGATTTATTAGCCATTGTATTTACTTACATCGCTTGAAATTAACATTGTTTAACGACGTCTGATGGAATCAGTTGAACGCACGTGGTTTTGTACGTGTTTTGTTAAAGATTTTATGTGTTTAAATTGTAAATCTTTTTGGAAGGTAGAATATTACTTTATATTAAAAGATGGCAGATTAATAATATTAAGCGGCATCGATACCTGATTAATACGTAACGAAATAAAATGGGTAAATATTAACTTAGATGAATCTTAGAACAATTTGCAAAGCAACTTGGAGCAACTTAAGCAAAGCGAAAGAAGTATGCAGGTAGTGGAAAGAAGGAAGTAAAAAAAGCAAATGAAGAACAAATAAAAAATAATTATAAAATAGATGGGACGGAACATAAAGAGCAAAGAAAGACAAGATTTTGCATGAAAAGAAACAATCATGGGAAGAATTTGGCAAAAAGATGGAAGAAAACGCTAAAGCAAATGTAAATTTTTTCTACAAAGTATTAAAGGCATTAAAAATAGAAAAAAGAAAAACGTAGAACAAATGAAAGATAATAGCGAAATAACGTTTACATAAGAAGAAGCTATAATGGAAAGATGAATACAGTATTTTCGAGAGCTCTTAAATACAGATCAACCAAGAAATTTCGTAAACGAAGAGGTTAATTATACGCATGCAGAAGAAGTAGATGGTGCTATGAAATATCAAGGGGTTAACGACATGATTAAGAGCATCAACGGAGCATTTTAACGAACTTCGGTGACTATGCTAACAAACATTTTAAATAAATCATGGAATGGAAGTAGCGGACGTCTCGTATACGGCGCTGGTAAGACTTAGGATCAATTTTTCTGAGTTTGGTTTGGATCTTGATCCTTAATTATCGCTTAATTAAGCATTTAAGTGTCATAATAGAATTTACAAAACGAAATACGAATTATGGATAATTCTTTTAGAATCTAGCGATCTGTTTTACACGGTGGCACCAGCAAGCTATAAAGTAAGTAACCATTAGGTCGAAAAGGATTAACCGATCTCCAGTTTGGATTATTCAACCATTCTTGTAAAACTCTTCTCAACGAATGAAGCCCAAGATGCCTCAATAGGCTTAACTTGAGGTACGTTTAGTGTATTTTGCATCCATTTATTGTATTTTAGACGTAATAACTTGAAGCTAAACTTGGTCGGAACATGATTTCCTTGTTTGGGCGATGTAGATTAATAAAGTCAACCAATTTTGGCGAGCAATCTTCACAATGTCTCTTAGGATCTAGGAATTCGTTCCCTTAAAGTAATACTTCTTCCGGAAGGTGGATTTTTGTCTTGTATTTCATTTCATAAATATTTCTTATGGCTAATGATGTCCGCGCAAGACTTCAACGTGCCTTTTACAATTCAGCTCCTCAGCCTTATTCACTTAATATGATATCTGGTTTTTTCAGAAATAAATTTAATTCAGCTGTTAATGCTGCAAAGTTGTTTGAAGAGCCGTTACTGATTACTAACGAAATACTAATTTTGCCAATCAAATCGTATATTCTGTTCCATAATTCTAATTTGCGTAAACAATCCTAAGCAAAAATGATACGGGACGTAAATAAACAAGATAATTGCGGTAACGCTTGACCATTCTTCTTCGGTCATTGCTCAAATACCTACCCGATAAAAAACGATGAAGAAATACGGCTTTCCATGACGAACTTAAATCTTAGTTTGCGATTGCCTATCGATTCTGTTCTGTTTGAGTTTTCTGTTAAAACTTGGGTATACCTTACGCAGAATTCGATAAAATTGGTATTAAATTATCATGTATGTATCTTGTGCCTAAACCCAAGCGACTTATTAGAATCGTATAATATACCAAGACGTTCTATCTAAAAGAAGAGGTATCTCATCCTCCCTATTCTGATGAGCCAGCGCTATCTAGCATTAAAATTATATGCTTGACTGTACCGAAGATCACGTCTGGTTGGCCTGCGGCTTACGCTGGCCACGCCCTCGCTCTATGCGGGGCCTCCCATTGGAGACGGCGCCGGCTATCATGAACTATAGTAAACGACGTCCCTTGATATATTAGCTTGAAGGTATTATTTTATATTTTATAATACAACCGGCAAGCGAAATTGTGAATATTCTTTAGACAGGATTCTAGTTTTTGTTTCGAGTGCGAACGATTTTGATTGTTTTATCTATTCGTTTTTCATTTGTTTTATTTTTAGGTTCTTCTTCTCTGCGTTTTAAAATAGTCGCTGTGGATGAAGTAAAATTATTGGTAGTTAAGTAATTATTTTTATTCTCATCTGGGTATATGTAATAAGACGTTCAAAACGTTTCAAACCTTCATTTTTATCTTGGTAACATATTTTCCAAAGGTATCACAAGGAAACTTTCATTATAAAACTATTTGGGAACGACATTGTATGAACTAAGATTATAGGTGTAAATATTTGTATATAATAAGTGTCCGATAAATTTGTGAATTAATATACAGGATGTTTAAATACATGGAGAAGAAATACGTATTTTATGCAATTAACAACCAAAGAGTGACTGAGAAAAATCAAATGATTTTTGATTTTTCTCAGTCACTCTTTGGTTGTTAATTGCATAGAAAAACGTATTTACATGAAATTATGTTACGTTAATTTTGTTCGAATTGTCTGATGTTGGAAATGATGTCACTTCCGCTGGAGGGAATGTGGTCCTTAAATATACAGATTACCTTTTCTCTATCTGGAAGATCTACAAAGTAGGATTAGTAGCTCTAATTTCTCTTGAGCACGCATTAGAGGAGTATTAATATAGATGGGATCATTTTTGTTTTTTTCAGGATAAACATAATAAAAATTAACAGAAAATTTTAATGGGAAGATGCTGTAAAAATTGAAAATGTGGTTACATATATAACACATACAAGACTAAAACAAAACAAAAGAAACAAATAGAACATTACACAGACATTTCATCTTATTTAAACGGAAGAGCGAAATACAATAAAATCTATAAAATTAAATGTTAATGGTTTCTTTATACAAATTTTATTTATCGCCAGCTTCCCATTAAATTATCAGCTTCACAGCTAAAATTCCTTTCGGCTTCTTCACCAGGAACGAATTGTTCATACTGTGATTTTTCATAAACTTTGGAAAATTTACTGCTGAAGGAACTATACCAGTTCTAGTCTTATCCAAACACGTTGACACCTAATCCATGGTGACTCTGTCTGAGATAATGGTTAAGTTGAGAAAGTTGGAAAAGGTGCAAAACTTTTTCACAAAAAAACTTGCGAAGAAACTTTGGAATTTTTTCAACTTTCCCAACTTAATCTTTCAATTGCTTGGCGAATTTTTGGCATGCTGCTGATTCAAATATTGCCCCTTGCATTTTTGAAATAAGCACAATTTATACTAAGACATATTACAAAAGGTTTATTTAATCAAAATAACAAAATATTTGGTTGTCCTGGCAGAAATTAGAGCTGGATCGAAAAAAGCTTTTGCTATTATTTGTAACAGCAAAAGCTAATAATGATAGCAAGGACTGTGGCGTAATATGGTAAATAACACATAAGTAAGTGCGGCATCTCCGCACCACACAAGTCAAAGCAAAAGCTACTTTAAATATTTAACGATACCTTATCTTCAAAAACTACAACTTTTCTTAGGGCAAGTACATATATTGTTAGATTAATAAACGTATGGTTATTCTTAATCTTAATGATCTTATTTGAGTTTATTATTAAGTTTATTCTTAACTAATTTGAAAGTAGTGAGCTTTATTCCCAATTATGTACTCTTCCCTATTAAAATACATATATATTTTTATTTCCTGCCGTATACGTTGCAAAACATAGCAGCTTACAAAAATTCGTGGTCGTTAAGCGATCCTGGATAACCGATAAAAGCATCAATAAACCTCAAGTTTGGATCGGCTACCGCTTGTGCTGTAATAGCAACACCTTAATATTGATGTAAATAACATCTACAGTGGCATTCGCGTCTGTTTCGTACATATTGTGTTGTATCGAGAAAGTTGTAGCCATCTGATTAACTTCACGGAACAAAGCGACGAAGTTCAAACGGTCATAAAATTGTAGAAATGATTTTGGTTTGTCAGAAGAACGGGAAATCGCAACACTCATCTAATCGCTAAAATAACCAGTCTTTTCCGTTTTGGTTTCGCCGCATTAGCGGATTATCATTAAAAGTTCGTAGCTGATTTACAATACCTCCTAACAGCCACTTATTACTATTATAATCAATGACTAACAGTAAATTTATAGCGCGACCTTTACCAACAGATACCACATCACCAAGTATATACGTTAACAGTTAGGACACCAAGCAAGGTGTAAAAAATATTTTTATCGGCGAGGATTTATTGTCATTTACCTGTCGGGCCCGTTCGCGCATGATGGGCTTATACGTGCGGACGTAAAACGGAAGAATTTTCATTTACTACCGAACATGCATAAATGAACCGTCTTTAATGTAAAATAAATGGACAATACTAAATTAAGGTTTATTCCTGCGCGGATAATAAAGTTGAGATACCAGTTTTTGCACGCGTACAGCTATACGGAAAACGGGGGAAAATTACCTTTAGCCACTCCGAGGTTGTTTTATTGAATTCCTCAGACGGGCGCGTCCCGGATGCGGAAAGAGAGGAGAGGAAGAGAAGTATTTTAGATTTTACATCGAAGATAGACATCATTGTCTCCGCGATTCCAATTAAAACGTGGAAAGCAAAAACGGAGCAAAATCCATCGAAGAATCTTACATGTTATTCCGTAAAAGATTGTAAATATGAGGGGGCCATGTTTTTTTATTATTATTTTCTATGTTGATTATAGTTAACATAGCATAAGTCGCAAACCCGGTAGACCTGGTACACTTAAAAAAATAACTGCTGAGGAGGCGTCCGTTCGGTTAAGAGGTTAATCAGAAAGCTTACTTCAACTTTTAAATTTGCTAATTTCTTCAGGAGAATATTCAGGAGACCTTTTCCGCTTTTAAGAAAAGACTGGTTTTATTAACAAACAAGCCATTCATATCCGATCTAGTGGAAACCTTTATGTCATGTTATATAAGCCGTTGCGTTCTGAAGAGATTGGCTTTCAAATAAAATTCATTATAATTTGTTGTGAAGAACGGGTGTTTCCTATTTCAATTCTAACGGATATTCTACACGTCGCCTACTTGAAAAATTATTATTATTAGCTATACGGACCAATTTAATACGCATTTACATATTTTCTCGCAAACTATAAAACGGCAACCGTCGAATAGACCCATATTTCACAGGATTGTTAATCAAGCAGTACCTACTTCGATATGTGCACAATATAAGTATTAAAATTGTATCCTGTTACGATCTAGTTCATGTGCAAATAGCCGTATCGCTTACACGATTTATCCTCGTCATTTCATCATAGTCCCGGGCTTCGTACGACCTGCTCGCAGAAAGGAAACAGCAATCAATGTTAGATATTAAAAATTACGCATAAAAAGGACCTCATCTGGACGATTTATGCGTCCAGAAGAAAGACTCGCGTGCATTTAATGCATACACGCTGAGACCTTATGCAAATATCGTATAGGAAATAATCGATACAGCGAATGTAATGCGTAGCGAACACTCGGAGGCAGAGAAGAGAAGGGTTGCCAAAAACCCATGTTAAATTATGCTAACTAGACACGGGACGTGGCATTCATATTTAAATCAGGAAGGTGGCCGTAAGAGACGGACTATATGGGCGAGAGTTAAGAATAGAGATGGCGGTATGTCATTGATATGTTAGTTTTCGTTTTCAACGTTTTGAGAAGGCATTACGGCATCAATCGATCATCGTTAATATTATATTCACAATTCGCCAGCAGGCGAGATTCTTTCTCTATATACTTGATATGTACGGTTGAGCGTGGACGTGGATTCGTACGAGAGGATATTGGTGAACCTTGGCTTGATACTCGAATACGATACAAGTAAATAAATAACACGTTATTACTCCAAATTTTCAAAGATCTTTTGGCGACTACGCGACTATATGACTGAAGCGCTGCAGAAAAGAATTAAAATTCTTTCGGAATTACGGAATAATACTACTTCCACCGAAGTTGCCATAATTATATCATTTTCACTTATCTCTTTTTTGTGTTTTACTGTGTTTTTGTTGAAATATTTCAATTCTTCATTTATTCTTGGATTCAGCCTGTTGTGTTGAAACTAAACGTGTTTTGTGTTTGGACGGCGTCTTGGTAGTTAATCAAAAATTCGACCTCAATCATTCTTTTTCAGGAAAAGGAAAGGTAGTAGACATCAGTTAGTACGGTAGCTTAACATGTGAACCGCGCAAAAGGCGAAACTAACTGAGCGGGTAGCAAATGACGACGACTATTTAGCGTGTGAATCATGCCAGAGGCGAAAATTGAAATTGTCTGATTTAATTAAAAATTCCTTTAAATAACATAACTGGCATAATCCAAAAGTAAAAGATAAATATCTAAACAAAAGCAGTTAGAGAGAAAAAAGAAGATAATTAAAATAGCCAGAGTGAAAAATTTCAAATCGAAAACAATGGTAACAACAGCAAAAATGAAATGGTAGATCCTTTTCGCAAGTAGGCAATCTTCCATACGTTTATTCGAAATGCAAAATCATCAGCAGCATAGTTCATTCTGAAAAGTATTTGTTGTTTTAACAGAAAGATCGATACTTATCAGCGGTATAAGAATTCTTTGTTCGAGAAGTTGATTCGATCAAATATTTCGCGGATAACGGCAAAGAAGAAAGCAGAATTATCAATCGAAGTTTCTACGATGTGGATGGCTAGACCTTTCCAGTTTGAGAAATTTAAGAAATTTATTTTTTTAAACCTGGGTCGTCATCGCATTATTAACCACGTATTAGTTCCTACCGCTCACCATTATCTATTGGCGTTCTAATTGAGAATGTTAAACCAATCATGGATGATGGCGCCACACAGCACACCATTCCCAGCAAATTGTTGTATCGAATGGTATGTACAATACATTCCTAAGACGAGACTTACATGTATTTTCATGCAGACTAACAAGTTAACAATTTTTTAATCTCCCTAGTTTACTTTTCTTAATTAATTTTTTTGCGTTTCGCATTTCTTCCCATTATCCCGTTTTCCTTCTACCAACCTTCGCCCAAGCTCCCCATTAGTAGCTAAAATTCATAACTTCGTATGTTTTTTTCTTCTTGTTTTCCTTCGCTTAACGGGCTACGTTCAACTCCGGCACTGATGCGAAACACCTCACAATTTGATGGGAAAAAAGGCTGCAGGCTGCCCGCCTTTGAGATAGACGCAACCTTTTCCAGAGACGAAGCATGGTGTCATCTCACTGGATACGTTAAGTCGCAAAACATGAAGATGCGGAGCGCTACGAGAATAGATAACTTCTATGTTGAAAAATCACTTTATCCTCAGAAATTTGGTGTTTGGTGTGCCCCAGGGTACGAAGACGAATAATGGCTTCCTTTCTTTAAACCGAAGATGGACTGCAGCTGGATCTTAAAACGAAATTTCGGCCAAGTTAACGCAGAGGAAACGACAAGGACAATCGGTTATTTTCAGCAGGCTGGGTAACTCATGATGTGCACTTAATTCTTTTATATATAGCTCCAATTCGATTGAGGAAACTTCAAAGATTCAAGCGAATCACGTCTCCAGCCCAACTGTGTCTACATTTTGATTATTAATACTTTGATTCTTGACCTACACTGCCAATTCGCAAACAATAGAGTGTAATCCTCAAAAGCTAGACGGTCACCAAGCATACAATCTAAAGGGGATAGTATCCGCGGCTAGGGCATTTTTCATTTTTTTTACCGCATAAAGAAGATTTATAATATGTTAATCTCGAAAATAGAAATTCGTTATAGACGAGGAGATCCGCCATCGAAGCCGCAGCTGCACAAAACTAAGCAACAACACACCGCACGGACAGAGACGGCAACTGCAGAAGAGAGAAATCGAACTAGGGAAACTTATATAGCAGAGGAGAGCTAAATTTATTCACACCGATTTGCATACAATAAAATATGAACTGTGAATTTTAAATCTCGTATTGTTCGCCGGGCCCCGAAGAGCCGGGCAGAAAAAATGGACGCTCTCGTCTTCCTTCTTTGTTTTTTTCCAGCGTTCGGAGCGGTTTTTTCGATTCTGTTGTCTTACGTAGATGTACGTACGTATCTGAGGTCTTTGTCGCCGGTTCCTGCCTCGTTCTGACCGATTGTTTCGTCAAAATATGCGTATGCGGTTTGGTGAATTAAATACTTGGAAGAGAAGAAGGTTACATGGTGTATGGTATCGTGTGACACGAGCTGGTGTAAGGCGAAATTCTCCAACGGTTATAACGAATTGGCGGTGTAATGAGTAATTTGACGAGAGAACAAGGAACATCCTGCTCGCTCCTGTTTTTATGATTATTCTAATAAGTTTCTCTGAAAATTGCAAAAAACGTAGACAACAAGTCATAGTTGGATAAATCATCAACCAGGATATTTACAGATTATTGACGTAAAACTTAATAAACCTGCCTTTGGATCCAAAAGGCGTCGGAATCTGATGATCTAGCATCTCAACACAGTCTTAGGTTCTTAATAGAGACCAACAGCAGCGATGGAAGGAATCTTGATTTTTGCGAGAATTATAATGAAGCGGGTTTTACAGAGTTTTATAAGAGTCCTCTGGATTCACCTCTCTTCACCGAAGAGTATGGAAATGAGGAAACGTGGACCTGTTCAAGTTTCCAAGCGGATCAAGTAGATCCTTTCGCATAAATGGAAGGAACTGAGACAGATACAATAAAAAGGACCAAATGCGAAGGCCTTTAATTAGAGAATAGAACGACGAATATGATTGGCAAGACACCCTTTTGATCTTATTTTTGTTATTAGAATTTACAAATGAAGGTGAAGTAGTTCAATTTGGAGATTTGTGTTAAATCAATGCATCGAATTCTTTCTGAACGAACGAATTTTTATATTTAGACATTACAGCTTAAAATTTGCTGCTGAAAAAAATTGAAGATTTTTTTCAGTTTTTAATACTACAAGTGCAGAAGTATCGTCGGCAAAAATCAGCCCATTTGAATGAATTTATTGTGATAAAGCGTATAAATAGCAATGGGACACCATACTTCATCTGATAATCGTTAGCTTCAACTAACTACGAATAGCGTGTTAATAAAAGATTTGTACGAAATCACACGAGTAAAACTAAACGTATTCCGGATTTGAACCGTATCATATCGAAGGGCGTGTGGGCGAAACTTGACGTTTCGCCCACAATCAGGAGCGCTTCTTCAAGAGAAGGGAAAGCAGTTGATTTTCGTCTTTGGCATGGTTCACATGTCGAGTTATCATGATCAATTGCTTCCAGCTCAATTACTTTCGCCTCTAGTATGGTTTACAGTAATTGTTGCCTAGCATCTTTCCTTCTCCTGAAGAAGCCCCACATGAGTGTGGACGAAACGTCGAATTTTCGTTTTAACCACAACACGGTTCGAACGCGATACACGCTCTGTTTTCATTTACAGTGTACGTATATGTGGCCTTCGCGCCTTAAGAGTAACATTCCAGTCAAGCATAAAACCTAAATCATTAACTTCTGATGATCTCTTTTTTTGTTTAAAATTAGCGCCATTAATGGAATAAAAATGTACAATACGCGCTTCTCCTTAAGCCTAAGGAAATCACACCATTTAATCATCATTTCTAAGTTCGCTTGAACTTGGATGAAACTTCAGAGTAAAGTGTAAAGTAATCTTCGTGTCTAAGAACATAGAAGTCGCACGAACATTTGAACCCCGAGGCATACCTGAAGAAAACGAAAAGTCGGAGGATGTAGCGTGAAAATAACTTTATGTTCAGAGATCCGCAGAAGATAATATCGTTTCGCCTTATTTAGGATCAGAAAACATTCGTACTGATACTACCTAATACCCGAACACGAAGAATCTTCTTACGATAATCTTATGACATCTTTGCTGATACGCTGATTCATGTTATATATTTGAAATTTTTCGCATTTGCGTGTATTTGCAATTTTCGGTTAGCTAGATGAACGTATCCCTTTTCCTCGCGACTTGTAAATAAATTCCAAGACGTACGTAGCGTAAAATATGTCAAATATTCGTTAAAAAAAGATTCTTAATTTAACCGCTTATCGATACTATTTACACAAAACGGTGTCATCGACGTGTGCGTGATACATACATATACAGTAAGTGTTATACCCGTTCGAGTCACCAAATTCACCGACGATAAGCCGATCGTTGCGCCCGTGTGACGTTTTTCTTTCTTTTCTCTTTTCGTATAGCTTACGCGTCTTCGATCGGCGTGCAAGTTGTCATCCGGGGTTCGAGCGCTCGTGCCAAGCATGGTATACCGTATATACGCATATAGGACATCGTATATATATGTAGTAGTTGGTATGTAGTAGTAAGAGTAAGTAGTGAAGATGTTGAGTATTATTTGCTCAAAGCGTTCGACGCGGTACACCTGTTGAACGGTCGAGGATGGTCACGTCATCGGGGAGACCCGTTAGACAGGCGTGTATATGTATGTACATAGTATATGTACAACTGGAGCTTCATATCGTTTGATTTTTTTTTTTGGCGTGCTTTACATGTTTAGGCGAGGAAAATGGAACTTGTGCCGTACAATCATATCACAGACTTTCAATTAAGAATCGTTGAAAATGTTTCCGTCTCTTAATGGGTAATTAAGAGTTACTAAGGAAGCGATGTAGGCCATCCACTTTGATCAAATAGACGTGAGATAAGGCCACATGAATATATTTCTGGAGACTACCTAGTTAATGGCAGAATTATGTCCACTCCATTAACCTTTAATTGGGAGTGCATGAATTGAGCTGTCGTAGGTGTCCAATTCCGCTTTTCTGCGCTATATAGGCTTTTGGATCAATCTAGGCTTATGGCATGGGCATCTAAAGGATTTTACGGTTTTGTATATTATAACTCAAAAAGGACACGAATGATTACCAGTAGTATCCTTCTCCTTTACTGAATCAGAAATAGCTTAAGATATAGGAAATATATTAATTAAATTATTAGTTAAAATATTTGCCTTGAAACAAAAACCCAAGATGGTAGAGATACATCCTTTTGGAAAACATTTATTTTTTATATTTGAAAAAAAAATGTTTTTGAACTTTTAGTAGAATAATGTTAATTAGGTGATCAACAATGAGTCAAGTAAACACAAAGAACAAACGTTAAGTTACGATAACAGAGCGAATATTTTGACCAAAGAAATTCACAAGCTTTATACGCGGATGTTATTCGGATAAATATTTCCAGAAAGATCAGTAAGAAGGTGTCTAATATACTCGGTGTCTCGTTTCTTATCTATTGTAATGTTATAAGAAAAAAAAAAATAATAAGATTAACGAAGTTCATCTGTTGGTAGAAAGCCCGATCCTTAGAGAAAGAATTCCGTGTTAAGACAAATATCTTTGTGGTGAAAAATTAACAAAGTTAAGTGCGGTCAACAACAAACGTGGGGACGACAGATATAACTACTTATATCTGTCATTCTCTTTCTCGGAGGTTAATCTACAGCAGGTTCTAGAGCATACGTTAGTCGTACAAATGTTATAAATGTAAATTAAGTGTCTTTCTGTTGATTTCGTCTAAATCCTCAGTACGATTTAACGTAGGTGGTCAGATGTATTATCCGAGAACGCAGAATCCCGACAGCGGTTGCGCCCTCGCATCATGCTACATCAAAAGCGTTCGTTTCAGAATCTAATTCAATAATCAGATACAATAAATTGTTAAAATATCATCAGAGGTGACCATGGAACAAAATAATTGCTAACCTGAGCTAACAATGGTTAAAACAACGCCAATTTTTGTTTTTAATTTTATATTTAAGTATCGTTCAGGCATATCCTGTTGAGAATTTCCTTCAATTTTCCTAGTTACGATTCGCCATTTAAAGATAAAAATTTATTCAAAAGTACATTTGAAGAATATATGTTTATGTAAAGAAAGCGACAAAATTTAAGGTTAGTAGTTGTTTTATTTCGGGTATTTTCGTTCTAAGATTACCATCAAATAAAACTTTCATTTGTCGTAAAAATGTTTAGGGACATTCCCGGATTCAGGATCTCTATTCTTGGCAAATTTCTGTAAAAATTTCTAAAATGTCTGTTTCTTTTTTTGTCATCTTAATGCTAATAATTAGTTAATACTAATAATGATTTTTTAAAGAGTATCTGGTAATGCTTCTATCTTCTTCAAAACATGGCGTAGACCCTAAAGTGTTGTTAGAGGAAGAACCCAGCGAAAATGATGCTGACAAACGAACGAATATTTATAAATGTTTATAAATGCTTATAAAAAAATCTACGATACCTTCTCCATAAAAAAAAAAATAACACGAATCGACGTTAGCAGCAATACCAATGATCATTCTGTAGAATATGGTTGATATAAGAAATCCTTCGATGTATATGGTGGAAAGCTCCAAGAAATTCTCACCGCTCTAGGGTCTAAGGCGTTTGAAATAGTAACCACTAAGGAAACCGAAAAATGTCCTAAGAATTAGTAAGTTATCTTAATTATTTCGAAAATTAAGATGGGTCGCGTATAGCGAAGGTTGAAAGAGATTTATATGAATTAAACAAGGGCGTTCAAAACCGTAAATAATATATAAGGTGTTCCATTTAACGGACCTTTTATCGTTTATATGGACGAAACTGAACACCTTGTATATTTGGGGGTAATTTTATATTATGCAAAACTTGTCTTTATTTTATATTTTTTATTTGGAAACCTTCCTCTAAGCCGCTCAAGGATAAAATTATGAGCTAGGCGAATCATCCATTCTAAAGGTTATGATATTTTGGATATTGGAGTAGTAGTAACAATATCTTTTTTTGTCCAACGATTAGAACAACATATCGACTTTATGAAGTTACAAGTAAATTTATAGCTTTGATATTTCAGGAATCCTTTTTGGGCACGGCTAATAGGAATCACCTGATACATGTAAAGCTTAGTTTTTAATAAAAATGTGTCTACTCCCAAAAACATTTACATTACTCCTAACCAACTTAGTTTTAATATTGTAGTTGGAACTGATTGGGTTAGAGCGTTTGGTGTAAGAGACCACTAATCATTGAATTATTTCGAGATACTATTCAGAATACACAAGTCATTAATAAAGGCCGGCGTATTAACGATATTGGAGCTTATCGAGGAAATTATTGAGAAATATATTGAAAAATGGTCCAAGATAAGTATCCTGTAGTACCCCCAGATAAAACCTTTAACTGAATAGAGGAGTATCCATTGTATGTCAATACCTTCCAATTTGGCACAAAGTAAACTGTGTTTAATACAATCAGTGTAGATTACTTTAACTTGCTGCTCAAGTTTCATTTATGTAATGCTTTACAGATACTTGCTTTCTTTGCTACTAATGATTATGGAGAATGAAAAAAATATAAACAAAAGAGGATCAAATCATTTGCACCAATATATGGCCGAATCAAATATTCAACAGTCAAAGTATAGAACGGAAATATAGAGGAATAGATGCTACTTGACTTAATCAAGAATGATTTCCTTTTTCTTCCAAGGACCAATCAAATACCTCGTGTTAATTAACTTTATTGAAATGCAAAAAATAACGAACATAAGTGTTAAATCCGCGATTATACCACAACTAAACGTTCGCGCGCGTATAAAAAAAGCTTACATGCCCATCTAGTAGGTAGGAAGACAACGGAAAGTAGAAGAAAGAAAGGAAAGAACATCGGAGTAAAGAAGAAAAAAAAAACCGTCACGTCCATTCGTAGCACGTGTATCGAGTGTGCTTTGCGTTCTGTGCAGGAATGCGTTCGTACAGTCAGGTGAAAAATGCGCGCCCACGTCTCTCTGAATAAGTTTAGTAACTCGGCCACTACGATCTAGCGGTGTGCATGGCTTGGACGTCAGCGGCCACGGTTAAGCGGGTCTGGTCTACCGGCTACCGCGGAATACTACCGTTTCAGCGGTACGGACATTATCGGACGCGCCATGCCTTCGGCTTGCGTTGTTGTAGGCAGTATACGCAATGTCCAGTTAATAGATCCATCTTTGGGTCTCGCGTGAGAGGTGCTATACATAGCTGATCGGGCCGAAAGCTGTTTGGACGATATATTTTAAGTATTCTGGCATATTGAGCTTGTTTACTAGGTAATGACGAGACTTGATATAAGTAAAGGATTTCTTTACTTCAGTTGCCTAGATACTGGTCGTTGGAAATTTTGCATGAGTTCCATGAGATGTTTTGCTTCCAATCAGAAACGCAAGTACCAAATTTCATCTTTGTAAATTAAAAAAAAATAACGAGATTCTCAAGCTAGTGTCGCCTCTTTTACACCTTCAAGGGTTAAATTGCTAAAAATTATTGCGCGTTTACACGCAAAAGGAACGTACTGTCAAAATTTCGTGTTTTCAATAGTTTCATCTCTGTGGCTCTCCGACTCGTTAAGGTTGCTCATCTTGATTGGTCTCTGACTCATCAAGAGTCGGTGAATCACCGCTTAGTTAGTTTAGTTCGTTAGAGGTTACCCGTTTAAACTCAAATGAAATCTCGAAAGGAACGTCTTAAGGAAAATTTTAGGCAGATCGGCCGTGACGAGATGATGATGCATTAAACTAAGCAACTTTAGCAACATATACAAAGAAGTCAATTGAGGTATTTGCGTTTAAAGATTCGGAATATTAATGAATAGTAGGATTAGAGCTATTTACAATTCTCCACGCATCGAGTTGAGCATCGTAGGCATAAACTTTCGCTTTTTTTCGCGATAACAGTGAAGGGTGGCTTCGAAAAACATTTTAGCATCAAGATTCAAATATGAAAAAATGATAGATACACATTGTCGATGGTGTCATGTTATCGATTAAACACTGAAGACACCTCAATCACAATAATTTTCAAGTTTCCATGATATTTCAACGTCCACTTTTTACATATCGATGGATGCAATTCTTCGTGAGATAGCCTGCGTACATCCGTAGAAGAATGGAGAATTATCAGTAAATATTCTATTATTTCCGTCCGCGCATTTTATACTAATTCTCGTCGAACGTGGTCGTTTCCACTGCGATAAAATTCTTGCAATATCTCGTTTCTGCAATATTATACATACATCGCTCGTTGGTTATTATTCCACCAAACCCCGTGAAATTCAATCTAAACAATACGAAACGATACGAAAAAACCGCTCGTACTGCAACGCGCTGCAATAACGATTCCGCATAACTTAACGTGCTAATCAGCGGAGCCAGTCGAAAAGAAAAATCGTTGCACACGTTTACGTAAACGATCGTATCAAAATAATCACATCCTATGTGGATATGAGGTGTTGAATATATACGTAGGTATGTACGTACGTAATAAATATGAATGAATATTCGTCTTATGCGAATAAGCGTACGTAATCGGATATGTTGTTTTCGCTTTTTCCGCACTCGGCTTAAAAACATCACGGATAGGAATCAGGTGTTTTGTTGGGTAGATATTACTTACGCTATTCCGCGAATAAGGTTAAAGAAAAGCGAACGGAATTTTACGGTATATGGTTCTTATGTCATAAAACCTAAGAGGATGTAGGATGCGATTACTTATTTGTTGCACTTGTGAATGGTGTTAATTTTTTAGGCTGGCTACGTATTATTATAACGGTAAGGTTCAGCAACATCTTCAGCAAGCATGTTAAGAAAAATGTTTATTAACTCAACGTTCATATTCTTGTAGCATATTCTATGATTTTATAGAGATTTTGATAAACCGCACAAAACAAATAAACGAACAAAAAAGGTCTTCTACTTTGCGGTTGATATATTCCATACGCAAAGCAAAGCCTTGACAATCATCTGCAAGTGAAACACCCTGTTTTACTGGACTTTGAAGTTTTTGGCCTAAGCGGTAGGACCATTGTTGCTTCATCCAATACTTGAACTGTTGCTTATTAAAAAGTACAACCTGTTCTCCAACCTTTACGGATGGTATCAAAAGAATTTGATTGGTTTACTCTTACCGTGAAAGTAAATACTTCATGTTCTTCCTTCATTAACTACTAACAAATTATTAAAGCCGTAGCAGGTGAAATTTTATGTGTAGATTGAATTAATTTGTTAACATTAATGATGATACTTATATCGTCTGCAAGTGGAACACCCTGTTTTATTGGACTTTGAAGTTTTCGGCCTAAGCTGTAGGACCATTGTTGCTTCATCCAATATTTGAACTGTTGCTTATTAAAAAGTACAACCTGTTCTCCAACCTTTACGGATGCTATCAAAAGAATTTGATTGGTTTACTCTTACCGTGAAAGTAAATACTTCTTATTCTTCCTTCATTAACTACTAACAAATTATTAAAGCCGTAGCAGGTGAAATTTTATGTGTAGATTGAATTAATTTGTTAACATTAATGATGATACTTATATCGTCTGCAAGTGGAACACCCTGTTTTACTGGACTTTGAAGTTTTCGGCCTAAACTGTAGGACCATTGTTGCTTCATCCAATATTTGAACTGTTGCTTATTAAAAAGTACAACTTGTTCTCTTTCTAGAAGATGATTCTGTAGCGCTCCAATTTGTGCAAAAGAATCTCGTGATTTATAGAATAATTCTAAATTAAATCGAAAGTATGATTTTTAGTAACGTGAACGTTGAAGGTGTTTTACAAAAGTTTTAAGACAAACTCTCGCTACAAGCAACATTCTCTTTTAAATACGTGATTACTTTACGTGATTACGAAACACTACATTATCCGAAAAATCATCGTATTATACGTACATGAGTCACTCTCATTTCTCCAATATGCGTTAAAGATGGTCTCACATAATACGCAAAAAAAAAACAGTAAAACATTGCGTTGCATTTAATGTACGTCTGGCCTTGCGGCATATAGGAGCGTAATAATTTAAGCGCTGCATATTTGAGCGTTGTATATGTATATACATGTACGTTACACATAATACGAAAATATAGGAATTCCTTTTTTTATCGTATTCCATGTGCAGTATGTGACTTGAGTGGAATTATTTCTCCCAAGTGTATTGAATTTCCAGAAACTGTTTCTGTTTCTGCTGTTACTGCTGCTGCTGCTGCTGCCGCCGCCCGACGTTGATTACAACATGCTAGCGCGACAGAAGCCAGATCCACGTTCGTGTATATGAACGGAATATTGTTATTTACGTCGAGAATAATGTCGTGTATGTACGTATATTAACGTTGCCATATATCGACTTCGTTTCTTTGGAGTATGTAATTCCAAGTAAAGCGGAAAGAAATGCGTGATGTGATGTTCTACATAATTAGGATACTTTTTTACATATGTACGAGGATGGTGCGAGAAGTGTTTGGAGAACATTTCAAAGAGATTCATCGACTGCTGCTGTGTTGGAAACGAGCAACTTTATTCACTTGTTCAAAGATAAGTTGCAGTTTATCTTGATGGCTGCCATCAGACACCGCCCTAATGAATTTAAGCGCTCGAATAGGCCGAAGATTCATCTTTGATGAGAGCAGTATTGAGGTGTATGATCAATAAAGTTCACGATATCGTATTACCAGACCGTCGGGTCAAGATTTAGGGAGATGCAATGTTTGGAAATGTTTAAGCGCAATACAAGCGAGTTTCTGCTGCGTTATGCGACATATTCAATTAATAAAAGATATGCAAAACGAATATCGGTAATACACCGCTAGACGTAGTCACTAAAAGGATTAGAAATAATGATTGTACAAAATGGCATTGATAACGAGAAACGGACAGCAACTTAGCGGAAACATTAGTACGACTAGTAAAAGCTTGAGGATCATTCAAGATAGAACAAAATATCTTGTAAGTTTAAGAACTCCATCCAATAGACCCGAGTTGAAGACGATTATGAGTTCTAGCGAGTGATTCTTTTAAGTATTTGGGCGTAATTGCAAATGGGAAGAATGATAGAAGAACAATTTTTAAAAGACAACAATCTCAACATAAAAACTAAAATTGAAGTAAACGAAGCTGCGATAAGACCATCGTAATCGCATACGCAGCAGAAACGAAGTGTTTTACGAAAGAAGACGAAGGAAGGTTGAAAGTGCTGGAAAGAAAGACACCGAGAAGAATTTGGGACTCAGAAAAATTCAAAATAATAAACCGATTCGATTTTGAACTAAAAAGAAGGAGATATCCATGTAATTAAGAAAAAGGTCTCTACTATCACGATAAGTCGCTGGACCACGAATCGACAGTTGCGACAAAAAAAAAAACTGCTCCAATTACGCTACAAATTGACGCCCTATTCACCATATTCGCCAGAATTGGGCGCCAGTGTTTTCTTAATTTTTTCAAATTTGAAGAAAATCTTGCCAAAAAGTAGTTCACATCAAATGAGAAGATCATCGTCGAAATACGGGCCTATTTTGCAAAGTTTGACCAATCCTCTTTCTTATATGACTTAAAAAAGTTGGAACAGCGCTAACCCAAGGAGGTTATATCAAGAAATACATTTAGTAAATGCAAGATAATTATTCTTTAATACATGTCGTCCTTATATATACCTTAAATAATAATGTTCATTTATTAACCTGATGGAAATCATCCAAATAGTAGAATGTGATAAATTGTAAATGGCAAATTTAAAAAACATGGTCAGTTAGTTTATTAACATGTCCGTAACTATGTGTCTATCGTGATATTTCCAGCAAAAAATAATGACAAAAACCAGTTGAGTGTAGGCTTTCACGACCGTGATCCGTAGTAGCAATGTCTTTCGGGTGTTGTCGCGTATTTAATGTTTGACTCGACGTTTCGCTGATCATGTTGTCGGCTTCTTCAGAAAATTTCTAAAGACTAAGGTCTTTAGCACGATCGGCGAAACGTCAAGTCAAACATCGAATACGCGACAACACCCGAAAGACAACAAAAACCAAGCTTTTACATTATTCTACTGTTATTTTTGTCTTTCCATTTTTTTTTATGAAAATCTGATAGATAGAATCTGGGAGATTTAACAAAAAAACAAGCTCTCAAAAGTTAAAATATCCTGGAATCTTGGCAGGTTGATAGAATCGTAGTATTATCCGCTCTTATTTTATTTAAGCCAATGAAAATCTAGTGCCTTATCAAGGAATTTGCGTCTCTATTTCTGAGATGATGTTAATGTTAGACGAAAAAGAACTTGTTTGGCTAACGTTTTACGATATCTTCCGTCTCTTTTAAAGTTCTGACAATACGATTGAAACGATCGTTGTCTTTTCGTGCAATCGAACATTATATCATAATAGGCACGTACAGCCGATTCAAGACAGCATTTTAGCGCGTAACACGACCAACCCAACCCATTGATTTAGTTGTTATTCGAGAGGCATAGCTTCGCCGGATGACTAATAGTGTTACAAAGGAATGTCCTAATTTTCAAATTATTTCATACACGTTTCACAAACCCACTATTCCGCGCTTGTGTGTGTCACACACGCGTTTTGAGCGAATTAAACCGTAAAATACGTGAATTCATTAGTAGGGAAATAATTTCATTCATGTTGATAATATCAATCAAGAATTGGTCCTCTTCGATCTTGGGGACATATTCAAATACATGTTATATACATAGCAACGTACGTTTATAATTATATTAATTATATTAACGCAGAATTTTAGCCAATAAACGTAGAAACTTGTGGAACAACAATTGGTAATGTTCAAAGAAAGAATTATTTATTATTTTAAAGCGTACCTACGTAATATGTAGGCTTCTTTTAAAAGAGAACCCGTTTGGAAATTGTCACCTGTCATTGAAGGTGTGACTTACATTGTATGCCCACGGTTGTAAATATCTACGTAGTTACAGAAAGCGTACGACCACGTGAACTTGCCCCGGTACTAAACGCTGCGAACGATCTTAAATATGCGGCGAGGTATCGGAATATAGGAATTGTGCTGTATGGACAGCCGTTTATAGGTGGGCTAGTAGATTTAATAGCCGCGCAATTTATCATGCAGAGAAATAGGCTCTTGGAATTTGCTCGCCCAAACCTTAACCGACTAAATCTATTAATTTCCTTTACTCATGTCTCTAGTATGCATCAGAATAAATGATCTCCAACATAACAAAGCCACAATATCGGATCCCCTTAACTTTTCTAAAACGCCCGGTTTCCAAGTGCCCGGCCGAATCGTGTCGAAAGCCGATCCACCACGGTCGTAAAATTCGGCCAAAAACGCTCTCCCGAGACCGGCATGGGCGCACGTACCGAAGAAAGGGTTTTATCGCGAGACGAAGTCGCTCACGTTCCGGGAATCCCCACAATAATAATCCCGAAACGCCACGGAACGTCGGCGAACTTGTTGCGCGTCTCCTTCGATTTTTCGACGAGAGGATCCCGCACTAACCTCAGCGCCGCAGTAGCGGAGGAAAGCGCGAGCCGAATCGGTAACGGATGTGGTGCAGCAACGATATTAATCGAGCGTAGTATAGTGGTTTCTAAATTTAGAGCGGAGGTGGCTATTTTCTGACTCCGATTCCCGTCATATTCTAAGTAGGATATCCACAGATACAACTGCATAATGCGACACGTTTGAGAGCGGATATTTTTAGCGCGGTCGTGGCGGAGGATTTCCGAAAAAGCGGAAGTTGCACTCGTCGTAATCGGCGAAGCTTTAGGATCGATTCGCCGTTAGATGAATTGTCTGTTCCTACAGAAGCGACATGCAATAAATCAATGACACAAAGAATTTTTTCTTCTCCTTTCCAGTACCTTTAAGCCCTAAACGCAGAAGATATTGGACTTCTTCGAGATTGTAAATCTGCTCGTGCATTAAGTAGACTTTAAAATTGACTCGCACATCTGAAGTAACGTGACAATCACGAGCAATCCATCCAATGCGGTAAGTATAAAAGTGTTATTTGTACATCTTTCAATTCCCTGCTGAATAGGCATCTATAGAACTAGTAGCAGAGGAAACATACAAGATGAGATGAACAATAGATTAGATAGAACGGGAATACTGTTCTATACTTTAAGCTAGAGGTCCTTAGATTGACAAAATAGGCTCGATTGAATTGATAGAAAATATCTTAGAAAGAAAAGCATGGAACCATGGAAACAATCGAGGAAGAAACGCAAGAACGAGCGTCTGTCATAGAAGCCAGAGAACCTACTTACTTTGTTGAATTCCCTTTATTACAGCTTACCACGAACAACGTCACACTCGTAAATTATACATACGCCTATTTCTACGCGGAACGGATCCTACATATACATGAAACTACAGATTAGGTAGGTTACTTAAATGGTCTGCGCATCAATCTCGTAGCAAATAAGTTTAGCAATATATTCCATGCTGATGTACGGAGATAGGATGAACGCTATATTGATATACCATAACGCATATACCTAATATAAATGTTTAGATTTCAGCTACGCGGGCAACTTATACCACTCTACGGACCGCAGATACGCTTCAGGAAGATATCTTGAGAAATTCATTTAGAATATGGATAAATTCATAAATAGAGATATACCTAGTACCTTAATATTTAAGTACATATCGTTAAAGGTATATATCGCGTATCCTAGGCCGCTGTCCATCAACAACAGTAAACACTTGAGTAACGTAATAAGTAGATGTTGAACCAATTAACTGAATTGGTTGGTTCAGGGTCGGTTGAAGTCCAACTGCCAAGCGAACTATCGACCAAACATCGGTCGGCAGACGATAGTGAACCATTTTTCAGAGAATGTTTGCTAAAGGTCGGTGTCCGCCAAAGTACATAGTTCCCGCAAAGATCAGGTAACGTTGCCTGCCGACATCGCAGCCATCGAACCAAGCTCTCAGTGATCGGGAGCCAATGTTGCGCCAACCAATCTACACTGCCAGAACTTAGAGATGCCTTCCTAATACTTCAAGTTCTGCATGTAGGAAATTACATATTTCAACGGCTTGCGTTGCTTGCTGAAGACCGTGTGGTCTGCGAAGGGAGGAAAATAACTACAAATTGTCACTGTAACTGCGCGTGTCATATGTGCGCATAAGCCTCGTCCACGGAATAGTTTTCCAGAGCAAATACTGCGCAATCTAACATATATATGGATAGAGGAGTAAGTTTATAAATACTTCTCTGCACGAATCCATGGAGAGGAGGCCAAATATGCAGCGCTCAGATAACTTTTAAAGATACGCGTCGAATCGGCGGATGCATCCCAGAAAACAATACTATGTAGATGTACATATGTATAGTAGGCATTTATTGCGGCTTCGATATCTCCCTTAGATCGTAGCAAAACGTTTACGGATCGCGGGTAAGTAATATGAGCTTCCCAAGAAATCTGTGTGATAAGAACCTTACTGTTACGTATGATAGATTCTATTACATGTGTTTTCATTACATTGAGCCGGATAAAGGGTTACTTGAAACTTTATAATATTGAGAAGGTCCTTAATGTACATCGAGAACAATGCTGGTCCAAGTATGGAGTCCTGCAGGAGACCTCTCTCTACCACGCGCCCTTGATTCTTTGGATTGTATTAATCAAAGATGACTGAATTAATTTTATTTTACTATTAAGAAAATTTCCGTTGTATACTTTTGACTATACTTCATATTAAGCCAAGGTGTATTGGTAAAAACTCCGCGGGTTTCTTTCAATTAATAGCTCTGTAAGCAATAAGCTATTAAACAAGCAGGGTATGATATACCATTGTGTACATACTTAGTTGCTGTATAATAATTTGATTTTATAAACGAGTATTTAGAAAATACTTTAGAAAGTATTTAGAAATAAAGCACCATTTATATGGCTAGAGGATCGCTAAGGGTGAGCTTATACGATTAGTATTAGACTTAATGATTTTATTTGACTCATTTAACCTTAGAAATGCCTGTAAATAGCTGCAACAGGATCCTAATTTATTAATTAAGGTCCGTTATGTAAGAATTGATTAAAGCAGAACTCCCCCATTTAATTTCAATGAAAAAAATATGCGAGAGAAGCTATCGAATATACATAAATAACAAAACCGTGTGAAATCTCATAATTTCTCCCTAAAAATTTTATCATTTCTTTCGTCAAGCTGTAAAAGAACCATATATTTTTAGAATTCTTTCACAATCTTTTTGCCCTTAAAAAAAGAAAAGACCAATCAACTCCGATTCCCACAACGTTCCACCGGACACACGATCCTCCGAACGCAAACAATTCAAATATTTTGACAGGTCCGACAATGATCCCGAGACCAACCGTGGCCGGGATCATTGTCACCTTAAGTGGTCACATGCTGTCCGGTCCACCGCTTACCATTGTTCGAAGGGGGAGCGGGGGATATTTGTACGCGTCTATTAGCGACCTCAGGAGCAGGCCGTCTAACGCCTAGCGAGATCGCTAGTCGAAAGTCACGGCTACCTGCCGTGTTGGTGAATCCCGGTAGTAACGGTGGTGATATATTGTCATTATTAGGAGGGTAATTCGCCAAAAAACCACCCCTAAACGGGGCGCTAAAGATCTAAAGATGACGAAGAGGTGATGACTCGTATTATGCGCACCTTTTTCACACTTATACTTTCTCTGTGTGTCGAGTGAAAGGACCTTCGCCTATTGAGAAGTTATTTCGGACGGAGGGGCACCTAATTTAAATAGAATTAGGCTATTGAGAGTTTTTTGAATTCTCGAATTATCGAAGACGTAAAAAGTGAATCCCGTTACAGTTTTTTTTTTCTTTTTTTTTAATATTGCTGGTTTTTTTTTTTTTTACTTTTCCCGATAAAAAGAAATTATACCAATTCTTCTGAATGACCTTAAAGGAACCACTTGAACTTATCCTAATATATGTAGTTCGATTTTCTCTTGTTGGCAGATAAAAAAATATTGTAGATTACCTTCTAGCTTTTCTCAAATTTTACGCTCGTGTGAACTAAATCGAAAAAAGTCTTGAAAGTTCTTGAAAGTTCAAGAGGATCTCACACGGGAATCTTTCAATTAGCCAAGAAAAAAAAATCCGTTGAAAATATTACATTCTAAACATATGCGCGTTTGATTTATTGATGCAGCACGAATTGTAAAGGTGATTTTGGTGAGATTGAAAAAGATGGTGATGACGGGCCCGCACAATACAAAATTGCAAAATATATCAACTGGCAAACGTCTAGTCTTCATGGCTCCTACCTGCGCTTCGAATAGCTTATACACTCCGCCAAAAAATTATCGCATGAACTAAAAAAGGGCATTTATAAACCAAGATATTTTTATACGTTCACAAAAAGTTTGCCTCGTGTATGTGAACTATAAAAACACTAACAAAATCATGGAACATGGCTTTTTTACTTTTTTTTGTTTCTAAAAGAACACATTTAGAAAAATGCATATGCGTAAGGTTTGCTCAGTTGTTTATTGAAAGTCTTCCTATACGGACAAATTTTAAAGTGCGAAGTCAGAGTTCTGTACCAACGCTTTCAAAACTAAAATGAGCAATTTAACTTCAGAACAAGTGGCTGCTATAGTTGCTTTAATCGAAGATGGACGATCTCAAGCATACGTTGCTAATTTGATGAACATCAATCAGTCAAGTGTTTCTAGAGCCGTAGCCAGATATAGGGAAATAGGCAATTGCAGTAGAAGACCTGTACCAGGTCGTCCAAGATGTTCTAGTCGCCAAGATGACCGCTATTTACTACCACAAGCATTACGTCGAAGACATGTAACTGCGAGACAATTGCAGAACGACTTGGCTAGAGTCAGAAATACTCGTGTGAGTACTCAAACTATTCGGAATATGTTACGACAGAGTGGATTAAGAGCTAGAGTAGCTGTAACAACCCCTCGTCTCACTAGGAACCACCGAGTGGCTCGCTTAAGGTTTGCCAAAGAACATGTAAATTGGAACATTAATGACTGGGCCAATATACTCTTCACAGATGAATCAGGATTTGGTCTTTACACCTCAGATAGGCGTATCTCAGTGTACAGACGAGACGATGAGCGCTATTCGCAGTGTAATATCAGACCTGGACCTAATTTCGCTGGTGGCTCTATTATGGTTTGGGAAGGCATCTGTTTAACAGGTCGTACAGAGTTAGTACCAGTAGACAGAGGTACACTGACTGCCCACAGGTATATAACGGACATTTTAGAAGAACATGTAGTACCATATGCGCCAATTATAGGAAACGAATTCATGTTAATGCACGATAATGCACGACCGCATGTTGCAATAATCGTCCAGGAATACCTTAACGATGTTGGTATTCCAGTTTTAGATTGGCCTGCGGTAAGTCCGGACATGAACCCAAAATGTTGCCCCAGCGGACCTGCATGGACTAGAAAATGCTCTCCGTGACGAGCGGGAGAATTTGGATCAGGCTTATATACGGAGGTTAATCGAATCCCTGCCGAACCGTATGCGAGCGGTCATAAGAGCCAGAGGTGGCAATACTCAGTATTAAAAGCTACCGTTATGACATTTTTCTTTCGAAAATTATAATTTCTTGTTTTAATAAAAATCTCAAGTATGAGTTCTTGTTTTTATTTGGCCTGTATTTTATTTAAACAATCATAGAAATTATATCTTAGAGCGCATTAAAGTATATTTACAACTTTATGCTACAAACAAAGATTATGCGATACTTTTATGATTCAAAACTAAATTATGCGATACTTTTTTGGCGGAGTGTATTTGTTAATTGTAATGTTCGGTACCAAACAGTACAAAACTAGCATTTTTCCGCCGATTTCGGGACTTCAATCACATGTATTTCATTAAAAAAGATCGTTACAAAAAGTTCCGGTACAAAACTAGCAAAAAAAAAGAAAATGGAATTTTGATATGCAGGACCTGGTATACAATTGGTCCTTCTGCCTCAAGTAGTTTATATTATCTAAACGGAAATACTGCAATTCTTTACTTTGACATAGAATAAGTTAGAAAAGGCCTTTATGCTGAGCTGATACGTCGCTGGCCTTCCATCGGAAATCGTTAATAACGTCTAAACAGGATAGGACAAAACTTTTTATTTTTGGTACAAACCGGCACACTTGAAGAATTAGGAAAGCAATTGAAAAAACAACTTTGGCATACTTTTGGCCCAGCAATTCAGGTTCATGTTATATGTAACATGTCCAGCGTTTACGTGGACGGAAGACAAGTCTTTTACTTGTCAATTAACTATAATTATTAAATTTAGTAGATTTCGTAATAGATACTACGGTACATTCTACCACACACATCTAAACGCAAATATTTATACATGAGTAATGCTAGAATGGGTCGACGTTATTAAGTTATTACGCAACAATAATCGATGCATTAAAGTAATGCCAAACGAATAACTTTTTCCGAGTGCACACATGCAATTACGAACGGCTCTTCTAAACACGGCACCTATCGAATAATCCAACCGCTCGAGATGCTAACGCAAGAAACCGACCGAGTCGTCGCCTTTTGAGGGACTCGCCAGCCCATAGCGCATGCAACTATGGCCGAGACCGACTGCAATAAAATCCGGATGATTTACTATACTTTTGACGTTTATAGTTGAGCTTAAAACGGTTTTATTTGCCTGCGCTTTTTCAAAAGCGAAACGTTTCTAACCATGCGAAAAAATTAAATGAAATTTACCATGTTAGGATATGGCGCACGGCTATATTCTGCTTCGCAACGTCGGAGCTCGCGCTCCGGCGTTGTACCTTATGCCCACTACCTACCACCTGGGCGTTTATTTTTTGGCGAGTTTTGCCGCTTTTTACTTGTTTTACAATGCATAGTCTACGTTATGTTTCGTTTAATCGTTCGGGAGAAGCTGGAAAGCTATGGACGGGTGCTCTGATAACACCTATGGAACTGAGCAAAATTGATGGTTCCCCTTACACGTTTACATACTTATAAGACCACGAGGAACTAGAAGAACTATTCGTTTCTTTTAAATGGGAAACTTCAGCGGATATTCATTTTTGACTAAGTTGGTTTAAATTGATCTATAAACGTACAAAGTTACTGGAGACGCGTAAATACAACATACCTTGGCACACTATTCTTATACGTACTTTGTATTAATAAATACTTAAATACAACACGCTTTCGTTTACTAAGAAAACAAAGCGGTATTGTTCCCGGCCCACGTCGATTACATTAACAAAAACCGAACGTTTCTTCCATACGTTTCGATACCGAACCGACGGATTTTGCATAACTTGCTTTTGTCGCCTTCTACACATATCAAGAGATAAACACTACGCGGATGAAGTATGTGGCAATTATAAAACGTACGGTTTTCGCCCGGTTTATCTCGACGTTAATATCTTAAACGTTTCAAGACAAATTAGAATAATTATCCGTTTGTTGGGTGTTCTTGCTGATCGTGGCGAATTCAACCGCGGCAATTCTGTACTTATTACGGATGTATGAACGCACGATTGAAACGACAATGATAAGCTGATTCTACAAATAGCGTTCGTTAAATCGGATCACTCCAATGCGTAGCGAAATCTTAGCTCTCGGATTATTTTGGCTGCAATCAGGTCTGCGAAATCTATGAGATAGAAGAGTTGGTCCGGTTATCTCACATACAGTGAGATAAATTATGATAATTAAATAAATGTACTTTATTAGCGCCAGTTATGTTTTTGAAAAACATTAGACCAAGAAATTGTTATTTATTGAGTTTCAACGGTCAAAATTTATGGACGATGACGAACGATAGTCCGTTATTGTGCAAGCGTTACCTACGCACAGTCGCTATGGATTATCTGTATTACAAAAGGTAAAAAACTTAAATAGTGCTGCTTTTCGAAGCTGATATATTTTAAATTCGCATCGGGCTTAAGCCGTACCTTTAATTGGGACTCATTCCGAATAACTGTTAAAGAAAAAGTAGATTTCCTTCGTGTTTTAGCCTTTCTCCTAAAATCACCCTCTAAAGAGCTGTAACAGAGGGTGAAAGATATCGCGACAGCTCCGTCTATTCTTCAAGTTAGAAACATGGACATTGTTAGTGATGGTGGAATTTTTACACGTCATTCTGCTCGATGAATAAATCAGGTCTTCTCTCTTTATAAAATCAACCAGTAACCAACATTCTACTTTTCTTTAATATAATTTCCAGAATCCACCACAACGATAATCGAAGAGAGAAGAAAGTGCAACGGAAAATTATATTTTAAAGTAACTAAATAACGTATTAAATTAAAAAGTAATAATGGAGAATCAAAGTATTTGTTTATATCAGTCACTTTTTTCATATTCTTCTGAAAAGTTCTGAAGATGGAAAAAGAATGGTTCTTATTATAAAAAAAAATTAAAAATCTAGATGCCTACCTTCCGTATATTTGTAATAACATAGCAAAAACGCGATAACATCATTTACGATATGTAATATTGCTTAATATTTTTAATAATAAAAATTTTCCCCTATTAAGTACGAAGCTTCCCTAATTCTCATACCTTCCAACGCCCGCTCTTCGTTTTACATCGAAACTTTGACTGTACGTACTGCGTCTAGATAAAACTTAAATAACCGGTTGCGTTGGCCTCAATTCTTTGTTTTTGGGTGATGTTGATGTACCAACGCCATACCATACATCACACGGAAAGATAGTCGTCCACATTGTAAACGTATACGATTAAAGCTCGCGAGACAGGCGTAGTGCCCGCTATATTACCTACATACTTGCTACCGCTACGACAAGGCTGATTGATGCTGGCTCTGTGTAGTAATGGACGTCGCTTACCTTTCTCGACCGACTACTGGTATTAGAATCAATTAATATCGGGTTACACCCGGCCTAGAGCTTCGTGCGCATCGGCGAGACGTGCCGGAGAGGAAGAGCAAAGAAGCAAAAGCTTAATCTAAAGTAGTAGCCCGTCGTACATGTATAATGTATATGTAGACGTTTGGTGGCAGTGTACCAGATAGCGTGCGGTAATTTGTATTGAGAAAGAGAACGACGATTTGTTTCGATGTTCCTAAAAGGATTGGAGATGAGATTTGTGACATTTTTTTAACGATGAATGCTTCAGATTTTCTTAGATTCATCCATTTGCCTTTTTGTAGTAATTTCAGACGAAGGGATCGTTTCGAGATTATTACTTCCATGTTTATTATTTAATACGCCGCATAGTGGCCGAAAAAATAATTTAATTTAGTCAAAATCCTAAAACAGGAAGAGAATACATTACATGGTTCATGAGTTACCGCGATCTACCTCCCGCTCTCTTTGGCGTGGTTTACACGTTGAGCTATTGCTCTAACTGTTGCCCACCGCCTTGCCCTATCATGAAGAAGCCTCATAGTCGAGTTTTCGTTTGACCACAGGCATGGTCCGAACCCGGAACGCGTTTAATTTTAATTGACCGGCCGTGAAAGGCTACGTTAATAATCCTAGATATTATGAAATTTTTTTGGTTTTCTTTGGTAATACAAGTATGTTGCTGTATTCACCATCCATATTTGAAATGCAGCGATGCGACATGCAGGAGCCCAAAGGAAGCTTCGTGAAATTGAGAGCGAAACGTCGGGATTCTCATGCAATTACGACATGGTTTCAACTCGGAAACTCAATTTTTTTTTAAAGAAAGCAACGGCCGCGGAAGTCTACAACAACACGTATTTGCAATAGTTGCATGTCTTCAAAATTGCAGTTCCTCGTGAGACGTCCTGTATGTTTATTATTGCACGAATATGGGTCGTGGACTTTTCGATTTTTTTCAATTTCCAATGAAATATCCCACAACATACTCGACTTAACGAAACGGCGTGCTTTATAGCGAATAATATCCCTCCGTCCACGTACATACGTATATCCATATCCTACATACGTACGGCACGCATGGATCTGTACACCTTTTATATTTTACGAGCCCAGTCAGATATTATCATATCTTAATAACATCCGACGGTCGTCGCTGCCATCGGTCAGCGTTTACAGTGCAATAAATATTAATATAGTATTAATTTTTATTACCGCACGGGGAACTAAGCAAAAGTAAGAAGCCCTCGCAATATGCAGAGACCTCTACCGTTTGCCCTACAAACCTACGCTGGTTTCCGACATCACTCGCTTTTTCTCCGCTCCACGTTTTTGCCATAAACCGCGAGAATGGAAGGTAGGCATAAGAAAATAAAGAACGGAGAAGTCTAAAGGAGGAATGCGGCGTTAGCTAGAGCCGACCAGCGTATAGGCTTGTTCTTCCACCCATAAAACTGGTGCAAAAAAAGATTTTACGTTCGATTTTATGCGCTTATGAATATTTGAAATGGGATTTTATTGTTAGAGCGGATAGGTTTTTGTAAGGATAAACTTGCGAAGGAAGAATGAATATGCGATGATGTTAAGAAACATAAGAGGTGAATAAGACATGCAAGTCTACTAAAAGATATCGGTAACAGTAATGTAAGATATACGAAATTCCTCTATTATTAAAATTAGGCGGACAAGCCAGGAAAATCCAATTTACTCGCTTTCCAGCTTGTTGTCCGCCAAATCTAAGCAATTATTAGTCCCCTTTTTTGCCTGTTTTTTGCCTACTTTTGTCCCGGGACTCATTCCCAGTACAAGATCTATTGACTGAGCTCCCATGTCTTCATTGCTTCTTTTGTTCGTTTTGCAGATCAGAAAGTGAGCTGGGAAAGGCACATTCGCTGCTTCTTCTAGTTTATCTTCCTTTTAATTTCATTCGATCCCTTGTTGATTTGGAACCCACCACAAAGTAGCATGGTTATTACCTTAAATTGCTTGGTTATCACTGGATATATTTATAACTGCGTCTCGCATCTTCTTTCTGAAATATGTTGGTGTGGAATCCTGCAGGTATTTTTGCTAATGCCTGTACCTGTTCCAACATCCTCTATTCTTGAGCCATTCTTATGCTATCCCAGGGTAGCATTCTTCTTTGAGGCATACCATACTCGGTGCAGCCTTCAACGATTCTTGTTGCCTTGCCTTTTGTAATGTGCTTCAGATAAATGTTGTGAAGATGTGAAGCAGCGTTAATCCCTTTAGGACTTCCAGCGCTGCTGTGGCACAGGACATGAAGTCTTTGAATTTATTAAAACTACTGTTGCTAAGTCTTCCGGGCTGCTTTTGGCCACCAAACCAAGGAGGCCTAAGTGATTACGGGTTTGATTATTGCTGTATATGACCCGAAGATCATTTGAGTCAGTTTTTATCAAACAGTCTGAGGCATACTGGTCGGATAATCAAAGATTGTCAGTTCAATTTCTTTGACAAGACTTCTTTTCCCATTTTTATCAATAAATTGAAGGAATCGTTTCCTTCGTTTGTGACTAACATTTTTTTTTCATACATACAGACCTTAAGAATAACTTGGCTTATTTTTCTATTGAATTGTATTGTATTGAACGAACTTTTTATAACATAATAATAATTTTCCTTATTTAATATAAAATAAATTCAACAATACGTTGCTCAAATTTTACCTCGCGTACCTTAGACGACCCCACTGTTCCAATGTAGACCACCGCATAACACGGGTGTGCGTTTCAAAAATAATCTTTAAAAATCACAAGCTCGACCAACAAAGGATATTCGCCCGTATACGACCGGTTATTGATTATGAAAGTCGACCGAGAAGGACCCTTTTTTGCGTGAAAAGAAGTTAAAGAAAACAGCGAAACCTTTAACACCTAAAAACTGAATAAAACGTAGAAAATATGGAGAGCGAACGGCTGTTCCGAACGTCCGATCCTTTCGGTCTAAATATATCCATTCTGCGAACCATGTCGGAGCGGATCTTTAACGAAGAATGTAAGGAGTATTGTGAAGTTATAAGAAAAGTATACGAAACACGTGGGATGAATGAATATACCGTTCGTCAATAGGTTTGAAGGTAAAAAAATATTTGACATGTGCTGAAATTTTCGGCGCATTATCTTTCTCCTTCTTTTTTTTTTGCGAGTGAAGAGAATTTAACGATTACTATCTAATATGTATTTGCTCAAGAAAGGTGGCAAACATTTACTGTATACAGAGAGAGATTCTTCTATCTTGTATATTATTGTGTAAGGATTATATATAGGGGCTCTTCGTTTCTAGATGTATTGAGAAAATACTTCTTCCGTTAAATATTTCCACTTCTTGCTCATTTACGTATTTACATAGGTTAAAAATGTAAGAAAATCGTGAAATAAGGCCTGTTCAAACAGCGTGAATAAGGCGATCATATAAATTTTGTAGTATGTTACACGAAAAAGTACAAATTTTGGTCCTTCGATCCGGGTACCAGCCACATTCTGCAATATATCTCAACCATACGTAAAATGTAAAAGAGCACGTCTAAAATCATCTATTTTCAGAACAAATAAATATTTAGGTTTACGCCTAGACAAACTCAAACCTCTCCTCGAACAATCGCTCGAAAAAATCGGAAGATCAGAAGATAGTGAACCTCAAGAGTAGGAACGTACCACGTTTAAATATTAGCTACTGAAACGATTGCAAAGGGAAACATTTGGACTGGAAATAAGGCCCAGCAACAACGATGCACGTCGACAAAATCTAAACGCAAACATTCGTTCTCCCGCAATCAAGCTTCCTTCTTTCTCTGGTAATTTTGAAGTTTTATCTTTCATCTATTTGGACGAATTTGCCTCTCCGATACTAAGAAATGTCATTATTTGTTGTTGTTGTCATCGTTGTAAATTCTTTACCTATTGTTGCCAAAAATTACGTTATAGCGTAGGAGACGCTTCATCATTCACCACCACACGAAGCGCTTCCCCATCAAACGAAAATTCTAGTTGAGCTATTCTCGAAATAAAAACGACGTAAAAGGGCGTCATTCTTTTAAGACCACGAAGTAAATCCTTTACAATTCTTTTTCTAAGACCGACTCTAAGCCACCTACGCCGCCGCAATAGAAGCAATCAATTTGTTCGCCGTTCTAATAGGTAGTACGCAACGTACCAGAAATTAATCAATTAATAAGCAACAAATTTCAACGCATCGAACAACAAGCACGGAAAGTAATGTCCAATATATCAACCCGTGATATCGTAACTCATTGCCTGCAATGCTATAAATTTCGTTCGATTTCGAAGGTTAAATGCACGAACGATTGGAGGAGTGGTGAAAATATTCTTGTGCTCACCCGATTTAAATGAGAATGTACGAAATTTTGTTTAGTGTAAAAGCATGTTAATTGAAAACGCAGCCACAATATAAAAAAAAGTTGTAAATATGGAGCACATGCTTTTAGATGTCGTAATGATCTTACTGAAACTGAATTGTAATTTTCCTGTAAATCGTGTAAAATTTCATATTTTCATTGTGGCATATTGTAAATTCACAGAGATACCTCCATAGCGTGCAAACATTTTCGAACGTCCTTTCTTGCAAGTGTTTCTTTTCTTTCGTTTTCGCAAGATCGCAAGTTGTTGTCGGCAGTAAAATGTGTAAGCTATAATATACCATATTCCATCATATACATACATACTTAACTTCACTTACTTACCATACAACCATAATCCAATAACAAGTGTAAATTAGCATACATTTTATTGGCAATAATCTACAGCTAATCACTGTAGAACAATCTTCGCGAGAATCTTATCTTTATGGGCAAAAGCTGACACCGGCTTCCACTTGATATATAACATGCTATAAACGTTTAACAGCGTATGGTAAATAAATAGAAGGAGCGAACGTTAACGCGTTGATATAGATGGTTAAGACGGTGCTTTTCCTAGCCTTTACCAAGGTAAAAGTAACTTACATTAGGCGTCGATCTTCTACGTTTCAACTTACGGGGATCGCGTGAAAGTTTCGTAGGAATTAAGGCAGCTTGCAACTTACTTGAACAAGTAAAATTCCTATTGATCCATCTATCGATCTTCCCCGTGACTTGAAGAATTCCCGGTATTTATAAGAGCTCCGCAAGTGATAAGCAGTGAATAAAGACGCACGCAGGTCGTATACTTCTGAATTTAGTGTCAATGTGTGCCGCCATTAGTTTTATTAATTGATTGATTAATTAATAGATCGGTGAAAATTCCCATTTAGAACATAAGTAAGTACAATGAAAAAATCTCAACTTATAAAAACAAGCAGCTATTCATAAGGGTTACCTTTCTGTAGATGAATGATCGTGACGCTTTCTTTCTTCCAAATTTTATCGTTATTATAGCAATACCAAAGCTCTCCGTGCCTCGCTATCGAACAACATTGCGGCACGCGTTAAATTGTTGAATCGAATAAGCAAGCAACATTTTTATATAATTGCAATTGCTTATTTATATTTATATTTACTTGATTTTTTCGGTATTTATTATGGCTAACAGCAAGAAAGTTATTCTACAGCAGAAGAATTTCAGCAAGCTCTTCTTGAATTAGAACACCACGAACTTCTGATTCTTAAAATGAAGCGGACGAAATTCCAGTCAAAGATGTAAATTGCTGATGTCTTACAAAAATCGAATGAGAACGTAAACAGAGAACAACTGAACATAAATGTTACGGAAACTTATCACAAAGTTACAAATCAGAAATTCATAAAGATATCACAAATACAAAAGAAAAGGGAAAAAGGTCTTGCGTTTGTATTCAATAAAAACAAGATATCGGTTTCGTATTGCCCGAGAGATAGCAAGTTAGTGCTGGCTTCACTATGATTATACAGAAAGCAATAAGTCTCAAACAATTCTGGATTATAACGCAAAGGTGGATGCGTACCATACAGGCATACATGCAAGAACTTTTGGGCTATCGCTTGCCAGAGCGTCATCGGCGAATAATGCGCTATATGTCGAAATCCGTTAATTTTTTTGAATGTGGAACAGCATATCGACATGATCCAAAATGCTTAAGCTATTCCCTTATCTTAACCTCCCTTTCACTTCTCAAACCATAAGTTGTAAACTTAACAATTTGGCATCGTATACATCGAATAAATTAATGCCGTACACATGGCGTTAAAATCCAGTCACTACTAAATGCGTATTTTCCATCCACTATAAAAGCAAGTAATTCTGCAATTTAATGCCGGAAGATCGCCGTCTTTATGCAGTCGTATATCAAGCATATCTGCGCATTTTTGCGGATTGCGCCGTTTTACACGATAATCTAACACTAACGTGTGACGTCGTCTGCGATTAAACTTATTTTTCTGGTTCGAACAGCTGTATTTCTCTTGAAATGTTTGTTTTAACAGCTAGACGGAAGAATTTTTCAACAGAAGTGCAATACTGAACGAGAATGGAATTATTATCGGATGTCGTCGTTCTCTGCAAGTTGACGAAAATTATTGTTGATTAAACATCTCATGTCTCTTCGGTCGGGCCTAGGTTGCTCAAATAGTTTCTTCGGCATACAGTCTGCTGTTAACAGGCCTATTGTTGCGACGGACTTGTAGGCTTGTGTACAATCGGAAATTGCTTAGCCTACCACACCAATCTTAAGATTTCTTATCTTTCCATTGTTTAACAGTTGACTGAGCTAGCGTATGCACTATTTTGTCAGCAGTTGACGAGCCTGCTCAGAATGACTTCACAATACCCTAATGGCCTTCGTATTTTCAGGCCAGCATCACCTTTGTTCAGTTTTCCAGCCTATTGAGCGTTCCCCCACAAATTTCGATTGCGCCTGTATAAAGTCTAATGCTTTTGCATCGCTTGATCGGTTGAGTAGATCACAATAATTAACTTTCTTCCTGTTTAATTCTCCGATACACCCCAGCATTGCTGCTATTTCGGCTTGAAATACTGCGACGCTTCAAATTAAGCTTGTTGATTTGGATATTCTTTGATCTACTTCCACAAATTCCGGCGTCGACTCCAATCTCTATCTTTGAGCCGTCTAGGACCAGATAGATTCGGCTTTATTATTTGATATCCCCGTTTTATAGGTCTTATCGAGGCTGTATTTGAGACCGATGGGATCGCAAACTTTCAGATTTAAATTGTGACTGAAGTCGTGGAAACACAAGCTGAATTTCATTGTACGTTATTCTCCCTGTAGATATAGTCATTTGTTTACGCGATTAATTACGTGCAAATACTGATCTACGTTTTTAATTCCGTGGAAAGCAGCAATCAAATGATTGAACGATTTTTGTTATCGTAATAAACTTATCAACATTCCGGTATTGCAAACTAAGTTAAAAACGTCTTATCTAAGTAATAAATCACACTACTTAATACGATAGATGGAATAGATCTGGTGAATGATTTGCCTACACTATACAAAATTGTAAATAACAAGATTGATATAAAGGATGTTGATATATTTCGTTTAACTTTGGAGCATTTCAAGCGATCCATTACGATGAATTATGAAAAATCTTGTAACGATGCGATGACGTACAGAGATATTATTCATAACTTTGTGCCATAGAAAAGTTTAAAATTTACAGCGTGATTTATGGAAGTTTTGGGCGAGTTCCAGAACAATTCTAAAAATAAATAATAAAATATGCATATCTAGATAGGGACTAATTTGTGGGAAGTGTTAATAATAGACGCATGATATGGCTGATCAAATGAAATATCAAAGAGAACAACGTATCTGGTAAGAGAAGGATGTTCAAATGTTTACCACGTAATGAAACGTATTAAGGCCCGTACTTTAGGGATTTGTACAATGGTGTACAAATAACAGGTTTCTCGTGAATACGAAAAAAGCTGTATGTAATATGTAACCATGTAGCAGGAACCAGTCAGCCTGGATCTTTCCGCTGTGGAAAAACTATATTAAGACGAGCTTAAAGATCTGAACTAAATAAAAATCAATAGTAACCCTTTCCTACGCTCAAAGTTTTATTCGAAAGATAGAGATTTCTATGATTTAAACGAGAAGGCCAGCTATTAAATAATAACCAGCCTCCAAGTGGACGGACTCCCATCGCTGGGAAAAATCCATGTTGAGAAATACGGCTTAATTTTCCTGTTGCTATATTATAGACTAGAAACTTTTCAGGCTAACCCCGTATACCGCCGTTAGTATTTCAAATAAAAATTTCCAGGCCGATACACGCATACTAAGATTTGCTGACTCTCTCTCGAGATTTAAACAAATAACAAAGAAAGGATCAGCGAATAAAATAAAGCATCTATAAAGCGGCCACAATCTCGAATAACCCTTTCATAACATACGCCGCATTGCATCTATGTAGAGCGGAATATATTCCGAACTCGGCGATCTACACGGCAGACTAAACAAATCGGTCACACCAGTAGCGATGAAGAGGAAAAACGCCACAAACTCCGCATTGCGCGACACCGATGCCGATGTCGGTTTCTCGTATTTATTTGATATTTTCATCATTGGCGGTTTTGTTTGCTCTACGTGCTCCGAACGTAGCGGCGTGTGGTCCCCGTCGTGTCCGTCCGTCCGTCGTGTACATTCGAGAAACGCATAAATACGTCGCGTTATTATTAAATATTAAAAGCTCCGCGCCTGGGAATGATTTCGTTCTACGAAAATATAATAATTCACCTTCGCATGAAGGCGTGTGTATTTATGTTGATGTTGATTTCAACGTATTACGGCCTCTATGCGATGCGTACGAAGTGGAAGCCTCGAAACTGGATTGTTTGTTGTGTTTCCGATACGACGATCTGGCTGGTTTAAGCTCCTTTTAGCTCCGTTTAGCCATGCGTGTGGCTTTGTAATTTGCAAGGGCTGAAGAGCCAGGGTATTGCACGAAATCGGCGGCACTAAGAACACTACGCGCTCTTTATTCAATTCCACGTACTTCTTCGCTTGCTCTTCCTGTTGTGGAGTTCCTGTGTTTGTTGATTTTGATCTAGGCTAGCCTGCGGAACACCTTTTCTTTGACTTCATTTGCCGAAGTCGAAGAAAAAAACAAAGAAAAATTGCTAAATCGTCTTGATGGTACATCGGAAAAATCTTTCTTGTAATCAGATAGCTTACCACTACATATTCGATCCCTACAAAATTTTCTTTAAGTAGAAAAGCGAGTAAAAAAGCTGTTACGAATTATAATGCTGCTATTCCAGCTGCTGGAAAGCTACGAGATATCGTTTCTATTTCTTCGTTTCTGTTAGTATTCATCATTAGGAAGTGTTGTATGTGATAAACACGGAAAGTCCTTTCTTTCTTTCTAACGAGATCAACAAAGGATTCAAATGGCTTGAAGAAGGCCAAGACTGATGATAGATGGGTGGCATTCGTTGACAGATTCGGTAAAATGTGATACCAAATTATTATTTATTATTATTAATATTATTGTTGGCACTCTAAGACGGTCACTGCCTCTACGATGAGTTTCTAAGCGTTCTTCTTACCAATTCATCCAAGTCCGTCTGAGAGTAGCGTGAGGTCGGCCCATGCGTCTGCCAATTTCCCGAAAACTTAAATCAGCCTCACGCATCCCGATAATTCGTCCTCTTTCAAAGGGCTTAAGATGGCGAAAATTTGCACGTCTTCGAACTCGTGGCATTTTTGAGGCACTAATTTTACTAATCCCATAACAACAATCACAAACAAACGGCGAACTACTCCGAAAAATTCTATTCAACAACACGCAATTTCAGGTCCTGACAGACAGATAACTTCTATTAGCAGCGACAGATGGCCGTCAAAATTTAATCCTTTGTTTGTCTCTAAGCACTAACTCATTCTACATAAGTTTCAAAGTTCTGCGTCTACTCCTTCCGCGTGGCTCATTTCTTTCGAAACGTAGAATAGATGAAATTTTCCTCACATCAAGTTGTATCTATTTTTTTTAACGAGTTTTTTGAGATTGGGACGCTCATTTTTCCATTTACGGCAGAGTCAACATGGATTATTCAATTTCTGCTATTGCAGTCTTTGTATTTGCGTTTGCTCAGCTTTCTTTGATGTAATTAGTGACATTGAAAAAAACTACAATCCATATGTAGTACTACGCAATAGAGAACCATAAAATCAACAAAAGAAAGCTCTTATTCACAAGGCTTTTGTTATCTTAAAAGTTTTTTAAAAAATTATTTTTTTTTACTTCTTTCGATTGTGCAAACAAAACTCATTGTGATGATTTATTCAAGTTTGTTGTGCTCCTGATTATGTTTTTCTGTTTGTTGTTTTTTTAAATTGCTTTTAAGGATGGTTCTCTTCACTTTTAATTGATGTAATTTGACAGGGATCTTGAAGTTCTTTCTAAACCAAAGATATTTTGATATTGTTAAAGATTGATATTAACATCGCTAAGAATCTTCCGATGATATCTCTCCCTTGCCAATTGTATCTAGTAAAGTGAATATTTGAATTAAGGTATCGATAAAATTTTCATTCCGCGAAGCTCGCCTTCACAGTAAATGAACGCGAAATATAGAAATCCTCTAGGCCACCTTCCATGGGAAACTTTCTACCTAGATCGTATATAACTGAAATCCTTTACGTTTTGACCTGCATCAACTCCGCGCAGTATAAAATTATACGCCCGTGATTTTTCGAAATCTATAGGGCGATACTTTTTTACCAAACGATATTACACCTTGATATCCAATATTTATAGGTCGTTCACATCGTACTATCCGCGTACACACAATAACCTCTCGAACATATGCATACACACTAATATGCGTACGTATATCTTTACCATTTATACAGAAATCCGAGACCGTTTTACGTTATTTCGTTTCACCCTTGCTCCACATACATGCGCTCCTAGAGAGAGAATGTCATTCAATACCCCGTACGTACGACAGGCTATCCTTTTCCGCGAGTCGTAGCATAAATACGAACGTTGTAGGATGGATAAGGACGGGATGAACCACGTGAGAACTGGAATCGGAGTTAATGCATCGAATGCCTCGGAAAGCGACCCGAACAAAAAAAAAAAACCCTCAATAAACACAATATCGAATTCAGATTTCAGAAAATTCATTTGCTAGAACGGGAAGAGACGGAGCACATTGAAACCAGTCTGTATGACTGCTTGCGTGGCAGTGAGTGGCTGGTCAAATGAAATAAACCATTTTACGATAGTCGCACAGGTATTAAATTACTGTTTTCGATGTACCGGGTGAATGGTAAATTTATTTTACGATTAATTAAATATATTCTTGAGGCTACAATGTTTACAGTTTTTAATACTCTGTGATTTTTTTGAAAACAATTCACCTGAAGTAATTTAGCGAATAAAATAAAAATAATAATTTCCAAAAACACATCTACTTTTATTGTAAGAACCTGAATTTGACGCTTGGTTAAGGATAAACGTCCGCGGCGGCCAATATCTATCGCATAAATTCCCCCAAATAGTGCTAGACAACGGTCGAATTAACGTTAGACTTTTATGAGCGTTTGTAACTCATGTAGTAATAGATTTGTAAAGTAAAATTATGGTTAATTATGGTTGGATACTCGCGAGCTTCGCTGCGTCTTCTGCAAGATAAAATTCCGGCGATTTTCATCGGTTTTCAAAGCAACCGTTTTCTTTCAAAGTTAATCAACGTACAATATTTAAGAGAAGTTTAAATGTCCGAACGCATCCAGGCAATGAAGCCAAATTGAAACGGCAGCCTTCGATATTATCGTCTGTAAGGGAACAATTTAGGTTTTGAAATGTATTCGGGGTCGTTTTGCAAATATAGCACGTCCGAGTTAACTTAACATCTAGCATAGTCAATGCCAAATTGTTTGGTGGATATATCCTTACATTCGCCATTAATTTTGGTAGAAAAAGCTGAAAAGTATTGGTTAATTTTCAGACAACAAATAAGGTCCAAGCTTCATTAGAAGACAAACGTCGTCTATTCAAAAGTAGAGATGTGAGAGAGTTTATTCGACTTATGACAGGGGCTTGCCTACTGGTTTTCCTCACGACTCAACAAAACACGAGCCTGTCTAGTCGCTGCAAAATTTGCCTCATTTCTATTTATAAGTGTAGTCGAAGATTGTTCCAGTTTATTGCTTCTGAAGCTTATATTACAAATTTTCTTTATTTTATTTTTAACAGTTGAATTTAAAGAAACTTTTTCAGGGGGTTCTGTACGTTGCGACGTGGATTAAGTTAACAATGTCGTTCTAAAAAGTCGGAAACATCGTCTTTCAAAGGCGCTGTTGCGATGTCTTGGACTGGTGTTATGGTGAGAAGTAAGGATGTATCTTACCAAACTTTCATTTCTAAATTTTGAGGAATTATGCTCTTTCATCGTAAAGTTAATTTTTCCATTTAATTGGAATCATCGATGTGTATCAAAATTCATCGCGGAACATTTTTGAACTAAAAGGTTTGAAGGAACAAAAAATTTACGGTAAAATATATGGCCTTGCCAGTCTCAGCAATGACCATATTTTACTTACAAGCAGCTCGACAAGCAGTAATAATCTAAATACAATAATGAGAAAATGGGATACCATCACAAAGAATTAGTTGCACTTATATAAGCAAGCTTTGCAAATAATTGAAGTCTTTCTAACTAATAATAATACCACCTATACCCGGAAATTTCTTTTAATTTGACCTTAGCCAACCAGGATTAGTGAATTTATATGGGACCAAAGAGTGATGGCAACTGTTTGATGAATTAGTGAAATTGTGTTAATCAATCAGCTTAAACTTATAAATGCGAGATTCTTGGGGCAATTTGCTTATGGTTTCCTAAAACAGCTAAAATCCAAATAGACCAGCGTCCGTTATAACGAACCCAATAGCGTTTCTCCAATCTTCCTTCGTCATAGGGCGAACATTTTTACCGAACGCTTATCGTCCAATCATTCCAAGCAAACTCTGGACGGGACTTATTCACGCGCATCGCAAACTAACCGCGTGCACATAGATGTTTTGTCGTTTAATGAACAGATCAATATTGGAAATCTGACAGGTTATTTGTAACCCGTCAGATATGGGTATGAAATTAATAACTCGTTATAGAGCGTAGCACCTTTTCCGACGCTTACTTACATACGTGCCATACGAGGACATCGGTAAGTAAAGCGAAAGGCTCCGCGAGAATACACGCAACAATTTGTACGGATGGTCGGCGAAATACGCTGTCGTTTATCAATTTATTCGCGGTAATTACTTCTGACTTGACGTTCTAGCGTGCTATGCGTTAACACCAAATTGAAAGGGGTAATTCGATTTGAGCGTTTCTAGGCACGCCCCTTTTAATCTTAGAACGGGCAGTGGTGGTCATACAGAATTCGTTAATCAAACTAATTCAGCGTTTCTCGAGGTAGAGTAAACATATGCCTGAGAATCGTCGCTCCAATCAGAGTTGTTCCATTCGGAAATGATCGCTAATCTCGACGGCTACAACATCATAGTTATCGATGCTTGCGAAGCATCATGTGATCATGTGTGTTCGATTGGGTAATTTTTTAGTCCGTCAACGGCATTAGTAGGTTCGATCGTTTAAATGATGCTCTAATCATCTTATCAGCGGAGGCTATTGCAATCCTAGAAGCGCTGTACAGCGAAGTACCATCCGTAGGATTGCTAACATGTCGGATTAACAGAGTTTCCCTCAGACACAATGTTAGGCATGTTAGACGAAAATATCACAGCAACCTGGTCCAACCCTAACATGAACTGGTAAAGCTTGTGATTTGAGACGATTTAGTCTCAACGACCGGTCTTCAGGAAACTTGTTTATACACTCCGCCAAAAAAGTATCGCATAAACTAAAAAAGGGCATTTATAAACCAAGATATTTTTATACGTTCACAAAAAGTTTGCCTCGTGTATGTGAACTATAAAAACACTAACAAAATCATGGAACATAGCTTTTTTACTTTTTTTTTCTAAAAGAACACATTTAGAAAAATGCATATGTGTAAGGTTTGTTCAGTTGTTCATTGAAAGTCTTCCTATACGGACAAATTTTAAAGTGCGAAGTCAGAGTTCTGTACCAACGCTTTTAAAACTAAAATGAGCAATTTAACTTCAGAACAAGTGGCTGCTATAGTTGCTTTAATCGAAGATGGACGATCTCAAGCATACGTTGCTAATTTGATGAACATCAATCGGTCAAGTGTTTCTAGAGCCGTAGCCAGATATAGGGAAACGGGCAATTACAGTAGAAGACCTGTACCAGGTCGTCCAAGATGTTCTACTCGCCAAGATGACCGCTATTTACTACTACAAGCATTACGTCGAAGACATGTAACTGCGAGACAATTGCAGAACGGCTTGGCTAGAGTCAGAAATACTCGTGTGAGTACTCAAACTATTCGGAATAGGTTACGACAGAGTGGATTAAGAGCTAGAGTAGCTGTAACAGCCCCTCGTCTCGCTAGGAACCGCCGAGTGGCTCGCTTAAGGTTTGCCAGAGAACATGTAAATTGGAACATTAATGACTGGGCCAATATACTCTTCACAGATGAGTCAAGATTCGGTCTTTACACCTCAGATAGGCGTATCTCAGTGTACAGACGAGACGGTGAACGCTATTCGCAGTGTAATATCAGACCTAGACCTAATTTCGCTAGTGGCTCTATTATGGTTTGGGGAGGCATCTGTTTAACAGGTCGTACAGAGTTAGTACCAGTAGACAGAGGTACACTGACTGCCCACGGGTATATAACGGACATTTTAGAAGAACATGTAGTACCATATGCGCCAATTATAGGAAACGAATTCATGTTAATGCACGATAATGCACGACCGCATGTTGCAATAATCGTCCAGGAATACCTTAACGATGTTGGTATTCCAGTTTTAGATTGGCCTGCGGTAAGTCCGGACATGAACCCAAAATGTTGCCCCAGCGGACCTGCATGGACTAGAAAATGCTCTCCGTGACGAGTGGGAGAATTTGGATTAGGCTTATATACGGAGGTTAATCGAATCTCTGCCGAACCGTATGCGAGCGGTCATAAGAGCCAGAGGTGGCAATACTCAGTATCAAAAGCTACTGTTATGACATTATTCTTTCCAAAATTATAATTTCTTGTTTTAAAGTATATTTACACCTTTATGCTACAAACAAAGATTATGCGATACTTTTATGATTCAAAACTGAATTATGCGATATTTTTTTGGCGGAGTGTATTTTCCAATATGTTGTTAGGAGAACCTCGAGTTAGAGTTAAGCCTGATGGAGTGAAGACTAATAAAATTGAGCGTTGTCGGTATAAACGTAATGACCACAGCAAGCACACACTATATTTAAGTCTTCTTCCCTGCAATAACCTCCATTTTCATAACCTGTCTACGCGTAATCCAAGAAACTTGTCGTTAGTCATCTCATCGGGGCCGAAATCCACCGATTCACGAATAGCAATCTGAATTTAACGCGGGAATAATCTAACAATATGAAAACTGCTGGCTTTCAAATATGATCGCTGAAGGACAATATTAGTTTTATTTGTCTGCCCTCTCCCCCAAAAAAAATAGCTTTTACCTTTCAACTCTTCTAAACGGATAACTTCTTAATGTTTATCCAGTTTCTGTGAAGCATTCTTATTGCTGGTTGAAACGTGTACCAATAATAAAATTAAAGTTAATAATTTATTATCTAAGAGGTAGTACCGTCTCGTACCGTAAATTAAATAAATGCATTGGGCATTTTTTCCTCCTAAATCATATTCTTGAATGGAGGTCTTTATCAATTATGAAACGAACGTAAGGAACATACATACATCGTTCATGTACATACGTCCATTCGTAGTAGTACACCGGCTGAAAGACAACAACAACAGCAGCAGGCCGAGCGAAAGCCATTCACGATCTATTGTTATTCATTTGTCGAGCGTGCGTTAGCGTTGTTCCTAGTAGTAAACCGACTAATATCGAATGTACGGACGCCGTAGTAAATCAAAATATGCCCGGTGACCGAGGTATACATGGGTGCAGTCGTATAAATAAGAAACCGAATCACGCTAGGTTACGAATCGGCAAACTGTTTGTGAAAAGTCTTTCAAAAAATGTTTATGGAGACGAACTTGGGGAAATTCGAAGACGGATAAGAAAGGCGAATGGAAAATTCGATAAAGCTACTCTACTTCAAAAGTTAGTTTTTGGACTTAACAGTCTGATTGTGAAGTAGAGATATGTAGTCCCAAAGAGGAATACACAAAGATTTACAACGCCGTACAATGAAGGTTTTGTTTAAATCAGGTAATGTAGTAGTTTATGTTCAAAAGCCGAATAATACGCGCACGGAATCTGTGATGGTAACATCCTTCGGGTATCCAGAGAGTCTCGTCGAAGATTTACTGATGGACGTAAATCTTTTCAATTTCACATGCTTGTACTAGGTAATAACCGAGCTAATTACACTAGACAAAATCATGTAAACAACGAAGGACACGTAGATGATCAGTGTTGAACAGTTCTACCTTATACGCTAGGCGCATTGCAGAACAGTTTCATCTTTACATCGTAAAAAGTTGCACCGCATTTATCGCATTCATCGCCTCCAAGCATTACAACTGGAAGGGTGTAGATTCTTTATTTTGTTGCTGTAAAAAATTGTCGAAGATCCGGTACTTTTTAGCTAGAATATTATAGATACTAATGAGACTACTGCGGTTCTTAATAATCAACAAAATGGTTTTAACACGATGGCGTCCCAGTCAGACCTAAACTTCCTTGGATTTTTTCTTTTGGAAACATCCAGTTTACGATGTTGAAATATCGCACACAATTGACTAAATGATTCGTAGGTCTCCTGGTTGTATTTGATCTCAAGAACAACTAATATAATGTATGAAGGGTATATAAAAGCCAGTCGGAAGAATATCAAACCTTAACGTGAAGATGACGTTCCTCCCCAAAAACGATCTGTTTTCTCCTACATTTACTCTTATAATGTCTTCCTTTACAAATTTCATAGCGGTTGAAGAACCACTTACTAGCATGAGCAAGCATAGCAAGGTTACTACTTCTAGTAACCTTATCTCACGCTTGCTAAAACATGCTACTCGATAGGTAAAATTTATAGGAAGCTCTTAAAGAAAGAGGAGATTACAAAGCCATTCAAGTAATACGGCACAAATAATGCGATTAGTAGGATTGAAGCTGACGTAGTTTCTAAGGAAAGTAACAAAGTTTCTAAAGATCTTTGCATCAACGCTGACGTCTATCTTCACAGGAGACGGTAACATGCTTAGTTTTAAATTTGATCGATTGATTCACAGGAATTGATAATCGGCATAATCTCCGGATTCTTTTATAGTTACCTGCACGCAATTCACCGGCAATACCGATACTAGCATCAACCGGCATCGAATCGACCACACGATTTCATTCAAAACCATCGCGTATACGCAGGCATTTCCTAGATTTTCTGGAAACGCATGCGTGTACCTCGTGTCGTAATTACGTATGTAAGCGAGTGAACAGCGTGTATTCTCTCCAGCTTCGAGCTTCCATTTCGAACTTCGAACTTTGCGCAGATGTGCATGAACATGTCATATACAAGGTGTATTTATTTACGATTCTCGTTAGGATATCATCATTTTTCGAGGAAAATTTTTCATTTAAAAAAATCAACTTTAATGGCGTTTTAAAGATGCGTACTTACTATTTCCGAGATAGATCTTACTTTCTTATCCTCGACCTCTTCTACCGTTGGCGTAGAAACAGATCTATTTATCTAACTTGCCAAAAGTTGAAATTATCGAATTGCACCGGAAAATACACCCTGTACATCCTCCTAAGCGTACCTGACGATAAACGCAATTTCCACCTTGTACGTATACCTAGAAACAGCTGTACACGGGTTGCCGCACATGCGTCTACTTTCGTGCACGCATTCGCCAGCAATCAGTTAGAGCTAGCTGACTGCCAGCGTGCTTTAACGAATAAAATCACGTTTGCATATTTTTTCATATAGGAAATGAACTTCGAACGATGCCCGCGCTTGAATACTAACGACGAGATTTTTTATGGTGACCGCTAACGACCCGTCACACACAAATTGTGAAGAATATCTAATGTCTAATGCCTATATGTCCGCATATAAGCGTGTGAGTGTATAGTAAGTCAATTTCCTCCTTTCCTCCCGACGCTTTCTTTTCTAACGCGTTCGAAAAGGATCGAGATATTAATGAGTTAGATGTGTTATGTATCAGGTAGTAGCCGAGATATGTTTCAAAGACTTTTATAACTCCTATTCGCTACACGAAATATTAGAAAGATCGACTTTTTAGCGACGTAGTAACCGCAAATTGATGTAATCAATGTAAATGTCTCTATCCCGACTTAAGTGCTGCTCAAGAGCGTAACATTGGCGTACGACGGTGGTTCAAACACATACTTTCCTCTCAAATTCAAGTTTATTTCTCAATATAGTCTTATTGAACACTTTTCCCAACAATCCTTCCATCTTTTTAATCCGCTCACAAACATGATGGCTTCCTGTTGAAATTAAACGTTTTTCGGGTTCGAACCGTGTCATGTCGTTAAAATAAAAAAAATTAAAAATAAACTCGATCCATTGTGGGCGAAACGTTTCAGGTTCGAACCCGAAAAACGTTTAATTTCAACAGACTCCGGCCCTGGAAGCCTACGTTTTTATTTCATGATGGCTTCCTCATTCGTTGAAAATCATTGTTATTCGAGCGACTTTGAATCTAGGTAGCTGCATACACAATTTAATAAAATTAGAAACATTAATAGAATTGATTTGATTTTTGCTAATTGTGATCTGTGTGATCTAATTGTAATATGTGATCCATGCTAGTCTTGAAGCTAATCTATATTTCTCGAACACCGTCTCAGTGAATCGGACCGTTGCTTATGTATAGAGAGGACAAAGGCGGATGAAATTATTTATTTTTTTCTGCAGAGACTCGTGTTTTATCGACTCTCGGAGACACCAGCAGGCAATACGAATCCATTCTTATGAAGCGAATAGACACGAGTCTATTTAATCGCTGCAAAAAAGGAATAATTCCACCTGCCTTTGTCATTTCTACTTATGTACGTTATATTTCTATAAGGCTGATAATTAATGATGATTAATGATATCGGTAACCGAAGCACCGCACAAGTTTACTCCCTGGTTGGCGATATTTAGGTGTTGTTTACCAAGGTTAGAAGTTGATATAACATTAGATAGAGCCTTCTATCGTTGCATTGTATTACATTATGTTTCGCGCTTAAATCAATCTAATTAATGGTTTACATCGGAGATTATAAAAAAAAACCTGAAAAAGAACAACTATTATCACAATAATGGACTAAAATTAAAAATTTAACGTATTACGACGAGCTTACAAGTCCCAGAAGATCATCATCAACTTTGCCGAAGCTTCTCCAAACAAAATGGCGATGTATTAAAATACCCGATAATCTCGAAAATGACGACGGTAAAAACTACGTTGCTCTTCTTGGCAGGATAACTGCTTTCGTTGATTTCTTCTCGATTTTTACATGTACAACTTCAGAGAGAACTTCCATCGGCTCCAGAAGCAACGCAAGATGAATTGATTAAATTGCCTAACAAACATACTTAAGTTTGTTTACCGCTCTTTGGTTCGGGATTCTAGTCTTTTCTCTTAAAATACTATCTATGGCTAGCTACTTTGTAATTGCAAGTAGATGAAAGGAAAATAAGAAAGATGAGCGCACATCTCTGTAAATTTAGAGCCAACACGGTTTTACTTCGGGTAGATCCATAGTTATCAATTAGGCAACTCTAGCGTGAGATGTTGGATAAGCGTGGACGAGTTGACGTCATTTACACGGATGTAACATAATCTTTTCATTTGGTTGATTAAAAAATGCTTTTAAATTATCTGTCATTGCTTCGATTCGTCATCCTTGAGTAATAGAAAATAAGCAAACAGGTCTTAGCTACTTCTTAGCACCGACATGCAGTCAATGTAACAAATGTTAAGTTACATTGAGATTCATAAATCTTAACTAATCTCCATAATACCCTCGAAAGGAAAAAATAGCAACTGTAACTAAGACATTTTAATACGCCTTTTAGTAGCTGTCGGTTAATCAATTATAGATGTATCCCCGAGTATAACTGTCGCTATTAACTGTACATGTTTTGTGTAAAATTTGTAATCAAAACGCAAGAAGGTTAAGTATGTATTATTACAGGAATCCATTCAATCGAATCATATCGGGTGCCTCATTAAGATTCCGAACGTCGTTCGCGTGATTTTTACCGCAAAGGAAGTTGACACACGCACACACGACGTCGTCACACTAATATATGATGAATTTTGATTTCCAGCGTTTTCAACAAATTCAAGACGCGTCTCGCTGTAACCGGTGTCACCATTTCCAACAGATACGTTACGTAAATTTTTTAAATAGGAAACGAGGCAGTGAAACTGTACAAGAATAATATTTTAATGATGACGGTGGCGATGGGACAAGTAACATGTATGTTTTCGATTTTTTTTTGTTAAAAATCCATTTTTAATGCTGTCTGTATCCTCGAAAGGATATATTCGCTGCACACATAAATCAAAAAATTTATCTAAATAATTTCCAAAAATAGATGTAATGGAAGGTAATATCGGGCTTCCTTTCCGAATTCCTCGCTCGACTAAGATCAGTAGTAATCCATGAAGCAGATAGTTGGAATCGACGCCATGTTTTCGGCTAAATTCTTATTAATCCTGAAAAAAATGAGCTCTAGCTTGGTAAACGAAGCAACCGAAGTTTCACTGAATTTTCAGCCTATTTGGTCAATGCATACCTCAGTGAAACTTGATAGCTTCTTCCCCATTAATAACGTATCAAAAATGAACAAATACTTCAGATTTGGCATAGTAAAAAATCTGTATATTCTGTACGAGGAAGAAGGTAACACTGGACAACGTAAAAGCGGAACGTCTGAGAAAATGGGGAATCGCCTGAAATGGACGAGTAAGATTGGCAAAGAACAAACAAGATCGGGGAAGATTTATTCATGGGAACTCTATACGCGACTCAAATTGGGTAAAATCATGAGAAACAAGTGAGGACATAGTAATGCTTGTCTTACAGACGCTAGTCCTCGCAGACGAAATAAAAAAAAAAATTAAAAACAAACAACAAAAAGAAACAATTCCATTTCAAGAACAACGCTTGAAATGACGCGTTAAAATTCGCGATGATTTGTTTTAAGTCGCGCGTTCGCACATACACATCACATCGCACAATAAAACACATACTTCCACATAAATCGAACGCAACGCAAATAAATTATTAATAAATATTATTATTATTATCGATGGATATCGTTAATAATAAACGATGAATCGATATTTCGCTGATTTGTATTCTCGGTACGGTGGCGATATTAAAAAAACAGGAAATTGAAACCATATTTCATATTAGCGACAACAGCATGACCATCGGGCGAACACTAAGAATATGTAAGTCGTATGAAAGAGAATAAAGTGCCAATATGGATGTTTTAATTATTATTGGCGGACCGTTGTTCGGTATGGAATCCGAGTTGTGTGCGAATCTGACATAGAAACCGTCGTTTGCCACATATGACACAAAATGGATACGCGCAAAATGTAGAAAATGAAATTGGTATTCAAGCGATGATCTGCTGCTATAGAATTAGCTTGTGGAAATTTTTCTTACGTAATACGGTTTCTTTTTAATCGTTAATGATTTCTATTCTTTGTTATTTTATTACATTGCTTATTGTTGTCTTGTTAATTTTGTCGTACGGATTGGTGTAAACTTTCGATTTAAAACAACTTGAGCAACCAACAAGGTTAACGCGTAAATCACAAGCGTCCTCCTTCTTTTACAAGATGAACCGGCGTAAAGTGCTCCTCATTTATGCTAATACTAGCAGCTTCGAATTAACTAAGAAATCCCATATCTGAAATGCGCTAAAATCAATCCTTACTGTTATCTCGTCACTTAAACTACGCCCAAAGTTTAGAAGGAAATACAGAAAAATTCAGGGTGTTCCACCGGGATCTGCATCAATAAGATACATGAAACATTGCAACAAACATTTCTGAAAACTTGCTAATACACTAAAACCGACGTGTGGTATTGAATTAAAATATTTTAAAGGTATAAACAAGGTTAAGCACATTCGAAATAGAGAAACACAAAATACTAATTTTCAATTATAAAGTACAAGGGCCAAGGAACATTATATTATTGAAAGTAAACAAAATCTAGCGAGCTACAAAATAAATAAACTATATGTTGTTGTTTAGGAAAAAACTGTCTGTCAATCTCCAAATTAAGATATTCGTTTGGCTCTGCGAAATTTTGAGCAGCTAAATGTAAACGTTATCATACTAGCTTGGTTGATGATGAACGTTCAAGACAGTCAATAACCGCAACTACTACCGATAACATTGGAAAAATTCACCAAATGGTGATGAGAGATGAAGATTTGGATGGTGGGGCAATATATTTTTAATATTGTTAATTTTTTTGGTTCCAGATACTATTTTTTAATTTTTTTTTTAATTTTATTTGACATTGATGTTAATTTTTATTAAAGAATCTGTTATTTTCCTTTTTCCTTTAATTTTAATTTACTTTGTATTCTATATGGCTAGTTATATGCATTTTTGTCAAATAACTAAATATATTATTATTATTATTATTTATTATTTTTATATTATTATTATTATTTTTATATTATTACTATTATTTTTATATTATTATTATTATTTTTAAATTTATTAAATTTAAAAATTGTGAAATTTCAAGAGCAAACGTGAGTGCTGCGTCAAAGCAGGTTTTTCACGAAGGACATGGAACATATTTTTACTTGAAAAAATGGATGAATTTAACGAAATTAATCCAAAGAGAAAACGATTAAACAAATTTATTAAAAAAAAGAAAGCGGCCCCCTATTAGGAACCGATTTAGGATAATCAGTTAATCAGATAATCATATGTCATATGCTCCAGTTTAATTTATGTTTTTTTTCTTTTTTAATTAAATTATATAAAATTGCAGCCAATTTGAATTTTTATTTTTCTTGTTACAGCATATAAGGTATGTACATACATGCCCGTATATAATATAGTTAAGGTTTCTTTTTCCTTCTCCGATCGAATAATATGGAATACAATTTCGCAGGCTTGACACAATAATATCGCTAATTTATTCAACGATCGTCATCTAGCGCGCATTATGAATAGAAAAATTAGAATCGCGCAGCTGAATGTGACCATCCGCCGAGTATGGAAATAATAAAAAGTTTATTGTTTCTCTGAGCCCGTCGGTATATAGCGGCGAAGGAGTAGTGTTGCGCGCGATTGCCCCTTTTCGTTTTCGTTACGAAGGAAAGAAGGCATATTTGGCAATACTTAATTGCGTGGAGCCACGTCACGTTTTTGTCGCTTGTGATTATTTTTCTGGGGTACGGATACCGTATCTTAGACGCACCTTGATATATTGCGTGTTTATTATTTATATTATATAAGGGTGTTTAAAATATGAATTCGTTATCCTATAAAGTAAATGAAGAAAATTTAAGCTTTATTACGATAAAATTATTGGAATTGCTCAAACTAAATGCGTATGGCTAATGTCCGTATTTATAGTTCGTGTCCAAGATGGTGCTGCTGCTCAAGAGCTAACTCACTTGCTTAGTAAAGACGTCTTTCGGGTATTTGTCGTGTAATTAAGTGGAGCGCACTGACAACAACAAACTAGGCCACGGCGTATACCGTGAGAAGACTCACGCAAACCGATACCTGCATGCAACATCTTACCACTATCCTCAACAGAAGAGATCCCTCGTCAACACATTGTTAAGAAAAGCGCAGAAAATCAGCGACGAACATCGCAGGAATAGTGAATACAACATCAAAAACTCCTTGCAGAAGAACGGCTACAGTACAAAAGATGTAAGGAAGCCATGAGAGCAGAAAAAGGACGAAGACCAACAACAACCAGCAGGATACGCATACCGTACGTAGCCGGAGTCATAGACAGGCTAAAAAAGACCCTAGAAGAACAGAACGTCACCACACGATTCAACACGGTGACCAAAATCGACCAGCTACTCCCTCCAAACAGGTACGTGTTACCGAGACTACAAATACGAACTGAAATGTCAATATGGAGAGTGAAAGAACACGAGAGAGACGCACGCCTTAGGCACATAGAAAAATCTTCAGTAGCGGAACACCTGCACCGACAAGGAGGCCTAGCGACGTTAAGGTATTAGCCAAGACCAGCCGTTACTGCCCGAGAATAAACGCGAATCGTTAAATGGAGAATGCCAACAACTTCAATCGCGAAGACGGATACGAGATCAGCAACACGTGGAAGTTAGCGGAGTCGCTATACAACGAACGACGCGATTCGGCGGAATGTATCAGCAAAACGGAACAGAAACGGAGCATATAACAAGGAGCAAAAGACGACAACGCCAGTCTTTAGAAATCTCCTGAAGAAGCTGACAGCATGATTAAGTAAAATATTAATTACATTTCTATTATGGATTACGGTCGTGAAAGCCTACCCTCAACTTCTCGCTTACTTTTTATAAACCTTCACAGCGACCAACCAGACTCGCGTTTTATCAACTCTCTAAGAAACCGGCAAGCAACACGAGCCTTTTCTCATGAGACGAATAAACAAAGGTGTATCGTCCTTGCAAAAATATAGCCACTTCCTCACCTGCTTTAAACACCCTTCACTAGCTCAGTATCTCCTCAGTAAATTTCGATAAAAAAAAAGATCATCTCGAAACAATTTCGAACCAGCCGAAAAAATGCGGAAAAAGACTTTCAAAGGAGACAGTTCTTAAAATTCCTTTCAGAACGCGTGCTTAAGCCCGGCTTCTTGCGGAATTGTCTGAATGTTGTTTTTGCAGCGTCTCAAGAAGAGGCTATAAGTACGGGCGGAACCCTTCTTATCGTAGAGCACGATTTTTCGATCACTCTTTTAATAAATATTTAGATTCACAGTCTTCTTCCACCTCAGCCTGGGTGCCGAAGTGGAGTTTGTTCTTATTTATCCGTGTCTTCTAACTTCCCTTTTTGCGAGTCTTCCTTTGTCTTTACCGATGCTCCTTATAATTAGCGAAGTGGATGTGAAGGCATGAATTATTATCATTATTATTATGAGGTTAATAAGATGGGTCTAAACCCTTCAGAACTCTTGAGCAAGTACTTACCGGTTTCGAGCCAACACAGCTCATCCTCAAGCCAAGAGAATAAAGCATTAATATCGGACTTTTTTTTATTGTTTTTTTAAGTTTTTTTATTGTTTTAAATAGGAAACACCATTATTTATTTTATTTTATTTTAATATCATTTCTCCTATTACGCGTTTTCCTTCCTCTCATGGCTGCTACCTCCTTCGCATCTTTTTGGAAGTTTTGCGTAAACCTTTGCAAGCGGCCGTATCGTCCCAATTGACGACGTACGTTGATAACAACGTAGTTTGCTATGCATACAAATTTCAATTTTTTTAAATGACAATATACTTAGCTTACAAAATAATTTGTACATCTTTCCCGCAAATTAAAGAAGAAATAAAAGGGGAATCTCGAGTCTTGTCCGATGAAATCGCGCAATAAATCTGAATTACACGACATTTTAGTTTATGACATGGTAATATGTGCCCGGTACAAATTACAACGTATAGCGGATCGTATATCATCCCTAAACATCGTTCATTTATCATGTAAAATTTTCCCAAAAAACATCACTTTTCCGCACAGTATACAACCTTAACATGCCGCTGGCAACGATAGCGACTCCAACAACGTCATCGAAAGCTTCCCAAAAGCTCGAATACGTCATCGACTTCTTCAGCAGTAACAGGATGGTAAATTTAGTTTCTATGTTTGCGGGTATTTATGCAAAACATCGCGGTACTCCATTAGATGTCGCCGTTCTCGTAACACGATATTCGCCAACTGTACGATGTTATCCAAACGCTTTTTCCAGCTAGTTGATATTCCCGACAAATTACCACAAACCGAAACGCCACCAACTGACGATGATGCTCCCCCATATTCGAATACTGTCCGTGTCAAGAGCGCGCGTTCGCCAACCTAACTAATGGGGATATTAAATCGTCCGTAAAAGGGCGGAGGAAGGGGATGTTGTAAAAAAACCGCGGATTTGAATCCCGAGAATCGCGATGGCGGAAGTTACAAACCGGAACCGCATTTTGGCGCGTAATCATACATCAGTGTCACGGACACAGTGTTGCCAACATCGGCCGTCCGGCCCAAAACGTGTTATCGCTCTAATTAACATACGAATTAACATAATTTTGAACTCTTCGTGATGGGTTTTTCGGGTCGAACTTCGCGATTGTCTCCCTGGTTGGGATAAGACGTCGCGAAGTCGCTTCTAAGTTGCCGTTTTTTTTTTTTTCTTCTGCGCGCTTACCGAAGATTTAGGAGCCTAAGAGCCGAGGAAAGTACGGAATACAAAGCTAATTATGTAGGCGAGTTTTTCGGCGTTTTTGTTTCCAGCGGCTGCCGGGAAAAGTTTCTGGTTCGGTGTCTGTCGTTAGCAGAATGGTTTTTGGGGTAATTGCATTGGGGAATGCTTGTTTCAGACGTTTAGGCGTGATTAATTGAATATTGTTTTCTAAATATTTTTCAACGTAACCAAAGAGAAAAGAATTAAATTGTGCGAATAGTGACTATATTTGACTTTTGCCCTCACTCATCATTTTCGGTTACTTTAGGTAAATATTAATATAGACAACTAGAAAAAAGTCAATTATTTTAAACAACAGCCCCTATTTTGTCAAAAAGTCATGATTTTTTAGGCTTAGGCTTTTAGGCTCTAATTTTAGGCTTAATCGACTGCACACTTCGCATATAATCTACAAACTTCGATCTATAATATACAAAGTTTCATTTAAATCGAAGGGGTCGAGGAAAGTTGTTTTTTTTTATTATTTTAATATTCTAAAGCTTACAATATAAATATATCCATTTAAATGGGTAATAGGATGAAAAAGCAACGACTTCCGTCTTTAATAAATACGTAACTGTTTTCAAAAATGATATAAAACACTTACCTTCTTTAAATTTAAAGCAAGCATTTAACATTCAAACGAACGAATAAATAAATTGAAAGTACATATCCGTTTGATAACGTCTTGAAGACGGTCAAAATAGCAAGGCAACTTCTAAAATACTAAAACAAAAAAGAGTACATTTAACTCTTTTAATACTCAAATGAAAGAAATAAACTATCAAGCGAAGGAAAAAATATCGAAAGGAGAAGATACGAAGAAAGAAAAACGAATCGCACCCAAAAAGAAGGAGAGATACGCAGCAAAACAGGCTGGCCGCAGCCGTGAAGCCAATTTATATTTTTGTCATTCTAAATTGAATTTATTTCGCATGACTTATCGCCAACGATTATATTTAATGAAAATTCTTGAAAGGCGTATATCTGCGGGGAGAAAATGGAAATGAATCGGAGAAAAAATTATTGCGTTAGGAAGTAAAGAAAATAAAAAAGGACATGTGGTAAGAGCTACGAAATGTTTCCAAAAAGTATCTTTCGGATTTCTGTCGTGGATGTTTACAGGTTTGTGCATATAAGCTGTTCCTGGGGCAACTGGGTTGCGGGATAAGAGCATCATCATGTGCAAAACTTGGATTAAAAATATGAAGCCATTGCTGGAAAAAAGTGTACCTAACCTAGCAACTTCATATTGTGTATTATTGAAATCAGAACACAACAAGTTATTTAATGGAGAGAAAGTATCATATCCTTTGCCGTGGACAACAGAATTTTGAGACGCTGCCTAAAATCACCAGGCTGTAATCGCTGCATTCTACAAAGAGCGAGAGCACTCGATGTTATAAGCGTCTGAATGTGAGGCAGCGTTAACCCCGGCAATAATTCCAAAGCTGCTGTGCGGTAGGTACTCCTCACCCTTGTGACGTTGAGATATACAAGCCACTAAATTTGTAGAAGCTGCTATTGCACAGTTATCTTTAGTAACCTAACCAAACAGGCATAGGTGATCATGGATCTAAAGTATCGGAGACTATTAGCTTCATCGCTAAAGCTAATAGTCTTCTCTTCTATGAAGAGAGTTTTTAGGCAAACTCTTCTCCTTGTGTAATCTATGGATTTACTTTTTTTTATTTGGATTTATTTGGATCTTATGGATTTATGCGCAGGCTATGATTTTGATACTATTTATGACTAACTTTTAATAGGCAACTCAACTAGAGTGAAATTTATGCAACTGTTAATTCTTCCGCTACTTAAGAGGTATAAAACGGTTCGACATTTATTTATGCTAAAATGGCTCAAGAAGAAAAAAAAAGAAGTAAATAGTCGCATAGCTAGGACACAAACATTTTTACGAAAATAATCGAAGGAACGAAAATAATAAAAAAATTATAATAAATAAAGGATGTTTGTTTAATAAGCAAAGACACTGAAGTAAGCGCTTCTTGTGTCGTCATCATACGCCGTGTAACATTTATGTGCATAATAATACTTTATCTGCAGACCCGGTAGCTACTATTTGCCGATTTAATATCGTTTCCTTTATTGTAAAGCAATAAAGATATTAATGGCCTCGATACAGCAGCGACGTCGCTGCCTAAACCTCTCCGGACAGCTAAGTTAATTATTTCACCATCGGATACTCGATTCTGACCACTGCCCAAAAGACATTCGGACTAATTTAAAATTGATAATAATTTTTCTACCATGCGATCGTCGCTTTTTCCTCCGTATATGGACGACGATCGCGGGACCCTTCTTAACAGAAGCTGAGAACGCGAGGCGAACAAACCAATTAATACGGGACGCTGCACGTACGAGCGGGGAACCGGGGTGGGCGAAAGGGAAGGAAGGGGGACGCTCTCGCTTAACTGACAAAATAGCAAATTAAAATTAATAAACCTATATAAATTCAAGAAACAAAATGGGCCCTAAAACTTTTTATTCCGCCTCGAATTTCGGTTTGGCCGTGGTCGTTCGGCGTTGTTCGACGTCCCACTTCGCCCCCTCGCCGGTCGCCTACGGAAACTGGTTCATACCAGGGGCAAACAAAAGTATACAACATCCATTGAACGATCCGTAAAGAAGAATGACAGATGTCCAATATAAAATGTTGTTGGTATGCCTCTTTCTGTTTTAAACCGCAGCAGAATCAGTTGTTATTATCGTTCGAGAAGGTGCTTAGTTGCAATTGAAAATATTTAATAAAATAGTTATTGTACTAGCTTAGTCATTGACGGCTAGCATGGCTGAAGACACGTGGAAGCTTTGAATTAAAAAAAAAATGTTTTTGAATACTCAAATTTTTATATCGTTCTTCATTAGTCTTCAATAGTCATCTTCGTTGAGAATTATATAAAATTAGCTACATTTGTCTAGGAAATTAACGCACGTATCTCCCCTACATTCAAGATGTCACCGATCGCATCAGCAAGATCTTCTTGAGGAACCACAGACAAGCTATTCTCAAGTTACTTTCTCATCAAAGACAACAATCATCTTCTAGCAGAGTGAAACAAAGGGATCGCTCAGCAGACATGTTATTAAGCCAGAACTTTGTCCGCTTTCCTGTCCATAGACTCGTAACAAGTCCTGTACATATAAATTCCTTCAGAATGAATATCCCTAGACATAGCCCTGAGGACCAAGCTAAGTCAATGATACGGTTCCACCTCACGTAAAAATAACTTGTTATTGTCGCGTACTTGGTAAGGATGTGACTTCCACAAGAATGGTCGTTGTATTCACTAGTCTGTGCGCTTTTGGTACAACTTCTCGCAGGCTCCTTTAAGACCCTCATTCATGCAAGAAATATAAGAATATAAGCAGCCCAAACCAACGTGAATGATATGAAAAATACGTTTAACTTTCTTTGTCATAAGTAGGAATTCCAACAATTTCTTGTATTTAATGCTTATGCTTACCACAGTTACAAAGGTGGTAAATAATTTCGTACGGGTGTGTATCTCTAAGCCGCGTTTCGACTTTTAAAATGTAATTAAAACTCAGAAGAATCCAGTAACCGTTTCGTCGTTTTTTCGCGGGCCAGCGTAGACGTTCATTTTTCAAATTCCCTCCCGGCCTTTATGATTTATTTTGTCTGCGATTTTCGGGTCGTTTTTTGAATTTTTAACGGATGCACATATATAGCATACATATACATATATGTGTATGGTAGATACATATATAAAAGCAACATAGAAGAACAAGAATAAGATGAAAGCGAAGGTAGATCGCGCCGGAAAGACGATCGGCATGGTATAGGGTGGGGAGAGGGGATCCGCGAAAAAGAAGTTGTTCGCCGGTGGACCTTTTCGCTGGTAGAAACAGAAATGCCAAACCATAAACTCGACGTTTTGCCGTGAATGAGAGAACGAAATCAGTTACGGCGTTTTCTCCCGTCTTTTTTTTTTTTCTTCATCTGCGGTTCTTTTCTTTCGCCTTCTTCTCCTATTCCGTTTGCTTTCTTCTTGACGAGTCCTTTTTGACGTTTAGGATGGTTACAAGACGACTTGTTCACAGCAGAAGTTGTCGTTGTATTGACGGTGGTTTAATCGGCGTTGCCAGCGATATTTATAACGTTAAGTCGTCGTAAAGTATTCTCGTCAATGTCGAATGTGCATTTTCTGGGTATCAATGTTGGTTGCCTCACACAGCAACACCAACAGGCACGAACATGCAATAAACTATCGGAAAATTTCACTGTAATAGCTGAAGTAAGAGGAAGTAGTGTGCCAAACTCTGTATTGTTTATTTATGCTATACTGAAGCGGTAAATGAAAGCCTTTCTGGTCGGTTCTACTTAGTTCATTCATCTGAATTCATATCGTACCTTCCCAGATGACATTCTTATCTTTGCTAACACAGAGAAAGGAACTCGGAGAGAGACGAGCACTTGGAAAGTATAGCTAGAAAAGTTGAATCTTATAATAACAAGTAATCAAGAACAAAAAATCATGGAGCGGAACCATATAAAGCAACCGCAATAGATAATAATAATAAATCCGTTAAAACCGAGAGTAAATAAGTTTACGCTTAAAAACATAAATTCCCCAATTCCGTCGTATCCACGAATTAAACGGAAGAATACAGGCTCTACAAGATACACTCTACAAGAAATTCATTGGACGAGTACCAAGAAGAATCGAAATATGTGTCTACCAAAGCATATATTTACTGAGACTTTTACATAATGAAATGAATGAACATTTGAAGGAATATAAACGAAGTATCCACAGAAAAGAATTAGACAACACTGTTGAAGCAATGTTAAACAACACGAAAGGAATTGGGATCTCAGTGAAAGAGATTGCGAAATACAGGAAGATATGAAAGAGATTTATTAATGGGGAGGAAATCTCGTTGATCTACCAATAACTAATATAGTGTTAAACGTCTTTTAAATGGCACTGTATAAAATTGAATAAGGAAACCATATGCAAGTACCTCAATGTGCGCCTCTCTTCTTTCTTTTTTTTAGTGTGGTGCGGGCCCAACGGGGTGTATAAGCTTTTTTCAAGCTTGCCATAACCTCGGGAGCCTTTTAGTGCGTAAGTTGCGAAGTATACATATATAGCACGGCAAAGCGAGAAAAATTCCGCAACATTACAGAAAATACTTACTAAAATTTATGATTTAAAGAGTTTCGTATACCCAGTTCATCGATGAATACCAAAAATAAAAGTGGTCCCAGGTTAGACCCCTGGGGAACACCTGAAGGGACGGGCTGGAAATCAGAGACGTAAAATCGCCGGTTCCCCAGATATGATTTCAATAAATTATAAATCTGTTATACCTTTAGAAAAATTGGAAGTCGAGCGATTCAGCCATTAAAAAAAATGTGTTATTTTTATACCAACTCAGTCCCCAGAGTTTCATCAAAGAGTGACTTTGGCAAATAATTATCAAAAAGGAAAAAAGTTGAGCATTAGTCCTTTTACTTTCTAAAAAAAAAATAGAACTTAAAGTAACTCTTTCTTCTTTAAATTTAACATTTCCGATAAAATTTATTCGGCATACAATTTATTAGAAAAAAAAAAGAAAAAAACAGTAAAATATACCGTTACGTCGGAACTCAATAAAAATAATTATAGATTTTTTTTGTTTATTTATGTATGTTACGAAACACAAAATCATTTCTAATCAGAAACATATAGACAGGTATCGATTTCATAAATATCATACGCATTGACAGCTTCGACAACATTAATTCACCTAAATATTATATTCTTTTCAATAAGCTGTAATACGTATATATATAGCGCCACACCTTGAAAATTTCCATTTTTTTTTTAATTAAAAGATAATTTGCCCAAATAATAATTTAAACCGGCAAAAAATATCGGACAAGGAAATTCGAGAATTAATAATATAATAAAACCTTCCAAATTTAATATATGTGTGCTTATAACGTGTAAGTTTCTTTTCAGATACAATACATACGTATCAACATACGTGTGTACGCATGTAAAATAGTTCTATGGACGTCTCCTGAGGCATTGGTGAAATGATTAGGCGAGAAAAAAAATAATGGTATCAAGCTTTCCAACTATAAATTAAAAAAATACACGTATACACTACGTTTACATCTAGATGCCCGATATTAGTATCTTGGTCATTAATGGGGTACGCTTTGCAGAATTCAATAGCCGCAGAAAAAAATTACTATTATTACCACCGCGATTCGCTGTATAACGGCTCATCAGAATATATATTTGTGGAAGATGGCTAATCGTCGTATCAATACAGATCACGTGGAAACATATATGAAGTATTTAATTAATTATTATTATTATTATTCTAACACCAGCACTTGTAGCTTAATTCTCTACTACAGATAATACTAGATTTGTAAGAGTTTAGGTAGATGAGCAGTTAAAATGAAGAAGACGACGATAATTGCGCGGCACAAACTACTCGAAATCTCAGGCAAATAATAGACTTTGCTGGATTAAAAACAAGCTTTATGGAATGAATGAAAAATGTCTTCATTTGAAGCTAATTTCACCATGTCAAAGTTTCTCAGAACTGAAATAACTTTTGTTTGTATTGGTCCGGGAATGAGACGTTAATCGTTGCAATCCCAGTACTTTAAAGTTTAGCCACAAAATTGCGTGTATTCTAGGTCTTCACGCGAATCGCCTTCATTTATATCTTTCTATTTCACTTGCTCAATAATAATAAGACTTTGATGCGTGGTGATTTGGTAACTCATCAATTTCTTTATTTGTAGAAAACATATTGTGCTTTAAACGGGGACAAAACGGAGTACGTTGAAACTAGATGGAGAAGATGTTCTAACTCGGCAAATCCTAAACGGTTAACGGTAACTAAAGGTTTGTGAGAAATCGATGGATTAGCGTGGATCCTGGAATTCTAAGCCTCTTGGAATATACGAAAGAGATGTCCAAAGACACATGCGAGAAGCCGCTGGGTCGTACAGCGGCAGAATCACAGAATCGCCCGCTACCCAGGACGAAAGTAATAAGAATCGGAGCCGTCATCAAGGCGGACACTGACGACAACCTGTTGCGAGTGGCATCTCCGACTAAGGGAGTTTCCTCCATCTAAGGATAAGTGCAACAAATCTCCTCGGTGTGAGACCCCGGTCTAGGTTTAGCAGTTCCCGCCTAACTAAAGACATACATATATTAAACATCTTCCAATTCACCTGAAGAATGTTACCTTTAAGGAATTTCAAGTGGCCTTTTTCAAAATTATGAAGACTATTATTTGGTTGTATTTCTTCTCAATTACTTTGCGATGGATTCTTCAAAATAAAATTTGGATCTAAATGCATGCACTCTACGATATTTCAAAACTGGGTCTATAAACCGTAAACGTGTCCACCGATTTGCGAAACTACATACGTTCATATCTAAACGCTAGAAAGTGCTCCGCTTTACGACATATAAAAGATTCGTTACAGATAACTCCCACATACGCCGTTACCGAGACGTTTTCTCTAAATCATTTTCTCTACGCGGGGCCAAAAGCTATAATTAATGAGCTCTGCCGATGTGAGGTTCACCTCGGAATTTCGTCGGACATCAATATATGAATGCGGCTTGACGATAATCGTTCGATCGTTTTTTTTTTGTGTGTACAGTTATATCTCGACGTTTTGTAACCGTCTTCATCGTCTAATATCGTCGAAAATTTCGGCGCGATTTCTAATTAGTTTACTTCGTAATTTATGGTAAACCGAGTGCGTAGTTTCGGATGACTGATGGACCTGTACGTAGAAGAGAAATTGTGACGGATTGTGTTAAAGTTTGACTGACCCGCATTTTACTCTGCTGCAATTAGTGGAAATGCTTGATGTAATCGTGCGATTCTAACATTTAAAATCGCCGAACGAACGGTCGCCGTTTCTCGAATTGGTATAGGCTAAATTTACACCGAAATTCTCAAATTATATTTTAGTAAACGTACGGTTTCATTACTGCTTGTGTAATCACGTCGTCGTTAATTCTTTAAATGGCGACTTGATTGGTTCTCCAAGATCTTACCTTCTTTATACGGCAGATTTAAAGAATAATGTATATAAAGCTGTATTATTTAAACACAATCAATTCTAAATTTATGCGTCTCTTTTATCGCCTTGAATTTCCCTTTCCCTGCCGCAGGAGATTTACTAGATAAACTTATCTCTCTACAGCGACGATTTCGGGGTAACGGCTAAATACCTTGTCTTCTTACTTATAATTGGCCTCGCGTCGAGAAGGTTCTTTTTTAAATTACGTCTCCAGCACAAGTTTGTAAATTAAGTATCGTTCATAAAGTAGTTATGTACGTTGGAAAAAAATCAATATTCTCTGGTTGTCGACAATGTCTAACATCATAGAGACAAAATAAGCAATTTCAAACAATCGCCATCGCAAAAAAAGAACGACTAAATGACGCTAATAAAGTACTCACTTTTGTTCGAAAGTCCTGACTATGTTCTTCAGTGTTAAAATTCTAGGTTAGTGCTGCTTCTTTCGAATTGATAACCGTAAAACTGCATTATTTATTTAGAAATTTTAAAAAAATCAACGTTTGTCCTGTTACTAACATTAAATATTTTGGCTTAGAGATAATAATAATAATAATGAAAATTGATAACCACCTTAATCAACTGGTCAAGATGCATTAGAAATTTTTTTCATTATTTGCTTAATTTATATCCCTCCAACTAACAGCTAGTCTCAAAGTTAAAAATCTCTGGGTCCAGATCAGGCGATCTTGATGGCCATGAATTTTAAAAATATGGAGAGAAGATATTTTGAAAATTGAAAAATTTGAAAATTGAAAAAATTTGAAAATTGAAGAAAGTGAAGATGTAAACGTATGGCACAAAAGGTGAAAGCAGAGAATTTAGCGAACGGCGTAATCGTTTGGAACACTTAATAAGGCTGAAAGATTGCCAGAAATTATTCAATCAGACCTAACTGGCCCAGGACCTAACCTTGTAGGCATACATACTTTAAAAAATAAAAATGATAATTTTAGTTGTTTCAAAAATTATGCGATGATGTAGTGAAAATTTGATCCAAAAATATTAACGCTAGGTATAGTGGATAATGATGAATTAAGGGCTTTTGCCGATAAAATGATGCAATTATTGATTGTATCTAACGACAAAGTATTTGTCGTGGTCTGTGAACGGGTAATATTTCAATTTGATTTAAAAGAAATAATTCATTTGGTTTCTTGAATAACGGCATTTAACGTTGCTCTTTGTTGTTAATAAATTTTATATTTTTCACTCTTTAAATGATTTTATTTTGTTAAACAATTAATCTAGAACAATTTAAAAAAAATAAAATTAACATTTCTTCGAAAAACAAACCGCTTCGACTATTTTATCACGCACAGTATATAAAACCTGGTATTCCTATGACGGAGCGTTAAGTATTTTCAAATATAAATATAGCAATTAATCAATGTGTCGAAGAAATTACCATAACCTAGATTACATATTATTATGCACGTGTGTACAAAACAAAATCGAAAAACTTGATCGTAGAAGCCAAACAATAGTATCCCATATACCACGCCGTTCTTCTATAGGCTTTCGATATATTCCGGTATATCAATCTACATTGTATATGAATATATACATTAAATATACGTTCTTTAATTACATAGATCAATTGGAATGCATGACTAATAACCAGCTAAATAAGTAATCTGGCGCTCTCAAGTCCGTGTTCTTCGATTCCAATATTTATATCAGCGTGGATACGTTAGTTACATTCTCAGTTGAGACTTGTGCGCTGACAGTCTCGATACAGCAGCAATTATACAGAGTTCTAAACTTAATGGTTCTAATATTTATATTACCATCTTATATACGGAATTTATGTGTTTTTCTGTTTATATATCTGTGGAAATATGGTATATAATTGGAATTAGCCATTAGTAAGGTTACTTGAGCGTTATATCAACTGATTCGGTATTTATTTTGTTATAATTGGAAAGATTGATTAACATGTATATGCATTATTTTATTGTTACCTAAAGAGAATAACGATAAAAGAGAATGAAAATATTCACAAACGCGTTTACGTGTTGTACAAAGGTGGGCACCAACCTCATTTCCGTTTAACCGTTCGTGGTTCGAAGTTGCTTTAGTCTATCTATTTTTTCATTTATAGAATTTTCAATTATTAAGAAATTCGAAAAATAAATGTAAGAGAATGATCAATAGTATTAGTAAAAATCAATTATAATATGGTAAAAAATAATTTTCTATCCTTCTACGATCTTTTTTTAATGGCTATTTTCTTTTTCTTTATCTTAAAAAAATTTTTTGAGTAATTAATTATTAAGAAAAAAAGATGTTTTATCAATTAACTGCAATTTTTACGAACCTCTCCTGACATCGCCTTTTAGCTGTACCGGATAAAGTATTTGTTAGACACAAAAACGGTCGCTTGATTTGTAATAAGAGCATTTGTGAAAACAAAACATGTTAGACCTTTCCCTCAACTTTACCAGCTTACTAAGAATGCTTTTTGTAATTACCTCGTATTGTCTCCGTATCAAGAGACTTATATGCCAACTCCTTAACTTGACTTTTCACAGTAGCGTTGTGGTACGGATTCTTCGCGTGTGCCCATTTTTAAAAGAAAATTCAGCTAATTTTCATTTTTTTTGAAACCAGAACAAGCGATCATAATTACACGGAATCATTGTTTCCACCAACCCACTCAATATGGCTTTATGACTGAACGATCTACAGCCATTGGCCTTAGGGCAATAGGTACCTTAGTGTTTGGATGACTGGAGGATATCATACACGTCGATTTTAACCGAAAGAATGAAGAAACTGATCTAAATATCTCACTCATCTAATCAAAAATATTGCTAATATTGTTGCAATATTTTCGATTGGAGATTTTTAAAGTAATTAGGCCAGTTCTTTTTTTTTGTTAATTAAATCGTTATTATCGGATTAAATCGTTACATCCTCATAGTTCAAGTTGCAAAATTTCGGATTCTCACCATCCTCAACAACGCTCATCGGATCCTATTTGTTTGGAAGGAAGCAATTTGTAGAATAGGGTAATGTACGATCTATAGCACTTTATCTTCCTTTTAGGTTACTGCAAGGCTCAAATCTTGGTCCTCCTTGGTATTCCTGCCTTTTATACGATACTATTATTCAATATTCATCTGTATATAAGTACTTATCAGAAGCATTTTACGGCTTAATACAACTATAATACGACCAATTACAGGCTTTATTGCCGCTATTGCTATTATCTACTTCTCTCCGTATATAAGATAATTGAGATAGTTTGAAATCTCTACGAAATTTTGCCATTTCTTCAGCGACGGATGTCGCCAACGCCAAAGAAGTCCCCAGCAATGCATTGAAATTTTTTTATATTAACTAACGATTATAAAATGGCCATGTATATATATATATATTATATATGTATATAATTTTTTTAATCATTCTTTTACCTAAAATATATCTAGTAGATTAAATATGGAGTTATGCCAGATAAGTTTTTCGTTTAAAACATAGAATGCTGCGACCAAAAGCTGTAAACTTTTGTCTCAGCAAAGATACTAATTAAAACCAGTGTGTAAATGTTACATCTTTGGTACATTTCCAAAATCTACTCGAAGTAACCGTATTTAACAAGTTAACAATACTGAAAACTAAAAATATACTGAAGGTCATTAAAAAAATCGCAATTTAACCACATGCAACTGCTTTTAAAAAGCTTTCGGGTGAATTTCTTAAGACACTATACAACGTGAAGACCTTTGACAAAATCTTTAGAAAAATTAAAATTCTACTTCGTCGTAGCTGTAACTTATTTAATTCACTGAAGGTCGAAATTCATCATTTTTTACAGCGTAAATGGCAAGCAAATAATAGTAAATAAATAACAGGAGTACAACAGAAATACCCTTAAATCTCTCTTTGTTATTTATGTATCTAGATACGTCGCTACAAATATTCCCCTTCATTTCCAAGTGTCTAACTCCTTAACCACATGTCAAATTTTACATACAACCTCTTGTATCCCAACCGTATTACGTCGGAAGTATTGCAATTACGGTGTAGCATGTGAGGAGTGTTTTCTAGATACAATAGGGGGGCAAATATGATGGTAAAAATGAGATTTGTGTATCGATGATGTTCTACGAGAGACTCGAGATTGAAATTACTTGAAAATCTGGTGGTAATTCTTTCTTTTTTTATGCATTTTATCACTTGGATAAAGCCCAATTTAAAGATCTCTTCAACAGATTGCCGTAACAACATCTTTACTAATCCCTGGAAATTAGAATAATAAAAAGGAGGAAACAAGCAGCTTGCTTCTCGATAAAAAAGGGGCCCATTTCCATAATTTACCCCGAAATTATCATATAAACAATTTTGAACTGTAAATGGGTATTTCCGCTCGTAGTCATAAATAATAACGAAACCCCTATATTAAGGGCTAATACATTCAATCCTCTAACCCCTTCAGCTTCCCTTAGGAACGTTTCTTTTCGCGCTTACACGATATTTCGCTTTTGTTAAAACGAAGAAGAAAGGGGTGCCTCGATCAGAGGTAAATTCAATGCGAGCCGGAGGAGCAGCTGAGTGTTTCTGTACGTACTTGAAGATTCCAGTAACATTTGCGAGCGTACAACAGGTATGGGGATGCAATATGCATCGGTTGCAACGAGTGCGTTTATATACATACTTGAGGGAAAAAAATGGTTTTATATGGATTATGTTTGTTTGAAGATGTCCTTAACGGTTTTCCAGATTGTGTTCCTTTCGATTTGAAATACATTTCGCGTAAAGGATCATATTTTTAAATTAGATGGTCGATATACACATTATCGCTAAATATAAAATTTTATTTGCAGTGTTCCTTGCACCCGGACACCTTCGATGGTTTAGAGCCGCTTCTCGATAGAAAAAATTCACTTGATATCTACAAAGCAGGAAGATCAAAGGTATGGTTATAATTTGTAACGTTTTCATATTGAAAAATTTGGTAAACAATAAGAAGAAACGATAATTCTTTGTTAGTTATTTTGCAAAAATGGTTAGACGGATGTTACGTGAAGTGTTTTAAAAGAACTTTTTCCTACAAGGAAAAAAATAGCTTCAAGTACGTCGAAAAACAACCAATAAGAAAAACGAAATTAAAATAAATGGACAATGAAGGAGATCTTTTTTTTACTGGTAGAAACAGGAGTTCTTACAGGGTGAGATCTCAGGTCCTTTTCCTCAATCAGTGCATAGTACCAGCTTTGAGGATGTCCTATAAGACTGTGGATGAAACGTCGCTAGAAGTTAAAGCTCAAACGTCCACCGTTAGCAGCACTAACACGTTGATGTTAACTTTATTAAAATTATTTTCGATAGAGTTTGAGGAATGTATGGTTTAGTTTCAAAGATAAAGTCAAATTTTATCTTCTCATAAGTATATACCAGCATAATAAAAATTAGAGATGATAAAGGCAGGTGAAATCATACCTTTTTTGCAGCGACTAGATGGACTCGTGTCTATTCGTATCGTGAGAATGGATTCGTGTTGCCTACTGATGTCTGTCTAGTCTCTGCAAAAAAGTAATAATTCCATCCGCCTTTGTCCTGTCTAATAATAATAATGTCTTTATTATCCAACAACCGAATTCGACTGTTTACATTATATATATATATATATTTCATTAACGCATATATTAATGTGTAATAAAAACTAATGCATTAACAATAACAGGAAAAAAAGAAAGAAAAGGAACAAAGAAGAAAAGGTGTATATATTCACTTGAACTTGTCTAAAAGGAAATATTGTAGCTGGTAGATTAACATGGAACATATTAATTTCGAAACAACATTAAACTGAATTCAAGATCCTGCTGCAATTAAATTAAATAAATTTCTAAATCATCAGCATACAGCAGACATTTAGACGAGATCATCGTTGATGCACGTTAATAATAAGGAGAACTTGAAAATTGACCTCTGAGCGGCTCCATTTGTGCTTCGATATCTACGAGACCTAAAGTCAAGGTACTCCTCATAATTGAATTGAAGATTAAACTTTTTGATTTATTAAGGACTAAGGAATCCTGAAGTTGGTCGAAAACCTTTGAAACGTCCTTCACTCGTGAATTCCTATAAGTGATTCAGATACGTAATTAGTCAATAGCAACTAAGAATCTGCTATGCCCGAAAACATTGATATCGCTCGGTACATGGTTATAAATTCTGTTAAACACGATAAGTTGAAAAAATTATGATATATTGGAAAGGATAGGTATCGGTAGCGATAATTAGCGATTTCGCTTTTGCTGCCAACGTTAAATACAAAAATTATAAAGGTCTGATTTTCTAACAATCAAAGACAGTATTATGTATGTAATAATTAAAAAAGATAATATAATAATAATAAAAAAGATAATATAAAAATAATAAATAATTAAAAAAATTAGAAAAGAAGTTGTACAGAAATACTTGTGGCTACACGAAGCAAGATAAATTGGGCTGAAGTGTGAAGCAAACATATCGGCAACGTCCACTTTGGGCTCGTAACAGATATTGTTCTATATCTTAGTACTAGGTATACCAGTTTTGATTTATATAAGACCATAAGCTTATATAAGCTGCTTGATAATCTTGACGTTGAAAACTGTATATATTTTTGTTGTATCTATTTCTTATCTGTTAATGGCAAGAAGGAGGCAATTCCTGAGAAGAATTAAAATGGCAGCAATAATCTGCAGTTGGAAACCAACAGCTTTTTGAAGCTGCGTTGAGTCCTCAATTATGCTAAAATCCTAGGTGGAAATTGGGTGATTTAAATCATAGAACGGTGAATATAAAAGTTACTAATCACGTATCTTTGTCTGGGAAGATTTTATTTTATTTTATCCGCAGAAGCAACGAATAGAATCATCATTCCGCGCTTACTCTAACACTATTACAAGAACAACGACAACAACAACAACAACAACAACAACAACAACGTTTGCATGTTGCATGCTATCCCGCTCTATCTTCGAAATAGGCTCCTCCCCCGCACAATTCGCGCTTTTTTTCCACGCCGAAGGCGCGTGTGGGGGCTTTCGGATATACGGAATAAACCGCAGGACAGTCAGCGCTATTAACCAATTGTAATTTCAGAATTTAACTGAAATTTCGGGGGCAACGCGCGTCTCGCCGCCACGCTATTGGGTGGTGGGGGCAGCAGAAAGGCCTACTACTATTACTCTACTACTACCGCGCCGGGTTTGTTAATCGACGGCTACGGACCGCGGCTCCGTGGAAAAAGACGAGGTGGTGGGGGTTGAATACGTGTTTTGGAGTTTTCACGGCCGCCAGTCGGTTTTCAACCGTTTTGGCGTTAACGTGGTAACGAAACGAGAGACGCTTTCGAGAGGTTATAAAGGGGGATCATACGCCTAAACGACTGATTTCCGTTTTTACGTTTGATTTCCGGGGGTGAACGTACGAATTTCGTCGACGACAAAGCCTTTTCACACATCCTGCTTGTTTTAAGTTAAAGTGCATGGGCAGAAAAAGAAAGAATTGCAAAGAAAGTCGCGGTGTTTCAACCCTTTTCTTACGACACTGTAAATAACTAGTGACCGACTTCGGAAAAGAATTTTACCAAACAGAATAAAAAAAATTGTGCGTGCGACGTCCCTCGATCGAACACAAAGTGTACCAATCAAAAACTATTTCCATCATCTAAGTGCGCTTTGGATATTCAAAAAGAATCAAAAACAAAGGAAGAAACCCCTTCTTATAAGTGCACCGATTGTTTTTAAATCTGTTTTTTTTTCTTTTCTATGAAATAAAAGAGAAATACGTAGTGGTGATTCTCAAATAATTCTCTTGTTTTTTCTTGTTACTGAAACAAAAGCTATTCCGGTTCACATGGTGTGCCCGGAGTCCGGAAAAGTTGCGTTATCCTTCGACTGAAAGCACGCGCGAGCTTCTGGAAAGAAAACAACTGAAGCAAGGTATGACACGAGTTAACATCTTACCTGTTAGAATATAAGATTGTTTTGAATTTTTATCTTTCAACGACGTTTCTATTGAACATAGTCGATACCGTTGTGGTTCCTAATGTTTTAAAAATAATGTGAATTTTGTGTATAACATGGTATTCATTTTGATGTTTGATATGGTTCTTTGAGAGAAAATGTTCTAAAATAGAATAATCTATTGCTGGGTATTTATGAATGAATTCGATGAATTAAAGCTAATACAAAATTGCAAAATCTAATAATATATAAGAGTACCGTAAAATATCTAGGCCCACGAATCTATTCGTTCCTTAATGGCCTTCCAATTGCACCGGAAATTGGGAAACGGGCCCAATAAAGATTGCAAAATTTGATTTCTCCAAATCACTTACTTTAACTGAAAATAATGAAGATGGCCATAGCTTTTAACGTTTTAAAATTAATGTATTTTCTGTATGTAAGTTGCCAGTGATCTTAAGACGATAAAATCTAACAATCAACCTAACATTAATTTTTATAGGTTTGATTCGATTTTTTTCTAATAATAATAAAACGCCCCTTAAAACGTCTAAGGACGAAGATGTTCTTTTACGGTTTTAATTAATTTATTTCCAATGAAGTCTTGAAGATAAGGAGCCACTCGATGAAGAATACAAAATTTACTTTCTCCAAATGAACTATTTTCATTGAAGAAAATAGAGATTTCTATGGTTTTTAATGCTTTAAGATTAGTGTATTTCCTATATAAATTGGTATTAGGTCTTTAAATAAATGTTAAAAAGATCAAATAAACCTATTGCTATGGTTTTTGGTACATAAAATAACTTAAAAATCAAAGATTCCTATATTTTTTGAATTAAATTAATTTATGAATACGACAAAATCAATCTTTGCGTACGCTTGGTTCATTTTTTTCACAAAACGAAGCACCTCCAATAGCATCTTAAATATGGATAGTGTTTAGAAATATTTGAAAATTTCATTTCTCCAAATCAATTAATCCGGTAAGTACTTAAATTAAAATTACTTACCACAAATTAATTACTACCGTAAAAGTTTTCTTTTTTTCTATCAAATTACATCTTATTTTTTTCGAACAACTCATGTTTTCTCACTTAATTCCCAAATAAAAAAAAAAATTAAGAATGTATTCTACCATCATTAAGTAGAAAGTTAACAACGTCTGCGATGATGCTATTTCTATTAAATCATATTCATCTTTCGTACAAGCAATTCATCCTGGTTGGGTTTCATCGGGCTTCAAAAGCGATAGAAAACATCATCAATTTGTATATTGTAATTTCCTTTTTTCCCACAAGCTACTTGACATCTCTCAAATTGAAGGTCTGCGTAGCGTGACCTCGTTTCGATTCATTACATGATCGCTATGCTGGAAAAATCATTTTATTTGATAAATACGGGAATTTTTGTTCATCCGTGGATTTCTAAGCGACACTCGACTTTACAACAATTAAATATAACATAGAAAGCGCCAAAGGAAGAACAAACGCCACTCTGCGTTGATTAAGGCTATTGTGCTCAGAAAGTAACGATTCTAACGAGAAGTGAAGATTCTAATTATACCAATTGGACATGTCAAATGTAGGTGCTCTTTAAGACCTTGTAGTATCGGGACGAAGATGTTAAACCTGGCACAAAATTTTGAAAAAAAAAATTTTGTAGCACTTAATCACTTAGTCGGTCTTGATCTCTTTTTAGTAGGGAGCAACATTCTTGGATTAAAATTTCGATCTAGGGCACCAGATATTGGTCAAATTCTTTAAAATATGGCAAATTCTACTTTTGTTCGTTTCAGGAATTATTTGTTATGATTACTTATTTAATCTAAAGGTGATACACCTAATCGCAAGTTACAAAAAGTGATTTCGCTTCGCATCTCACTTCAAAAGATTGATATCTCTGATAGAATCATCGTATTCAATCTGATGATGAATCCTAAAAATCCGTAGCTTTGATTGTGAAATTCATTCTCTGGCCACGCGTTGCTAAAATGCACCAGCGGATTGAAAACCATAAAATTCACAAGTGTATTTCTAGCTCCTTCGTAAATTCGGAATTCGAATTTTATCCGACAGGAGTACATTCGGAGAGAATCATTTGAACTTACCGAGGTGAAACGAACCTAGAAACAGATAAAAACGGTATTGTTAAGAAATATTCCCATAAAAAAGAAACTCTTATACTGTACGTTCACATTATTTAGAATGAGAAGGAACGTTGTTAATAACCGCTTCAATTTCTACAGTTTTCGGTAGAATTTTATAGAGTCTAGTCGGACGCGTGTGAGTTTCAAGTACCTTTCGAAGAACGTCCATTGTCGAAATTCCACGAATATGACTTCCAGTTCATCTTCCCCATTAATGTATATACTATAAGCCTCAATATATCTAGTAGGCCGTCAGCGTATGCGTTATATTCTTTACTATAAAATGGAATTTTAATAACGTTGTTTTTGAGATATCTTTAAAGCGAAGATATATACATATTTCCGATTTGATGTGGTATATACTGGGTGAATTATATTCGAGGTTTTGTTCAAAGATCTCGAAAAGTAGCGAAACTAGATGCGAGGTGATGTAAAGCGGGGAAATTTGCAGCCTTTTCGGGGCCAACTTACACCGTTATTTTTTTTAACTCATCGATAATGGGTAACTTAATTCAATTATTTTTTTTCTAATTTTGAAAAAAAAAAAACTAAGGACAATAGCCTAAACGAGGTATACGATAGATACTTAATATAATTATTTTAAACATAGACGTTAGCCAACTAAATTTGTCATTTAAAAGAAAAACGTGTATGTAAAAATGTACGTCATAAATTCAATATGGCACAGGAAACAAAATCTTTGATTGCTGACCTTAGAAAGGCTACAAAAATCTACGACTCTTTCTTATTTTTTTTCTGTCCGTATAAATAATAAGAAAATAGTAGAAAATTGATTTGTTTGAAATATCCAGTAAAACGAATATAAGCCTTCATTTTTCTTTTTTTTTTCAATTTGGATCTCGGGTTGTTTATCATCAAATTAAACTAACAATAATATATAAAAAAATATATAGTAAATTCCGAAAAAAAACTCACACTGTGAAAAATAAAAGAATTTCAATGTATTTGTGTAAATATGGCAAAGGAATGCATTATATTCTTATTTATTTATGTTATTTCTAAATATTTGAAGTCAATATAAAATAATACGTCTAACAATATCCTACTTATGTACGACGTGAAGGGTGTGTAAATTGATGTTAAGTGGAATTGTAAATAATATTGAGTCAATTTCAAACAGAGGTCGGTATTATATTATCGATTTTTATTATCCAAGTTGGTGGATATGTTCAGAAGAAAATCCTGAAGATATTCAATTCTTTCTTCAAAGTCTATTTAAAGGTTACGGGCACTTACTCTACTGTTTTCCATTACCTAACGGGACCGAGTCATTAGAGAATAGTAACCCTGTATTATGGCCCAAATTTATACATTACATTATTTTTTTTATTAATAGATCCACTAGCAACATCTCCAAAACGAATCGGTAAAGAGTAGTTGCCATATTACTCGCGAATAACATCTATAAATACCATTGTAATATATATAAAATATCTCATTCATTAAGAGAGATAGACTGCTGCTTTGTATACCAACCGTAAGCGATTCAATCCTAAATTTTGCTAATTAGAAATGTGGCACCGTCTAAAATCATGCCTGATATTTGAGTCCCAATTTATAGCATTCTACAATACCGCTAATCAATATAGTAAATAGATGTTACATTTACATGCTTTTAGGTGTATGTTAATCTCAGTTAAACGCTTCAATTCATGCATGTTGATCCGTAATGTTGTTCGGTATAGTTAGTACATATCTAGGTAATCTAGTACTTTAACCGTGCACATCGACGCAAAGTTCTGTAACCGCTTCTTCAGGTATCGGCGAATTTAAACTTTTCTTCGAGAGAGTTGCGAGCTCGGTGCTCGATTCGATACGCAATCCTATTCCCGGATTTCCTCTTCCTATTTCGCAAGTTTTTTTTTTTAATAGTTAAGCGGAGATAGAGAAAAGGGAATACAATTCACCTATATATGTAAATGAAATGAGCATCTCGATTAAATTTATTTGCTAGAAATTTGTTAGAAATTATTCTCATTTTCAACAACGTTTTCATGGGATCGAGTCGTTTCTACTCAATGGCCATCATTTTCATGAATTAACACACTCTGTTGCAAGTTACTTACGAACTACCACTTATTAATGCGATAATCGCTAACGTAAGGGCGGAAAAACAACGGAAGGTATTTTAAACAAGAAAAACATTAAATGTAACCACCGACGTGGAGCACATGGAACGCATATGACGTCCCGCGATCACCTGATTGCCTAAACTGTATACTTTATCAATTTTACGCTAGATTGATCTAAATGACGAATGAGCTTAGCTTTGATTGCTTACTGGATACGTATGAACCAGCCTCATGGGTTACTACGGGCCTATAATCCCAAAGAAATTACTTATGTAAATAATCTTAACCTATAATACAACCGCAGCTATTAAGGACCTTTTTTCCACATTAAAAAAGCTGTAATATCATGAAAATTCAAATGGTTTCAACGCCTGACTCCTAAAATAAGCCATATTATTTTTTGTTTACATCCAAAAATATTGAATATTTATTGAAAATTTTCTCGAAGCTCCCCGCCTTATACCAACTTAATATTAAACGAGCTTAAGAAATTAACTACGAAAAGGTAGAGCTGATTATAATATAGATTAGGTTCGACCATTAATAATAATACCCCTCTCCTTCTTACGTATCATTTAAAATGTGTATAATTTGAATAATAATCCAGGATATCTCAATTTAAACGTGAGGACTTTTTCGAATAAAAATGTAAATAAAGGGTCCATAATAATAATTTTCCTATACAGCGTGTCTACTAAAGCTGAAGCGATATTTTTCTGTTGATTTTTCGAACAATCACAGGAACCCTCAAGGAAAAAACTGGAAGGAAATTTCACCAACGATATTATTAACCAAAAGAAAAGTAGCAATCCATCCTGAAAAATAACTTAATAGTATTAGATCCTAGCTTAAACTGAACACGCTGTACAACGAATAGATATCTTTCCATTCGAATATAGTGATTGCTATTTATAATATTTGGTATTTGTTTAACCTAATTTCAATTCTATTCTCCTTAAAATATTGTTGTTTCTAGACTGGCTAAATTCACGACGGTAAGGTTAAAATGTTTCTTAAAACTAGCACATCCACGTCAGTCATTTTCAACTGCTTGCAAAATTAATGTTTAGTTTATTTGTAAAATATTTCCCAAACAAGCAACTCTTTTTCTGCTGAGTCCAGCGGCAATCGTAGAATCTGTGTCAAACAATACGAAGGTGTCAATTATAAAATTCGAAATATTTCCATCGCTTTCTTGTGATGTGATTCGTGAGTACAATTCTAATCTGACGGCGAACCTATTTTATTCCAATTTAGATATATCTAAAATTAATTTCTTTATACTAAAATCCAGTTTGTTCAATTAAATTAATTGGACTTCTCTAAAAAAAAAAATAACGATAATAATCACGATCATAATCGAAAATAAAATAATTTTAGCAAGAAGTTAATAAATATCTCGAAAATGGGGCAATCAATTAAGTGATCTTTGCCATTTTCTAATTAAATTAGGTTTTATTTTTTTTTGTATTTTAAATATGTAATATAGTCGTTGATTATTAAATTAAGACGAATAATTGTTTTTTTTTTTTTTTACTATCGATAAAAGTTAACATTTTAACAAACTTGAAGGAAGAATACTTAGAATTATAGTTTTTTTTATGCACGTGCTACAATAATATTTAATAATAGTATTATTTGAAGATATTTGTACAAGTTTCACAACTGAAACTAGCCAGCCAAAGTAACCTTTTAAAATCATATCTTGTGCAGACGCTCCAATACGGTAACGGAGTAACTGAATCAAAAATTAGAAGCTTTGTTCTAAATATAATATTTGATACGGCAATTGCATATATGCATGAATTTCTCTTGAAGTACTCCTTATTTTATTAATAGTAACAACATGATTGACACATTTACCATTAATTCAACCAATGGAAAATGGAAAACAAGCTTTGTGGAATACTCATCATTAGCTTCTTTAAAAAGAAATATCCATCGAAAGCTTCTTGTGTAAATGTTTCCGTTTGTATTTTCGTCATCGTCTTAGATTCCTTCGCGGGATATCCAACAGATTTACTTTTCAAGTAGGGCACCTTCAATATCTTTCGGCATTCATATTTTTTTTAATTTTTAATTTAATATTGAGTCCTTTAATACTTCCTTTTTACTGCACTACTTTTTGAAGTAATTATAATTTTCTTGTAGATTTTTGCGGAATAGCAGAAGCAAAATAGAAAGGCCAACGTTCATCATTTGAAAAATCTACTTCGCTTTCCACTTTCTTCACAGGTGGTAATATTTTAACATTAATTTCTAGAATAGCAATATAAAGCGGATAGCGACCACGAGACCAAATGACTTCATCTACTTCCTATGGTGATACACTAGAATCTTGTTGATTCATCAAAATGAAATTAATTTATTGGAAATGTTACCTTTTTCCTCTTTTTTTCCCAATTTTAACGATATTTCCGAGGAGATTTCGACGACATTTCGTTTGAAACAGGGAAATTAAAGGAAAATACATGTAGATTAATTGACCTCGTTTGATTTAATAACTGAAGCTTTCTTTTAGATATGGTTTCTGCAGATTTCTATATGGCCAATTTTATTTCTCCCATTTTTCCATTTTTTTTTCTATCAGATTTAGATCCGGAGAGTTCGCAGAGCTATCCAACGAGCAAGAGGCACCCCGCTAATTCGGCAATTCTTGTTACAATTTAATGGGAAGCGCCCTCTTTCGGTGCAATTTCATACTTCGCCCTCAAAATTGATTTCTTGAATTCTTGCTGGATTTACATAAAATTCTTTAGGATGAAATCAAATTCAATCGCAAACATATTGCAACGGAAAAATTACTACTTCCCCTGGAACTATCACTAGCAGAAACGTAAAGACCTTAGCAATCGTAATTAGTAATCTCGTTATATTTTTCTAATCTATAAAGCGCCTAACATCCACAAGCTGTAGCTTATTTCCCTCGCCTCGTAATTATTTTCTTTGTATTTATTCTCCTATATATATTACAAATATGTATGTATGTTATACATATGTATATATATGTATGCATGTACGTATTGTATTGTTTGACTTATCTTTTGATATTAACCTTCCTGTTTATGGTTAATTAAAAATAAAATTGGAAAGCTATTATTATTATGACTTCTTTTTTTTTGTTTCCTTTTTTTTGCTTTTAGGAAAAAGTTAATTAGCTTATAAATGTAGATGAAATTGACATCATCGATATATGTATACGTAGGTATAAGTAGCGATACGATACGGTAGATTCTTTTAACCGCGAAATATTTAGAATGCTTGTAATATCTTACTCTTACCGTTAAGTTCTGAAGACTTTCGAGAATTTTCAGGGTAATTTTGGCTTATTAAAAATATAAGTAGTTTAGTAGAATATTTCTCGTTAACAATGTGGTAACACAATTTAAATCTGCTCAAGAAACATATAACTTCAATAAATAATTCAAGTATTAATTCACTGGTGGTGAAATACCAAAACGCTAACATTGTACTCATGTTTCAGTAACTAAGCTAAGTAACAATCCAATCAATAACCATAGCTTTACATGTACGGCCTGTATCATCATGTAATCGAGCAAAAACTGGAAATAAATATTTTTAAATCTGGATAAATGGAAATTTGTAATACTTCATGAACTTTATATTTTTATAATTCTTCAGGAAGTTAACAAGGACTTCCCGAAACAACTTTCAGAAATAAACGTCCTTAAACCTATGTTATACCATCAACGTTAAGCTTCTCTTCAAGTACAAAGTTATGAAGATTTCACATTTCAACAGAATAAATTAAAGCAATATAAAACAAATTTCTTGAATAACAGGATTTCCATGCCTAACAGTGTTTACCGCAATCGTGATAACCACAAAGTGACATCAATTTTCGTGGTAGAAATAAAAAATAAAATAAATAAAAGCCCCAACCATTCCTCCAAGTTATACACACCGCATTATGCAACATTTCTGGTTTAATTGTTCGTATTCTAGACGCTAAATCTTACCCCAACGGTAAAAAACCGCGTGCGTTCTGATCAGGCGATCCTGGTGGCCATGAATTTTCAACGTATCTGCTTATAAGACAGGGAATAATAGACCGGTAAAGTTACAGGAGTACTTCGTCCTGCCTAAAAATTAGGTTTTCGGCGATAGTTACAGGCTTCATCATTTACCTCGAAGAAATACGGATTCATCCGTGAGATTGCATCAAAGAGTCGTGAGGACCTTCCCGGTGGATTTTTATGGATCTTCTGATCTTGATCGTATTTGATAGTTTCAAGTAAATAGTTACTTCACCGTTGGGGAAATGATGGGCCTCATCTATATATGACCGATCGTTCTTCAAATCAAACCATCGCAGCGGCTTATAAAGACCTCGTACTATATTGGATTTGCAGTCGTTTTGGTACTGTTGATAATCACTAATTTTCGATTTTCCTAATCTTGAGTGAACCATTCAAATTTGCTACGATGTGCCCTTCATCCTGCTGGGGTCTGTGCACATTGTATAATGGCGACAGTAACATTTCTTTTGATTGACACCTGAATGGAGTGAGAAATAACGGGCCTACCATCATGAAGATATTTCGCACCATTTTGTGAAAATCCTTTATTATATTCACGTACTTACTCCGCTTTAAATATATGTCCCATTCTTTTCTTCCAACGTATATATTTCCTCGTTTAATAAAACGAATACCTTCGAGATACCATTTCGTGTAACTGTTTATTTGACCAAATAATGCGAAATGCAAACTATAACGCTATTTGCCTTCGATTTTTCGATGATATTTCGAACCGTTCGTGTTTGCTCTGTTCGTTTTTTCCGTTTTTAGCGCTCGCCGTTTAAAAAAAAATCTCTCAAAAATACACACTAATCTCGCTAAAATTTTTCTGACGTTCAAAACGAATTAGGCTGTGTATTCGATTAGAACGGGCCCGCAAATTCGAGAATAATCCAAATAAAAATCCTAATTGAATTAGAAAAGCCAGAGCAGAATGTCATAATGGATCGTTTTTTTTTTTTTACATAACGCTCGATCTCTGAATGCGAGCTGTTAGCAGAATTAACGTGTACTCGCAAAAAAATTGGTTTATTTGTTAGAAACGGGAATGTAAATCGTACTATTTTGATCGCCGATATTTTGCCGTTAAAGAAACTAGTTGAGTTAGCTGTAAATTTACGCCATTGAGATGCTTCCTTGAATTTACATTATGTCACATGGATTACTTGGAAAGTTACCCGATTTCCACTAACGTTACGGTAAAAATTGGCATTCTCCGCACCACACATGTTTAATTAATTAATCCGAGACAGCTGCAATCAAGGATGCGTCGATCTTCATCTTCAACTCAGTGTTGAACATCGGAAAAGTTCGCCAAATGTTCCTAGATGACGGTCGAATTAATGTTAGAGGTCGCGGAAAAGTTAACCGCCTGTTAATGCTCACTCAAGACGAGAAATGCATTCGAGTGAACATTTCCAAAGTCCCGTTGAAGCGGTTTAGCGTCGGTTGCTAACTGTAAGTGATCCTTGGATGCTCCTGAAGCCAAAACAGGGCCGAAACGGTGGACTGCGAATGGTGAATCAACTCCGCAGAAGACAAACACTTCCATCGTTCGGGAAAGTGATGGTAACTTGTTTCTCAAATAGTTACACTTCAATGGGAAAAAATTCACGTTGCCAGATTTTCCCCCAACGATTCTATTTTATTTTCGAAGCTTCGTTTGGAAGATTTTCATCGAATGATAGGGTCCATTCTTCAGAAGAAGATCGGATGGATTAAAAGGACGAAAGCATCGCCGACCTCGATAAAAAATATCTTTAATTAAGTTTATTTTAGAAACAATCTATCATTTTAATTTCTCTTTTAACCATTTAAAACTTAAATTTATTCCGAATCGATATAATCTATCCGCACTAAAGGAGAGTTTCTAACAATTTTTCCTAATTCGAGTATATTGATTTAATAAGGAGACTAGCTCCATTTTGAAGCGAGGTAGAACATGTGTGCTTAGAACAAAATTTTAAATTCATCGTATGACCTCACTGTTACCGAATATATTAAAGAATGCCCATATTAAGGTAAGTTAACGTTTTCAGTAATATTACTGCTTAACAAGAAAAAATATTTATATAAGTGCTAATACGTATTTTTTTTTGTGAATTATACTTACTTGGTGAAAGTAACTTCACATACGGACGGACGACAGTTTCGTATTTTCATGCTAACCAAGCCATTCTCTCAATTCTGCTTCTCATTTTTGGAGTTTGTGGAAGATCTTCCAGCATTGGATTTAGATACGGCGCCAATTCTGAATTGACTTCTTTTCTCTTCGAGTAATTCTTCTATATTATTCTACAGCATCCCACAAATGAAAATCCGGACGTGAACATCTATCGTTAACATGTATTGGTCATAATTGTTGTATTTTTAAAGGGATCACCTACATAATTAATTATATTTTTTGTATTGTGTGCAGAAGCACCGCCTTATTGGTACCGCACGTAAACGTCTAAAATTAAAGGTAAAATCATCTAAAAATTCGTTCAGGAATGTTTGCAGAATTTCCAAATGCTATTGTGCATTTCTTCAAATATTCCAAGATCAACCAAACGGTTTTCTAATCGATGAAATAATCCAGGTGCTTCCTACAAACTGTTCGCTATTGTCTGAACACTCTGAAATTTATTTAGCCAAAATTACTAAACAAGGAGCCTTTCTAATATGTGAAATGTGAAATAAATCTTCAAGATATTATTAGGAAGAAAGTAAAAGCGTTTTGATTTGGTTTCCTGAAGAAATTAGCGGCTCCTTGAGCAAAGCAAAACATGCAAAATATTTCTACAATACACAATTACCAGTGACTACCCCGAAAATAGAATAATTCAATGCAGTCCCTTGAGTAATCAGACGCATTTAAATTCTAATCCCTCTTAATGATTATTTAATCAAAGAATCCTCCAGCGATAATCCAACAATTGTCCACGGTTTACTTTCAACACAATCAACCTAAAGCTTTACAATATTAGCACGGCAAATAATACGTTTGCACACAATGAATTCGAAACTTCAACTATTAAAGCGGGTTATTCGAATAAATAAAAAATAAGGCTTAAATTAATAAATCTACGTGGTTTAATTACGATCATTAAACAGCCTCAAAAGAATCTCAAGAATCAACAGAGTTATAAACGTACAGACCTCATCGCTAAAAGCTGGAACCGTTTTTTGGTAAATACTGGGGGCCCGTTATAAGATTTATTGTTTTGCGAAGCGCCAGTACAAATACGGCGGCCCGTTTGAAACGGGAACACGGGATTGTCTTAAAATACAGGGTCGCGCACTAACAACGGGTTAATCTATGTTACCTATACACCTCCGAATGTAATGAAATTTAATTTTTGGAAAATATCTTCGTCTCCGTGACGTCTTGAGATTGTTACGAATGCGACCATAAATTTGGTCGAACGAAGCACGAACGAAGAAGAGACAGTTTGCAGAATTTGGTTGTGGACGTGCTTTCGCCAGTGATAGGCTGACGAATTTCGTGAACGTCGACCAAAATCGATTGTTGTTAGACGCTACACACAACAATATTCTCGGCGTGTAAGCGAGTAAATGTTTCTTCGTCGTTTCTGTTCAGTTAGAGTTACAAGAGGATTAAGTTAGAACGTCCTGTACATCCGGCAGGCTTCCATACAGCTATTCGGGCAATCACGAAAAACCATAGCGACGCAAAAATAACCACTTTGCACCGGATCAGCACCAAATGGCTTATGATCAAACGCCGCGCCGACGTATATTACCATAAGAACGTCTGTAAATAGTGAAATAAATGTTTACGTTTGGTAGGTTGACACGGTAGTGTGTATATTGTGTTTGCGGATTGTGGAATTACTTAAAACCTAATCTAGATGCTCGGCGTAGAGCCGTAAAACGACTTGGGTAAACTACGGTGCGATAAAACAAAAGAAATATTATAGATATCGCAATATTACACTTACCGACAAACGCCTATATTAACTTAAAATATTCGGTGCCGTTTTAGGTTTCCCGAAAAAAAAAACACCTCGTAAGCCGTATGTTTAACCTTTAAGTTTTGATTATTGCAAACAAGGCACTACGCCATATTTGTTCTTGGATGATAAAAGACCATATAATTTTATAATTTTCGGGTTTTCTACAAAAGCCCAGCGAATAATTTTATAATTTAATTTGTTTGCCGGTATGCGCACGTCGACGAAGCAAACGAAAAAATTGGAACGCAAATATAAAAAATTCTTCGTTACAAATATTTGTGTTTGTTTGTTCGAGATTGTAATAGTATAGGCCATATCTAGCGTGTACTTCATTCACTTTAAGAACGCAGCGTTAAATGAGATGGGGAAAATTTTCTAGATACACTGAATCGAAGTGGACTCGAGGTTGACTTATTAATAAGTGAAAAATCACGAGATCAATTGTCAGTTGTCATTTTACGTTAGAGAATGCGCAATGATAAAACGACCAGAACGTTCAAGAACATATTAAACTATAAATATAAAATTTTAAATGTAAAATGTATAAGTACACCAGATGAGACGAGACAAAGAAGAAACAATAGCAAGAAGCGGACGTACCGATACGATAAGAGGGACAGTTATAATTTTAATATGAAATGTAACGATTAAAAAAATATATAGTTACTTACAAAGCAAATTAGAATAAATATTAACTTAAAAAGGAACAGCAAGGCTTTTGTTAAAAGTAGGATTCTTAAGACTATTAGTTATTAATAGAGAGAACAAAAGCGAGTGAAATCATACCTTTCTTGCAGCGACTGGACAGACTCGCGTCTATTCGTCTCAAAAGAAAGGGTTCGGGGTGCTTACTCGGTTTCCCCGAGAGTCGACGAAGCACGAGTCGGTCTAGTCGCTGCAAAACAGATATGATTTCACTCGCTTTTATCCTCACTAGTTATTAGTCATAGAGAATTGTGGTAACCAATAGATTTTAAGATGTCTTCTAGTACGTCAACGCCCTTGGTATGAAAATCTAGATGCAAGATGTATAATATTCCACATTTCGTAGCTAAAATTAAATTAATCTTATTTTTGATTGGTAAAGTTGAGGCGCCTACCTAAAGTACCACGTTTAATATATATTTTTCTTTAATTTCAAACACTGTTCGCATATGTTCAACAGCGAATTTAAGTTGGTTATTAAAGCTGTTAAACATATTAAGTTTTGATTAAGTCTTCTATTTTATCCATTCACGCATCGAAACAGGGAGACAAATTTGAAATAGCTAACTATCCTTTTCATAAAAAAGGCAAGTATTCACAGTTATTTCTGCTGTAGAAGGATTAATTGCAGCATCTATAGGGCAATTATTTATCTGCTTATAAAATTCGTTCTCCTTTCTTGAGGTGTGATTAAACTTAGAAAGCAAGTGTTGGGAGTGTTAAAATTGCCAAAGCAAGGAAAAGGTTTGTGAAGAAGGAAACCACGTTGAAAGAAGCCAAAACATAATTCTCAGATAAAACGAAATTATTGATCGCGCTGGCAAGTTTGAAGCTACCTTTAACTCGGAATTGATCGTATTCAAAATTGAAATATCAGAATTGAATTTTAGAAATGCTTTGGTCCCGCTTAGGATGAATTTCCTCTTCGGTCTCCACGCTTCGCGGCATGATATCTTAATTTATATCGGCAAACGTTGCGTTGCTAGATCGCGCTGATACTACTCTTATATTAATTAGCAGCTCTCCTAATCTCAGATTATTTTATTCTCCCATAATACGATTTTTGAAAGTGCTCCGCATACAATACAGAAACTTACTGAAACAGTTCAAAGTGTTCGTGACTCAACGCTTCGTCAACCTCAGCATTTATTAACATGAAGGGAATTACAAGGATTTTTGCCGAATCCGAAGATCACTTTGGGCATTCGCCATAAATTCTTCGTTCGCTTTGTTCAAATAGAATTTCATTTGCACCTCACATTTTCGATAAAGATACACTTCCTCACCAGTTGCGACGTAGGCAAAAAAAAACAGATAATTTTCAGAGAAATAAATTAAACTCTCTACGTCCCTAAATACAAACCGTGCACACATAACCATAATGCATATGTGCGTATAATTTTAAAAAAAGGCGTGTCTTCTTTCCATAATGCACATCTCTACGACTTCACATCTGTTTCCTTAACCCGTTCACTACGTCTGTCTCGGTATTCTCCTCCTATTTCTTTTCAGTTCGCTTCTTTTTTTGTAGTTCTTGTGCTGTTATTGCTCTTGCTTGTCCTCTCCTACACGTTTTAAACTCGCAACAGACCGCGGTGCAGACCGTAGAGCGAGAGAACCGCTCGAGATATTGCGTCGGTCGTGTCAATCAAACCTTTGGGTCCAAATAAACCACGCGTCAGCGTTTAGATGCGTTGCTGTTTTTTTTTCTTTTTGTTATTTTTGCTTTTCGATGCGGCCGGAAGATGGCTCTTATTGGAGGGATTCGACGTTGTTCAGTCCGTGGTGTTGTTTTGCATTCTTGCGTTGGGAGATGGATACATTAGATGATTGTTGGAGATTTAACATGTCTTTCAGGACTAATACGTGCGCTTTGGTTCTGTAAACTTTATTTGCAACAGAAATAGTATCCATAGGGAAGACTTTCGCGAACGAGATGGATTTTTCCTGGTGTATGGAACGAATAGGGCACAACAGCTCCGTTGGTTGACAGGAATTGCTGTTCGTCGTTAGGAAGCAATAAGAGATTAACTTGATGTTTTTGTCATTCAAATGTCATTTAACGTTGTCGATTATTTTTCATGATTTGATAGATCGCTTTTAACATGCAAATTCCTGCATAGCATTCAGCATTAACTGTTCTTGGATCCTCCGTAGCAATGCTTGCAACATGTTCAGCAGAACAAAAGAAAGAAGTAACCATTTTCTTGCGAATGTTTCACGTTGTTTAGTTTCGTCACCTGTTACAATGTTCGGTTCAACAGATCTTTTTCACACCTACGTATTTATGCAAATTCGAATTCTCTACACATTCGTCAAGAATAGCTCTAACGCACGGTAAGGTTGCGCACGACATTGATGTTTGTTGGAACAACGACCGAGTTTGGTCGGACTTCGCGAAGTGCGCCACTGACGGAAGCAAAAACATGAAGGAATTCTCTAAACCAATCGTAAATAGTCTTTTGTAATTGTTGATTGGAGGCCGATTTCTTTCTTTTTTCAATTTTTCATTTCTACCGTTGTTTGTCAACCCATTGTTCCTAATTCTTTCAATCCAATCAAGCATCACTGAAAATTCAGACATCTCTTTCAAAGTAATATAAAACATCTTCAAAGAATTTTTTAAGCAGATAAACGCTTAATATCGATGTATTTCGAGATACAACCGAACCTACGAAAATCGATCGCTGAAATTTTCATGTGCTTATTAATTTTACATTTCGCTGTATATCTTTCCCAAAGAAAATAATTCAAACCGTTTGAACTAAGACGATAATATCGAAAACTTATCGAGAATCCTTATTATTACGTCGCCGATTATTACCAGCAGGTACAACTAGTTAGTTAATAATCCGCCGATGTTAATGTATTATTAAATAAAATTCTCCAATCATCAAGTAATTTCGTCGCGTACATTGCCGATTATTTATCGAAAACTACACTATCGCGCAAGCTGTGTTTCCTACAAAATGAGATTGTTCGAAGTTTCACGATAAGCTGGGCTAATATTGCGTTAACGAAGGAAAGAAATCGTTGAAATGTTGCTTTGATAATAAGTACAGAATGGAATGATTTATAGCTATATATACATATACGTATAGAAAAATATATGCAAAAGGTTAGTTAAAAGAGGTAACAAATGAGTTAATTAGAAATAGAAGATTCACAAGGAAGTCCCAACAATTACGGAGGTATACCAATAGCACGGTTGATATAAAATTTTTATAAAAAAGCAACTTCGATTCGTACAGTTCTAGTTGGTAGTCAACTTTCATCGTGCGTATAAATTAAACTGTATAGATACATAAAGGACAATGTTTTATTCAGGGTTAAGCACAAATATAATATACATATTGAATACGAAATAAAACGTCGATTAAAATGCATTGTTTTCCATGTACTCTAACCTGTTAGTAATAAAAAAATTCAAAATGTAAAAATGAAATACAAATACTTAAAATGCACGCTTATAAACACAGGCTACTTTTAAGCAGATTCCTCTTCAGCTTCCGAATCCGAAGCTTTATCAACATTTAGACTGGTTGAAGTAACGCGTACTACGCGTATGAAGTCATTCCATACGTTTGAATCACAAATAACTAACGCTTTCTGTCGCATTTCAAACGGTCTAATGTACAATAATGCTTTAGATCTTTCCAAATCAATTCAATAGCATTGAAAATGGTAAACGCAAACCTTCTTGGCCAGCATATTCTACCTCTTCCACCAAGAGTTGGATCTAGTTGCAACGTCTTTTCGCCTTGTACTGCGATCTATTGCCGAATATGGGAACAATTGACGACGGTAGAAACCTTATTTCATTCATCAGTTCGTTGGAGAAATATTTTAGGGTAGGGAACTTTCTCCGTCGGAAATGGCCAAGCCCTATAATTTAAGCAATTGCCCGGGGTGCTACAAGGTTCTGTATTTACTCCAGAATTATTCATTCTGTACGCTAGCAACATCCCCCACTACCCATAAGTTGCCTATTTACGCGGACGTTGCTACGATATGGAGCCTTAGCAGAATCAAAGGATACGCTTACAGGATGCAACAAGAAGATTGCTGAAATTTACAAATAGAAGCAAACCACTTTCCGAAAAGACTGGAATAGCGTAGGTGGAAATTCCGACTAGCAACACCTTTTTTCCCAAAATTCCAACATTCTAAACAATTACATATTTACATCTTACAGGCAAGAATCACAAGAACGCCTCCTTGTGCTTCTCCACTTGAAAGTACTCTTCTCCGTACAACATCAAATGCTGCGATTGCAAAGTACTGCTTGCCTATATATTCTCTATTAATACAACTAAAAGCTCAAACTTTCTAATTTAAAATAGATACAAGAATAATTGACGCGCTTATCTAACAAAGCGCACGTTGCCCTGGAATGAACAGAGCTGCTGATCACGAACAAGGAAGGCCCATTCTAGGATACGTTGTATATTTTGAGATAACAAGATCCCCCAATTCACGTACGAATCCGAAGTCGAAATCCGCGAAACGACCAAATTCTTTTACATATACAAACGCCGTTCCTCCGCGTTGCTCGAGAACATGTCGAACAACCTTTACGGGAAGGATCTCGCTCTTCGCAGAGACCCGAACGGAAAACGAAAAAAAAAAGAAACAACGAAAATGACCAAAAAACTGCATTGAATTCGGCTTAAATTGTAGGAGTGTCGTTGGACTTTAAGAGATCGTCTGTTGTGTTGTTGCAACAGCGGCAGCAGCCTTGCCCCATCGGTATGCATACTTACCTGAGTCACCCGAATCGCTTTCTCCATCTCTCTCGCGCTACAGCAGGATGCTAATTGAAAATTAAGAAAAGCGAGACGGACGTTTTAATCCAAATTCTTACTATTTATGTCTTTTTTATACCCAACGGCGTTTAATATATATTTTTAGGGTTTTCTCTGATTTTTATCGTGAACCGGCGTGGAGACTCGAGCTTCGACGGGGACGAAGGGGGGACCTCATAGCTTTAATTTTGAAGTAAAAGCCTTCCATTTATACGTCTTTTATTGTTTAACATAAATTTTATTATTATTAATCGTAAAAGAGGCGTTTTTTTCGATATTAAATCGGAATATCTCGTCTCCTATCTTCGTCTAGCTTTAAATACTATTTTAAATCTCAATATAAAGGGGACGGAACGAAGGGGGCGTCTCGTAAGATGCGTGTGTCTTTTATTATAGACTTCTTTATCCGGACGTTTTATCAAAAATATTCCGTCGAGAGAAAGATCCAAGGTTTTGGGTTTTAACGTTTCTTACAGAGGGGGTGACACGTCCGCCGTCTGCGAGGAAAGCACTAAAAAAATTTTATCTTTTAATACTTTGCCTTAGTCGAAGTTATTTGTCAGTATTACGTTTTGGGTGACGATAATCGTATATACTTTTATAAGAGGAGGTATACCAGGAAGATAAATTTAAATTTTAAATATCGCGGCGTAAAAACGGATATAAAATTTTTCGAGAGAAATAAAATGAAAAAGCCGTATGGGAAAAAGTAAGATAAGAGAAATGAATACGGAGAAAATGTAACGTGGTAATCATTTCCAATTTGTTACCTCTGTTAATTACAAAGATTTGCAAAAGAATAAGGAAGGACCTAACATGCTTCCTTGTGTTATTCCATCTACTTCCTTCTTTGATGTTAGAGCAGTCTTTTCGTTCAAAGTTATCTATTACTGCCAATTGTTTTTTATCGTAGAAAAGATATCATCAAATTTTCTGCGATTCTCTTCGCTACGTAGTGATAAAACTTAGCGAAAAGTAAGCCACGGACAATTCTATAGAAGTCAACACGATCGCGTAACATCGTTTCTTCAAGGACACAAGAGTATTAATTTCAAAGGACCAGTCATGTTCCTTCTTCATAAATTCTTCATAGTTTCCCAGCCAGTTTTTCTATCGACGAATTGCATTTTGCCAAGCTCTTGTGTCTTCTTCATAAAATACATTGGGACCAATGGGTATTCCTAACAAAGGAAGAGGGACGTATTTAGGCAGAACAATACCTTCTTTCAATTCTCTTATCGCTTACCAATGGAAACATAAGCTTCAAACGCAGAAACCCTTCAATTTTAGGTATAGCAACACCTAATTCGATTTAAGATCGAAGATCCTGGAAATAATGTCTTCTCATCATTAGCGATGATACGTTTACTTTCGGCTTTTAAACGCGCATTAAATCACGGAATTATTGAATCTTTCATTGTTGGGCCACTCAACGATAGTCACACATTGAAATGTAGGTGAAATATTTTCGGGCATTGGTGTGTGCGGAAATTCAAAGACACACATCATCATACTTAAATGTAAGCTTCGGAGAGTGTATTGGTAGAAGAAAAGCCTTCGTAATATTCTGCTAAAAGTCTTGATATTGTGTTTAATTATTTGGACCACTTTTTGAAATGAATTTTGAACGTATGATGCCAAAGAAATGCTTCATATCCAATAAATTATGAGCAGCTCCGTAACGGCCATCTGGCGCTAGTGTACAGTTTTTCTTCGGATTATATCTCAACAATATCGTGACTGACTTGTCCTTAAAACCAATATTAGCAAGCCATGCGGATGGGAATTTATTTAAGTGCAGTAATCGCAGCAATGTCTTCATATACAGTGGTTTAAAATTGAAATGCTTCGATGCGATTTGCAAAAATTAAACATAGTAGGCGTACATTGTCTAATACGATTTTTAATACGGAAACCGAAGCTTTAGTTGCCAGAAGAACACAATATCGCCGGTATTCGAGCTGTTCGAGTGAAATTGAGACACGCAGAACATGAGGAATGTGTAACGCAACAGCGTGGCCGATACGACCAATACGACATCGACGAAGAGAAAAAAAATAGAAACTTTCACCCGATTATATATGAATAAATTCAATTGTTTCAGACGGTAATTCAGGTTCAAGTTGGGTCTGGTATTCCGTAGAAGAGGGGCGCGACGACAGTCGTTTAGGTCGGTAAAATTAATTTCTTTCTATTCAAGATGTTTTACTTTGCTTATTATGTTTACTCTGTTTGGTATATATACGTATATTCCGAGTGCTTCTTTCTAGTTGTAACAATTTCAATTCTCTTCGATCGTTAATTGAGTAGATTTCTTTTCATTTTCATTATTTCGTAATGTTAACTTAAAGTCGAAGCAAACAGGAACGCTTTTATTATATTTCGGAGTTGTCTATTGGTTCCAATAACCCGAAAATGGTTCTAAATTTTTCCGAAAAAAAAGAAAACTCTGAAACCTGAAAGTAAAGCCTTCATGGCTAATAAAACACATTAAGGCTATTACTTCGATAAACAAATGAAGATTTGCAATAAAATTGAAAATTATCAGTATTACCGACCATCTGCTCATACTACGTAATTTTACCGAAATTATCGATAATATTACCGATGCAATATTACCGTTAACATCACTATTATCGCCGCATGCACTGGCTTGCCAATGGGTTCCTAGTAGTTGTCCAATAAAATAAAGATGTACGACAATAAAAATATATTTTTGTACTTTCGAAAATATTTATATGTTTTCCTATATATATATATATATATGACCATAGAATTAAGTATCTTCAATTTATTCTTAATACTATACTTACAGTCTTCAGCATCGTCTCGTCTCAATCATTACGAGCATCCTTCTTCAACGTGACATAATAATAATATAATGGAAAATTGCGAGATGTCCACCGCTAAATAGTCAGCCTACATGATGTAAGCGCGTACAAGAAACGTGTTATAGCCGCCTTTTACCTTCTTTAATTATCATTAGTCTTGTTTGAGGAGACTCGTATATTTCAGGCCAGCACACAGAGGGAGAACATCGTCTCGTGGTGGCCACGAAGATCTGGTTCCAACGCGATGCTTCTTGTGTAGCCACGCATACTACATGCGGCCGTGCTTCTATGCGGTACCGAGGTGGTGTTGTTACAGCTTCTTCTTGCTCTTTCTTGTACTTTACGCAGCGTTTGCGGTAATTGAAATTCAACTTAGCTTGTCGACGATAAATTTAAGCCGTACACTGACGATAGATTTGTTAACTTCTGCTACTATTACTTATCCTTATCGCCGGAGGACCGTATTTTATAGATTCGATTAGTTCGTGCTGTTTATTTTATCTTATCGTTCTTCTAATTTTTTTTATATATTCAAAGGTGCGCCGATAGAAGACGAGTTGATTCAACAACATTTTTGTAACAATCACAAATAACGTAATAGACCAACCGCAGATTAAAAGTGTAAATAAATATGTAGATCAGGTGTTTCCAAACTTAATCGGTCACAATGTGCTCAGGTCTATTCAAATCGAGTCACAAAAACAATCAAGCTCAAATACAAAAAAAAAAACAAAGAAATAAATAAAGGAACAGTGAAAGCCTCTAGACTCTCTTCTTCCTGCGAAGTGAATTCTGATGGAGGATAAGCACTGAAAGGACCTTGGATCCGCGTACATTTCTCGATATCGTCTTCCTCAACGTATTTTGCGAATCGTACAGAAAGCCTTAAGTGCCGTTCTTCTTAAAGCGACAGGTCTTGTGAAACAACGACGGAAACAATGTTGACCGCCGTTCGCGTTAAGTTTTCTTGTCCACGATCTTCAAAATGTGCACGTTATCACCTTGCAAAGACAGATTCAAAGCGCATGAATTGCAGTAGTCAGCCGTCTATTCAGCTTTCAGTAACCTGCCTTTTATGTAGTCTCCAAAGGTGACAGTTCTGAAGAGGATGCATTTCTGCATCTATTTCCAATCTGCGCATGCACATTTCTCAATCGATAGAATGTCTTCTTCGCCAGATTCCGGTTTAACTTTAAAACAATACATGACGTAATAAATATTATTTTACTTTTGTTCGTCGCTGTAGGTAATCGCATATGCGCAAAACTAATGTCTATGCATCGGCAATGGAATCTAGGTTGGCGTTGGATTCAAGTTTGTAGGACTCGGGGGTAAATAACGCAAATTACAGCGGACTCGCCGAGATCCTTAATTAACAATGGGGGGACTTTCAGATCGTTTGTTTTAGATAAACGGATTGAGTAGCTGCTGCATAGGTAACCAAGGCAGCAAAATGCGCGGAATAGAATAGGAGAAACGTATAATCGGAGTTTAAAAAACGTTTATGAATAGATGCTCTTAGTTGAGAATATGTAGAACAGCAAACAATAGCTTTTAAAGATATCTGTATTATCTTTTTATGTTTGAAATAAATAACAAAGGATATATAAAGATATAATATGCGATTTTTGTGCCGAAGGAATGTTTTCCTTGTTTTACATTCTTAAAAAAAGAGTAGTAATAAAACCGAATCATGCGCGGGAGTAAGAATAATTGCTAATAATATCATTGTAATCAATCTTTCGCTGAATTGTTATATGTATTCGCAAGAAAGCGGATACGAACAATACTTTACAAACCGATTTTCGACCTTCTCATATTAGTTTAGGCTAGTTAAATATTAAAATCGTTTCCGTTAACGACCCGATAATATCTTGATTTTATTAATTAATTGACGATAACAGAAAAATAGTCGTTGTAGACTAATTTTTCGACCTACATCTTCTGGTTTCTGATTATTCGCCACGTAGAATATTATTACTGAATGCTTTGTAAATATACGCAAAATACGAGGACACAAAATAGAATAGCGAGTTTCATGAAGCAAATTTAAGAAAATGAAACGCAAGATGATTTCGTCATCATCTTGCGTTGATCCATCCAATGGGGAAGTGTGAGATTTCGCATTATTGACAACAAGAAAAAGGTTCCCAAATAAAAGTTACCGCTGTACATTTATGCCACAATCTAAAATTAATTTGACATAATATAGGTTGAACCATGTTCTCTTAAATAGAGTAGCCGCCTGTTGTACATAGGCACATATTTGATAGCTATTAGAGGATGTGGGGTTAGCTTTAAGATACTGCTGCTACTTCTTATATATACTTCTTATGGTCAACTGTTTTCAAGATATATCTCGTAAAAAAGGTAGAAGAATATTTCCAGTTAAAATAGAGGAGCATCGCGTTAACAAACATCATCCCTGATGGAAGATTTCATTTTTCAACCGCCATTAACCACCAAAATCCTTCATTGACTGACTTGCTTAGACAATTAAATTAAAAGTTTAATTTTCTTCTAAATCTATTATTGGAGATGACAAATGGAGGTGTTATTATTACTTGTTTTGTAGCGATTAGACAGACTCGTGTCTATTCGTCCCGATCAGAAAGGTTCCCCGAGAGTCGACAAAGTACAAGTTTGTCGCTCAAAAAAGTAATAATTTCACCTCCGTTTGTCGTTTCTATCTATTATTATCCTCTTATAGATACACTCGTAATATTTAAGACATTATTTCGATCTGTAAAAGGCTGTAACTCAAGTACAAGCACGTTTTTTCATCAGGCACAAGAGCATTAGTATAAAAAGTTGAAGATGTCCACCTAAAAGAAAATATTTAGTAATGGAAGTACATCTACACGGTAATTTTTATTTTAGAAAATATTTTTATACGTGTTTGTTGTAATTAAGAGGAATTGCAAAAAAAAATAAAGATAAATTAACACTAGAATCATGGAAATTGCTAAGTGGGCAAGAAAGTAAAAGACAACCAAGACATATTTTATGGAAAAGAACCAAACAATCATCTTTTAACCACAAACAAGTTGCAAACTCAAAATTAACCTATATTTCATAACAAAAAAAAAATCCCTTATGACACTTATTATATACCGGACGTTCGTTCCTATTTCCTACCATAAATTTCTGTAAATCAGGAAATTTATGAAAAATTTCCTGAAATAGCATCAAGATCAAGGAGGGACAACTTTTTATGCAGAAATTCATTTACCCACTTGAATCCGCTGCCCACGGGAGCCAGCCTTTTAAAAAAATCTTAAATGGAAGGTGGTATCAATTGATATTTCATTTCAATGGTCAGTTTTTGTATAAAAGGTTGTCCCATTGGACCTTTCAGGAAATTTTTAATAAATTTCCAGGTTCTCACAAATTTAAGATAGGAAATTTTCAAATGAACACCCGGTGTGTACACTTATTATGGTTCAACCTGTACACCCATCAATAAATCGAGCATTATATAATACTTAATTTAAGCATTATATTTAGAATCATTTCATCTTACCTATTTAAAATAATATACCTGAAATAGATAGCAAACAATGGATAATAAATATTACATTTGCCAAAAAAGGAAAAAAAAAGTAATAATAGGATCTTTATTTTTGGGCACGCCTGTAATTTTATTATTCATAAAAAGGTTAAACTATGAAGATCACCTTGATACCTTCAAGCGAACAATATGCATGTTATACACATTTACGAAGTTATTGTTGTTATTATAATAGTTCTCTAAGTATAAGATTTTTGTTTGAATATATTTCTTTTTTAAAGGTGAATCTAGTTAAGGTTTATAATCGATATTAAAAAGATTTAAATACAATAAACGAAGTATTCCCTGTATTTTAGGATGATTCAACATTTTCAATAAAATTTAGAATGTCCAATGAGGTTAATAGCATTAATTTTAAATGGGGTGATAAAGATAAGTAAATAAATAAATATATAAGTAAATAGCTAAGCAACTAAAAATTGCAGTTCCAAGGTGTCATGCTTCTTGTTGTCAAGAGCAGCAGCCCCGCGTTTTTTTTTTTTTGAGTAGTTCAACGAACTGCTCGTCGCTTAAGCTAATTTTCCCAAATCATCTTGGCATGCACTGACAATAATTCTTTCCAAAATCTTTTTTACTATAATTTTTGTTTCATTACAGTCCTCACTATTATGGGACATCTTCGAAACTATTACATTACTTTGACTAGGAACTATTTGTTCCGGAAGGATTTATACAGGGCTTCTTACGGACCAGAGAAATAAAAAAAGTCACTGATCAATGAAGCTGATCAGTGAGAAAATCGTTGAGCTCTTGAGGAAGTGTCCTTGAGGAAGTAGTCCTTCGTATAAGAGAATTGATAAGCTTGCGTTTTTGGGCTGGATAATGGTGTGAGTGCTGTCTGTGCGTGAACTCTCCAGCGTGCGAGAACATCTATGGTGAAACGTATGGAATCATGTTAGGACTTCGGGAATGACAGGAAACTGTTTAAACAGAATAACAGTATTCATTGCCCAGACCATATTTCATCGATTTCATTTCACGTTTCGTCTCATCGTAGCCACAACATTGTTTCCTTCAGAACGCATCTATTAACAGATTCACGTGCATTCATAGGCTCCTTATGTGTTTTCTATAGTGGTACGTTTGTATTCTTAATTTTCGTAATTGGTTACGTTCAGATGTTTCGGGGTTCGTTACCGTAATCCTAGAAATAGGAATAAATCAATAAATCCGTTTTTTCCAAACGCCAAATCATCGCTGCTTCAAAAATTCCAAAAACAATAAGTTGGCCGTGCGTGCTCAGCCTCAATTGATAAAACAAACGAAAACCAACGTAATCGATTCGTTGAAAAAAAAAAAAAAACAAATAAAACCATCAATAAAAAATAACAGACTAAAACGATAACAAGCAAATAAAAGACCAAGAGTAACGATATGAACGCAGCTATATCATTTCGGAGCGCTCGTCTTCAAGCTTCACGGCAGCAGCTCGCTCTCAGTAACTTCTTATTTCAGTTTTTTGCCCAGCCGATAATCGCTATACGCGTGTGCGATGCCTGTCGATAACTCGGACACCTTGTTACCCGAGTTAATTTATTTCAACGCAGCATCAATAATTAACACCTTTAATATAATTTATAGCAAAAATAAATTAATAATGTTAATAAAATCCGGTACGGTATAGCGTTGTTGTTTGGATATCGAGAAGGGGGTGATGTAGAGGAGGGATAAAAGAGACGAGTTGGTATGATATGCAAGTAAACAGGTTCTCTGCTTTTCAGCGAGATTGCGGACGTACCGAATGGATATTATTTGAAATATAAAGTCGTATCATTGCTCGGGGAAAGAAACAGTTTTCGGCAGATCTTTCGCGAATTTTAGATAGAATTTTGACTTTGAGTTGGCTCTTATGTACAAGGCAACGATTTCATTAATCATGCCACTGTTAATTCGCTGTAGATATAACATTTCTGGAAATTCTCGAACTTTAACGGATCTATTTGCGGTTTGAAAATGATAAAATCTGATTCTGCAAGATGACTATGTTCTCCTTTAATGGATTCTCTTCCCTCTGTTGGAGCATTCAATCGCTGTTGTACGAGAACAATTACAGCTACCGTATGTTGGTTTACGTTCTTGTATAATAACTAGTTCTAAGCAATAATACTATTAATAAGCGTAGATGTCGTAGGGTGTATTGTCAAATTTGTAATTTTACAAGGTCCCTGGTACATTGCGAAATGCTCCTACTGAATGAGCAACGACAATATATCTTAGAAAAGGCCTTGAGGTAGACACCTCCAGACTAAAAAGGAATGTCTTAAACTTAAAAAAAATATATGAAAAAAAAAATATGAAAAAAATATGAAATCGACGACTCACTATCGCTGTTCCGAAAGATAACAGAAATAAAAAATGGTATTTATAAAGTTGGAAAGTTGGAAGAACATGTGAGAATAACACACAATGTGGCCGCGATTAATTTTTTAATAGATTAAAAAAATTGCCCTTGAATAAAACTAGATACAATAACAAATTCAAACTTATAAAGGATTGTTTCTATTTACAATGGTTACACTTCTATAGAAGACGATCACATCATGAAAAGAGAAAGCTCAGCTTAGACAGACGGAGATGGTGCTCGTCGTACCACCCCACGGTCCAAGTTGTTATTATTTACGTTGTTTTTTTAACAAGGTTTTAATAATAATAATCCATGCCTTGACGTTCCCCAACAGCTTTCGCCAACTACTGGCGACACCAAGCGGTCATGAATTATTATTACGTCCGCGCCTGTAGAGCGTATTAAAATGTTTACTCTCAGCATTCGCCAAATTTGCAGCAAAAAAGAAAGCTACGGTAAACCTTACTCTGCTAGTGAAGCTTCTCCCTAGCGCAAAAGTTTTGTTTATTGATGATTCAAATAAAAAAATATATTTTATAGGTGACATGCTGATTCTGCGCATTTTGTCACTAACCTAACACAGTAAAAAAAAATTCAAATTTCAATTAATCAGCTTTAACGTACATGCACAAGACAATTGAACGTTGCTATCATCGAGATGGTAGTGTAACCTCTGTGAATAGCAGACGAGATTTTTTGAGTAAATTCGAATTATGTTATTCAAAAATATAATATTAATTAAAGTCTTTGGAAGGTATACATCATACAGGGAAACAACGAATATTCCTTAATGAATATCTCCATCCTCGCCTTTTACAAATTATCAGTAAGATACTACTTATTGCACTTATATTGTACATAAATAAATAAGTACACTTCATATGTATTATCCTATTAGCCAGGACCAACCACTATTACCCGAGGATAATACGTCGTCAATCGTTAGAAATAATGAAGAATGCCAACAACTACAATCGTCATACAGTCGTCATACAACGAACGACGTGATTCAGGGGAACGGAACGGAACGCTTCCGGAAATAGGATATACAGCCAGGAGCAAGAGACAACAACACCAGTCCTTAGAAAAATCTTTTAAAGAAGCTGACAACATGATCAGCGAAACGTCAAGTAAAATATTAATTACGCGACAATACCCGGAAGAAATGTCCACTACGGATTACGATCGTGAAAGCCTACACTCAGCTATTCACACGTATTTTCCTGATTTTCCCTAAAATTCCTGGTGACGTAGTTGTATTACAGAGTGAGAAGTTGTAACATCATGTATTTACCAGCAATTACGCCGACTACGACGCAAGATATTTTATTGGATTGTAACGTGATAGGAAAGCCGGATATTCTATTCAGGTTAAGCACACCTCGATAACGTACACAGTGATATCAGCAATCGTTACATTAACTAATCATAGTGATCATTAATAGAGTCGATATGCAGAAATGAAATGACCAGCAGCAATATTACTTTTCACCCACGCATTGTTCCAATCTTGAAAGATATTACGCGAAATATAAATACTTCGCGTGCTGGGCTGAGATTGTTTGAAAACCGCGTCCGCTTCTATGTAGAATTTAAATTAACGTACATTTTTCAAGCTAGAAGAATTCGACCAGGTTCCTATAGAAGGAGTGAGAAATATACAGCTTTGGTCGCATACATACACGCCTCGATCTTCAAGTTTTTCGATAATTCAATAGTCCCGTTTAAAAGCATTCCGGATTAGTAAATCGATAAGTTTGTTATTTTATTTTAAGTAGAACGTGTTATAATCGTTTTGGGCAATCGACCGAGACAACGTGCGTTCGAAAAAAGCAATTTTTTAAAGGAACTGTACATTTTACGTTGAATGATTTTTGTTTGTGTATAACATAGTAACGATACCTCCAATCGCCTCGTTCAACAGCACCATCAGAAAAGACTGTTCGCGACTGGTTTGCAGAATTTGGTCGTGGTCGCGATGAATATCATGAAAGTACGTATCAACATGTAACTTGCCACGAGATAAAAGCGTAGATCCGATTTTGAAAAAAATCCATTCTCGATGAACTCCGCGTAATTCGACTAAGCCTTAAGAAAAGGTCTCGTGTCAATTGGTGTAACAAAATGCTCAAAACATTCGCCAGAAGAACAAAATCGGTATATAACATCATAGCAAGTAACAATCATCTGTTTGAGCGTTCCTAGATGAAGCAAATCCTACAAAAGCTATTCGTTTACGAAGCCGCCTTCATGGAAATCTTTCTTTCGTCGTACTGGTTGGTTTGAAGGATCAAAGAACCTTCTTAATTAATTAATTCTGAATAGTATGCAATAATTTACTTACCGAAAATCATCGATGAAACGATCAACAAAACAATTTGTACTAAAATCCTTTTTTCCTTCATTGCATTTGTCATTTGTAAAAGCCTAATCGGCGAGGTGACTAATATATATCGGACCAAGACTGTACGCGAGATCACGAATAGCTTGCTACTACAACCATATCATGTGATTATACTTAGCGTAGAAACGACGAAATTCTCTATAAATTGTAAGACGGAAAAGCGATATTGCTTTATCTTCGTTACACCCACGCACGGAAGTGCCTAATCGCATTTCGAGCCGCCTAAACGGAGCAGATAATGGAAATAACTTAATTTCGTGTTTTAATTTTTCCACGGAACGTAGAGAAAGCAAGCCGCTAGGCAACTAATCGAATAAAAATAATAGAAAACATACTGGAACGGGTTTAGGAACATGTGTTTGTGTTGTACCGGAATTATAATGATTATCGGTGGTAACATATTTCGATGTATTTACACGATTCAAATAGTTAACAGAAGAAAAACGATACAAGTTATTACAATCGTAAGTACGTGCGAGCACAGTTGCATAACAAATCCGAAGAGATACGTAAAAGTACACCTGCTTAGAGTATTGGAAGTAATCATCCTTTAAAAAGAAGCTTGATCTAATAATATCCTTCTGTACGAAATACGTACTCTTTGGATATTCAAACGCCTATCGAAATGAACGTCCATCGCGATACGCCACATCCTATTATTTAATGTTGATGTTCCTGATTGGTTGACCAACAATGTTAAAGTATCTGGCATTGACTAGAAGAACATATTTTCACTTCGTCCAACCTTTTTCCGTATTTCATACAAAAGATACGATTTTCCCATCCATGCGAAATAAGCGATTATCTCTTGCAATCATGTCATCATTTGAACCAAATCCGGAGAACTATTTCTTCATATTCGCAAATAGGAAATAATCGCTGGGAGCTAAATTTGGCGCATGCGATTGGTGCGGAAGCAATTCGTATCCTAATTCGTGGAATTTTGCTGTGATTACGATGTAAGCGCACATAAGCGTTATTAATCGTTTTGCCCTTTTTAAAGTAATCAATGCGGATCCCAAAACACTGTACTCGATAAAGTAGCTTTGGTCTTCTTTGGCGCCGGTTGGTCACGAAAAAGCCACTACTTGGACCGCTCATTGGTCTCTGGTGTACTGTGATAAATTCGTAATTCGTCAACATGTACTCAATTGAGATGTCCACAACCTTAGCAATCTCAACATTTTCAATCGCCGATCACCTTATTTGATCGATACGGACGTTTTTCACTAAAATGCTCGTCCAGTGCGTTTAGATCCAGCTATCCAGTAGGCGAGTGCAGAGTCCCCATAGTCTGCATTAAGCTCCGCTTTTATCCGCATGATCCGGTTTTTTTTTTAAATAAATATTTAATCACTGCATTCGTATTAATCGCAAAAGTTATTCACCCTTCACAAAGATTACTTTTAGAAAACGACAACTCTTGCCGAGACCACGTAATTATCGAACTCCCCACGTACAAATTGACTATTGACTTGTTCGTATGCGCTATCTTTGTTTAGAACTAACGAGTTTAAATTCGGATTCGGTTATGCACGGTTACTTGATCGAATCTAATCTTTTACATCATAAATGCTGATCGCAGGAGTTTGTCACATTAAAAATTACGAAAGCCGAGAAAGTAAAGTCACCAACGTGATCTTTGTAATATGCAACATTTAAGCGTTCGTTGGAAAAGGTGTCGCCCTGCAATGCGACCTGTTCTTTGCTCGCAGAAAACGTTGGATAATGCGATCGCCCACGTACCTTGAATATTAAAACAATTACATTAGACTGACAGTGAGCATGGAATCCGCAATAAAAACATTGTTTCACACTTACCCATGATCTATTATTATGTTAAACAATTCATTTTTATTTCAACAAAACGTTTGATTTATTACTGTTTTCTGCCACTTATTGCGTTGGGTCGACAAATTCCAATAAAATTCTTGATAAAGTCCCGTAGGTATATATGTACTAATTCCTCTAATAGTTTACATATTTCTTTTTTATTTAGACACGTTTTCTTTGTGTTAAAACTCTAATGTTGATCTCTATTAAGGTTATGTCATCAAACCATATTCGTTGAATTACACAGAAAAATTATAAAGGAGAGTAATACGTTAATTCCGAACGTTAAATTTATTAAAATTAAATTCGGTACATATAACAGTAAAACTTTTAACAAACAAACAGTTTTATATGTTTTCTTGTATATAGCTGGCGGAATTCGATAATTTAGCCACAATGTTGTGTTGGAAGGACACTTACATAAATTATTTTTTTAAATTTTTTATAAAATGCAAGCTGTGGTTATGAAATCGAAGAAATAAGCTTTGGTTGAACACCAACATGCTTATATGAGATAAAATGACAACACTTTTGCATACAATATGTTCAACATAGACGATAGATTTTAGCGCAGCTGACAAATATTGTCAATAATCTAAGGTCCATATTTCCAGTACGAGATGTTTCGATTTTTCCTCCTACGTCTTTATTGCTTGTTCTGTGTGGTTCCTCTAGAGACCTTAAAAAGGATTGGGACCAACGAAAGGCATGTTCGCTGCATTTTTAGCCAGCTTATTCCTTGACATGATTATAGAACCTCAGCCCGCATTCGTACATGGAGATCTTAATAGCCTTTAGAACTACCTAACAATCTCTGGGTATATTTACAGTTACGCGTAGTATCCCTTCTTCCTTAAGAACCTTCACGAAAAACAAGTTAAAAGTGGAAATCTCTCCTCGAAATATGAAGACTACCATGTTATTATTTGCTGATTCTACAAAGAGCGAGCGCACTCGACATAGCCCGCGTTAATCCCGGCAGTCTCTGAATCTATCGAAACTGCCATTGCTCTTCCGAGCTGTTTTTGGTCACCAAATGTAGGAGGCGTAGATGATGGTCTGATTATTGTCGTATATGATCAGAAGGTCATTCCTAATTCTTACCAAGTTCGATATGCAGGAACTCCAGGTTAGGGTCAGTTTCTTGTTGGATGACGTTTAATCTCTTTGCTGAGATTAATGGTTTTCCCTTCAATGGAAGGGAGAACCATTTTTTCTTTCTCTTTCTTTTCTTTTTTTTCTCTCCTTGTAAGAGAGCCGTTAAGAACATCCACCCTTGTGTCTTATATCCATTAGAAGTTAAATTCTGTAAAAGATCATCTACAAGACAGCAAGACATCACAGTAGAGCTCCATTGGGGACAGCATCTATTGGCTGTAATTATCGTCGTTCCGGTTCTCAATATAACGCTTATCGTCGACATGGTTGCAATTCATCTTGTAGACGACCGGTAAAAACAGAGAGCAAAGATCGCCTCCTCAATGCTTCCGAAGAAGATAGAGAAACCTAGCAAACTTTTGTTAACTGATAGTAACCATCGACACCCACGTAATGCAAATCTCACAAATTTACTAATAAGTACATATTTTATTGCCAAGATATAATGTACAAATACTCGCAATTATACAGATTATTATTGCTATGCTGTGCAGCATGACAAAACAGTCATATATAGCTGGACGATACCACTAAAAGCATTGGAAAATAGATTTAGCAATCAATTCCTTTTGAAACCGGTGCCATTCAGCGACGTTTGAGAGAGAAACGGATGCAGAAAATTGAGATGAAACAACGTCGAGCATATCGGCGAACCTGGATGTATGTAGGATAATAATATGTATTATTATTGAATAAAACAGCTTAGTATTTGGTCACACCTAAATAGGCTAGAACAATAAGCAAAGTATGCGATTAATATTTATTAATGAAACCAGCGATACCAAAAATGCGCGTTTCATGCAGTGAACAGTATCCCTTATTGGTTGTACGTTGTATACACTTGCGTTCAAAAAATTCGGATTGACTTTCAACTTGATCTTGTAGCTTTTATAATTTATATAAAAAGGGTTATTTTTATATTAGCTAAAACTAAGACTAAGCATGAAAAAAAAGCTGTGATTTTGGATACTCTATTCTATTATAAACAACATCTATTGCTTTATCTACAAAGTACCTTTTAACAGCCGTTTTAGACGCCACCTTCTGCAACTACAGCTTTTGAAAGTCTTATCTTGTGGAGTGCCGTGAGACAACAGGATACCTTGCGCCTATTCATTTTAATAGGATCCCTGAGGCGATGCGTTAAGCTCTGGACAGTTAATAATAAGACAACTTGTTTGTCAAAAGCTATCGACGAAATCAGGAGAAACAGTGGCCGGGGTCGCATCATCTTTCACCATGGCAACGTCAGCTCTCACACATCGCATCAAACAGTTGATTATTTGAGGAAGCGAAGCAAATTACTGTCTTATTGCTCCGATCTAACCTAACTTATCGCATTGCGACTTTTTCAACAGCGATTGTTTGCACCTCAAGTTATTAAAGCCTTCAAAGATCACGTCTTGGAGATACCACATTCGAAGCGGCAAAAATGTTGGAAGATTTGCTACTAACGCATATGATTTCTAACCAAAGAAATTCTTCCCTTTCATTACTCTTGTAAAAACTTAAACGGTAACCCTCGTAACTCGCATGGATGTAATGCTAGACGCAAAAACCTATTTACCGAAGAAGGTAAATAGGTAAATAGGTAAATACCGAAGAAGGTTTTAAGAAAAAGGAAGAAGGAGACATGCAATATTTTTCCTCCATCAACGAAAATATTCCCCAAGATTTTCCGTTGGTCAAACTCCCATGAACGCCATTGTATATCTACTATACAATTCTCATTCTATCTCGAAGCTTTTCATTACGCATTCAGTTTGCCGTTTTCTCTTTTCGATATCGAAGCCTATGCATGGATATATGTACACATATGCAACGTATGCGTACGTATGGATATGCCAGCAAGTATGAATGGTCTTCAGTTTGGTTGGTGTACTTGCGTTTGTTGTGTGTTTAATAATCTTGACGGTCTCCTGTCCCCTCCACCCTTTTCGTGGAGGTAGAGGTTCGCCGTATAGCTGCCGTAGCAGCACGGCCACTGCTGCGTAGGTCGAAAGAATGCGAGTATTTTTTAAAATTCGCCTTTGTTTTAGTTATATAAGTGCATTTACGTTACGGCTCGGCTTTAATTTCGCATTGAGAACGATGCATATTTATTCATAATGCGAATTGTTTCACAAGATTCGCGATATTGTTGTTGCCGTCGTCGGTATTGTCGCCATGAAAATAGATTGTTACGTCAAAGGATCGTATGCAAAGACATTACTAGGTTCTATTAATAATTACAATTTCTTTGGGTTCGAACTATGTCGCCGTAGACCCAAATCTGCGACTTCAGAGCACCCCTAGTTCTCCCTGTTGGTTTTGGGATGTCGTTAAAGTATTTTCGCAACAGATCCAATAAGATGTGTGACTTGTGTGAATTCTGAAAAAAAAAAAATTTATTTTTAAAATTAGATAATCCGGGAAGCCGCGAGATGGCGTTCTCTTGATAAAATAAAACTTTTGCTCTCAGCTTATCGAGTAACTTTACTAAATCTCTGAAGATTGTCAGACTATCTTGGAGCGCATGAAGAACTAAAAAAGAAGGAGTACTTTCATCTCCCAGAGCTCCACCACCACAATTTGACGATTTTCAGCAACTCAAACATAATTTTCTCGGTAATATCGAAAATAACCTTTTCTTCTTCTAAAAATGCTATTTTTAGATAAATATCGTTATTATTATATTTTTAGCATCCCAAGAAATAAAAAGCCTTAATTAATTGATTAATAACTATTTTCACGTCAGTACTTTGCCGCTTGGTTTCCATACGAGGTGCAAGACGTTACTTCTGCTAATTTCATTAAAAACGGGCACGAATTGTTGCGGTATAACGACCACCATAACGTACTGTGGTAAACCTCGAGAGCCGCCACAACATAATCGTTGATTGTTCCTCCAGTTGACAATTAGGTACGATAAACCTCTTTAGTACTAAGAGAGGTGTTAACATAGTCATAAATATCCATTGTAGTAGAAGTTGTGTATACGCTCGTTATTACAGCAGGAGTAAGAAGAGGTTTCTAGGAATCGGTGGAGATTTTATGTGGTTTCTTTCGCCAAGCTTAAGGTAGAATGTTATTGTTTTGAATAGATTTTGAATCGGGTTACACATTTTTCTCTCTTCAAGTACACCGAGAAATAACAATAGTGACTTCCTGCTTGCTTTACGCAGCGCCCGTTTTTAGCTTTCAAAAAGAACCAGATCGATCGATCCTCTGCAAAATGTTGTAAACGTTTAGCCTTTTTTTACCTCTATATGCATTGTTTGAATGTTACGACACCAACAAACGATTTCAAATATCCTGCAGAAATTTTGCATCTGCCAACAATAATGTTTGGACAGCGCAGAACAAATAGGTTATTCTTAAGCCTCTCCAAATTTTGACGCGTATAGCAAGTCTCCGTATCAATTAAAGACCTGGAGGTGCTTACTGGTTCGTATTTATCCTTTTCTGGCCATATTTTTCTATAACATGAGAACGTTATCTACATTTTTTTTGTTCTGTTCAGTCTAGAGTATAGTGCTTTGATTCCTCTTTCTGTTTGGGTGAAAATTCTGTAAAGTTTGTTTAAAAAGAGATCGAGAAACTTTTACACTTCCCACTTGTGAATTCGTAAAGTTGTAGCTGCCGGAATTTATAATAAGGATAATTCTATAAGATAAGACGGAAACACGGCCGACATTATGGGAGTTATAATCAAAAAAAAGAAAAGAATTTAGCAATCGATCAGAACAACGTATTCTCTCAAGTTAAACTGATTTTTTAAGAGGTTGGAAGAAGAAGCTGGGGAAGCGGAAAAAGTTTAAAATTGGAGGAAGCTTCATCTGCTTTTCCTGAGACACTGAAGCCTATCATGAAAGAAGGTGGCTATAGTAATGAAGCTGCATTTAATGAGTATGAGACCGACCTGTTCCGCTAGCAGGTGCCTATAAGAACATTTATCCCATGCGGAGAGAGAGAATCTCTTTCCGGGCTTTAAGGTACCTTTAAAGACCTTTTGAGAGAAGAGGGTTAGCGGAAATACCCTCCGAAAACCCAGCAAACGATCTATAAAAAATGTTTCGAAAAGTAACAAGAATAATTGCGGAATTTTATGACAAACGTACAGGTACATCGATAAAACCAGCGTATTAACATTCTTCGCATAATTTCTTATGTAATTGCGCTAGAATAGAAATTACGCGGACCTCGTCATATTCCTACAATAGTAGTAAGTCGAAATCGCCTCATACGGCGCAAATACACCTCCTTTTATATCCTTTCTATTTCAATTAAAGTGAAATAAGTGAAGTAGTAGACTAGACAGTATAGCACGTGTTGATTGAATTTATGCACACTTTTACATGAATATGAAATTCCTTCGCGTTAATATCCTATTATGTGAATAAACAAGCAACTGAGACACAAAAGAACTCTAATCTGTTACTCGAAAGAGAGAGAGAGAGAAAAACAGATAGTTCCTATTTCGCCAAGGCAACCCGTTCTTAATATTATATTTGAAAAAAATTGACAAGTTTATTGTTGTGTTTTCTTATTGCTTTCAGTTTTAATCTACTAATACGTCTAATTGGAGGTTATACAGGGCGTTGTCAAAGTTGACGCATTTATATTAACAAGTTATAGTGATACACGAAAAGAGATGCCTGTAAAATTAATAATTATTTGTGGAAAACTAGATTTCTCCAGCAAATGCATCAGGTCTCGATCATCTTTAATTTTTCTAATGTTCCATAACTGCTACATAGAAAAAATGTTGTGTGACGATGATGTATTACTAAAATGAAGGCGGACGTAAGCATACTAATAGTAACATTAAAATACGTGGCTGTTCCGACGAAAATTAGAATTGAATTTAAGATAAAGCGTTGCTGTCCCGTATTTTTTTACTGGATAACACTGAGCAACACTGAAATATCAAATGCTATGGATCGTTTGCGCGATGTTCATTTATCACGTTTGACTTGTTCTTGGTAAAATGGGTTATTTTTTCGAATTCTACAAACTGGAATTTAAGCGCCTCGACATTGAGGACGGCCTGTATAGCTTATTTCCAGGAACTCGCTTTATTCCTTCTGTTCTCCTTCCTCTGCAATGTAGAAATAAGTTCCCCGTCCTGTTTTTTCAAATCTACTCAATATTCAAATTACCAGGAAAGATGAACAAGATCACCATATCCAGTTAGATGCATAAAATTCACGGAATATGAAAAAAAACTAATGTCGAATCTAATTACTTCGCTTTGTCACTTCTACGCAAATTTAATTATTTAGAATCGAATGTATTTTCGAGAAAACGGTTGTTTTTCTCCCGTTTTCATGAATAATTGATAATTTACGAGCTTCGGGTATCTGAAACGGGGAGATCCCTAGTTCCTTTCCTTTTATTGTCGTCAGTTTTTTTTTATTATTTCTGTTTAACGTTTTAAATTCTTGCATATCATACGTACCCGGAATTGGAACGTTGTTTCTTTTTTATTGCCGTGTTTTGTTTTGATCATTAATACAAACGACTGTTTCGACATCCATTGACTCTATCTATTGATTTATTTTGTATTGCTTTTGTTAGATTTTGGCCGAGACGAAAAAACAATAATATATAGCTTTTGAGATAAGTAAAGGAGGCGTCCCCAAGAATCGAAAACGATATTTTCTAATATTCTACTTTTTCCACTTTATGACCGTTTATAAATCGAGATGTCAATCGATTGAGCATATAAGACCAAACTAGCTGTTGTTAAAAGAAGAAACCGCTATTTCAATTCTGTAGATAAGACAAGTCTACAGAAGAGTCTTCCTGTTAGTGTGCGTTTGTGTGATTTAGCGCACCTGCCTGTGAGTTTATATCGATAAAATTTTTATTTCATTGATTAAATCTAATTATATAAAAAAAAGAATCATTTCAGTACAGCTATACAAGCTTCGAAAGAAAAGGAAATAAACGAAGAGACAAAAAAGAGAAAGATCAACAGAAAGAAATACAACCGCTCGAAAAGGAACAAAAATCAGATTAAATAATTTCCATAATTTTAATGATCCCTCGGCCACCACATCTTTCGGTAACCCTGCAGAAGACGCTTTCGAGATCAGTATAGAATTGGCTGGTGGTAGTAGGCGCATACCTCACACACGCTCCATCCGTCGCTTGCTCATATCTCCTATAATATAAAATCTGGACGGAGTGAGCGCAGCAGAGGTTATAAAAGGAAGGTATTGTTAAAATCGTTTGATTAATAGTCGCATCTTCGCGTAAATCGAACGCAGAGGGCATTGGAAAGAGAAGGAATCATCGCACGAACATCAAAGTTCGAAAGACACCCCGGCAACGCCGGTGTGTACTGGTGCTGTTGTTGTGTTCTTTTTGATTAATGATATGTACACTCCATGTATTTTACAGACAATACTCTTTACACGGATAGAACTTTTTAGTGTACGTACATATATATATATACTAACCACCACCACCACCACCCTATATAACTCGTTGGTATGGTCTCGAAAGGTATGGTTTTTCTCTTTTTAGATTTCGTTCGGAGTTCAGTGTGTCCATGGGCCCGCACCGAGAGGCTATTGATGGGTCGTTACGGTGAATGCAATTAATTTTGAATATTTTAAAATGCGGAGCGTCGACTCTGACCGAATGGTAAATGATACGGAGCATTGATGCGTAAGAAATCAACTGACAAGGATAAATCATTCTTGAGCCCATATCTACATATGTAGAGAATTCGTTAAGTTATAGATGAATTTGTATTGACGGTTTCGATGTTAGAAAATGGAAAATGTTTTGCCAGTTACGCAGATGCAACACCAAAGCCATTATGAATAATGAACAGTGCATGCTTTTTTTACCCTACCTTTCATCGTCCGTATCTGCGTTGCGTTCAACCCTTTGTTTGATTCCCATTAGCGATTTTGGTTCCACTACGAAGGGAGCTACGATAATTACCTGGGCTCAACAAGAGATGGCGCTACTCAACCTTTGACAAGAACGGCATCAGGTTATCCAATACACGGTTTAGTAATAGTTGTAGTTTCTTTTCAATAGTTCTTCGTAAATGGTGTTACTTTGAATGCTGTAATCGATAGACATTGCGTCTTAGTTCAGGGTATTGCTTCAACAATTTTGTTTGGTTAAGAAAAATTCTCAAAATAAACATACAACAACAAAAGTCAAAAGACTACGTTCAAGCTTTATACCTTATTTAAAGCGTGCCTAATTTCGTTTAAAGGCACTGTTCAAGAAGTGAATAACTAGAATTGAAATGCTTCTTTTTTCATTTGTTGTTGTCAAGTTATTATCTGCGTAAGTTCGTACATTGTCCTAATTACGGGGTTTGTGTTTAATAATACCCCCAATGTCTCGAATGAACAACTTGCGTTTTATCTACGAAGAATAGGCGTCTTCTATTAGCTTTATGTTTATTTTTAACTGAGTCTGGCCGTGGAAGCCTACGTTATTGTAGCCGTAGAATGTTCTTCACTTCATCTGATCTTTGTAGTTTTTAATTTTAATATTAACGGAAAAAAGATATTATTTTTATCTGTAATAAGATGCTGACGTTAATTAAAGTGAAATCTTTAACATGCCTTTCTTTCTTAATCTTTCTCTTTCAAAGTTGGTACTACTCCCACGCACGAGGGAAAGATGTAATTTCCCATCTAACGTCCTCGCACACATCTACATCAATTTTCGCCTTAAAATTTCTACAAAATTACTTCTTCAGCTTTCGAATAGCTCAAAGACTCTTTATGCCTCATTCGTACACTAATTGATTTATAATAATCCATCTTCTCGGTGCACAAAAATATATTTCTATAACATATATATCAGAAATAAATTCTTTTCACTTCTCCGCATACCGAGGCCTAGCTTGAAAGACTCCAAATTACGCTGGTAACGCGTCGAGATGATTAAACGCGACCCGTAACGACTATTAGGCAATCAAACGATCATTTAAGCTTGTCTAATTAATACCAGATAGTCCATCTCGTCATCGCATGCCGTAGCATCGTCTTCCTTCTTTAAACAAGCGTATTTCTTGTATATTTTCTTCTTTAATTCGTTTCAAATTCTCGTTTCTTTCTGGCTTTCTAGCTACGTACGTGACATCAAATTAACCATTAAACTGAGATTCTAATGCGAGTTAGGATTTTTTTTCTTCTTCTCGCCAGCGAAGGAATATATCCTTTTAAGGTAAAATGTCGATGTTAGTTTTTTGTTTAGGATTTCTGCGTCATACGTAATAACCGCGTAAGGAATAAAGTTTAAACCAAAAGACCCGCAAGGGACCTGGCATATTTGGCGAAAATTTTCGTCTAAAATACGGGCGAAGCGATCACGAATAGCTCGAGAAATTAAGTAACGGAATTCAGACAAGAACATTAGTGTTAAAAAAGAAATAGCAACATTGGGTAATGGCTAGCCAACGCGCGGAGTTTCGTGAAGAAGTTCGGTTGGAAATAATGAGTTTTTTCATCTATGCTATGATCTAGAATCTTGTATTCCTTCCTATTGCCTTGGGGCTGTGTTTTCTAATAGAAAAGTCTTTGTAGAGATCCGTTGAAACGCATGTATTTTGAGTAATTCTCTTTATATTGTAATTTTGTGAACGATTGCCCTCTTGTCTATGTAATGAAGCATTTAAACCGGGTTATAGAAATACTTGTGTTAAATACAATTTTCATGGAATGTGAGATTTTTGAACTGAAAATCTGTGTATTTAGCCTAAGGCGGTATTATACAGGTGGTCTAAATTAAATTGGCAAATCAGTAGTGTTTCCATTGCACGTTAATGTGTAATTAATCGAAGAACGATCAAACGCTGCATTTAGATAAAAAAATTAAATTTACTATTGAATCATCTATGCATCTTTTAAATAACTTCCTCCTTAGCGGGCATCAAAGACATCAAACAATATTAAATTAGAGGTTTTATGTAAAAAGAAAAAGGAGCAAACATCGTCATTAAAGGTAATAAATAAGGCCCTCCTACTAACAAGCGAATCCCGGCAACCCGAAAACTCAGATTTCGATGAAACTCGAGACGAGAAAGAAGAGAGACGAGCACGAGAAGACTATCTTAATATCACAACAGCGGCTGAATTGCGTGATTTCTAGGCACAGCTTCCTCCGAAAACTTTTCGCGATTCTCAAATTTTTTGAGCGTCGCCGAGACTATAAAATCGATAAAGGAACAACACGAATTCTTCAAATCACGCGCATCAAATTCCTCACATTTTATTAACTATTCAACATTATCTATCGCGAAGATTCAATCTGCCTGTTTACATATCCGCCAGTGTCGCAGTCTGAAAGCTCCGACGGGGCTCAACCTAGTCCGTCTAGCAGCTTACGGACGCGTGCTACAGCTCACAATAGATAAAATTTATGCCCGATTTCCGTCCAACTTCAGCTCGCGTTCCGAAGAAGCTGTATACGTACCTTCTATTTACACTAGTGCACGTAAAATGCGTATCGCTTTAATACTTGCAAGTATTCTTACGCGGTAAGTAGCCTTTCTTCTTTTTTATTGAAAAATGTTTTTATTTAAATATTTATATTTATCACGCTAATCCGTTAGAATTTCAATCAAATGTACAAAGTGTAAAATAGCAGCTATTAAAAAAAAAAAAAAAAAAAAAAAACGCTAATCAATACTCTATGAATAATCAGATTTGATATATTCGCTTTTACAAACTTAAAAAATTATGCTTTGTATTTTTATGCAAGCAACTTGTAAGATTGTCATTCGTGAATTTATGAAGCTGCCCCCTGACTAAAAACGATTTTTTAAAAGTAAAACCCTGAAATTAAAACAATTTGGACAAGTAGTGCCATATTTTGCCATTCTCTGAGAAAAAAAATCGACAGTTAAAATTCGTAAGATTGTTCTTACGTATATTGCTTGATCTACAATGATTATTACAAATTCTCCAATGTGATAGTAACCCTACATGCTATTATGAAAATACGACTGCTATGAGCGCCAGTGTACCCAACCACACGAGCCAGCTTCTCAGGAAATCGACTCCATAAAGGAAGAACCGCAAAAAACGAAAAAAAAGGGGGATTATGCATAAGGCTGTCTGTCGCAGGACCTATCCGAGAGTCGTGGCTACGTGTATCAATTGATTAAACCGATCTTGTAAACGGTTGTAACTCGCGATCGCTATCAAATATATCTTCTAGTTGGATCTACATATATACATACATACATAGGATAGAAATACAACTTTGCAAGGTTAAGCTTTATACCGTGCATAGGTACGTACATATATATATAGGTACTTTGATGTATAGTATATGCAAATAAAGGGAAAATTAAACGATATTGGAGACCTCTTCATTTGACGTTTCTGTATGTAATTAATCGATGGATGTGCAATCCTTGGTTAAATCTCTTTTTGAGTGTTTGTGTTTGAATAAATTTAAAGATTAGAAATAACATGAAATTTACATTTTAGAAATAGACATTTTTACAACACACCAAAGTCGTTGAGAAAATGAGAAATCGAAATTTACCAAGAAGCTTTGCCATCAGTTAATTAAGGCTCCCCAATACGAATAGGTCTCTTATTCAAAGTAGTCCAGAACAGTCTTCCTTGTAATGGATATTCTTCAAGTGTTTGGGCGAATATTTGGCAACGACGTTCGATTTTTTTTAATTTTATTTTTGCCGTTTTCATTTGTTCGTAAATTAAAGTCGTTGGCCCGATTAAAAAAATACCATATAAGTAGGTCTGTAATTCAAAATCGGTTCCCATCAAGACTAACTACGCCTCAGGATATAGCTGGAATAACTGGGTTAACACACCTCCTGGGGAGGTGATTAGGTGATCCAGTAAATTCGTGTGATTTTTGTATACGCCAGAATACCGTGAATACTTTTTAGATTGTTGAACGACAACGCTTCATCTGCATTAGCACGAACGCTTCTTTCGTTTGATTTCGTACATTTTGGGCGATAATTGTTTAATTCAGCACGACGGCGTGGAAAATGTGCACCGCATTTTCGCGCACAGCACAGCAGTGGTTCAAGAAATTTCTTTCAGGAGATTCCAGCTTAACGAATGGAGAATGTTATAGGAAACCGAATCATTAACAAGGACGATATTTACCAGGTTACAGAAGAAAATTCCAGCGCCATACGCTTAGAGAAATGTTCAATGTTAGCGAGGAAATCATTCGTTTGGCCCTTCGTCAACTAGGAAGGACGTGAAAGTTAAGCAAATTGTCAGATTTCTTGCAAACTGTTGCTCGATCGGTTATTAACTTGCAAAGAAAAGTGGATTTTGTATACAAATTCTAAGCATTCGTATCATTGGTTGGCCGGCACCCAAGAAATATTTTGTTATGCCTTTGGTGAACAGCAGCTGCAATCATTTGGAAATATGTTATCATCAAAAACGTGTTGCTTCCAACCATTCACGACACCAATATTTCACTAGGCCATTTCTTGCATCTACTGAATTAAAAGGAAGACGATCACAAAGTGGTACCGAGATTTATCAAGAGCCTCCATCAGTTCACATAAGCGTACGTAGTTACAATAAATCAATTTATTAGGAAAGATCGAAGTATAATACCTTAATCGTTCCTGCCATAGCTCGGAGCAACTGGCTTCGGGATATCGAAGATCTATTGCGCTGCTTCAAAAGATGAACATTTTTGAATAGTTCCACGTATTCTACTCCGAATAAGAAAGATAAAAGATTGATATGACTCATAGAAAACATCCTATCGACTAAATATGTCTCATCGATTCATACAGCATCGTCCCAATCACTACATTACAACAACAATACGCCACCGTCTAGAAACAATATTCAATTTACGTGCAAAAATATTGCATCATTCAATACTTTTCGTAAATGGTGCAATTCATTTTACGATTGAGCAGTGGTTTTTCGCGAAAACCGTTCGCAATCATCTGAATCTATGCGCGAAAATTTGTTTTGTTTGCAAATGAACGAGACAACAATCCCGTAACATCCAAGAAGCTCAAGTTCCACTAATACTTGATTATTCTAAATTCGAACGTGATGAACGCGAAAAATACAACATATACGTATAAGTGCCTACACCGATTTCGGTTGTACATTCTAACGACATCGGCATATTAAACGGCCGCCACGACTCATTTGAATATGAATCGCGAAATTACCGCGAAACATAACGCAAATAACGTGAAAAACGTCGCTGCAAAGACGGGGAGAGGGAGAATATCGAACGAAAAACTCACGAACAAAGAAATACGAATTTTAATTCGTGAACTCATTTCGTTATTATCCGGTCTAACCCCTTGCTGGATTCTCTCTCTCCTTTTTTACGCTTTATTTTTGCGTATAAATACGTCTTTTTCTTCCCTATAACGGTGGCCGCCCCGTTTTCTTATTCCTTATTCACTCGAACGGCCATCATAGAGAGTTCGCCCTGAAAAAACAATTTTTAATACCCTCGGCCGGCTAACTATACTAAAACTTGATTTATATTTCAACTGTTTCGCTTACAGCGGACCCGAATAAGGTATCACGGTGTGGCGTGGAATGAACGCGAGCAATATTCGATCAGGGCCGTCTAGATCTCATCGAAAAATTCAAATTCGTCGTTTGGGGTCTGTAGATTTGCATATAAAACATGTGCGAGCTGTACGCTGCCGTGTATATGGGTTATACGTATGTATATTATACTGTCTTTGTGCTCCGTAAATGTATATAAAATGCGTGTACATAAAGAAATTCTCATTCCCCCTCTTTCATAGGATATAAAAATTATCCCTTTTGGGATGGTGACGCGTATGCAGATCTATACGATTTGAAATATTGCCTTTTCCTTTCGGCCGGGTGTTTCGCGTCCGCTGTGTACTTATACCTACTTTACTAGTTCGCGTTTTAATGGTTTTAACACCCTTTTGTATACCCCCTCTATATTCGAAACATGTTTAATTTCGTTTGGAAATAAAAAAGAAAGAAGAATTATATCATGGCCTTTCATATCACCCTTTTGTCTACTGCCTTGTATGATTTTAATCTTTATTAGTGTTGCTTTGGGAAATGGCAGGACTCGGCGCCATTTTGCTTATTTTTTTACTATTTCCCTACATAATTTTGTAATTAGGTTGAATGAAGGCCTTTGTCATTTTTTTCTTAAATTTTCTCAACAGGCACGTAATAGTTTTCATGCTTTTGATCAATGAAAATGTGGAGATTTTTTATAGAAAGAAATTATTTCAAAATAAACCATTTTAAGTGATTTTTAACGATTTTTGTCGTTGAGATGCAGATACATATATTTTTTTGTATTAACTTACATGTCAAAAGCTTCCTAGGAATGCTCACAATTGATTTTATCTTCTTTAAGTGTCCTATCTAGATACTTCGTCTTCAAACAGTATTTGGTAAAGCCCTTGTTTTAAAATTTAATGATTACAGTACAACATACAGTTCGTTTCGAAAGGGAAATACTCATAAAGGATATCAATAATTATGACAAGGACTTTCTGTAATGGCGAAATTTTAAAGTCATAGCTTTTAACTTTGAACGAAAATTAATTTAAATATTTTTTGGCCGGCTCTTGCCACCTAAATAGAAATTATAAAATGCGAAAAATTCATAAAATCAATCAAAAATTGTTGTTATTTAACATTTTATTTTGTTTTATTTTATTTTACATATTTAACCATTTTTATTTATTTATAAAAGTTCATCTATATTTTATGATAAATTGAATATTTAATTTCTTTTTGCTTTGTACAGATTCATATAATTCATATTTAGCATAATTTAAACTTTGACGTGTACGCCTTCAATGTAAAAATACGTTCAATTTTTTTATAAAGTTTGCAAGAATATAGAATGCGTCAATGTTCTACTTAAAAAAGATATCCTTATTAGTCATTTATTATATCTGTTTGATGCAGCTAGTGCTAATGCGCGTATCGAGCGCTAAGAAGGAAATCTTCGCGAATAACGTACACATACGTACAAAGTATCCAAACTTCACCGGAAGTCAAAGGTACAAACAGACACGACTACCTCCCGTCGCTCTTTCGCTTGTAAATTATGCGACGCTCAGACCCGCACTATTGTTGGTTTTTGATTTTTCCGCTTATACGTAGGGACAGCATTTATGTATTTGAATGTTGATATAGATATACGAAAGAGTACCATATTTATTTCATCTTTGTCAAGGGAATTGTTTATTTAATAAATATATGTTGTATACCAACGTACTGTTCAATATTAAGAGCAACTGATTAAGCGAATAAACAAGAATTAACAAGAAATGTAGTATTATAATGTCTACGACTTAGAAAAGATTGAAACGAGTGCTAAAGAAAATAGAACATTACGAAGTTCGTACAACTAATCTGAAAGTACTTGGACATTTCAGCTCTATTTTTTTTTTTTATAAATACAACATTAAGATATGGATCATACCACCATCTTTTCCAATAAAGAAAGAACACGTTCACAGTGTTAGATGATAAAAAGTTTTTAAAAAGTATTGTTGGTAATGGACTAAGAGGGCAAAGACCTAGACCTTTGCATCAGGAAGACATGCATTAACTTATACATTACAGCAAATTCGATCATCATTGTTAAATAAACACAACAATAAATAATTATGAAAATGTTTTCTTCCACTTTTGTCCGTTACCCATAAACTCTTCAATGTTCCTTCTTTGCTTCTTTTTTTTTATTTTAATCAAATTCTCAACATCCAATTTCCATCCACGTATCATTCCACATCCGTGCTATTCATTCGATACTCCTTGCACGATTGGGCAATGGTATAATAACAGATCCATTACTACTCCCTCTCCAACAAAGTCACCGTCCCGACTAGAAATAGAAAAAAGGAAAGAAGAGAAATAGAAAAACGAACACAAAGGAGAAAAAAAAGCCAAGCGATTCTTAATTTTAAATTAATCTTTGTCGGATTTATTTGGGTCAACGGTTACTTCTATATTCGGGCGACCGAGCGCACAAGAAAACATTGTTCTCTCGCCCGCCTTAGATCGTTTTTTTCGATACCGGTATATGAGATCCGTACTTTTACAATAAAAATTTAACAAATTAGAAGTTCGCCTCGGGCGACTCCGTTCCAGTCTCGAATTGATGGAGTTTCATTTTCGCAACGCTTATCGAAATTTCGCGCGGCTTCGATCGGTTTTGAAATCTTCCGAATGTAACAATGGGTCTGACTGCATGGGCTTGTCCCAGATATGCGTGTATATTTCGGTACCGTTTGTTAATGAATACGTTTTTGGGAATGGTAGAAATTGTTTCGTAAATGGTGATTTGTTATTGTTCCTTTTTCTTATTATGTTATTCGATTTACTATTGATTGTACATTTTAAAGTAAAGTAGACGATTGCCGACTTGAGCTTCTTCCTCTTGAATTACGTGTACAGATCGACTATCGAATAAAGATCATCCTTGTTCTTCAACGAAACTCGAGAACTTACGCCAAAATCTTGTCAGCAGACAAAGAATTAGCCGCAACACTAAATTTAATAAATACCGACGTTTTACTGTTACTGTTACTGTTCCTCATAAATCTACGGATGCTTCTAAATATTCCGCTCTCTAGCATTTGACGTTTATTCATTTATTCTCATTGCTTAAAGGATCATAATACAACCCGTTCCCCGGCGTATCCCAATAATCATAATGTAGGTTTTATTGACGTAATTCCAAACTTGGATGTGTTTTCTAATGGAATAAACGAGATTTGTGCGTCAACCAGGGCATCAAGGTTAATTCTTTCCATTCTTTCCGCCGTAAGTGTGATCTGCACGCATACATACATCGACAGGAATATTGTCCTCGATTAAAAGCATAGTGCGAGAAATAGTACAACTTGGGTTATTTCGGGTCTAACGACCATATTATGTGTACGATGTTGGAATACGCATATTGTGCGAAGATGCTATTATTAGAACGGAACATAATTGAAACTCAAGTTGCGCTAGATTGCTCGTTACGATTGTAATTTTCGGGAACTCCGAAATTAACGCGAATTTCGTTGTTTTTTCAGAATTAAATAATGTGCATCGATTAGTGGAATGTTCGGGAGAGACATTGCATCATCAGAAATTGTACAATTGGTGGTGTCTTGTTTTATTTAGAAAATTCCGGAAAATTTTGAGAAATGACGGTATATTCTGTTGTTCTTAGTAATGCAATTGTATCCTATTTCTAATTTGATGTTGATGTTAATCCTTCACTCTTTGCTGTGTTTGAGCCTATCGAATTGATTTCCTTGAAGGAAATTTCCTGTAATTTGTTTGAACTAAGTTAGCGGGTTCACTGAAAGAAATTGTTCGGCCAAAATAACGAGAATTCCTTCAAGTAAAAAAAAAAGAATAATGTAAGTGGTCCTTTTAGGACTACAGAAACCTCTGAGCAAGTCGTTACCCGCGTAAAACTTGTACATCCTTTAGTCAGAATCTTCTTTGGTTCTACATTTGAGAGCTTTCCACGGTCTACCCTTAGTTCGCCTAACTTACCGCGTCTTGTTCTATTAGAAGGTTTACAATCCACATTTTAATATTGGAATTACTGATAGCTAGCAATTTCTCGGGCTTTTCTTTTGAGGGTGTCGCCACCAGGAAGGCCCTTAGATCCACATTTTCTAGCGTTTCTCTTGGATGTTTTTCATGTCTGTCTTTCAATCTAATCTGAAGCTAATCTCCAGAGTGATTTCAAGAGAAAACCCGAGGTTAGTCAACGGGTTTGTGTGGGACGGCTCTCGTTCACATTTTAAAGACATGTCTTCGATAAATTTGTCCGCGGTTCTATCCTATAATAACGTTGCAAGACTTGCTAATACTGTTGGAAGATGAAGCGTGCTTTCATAGGTTCAAAATGACCCCAAAGAGAACATATACTCACAATTTATGTTGTGAAGAAAGTTCGATAAGAACTTCGCACACTCTTTTCACAAGTGATGAGGTTTCGCGTCGGTAAACTTGGTAAACTAAACAGCTCAAACTGACATATTTCAATCGGTAGAATCACCTCATCCATTTTACAAGACACAAACTTCAAGAAACGTCTACGACCTCGATCTAGCAAACAAAGAGCAGGAGCTGTAAATATGATATCAAACAATATCCGGCTACTCCGGTTTGTTCAACAAATACGTGAAATAAGGAGGTTTTAACAGCTCGTGATTACCGGAGTTCGATAATTTCGTGACTTTGAAAACAGATGGCGGTACTCGAATGGAAATAATTTTTTTTTCATAAAAAGGACCTCGATAACAGTCACCTCCTGGGATTTACTTAGTATCATACAAGTTTAACGAATTAATCCGAGGCAACTGCTTCGGGGATGCGTCGATTCTCATTTTCAACCGTCGCAAATCGACGATTGACGACAAAAACTATTCCCTAGTCCATGACTGCCGTTCTCCAAGATGCTCTACCATGAATTCAACAATCAAATTCAATTGTGGATTAAACGTAGTACACTACGCCGTAACGTCCTTGTAATTTCAAGGCATCTGCAACTAAGGAGATCTCTAAAGAGATTTTGATGTCATCCGCAAATGCTAAACCAGAAGAGTTAAAGCGCTGTATAAGGTTGTTGATGAAGAGCGTGAACGTTAATGCTGTAAATTTTTTAAAGCTACCTCCTAATTAAAAGCGAATAATAATAAACAGATCCAAGACATCCCCTAACATATTTCCATGACAAAACCGATCCATTACGACAATCCAATGGAATTTTAACGGAAAAGTAATCGTCATTGGATTCCCAATACGTACCTATTTTATTATTCAATTTCCAAGTAAAACGTCTTGCAATTTAAAAGCAATAAAATGCCACTAAAACCGGAGGAACAAAACGAAAAGACCCGAAGATACTCCAGCAAGAAGACTGCGCCGCCTAACAGATTTAACGCGAAAAGACTCGTATCTAGCAACAACCTACTCTGCCCTGCGAACACGAAACAACAAAAAATAATGAAGATTCATTATTGGAGAGATTTACAATTGTTGGTTTCGTTCGGCTAGTTTTTCCATTTGTTTATTCAGTTCTGTTTTAAGTGTGTCATGAAATACAAGACGTATACTTATATACCGATATACGTCTTATATATGTGTACATATGTAAGTGCAAATATGCAACGCTTTTATTTGTAAACGGGTAGTAATAGTGAGCGCCAAAAGATTTTATTCTGGCGTAACGTAGTTCTCATTCAGCGTATTGATCTTCTCTGTTTCCGGTATTAACGTTGCTACATTTTTTTTGCTTCCATTTCCAACCAATAATGATACGAATAGCTAATTTTTGCAATTCGAATATTCGCTGGGCACTAGGTGCACTTCCCTAAAACACAAGGCCACATCTCAGTCTAGATTCGAACGGCAAAAGTTGTTTGGTGTGACCTCAAAGCGCCATCTAAGTCTATCCCTAAAAATGTTATCTGTTATATGGATTTATTTTTGACTTTTAATAATAAAGACGATGTAACAGTTAATGGTTGTGTTATGGAATTGATGAAAATTTTACCTTTATTTAGAGGCAAATTAATATTTCCAAACCGAACGGCAATATGCCCATCGTAATCTGCTCCTCCAACTGAAAAGATTGAGTATCTAAGCTACTACGTACATCTTGCCCGTTGGAGCCAATATTTGGCAAATCATCTATAAGTAAAACCGGAAAAAAATGGTCTAAGCACAAGCCTTGAGGAGCACAAGTATTGTAGTAGGCCTATTCCTTTGAAAACCATAAAAGAATATTTTTTCAATTTTCATAGTTCAATTTGCTAAACACATCTTATTTAATTTAGATAAATTCATGGAAGCCGATGTACAAGAATTAAAACGAATCTTCCGCAACTGAAACATTCCTAAATCAAATCCTTTGAAAAATGATCCAAACTTCCGAACCCCGGTATAGATGCACGAATAAAACTTTATTGCTGTTGCATATACGCAGCCGTAGAAGAGATAGACGCAATAACTTTTAAACGCGGCAAAAATCGATTTTATTGAAAATATGATTTACTATCGTCCATCGTAGTGCTATATATTCCTCTCCGTACCTCTCTCTCCATCTTATACTCTCTTATATGAGTGTTGTAGGCATATAGGATTTTATTATCTTATAGGTAATAATAAAACGTTAGCCAGTCTCGCTTTCCTATTATTCCATATAAGCCTTAATATTTGCTATAAATTATTTTCGTATTTCTTCATTTTTGCCGTCTATCTTCGTTGCTCAATTCGTATCCCTTTTCCCCGTCGATCCGCCTTCGCCTTTTTTTTTTGTTCGCGACCGAACGCAAGTCGAGAAATCCGAGGCAAGTCCACCGAGCAATTTTTATTTCCCATTTTCCCAGCGTTACCGATTGTCCTTTCTATGTGATACGGACGCGGGGATAACTCAATACCGGAGCTATTTTTATTGACATCGTTAATAAATGTATTTAAAAAGCGCATATCACGATCGATTGATGGAATTGATGGGTAGCGATGCCCTTTCGTAAGTTGCTAAGGCGATAGCGAACATTTCTTTTACCTCATTCGCGTTGTTTGCTTTTTTCGCGTCGAGTTCGTTAGTATGACGGCTCGGTAATAAAAATCGAAACGTTCGCATCGTTTATTTTATTAAAATGCAAGAAAAAGCTTTATCGATAACCTATATTGTATCACAACCTTAGGGTTGGTTGCATGAACACTTTGAACTGTGTGAAGAGTTTTTTGGCTCTTGTGGATGCCTCAGTAAATGATAGAAGATCACCGTAGACACTTAGGAAACGTCCTAATGATTTTGTTAAATGAACAGACAATAACTTTTTGCCAAGATTTGGCTTATCAACAATACCTAAATGATTGGATTATTGAAATTGTTTCTCCGACATTCTCGTCCGTAAGCTAAAGATAAAGTTAGTTAGTTCTTATTCATTACATATATGTTTTTAATGGAATCGATCTCTATTATCTTGAAAAAATGTTATTTTGAGGTTTTCCCGGCGTAAACAAATCCACAGCAAAAGGTCGTCCCAGACAATTGCTGATATGCATGAAACTATCCAATGAACGAAGTATTGTTCTGCAGGAATTTTTCAACGTAATAAACAAATTTCCGAGATACATTGACCTCCTGTACCCATGTAAAGATTCAGTTTGCTGGCAAAGAAGCATTAGACTCCCAATTAGAAATTTTAGAGGTAAATGGCCAAGCTCATGATGCAATATCTTCAGGAATTGAACAGTGCGACCTCGGAATTTGGTAAAAATGTATTGGTAGGTCGTAACGGACATGGTAAGAAACCAAATACGATTGTACTTCTTCGTTATCCGAGAAGTCTTGTAGAACATTTACCTAACAAAGCACAAATAAGAACGCGAACTCCATAGAGAGCTGTATTTGCATATTAAAAGGTTGGTTACCAATATTAGCATCTCTTCCTAATAAAGCAATATAAGCAGCTTCCCAATATAAGCAGCAGCGTATATAGCATCATTCGTCGTACTGTTGAAAATGGTGCGACAGTTTTATGTTGCTTGATGTATTGTAATATATTGTCTTGCTAGGCGCTATACTACGATGAGGTTAGACTAGATTAAAGCTTTGGTTAGCAGCTTCACCTTTTGCAGTTGCAGGATCTCGACCTTTAGTTCTGACTTATGAAATAAATTGTTTATAACATCTTAAAGGCCCTCTTGCCAATTGCCAGTTCAAAAATTTTGAAACGTCATTTTTATATTTGACTTGTCCTATGTCATAAGTTTGACATCAGCATTAAAAAACATATCATTTCAAGCTGCGAACTTAACCTTCGAATAACGCTATATAATTTATGAAATTCAGCTCTTTTCAAATTACAAAGACTATATTGCTCTCCGTTATTTGCCTTAATCGACCTCAATCGCATTAAACGAATTTCCACTCTTAAAATTATTTCATTCCTTATCATTCTGACCTAAATTGATAGATAGCGTCCTAGCAATCTTTCCACCTTAACTTTCTATCCTTTTAGAAAAATCAAAGAAAAGTAACAATCCATCCCATAACGATCTCATGATGACCAATACGTATCGATTTTACGACCGTGTTTTTAAACTACGACATCAACATCACGGCTTTATCGGAAGGTTTGATGTGTCCCCCGTTTTACGACCTTTTCACGGGTTGATAGGACTTTCCTTATTTACCTATGCATGTGTTCGGAATCGGTCTTTTAAAAAAAAAAACGATTCCGTCGTCTTAAATGCGTCCTTTTTGATTTTATTCACTTATTTTCTTTTTTTCTTCGCTTTTGCCATCGGACGCTCCTCGGATTATCATTTTATTCGGATTCCGTGTCTGTATTCGCCTCGATCTCGTGTGCGCGTGTGTATGGGTGTATTTTTTTCTTCGGTTTCCGAAGGTGTCACTCCGGTCTTTCTATTTGATGTTCGTTCGACGAGAGGCCGTAATTTACATAATCAGTTTATTCGTGTCACGCGATTCGATCATAATAAAATGAAAATCTATAAGATTTGACTTTACGTCGGTTTTTGTTTTTATTATATTGTATTTACTTTGAACGACGGACAAAACATAATTTAAATTTAAATAAGTATTTATTTTTTATGGACGAATTTCAATGGGTGTCTGTGCATGTTTGTTTTTTGTGAAGAGTTCCAATAATGATAACAATAAAATAACAATAAAAGAAGGTTGTACACCCCGAGTAAATTATTATTACGGTCCCATGTCGGCAATTCAAAATAAGAAGCTTCCAATAGCTTCTTATTTATTAGCAAGTTATATGTGTTAGTAATTTGGAAATTTTTAAATTTTTGTCTTTATACCTCGTTTTACTTGAGATACTCTGAAGCTTGCATCGTTTCCCGTTATTTTACCCTAACCTTGTTCATTCTAAATGTATTGACCTATCTCTTGAAAATATTACAGATGGTAAAGAAGCGCCTAGGTCCTCCACCTGAAATTCTAATTAGAAGCACCTCGGGAAAAACTGATTTATTACGTGAAGCTTATATTAGCGCATTTTTAGAAAAAAATCGTGCAAAACGTCCACAAATAATTAATTTTATACAAGAACTCAATGCAAAAGAATGAACACCTTCTGAAAGCACCATTCAAAAACTATTTCTTTTAATTGGGATCCTTCGAAAACAAGTAATCCATCTTCCAAACATCCCCAATTCAGATCTTACGTGAACTATAATTTCAGATTCTTTTTAATACTGCGCATAACCATTCAACGAAAACAACAAATTATCTTTAACGATCATTCAAAGATATATGTATGTATGTAATAGAATACCTACCTTTTGGACTCGTTTACTTCACGGTGATCCGAATGTAATCGAATTAAACACGAAAGAACGTGAAGACCCGCATAAAAACGGTGGACGCAACCACGAGGAGCTTGAAAAGATCGGACTGTTGGTTGGTGGCAGCGATTCACGGAAAACGCGACCGTCTGCTGCCTCTCTCTTTACCCGAACCGCCAGCGGATAGCGTTCAAACGCGACAATTACCGGCCGATTGTCTCAATTAGGACGGATTCTGGCATTCCGACGGGTTGAGAAGCAACGTTAATGTTTGTTTTGGTACGTAATCAAGACGCGAAGAGGATCCATCGGGTTAACATGAGGTGATCTAGTGGTATACAGTGTGAGTCCACGGTTTGGCAAGATCTACTTATTCGTCCGAATCAAGATAAAATTAAAATTTGACGTATACAGTAATCTTCTCTTTGGCTGGAAAATAAACTGACCCGCCCGCACCATTGACTTACCTTCTATAGTGCAAAGGAAGAAGAAATTGGGAGGAATTTAAATATAAATTGACTGCATCGCGTTGGTGTGACGCATTCCAAGTTATTATTAATGACCAGCACTTATCTGTTGACTAAAAGTTGATATTTGAATGAAATATATTTCCAATCAAGGATTGAAGAAATAACAAGGACAATCACGGCTAAAGAAATAATAAATATAAGTACAAGTGCTCGGATGAGCGACCATTCCGCTTGTCGATGAGTGTACAAAAGATGAACCTTTTTCAAACTAGAGAGTAACCGTATATTACGCCTTCTGCTACATAAAAACCACATTTTCATTGATAAATCCTTTATTGGACATTAAATTTATTCAACAACCTTCGAAAAAAATTACTTCCTGTAAACCTTATCCCTCAAAACTAATCATTTATTCCAGCCAAGAATCTCTTAACGAAAGTCTTCGGTTTCGGTTCCACACTCTCCCTGTACATCCTCATCAAATGCGTCTTCTGCAGCCAAACCTCGTCCACCTCTCGCATCAGCATATAACCTCTGATCACTAGCATGTCAATCACTTTGATGTCGGCAATATGCTTATTGGCCATGAATTCCTCCCTAAGCTTCTGCCTAAGATCCCGATGCGTCTTTGGAATATCGTAATGTCGGACGATCCAAGGTAAACGCCTTGCCCAGACTTTGTACAGCCTCAGCACCCTGTTCCGAGCGTCTCCTTGATTTAAAGAAGTCAGAGCGCGAACGGCACGACCACCCGCGAAATTTTGAGCCATTACTTTCCCCGAATTCTAGAATCAGATAAGGCGAAACGCGTTAAACATACTCGAAAGGCGATAATTTTGACAGTTCAGGGATGACAATTTTTAATCTGTTAGAAATACGGGGATTGGCAGCGTTTTGCGGAATAGAAAAAAAGGAGCTGTAGGATAGAACCTTGCTGGCGCAGCATTAGATGAAATCTGGCGAAGTGTTGAGATTCTGTTAAGGAAAGGAAAAAGGAAAATTTGAATTCATAATCTTCCTTGAAGCTTGAAGCCTAATTCTTGAATGATTATATTGCTAAGTACATTTGAATTATGGGCATTTGAGAGCTTTTCAAAGAATATGAAGAGTGCATTTGTCTAAAGAAGGATGTAGGATGAAAAGAGCTTTCAATCAATAAATGTGTACGAACAAAGTCTTTTCAGCAATGAAAAGCCATGGTTTGTTAAATAAGTCGTATTGAGAGCGGAAAACAGAAACTTCTCGATAAAGAATGTTCTTTAAGAACATTTCTGTGTGAATGCGTAAACCATCAACGAAGGTGTTTCCCAAAGATCTGCCGTACCACAGTTATTCCGATCCAAAAGAAGAAGCTACTGTTAAACTCTTCTCTTCCTAATTGAATCGTTTACTTTCATACATGAAGATTCCTCTTGTGAGCCTAACGAATCGTCGAACCCAAGAACCGCATTTTAACATCGAAATAAATAAACATTGCGCAATAATTCAAAATTTTCAATAATTATACACAGATACATCGCATTCCTCCGCGCGCAAATCATAAAGCATATACTCGTAAATACGATTTTACCGGCGTTAATTGACACTTTAATCGTACCTCAAGGTCCTGCTAATGGACCGCTATTGTTAATATTTTTATTTCGGGCTGCGGAGGTACATGCATGCAGCATTGTAAGCTGCCGTTCGCTCCGGTAATCGCAAACGTTCGTCGAGAAAAGGCAGCTTTACGCGGAATTAGGTCAAATCTCGACGTTATATTGTGCGCATTATGCGCAATTATCTGAATCTTTCGCTGCAGAATTTCCGAGAAACGCGAGAGCAGATCAGCAATTATCGGCGTTAATATTGTTGCCATTGCCTCTTTAAAGATCGAATGCAGGTATGGTCGAGCTGGTCCGTGTTCTTATGGGTTGAGCTTATACGCGGCTTTAGATTGAATAAATTAAATTAAACATGGTAATAGAAGCATATGCGATATTCTATAGAAATACCATGCATTGGCCTCTAAGGAACACGCCTATATTTCTGCGTCGGGTCTTCGTACTTGTGTTTTGCTCTAATATCTCATGCCTGCAAATATATCTAGTTATTCCGTTGAAATCGCAGAAGCTATTAAAAAAACTTTCCAGACTTTCAAAAAAAAAAGCTGCAAACCTGGTTTCCAATTGGTGGAAAGCGGATGGTACATACAGTGCTTCGCAGAACAAAGGGCCCCAGTTTAGTGCTTTGAAGAACTTTGGATTCAATCGTTATCTCAAACAACTTATATAAGGTAAACCCATCGAGTTCAAACAATGTATATATCGACGAAAGTATGAAATCCAATGACTCGCCCTGGACAGACTTTGTGCCTCGATTGTGACAGCATTGGTAGCCGTTGTTTCGAACCGTCGGGGACTATAAATTTTATTTTGTCAATTTTTCCTTACAAGTTTCAACCTATTGCAACGGTTAAAGGAGAAAGGAGTTCGAGCAACTGGAACACCCTCACACAACAGATGTAAGAATAAACGATAAAGAAATGCTGAGCTGAATGTATTGCGAAACGTCAGATACAATCAGGTAGAAAAGAAAGATGTTCGCATTTCGTAGTCCAATGTCCAAAAGTACAGAGTAAAAACAAGAGACAAAGAAGAGCATTTTCCTTTACTCACAAAGGATGTTGCGCTAACAAGTACTCGTGTATTTTATAACATTAGCCATCCAAACCATTTACCATCGCTAAAGTTCAGGAGGAAATTCTAACCTGAAGAGTTAGTCCCTAGCATTCAACTCTCTCAGAATCTCTACTACTCTAAGGATGTCACCAGACAGACGTTGTATTGGAAAGATCGATGAAGGAAAGCAAAGGGAATGCGCTGTGTGCAATGAAACAATTCGGAAAGTGCATTGCTGAATCCCACGCGGATTGCTTAGCAACATGGCACAAAAAATTTGTAGCTGTTATAATCCCCAAACGGGTATCTGTATAAAATACCTGTAATACATAAACCGTTATATTCTACGTTTGTAAGCTGAAGACAATCTATTTGATGGGTTAATAATAGACCTAACAGTTATGGAAAAATATAAAAGCAAGACCAACAAAACAATGGAACGTATAATAATCCTCAAAAAAAAAGAGATAACAGTAACAGATAGAGCTTGGGAGAGACATGTACAGGGTAAAGGCAACTCACATCGTCGGTGATCCGCTCGTGAATACTTTTGACAATGCCCTTCCCTAGTGGATAAAAGCGAAAGCAATGATAATGCCATAGCTCTTGAAGTCTTTATCATCAACTCAGCTTAGAAAATAAACGACTTCTTCATTGAGTTTACTCATATACGCCACATACCTCAGACGAACCTGATCAGGATAATTTTGATTATGTTGCAAGTTTAAAATTTATTTTTCGCGAATTATTGCTATTGTCCTTGTAAGACCTCCCTGTTTGCTGTTTATTTCCATTTTAGCAGTTGTACACATATATGTATATATTTTGTATTGTTTCTTTGTTGCAAATATTTGATGGAATGAATACATATATTCTTATTGTGTTAATTACAACAAATATTTGGAACACGAAAACGCGTATTGATTATTCTTAGCGGCCATAAAGCCTAATAAAAACACACGATAATCCTTGAAAGAGGAAAGTAAACATATTTGTGAAGAAGTGAAATTTTCTGCACGATACAAATGAATACACATGATATTATCGTCGATTAACAAATCACTTATTACCTTGAAGATATGAATGGATAATACAACAACAATGTTTTAAGAAAATAAAAAATCCTCACCACAACTGTCAACATTGTTATATTCAAACACGCAAGGCTTATGTCTTTTTGTTTAAAGCCGATTAAAAGATTTCAAGCGGCAAAAATACGATTGTGACACGTTTGTTTAATTAATTTTATTGTCGCCTATTAATTTGTTTTTTTTTTTTGTTGTGATTTCAGGGATGACTGAATGTTGGCGGCTATGACAACTGTTACCACTGGGTTGCTGTCCCCGAACTCGTATGGATTAAACCCGGGTGAGTTGGTGTCTGAATTATTTAAATTCTTTTTTCCTAAACTTGAATGATTCTTTTTAAATAATTAAGTACCTAGATCGTGCAAGTTTTGAATGTTTAAACAGGCGCTAAATATTTTTGTAGAGCCTTCGGCCGCTCCAGAATCAAATATGCACCCAGCGACTTTTTCTGCTTTGCTCGGAGAAGAAAGATTTTCATGAAACGAGGAGGCCACCACAGTCCTAAACGTATATTTTGCACACCGAGCATCGCTGGGAAAAGCACAGACTTACAAGGGAACTGTGTTAAGGAATAAAACTGAATTTGAAGAAAAAAATACGTGTATCTGTGTGCTGGGGTTGGCAATTTTCCGACTAAATACTGTATTACATAAACATTGAGATTTCCAACTTAAACCTGTAAGCTGTATCGTTGTCGTAGCTTCTGTCGACGTTTCGTCCGAATTTTTTAAGGATCAGTTTAACGTAGCTCTGAAGATGTCCGATAAGAGTGAAGACGTAACGTCGGCAGAAGTTACAACAACGACGCGAATTCCGACAATGTACGCAGTCACAATTAAAAGTCACTACTACTACTATTGTAGTTGTATATGCCCTATATAAGGCGGTATGTTAATTACCGTCACCGTGTATTTTTTGATAATTGGAAATAGATCTTTTTCGCAATGCTGCTGTAGAAAATATATTTGCTTGAGGATATGTCTTATTGTTTAACAATGTTGAATACCTTTTTAACGACCAATAAAGCTCGTCGTATATCGAACTATACGCGCTGTATTTGTTTTTAGGGTATCGTATGTATCTAGATCGCGACTGCACTCAGAAAAACGCTTATTTCATTTCATTTTCGCAATTCCATCTATTTCTTTCTACCAATTCCGACCGATAGGCGTTCTATCCTTTTCGTTTGAACGCACTCACGCCCTACCATCCCGGCGAGCTCCTTCGAAAATCCGTCTGCCGCGGTTTTTGCGTAAATATTTTTGCAAATAAAGTCGAACGTGACATGTTTTACAGAAATGGCAAAAAGTGGCCGGAATTCGGCCGGCGCACAATTAAATTTTTCATTTCTGAGAATGCGAGAACTGAAAATACTTAAAATTTCGTCCCCCGCGACCCCCCTCCTCGAAACCAACCACTTCGCCTCCCTTGATGTAGAGCTTTCGGAACAGACCCTCACGACATTTTTAGTGCGTCGATTTTGCGTTCCCTTCGCGATTCGCCCCACTCCACCGCTCTTCTTCTTCTTCTCGTACTCCTCGCTTCCCCCGGTTGTCCCCGTCACATCGTTTTCGGTGGCAAGAAGGTCGTTGCTGCCGGCATATTTTAATTTCAAAATTAAACGACTCCCAACAATTATGCAGTTTATATTCAGACGGGAGATGATGATCGTACTTCGGGAATTTCTTGTCCGGTCTTCGTTCGGGCGATATTCGAATTATGACGATTGATTCCGACAAAGAAACTGGGGAGATTTCTTGTTGTTTTTCTGATATACGAGGCGTGGTAATTTAATTCCCGAATTTACGCTGTCGTTTACATGAGATAAAGTCAAAGATAATAATTCGCAGTCTCACCAATAGCTATTGGTCAAGCGGAGATAGAACAGCTGTTAGTTTGTATGTAGGACGCTGGCACCCACATCTTGTTTGTATTAGTCGTAAAGAAACAAGCGCTAAATATTGAATTTATTTAAAAATTTTTAATTAGGTAAACTTGTAACAGAAACTTGCGTATTTAAAGATAGACTAGAATTGGCGTCCGTCTATCGAAATGTAGATTCGATCGCAAAAGTACGTGAACTTGTAGCACGAGATCGACGAATGACGCTTCGAATGATGACAGGAGAGTTAAGCATGAAATAAGAGAAAATTCTACAAATTTTGCATGATTTTAGGAAGAAGTAGATTTCTGCAAAATTCGTGCCGCAGAATCTTACGCATGAGCACAAACGGAGAAGTCTGTTCAGAATTGTTGGGACAATGCAAATTTTCAAAAACTTCTAGAACGTTGCAATAAGTTTATTAATATCAATTGCTTTCTTGTTGAGCAGGTCGTGCATAAGCGAATTTCGATTTTAAAATACCTTTGGACCATCAGATAAAGCGTGTATTGTACGGCGTAAGCGAACAAAAGCGATGTATTTTTCAACAAGACAGCGCTCACGCTCGCAGCAGTTACATAGTAAGCGTAAGTCCTTTAAACTAGAACTCTCGATAAATTAAAAGGGCTTATATAGGATCCCTTGTGCCGGCAAAGCCCCAGAAACTTTACGAAATGTAACCAGTACAGTATTAACTAAACGTTATGAAAAATGTGTAGCATGTAATGGACACTTAATTTAATTTAATTTCGCATTTAATAGCAACACATCGAACATCGAATAAATCCGCCAAATGTAAAAAGGAGTTATTACCAAAATTAATTGCCAATGAAAATATTCGATAAAAAGTATAATTGGAAGGGGAAATATTTATACGGATATTTGCACTTCATCAATTTACCGAAAAAAAAAAAAAGAAAAACGAGACGATAGGACTTAAATAACAAAGGCAAATATTGACACGCCACATCGATATAGGCGACCCACGCATTTAGCTTGTGATTATGCACTAACTGTCGAAAATTTTCGCTCGTTAGACCTCGCGCGGTAAGTACTCGAAATTTATTTGAAAATCGAAATAAATAAAATCGAGAATCGTGAGTCACATCTTAATTTAGACGTCCGGTTACATGCACAATACAAGTAATGCTAAAATTTGGCAAGTCGAATAGTGTAAATATATTATCGTCAATTTCATCCCAAGTACGTACTAACTATGGTAATAAGAGATTTTTGTGTCAAGATACCTTGATATTTGAGGATTTTGATCGAAAGCAATACGATTTAAAAAGGCAAATAAATGGCGACAGTTGATTCTAAGAATATGATTTCGTTTAAATGCGAAAGCGACACAATCACCACGCTAAGTGATTAATGCCATCGTGTCATCTTTGAAGAATGCTTAATGAAATAAAAACAATCTGAAAGTTCTTGTAACAAAATTACAAAATGCATCTCATGAAATTTAAAGGTCATGCATATACGACCAATACGTGGCACTTTTCAAGGAAAAATTTTAACAACCATTTGATCAAAAACAATTTATATTCGAATAAAAAAAAAGGAACGTAAGGGCAGATGAATTAACCCGGGCGGACTCGTCAACTGCTGATAATCGCCCAATACTCTCGGTAGGAAAGCAACCACTCAACAATGGACAGATAAAAAAAATCTTAAGACTGGTCGAGCAATTTCTGATTGAACGCAGATCTATATTTACAGCGGACCTACTAAACGGAGACAGGAAGTGCGTTAGAACAATAGTGGGAGAAGAAGAACAAGCGCATGAATAATCTGCGCCTGGCAGAGGAAATCGCATTTAGATTCTGCCAGGTGGAAGAAGAGACTGCTGCCCATGTACCGTGCGATTGTATCTTTCAGAAATGAGCTCGGAATACCAAAAAGGCGAAATCTATGTAAAGAGGGATCACTCGCGAGACTGCTGAAACTAGCAAAGGAAGCAAAATTAATGTAATCGATTCAACGAGAGAGGAACCACAACAGATCTGGAAAGGTCGCAGTGGGATAGGTAAAGAACGTCCATGGATAGTAATCTAATCTCAAATAAAAAGAAAATTGTTGCCGCTACATATTTCATTGTAAATTCTGCAACAGCAACACTTTATCTTAAATCCGACTATAATAATATTATTTGTTAGGGCAATTACAAATTTTGTTAAAGTAAATATCATTCTTTGGATGAGTTGTTATTATTTTGAAAACACAAGTGTTGCCGTCCCAAAACGTTTCTTTCTGCGATTTATTCGAATGCATTTGGCCCATTTCGTAACAATTAACAATAACAAACATTAACAATTAACATGAACAAGCCATTGTTGTGGGAGGACTCCGTCTTATTTTGTTAGCCGTATCGGGCGTTTATCGCATAGTTGGTAAATAATTTCCGGAAGTAGCCCTATTTGTAACACTCACTCTTTAAATGCTTAAATATAAATCGAATTTAAAAAGGACTCCAATTTTCTGCAGATTTGGAAGATCGATTTGATCCCAATAAACTATCCAAATAATAACAATGACATTTTGAAAAGCATCAAAGCATTTCGTCCAGATAGATCATTGCTATCTACGGAACGATATTCATATTTGATACGGCATTTGTTAGGTCTTTGTATTTTGTTTTATTTGTCGACTATAGAACGACTATAATACCATAGTTTGAGGAAATGTTTAAAAAGAATTGAATTCTAAAGATTTTAGCGTCAATTTAATCCATCAAGTAACCATGAATATTCATCTGAAAATTACCATAAAACATGTTTACAATGAAAACTCACGTTGGTAAATGCATACACGGAAAAAAGCTGTGAATTACATGAAGTTACGCCAAAAAATTCTTCGCTAATTCCACGAAATACCATATACCGCACAGTTATGCAACACAAACATATAGGTTTATTTCTTTATGGGTACATAATATATTGCTTTTTTTATATATATACGTGAATATCGTACACGCACACCCGCGCGCGAGGTGCTAATATGCACTCGAAAACTTTTTTCTCACTTTAAAAAACTACACACGATTCGAATGACAAACGCAAACATACACAGCACCAATTGCTCCTTTTATGTAATTCAATTTTCGGGCAATTTAGCGTTTGAAAAACGTTCGAATGCGATAGCAAATTATTCTTAATTTTCACTTTAAATCTTCCCGTGAATAGCCGCTTTGCTGTTTGGAAGCTCGTGTTTAGTGAAGGAGCTAATATAATGGACAAATTGGATTACAATACCAGATATTTGGTATATTAGTGGGCTCGTGTTAAAAATATTTCCATTTCTAAATGGTTAAATGAAGAGCCGAAGAAACTGAAACGATAATACCGGGTCTTTTGTTTCGTCTATTCGCGTTTAGATATGGTATCGTGGTTATACAGATCGTGGGTGTTACGTTTAGCCATTAGAAGTAAGGCGGATAATTTCCTTTGCAACAGTGTCCTTGGAATAGTTGAAAACTTTTGCTGAATCTCAACACTAGACTAGAATCTTCAATTGGTTGGAGTTATCCTTTTTTGGAGTTGGTCTTGAGGCTTTCCTAGTTTAAACCTGCGGAACCTCCTTTGCTTCAAATTTATCAGTTTTGAGCCCCGAACTAGATCCAGAAAGACCAAATAATTTACGTTGGCATCCTGAAGGATTTTGAAATGATCTCTAAGATTTTATTTGCTTTAATACGAAGGGTGTTTAACATAGTTTGCTTCTAAATGTAGATATGAAGTAGCGGTGGTTCCGCCAGCGGTTCTGTTAGACAAGTATGCGTCTAGATGTAATGCTGAGACGTGCAAATTTCTGCAATCATACAGCAAAGTACTGACACCATTCTAATTTTTCCCCGTAAGTTGAAGATATAAAATTCTATATTAGCTTCCGGTTCAGCCGAACTCTTTCCTCGTATTCAAGAAGGATACAGACTTTCCTTCTTTTAATAAAAGGGATAATTATTACCTCTTAAAGGTTTATACGCAACGAAATGCTATTGATGATTATCGAATTTGTTATAATTTCAATAAAAGTAATTTCTCCGCAACATTTCTTACAGTTAATGGCCAATTTTGGTATCATATGCCGTTAAGCATCATGCTCCGTGTTAGAATCGTTTAATATACGGTATTTTCCTCACGAAAAAACAAGTTTAAGAAGGAGAAGATAATTAACATGTCAGTGTTTTCTTAACGGGATCTTGCGCCTGCTTCGTTTGCTATAAAAAAGTCTATATACTACAGAATCTATAGAGTTTTAGTGCCTAATGAATGTAGATTCATAAATATCGTATTACCCGTGAACTTAACATAACATGGGATTTGTTTGCGAGGCTCTTTGTACTGAGATGACGTAGTTTAAACTATTTGATTGGTTCGTTTCTTTCGCGAATTTTGGCAAGTAAATGAGTTAAAAATAAGGATTACTGTCTGTGACTAATAAATTATTTATTAAGGAATCGTGTATGTGTTATTTAAATTAGCTATACAGGCTGTTTTGCGGAAGTAGATTTATTTTTTTTCTTTTTTTGATTTTAGATCAAATTCATATCGTACGTCGTGCTTTTTTGTTAAAAAAAGGTGGGTTAAACGAAATCACCACGTTTTTTTATTGAATTATTGTAAAAAGCTTGTATTTACATGTTAATTGTGCTAGTAGAAAATTTAGGGTAAGGCTAGGGAGCCCTTTTGGAGACATTTTCTGGGGTGCCCCAAGGAAGTATTTTGGGCACCAATTTATACCCTCTATACGTTAATAATGTCCGCAAGTGCTTTAAAAATTGTATTTGTTTCCTCTACGCCGTTGACACTTTGATAATGTCTTCACGCAGAGATCTTGTCACTGCAATGCGGAATCTACAAAAAGAAACTTGTTAATATGTGCAAATGTGGCGAGAAGATACGCAAGACAAACTAAAACGATTCCTAAGATAAAGCAATGATATATTCATACGTACAGCAAGAATTCCGCAAAAGGCTGAGACTATTTTCAATAATTTAGATTTAACTGTTTTCCTCAAAGATACTCAAAGATTAATTCAAAATCCTCTATTTCTTTTATTTCCAGACAAGGTGGCAGCCACAATGGCTGCTAGCAATGCCGACTCAGATTATGAACGTTATCGAAATGTGCCGATGTTCGCTAGAACTGCAACGAACACCACCGCCACCAATTCCAGTGACTCGGAGACGGACGCCTACACCAGATCGCCAAAAAGCGAAGCTCCCAAACGGAACAAACGGAAAAACTTTAAACCGCGATGTTCGAACATCTCGTACTCCGACAACGAGAACGAGGTCGCGCTCAACCTTTCCGAGTTCAGCAACAACAACAACTTGAAGAACATCAGCCGGAGGAAGACCTTATCGACGCGAAAATTGGTCGCTGATTCGAGGTATTCGCCGATGGACCTCAGCAAGGCGAACGAGAGCGATTCCCCTTCGGACGAGTCGGAGTTTGGAGAGATGGAGAACTTCGACGAGGACGATAACGAGAACGGTAGCTCGGAGACGGACAGTAAGGTGTCGTCGAGTTTTTCGATCCAGCATCTGGCGAAGCCGCACGTTTCGGACTATGGAGCCTCCTCGGGGTTGGCGCATGGGAGCCACGATATGAGGGAATACGTCACCAATACCATGAGAGAGCTGTTGAGTATCTACGGGTTGACATCGGAGGTAGCGGAGTCGATCTCAAGGCAGTTACCCATTGCAGCGTTTAGCAGTGGTAAGTGGTACTGCATTTTCTCTAAACTATATTCTTTTTTTTTGTTATAAGGCCCGATTAATGCATGGTTTAAAGTTACAATAAACAGTTTCATACATTTGTTTTAATTTAAGTTGGCGTTTGCCGAAAAAAAATTGAATTCGAATAAATGTGATCTTCTCAAACAAAAACCTTTGTGCCTCAAAATCGGAATTTATAGAAGCTTCTAAAGATGCGATAATATGCAGCATGTTTTATTTAAAAGAAGACAACTTCGAGTTCGCAACTCCGCATTTGTTTCAATAACCTAAGACGAATGCCCGATTTTCAAGCGGCGTTGAATTAAATTGCCCCTTTTCTTTGAAAAAAATAATCTCTCAAAAAAATAAAAAGCCCTTGGTTCTTCCTTTCCTTTCGTCAATGAATAAAACGTCCTCTTCGATCCCATCACTCCGTCATTCAAGAAGATATAAATTATTAACGGCGGAGAGTTCGCGTATTTCACATCCGAACCTTTTGCATATAAATTGGGTCGCAACGCTCGAACCCACACTGCGATGACGGAACAAACGTTAAAACGATGAAAAAAAAAACAGTATTCTTAACGTCGGAAAAAATGATTGCTGCAGCGAAAATATCTAGGTCGTAGCATAATTCGACGTTTTAGCAATTTAAATCTAGGTATGTATATCGGTTAGAATCGGTTACAAATATGTCATTCTTTTACATTTGTCTGTAGGTTATGCTGTTTGTTTCCTGTTCTTACTCTGTCTTGTTGTAAGTTCCAAGTTCAGCTTTTATAATTGAATCTGCACTCGAAGCTGTCCCAATTCAATTTTATTTAAAAAAAAAAAACGATGATTGAGAAATAAGATATTATTCATAACTCACTTGGTAAGCAGGAAAAAATCTGACTCACACCTAAAACAACTTACGAAAAAAAAGAAACCACGCAGCAAGCTTTGAAAACAAAAGCGAAATTCGCCTACCTAATATATGTGCTCGAAGGAATCTAGTAGCCCGTTCGGCTAGCTAAAACAATCGATGTTAGACACGCATTTATACCAAACACATGTATTGGTTTCGTATGTATATATGTGGTAATGCCTACTCGATATTGCTCAAAACGTTTTAACAACCAACGACGAACGACAATACGTTATTCAGTTGTTTTCTGCATGAATTTTTAAATAGTAAAAATCTACGTAACGTTGTATGTATGTACGTACGTATGTATATTCGATTGACTGTAATAGCCGTAAGGGGCGTTGCGAAATTCCACAATACACGGGCCCGATTTTAAATACAATCGATTAATAATTAAATAATGAGACGTCAGGAGACAGTAGAAGTAGTAGTAGTAGTAGTAGGCTATGCGTTCCGTCTGCGAGCCTATACGTGTGCGTGTCTGGAAGAATAGAAAACGACTTTTAAGTGTGGTGAATATTTCGCAACGTAATCCGTATACTATGCATATGTGACCGATTTCGCAAAGCTATTAACGATATCACCATACAGAATTGAGAATGGCGGATAAGTTTCTGCTAAGCTATAATTCTTTTGTTTTCGATCCTAATCGTCCATTTCGCCTGGTAGGATTCTGCGGTAACGGCAGTAAATACATTGAATTAAACAGCTGTTAATGCGTCTGATGATAATAATAAGAATATACAGTCCGTCTACGATAATTAGTATTTATGTCGTTTAAGTTAGGAAATTACAATTCAATTTTTTTTTTATTACTGTTGGCTATTATTCCATAAAAATCAGTTACACATCGGCTAGTTAGAAGATGCAATATTCTATATTTCCTTATTTTAGACGAACATATGTACCCATAAAAGTGCTCTCTTAAATGAAGGATAACCCTGCATTTGCGATTGTGATATCAAATATCTTCCAGGACATTTACGAAAAGGCTTAAAGCACGATTTACTGAAATTTCGACTGCGTTCGAAGCGCATTTAGTGACAGATTAAGGATAGTTTCAGATTTAAACGCAGTGAAAGCTCAGTAATTTCTTGCGCTTTTTACCAATGAACAATAAAACAGCCAGAAGTGAGACTCTCATCGGAACCGCTGAGTTTTTTCGGGCAAAATGTACGTCCTTGACGGCATTTTATTTGGTTGAAACTTTAAAACCGAACCGAAAGATGTAATTTAGCATGTTCCGTTTTCGAAGCGGAACGGATTCTACATGTAGTTAAGATAATGGCGCTACAACGGTAAATAGTGTTGACAATAACTAATAAATAGTATATTTCGGTAAATGTCTATTATTAGCTCGCATTAGCTTAAAGGAACGGATGTTTAAAAATATTAACTTATTGTTTAGGCGATCATTTTCTTTGTTCGTTGGAAATCTGTGGGGTAACCGCATTTAATTTTAAAGTTCATATTAATGTCATTCCGCCTATAACACAATTTTAGTTTAAAACGTTGTTTACGTGACATCCTTTGTAAGAAATGGACTTTTCTACAATTTCTTGCTGTATAAAGGTGCCCACGTTTTCCTTCAACTTTAAGAAGAAAGGAGAAAAATTACTAATTAACGTGTACGAGGTTCACAATAAACAATTAAAAACTCACCAAACTTTAGAGAAATTAGAATGAAAGGTATTAATTTGAATAGTGAATTTGAATGTTGTTTATTGGAGGGATTGGGAAAGGCAGTCGGCCCTCCTAAATAAGCATGGCCTTGTCTTGTCGTCTTTTTGACCTATCGACAATTGATTGTTGTCAAATTAATATCAAATTAAGAAAAGTTCGCTTATCAGGAATAATGATAGCTAGAACTGTAGCATTCGGTCACCGGTTGACGATGAGGACCATTCGTATCCTCGAAACGACCGTCCCGGACTAATTATTATATATTGCTATATAATAAATTAAACATGTGTCGTGCGAAGATTACCGATACTTATGCGTTGTTTCAAGCTTCAAGCTCTTAATGTATTGTTTTAAGATAAAAACTTAAGAAGTATTAAGAGCATAACTCCAAATCTGATGTACAAATCGAAACGTTTTGTTACAAACCGTTACATGTATCTCTATTCCATTCTCACTATACCATATATCTCTTTAGTTTAATACAAGATATATACGTGGTGTTAGTAATCAAACCTCATGGCATTCAGCCGTAACTTTCGTTCGATACTACCATTAATATTCTCCGAGTGTGTAGCAAGTATTTCCGTCAGATTTTCGTGAATTCTTTGGAAATAAATTACATAATTCTAACCGAAAGAATATGCGCGAAGGTACCACATACATATGTGTACGTTGGTATGTAATACGCTTCCACGAAAGTAAATTTTGTATTAACCAACGATAAAGTATTGACATTCGTTCCGTATAATCTTCGATTTTGTTTTTTTCAAAGAGATCGTTTTTAGGAATACGTTTTATTGAGTGTTTTATCGGAAATTCTCCCGTCACCGAATAGATTAATATTCGTTGAAGATTATATAATTACTCTGAAAAAGAATCCTTGCATTAAAAGCAAACTTCTCGAGTACCGAGATGGAAATATCCCGCCCAGAAAAAATCGAAACAAAACGCCACAATATCCAGTATTTAACATTTAATATCGTACAATCGTACGCGTTAACGTTTAAAATAAACCAAACGAGCCGTACACACGCAGAGAGAAACCAAACGAGAAATCCTAAAAAGCAACGAATCTCCTTCACCATCGACATTACGCATCAGCAGAAACCACTTGAAATCTAACGAAAATACGTTTTCAAGTGCTAAAGCGGTTCTGTCGGACTCCGGAGGAGAACATAAACGTTTATTCACGTATTTCGACGTAATTCTTCGCCTACGTCCTATCGAGTTCTTGTCGAAAATCGTTTTACAAAGCGATGCGATAATTTGGAATTAAAGAAGCGGCGTAGTGACCATCGCAGTCGATGTAGGGATATATTTGGAGAAAGCCATTGAATATGCATCAGTGAGTATAACTGCATATATTCACCAAACGTGAATGATCTTTGATGGAGCGTCATCTTTAGATGTTTGAAATTTATTTTTGAGTGTATGGACGTGTTGTGATTTACAGTGTAATCAAAAAGAATTTGTTCGCTTCCAATCCAAATCCATTGACTAATAGAATAAACCTTACCTATCTAGATAATTTGACTATTACTCAAGATGAAGCGATCAACTAACCATGGATAGTCCGTAGGGAACTCGTTTTTGTTATTGTTTTCCATTACAAGCAACACGCTTGCATTACGGCGGAAAGACAAGAGACGTCGCGGTTGCAAATAAATAATTGCTTAAACCGATAAGCAATTCGACGAAAGCTTATACATTTGGAAATAATTACCGATTTATCAAAGAATACGTTCTCGCTTGCATTAAAGCCTTTTATTACGTGAGAACAATACAGAACATTTGTTTTTCAGACACGCTAACCGACAGAGTTAGCAAAATTTCTTTACATTGAACAATCCATTTAATCCATTTAATAGTCATAATGTGTGTGATTTGGGATTTCGCTCACAACGAATGCACATTAGCTTGATTGGGACTGATCGCGCTATTTTAGCTAGATGCCCAGCTGATACCAGACAGCTATTAAAGAGCGGAGCAACTCAGATAACAAATTTGGATAAAGCGTCTGGTTCAGTAATGGAAGAAGCCTCGGTGTTAATCAAAAAGCATAAAATGTCACCGTTGCTATGGAAATTAAGACAAATCGTTGAATTACTTCTGTGAAAGAACGATATAGCCAGAGCAGCGAACGTTAAGACCATATTATGAATCGTTAAGAGAACCTTCACCAAATTATGTCAATTACCGGCAGCCAATTGAAGTATATTGAAACGTGTTAAAAGGCGTTGATCTTTTAAGGCTAGCGAATAGTTTGTTCACGGTGAGCGTTTAAAAAGAACAATTTTGTGAAAAAGTCGACGTTGGGCGATTTTTTACGATTTTAGTAAAGACGTAACCCAAAGATGTAACAAAGGCCATACCGCCCTCGGAATGGAAACGGAACGGTTCCAATTTGGTCTAATAGTTTCCACCGGCAGTGTATAATAAATCCACTAAACTAGAGAAAGATGGACCGATCGCACACGAGAGCATAAAATAACTTTACGCATATACACATAAGCCGAAGATGTGAGCTGTAAAGAAGAAAAGAAGGACCCATTAATGACTTCATATACTTAAAAATATTTTATAACTCCAGAAATAACACATGTTGTCAAGTATGTATTAAATAAACAAGTGAAGTAATTACTCATTTATTCATAGTAGTCGGGCGAGATCTTTTCTCCTCGTTACTCCGGCGATCTCGCCGCTTAATAGCCGTAGAAAAGGACGGCCGAAAGACGTGTGAAAATTTGAATTAATTACTGGAGAGTTTCTGGCAAACAGAAAAATAGGCGTATTAATTTTTTTTCTTCCGAAACGGACAGTTATATTTACACAATCTTTTTTTTTCTTCTTCTCATCTTACAAGCTTCGTCTTCTCATCTTCTTGTTCAAATATGTATTTATCGATTATTTTTTGTTTTTCGAAAATAACGGACCTACATACATCACACATTAATACACCAGGTACAAGCTATAGTATTTAAAAGCCGAAGAAGAGTGAGTATAGAAAGCGACCTTCTGCGGTGTCATAAACGTTAAAAACGACGTCTCTAAAAAAAGAAAAAGATGAAAAATATACGACACATCGCGTTTTAAAGAGGGCATTGTTAATATATACATACACACATATAATATGAACATCCACATACAGCGGTTCTTTGTGTAATTGTGTTGTTTAAACAAAAGGAAGGAATTTTCACCTTGCGGTATTCAACGATGACGATTATTGCCTAGAAAAAGATTGTTAAAAGTTAATTTCTTAGCGGTGTACGTTAAAATTATTGGGGGAAACAATAGTGAAACGTCGCAGCATTTTAATTGCTGTTTTAATGATTTATTTACTTTTTTTCTCTAAAAGGAAAATCAGTATGCCCGTTAACGCGTCTGCTGCTATAATTTAGCTTTCCTCTAATTTACAATAACTTTCTTTAACTTATTGTTGTTGGGTGTAATTTTACAACAAGAATCCATCTAAATTATCATTATATCTTCTTTTATTTAGCGTATTATCAATGGGTACGAGGGTAGCCTGAAAATTTTCCAACCTAACATAGAAATAAATACTTTTTTGCCAAATTCTATTTCTTAACATAGCCGCTACGGTTTTTCTAATACATCCAAATAGTAGTTGGCATCTTATTCTAAAAAATGAGCCTTTCATTCAATGAAAATCTCTATCCTTCGAACAAAATTTGGGGCCTAGGAAACAGAAGAAATTTCTTGGGGGCTAGATCTGCTGAATAGAGTATTGGTGTAAACGTAGGAGTAAACGTGAATTGGTAAATTTTTGCTGTAGCCACCAACAGCGGTTTTTTTTCTCCAAATGCAGGATTCTCCGCAATTTTCGTCTTACTAAGCCTACAGATACGAATTGCGCTTGGCAAAATTAACAGAGACTAGACAGACTCGTGTTTATTCGTCTCACGAGAGAGGGTTCGTGCTGTCTACTGGTTTCCCGAGAATCGTTTACTAACAGTTTGGTTAATACCGAAGTTCAAATCTTGTTTTTGCAGCATGAAATGGCACAAAATGAGGGCATGCCACGCCGGAATTTTAAAACATTATAACTCAAAAGGAGGGGTAGCAGTAGTTGAAAATTGAGAGGAGAGGCGTTTTGGCTTATTTGACTAATTTAACCGAGATTGTAAGCCGACGCTTGAAATAGAGGAATGTGATTGGGTGTTCCTTGGACATGCACAGAGTTTGTTAATCAGAGATCGGATAATCGCGAGTGTACATTAGTAGAAAGTATCATGTTTACAGCAATTAATTGGATCCATCGGTACGTCGCGTAGTATCTCATACTTCATTTCACACGATTTCGTGATCTATTCGTGAACATATTTAAGCAACATAACCCTTACGTTAGGGCCACCGTTAAATCGCCAAATAAACCATTTGCGACCCCATTTCCACCATATATTTTGCGTCTTTAAATATCCAACAAAATAAAAAAAAAGGTTTGCGAAAGAGATAATATTAAATCTTCAAAATCAACGATTTTTTATTCGTTTTTATTAATCCCACGTAAGATTCAGGTACACGTAATCCTTTCTCACAATATCTCCCAAGTTACCTGCCCGTCCATGCCAGCATTCAAGCATCTCGGAGCAGAAAAATAAATCAAATAACCTTTTCCTTTCATTCCCGCTTTATTTCCCTTTTTTTTAATATCTAGTTAAAGGCATCAGCATCTTTTATCTTTACCTTTTTGATGTACCTATATAGAAACGAAAGCTTGCAGGTCAGAATCTAATATCTCAAACACAAGGGGGGATCTACCTAAATACACAAAGAGGCTGCAGCAAAAGGATGAAAAAGAAAAAAAAATCGGCGAAAAATTGTTCAATTTAGCATCGCCAAAGCTTCCTATAAAGAAAGGGGGTGAATTTCGCACGCCGATCTTCCTTAAGGGGTTGCTGGCACCGTAGGGGTTGCGAATGTAACATCTAAGGTAAAAAAAAATAATAAAATAAAAGAAGAGGGAGATCGTTTTCGCTAATACCGGTATCGTTTTACCAGACACGATGTTCCTCTGCGTTAATCCCTCGGATCCCTATTGTAGGTAGCGCCCTCTTAAGCTGATAGGAAGATATATGTATACGAACGTTAGGGTGGTCCCTACCGCGTTCCGTCGTAAAAAACAAGCAGAAAATGGGAAATTTCACACAGTAAAGTATCTTGACCCCGTACGTTCTTTCTTCGAACGTCAACGTTTATTTTGTTTCGGATAGAGTAGTTCGGACGATCGCCCATGCGCGGTTCACAACGCGATTACTCTCAGGATAGATGTGAGAAATTATCTGGGCTGCTTTGGCCTTTAAAGATTTAGGGTTGTTTTCACTACGTTTGTGGTAATTTCTCTTAATATGTGGTAATGACTCCGCTTTTTTTTGTCCCCCTTTTTCTGTATGATATAGTGGAAGGATGGGAACGTTATACTTATAGGGGCTTTCGTATTTTATGAAGATATCGTCTTACGTTTAGGGAAAGGGGAAGATACTAGCTCGTCTTTAAAAAATAATAAAACAGAATATATTAAATAACGGATTTTAAATGTTCAAATTGACAGCTAAGAGATCCATCAATTCGATCTACGGTAATTGCAACAGCTGTTCAATTAATTTATGGACCCGGACACCCACTTACCTCTTTTTAACCTATTCCTGTCGAAAAAAGCGTTTAATTTATAATCACGCTTTTAGTATTGGAAAAAAAAAAGAAGAACGTCACAATTTGAAAAATTAGAGAAACGTTTCATACATACTGTAAAAGATACTAGCGCATACATACCATACGTATCTGCAAGCGTACCAACGCTAAATGTAAGAACGTGACCGCCAGGAGCTTTTTTTCTATCTGTACCATTCACGCTGGAAGATGGTAGTGTAATTGCAATGGCGGATAGATATTAAAGAAAATTGGATAAAATTAGGTTTTTAAATCGTATCTCGTTTTTTGTGAAGACGTCGTGAAATATGAAATTTCGATATGTCATAGATTTAACAAAAGTATTGCTATACAGGATGTTTCACGAGAAATTGTATACACGGGATAAATCAAAAAAAAATCGGCAAACTTTAGATTTAATTTAAAATTTACAGAAGACGATAAAAGACGAATTAATTTGTCGAAAACGTTATATAGTATGTCCTACAACTACGATGGAACAGGCAAATGGAAATTCAACTGTTTTTTTTTTCTTACGGGAAAACAAAGAAATGTCGTATCCTTTCTAAAATTGATATTTTTAGAGAAAATTTGTGTTAAAAACACAATTTTCTACAAAATCGTTTACAGGCTTATTCTAACCTTCAGTTGCTAGTCACGCTTGTCAACGCAAAAATTGAAAATTGAAGTAAAATGAAAAATAATGAGGTATTTACGAAGAATACGTGGTAACACTACACTAAAAGAAAAGTCGAACTCCAAATTTAATTTTTTTGATTTTGATTTTGTATTTACGACATTATATCCTATTTATCCCCCCCCCAAAATAAAAAAAACGTGAACCTCCATCAATTAACCTCATACGTCGTCCAAACAACACGAAAATGCACCTACCAAGCTGATCCCTCTACTCGGTACGTTGCTCAAACGGAAAAAATCGCCAGCTTTAACCGAGCCCGGGATATACGCGGTGTACATATAGAAATACAATTGTTCCAAATAAATAATAGCAATACGTTACAATGCGCCGGGTTTCATATTTTACTACTATATGGACGAATTTTTTCTATCCAGTAAACCAGTTTTAATCTAGTAGCCACTTTGAATATTGTGTTTCGCCGTTCGAATGGTTTGTCCATCACGTCTACGTCCGGTAGATTAATATTCAATGCGCCAGACAAGGAACGGACGATTTGCATGGCCAGCCGCGATACGAAAAATGATCTTGTCGAAAACATATGTAACAATAAATTGAACTGCATTGTGAAACTGTTTGAAATAACTAAGATATTGAATTATTGCTCGTATACCGTAATAGATATTGAACCAAGGGACCGGTGGCAAATATCTATTTGTGTTGAATTTTACGATTATAATAAATTCAAACCTTATTTATACAAACCTATTTTGTTGTAGATATATATATATATATGTACGTACAAGCTTCATATATGTATAATATCGACGTATATATTGTATATAAATAGAAAATATAGTAGAGCATATGTTTGTGTGTCCATATACAACAGAACGTAGAAGTCATGTTCTTTCTGGTTCTTTTGAAACGTTGTCCGTGTAGATTAGATTTGTAGAACATAAAGCAATTAAAGTTTTTTTTTTCTGCGCTCTCGCTTCGGATTTTCTGTCGAACGAACCACATCTGTGAGTTCAAATTTATGTGTCACACACGACCGATACAAGCTACGATATGCTCATATTTTGTTTTTATAATTACAATTTTATTAGAAGTACGATCGATGCGAAAATTTAATAAATCTTATTACTTATGCAGCCAACGGAAACATCTAAGAAAACAAAAACCAACTTGATGTCTGACGTGAAGAACAGATAGAAGCTTCGAGCCTCTTGCCGAGAGTCCTGTCGATGGTATTCTTGCTGCTTGTCTTGGACAGCTTTTATCAGAACGTACCTTGAAGGATACATGAATGGCTTGCCTACTGGTACTATAAGGACTATAAGGAGGAAATTCACGGCTAAAGTGATACTAGCTAATGACCTGAATTAAGTATACGGCGAAGAACCATTCTTATTCAGAAAAGTTATACTGGCTAATTTAGCTACATTGTGGTATCTCTGATGAAAAACAAAGAATAATAAGCGGGGATTTCTGAATACCCAAGCTAATATCGCTGCCTCCAAGGGGATTCCATGGAACTCGACAAAAGCAAAATGAACAAATGTTTTCGATGCGTATTAAGAAAGAGGAAAAGAACGAAGAACCTTCAGTGTTCGAACCGATCACCATTGAACTAATTCAGCAAGATGAACCTTTCCAGGAAACAACATAGAACAACAAGAAATATTGAACAGAATACGATAATTAAAAAAAATGCAAGCAAATGAAAACGGCGATGCAGAAAGCTCAATGTAGCGTAATAAGTAAAATAATCAAGGAAAGAACAAAAACGACCTCGTAAACGATACCTCTGTAAGAAAATTAGTAACTAAGGCCTCAGGATTAAGTAAAATGTTAAATTCTAGCTATATCGTTTATTAAACAATTCAAAGTATTAATAAGATTATTTTCCATCGATAATAAAAAAAGGAAATAACAATATACGATAACGTTAATGATGAAAATAGATTATAAACAACAATATGAAATTAATTAGTAAATTATATTGATAAGGACCTAAGCCGATCGAACACGAATGATGTAACCAGTATTAAATCTGAATTAAAATTATATAAATTTACATTAATTAAAATTTCAGCTCTTACAACGTGTATTATAGATTTACAAGAAGGCTACGTTGAGAAATACAACTGAATCTGATCAAAGTTATGTCAGGAAGAATTTCGCACTACCCTCGTATATATATATAAATACATTGGAATGTCTCATTAATTTGTTTTTTAATCCTTTTATTAACCGTTCCTCAATTTCAAACGGTTTCAGTACTAACACCTCTCATTCGAATCGAACAATATAAACGAATACGTTTTTAGATAAGGCGCATCGCAGCTGAGCCCCAAGCCACTCAATACCCGAACAACTGGGCCGACAGTGCTACGAAGATACCAATCTCTAATTTCGATCTTACTATTCAATAGTCGCATCTATTCGAACATATTTCATAAACGCTATTTCATCGGAGGGAAGGGTCTCTTGAAAGGCATACTGTGGCAGTCTCTCCTTTCCAGAAAGGGTTAAGAAAGATGAAGTTATACGCTTTAAATGCTATTCTTCTGTTCATTGCGTATGTGTACACTGCTGCACGTAATGAACGGTGAAATTGAGAAAGACCATCATCGTCGCTAATACGCAGTTTTTCGTTAACGGTCTAAGTAAAAGTTCTACTGATCTCGTAAACCACGAACCTTGCATAAACCTTTTTTTTGGTGGTCCAGTGGTTAGAGGGCCTACGTTTGACTGGGGAAAGTTAAGTGCTTTTCTTTCTTAATGGATTCTTTCGTAATTTGTTGAAAACTGAATAAACTATGGAACTTAATTGAAGAGTATTAGAGTATTACAAGAATACAACTTGGCATCTCCACAAAGTTGAAAGAGTGGCTAGCTATTGAACAACTTTCAGCATTTATTTATTTTAATGCTAGCCATCTTCGGCTAACTAATTAACCAATAAGAAGGAAAATATTTAAGATTTGTAATCTTATTGGCTCTGGTTAAACATTTGACCACCTATAACAGCAGGAGTACTTTCAATGTATAGCAATTAAAGACGCCATTGCCCTAAGCACATGAAATCCATCGCCTTTGGACGAAATCGCGTGTGCTGCTGTGCGCTTACATATTCAGTTTCTTTTTTTGCAACTTTAAACCTTAAACCTGAACTTGAACCTGCATTTCAGTTTAAACCACTACTGAAATACCTGATCTAACAAAGCAACGCGTCATTGTAGTACCACCCATCGTGCAGTCTTTGGGAAAAGTATTTATCGTTAAATATAACTGAATCGAACGCACTTCATAATGCGACATATTACAGCGTAGGTCTCTATAACGCCAGTGACCGGCTAACATGCAAAAGAGAGAAGACTGACAAAGCACCATCTATCCACGTATTCTAATAACTAATAGCTATCGTTCTGTTTATAGCATTGTCCGTTTCATCTGCTCGAGTGGTATGATTAGCGTATTACAAACTGAGAGTAGGTATATCGGGGAGTTAATGCCGGGCAATTGTTACCTTAGTACGTTGACCTGTTCGGAATATTTAATATATGTTGTATGTATGCATGTATGAGGACTCGAAGAACATTGATATATAATATTATTATTACGGATCTATCGAGATAGATACGTTAGAATATTTACATGCACGTCTAAGATGTGTGTACAAGTTGAGCTGTGGTACGCGTGCGTGGATACTCATACGTCTCCGAATGCCTTTCTTTCTTTTCTCATTTGCGCGAGGTATCTTTCAACAGAATCGTATGTAACATGTTGTGTTGGACTACAGTGTAATAGAAGTAAATTTTTTCGATATCTTTAATATAGATCTCCAGGTTTATTTAGCTATTTGTAGCTTGTAAGGAACCTGCTTTATTGTGCATGGACTGGCAATCCTCTATAAGACTAAGATGTTGTAAAATACAACCTGTTGGTATTTTTGGTTTAAATCCAGTGAAATGTCTATTGATCCATGTATAGTTTTCCAACGACAAATGTTAAGCGATTACCTAAAATTACATTTCTGAACGTGAAACGACAAAGTCAGGCATTGCCCTTCAGTACAAGAATTTTTAACATCTTAAAAAGTAACTATTATTAATATCAAAAATATGCATATTCATGGAAAAAAAAAATTGTTATTACTAGGGAGGGTTTTCAAATCTAAGAATAATTGGAGAATCAAGACCTGATCAACAATTTAATAAAGTTGAGTAGTTCCTACATCAAAGGTCCCGCCATGCGGAAAAATCAAAAATTAACCCAAAGACAATACTCCTGCTGATTGAAAATATTCATGGCACCATATCCATAAGTTGCGATGAGCCGAAATTTTGACAGCCATGATATTATGGTCTCGACGGCTTTTACTTACAACTTGTTCTTACTGAGAATCCTTGGAAAAGGTCCTAATAGACTTCGGTGAACAAATGCCTTCGAAAGTCTGGATTTTTCAGCAAAAGAACGCTATTATCCATACTTCCAAATGAACATGGAGTGATTGCGTAATATTATTACAAGCCCGCTCACTTGATCTGAAGGCCATCGAGAGTCCAAGGAAGATATTAGCAAAAGTAATATATATCAATAATAAACGGTATTGTCAAAGAACTGAAATCTGCGATAAATGCTGGAATGATTTGCATTTTAACATTAACTGAGAGGCAGTATGAAGATTTTTAAAGTTATTTTTCATTCGAGCAACTTAAATAGTTCAATAGTTTTTGTCTTTATTCGTTTGGCACGTTTGTACGGAAGCAAGCTCTTACCCCACGAGAAAAGTCGCGGTACTTCGACTATATGCGCAATAGTTCCGTTTAAGAGATCATCAAACTTACGAATATTTGTTTTTTTTTTTCTCTCTTATAAGAGCTTATGAGGCAGACAATGAGATCAAAATTTTAATAATTCTTAAAAACGATCAGCTGATCTATAGCCACTTAAGTTAAAGAAGCTCACAATAAAGTAATTAATGTCTCTACATCACTATTAAATACTGTAAGTGTTACATCTGAAGGATCATCCCGTAAGAGTTGAATTTTTCCAATCATTTTTACATGAAATCCATAAAATCAGATATCTCTCTTACAACAGCTGCATTATTTCTTGTGCCTTTTCATGAGTTGTCTTATCCTGCTGGAACCACTCATCACTCATCATTCAGGTCTATAACCCATGAAAGCCATAGAATCATCACTAGAATCGTCTCTATTAACTGTCACTGCATCGTCTAGAAAAAAATGTGAACTAATAAGCCCCATAAACTCGCCGAGAGTTCTCAGCAACCTATACACGAAAATCGTAGGTGTTCATATTAATTATTACAAAAAATAAGGAAAAAAAAATGATTTAACTCGACAATTGCTAACTCATTCCTTTAAACGCCTCTTGTTACCTCAAAGAGATCCGTTTACTCGCAACAACGACGCTACAGTTGAGCGTAAAACGACATTTTAAACTCGAATAATCGATGTCAACCTGGACGAAGCGCTATACAGCGATACCAACACGCTTTCTAGCTCTTTTCTACACATCCTTCCATGTTTACGCACAAAATCGGGGACCGATTACGTTGTCTAAGGAGTCCGCATGCTGTATACTGTGAAATGTGTCTAGTCATCGAAGGCACGGACCTTCGTAGACCGTCTCAGCAGACGATGATGGTATTCATGATTTATGTGTCTGCGTTATGCATCGACGCACGTGGAAATCTGAATTTTCTAGAATATAATGTTTCTGTTTATAAATTTTTGATGGTTATTAACACTAAAGCATTATTAAGCATATTAATAATTGGCGTTTCTTTGAATCCTGGAGAAAGATAATAGCTACAGAGGATGAGGTTGGGACTGTAAAATGTTGTAATTAAAAAAAAAAAAAACGCATTTATTGACTACTTCTTGGTCAGTTCATGTTTTACCCATCCTGCAATTATGGTGCAGAAACAGAGTATTCTAAGCGTAATTGTGGGATCCTTTCTTTGCGTGTGGCCGCTTTCAAACTGTTATTGTACCTTTGCAAACATTCCCCTTTTTTTAACAAATACTCAATTAAAAGAATCTCCTCTGCATCCTAGGTCTCATCCATCATCTACACGATGTTTACTCGGGATTGAACAGCCCGGGAATTTATCGTGCCAGTACTTCGCTCATTCCCAAATCTTCGTGTAGGATCTTTAAAAGCACTTGTTTCTGATATTCCCGTTTCCCTAACAATAACCAAAACTTTTACTCGGAATGTTACACAACGAACTTTGTTGATGATTTCTTCAATTCGTGCTTCCCAAGATCTTCCACGCCTCGAGAATCATCATGAATGGTTTCCCTATCCCATTCGGCTTTCAAATTAGACAGACTGTTTTACTCATGGATAAATAAAAAAAATAAATAAATAGGTTTTAATGTATCTAAGCATTGTTAATTGAACTAAAGGAAATGCAGAATTTTCACTGGATTTGTCTCCAACATCTCAACAGTAACAGTAATTTACGAATATTTGTTGAATATTATCTTTTGCCTAGGTACATTATTGTTGTCTCGCATTTTAGGAAAAAATATTATTTATTCAAGTTCTTTACATAAATTTTTCTTTATCTTAGCTTTAGAAATAAAAATTAAATTAAATTAAACTTCATCAATATTATTATCACTAAGTGATTGTAAAACAAACAAAACACAATCTACATATTTATAAATTTATTTAAACTGTATCCGTTGTAGAATCACATTCTATCATTTCGTTTAAATTTCGTGAATTATTAGTTTCGCGAATTCATAGTGAATAAGCTAGAAACCGTCATACATAGATCATTTTTTATTATTAATCGCAATAATCACTCATATAACCGGTTCTAAATACACGATATTATTATTAAATACACGATAGCAACCCAACAACTATTTACTTTTAATCTATACATAGAACGTGCGAATTACGTTGAAAATATCCTCTAAATAATGGAATAAGGTTTGCGTAACATACGTCAAACATTTATATTTCGGCTAATTTATTTATTTTGCACGATTTTTTTTCTCGACGAAAATAAGCCAGCAACGATGGTCAATATTGAAGAGTTGGGTTATCCTTGATGAGTAACTTTAACTTGCAATTGTTCTCTTGACGTTCATTTCCAGTAAAATTGGAACTTTTCGGCGGCGTTACATTCGATTACCTCAGAAGATGATTTGCACGAATTCGTGCCACGTTCAACGTTCAATTTCGACGCTATTGACAATTATTTCGATTGCCGATGATTAATTTTGGAATCGACTGGAAAGGATAAAGGACAAAAAAAAAACTAGAAATTACATAAAAACAACGTCCGACGTTGGATTTTTGAATGTTTATTCAACGTAAGATCAATATTTACCGTGTAACTGTTAGTAAGATGTGTGTGTCCACAGGTAGGTATTAGATGAAGTTTAAAATTGAGTAACAAGGAAATTGAAGATTTCGTAAATTTGCAGGTTGAATTTATATCGCCAGCATGTAATTATCAAATAAATCATTAGCGGGATTTTTTGATTACGAGATTGAATCAACATTGTTTTCTGACGTAATATTCAGCAAAAACAATTGTACAATGTGATCGTGAAAAGGCGAGGACCATGTCTTTTTTGAATTTTTTTTTTGTGTTAATCACAATAGTTTGAACAACATCTCACGGTTAGAAGCTTCAAATAACATTTCTATGTTCGACGATCTAGTTTATATTCGCTGCGTTGTTAAATTTTAAAATGTCGAAACATAAAAAGATTCTTATTGACAATTAGCGCAAGGTTGCCTCCCAATCACAGACACCTTGGTCCGACGTGACGGCGGTGTCGGCATTACCAGAAAATATGAAGATTTCACACTTTTGGCCAAACATTAGCTCGCAACGTTCCCGTATACTCTCCTTGCTGACCACAATTGGCAAAGTGTATAATGCGCTTTTTAATATTAAGTAGTTACCCATTGATCAAGCGCATTCCCCACCAGATATCAATTGAAACTACATTAAGGGGAAGTCGGTTATTGATTCAACAAAATTCTTTTAATAAAATTGTTATTCCTTTAACAAACAACGAAATTATAACCAATATACCGTCGTTCATGCGACCAAAAGATAATAAACAAAATTTTGCGGGTTTATCAAGTTACCTTCGCCGTGTGCAGAGACTAAAACTAGATACATACATACATATACACCAGATTGCCTTCGAACGAACGTACCAGCATTTAGGATAACTTCTTCCTTTACATTACAATATGACTGGCGTTCCGCCAATGAAGACAAACGAATATTAATTGAGGTGACTCCACCGTTCGAGGCATGTCTACATATGATACATGTATTGATGCAAGTCTTCTTTCTAACAACACTACACCAGCAAGACATAACCATCATGCATCATCGTCTTGCAGCTATCGATTGTACAAGACAAGCTTCATTTTTAATAGGAGCGCTGGTTGCGAGTTGCATGTCGTTCGTACTACGGCTGCCATTTCAAATTTCATGTAAGAGGTTACATGGATGTATTGTATACGTCTGGAGAGGTATGAAAATATAAGCAAGTACCATATACACGTACTATTTTAAATATGCAGATAGTACGTTAGTGATATGTATCCAATTTCACATATTAATACATAGTCTAGGTCTTGTGAATTATCTTCGATTTATTTGGGGGGATTGGCTTTGTCTTAGAGTTTTCGAAATTGTTTTAGGTTTCCAAGATATCGCTTACGCAAAATTTCAAAGTTCTTGAAGATCAACGGGATTTATTCGAGCTTAGGCTAAGTGATGAGATACAGACAATGAGCATATTTCCATTTTTTTTTCTTTTATATCGCTTGTTTCTCAGTGTATAAAACTAGAGTTTGTATCACGTTTACAATTATGGTGTTATGATATTATAGATCTTTAGAGGTAACTCCCGGCCACGAAAGATTTCAACAATTGATTTAACGGCGTCCCGGAGGGGCAGGAACGGAAAAACCATGCACAATATGATTTGGGTTGTTGCCGTATTCCGTCAGAATTTAATTTTCCTCAGTTCGCGTTCGATAAACGGTAAATTAAATCATGTCACTTCTTTTCGCTGAAGCTGAAACGCATCGTTTCGTGATGCAGCCCCCTTCAAAGATTTACAATCTCTAATTTTTCGTAATTATCCAAAACTACAACAGATAGTAAAAATTAAAGTGTAGTTTCGGGAATTATGCAAATTATTTAGAAAATATATGTATACGTAGGACGAGAGATGAGGGCTTTTCACTTCATTAAGCTTCGCTAATGTAATGAGAGACATATCCCGTAAATCGTAGTCTAGCACCTGTACGTAGTCGCTGTTGTTTATTTCAAAAGGTGGTTTTGTGTCTTTGATTATTGATTAATGCCGAGTAGTGGACGTAGTAGAAAACGAAACCTCTAATATGTTTCGTTCGGGGCATTGTTACAATTTTCCTTTGCCAGACAAGCCTCATAATTGCTCCAATACGGTAGATCAAGTTTTCTAACTACTACCAAGCAAGCGCAACAATATTTCCTTTTTCACGCTGAGTAATAGATACCCATAACATTGATGCATTAATAGAACCCATATATTTTCCCCACCTTCATCTGCCCCAAAGAAACTAACACTTATTTTATGATCTACAGAAGAATCATCTTCGATAGAAGCTAGTACCTATTGTTTGCACTAGCTGGGTGGGCAAAACAACTTGAACATAGAAAATTTTTCGTGAAAGGATCCTCCCTGAAGTGAGTAACAGTAAAATATGGCATATATTTCCGTCGGTAATTAATCATCTTTGGCTCGCAAATTTTTACGTAAAAAAATTAAAAACCACTATAAAAAAGTACCCGTTCAACCAATCCGTAACCATAGCACCCCACTTGATGTGCCGCTCCCTCGAAAAAATTAAATTAGAATCAAAGGGCGGAAAAGTACGAAACAAAAACGAATCGACGCCCCGCGGAACACGCCGATCCCTAAAAAGGAATTACCCTGAAAACAGGAGTGAAATAAGCTACGGTACGCGGTTTTGATAGAAACGAAAGAATAAAGAGGAAAATAAAAAAGAAGGAAACAGATGAAAAAAAAAAGGCAGAAACAAACGCGTATACGCCGTGAGCGCACGGCCCCAAAGACAAACGAAGAGCGCACGAACAAAAGCGAAACCCTATTGTTCTTATTTTTGAATAATAGAACATGACATTATGATTAATATAGTTGGAAATTCAAATTTCTCGTAGACTACGGGTGGCGGCCGATGGGAAGCGCCACCCGTTGTGTGCAGCGCGGGAAATTCAAACTTATCGGCGGTGGGATTTAGGCGTTTGTGTTGGGGGAGAAGCGGTGTAGCGTTGCTCTCTTATTTTTAAGTCGTTTTCAGAAACAAAAGACAATGTAATATTTTTTCGAACGAACCGCGGAGCTCTGCTGCTTATCCCTCGTATTAATATTAATATTAATGAACTCGAGATCGTTCTTCCTCTCCCCGGAGATACGATCCGTCTATCTCCTTCTAACTCGAAGCTATCTGAGAAGCTGCGAGCAAGATACGAACTAGGAAAGAGGGGAGGTATGTAAAAGGGCAAAACAGTACGAGAGAGATAGAGAATAACGTATAATACCTGTAATCGGTACGTTGCATACACACGCGGGATTATTAAAGTCATATTATTGTATTGTGTGTACCGCGACCAAGACGAACATTATGAATATGAAATTACTTGTTTGCGATTTTTACAAATATGAGGACAACAATTGAATATGAGGGGCTTAGCTATGCGACCACATATATATATATACACGGATATATGTACATGCTGGTTACATGTAGATTTTGTTCTTCTTTCATTGCTCATTTCATTACTATATACATATAGGTATGGGTTTTCAATTTTGTTTTGTATTTTTTATTTTCGTCGTCATGCGAATCAAGTACGTTTATCTCGACATCTCGTGTCCTCGTTTAAGATTCTAATCGTTTAAATCTCTTTAGCATATACCTCCTCTGATTGCACTTATACTTCCTATATGTTCATCTTTGCTCAATAGCAAGCGTAATCTACAAGAATTGCAACGTTATTTTAACAAGCGCTTAAAGTATCGGCACGCCCAGCACCACATAAGTCACTCGGTTAATTTGGATCGATTGTTTCCGGAATAATGCGAGAAAAAGATGTTAATTTTAACAGGGCCCGTATCATCCCGACTCTAAAATATATTAACGGAATACACGAAACTAAAATGGAAAAGTTCTTATCCGTATCACGAAACGTCCGTTTCACACCAATGAATCAATCAAAGCTGATTGGGTAAGTGGAACTTCGCCCTTACTTAACAGATTTGCATCCATTTTCATATAAACATTTTTGTAAATGCCAAATTCTCTCGGCCAAACTTTCGCGAACTTCGTATGTTGTCCCTTAAGAGCTGTACCAGTACGTTGCGATATTCTACGAAAGGAAAGTTTCACGAATTTGTTATCGCGGGTTTGCACCGGAATTAGCGTCGTGGAATTTCCTTTATAAACATTATTACTGTTATTCTGGTTAAAATGGAATATCGAGGCGCTCCCGTCGACTAGGTTGAATGCACTATATTGCCGTATGGGTGTCAGGAAAAAACCTAATCCTAAAAAAAAGCGAATTAAGATGATTTGAATATATGTAAAGAAGGGATCGCGAACAAATCATGAGAAAAATATTAAATTGAAGACCTGTGCGAAATCGACGAAGGGGAAGATTTATAATAAAATAGCAAATGAACGTAATAAAGGATAAAGAAAGAAATGGAAGTAGAAAACTGAAGGAAGATGATAAAGGACAGGGAGGAATGAAGCACAATCAAAAACGCCCAAAAGTGTCACTACGAGGACATTTCAATCATGGAAAGACGTTTTGTGAAAAGATTGAATCGCAATTTGTTACCAGGATACAGCTGTACTTTCCTAAGGAAAACGTTAGATTGCTTGAAAGTTTCTCTAGATTGCTCGATCATCTCGTTTACCTGATCGAACAAAAACAAACAAGGAACTTGGAATAAACGTTTTATTGTTTTACCGAAAGGAATCATATAACTTCAGAAGGAAGCGCGCTATACAAAGAAATATGTAGCAAAATACACATGATTTACATGTACGCGAAATCTTTGAGAGAACACCAACCAAGCAATCAATGTAAAATCCGCCTTGAGAATAATTCCTTATCTTCAAGAAGATGCTTCAAGCTTTCTCCAATATTTACTAAAACAAACTTCAACAACAACTAGCAAGGGATCACCTTGCAACCAGTACTAATACTCAACGACAGTTCCGTTGTTATTCGGTTAATATTTTTTTCCTCGATTTACGCAGGTTTTACTCTCGACGCTTACCGCAAGTTTCTCTTTTTTTCGGGTAATTTTTAAATGTCACCCGTTAGAATTTTTTTAGACCTCGAATTATTAAGATCTAGAGCGTTTTTTTTTTCTTCTCGTCCTGCTGCTTTTGTCTTTCCTTATTTCGTCCGTCCTTGTCTTTCTTTATTCATGAGTTCCATTTCTATGGGTAACCAAAAGCGGTAATTGGAATTTACGTGGATATATGTGCGCCCGTCTCGCTCTCACCAACCGGAATTCGTTTGGGTATGACGTAATCGAACTTCGAATTTTGAGCGGACAATATGTAATGGTGTGACATTGAAAATTTATCAAAATATGTAAATCGACCCGATTACTCTACATATATTCCTATCTGGTACGACGGCAGCCCGATGGGTACCACACCTAGTTTCTTGTTATTCTCGTTTATTAATGTGCATTGAGACATATCGATTTTTAGGCCCAGTAAGCTGTGTGCTTCTGTTTCCCGTTCGTATATTTGATCCAGTTTTTCCGTTTCAATGTACTGTTCATCCGTAATAATAAAATGTGGCTTTTATAATGTGTGATGAAGCTTATTACCGATGAACTGTTGCTGGAAGTAATCTGTGACTTCATGTGTACCGGATGTTTAAGTTCGTTGTTTCGTCATGCCAATTCCTTACCTTGAATAGAACAATTCTGAATATTATTATAGTTTAAGATTTCTTGCTGCATTGCTAGTCTGGAAGAGATTGTCTTAACCTCTTTCTTTGTATTTTGCTACATTTGTGGTGACGCCACGGAGAAACATCACCGGTTCTATAAAGGAGGCGAATTTGTCTTAATTTGGTTTTGCAAATGGAAAACAGGAAGCCTCGGGCACCTCATAAAGTGTGTGTGGCATCTCTACGGCAATGGACAATAAGAAAGGGAAGTAGCTTAAACTTTGGTGTTCTTTCGTTACTGTGCATAAGAACTTCGTGGGTAGCAATAAAGCAGAACATTATGAAGAACTCCTAGGAAATACGCTGGATAATTTTAAACGAATGGGTGCTAATAAGAGACTTTCTGCATAACCATTTGGGCACATTTCCGGAGAACCTCGGTGAATTTAGTGAAGAACACGCAACACCAAGAAGACATAAAGTCGATGGAGAAAAGGCATCAAGGAAGTATGAATTTTAGTCGTAAATAATCGACCACGCTAATTGAATTCATTAGTTCAGACTTGTGCTAAGAGACACTTGTTCTAAGTGTTATTGTTGTATCTGCTTTTGGTATTCAAGTACGTACGATTTTTATAAATCCTCTTATAGAAAATCCTTGAAGTTATAAAAATAACGCTTAATCTTCGACATCGATCGAAAATTCAATCACAAAGGCAACGCCATCCCGAGAACTTATAGGTTTGTGTCGATATTTTAAATTTCTCGTCTCCGATGTTGTACGCAGATGATGGTTTACATCTCCTCTTACGATTGGCCGAAGAATAAGCAACACATATACGTAGTTACGACGACGTCTCGTACACACATACTTCCACGGATCAAGTCTCCGTTGTATTATTAAATATGGGCGGTACGGGGAACAAAATGCGAGGAGAACAAAAAAAACGGAGCGTGTATTTTCAATTTATCATAATCCCGAGATGGTATCGGAAAACCGAACGCCATAGCGACAAAGATGGAACTCCGCATACCTTACGCGCCTGTATATACCACGAAAAGAGAGAGAGAATTTTCGTATTCGTGAATACAAATAACTAATACATATATCTGAATAATTAGGAATCTATTGTAGGAGTATATACGTAAATAAATACCCAATAGCTTAGATATATAAGACTATATACGCGTGACGCCTATGATGAGGAATTCCTTTTTTTCTCTCTCAAAGGCAACGGCTCGATGTGAAATGCTCTTTTGGGAATGGCTGTGATGGTGATAATCCGACAATGGATCAAGAAATTCGAAATTCATCGATGACAGTGCATAAATGTTCGTGGCTGAAGGGTATGTCAAAGCGAATTTGACGTAAATAAAATATGCTAATGATCGACTTAAAGATCAGATATGGTGGACATGTTTTTTCCGCGAAACGCTAACGCTTACTGTTCTTAATTCAAACATTAAAGTCTCGAGAATTCAAAGAGAAGGTTAATTCCTACACGTAGCGATAGATCATGTGACGAATTTGCTTTTTCTATTTCGATGAGATTCTCTTAAGAAAGTCGATAATGCGTATTGTACTTAGAACTTTCTCTTGTTACAGCGCCATCCATCCTACATTCAGCTTTTCTGTGATATTCGAATAATACTTGAAAAGCTGTACGAATGTTTTTCATGAATTATCCTCCCATTTTGCAAGAACAGCACACATTAAGTCTATTGCTCTTACCAATAACAGGTCTACAAGCTGTGATAAGTTAACACTGACACAATTTCTGCAAACATACCGATCTGACGGCATCGAACCAACAGATCGTGCTTGCGCAAAGATTTTCAACAAAGTCGGAGGCTATAGCGAACTAAGGTTTTCGACTAGATACTTTATTTATATCACCCAAAAATTCGGACTAAAGGGTGATTGCATAATTGTTAAAATTGGGAATGTCGGATTACAGGATCTCAGTAATAAGCAATGCAATCCATGGGTGTACCGCAAGGTAGCATTTTGATGCCTTTATTTATTTTTTTCACTGTTAATAACACGACTTTTTAGAAGCAAACTTCGTATGATTCAATCTTCCTGTATGCCGATGATACAAACAATAACCCTCTAAATTAAAAAGGCTCACGCAAGTGAAAATTTGGATTTCAGGTTGTGGAAGTAATAACCGTCCCTATTTAACCCGTGTGGCTTATCCTGCCTTTCCGATGGCCGTTTTCATATATTGTCTCAAGCGTTAATCGTTCCGATAGGCCCCGAGATGTGAAATTTATGTCCAATGTTTATCGTCATAGTTGCTTTCACCGAAACTGAAAGACTTTCAATTTAATTGAATCATCATTGAATCAATTTAATTGATTAACAGTTGTCACTGAACACACAATAATCTATACTTTTGATCTTGTGCGGAGTAAACCTATTTTTTAATAAATAAAAGACATATCAAATAAAGCATTGTGTTTTCTCATTAAAGAAACGAATCGCTCCAAAGCAGATTTACGAGAAGAGCGGGAGTTCTAAATCAAGTTTAGAAATCAACCACGTTCGCTGTTTAAAACTTATTTGTTTAAAAAAATCATAGAAAACATTAATTCTCGTAAATTATTATTCGATTTTTTTTTATTTAAATCTATACGAAATCTACACAAAAGCCTTAGAAATAAAATGCAATAAAATTAAATTATTCTAACACTTTTAGCGCTCTACGTAGCAGCGATCAATGTAGTACACTCGCTGATAAAATGCACATTAGCTTCTATCGCTACTAGAAATTGAAGAAAGATCGACAAGCTTCTATTTTTGACAAACTTTGAGAATTGTTGCTTTCACGAAGGCGGAGAAAAAGTTATTTAATTCATTTTCATTTGCCTTCGAATAATTGATGTTTTATTCGTTTCTTTCGGCCGCAACAAATCAATTTCCAACAAAGATTCTCTCCGTATAAGGTACTAATACTTCATCAATTAATTTCCCAGTTCGTTACAGAATCACCAAACACATTTGCTCACACATCTATCCGAAACACTCCACATTCGATTTATGTATTTTAACGATGGTACTGCTTCGTGCATCTAATTAATAGGTCGTTTACAATATTTCTATCTATAGACGCGTTTGTATGTCTAATATTGCGTCGATTAATCTAGAAATACATTCGTTATTAGATTAGATGCGTATATTTACATCAATTGAGTAAGTTTTATCGTCCTACGTGATAATTTAACTTCTACCCCATCGAAATGTATTTATTCCGGCTTAACAACAGTGCGTACGATCCAATCCGTATATATTTTTTTTTTACAATCTAATCGATCTAGATTTCCCGTTTTTTTTTCGCATGAGATATCATCTTACCTCGTAAGCTTTCATTCTTGCTTAAAAGCGCGGAAAAATTGCCTAACCTTTTTCGGAAATCGGAAGTGGTTTTCGCCCTTTGTATTCTTGCTTGCGGACGGGTAACATCCTTATTTAATATTTCGGGCATTCGTTTCTTTTTTGCGCGATCTCGTGTGAGTTGCGTGCAGGTATAAGTACAGATACATAAAGAAAAAAAATCGAGGCACCCGATGTCGAAGGAATCCCTTTCTTTTGTAGAGGGGCGAAAGGGTAGCTAGGTTTTGGTAAATACGTTAAATCGAGGGTATTTCTTTACGATTTACACGGTGTCTTGTTTTACCTTTCGGGAATTTCTACATCAAGAAGGATATCTTTGTGGGAATATCGTGTTACATTTAAGGGACTTGTATTAAAATAATTTTTAAAGTTGGAGGTGTATCGATTGTAATTTGTTTCTAGATAAGTCGCGGAACGCAAATAATCTGTTTGGAAGAAATAAGAGGAGTATGTAGATTATTCCAGTTAACCTTGGAAAAAATGAGGATTTTAATTTTAGGTATATGTATATAATATAAGAACCCGGATTCTGTTTTGTGTAATAAATAATTTGTTTATATAAATAGATAGTCGTGATTCTTACGTTAATACCACAAATTACGGCAAACTTAATATACATCTTTAAATTCGACGTAATTTTTAGGTTTTTTGTCTTTTTTTTGCAAAGGTAAATTGTTACATTTGAAAAAAAAAATGGAGGCACGGGACTTACCCCAGCAAAATGCTAATTGCCAGGGAGGAACGGACGTTATCATTTAATACTAGCAAAACGGTTGAGAAGATACTTTTTAATACATTGCCTAGTTTTAGAGATATTATCACTTATAACAGGAAATATGGTGGCCTACGCCCCGATTGGACTGGAAAATTACCATTGATCTTACATTTTTTTTTTTAATATGAGATAAGTTCCCGTATGGACAAAGGTACCGCAGCACTATCCTAAGAATACGCAATTCTTCGAATATCTCAGATAATGGTACAGCAAACACAAGCAATCAAAAACGAAATTTATATTTTAACAAGGTTGCTTAGGCAACAGAAAAAAGAGTTAATTGACATACGTACATTTAGACCAATTCGTCCTCACTATTCAGAGCAACTAATAGGTACGCTAAACTGTCCTCCATTTATTTTTCCTCTTATATCATGAAAGAATAAAGATTTGTTAATAATAATGAACAATTACTTAATAAACACCAGCCGATATTAGAAACGATCATACACGCCTTAGCATAATATACCAACGTAATACTTTTATACGTAAAACAATATTCCAGCAATTCGTCAAATGTTCACACTGTCGAATAAATGAAACAATCGAATCAAATTCCGCAATCGCATTCTTTAAAATAGGACATGTTGAAAAATTATAGCAAATCGTAAAAAAGAAATCGAAACCACCTAACCCTATAAATCAATTCCTATAAAATGAGTTTCTTTTTTGTAAATTAAGCAAGCTAAAGTCAATAACCTCATACAACAAAAGAGATTACCACAAATACCATTTTATAATTGTATATTAGATCCGGTCGTTGTCACAACCTAAAAACGTAAGTTTAATATAGCGAAAGAAAATATAACCGATGTAAAATTAACTAGAGCTGCTAAATAATTCCCTGAATACGGATTATTTGAATAAGACGACACATCAGGTAATCACATATGTTGAACAATTCTCTTATTGTTTAGTTTAATCATCGTTACGTGAGCGATTTAGGAAAAAAGAAATCGGACCCACTTAACGCAAAAAAGACTAATAACGAAAATAATATTTTTATATTAGTCACATTTGAAAAGCCGCATAAGAAGAAAAAGTAAAAAATTAATGAAGCAACGATGCCACTCGAAAATATTGATAATAAGAGTTTCCACCCTTCCTGCAAATAACCTCAAATATTCCATTCGGTAACGGTTTAAACAAAGCGTTTGAATGTTCTTCTTGGGCTACAACGTTCCAAGAAGGTTTTATCGCGTACAGTACCACGATATTGTTGGCTATCGCGTAAGCCATCCGCAAACATTTTTAATAATATTTCAATCCTATAATACAATCGGTCTCTCTAAGATTTCGATATTTTTGCTTTCGAACCAGATACTAATAAACCGTGCGGTGTGAATCGCGGCGGTATCCATTTTGAAAAATCGACGATAAGCATCCTATGATCCTAGTTATGATGGCTTTCGCCCTTATTAATAGTTCTCTAGTACGCTTGGACCTTTTGGATGCCTTTTAAAATTGTTAGGAATACTACATCGTTTGAAGAAATATTAATAGCCTTTCCATTCTCACATTACCTCGCTTGTTATAAAAACTTTTCTTTTTGTCGCGGTTCATGGAAATAATACAAATATCCGACGAGACCATCCTGAAAATAGCTGTTCGCTACTGATCAATGCAGCTCGTATGGTTTCCCGCAAAAGTTTAATGAACTTTCTTTCCCGTCTTCCTGTGAAAACCGACTTTTTCTATAATCTACGTCACTTTTTAATTTTTTGTGCAGTCTTCATAGTGACTGTGGATTGCACGACCTGCTTGATTTTTCTGGATACTCGCGAACTTCTATTAATTATCATGGTTTTTATTGGTGAAGCTAATTCGTTAACGCCGTTTAATCGCATGTTGCGGTGAAACTTAAATATAATAATATTACTTGCATTTATATCGAAAAAGATCCTTTCTAACTGAGGACATAGATAGATTACGTGTAAGTGTCGATCAGCTCGTTAATATATAGCTAGTGTACGTGTTGGTGTCGATCAGCTATTATTAATACATAGCTAGTATACGTCGGCTATTATTACTAGTCTGCGTGTAGAGGCCGATCAGCTATTCGTAATTATTAGCTAATTACGTGAATATTATGTAATTTGTATCTTTTTCTTGTGAGGCTAATCACAATTGGCGCGAGACGTATTTTCATCTCAATTAAGGACATATTTTCATGCGTGAACGTTTAATCTACGCTATTAGATAGAAAGAACTAATAATAATCCATCCCCAGAACCAACTTTTCACCATTAATATTTTAACAATATTTAAATTAATCAAAACCTGCAAAAACCTAAACCTGATAAACTTCTTGGCTCCGTAAGCATGTTTACACAAGATCTTATTGTGGCGAGAAAGCCCATCGGCAAATTTATCTGCGCTAATTGCGTAAATTTTGGCATAGGAACGAGCTTCTGAAACCACACATCACATCGCGGAAACGGCTTGGCAAGCCCTGATGTATTCCTAATAAAATAAATCTCGCTCGAAGATGTATGCAGTGCATGCGCATGACGTATAGGGATTTGCGATTATCGAATTCTACGTTTGATTCATGCGGTGTTACGGTACGTATGTTACGTTGGTATTGAAGATTAGAGGCAACTTTGTTTTTCTTGAGAAAAGGACGTGGATTTGTGCCAAAAAAAAATGACGATTACTCGCAATGGAATCGTGCGGTAAACAAATAAGATTTAAGCATCGCAAATCTACGATGTGCATTAGATGATTCATACGCATGTTATACGTTGTGTTCTTGGAACGTACCTTAAAAATTCGACGGGCGTACAAATTTATAATTTGCAAACGATTAAAATCGACACAATTCCATAGCACGTGCAAACAAATTAATTTATTGTTACTTATCGTTTTCTCTCGCGTAATATTATAAAACCCACGGTTTTTTTCCTTGTTTTGTTTTGCATTTTTTTTTTTTACCAAATGTCCCGTATCCATTTCACCAAATAAAGGTGCGGTTGTATATTTTATGGCGCGTTGATTAATAACTATGTAAGAATACATGTCTGGCATGGCACTTGTAGGCCAGTAAATTTAGGTAGAAAGCTATGTTCGATATTCATCCTTTTACCGTTTTCTTCAAAAATTTCGAGTATATTGAAATAGGGACCTGTAGCACGGTGAAATTCAACGTTTATTTCTTCTGCGGAAAATTTAGCATTAAGCGAAGATTTTGTACTATTTAACATGGACTACTAACGTCTATACAAGGGTTGCCCTTTTAGTTTTGCATATTGCTTCCTAAAGAGCGCCACTAATGAACTATGCCTCGTTAAAATTAATTTCAACATTTATTAAGTTTGTAAGGATGTAAAATTTTAGCAAATTTTTACAATTAGCAAGTCATTCAAAAAATTGATTTAAACCAAGAGACTTTTCAAAGAATAATTTTTCTCGACTAAGATGCCTGTCTATATTCAGCTTTAAATCACTCAGATCCTTCAACAAATGATTTGAATGAAAGCCACAGAGCCCAGTTCTTTGTTTAATATCTTTAACCCGAACTTTTATGAATTACTCCATCTTAATCTCATATAAAATGACCAAAGTAGGATGGACTAATGGTTCATACTTAACGTTATGAATCCTGGCTTAAACTTGGAAGACCATTCTTTTATATCATAATGCCGATGGGTCGGTAGAACCACCTTTTCTAACTCTTCCCTGTAGAATGCATATACCTACACATAAGACGGGATGAGTGAGGGATTATTTCTACGTCCTTAACCTAAGATGTCCGGTCCTTAAGGATAACAAAAATGTTTCTTTGCGGATATTTGAGCGTATTTCCTAAATTAACATCAGTATGTCACCAACTCCAATGTTAGAAAAATCATATCGGCTAGTGTAATAATATCAAAGAAACTCCTTATATATATATATTGTAGCTAACAGTATATGTGTGGAATAAGGACAAATAAACATTCTCCAGGTGATTAATTCACGGCTTCAATCGTTTAAAACAATAAAATGCAGTCTTAACGTCGTTGAAGACGACACCAAAGAAGAAACAAACAATACAAGAAATACAGCAAACGTTATAGCGACATTCGTACATGTTTACCATTACACCTCTATCCACCTCCTTTTATTATTATATTAGCGGCGTTAATTTGACGTTCGGACGTGTCACACTGCTGAGCTTTCAGAGATCTTCCGTCTCCGTCGCTCTTGACGGAACACACGTACTACCGCGGCCCACTGGATTATATACCGGCAGCAACCGCGAGCTCTTCTTGCCCGCTTGTGTCGGGTACGGTGTGTGCCATCTAATTCTCGCATGCCAATGTCTTGTAACGGGAATGTATAAACATACATGCACACGACCTTACACGTAATACATATACACTCGAATCCTAGCAGCCAACATGTAGACGAAGTAGTAGTAGTGGATGCCACACGTCCTGAATTGCCGACGGTTAGTCTTTGGTGTCATATAAATCTTCCAAATCGTAGTTTTTTTTTTTTCTTCTGGTTCGTATTGGACGATAAGGAGTGAATTATGTACAAGTTTTATTGATGGATTAATAAGAATTATTCAAAATAATTCCAGCATAACAGAAATTAAAAGTTTGCACGTTTCCCCCGTACAGTGGGCATCAAAGAAGATTGATGTACTACGTCATTCATTATACACATTTCAAAAAAAGGTTAAACTAACATTTTGACAGAAATTAATGTTGTCATTAATGAAAACGGAAAATAGAATAGGCGGCAGAACCGTCTATTCTATTTGGGCAACGCCAATAGTTACATGCAGAAATCGAGAGTTGGAAGAGTATTCCTCATTATTTTCAAGTTACTGATGCTTGTAAAAATTGGTACCTTAGTGAGGAGCATGAGCTAAACATTTACAAGCCTGCGTCAATTGTCTAACAGTTGCAATATTACGTGTAAACCGGACTAAAAAGGTAGAATTAGTATTTCTTTTGTTTTCTTCAAAACTGACAAGATTTCGTACCTACATTTCGAGACATTTAGCGCCGTTTATGTTGTCTTCAAATACGTGTAATCATTCCGTAGATTGCAATATTCCAATTTCAATAAAGAGAGTCTTTTAGAGGTAAGCAAAGCTTTAAGAGGTTTACAATTGCAGCTAGGTTCATCTAACTAATCTTTAAAATTTAAATTTAAATCGCTTGAAGGCTAACCAACGTCACAATCTCGGAAAATTTCTCAGCTTTTGTTGGAACAAAAGGTTATCGAGGTCCATATCTCCCAGATGAACGCGCAGAGAGTTAGTTAATATCTGTCAGATGTTAGCCATTAACAGCTACTGTTTCCCCATAACCGTTAAAAAAAAAAATTAGGTCCAAGCACACGTCGGGACGAAAATACATACTAAATGGCTACATGACGACGATACAATGACTTCTCCGCAACGTCTCTTTGCGTCCCCAAAAACAACAGTTTTATTTATTTACGTGACCGCTGATGAGAATGCGGATTTCGTCACTGAAGGTGATTTTGATGGTCCATAAGCTTCAGCTCTTGGACCATTTCAGTCGTGTGTAGACGAAGATCTTTTATCGCAATTCGTTGCAGGGATAATTCCTCTGATCAAAGACGGATTGAGATCTTTAGACTTTCGAATATTAGGTTCCCGAAATTAACAAGTTCCCTCAAATTTTGCAATTAGACTTCCAGTTGCTGTATCGCTACGCATAAGATTTCGAAAAAAAGCAACACGAATAAGCAGGTTCCTGCTGGGACCTGCTTCATACGTAAATCATACTGTATACTACCAAATTGCGTCTGACACATTGGAAAAATTAAAATTGCTAATATTTCATGTCATTATTCGAAATGCCACCGATTTAAAATCTTCGAACAATTAAAATTCCTTCGCTTTACGCCACTCTGGCCTACTGCACTTTCCAAATAAATCGATTTCTCTAACGTAAGCAATCCGTTGAGGACCGTTTTACAAGATGCGCGTTATAAATAATCTCTGGATGGTATAATTAAGTACGTATCTATTTTAATTTTAACAGTTATTACCTGCTAACCGCAGGGCACACCAAATCTACGTCTCGTAAGATGTATAGAACTGAAGCGAGAAAAACCAGATTTACTAAGCTTATATCCCAACTTACATACGATAATGTATCTCCGTCCTGCTCGTCAGATATTCATTTTTTTTTTCTTCGGTCGAAAATTGAACGAATTTCTAATCGTTATTTTTTGGAAAGTACACGTCGCGGTTAATGCTGAGGCGTTTCCTAGTTTAACGAAACTTGCTGCTACTAATTTAAATCGACACAAGTTTAAAAGAAAAAGGAAGAAAAATGTACGTGTATAGAAAAAATGATACGAGATAAAAGAAACATGTCAGATCTCTCGTTCTGGTAGAGCTGACTGTCTAGTTTTTGCCTTCTTTTTCCATGGATTTGGGATAATTTCGTATAAATTAAAACGCAGCCTCGGGCCTGTTATGATCTAAGAGGAAAATAATTGTGTGGTCTTGACTATTAAAGGAACCAGTACCCGGCATTATGTGTATCTATGTATCTATATAGAGAAAGAGTCAACACGTGTGGTTGTGCTTCTATTATAGATCGTCGGTATACAGGTGATTTTATTTCAAATGTTTAGTATGGCGATCTTAGACACTAACGACGAAACGGCAATTTTGAAAGCTCAATCGAGTGAGTCTTTTGTTTTTTGGAAACAAAAATGCACGACCTCAAAAAATTATAGCGTTCACTTAGACTACGTTATTAAACATGTAACTATCCACAACTTCCTCCTTTACGCCTCTTAACTAAAGCCAATAACAGAGGTGTAATACATTGTTTTCAACATCTGTAGCACGAGGACGTCCTCCTCCTTTTTGACGCCAAATACAACTCCTCCAGTATTCAAAATTTTTATGCCAAAGAAGATCCTTTTTTCATTAAAAATTAAATTTAAACTTCCCTTGTGCTCGTAAGAGCTTAGATCGTTAGATCGAGAAAAATTAAAAGCTTGGGTTCTAACAAACAGAGAGTTGTCCTAAACAAATTTTTAGTAAAATTGTAAAGATTACCAATTACGCATCTTAGCGATAATAATCCAAACGAAGGAATTTGCAACGAGATTACATCTTGAAATAATTGTAATTTAATCGCCAGCAGGCAAAATCTTAATTCAACAAACGTACTTATATCTAAATCAGCACATACCACGTAAATTGAGCGATATTTCAAATCAATGTTCAACAAAGGTTTTAACAGTCGTGTTCAGGAATTAGATTTACGATGTCTCCGTCTACCACTCCTGTTTTGACCCGAGCTGGTTCGCTTGCTTCCTGACAACAGACGGCGCAGACTATAAGCTTCAGCGCCGTAAATATAATGGGTAGACGAGTGGTCGCACGATATCTGGGCATCCGTAATAAATTAAGATTCCATAAAAATCATTTAAATTACATATGTAAATGACCACTAAAAATGTTAATTTTTAGTGCGTTGAGAGCAGCAACTATTTTATGCAGAAGGAGGTGAACGTTTATATGTATAGCGGTAGCCTTTATTTTCGTTTAACATCTGTTAGTGCTTTAAAGAGATAGACATCTCGGATGACGATTATTAGGTGTTAAATATTATTTTTATTCGATGTGGAAATGGATTAACGTTGGTTATAAATTGATTTCTGTACATTCTCATTCCTGTATGGCCGCGGATATAGCCAATAGCCTTTGGATTCTGTGATTTATTATTACAGTTTGTCGATGAAATAAAGCGAAACATTGTTATTAAATTATCTACATCACCAACGATTGTATATTTTTTATCAACGCCCGTTTAAAAGAAAACTTATCACCTTCATCGTAATCAAAGCCAAGTTGTTAAAACCAACAACAGGTTAAAGGTGCAAAATTTCCTTCTCAAACAAGAGCACCGGGAGCACAGAAGGACATAAGATCGAATCGTTTTACACAAAGCTACATAACCTAACTATTGCCTTAGAAAAAAATTTGAAAAATTAATAGAAAATTTTGTGTTTTCATTAGACAATATCTGCAGCTACTTAATTCTTGAGCATGTTCCAAGCATAATGATATTCCGCATTATGGGACATTTTCTTGTTCTTTACGAGAAAAATAATTTCTTTTTTGGAAAAAAAAATTGATGATACCTAGCATCATCTTTCCTTTAAAGTTTTTGAGCTTGATCACAGCTTCTGAAGATTGCTCATAAGTTTACCATTGATTTGACTGTGAAGGTAGACATGCTTTTAGATACGCGTTACAATTCGTCGATAGAAATGGAGATCCTGAGCATTGGTAAGAAATTGATTACAGATCGCCCGACAGTTACTTTTTAAGGAATTTCTCTGCATCATTTGCTTACCAACCCCTGTAAAAAATCAACCTCCTATGATATTTATCGCGTACTGGATCTCTATCGAAGGACCTCTTAGTCAACGGTAGAAAGTCTTCCAGAAAGCTGGCAATAAAATTTCTTCGAGTGCGGTATGATTTATTCCTCCGAACACATCGATCGCAAATGATGATTTCTCACCGTCATATTTGAAATGATCCATTGGTACCCTTCCCAGCACGAAACCCATATTTAGAAAGGATTATGCCATATACCGCTTAAATTAGCATAGTGAATGTTGGATGCAAAAAAAATTGCATTTAGTCGATTCTGTTATCCCGTTCTTTTCTACATTTATTTCCTTTCTTTTTTTTTGCTCCTAACATATATCCAACGCTACCATATTAAAATTTAATTAACTAACCGAATGCTTCCATAAAAGAGATCATTATGATTAGTAATAAATCGCTACCATATATATTTTCCATTTACGTACCGCGAGAAGGCAACATGATTGGCATTTCGAAAAAAAGGAGCAAAAAAATCTAAATTTACTGACTTTAATAGAGGCGAAACTTACAAAAAACTGGAATTTGCACACATGCTGTTTTTTGAAAAGATTAATTTTGATACGTCAACGGATTAAATTACCTGTTCTTTTATTGTGTTCTATGCACGTATGTATGTGATGTGTACAGTCTGTGGCAAAGTAGTACGATATTTTTTAAGAACGTTTCTAGAAGTTTGGAAGGCTAATTAATTCCATGAATCGTATAGACGAATACGCTTAATCATAGGAATTTTAAAGAAAAATGTAATACGCTGTAATTTCACGATAGATTAGCGTATATATAAAAAAGATGGCGTCCGGCTTGTATTAAATTTCCTTTCTTATTGCTACGTTTGCCTTGGTCACCAAAACCTAACAGCCTTCTGAGTAATTCTTCAGAGATCAGTATTCCTTCTCCTCTTCCAGTTGCGCAGTATATGGGTGGCGTCACCAATGACGTAACAAGGCAACGTGAGACCCTTAGAATTGGGTCCCCTTTGGAGAATGTACCCGATAAGTAAACAACAGTTTAATTTTTCTTTGTTCATCTTGCTTTGTTTGTATTTTTCTCAATACGAAAGAGATCTTTTTTTGCAAAAAACTTTTGGCTAATTTGTGCCAAAAGAAATATAAGAAAAACTTGCTTTTTTAAGAGGTATCCTGATACGGCAATCCTTATTTTCTTCCTATATCCTTCGAATATCACTTGAATCGCACGAATTTAGGAAAGAAGTCACTTCAAAAATCGAAATTTAAAAATGGTAGCTAATTTTCAAGATTTTCATTCGAAGAAATTTATCAATCTGGACTCGTTGTTCCTCTTCTTCAACATGACTATCATCCTTTGATTCCTCTGCTTCTGTACGCCTATCTACACATCTAAAGATACCTACATACATATAAAAAAAGATATTAATTAATTTTAAAAGAATCTGTGCTGGGCCAGCCGCACCCGAATTCTTACTGTCTTGCTTCTTACGGAATTCGGTTTGTTACACCGGGCATACGCAACCATACACAGCTAACAGCACGTACAACATGTATACGCGCTACTACTCCATCTGCGTCTGTAGTGGTGCAATTTTTATACGCAGCACGTGAGTCGCACCCGCTAAAGAAGGAAAATATAAGGCTGGCGAAGTGAAAATACAACTAAATATACGGCCGAATAAGCGAGATAGGGAACGTTACGCAAATTAATGGAAAAAAGAAGGAAAAAAATGCGCCGTAATGAAAGCTGAAATACTTATGCGTGTACCTTTGATGTTTTATTCGTTATTTTTTCGTTTCGCTTTTTAGTTACTCAAAGGTACGAGTTTGTTAAGCGAGATTTTCCCTTGCCCTACTTTGTGCCGATCGAGTACGGTCGATTATTGCAATAAAATCGCGGTATTTCTCGAAAAGAGCGCGTCCTTGGGTAATAATTTATGCTAATTGGGCGAACTGTTTTAAACGAAACACGCAATTCGCGGAGGAACTCCCTAAATTTTTTCTGGGCGAGGAGAAATTTTACCCATTTTACGTGAACTGGCTGTAAATTAATTGAAACGAAGAGTATCGGTTTCTAGAATCGATATTCGAGATCATCGTGTTTCTCTCGTCTTTTCTTTTGGGTTTCGGAAGTTAATCTACAAACGGTGTTCATCCGTACATATTTTCGTAGTAAAGCCACTTTTCACTGCGTTCATTGCTTTCGTCCATTCAAACTCGTTAATTCATGCTTAAAAAAAATGCGTCAATATATCAATCTCGGTTTACATTGGTTAACCAGGTACAATTGTAACCAACATTAATTGCAAAACAATTATTAAGCCGATTACCCTATATGCAAGCGAAACCTGGATAATAGACATAAGAACAACGGAAAGTAAATGGAGAAGACATACACACATGGATGCAATGAACCCATACAAAAGATTTAAAAAAATTAACACATAATGTTCAAGCGCAATAGATGGGACGTTAATTACTCGAATGCCGGATAAAAGGGTTGCTACAAAAGTGTTATGTAAAGAAAAAGGCTCGAAAAAGAGGAAAGGAAGACCAAAGAAAAACTGGCTTAGGGAAATAAGATCTAGAGATAATTATGAGCAATTGGGAAGGAATAGCAAAGGACTGAGAAAAGTAGAAAGATTGAAGCCAAGCACCTCTGAGACTTATAGGGCTGATATTCCTAAAGACAGTTCTCTTCTCTGCGTTATCAATGACACTTATAAGCATCGTAACAATATATTGCAACTACCACGCGCTGAGCAACACACCTAACGTTCACTTCAACATCCAGCACATTCTGAGTTAATTAAAAACATATTAGGGTACCCTATACATATATTTATATACGTAAAAACGTATCTCCACGTTTACGTAAACAATAATGGATCTAAACATCAATCATATCCGGTGTAATGCATTGCAAAGGACTCGGAACATATTACCCTTAACGTTCAGGCTGTTGGAAGATGGAAATTTACCATTAAAAAAGGGAATGATGTTGCCGTCGAATGTATATGTACATATGTATTTTCGAGCAAGCAGCGGGTGTTTTCTAAATTCGCTACCCCTCTATTCTTTCCCGTATGTACAAATAGATGTTTGAAAAAAAGGGGTTTAAAGGAGGCAGTTGTTAAATTAATTAAAAAAATACGAATAAGCTTAGTATCGTCTGGTTCCAACGAGACGCTTATAGGGGACTGGATAAAAAAAAAAGAAAACATCCAGCCCCTGTTTTCGCATGATCTTAAAAGATAACTTATCACAATTTTGTAGAATTGGTTGGATATAAAAATTTGAATAACCGCCCGAGACTCTGAGATGTTTTAAGATATCGAGCGTTAAGGAAGCATGACCGTTTCGTAAAAATTATCTCAATTATCTCATAAACTGAGCTAAATAGATATAATGAATGTCGTAGAAAATCAACAGGAATATTACGCAAAGCTTTTCTGGAAATAATTTTTATTTAAACAATTTTTCTATAAACTGCCCAGAAGTCCGACAAAGACATAAGAAGAGCTCTTTCGATTCTAAAACCTATACTATAATTTCACCCCACTCCCCCTTTGTTCCTCCACATCAGAAATAAAAGGAATGAATCTCACAATATCGATTAAAAAATGCCTGGCGACTAAAAAAGGAACCTGGTATCTGATCTTCCATCCTTCTCAGTTGAACGCCTGCACGTCGTCTATCTTCGTCATTTTTCAGTCCGTCCGTTCGGCAGACAATACATATACATAATAATACGTAAAAGGAGAAAAAAAGCTCCAGAAAACAGAAATGAAAAGAGTTGTTTAAAAATTAGAAACATTCATTTATCATTGTTGGAAACAAATGAATTTTTACCCAACTTACTTTGATCGCGGCGTTGGATAGCGGGACAAGGACGACGAATATCCAATTTCCATAGGTTAGAGAAGGACGCTGACATCGAGAAATGATTAATAATACCATATTTAAACGCGCGTATATGAATACAGAAAAAAAAATTAGAATATCCAGGCGGCTTAGTATATATATGCATCTCTCTACCATGTCTATGGAAAAAAGGAGACGTTTTATGGTATACGAAAGAAGAGGATGGAGAATGAACGCTATTCATTTCTCGAAACCGTTCCTAAAACGTATGTTGTGACGGCCTGCTTGATTTAAAATGGATCATTAATTAAAAACATATACCGAGTTGTTCTTATTTTGAAAGAAGTTCTTTTTTTTTGTTTATAATTAAAGACATATACACGGGAAAGTCAAACGGTCTTAGTTCGTTATTTAAAATATTTTCGATCCCCCCCATTTCATAAAAATTCCCCCTTTATAAAGATAGTACCCCTAGATTTAATTAGATCTTCTATAAATGTTATTGGAGCTCCTATTTTCTTTTTCCAATTCCCGATTGTTAGATTGGGTATGGCATGGTAATCTTTTAAGCAAGCTAGGATTCTACAGAATCCTGTATTTTATCTAAAAGGCAGCATGCAGCTCAGATTCAGTCACATTCAGTGGTAAACTGAAGATTTGCAGACCTGGTAAAAAAGATAAGTGGTCCGTTAATTCGAACTTCAGCTTGTAAATTTTTACCAAGAAGTGTGGATCAAAACTCTTTTTTTTTTTCAAGATAGTCAATTAACACAGGTTCTTGACTTTTTCCGCTCGATCTTTGTCTTTTTCCATAGTTATTATTCAACGCCAAAACTCCGACTTATTTGGTTTAAGTTGCTTCAACAACGTCTGCTCGAATACATTTTGGTCCTGAACAAGCCCGCCTCTCCTATTTCTGCAACCTTAATTCGACGGTCACCTAGCAATGTTTGGTGAATTTTGCTGTTATCGGGAGTGATAGCAACTTTTGGCCATCCCGAATGTTCATCGCCAATCAAGCTGGTACGATCACATTTAAATTCCGGTATTTCTTCAATTTTTCACAGAAACATTGTTAAACAACAACTAAGCGTTCAACGTGGGAAATACCTGAATGTTTTTGGTGGGTAACGCCATCTTCATTGCGAGGCTTGAAACTTTTTAGACTGTTCTCGTACAATGACTTTGAAATTACACGAAGTCCAAAATTTAAAGATTGGTTCTATTTAACAGCTCACTAGGGAAACCTATTCGTTTTAAATAACCTTTTCTGAACAATTCGAGTGCTCGAAATAAAAGAAAAAAAAAACAGAGAAAATACATGTTCTTCGTAATTATGAGTATTGTTGCATTGGACAATAGAAAATTACCTTATAAAGCAATCTTACCACGATTCAAGATTTTATTCAGAGTTCGTCTCCCTTTCAAACCACCTCGTATACATACTTACCCGTGCTTTTTCTTCTTTGATATCTCCTTTTTTTCACCTCATTCCCTCTTATTGGTATTTCAGAAAGGATCAGACGCCTCTCGCACGTACTCCTTGTACAACAAGCACGCTTTTCTATATTAAATACCATGATTGCGCACATTCCGTCGGGGGTTAAGGATTTTTTTCGGTCGCCCGTCGCCTTCTTCTTCTTCTTGTTCTTCTTCTTCTTCTTCACCTTCTCCGTGGCGTTATTCATTCCTTCTTTTTTAATTCTCGAGATGATAAAAAAAAAACCGCTGTTATTGTATCTCCCACCAATACTCGCTTGTTTTGGATGTTCATTCTTTTTTACTTTCGTCCGGCCATATTTTGGCCCTCTTCGTACGTTTTGGGTATTCAAAATAGTTCATTAGTTGGCAGGTAGGTATTGACTTACGATTCGGGCGTCGTTGGACCGTTTAATTATGCCGGATCGTTATTTTTTTAAGTTCAGGTGTACGCGTTTGGGGTTTCAATCCTTGGAACTTTTAATAGTAAGGTGATTGAGTAATAAAAGTGGATGCTATCTAACGGGGAAGGATTTTAATTAGAAGGAAATCATCGAAGAATACTAGCAAGCTCTAGGAGATTATGGTAGTTCTGTATATGAAAGAACTAAAAAAAAAATAGACAAAATTGGCTTTAATCATTTTTGTATTATTATTGTTAAAGAATAAGAAGAGGACCAAAAGTCATCTACAATCGCCGAAGTTAAATTCGATTATCCTCAAGAAAATCTCCAAATTGTATCTGATAAATACCTACAAGCGCCATCTATCGGAAAGTTCGGTTACTATCAATACCATGGAACATTTTTTTTTAAGGATATTTTTCCTTAAATTTTATGAAGAAATTAATCACTGTTCAAAATATCTAAAAAAATCACAAACGGGTAAAAGATATAGACAATAGTGTCATGTTAGCTTCTTGAATTGGCGGTAACGATCATCTACACGAAGCTTTATATGCATTTGAAATTTCGAAATTTTTTTAGCTGTAACTTCAGAATTAAAAAATTATGAACATTAATTATAGAAATCTTTGAGAATCCCTACTAAATATCAATACAAGCAAATGTTAGTCTCCACGTTTATTTTTGTTAAAGAAAATAATTCTCAATCACGTACACACGAGCAGCGACGTAATTTACTCTTGAATTACCAAAAGTCCCATATTCACATTTAATTTTTAAAATAGAGCTGTTCTGGAACATGACCATTCACATGTACTTCTGAATTCGAAGAAGTTAATACAAAATTTTGTTTCGAAAACAGTTATTATTAAACATTATTATATTCAATAATCGTTGAAAATGGCTAATTTCATATTGGGATGTTTCTTTTGCATTTATTTCTTTATCTAACATTTTTTTAATCCCATTTAAAACTTTTTGCTGACTTTAAACGAACAAGAGAAACACCTTATTACGCTTTGTCTCAATATTTAACCATGATTCCAATTATGCAATAATATGTAGTAGATTTGGATAATTGCGGGACATCCTATAGAGTACAATGATAACAACCACACAAATTTAATTAACGAATTCGGGAGGGACCGTTTTGAGGAAACGAATGATCCACGTTCTCAAACGGAGAATGATATAAAACTAACATGCGTATTCTATCCCTTCTTTCGGGAAAAATATTATTTAAAAATACCTACTTCTGTCGCCTACGTGCCTTCCTTCAATTTTACAAAATCTCTAAAGTTAGTTAAACACAAAAACCAGCAACCTAAATAGGAAAACCTAGATAGAAAACCTTCGATTCTAGAATGGGCGTTTGCAATAAAATTAAATACCCCCTGTTTATTGTGATCACTTTCTCTTGAAAGAAAGAAGTCATATTTTCTGGTAAAACTTGGTGAACTAAATTGGAGTTTATAAAATATATCATATTTTAGGTTATATAATTTCTTAATAGTAGCGAGTTCGTTTATTTAATTAAAATTATATCAAATAAGCAAAATTAAAAGGCAACCTTTACGCTTCAAGGGTCTTCTTAGTTTTTCGTATTTCTTTCTTGTTGCAAAAATAAAATTTAGGAATAAGCAAACGTGGAACATGTTAGTGTTTCACGTTTGTTTCCAACGTTTTAAAATTTTGTATCTTTTTAAAGCAAACATTGCGACTGTAAGCTAAATAATTAAAAAATATATCGGCACATATCTTGAAGAACCAGAACCGTTACTTACTAAAGTCTTTTAGAATAGGCAAAGGTATCGTGAAAAATACGAACGACATTAGTAAACTAATCCTTCCGTGTAAATTCGCCAAATTTAGGTAAAACACTGCCGAATTCCAACCAACTTTCTCCTTATATACACATCGGAATCCCTACTCCACATCATCTCCCTTAGAATTTACCTGGATCCGTACAAAATCCGAAGCTTATCCAATAAGGGAATCGCCACCTTTTAGACCCTCTCGTTCTAACGGTAATTCTTTTGTCGTTTTCAGGTAAAATCCTCGAAAATCTCTCGCTGGGCCCACCCAAACAGGAGCCGACGCCGCCGTCGCAACCGCCGACACCTCCCAGTACACCTTTATCGCCGAAATCCAACGAATTGCACCACAAATCGGCGACCCTACCGCACATTCCGAACCTAACCATTACGCAAGCCTCTTCTAGTCCGTGTTTACCTCAACAGAACCAGCAGCACCAACAATTGCAACAATGCTCGAGTAGTGCGTTAATTCAACACCAACAGCAGCATCATCTTCAGCAAAAGACGCCGTTGAATTTGGGGAAAAAGTGCAAGATCGGTGGTGCTCCTTATACCAACGGAACTTCGTCGAATTTAGGGGTTAGTTTAAGTGCTTCGGGTAGTGGACTAGGTGCCGGTAATAATAGCAATAGTACTAGTACGAATGCGAATTCTTTACAGTGCGCGGAGTTTTTATATCAACAGCATCAAGGCCAAGGCGATATCGACGTTTTGAGGCTGAGGATGGTTGATGGTAAAGAGCAGAAATCGTCCGCCGGCGGAAGTGGAGGAGTTAGCGGGAATAACGTCGGAAGTGGTGGGAGTGCTCTACAAAATAGTAGGGTATGTACCAAACATTCAACACGCCTCTGTGCCCAGTGACGCAATGCTTAATTAAAACTAGTCCACAATTCGAAAATAAAGATTATCTATGTTCGGCTATTAATTTGCAAAAGTTCGCAATGCCATGAAGACGATTTAATTTCACTTACTTTTACTTAATTTCATTTAATTTCACTTAATTTCATGCTTTCTTGTAGAATAAACAACGTTTACAGAGTTAATCGTCTAAGTTAGATCAGAGAAATAACCACCTTTGATTTTAATAAAACGTGTTCTAAAAGCAGCAAAGCAACAAATGTTATTCTTTGCTGCTTTGCTGCTTTTTTTTTTCTTTCCATTTTGAACATTACAAGTATTAAGCTTACAAGTCCATAAAAGCTTTCTCTTGAAGCCTAAGAACGCGATGTTTAATATTATTTTTTCCATACTTAGGCAACTGTTAAATAAAATCAAATATATACACGAACATATGTATTAGGAGATCTGTATTAAGATGGCGTAGCCACATCTTAGGACCATCAGCAAACCAGTTGCATTATTTGGTTGCCAATTTGTTACCTAAACATTTATTTCGTTGCTCCAACTATTTCTGCTAGCGTAACCATCGTTTCTCGGGAAGGTTTGGCATAACAAAATCCATTCTTGGGTAACAAATCAGCACGAAAATATGCCGTTTAGTTCGTATTTCTATTTGTATGAAATCAATTCTTGAGCTGTTACTAATATTTCTTGCTAAGTTGTTAATAAATTGACAACAAAATATGCAACTTGTCTGGTGGTGGGATTATAAAGTGACTTCACCATCTTGATAGACCCGGGTCGAACGAGGAGACAAAATTCCGGGAATTAGCAGCACCTCGGAAGTACTTTGTGAGAAGAGAACAAAATAATAGTTACATGTTTGCCCACATTCAATCAACAATAATTTAGTTGTTTCAACTAAACAGATCTTCAGCATACAAGTTTCAAAATGGCACATGTAAAGTCTGCGTGCGTTAAATCTTGCATGATGATCTCCAATTCTGGCAAGCTGCTTACTGAATTAAGATCCAAGCATGCCCTAACGTACGTTTCTTCCAAATATAGATAGAAAAATAGAAAATCAGATATCGTCGATTTTTTCTGCTTTTCTTCCTACTTGCATGTAATATTTGTTTTTGTTCTGTCCCTCTGACTCATTTTCTAGCCTTGCTAAGGTTGCCGAGAATGTATAAGCCTTAAGCAGGCCTTTTAAGTTCTTAGCTTTGTATACTCCTTCCTACTTCTTGCTTCAAAACTGCAATTTCTCCGTTATTACTCCATTAAATAATCTCCATTTCATTCTTTTCCTCTTTCATTTCTTTCATATGTCTTGTTTATTGTAATCGTCGTAACATTTAACTTTAGTTATGCCATATACTTCCTTATTTGCTTGTCTTTCTCCCCTTCCTCTAGAAATTCGGCATAATATTTTTACCTTTCATGTTTCTATCCTTCTTTGTACTATTTTCTTCCACTCCTATGTTTCCTTTTTCTTACTCATGCTCTTCTTTTTGTTTTATAGAAATTTTTTTCGACTTTAATATGTTAAGCAGTTCGTCACTCTTATCTTATGATCTACCTTTGTTTCTTTGATGCATTTGGCATTAATTAATGTTCTTAAATACATGAGGCTGCCCACTTCTTTAAATTGCATATTTTCCCTCTTGGTTAATCCGTCGTCTTCTTTCCTTTCGTGAATTACCTTGAATTTCGTTTAATTGCTTTGCGTTGACTCGACTCGTGAATATTTTTCCTGTTGTATAAATCTAACGGAAACGCAACAATGAAACATGTTTTTCACTGAACTTTTTTATGACGCGACGCCACTAATCCCGCGCCTCATGAGCACCAAAAATTACCGTAAAAATCCACATTTCCTCCGAATTAACTGTACGAAGATGACTTTTTCTCGTTATCATGGATATGAATACGTGATTCTTTTTTCAACATTACCCGTTTTTAACTTAATGTGTCGATTGCATGCTGCTAAATTAATATAATTGGAACTTTCCCAGTTATGTTCTTCGTGCGGAGCCGAAGAAAACACCGAGTTAGAACGCCGGAGGTAGATGTGATTGTTTGAAATATTCGAAATAAGCATTAAAAATCGAAATCGAAAAATGATATTCTCCAAATTTAAACGCAACACAGTAAAACTTCGCCGAAATTACCGTATTTAAGGAGAATTTAACGAGATCTCTTACGCTGCGCAAGCTAACTAAAAGTGCGTAACGAATTGGACTGTGACAAATGTTAGGTTAGTGCCAGAACTAATCGTGTGTATACGTTATTGTTCGAAAGTTTTGTGAGTACGCCTGGTGCTTGGGACTATTAAATTTTGTAGATCTCGTCATTAATAATAATTTTGGGGTGTTGTCCACAATTCGTTTGATGTTTGGTTTTTATATATAAAAAAAAAAAACACGAACTAGTAAAACAACTGCTGGCGCCACAGAAGAGAAGACAATGTTACGCATTAAAAAGGTTAACAAAAAAAGTTGATCAACAGTCAAATTCGTATTTGCCAGCCAGAATTAATTAGTTTATCGTCTCTGATGCGATAAACACAGGATGTCCTAGAAGGATCGAAGTTGGTCATAACCTTTAGGAACCAATCCAGCATTAATACACTTATCTTAACGTTAAAATTAACGTTCGATTTAAAATAACAAAGTTGACGGCTACCTTCTGTATAACCGTAGTTGCCAGATTATTAAAAATACCTTAATTCAAATTTCGATGTTTACTCTTTTACATATCGATCGATGCACTTCCTCGTAAGACGCCTGTATAATATTTCTATCTCTTTTAGTAGTTCTACAGCTAGAAACCTTGGTTCCCATCAACAAGTATAACGGCAACGATTCGTCTTCTTTTGAATTTCATTTCTTTTATTCTTCTAAATCTATTCGTTACGTTCTTACGCTACTTGTTCTACTATTATACGCGTTTTCATTACCATATATACCATCCATGGTATATACAAAATGCTCCGCTAACTTTATACACGAACTTCCATAAAACCTAAATTAATCTCACAAGCGTTAATTAACCACTCCGAACCGTATTCCGGGGGCATCTCTTAAAAACCCGTGAATCCCGACGTTTTGTCTGAAAATTCTTAACTCTCATTATCTGTAATTAAGCGATAAACAAGAAAATTACACGTTTCCAAATAAAAAAGACCACCGCAGTCGGCAGCGCAATGGCACAGAACGAGATAGAACGGCTTTCGACTTTAATTTTGAAGAACAATGATACGAGACCCACTTCTCGTTTAAAATACCATGAGAAAAAGGCCGTACGTTATTCTCTAGCTTCCTAGAATTGAATATGTAGATTTCGCGTTGAAATACTTTAATTTGTTGGCGTTTTTCACATAAAAAGATTACCTTATTCTTCTAAGTTTTGCTCTCGAGATGGGTTATTCTTTAGTAGGCGCGCTGTGTGAAGCGTAATTTGGGACGTACGCAAATTATTTCTTTATATTCCGTAAAGTGTAGTGTATGAGAAAGAGGATTTGTTTAGATTTTGTTGGTAATTAAAATGTTTACTACCTTGTAACGTTAATCTAGAGCGGTTTAGACGCTAATTCATTTTCGACCTTCGCCATGGCGTTCCCGCTTATTATTAGAGAGATGGTAGGTTGCAAATTTTCCAAGATTGCTATATCTTGTGCTCGTTATTAAGCTGAAGGGAAAAATGGACCTGTCACAAAACGAAAAATGCTCATTTCCTTCTTTCACTTTTAGCACCTTTGCTTGTAACGTCTCGATTCTTTCCGACCATTATTATACCGAAATGTTGGTGTCATTGATATAGAATGCGTTCTATCATCTCCAACTCTTCTTGGCACGTTTGATCTTCAGCTTTACGACGTCCATCAATCGATCTTCCGTGCCTTTGTTGCTTGTTTTATGTCGACCACAAAAAGGGATTAAAACCCATGAAAGGCAAGTTTGCTAGTTCCTTATCAAAGTCAGTTCATGCGTCTCTTTATTTCTTTCGAACCTTTAGCGCGTATCAGGTCACATGTGCAATCTTCAGAACTGCCCGACTGTGAAATCTTTGCTAGAAATATGTTGGCGTGGAGTCCTGCAAATATTTTGGGGTGGTAGTTAGACCCACTAATGCCTATAGTTGATGCAACACCTTCTATTCTGGAGATATGCGTGCATCATGTCACGCTATCTCTTTCGCTGTGAGACCAACGGATACCCACTTAATACGTTAACAAGAAAAAAACGAAATATATTAAATATTTGTTATCACTCGAAACAAAATAAAACAACAACGAACACTAGAGATTTACAATTGTATCTGAATTGACAACGGCCGACATCGTATCTTTTTTTTTTACTTCTTCATCGAAGCCTAGTCGACAATGTAGCCTTATCAAGCCGCGAAATGTTTAATTAATGTTCAATTGGATATTTTATAAATGGTAACTTGAATGCTGTCTTTAAATAATTCTTATCGCTTTACAAACTGTTATTTTATTGACTTCCATTTTCCACTGAAAAAAAAAAAAAACGAAAACAAAAGAAAACGTCACCCATTTTGTCATCAAACAACACACCCCATCTATCTCCTCTCTAATTTGATTCTACCCAAAAGGACGGTATATTGCACCCCTTTAGCGTTTCCTGCGCCCCGAAAACTTAATACACCCTCTATATGCGTCCGGGCGAGCAACCCCTCGCCGTCTCCTTCCCTCCACCCCGAAAAAATGAGAGAAAAATCTAATAATAAAGGTTCAATACAGACCTGCCATAACTTTTACGCTTGTTACAGGGTATCTTCCCCGGCAACATGATCCAGTTCGCGTCGCACAAGTCGGACGAGGGTAGTCCGCCCCCGATGGACACGAGCAACCCTTTGAACGGTGAGTAGTTGTAGTGTACGGGGTACGTTGGATACGACGCCCTCTTTTCACAATGCCGAAGTCCTACGGCTTTGTTTACATTTAGGAAACGTCGCCAAATTATTCGGGAATTAGTAAGGGACTCTTTTTTTTTATTCGATTGCGCGCATCGATCGGTTGTACTGTTTGTATTGCGTATAGTTGTGTTCAAGTCCGATGTCGTCGTACCCTACTACGGCATTAATTTCAAGTTAATTGATTGAGTTTTGCACGCGACAATTAATCGGCCAACTTTGCAAATTCGTACAATTTAAACTAACGCGGTAATTGTGACGTTGGACGTCTGAGTGGGGAGACGGAAACTAAAGTGGCGTATTTGTTAAGTCGTATGAAGTTATCAATTTAGAGTTGGCCAATTGATTGCTGGGCGAACAGGTCAGGTAATATTTCCTTGGAGAATCTCCATTACACGATTACCAGCAAATAGCAAGACTTATTCCTTTGATTGCAAATACGGACATCGGACTCGCACCCGTCTACACATACAGAAGCTTTTTAAAACTCAATAGAACAGAACCTATTCAGATCTTTCCTCTCTCCTTCTGACTCCGTATAACCTCGGGTCAATATATGTATTTGGTGTACATACGTACACTTAGTACTGCTTTATTAATTTTGTGTTTGTTTGTAATATTATTAGAACGGCTGGAGTGGGGAGGCGACTACAAAACAGATGGCTCTGCTATTATACACGGTATGGCGTGACGTCGCCGAAGTTCGTGGAAAAAAATGCTTTTGGGATTGATAGTGTTCTGTTAAAAATATAATTATGGTCTTAGATTAGAACAAAAATAAACTGAATGAGCATGCATGTAAGTAGTGGGTCTGGATAATCGACGCGTAACGAGGGGGATTTTACGGGAAATGCATTAAAACATTGAAACGGAATTTTTCTTTGGTCTTCTTATTTTGTATTGCGTTCGAATTTCGCGCTATTAGACGCTCTAACGTTACCGATTCAAGTGTTTGACGAAAAGAAACGTATCCGGGAACGTTGAAGCGTTGCTCTGAAATATATTTAAAACGCTCCCCTAAAATTCTTCAATCGATCTGAATCCGAAAAAATAGTCCGTCTTATTAACGTTAATATCACGCTGCTTAAATGTCACACGTTACATAAATTCATACATTAAGTCACATGCGGGATGTTGGATGCGTTGGTTACTCTTACTCGGTATAGCTAACATTAAGATTTCCTCCGAATTACATTCTAGAATGTCATGTACGATCAATTATCGTAAGTGCTGGGTCCTCTGCCGGTGCTGAACAGAAATAAACTGGGAACGAGAACAAAAGTGTTCATAATATTATCGTGCACAGTTAACAGAGTTACGTTCACAAACACTTGATACTAATTAAGTTAGAAGGGACGAAGTTCGCTTCTTGAAAATATTTCGTTCTGTATACGCGTACGGTTGCATGTATTTATGTGATAGTGCCGTGGCGTTGTTTAATAATATACAAATTGCTTTAAATTGACGAAGACAGATTTAAAATTGGACGAGGGGAGTGTTGTAGAAGGAGCTCGTGTCGATATCACACGCTGGTGATTGTCTTCTCGCGTTGATAGCTTTTTATTTCATAGTTTCAACGTTTTACGTAGAATTAGAGCTCATATGTACGTTTAATTGAATTTCTAAAACCCGTCGACATTTGAAAGGAAATCCCTATCGAAGATACGAAAGGACTTCAGCAATTCCTAAGGTTGAAGGAGCACTGGCAACCCGAAATTTCAAATTTCCATGAAACTTGCCATGAAACCAAGAGACTGAAGAGTATCATAATTCAGCGGCCCAATCTCCCATTTCGTAGCCTTTTTCTCATTCAGGGATATTTTTTTTTTTAGGATTAGAGCGTATCTGTGCCCCGATTGTCCTGCTATACTTACTACGTTTCTAGTCACCTTAAGATATTTTTAATTATTCAAAAATTTTAACACAAGCTATGACAAAAAAAAAACGGTTTTCGATAAGCACGCATCAAATTTGACAATTTTCTAGAGATCAATTAAAAAATCAACCTATTGATGCTTTCGGGATAGTTCATCGACATGAATTATACAAATGACTTTAATATTATATTAAAATGTTTGATCCAAGTTATAATAATTACAACATGAATATTCATTTAATTTATTTTTTAATAATCCAACGCCCCTACGAAATTTATCAATTCATATCCAAATTCTATATTAGTTGCTAATTACTTGAATACTCCCGTCGACTTCGCCAAAACTACACTTCAACATCGTAACAAATCGATGTTAACATTGTGACGAAACCTTATCGGTCGAATCTCGATCTCAACGCTTCTCGCCGGACGATGCAAGCGCTTTTAGACGGAGAAAAGGAGTAATTTTAGTCCGCTCCTATTTACATATTCTAAGTACAATTGAATCGAGTCGAAAGACCAAGTAAATTTAAGCGAAAATTGGCAAACATACAGCGTTCGTGTGTGGAGTTCGTGCGTTGTATCATAATGGCAAACGGAGGAGAATGAGAGAGGACAAGAAGGAGACAGAGAGCGACGGTCTTATTTTAAATGATAGTTAAATTTATTGAGATATTGTCTGGGAATTTCGGGCCGGCGTAATTCCGTAATTTACGCTGGACTCTTAAATTAGAGAGGTGGATATCTGTTAGGGTTTCGTATTCTAACGAGTCGATCCATATACGGTACGAACTCAACGATTTCCTCTAACCTGGATTATCTCAAAATTGAGATTATCCAGCTATCGATCGGCTCAGCATCTCTAACTTTTGGAAAGGATTGTAACTACTTGATCTCCAAGTCATTGAATTCGATATTGTTATAAGTAAAATAGGGTGCAAGCTATATAGTTTACCGCCGACTATGATCTGCTTGTTCAACTTAAATCTAACGATCAACACTATTAACGTTATTTTAGCTTTCACAAAATGTACTAATGCGACTACGTAGCTTCATAAAATTAATATCTGCGTCAAAGCTAGAAAAAAAACAGTGATGGTCAGATACATATCGTCGCTATTAATATTAGCGACATCATCATCATATCTTTTACATGTTAATAATAGTATAAATATATGTGCCAATGACACATTCCTGTTGATCCTCCTGTTGACACACGCTTTAAACTCGAATCGCAACACTCTAATAGTCGTTTTTCACATCCTTAAACAAATCAGAAAGCTTCCAATTACATCTCCGAACATTGCAACAGATGCGAGGGTGATCTGAAAAATTTCAAGCCTCAACATGAGGGTTTCCTTTCAAAGATATTCATGTTATTTAAACGCATGCCTTGGAAGATACTTCAGCAAAATTTTACTTCAGCCTGGCTGAAAATTTCAGCCTGATTGGACGCTTAGTTGTTATTTATGTAATTGGCTTCTTTGCTATTTGATTGAGTCTTATCAATGCATCGTATATCTTAATTTTGCATCGAAAACAATTATTCCTACATACATCCGGTGTCTTCGATTTTGTTTTTGATCGTCGTTAATGATACCGTCGATGCGTGAAAATCTACTTTTTCGGACGACATACGGATTTTCTACAAAATAGATTCTTTTAATGTTGCTTCGGAACGAACCAGGAACCGGAAAAGTTAATGCTACAGCACTTAATTGTATAATTCACAGAACGTTGCTTTAACAAAAAGGATCTCGGACACATAAATAATATAACCGAGGAAGCTTATCAAACGTATGGTTTCATGTATAAGATACATAAGAATTTAAAAAATTTGAACATCATCAGATCACGTACGATAAAACTTAGCCAACGCCAACCGTAACAAAAGGAGAAGGAGACCGTTTCGTCGAAAATAGCAAATTCCCAAACGCCACGTAACGCTGAGGACGCAAAACAATTAATCAGACAATCGACCTCACTAACTATAGAAAATGTCGCGATGTTATTTTCGATCATCAGACAAACATACATCTCGATCCCGATCGCCGCATATACACTTATATACGTATGTACCGCGCACATAAACGCGTATAACATAAAAGAAGCGGAAATGCTCAGCATCTAATATGGGAAAGGAAGATGGAACGATACCTGCAATACACCCGAAGGAAAAAGACAAAGATCGTAGCGAACACGAATCGAAACCCTCAAAGGATCCAGAGCGATGCTCCGTTTTTGCATTCGGATATTTATTTGCGGGCCATTCGTTGGGATTTTTAATTTGGCAAATGGCAAATTTTTGGCGAGCTGCGGTAGTAGCGACCAATGAAATTCCGTTAGAGTGAAAATCCGTTTTACGCGGTTTAAAATAGATAATGCGGTAAGCGATTAATTTGCGGAGGTAATTAACGTTGGGACGTTATGCCCGGTTATAATTCCAGCTCTTCTGAACGCCTAGAAAAAACTTCTTCCTTGCTGTTGAAGATAAATCGTGATCGTGTAATTTTGGAACGCGATCTTTTTCCTTATGTAATATACACACACCGACAAATAAGATCAACCCGAATTTGCTTCTTGATTATCTCTTTTCTAACGTTAGTTAGAACGGAACGATGAGTTAGCACGGAATCTGTTGGAAGGAAGAATTTGTTACATTAGTAAATGAATTGTTTACATAAGTTCCCGCGGTGTACTCAACTATATCATTGTTGTAGCTTCTATCGACGTTTCGCCCTCATTCTTATGGGACATCTCATGGGCTATTACTGCACACTGATTGGTCACTATCCGTTCCAAGCTCTTAGCATTGCAAAATTGCTGTACTGAGAGCTGATAAGAGAAATGCTAGGATGATCCTGGACAGAGTATCAAGGAGTTTCTTACTTCTTAAACGTGATCCTAGCCTCCGAGTTGAACGTTCCATTATTAACCCCCTTAAAACATGATACTTCTCCCTAATGATTCTTCAGCTCCATAGTTATACGGTTTTCCCCAAAAATTCACGAAACCAGTATTGCCTTATGCTCACAGCACTATTCACAGCCCTGCTTATAAATTACCGAAATACTTTTCTAATTTCCTAAAACATTACGTTAAACACAGCAACTCTTTCTTACAAAGCTCCCAACATTTCATCAAATCGCTGAAAGAGCTAACGGTAGACCTTGCTGATTTATTCGTCAGCCTCAATGTCGAATACTTATTCACCAAAGCTCCTATACTGGATACACTATCCATTATTAGAGAGTTCCTCATCTTCAATATCCAACAGGATGATCTAGCTGACTCAGTTGAAGCTTATCTTTCTTCTACTTAATTCCAACTTCATAGCAATTACTATTAGCAAGTCTCAGGTGCATCTACGAGATTTCTTATCGTCTTATCTTATCCTCGTTCCTTCTAATTATGATGGAATTTTGAAGACATCACCATGAAAAAAGTCCTTTGAAGCTAGGGATTCCTCGAAAGTCATTGTTCGATAGACCTAGGTTTTAAAATGAGACTTATTTAGATCATACTCCATTTTCTTCGATTGTGAATTAAAAATGTAACGATAAACTTAACTGAAGTCCTTCGTATTTTCGAAGATACATCATTATTTTAATGAGGGACAAGAACTTCAATAGATGGCGCTTATAATCCATACTAAATTCAAAAATATACTTTTTCATGAAAAAGCCCACGCGACGAAAACAGATTTAGTTGCTACCAGAACGAAAACACACCGTTTTGTCAAAAATCTCCAAACGACAAACTTCCATTGAGGCACAACACCTTCCGATTCCGCATACTCTTTTGATCAGATACCGCGGATCGCGGCAATAGCCAACTTTTCATTAGTTCCCCGTGGCTAAAAATACGGTAATTTGGCGCTAATGAGGCCTGTCCTTTGAAGTGTTTTCCTCAGACGCGTGAAAAACGGTCCCCAAGATGCGTCCATTTCGAAATACCTGACCATTACGTACGAGCGTGTATTTGCAAGATGGGATCCAGTCGTCTGCGGAATCCGAGAGGGAACAAGTGCCGGCAGACACGGCCTGCGCGAGCGGTGGCAGAAACAACAGATGATCGGGTCATTAATAATATGCGCGCGACAAATGAAATTAATAGTTGGCGCTGCGATGTGCAGCGGTCGGTTGTGTCGACGTAATGATTTTTTTTTTTTTTTGAAGAAGAAGAAGAGGTTGGATCAGGAAGTATACGATTAAACTTATGACGTCTAAAAACGAAAGGAGTAGACGACAAAGGGGGGAGAAATTTAGAAGTAATTCTTGTTTTTTTTTTAGGGTTTTTGAAATTATGGATATATAATGTTCTTTTTTTGTAGCACAAGTAATTACTTTTCGTCTTCACTGTATTAACTTGAATCAACACGCACACTTTTTGAACTAGGTTTTGAGTAGGTTTTACATTCTTTTTCTTTATAATCAATGACGGTCACTTTCTTAATGTCCTGTTAACTGTGGAAGAAGATCCTCACGTATCTTTCACGTAATTTTTTTAATAATTTTTTTTATTAATAATAATTAATATTTCTATAAATTTATATTTTTTCAGATAAAATTATGTTCTAAAAGCAAAAATATCTTATAAACCAGCATAATATGCATTATTGTCCTATATTAAATGCCTGACATAGATAACCAAAATTCGTTGTCAGTAAATGTTTAGGCACAATTAATTGAGGAATATATCATTAGGCCCGTACTTCTTCAACGGTTATATTACCGGCGAAAATTCTTTAAACTTCCTCACAACCTGTGCTCGACAATGTAGATATCCACAATGAATTCGTACGTGTTTGCGTCTGCTTTTGATTGCCAAAATGCTGGCTTATCTTAACGACGCTTTTCATAATATGTGAAGATACACGCTAGATCTTGTCATGGATTTCTGTTTTTGAAGCTATATGAGAGATAAGGTTTATACGACACAATCATCCACTGAGAAAAACATCAATTTAAGGATAACACAGTGTCTCCATCAATATGTTAAGAAATACGAAGAGCTTCTACATCTGTTGCAGAAATGCATCCAAGTAGCAGGAAGGAATTGTAAGCATTTAAATCACGTCACGCATTGTTATTTTAAACATTGGATCTTCTAAACTTACGTTATGTTTTGTTCTTTCATTTAATTTATTTATTGTTAGGCTGTATAGTCTTTATTAAAATATCGTTTTGTTAAAATGTAATTTCTGATCCTTTCCTTCGCTAAAATTATGTTTTTTTTTTTTCTATATAGTAGGCGCTTCCAGTAGTAGAATTTCAGGCAATAACAGACACCGCATATGTATGCATGTCCATAACAAAAATAAAGAAACTCAGTTGAGAAAGAGGCTTTATTAAATATTCGAAAGATTTACAAAATAATCTCAAAAAACATAAGTAAATTATTTCAATTTTTGTAATACAGAAAAAAAATTACATACCTTCGCTTATACGATCATTGATCAAAACTCCAAATCAATTTATCACCGACATAATTAGAGCCTGCGCTCATAAAAATCACCCATCTCCAGCCAAAACAAAGGACAAAAGCTAGACAAAAAAAAATACATAAAAAAAGAGAAAGTTCAGTAGACGCCTACTGCCTACACGGATACTCCGAGAATTTCGCGACGTGCCGTTTCGGTACCGCGACAAATAATTTACAGAGGTCCTGCATTAGCCATCGAGCGCGGCAATAAAGCGGTTTACGTCGAACAACATCCGTTGAACGCCGTTCAACCGACGATACTTGTTAAAGAACGCGTTTTTACCGGCGGAATTCTTCGGAAAACAGCGCTAAGGAGCGATTAAGAGTCGCGTACGATGTGATTATGCCTCCGTTTTGATGCATCTTTAGCTGGTGCTCGTGCTTTACGATTCGCAAAGGCGTTTTATGATTTACGAGCTTCTAGGAAAGTTTGGTAAAGTATATATTTCAACAGGTATTCTGTTTTCTAGTTAGTCTAAATGATACAACTGTTAAACGTGATTTAGGCATTTTTCCTATAGCGGTATGGCGGTCGTTCAAGAGATCCTTAGAAACAGAGCTTTTTCTTTATTTTTCAACATAATCTTCATCTAACTTTATACATTTCTCCAAGCGTTCCTCCAGTTCCTTTGAGCCCTTCAAGAAGTTGGATTTCGGTAGGTCCTTGACAAGCTGTTTGGGCGATGACTTCCTCGTTCGCCGTAATTTTGACCATGGAGACTGCGCAGGTGCGCACCCGTGCATTGTCTTGATGGAAGAGGATCTTTTCTTTTTCAAATGATAACGTTTTTTCTCGGTTTCTTCGCTGCATAGTACTTCTCATTTATTGTTTGTCCTTTTTCCAAGAAATCGGTGTAGATGATTCTACTTGCCTCACAAAAAAACCGAGGCCATCGCGTTACCGACAGATTTCACCATTTCCGCCTTTTTCGGAGCCCGTTCGCTTTCGAAAAGCCACCGTTTTGACTGTTCCCTCGGACTGAGAAACTCAAGATTACAATGGAAGATCGTCAAAACAGTTTCAGAGTGGACTACTCGAATGCGTTTATTGTCCACTGACGGCGAACTGGGCTCTTGCCGAGATTTTTCTTCGCGCAAAATTTGAAAACACTGTAACTTACGATATGCCAGTGAGCTCAACTATTTCGCGCACTTGATTCGTCGATTCTTCGAGACCACGTAATGGACCACGTTTTGTCAATCATTTCGTGGGTGGCTATTTCCATAGACATCCAGAACGATGTTCACCTTTTGTGAATGTACGGCCACGTATAAACTCATTTATCCAATTGTAAACTGTTGCTAACATACGAGCAAATATGCCGTGAACATCATCCATCAGATTTGATCTTTTTCGGTTTTTAGTCCACCAATAATCCTTATTAAACACAAACCATTTTCGATGCTACGAGCGCCACATCTACACCAAACCCTGAACAAAATCCAGTAATTTAGAAACACCATCAATTGTATTCAAAATTATACGGCTTAATAACTCAAATCGTTCTTTTACTTGTCTCATTTCTCCTTCCTTTGCAGGGAGGGCTGTGTTTAATAATTCCGTAACGAGACACCTGACAAATTAGGAAATTATGTGCGTGAAAGATTCCTTAAAATATACGCGGTCAGGACGTTTTCCTTTATAGACGTTGTCGCTCCGTTTAGAATTGAATTTACATCGAAACGACATTATTTAAAAGCTCCACTTCTTTCTTAGTTTCGTCGAAATACGGCGTTCGAGGAGAATGCCACACGAGACATTAAAAAATTAAATGTTAAACGCAATTAGTTACGTATTAATCAAAAGATACGATTTCAATAATTTTCTGTTTGAGTCTGGAGTTGTTGTACGACGTGAAATATATTTGTTAATTTGGAATTTTAATTCGAGACGATATTGTACTTCAGAGTTATATTTTCTCCAACATACAAAGAGGTACGTAAGATTTCAAGACTTTGTAATGGTTTCGTCTGACGCTGATTGATTTTTTTTAATGTAATCGTCTGTGAGCATGTCTGATGTGAAGGCTTCAGCCGAGACGTATTCATGAGACGTATCCATGCTTCATGTTGCTACTTAGGACTCTATCGTCAGCATTAACAATATTGTCATGTTCTCTACTACGAACGCAAAGGTAAGATCATCTTCATTTTTTTCACATTAAATGCTTTCCGAAACCAAATTGTTTAAAATTATTAGCAAATGTTGTAGGCATCGCATCTTATCTCTATACTTTCGAGATTTCCCAAATGGCATCGATCAAAGACAATTTGGAAACGCTTTCATTTTCTTCTAGTTCCTTGATAGCTTTTAATAAAATTGACGTTTAAAGTTAAATCTTTTTCTTTCGATAACTTTCGATACGATTTGATCATCCACATTTAGAAAATTTCAACCGTCATCCTGGCTTATAATTTTTCAGTTATCCCGGTAAACTATTACGCTTCCAGTTATCGCAATCACGTCGGTGCTTTTCTCATGTGCTTTCTTTGCCAATATTGTATTTGCAATTTTAAGAACTTCGTTGTTGAGGTAAACATCGCACAAAGCGAAGACGTGTCACCGAAGCGAGAGCTTCTTCGAAACCTTTTTGTTTAATTATACCCGATACCGATAGACCTTTAACTCTCGCTCTTTTGAACCGTTCCAAAACGGCAGCATCCGCTTTTCTGTATTTTTACTCTCAATTCGTTTGCTTCTATCGCACTTGCCACCATCAATATTCTCCATAACATTACGTATGAACGATTTATGTTTTAAAATTGCCGATAAAGTTGATGCAGTGATCTTATACATTGCCACAAAAGCTTCTTTGACTTGGACTTCGTTCAGTCTGTGTGTATTTAGCGAACATTAATTTGTTAAATTTTTTATGTTCCCAACGGTAACATAGACTCCAAAGGTTTTGTGTAATTTTCGTAAATTAAATAAGAGATGATATTCGTATAAAAGGAAACATGAAACAAAAATTTTCACGAAGCTTTCTATCCGTTATACTTATTCTTGCCTGAGGATGTTCTTCTAAGCACGAAATCGGTATTTAATATATATGAATTTTAGTTTGTTTTTGAGCTGCTGAGCCTGAAAACGAATAACATTGTTTTTGAAGAGAATTTTGTGAGAAAAATTGGATCTTTCTCTCTTGCCTCTTTATCACCAGTATAAAAAATGTTGAAGAAAGTTAACAAGCATTTTAAATCAAAGAAAATTAATTTTTATAAACAATATATGTATTAACAAAATAATTTTTCTTTTTTCTATTTTTGCCCATTACTAGTTTACCGCGCCAACCACACGGCTTCGAACTGGACCTTCACTGTATGCCTGCAAGCCTGTTTCTCTTGAGACCGCTCCGAAAACATCGGATTCTCGAGCGTATATCATCTATCATAATTAATTGACGTTTTAGAAAAGTGTTTTGCGGCTACTTCTCGGGAGAAAGAATGGATATAAGTCGTGGATATAATCACGCTCCGTATATACGTACGTTATGAAATGGTGAAGAGATAATTTAATAGTATATATATTGAATATAATATTTGTTCTTTAGGTTTAAAGATTAGTCCTTACACATATACGATCAGTACAAATTTTTCAAATTCATTAACGGCAATGAAATCGATCATTCCAATTCGTTTAACACTCGCAGCCCCACAGGCTACAACGTACTCTACGATATATCCGGTGTCCGGCCTAGTCCGGCAATGCACTGTACACGAACCGGTGCATACCTGGCCAAGTCGGGCAGTCAATATCTCACCTATACGCGCATATTTCCATGTCTATCTACGGCGATTGCTGTTTTTGATCGATAGCGCGTGCAACAGCTTCAATCGGGAACCTAATAGGAATTTTTGAAACTATACGAGGGAATTGGTGGCACGTTCGAATTGACCCAAATACCGCGCATTCCTGAATAGCAACAATACGCTGTTGTTGTGTTATTTGTCGTCGGTAATACTTGCGTTTTATACGTACGCGACAATGGCAGGTTAAAAGACGTCACGTTACTTTGCCAAAAATGTATGCGTTTCCACTGCTGATGGACGGCTCGAGTTCAACAGGATGTTCCTTTTTCGATAACTCAATAGCTGCGACACGCATAAATTTTTATGTTCGTTTCCGTTTGAATTTTCTTTCTTTCCGCGGTAAAAATGCGCATATAAAAAAGGAAAAGGTTTGGACATGTACATTCAGGTGTAAGAATTTCGTCCCGTTACTCGTTGTTTGCGCTCCTAAGACTCCGGACGTACGACATGATCTATGTAAATGTAGATTGACACCGGTATTATTATTCATTATCATCATTTGTATTTTACCAGCAAACGAGGAACGATGGTTTTCTTAATAAATAAGTGCTCGATAATCGTGCCTTTATTTCTGAAGCTACATATTTTAACATTTAAAAAGAGCTTGATGTGGGAAACTTCAAATTTCTTCTTTAAAATGTTTTTAACAAGCTAGGAAAGTAGATTTAATTCAAGATAGCCATTGTCAATATTACGAGCCATTCAGGAACTAGGCATTACTCGCCCAGCATTCCAAAAAGGATCAGGTCCTAGAAGAGCGGCATCCGAACGAGGCAATCGATTTGTGTTTTTAAAAGAGAGGCCTCTAATGTCGCTTAAGGTGACAAATCGACTAAGTGAAATAAATAATGCGCACGTAAAGTTCGTCGACCACTACCCGAAGCAAATTTTATGTCTAGAAGATCATCGCAGAACTCTACAAGCTTTCCCACAAGACCACGAAAACTGGAATCACGCCGATTGGAGCAACGTATTATTCTCGCGACTCGTCATATATAGCCAGGGAAGAATTTCGAGATTTGCTTAATGCAACATTGTGGATGTAATCGCCTTGGGTTTTGGCGCACGTCCACCGCAAAAAAAAATTTTACCGACAATCCTTTGTTCTCCGACGAGTAGTATAGCTACATAACGCCATTGCGCTTAAACGTGGCCCGGGTATTGCTTTGAAGCTATCACGAAGTTAGGTTTCCACCATCTCGCCTAGCTTCGTCATATTCAATTTTTCATAAGAGGATGTTTTGGATGCCTAATCTTTAACCGCCGGTATAACATGATATCATGAACTTCATGATCATGAACCTCATCAAAGACCGGCCACGTTTACATTTATTAAACCAATATTTTAATATAACCGCAAAAAAGGTAAGCGAGATCTTTTTCATGAATGATGATTCCACAAATACAAAAACTTGCTCACATAAAACACCTCTCAAACCAACGCTACACGACGAATCTCTACGAAATTTTAACAGACATCGACAGAATACTACTCATAGTGGAGAATACGGATTTTTACAAAAGCGCCATCTATCCCCAAACGCGGGTACTTTCCGTACCATCCCTATACTTTCCGGGCGAAGAATATCCTTTCTCTGAGTAAGTCTATGAAAAGGTAATGTTATAAACTGTTCTGTCTCCTGCTATTATCGTCATTATTGTTACTGTTGTTGTATAATATCTGCAACAATCGTCTCAATTAATTTCAGCCTTAATATCCGTGTATGCTCGTATATACCTACATAATATATGTATTGCGGCATGCTATTGCCTAGATTACGTCCAATATAACTTGGGTATACATACATACGTACGCGGAGCATATATACGTGTTACCATTCGTTCGTTAACTGCTTGTATGTACATCTGAAAAAGGAAATATTAAATAAAGACAAACTCTCCAGTAACAACCGAACGAGAACCGTCCATCCAGCCACAGCCAGCCAGCATGAACATCTCTCGGGTACGCCGGTCCCATTCTATTCCTAAATTACCATAATCACGCCAATTGAAGCAAATGAAAATCTCCACACATATTGTCCCACGGCAATTGCCCCCCAATTTATCCAATTTAAATCTTTTTATTATTCATAAAATTTTATTTCTTCACTCGTGACGGGGGCCTATGCGTTCGGCGTTGAGAGAGAAGTGACTCCCTCTGATTCCCCGATGACCCCTCGTCGCGGGATGCTCTCTTCTCTTCCACCACAAACGCTGCATTATACGTATACATACATATGTACATACGTACATACATGTAATGTAGCTTATGTGCGATGGATTCCTTCATTTATTGCTGCAACTCTTTCGCTGGTCCGTGTATATAGTGGTAATAGTAGATGTACGCATATTACGTACAATTAGGATGGTGTTACGGTATATACTGACGTTCGAAAGTTATGAAACTACTTTGTATTGCAGCTGTTAGAATAATTCATTTTCTTTTAATGGTTTCGGCATTCTTGCAGTTCTTGCCATCTTTTCTTGGGCAATAATTGCAGCGTCCGAATGGCTTTTCTAAATCTGGCAGGATGGCTTCGTCCTCTTGAGATAATACTTGCCTCATAGCATTCATTGTTTTTTTTTAAGATAGTTTATATTCTTAATTCTTCTGGCCACATGTGGTTTTACTAACTCAAGCCATGAATCAAGAAGAAGCAGCCATCTACGATCCGTGTGATTTTTCTTCCCGTCCGAAAACTTATTTCGCCATTAATTTATTAAGTTATACGAGTTTTGAGTTCATCTTTATCCAATTTCCCAATTCGGAGTGATTATTGCCAAAAGGATGGAATCCAGCTCCATTGAAGGAATCGTTAACCGTTCTATTCCATCTTGTAACCTTGTTTACTTTCAATTCTGCTAGAGGTTTTGTTAAAATTTCATGGCGATACTGCCATTTTAGGTTACTTGTAACATTTCTAGTCCAAAGCATGCGATTGAGACGTCATGCCTGAATGCTCAGATAAATACTGAAATATTTTGAGACCCTTTCAATATTCAGTAATAAAGCTCCCCAGCTAGAGTATTCTCATCGTAAGAAAATGTAACAGCTAATAAGCAGAAACAACATTGTATTCTTAGAATGAGAACAACTTACGTTAAAAACGAAAGTTATAATACGCAAGCGTATTGTATAAATTGTCCTTATTTTAGAAAACACAATAGTTGCCATGCCAAAACTTTTATCTGTGACATATCGGCACATTTATTCTCAAATGTACTGCGTAATCAAGATAGAACGTTTCTCCAGGTTTTCATTGCCTTTTTTTATGAACATTTTCGATATGCTTACCATAGGTAAAAAGGATAAATTCAATTTAAGGTCATATTTAAAACCTTTATATTTTAAAAGCTTTGGGATTCGCCAAAAAAGGAGAAGATCGGAAAATTTAACTAAACAAAAGATAACTGAATTCTACGTTCTACAAATTTGGGAACGGGGAACGAATCAGCAGCTTGACATTATCTGATGTATTCTCGCCCGAATGATGTAATAACATAAATTTTTATTACCTGGAAATGTATTTCTTCATATTTGCCAACGTTATATAAGTAAAATGATAAAAAACTAGATTAAACTAAAGTACTTCCTGAATACACGGAAAATTTGATAAAAATTGGAGAATTAATATAGAGCATTACGGCACGTTTCCTAACATTCTAAATGATTAATTCAGCGTTTCTCAGAAACAACACATTTGATTTAATTAAAGTATGTACGTCTACATTAAAGTATCACGTAAAATCAAGTAAATTTGTAATATTTAATGCATTAATCGTAGTACTTGGCGTGAAACTAATAAACAATAGTGTATACGAAAGAATAGTGTATAACGTAGAAATTTATATCATTACTTGCTTATTCACTCCTCTCGCATTGCGTTCTTGTCTTAAACTACTATTTCCTATTAAGAGCTCTTTCTATGAAACTGTGACGCACGTTGGGTCCCTCTTTTCCTCCCCAGTACCCTGATTTCAGTGGATGGGTCGTCTAATTTAAGCGACTATCTTGATTCGTAAACGTGATTAAGTGATGTGCTTATTAGAGTAATACATGCATAGAACGGTTATTTATAAATAATAGAGGATCAAATCGTAATAGTGCTGTGGTACAGTAGATGGCATAAGTATCTATTCAGAAAAATTAAAGAACTTCCGAGGCGATTTATAGCTCGTACATTTGGAACGGGGAAAGGAGCTCCTCGAGCACTTGTGCTAAAAGAAACAACTCCAGTGTTTTGCGTTCAGCAAATTTATTCTTCGGCAGTTCTTGCTCCAGCGTTGACCTAACTGTTTTAAGTCGTCCTAATGATTTGTTGGAAGTCTGCAGCATAGGTTTTTGTTTCGACCTCCTCGTTTAGCGTGAACTGTTTTCCACCAATAGATTCAATAAGTAAGTATCCTTTCCTCTCCTCTCTTTCGTATACGCTTAAGCATATCCGAAATCATTTAAAGTTATCACGAGAGTCAGCAGACGCAGCATTCAGCTAGCCGATACTCAATTCTTCGTGAAGGACGTCCTTAGTATACTGGCTATCTTGAAGATTATTGATTATATCATCTATGGTCACCTCGATGAAACGATCTAACCGTTCCTCATCAAACACGGACTTTCGGCCACATGTGATTTTATTAAACCAATATCTAGTGATAAGCATCGACCTTATAAACTGCATTCAACTTCTCTTCGAATTCTACGCTCGTTTTTCCACGAATCACTAACTAGTATTATTCTTTTTCCGTTGCTCCACAAACAAATATACAGACTCACTTTCAACAGCTCTCAAAACAACATTACTCAACGAATCTTTCCGAAGTTGGTACTAATAATCGACAATGTAAATTTCGATGCAAAACGCGTAAATATTTCGGCTAAGCTCTTTAAAGGCAGCTGACACAGATCTATAGATAAACGGACAAAATTGAATTGAATAGATACACAGCGATTATCATTTCCGTCAAGTTCCCCGACGTCCACTAGAAGCCCCAAAAATAGTTTTTCCGATGTCACCATACTAAACCTTAATACAATTTCCTGTGTTCTATATTCGTGCCCAACTTAACATTGGCCAAGATTTCGATCGGAAATGTGTCAATATGTCATAAAATCCATCATAATTTTGAAATTACATATTTCGTCTCACTGTAATCCTTCCATCCTAAAAATATCATCGACATAAACTGAAACCTCGAAAAAATATTGTTCTTTCTGAAACTTGGCGTAAAAGTTAATCAATTCAACGGCAACGCCCCCTGTTGCCAGATCCCGCCGTCCTTTCGACAGGGTACCAGTCTGGACCCGCCACAGGCGAGAGTCCGCTGATGTTTACCGGCGGCAAATATTTGAGGTTCTCGGATATTTTGGTGGACATAAAGGAACAGGTGTCTAAACAACAATTATCCGGCTTTTATTAGGTTCACACAAAAAAGCGATTTGGAGTCTCTTGGACGCGTGTGCTTCGAAAATAATGCGTCTTCGCGTTTTGTTCGTGTATACGTAAAGTGTATGGGATGATAAATTATGATGAAGATCGAAATTCAAGCGAAGTTCATCTTTTTTTTAGGGTATGGTCCATAAATCAGAGACATAACGTTTTTTTTTTTTTCAGTGTCGTATCGTATGGGGAAATTTGCTAATTAATTCATAAAGCAATGGCTATTATAACGCTTTTAATAATTATTATTAGAAATGTTATAACAGCATTGCTCAAATAGAAAATTCTTCAGTTCTATTTGCAATGATAAGCCAAATTGTATTTCTTTCGTATACAGTGCGTCTCGCCGGGAATTGCATCTATCGAATTCAAAAATGGAATAATATGTAAGTTATTCCATTTAAAATAACAAAATTAACAACCAATTCCGGTATAACCGGAAATCTCAGATTATTAACAATATTTTAGTTCGATAATATATGTCGATTTTAATCTTCCAATTTCAATCGATGCAGTTCCCGGTGAGACACCTTGTATGAAACCACACCAAAGAGCTCTTCCATTTAACAACAAAAGAACCATAAATCGTAACGTTTCGGCATAATTTTTCCACAACCGCGTCTAAAATGCCTCTCACTTCTTCTTAAAAAAAATTAAAAAGGGACCATCAAAGGAACAAAACACCACATTCCCAGAAGAAACGACGGTTAAAACTCAAAACGTAAAATGGCGATTTTCTGCATTGATTGTTATTTATGCCCGTACAGGTGTCGTTGGACTCGTGCAGACCTCTTGCAGAAGTACCTATTGCGTGTCTTTAATAATAATAAAGACCAGACCCAGTCACCTCTTCTATGCTCACGGAATTAAAAGCTAACGCACACGGTTACAATGGCTTAACAATGCGGCGGCATTGTACCGGATCATTTGGGAAGGATTTTTCTCCGACTTGAAACGATTGAACAGGTTATAATTTTATTGGCCGTGACGTCGTTGACAGTGTCGCCAACGTAAGCAAACGGATATTTTGCGCGATGGTTGTTCGAAAGGAGAAAGCCAAGACGCTGATTGTGGCTTTTGTATTTGCACAATGAGGAGTTGTAGAATCGATTATGACTTTTGTTTTGTTCGCTTGAAACGATTGGATATGCCTAGATACGATTGGCTTTTAGGTGAACCTTTGTACATTTCCTAGATTTCAAGTATCTTATAAGATATGATATTGAAGGAAATTATTCCGACATACAGGATGTTAAGAAGTTCTAGAACTACAATACCTGTATAAAAATATTCTCCTTTAGAAAAAGAGTAGAATTTAAAAAGGAATCAAAACTCTTCGAAACGTCATATATATATAATCTCCGTTAAAAATTGCATTTTATTAACTTCTAAAATTTATATCATACTCATATTTATTCAAATTTTCTGGCATATATCGAACTGACTAAATCAGTTTAACAAAAAAATATATATTTAGATAAAACCTGAGTAGAGCGCCCAGTAAACGTGACTTGATCCGCATTATCTATTCCACACGTCGATAGATGAAAGCTACCAATCATCTGTAATTAAGCTTCGAAAAATACCTTTTTTCAACGGTCAGACTAATAACGGTAAATTTTAGTTCTACATACTTAAATTCGGACGTATTTTAACGCTAATTTCCTTAATATTAGACACGTCCATCTAGCTTCGCGATCTCTAAATACAGTGAAAACTTTCACTTCTTCCAATTGATTGTCCTACCCAACTCTACATACATCATCTAGAAGCCATGTTCTTTTAACACATATTACGGAGTATGTTTTGCTCAACTATCAACCTTCATATCTGGGAGAAATTGCCTTTTTCGTCGTGAGTTTGATTTTTTCTTTAATTCTTTAATTGAAGCGAAAACTATTAAATAAAATTGAGCCAAGTTAGAAGAAAATCCACAAATCAAATTTCACAGGTGACGTGTCAAATAAAACAAAAGATGCGTCCGGACGACGTGAAGGTAGTAGATTTACTGTTCTCACACTATCTTTCAGTAAATTAACCTTAAACGCAAAACAAACACGTTCACAATTTACGCGAAAACAGACTCCTCTACTTATAGAATAACTTCCTTATTAGTCCCATTTAATCACCAAAAGCGTTCTTTTTTTTTTTTCTTGAAGGATTATTATCATTATCATTAACGTTGTCTATACGACTACGCATAACCAAAATTTCTCAATACCAAATTACTCCTATCTCTTTCTCTCCGTATGTTTGTATATATAAGGATATCTTTTTTTGTGATTGGACAGTCTTTCAACACTCGTTAGTTTTCCATCTATAGCATAAGTACTAATAACTTAATTCAATCTGTTGGCCAATCCATGGAAGAATATAACTGCAGGCAAATTTTTTCACTAGCAATACGATCGGCTGACTATTTTCGATCGTTATTATTATCTACGTATCTCGTACGGCCTAAATTATATTTCCTAGAGTGAGTTTGATCGCTTCTGCGTTTCGCTTATAATCAACGGGCTTCGTTGCGCCCACGCTTTCGAAAAGGCGCTTGCTGGCGGGTGAGATACAATTGGACAGGAATTTAGTCGCAACTCAAGAATTGATTAGGTGATTTCGATTCTTTTCTTGCTTTTTTCGAATTGAAAACCCTAAAATTTTTAATTCTTAATTTAAATCGAAGATTACTGAATGATGGCCGGCCTGCTGACGTGTTTAAAACCAAGTATTTGATATGAAAACGACCTTTCGTACTTCTTAAGTAACAAAGGAAGGATGCATTGTTTATCTTTGCAACTTGGTCTAGCGGCGGAGAACGTTAGTTCTATTACTTTCAAGATTAGCAAAATAACGCACCATCAATATTCCAATATATTATCTTATTAAAAGTAAAGTCCGTTGTTAAAATGAATTGCCGCTTATATCAGAGAAGTTGCAATATCTGGTATTTTAGAAATCTGGACCAAAAATGGAATTTTGTTGGTATGTCTTCAGCGCATGCCTAACTTCTTTTTTCCATTAAGATAATCGCTTGTTAAACGTGTTGCTTGTTAAACTTTAAGAGCTCCTGAAGAATACGCTGTATGAGTACATACATGACCTCTATCGTTTATTAAACATCTTTAAAGTGTCACGGATCAAAGAATCAATAATTTTTACACCTTCTACAGTCATCAGCTGTTTCAGAAATGTTCAGAAATTAGTCAAAAGACCTATTGAAATCTAATCAAGAAATTAAGAATTATTTTAACTTGAAACGCATTCAGCTTTTGTTGCATCATTTCGATTCACTGGATTATAATTATCACAGTGAAGAAGTCTTTATTTGAATAAATGAACAGATTGTAACCACGTAACAATTTACTTTTCGATTTGAACCGTTCAATCATCGAAATTCCAACGTATTCATACGTACAACCAATATATTTCGTCTCTAATTACTAGATTACCAAATTTCTACGGCGTACGGCGTAGGAGTACCGCTCGATTTCTCTTTTTAACGCGATACATGATTTATCCTTGCTCGCCAATCCATCTTCATCGCTATCTCATCGATAATTTTGCCTGTAATTAGGCGCAAATTGGATTCAAACTATTCTCGTATCTTTTTTTACTATTACGTACGTCCTCTTTTGAAAATATCCTTGTGAAATCGCTCGATTACCAAAATCATTAGCGAATATGAGCCGTTGATTTGACTTTTTAATAGTAGCAACCTTGATTGAATAGACCGATTCCAAATAAAGCGTCTTTTATACGGAAATAATCTAAATAGGTACGTAATATGTTATAATTAAAGACTTCTGTTGGTGTAACACGTCAGGTTTTGGAATAGCTTTTGGTTGAATGATTAAAGAGTATATTGTGAATAGGCCTTTTTTCTTATATTTCCGATACGTCATCAAATGGTACCAGGCTTCAGCTTTAAAATCTATCTTCGGTTGGGGATATGCAAGTTTAAATTTATAATACTGATAAAGATATCGTACCAAAAATGTTGTTAAATAATTGCAAAAAAATTAGAATGCAACATGAATATAAATGTGCGTCTTCTGGATTACTATTAATGATGAACAAAGCGAGAGGTTTCGCCAGGACCTCAGGGAAATGGAGAAGATGCTCCAAGGAAGATGGAATGTCAATTTGCCGACAGATTACTGCTCATGACTTACGCGATTTCACGAATGAAGAAGTCCGAGGCGTCGCTCATGACGCACCTCGAACACAATTTATAGGTGCTACGAGATTGTGAGCGACGCTGTCGCCATACTGGATCCGCTATCTTGAATTTAGAAATTTTCTCTGTGACGAAGTATTCTGACCAATCTTTCTTACCCGATTTACCCCGATCTTGAGTTACTCAGCTACGAACGGGGATAGCTGCGACCGCCACATTGAATCCGCTATCTTTATGTTGGCAATTCTGATCGCAGGTTTGTGATTAGCGGGCCAAGTCGTTCTACAAGATTAGCGAAAAATTTGCCTAAACATATTTAAAGAAAACGATATTAAGCTATGATGGTTAAAAACTGTTGCTTCGGGATAGCCGACTTGATCAATTGTTCTTATGACATTTTATTTGGGCAGGGCTAAGTTAAAAATACAAGTTGTAACATGTAAAATGAATTAATTAAAAATAATTCGAAGACGGATGCACATAATTCTTCCTAAAACCGCTAAATCCAATCGTTGCCAACAATTAAAGGAATTAAGCTTATAAAGATAACCATAAGAAACGACAAACAAAAGAAATGAAGGTAAAGAAGAACGTGAAGAAAAATGAAAGAATAAAACAAAAAACATATCTCTTCTTCGACTGTTATATATTTCAAGAAAAAAGGGAACAACCCAAAAACCTGCACACCATACATCCTACCCTGTCCGTGTAGCATTTCGAAAAAAAACGCGCATAATTTATATTTTTCTGTAGAAAGAAACAATAGCAATAAATATGAGTGATTCCTTAGATAAAATTAAAACGAGGAAAAGAAAAAAAAACAAAGAAACGAGAGCCGAGAGACCGAGAGAACGCAGCACGCACAAAACCGACCTGTACTCGCTCCTTTTCCAATGAGAAGAGGTATTAGAAAGAGATGAAAACACACCGCCCGTTTAAAGAAATCGACCAGACCAATTTTTAATATAACAACACAATAACTTCAATATAAACCTATAAAAATAAATACGTAGTATGTACGAAAACCGAAATGCCATCTCGTGAGCAATTCTCGAACTAACCGCCGCTACACAAACGGTCGAGACTCGCGATCCTCGAGTATCGTCTTAAAAATTCAATCGAAAATGAATAACAAAAAAATTATATGAATTATGGGCTCACATATTTCGTAGTAGGCTGCGCCGTCTGTAGTGAGCGGCGTTTGTTTTCGTCCTTATTGAAAATACGGGAGGGACAAAGAGGGAGATACGGCGCGGAAAGTGCGGTGTAGAAAGAGATGGTTGGAACGGCGCGGAGAGATGAACGCTTTAGTTTTAAATTGGGGGGCTTTTTTCGGCGCGGTAATGATTGTTATTAAAATTTATTGCGCAAAGAAATGATTTGTCCGACAAATGTTGGAATTCGGACGATTGCCGTATTGTGTAGAATGGATCGGGTCGAGTTTTTTTTTTTTGTTAGATCTGATTCTCAGTAGAACAGCCTAGAATGACTGGTTCTCTGAGGTCATAACTTTACGAATCCGAATGATTGTTTTTGTCCTTTTTGTTTGAGTAAAATACGTAATTGTTGATCATCTTTTATTTTTCTGGAAAAATTTGAATAACACTCTTAAATTACGTGTAAGAGTCGGAAATTTTTTTAATTTCTATTGAATTTTCAACAACAAAAAATTTCCATTTTTGTTAATAGACTTGTCTTTATTGTATCTATTTGCAAGTAGAAGTTATCTAAAAGCTTAGGAACCCCTTTCTATCCTTCAAAATATTCAAAAACAATTGAAGAATACGTTTCCTTTTTTGCTTTGAAATTTCGAACAACAACGAATAACATGGATAACCACCGAAAAGTATTTTTATAAACTCGTAAGTTATTCTTTGAAGAAGAAAATAATTACATGTTCGTCTATTACACGCTTGATGGATTCCTCCTTCTAGTGCTGGTCCAAGACCCTTGAGCTCTCTTACTCTCACTGTCCGAATTTCTAGATATCATCTTCCCAGTAATATGAAGATGATGTCCTGAGTCCTGACAACTCCACATTTAGGTTAGGTACTGTCCTGTGGTTCTTCCACAATACGATCCAGATGAATTTCCCGCTCTCTCCAACATGTTCCATGACAGCTCACGACACATTCTGAAAATCCTTATGTAGTTGTATGTATCTAGCGGACCAACGTTAGCATTCCGAAATTTGTTTTCCTCATTACTTGCCCACCATAATGACAGTGAGCTAATATCGAACTCTTCGTTTATAGATCGAACGAAATAAGTTAATTTCTGACACAATCTACACGCTATTTCCACGTCAATAACGGATCAAAGAACTCCAAATAATTTCCGTTCTATCTAACCACCTCTTTCTTACTGCCATTAGCAACGAGTCTCCAATTTTCGTTTATAGCGAAGCTGAACAAAGCACACTTAAAGTTGATTTCACCAACCAATTGACTCCATTAATGCGACGTAATGAAACCAAGTAGACTTAGCAACACCGTTACTTATTTCCAAACAAAGACAAAGATTTAACATTTGACAATGAAGTAGTTAAATTGGAGATTATTATGGAAAATTTTACAACAGAAGGTTTAATATGTTTGCCAATAATACTTACATTAAACTTTTCCGTATAGTACGAAGTATATAGATGAATTGAAATTGGATAGACTAAAACGTAATTTCAACTTTATAGTTAAAATTAAACAAATGGGAAAAGATGATATTTGTTTTTCGTTTTATTCTAAAACAGTAATTAGGTAATTAGTAATAAAGTTAAGGATAAAGTTCTTGTTCAGAAAGATGTTATCTTCGAGATATTTAACTTAAAAGAAGCAACTAACATATACTCCAATCAACTTGAAGAAATAGTACATCGATAACTTTGCCCTTCTTTTGGAAGCCCAAAAGCTAGGGCAAGATAATGAACGAGGAGATGTTGCCCTACTAGAAAGTGCTAACACGAAAATCTAACGATCGATACAGGTAGTCCGATTGGGAGAAGCACAATTGTCTCCTTTGATTCCAATCGAGATAGATCGATAAAAATAAAAAATTGACAAACAAATTAATATCCTTCGGAGAAAACATTGAACTTATCTGGTGTCCTGATAGAATTGTTGTGCCAAACAAATGATGAAAGAATCTAATTGTTATCGGTATTCAAGACAAAAATAATATTTCTAAAGATTTCCGGTTGATCCAATATCAACCACGTCTTCTGGAACTATTGAGTATCAAAAGAATATGAATTGATCCCTAGTAAAAGCTATGTTAATTGTAATGGTCTGGTATAATGTGCCCTTTCCTTTGAAAGGGTCGAATAATGAAAGCGAATTATTCTTACGAATCCATGAAATGGCCAAAAACAAACGTTCAGCCGATAGAAGCGTGGAGGAAGTAGTCGAAGCAAACGCACCGCTGTTCTAGCCTGATGATGTGATTTATCACTAGAGATGACGAAAGTAGATGGAATTATTCCTTTTCTGCGGCGACTAAAGACTATTCTCCTCATAAGAATGGATTCGTGTAGCCTACTTACCAAGAGTCGACAAAACACGAGTATGTCTAGTCTCTGCAAAAAAGGAATAATTTCATGCGCCTTTGTCATCCCTATTTATCACAAAACCGATCGTAATGTTATTGTTTAGTAAAGAATTTGTGAGAAAAAGTGCCCGCTCTCTTTCACTTCTTCGTTAAGATGACCCCACACAAAGTTAACCCCGATATTTAATGAAGATATTCACAAATGAAGCCAGCGTAAAAAAAAAGCGAAACGAACAAAGAGTAGATACAAACGTGACCTCTGATCGCTTGCAAAATCCCTCTTTGATAGCACTTTCTGGAAAAGAAACCCTTTCCTCCTATTTTTAATCAGAAATCCCCGCGAAAGATCTCAAATGATATCGATGAGCGTCTCGTTGATACTACAGACGAACAGTATACAAAAATTATTAATGTTTTCATTGACATAGCGGCCGCTACCGTGTTTCATCACTAGTACTTCTTAAATCGCCATTATTATTCATTTATTTTACATTACAAAAGTTACGATCGTCCAATAAATTTCGTCCCTCACGGCCGCCTACGATCATCCTATCCGCTAGCCGAAGAGCCCGAACCATCCTGGCCGCCGATCTTCTTCGCCGCTCGCCACGAATGGCGGTACGCGCATTCCATAAATTCGGTAATGTTGTATATACCCCCGTGAACGTATTTTGTTGGATTTTAGCGAATATTTTATGACTATTCGTGTTTCGGCTCATTATTTTTTACGCCGGGCTCGCTCGCTCAAGCCTTCCACGAAACAGGTATGCCGCACGCCCGTATTTATAATTTAGCATTGGAATATTGGGATATGGGTAGACATGTTACGCTTGTGTACAACGTGCGTTGTCCGTTTCGGTGCTGTTTCTGTTTCGTTCTTTGAGGGCCGCGCTGGAAAGAAAAACGACGGCAACGAAGGCAATAATGTAAAAATTGAAAAGAAGCGAACGATCGGAATCGGTACAGTCTCAAAGAAAGTATTGGTTAAGAAATATATACAGTGTGTCCGCGGATATTATACAATCCTTTTATTTTTGCAAAAGAAATCAATAAATTTTGAAAGCTTTCTACGATCAATAATCAAATAAACAGGAAATCGTGTCCAGAGCAAAATACGCTTTACATTTGATTCACATGTTTTCTTTTTTTACTTAAAATGATTGACATATAAGCTCATATTTGTCAAAAAGCAAACAGTTTGGATGCTGAGGACTTGGAAGCTCCAGCTCAAGCTAGTGTCCGTTATGGCAAGTGAGGATGTAAAGTCCCCGTAAGAGGCGTAGAGGTCGACGTCAATCTTAATTTTTTTTCCATTCTTGCAGAAATACTAACATCAACTAATACAAACAGATATGAAACAACAACTGAGCGTCCAATATGAATTTTAAAAAATTATCTTTCAACGCAAGCGCAAATATATTACCAGAATATTTTTGACGAGTCCTGTTGAGGCTTGATCCTTTGAAAGCTACCCTCGTATATGAAAATTGATGACGTGACCGCCATAATCCAACGAATCAACTGTAAATACGTCAGCTCCGTACACATTTCTACAAACAAGACGCGCATTTCTACGTTTGTCGAACAAGACACGGTTCACCAAGATACAGGAATAATTACAAATTGATGGCTTTAGAAACTTTATTGCTGGAGAATGCGAAATTTAGGTTTACAACGGATCTTCAGCAAACGTAAAGGTTAAAAAAGGAGGAGCGCCCGTACATATTTGCACTATCTGTAAAACGTTCATCAAGCGTTTTATAGTGGAAAACATCATAAATGCCTCGCTTTTTCTCATTGTAGACGTCGCGGTAAGAGCGTGAGGATTTTTCTTTCGGTTTACGCGCTTCAAGCAATAAAATCCTATATAATTATAAACCTACTTACCAATCGATACACGCAAAGCCTTTAGTTTTACCTCGTAAATAAACCCGGTAGATTGCAATTAAAGTTGAACGTGGAAGATATTCATAACTAAATGAATTCAACATTGTTTGAAGAGAAGACATCTACGGGGGTAGTTTGAGAAGTTCCCAGGCTAACGTAGAAAGAAGTATTTATTTTATCGAACCTGTAGCGAGTAACCGCTCGACATAGATTAAAAGAACCTTTACTGAAAGAAAGAGAAAATTTGAAAATATTTAGTTGTATTTTTATGTGAACTAACTTTTGGAAAACCTGACTACGCATTTGCTTCATTTATCAGTTCACGTTCTCAACTTTTTTTTTGTACCGTACGTCATTCAAAAAAAGTCCTACGTCATCTTACACAAAGATATATAAACGGCCCAAAAATCTCATCCTGCTCCGGTTAGCGGATTTCTGAGTGAACAAGACGCGTTACAAGTCTATGTACTTTCGCCAGCGATGCTTTAATCCGTCCACATAGCAGTTGGTATTTTGTTCTGCAAAGTAGGGATACACGAATGTGATGATCTCCTCATTCAATGAGGCTGCTTTCTGCAGTAACTAATATCCTTTGAGGCATAGCGTTTACTAATTCCTGATGCTTCTTTGGAATTAAGTCATTCCGAATCTACAGAAGCCGTCACTGCAGAACAGAAACTTATCCATCTGAAATGTGGCCCAAATGTTAGTTTCATAACGTGATGGTTCAACGTGCCACTGGTCCAGGATACTGGAAACTCACTTTAGGAGTAGAATACTGTTATTGGATTAAAGCTTTGGCACGAAAAAAAAATTTTTCCGAATATTTGATCTCATAAGAAGGAAATAGCTGCTTTAAACGATCTCCTTTCACCTAAGCGCAATTTTCCAGGATCCTATGTTCAAGCTTCTAATAACACCAGTTTATAAATATTCTACGGAGCAGCTTGCTTAAGCATGTTTTTTTTTGCATTATTACTTATTCTTCTTTTTATTTCAAATTTTACGAACAGAAAGAAGATTCACTCTTTAATTCCACGTAATATATGAAACGTAAAATCCATCAAAATCCACCCTTCTTTCCTCCGCCAGCAAGTAAATACGTTATTATAACTCGAACCCTCTCGCCCCCTTCCTTTACCCGTTTTTAAAATACGAAACACCTCCTCCCCCTAACAGCCCGTAGTCTAAAATTTGCACGTGCATTTCGATCCGAATCCTTTTTTTCGTTGTCGAGACGACGATCAAAATAAAAGAGTATAGAATTTCGAAAAAATTAACAAAGCGGGCCGGGTTTTCGAAGCTTGAATGAAGCGACGAAGATGACAAAATACGCGAGCAAGATGGAGAAACTAAATACTAGTCCTATTAATATGTTTTAACCCTTTCGAAGCGGGCTGAACTCGCAGCGGACCGCTGCAGTCGCACAAAGGACGCGACCAACTTAATTTCGAATTTAAATAGTGGATCGACGGTATTGAGAGGTTGAAAGTCGTGATTCGTGACGAGGAACATTCGAAATGGTCGATTGTGGAGTTTGAAAAAGCACTTTTTAGTGCTAGGAGGGTTATTTTAAATATACGTAATCTACTCGAATATAGGGGCGCCCTTATATATGCGGAAAATAGGGTGATTTTTTTTTTATGAAAGGGTTACTGTTTTGAGCCTCCTACGGATTTTACAGCATTCATAGTCAAAATAATGCGCCTATATGAAAAGAGGAGAGATGCATTATTGGATTTTACAAGCTTCATTTGGTCCATTTTGTACAACTTCGATAGCATGAATTTGATGTCAAACATATGCCAAACGCATGTTTCCGTTTAATTCAATCTTCATTCCATCTTTTTGTATGGAAGGAGAAATGAAGCTCGTTTGGCTAGAAAATAGACTTATTATACGTAGACCTCCTAAATTATCTCCGTAACATAGAAAATTCATCATCGTTATTCATGATACATAAAATTTTATTGTCTTATCAGATATACTATCGGCGTATAGTTTGCAGGTAAGTAATTTTCGGAGGAAAAGGTCATTCTTTTCTAGTAAATCACAAGCAACATGTCTTAATTTTTAAAACGTGATCGATATTAACTGTTAACGATGTATGTTCCAATTATTACGTTAATGAATACCTCAATTAATTGTTGGTTTTGTATATATATTTTTTTTATTAAACATTATTAATACACAAGCTATCATTAAAAGTCGTAGGTAGATGCAGAGATTAGTTCTAGTACCGAAATAATTTCGGTAAGGTGAAGTAATCTACGTACTAAAAAAAAAACCAAGCGACGTGAACTAGTTTTGGCAAAAGCGGTAGACCTTCGTTTTTCATATAAATAAACTTTAATATTTGCTCTAATATATCCGCAATATTTTGATTAAACTGGTTATACATACATAGTTGGCATATAAAGATCGATTTTTTTGTATAGTAGGCTAATTCTGTTGTTCTTTCTCAGACATTTATTTTAAGACATTATTTAAGACAACCAGAAATAATTATCTTTCTTGTTTTTCCTTTCTCATCTTCCAAAGAAACGAAAAAGCAATATTTTGCTTGTTTTACCGACATGGCAGTATAGTAAATATACATGATGTTATAAAAAAAAGACTAGACCACTTAGAGGTATCAACAACGTTTTTTTTTTCTTGTCAACTTAACGCAGAAAATCGTCAAAATCGTGAAACAAATTCTCAATTTTAAAATAGGTAAATTCATCCAAAGAAAGTGTTGAATTAAATAGAGGGAACATCCCTCAAATTGGAAAATTCTTAGCTACATAGGAAGCACTGTTTTCAACGTTCTAACTCGTGATCCATATTACCGTCTGAGAAGATGTCCTTAAGATGTCTTTAAACACAAAGCATCTGATTTGCAGACGTTCTAGAAAGATAACAGCGCATTATTTCAAAAATAATCCCTACAAGAATCGCTATTTCCTACTTGAACTTGATTCTTAAAGCTCTCTTTTGCGTTATGAAAGCTCTTTTTGTTTGTGAGGAGAGTCCCCAAGCGATAATGCTATAGTGCTTACGGGTTACAAGTTTAAGAAAGGAAACATCTTAGCCAATAAACACGTCCGCTCTGTTATTACAAATTATACCCGAGACAGTAAAAACCCAATACTTGCCAGTAGCAATGCAATCACATACGGAGTGTTCGGAATGTAGGAAAATAAATATTAATTTTAAAAAATCTATAAATCACATTACATGCTCATTAAAACAATTAACGTACACATCTGTTCCTCGTCTAGCACAATATCGTACTTTTCTTCTCCCTTTTTAAAAATGTAATTCTCCAAATCTTTAGAATACAACGTCCTCTTCTATATGCGCGCGGCCTACTATAGCAATAGGCTTTCATAAGATACTACGATGTATACGATGACTGCAACGACAAGAAACAAAGAAAAAAAGACATATAGAAGTAGAACGGAATAATAAAAATCATGAATGTAAATATAATTTCTGGATTTGGATTTGATCTTCAGATGAAAGCAACGACCAAAAAAAAAATGAAGGAAAGAAGAAAGAAAACGCGTACGCACGCACGAAACGCAGAAGACAGACATACATCCATAACACACTCGAATAATCCAGTACGGAACACTTGAACAAACAAAAAAGCTCCGGTTATTCAGTACCGTCCGATTCTAAGCTTAAATGTCGGCTGCGACTAGGGCGAGTGTTCGGACGAATTCACAACGCTCCTTCTCTCAATACGCTTTTGACCCTTTCACGAAAAAAAAAAAAAAAAAAAAAACATCTGGTCTCTCGTCTAACATACACGTTTTTTGTTGTTAATTTAAAAAAGCACTTCTATATTACGTGAAACGATCGGGACCGAATTGCTTGTCGAAATTTGTGTATTGAAGCGAGGAAAACGCATTTTAAGTATGGATATTGCCTTCTAAAACAAATGAATGAATGGATCATACCGTATGCGAAAGGTAGGAATTACAATGCTGCTGCACAACCGCGTATCCCAAGTATTTTTCAATACGGTGGAACCTACTTGAAACGGAAGCGTCCTTGTAGAAGGAGACGTCCCAAAAATATAGTTGCCGTCACCTTGGCCTTCTTAGGTGAGACCTCGCCTTTTCTCTGCCATTCCATTATTGTTGGATTTTTGTTTCATCCTCAGAAAACCTTTGCTATAATTTTTAACATGCCAAAATGCTCGTTCAGAATCTTTGTAAGAAAACGCCATCTTTGTAATGCTTATTATTTCTCGTATTTTCTTAGAGAGGTTTTCCGCCCCAACGAAGCAATATTGACCAACGTTAAATGTGACCTACGATGATGCAGAAAACTTTGTCATTGCACGGACATCTTAAACGCATGCACCGCTCAACTTCTGATTATCTGGCTTAACTGAGTAATTGCTATAAACTATCAAACTCCTATTCGAATGTTAACTGAAAACAGATCAACAGTCAAATATTCTTGATTACCTCCTTACATCTGATTCGCTTAGCTTGATTTTTTTTCCACAAAAAAAAATAGAAATTCAATGAAGACACTGAGAAATTCAACGAAAAATAAATCTAATCATTCCTCACAATTCGAAAAGACTGTATTAATATCGAGATGCAATGCACGATTTATCAACACTTTCGATGTATTAGTAAGACTTATCTTTCGCTCACGGTATGTAAGACTTCACGATTCTTGCTGTAATTATGATTACATCCCATGTAACGCATTTTATTTACACGCGTACTCTCGTTTATTACGAAAAACGATTTAGTTCCGTCCAGTCAAACATCTGTTTTGGCAATTTGGTGGATTCGAACAAAAAAGCCATTTGGGAATTAATAATTTGGAGTATATGTACATATGTAAATTTAGAACATATTAAAAAGAGGACGCAACATTGGCATCTTGAATTATAATTTTGGAGATGTGTATGTGGTCCTATTAAGCGTTTGGTTTTGAAAGATCAAAGGATGAACGCATACCCTCTATATTAAATATTTCCGTGTAATGATGTGGGTAACATGTGGATTATTTGATGTTGTACGTTGTTTTTCAGTTCGTGTTTCGTCGCTGTTTTTTCTGTCGATTTAAAAATTGCTTTACAGTCAACTATGCATTTGAAGCCGAACATTTGTTGCGAATTAGTTTTTTTTTTCGTATTCTTTGAATGCTCCCTTCTTTTCGACATTCTCACCAAAATACTTCTTTAAATACGGCCGCTTTTGCTCAAAATCTGCCTTCAACTTGTCAAGTGATGATGCGCAGCGTGATATCGTTATTGTTCTTGCTTCCTCACGATATCCGATTAACACAAAGAAAAACGCTCGGATGAAACAATTTCCATCGTTTTCAGAAGGAATTTCGACTGCGTCTTGACATCAGGAGTTAATAAACAACAAAACTCCGACTTATTTCGTTTAAGCTGATCGAACTGAACCCTGAAAGCGTTCGTTCGAATCCGTTATTGTTCCTAAGTTGAGCGAGGCATAAATCTGCGATCAATATATGACAAACACGTTCCGTCGAGATGCCCACAGCCTCTACCATCTGTCTAACCTTAATCTGTTGCAATGTTTACAATTTTTAAGCTGCAAATGTTATCCTTACATTTACCTGCCAATATCACCTCTCGCTTCGAGAATATTTCCATTATTGGCGCTTACTAAGCCATGAGCTAAAGCGATCCCTTACATTATTGACACTTTTCCTTTAGTTATTTTGGCTAATAATTTAGTGCCGTATGCAATCCCATATTTTTGCCATCGAAATAATGATACTTCAATACTTCGTTCGTAGGCTCCAGGCTCATGTTTGTGTTAATTAACTTTATTGTGGGTCAACTAACTGTTTCTCTCTTCTGCCATCAAGTGAATCCAACGAATGGCGATCAAACAGACTGCGGTGATCTGTATTTCCTCCCCGGTATGAACCATCAGACTTAAATATCAAATACTTTAAAAAATCGTCTCTGCACACGTTCCACGGAAAATTTATGATGCAGATCACACAACCTAACGTATTCCAATCTACTTCTGATAAAGGCATAATACAGAGCCTTCAAAGCTGTACTACCTACAGGAAACTCAAGGCTTTATTGATTTATGGGCAAATATCACGAATGTGGTAATCGAAACGTAATGAAAAGACCCAAGTCTCTAAATATTTCCACGCGAAATATTAATGGGTGTTGTCGTTCTCGAGAAGCTCACTTCCGCACATGGATTCGCACAAACTCTGTATGTTCTGGAGCTTCTCTGGCAGTACATTCATCTTGAGATCATCTGCATGTGATATAGCGATAAAACTCAACGTTTCAAATAGATCATGCATATTGAATAAGAATTGGCCGAAAGTTGTGTAATGCCTTGAATTAAATCCGTCGTAAGAAACGCAACATGATCTAACACGATTCGAAGATATAACTTGCGATATATGATTTTTTTGAGATTATTTCAGGTAATATTGACAATATTTTACTGTAATATTCAGTAAAAAGCGTAAGAACGAACATAGTTGCGCAGGCGCCAGTTTTTTATTTATTTGCAATATCAATTCTTTCAGGTTTCATAATCGATAGAAGTTCTACTTCTAATTCATTATTGTGTGTTTGATAATAAATAATATTCACTGTGTTTAATAATGATAATTTGACCATCTTAGATAATCGTTGAGTCTTCGATAAACGTTTTCTTATATTATTACATCCCATTAGCATGTGTTCCTTTTTAAGTTTACCTAAACCTTTCTAAGTCTAGCTAAAGCTATTGTAAGTAATTGCATAAAAATGCAAAAATCGCTTTCGCAAAATTACTACTTACGCATCACCCTGTATTCTTATAGCGTGCATTTAATTGGCTTACTAGTTTCTAGCGGCGTAATTATCGGAGTATCACCAATCTACGACATTCAGTTATCATGTTATCGAACAAGATCCGGATTTAGTCGGGCATTTTAATCTTACTCACAAGCATAATTGGAATTTACTTTGTATTCCGCTCAATGCTGATTGATGGATTCAAATAGTTAGTAATAATTATCCTGTTAACGAGGTGTTCGCGGTTTTACGTAATTATGTACCGTTGTCGTATTCAACTATATGAAATCTACTAGAAATTACGGCCAAGATAACAATTTTTTGTGATTTTCAAAATCTCTTGGAGATTTTACTTCACCTGCTACTTCAACAATTGCAGAGGTTATAACTACTCATATGGAAGCTTGTCTCAAAGTTCTCAAACTAAAAAAAAAAAAAACACAATCACTTAACTTCTATGCTTTTGTTATGTAAGGACGTTGAGAATACATATGTATATACTTCAATGAGAGATTTTACGATAACTTTTTGCTACTCCGAAGGACCTAACTCAAAAAATAAGAGAAGTGCCTTGCATGGTACTTAAAAGAATCAATTCTGCGAAAATTTTTACCTAGATACATATCACTGAGGCTTCCATAAGCCACAGAATAATTACTCGGGATCAAAGTAATAGAAGGCTTGACAATACTAAATTTAGCTTCCGATCAAAACTTTTGGAAAATTTGTGGGCGACAAATTTTCCAAAAAAATTTCATTGGTCATACTCAAAGATGTTTAAAATAGGTTTTTCATTTTAAAAATGCTTGATTTCAGTGTAGCAATAAAACAAAAAAAAGCAGAAGATTCCGTTTCTTCCGCTCCTACGCGCAAAACAAGAATGAATGGATATTCGTAAATACATACATACATATATATATAAATACGCGTACGCGAGAGCCAAAAATAAGAGCAAAACCTGACGGATGTCGGTTACCACATCACCATCATCATTACCATCATATGGTTCCCAATTTTTTTCTTGTTCCTTGCACGTCTTCCTCCTTCTGTAATTTTATTTTTCAGTTTCTAGAATTACATTCGTTCGCTTCAACATCCTCTACTCTTTTCCACTGCCCGTCCCCGCTCTACGTTTTCTCGTAGCATTCTGTACGGCATATCTGCCGCTATGGAGCTTTTAAACCGTGCATTATGACGGATGTCGCGCTGTTCGACGTGGTTTTATTTGATTTCTTCGAGAAGCCGAGTAAGACGACCGCATGCGTCAATTACTAAGATGTAAAACATTTATTATTCCATAAAAGACGGAGGGTTTCGCCGTTTGAGCGGCACTCCACCGACGTAGGCTGTACGCGTATTTGTTCATCGAATCTAAGAACGCAGTGGAACACTCGAAAGCGCATAAAATAACCCTCGACATAAACTGGAGACCGCAAAATCTCTTCCTCTAACAATAAGCTGGGAAAGGCTCTCGAAATGTGTGACCGCGAATTGATGTCTTTTGTTTTCCCATTCGCATTGAAAGGTTTTACTGCGTGGAATCGAATAGAGAAGATGTTGAAGGTAGCAAATAAATCACTGAGGAAGAAGTATTTTTATAAGATAGGTAGACTTACACTTACATCTTATTGTAATATATTGGATCTCTAAGTTAATGCTAGAGTAGTCTGAATTTAAACGTTATTGACGCTTATTAATATATTTAATGCGTCAGAAAGCTACTTCCACAAAGCTTTAGCTTCATTGGCCATGGCTCTTCTTTCGATTCCAAGTCTTGAGCCCAGGTTTCTTGTAAATTTGTAACACTTAGTTCTTGGACCACTGACTCTATCTAGTGGACCACTGATCTCTATCTATCTAAATCTACTCATCATCCCTGACAACATGTAGATTTTGGTGCTTATCTTATCGTTAGACCATAGTTTACACCAACACTGTTCTTTTCCTTGGAACAACCAAAGCATTCTGCTATCATAATTCCACATTTCTTAAAATTCTTCTTTACTTGTGGTACGAAATGATGGAGAAACCAGCCGTCACACAAATCTACTGTCATCTACATATGCATTACTCTGAGGAAATTTAAGACTTGAGGCTCTTAAACCCTCAATCACGGCAGGTTTCGGCGGATCCTTTAAAACATGTTTAATCTCCACTTCGCAGAGTAGAGGCCATAAAAGGCCAGTTTCCTCGGTATTGTTAATTTACACCGTACAAGACGGCTGCTAGTGTGTGCAACCAAAGTGCATTCCAGGGGCCTTTTCACCGGTTGATCTCGATCTTGATTCTCGGCCACAAGCCTTCTCGATTACGTTCTTTTAATGACCATATTGTACTTTGGCTACTTGTTTGGCATACTTATTTTCCATTAGTTTTACAAGCCCAAATTAACGTTTTTTTTTTTTTTAACACTTTTGCAGCGATGATGGCTCAATCTTTAGCACCAACCCAATCCAGAGACTCGCAAACAGCCGCCATGCTGCTGAACAAGACCCAAAGCCAAACGGACTATTCTAAGTACGTCAGGAAGTTCTCGTCGTCATTAGAATGCGGGAGCTCCTACTGTAAAGACTTAAACTATAGGTAAACGACCTCCATCTTGATTCTGTCTTAGAATCGCATGTTTAATTCTCGAATTTCTCGGTGCAGGGAACATTTCCATTGCTTGGACTGTAACTCGAGAGTCTTCATTAAGAAGGAGGAGATGATCCGGCATTTTAAATGGCACAAAAAGCGCGACGAATCGCTTCAACATGGCTTCATGCGCTACAGCCCTTTAGATGATTGTTCCGATAGATATACCAATTGTACGCACAACAAAAAACAAACGCACTATCACTGCATTAAAGAAGGCTGTGATAAAGTCTACATATCGACGTCAGATGTCCAAATGCACGCTAATTATCATCGGAAGGACTCGGCTATCATCCAAGAGGGCTTCCAGAGGTATCGGGCTACAGAGGAATGTGGGGCTTCGTACTGTGCTTTTTTTGGTCAAAGGACCACGCATTTCCATTGCAGGAGGCCTGGTTGTAGATATACTTTTAAGAATAAATCGGATATGGGTAAGATTCTGTTGATGTTTTTATGAGGAAAAATGAATTTTAATTTAATAAATTAAAATTTATTTACTTGAAAATGCGTACTTCTTCGCTTCTATTTGTTGTTTTTCTACTTCTTCCAAAGTTATTTAACTATAGAGAATGCTCTACCCATCATCTTCTTCTCGACAGAATCTAGCATTATTCATTTTCAATTTTTAACATTCCAGAGAAGCACAAATCATATCACATCAAAGACGAGCAACTCTCCAGGGACGGCTTCAAGAAATTCATGAAAAACGAAGTCTGCCCGTACGAGAATTGCCGTTTCTCGAAAGTCTGCAATCACATCCACTGCATCAGACCGCAATGCAATTACGTCCTGCATAGTTCCGGCCAGCTATTCTCCCATAAACGAAAGCATGAAAGAAAAGACTCAGAACTGGCCTATCGCAAGTACAAACTAGCTCAAAGTATGATGAAAACGTTACAGGACGGGGGCATAAATCTGCCTTTTTCCAGAGAGTACGAACACCAATACGAAGGCTTGAACTTGTCGATGTTCAACCAGAATTCAGCTTCAAATCTGTCGACTTCAGAGACATTAAGTGAGAGAAATTCGCCTGTTAGTTACGATGATGGAGAGAACACGTCTGTTATTGATCTATCGGCGAATGATTCCAATCAAACGGTCCAGGAAGAATGCCAGAATAATTGGAATAGTGAAGATTTTTGGAAAAAATACTGTCAGTTCTTCAATCACCAGGAAAGCTGTACGGAAAATTGTGAATACTCCTACAGTGATCATTACCATTGCTTTGCCGAGCACTGCAATATGGTATTCAAGTAAGTTTATTTGAATTGCATTAAATTATAATATATAACTTCAAAATAAAACATTTAGTTGCAGAGACGGTGTCAGAGAGCACGCCAGAAACCACGAACAACAAGAGCAGATAACTGAGAACTTTTTCAACACGGTAACTGCTCAAAACGGCGGGTGTGAGGACGGTTGTATCTACGAAGATCGAGAAAAGCATTACCACTGCAACTGGGTAAGTTTTACCTTCCATTTCAGCATAGTTCAGCTTCCCTAACATCGATTGCCATTTCAGGAGAACTGCCGAGAGGTCATCTTACCAAACGACAAGCCATTTCGCCGTTTGGAGCACTACAAGATGCATGAGTATTCGCGTAAACTCAGCCTGACCAAGGATCCGTTGACTATGACCCATCTAGCCACCTCCATCGACGGTATGTTCTGCAGGAAGCGAGGGAGACCGCCCAAGAATCGTGTGATCGAGGTTTGGAACGATTACGTAAGTAACCTTCAAAGATTTTGATAGGAAATCGTTCTAATAATTTTGAAAATCAGGCACCAATGGGAGGACAAAGTCTAATGGATTCGCCGCAAGCCATTTTTACCAGTTTCAAACTACCTAAGCCGTCAACAGTTGCCTTGTCGAGTACAAAAGAAGCCGAACAACATGATTCTAACGATGAGAGATCTTGCAGTCCGCCAGCGAGTGTGAGTAATATGAAAATGTTCATACGATTGATCATATATTATTTTGATTTTATCTTAACGACTTTTAAAAATTGCAATCTCCTCGCAGATCCAAGACTATAGCTTGCAAGGTTTCGACATCTACAACGAGAACTCAAAATGCCCAGATTCCCTTTGCCCCTATCTGGGCAGCGTCCATTACCACTGCAATCAGAATCGATGTCTCTATGTTACCGACAAAGAGGACGTACTACTGATGCACAGCAAGGATTTTCACGATAACATCGATATCCTGGACGGCTTTGAGTTCTACGATCGAAACGTGGATTGCAGACTGGCGAATTGCCCGAGCAACAAGATCAATAGGCATTTTCATTGTACGAGACCGAATTGTAACTATAGCTTCGTCCAATACTCGACCATGGCTCTGCATAATCAGAAGCATCTCGAGGAAGGTGACAATAACGATGTCGTGGTGGTCAAAAGCGAACCGATTGATGAGAAGCCCGAGAATGACAATCAACACCAATTCAAGGCTATGAATTTAAGTCAGAGTTCGACGGTCGGACAGGATAATAAAGTATCAGGTGAGTGTTTCTCTCGAAGTCTTTAGAAGTATGTAGGTAGGTTGTTTTTCGTTTGTGTAAATACGAAGTTTGAGTGTAGATTTTTAGCCTCAACATTATTAAAGCCGTTTATTGTAGAAATGTTTCCCCGGACAAAAATTAATGGTTACTTTAAAGGAAATTTGATGTTGTTTGAGTTCTTTGGAATTTTTTTCTTTCTTTTTTTTTAATAAAAGATTAAACGACGGTGAATTGTTTGGAAAAATTTTTTCAGTGATTGTTTCTGGTCTTCAACCAACTTATAAATATATGTAGTGCATGCTATTTTTCAAAAATATTCTCATAATTTTAATTTTACTTTTTGCTACGAACCAATAGTTATATTTTTAGAATTATTTAGTTTTAGATTACATTTTTTTTTAATTAAATTGGAAATTTTTGGTGGATGGCTTCTGTTCGGTAATATCGTACAAATATATGTAATAATGGATTTGTAATTTTTTTTGTACAGTTTATTGTTTGTTTGTACATGTATATAGACCTATTATCTATATTCTCTTCTAGTTGTTAAGGCTTCGGGCACTTTTTATCCTCTTTCAACAGTACCAACTGAGCGATTCAATACACAAGAAAATACTAAAAATTCAGTTCTAACAGGTAATTGTTCAAAAACCTTTTTCTCACGCTACATTTTTTTCTTTCTGATTGTTTATTAATTATAGTGATTTTAGTTTGTTTTCCTAGTTGATTTTAATTATCGTTAATCTAGTAAAAGTGATTTGCAAATATGCGTAGTTTCATTCATAAGTGAAGGTGATGGAGTAGTCTTGAAAGGCAAAACATTTTTCTAACAGACGAAATGAAATGCAATCAAAGAGAGACGTGATTCATTCCTTGTTTTACCTTCCAGATGCACCGACCAATGATATTAGCGGCAGTAATACGTTATACGGACCTGAAGTTAGCTGCAGTAGACCGTTTTGTAAGTTGAAGAGGAAGTATCATTACCATTGCAATGCTTGCAATCAAGTAAGTTTATTTTCCGTTCCAATATATGGAAGGATGTTATTTCTGATCGGATCATTTCACTATCCTAGGCGTTTTCCGAAGTTGACAAGCTAGTAGTCCACGTGGCGAAACATAGCAGTGGCGCTCTCAACAGTCAATTACAAGAAGACAACAACAATCAAAGACAATCGCCTACTCAACCCAATCAAATCTCATCCCCCATCAAGACCGAGTCTAAAATCAGCGTGGCTCCATTGCAATCGCTTCAAAATCCGGTAGTTCCGAAATCGGAACATGAGACACCCTACTTGACACCAACATTCGATGCGTATAATCATTTTACCAACTTCCCGGCGAATCTAGCCACGCAATTCGCGCTGATTACCCAACAGCAAAGCATGCAGAACTCCTTCTTGCACCAAAGTCTGTATCCCAACGCTGGAATCCCAGCCCAATTGATGTTCCAGCATTCGGGATTGATGCAGAGCCCTCTGTTAGGACCTCAAGGTGCTTATTCCGCGGAGAATATCACCTCGCCTCTAGCTGCGATGGCTAGCTTGAATAAAAGGCCTTTAAGTCCTCATGAACTTTCGCCGGACCAGAAGAAGGCGCGTATTCAGAGTTCGATGAGGATCTTAAAAGACGAACCGGTGCCCGAGGGTTACTTGAGATTTAGGTAAGGTTTGGAGGTCTTTAAAACATTCCTTCTTTCTAGCTAATGTATACGGGTGGTCTTCCAGGTTTAACGAGGATTGTCAGTACCAGCATTGCGGGTATCGGGAGCACCAAACTCATTTCCATTGCCAAAGGCCGGATTGCGGCTATAGCTTTTGCGATAAGACAAGATTCGTTCAACATACAGCGCGTCATGAAAGGCTGGATACGTTAATGGGCGGCGATTTTCAACAGTATAGGGCCAACGTAGCTTGCGGAAGGCCGGATTGCGCATACACCTCGAATTTAGGTAAGTTTGTTTCATTTTTTACCAGACTTTTACAAGACTTTCAACGTTACAAAAACTATTTCTAGCTTCTTCTGGAATTTTACGCTATTGCAACGAAATCAACATTGTGATCATCTTTGTCATCTCGTTCATTTACATCCAAGTTTAAGTCTTTCCCGTTCTTCTTACAATCACTTGCCTCTGGGTCTGTTAATGAAAAAAAAAATAGAATAACGATTCTATTTTTTGAATAAACAATCTCAGTTGACCATCTATCTTCATAATCTTTCGCATTCCATTTTTAATGTAATTCATCGTATGAATTGAATGCATCTTCTTTTTACGCAAACGTTGCATGTTTGCAATCGCTTCTTTATCGACCTCATGCCAAATCAAATTGTAAGGTTTACAAGCTCAAGCTGCAAAATGTTGGCACGATGATTCACAGTGTATTATTCATAGAAAAATTATTATTATATGTTCCAAACATTTTATAAAAAAAAATTCTTTACAGGATCAACTCAAAACAAAGCATCCCACTTCCACTGTCTTAAATGCGACTTCGTCTGCACAGACACCAATAAAGTAGTCGCACATCGACGTCAGCATCAAAAATTAGACTCGATCCAAGCGGCTGGGTTCGAGAAGTTCACTCCCAGTCAGCATTGCAGATCTAGCAATTGCCAGCACAGCGGAAAACAGACTCATTACCACTGTTTATCTTGTCAGTACGCGGTTCTTGGCTTGGCACAAATGTCGGCGCATAAATACAGGCACATGGAAGGGTAATTTTTCCGGAACGAAACCAAGTTTTGTGCGAGAAAAATTTACACGTAGATTTTCCTAATTTTCTCCAGTTGTACATAGTTGTATAAAGTCCAAGGCGAAAGGATGTTTTTTTATCTTTGAAATTATGTAATAAATGATTAATTTAATTTCTAAATATGTAGTAGCATGCGATAATATTATTTTTAAACAATGTAAATTCAATCGTTTAAAAATGACGAAATACTTTTGTACATATCGCATTGTTTTATGAAGAGAACATGTGTTAAAATGGACAGATTTTACGTAGAAGGGAAGAAAATTTCACTAAGAAGTGTGACGACGTCGTATCTCAATGTACAAAGAAATTTCTCCGTGATTTCATTCACTAGAGATGGTATTTTATACTAAAGACGTGAAAAAAGTCACTTTTACGAATTGATTTAATTGGAAGATGTTCGATTAACTTCGACGCGTATTGTATCTATATTACACTGCGTCCAAAGTTAAATCTTCAAACGCGGCGCATCCCTTTCCCCTTTTCTAAGTAGCTTAGAATTTAAATTTTAAAATTCATATAGACTGAGGATCGCAGAAAATGTAATAATTGCGTAAAGAAACAAAGGAAAGAAGAATGACGGTTTATAAAACGTTTAAAATTGTTGCTGTAGCAACAGACAAAAACTTGAAACACCATAAAATACGTCTATTTTGTAATTTTTAGTGAGATAACAAGATATACATATATACTTTGTAATATATATTATTATATACAAGAAAGAAATTATATATTGTAGCTTTATAAACGAGAGAAAAAAAAATGGTAAGGAACCCTAAACAAATTTCGAGTGGTTTTAAAATTTTACAAAGAAATTTGATGGAACGTAGAGTATGTTATATATACGTAGTGATTTTAGTATTATATTTATATAAAAAAAATTAAAGAAATAGAGGGAACAAGTTTTGTGTATATTCATTCTCGTAAAAGACAGTTTTGTAGATTTTTTTTCTTTTGAAAACGACGTACTAGCTGTAGTTTTTGCAACAGGCCTTCCACAATTTAATAGTTTAGTGCCTTAGTAATTGACATATAAAAGAAAATTATAATATAATCTGTGCCTTTCTGTTGACACCAAAAAAAAAAAAATTGGTGGGGATAGCAATTCATCTTTACACTTCAGGAATTGTTCCTAATGATATACAAGTCCACCGAAAAGAAAATGTGTTATCATTTAATTTGTTGAACCTTCAAAATTCACTAAAAAAAAATGATAAATACGATTAATTCCCCCCACCTTCCACTTCCTCCCGTATAAACGGTGTCACAAGCGGCAATATAAGAATATATCAGGTAATATTTAAAAAGAATGATGGAGAACCTACATAAACTAAACGAAATTTTTAGAAGAACTAAATGAAAATAATAAAATCATTCCAAAAAGTGCCATATACATATATAAGCTATACATTATATAAATTTTGGTTTATCGTAGATTCCGAGAGTAACATTTCAAATATTTTCGGTACCCCTGTATAATTTTTTTTGAATCTTTGAACGAGTTATAGAGGTATCAAAAATGATTGGAAACTAAAAGGCGTGGAATAATCCAAACGATAAACCAAAAAGAAATTATATTAAATGATGATCATATTCTAGAAGATAGTTTACAATATAATTATTATGAATGGTATGATAGATTTTAAAAAAATATATAAAATTGTACGTTTTAAGCAGCGGTATGAGCGTAATGATATTTTAAAAAATAAAACGTGTCATATATTATATATATATATATATATATACATATACATATTATATAATATTATTTTTTTAGATTAATATGTACATTGTTTCACCTTCTTTTTTTAATTAATTAATATAATTCTTAAGTAATTCCTAGCCCGAGTCCCCCGCCCCAACAATTGCTACCACCTCTCTTCTCCCCCTTTAATTATATAATTATTAAGATTTATTTCAATGACTTCATATGAGCTCAATATTATTTATTCAATTCATTTTTTTTTGTAATCATTAATATTTTTGTTTTTTATTAATTCGCGTCTTAATATATCGGGGGGTTTCGATTAAATATACGAATAAGAAATAACTTTGTTCCATTTAAAAATGAATCAATAAAATTAAATTTAAACAATTATTCATGTATTAAGTTGGTACCCCTTGCATATAAGGTAGTTATACATATAAACATGTGAATCGATTGCCATAACTATTAACTATCGTACTTTTTTAATTATGTTAATTGAAATTATTCCGATTTCTTTTTAATAAAAAAATAATCGGAATTTTTTTCATTTTTACTTTTATTTTAGTTATTATTTTTTAGCTAGTCTTTCTTTTTCTTTTCTTATTTCTTGGTCTATTCTATTTCTTGCGTTGTTTTCTTCGTTTTAATTTTGATGATGTATAAACGAACAAAAATATAAATTAATTGAAGAAATGTTATCACTATTTCAAAAGAACTATGTATCCTCAAGAATATAGTTAAAAAAAAATTCAAATACGAGAACATCTCTTTTGAATGGCCTCTAAATATTATGTATTATACATATATTAAAACAAGGAAAAACAAATAAATTATGCATATAATAATATTAATTAAAAAAAAAAACGATGTATAATCATAGAATATGATTTAAAAATTAAAAAAAAAAGGAAAAAACTCCGACATAATGATTCTGCAAAATCATTGCTGTAACAAATAAATTACTGTTTCTTTTGTGTATTGTATTAATGAATAAATTAATAATTAATTTACAAAGTAATCTATACACGCTATACACGTAAATGAAAGATGTAAGATTGTAAGATGGTGTTGATATACGTCTTATAATTTGATACCCAAGTATGTTATTTTTACTTTTGTGAGTGTGTGAACGAATTTTATGTTTTATTATATTATTTCTGTAATTATAATTATGAATTATTATCATTTCTGTGATGAGTGGGTTTTTTTTTAAAAAGAATTCAGTATTTATATCAGATATCGTTTTATTTCCTATCCTATTTGAATGAATTTCCTCGAGTGCCAAATACATACTTTAGATATTTCTCGAACGGTAGGTAAATTTTACTTATTAATAAAAAAATAATAAATTATATTAAATATATAAATGCATGATAAAAATCTACCTTTTACAGAGAACATTTATTCTAACACGCCTTCATGAATATATTCGACGCCTATTTTTTCACATATCAACCAATGAAAACGGTTAAAGGATCTTCAAGAGGCTTTTAAATATTTTCTGTTTTATTTATTTATTTAGTAAATAAAATAACTGTTTATATAACACGCCCACTTGGAATTACACCACTACCTTTTTACTGCAAAAAAAGCGACTGCAACAAAGAATTGTATTTAAAAAAAAAAGCAATGTGGAATCCGTGCCTCCTCCTTTACGTAGCACAATACCTTTGGAAAGTTCAAAATAATACGGTAACCCAAGTTGTGAGGTAGACGTTCAAACATGTGTAAATCTGGAAGGTCACTAAAACAATCTTAGTCGTGTATATCATGTTGCCGCTGAATTTATTGGAAATAGTTATCCAAAAATAGATCAATTAATAATTTCTACCAAAAAAGTTTTTATGAAATCATCAAAACGCATTTGCGAGATTAAACAGGCTTGCCGGGGCACCACAGCCCGTGTTGACAAGATGAAGAAGATGGCTTGAAATAGTTTTATATTAAGACAAGAGTTCAACTGAAAACCAAGAATGCGAACGACCATACGCGGAACGCTCATTCTCAAAATACACTAATATATTTTCACCTCACTACAGGAATATGACTCATCAATGGAAGCCATGCTAATGATACATTACTACAACGAATTTTTGGGTCAGTGTATATCAACAATAAAATAGTAAATAAATACATACATTATTTTTAATATTGACGGTAATCGAGCTGTACGCTACTGCGAAAACACTCGTTTCTGCAGGTTTATATAAGACCGCACAAAACCACCTGCACAGATATAGACCTGCAGACTTACTGATTAGTTTTAGGTGTGTATTATGTAAGAGTACAATGGGCGATTATATCAAAATAATGTATTCTAATTTTATTATCAAGCGAATGAAACGATTTCAACAATGCCACCTAGTGACTAGAGAGGACAAAAGCGAGTGAAATTAAACCTATTTTGCAGCGACTAGACAAGCTCGTGTTTTGTCGACTTTCGGGGAACCAGTAGGCAACACGAAAAGGTTCATGTAGTTCACTAACCCTTTCTTACGAGACGAATAGACACGAGTTTGTCTAGTCGCCGTAAAAAAGGTATGATTTGTCCTCTCTACTGATAACACCGCAATTCCTAACGAACCCTCTGTATATGAAATCATATTTCCCTCTTAATTTCTTAAGTAGATTACTTACATGCTATAAATCATCGTTTATTAACATTTGTAACTTCTTCCCTCATAAAATATAAATAAATTGTATTTTTTGCTTTCAAAAAATAATTTATTTTAAATTCCGCAGCTTAGCCAACATGAATACGATGGAAAATGAAATTCCTAGTGAGAAGAGCAATGCCAACCTAAAAAACTATGAACGAATTATAGAAATATTTAAACCAATCGTAGTATTTCCGCGTTTCTTTCAGTATATAATTTTCAAATTTATACTTAAAACGAAATCCTCGTTAATTAATATGAATTCCTCAATATTTATCAGATAAATACTTAAAAAAAATCAATGGACAATTTACCCAGAATGCAACCTCATCCCTCCCATAAAAATTAAAACACCCAAAGATAAGAAAATGGCGTCATAAAGGTTTGTCAAAATCAATGATCAAAATATAAATTCCATTCAAAACAAGTACGCAGTTTGTGCTAATCCAGACGATGGTCGACAATTCGGTACCTCAGGCGAGGTATTTTCTCTTGCGAGAGAAAAACGGGTGAGTCACTATATAGGATACGCAGATATTCGATTATTGCTGTTGATATAGGTTATATTGGTCACCTTTAATTTCTTTTCTCAATTTTCAGGGTAAAATACATAAAAAAGACGTTGTTGGTATTTTTTCTAGCTAGCTTATTGATAGCTTCTGCGGTTTGTGCGTTTGGGATTTTATTATTGCGAAATGGATTTAGTTTTACAAGAAGACACAGCTATACCTATTATAAAGGTAATAGAATGCCCTTTTTTTTTATCATATTTACTGCATAAAGAAAACATGCTAGATGAAAATTACATGTAATACATACAATAACAATTTAAGATAAAGAATTTGTTGACTGTCAATATTCTTTGTTACCTAATCAGGTCAAGATTAACATTTCGCAATCTCGACTTGTTTCTATATAAGAGCCACGTTCTTTGTTTTAGAATTTCACGATCACAGCTTTTATAGGGCTGTCTCATACAGTAAGTTACCGGAAAACAATATTACAATCCCGAAAATTAGTAATAGACCAATAAAAAGTCCCGAGATCGATAATTACAGGTTAGTTTGTTATTATAACTTTCCAAATAGGAGTTTCAACTTGGAGAGACAACTCACACATAAGAGATTGGACCCGGACCTATGCACACACGTAAACGTTGGCTTTGGAAGCATACAAAATAATACGATTTACTTAAGCGATTATAACAGAAATGTAACGAGAAACGTTTCCGCTCTGAAAGCCAAGAATAAAAATTTGAAGGTGTTACTATCAATTAGTGGCTTCGCTGATAGTGGATTTGCGGAAATGGTACAGAATCATGCTAATCGTAAAATGTAAAGGGTTATTTCTTGTATTGCAAGGATGTACTTCAGCTGATGTAATTCTTGCAGGTTTATTAAATCCATGTTATCGTACATTAAAGAATTTAAACTCGATGGTATCGATTTAGATTGGGAATTCCCAAACGCCGACGTTTACAATTCGAAAGAGCGCATGCATTTCACGCAGCTATTATATGAAATTAGGGAGGAGATTAACAGGCAAAAAAAGCATAAATTTTTATTAACAGTAGCTGTAGCTTCACCATATTTTATTGCGATGAATTCCTATGATATATCATACATGAATGAGTAAGGAAATGCTTATTATTGTTCTTAATAATATTGTAACTGTTTCATTTTCAGTTATGTTGATTTCATAAATTTGATGACGTATGATTTTCATTTTTACACTAAATGGACACCGTTTACTGGTATTAATTCCCCTTTGTACTCTCTACCACATGATATTGGTATTTTCGGTACATTAAATATCAATTACTCTGCTCATTTTTGGATGTCGCAAGGGATGGAGAAAAATAAGATTAATATCGGACTCCCAACTTACGGGCATACCTATAAGTAAGTCTAAAATAATCTTAATATCTTGGATTGTGTTTAAATTTAATAAAACAAAAGTGCTCCAGTTTTGTTTTAATTTCTTTAGATTAATAAACCCGAATAATAACGGTATCAGCGCCCCTGCAATTGGTTTTGGTAACCTAGGACACAACGGATTCATCGATTACAGTGAAGTTTGTGCATTTCTATCGGAGTCGAAAGTTTTACCCAACTTCGACGATGTTTCGAAGAGTCCTTACGCCACCCACTACCAAGATTGGATCTCATACGATGATATCAAAAGTCTAAGTTTCAAGGTAACGAGATCATTTTGAAATAAAATCGATTTTGTAGTGTTACTTTTGTTTTTTTAATATTAAAATAGATTTCGCTTTTAATTTGCTATAAAAACATTTGTTTTGCAGGCGGAATATATTCGTGAAAACAACTTCGGGGGTGCCATGGTTTACAGTTTGAACTCGGACGATTACACCGGCGACTGTGCAGACGTCAAAAATGATCCATCGCAAACTTATCCTTTGATAAGGCAGATTAGAGACATCCTATTGGATCCTAATTTGTGACAGTTCGAGCGCAGCCTATCGGAAGCTCTCGAATTGGCGGTAGATTCAAAATAATGAAATGGGATTGGCTGGTTTACTATGATTCTCAAAATAGCAGTATTCCAATTATGGAACTAAAAAAAGCAGCTGTTGGTATTCGCGATAGTCATATTACTACTATATTATAAATACTACTCTGGTAGTTTTTGAAAGAGATCTGATTGCTATTAATAGTATAATTTATGTGGACGTTCTGTAGATGTCGCCTTAGTTACGTGTTAACAAAAAGGTGTTTTTCCCAGTGTTTTCCTAGATGCAAAGGTGTTTGTTGTTTAATAGCGTTTTTATTTTTGAAGAAGTTAATAAGTTAACATAAAAAGGAATTAGTGGTTATGATGTAATGATATATTTCTGTCTTTTAATACCAAAATATATAGTTAGAATAATATTTATTAGGGTAAATATGGTGTATACAGTGTGTGCCAAAAGTATCATAAAGTTCAATATTCCTCATAATATTCTAGCTTTTATTCTATTTCGTACTAATCCCTTCTTAAATGGACTCATTTTCGATCGTTCATCGTTCATTAACCATTTCTTTTCGAATTCTTTTGTCCGTACTGTATACATACGACATCATTTTATTCCATTTTTTCTTGGTATTCCACATTAGTATTTCTAGAATTCGACATTCCTATGAGCCTCAACTTTACAGATATCATCGATTTACACATTTTTACGTTATCGTTTAGTATTAATCGGAGGTTTTACTTAAATCATTTCATACTTTATTACGTGTATTGCTTATATATATAAGCTTAAAATTGTGTCCAATGGCTGTTTCGAATTTCTTTATTATTACTATAACGAAGGTTTAAACTCCAAGGTGATTGTTGGTTCTTCTAAGGCTAAAATGTTTTTCGCAACGAAATGAGACTAGATTACATTGAAGACCTCTTCCTTCGCGCATGTACCTTTTATTTCTTAAGTATTACGTTTGCCATTATTTTAGTACAAAGTATTTTATTTTCGAGAACTACTGAACGTTGGTATTCAATGGGGACACAGGCTTTGATGTCTATGTTTAATATGTTTACTTTTGAATATGGTTCCGAGGGATAATCCCTATTATATTTAAAACGTATACCATATTCCTTTTGTGCCATAATTATTATAAAAAGAAATTAAAAAATTATATGTATTGAAATATTACATATTTTATATGTATATACAAATAGATATTACTATATTGTACGTTGTCCCTTCTAAAAACGTTAAATAATTTATATTATTTTTTTGCATGATAAAAATCATTATATCAAATTTTAATATATTTCCCGAATATAGTGTTATTGAGATTATATATTTATGAGATTATGTTTACTGTATTATATGTACTGTAATTTATTATTTAAAAGTTATTTTTATTATCGAAATAAAGCATTACGTAACGAAAAGCAAATTTTAAGTTTTTATTCTGCTTTGAAGTAAACACTTAATTTATTCTCTATTAATCTAATAAAATTAATGAAAAACAAAATATTTAACATCGTATTAGCGCACCTTAATCTCCGATTAAACTTTTATGATCACAAATCGGAGAAATTCTAATTATTTAGTTAATTGGATCGGATCTAAGTGTGCATCACTTTTTGGCCTGGCAGAGAGGCCAAGACATTATATTAGTAATTTTAATAAATTTTGTTTAGTTTTATCATGTATGCGCTTGCGTTTCGTTTATAATTTTATTCTCTTTGATAATATTTATTAGTACTGGCTTAAGGCCTCATTTTCATCTTATTTCGTTAAAAAGTAACAAAAAAAAAACAATCCGCCACAAAAATAAAATGTGATGTACAAATTGTGTTTACGTAGTTTACGCAGTGCACTTACCATTACTCATTACGACAACCGCTAACTGCAGAATTAAAGATTTCCTATTAAGGCATCTTGCACTGCTATTTGACAATAATTCAGGTACCCTCCAAATCAGCCGTTTTGTTTTCTAAGATACGAACAGGCTATAATATAAACGTAAAAAAAGTAGAATATAGAAAAAAATAGGGGTTATTTTTTTTTTGTTAATTAAGAATTTATTTAAAATAATGCAAATAATCATCGAAATATGGTCGTTAACGCTCCAAATGTCATTTTAACTAATTAATTCTAATTAGTTAATCACCCAATTAATCACGTATTCAATTTTAATTGAAGATTATCTTAAATCACGATTAAACAGTATTTTAGAATCTCACAATGCAACCAACAACGGTCACTGTTATAATTGTTATCACACTGTATATACACCAAGACGAAGAAATACTCTGTGTTGTAAATCTATTTTAAACGAGTAGATTGAATTTAAGATATTAATTAACAAACAATACAATGCCTTCATTTAAAAAATCATCAGCTAGCCTTCTGGTTTTTTTTATGGTGCATCGTTAAATATTGCTGAAGGCATGTGCAACGGGATTAACATTTAAATGAATTATAGAAGGTTTAGGTGTTTAAATTAAATTAACCGTTTAAAACGAATTTTCAATTTATTATAAGGACAACTACAGAATGTTTAAATAAATTAATTTTGAGGAAATTTACTTACGTTTCGAGTTGGTTGAGCGCATACTATACGAAAAAAAAACGATCTGATTTACCGACCCACACGCAGCTTTTTGATTGGTAGACGACGAATTTGATTGGTCGATTTTTTAAAATGGTTCAAATTTCTAACAGAAAATCTTACCAGACGTCTTTTAAATCGAGTATTTTTCGAGTTTAGTGGAAGATTAAGCAGCAATACTTGTTAGTTTGTGTAATTATGAGTGTAGATTCACATATTTATTTAGTATATTAAAAATTAAGTAGCAATAATCGACAAGGTATCCTTGTAAATACCAAAAAAAAGTTAACTTTAATGTCTTATCACTCTCATTAACAAAGATGTTCTTTCAAGTAAGTATAAATACGATTTGTGTTAATAAACATCTAGTTAATATAAGATTTGGTTCAGATTTCACCCGTTCACAGACCAAAAGTTGTTAAAAAACCTATAGTTGAACCTGAGGAAGCACCCGTACTATCTTTAGCACCCTTCACATCCATTCCTAAGGTACTTTTTGACAATGTTCTTGTGGGAACGCATGCTTCGAAGACTTTAATCGTTCATAACCCCACGTCCAACAATATCATGGTAAGATTTTGTTGTTAATTAAATATATCTATTTTTTCACTTTTCCTTGTTAGTTATACGTTACGAAAGCACCTCCAGAAGAAAGATGCTTTGAATTAAGTTGGATAGAATGCTTGATACGATCACAGGAAAAAGTTGCATTAGAATTATTTTGGAAACCGATAAATGAAGGTGGCTGGAAAGATACGTTGATATTTGAAGATGGTAGTCGTATCAAAAAAGATGTCGCTGTCATTTTTAAGGCTGTAATACCGAAGGTAAGGTTCATTTTAGTTGACTTTTATGGTATTCAACGTTATTTTGTAGAAAATTAAGACTAAACCTAAAAAAGTTATTAAATGTGTCAGTACGAAAGTCAAATCCCCAAAAAAGTGGTTCTCACCAAAACAAAACTCGCTGAAATCACGGGTTGTCCTACCCGATATTACGAATATTCCTCAGATTAATATTGAGCCTCCAAAGTACAATTTATCTGTTGAAAACGTCAAAATTATCAATGAAAATACATATGTTAAGAATAATAAGGAGAATTTTGAAATCTCGGGCATTGAGAATTTGAGTTTTACGAACGCCTGCGATATTCTAAATAATAAAATGCCTGTAAAGAAATCAAATTCGAATAATCTGATTGGAATCCAAGAAAACTTTGAAGATAGCTTAGAAACGAATAAAAGCCCATTAATACTTACACCAAATTTGAAACCAGATCATGATAATTGGCAAGCCCCGCTCAGCATGGAAGATAAGTTAAATGCTTTAGTATTTACACCTGTTGGTAATAATTTTCGACCGAGTTTATGTTCGACTGGTGAAAAGACGCAAGTTTTATCGTCAGAGGAGGTAAATTGCAGCAGTATTTCAACAGGAACTTACACTGTTGGTAAACCGAGATTGCAATTGAACTTGGAAGATAAATTAACCAATATAAGCTCTGATACATATATCAGAAACTCAGATAGGGGTGATTTATCATCAGCAACCTTTAATATCGATAGGCGAAGCCCGGAATTGAACATAGATGAACGTTTATCCAATATAAGCTCGGATACCTATGTTAAAGGAAATATTAGCTCAAGCACTTACACGAAGGAAGGAATCCAAGCAGAATTGAATTTTTCAAGTCGATCACCATCTCCGATTGCACTAGAAGAAAAACTATCTAAAGAAACTGTGATTCAAACAGAATATATCTATCCACCAGAAGTGGTACGGACTAAACAGTATCTCGAGCAAATTTTGGAGGAGTCGCATGTATCTTCGGATGTTACCCAGTTGAGTTGGGCAGAATCTAGAAAAAGAAGAAGCAGTTGCAGCTTGCAGGTTACATCACCAAAGAGGAAAAGTCAAATTTTCAATGATTCCAAACAGAGATTGGAAGCTGCAGCAAGTTCATCCATTTTGTCATCTAAAAGGAGTTTTAGATCACATAAAGGATTGAATTTAAAGGAGGTTATGAGGAAATCGAACAAGTGCCTTGCTGTTGTCGAGGAAAGTATAGGTAAGCACTATTATATGTAAAACATTTCTATGTCGTCAAAGTTTAATTTGATCTTGGTTAGGAGGATAAATGGACAGTTAGAAACCATGTATAGCCATGTATACCATTGTATTTAGTGGCTAGTATAAAATCTAGACGTAACCACTTTCAAAATATTTATGTATTACATATGGAACTGGTTGCATTCCGCTAAAGAAGTATTAATTCTTTCCCTCAAAATAATTTTTGTACCTTGTAGTACAGTTTTATATCCAAGTGCTAATAAAATTTCTTTATTTCAAAGTCCAATCCCAAGCAAAAAGGATCATCAAACATGAAACCGAATCATTCACAATCCACAACCCATTCATCTTGACTGCAATCAACTCAATAGACCCATTCATGTCCAGTACAATGTACTACGATCCCAAATGGGTTGACGAACAAGAGATCAGTTTTAAGAAATGGCTGAACGCCCTTCTAACACCCCCAGAAGAATTGAATTCTAACGTCGAAGGTAGTCAGTTAGATGTAGTGAAATTATGGCAAGATTGCAGGAAACGTGAAGTATCGAAAGCGCCAACGAAAGAAGTTGTATCAAACAAATACCACACGAAAGGTAGATTAGAGTCCCTCCGAAAAAATGCTGGGATTTTTTTTAGGTCTCCAGTAATTAGTGAAGTCCTTTCGAAGATCTGTATGATGATCGAAAATAAGAGGCTTGTCATTCGAGAGGATAAAGATATTCATTTAGATGTAGGATTACAAGCTGAAATCTTGTCGTTGTTTATAAGTTACAATCCCTTGTGGTTGAGAATTGGTTTGGAGACTGTCTATAATACAACGATTACTCTAAATTCAAACTCAGATATTATGGGGTTGGTAATGTTTTTATCGGAGCATTTCTTCAAAGATCAATACTTGCTGAAGAAATACAAAAGTATCCACTCGAAGAAATATGCGTTCGATATCAAGAAATTGGTGCTTAAGAAGTTTTTAATGTTAGTCTTCCTTCTTGATAGGGCTAAGGAGTCGAAATTGATTCCACATGACCCTTGTTTATTCTGCAAGAACGCCCCATTCAAAGAGAGCAGGGACATCATACTGAGTTTCTCCCGAGAACTATTATCTTCAATTGGTGATGTTACAAAAGTCGTTAAGCACACAGGCTATGTTTTGACTCATAAACAAACTTACATTCATGAATTCGATTATGCCGTCAATAATTTGGGGGCCGATCTAAGAGATGGCGTTAGACTTACGAGAGTTATGGAGATTATCTTGATCGTAAATGGTTTGACGAGTAAGCTAAGAGTTCCGGCGATTTCTCGTTTGCAGAAAGTCCATAACATGAAAATAGTGTTTGATGCCTTACAGTCTTCTGGCTTCATAATTCTTCACGAGATAGAACCCAAAGATATTGTGGATGGACATAAGGAGAAGACCCTTTCATTCTTGTGGCAAATCATTTATAAATTCCAAGCGCCCAGGATCAATAAAGCTGTCACCACCATTCAAACCTTCTGGAGAAGCTTACGTATTACCATTAAACGAAGAATTCTCCGGAAAGAAAGGTTTAGAAGAGAACTCGCCGCTATCAAAATTCAAAAGTGGTATCGTAGAATGGTACTTTCGCGTAAACTGAATAACCTCATTCCAACAATCGAAACAATCCTTACGCAAATTAAACGCGAAAAGGCTACCATCACCATACAAAGTTACTTTAGAATGCTGCTCATTAGAAGAAGTTATGTGAAGCTGAGAGAGACGATCATAAGGTTACAAAGTTACTCGCGAAGATACCTCATTTTGGACACCATAAATAATAAAGCTGGTGCAGCTGTCAAGATCCAATCATATTTCAAGATGTACATTCAAAGAAAACGTTTCTTAAAGTTAAAAGCGGCAGTTACGTTAGTAGAACAGAGTTACATTGCCAAAAAAACAATGATCCACCAATTTGAACAATACCAACGCCTCAAATCAACAACCCTCTTCATCCAAGCTAAAATTAGAGCTAAATTCTCGGCTAAGCGCGATTTGGAAGCTTACAGTAAGCTGCGATCCTCCACGATTTTTATCCAACGCAAATTTAGAGCTAATAAACTGATGAACATCGAAAGAAACAATTTCTTAGCACTAAAAACTTTCACAATATTCCTACAACAAAGGTACAGGGCTAATAAACAGATGAAGATCGTCCAACGAGAATACCAGCTGTTGAAATCCTCCACCATCTTGATTCAGCGTCGATTTAGAGCTCAAAAACAAATGATCGTCGACAAAAATAATTATGAATCGCTAAAACGTGTTTCGCTCGTTATACAAAGACAGTTTAGAGCTAATAGGATTATGAAACAGCAACGTGCAGCTTATCTACAGCTTCTGCAGTCTACCATATTCATTCAAGAGACATTTAGAGCATATAGAGCAATGAAGTGTCAAAGGCAATCGTTTATGGAACTCAGAGAAGCTACCCTAGTCGTACAGAATCGTTTTAGAGCTAAGAGATTAATGAGAAATGAAAGAAATTATTTTCTAAGGCTTAAGACTAGCGTAATGTACATTCAGCAGAAATATAGAGCTACGAGACAAACGCAATTCATAAGAAACTTCTACAGACAATTAGTGCAATCTACGACTCTAATCCAGCAATGGTATAGAAGTCGAAAACAAATGATACCTCAACGAAACTATTACCAATCCCTAAGAAAAGCAACTGTAACAATTCAGGAAAGATTTAGAGCTCAAAGACAAATGATACTCGCACGACACGACTACTTACTCTTAAAGCAATCGACGACAATCATACAAGCACGATTTAAAGCTAACATAGTTGCGAAACGGCAACGTAAGATATATTTAGAGCTAAAATATAGCGTCGAATTTATTCAAAGGAGATTTAAAGCTGATAGGGCTATGAAACTGGAACGTTTCGCTTTTATGGAACTAAGAAAGGCTACAATTATAGTACAAAATCGTTTTAGAGCTATGAAACTAATGGAAAGTCAGCGGAATTACTACCGAAACCTGAGAAATGCTGCTGTAGTTATACAAAGGCGATTTAGAGCTCAACTATTAGGGAAAGCTATCAGGAAACGCTATTTAGAGCTGAGAAATGCCGCTAGAGTTATAGAGCAACATTTTATAGCTTACAAATTGATGAAGGAGCAACGTGCTAAATTTCTAAACACGAAGAAAGCAGTTAAGATAATTGAGGAACGTTATTTGGCTATGAAATTAGCCCAAAGACAATGTCAGAACTATAGGATTCTAAAACAAGCAGTTATATTAATTCAGCATAAATTTAGGGCTAAGAAACAGTTAATTGCAACACAGTCACATTACGTAGCTTTGAAGAAAGCTGTTGTATGCTTACAAAGGCGATATAGAGCTAATCAACTGACCAAAATACAGAGGAAAAATTATTTGGAAGTTAAACAAGCCACTGAAATAATTCAAGCTAGATTTAGAGCACATAAGTTAATGTTAATTGAGGCAAACAAATATAGGGAATTAAAGAAAGCGACTATAATTATTCAGCAACGTTTTAGAGCTAATATGTTATCTAACTTGTACAGAAGTAAATATTTAAAACTGAAACAATCTGTGGGCGTCATTGAGCAACATTATCAAGCACAAATTTTAGCTCGAAAGCAGTATACTAGATATACTTCAGTAAAACAAGCAGCAATTGTTATTCAAAGGCGATTTAGAGCTAGAGCTACTGGCAGAAATCAACGTCAATTATATTTAAAGTTACTAACGAGCACGACTTTGATTCAACGCAAATTTAGAGCTAATAGATTGAGGAAAATGCAACTATCGCAGTATACAGAGCTGAGGAATTCCACTGTTACTGTTCAAAGAAGATACAAAGCTTTAAAATTGATGAGATTACACCGTAGCGAGTTCTTAAGACAAAAAAGAGCCGCTATTACTATTCAAAGTTGGTTTAGAGCTATCAAATACGGCCATGAAGTTAGATCTGAGTATTTTAGAATTATCAAGGCCGTTAATATTATACAGGGACGATTTAGAGCTCAGAAATTAGCTCAAAGACAATTCCAAACGTTCCAGGCTCTGAAACACTATACAGTATTCATACAGAAAAGATTTAGAGCTAACAGATTGATGAGAATTGAGCAGAGTAATTACCTAACGTTGCAATATGCTGTTAAGTTAATTCAGATGAAATTCAGAGCTAACAGGTTAGCTAGAATTCAAAGAAGCGACTATCTAAAGCTAAGAAATGCTACTGTTGTAATACAACGTCGATACGTAGCTCGAAAATTGATGTTAATCCAAAGATCTCAATTCCTACGGTTCAAACAAGCCGCTACGTTTATTCAATGCAGATTTAGATATTTAAGACTAAAAACCGCTGTTTCAACTATCGAACAGCGTTACAAAGCTAAAATGTTAGCTCGAAAGCAAATTACCAGCTATAATTCATTAAGACGGGCTACAGTGTTAATTCAACGTAGAATTAGGGCTAATATTTCTGCGAGAATCGAACGTGATAGATTTTTGAAGTTAAAACAAGCTGCTGTGGTTATTCAGAGGAGATTTAGAGCTAATAGGTTAATGAAAAACATTAGAAATGACTACCAAAAACTTAGAAACAGTGCAATTCTAATTCAAAGAAAATATAGAGCTAATACATCGATGAGGATTGAACGGGAACGGTTTAGAGCTGTTAGAAAAGCAAGTTTGACTTTGCAAAGGAGGTATCGCGCTATTAGAGTGATGAGGCAAGTTCGTTATGATTACCAAGTTCTTAAGAAAGTTACTATTGTTACACAAAGACGTTATAGAGCTAAAAAGGCGATGGAATTAGAAAAGGCTCGATATGCAGCTCTAAACTCGAAAAGAGCAGCAATTATCATCCAAAATTTCGTTAGAAATGCTTTGGTGATGCGAAGGATGAGAAGCGACTATTTACGTTTAAGAAAATCGGTGATTTTGATACAGAGACGATTTAGAGCCAATGGCGAAGCTAAGAAACGAAGAATGGAATATCTAGAATTAACGAAATCGGTTGTGTTAATACAAAGATTGTGGAGAGCTAAAAGAACTTTGAGGAAAACTAAACAAAACATTATCATCGTCCAGGCTTATGTTAGAGGATTTTTAGCAAGGAAAACATTCAGTCGGGAGTATTTACCCGTTTTGATGCAAAAGAAGAAGCGGCTTGCAATCGAGACAAGGGCCGCTGTAAAAATCCAGGTATTTCAATTTGCTTCCTCCATCATTTTGCTTCCTTCTAACGTATTCGCTTCGAATTTGCTATGTTTAGGCTTGCTGGAAAGGGTATAGAACGAGATCTTTGGAGAAACCCGAGTTCAAAAATATTCGGGAAAAGGTGAAAATTGTTTCCCATAAAGTTTCACCCCATAAAACTTTGGCATATAAGAAAGAGAAGGCTCTGGATATTCTTGTTAGTAAAGGTTCTACTTTGGACCAGATCATATCAGCTTTGCAAGACCTAGGTAAGTTGTTATCCCTTGCTTATCATCGTTTTTTTTTTTTTAATTGTTTGCCCCTTTGATAGATTACGAAACTAGACTTTTCAAAGAAAGCTGTCTAAATTTAAGCGAGTGCCTTCCAGAGGAGTTATATATGATGATCACCACTTCAAGCAGATCCGTCCCGGAGATTCAGTCGTGCACAGCAGCCGCTTGCATCTTAGTTAATTTCTGCAAACATTCCGCCATTATTTCTAACTGCTGGCATCCACAATTTATCGACAGTGTCTTCAGTGTAATGATGCACTATTGCGACAAAGACTATCCTTTATTCCTCAATCTTTGCACACTAATTTGGCATTTAGCCCGCGACGAACAGCGCAAGTCTTACATCATGGCAATCCCGAATATCTCCCACAAATTGGCTAAGATAAAACAACTTTGCGAAAGGAAACAAAAGATGTCTTCTAAAGTACACCATATTAACGTCGACATTTTCGCTGCTTACAAGCACCTCCCGATGCCCTCCACAGAACCTGATTACGGCTTGGGTTACAAAAGAAGGCCTAGAATGTTTAAAAATGCGGTACACGCCATGAAGTCATTAATGGAGGTGTTGGGATTTCACTTGTAGATGTTTGTTTATTGTTTAGAACACAATCGGATCAATGTATTAAATGTAATTATTGTTTATTGTAATTTTTTGCATAACCTGTTGTGTATTTTATTGTATCTACTTTACTTGACATGTATAATATTCGTTTTTTTTTTTTTAATAATAAATTTTGATAAGGTTTTGAATTATTTTAGTTGAATTCGTCCTATATCAGCGAGAATAGCGCAATATAAGAACCTAATTACTTAAAAGAATTATTATAAAACCGCTTTAGCTGAAGGGAACAAGCTCCAAATCAATTCAGCTGCAAGTAACATCCGTACGCACAATATTCATCAGCATTAATCGAAAAGCGCATAATTTGCTGTTAGATTAAAATGAAAAGGAGATTTTAAAAATAAAGTAAAAGCTTTAAGCCGTCATGTTACATTTTTGCACCAAAGAGGTTTTAAGTTGCACTACAAACGTAAAAGATTAGGTAAGTTTGCGAGAACGTTGCGGGCCAATGTTCAGCCATATCGGTGATCGGAAGGAAATACAAAAAAAGAAACTTCTTGCGAGCTCTACCGTCTCTTTCGTTTATTCAGGCACAAAAAGGCAAACAAATCTACTTGATAAGCCATCGTAACACCAAACAGAGAAAACATCGCATTAACATAGGTTATTGGAACTGTATCAACACCACAACATACGACGCTAGCAAATTCATCAGTACGAATAACGTTGAGTAGTCTACCGGAAAGAAATCGGCTGCAGAGAAGCCCGGACAACGATGAGTGGTTTGCTTGATCAACAGCGTTAAGTATTCACTCAGAAGATGTTGCTCTTCATTGTTCTTCTTGAGATTTAAGCTGAACAACAAATTGTAAGCCAAAGCCGAGGTTTTGCGTGCTTCTTTAGTGGTCCTATCGCAGATGGAGGCCACGGAAACCGCTCCAACCTGAAATACATGAAATCTGCGCATAAAAAATGATCACGTACAAGTTTTAACAAATTCAATTGATCTTCAAAATATTCTAGAGCTGAAATGAAAAAAATTTACATTTAAAAGAAATACCGTTGCGTATATCAGGAGGATTGCAACGTTCATGGGATACGACCAATGGACTCTATATCCTGCCATTAAATTGGTGATGGCATTCGATAGCACCAAATAAATGTAGAAATACTGTAAAAGTAGCAAAAGCAATATCCATCCGAAAATATCGTTGAAATTCAAAACGATTTCGTTGAATTGGACGAAAGCGTCGCAAATATCTTGCAAGATTATCCCGAGATCGTATCTAGAACGGTTAGAAATCACCGAACTTTCGGTACTGCTGTATCTTTTGAGTAAATTGTTGAATAATTTCAAATCATCGTAGATCTCTTTAAGGAGGAAATAAAGATACACCGTGAAGACCAGCAGGCGATATCTCAAATAGCTGTCGTAGATGTAGTACTGTATTGTACGGATCCAACCCGAAGTACCAAGAGTTACATCTCCAGCGGTCACTAGTCCATACCATAGGTGAACTAGGAACGTCATCGTCGCTAAACACTTCCGGTTCTTATTCATATCAGAGTATCTTGAAGTTATCTTTTTTAAATCGTTGATTCTTTCCACCATATAAGCATATTTTTTCATTTTGAAAACAACCACTGTTAGGCTGATCAGGATGTTGGTAGCGAATAGTATTGAAGAACTCAGAACTGAGACGAAGTTCGCTTTCTTGGATTTCCTGGCGAAACCGAATACGTATCTCAATTGTAATTGATGGTAAAAGATATAAACCAACACCGAACTACACACCGCTCCGTAAGATCTAGCTAAAATTCTACACCAAGTCATTTTACTTAACGTCAATGGAGTCATAGCAAATAATTTCATTAAGATATCGATTAGATTAACGTTAATTATTTTGAATAATCTTGAAAAGCCCATCGTGCAAGTTGTCTTGATTTGTTCAGATTAAATGGCGCATCTTACAAGAAGTTACAGCTTATGTTAGATATTCCTGAAACCATTAAATAGATATTATTACAACATAGAGATCCAATATATATTTTTCATGTATATTAACGCATATTTAATGTTAATGGATATAGAGCGATTGGCAAAGATAATGGTTGGTAGATATTGTACAGAATATTTTCATCGTAATTGAACTTTTGGTTTAACGGTTAACGACATAAAAGCAAATACTCTTATACTTACACTTGCGTAAATTAAACACAGCAACATCGTAACGATGATAGCCCAACTAACTTGAGTTTGGTCCTTAGATACGAAACTCAATAACGTCTCATTAAACGCTTGCAAATACACAAAAAATAGTTGCAACATCAACACAAGCATTATCCATCCATAAATATCATTGAACTCGTCTAGAATTGCGTTAAATTCCGCGTAAGCGTCGCAAATCTCGCGCGAGAACATTAGCAAGGCGTTCGATTTGCGATATACAGGACCGTGTTTATTCCGAACGAAATTACCCAGAGTACTTCGATATTTCCTTTTAGACGTAAAGTACTTCAATATTCGATTCAAGCATCTCAATTTGTGCAATAGCCTTTTGATCGAATGATAATAGTGAAGCAAAAATATGCTTGTGCGAAACCTCAGGAAGTTATCGAGAATAAAGTATTGGTAGTTCGGGTGAGTTCCTTCGAAGACAATTGAAATATCGCTAATTACGGAGAGGGTGTACAATACATGAATTCCGGCAAGTATTGTAAATATATTTCGGTTTTCGCCTTTGTAAATTTCGTCAAAATAGTCGGCCAATATAGAATGATATCCTTCAGCTTTCGCCGTCAAAATTTGACGTTCTTCGGCCTTTATTAAACCTAGGATTAAAGTCAACATTAAATTGTTGATACATGTTATCGTAGACGTTAAAAAGGTGACGAAATTATTCCTGATTGACGCCCGTATAAAGCCCTCCTCCATTCTGCCATTTACTTCGAAAACAGCAACGCAGATCAACAGTATGAACAGGAGACTGTTGTACACCTTACGGTTTAAATTGAGGAATATCTTTTCATCTGAAGCCACGCCTAAAATTTGCATGTATAGATTTAGGATGTTAAACATTTGCCGTTTCGACGATCGCTTTTGTACAATGGGATATTCCATTTCTAAAAAAAATAGAACATATAGGAATCGCTATATTTCAAACAACTTCACTTTTAAACGCTTTGGGTTTTAGGTTCGGTAAGAATAAAAACGCAGCCTTTTTATACGTTGCTTAATGTATTATATGCATATTTAATGTGTTCAAAGTTGCGTCGAAAGAAAACTTGGCTTATTATATTTTCGTCCCTTTTCTTTTATATATCGAATAACTATCAACATTATATAGGTGGTTTTACAGGATGGGCGGGATTTCGGTGAAACAAATCCGAATTGTCTTTGCACTTACATTTTATTTGCAAAAAAACTTAATAGAGAATAGCGGTTAAAGAAAATATTATTGCGCTTTATGTCACGCTACGTTTTCTAAAAAATTCTTGTTAATTTAACACAACAAAATGTAATTTTACCAACAACAAAAAAATAAAAAAAATTGAAAATAATCATCTTTAACCGACATCAAATTTGCTTGGGCATTCTCCAAGCATTTTATTTAAACTGGATAAGTACGATCAAATAAGAAATCAACAGATTCATTAATATAAACAACGGCGAATAATCTACAGGAAAAAATCCAGCAGCTGAGAAGGTGGCCGTGTAACTCCTGGTTTGCTAAAGAAATATATCAACGTCAATCGAAAGAGCAAATCCGTCTTGATCTATCTAGTCATCCTCAACCTGTTTTATGTTGCTATTTGTTGTAATGAAATATTCATGTGGTCGTTCGTAATACATAAATGGAATTTATTCTTCTACACTTGTTTCGATCACGTGTACAGATACCTAGAAGATAGATAAATTCTCATTACTTCGAGTGTCTTACGACTCCGGTATTGGCTTATCGCGGGAAGCAAAATCGTCATCGGATAGGATAGATTTCTAAAAAATTAAAAAAGATATGTCTAGGATGTAATGATATAGATTGTTTTTTCTTTTCAATCCACTTTATCGTTTTATTATCTAATGAAACCGCCAAGCCTACGTACGCATTTCATTCTCAACATGGACGTCCTCAATTTCGAACAGCCTACCAACAAATTTCTCAACGTCTTCATCAAATTCTTGGCAATTTCGCCACTGCCCCTGAGTAAACGATCGGCGACCGCAAAACTTTGGGAGATGACCGTTTTAACGATGATAGTAGGCACGTTTTGCTTGGAAATGTATGGAAGATGGACCGGCAACTTTGAACATGTTTTCAAGATGACGTTAAAAACCAACATTATGGGTACATTAAACTCATTAGTGGAGGTAATTTGCAATGTGGTGACAATATTGGCGTCTCTTTGTTCTAATGAGATATCCGAGGAAGATGTTTTAGACGACATTAACCGAATCGACTCGATTCTAAAGAAATATATCAACGTCAATCGAAAAAGCAAATCCGTCTTGATCTATCTAGTCATCCTCAACCTGTTTTATGTTGGTATTTGTTGTAATGAAATATTCATGTGGTCGTTCGTAATACATAAATGGAATTTATTCTTCTACACTTGTTTCGATCACGTGTACAGATACCGTATTAGTATGCAGGTCCTTTATATCAGATACTTAATGCAAAAATTATTGGAGAAGATTACGGGCATTAATTCGATATTGGTTAGCAGTTTTGAAAAGGCCCGTAGAAGATCTGGCGGCCCAAATAACCCGGAAACTCTGGTACATCTAGAAGTTGTCATCAAAGACGTGTCAGAATCACACGCAGCGTTCATCAACGTTATTAGATATTTCAATCAAGTACTTGGTTGGCAAATTTTGTTTATTCTTTTAAACTATATTTTTCTATTTGCGACGACGTATGAAATTGGGTTGAAGGTTATAAAAGATCACGATGCTGGAAACGAAATTTATGTTTGGTGCGCCTCAAGTTTACTCTATGCCATGGTAAATTGTTTCTGACAAGGATATCTTTAAAGATATCACATCGGAAATTAATTTATTAACTGGAGGACCTTTTGTTACAGGTCGGCGCATCTACGGTGACTTCTATCTGCGATAAAATTAGCAACGAGGCTCGAAACACCGCTGACCTCGCGTTTTATTACTACTACAATTCCGACATCAACAAGTGCCATCCCAGACAGGCTCGTGTGGCGGAGAGTTTGGCCTTCTTGATTCGTCAAACTCGCAGCAGCCGAACGTCGTTTTCGGCCGCAGGATTTTTTCCCGTGGATTATTCCACTTTATTTCTACTAACGAATCTGTTGATTACGTACGTAATTGTTTCAATACAGTTTGAATAATTGTATCGTTCCATAAAATTGAAGAGAAATCCTGATTTAGATAGATGTAGTTGTGCGGTAATTCTGTCATACTTTAGATTGGTTAAGCAATTATAAAATTTCCATCGAAATAAATAAGAAGTAGGAGAAAACAATCTTGAGTTTGTAGTCATTTATTGGGGAATCGGGTCTCTTTAGCAGCTTACGTCAATATTATCGACACCCTACGAGACGTACCAAAAAATAAATATTAAAACAAAAAACAAACAAATTAAATATTCTGTCAGCTAGTGGTGTACTCGCTAGATGGAAGGACTGATACCAGCATGTACGTCTTATATTAGCTGTTAACATCCCAATAAACTTTTTCAAAAGTACTGTTGCACCAAATTTTCATAGTAATTTTCATAAGACGCTTGATTATCGTATAGCCAACCATACACATTAACACTGAAAGACTCTTTAAAATGTGCGTGTCTAGTTATGCGCCGATTTTCGCGAGACCAATAATTATTATTTTTTCTCATTGTTATTTTCTCTCGGCTGAACATTAATCCCTCACTCCAAATTATTTTAGGCAAAAAAATGTTCACCTTCTTAAAGTCTTCATAAAGAAGACTTTAAGACAAAAGACAAAAGAATTGTTTTAATACAGTTTGAATAATTGTACCGTTCCATAAAGTTGAAGAGAAATCTTGATTTAGATAGATGTAGTTATGCGGTAATTGTGTCATACTTTAGATTGGTTAAGCAATTATAAAATTTCCATCGAAATAAATAAGAAGTTGGAGAAAACAATCTTGAGTTTGTAGTCATTTATTGGGGAATCGGGTCTCTTTAGCAGTTTACGTCAATATTATCGACACCCTACGAGACGTACCAAAAAATAAATATTAAAACAAAAAAAAACATATAAAAACGCAGCCTTTTTATACGTTGCTTAATGTATTATATGCATATTTAATATGTTCAAAGTTGCGTCGAAAGAAAACTTGGCTTATTATATTTTCGTCCCTTTTCTTTTATATATCGAATAACTATCAACATTATATATGTGGTTTTACAGGATGAGCGGGATTTCGGTGAAACACATGAATAAATAACAAATCCGAATTGTCTTTGCACTTACATTTTATTTGCAACAAAACTTAATACAGAATAGCGGCTAAAGAAAATATTATTGTGCTTTATGTCACGCTATGTTTTCTAAAAAAATTCTCGTTAATTTAACACAGCAAAATGTGATTTTACCAAAAAAACAAAAAATAAAAAAATTGAAAATAATCATCTTTAACCGACATCAAATTTGCCTGGGCATTCTCCAAGCATTTTATTTAAACTGGATAAGTACGATCAAATAAGAAATCAACAGATTCATTAATATAAACAACGTCGAATAATCTACAGGAAAAAATCCAGCAGCTGAGAAGGTGGCCGTGTAACTCCTGGTTTGCCGAATTAAAGTCAGCATATATTTAGCCAGCACCTCTTGTTCAAAGTTATATTTGCTAATATTTCGATTGTAGTAGTAGAAATATGATAGATCGGCTGTCTTGCGAGTTTCCTTTGAAATCCTATCGCAGACAGATGTGATTAAAGCGGCACTGACCTGCAACAAAGAGTTAGATGATTTTTTTATCTGATATCTTACTGGGGAATCCTTTTAATTTTAAAAGCTTACCGCTGAATACGTAATAGAGCAAACAAACCAGATATAAATCTGAGCATCGAAGGATTCAACCATAGGATCTATAATCTTCAATCCGCATTCGTAAGTCAGCATGAAGAGCGATATATAATTAAAGAAGATGGCCAAGATCTGCCATCCGAACAGATGGTTAAAATGAGAGACGAATTGCACCACGCTGGTATAAGCTTTCAATACGTCATCGACGACATTTTCCAAACGTTCTAGCCTATTGGTACCTTGACGGAGCGAGGTGATTTCTTCAAAAGCATCCACCAAGATTTCATTGATCGATACGGATCTTTTCAATAATTCTCTGATGAGGTAATTCATGTGAAATACGGTTAAACTTACACGGTACCTATACAATTGATCGAAAGCATAAAATCCAAGTAGGTCATCTTTTAATGGAAACCACGCTCTTATCTCGTTCAGAATCAATACCAAATACAAGAAGTGTACGCTTACGGAATAGAGATAGGAACATCCTCGTTTTCGATAGTCGATTACGTGTTTAGCTAAGACCAAATCGATCTTTTCCAGTTCCTCCAGCACGGTTGTCCTGAATTTACCTTGAAAAAACGCTGCGGATACCGTTATTATGATGTTGCAAAGAATGTCTATGGCAGTATTCATGGTACCGATAAAAATGGTTCTGGGTGTGACTTCGAGTTGATGAACAAAGTTCGTAGAAGCCCTACCGTACATTTCATAGCAGAACGACCATATCAGCAGCACCAGGAGAAATGTAGAATATATTTTCCATCCTATCATATCGTTTTCCAACGAAAAGACACCGAAAAGCTTTAAGAAGCAGTCGTAGAACTTCAACGTCGAACAAGCATGTAGTATTCGATCCATGCTAAAGTGTGATTAAGTTGTTTACTGAATGCACATCACGGTAACCGACTGTATCGATTTTGAGAGGTCATTATTTAAGTTTTTTTTTTATTGATTGCATTATCCAATTGTTCTTAAAGCACTTACATAAAGAGAATTAGACTCTTCATAAAAGGATTAAATTTTACTACTTTCAAGTGATATGATAACCTTCTTTTGAAAAGGTGCTTGGAAATGTTTCGGCGAAAAACTGAAGGATGTAATTCTACCTAGACACTGAGGAAGCCGCTGTAGATGACAATGTCGTTCGCCTAAATGGAAAGTTGCATTCCAGGATACCTGTAGTCACCGAGATAAGAGAGGACTCTGGATAAATCAAAATTTCTTCATGTTGTAAGCTGTCCAGAAATGTTTCAACCAATAAAATACTGTTTTAAACTGTCGGTAGCATTTTTTAATTTTTAAATTTTGTCGTATTTCGAAGTACATCTCCATAATTCAGTATTCAAAAACGTCTGTCAATAGAATTTCGAAATGTAACAAGATGGATCCATTTTTAGAAATTTCAGTGCAAACCTTTCGACAGGAAGATAAAACTAAAAAGACGAATTCTTTATGAAGACTTTAAGAAGGTGAAAATTTTTTTGCCTAAAATAATTTGGAGTGAGGGATTAATGTTCAGCCGAGAGAAAATAACAATGAGAAAAAATAATAATTATTGGTCTCGCGAAAATCGGCGCATAACTAGACACGCGCATTTTAAAGAGTCTTTCAGTGTTAATGTGTATGGTTGGCTATACAATAATCAAGCGTCTTATGAAAATTACTATGAAAATTTGGTGCAACAGTACTTTTGAAAAAGTTTATTGGGATGTTAACAGCTAACATAAGAGGTACATGCTGGTATCAGTCCTTCCATCTAGCGAGTACACCACTAGCTGACAGAATATTTAATATGTTTGTTTTTTGTTTTAATATTTATTTTCTGGTACGTCTGATAGGGTGTCGATAATATTGACGTAAACTGCTAAAGAGACCCGATTCCCCAATAAATGACTACAAACTCAAGATTGTTTTCTCCAACTTCTTATTTATTTCGATGGAAATTTTATAATTGCTTAACCAATCTAAAGTATGACAGAATTACCACACAACTACATCTATCTAAATCAGGATTTCTCTTCAATTTTATGGAACGATACAATTATTCAAACTGTATTAAAACAATTACATACGTAATCAACAGATTCGTTAGTAGAAATAAAGTGGAATAATCCACGGGAAAAAATCCTGCGGCCGAAAACGACGTTCGGCTGCTGCGAGTTTGACGGATCAAGAAGGCCAAACTCTCCGCCACACGAGCCTGTCTGGGATGGCACTTGTTGATGTCGGAATTGTAGTAGTAATAAAACGCGAGGTCAGCGGTGTTTCGAGCCTCGTTGCTAATTTTATCGCAGATAGAAGTCACCGTAGATGCGCCGACCTGTAACAAAAGGTCCTCCAGTTAATAAATTAATTTCCGATGTGATATCTTTAAAGATATCCTTGTCAGAAACAATTTACCATGGCATAGAGTAAACTTGAGGCGCACCAAACATAAATTTCGTTTCCAGCATCGTGATCTTTTATAACCTTCAACCCAATTTCATACGTCGTCGCAAATAGAAAAATATAGTTTAAAAGAATAAACAAAATTTGCCAACCAAGTACTTGATTGAAATATCTAATAACGTTGATGAACGCTGCGTGTGATTCTGACACGTCTTTGATGACAACTTCTAGATGTACCAGAGTTTCTACGGGCCTTCTCAAAACTGCTAACCAATATCGAATTAATGCCCGTAATCTTCTCCAATAATTTTTGCATTAAGTATCTGATATAAAGGACCTGCATACTAATACGGTATCTGTACACTTGATCGAAACAAGTGTAGAAGAATAAATTCCATTTATGTATTACGAACGACCACATGAACATTTCATTACAACAAATACCAACATAAAACAGGTTGAGGATGACTAGATAGATCAAGACGGATTTGCTTTTTCGATTGACGTTGATATATTTCTTTAAAATCGAGTCGATTCGGTTAATGTCGTCTAAAACATCTTCCTCGGATATCTCATTAAAACAAAGAGGCGCCAATATTGTCACCACATTGCAAATTACCTCCACTAATGAGTTTAATGTACCCATAATGTTGGTTTTGAACGTTATCTTGAAGTTACCGGTCCATCTTCCATACATTTCCAAGCAAAACGTGCCTACTATCATCGTTAAAACGGTCATCTCCCAAAGTTTTGCGGTCGCCGATCGTTTACTCAGGGGCAGTGGCGAAATTGCCAAGAATTTAATGAAGACGTTGAGAAATTTGTTGGTAGGCTGCTCGAAATTGAGGACGTCCATGTTGAGAATGAAATGCGTACGTAGGCTTGGCGGTTTCATTAGATAATAAAACGATAAAGTGGATTGAAAAGAAAAAACAATCTATATCATTACATCCTAGACATATCTTTTTTAATTTTTTAGAAATCTATCCTATCCGATGACGATTTTGCTTCCCGCGATAAGCCAATACCGGAGTCGTAAGACACTCGAAGTAATGAGAATTTAAATGCAAATGAAATTCTACGATCGTCCTTTTTATTCAAACTCCTGTCCGCACACGGAGAAAAAGACTTTGTTCATTCAACAAAATACTAAATCATCCAATCGATGACGCGTTTGTATGTGGGTAAACGATTAATTTTGTCACAAGCAGATATTTGATTGAAACAAAAAAGAGCGCGCTAAATTTAATAAATAGCCGCTTGCTTGAAATAGATACGTCTAACAAAACATATTTTGTTGTAGAAACTGTAGATGTGTCTGCTTTGAACCGTGTCATGTCGTTGTTAAAATAAAACTCGACGTTTCGTCCACAATCGTATGGAGCTTCTTCAGGACAGTGATAGGCAATAGTTAGCTCAACGCCGGAAGCGAAATTAACTGAGCGGGAAGCAGTTGATCACGGCAATTCAGCATGTGAATTGCCATGCCAGAGGTGAAAATCGACTACTCAATTAGCGTTAGGCAGTTGGTACTGCGCTAACTGTTGCCTATCGCTCTCCTGAAGAAGCCCCATACGATTGTGGGCGAAACGTCGAGTTTTTAGTTTAACAACGACATGACACGGTTCAAACCCGGAACATCTTTAGTTTCAACAGACTCTGGTAGTGGAAGCCTACGCTTTTACATATTTTGTTGCTTTGGCAAATTCTTTTTCTCCGTGTACGTGAACATTAATTACCCCCAACCTGAATCCAAACTTAAGACTTTGCTACGTGAAAGCCCGTCCATTTTTAAAAACTTTGAGTTTCTGTAGCTTACCTTTTATGTAGTTTACTATGTCCAGAATACGTTTGAATACCAAATTCAGTTGAGAAGTTACCGACTTTGATGCTTCCCTATGCACGGAGCCCCACACAGCACGCGCTGCTTTGAATAAGTACCCGCAATCCGAATGCACTCTCCCCAATCCAAATCAATTTCGGCTATGAACCCGTCAACCATCTCAAATAAGTCTTGAGGCGTTTACGCTCTCTACGGTGCCGCGACGCGTACTTAGGAAACCCGTGATGAAACCAACAAAATGAACAGAACTTATTAATTAAACTCAATATAACTCGAGCAAAATTTATTTACATACACAACCACGTATTACTTTTACTTATTCAAACTGTATCAAGACAACCAAATACGAAGTCAATAGATTAATTAATAGAAACAAAGTAGAATAGTCTAAAGGGAAAAACCCTGCAGCCGAAAATGTGGTTAGGCTGCTACGCGTTTGACGGATCAACACGATCAAATTCTCCATCAAACAAGCTTGCCGGGGGTGGCGTTTGCTGATGTTCGTGCTGTAGTAGTAATAAAAGGAAAGGTCGGCGGTCTTCCGAGCTTCTTTAGTGATTTTGCTGCAGGTAGATATCACCGTGGCCGCGCTAACCTATAACAAAATGTGAAACATTTTTGAAGGCGATCGTTCTAAAATTACGTTTACCGTGGCATAAGCCATAGTGGATAAAGACCAGATAGAGAAACCGCTTGGGTCACCGTCGAACGTGGCAATTCTCAGACCTGCTTCGTAGGTTACGATAAATAGGAAGATGTAGTTTAAAAGCGCAAACAAGATTTGCCAACCAAAAGCTCGGTTGACGAAATTAATAATATCTGTAAACGCTGCGTATGATTCCGATATATCTTTGGTAACTTCTTCTAGATGCGCCAGTGTTTTCGAACAGCGCAACTCATCAGTTCTTTCGCAGGCTTCCTCAAATGCATTTCGCAACAACGCATTGATGGCCATGATTTTCTCCAACAATATTCGCATTAGATGATAGATATAAAGGACCAGCAGACTGATACGGTATCTGTAGAACTGATCAAAGCAATAATAGAAGAACACATCCACCTGTTTCATTGTGAAGAACCATGTAACTATGTCATTGCAAAGGACACTAAGATAAAATACGTTGAGGATTATCAGATGGATTAAGAAAAATCTCCTTCTCTGATGAACTTTAACATATTTCTTTAACTTCGTATCGACATGATTTATCTTGTAAAAAAGATCTTCTTTGAATCCCTCGCTGAAAACAAAAACGGGCAAGGTTATTACAATATTGCAGGCCACGTCGATTAACGTGTTTAATGCACCAACAATTATGGATCTTCTTGTGGATTTTACGTAATGTTCAAAGTTAATTTTCCATCGCCCATAAACTTCGAAGCAAAACGTCGAAAATATTATAATTAAAATGGAAATCGCGCAAAGTTTTGTGATGAATGAGTTCTTGGCCAGAGGAGAAATTACCAAAAACTTTATGTAGCCGTTTAAGAATTTGTTGGTACGCGGCTCGAAATGTAAGACATCCATATTCGAAATGAAATACATGCACAGGCAATGGTTTGTCTAACAAGACATTTGATTTTTTTTCTCGCCAGTAATATGATTAAGGATAAAAAGATAAAGTGCAAGGCATAAAAAGACACAACCTTTATATTCGTTAATGCACCATAAACGCATTTAAATCTTTTAAATATTTTATAAGTTAATCGAATTTCATTGTTGTGTTTTGCGTCTTTAGTGCAGCAAAATAATATCTGAATTTTAACGTGCTCGGTGATTCTTAACAGTCCATTTGTGAGCCTTTCTCGTACACCTATCTATTAATACCTGAATAGCTGAAGTTCCTGCAAATAATTAAAATAATCTCTGCTATTCCCTCGTGAATTCGGGAAATAACGTCAATCACTCCAACAGGCACGGTAAAATAAAGATTTCTTTATGTATCCTCACAGCCAAAATTCTATTGGGGTTAAGTTGCAACGCCGGAATGGCAACATTATTAGTCCACCCCGATCAATCCATGTATGTATTGGGAAAATTTTAACATTCCTAGCACCTGTGACTTAGCACGTGCAGCAGCTCCATCATGTTGAAAGAACATTATTGCACGTTGTTGTAAAGGCATATCCTCGAACAAACCTGGCAAAGTGTTCCGTGAGAAATCACTACTGAAATGCAAATACATACCTTGTTTCTTTTGATGTTTTCTCAATTTTTTCATCGGTGATTCATCAAATATTTTCAGAGAAACGTTTTTTAATAAACAATTTAATCGTGAAATTATAGCTGTTAGAACTACTGTTCCAACAACATGCGAAATATAGCTAATACACACAATATAACTCGGGAAATATTTATTCTCGTAAAATCATCTACTGCATGCCATTATTCAAACTGTGTTAAGGTAATCACGTATGAAATCAATAAATTCATTAGCAGAAACAAAGTAGAATAGTTTACAGGGAAAAAACCTGCAGCTGAAATTGTCGCTGCGCTGCTACGTGCTTGACGGATCAACAAGGTCAAATTCTTCGCTAAAGAAGCTTGTCTGAGATTGCACTTTCTGATGTTCAGATTGTAGTAGTAATAGAACGAAAGATCAGCGGTCTTTTGAGCTTCATTGCTGATTTTGGTGGAGAGAGAGGCGAGTACAGTTGTGCCAGCCTGTAACGAAGAATTTTCAGGTTAGCGGGTTACATAACATTGTTATCCGAAACGTTTTACCACAGCGTAGACTAGATTCGAGACAAACCAAATATAGAATCCGGTAACAGCATGGTCGGGTTTTACAACCTTAATTCCAATCTCATACGTTGCCACAAATAGAAAAATATAGTTTAAAAGAATAAACAAAATTTGCCAACCAATCAATCCGTTGAAATAACTAATAACGTTGATGAATGCTGCGTATGATTCTGATACGTCTTTGGTGACAACGTTTAGATGCACTAGAGTTTTCGGGCAGTTCAAATCTTTAACCTTTTCAAAAGTATTCGTCAATATCATATTGATAGCTGTAATCTTCTCCAATAATTTCTCCATTAGATGTTTATAATAAAGCACTTGCATACTAATGCGGTATCTGTAGATCTGATCGAAACAATAGTAAAAAAATGTATGCAATTTTTGCAATTCGCAGAACCAGATAGCTACATCGTAACAAAAGATGCTAATATAAAACAAGCTGAGGATCACTACATAGATCAAAATGAATTTCGCATTTTGATTGGCTTTGATATATTTCGTTCGGATCGAATCTATTCGATCAATCTCGTCCAGAACAACATCCATTGATTCCTGATTAAAACAAAAGACCGGCAACGTTATCACCACATTGCAAACTACCTCCACCAATGTGTTTAGAGTACCAATAACGTTAGCTCTTAATGTGGTACTCAAATCATTTCGAAAGTTACCCTTCCATCTTCCATACATTTCGAAGCAGAACGTCGATGAGATTGCAACTAACATGAACACCCCACATATTTTTGCGGTTACGGATCTCTTACCCAGTGGCGAAACTACCAAGAATTTAAGGAAGCCGTTTAGAAATTTATTGGTAGGCTGTTCGAAATTGAAGGTATCCATATTGTAAGTGGAATGCGTTCGTAGGAAGTGAGTTCTTGGCAATTCCATTAAATAACAAAAGGATAAAGTGGATGAAATAGAACAATCTAGATCATTATATGCTAGGCATTTCCTTTTTAATTTTTTAGAAATCTAGTGCAGTTGATGTGACTTCTTATGGCAATGTATTATTAAAATTATAATGCACTTGAAACAAGGAGAACTTAAGGGCAAATGGTATTGCACGAGGAAAAATCGTTAAGATAATTGTCTGTGTATTAAATCTGCACTTGCTACAGCAAGATAAAGTGTTACAATGCTTGGGGAAACTGTTCTTAAAATTCCCTTTTCACTCATTATACTGTATTACGTAGCGAGAGGTACCAGTAGAAAACGGAATTATCTAAGAATTATAACCGCATAGGTTACAATAATGAACAGTTGATTCGGTCATTATCTATTTATTTTGTGATATCAAGAAAAACAAACTTCCCTGGGTGGATGAGGATGCGCATCTTCTTTCTTTGCGCATTAATTTTTACTCTACTCGCAAGCAACACATTTCTTTCCGGCAGTCTGATGATAACAGATTCTATAACTTTAAAAAGAGTGATTTTCGCTTGATGTACGATTTGCTTCTTAATATGGCCCGAGCATTCCTCTTCTCCATGGACTCTGTGGAAGCACGCGTTTCATTAGAATATATACGGCGTCCTCGATACAACAGTTCCCAAATATAAGCGTAAAACCTCCAAGAGCACCTATCCTCCATGATAATTAACCTACTTCATCGTAAGAACCAAGCGCGGTAGGAAACTGCGTAATATATATATCTGCATATGTATATATGTAACAAGCATCTGAGAACGTCCAATATTGCATCTCTCTCGTTCCAGCCTAGTATACCCGGTGTTTTACCCAGTGAATTACAACGACGTCACATTTAGTACACCGCAAGACGCCATGAGTGCATCCTCTGGTTATTTCAGTATCTATCACGGGAAAATTTGTATATTTTAGATTGTTGGGGGACAGCTCTGAGGACATTTTCAATTACAGACCGATATTTATCCTATGCAACTTTGCGAAGGCATTAGGATCTATACCTTGTACTCACATAGACAACTCCGCTCAAACATGAGTCTCGCCAAATCGAAACGAACTGCAATCAACAACCTCAGTTGTTGACGAACAGTACAATAATTTGCACAGGTATGCCCTTATAGTGATTTTACCTTTCTTTGTTGAGACATTTTACTTAATCTAGTGACATTTATTATTTTTAAATTTAAATTTGTCTAGTACAATCTCGAAATTTTTTATTATTTTCTTTCATTATGCATTTCCCGTACTTGAGTTGTTATTAACTGTTGGAAATAAATTGTTAAAAGAAGTGGAAAGCGTTATCATAATGCAGATGCCAGAGAAATAGAAAAACCCAAAATTTTGTAAGAAATACCTTAAACTAGGATCCTATTTTCCACAATTAACACTGTCTATTTTTACAATATATGGTTGGTGTTTTCCACTGATGAATTTGGCAATGAGTAGAATACCCTCAATTACAAGGATAATTAATTAACGTGTGACATTTGTCTCACTATTGGTCGTGGGTGGAGAACAGTGAAACATAACATAGCTTCTGTGATTTTTAAACATTTATTTACCAAAAAAAAAAAACAAACACAGATATACATGGTGCTCAAGTGCTAAGGTGAATTTCTTGCAGAACATCCATTGAATCGAATAAAAATCCATTTCGAAGTAACGATATGTAGGATCGAATAAATACAAAATGTGCAATATAATAATATGCAACAACTACAAATGCACCAATTTAAAAATATGCAAGTCTACATCAAGATCTCTTTTCTAATCCTCAAACTGTGACACAATTTATGCAACTCGAACAAAATTGCAATAAGTATATGTAATCGACTGCTACGTTTAATTAAGCAAACGGTATCAAGACAATCAAATATGAAACCAATAGATTCATCAGTAGAAACAACGTTGAGTAATTCATAGGAAAAAATCCTGCGGCTGTGAATGTCGTTAGGCTGCTGCGTGTTTGACGCATCAAGAATACCAAATTCTCGGCCACGCGAGCCTGTCCGGGATGGTACTTGTTAATGTTGGTATTGTAATAGTAATAGAAAGAGATGTCAGCGGTTTTGCGAGCTTCGTTGGAGGTTTTATGACAGATCGAAGTCACCATACCAGCGCCAACCTACAACAAAATATCTCTTGGTTAATAAACTATGTTAGAAAGTTTGGAAATGATCTTCCTAAAAGTACCCTTACTATAGCATAAGTCATGGTCAAGCAAATCCAAACACAAAATCCAGCTGATACATTCTCGAATGTTGTAACATGCCTTAATCCGCCCTCATAGGTTACAAGAAATAGGCAAATGTAGTTTAATAGAATAAACAAAATTTGCCAACCGAATGCTTGGTTAAAACAGTTGATAAGATTGGTAAAAGCTGCGTATAACTCTGATACATCTCTGGTGACATTTTGCAGATGCACTAGCGTTGTTGGGGAGTTTAAATCTTCACATTTTCTAGGGACCTCTTCGAAAGTATTCCTCAATATCATATTAATGGCCGTGATCATCTCTAACAGCCTAAGCATTAAGTGATACATATAAAGGACCAGAACACTGATACGGTATCTGTAGAAATGATCAAAGCAATAGTAAACGTACAAATAATCCAACTTCATTACCAAGAACCCCATAGTTAGGTCGTTACAAAGAATACCAAGGTAAAACGCATTCAGGATCGTCAAATGGAACGAGAAAGATTTTCTTTTCTGGCCGATTTTAATATACCTTTCCAGCGTTGAGTATATCTGACTCATTTCGTCGAGGAAATCCATCCTTGCTCGCTCGTTAAAAATAAAAACCTGCAATGTTATCACAACATTGCAAAGTACAGCGATCAGCGTATTGAGGGTACCAATAACGGCGGTCTTTTTACTTATCGATATATCGAAGTTAAAATTACTGTTCCATCTCCCATAAATCTCGACGCAAAACGTTCCCAAAATTACCACCAAAATTAAGGTTGCGCAAAATTTTACAATCGGAGAATTCTTCTCCAACGGAGAAATTGCCAGGAATTTAATGAAGCCGTTAAGGAATTTGCTGGCACGTTCCGGAAAATTCAACACGTCCATATTAGAAATGGAATGCACAAGAAAGAAATGAAATCTTGTGCGCCTCACCCAATGGTAATGTCATTAAAACTAATTACTGCATGGCTTCATATATGTTAATGCATTAAAAAAATATTTGATTTTATTAAATTGACATTTGATGATTGTTTTACCGTTTAAGGAACATACGCTGTTGCACTTAAGGTAATTAAAAGCGAAATGTAAATAGAACTAACTCAAAAACTATATAACCTCTCGTGCAGGTAGCATCGATCCTATAAATATGTAAAGTGAACAAAGTGATAGATGATAACCGTTATTTATTGTAAGGCTACACTTTCCAAAAAGAATAAATTAAATTTGCAAAATGACAATTAAAGAAGGCCACTGGAAACCATCCATCTTAATATATGCAAGTAATATTTTTTTGGCTTTTCAGCCTAAAAATGTTCTTCTTTTTTTCTTTTTTAAAAATGTTCTTTTATGTTGCAAGGATAGCGTGTTAAGCTCTTCTAAACGAGCTCTAGCTAGAGCTATTGAGGTTTGACATGTTGATATGAGTAACTTTGTGAAATGTGACATCTGTTATCCTTGTGTGTATCAGTAGTGATAGCACAAAAATCAACCACGTAGTTTGTTTACAACAAGCGATTAAAAAAAAGCAATTTCGTGGAAAAATTTGAATTCTACGTGAACAGCTTTACTTTGGATAATTGTTTCATGTCAATTGCGCGCCTCGACCTAACCCCATAACTTTTTACAAATCGCCTCTCGTTTGATAGCTTTCGAGCGACCATTTTTCTAACTCAGAACGTAGCTATCCGACGTGTAGGTGCCGATCAGCTATTATCAATTATTAAAGTAGTTACAAGTAACACTTGTTTTGGAACAGGCAAAAATCTTGTTATTTGTGAATGATTAGTTTATGCAAAAACTTCTACGAAATAAAAGTTTTCGCATAAATCCCTAATAAAGAGCAGCTGCCTCTCTTGTGAGGCCTGTTCGACTACATAGTATCTTGTTTCATGCTCTAATCATTATTCACAATTAACAGGTTACGCCTGCTAGGAAGGCACTTTAAAAGTAATAATATTGGCAGGCACAACAAAATATATTTTTGTATAGACAGTAGATGGGACGCTTTCCACTTCATTTTTCGGAGAATTACAATCCATTGCATTGGCTGCCCTTGCCCCCAGTTGTCACAAGACGACGCAAAAGCACTACTGCATTCTTCTAAACCACTTGTACACATCTTGAACAAAGTATGTGCAATTCCTTAGTGAATTGCTTTGCGGGTATCATAGCTGGTTGCGGTACTCCAGGAGTTGATTGAGGACCCCGATAAAAAGGAAATAAGTCGCCCAATGTAAAATCTGTTTCAATTCTACCAGTAACAGAACCTTTAAATTCTTACTTCATAAATTTCGTCAGTTAAACAAAGGAAAAATGTTTATATACTACTTTATTTTGTGTGTGCCATTCATATGAAATATTGTTAATCCATGAGAAGAAAAAATAGTTTGTTTAAAGGCAAAGGATATAGACTAACCAAGTATTCAATTACAACCACCTATTACATTTAATTATTGAAATTCTATTAGGACAATCAAGTACGAAGTCAATAGATTTATTAGTACAAACAAGGTGGAATAATTTATAGGGAAAAAACCAGCCGCCGAAAACGTCGCTATGCCACAACGCGTTTGACGAATCAGCAATGACAAATTTTCCATCAAACAAGCTTGCTGGGGATGGTACGTGCTGATGTTCAAATTGTAGTAGCAGTAGAAGGAAATGTCAGCGGTGCTTCGAGCTTCGTTAGAGACCTTATTGCAGATCGAAGTCACCATAACTGCGCCAACCTGTAACAAAATTATCGCTCAGTTAGTAAATTGTATTTAGAGATTGCAGGTTTAAAAGCAATCCTTTCAAGAGCAATTTTACCATAGAATAAATCATGGTCAACATAAACCATGCATAACGTCCGATGGGTACATTCTGATGTTTTGTAAAGTTCCATAGGCCATCATCATAGGTTAGCACAAACAGAAAGATGTAGTTTAAAAGTATAAATAAAATTTGCCAACCAAACGCTTGGTTAAAACAGTTAACAACATGAATGAACGCTGCGTATAATTCTGATACGTCTTTGATAACAACCTCTAAATATGCCAGAGTTTGTGAGCCATTTACATTTTCCGATATTGTACGGACCTTTTTAAAAGTATTTGTCAATATCATATTAATGGCGGTGATCATCTCCAACAACCGAAGCATTATATGATAGATATAAAGGACGAGAATGCTGATGCGGTATCTGTAGCACTGATCAAACCAATAGTGAAAAAATACACTTCCCTGTTTTATTGTGGAGAACCACAAAATTAGATCGTTACAAAGGATAACAGCATAAAATATATTAAGGATCACCAGATGGAAGGAGAAAGGCCTTCTTTTCAGATTGACTTTAATGTATCTTTTTAGCGTCGAATCTATTTTATTTATCTCCTTGAGGAATTCTTCCTTGGATTTCTCCTTAAAAAGGAGAACCTGCAACACTATCACAACATTGCAAAGTGCGGCGACGAACGTATTCATTGTAACAACAATCATGGTCCTTTTTCTTTCGGATGTAACAATACTAAAGCCTATGCTCAATCTCCCGTACATCTCGAAGCAAAATGTCCCTAAAATTAACATTAGAATTGATACTGCGCAAACCTTTGCGGTTGCGCAGCCCTTCTCTAACGGAGAAATTGCCCAGAATTTAATGAAGCCACTTAAGAATTTGCTGATAGGTTGAGAAAAATTTAAACCGTCCATATTGAGAGTAAAGTACGTAACTGAGAAGTGAACTCGTGTCTACTTACTGACATTTATTACATAAGAGTGCAGCTTTATATAATATATTAATGTACTGGAAAAACAGTTCGTTAAATCTATATTTGATGATTGTTCTGGTGCTTAATCATCATACACCAATGCACTCAATATGATTAAAAGTAGAGAAGTAAGAAATGTAATAACTTCTTGTGTAAGTGGCATCGACTCCATTAATTTGTAAAATAGACGAAGTGATTGATGAAAAGTCTTAGTAAAATATCGATCTGGGTTCACTTATTTTTCTTCAATGCTTTAAATTCAGGATGTGTATGCACGACAGATAAAAATAAACTACTTATTAACAGTCTCCATATTTTATTCTTAATATATACCTTAGCAAAATCTACATTAACGACTTAGCATCGCTTAGAAATCAATTTTAGATCTATCAGAACATCAGAACTTTGATGAGATAGGTAATCAACTCGTGAGTGTTTGAATTGATTATAATGTTACGGACTCGATGAAGTTAATGATTTAAGCAATCCGTGAGTCAACGTCCATCGGTGATAGCTGAATTGTCCAAAGCTCAGCAAATACATCAATTGATTCAGAATAATTAGGTTTAATAAAAAAAAAGAAAAAAACGTTCTTTATTCGCGAGGTTAAAATAATACTAGGCAAACAAATTCAAATAACAACTTCTTAAAACAAAACCGAAACAACGTTTAATCTAAATATTACGCCATTTATACATTTGCCCTGATTCAAGCGGCCAAGGGAATAACGGTTGGCAATATTCTACATCGGGTCGGGAAGTTAATCAGGTCGGAGCGAGAAAACAGATCAACGGCAGTATCTTATTCAGCGTGAATCGTTTTTGCGAAGTAACGCAGAAGTTTATTAAAACAAAAACATGAGTAGTTTATGTGGCCAAATTTTCATGACGTTACATTTTCTTACTTTCTGACTTGTACTGCAAATAATATTTCCTATTATGCTTTATTGTAATAAGAACAAGTTGATATACTATGAAGTTGTAATCTAATGTACCTAATTATCAAAAAAAAAAATCCACAAAGACGACTCTTGCGTTAATAAAAAGGACTAAAATAAAGTTTTACCGCTGCTTATCCTGAAAAATCCTCATTTTACCCATTGTTCTGTAATTAATAAAAACTTAAAAAGTACCAAACCATACCAGCGCAGAGAGAATGAACGTGCCCATCCACAAAGATATTGGCAGAGGCCAATATTTTCCAACCAAACAGTAAGTTAGAATGACAGACAAGATCGTAACAGCTAACGAAGCCTTCGTATATAAGAACTACAAAGTATACTCGTTTAACTCAATATAATTCCAGAAAATTTTACGTATATCACATAATACATTTAATTATTCAAACTGTATTAGAACAACCAAATACGAAGTCAATAGATTCATTAATAGAAACAAAGTGGAATAATTTATAGCAAAAAAATGTCGTTAGGCTAGTACGGATCTGACGAATTAAGAAGCTCAAATTCTTCGCCAAACAAACTTGTCCGTGGTGGGACTTGCTGACATTCTTGGATTTCGCCTTAAAAAGAAACCCGCAATGTTATCGCAACAAAATCTTCATCTTTATATATTTTAATGTACTTGATAAAGTATTTAAGTTCATTAAATGGACGTTTGACATTGTTGTGCTCAAGAAAATTAAAAATAAAACGTAAACAATATTAACTAAGAAATGTAATAACTTCTTATGTCGGTAGCATTGTTCTTACGAATATGTAAAACAAAGTGATGGATAATATCCCTCCCATATTCCACGCAAGAATTCTCCCAAAAGAATAAATTTGTTGTAAAATTTCAATATCGTTAAAGAAGGTTTAGATAAAATAGTTTATTTTCGCCTCTGGCATGGTTCACATGCTGAATTACCATGCTAACAGTTGCCTATCACTTTTCTGAAGAAGCCCCATACGATTGTGGACGAAACGTCGAGTTTTATTTTAACAACGACATGACACGGTTCAAACCAGACACATCTTTAGTTTCAACAACAAAATATGCCTTGTTAGACGTATCTATTTTAAGTAAGTGGCTATTTATTTAATTTAGCGCGTTCTTTTCTTGTTTCAATCAAATATCTGCTTGTGACAAAATATTAATTTTTTGCCCATATACAAACATGTCATTGGTTGGGTGATTTAGTATTTTGTTGAATGAACAAACTGATTTTCTCCGGGTGCGGACAAGAGTTTGAATAAAAAGGACGATCGTAGAATATCATTTGCACAAATTCTCATTACTTCAAGTATCTTACGACTCTGGACGATTCGTGACGACGCATGAAATTAGGTTGAAGGCTACAAGAGATCACGATGCTGGAAGGGAAATTTATGTTTGGTCACACCTTTTTCTCAAAAACAACATATACGATTAACATAGACATACACTAATCATCAACTAATTCACTTATTTATTTATTTACTTATTTATTTATTTATTTATTTATTTATTTTCAGGTATTTACATAATTTTCAGGTAAAAATTTAAATTCAAAATGAACGATTTCAAAAATTCTGAACTAAGCGGAAACTTAACTTTAATCCATTTACGTATCAGGAAAACGGCGATTCAACATTTTTTGGCACTTGTAATAGCACGCGCAGCAGCTTCATCGTGTTAAAAAAAAATATTATTCCACGTTGTTGCAAGGGCATATCCTCTAACAAACCTGCAAAGTGTTCCGTGAAAAATTACTGCAATTTTCACGCAATAACTTGGTACTTGTTTTCGGAGCACGACTCGGATTCAAATACATACGTTGTCCCTTTTGATATTTTTTCCATTTTTTTTTTTCATCAGTGGCTCACAAAATATTTTCAGAATTCCATTTTACGTGAGTAACATTTTTTTAATAAACAATTTAATCGTAAAATTATAGCTGTTACACTGTTGTACTACTTATACTACTGTTCCAACAACATGCGAAATATAACTAATACACACAATATAACTCTGGAAATATTTATTCTCGTAAAATCATCTACTGTATGCCATTATTCAAACTGTGTTAAGGTAATCACGTATGAAATCAATAAATTCATTAGCAGAAACAAAGTAGAATAGTTTACAGGGAAAAAACCTGCAGCTGAAATTGTCGTTGCGCTGCTACGTGCTTGACGGATCAACAAGGTCAAATTCTCCGCCAAAGAAGCTTGTCTGAGACTGCACTTTCTGATGTTCAGATTGTAGTAGTAATAGAACGAAAGATCAGCGGTCTTTTGAGCTTGACTGCTGATTTTCGTGGAGAGAGAAGTGAGTATAGTTGTGCCAGCCTGTAACGAAGAATTTTCGGGTTAGCGAGTTACATAACATTGTTGTCAGAAACTTTTTACCAGAGCGTAGGCTAGAGTCAGGACAAACCAAATATATAATCCAGTAATAGCATCGTCGGGTTTTGCAGCTTTCATTCCAATCTCATACGTTGCCACAAATAGAAAAACATAGTTTAAAAGGATAAACAAAATTTGCCAACCAACTAATCCGTTGAAATAACTAATAACGTTGATGAATGCTGCGTATGATTCTGATACGTCTTTGGTGACAACATTTAGATGTACTAGAGTTTTCAGGCAGTTCAAATCATCGATCTCTTCAAAAGTATTCGTCAATATCATATTGATAGCTGTAATCTTCTCCAATAATTTCTCCATTAGATGTTTATAATAAAGCACTTGCATACTAATGCGGTATCTGTAGATCTGATCAAAACAATAGTAAAAAAATATATGCCATTTTTGTAATTCGAAGAACCAGATAGTTACATCGTAACAAATGATGGCAATATAAAACAAGGTTAGGATCACTACATAGATCAGAATGGATTTTGCATTTTGATCGGCTTTGATATATCTCGTTCGGATCGAATCTATTCGATCAATCTCGTCCAGAACAACCTCCATCGATTCCTGATTAAAACAAAAGACCGGCAACGTTATCACCACATTGCAAACTACCTCCACCAATGTGTTTAGAGTACCAATAACGTTAGTTCTTAATGTGATCCTCAAATCATTTCGAAAGTTATCCTTCCATCTTCCATACATTTCGAAGCAGAACGTCGATGAGATTGCAATTAACATGAACACCCCACGTATCTTTGCTGTTACCGATCTCTTACCCAGTGGCGAAATTACCAAGAATTTAAGGAAGCCGTTAAGAAATTTATTGGTAGGCTGTTCGAAATTGAAGGTATCCATATTGTAAATGAAATGCGTTCGTAGGAAGTGAGTTCGTGGCAATTCCATTAAATAACAAAAGGTTAAAGTGGATGAAATAGAACAATCTAGATCATTATATGCTAGGCACTTCCTTTTTAATTTTTTAGAAATCTATTGCAGTTGATTTGGCTTCTTATGGCAATGTAATATTGAAATTGTAATGCACTTGAAGTAATGAGAAATTAAATGCAAATGGTAGTGTACAAAAAAATCTTTAGAATAATTGTCTGTGTATTAAATTCGCACTTGCTACAGCAAGGTAAAGTGTTACAATGCTTGGAGAAACTGTTCTTAAAATTCCCTTTTCATTCATTACACTGTATTACGTAGCGATAGGTACCAGTAGAAAACGGAATTATCTAAGAATTATAACCGCATAGGTTACAATAATGAACAGTTGATTCGGTCATTATCTATTTATTTTGTGATATCAAGAAAAACAAACTTCCCTGGGTGGATGAGGATGCGCATCTTCTTTCTTTGCGCATTAATTTTTACTCTACTCGCAAGCAACACATTTCTTTCCGGCAGTCTGATGATAACAGATTCTATAACTTTAAAAAGAGTGATTTTCGCTTGATGTACGATTTGCTTCTTAATATGGCCCGAGCATTCCTCTTCTCCATGGACTCTGTGGAAGCACGCGTTTCATTAGAATATATACGGCGTCCTTGATACAACAGTTCCCAAATATAATCGTTAAACCTCCAAGAGCACCTATCCTCCATGATAATTAACCTACTTCATCGTAAGAACCAAGCGCGGTAGGAAACTGCGTAATATATATATATATATATATATATATATATATATATATATATATATATATATATATCTGCATATGTATATATGTAACAAGCATCTGAGAACGTCCAATATTGCATCTCTCTCGTTCCAGCCTAGTATACCCGGTGTTTTACCCGGTGAATTACAACGACGTCACATTTAGTACACCGCAAGACGCCATGAGTGCATCCTCTGGTTATTTCAGTATCTATCACGGGAAAATTTGTATATTTTAGATTGTTGGGGGACAGCTCTGAGGACATTTTCAATTACAGACCGATATTTATCCTATGCAACTTTGCGAAGGCATTAGGATCTATACCTTGTACTCACATAGACAACTCCGCTCAAACATGAGTCTCGCCAAATCGAAACGAACTGCAATCAACAACCTCAGTTGTTGACGAACAGTACAATAATTTGCACAGGTATGCCCTTATAGTGATTTTACCTTTCTTTGTTGAGACATTTTACTTAATCTAGTGACATTTATTATTTTTAAATTTAAATTTGTCTAGTACAATCTCGATATTTTTTATTATTTTCTTTCATTATGCATTTCCCGTACTAGAGTTGTTATTAACTGTTGGAAATAAATTGTTAAAAGAAGTGGAAAGCGTTATCATAATGCAGATGCCAGAGAAATAGAAAAACCCAAAATTTTGTACCTTAAATTAGGATCCTATTTGCCACAATTAACAGCCTCTATTTCTACCATATATGGTTGGCGTTTTCCACTGCTGAATTTGGTAACGAGTCGAATATCCTCAATGTCTCACTATTACTCGTGGTTGGAGAACAGTGAGACACAATAATTAAAGCTTCGGTGATTTCTTAAACATTTATTTACCAAAAAAAGAAAGATATAGATAAACATGGTGCTCAAGTGCTAAGGTGAGTATCTCGCAGAATATCTATTCAATCAAAAAACGTCTATTTCAAAGTGATGATATATAGGATCGAATAAACAAAATGTATTTCCAATACCAACTGAATTGTTTTAAAGATTGCTGTCGATTTCGACATCTTCAAAATAAACCATTTCGCATTGGAAATGCATTTTGTATTAATTCATCCAACCAATTTAAGTAGTTTGCAACGATAATGTGACTGTTACGTTTATTTAAGCAAACGGTATTAAGACAATCAAATATGAGGTCAATAGGTTCATCAGTAGAAACAACGTTGAGTAATTCAGAGGAAAAAATCCTGCGGCCGTAAATATCGCCAAGCTGCTGCGAGTTTGACGCATCAAGAATACCAAACTCTCGGCCACGCGAGCCTGCCCGGGATGATACTTGCTAATGTCGGTATTGTAATAGTAATAGAAAGAGATGTCAGCAGTTTTGCGACATTCGTTGGAGGTTTTATGACAGATCGAAGTCACCATACCAGCGCCAACCTACAACAAAATATTTCTCAGGTAATAAACCATATTGGGGGGTTTGCAAATAATCTTCCTAGAAGTATACTTACCATAGCGTAAATCATGGTCAAGCAAATCCATATACAAAATCCAGCTGATATATTCTCATATGTTGTAACATACCTTAATCCACCTTCATAGGTTACAACAAATAGGCAAATGTAGTTTGATAGAATAAACAAAATTTGCCAACCGAATGCTTGGTTAAAACAGTTGATAAGATTGATAAAAGCTGCGTATAATACTGATACATCTCTGGTGACATTTTGCAGATACACTAGAGTTGTTGAGCAGTTTAAATCTCTTCTAGGGACACGCTCAAAAGTATTCCTTAATATCATATTAATGGCAGTGATCATCTCTAACAGCCTAAGCATTAGGTGATACATATAAAGGACCAGAACACTGATACGGTATCTGTAGAAATGATCAAAGCAATAGAAAACGTACAAATTCTCCAAGTTCATTGTTAAGAACTTCATTGTAATTACGTCATTACAAAGAATACCAAGGTAAAACGCGTTGAGGATCGTCAAATGGAACAAGAAAGATTTTCTTTTCTGGCCGATTTTAATATACCTTTCCAGCGTTGAGTATATCTGACTCATTTCGTCGAGGAAATCCATCCTTGCTCGCTCGTTAAAAACAAAAACCTGCATTGTTATCACAACATTGCAAAGTACAGCGACCAGCGTATTGAGGGTACCAATAATGGTGGTCCTTTTAGTTATCGATATATCGAAGTTAAAATTACTGTTCCATCTCCCATAAATCTCGACGCAAAACGTTCCCAAAATTACCACCAAAATTAAGGTTGCGCAAAATTTTACAATCGGAGAGTTCTTCTCCAACGGGGAAATTGCCAGGAATTTAATGAAGCCGTTAAGGAATTTGTCGGCGCGTTGCGGGAAATTCAACACATCCATATTGAAAATGAAATGCACGAGCAGGAAATGAATTCTTGTCCGCCTCACCAATGGTAATGTCATTAACACCAATTACTACATGGCTTCATATATGTTAATGCATTAGAAAAGTATTTGACTTCATTAAATTGACGATTGATGACTGTTTTACCGTTTAAGGAACATACGCTATTGCACTTAAGGTAATTAAAAGCGAAATGTAAATAGCACTAATTCAAAAATTACATAACTTCTCGTGCAGGTAAGGTCGATCCTAGAAATTTGTAAAGTGAACAAAGTGATAGATGATAACCGTTATTTATTTTAAGGCTACATTTTCCAAAAAGAATAAATTAAATTTCCAAAATTAATATTAAAGAAAGTCACGTCCTATATATACGTCCTTCCTTTATTTAACTGTTGGCGATGTTTCATCCATTAGCACATGCAAGGATAGCGTCTTAAGCTTTTGCAAACGAACTCTAGCTAGAGCTATTAAGGTTTGACATATTGATATGAGTAACTTTGTAAAATCTGACATCTGCTAACCTTGCAGTAGTGATAGCACAACAATCGACCACGTAGTTTGTTTACAACAAGCGTTTAAAAAAAGCAATTTCGTGGAAAAATTTGAATTTTACGTGTACAGCTTTACTTTGGATAACTGTTTCATGTCAATTGCGCGCCTCGACCTAACCCCATTAACTTTTTACAAATCGCCTCTCGTTTGCTAGCTTTCGAGCGACCATCTTTCTAACTCAGAACGTAGCTATCCGACGTGTAAGTGCCGATCAGCTATTATCAATTATTAAAGTAGTTACAAGTAACACTTGTTTTGGAACACAGACAAATCTTGTTACTTGTAAGTGATTAGTTTATGCAAAAACTTCTATAAAATAAAAGTTATAAAATAAAAGCCCTGTTCGACTACACAGCTTCTTGTTTCACGATCTAATAATTATTTACAATTAACAGGTTACGTCTGCTAGGAAGGCACTTTAAAAGTAATAATATTGGCAGGCACAACAAAATATATGTTTGTATAGACAGTAGATGGGGCGCTTTCCACTTCATTTTTCGGAGAATTACAATCCGTTGCCCTGGCTGTTCTTGCCGCCAGTTGTTACAAGACGACGCAAAAGCACTACTGCATTCTTCTAAACCACTTGTATACATCTTGAACAAAGCATGTGCAATTCCTTGGTGAATTTGCCACTTCCTTTTGCATCATATTGCATTGCGGGTATCATAGTTGGTTGCGGTACTCCAAGAGTTGATTGATGACTCCGATAAGAAGGAAATAAGTCGCCGAATGTAAAATCTGTTTCAATTCTACCAGTAACAGAACCTTTAAATTCTTACTTCATAAATTTCGTCAGTTAAACAAAGGAAAAATGTTTATATACTACTTTATTTTGTGTGTGCCATTCATATGAAATATTGTTAATCCATGAGAAGAAAAAATAATTTGTTTAAAGGCAAAGGATATAGACTAACCAAGTATTCAATTACAACCACCTATTACATTTAATTATTGAAATTCTATTAGGACAATCAAGTACGAAGTCAATAGATTTATTAGTACAAACAATGTGGAATAATTTATAGGGAAAAAACCAGCCGCCGAAAACGTCGCTATGCCACAACGCGTTTGACGAATCAGCAATGACAAATTTTCCATCAAACAAGCTTGCTGGGGATGGTACGTGCTGATGTTCAAATTGTAGTAGCAGTAGAAGGAAATGTCAGCGGTGCTTCGAGCTTCGTTAGAGATCTTATTGCAGATCGAAGTCACCATAACTGCGCCAACCTGTAACAAAATTATCGCTCAGTTAGTAAATTGTATTTAGAGATTGCAGGTTTAAAAGCAATCCTTTCAAGAGCAATTTTACCATAGAATAAATCATGGTCAACATAAACCATGCATAACGTCCGATGGGTACATCCTCATGTTTTGTAAAGTTCCATAGGCCATCATCATAGGTTAGCACAAACAGAAAGATGTAGTTTAAAAGTATAAATAAAATTTGCCAACCAAACGCTTGGTTAAAACAGTTAACAACATGAATGAACGCTGCGTATAATTCTGATACGTCTTTAATAACAACTTCTAAATATGCCAGAGTTTGTGAGCCATTTACATTTTCCGATATTGTACGGACCTTTTTAAAAGTATTTGTCAATATCATATTAATGGCGGTGATCATCTCCAACAACCGAAGCATTATATGATAGATATAAAGGACGAGAATGCTGATGCGGTATCTGTAGCACTGATCAAACCAATAGTGAAAAAATACATTTCCCTGTTTTATTGTGGAGAACCACAAAATTAGATCGTTACAAAGAATAACAGCATAAAATATATTAAGGATCACCAGATGAAAGGAGAAAGGCTTTCTTTTCAGATTGACTTTAATGTATCTTTTTAGCGTCGAATCTATTTTATTTATCTCCTTGAGGAATTCTTCCTTGGATTTCTCCTTAAAAAGGAGAACCTGCAATACTATCACAACATTGCAAAGTGCGGCGACGAACGTATTCATTGTAACAACAATCATGGTCCTTTTTCTTTCGGATGCAGCAAGGCTAAAGCCAGTGCTCCATCTCCCATACATCTCGAAGCAAAATGTCCCTAAAATTAACATTAGAATTGATACTGCGCAAACCTTTGCGGTTGCGCAGCTCTTCTCTAACGGAGAAATTGCCCAGAATTTAATGAAGCCACTTAAGAATTTGCTGATAGGTTGAGAAAAATTCAAGCCGTCCATATTAAGAGTAAAGTACGTAACTGGGAAGTGAACTCGTGTCTACTTACTAACATTTATTACATAAGAGTGCAGCTTTATATAATATATTGATGTACCGGAAAAACAGTTAAGTTCGTTAAATGTACATTTGATAATAGTTCTGGTGCTTAATCGTCATACATCAATGCACTCAATATGATTAACAGTAGAGTAGTAAGAAATATAATAACTTCTTGTGTAAGTGGCATTGACTCCATTAATTTGTAAAATAGACGAAGTGATTGATGAAAAGTCTTAGTAAAATATCGATCTGGATACATTTATTTTTCTTCAATGCGTTAAATTCAGGATGTGTACGCATGACAGATAAAAATAAACTACTTATTAACAGTCTCCATATTTTATTCTTAATATATACCTTAGCAAAATCTACATTAACGACTTAGCATCGCTTAGAAATCAATTTTAGATCTATCAGAACATCAGAACTTTGATGAGATAGGTAATCAACTCGTGAGTGTTTGAATTGATTATAATGTTACGGACTCGATGAAGTTAATGATTTAAGCAATCCGTGAGTCAACGTCCATCGGTGATAGCTGAATTGTCCAAAGCTCAGCAAATAAATCGGATGATTAAAAATAATTAGGTTTAATAAAAAGAAAAGAAAGAAAACGTTCTTTATTCGCGAGTTTAAAATAATACTAGGCAAACAAATTCAAATAACAACTTCTTAAAACAAAACCGAAACAACGTTTAATCTAAATATTACGCCATTTATACATTTGCTTTGATTCAAACAGCCGAAGCGATAACGGTTGGGAATATTCTACATCGGGTCGCAAAGTCATTTACGTTGGACCGAGAAGACTGATCGACGGCAGTATATCTCCCGAGATGTTATTCAGCGTGAATCGTCCTTGCGAAGTAACAATGGTGCCGACCAGAAGTCTATTAAAACGAAAATTTGAGCGGTTTATATGGTCAAATTTTCATGACGTTACTCATTTCTTGTTTTCTTCTGTATTGCAAATAATATTTCCTTTTATGCTTTATTGTAGCAAGGAGAAAGGTGATGTTGTGCGTATTAATTATAAAAAGAATGCTCAATAAAAGCTACTTTTAATAGAAGCTGCTTATCCTGAAAAGTAATTTTTCCAGTCGTTCCAAAATTACAATCTCAAATCTTTATTTTACTCATCATTGTCTGCTTTAAAAAATTGACAAGTAATTGGAATAAATTCAAAGAGTATCAGAACCATACCAGCGCAGAGAGGATGAATGTGCTCGTCCATAAAGGTATCGGTAGAGGCCAATATTTACCAACCAAACAGTAAATTTAGGATTACGCACAAGATCGTAACAGCTAACGAAGCCTTCGTATATAAGAACTACAAAGTATACTCGTTTAACTCAATATAATTCCAGAAATTTTTACGTATGTCACATAATACATTTAATTATTCAAACTGTATTAGAACAATCAAATACGAAGTCAATAGATTCATTAATAGAAATAAAGTGGAATAATTTATAGGAAAAAAGCCCGCGGCCGAAAATGTCGTTAGGCTAGTACGGGTCTGGCGAATTAAGAAGCTCAAATTCTTCGCCAAACAAACTTGTCCGGGGTGGGACTTGTTAAGATTCAATTTGTAGTAGTAACAGAAGGACAGAGCGGTAGTCTTGCGAGCTTCACTAGAGGTCTTGTCGCAGATCGAAGTCACCATAGCTGCTCCAACCTGTAACGAAATATCGCTCGGTTAGTACATTATGTTGACAATTTTAAAAATAATCCTGTCAAAAGCGCTTTTACCATAACGTAAATCATGGCAAAGATAAGCCATGCAAAAAATACGGCTGGTCTACCGCATCTTGTGTAATATTCCTTAATCCAGCATGAGAGGCTACCGCAAATTGACAGAAGTAGTTAAAAAGAAAAATAAACAAAATTTGTCAACCAAATACTCGATTGAAACAGTTGATAACATTGACGAACGCTGCGTATCATTCTCGTAAATCTTTGATGGCACCAGAGTATCTGGACAATTTAAATCTTCAAATTTTTTACAGACTTCTTCAAAAGTATTTCTCAATATCATTATTGATAGTAGTAATCATCTGTAACCACCTAAGAATTATGAGACAGCAAAGGAACAGATGACGCCCTTCTGAGGTAGAAAGCTCCATAATTACGACATTACAAAAAATACCAACGTAAAACATATTAAGGACCATTAGATGGAGCGAGAAATATGTTCTTTTCTGATCGACATTAATATATATTTTTTTAGCGTCGAAGTCTCTCCTCGAGGAAACCCTTCTTGGATTTCTCCTTAAAAAAAAAAACCCGCAATGTTATCACAACAAAATATGATGCCTTTATATATGTTAATGTACTTGGAAAAGTATTCAAGTTCATTAAATTGACGTTTGATAATCGTCAATTTATGCCATACGCCGATGCACTCAAGAAAATTTTAAATGAAACGTAAACAATATTAACTAAGAAATGTAATAATCTCTTATACGTCGGTAACATCGATCTTGTGAATATGTAAAACAAAGTGATGGATGGCATCCCTCGCATATTCCACGTAAAAATTCTCCCAAAAGAATAAATTTGTTATGAAAATTTAATATCGTCAAAGAAGATTTGGATAAATTGAAGTTTTGGACAAGTTATTCGTAGTTTTATTATTAGTTATTTTTATTAGTTATTCGTATTACGCATTGCTTGGTGGTACAAAAATACTTCTTGAGTCAAACATAAATGTTGTTTAAACAAAAACGGGATAATATTGCGCCAAATAAATTTATTTACTGAGAAATTTCGAATAAACAAATAATGAACCTATTTTGCCTATTGTACATCTACTTGAGCGATCCCCATGATTAAAGTCGATGATATCATGAGACACCGAAAAAAAAAAATGAAGGGGCTCCTTTATTTCTAAACACTCCGAACATGAGAATATCCCCAGCTGCATGGTTCGGCACTCTGCTCCTGTACTCGCAAACCCAATTTGCAGAATATTTAATTTATCTATTTTCATTCTATTTATCTATATTTATCTATTTATTTATTTATTTATTTATTAGTGTCCGAAGGATTACCAGAATATGAGAAAAAGATGATGTTGCTGATGGTGTCAACTACACAGACCGATCCCAATTATACGAAAAAATTGAAAGCATAATGATGACCAGGCAACACAGCTCTATCTACGGAGCGTTAAAGAATCAAAGCGATTTCGTAAATATCTCAAATTGTCTCAAAAACTGAACTCGATAAGTACAAGTGTAAAGAATATTTATGAAAATTAACACGAATGGAAAAAAAAATGCGAAAAAAAAAACACCCTGTACATTTACGCATGATTTTATATTGTACAGAACTCTTTTCCAAGAAGTTTTTACATGAAAGCTTTTTCATTAAGTTCCTCGGGAATACTGACAAAGCGAAGCACGCTATTTATTGAGAAAGGGAGAGGAAAAAAATATATAAGGGTGCAATACACACATCACACTCAAACACATTTTTTCGAATACTTACCAAAGCATACATCATTAAGCAAATGACCCAGAAATATAGCTGTTCCTGTCCTACCATATCCGTGCTGCGTTTTATCCGCAACGCCATATCAAAACTCACCAGAAACAAGCACAAATAATTAACAAATAAGCTAAGAAGTAACCAGCCGAAGACGCTGTTAACATCGGCTATAATCTGGGTGAATTTCGCGTGACATTTCGAGATGTCCTGGACGACAATATCCAGTTGGTTTAAGACCTCCATTGATTGTTGTAGTAAATCGTCAGGACCAAGACTTCCAAAAGTTTTCACCAGCGTTTCATTAATGATGCTGATCCTCTGCTGGAGTTCTTTGATGAAACAGTAAAGGTAAAGGACGAATAAACCAATACGGTATCTGTAGAATTGATCGACGTAATAGTAGGCTAGGTAACACTCGTCTCTTGTTAATAAAATCAAGACGATATCGTTGATGAATATCGCAAGATCAACTGCGTGGATCACAATTAGAGTTCTCAGTAAAGAATTTTCCTGGTGGCGCAAATTGGGTTCATATTTCTGAGTTAAACTATCCAGCGCTTCAATTTCCTTCGTCAGATTGTCCTTAGTCTTATTGTTGAAGAAGATGGCCGTCAGCGTTATTAAGAGATTAAATAACATCTCCACGATGGTATTTAACGTGCTCAAGGTAACCCCCACACGCGTCAACTCGATATCGTCCTGTAGTCCACCTTCAAACCTCCCGGATATTTCAAAGTAGAAACCCCACATCATAACCACCAGGCCGCCAACTCCATAAACTTTGGAAAACGAGGTGGTCTTCTCCAGAGGTGATACCATCATGAAATTCATGAAACATCTTAGAAATTTCAATTTTTTCGAAGTAGGCCGCTGCATGCTTTCTCGTAAACGCTCGCGTACAAATGATCGTTTATAATTATATTATACTCGCAGTACTTCGTGTGGAAATTAAAATGTACATTCCGTAGGTTAGGGTATTGATCGTTGACATTGTTAATTTTAATTAAATGGGATACTTACGCGATTATCTTCTTCAATCAACACGCGTGAAATGCGTCAAACCAACTTACCTTAAACGGAATTCAACGCTTTTTATGATGATCAATATATGTATATCTACATATATACAAGTCACAGAAACATTACTTTTTTTTAATTTTTATTTATTCACCAACCTTTTGGAATTGTAAAATCTAAATATATATATATATATACAGGGTGATCGATAAAAAGTGATCTTTTGCTGCAATACTGCAATAGAAATGTATTTTCCACTGTAGGCCCTTTATTTTCAGATACAAGTATTACATCGTTTAAATAACATGTTTACTTATCTTTAACCGGCTGCTGAAAGATATTTTGGAGACGTCCAAAATGCCTTTCATCGGCATCATAAATCATTTTTTTTTGCAGAAGGAGTCACTTTAAACCTTCTTGGGAGGGGTGCGGACCTTAATACGCCACCGCATCCATTCTTATTTCGACTCAGGGTCAAAATGATGGATCCATGTTTCATCCGGTACGTCTCTACAAAGCGCCAAAAATTGTTCACGTGTCTCCATTCGGACATGCAAATGCAACGACGAAAGAATATTTGCTTTTGTTTTCTTCGTTTCTTCTCGGAGATTTTTTTATATTCCCGCCCATCTATATGCTTTCTATCAAGCATTTAGAAGATTCAGAGCATTCAAAGAATCAATCAAGCTTAGGCCACAAAGTACAGTGTTTTCAATGTTGCGCGAAAAATTACGTGCGAAAAAAATCACGGCAAGGTGAACGTCTCGTTTGTTCTCTACAGGGAATAAATGTGGTCGACTTTGACGCTTTCCCGTCGCAATTCTGAGGAGTTTCCCCGTCGATACATAGCTATGGACAAAACATGGATACACCGCTACACTCCGAAGACAAAGCAACAGCCGAAGCAGTGGGTTTTTAAAGCGAACAAGAAAGAAGAAAAGAAGCCGCGTGCATCTCGGCTTCTCGAGATGCACGCGGAATCATCTACACCGAACACCTGGAAAAAGGACAAACAGTATTATGCGTCGTTAATGGACCGACTAAGCGAAGTAATCAAGAAAAAAAAACATCCTCATTACAGAAAAAAAGATCTTTTCCATCAAGACAATGCACGGGTGCACACTTGGGCAGTCTCGATGGCCATAATTATGGATTTAAAGTTCGATTTAGTACAACATCCACCGTATTCAGCGAATTTGACCCGCGGTGATTTCCTTTTATTTCCAAATTTGAGTAGATGGCTCGGCGGATAACGATTCCCGTTGTCCGCCGAGGAAAGTCGTCGCCTAAACAGTTGCCTATTTTGGGGGCCTTTCGAAATTTTACTTTTTGGTGAGCTTAAAAAAGCTGAAGAAACGCTTGTAACAAAATATCTTTAGCTTGTAACAAAATATCTTTCGAATCAACGCTTTATTCGTTATCATTTAAAATGAAAAGTAAGCAAAACGGATGTACTTACAAGTCCGAGTCCAAACAATCAATTCAATAATTGGCCCGTACGCTGTGCTGTCATTACGATTCCTTTTCTTGCGGTGAAAACATATTAATCATTGAAGTAATCATTTCGATAACGAAATAGCCTATAAAAGTATAGTGTCATACACACTTTCCTTTGATTAAACACGATACCATGATATTATAGCGTTTCAACCCGCTTGCACGTACTTATTTCTTAAAGATAGACATGAGAACGTTAAATGACGTTTTGCGCTACAACAAATTTAAACGTTTATGGTTTTTAACGGACGTTTTAGGCATAACTTCGTTCTGCCAATATGAGCAACACCATAAATCGTCGAAAAGAAGAAAATACCTTCGGAAGGGCTACGTTTTGCTCGTGTTAATTGGTTTCCAAATAGCAAACGCATTTCAGATGGTTAGAAGGATCCAATTCTCATTTGAGAATCTACCAACTACGGCGAACGTAATGCTATCTTTCAATACTACTTGCTTACTTGTAACAAATTGTCTTGCCAGTGTGGAATTGAACTTCGCCAAATCGGAATCTTATGGATCCTTCGTTGGCTACCTTCAGCAACTGGATCGTATCCCGTATATAAAACGTGGCGTGAAAACGCAAGCCGACCGCAATGACGTGCCTTTGATAATCTTACATTTCCTCTCCGCACTTGCGTTCCTGATCGATCTATGGACTTGGTACGATTGCATTGGCATGGGCAACTATCTCTACTATGTCCTCGATGTATTCCTACGCCACAGGATTGGCGTGATAGTCCTGGTTTTGTACGTAATCGCGTCTGACATCCGCGAAATGATAAAGACGACGAACTCAACGCTGAAGGATATCTTATTGTCCCAACAGCGAGGAGATTTCTTCGTGGACAACGTCCGTAGAAAAGATCGATCGAAGGAATTCAAAGTTATATTGAAATCCGTGGGATTGGCCTACGGTAAAATACACGAGCTCTTCAAGTTCTTCAATAAAACTTTCGGGTATATTCTATTGAGCGTCCACGTATCGCTGATATTAGCGTTTATAACGCCAATCAATATAATCACCGTGTTCCACGCGAGGAATAAGATGAGATGGAGCATGGTTTGCTGGAACACTTCCTTAATTATTTATTGTTCAGTAAGTGTGTTTTAATCAATAAGAAATCTTATCAAAGTTCTCTTACGTATTTCTTCAACACCTTTGTTCCTAACTAGATCGGCGCTGTATGCATGACTTCCATCTGCGACAAAACCATCAAGGAGTCAGAAAAGGTAGCTACGTTAGCTTATTCGACACTGCAATACTTGGATTCTAATTGGGGACACGAAGAACGCAAGATATTAACGGAAGAACTGGTCCTGTTGATCAGGCAAAGCACTAGCCAGTGCCCGTCCTTTTCCGCAGCTGGATTTTTCTCCATAAATTACTCAACCTTGTTCATGCTGATGAATCTGTTAACATCATACGTTATAATGTTACTACAGTTTAATTAAGACCGTTTTCTTTTTGTAAATTAAAATTATCGTATTGGATTTGTTTTAGAAGCCAACTCAACGCACCTAGAAAGGTATAGTAACTTATATACAGAGACTTAAGAGAAAAGGGAAGGGCCTCTAAAGACCCTAGATTCTCCAGTAGTAACCAAATTTGTACTAATCTATAGGTACGACAGTGTTGACCTAATTCGGGTCATTTAATTTAAATCAACTAAATTTTTAAAGTAAAAGATCATTGCTTTTGATGAAAAAAAATCAAATTATAAGGTAAATGGATTTATTCAACATTTCAAATAAAGTTCATAGAACTCTTTAGTTGACTCCGTGTACTTTGCCGAACTCGAAAGTTGCAGTTGGAGATAAGAAAAATCAATGAGAATAACAGTCAGAATTGCTTCTCTGAATTGCACGTCTAATAAAGTCCTAATATTTGTATTGGAAGTTTCTTATTACCAATAATAAAAGGTTCTATCAATGAATCTCGTACCATTACCCCACGCTGTATATTTAGATCATTTATCATCATGCTCAACTTACTTCTGTCCTAGCTATATTCGAGGTAATTGAGGCAATCCACTTACCTAAACAGCGATTAAGGAATTGATTGCGATCAAATGCATCCAATATAAGAAACAGAACAACGCTACTCTAGCCACCATTCCCTCACCATCTACTGAATAATAAAGAAGCATGTTGATTACGGCAAAAAATTCATTCTACATGAATTTCATGCTATATCTGCTAGCAATACCCCATGGTTTATTCGAAGATATCGTCAAGAATATAATCTACGTAACTTACGTGATTTTCTTGAATTTGGTCATCGTGTACGGCGTATATTTTGAATTACAAGGCCGGACTCGGCTCGATCGTGGAATAAATGCCGACACCAAAGCTCTTATTAGTTTCCTCGGAACGGTATTGCTAGGTTTGGCTAACGTCGGTATATCATTATCGTTGCTGATGAATGCTAAAAATGGTTGCACGAAGATATCGGAAAAACTCGAAGAATTCGAGCAAATTTGCAAGGACTCGCGAAGAAATTCATCGGAAAAGAACGCAACGAGGATTCTGGTGATTTTATCGATACATAGTCTTTGTTTGCTAATGATTTGTATTGAATTTTACGTCGATGTTACTTTTGACGCGTCAAATCTAATGTATTTCTATATATGGGACAATATATTGAGATACCGTCTCAATATCTTCGTCGCCTGTATATATTTCCTTGTTAAAGAACTACATCAGAAGATCAAATGCATGAATCGAACATTAAAGAATGCCGCAACATTTTTAAGCAATGATCACGTGGGTAAAAGGAAGCATTCCATAGCTAATGCAATGCTGCGTCTTTACCAAGTTCCGGAAGTAACGAAGAGGGCTTCAAAATCTTATGGTATCGTCCTGGAAATCGTTGCGGTTTTCAACAAGATTTTTGGATGGTTGCTATTAGTTTTCATAGTGAATTACTTACTACTATGCTTGCTCGCGTTTAGCACAGCTTTACAGATGAAGTCCCACCGAGAAATTAATTGGATCAGTTTGGTTTGGCTGGCGATGACAATTTTAACGGCCGTGGTAACAAATGTTATTTAAAAACTTCGTAAGAGTATTGATTTTTCTAATTTGCAGACTGGAGCTGTTGGTATTTCTTCGATCTGCAACAGAACCACCAAGGAAGCTAAGAAAACAGCGTCCTTGGCTTATTCCTTGCTCTTGGATTTAAATCCAAAAAACGATTGCGACGAAGATAAACTGTTGGCCGAAAATATTATCTTATTGATCAAAAAAGCAACCAGTTACTCGCCGATTTTCACAGCTGCAGGTTTCTTCGTTATCGATTATTCTGGGTTGTTTACGTTAATGAATCTGCTGACCTCTTACGTTATAGTTTTAATTCAATTTGTGTAGCTTGTTCTTCTATTTATTATTTAAAGATTGATTATTTAAAGTCGTTGAAATTAATTTAACACGAAACGTACATTTCAATGGCGATTTCTATTAAATAGCTTACTCGATTATCTACTAGATTGACCTTCCCGACGAATATGTTTCTTGTTATTCTAAATATAAACTGATACTCATATCTAAAGAACCGACGTCTTACTAAACATAGTTTCTTCACCGCAAAGAATTTCTAATATTTTAGAATTGAAAAACTCAACAATCATCTATTAAACGCATTGTCTACTACGTGTCAATGCGCGTGCATAACCTGGAAATCAACTGGAAAAATAAAAGAGGGGGATACTAATCGTCTTAATGGTGTCTAAAGCAACGGTATTTGTTCATAATTCTTAATGTTGCGAAATATGGAATAAAATTGGGATAATTTGAGAAACGTTGGACTTACCTTGGATTATTTTTGTATGTTGTTTTAGCAAAAGATTGCTTTTGTTAGGTCTGTGAAAGACAGCAGAATGACCTTATTTTTCTTTTTATAAAGAAAAAAATTTGGGAAAAAATAGCGCGTACCTAGAAAATAGGTGAATACATACTAATAAGCCCGGAGTGAATGATAATGAACATTCATTAAATCACGCCAACGGTTTTTAAAACATCAAAAGGAGTATCAATCTTAGGACCTTTATAGCCCGAAAAAAAGAAAACAATATAAATTAAAACGAGCGACTACCTACTTATCTTAAGCGGGAATGTCCTTTTAAAAATCAATTGATTAATGAGTACATTACATTAACGAACATTAATTAACAATAAACATTATAAATTATGCTTTTATTGAAAAATTGGAGAAGTAAAACGCAATGCTCTATAACCATATCAGTTACTCTCTATTTGGCGTGACATTAGACGCAACCACAAAACAACTATAATATCCATGGCAACGCCGTTCGTTGCTAGGTTACTCCCACCCCCCACTACTTCTTTTACAAAGCGCGCGCAACCACGTGAGCCCGCCAAAAATTCGCCGTATTTTGGCGTCGGTCGCTAAACATCGTGTATGCTCGGTTCAGCTCGAGTCGATGCACGAAGTGAGTTCAATAACGAAAACGGCTGAAAATATCGCCGATCCCTTGGTACTATATAGATCGGTATACGCGCATCGCAAAGACCAACACCTGTAGTATAGTCGATAAAACCCAACGTCGGGTATCAGATTCTCAGATGTTACGTAACGTAGCCGACTATGATAGACGGCGATAGGCGCTCCGGTACAGTAGACTACTCTAGACAGTAGCATGTGAGGACGGGAACGAGTTGCAAAGGGGCTAACACGAAAAGCGCGGCCAGTTAATTAAGTGCTGAGGCGGGCAAGGACCAAGGGGGTCGAAGCGGCGTCGCGAAGAATTTTTCAGTAATTTTCCCGAGAAAAATCGAAAATTTTCGGTACTAATCAATGAGTGCTCGATACGTTTAAATTAACGTGAACAATAAAAATTTTTTTATTCTAATTTTGATCGCGGAGTGAAAAAGAAAATGTTGCCCTTTTCACTAAATTAAATAAAAAATAATTAAATAAAAAAATAGGGGTCACGCCAACGATTTCCAGAATACCAAGAAGGAGTAATCCAACCCAATATTTTTACAATTTGAAAAATTAATAAAATAAAAAGATACTTGAATTTAAAGTAAACGACCCCTTACACATTTTAACTGAGAAATATCTTTAAAAAAATTTACGTTAAATGAAGAATACATTCTAAGTATTCCAATCCAATAAAAAAAATGCGCTAAAATCGCGGTATCCAAAAAAAAAAATAACCCTATGCGAGGCTTCGAAAGCAATTCTCGGAAAGAAAAGGGTGTGTAATCCGTGGTGATCATAGTGTCGTTGGGAAATATGGGTAAGAAGACCAGGAAGACTAGATGGCGAACTTTACCGATTGCAGGTCAGTTTATTTTTTTTTGTAAATATTTAAAATATATGGGAAGCGATCCCCCTCTTTTATGAAGAATTAAAAAAAATATATATTTATTACCGTAAAATACTAAAATAAGTGGGCGTATACCGGCGCAGGCTACTACGACATCGAAAAGCACGTGTTTTGTAATAAAAATGCCGGTGTACATAAATCCATCATTCTCAATAGTTTACGAGAAACAAGATAGAGTGAGACAAATTAAAAAAAAGCACGTGATAACTTTACGAAACTGCTTGAGATTCAAGGACGTTTCTTTTTTTACAACGGAAAATGCAATTTTTTTTCTCTTCTTAAGAAAAATAAATAAATTAATTAAACAAATTTTTTATTTTTATTCGAGCAATATTTCTTAATACACTTAATAATTACGTACATACATAATCTCGTCTTTGAATAATGAAAAAATTTTAGTAGATAAGGGGCTTCACCATATTTAATTTCTAAGATATTTTTAACAATCGAATGATAATGACGTTAATATTAAGTAAATTTTCCAAAATAAAAATAATAAGCATTTTGGGGATATTGGAAATTAAAAAAAATATATAAAAAAATTATCTGGATAATTATTCTTATGTTTAATAACAAGAATTAAAAAAAAATAAAAATTAAAAAATTTTGTCTCTCTAAATTTATTATAAATAAATAAAAATAAATAAATAATTTTTTTTCCATTTATATTTATGTTTTTCCAGTAACATTTTTTTTTGATTCTGTGAAGTAATTTTACTTAAACAAATTATGTTGTGAAATTAATAAAACTGCAGTATTTTGAGTACCGAATAAGAGCAAAAGGATAACGCATTTCCAAGGTTTCATGTCACTTTACGTCTTTGATTGAATCGCCCTGTATATCGTATTCACATTTGAAATATTTAAAATGAGGCTACTATGTTTCTTCAAAAGCGTTTATTGTTTTTTCTATTCCTACGAAATCTTAGATATTACAATAAAGTATCTAAATATCCCGGAAAAGCTCGAATGTGTTTCTTCCTATAAATTAGCCTAAACACAGTATTTGACCTCTTGCTCCGTTCACGAATGCGACAAACGAAACGTTGAGTCTAAGGAGAAGCTCTGGGGGCCAGATCTGATTAATAAGGTGGTTGGTCAATTTCTACCTTCAGCTTGTACATGAACGCAAACAACCCCGTAGACTATGATGTAGATGATAAGAAGTGGGATACCCTACACATGCATCTTACCCCTTCAAGAATTATTAAATTACATTCCACAAATTTTCGGTTGCGCAAAGGGATCTCCAACATCAAGCGCAATAGCACATCTTATCCTTGAAGTCTTAAAAAAACAAATTATCGACAACTTAAACTTTAACACCGCCTTCTTAAACAGGTCAGATTTTTTACACTAAAAAAGAAATGTCGTTTCGGCTCTAATAAACCGAATAATAAAATTATCCCACCGCGATGTTAGACAAGACATATTCGTCAGCGTCACAGTTATTCTTTAAAAGGATAATTACCCCCTAAAAAAATCCTCAAAATAAAAGTTCATACATTTTACAATTCATCTAAAAATGAATCGAAGTACGTATACAGTTGTAATCGTCCATACAACTGGACCTTAAATATATTAAAATTCCTTGATGCATCCCGCATAAACTATAAAGCTACGTACATCTTTGGTGATCCGGATAAATGAATACAAAGAATCCGTCAACGATAAAGTAGGTGTTGTACTTTTATTCAAAATTTATTATTCATATCCCTTTACATAAAAAAAAAGCTGGTGAGGTACCGTTGATAAATATTACTTGCTCTGCATGGAACACAATATGTTATTGTTAATTCTTTTCTATTTAAAATTTAAAATCAGATCTTTATTCAAAATATAGTTTACATAATATTAATAATTTATAGTATTTTTACAAGATACCTTAAGTATAAAAACATAAAAAAAATAAAAATAAAAAAAATCCAAAAAACAAGAAATTTTTAATTCTTACTATGTAACCATTTATAGTTTCTAATATTTTTTTTTTGCCGAAACGTAAAGAGAAATTTTGAAAATTTATTTGAATAATTAAACCGCTTCTACTAAAACGACGACATCTTGGCATATCAACTCTTATCTAAAATACCATATTTACGCTTAGATATTAACGTAACGTAAGAGAATATAGTACGTTGATTATCTCGACATATGTGTCTGCATACAAATATATGTAGATCTATGTAGCGTAATTATAGTACATAGATTATTTATAACTCGCATTACATAACCTAGTGTCCGACTATCATTAATTAAAGACGAAAACGCGTGTTTCACAATTTTGCACAATGCTTATTATATCTTGAATCTTTTAAAAAATTATTTTTTGTCTTTATTTTGAAAATTCTTTTAAAATAATCAAAACATTATATTAAATATTAAATTTATTTTAAAGAATATTATATTAATATCTTTTAAAATAAACTAAGGATGATTAAAAATTCAGGAGTATATATCAGGAGTGATAATAATAATAATTAGTAACCTAAAATAACACGGAACAAGTTGATTAAAAACAAGAAAAATTTGTTGCTGACATCCCGTATAACACGAAAACCAACGATTTTAAAGATATTCTCGTTGATTCAATTAGTTAATGTCGACATTTTCAAACAAAGATATGTAATCTTTTAGAACTCATAAAATACTTAAAGCCGAATGGTTTCAATGAACTATCCTATATATATATATATATATATATATATAAGAATATATATATATATAGAATATATATATATATATTCTTATCACTCTTCGACAATCTCGCGTGAGTTGCCAAGATCACATTAGTGTAGATATGGAATCTTTCGGAAAAAAGTTCGAAACGTTCAATGATACGCATATCTCAGAGTCACCGTTTCTCCTATTACATAAACGTAGTCGGATCAAAGGTCGTAGCGTTTATTCAATTTACGGGACGCGATTCGCTGAATTATGATACGCTTTTTTCGTGCATATTTATGTTGTTTATTCGTCTCGTTTGTTGTATATTTAACCGGCACGAGATATGCATATGTATTTGGGTACTTTCTCGAATCGAACGTTGATTGTAAGTCCAAATAATCCGCTCCGTCGTTAATTGTATCATTGATACCTTTTAAGTCGATTACTCTATCGTGACTATCCTTTTTGCCTATTTTAAATTAGATCAGGTAAAGTTCTTAGTCTATCCCAAGCATATCGTATTGTTGTCAACACTTTTTTATAACTCATTAGCTATTTTTTGCTAATAAATTAAGTTTGTCGTACGAGAAAACTTTGAGATAGCAACTCACGTACGGCTATGTGAATATGCATAAGCCGTCTCCAATTTTTCTTCGGATGCATAAAAATAAATTATATATCAGTAAAACGACAAAGTAGATATACCATACAGGATATCTTATTAATATTTTTAATATTTTATTGGTCCACCAACTGCTTTTATTAGAGAAATTATACGTTTTAGCACATTCGCGGCAAAATCGCTGGAAATTGAAATCCATTCCATCCAGGATTTATTTGCGAAGCTGCTCTTTTGACCCATACTGATGTCTTGCGATGCTTCTCTTCAGGATATTCCATAAATTTTCTGTTGGCGATAAGTCCGAGGACTGTACCGGCCAGTCCAACCAACTTTCCGTGAACCACTGACATATTTTTATCAATAAGGATCTTGTTGATAAAAATATCTAACATTCTCATCTTCAAACAATCTCAGTACGGATGGCTCCAGGACCTCCTGTAGCATCTCGGTGTAATGGTTGCTATTCATGCGCCCTTCGCAAAGAGATCGCCAACGCCTGATGCCGACATGCAAACCATGGTGCTACCGCCACTATTTTAACGTTGGTACGATGCATTGCGGAAGATATTCTTCTCCGGGTCTTCGGTGTACAAATTTGGCCCTCGATCTTCCGGGAAGTTACAATAAAAGAAGAAAAATGATTGAATAAGATATCTATAAAATTACGTTTCATGTCGTCAATTATAAAAGAAGATAAAAGAAGTACACCTCGACGTTAGATTCGTCAGAAAAGATTACACCCGACCATTTTCTTCCTCTATTCAATGCGCGTACTTCTTGACACATTTCGAACGTTTCCTTTCGATGCCTTGGAGTTAAGTACGGCTTCTTTCGCGCTATGCGCCCATGTAGATTAGCTGCTTTCAGTCGCCTTCTTACCGCGCTTGGGGTCAGAGAAACCTCATGTCGCGTCCACAGCTCACTACTTAATTCTTTCGACGATTTTCGTCGGTCCTGTAAAGCTAAGCGTTCTCAAAGGCGATCTGTTCTTCCCGTGGTTCGTATTTTCTTCCTAATTTAGGTCTGCTTTTATAATCCCCGGTTTCTTTATAATGTTTAAGGATGATTTCAATTTTTTTTTGAAATTGCACTTTGCGTTAAGCCTTACTTGCTAAGTAATACAATTTGGCCGAGTTCTGCCATGGCTAGTTGTGCGATGTAGTGCGTACTGATACTTTATTGTTATTTGCCGTACTGCTTCCCGGTCCTGGCATTTTTCTGGAGTATCAAGGTTCATTTAATAATTGTAAAAAAAATGTTGAAGAATTTTTATTGGTGACCCTAGATTTTGGTATTTCATTATTAAATGCGAACAGTCTAAAATTTAACCGCGATGAAATGTTAAAGGCAGTAGTTCTTCTCAAAAATGTACAAGTTAATATCGCTGCAGACATAGAATTCGCCAAGAAACTTTGCTTTGAAACTAGGACGCATCCCTCATCTGTCCTCTTCAGAGATGAATGAAGATTTGAAGATTCAAAGGGTTTCTTGAACGGTACAGCATACTTAGTTTGAATTAAAGAAAGGTTCCGTAGATTAATATGATAACATAATTTTCTACGCACGCACTAAGTGGACACCCTATCACTTTACTTTTTCTTAAAATATGAAAAAATAACCAATTGGGAATTCGTTGTACAAATGTTTAGTTCAAATTTAGATCAAATTAAATATTTTCTTTAGTGTCCATTCAATCAAGTATTAAGCTGAAGCGTTTCAATCCTTCTACCATCTACAAAAATTGCAATCCTACTAATCCACTTTTAGTAGATTTTTGGCGAGCGGTTGCAATGAAAAACATTGGTATTTTTCGCATTCCTCCTCATTAATAAAAGCCTTTTCGAAACCTTGATTTGTGGCTATCGAATGTTGATCCAAGTTTATTTCAGACAAAATTTTGTATGATTACCTTCTGCACACTAAGAACCATCTACGTGTATATATATTTACCATAGAAGAGGTACTTTTTATTCTTGAATAAGTATGCTCGTGACTAAGAGCTATATTGCCGATAAAGCGAGAGTAAAAGAGTAAATCAATAGTAGCCTAGAATCCGATATAAATAGATTTTGTGATACTTACAATTAGGTAAGTATGGCTCTACTTCTACTGGTACTTCGAGGAAATTGGAAGTAAGTTTGTTAAAATGATATGTTTGTGTGAGTGCATTCGTCTGTATTCACAGGAAATTGTATTACATACGATACCCTTAACATTACAATTAATTTTAGGTATAGTCCGTTTCACTTTATTTTAATCTGACTATCTGAGCAGGTAATTACGTTTGTGTAAACAAACAATGCGATAAGCTGGGACTTGCACAGAGGCGTATTTTGTAATGTTCCTGTAATTTCTTTTTAGGTACAATAATTAATATATGTATAATTATAGTAATTAATAATGCTTTATCTGCTCAATAGTCAAATTAAAATAAAGTGAAACGGACTATAACTTGAATTTCCCGTAACTTGTATTTCGATTTTTTAAGATCTCTTTAACGCAGGCGGTCATCTAAATCTAAATCCTCTGATACCTATTCCAACACCTATTCTCGAGCCATCTGCGTAGTGTGCTAAGGTACCTCCGGATCCCGGATGCTCAGCACGACTTTCAATAATCACCTTGTGAGGTTAATTAAAAACTTCGGAAAAGTTTTTTTTAAGATCGTCAGGCTGCGATCCATTCATTCTATAAAGAGTGAAGGCACTCAATATAGCCTGCTTCTGAGTATGAATGTGAAGCAGCGTTGTAACATGCAAGTCTCTGAATTTGTTTGAAAGTTGCACAATCTTCCGAGTTATTCTTGGCCACCAAACCAAAGAGCCGTTGGTAATCATGTATTTGATTATTGAAACTTAAGACCCGAAAATTGAGGATCTTTATATTGCGTAACACTTGTTTCCAAATTTCTTTTATTAAATTTTAGCGATAGTGAATTAAGCCCCGCTTTATTCCCCTTTAGCGAGTGTTATAACATTGAAGATCATCTTTAAAACTAGGTAAGCTCCTCTGTTCCTCCATCATCGACTACGGAGGTTTCCGTTCGGCTTCTTTACGTTTGAACCCTTGCTTTAACAGCCGCTTCATCCCTTTCCTTGCGGCACCACTTATCTTCTGTTAATCGGAGATTTCGGGATAGACTCTGTCCTCTGCACTTTTCGTAGGACTTGGTAGGAGAGGAATTTCTCATTGATGCACTTGGAGTGATATCTGACTCTTTAATAAGTTTATTGCCAAGTGTTTTGATGCTGACCCTGCTCGTAGAACCGGCATATATTCGGAGTTTATTTATTCGCAACCAAGATTAACTCACTTGGTCACACCCCGAGGGCAAAAAGTCTTGGCTATAAAATGCGCCATCATATACGGCTTTGGAGTTTCTATTGAGGTTGTTTCCTCTCGACCCTGGCGATTAAGTTAAGGTCTCCCATACAAATCTGTAAAACGAACAGGTATATATGGTACACGACAGGAGAGAGCCTGTTTATCGACTGACAAGTCTAAAATCGACATTTTCAGCATTAAACGGGAGCACCTCTTGAAATTCGCCATTCGCCGGAATATCAATTTTAAGGTGCAAGCACTAATTTTACAGGTGCACAACATCGATAAGAAGTAGAGAGCCGTAAAAAGTCAAATGATTCTTCTAAACACTTTTAACCTTTTCGCAAAGAGCAATGGTAAGCCCCTTCCAATTATACCAACTTCAACTCTTCCAGTTAGCCAAACGTAATTCCTTATTCACACAGAGACAATCTAATGAATCTGTCATCGCTACCGCAACTACAGAAGCTTCCAATGTACATACATACATGCATCCTAACGAACGATAATCAAGTTCCACTTATCAAAAATGAAATTTCATTCCGATATAACTGTGTCGTCAATGAATATCGAGTGGCGTCCATGTTAAATGATCGAAATGAAGCCTGCCGATATAACAAACTTACACGAATCAACCTATTAACGAACGCAACGCGTAAATTGAGACGCCAAACAATAGCCTATAATCGTTTTATTTGTTGATGTGCGTTTCACCGACCATATATTTGCCCCCGGCATTAACACATTTGACAAGAAATTACCGCTCATTTCTCTGATTCTAGTCGAACTAGAGCGCGGTGCGTGTATTGCATGCTTTCACGCGCGGAATATACATACGTACGTACGTGTACCATCTTCTAGTTACGTAATAGATCCCCCGCATGCCTATTCTATGAGATCGTTTTGCTCTTGGATGTGATAAAGATGAAATAAATATGACGTACAATGGCGATAACGGGGTTTCGCGTGCGGAAGATATCCGAAAACTATATAATTGATACGATTTAATGTAAACTTAAGATAATCAGCGTTGCTAATTATTTTCGAATTTATTTGTCATACAGGATGATTCGAAAAGGACTTACTTGGTAACGTCAGAAAAATATTTTAGAATTGAATATAAGGTAAAAAAAAAGAAAACAGAATGTTAGAATTCGATGCTTGCTTATTTACGAATGGTAATACCGCAATACTTTGTGACAACTCTTTCCATCTACATGTTCTATTTCCTTTCCTTCGATACTTCTTCCATATCTTAATATCTTGTTCTATAGGTTGCAAAGAAAGATACTGTTTTAGAGAAGATCTACCTTTAAATTTCGCCATTGATTCATCGTCATGGATCGATAGACGCTTGACGTTCCTCTCTCACTCTATGGTTTCTGCGATTTGCTTTAACACGGCTTAGAACTCAACAGTAGGAATCTATCTCTCGCAATTGCATTTTTCAGCGCATTATTCCGCCATAACAAGGAACCTTCCGATAATTGTCTCGACAATCTGGGCCGGTGGTTTGCTTTCATCATTTGCAGCCGTTCATTTCTGTAATGACGGCGATCAATGTCAAGCTTCGATTTAGAGCAAGGGAAATTGGAACGAATGGCTCTTTCTCTTCCGAATCATCAAAGAGACCTTTTCGGTTAATTTTTTCCGCGATACCTTTGAGTTATTTTGCGGTTCAATTTTTTTGCATAAAACACTGAGTGATATTTTAGAAACAATCTGAACAAATAGGTCCCAATATAATTTATTAACGGGACACTGCAAGAATTTATTTGTGTTGAGGCTCGAAACTTTTCAAGCTACCATCGTATTAAATCTTACATAGAGTATACGAAGAAAAACAATTAAACCTACATATTTAACTTAAGACGTAAATCTTATGCATTTTAAATTGTTTTTTTTTTGTTCTTTTTTACGCACGAAATTGAATTCTACTCGTATAACGTATAACAGGCCAACGTGAATTATGTTGTCGTAAATTCAAGGTAAAGTACCAGCGTTTAATAATTGCATAAACTATGTATATGTATGCGTAATGTACGGTGCTTGTTAAACATTGCCTAATTGCATTGTCCATGCATGCGATTAGTGCCTGTGCGAAAATCTAAGTAGTGGATAGTACCTATTTATTTAGTTAAAAACCTTGGTACCCGAGAAGCCACGCGCTTGTAACGTATACTAAAGTCCAACTGAATTTCAAATGATGTCTATCTCCACCGAAAAACAACCATGCAGATAGTAAATGGCATTCAATTTCTCACCTGTCTTGGACGTACTTAACAAAACCGTCAGTCACTCCAGAATCCGCGAAGATTACATTAGATGATCTAAATAAATTTTAAATTTAAATTTAGCCGTTTGAGAGAGAACAAAAATTAAATCGAATGATCCAACAGAAGCCAAACTGAAATGATTAGAATTCAAAATAAACGTTTCCTTTTTATTCCATTCGCTGTTAATTAATATACAACGGAGATACACGAGGAACTTCTTATTATTGACCTCCCACTTACGTCACCATCAACCACCACTAGTCGTGAATAATACAGGCTTGTGAAATTTGATCTTTTATCAGTTACCGAAATGAGAAAAGTGGGTAAATCTCGGAGATTTTTTGATGCTGAAGACGAATCTTGATGTGGAAATAGGCTAACACCTCAAGTCTAGGAGTGGCTTTAGAATAAATGGATACTTTGACGAAATTTACGAAATTATCGACCTTGAAAATCGATTTTTCGTTTGCTTCGGTCCGACTTTTATTTCTGGAGATGTATAAATTTTAATCTAATCCGTTTCGGGAATATTAACCGTCCTAACCTAATGTTCCCTTTTTAACATTTTTAGACAGACATTTTTTGCTAATTTCCAAATTCGAAATGGCGGTTGCAATATGTCGGCTGGAGCTATTACCTTCCTTAAATGAATAGCTTGAAATCGCGAAGTACCTAATGAATAGGATGAAGAAAGGGTTATCCGGAGATTTTCAATAACACTGAAATCCAAAAGGATAGATCTAATATAACAAGTGGAACTACCACCGTCCATGAGTTGAGCATCTTCGAACCTCGGAAAATCGCTTGGAATAGGTTGCCTGCGGGATTTTCAGGATCGCTGATCACAAGGTCGCAGTCGCAATTTCCAAATTCAAGATGGTGGATCCGATATGGCGACGATACTACCTACAATCTTGGTACTAGCTTGTATAAATTATATTTATTAACGTGAGTTCCTTTACACGGTTGGTAGCGTTAGTTTGTATTGTTATAAATTCAAACTTATGTGTCCCGGGTAAATAAAAAAACTTCCAGCGGCAATCGGGAATAGGTTTTAAAATTTTCGAATATTTACAAGAATAGGTCCATTCCCTCGCGATACAGGTTCGCAACTTATTCAAACAATATTGTCGATGTATACGCCAAAGTACTTGACCTGTATCTAACGTTTTTTTTTTTTTAATCTGTTGACCACACCCAAATTCTTAGTCTCTAAACACCTAATTGCCTCAATATTAATTTGCCCGTCTCAGAAACAGGTTTTGCTTTTGTGATGATTTTTTTTCTGACGTATTTTAACATACACATGCTGCAGATAAAGATAAAGGTGTCTAAAACCATGAGATCGATCGCATTGAAGAGCTGAAGCAGAGGTAACTGAACTTGATTCTATAACCGGAACCAACGCATCCACATCCATAAATAAGATCATACGTACTTTACATGTAATAAATATTTGAGTACACGATATCGCAGCTATTCATTTGAAGGCATATAAGATAATTTTTTTAGAGAGATTTCATTTGTTATTTGGACAAGTATATGAACATTGTGTATTAATTTTTGACAATGTTCGAAATAATGCTACATGATGTTGAAGATTATGTCGACAAATAAAAGTAAATTCGACAAAAAATCGTTGTTTCTGTGTGTTAGGTTGAAAACTAGTCGTATAGACGAAACGGAACGGATCGCTGATGCTCCATATTGCATATTTATCGCTACTTTGCGGGATATATTGATTTTCTTAGCCCACAACGGACGAATTTAATCTAAGAACGTATTTTTACGTGTGCATGTTTACGCGGCATTCCTGACGTGGGATACATACATACATACATTATTGTTGATTCAACGATAAACTGGAAACCGCAATCGATGGACTCGTAGAAGACATAGGAAAGAATGTCTAATTTCCTGTACTTGAATTTCAAAGAATCGCCTTTTTCTTGGCTTTTTCCATCGGCTCATTTAATTTTTTAGGATTTATTACCAACATGGCGTATAAAGTCCAATACCTTTCATTTTAGATTTAAATTTTTTATATAAAGTACATTTTATGTTAATTTAACAACATGTAATTTTTATCGCGTGATCCGTTATATTTCGACCATCCTCTTTGACAACGGCTATTTTTTAAACATCAAGTTCATCGATTCTTTGCGATGGGCCGATTTACATATAAAACTTATTCATGGATTGGTAAAATTTAAATGTATGTTCACAAATGTATGCCCATAAAAGAATATGATCCGAAAATGATGAATAAATCTGAATAATAAGTATCGAAGCGAAATTATTTTTATCTTTAACTTCCTAGAAACATCAATAGATTGAATTTTGTTTAAAATAAGCTAATACAAGGACGAAATAGCACCGGCAAATATCACAGGTGAAATAATTGATAAATTCAAATAAAAAAATAATTGTGTAAATAATTATTACGCTCTCACTTTCTCCAAGAAGTCATAAATGATAACAAAACATACTGATTGCATTTTTTTTTGTGTTATACGTGAATTGATTATCTAATACGTTGAAAGTCCGATTAGTACAACCTGTCAAGTGTTAATTTTATCTGGTATTTGTTTGTTACTTGTTTAGAGTAGAGCATTGCGCAATATTACAGTACTCTTACATCGTGTATCATGGAATTATCATCAGCGTTATACGCTGAAAGCAATACAATGCGATGCATGCTACGGATACGAATGCATATATTTTCTCGATGTATTACCCTTGATTCGACCAGAAAAAAAAAATTGTTATTTCTAAATGGAACACTATTAATTTTGGATTTTTCGAATAACCCTTATATATTGTGATAATTAATTATTAATATAAACATCGTATGACCCTTAATAACATTTGAGGAACAAACTCATTTTGGACTTGGTTTAGGTACATATGTTCCCTTGACTTTTCAACGCAATCCAAAGGCTTCGATAGTTAGACCTAGTTAGACTTTCGGTAAAAACATCAAGAACAAATTTGTCACTTGAAGAATTAAAGTGAATAGTTTAAAGGTTCTCAATTTAGCAAAATAACAGCAACAAAAAAATTGAAAACCTTTAATTAAACAATTTTTTCGCGTTAATAATTATCGATGAGTTTGATTTAATTTATTCGAAAATTGGCAACATTTAGTTGTAATCCACTCGCTTAAATAAACTTAAATAAAATCAATAAATACAAACAACTGTGTAGAGGACATACGCATATTGAAATTTTTGTGGATTCAGTGGCTTACATCTAACAAAAAAAAGTACAGAATGCCCATTGTTACGATGTTAATATTGAGCAATTAACATCTAAGATTACTTCTGTAGTAACCTATCGCGAGACTAATGCGGCAATTAATCAAACACTAAAAAAATAATAACAATATTATTATGCTATTTTCAGTTTACAGATAAAACATATATTTAAAATTTATTTTTCGGTATCCGCCTACAATAATAACTTTATTAGTAAAAGCACTTTTTCTTTAATTAATTTCAAATCAACCGGATTTTTCTCAAATCTCCCGGAAAGTATTAATGACATCTATCGAAATATATTTCAACTATCTGGCAGCGGTGTATTAAATTCGCGTTGTCGTGATCAGTAGAGAGGATCATCAACGAATGAAATCATACCTTTTTTTGCAGCGACTAGACAGGCTCGTTCTATTCGTCTCATAAGAAAGGGTTCGTGTTGCCTACTGGTTTCACTCTCACTCTCTTTTGTCCTCTCTAGTCATAAGTTTTTGACTCGATGTGAATATTAATTTATCCTGCAATTCTCTTGGATATGAGATTTCTAAGGCTCGGATTAAAGTGAGGCACTCACTTTAATAGGTGGTCTTATAGGCTACATGAAGATAAGTTTCATCCAAGGATATCTTTTAAACTCATGCCTTCAGGGAAATGTGAGTATTATAGACCTACTCCCTGCATGATACTATGTAACAGCTAAACCTACATCTCCGTTCAAAATACCGTTAGCACCCATGAAAGATCCCGTCCATCATTAACAGGCAGATTGATTGGTTTTCTTGGTTTCCTTATGTTATTATTTTTAAAGTTCATGTCGAGCGAGTTGCAGCTTTTTTTTTTATTATGAGACATCGAAAAGAAATAAATTTTATACAAAACATTTGAAACTCTTAACGTATACATTTAGTTTTTTTTAATATCACCTTGTAGATATGTTCCCAAGTTTCCCTGAGGAGCAATAGCAGACAAACAAGGGTATCTATTATTAAGGTATACTTATGCACGTCTCAAGCAGGAAACAACTATAAATATGCACACATCAACATAGAAAAATACGTATGCACATATAATGTATAATATTATATAGATGCGTAATAGGTAACACAAAACAGCCACAGCTTACTGTCTCCTTTATCTTATCTATCTCGGAAAAAAAAACAAGCAGGGTCTTAGACACAGGTGACCTATGATCCCAACCACGGTAAAAAAATCTCCTACTACGCCATATTGAGCTATCTACACGAAACTACGTACAAATATATCTAAAAATAACGGATGCAACCGACTCAAATAATACAATTGCTGCAAATTCACGCTATTACCGTTAAACAAATACATTTATAATACAGCAAATAAGCCTCCATTTTGACATGATTCAATACAGTAATTTAGAAATCGATGATAGATTACGTCGTGTTTAAACAGGCGCGTTATTTTTTTGACATTGATAAAAGTTTGGAATAAAAATAGCAACCTTCAAACATGCCGTGTAGTGCCTTGCACATGTTTTTTTTTTGCTGTTTTTAAACGGTAAAACTACGGTACATGTGCATGGTTGTTGAGTTATTTTTGAAATTGTGCGCAATATTTAGGAACTTAAACGATCTATTTTCTAAAAAGAAATACGAAATATTTAAGTAAAGTAAAAGTAGATGTTATTGCACTCAATGTGAAACTTTAACGTGGAAATGGCATTAATGGTGAACGAATTTCGGATAGTAGAATTTTGAAGATTTCAGCCATGTTGCCATGTTGGACATTCAATTGCCGTTTAATATTTCCTGTTAATCGAATAGTCATTTTGCATCGGTCGATGTTGTGGATGTTCCCATTAAAAAAAAATGGAATTGAACACTCATTAAAATCTTGCATTTAAAAGGCGGAAATGGACGCCATTTACATGATTGCACGCTGCAACCATGTAAATGACGGTGGTGGTGGCGATGTCATCAACTGTCACAGTGAAATTTTGATCATACCAGCTTGATTGCAGTCAAACGTTTGGAACGGCGAAAAACTGCAATCATTACCGAGAACATGGGAGGGATCCACCAAATGGTTCTGGACAACCATCGCAAAGCTAATCGAGCTTCCTTAGAACCAAAAAAGCCATTACTAGAACCCTATTAAGCAGACTAAGCGGAATAAGTCGAAGTTTTGGGTCGATTAATAACTGCAGATGAGATCTGAATGGACCGGTACCAAGGCATAACGCTAGAATGGGAAGAAAGAAGAGGACAATGACTCTACCGATATGCCCTAAGCTATGGAGCACGTAGATCTAATAGTCCAATACTACGCTCACAATTCACTGAACTTACTAAACCCTCTTTATGCAGTCCAAATGCTTACGTAACTCGATATCCTTCCAGAAACGAAAGGAACCGCTTATAAACAGAATCACCCACTTGTTTCTCCAAGAACTTTCCACTTTGATCCCTTCAACGTTTTCTGCGATAACTACTTAGCAAAGTACGTATTCACGGCGTCAATGGCTCGATTCTACCGGTAATATCCATTTACCTCCAAATGTAACATCCTCTTTCTCTCCATCATCTAATTACCCATTGAAATTTCATACTCCCTGATATTAAAGCGTTTATCTCCCACGCCGTCTCCGCAGTTATCCTCCTCGAAGCGTGGATGGAACGAACCCTAAAGCAAAAGAAGAGGGGTCTGGTTGTGCTTGCCACAGCATCGATTTCTATAACAACTATATGACGCTGTTTCCAACTCTACGCGCTCGCGGAAGAATCAATAGCGAATGGGAATGGTGACGCGGATCCAGGATCGGCCTAAGCTGACGTTTATAGCTTACGTATTTAGAGGGGGAGTTTGCAAAGTGGAATTTGCAGATTAGTTTTTATGGTTATGTGTTGGTTGTTTAGGAATGGGAAATTAAAAGCTTTGTTCTCAATTCCCGATATCAATACACGAAGTAAGTTGTACCGAAACTCGGATGTTTTATTCGAGTTTTATTTGTTTTGGAGTTACGACGTTATTGTTTTTTTTTTATAAAACCCCCATTCACTTTTAAACATCTGTCCATTGCTCTTCGACCTATTGATTCGTACCTTTCCTCTAGTATCGGCTGCATCATTTCTAACACATCGAATTGATGCATTCCAAATGTCGCTTTAACTATGTATGCTTCTTCTTTGAACCAAAATCAAAAAATAATCTAAGAGTACCAAACCTTAGAAGTCAACTAAGAGATCACTGCGATCAATCCAAAGCCCTAAAAACCGATCCTCCAAATGCTGCTTAACACGACTAGCGAAATATCGAAGGGTTACAATTTCATTTTGTTGCTCTTCTACGAGTCGATGCTCTAAAATGCAAACTCCAATTAAATAATTATCAACCAGACAACGCCACATAGTTACCGAAAACTTGTGAAAGTGAAAGATGATGATTTTTGCCATATTTTGCCAGATACGTATATCCTCGCAAGTTGTTTGTAATTCTTCCTAAAACATCTTGCATACGTAATAGTCTTAGTTCTGTTTTTTGCTTCTGAAAAAAACCTTCGAACTTCGACTTGAAAGGATCGTTTCTAAATAAATTTGTTTCGAATATTTCTAAACCGGCGGATTATCACTGCGATGACGTGTCACACGAAACTTGTTACCGCATAGTTGACACAACTGTACTTTATTTAATCAATGATTCAAAATTACGTTGGTGGAAAAGACGCGAATCAATGAGGGTAAAAAGCTTGAGATATATGTAACTTTTGAGAGAAATAAACAAGTTTTTCTTATATGTATACAAGCTATCGCAGTATCGATGGGCTAAATACAATTCTTTGTGTTGAGGTATTAGGTAACAACTAGCAGATCTCATCTATCCTTAACATAAATACGAAAATAAGCGTTCTGGAAAGATATTTGAAAAAGAAACTGGACGTTAAGAATTTATAAAATTGCACGTAGTGACGGCAATAAAACCTATACTGATCAGATGAAAAGAGCAGTAGGCACTAGATTCGATGAGCATATTGGGCGCTATAGAAATGGTAGGTTACAATCACCAAATGTAACATTAATTAATTAAACTTGTGTATAACAGGTTGTATTGATACTTTACTGTTTACGAAAATAGTTGCATTTGAAATGCTTTGAGAAGTTGATCGTTTGTGCTGCTTTGATAATGAACAAATAAATGTGTTTATCATAGTAGAAGCGGATTGGCTGGGAAACTAGTAAGTTTTAAATGTTACAGTGTCTCTCCAATAATAATAATATAAACTTTATTGCAAGACGATGAGATACGAAGTAGAAATATAATGAAATATTACGTCAAAATTGAAAGAGGTTTAAAGAATTTAAAGAATAAAAAAAAATCGAGATACAACTACATTTCAAACAAGTCGAACCACCAAAGCTTAACTTACACAAACTCGCACAAACAGGCACCTAAAGCGCTATCGATTTTTACTTGCTACCCCCAAACGGAAGAGAATCAATGCCAAATATCTCATCCCACCCTAATACACCCTAAGCATCTTGACGTAGCCACAACTACGCTTACACAAAGCTCCACTATTATGTTACGTCACACGTCTCTTACGTAGGTTCCCCAATCGTATCCCGTCTTATTCCCCCAGCAGTATCTTACCTAAATGTTCCTTCCACCACGCGAAACCGTTCCGTGACAATATTCCGTTTACCCATTGCTCTGAAGCAGATCGTTTAAAATTTTAATCGAGGAAAGGTTTCTGCGTTTGCTACTACGATTTATACTACGTGGAGGCCTACGATTAGGGTTAGGAGAATGAGATAAAAGAGAGGGGGAACTCAGCTCGCTTTGGAATATTAAGGATGAAAAGCATCTAAACGCTACGTGGCGATAAGTCACCGCGGGCTCTGTTTTTTTTTGTATATTATGAACGGAGAGTAAAGAGCAATAAGCAGGATATTGTTGCTGCGTGGTGAATAAAGGAGATGTTATTAGGGATGATGATAGGATTATTATAATTTGGGATCAGCTGTGGTTTCAGACAGAGATATTCAAATTTCAAAATAAACAAAATGTGCTATCACATCACACAACACAAGATACTTAGTTGGTAATTGTAATCCTTACAACAAACTTGAGGCTGCCTCCGAGGTATAGCTGTATGATTATCTAAGATAGTTAGTTGGTAATGGTAATAAGAGACTTCTTGTTCTGCTACTTTCTTTGTGGAGTGAAACCCACAAGTACTCAATTTCCAACATTTATCGCGTTTGTTAGGAAAAAAAAAAAAAACATCGTTGAGGGTCCTGCCAACCTGTCAACTTTTGCGTAGCGCTGGGACTTTCTACCTCAGAAATATGATTTTCGTCGAACTTTTTCGCGAAAACTATACTTTGCTCTACTTGACTTTTAGTTTTTCCTCTTGGCGGCTTCTTCTTGTGATATGCCTCTATATCCCACGTTTTGTTAAAGATCAATACCTTTTGTGGTATTTTCTAACTGGTGCTGAGGGGCTTGGGGAAGCTTTTTTATTTTCTCCAGTAATTGATTGGAAAAATTGAGGGAAAGCGATTTTAGGAAGAAACAGTCCTTGACTTCCTAGATCTTATTCCCGCCTACTAAGAATTTTGCTTCAAGCCACCTTTAGTTGCCTAAAAAGTAATAGGTAACCCTAGTATACATCGATCTTTTTCGGCTGTTGTCGCGTACTTGCTGTTTGACTTGTCGTTTGCCTGACCAGGCTGTCAGCTTTTTCCAAAGATTCCTGAAGTCTTTAGAAAACATCCGATTATGGTAGTGAAAGCCCGCACTCAACTATTGGGTAACCCTAGTCGACATGTAAGTAATATTCGTAACTTCTCGACCAGCAGGTCTTCTTCGTCTTTTAGTACGCTGCCTTTATAAAATAAAAAAAAATCATAAAATGCCTCGCGGCCTTTCGAATGCTCACTCTTCCATTAAATGAAGGTAATTCGGCGTTTCTTATTTTAGCAATTGACTGATAGATTTCAAAGACAGATGTCATTACTGTGTTTTCTGTATACTGTGGTCTAATCACTCAATCTAATCATCAGTTATCTGCAACAACCTAACTAGCAGCAGTTTAAGTTTGGTTGAAATGTAACTTTTAACAATTTAGTTGGTAAAGTTTCGGTCTTATTTGGCCTACTGAGTCCGTCCACTCCGTTTTATAGTAATTGTACATATTTCGGTGGAACATTGAAATCATTGCCTTTTTTAAATTTTCCTCTTAAAATTACCCAACCCTGTGCGACAGTGGCTTTCAACTTTACTCCTCCCGATTAAAAAACAGAGAATAGTAAATTATAAAGACGAAAACACTTTCGAAATCCGACGAGGCGAATAAAATATTTTTTTCGAGTGTCCAATGTACAAAACGCGCAAAATTATCAAATATTGCAAAAGCAGGAAATTCAGCTTTGCAATTAAACGTATTGTTGCCGTATTCTTTCCGTTTCGAGGTATTAAAGTGTAAAGTATGATACTTCAAAGTACCAACCCAGAGATTGATTTATATATCGTGCATATATCAACATATTAGTTCGGCTAATCTTATTTTTATCGACCCGATGAGTGATTTACAACTCCTTCGACTAGCAATAGACATCGAATGACCTTTTCGGATCTCGAAACTTAAAGCAGATCAGACAAAAAAAAAAATGGAAAACGTATTCAACTCGATACGAATGCTATATCTGATCGAACTAAATAAATCAACACACAAGATTTATGCTCTCGAAAAAGACTAATATCTACTCTGGGATATACACAAGCAGGACTTATCTATCCCGCACAAGTCGGTAGTAATATTTCGAAATATTAGGCGGGGATTTAAGGTGCTGCGCGATTAAGGTAGTTCATCCTCGTTTTCGACGATTAAAAAACGCTCAATCTAACATCCAACGGCGATAAGGTGGCATTATCTCCGCCTTGTTGAGTGTAAATATTGTTCCAACGTTTCCAGGTTGTTTACTCCTCGGATTATAAATCCGTCAGAGAATTCGCAATCGACTGGACTTACTGGCTCGTCTCCGCGATCTTCGATAACGGCGAGGTGACACAGAAAAAAAAAGAGGAATCTCAGCGCGAAGGATTAGCTTAAAGCTAGAATACGTATTATATTTGCTGAAAGTAAATATACCTATATTTAGAACACTCTGAATTATTAAAAGATGCTGCAACTTACACACACCTATCGCCGCGCAGGACGTTTTAAGTGGAAAAATAACTTTGTGCGGGGTGAAGTCTGATGTTTTTCTTGGGAACTCGTTGCTCTGAAGACTTCCGTTCGATCTCGTTATTATCTCGCATTTTAAATACTTACGAACATATGATTAACAGTCGTCTAGAATGATAGATGCAAAGTAATAATATGCATCCCAAGCAACAATAATTGATGCGGTAACAGAGCTAATTACTGAAATTCAAGTGGACTTCTTGACCTCAAGAACGCATATGACGCAGTTAATCTAAATATTTTATTTAAAAAACTCGTTTGTTTGCGAATGTCTGATTACATTGCCGAAAATATAGATAGAACATCTTCAGGAATCGGTTGGTATATGGCGGGGCCTATAATCATTCCTATATTGGTCCAAAAGTGGTTAATGTGCGTTTGGCACAAGGATCAATTTTAAGCCCGACGTTATTCAATACATATTATGCAGATTATCGCTGGATTACTGGAATGCAGTCATTTCTCGCGTCATAGGACTCAACCAGCCAACCATATTGCCTCGCTTCTAACGGTTAAAATAGTCGTTAAATACCTAAGACGTAGGTTGATCCTCAAAATCGAAATCAAAAAAGACGTTTTTCTTTTGATCGACAATTGATGATTTAAAAAATAATATTCGTGCGATTATAGGCAACTCAACGTGTAAACGACACCAGAGACGAAACTAAGTGAGCTGATCGGTAACTCAGCACGTGAATCACTCCAGAGACGAAAATCAATTATTTTTCTGCCGTTGTTGCCTTCCTTGTCTTTCTTTCAAACTATTTGCGCTCTTAACATAATTAAAATAGTTACTAGATGACCAATCGAATGTCGCATGGCAATGAAGAAATTAACGTTTCTTTTAATCAAACATATTATTTATGCCAATCACTTGTCTTACTTGGTAAATGCTTTCTTTGCGCAAGGCTAGCTCGTTGGAAGATTTGTTGCAATGGCAGCGATGTTGATGTAGATCTTCTAAAATAATTGAACACATAGCTTATGATCAGTTGATAGATTAACTAATTTTTAATAAACAACGGGGATTTAGATAACAGAGATAGGCTTAATTCGATATATATAGTGCAATGCGAATCTTCGCAAGCATATGCCTAGTGCCTTCTTTTATTTAACCAAATTCCGTTCATGCGCAACGTCTACGCTAGAAATTGCTTGAATGGATAAACCGTATTTATCGGAAAGGTGAATAAAAATAGACCGAATTCTTTCGAAAGAGTTTGCCACGAATCGAGGTGTTCCCCAGGGCCCCGTGCAAAAGCTTCAGTTCTCATAAAGATGAACACTTTCAAGAACTGCATTTACCTCTGAAGATTCAACTCAATAACCTTTAATGAAAAGTTATGTCTTCGTTTAAGTCTCTAGGTTTTATACTACGTAACAGCCGGACCTCTACTAACGTTTCTGCACGAAAATATCTGAAGTTTTCTATGCTTGGATCCAAGCTGGAATATACAGCTATTGTATGGTCACGTATTTATAACATTCATAGTGTTTGCCTCAGTTTTTGTTTTTTTTTTTCTGTTGTTACGTAATTTTGTTTCTTGTACTCAAGAACACTTTCAAATCCGAATTTTTCTATACGGATAATACCCAAAGCCTGCGAATTAGCTCTACCTGAGATTTGACTCGAGACTAGTCCAACTGTTGTGAAAAGAATGAAAAGTACTTTCTCCTTTTTACAATGTTCGATGTAAATTGATTCTTGGAAAACCTACATTTAGCACTTGTACTGTATGTATCGAACAAAATAGTCTTACGCGAGTACATAATATTTCCCAAAAAAATCTATTTTTAGCTTTATTACCATATTTAATTTTCATATATTTCACAACCTATTGCTTATCCTCATTGTTGACTTAAAAATACAATATATACAATATTTTCCTTTCGCTTCATAAACATGGACAAATTATATTTTAAATTAGTAGCTGTCCTCGTCTCAATTGAGGATAAATTAGTGGAACCCTATTTTCGATTGAAGTTTGCTCGTTAAAACTAGTAATTGCGAGAATCAAAAGCAAATCTGATGTTTTCTCTAATCTACAGGCAGCACTACCGAAAAATCTGGAAACGCCCATATAATAACGTATTCAATGTTTCTTGAAAAAAAAAATCATATAAACATCGTAACAGTGTTGTTTTTACAATGACATCGAAAACAATCTGGCACAATTTTGCTTTTCAAACGATATAGTGATAATGCAAACTTTCCATTATCCTGAAAATCAACCTGCTCTAAGAAACAGTCACCCGCATAACTGATAAGGTATTCTTAAATGATGGAATGTTATCACCCTAAACCGAATTTTAACACCTTTTAATTTATTCGTTTATTGGGTCATCTTAAACCAAAGGATATACAAATCCTCCAACTACAAGGGATATTTCCAAAGTTCTGAAAATTTAGCTAATTTTTTTAATTTTGTCAATTTTCATAAATATTACAATGTAGTTATGACAATGTAGACTATTTTTTTTTAAACCGTCCGCAAAGAACTTTTTCGGTGTCTCCGCAGTCCACGTATTTATGACACGTTTCACGTCAGTTAAACACTGAAATCGAACACCCTCTAAAGGTTTTTCAAAACAGGGGACAGATGAAAATCACTAGATGCTTGATGAATGATTTGGTGAATAAGATAGAGGCGGAAGCAATTGTCATCGAAAATCCTTCAGAATATCCTTTGTCTTTCTTGCGGTATGGGGTCTTCCAATAAGGGACGCGTATGCAACTTTTTAGGTCGTTTTCTGACAAATGGCTGCCGCAGTGGCTCGTATAATCAACTTCTAATAATATTCTGGGTTAATTGCGGTACATTTCAGCAGATAATCCGTAAAAATAATCCCTTCGTAATCCCAGATAACAGTAAACATTACTTTTTCAACAGGCGGAATTTCTTTTTCCATTCTTTGGATGAACTTTCGGCCTCAGGATTGAAATGAAACAAGGCATCCACGTTTCGCTAGCGATTACTATCCGTTACCAAAATTTATCGCCATAACTGGCTAATAGCTCTTAAACTTAACGACGAGCCTCAGAAATTTCGCCTTTTTGCTCCGGTCCCAACAGTCTTGACAGCCAGAAATGAATATTCCCTGATATAGCTTGTTTAAAATTCAATGTTCTATTCACCAACATCCTTCAATCCGTTTGTCCCGAATGATACTTCTCAATTAGAATTTACAGTCACCTGAACCACCAACCATCACAAGACAGGAAAAGCATCGTCTTTTTTTACGTTCAAAGTTTCGTTCGGAATTATTACGATGATGTGGACGGATCAGGAGTTCTAGGCGTCTCAATCGCATAATCACATGCTCGGTGTTTTCGCGTTAGAAATAGGCTTTTCACGTGGGTGACGCGGTCTCGTGCTTGCTCTATTTTTTGTTATAATCGTGCGTATTTCGCGATATTAGACTCGGCCAACAATGTATCCGTGGCTTTTTCTATCGATTCCAACACGATAGATTGAAAATATGCATGTTTGAGTCCAATATTATCTTCACGTCGTAAGAATAATAATAATAATGCCTCGATATATCTCTATTTTTTTTATTTTATTGAGGACTTTAGGATGATTAAAAAATAAAATATTTCAAAGGTCAATGGCATTTAAAATTACTCTTTTTATTTTTGGAAAAATTGGCGATAGTGGCAACATTTTTTTTTAAGTACATCATTCATTAAAGTTGGTACCAATGAATATTAATGATTTCACCGGCCGTTTCCTTTCCAATTGGCTACTGATCATATGCACAGCTGTGTTTTTTTAGATGATTTTGTGGAAGGAATAAGGATGAACCACAGATGTACCGCTATTGGAAAAACTACGAATTTAACGTTGATAATTTGCAACAGACTTGTAATGATCGTCTCGGGATTATGTAGGAAGCTAAAATTCGAGATTTCTAATATCTGAGCGTAATCTATGAGTTATAGGAAAGAAGGAGGCCGTTGTGAAGGTAGTACTTTAGGTGTAGGTCTCTTTTAAAAATAGACAAGATTTTGAATTATTTGAGCATCTTGCAACAAGTTGTACAGCAACGCCGGGATGGAAAGAGTACTCTAGGCCCAAACAGAAAGATTTGGGACCTTTCGCTGGCACTTCAGCTCCCATTTTTCGAAATAAACAGATGAAATTCGAACTTTCGAATATTTGAGCATTTTTAGTAGAATCACATTTTTGTATTGTATCTCTTTTGACAGGCCCAAACAGGTTAAAGATTTGGGAATATTTGAACATTTTGCGACAACTTCTACTACGACCACCTCTTTCAGTCTCTTTTAAAGTCGGAGAAAAAACTGAGGCGGAATGGTTTTAACGCTTTAGCCCCAAACGACCCACAGGACATATTTTTGAAGACAGAAGGTTGAAATTTTGGACTTAGGACTATAGGATAAAATAGGAATATTTGAGCATTTCGCAACATCTTCTACTAGAACCATTTTTCTGAATCTCCTAATTTCGAAGAAAGGAGGGGGCTGGTCTGCAGGGAGCACTTTAAGCTCAAACGACTTATGCGATTATTCTTAAAAGTAGAAAATCGTAAATCGAGATTTGTAATATTTGAGTATTTTACTGAAACCACTTATTATATCTCTTTTAGATTTACCACTTTACGCCTAATCAGCCTCTCGAAGGTTTATTTTTAAAAACAAATAGTTGGAATTCCAGATTTGTAATTTTAGGTTTTGGGAAAAGAAGGAGATGCGTTAACCTCGAACGGCCTACAGGCTGTACTTTTTAAAAGAGAAAATTGAAATTCGAGATTTATAATATTTGAGCGTTCTAGATAATTTCGTCTGTAAATATTGCAATTTGGAAAAATTTCGTTATTACGCCACCTAATCCCGATTTATGTAGTTTTTATGGTTGCCCTGTTATTTCATGTATACTCAAACATAGGAACTTTTACTTTAGACAAGGATATTAACCTAAATAGTTTCTGCCTTGTAATAAAATCTATCGAGAATAACAACTTAGCTTACAGAGCATACGGATGTTAAGGTTGTTAATTTTCAGGAATATTTCACTGTATCCGATCAATCCCCTGTATTTTGTCGTCTGAATGATCCAATGGAACGTTGCCTACCTCGCAAACTAAATACAACAATCCATCACGCGTAACTAAATTGTATGACACGAATGTCCACGTAAGTGTCCCCTGCGCTACACGAAAAATACATATTCAAAAGTCAGAACAATCATACCTTTTCGCATATCGGGAAGAAATTTAAACCAAATCGTTTATTTTAAATGATATCTACGACCGGTAATTTTCCGCTTAGCCGTTTACCAAACAGCGTTACGTTACGAAGTCGGTATTTTATCGCTTGGCACGATAATGTAAGTTTAACGACGCATGATATTCAAGGACCGTTAAAACTGTGTATGCGGTCAGCACCAAACACTATATGGAAATAGAAATTTTTTCCTAAAAATAAAGAATAGAACTCAAAAGTAGTAAGTAAATTGTAGAAATCGTTAGTTCAACTTGTGTGAAAATAAATTGGGAGAGAATAAAATATGCATTATTCTGGCGGTAGGATCGATCAATGAAGAGAGGAATTTCTAAGGATTTTTATTCACATTTACTTTCACTACTTTAACGTGAGGCGAACATAAATAAACGCAATTAATAGGGTTCGTCGTCATGCAATCGGTTTGGAAATGGTTGCGATAAGTTAATAGTAGCAACTATCTACTTATTAATAATACAGAAATGATACATATGTTACTATTATCCTTTAATATAGGCGCCAACATTATCAAAAAGCCATATCAAGCATGTGAAAATCGTAGTATTCTTTTAGCAACGCCTGCTCTAATAATCCTTCTTATCGAGCACTCTGTTGGTTGCATAATCGAAATGGTTCTTTAATTTTTGAGAAGAAGCCAAAGTCAAATGGGCCTAAAACCGATAAGGATGATGTATCGAAATATTAAATATTAAAACCATTGTCCTGCAAATTGGTGGGAGGTTTTTCGAAATATAATTTTTTCGCAACATTGGCCTCAGACTATGTTCCCAAAGCTAAAGGAAATATCCCATTGCATTGATAGTCCGCTTTTGCGATATGGCATGTATTAGGACGAATCCATCCACATTCCGTCGCAGTGGTACACGAAAATTACGATAACTTTTATGTTAGTGGGGGGTAGGACGAAACTTTCATTTTTTTCAGATTTTAATAACGTCGTTCCGAATAGATGGAACGAAAGATGGTGTGAAAACTATATCGTTAAGTTAAAAATAGTTCGTAACAAAATAAGATTCCCTCAGTTACGTTTTTTATTAAATAAAATATAAAAAAGACTAAAAAATTACGTTATAATATTTATTTCCATTCGATTTATCTCATCATCGGCTTGTATCATAATCATTTGTATCTGTTTTAAAATCGTCATTCTATTGCGATAATCCTATATCATATTTGAAATGATAACAATTTGGATCGAAGTAATTATTCTTTTTTGAAAATAGAGAAATTTCTATGTTATAGCTGTTTCTATTTCTAAGAAGATTCGCTATAACATAAACTATGATTTATTTATAAGACTATTAAACGATCATTTCCGAAAGTAACTAAACAGCCCATAATTCTCATCGGACGTCGCTCTTATTGCCGATCTTCTCTTTCCCGCCGTATTACTTTCTCGTTTTCGAATATTACGCAACGCGATTTCGGGTCGTCGGTGTTCCTAAAATTAGTAACCACGTGAATTTTTTTATAACACAGCGAGAACGTCAGGTCAGACGTATGACGGCGATGAGCGGTAACACCGAGGCTCGTGACCACCAAACGACACACATATTCCCGGCCAGGCGTGTGTCGACGCCGGCCGGCTTATTGCTACTGGAGTTACAACGTTCTTCCCGGCGATATGTACAGGATCCACCATGTAAAGCCATGTATTGAGTAATGTTGAACATTGAAAGCATTAATATATTTTAAAAGAAGATTGAATATGTTACAGCAAAAAAGTTCACGACTATTTCCGATTAATTGGAAGCGTAAGAAAGAAAGCCCGAAATATTCTAACTGGACGCTCCTGTAAAAAAATCTGTATTCAGGGTGTTACGAAATTCGCGCATCAAAAACTGAAATGATGTGAACCTAACTAATAAATTTTTGACTTAAAACAATATTAAAACTGAAAAATAAAATTTGTAAACATTTTTTTAATGTTAAACAACTGAAAATGTAAAACATAAACACTGTAACATTCGATCAAAATGTTTTCTGGCAGCAGCTAAACATCCAAGAGGATTTTGCAATTACTTATACATACATACATAAAACAACTGCGATGCGTAAATAACATCCGAAGGATACGGCATCCGTATGTTAACAATTGAAATGGATCAACGCTGTTCAAATCGTGGCTCTTATGGCTGCTGGCGCTTGGAATAATAACACATGCGAGGTGATTTCCTGGACGTCGTTTGCCAAATTTTAATGTCTTTAGAAGACAGAATTCTTTTCACCGACTGCGCTACAATACAACCACGTAGAAATGTTGGCCGTCCTCGTTTATGTAATGAGGTGGCCGTTGATTTAATAAGAAACGATCCGCGAGAGAATTGAGAACAAATCCGGTGTGGCCCATTTATATCCATATCATTTCACAAAAATCCAACATTTGGAAGGCAATACTGGTCGGCTTCGGCAAACACCCTGTGAATGATATATAAATCGTTTAACATTCATTTTGTTCAATGTTCGTAATCAAGGAGAAGATATAGCAGCCTCGCAGTCCGTTTAATCCTCCATTAGAATGTTCGTGGAGGTCCAAATGTGCCAATTCTTCGCCGAACATTGGACTTTGCGAACACCAGATTGTCAACAAATTTGGAGAAAAGATCTTGGCCTACGTGCTTCCGAACTTGAAAATGATCCAGAATTTTATCAGGAAATCATCAACTTAACTCCAAGCTTAGCGCTGTTATGGATAACCGCCACTGTAGCGTCTAGGTATGAAAATTAAGCTGAAGCAATGCATGAAAAAGCATTACATCCCTGCCTAATGCATATTTCATACTGGATGAGTCATCGGTCCTTACATTTTTTTTTTTTCATTAACGATGTTACTGTTACTGTTACTATGAATGAGAATTGTTATCGCATAATATCGATTGGTTTCTTTGGATCCGAATCGAATGCTCACTAAGTCCGATGAATCTTCAACGTTCGTGCGATTTAACATCCATAGACTTCTTCTTGGGAGGTTATCTTAAGTTCACGCCAACAGGGCCAGCCTGATTACACGACTGGCAAACTAGCATTGAAGAAGTCATAACAAACCATTTTCGTGCTCTTGCACACCGATAACGTGGTACTTCTTAAAACCACCAGATTTATTGAAATAAACTTTTGTTCCTCTCGGTGTAATAATTACATTAAAGGATTGTTAAATGAAGCATTGGATTCAAGCTAGATTCTCGCAGATTTTAGACTATATAGACTGTATTGTGAGAGATCCTTACAGATTGGAATAGGAAGGTGAGCTACTGTTTAACGTCACGCTGAGGAAACTTTAATCAATCATAATATGCGCCTTATGAATGATAAATGATGATATAATTGATCGATAATTAACCGTGTAGCTACTGTTTAAAACGCTTATAGTTAGATACCTGCATAAATGGTGAAAGTTATTCAACACGACATAGTTCTAAAACATTTAATTTTAGAAAAGAATCTCGTATAAAAGCTAGCTTTTGAATAATAAACAAGCTGATGATATTATAAGTTAACCTTCGGTACGTTTCGAAGTTCATTTAACGATGTAACGTACCGATCAATGGAAATACGAAAATAGATGTGTAATATGTATTGATTATGCAATATACTAAAAAATCCGGCAATTGTTACTAAAAGTAAAGGTAACAAGTGAAATTTAGCACTTCTTGACGTAATTCCCGATAATTTTCTCTATTATAAATCGTTTATTTACATACCCATAAGATCCCGTGAATTGAACTACGAATTACATGAATTAATTTGAAAGCGTTCCTACGATTTTTCTTAGAAATCGTAGGAATTTCACAAGGCTGCACAATGTATAAATACTTATAAAAAAAAAGACGCATAAACTTTAACTTCTTACATACATAATGTTGCAGTTCGTCGCTTTAAAAGTATTCATTAATTTAAATGTGTACTATAACAGGCTGGTCCATTAGTGCGAAGAAATCCGATATCTCGATTACAATAGAAGAAGAATGCTTCGAATAGAAGTTATACTTCGAATAGTTTCAATTAATACAGAGCACCGTGAAGACTGTGCAGCGCGCTATAATAACCAACAAAATAACTTTATTGGAGCGAATTTACGAAAAAAAATTGGCAGACACGAAGAAAATCGATAAATTAAAAGGTCTCATCTAGTATGTAGAAGCTTCGCGTATGATTTGTTTTTTTTTTGTGTACCAAACTTCGTAATTTGCAAATATCGAAAGTTTATTTCTTCTTATCTCCAAAGACCATAAATCACCTGCTTGAAAGCCACGTCTGTCTTCGCTTGAGGATTCTGCTATCCTGCGCTTAAACACCTCTTACATCAATTCCGGATATCACGATTGTTTAGGTAAAATAGTCAAATTTTCAGTGTCTTACTTTAAAAACGATTCTCGTAATAAGAAAACAGCGTATAACCTAGCTTTTCATTTTTGTTAATTTTATTAATTTTTGTAGAGCACTTGTGATGTGATCTTTGACCTTACTTAGTTGTATTTCCCCTTACCCAACTAAAAAGAAAAAAGAAACACCATCTACAATACCTATCAAAGGTGAAACAAACTAATTTTTCCTCTCCCGCATTCACAATTAGCTAATCAAGCAAATGAGCAATAATTATTAATGCGTACTCAGGCGGAGCGACTTGACGTGTAAGTTCACAACATGTAATCATCGATACTGGGCCTCCCGATTATCACGCAGTTGGAAAACCAATTAGTTGAAAGTGCTCACGCAATTCTATAGCGGACAAACACAACCGTAACCCTACACGTCCTTTGTCGCTGTCTTCATCAAATCAAAGGACTCTATTGACCACAATGCCGGTGGCTGATGTTCTCGCCTAACGAACTCAATTAACCTTGAAAGATCGGTAAATATCTACGTAAATACCGTGTATCTAGATATGTATCGATGGCGAAAATTGTAACAAGAACACAGAATGGATTAACCTTGGGAGTCTATCCGTCTATTTAGATGTTCTTACACGTCGGCGAAAACATGTTCTAAGAAATGAAACAAAGTGATTTTGACATGCATAAAATATTACCTACGGTGACTTCAATTTAAATAAATTTACAGAAAACTATTATGTTACAGCTGCTTAAAATAAATAATTATTATTCAACATGAACATTTTATTTTGAAGGGATCTTTCTCTTTGTTCCAGATGAAAGCGACAGCGAAGAATCAAACGCCCTATCCGGATCACACCATCCAACCTCGAAGAGCTACCACCACAGACCATTCTACTCGAAGCTCTCGTATTCTAGTCAATCCACGCCCACTAGACGGTTCCAATATGAACCAAAATCCACCCGTTCCAGTAGTACAGCCAGCGAAAATAAGATTACGTTTAACGAAGGTAAGTAGAGGAAGTTATTCAAAAGAATTCTAGAATATTCTAGAAATTCCTGATTGATGATCTGGTATTTGTACAGGGATAAGTTTTATTGAGTCTGCTATAGAGATCAATAAAAGAAAAAAAAGAATTTGAATATAATCGGTCTTTGAGTGCTAATTTTCCCCCTTTGAAGGTAGTATCTTCAAAACATGGTTTTTTTCAAGACTTCATCGGTTTCTTGAGATGATGATGACGAACGTTGACAATTCTTTTTTCCGATTTGATCGATGTCTTCCGACAAACAAATTATTGTAACGGATTGTCCGCCGATCTTCCAAAGCAATGCTTGTCATATGCCGATCCTCTTCGATCGAATGTTTTTTTGGAACAACAACCGATTTTGTTCGACTTATAAGAAATCCATCACTGATGGCAGCACGACCACGACGAAATTCTGCCAAACTAAACGTATTCCAGTCTTGGACACGATCCATACCCGGAACACGTTTTGTTCTAACTAACTCTGACCGTGGAAGCCTACGTTATTGTCTCTGCTAACCAGTTGTAGATAGCTTTTTCTTTTGATGCATCATTACCGAAAGACAATTCGAAACTATAATTGCGCAAAGGTGCAATTTTTGATAAGTAGAATGGCTGGATTTAATGTATTGATGCCACTTCTTTTTATATTTGACTTGAAATTGCTGAACATCATTTTTGAGTCACCTCCTTCAAAAGTATTCAATCTGTTTGTTTACTTTCTGTCGTAAGTTATTGACTTGCATATTCGGTTTTCGATCCCCTTGAAAATTCCATTCGAATATCGACCCCGTTGGACACCCTGGGTCTATTTTAGCAATTTTGATGATTCCTTTTAGCTCATTTATGCAGCTATGTGAATATGTATTAAGCACCCCCAATTTTTTCTTTGGATATATAAAAATAAATTATGTATCGATAAAACGACGAAGTAGATATACCATACGGGATGTTTTATTATTATTTTAAATATTTTATTGGTCCACCAGCTGCTTTTATTTGAGATATTACACGTTTTGGCATACTACTAATTAATTTGCGCCGTACATCGCTAGAAATCTATCTAAAGCGTGCACAGAATGCCGGATTCTCAGTTTAGATTCGAGACTCAGATTCAGCAATGTATTGCAACGGCATATTTAACTTTGAAGTTAATTTATGCCCATCGACATACCTACGAAAAGAATCCGGCCATATTTCCTCCCACAAATTGGCAAAAGTCAAAACAAAGTGCTTTAATATTTCGCACAGACGTACGTAACTTAAACGTACGTTTTACTTACAACACCTGGATTTTCTAATACCATCAGCTGGCTAATTTTCCCCTTCCCCATAAATACGCTGCTGAAAAAACGAAAATAGTTGTGAACTTTGTCAGTTTTAAGGCCAGGTTTTCAGATCCACCAATACGATAATCACTTTTTGATGGCATACGTCTGAAAAAAGAAAAAAAAAGGAAACATGTGAAAATGCAACAACACGATAGTATTGTAGCATAATAGTATGAACTTGAACCAATGCCAATTACCGATATAAAAATATATCCTTCGAATTTTTCCTTGAATACGCGTCAAAATTGAATGTTTAATGCGTTGCACTTGCTGTTTAGTGGTTGATATTTTCGTTTATTTTTATCTAAATTTAATTTTAAATTCGCATATTATAAGGATGACCTCCTTACATAACCAACATCGTTATAATATGCGAAAAGGAAACGCCGATAATTCTAAAAAAAAAGCGTTTATAATTGAAGAATATGCAATTCTATTGAAACGGAAAAAACGATGAATTTCCAACCGCGGATTGCGTGATTATACGTACATTTGGTCGTCTGTTCCTTTTATCTTTAAAACACAACGCTACTTGAGCACTTATTATATTTAAAAATTAATAAGCATACAGCTTATGTAATTGCCTATTACAAAGAGTAAACTACACTCATGAAATATGTAAAAGAGCATTTCACCTTCAGAAATTATTCACAATTATACGAGCTGGCTGTCAAAATATTCAGTTAAAATGTTTATTCTGTTATGTAAACATCATAAGAACATGCAATATTGACTATGTCTACACGTCATTTTCATGCAAAATTAAAGTATATATAAAGCGCTCAAAGGCTGATATTTATTTATTCTGCTCTCCTCTAGGCAACATGCATAAGCGTTGCAGTTGTAAATACAAAAGAAGATCAAAGAAATGTAATTAATTAAACATTTTTGTTATTCTAGGACGCCTTCTTTAGTATCTCTGAGTTATTCAATTTATGAGGTGAAGGTAACGTTTAGTGAATAATAATAGCTTAAATTTGATTCTTTACGGTGAATTACACAAAAAAAGTCCCTAAATTCAGTTTTATCTCTCAATATAAACTTTTTGTAAGTATACGTATAATAGTCACAAATGATAGCTGGCATCTTGTTCTGCAAAAAGTTAAAGTGATGGTCTCCTGTTTCGCTGAAAATCCCTATTCTTCATGCCTGGCCGGATCTGGTGGAAAATCGAATGGTTTATCAAATTCACTAAATGTAAGACGGTGTAAAAATTTCAGTGTAAAAATTCTTTTCTACCTTCAGCCTATCAAGTAATAATGTACAATACGCTCCCGCATAGAAAAATCTAATCGGCATTAAACTCCGTAATATTATGACGACACTAATCGATCCAGAATAAGATTATTCGAGTTCAAGATCTCGCCAAAAATCTTCGAAATTAAATCCTTGTGGCCTTAGATAACATCTATATGATTGTATTTTGTATGTGAAAGATGCTACGTTTGATACGAGGATATTTCATGAAATTGTTGGATTTTTCTCGTACGGATGCTGGGGATTAAATTCAGTATGAGATTACGTAATTTAGTGTTTTCGTTAGAGTAAATATTGCGATACGTATAAGGCAACATTGTATGTAGTCTCGTTTCGAAACCATGTGCATACTTACAAATAATTGCCATTCTCATTAGCGCGGTTGAGAAACCGAAAAACACGCGTTTGTTCGTATTTACATCGGTTAAACGATATATGAGACTAGTTTGGAAATTCTTCGGCCTAACGCATAGATAAGTTATTTTTTTTGTCAAATTTATTTTTGTTCGTCAACATAATCACCTTGTAAATCTATACGCTCTTTCCCCCATCGATGCCTCCACCTCTCTAATCCGTCCAAACAAGCAAAATAGACGTCTACGAATGTGATAACCTCCTCATTGGATGAGGATCTTTCGAGGGAAACTTTTTACGCTTAGAAAACGCTAGGAATCATATCTTATGAGTAGGTAGGTCTACGAATTCGAATCCCGAATCGTAAATTTTTGCCACGGCGACCATTGAAGTGTGAGGTGATGGTCTTGGTGGAACATTTTCGCAAAGATACCCCCCACCATGGTAATGCGAATTCGTGTAGAGCTGAAAAGATTGATTGAGCTATTGAGCTAGAGTGGACTAGGTGGTCCAAGCAGCTGCAGTTGCTGGAAAAACCGTTCGATATCTTTCAATTCACAATTTTGGCTGCTTCAACGAACACCTGGCATAAACCCTTTAATAATTGATTTGAAAGAATGCAAAGGTTTATCAATCTTTGCAGAGGATACATTGAAATTATCTTTGAAAAGAACAGCATTAACGCACAATAAATCGTTATCTACTGTCTGCCGTTATGCCTATACGTAAAACTAAAAAGGCGACCCCCGTATATAGAAAGGGACACTCCTTTGCTATGTCATTATCTCTTGAATTAGCCTGTATATATAAAAATAATTTCCTTATGCTACTATCTATGATTGTTGTGCGATGAATCTTTTCTTATCAACAATATCAAACGCGCACTAGCCAAGGATCTTGTGAAATACCGTTGCCCCGCCCTGTATATTTTGCGCTGTGTATTAAATGAAATAAGTAGAGCCTGTCACCTTTAAAATTAACTGATTTTATTTTTATATAAAGTTAACGAGGAAAGAGCGCCAAATTGTCTCTTCAGACGCCAGGCTCTTGGAAAGAAGTCGTTGCCAGGCAACGAAATGATAACAATTTGTCAAACTGTTTTCAACACCGCAACTTATTTTTGTTATTCACAATTCGATAATTTCGCTCTTCGTTGTTGGGATTATTTTTCTTTATTTCCGTCTGTTATTTCTTACCTTTAGCGGACTTTATTGCTGCTAGTTCATGATGGTAGGTTTCTTTCACAAATATTTTCATAAAAAGAATGCCCAAATACATTTATAACGAGCGACCTTTCGATCTCCAAAAAAAAAATAATTAAAGTATCGGCACATTCCGCACCACACAAATTTAATTAGACCGAAATGCGCTGTTTCAAGGATCACTACTATTAACAGTGCGGCCAATTGATGTGGGAAAACGAAGTAAGCAGAAATAAAAAATGGTACGTCTCAACAATGCATACCACCGATTTGCAATTAATCAGTTAAAACCTTTAATAAGACCGAAATCGCACCGTTACTTAACGGGCTAAAACATTGTATTCGCAGCATAATAATCCCAGCATAAGAACTTATTGCGTCAATGCAACCGTCGATTAAGAACCTAGATGCCGCGACGAAAGATTATATAAGAAACGCGTGCGAAAATTGTAATTTCAAGAAGCTTGAACGAAGTTCGAAATAAAAGAAATAAATTATTAGATACCCCAAAAATAAAAAAAAAATCTTTGTTTTAAAGTAAATAAACGGAACTCAATCTGATTATTTCAACCGCTATCATTAAGACCTTATGAAGGACTAAGAAGAAAATCGTTTAGCATCCATGATCAGACATACGAAAGAAGTTCTGGAAAATTCCCTAAAACTTATTACTTACGGACCTTAAGTTAACGGACCAATAGTTTCACTTACGTACGAATCATCCAAATGGCTAGCTAACAGATACGAAGCTGTAGAATTAGCTTTTCTTTCTCATATCATCCCGTTATACGGTTGATAATGGAGATCCACACATGCTCGAACGGCTGTTCTGGATTAATTAATTAAACTTATTTGGTGCGGAGTGTGCCGATAGCTTCATTATAATCTAATAAAAGCAAAGATAAAAACTTGAAGTTGCAATGGATGTTACGTTTCATCACCGTCCATATTTTCAGAAACAAACTAAAATAAAGTATCCACTAAGCAGACTTATTTTATGATACGTCAAAGAAATCTCAACTTGGCAAACGTATCAGTGTGACATAATATTCGTCACGTGATAAATTACCGATTTACGCGGAACGGATTGCACATGCGATGTTCGCAAGCACAACCGCGCCGTTCGAGATATTAATCGTAGCGAGCAGTGACGATACCGCAATATCAAGGTCAAGGGTCTTGCGGCGATGTTATTTCGCTATTTCCGCGTCTGGATGGACAATGATGATGACGTCCAATGGTTACTTGTCTCTTGAGGACGATATGTTTTTTTATCGGATTGCGTGAAAAATAGTACAGTACATTGGTGCAAATAACAACGATCTCATCAATCTCGAATTAATACGGACTGTACTCAAAATTCAAATATTTATTTTAATATATTGTTGAACTAACAAGGTTTTCTGCGTATTGTTTGGGGTAGATTTTTGTTGCTAACAATGTTCAACGCCTAACTTAATAAATAAACGTAGAAAATAATGATATCCAATCAAAAAGCAACCTTTTAGCGTTAAATCTTCAAAGCGCTCTTTCAAAATGAGAAGCAAACTAGGCTCAATATTTCCAGCTTTTATATCTGTAAAAAGACTTCTTTTAAAATAAATCGCAAGTTATCTAATAAATACAACATCCACACTCCTTACATGGTGATAAGTAAGGATCGCCATTTTTCGTGTGCTTCACGAAATAAAGGAAGACTGAACAGACTCGTATTTATTCGTCTCTTACGAATGGATTCGTGTTACCTGCTAGTCTCTAATAGGTCTCCGAGAGTCGACAAAACGCGAATCTGTTTAGTCTCTTCTACTTTAGTGGGGCGAACGGAAAGTAGAGAATTTTAATGATAAAGTTACGGACGTTAAAATGTAGAATTTACGATTCCTTCAAAGAAATATTTAACCGTATAACACCGATCGTGTCTGCAGTAGCAATAAACTACAATCTTGTAAACGCCGACTCCGCATCAGAACTTCATTTATACGTACATTTAAATCGGTTTTAACAATGTGGAACTCCGAGGACGTGTTGTTTTTTAGTCCCACATTTATTGGCCTATAAACATAGGCGATACATTTCCAACGGCTTTATTAGCGACTTATTGTCATGTGCCCAAACAATGGCTGGCATAAATCCAGCTACAACCATAACAATAACGTCGACTAAGTTGCTTGACTAATTGACCAATTAGTTAGACAGCTATTAATTAGAATAATGCACTTAAATGAATAAGCACTATCAGCAATATGTCAAAATATTTATTATTATAACCTTCTAGATACAATCGACGGCGGGTTTTCTGGTCCAGGTAATTATCTACTTGCTATTAATGTTCCATTTAATGCGGCAAAGAAAGAAAAATAAATATTTTACGCTTAGGAAGATGTAAGTAAAAGCTTTACGAATCAGCCAAGAACAATCTGTTTTCTACATTGATTGGTCCATAATACAAAAAAATCTATGATCAATGGGATCACTCCATCAATACCACCAACAGCAATAACAAATTCTTTTGAAATCTTAGTTTTTGTATTTGATACAAAAATGTGAAAAAAAGCTTTTGTCTTCGATATTTCCTGCATGTAGATCTTTTAATTCCTCTCATCACAAAGCTCCACAAACACATAGTTATAGTTACGGGCAATAAGAGGATGAGATAGATCTGACGGCATTTAGACCACAATAGGCCCATTATGTAGGCCCTAAATGTGTGATGTCCCGGGACACTGTAGCTGCGATTCCGAACAAACTACGATCAGGAATATTAATATAAATATTTCGAAACGACTTCGAAGCTAATAGTACTTTGTGGAACGTCTAGATTAGACCGTTCCCGTAGCTTATAGAACTTTCTATAAAGATATGCGACATTTTCGAAGCGCATGAGTATTCCAGAAAAATACGGAACATTCGTGCTGTTTATAGAATCTTCCAGAAGACTTACATAACATACTAGCGAAGATTGTCGAAATTTCGTAAAAGTTCGAAGGAGGTGAGACGACTAGTATAAATACGGTACCACTTCGCCGAACCAATTCAGATCCTAAATAAGAATGGAAGAGTTAACTTTTTGCTCTTCTAGCTTTACGTTTTCGGGAGATTGTAGAAATATGAAAAAATTTTCATTAAAGAAGCTAGTAGATAATTGAAGTGAATGCGATCAGGCATCGATAAATTATAGAGTGGAGAAGAAGAAGAAGAAAATTCTTCAACAAAAATAAAAAGACAAAAACAGAAAGTTTTCAGCCGGAATATTATCATCGAGGAAGCTTGGATAATAATTAAAGCGTACGTCTTTTTATTGTCAGTACCCTCATCAAGTTGCGGGCCAAATTAATTATTAAACCATTACTCACGCCGATGTCCCCAACATATCAAGCATGCCAAGTGCGACTAGCAGAGTAAGGTCTTCTGCTATAGTAAAAGGTGATTTACGCTTCGCCACCTCGTATACCACCTTAAGAAATGCTAACAGCGCGTTGCTTCGTATTGAGCCTCTTTTGCTTTTGTAAATCTTCAAGTTCCTACTAAAAAATTCAACAATGTTAGAATAATCGGTCTCGAGATATTGCCTTAGCTTATTTGGGAGCATACAGTTGGGCGGTGGAGCTTTTAAACGGAGTAGTCGTTGTGGTTTGTCTGCGGTGTTTTCTTCTACTGAAGCTGGCCAAGACTCAAATAGTTTCTTTATTACCCGACCACTTGCACACGCTTGGTAACTTAGTAAAAGTTTGGTAAAAGCTTGGTAACTTAGTAACTTAGGTAAAGTTGACGACATTACGAAAGCACGAAGCGACAAACTGAAACAAAGCGGGCCTCCTAACATTTTATCTGTGTTGATTGTCATTTACTGTTCGTTGAAGTAGTGCCGTATTTATACTAGCCGCCTCACCTATTTAGAGCTTTCGTAAAATGTTAACAATGTCCGATGATGTGATTAGTAGCGATGACAAAGGCAGGTAGAATTATTAATTTTCTGCAGCGACTAGACAGACTCGTGTTTCATCGTTTCCGGGGAAACCGATAGACAACACGAACACTTTCTTATGAGACGAATAGACACGAGTCTGTCTTGACGCTGCAAAACAGTAATAATTCTACCTACCTTTGTCCTTTCTAATGATTAGTATGCTGTATAGATCTACGAAGGAAGTTGTATAAACTTCACTTTTCTGGACTATATTATATTTTATCGTAGATCGCTATATCTGTTCGCGTTCGTAGCAGTGCCTCGCGGCGCCCCTATTTACTCTCTCCAACGCACACCTAGGGAACCCCTGAATTAAACAGTTACAGAAAAGTACACAAAGTTCCCTGAACTACAAATTAGGAAATATAAACATTTTCTTTTTTTTTGTTCGTTTAATTCATTTAGTAGCAAAATCACGCTTTAATAACGTGATATTACGTCGCCGGGCAGAAATTAAAAGTTGGTCGATTGCTTCCAGACGCTTAGCATCTTGAAGAATGCGCACGTCGTCGTCAAAGTGATTTGTGTTATATTTTATTCACAATCGCGATACGCCCCGTTGGACATTGTTGGCACCCATCCAGATATCGCGGGCCATGATTTCTTGATCTATTTTCTAGACTAGCCGCTCGTTTCGTGTATACATTGAAAATTACGATAACAGTATGCCTGGACGTGCTAATAATTTAAAGAGAATCCGCAACTGTTGCAATATTTGTATCAGCGCGAAAGTAATAAAATATCGTAAAATAATGTGTTCATATTCATACTGGCGCTGGATAGAATCCGTCCTGTCAAATAAACTAATACAACATTATTCTATCTTACTATCTGTAACTCTTGTCAGAGGGAGTCAATTCGCTTGTTTAAATCTTCAAATATGTTCCTATATTGTGAAGTGGTGTTGTAAATTAGACGCGTCTGTCGTTTGTTGGTGAATTAGCAGCAGCTATTTTCCGAACACTAATGTCCCGGCCTTATTTCTAAATTAGAACCGTAGCTAATAAGCGAAAGAAAAGAAACCGTATTTAGAAAGGAGCCCACAAATACGTTCTAACAAATGTAGAAGTGTTAGAGACGGAAATAACCGTTCCGAATAACAAAATTGACATTTTTTGTATTTAAAGTGGCAATGGGACTACAACGAAACGGACTTGTAAGTTTTCACAGGCTTCAGCACTTCACAAAAGTACCCAATACATCACTGAGTCTAGTCTATTCATTTTTTTTTCAAATAAATTTTTGTTAAATAATAAGAATAATTCACTTTGAATGGCTGTCCTTCACAAACTACTTGATGTATCTGCTCGAAAACTTGATAGGACTCTTGTCGAAGGTATCTTTTACGAAAAATTCAATTCTAATAGGGCGACCTCTTTCCAAGGCCAAGTAATTGTCGAACTCCCCTCGTTTTATAAACAAATACGCGCAGATAGGATGTTGTTTCCGTTTTTGATTTCTGGAACTATCGAATTGGAAGAGTTTCAAGTCGATAGACCCGGATATTCAACTTTGTTATACTTTAAACCACGTTCTGTGTAGTCTGAACGTGTTGTTAAAAAAAATAAAATAAAAGTTATAATATAGAAGCAGGTTAAGTCCTTTATATGTATAATTTTACAATTATCAAGATCTTGCTTTCCATTGTAAACGTATCTAAACATAAAAAGTATCAAATTCGCTAGCTTAGTGGCATTTGTAATTAATCTTATGCATCCATCTAAAATAACTTTTTTATTAGCAATTTGTGTTTACCGGTTTGAAGGCAAAGTCCAATATGTCGCTAAACCTTCAACACAAAGCATAATTTATAGAAAACGCGGCCGAATTAGCAAAAAATACAAGAGATCCGCGTTGTTCTAATACAATTCGTAAACTAGGCAAAGCATATACTGTGAAATCAAAGTATAGCTTTTGTTCTTTTCCAACTAACCAAATCGCATATGAGTACTTCGTAATTTCTGTTGGAACAACGCTAATATGACGAATCTTGAAGGTTCAACAATTCACAAAGCTTATTATAAAACCCAGATGTTCAATAATAATTCCTATATCAGGACCACTGGGAAAGGAAGGAAACGACAGAAAAATTAAGCGTTAATACACTTTAAGATTTTGTGTGAGGCATAGTGCAAGTATTAAGTGTATCTCCGATGAAGCAGCTGATGTTCTGAAGGACGTTGGCCGATTTATGAGAAAAGTTTCGACCATCTAGCTGCGTTAGCGATCAGAGAACATCTTCAATGCAAATCGAAAACGGGCTTTTCCTTACCGCGTTATTTGACGAAACCCTATCGTAGGGAAGAGATTGACCATTTTATTTAGTGTAAGGATGTCGGATGACAAAGAGATTTGTTGATAACTGAGAAGATAACTCGTCCACTCAAAGATTTACGAGCCACGTGGAAACCAAACAGACAGGCGTGGATATCGCATGACGTTTTGAGCGTGTCGCCGATTGATTTGGACAAAAAGATGAGTGATATAAAAGATCCTCCTTCATTCTTTTGCTTCCAATGCAACTTCTATATATCAACCGGATCATATGTAATTTTAAATGATACAATTTAAACTAAGGACTGCTTTACAAAACGGGGATTATAAGAAGGTTATTGGTTCATTTGGTCGCGACGTGAAAGAACAACATCCGGATAGAAGATAATCGACATTTTTTTTTTAGTTTTTTTTTTTTTTTAGAATGAGTCGGGCGATAAGCTTAAAATTTTGTTGCTTCAAAATAAGAGGAATGATTCGATTTTAATAGTAATCGGAGGTTACAATTTAGACAATCTCTGATATTACTTTGGGGTTGCTCTTAAATCCCAATACATCTCTCTAGATGCGCCTGTGCATATATCCATATTGTACTATGTGTCCTAGAAATCCCGAACGCGAATTAAGTTGGTAATCCGGATTTTATTTATCTACAGTTGGTGAAATCCAGTGGCGTGGTACAAAACCACGACAAGATCATATTGTTCTGAATAATGACAAGCAATAAATCAGAATGAGGTTATATTTTTACAGACTTGTTATTAAATGACAACCGAAAATGACAACTGACAGCACAATTAATCTGTTTTGTCTGACAATTACAGACAATTTATTTACACGTCTATGTACTCAGCTCAAGCAGCAGTGTCACCACCAAAAGTTCATATATTTGTAGGGATGCCAACTTACTTCGCGTTCGGGATTTCTAGGACACATAGTATATCTGACTATTTTAACTATCGATAAATTCAATTGATTTCAAATTCTTGAAGAAAGGCAGATGATATTTTTTTTACGAGTAAACTTCTCTCGCGTGATACTTTATTGAAAAAAAAAAGTGCCTTCGTGTGTTGTTTTATGCTATTACTACTAACCCGGAAGGTCTTGCCTTCCGATATAGTTCGAGAGCAGACTTGATGCTATCCCATCTACTATTTTTAGCCCCATAGAAATTTAAATATAAATGTAGGCTTACCTATCATTCGCGTGGTCTATTTTAGCCCGTTAACTGTTAAGTACCCTGACAGGCTAGCGCCTGGGCAGCTATTAGCGGCCTTTCAGATTGCCGTTGAATGGCGTAATTTGAAATATTTATGGAGTGAACGGTTAAGGTTTTAGACCGGATGATGATCGCGATGATGTATGCGGAATGTTACGTAAAAATTGTCTTAGGTTACATTTTGTTAGTTTGGTGATTCGGAACCTACTATCTACCCCCTCCCCGTTAAACTTCTTAATTAATTATTTTTAAACAAAATAAAAGAATCGTCTGTCGCGTGCATTAATTTTTTTGAGGTTAAATTTAACAAAATAATTTTCAGAAACAGGTAGATAATAAAACTTTGTTGCGACAGATTGGTTTACTTATTGAATATCTTTTGCCGCTCGAAAAGCTCAAATCACAGAAATGTACACGTTACACGTATGCACATGTTGGATGTTTGGTACCCATATTACGCAACCCTTTATCTTATCTCCCTGCTTTGCCTAATCCTTATTTAAATATCCAATCCAAATTTTGATTATCGTGGTGGTACTCGTATTAATCACGCTGACACTTTTATATGGACAATGTGACAACTGTAAACGAACAAATATACTCGGGATATATGGTGCTAGAGAGTAAACAAGAAGGCTTGGTTTGTTTATATATTGATTACAGTTTCACAAATGTGTGTATAATTATATCTTAATATCGATCGTATGGTTCACGCAAGTATTTAATTAAATATTTATCAGGTTGATGAAGTTATATAGGACTTGTACATTTTTTTGCCAATTCACAACATGTTAATCCGTCCAAATAGTGACCGGTTCTACAAAAAATAGGCGCGTACGAATATGATGAGGGAAGTCTCTGTTCTCCGTTTGAAATATTGAGGTTGGGAAGTAGAAAGAGGCCGCAGGGAGGTAGATCAAATTGCAAATTTTTTCCATGGCACGGCCCTTCAAGTAAAGAGGTGTAATATCGTTGACTTGGCAAGAAAAACACACGACTCAATATTTATCAAAAATAATAAATTGTCTAAATTATTTTTTCAAAAAAATCATTAACATCGTTCTACAATAACCTCTAAAAGTGGAAGAAGAATTTACATCTCGATCATTTTTAAAATCAAGCAGTTTTCTTTTTTGTCTTCTGTAAATGTCATTTTTATGGAGCTTTTCTCACTAAGGCAATAACCATATGCCCGCATTATTGTTTTTCCTTTTTCAACATAGTCGATTAAGACAATTCTGCTGAATGCTGTAATGACTACAAGGGATTCAAATATCTTCTGAAGACCTAATAGACGAAGTAGCAAGGTGTGCAGGCCTTTTATTTAAAATAAATTCTTATTCATTTCCGGTATCATCAAAAGCAAAATGGCAACGTAAATATTTTTATTAAAAAGGCATCCTTGCTACATATACAGGGTGTCATAGGATGAACTTACGTTAGCCGTATATCAAAAATTGAGCAGAGTCAAAATAAGGTTTCAGCAGAAGTAAGGTGCACTTATTTTTTTTTTAATAGATTACCCTAATTTCTTTAAAACATTCAAATTCATCATTTATCACAAGACCTGTGTTGAATAATGATTGTTACGTGTTAGTAAGCTATAAATATAGGCTACTGAAAATTGTTTTCATTTTTGTACAGATATTGTACAGGGTTGTATCGTTCAAATATGTTAGAATTTCGACCGTTAATCTCTGCGTAATGTTAAATAGAACACCCCGTATATTTTTAATGTACGCAATGATCTGCTTAATACTCCATCAAAGCAGATTATATTCCCCTCCACTTAAAATGATTATTTATTTATTTTGCTCCCTCGAACAAAATAAATCGGCAAATTAAGACGTTTTAAATCTGCTTAGTCGCTGACGTACGGCTAACCTGGGACATCTTATATAATGTTCCAGCCTCCGATTGTCCAAATTCCACGCCTTACGTATTAACTTCATTTACTTATTCGGTAATATGTAATAATGTCTTAATCAGTTCACTTTAAAATCGAAAAAAAAAAAAAAACATCCACGCCATTAATTTAGAAAGAATTTAATCAACGTACCAGCCACATATAAATTCAAGAAAACCATCTTATAAACGCGAAATTCGCCCTTGGATTCGCCAAGGATAATTGCCAGACATCGACTGGACGCGATTCATAGAAGGATCTCCTGGATCGCGAAGGAAACGTCGTGCAACATTGGAGGAATTTCTGAAAATCAATAAGCGCTTCTCGGTGCGCCTTCAACTCTACTACTGTCTGTGACGTATCGAGAGTATTCTGTTTAATATTACCTCGATATATCATCTTCGTCTTGGTCTTTTTCACATCGCACCGTAAGTGCGCAAACTCTTAGATAGAGATAAAATACCTTGGGACTAGGGATCACGGTATATTGGGAAATTGTAATAAATCTTCCAATGTTCCGTTTTTTTTAAGGGAGAAATTTAAAGTTTAAAATTGAAAGAAACAAAATAAACGAAGAGCGCCCTTCTTGTCCTTTAAATTAATAATGGTAACGAACAAAATGTAAGGAGAGGTATCAAATTATTATTCAATTGTTTCAGACGAGTACACCAAAATTACAACTCCAAGGCAAGACGTACTATTCAAGAAAGGTTACCTGAGCAAGCCGAAGAATTACCAGACGCAGACTTCTACCGGCAATTCGACAGCTTCCACGGGCAATTCAACAGGAAATGGTACACCAGACCACCAATCTGCAGGTAAGAGAATTTTCGCATGTTTCCGCATTATTCATTGCGTACGAAAACTCATCATCTTTCAGCCAGGACTTGTGACCTTTATTATTTATATGACACTAAAGTGTTCAAAATAAATTCTTTTCGCATCGAATATGCTACGAAGATGGTCCGAAAAATTTCTAGCTCAACACAGAAATAATTCTCAACACTATCTCCTTCAAGCCTGTGCACTTTCCCCAACGATGCTTGCATCTCTTTAATCCGTCCAAATAGTAGTTGGCATCTTGTTCTACAAAATAAACGATTATGAATGTGACGACCTCCTCATTCTGTTGACCTACACGTTGCAGCCCCGCTGCTATGGCCAGTTATTAGTTCGATAGCAAGAACCGTGTAGTAGGCGAAACATAAAACGACTGTCTGTCTTACTTTAATAAATCAAACAGGACCGAGTATGTTCTCTGTAGTCATCAACATTTAGCCGTTCTATCCTACCGTGTCTGTAACACCTAATGTGCTCAGTTAGTTTGGCGCCTATCGCCAATATAAACTTTATCGCGGTTACTACGGGCAATTTTATAAATTCCAACGGTTTTCCGTCACGTCCTGAGATATTTTTTTCTTAAGTGTAGGGATAGAATAGGCATGTTAGCTTTTTCCCAGATAATTCGATCATACAGTTAATAATGAGGGTTGACGCATTCTCGAAACAGCCGATTAATTAATGAAAGTTGTGTGGTGCGGAGTACTTTGATATTTTAGTGTTGTTTGGCAATTGTCAATGGCTGACGAAAAATATCGTACCGTCGAATCTGCCGTTTGAATTTACAACGAAAGGACTTGAAGTTGCCTTCGAATGTATTTAATCTGAAAAAGATTACACGTTACATTGCATATTAAGTAATAAACGAGATAATTCTCGCTTTATCTAGATTGGAATGAGATTACACGTTATGTCGACGACCCATACCATAAATTCCCGATAAATTATTTTCGGAAGGTAAATTATATAATAGCCTCGATATTATACGCTAAAAATCGTATATTACAAAATAAAAAGATATCCCCGTGAATTTTAATGCCGCTTTAATTCCATCCTATTCATAAATTTAGGCAAGCTCAATTGATAAAATTAAATACGATCAATCTATGACATTGTTTTAGAGCTTCTTTAAGCCGCGCTTGTAATAAAGTATATAAAAATTCCTCGTTGGCGAGATTTTGGCGATAAAATTGCGTTTATAATCTGATAATGCCTTCCAAAAATACTGACATCGATTACGAGAATAGAGCAACAAACACTAGCCAAATAGTAAATAATAGCATACACCGGAGCACCTTACACCAAAGTTTCGACCTGTGCCAACTTGAAGGAGATCGTATCGAATGTTCAACGGAAGTGGACAAATTACTTAAATTATTGCAAAATAAATATTTACGATGGCAGTGTTACGACCAATATAAATAAACACAATATGATACAAACGAATTGCTTTTCGAGAGGAAAAAATAAATCATTCCCAGCATGTTAACGTTCTGCGTTTCAGAATGGGGCGGATTAAGTTTTTTTTTTTTGGCTCAAGTCATATATTTTTCTGACATTTTATGAACGTTTTCTAATTGATATTGTGCGCTTTTTTTTCAATAAATCAACACAACATTAGACAATATCATCAGATGATGCTAAGCAACTCAAGACTAAAGGAGAAGAGGTTGTGGAGATCTCAAAAGAACGCATTGCTTGTTCACTTAGGACCAAAAGCACATTCGAATGAACATTTCCAAAGCCCTGTCAAAACAATCTACGCGAAATAAGAGTTTTTGCGTCAATTAGTAACTGTACTACTGTGACTGCTCCATCGACCGGAAAAGTAATAGTGACTGCTTGCTTTTTTTTTTGGATATTCATAGAATTGTATTTGTCGACCATTTGAAAAACTTATTGGTCAAAATTCCCTAATTTGATGGACCAACAAACCCATTCACCAGATTTAGTTCCCGGGAACGGTATCCTTACTTGCTCTATTTTAAAGCGATCTATACATTGACACATATCCGAAAACTAGCGGTAAAAATGAGACGTTAACTTTTTATGCCGCTATAAAAAAAGCTGTTATGAAAATGAAGGTCCCTGGCTCCGCTAGTTTATCTAATTAACTCCTATAAATAGACAAATTAGATTAATTCCGTACAATACATGTTTTTTACAAATTTTAAAGAAAAAATTGCATTGAATAGACGGATCGCTCGTGAAAAGAATGTATTTACAACATTTAATAGATAAGATAACGTTTTTTCAAATTGAAAAATGAGAATGTCGTATTATTCCGTTTGCGGTGTTTACCAAAAATTCATAAAAATGGTCCCATTATATCGGCTCCCTTAATCATTAACTATTCGATTGACTAGACGTGCTTTATGCTCAATAAGACGTAATAATAGATAAGTTAAAACCGCTTAAAGTCATAGATTATCATTTATTGCTTTTTCGCTATTTTCAAATGTTTCTTTCTATAAATACTGCTACGAATATGTCAAAAAATTTCTTGCACATTGGTGGAAAAATTTCTTCCGTTTAAAGTAAGCATGTGATGGTCCCCTCATTCGATGAAGCACTTTTAGCACTTTTCTCAACGATCTTCCCATGTTCTTAATCCGTTCAAGTGGTAATTACTATCTTACTCTGCAAAGCAAGGCCTCTTCATTCGACGGGAAATTCTAACTTTCGAACAGATCTTTGGGCCTAACAAACTAAAGAAAGTGTCAGGAGACCAGATCTGGTAAATAGAGTAGTCAACGTCATATTTTTGAATGTTTACCAGTTAAAAACAAATGCATTATGAATTATTCTAATTTTCAGCGAGCATAAAATATTGCGTTCTACAATATCTGCGTTACTTGATTTTCAGATGGGACAGAAGGTACGGATCTGGAATATGAGTCACAATTTGTCTTCCCGAACGCCTTCGTGGACCAAAATGGAATTTATTACATAAACAGTGAGTATTTTTTAACCTTTTCTAATAGTTCTACAAGAATTAACAACTAGTGGAATGTTTTTTTTTTTGTTATGGAAAATTTATATCTTCGCTTACGAGGACCGTATTTTATCCGAGAATTTTCAATGAGTCCAAGAGCCTGACGATCATCATCATCGATTTATAATTTTGATATTTTTGATTTTTGATAATATTGAATTTGAGCCTGATACAACTTCCGGTTTGAGCGGAAATGGTCACACATCAAATATTTTAATTAAATAACCCGATATATATTTACACGTTAGGATACAAAATTAAATGCGTTTCTCAGTAAACCTTCCAGATGTTTATTCTAGTTTTTGAGATATTATCTATCATTCTACTTCATAACATTCTCACAGCCGAGCAATTATTGCTTCTTGGACATGTTTCTACGTTACTCGAGAAATTAAACGAACTAATCGCGTAATCCTTCCAATCCACCTGTTAGAGATTTGATTGAACCGAATTAGTTTATTGCGTAGGTTAGCATCTTCTTGATAGGGGAAGGCAATAGCCAGTGGAAGCTGGGGAAACTTTATAGCGCTGTCCGAATAGCCAATCATGAAGGTTAAACATGACCTCATTAAAAAGGCAATATGTTCAATGAAATCGGCATTGTTGTATTATACTCTAATTATTTACTCACTTCATGATCAGATGATTAGATTTTTCAACACTAATAGTCCTTTGATATTTGTCTCAGGGTGATGGAAGAATTGTTTTCAATTGCTAAGAGGGTATTTAATTTAATATCTCCAGGTATCTTGGGTGGTCCAGCATTAGTTGGATCCCTAACATGACCGTACTGTTGAAGAGGTAATTGTCGACGAAGAAACATTTACAAGAAATCGAGTGAACAGCTTCCATCATAAACATTCAAAGTCAGGAAAGTCAGACAATTTTCAGCGTAGATTTTCAGGGAATATTAGAGCTGGTCTACTAAATGGGATGCTTATTAGTGCATACTTTCTCCCACCACGAATGGCATGTGAAAATTATTTAGATTTCCTTCGAGACGGACCATGTGGTTTCTACATGACACAGTTTCGGACATATGTCAGCCAAAGAGATTGGAATAATCCATCTACTGGGAAATGTTCCCAATAGATGGATAGACCACTTCTCTGCAGACCTACAGTATCGATTGCTGAAATTCCATACTTTCATTCTGTTTACTTCTTCAAATGCGATTCGAAAAATACCAACTGTATTGGTCAAAATTTTGGGTTTACATAATTTATATTAAGTGTAATCGTTTGAACATTAAAAAAAAATGTTACGTTATTAAGCCAAAATTTAAAAAAAATTTTTCCTCGCTCCTTCTAGCGGAAGCGTGAACCATAAGAAGAATACCCATATCTCGCGGGGCTTCTTGATCTTCCAGAACTTCTTGAAGTTTCACAACTCTTACTTCCTCTCCTAACACTCGAATTGCCCTTTATCCCTTTGGCCGCTTTCTTCTCTCGCTGTTTGAGTCTCTTTTCTTGAAGGAGTAATTCATCTCTTGTTCGCTGAACCCTACTGATACCGGCTTTGATCCTCCTTTTCTCCGCTTCCTCGACCATCAAGCGTCTTCGCAGTTTACCGCTGGTCTCCCGTTCATTGCGGATTTTCTGCTGGTTCAATGCCCTTCTCCTGTCTTCAATGGATTTCTTTTCTCTTGCAAGCTTCTGTTGTTCTTTGCGTAGCCTGGCACGTTGGACATCGTTCCTGTCGCGTTGGGTTCGGATCATTCGTCGCATCTGATGATCGCTTCTGTTAGGCATCTTTTTTTTTCCAGCTGGAATGAGGATATATGTTGTTGACTTGTTTTTTTTTTGTTTAGAGAATAAAATGCAGATTTCAAAATACTACAAATATTTTCATGTATAATTTTTTTTTTTAATTCTTTCAGCACAAAATGAAGAGATCTAAATATCTAGAAAATATTCGAAAAAATCTGAATTATCGAGTGAAAAGCACTGATAGTAGGCAAAGCCATATAGAGCAATGTATAAAATTAAACAAGTGCATACTATCGAGCAACTAATATACGGTATGTGCAAAATCTATTGGAATTTTCGTCGGAAAAACTTGTGAATATACCTGAAACCGAACGAATTTAAAATATTACGGTATAGAGACGACAAAGACGGATGAAATTGTTACGTTTTTGCAGCAACTAGACAGACTCGTGTTTTGTCGACTCTCGGGGACACCAACAGGCAATACGAATCCTTTCTTATGAGTCTATCTAGTCGTTGCAAAAAAGGAATAATTCCACCTGCTTTTATCATCTCTACTATACGGTACTATCGATAAGAAGCTATGTAAAAGAAGTAACAAAAATAAAATAAAAAAAAAGATGTAAAATTATGGAATTAATCTGAAGGTTGGGATCAATAAAAACTCATAGATATCAGCAACGCATGTAAAGAATCTCTTTATTAAAACCCTCATTGTACCGGATAATCAAAACATATTTATTTCCTTTATCATCTGACATACAGATTAGGTGATAATCAATGATACTCTGAACTCTATCCTGGAAGATAGAATCACTACGACATATTTATGAACAATTGCGGGGACCCTCGATTGACGTATTTATAGATTTTTCCCTTTTTATAAAGCAGAGTATGAATCATGAGGATTAATTTTAAAACACGCTGTATAATTATAATCCCACCGAACAGTTTATTTAACCATTTATTACTTACCTTTAATATTTTTCGAAATAGACCAAAATTTAATCCATCCAATTTGATATTTAAAATTAATAATCCAAGAAGAAACGGGGACGCGATGAATTTGTTACAATGTTCTCGAATTTTGAAAATACACTCCGCCAAAAAAGTATCGCATAGTGTAGTTTTGAATCATAAAAGTATCGCATAATCTTTGTTTGTAGCATAAAGTTGTAAATATACTTTAATGCGCTCTAAGATATAATTTCTATGATTGTTTAAATAAAATACAGGCCAAATAAAAACAAGAACTCATACTTGAGATTTTTATTACAACAAGAAATTATAATTTTGGAAAGAAAAATGTCATAACAGTAGCTCTTAATACTGAGTATTGCCACCTCTGGCTCTTATGACCGCTCGCATACGGTTCGGCAGAGATTCGATTAACCTCCGTATATAAGCCTAATCCAAATTCTCCCACTCGTCACGGAGAGCATTTTCTAGTCCATGCAGGTCCGCTGGGGCAACATTTTGGGTTCATGTCCGGACTTACCGCACGCCAATCTAAAACTGGAATACCAACATCGTTAAGGTATTCGTGGACGATTATTGCAACATGCGGTCGTGCATTATCGTGCATTAACATGAATTCGTTTCCTATAATTGGCGCATATGGTACTACATGTTCTTCTAAAATGTTCGTTATATACCTGTGGGCAGTCACTGTACCTCTGTCTACTGGTATTAACTCTGTACGACCTGTTAAACAGATGCCTCCCAAAACCATAATAGAGCCACCAGCGAAATTAGGTCTAGGTCTGATATTACACTGCGAATAGCGCTCACCGTCTCGTCCGTACACTAAGATACGCCTATCTGAGGTGTAAAGACCAAATCTTGACTCATCTGTGAAGAGTATATTGGCCCAGTCATTAATGTTCCAATTTACATGTTCTCTGGCAAACCTTAAGCGAGCCACTCGGTGGTTCCGAGTGAGACGAGAGGTTGTTACAGCTACTCTAGCTCTTAATCCACTCTGTCGTAACCTATTCCGAATAGGTTGAGTACTCACACGAGTATTTCTGACTCTAGCCAAGTCGTTCTGCAATTGTCTCGCAGTTACATGTCTTCGACGTAATGCTTGTAGTAGTAAATAGCGGTCATCTTGGCGAGTAGAACATCTTGGACGACCTGGTACAGGTCTTCTACTGTAATTGCCTGTTTCCCTATATCTGGCTACGGCTCTAGAAACACTTGACTGATTGATGTTCATCAAATTAGCAACGTATGCTTGAGATTGTCCATCTTCGATTAAAGCGACTATAGCAGCCACTTGTTCTGAAGTTGAATTGCTCATTTTAGTTTTAAAAGCGTTGGTACAGAACTCTGACTTCGCACTTTAAAATTTGTCCGTATAGGAAGACTTTCAATAAACAACTGAACAAACCTTACACATATGCATTCTTCTAAATGTGTTCTTTTAAAAAAAAAAAAGTAAAAAAGCTATGTTCCATGATTTTGTTAGTGTTTTTATAGTTCACATACACGAGGCAAACTTTTTGTGAACGTATAAAAATATATTGGTTTATAAATGCTCTTTTTTAGTTTATGTGATACTTTTTTGGCGGAGTGTATTTGTAATGAGTAGAATTTTATTTATAGGTAGTTTAGGTAAAGAGTTATATGAATTTATGTACTTCATCGGATCATTATTAAGCAAATTAATTTCCTTCAAATAACTTTTATCAGAATCCTTTCCAATTTATTTATGTTTAAAATAATTATGTAACTAATTTATTCTCTATCGTTGAAACTTTTTAGCAAAAAGGTTATCAATACACTTCTTTTCTTTGACATTGGATATTATGTTACTAGAACTATTACGTTTATATTACGTTCAATGTTTACGTTTTACGTTACGTTCAGTGTTCACCTTTACGTTTAACGTTACGTTTTATATACATGCTTACGTTCAGAAAGACATGTTGATGATGATAAAATAAGTTTTGAATATTTGAACAGGTCTATAGCAGATACTCTCAGGGGTGGACTTGAGAGCCACCCTCAAAAATTTGGTAAACAATATTTATTGGTTTTTCATAAATAATTTAGTGATAGAAATTAGTAAAACTAAAAAATATAATTATTTTCAGATGTTCACGATTTCGAGGTATTTGAAAAAATGAATTTTTCATGTAATTTTGAGGTTTTGAGGTAAATGTGTTAAAAATGAATATAAACAACACCAAATTTAGAAAACATATGTATTTTTAGTGGTTCACAGTTTAGTGGTGACTCAAAAAATTGGATTTTTATGTTGATTTTTGGTTTGTACGAGCAAAAATTGATAAAAAAACATGGTTTTTGATATAAATGTGTTAAAATAATGATAATGATGACTACAATTCATATATAAATGCGTTGTAAAATCGATAAATATCTCTAAATTTGTGCATTCAAAATTATGCGGTCTGAAACCGGCATAATATAGACTACTGGGAGACAAAAATAGAAGGTACATTGATTTTTGAAGTTTTTAATTGCTGCCTTGAGACTGTTCATATGTTGTTTTACTCCATTCTGGACGTGTTCAATTCTACAGGTGTGAATTGAGAAAGGCCCACACAGCTTTATTGAGTTGTATACTACGGCATAATACTTCTCCTGAAACGTTCAAGTTCGCTTCTTGCTTGTTGCAGGTTACGAACACTACCCTTTGGTGGTGTACAACCCTCCGATATGCTACCCCGAATACCCCTTATCCAGAACGAAGAGACACAGCACCGGATCACTGGTAAGCACGCTATTTTTCTCAAACTTTCATCGCGATAAACGTGACAATTGGACGTACGTCTTATTACTTAGATAACGAAAAAAATTCTGATAAAATTAAAGGTGTAAGCTCCATCTATGATGATTTTACCTCTTTACTTATCTTTAGGTTCCCACCGGGTGCGCATTTTTCAATATCGCGGCTAATTTAAGTTAGCTGTTGCGGGTAACAAACGCGGACAAGTTTGCTAATTTTTTGGCGTAGCGGGTTGTTGTACTAAATACGTAAACGTGAACATATAATGCTTTTTGAAGATTTTTTTTTGATGTTCTTTTTTTTTCTGTACATTTATTTTGTTGGAATCCGGATATTTACGGATATATGAAATATTTTGTTTGTACATGCATATATTAGTTTGGACTTTAGATAACATCATTCATCCGATTTTATTTTCGAATATTAAAGAATGTTGGACATCAATCATCAGTAGCATGACTATTCAACGACTTGCGTTTAATTAAACCAGAAAAAAAGAAGAAGTTGTATAGTTGCCTTTTAGAACTTCCACGCTTCTTACATTAACTGATTGATTTATACTATCTAAACCAGAGTGCATGTCATGATAAATAAATAGAATACATAAATAATAACGTATACGTACACATGTTGCCTATTTGAAAACCTATGTACTAAAATAATAAAGAGGCCTTTGAATTAACAAAATGATAATCAGTAAATATGTGCGTACGTTCGCTCTTTTCTAAATATTTATTACAAATAATTAAAGAAGATACCTACAGAGGAAATCATCACAGAGGTAGAAGTAGCTGTCAAAGGTACTCCAAACGTCGAAGCAGAAGAAGTACGACAAGAAGTAAGCTGAGCATTGAATAAGTCAAAAACGCCGAAACGTAACCTTTTCAGGGAGGAAAGAAAAAATTTGAAAACTGAAGAAAACGTCGTCGTCCTTAAAGCAAACAAAAGCAATGTAACTGTAGTGTTTAATAAAGAGGATTGCCGCATGAAGATGGATTATTTGACGAAAACATCTACAAGGAAGTAAAAAAGGACCCGACGAAGAAGATCACAAAACCTGCAAAAAAAAGGACATAAAGATTCATCCAAACCCAAAGAGATACAGAAGAAGTTGCTACCTAAAGTCACTAGTCCATCCTAGTTGTGCGGAAAAGAACGGAAGAATTGGCACTGCAACACACAGTATACGTATACCGATAGTTATCTACATGCGAGATTTCATCATAAAGACGACGGTAATTAAACATTGCTATCCAGAACCGAAGCCATCAGCGGTGAACAACACCTAACCAATGAGAAGATACATCCGAAAAAAGCGCTGAAAAGGAGCCACTAGGAAGAAGTTGCATCCAATAGCCATAAATGCAGCACGAATCCGGAGAACTCCAAAGTCAATCCGGCAGCATCTACCGATGGCGAAGGACAGGACAGACAAAAATCGCACAGTACTACGTCCGACAGATGGCAAAAGCTATCGTGGTAAGAATGAAGGTAACACGAAAGGGACTCGAGATTTAATAGAATCGAGCGATCAGTGGTGGCAGAACAAATACACGAAACATACAGAACATAAAATAAGCTTCAACAGCGCTAAAATGAGGCGTAGCAGAAGCTTCATGGTTGAATGCATTGACGGCGTATATAAGAAGAATGTAAGACAACGGAAAATAAATTCAGTTGTCCTGAAGACTCCGTTAACAAGAACGGCCAAACGTCAAACGAAAGCTTTGATACAAGGCAAAGAAGTTAATAGCAACAGTAATTTAAAGCTAAGAATTCGAATACTTTAAATTAAGGCGGTAAATTAAATACGATTGATCATATCGAGCGAAATCGCCTCAATTAGGCCCTTTTCTCATGAAAAACCATTCATCAAACCAGTGTTTGACTGTTATCACTGATGGCTAATGATCCTTCTATTATAACACAAAGCGTCATCAGTCTGCGAGCATAGGTATTACTTATACCACCTTCATATGTAAAACAGTTTTTCATGCATTCCGCACACGCTGTATATTTCCATGCTATTTAATTTAATCGTTATGCAATAAATAACAAACTAACAGATACCGAACCAAAAAAAAAGAAAAGATCTAATATCTCCGTTATCTTTGGATATTTATCTTTATTTATTTTGAACTTCGGCCGTTGTCTAGGTTGTTTTCCAACAAATTTCTGAGCGATTTCGATGCAATTATTATCTCTCAAAAGTAAAAAATATCGCCGAATAGCGTTTGCGAACGATAACATGCGCTATTAAACGTTGTAAATATTTAAAAGAAACACCGCTACTTTTAAATATATTCGCTGGGGAATACAAATAAAAAAGATGTACTTGGATATCTGCAGAGTACCAACTTGTTTTCGAACTTGTGTTCTATATTTAGCACTTTTTCTCAGTCTTAATAGTAAAAGAAGGTAAACAAATCAATAGGAAGAACATGTAAGCATTATTAGAGATTATGCAGATGCAATTTTGAAGGTTATATTTTGTTTCTCTTGCAATTAGAAGAAGATTGCTTGGATGTGAAAGACATTTACCAATAGTATATGATATCGTCTCAACGTCTTCCTTAAAAGAAATTTTTCCTATCTACCTGTCAACTTTTGTATTTCCTTACATTTTGCTTAAAAACCAAAATGGGATGTTCCCACGTTTAGCCCTGTAAGTGGGGTAAAATGAGTCACACGGTCAATAAACGTATTTAGTTCTTCTTCAAACAGTCTCAACCTATGGCTTAAACTGATTTCCAAAATCCAAAATTCTCCTCAGCAGTTACTAACCTATTTCCGCACCGGTTACTAATCCATTTCGTTCATGAAGAATACCCGATACATCGTTCCTCTGAATAATCGTGGCAATACAGACATTCATCCTCCTCTACATGCTCGTAACCTTCACTCGATGACGATGGTGGATCAGCTTTCCTGGTCGATTTCCACATTTGTCGTACAATACACAATTATTACCTGGCGTACATCGGGAAATTACAAATATCTTTGTACTTTAACTTTGGCCATCTAAATGCCCCAACCTAAGCCCTCATTCATTTTTATTTATGTGAATCAAGTTTACACATCTTGCACTGAGAATAGAAATTTACGTTCCAAGGATTACAAAAAGAGAAGTGCCACTTCCGCTTTTCCCGGAAGTAACGTCAACTTTGTTCTTTTAAATTTAGCATCTATATTTCGATGAATTTCGACAGCTGAAGACGTTGTCAGAACACGGAAAAAAAATAATAAGAACTTTTATTTTATTTAACGTTTATTTTCCAGACGGAATCCACGAGTCCACATACCGAAGAAGCTAGTCAGGACCTCAGTCAAAGTGGCGGTGAGAATACCGGAACTGGTCCGGAGTTAAACCATGTCTACAACGTTATCTACCCAGGATATTATTATAATGGAATCTGCAGTCCAAACGGTAAGAAGAACTAGCTAAATAACCAAGCAGACTTGATAAGAATCTCTCTCTAATATCTCACACCTCAATATCAAAAACGCTGGCTATTATCCTGCCAGCCGACAAATTGGCTTTGGTCTTCTTTGGAACCGGTTGTTCATGAAATCTTCTTCTTTGGTCCAGAGTGTGCTGTGATGAATCCATATTTCGTCAACAATTACGAATCAACGCCAAAAGTCATTCGGATTGCGCTTTGATGTCGTATTTTAGAAGAATTTTAGAAGAAATATGTTCCTAACATTACCCTGGTGCCTTTTAGATCTCTTTTCAGTTTTGGTTAAATAGAAAATTAATAGGAATTACCCATTTTCAGTTTCGATTTCGAGGGTTGGCATCCGAATAGTTTAATATGAACTTCCTCATAATATCACGGTTTAATTTGGGCAAGGATATATTAAAGTTGTAACGTGGCGACATATTTTTAACGAATATTACACGGCAACTTTGGCAAGCGCCTCCAAATTCGATCTCCTGCGATGTCATTACACTTCGACGGTGCCAGTTACCGATTTTACACTCTAACACAATGTACCAAACGGTTGCAACAAGGTCGATTCTATAGTTCTCCTGGTTTCTAATGCCTTCGCAATGACGTCTGACCAATTACAAAATGCTGTTTCGGCAATATGAATACTTGGCATCCACCTCATCAAGGAGTTCGCCTAGCGTGTTAACCTTTAGTTTTTGAAAACGTCTAATTGGGTATCCTGTGCGGTTCGTCCATTTTGGCAAGCACCGGGATACTTTTGGATAAAATGTCCTTGAAATGTTTCCGAAAAAAGGAATGTGAATAAGACATTGCGTCAAAAGAAATCGTATTTGTCGTAAACAAATGGCACAACAAGGATATTGTAGGTCCTTTAGATACCTGTCGTGGTATTTAGATCTTATACTTCGAAGTCGCACACCCTGTATTTTACATCGATTCTATTTTTAGGATTGTTATTGATGTGGTTAATCTTGTTTGTGTTTCTGGCTTCAAAGGTATTGAAGTTTGGGAATTTAGTCTTGACATATAGCATGTTTCTCTTTTTAGACGAGACCCATTAAATCACGAGGAACCATTACTTCCGTACCGTTTGTCGCGTGAGATATTCAGATTAAGGAATATATCGGTTTCTTTCCATTAAACCGTTTCAAAACACATCGAGCATTATCGCTGATAGCAAATCAAAGCTGTTCGAAAAGACCGTACATCTGTTCGTAATAATCAGTATTCGTTCTGTTTGTTGCAGTAACCACCAACGGACAAGCGGCGACCGAACCCCGCAAAATCAAGAAGAAACGTAGACGAAAAGTATCGAAAACGGTGAATCAAGATGAAACCACATCCTCTGACGACTGCTATTCGTCGGATGAAGTCATAACCCAAGTCGAAAATCGCGTCCAAGCTCCGAAGAAACTCTCCGAACCTTCCACTGGCGTCGACCAAAAGATTGCAGACGCGACCACAGATACAGGTTCGAATAAGTCGAACGATGGGACGTGTAACACCCAAAATGCCGAAGTTGAAACTGAGAATCTTCGTCATGAAAACGATGTTGAAGACTTGCAAAGGAGACTAGAGGAAGATAAGGACGTTATTCCGGAAGAACCGTTCAGCACCACTGAAGGGAGTCTTTCGAAGGATGACGCTTCGATTAATAGAATTTCGCAAGAAGAACCGCAAAGTTCGCTTCCAGAAGATAGAACGCCGACAGCAGACCAATCAAGAAGCATCGACCAGGACAAAGATGACAAGAATCTTGAATTGGAGCGAAACCAAGAAGTTGCCGACAATAATCAAACTCCAACGCAAGAAACGATAGATGCGAATCGAAAAGAGGTCCCTTTACAAACGCAAATCAACCCCGCGCACACAAATCATCCAGACAACCTCGCTAAACCCAGCAAATTCAATCTAAACGCCGAAGAATTCATCCCAAGAGCTTTCAGAGCAATAGAACATATGCCAGTGGATCAAAACTTGCAATTCATCAATATCCATCCAAATTTCGTCCCTCTACCTCTGATCAATCATTCACTCAACGAACTTAACCCGCCTCCGCCGTTTAATCCACCATTCCTACCACCTGGTATACCCCTGAACTTTATGCCGGCCGATCCCAAAATGATACCGAACTTCATCAATTTTGTTCCGAATCATTTCGTCCAGCATCCGAAGAATTTCGAAGAAAATCGAGCTGCTCAAAGCAAAGTTGAAGAATCGAAAAATAAAAATGAAACGGCAGAGAAACCTAAAGAAGACGTTGATAGTGTCGAAACGAAAGAAGAGCCTAAGACGGTTGAAGAAAAACAAGAAAACGAAGTCGAAGAAGTCGAAAAAGTTGAAAACATTGAGAAGGCGAAGAGTCTAGCTTACAAAACTGAGGTGGACATCGCGAAAATCGTCTCGAAACTTGAAGAAGCTGCCAAGGAACAGAAATTGTGCGAAAACCGCCGACAAAATTACAGGAGCCCCAGTAAATTCAACAAGATACCTCGACAAAGGTTCAATAGTCCTTATCAAACTGATTATAAGCAAGAGAATTACAGACAAAACTATGAGAAACGCAGGCCAAGAAGGTTTGAAACGAAGGCCGGCGAACATCCAGAAGTAAAGCCAATCGAACCAACTCCAACGAATAGAAATGAAACCACTACTGTAAAAGTGGCAGGTCAGCCTCAAAGTGATCTCCAAACTAAGACTGAACCCAAAGACACACCTTCCGCCATTACTAAGAATCCAGAAGAAGATAGAAGGTATTCCCCCCGACATCAAAATTACAAGAACATCAACAGCCCAAGAAAATATATCAACAACTATAACAATAGGATACCTAAAAACACAAAAACGACGCAAGATATTCACCAACAGCTCAGTCACTCAGCTCCAAATACGGAAAATTACTCAGATACTTTGAAGAAAGCTTCAAATTACAGCAAATCTTGTCCGAGGTTTCAGAAGTACGCTTCGAATCGAAGCACCGTCGCCACACCTCAGAATAAAGTTCCATCAACGATAAAACTTGACCAAGCAGAAAAAGAACTTCTTACCAATAAAACTCCCACCTTGAACAGAACTAGTCAATGGATTTCCGTCTCCAGCAAAAAGAAACGCAAGAGCAAATCAACAAACGAAGATGGAACGGAAATCACAAACGAAGAGTCGGATTTACCTACAAAGCTTGAAGAAAATGTCCCAGAAATCCAAGAATTGGATAAGATACAAACGAACAAGGAAGTCCCAACAATTCCTCTACCAGAACCCAAAGCAGAGGATTTTGAATCCTGCACAAAGATCGAAGATATCATAGAAATTATCACAAAGAGCGAAGCAACCCAAATCAAAACTACTTCCACAAGCGACATTCCCATAACTGAACAAATCCAATTGAAAGACATTAAAGATATCGAGAAAGAATTACTAAGAAGGAGCATCGAAGAAACCGCTACGGAACAAGAAGACACTGCCAGAGAAGTTCCTCTGACAAAATCGAATGAATCTCCTCCAATTCAAACACATTTGAAATCTTCAAGCGTCAAAGAAAGCCAAAAGGAAAAAACCAAGAAAGCTGGTAGTAAAAATAATACGAAACGTATCATAATTCTTGATCCGGACGTTTCGAAGAAAGAGATACCAAAAGTTAATAAACCCAAAGAAATTCCAAAAGCAAAAGTGGCGAAAGTGTCTCAAGAAACTGAAATTGCATCTCCTAAAATCGCTGAAAATATTCCTAAAGTTGAGGGGACCAAATGTAACGTTTTAGAAAAAGAGACAAAGCTTGAGAGTGTTGTTTTAACTCCTCATGAGGAACCAGCAGAAATATTAACGACACCAGAGAAGAAAAAATCGAAAAAGAAGAAGAAACAGAATAAATCGAATCTATCAACCAGCATCCCGTCAATATCAAGTTCATCAACGACCTTGAACAACATGGACGACTCCTACGACTTCCTATTAGACACCACAGCTTTGGTTGATGAGAAAACCAACGTTGAAGTATCCGAAGAATTCGATAAGATGATCCAAAAAGGTCTCTTCGGTAATCTAGAAGAAAAAATCAGATCTCTCAACGTATCAGTGGACGATGACTTCTTCAAATCTCTCAGTTTAAAACCCAGAAACCAATCGACGCCGGAAAAGGGTTTCATAAAGGCGACAAACTTCACAACCATCTTGAATAATACCAATTCCTTGCCCAAGAAAAACCTGCTTGATTCTACTGATAAAATCGACATTGACTTTTCAAAAATCAAACTTCCGGATTACGAACCTCAACCATCAACGTCGAGAAGTGGTAATTTTTTAGGGAGCGTCATTGAAAGCGAAACGGGGCCGCCCATCAAGGACGAAAGTGTTGAACAAGTTTCAAGCTCGAAGAGCAATGGGAAGTTGAAAAATAAGAGTAAAAAAAACTCTTTAGCTGGTGAAAATGAGGCGGTTTACAAGAGTATCCCAAAAAACGATGAAGCTGCTCTGCAGAATGGAGAAAGTGTTGATATCCTTTCCGAGCAAGATGAAGGGAGTGTTCTAAAAAACATTAATGACGAAAAGAAGGATGAAGATTTAACTCAGGAAAATGGACAAGCAAATAACAATTTGGATTCTCGTGAAAATGGTATCGGACAAAATGATTTTTTTCGAAAAAGAGCCGATACAATCGAAGAAAACTTAACACCAAAAAACGAATATGAAACACCGAAAGATATCCATAATATAGACAATAAATCGGACCAAAATAAACCTAAAGACGTTCCAATCCAAGATGTTGAGGAATCGCCAAAAAATGATCCCCCAAAACCAATGAATGGTTACGTTTTCCATCCTGGCAACGCGAAGATTGAAATATCCTTGGAATCTCTGGAAATGAGTAACACGGACAATAATTTTTTAAAACATGGCCAAGACCTTTCTAAAAAAACTCTTGAAGATGACCAAATTATCATTGAAATTCAAGAGAATATTATCCAAAGCAATGATTGGAAACGACTGGACCAAGAACCTGAAGACGTTGTAGAAACAAATAACGGCCTATCCGATACAGAATCTCTTGAAAATTCTTACGATATGAAGCCTTTGTATCCAATTACTAACGCTGTCAAAGAATGGATGTCGAAAACAAGGGAAACGACTCCGGAAATTGAAATTTTAAAAAGTCCCGAGACGATCTACAAGGAACTGATCGAAGATAATTCCGAGGATGATTCCGACACCGAAACGAATCAAAAAAACGCCATCGGCAACCCTTCTCCTGTAGACTATCTTGACGATCAAGAGATCTGCCATTATTCCACTAGAGAAAGGGTTGCTAAGATAAAAATCCCAAACTCCGAAGATGACATCACGATATGCGAAACGTGGAGCATGTCCCAAGATACGAGCATACACGATGAGGATTTATTAGATTGTTGGGAGCCTGACATCGTCGAGACCTCGAAGAAGGAGGCGCCGATCGAAAAGGCCGAAGATGTTCTCGAATTAATTGAGAAAAGCTACGGGAAAGACGATAAGGACGAATTCCTAAAACTAAAAGGTGAAATCGAGGAACAGAAACGGAGCGGAGCGTTCCCAAGGCACGCCGATCTACCGTACAGGGCCATCTGTTGCAGCTTAATGTGAAATAAGAAAAACGAAAATTATCCAATTTTGACCGCGTAAAATGAGTTTAAGCGAGATAAAAATATTAGTTCTGGCTGTGCAATCGCTATTATAACAGTTCGAAGTCGGTTTTTATGTATATGTATATATATTAAACAAAAAAAAAACACGGTACTTAAAAAATACATAGATACAGTGGAAGAAGAAACTCGCAATATCTTTGTATTAATTTGTTTTATTATATCAACGCAAATTGCGGCATTCAAATCATTTTGTCGGTATTTTTATGAAGATAAATACGTCTTTTTTTTTTCTAGAAAAGAACAAACCTGATTTGCTACCTCAAATAAAGCAATTTACTGCTATCCGATTGTTTAAATATACATATTTGTTGCGCTTGTACAGCTGTTTATTAGCCAATAAAATATATGTTTACGGGTGTTGCATATTGAAACACTGAATAATAGTAAAAATACCGACAACATAGACATAAGTACATATTGTTTCCGCCAAATATATCGCATTAATACGTAAGTCATAAAGAAATAGAAGAAAACTCGGGCAAAATTAGAGACCCAACAAAAATTTTATTGGGACAATAAACTTCTTCATTTGAACTATATCATATTGTTAGGTTAAAAAGTATTCTTTTTATTAATATGACTTTAATGTTATCTTAAGTTTCTTCTAACGTTTAAATGGGATAGTTATCTACCGGTTTTTACGTAAAGCTATCAGTAATTATCAATAGATGTCGTCCTATCGTTTTCTTTTCTTTTTTTTAATTTCAACAAAAATAAATTGAACAATTTAAAAATGTGTCCAATGGGGAGATGCCCTAATTTTACCCGTTTTTTTTTAATAAAATTTCGTAACTAATTCGAAATTATTTCTTCCATGACGTTGCATATGACACAAAAATTGTTAAATTTGAACCTTGTATAATAAAATAATGTAAAATATCTAATAATTATATATATATATATATACAATTATAGATATATATATATATATATATACAGTATAATATACAAATACACATAATATACGCATTACTAAAATAAAGAAAAACAATAATGATAATAACATTAAACAAGAATTGTTGTTATATCTCTGAATATTTCTAAAGAAAAAGATATTTTCATAAAAAGAAGAACCACTTGACTGTTTTCGCCATCTGTTATGTAAACTATATCTTTAAATTAAGGGAATAACAACATTACGGACACGCACGTCTCTGTAAAAGTTGTTAAAGTAGTGGTTGATGCAATGGTTGTGTCTGCTTGAAGTTCTTGCAAAAAAAACTATTACATATATTTAATGAGTATTTACTTTTTTTTTATGAGAAAAAAAGAACATGAAATTTTGAAAGGAAATATGTGAGAGAGGAGCGAATAAGGAATATCAGCGAAATGAATAATACTGAACTTCGATATTTGTTCGAAGCTACAGTTCTGAAATGAAATTTAATCACCTTACGTTGGTGACAATTGAAATTGTTTCTAAGATTATTTAGGGGCTGCAGATTCGAATAAATTCGTTAATTTAACAAATAAAAAGGCCAAAAAATTACGAATTTAATTTCGCCAAATTGTTACGGGACAGGAGTGGTTCCTCCCCGACCTCCTCACCCCCCTCACTTAAAAACAAAACGAAACTAATTTTGAAATTTCCTCTTAAAAAAGATGCTCAATTTTTTTTAATAAACGGAAAACAAAATTGATGTGACGTCTTCGATATTTGAATGAGGTTGAATGGTGATTAACTATGGTAGAATAGAAGAAATAGACTGAATTCTCAACGGAAAAAAAAATGGTTAAACAATTTTAAACAACTAATTTTTATACCATTTAAGATTGTTGAAAATTACTTCTTTTAAATTCATTTCAAATACGGAAACAAATTAAAATTAAAGACTAACAAGTATAAAATGATTCAAAAATTTAAAATAAAAATTAATGTCGCGTTACCTTTTTAATTATCTTAGAAATCTCATAAAAGATCATCCTTTTATTTCGACAGGATTTCATTGAAACGTCTATTTTCAAAAAAAAAAAATAATAAATAGGTTAAATACTTAAATAAAAAAAATATATGATTTAGAAAATAGTTCAGAAAAGTTATCTGTTATACAGAAAAAAATAAATAAATAGGATCCAAATAGATTGCGAATTCAACTACATGCATATAAAATTAACTTACAAGTAGATGATCCTATATGAACATTATTCACACAAATAATAATCCAATAGATGAATTTAAATATAATAAGGTATTTAACTAAGACTTTAGTATTATAACTTATACTTGTAAGGATCTACCAACTAATTTTTATTTGACGATTTTGATTATTGAAATATAATTAAACGGCGAAGTGAAAATACAAAAAAAAAGAACAATAATAATGGTTATTTTTTTTAATAAATAAAAAAAAAATGTATATCCCATGAGCTTTTTTAGGAAATAAAAGGTGTAGTATAATATACCTAATACTACTCCTCAAGTTTATTATGTAATTTATAAGTAGGTGCAATTTTTTTTTTATTATTATTATTATCGCAAATCTTGTTTTCTTTTTTTCGATTTACCTTTGTTTTATTTTTGTCTTTTATAGTGAATTAGTTCTTAAAAAGGAAATGTATCGAATAGTTTAGGAAATTCTATGAAAAAGGAAAAATTAATGGCAAATTTAATTCAATTCGCATATCTAAAAGAAAAATAAATTAAAAAACTAGTTGTTTCGAAAATTAATTCTACTCTGTTTCTTGCATTACGTTTTAGTAATATTTACTTATTGTTTTTTTTTTCTGAAATTTCTCTTAAATGTGTTCTTAATTTCTAAAATTTAGTTTTACGTATCGTTCTAATCAGGTGCAAAAACAAAGAAAAAAACGCTGTGCTGTTGTTATTAGATATACTAAGTAATAATGTACTGTTTAAGCAATAAGATTTCTTTTTAGATCGTAAGCGTAAAAACCAAAATAAAAAAATATATATACATATTCCCACGTATCCATATTTCCCGCGCCCCATCATCGCGCCATCAATTTTCTCCAAACCACAAAGAAAATTTTAAAAAATCGCACTAAATATGCATATTTTTTTCTTGTTCTAAAATTACAACTACGACAGTATGAAAGACGTATATTGCGTAATATCCCATAAATCGCCCCATATTATCCATACAATGCCCCCCCACCTACTCCCTCCACCTTTCATATAAACATGTATAAATATTAAATATTACTAGAGTGGTTGTACCAATTCGAATTATGAAATTGGTATTTTCATATCTTGTGTTCGCATGATTATTAAATATCGTTAATTTTCTCTCCTGTGTTTCTATTTCACAGATTTTAATTTTTCTTCGTTATTTTTTGAATATTATTGTTAAGTAACTCTAACTATTATTACTACGATAAGTTCTTGTTTCATTTAGGTAAATTGTTACTACTTGTAATTATTATTATTATTATTATTATGTAATTAGGATTGTATACATAAAATTAAATACACTCAGTGATCACATACTGTATAATATACTTAATTTTGTTGTTAAATGTTTGTTAATTTTGAAATTTGTGCCTTCGCAATTTTTAAAATAAAGGAAATCTGAAAATTATTATGTATTTTTCGTATACATATATATGTTGACCCCCTAATAGTATTTGAAATATTAAAAAATATTTAAAATCAAAATAATTACCAGCTCCATCTATTATACAAACACTTCGATTAGGAAATATATATGGTGGCAAATACCCTAACAATTGGTATTACTGACTGTTAAATTCACTAAAATATAAAACAACCAAATAGGTTATATTTGATAAACCAACATAAAATTATTGATTATTTAATGCTCCTATAATTCAACATCTAATCGAAAACGGGCTAAATAAATTAAATTTTTTAACCATGGCGTTACGTACTTTCGGTGATAAACCTATAAGTTTCCAGCTAGAAGAAAATGGGGAATATTATTGTGTTGGATCTGAAGTAAGTTTTCAAATAAAAACGTAATCCTAGAAAGCAGATTAACTTTAAAGTGGATGTTCTCTTAAGGTGGGTAATTACCTGCGCCTCTTCAGAGGTTCCCTATATAAGAGGTACCCGGGCATGTACAGGAGGTCCATCACAAACGAAGAACGGAAAAGATTAATCGATTTAGGTTTAAGTCAACACGTCTTAGCTAGCAGCGTTTCTCTACTCCGTGCTTCCGAAGTGGAAGATATAATTGAAGGAAACGATGAAAAGTATCTTATAATAATTTAAATACAAAAAAAATACCATCGAAACTTCAATTTTTTTTATAGGTATAAAGCAGTTTCGGTTCACACATCAGATCCTCCGCTGCCCCGAGAAGGTAAATCAAAGAAGTCTATGCAGTGGGTACCATCTCTACCAAATTCGAGCCATTTGGATGCAGTCCCACAAGCTACGCCTATTAACAGGAATCGTGTGGCTACAAAAAAAGTGATTCCAAATTTAGATCTCGGCAATTTATGACAGATATCGCTTTCTTTCCAGGTTAGGACATTCCCTTTATGTTTTGATGATACCGATCCTCAGGTTAACATCGAGAATGCGGCTCAAAGTGAGCTTTTGGTGCCGATACGCCTTGATATGGAAATCGAAGGCCAAAAATTGAGGGATACGTTCACATGGAATAAGAATGGTGAAATGCCTTTCGTTTACTTGTTCATTTTGGATCATTTATTATAAGGATGTATATTGCAGAAACATTAATAGCTCCAGAACAGTTTGCGGAAGTTCTTTGCGATGATCTAGATTTAAATCCGATAACTTTCGTCCCGGCAATATCGCAAGCAATTCGACAGCAATTGGATGCATTCCACGGGGAACCGTCTGCTATAATGGAAGAATCCTGTGATCAGAGGGTTATAATTAAACTGAATATTCATGTTGGGAATACATCTTTGGTGGATCAAGTACGTCATGAAACTTAAAAATCAAATTTGATCATTATAATAAATAATGTTTGGTTTTTATTGAATCAGGTTGAATGGGATATGTCTGAAAAGGAAAACAATCCAGAATCCTTTGCTATAAAACTCTGTGCGGAACTAGGTCTCGGAGGTGAGTTCGTTACAGCTATCGCCTACTCGATTCGTGGCCAATTATCCTGGCACCAGAGAACTTACGCATTCAGCGAGGCTCCTCTGCCAACAGTGGAAGTAATTATGAGTTAGCCCCCCCTGCCTTTTCAACACCGTACAATTTTTCGGCTTCAGGTACCTTTCAGGCCCCCTAGTGAAGCCGATCAATGGGCCCCCTTCCTGGAGACGCTCACTGACGCCGAGATGGAGAAGAAAATCAGGGACCAAGATCGTAACACGCGTAGAATTAGACGTTTGGCGAATACAACACCTGGATGGTAGACTTTTTTTTCTGCAGTATTAATATTGCTTGTATGTGATTGTCCCCCTATCTTTGTTTGGGTTTCTAACCTTCGACATTCGTGTATAAGTCGGTATTTTATCGTGTTTTAGGGTTAATACGCGACCAAATTGAAAAAAAGCAAAAAAAAACGTATCGCATTGGCCCCAGAATCTGACCTCGAGGAACTCTTAAGACTTTTTATATACTGCATTTCTTTAGTATATGTATTTCGTCAAGAATAAAACATAATTCTAATAATAAATTGTCTTTTTTTATAGAATTTACCTAATCTATAATTCTATAGTAAATAACACAACACATAAGTATCGGCACTTTCGCATCACACAAGTTTATTTATTATATAGTAATATATAATAATTAGTCCGAGACGGCCGTTTCGAGGACACAAATGGTCCTCATCATCAGCAGGTGGCCGAATAACCGGTTGATCTCTCTGTCACAGCGATACTATAAAAAATTAACAAATTTTAACGTTATTTCGATTATTTTCAAATGCTGAATGTTTACTTTACACAAATAAGAATACGGACTTTTACAATGGAACAAAAAGATTTGTACTTGCCGGAATTGTCAACCAACTAAAAAAATTTCTAACCATATATCATACAGAATGGATTTTTCGTTAATATATTCACGAGATCGACCCAAGCAACGCTGAAATATTCCATTTTGAAAATTTGTTCTCGTAAATTTGAATTTAGGAAATTACCATGTATCAAAATTGCCGACAACACTGCATATATACAGAGATAAGCAAAATTAATGTAAACATTTGTTTTTAATTTGTACATTCAATGAACGAAAAAAAAAATCTAAAAGAATTCTGCTATGTGAAGAGAAGCTGTAAGTCCTATCAACAATTTGCTGTTTGTTTATAAATAAGTAGGACAGGAATTGTGGGTTGTAAACTTGTCTGCATGTTCTAGATTTCAAAAAAGAGGCGCCCAGGCTTTCTTTTTAAATATGTTATTCAAATCTGGTGGTATTTATTACAAAAGGCTGAATTTTTTTCTATATGAGTTTTTAATACATTTTAAAAGTAATATTGTATATCCTAGAGAATAATAAATGATGGATATACTGTACGTGCAAGTGACGCCTACATTACTAACCGTTTTAATTTGTTTTTAATTTATGGAAGTTGGTGTAACTTTTCAAAATACATTCCGTAAATGAATTAAACATACATCATTTACATTCTAAGCTTATAATTGACAATTATATCCCCGAAATTAACAGATTATAACGATATTAAAAGCAATAAACCGCTGGATAATGATTATTACGATAAGATAAGAAGAAAATTAGCTACTTTCATAAACAAGATACTTTTTGCTGGATTATTTATGAAGGAATTTACTAGAGGCATTTTATGGAATTAGATAAAAAAAAGCGATATTAGATTACAAAAATTCGCTATACTTTAATATAGCGAATGTAATGTACTTTAATGTAGTGTATTTGATTTTCCAATAACGCTCGGTCGTCTTCTTATATTGGTCAACCTGTTATATTTACGAATATTTCTAACCTCAAATGTCAACAGGGTATCAAAACGTTTGACGATGGCTTAAAAATAGATTAACCATTATATTTATGTAACCGATGTATAGTATATCACTTTCTATATTTGAAACCGTGCTGAGATGAGCCAGGAATCGTCTTGGCACTATAGCGGCGCTGAGAACATATTTGCGGTCGGATTTTGGAGCGAATTTATCAAATCCATACGTGCTTATACAGAAGACGCCGTGGAGCACCTACTGCTAGCCGCCGTAGCGTACCTGGTAATATGCTTCGTATTGTACGTGATGACGACAAGATGGGAACTTATAGAGTTCACAAGAGACGTAAAAAATTCAGAAAGGATACTCATTGTGATAGCCCATCCTGATGATGAGTGCATGTTTTTCGGACCAACGATACAGAATTTCGTAAAAAGGAAGAATTGTTGTCTTTATTTAATGTGTATGTCCACAGGTAAAACGAATTTTCCCATTAAAATCCCATGCTAATCAAAGGAATTCAAGGTAAAAACTACGGTATGGATAAGGTGCGGAAAAGAGAATTATATGAAGCCTGCAAAGTGTTAGGAATCAATGAAGGGAGTGTAATGATATACAACCATACCTTAATGCCGGATTCACATTCTGATAAATGGCCGGCGGAACTTTTAGGGCAGCTAATACTGCGACAAGTAGAAGTTTACGACATAGATACATTAATTACGTTCGATAAACATGGAATTAGTCGACATTCGAACCATTGTAGTATATATTATGCCATAGCGCACTTAAGTATCGAAAGAAGTTTACCAAAACGTAAGTACGATGAATTTTATATAAATTTTAGATGTGGTATGACTTATTTTCATAGGATGTCGAGTGTTTGTGTTAGAGTCAGTTAATATTCTTAGAAAATATTGGTTGCTGTTAGATATACCATTATCGTTTTTACTTTCTAGATATAGGTAAGTCACATTTTTCTAATTTGTTTAATATTGAAATTGAATAAATTGATATTTCTAGGTTTATTTCAACACAGAATGATAGAAGAAAGATCAACGAAGCCATGAAAAAACACAAATCGCAATTAGTGTGGTTCCGAAGATTATACCTGATCTTTTCGAGGTACACGATAATCAATACATTGCAGCAGATGGATATATCAGATATTGAACTTGATTTGGAGATTGACGATTGATTCTGGCTTCTTAAATCGCATTCTACAAGCAGAATAAATTCTATCACTACCAAATAGGACACCACAGTGTTTGTATAATATCTGTAATTAAAAATGATTTTAAATGATGAATAGTATCTAAATGATAAACTGTACTACGGTACGCTAATATAAGTATATTTCTAGCAAAACGATGTAAATTTTTTGTACAGGTAATTTTATACATTGCTCAAATCATGTACAAAAGTCTATTGTATTATTATTATTATTATCATTACTATTATTATATTTAGAAAGGGAGAACTGTCGTAAAGTATATTTCGTGGTGGTCGCATACCTCAAACAATTTTCATGTTCTCGTAATTTGAATAAAGATAGCGTAAGGTCAACGCTTTCTACTTGATTATAATTCAAGAAGATCAATCAAAGAATTTTTTTTACAATTCCTTAGGGCTATTCTTTATCTACGCGAAACTCCGTATTTGTTTCACAGGCAGTGTCTTTGCTATTTCTACAAATAAATGTGCTAAAGCTGTTTTTAATTCGCCGCTTTATTTATAGGAATAACAAATGCAACGGTTGTGATTAGAGATATAAAACATCCAGTGCATTAAAGCTTTTTAAAATTGATTCCAGGCATATCAGACGACATTCTATTGTTATTTCTTTAACATCGATATAGTTTATTGAATCCCTGTAGTTAGTATAGCTTAAGTTTGTTGAGCTACCTCCTTTTTTATATTTGTATTATATACTTTATTACTATTATAAATAGTGTTTATTGATTTAGATGATGAAAGACATCGACTACATTAAGTTTTATTTTCATTTTATTCGATTGCCAACAGTTTTATCTTTCTTTTGTTGCGAATGATGCTTTAATGAATTACTTGTTGATTATTACGTTATATATGCCTCTTTTTGAGTATTCTATAGAAATATATATGTATCTATAATTTGTTTTCTTTGAAATTCCGATTCATGTAATAAAAGTTTTTATTATAAGAAGATGGTGTAATTTTCCTTAATGATCTTAAATTTACTTTTTTATTTAAATTTACATATAAAAAAATACGTACGGTTATTTTTGTGAAGTACTCTTATTAGAATGTGCACAAATACATTAGCCTTTACTTTTCTCAATCTTTTGGATTATTTATTATCTAATCTTTTTATAACTGATGTTACTATTTTTGTTTATCAAAAATTATTTTTTTAATGTAATTATTAGTTCTAATTGCAGCTACAAGATGACGACAAAAATAAGTCGTTGGTTCTCTATTTTGTCTAGAAGATGGCGCATTCAAAAACTATTTAAATTTTGAAAAAACCTGAATCTTTCTATTTTTTCTAATTTAAAAAAATACAATTTTCTCAAGAGTGTTATCATAAATACTTAGCGAACTATATTGATACAATTATTGCTTCGCTTGGAATATTCAGCTTTTCACACAACTTGGTTTATTGCCCGTAACGTGGATCCCTTTCTGTTTTTTCTGAAAATTTATTGATTATTTCCAGTTCAATACTGATAACGTTAAAATAAAGTATGCTCAGAAAACTAATTTTTCTAACGATATTAGGGAATTAAGTTTGCCATTAAAGTATACGACCATGAGCGTAGTCAGAGGAGGTGGAGGGCCGGAAGACGCCATACCTCCCAGCCCATCATAAACCTCCGAAATATAGTTTGATACATTACATATACTTTTACTTCCTGTTTTATTGCCGGTCATACAAGTCTCCAAAATGTCAACTCTACTTGCTCACCTCTAACTAAATTTTGCGGACGTTTTTACAAAAAAGAAAATAAAACAGCAAACTCATGTAAGACAGCTATATTTACCTCAATAATTATACTTTTTCTTCATATATAATAATATTTCATCAATTCAATTGAGATCAAAACCTAGAAGTACGTAAATTCCTTATGATGTGTACGATATATTTCTTCCTCGAATATTTCATCAACATTAAACATCGACAGTTACAAAAGTACAAAGTGGGATACACCGAAAATGGAAAATCATCGATATGGGAAACAAATATCTTTACAGAGAGGGAAAATATAAAAAAATATCTTCTACATGTTGGGAACGTTCGGGTTTCATATTTAAGGATCTGTACGGGGATACAACTATGTTACTAGAATAATTTTTAAAATTAATTAATATATATGAACATGCTTCAGTCGCCTTTCGATAACAAATCACCTAACATTACTTTGAAAATATATGCCTGAACGTTGCTGGAAAGACACCATCAAAGGAAATGCATTTTTCTTTCCCGCATGCTTTTGCCAGCCTTCGAACAAGCTTCTTCTCCTAAAACTTATCAGCAAGCAGTTTTTTTTTTATCAACGACAAACCTGTCAGAGGTGTAAGCTCACAATATGCGTATTTTTTTTGTATTTTCATTAATAATAATCAACTAGAATTAATATTGTGCTAAAAAGTGTATGGTGTAGGTAAATTACATATTTCCCTTTTTAATTACTTTATTTGAAAAATCACAAAAAGCATGCTCGGATCCTATTTTCAAAGGCTTAGAACATCGCTTACAATAGAAAAATTTCAATGCGTAGCTTATTTACTTACACCACACAAAATATGTTAACAATTTAAGTTACTTTGTTCTCTATTACGTAGTTAGTGTCATTACTGTGCTGGATTATCTTTATACAGGGTGAGTCAATAATAGCAGCCATCTAAATGAGTTCAATTAACTCCGTCTTACAACAATTAGATGGGAAACTTTGTTTTTTTAAAACACAAGATACAAAATTCCTTTTGCAAAGTTTAAATTGTAAAACAAATATGTCATTTGCAAATCTCGGATCAAAGATAGTTTCAAATTTTAAACATTTTACATGCTTATTCAAATTTCATTTCATTACATCGAGTCACCCCATATAAAAAAGTACAAATATGCATAGATATATAACCGAAAAACAAAAAAGGGTTGCATTGGAAATATTACACGTAAAAATATAAATGCAGAGATTTTACAGCTGCACCTAAACAGTATACAACGTATAACTTGTTATCAAGAACCCTGTAGCTTGGAATCGTTTAACGTTATGTTGAACTGCCTCCGTTATAAGCATAGTCCGCCTTATTGTGCATAATCAAGCAATCGTCCACGAAATAGAAGCTATCAGAACGCGTTTCGAAGGGACAAGCAATCATTTCATTCACTGAAAGTAATCATTGAGAGTTGGTTTCTGTGTTTACAAAAAAATGGAATGGGTTTTACTCACCGAGATCCAACGGTAGAGTTGGAAACTCGTAAATATGCTCGCAAGTGTTCCTCGAATAAGGAATGCAAAATCCAAATTCAAAATCGAAAGTTTTTAATAGCTTATCCCGAAAGAAATGTTTCTCAATCATTCGAAACTTGTTAACTGGTTTACTACCAACGGTGAATTCAACGCTGAAAGATAAATTAGACGGTTGTTATTATTATAGCGACGAGAATATAAAATAATATCGTACGTAGCTCCGACAGTCTTCAATTTCAAGAATTGCGGTGTGAATTGATATCTGACGAATCTCCCTGAATTCGGGTCAATCGCCTCGTCGTTCTCGACGATCTTCTCGTTATTCTCCTCGATCATCTCGGCCACCGGCTTAGCTATCTCGAAAAGGATAGCTCCGCTTTCCAAATCGCGAATTTTGAACCGCGTAAAATCTATGTCGTAGATGTTAGCATCGGGGGAACACAAGTAGGTGTCGGTGATGGTTTGCAGCCTCAATACGTATTCAGGTGTTATATTCTTCGGCGTTTCGACGCTTTGAAAGCGTTTATTGTTGAAATTTTCGTGAGTTTCGCGTACCACGCTCATGTTTTTTTTTCTCTATTTCGGATAACGCGTCGAAGAATAGCCGATGCACTTCTTCTCACGTTTTGTTTGTATTGTAATTTCGTCCGCCTGGCGTTGATTAATTATCGATGAGGAGAGCTCGATTTTTTTCGTCGCGCTACACATCGAATATTAAACGAGTTTATCACATTGCGATTATTACTTGTTGGAAATCATCGTTAACAGTACGCATCTTGTAACGTATCCGATGATAATTCTATCTAATCTTTGATCTCGCTCAGTTAATTACAAGGAAAAGATTTTAAAATCTATATTTATATGTTATTAATTTTATTAAGAATGCGTTCCTTTTACTACTTTAGAACATAAATCATTTACTTATTTTTTCAATTTATTGATAAAATGTTAATGCAAAAAGTGACATCTGTAATTTCAAAGAATCACTAGAATAAAAGCATTTCGAGTTTTGCTTTTAAAATAATTACACAAATAGATACAATTACCGTAAACGCAAGACGCAGCTAAATATCGATCATAGCCAGTTTATATCCAATAGTAATAATAATATATTCATACAAAATTTTACCATTAATCAATCTACTACAGAAACCTGTAATTTTACCATAAAACTCTTAGTCAACCTAAGTAAAATTTTCATAGATGGCACTTGATATCCTAGTAGCGACAACTGTCAAAAAGATAGGTTACGTGGCTTAAACTTATCATTTATTTTTTAACATTTTATTAGTGAAAATAAAATGTACGGACATTTATTATTAATCCTTTCCTTAGTGCTATCGTTAATAAACTCCAGTTTTTCATATTTCATAACGGTAGATGCCCACGCGGAAGAATGCTTTTTCGACCGGGTGGAGGTTGGCACAAAGATGGGTAAAAATAACCTCCTACTGTTTACCACATAAATATCGACGGTTATAATGATTTTTTCAGCCCTCACGTTTGAGATAGCGGAAGGTGGCTTCCTTGACATAGACGTCCGCATCGTAGGGCCGGACGGAAACGTCATCGCCAATGGGGAAAGAGAATCTTCAGGCAAGTACACTTTTGCCGCTAATACGAACGGTGTTTACACGTACTGCTTCTCAAATAAGATGTCAACGATGACACCGAAGGTGGTTATGTTTAATATGGCCATCGGCGAGGCCCCGAAAGGAGAAACTAATTCCGACGGTGAATCGGCAACGAAATTAGAAGATATGATAAGGCAATTGAGCGGTTAGTACAACATATCTTACGTAATGAGTTGGTAACATTTCAACAATTAAATTTCTTCTGGTTCAGGTTCTTTAGCAAGCGTAAAATCGGAACAGGAATACATGCAAGTCCGCGATAGAATACATAGATCGATAAACGAAAGCACAAACTCGAGAGTTGTAATGTGGTCTTTCTTCGAAGCTGTGATCCTAGTTGCTATGACGTTGGGTCAAGTTTATTATCTAAAACGATTCTTCGAAGTGCGGAGAGTGGTTTAAATGCAGAAAATCTTCAAAAATTAACAAATTTTTATATCGTACATGCTTTAATTCATCATATCATTAAATTGTAGATATATTTGTTCTCGTAAGTATCTAGTAGGTATCGTTTACAGTTATATTAATTTAAGATGTTACAATTGTTTTTTCTTCCTTTTCTTTTTGTGGAAACAAGTGTAAATTGAAGTAGGTTTCTTGTAACGTTTGATAATTTTTGAAGATCTTGAAGAAAATCCTTTTCTTTGTAATAAAGTATTTGTACATTGAGGAATACCGTTGTTTTGTAATAAAAAGAAGTAACAAAATTTCTCTATTAAATTGCGTTTTATTGAAACAATGTTAGAGAAACAGGAAGTCTGTGGGGATGACTTGTTCATAGCAATAATGCAGTAACGAAAAGTACAAAGGCAATGAATTAATTAGATCAAGCGACCCATGTACACCGACGATCGATAAATATCATAAAACACAGTGGCGGCTCGTCAGTATAAGCAATGTCCACACAATAAATTTTATAAATGTAAACGTTGAGCAATCGACCAACAGCGGTAGCGCATTCTGACCGATATAAACACATCATTACAAACAAAATAATATTTATCGATGAGAAAAACAAATACAGTCTAAGCCAGCGGCGGTGCGTGATGACGTGTTGCTGGGCCGCTTACGAAAATTCGACTTTCTCGCGTATTCCTCTTGGATATCATATACATTGTACTTGTGCGACGGCCATGCACGAGTAAATAGTACTTGATGTTTAAGTTATGTAAATACGTGGCAACACAAGAAAGGCATGTCTACTATACACGAGCAAATCGAATCGTCGTTAGCGACTCAATGTTACGTCATCAGCCATCGCCACTGGTCCAAACGTTGTGTTGATTTAATCTAGCGGGCTGGTAATGTATGTAAGATAACAAGAAGTTAGAGTTGGTTACGATTATGTTTTAAAATGATCATCTTAAAGGTAATGCCCTTAATAAAGCCTGTAAGCTACGCCATCTCGTAGAGCGATACCCTAATAATTTTGACAACATGACGATGCAGTGGGGATTTCAATTGAGTAATAGTCAATAGTTTTACTTGCATCTACTAATTAAGCCCATCTTAATTTAGAGCTCAGTTTATGGAAAAATGATAAATTGTGACTGACCGATTTGTCAAACCATTCAACAGAATGTGCCACATTAATATAATACGAGCTTAAAATTATAGGAAGCTAGGTTATGGTAGTTATAAATAAATGTAGAACTGCATATTAAGGACAAAGCAATGATCCTATTACTTCTGAAAAGATATGCAGATGTTAGAATTGACAGCGTTATGTAAAGAACAAGGTTAAAAAAATACATAAAAATTACATAATGCATTTTATTAATGCTTCGATTTTAAACACAAATCAATACAATAACTAACCAGAGCTGGCATTTTTAAATTTTCGCGGATGATTTAAACTGGTAGTTCCGGTAACAAATAACATATTCGTCGGTATTTCATTAAGAAATTGACGAATACGTCTATTATTACCAGAATTTACCAACTTAAACCATTCGCAAAATTTAAAAATGCCAGCTCTAATAATAACCAGTCTTCAAATTGTAAGTAATAACTAACAGAAATTGTTTAATAGGTTGTTGCAATCAATCAAGACACTCACACTGAATAAAATTAAATGTATTTTTTAAATCTTCCTCTGTTAATAAAGAATTTGTAAACTTAAACCTTCACTAGTGTTGTAGCATATCCGTAGATCAGTAGCTCTATTGAAAAATTGAAAGGGTTCCCATCGATGAACCAAATTTTCCATATCTTCACAACCGTACAGCAAAAAATAAATATTGGAATATTGCCCAACCATCCAAGACACTCACGAGCCGCCGCTGGTAGAAATATTGAACGATTATTTAAGGAAATGAAAATTATTTCTTCGATTCTTTTAATATGTTTTGATGGTGTTAAAGGAGGATTCGCATTTTTCCTTGTATTAGAAATAATCGGATATCTTACATTTGGCGTTTTTATTTAATTGTATTTGTTTCGTTTCTTTTGGACATCTCGATATCTATACATACAGTATAAACGTAGTGACGTTGATTTTTGCCATGTGGCAACTTTACAAAAAAGTAGAACTATCCAATTTCAAATATAATCGGATAATTCAGATGTTCTAATTGGAGAATCGTACAGTAACGGGATTATTATTTGGATTTATAGGCGAATCCATGATATTCCAAAGTTAAATTCGCGCGATTCGATGCGCGTAGGAATCGTAAAGTTTTGGTCCGTTGTGTCGGCCATCTTGGGTGTACCATTGTGCTCCGCTGTCAATCGGACTGAAAACTAGTCGTTGCGTTGAAACCGGCCAAGAGACCCGAGCAAAAGAGACTCCGTTTAGTGTTTTTTTTTGTGGTGTTTCAACGAACATTCCGCTGTGGTTGCAAGAGAAATCTAGCAACATGACACAGCAATTACTACCGATCCGTTTTCAGGAGCATTTGCAGGTACGTATCGAAGAACGGAAAATTATTGGAGAGAAAAAAAAAAACGGCGATCTGTTTACGCCCCTTTTATATCGAGACCACCCGGAATCCTAAATTAAAGACGCGTTCCGCTTTCCCCTAGCGTATCCTAGTCTAGTTATCGCTCGTAAATGGGGCCGATTTTCCTCCGGAATTGAGGTTCAGAGATAACCGGTGCTTTTTTGACAGTTATTTCTCGATAAGAAATTCAGGAGCTTGCGGGGGCGTTTTTTTTCGACGTACGCCACGCAGATGGGACTTATTTTTAGACGTACTTTGTGTGTGAAATCGATAAAATAAACAACGGAGGAGAAAATGCCCTTTCATCCCGATTAAAAGCCCTTTTCTCCGCGGCTCATCTGTTACGTTACGTTCGTGTCGTTTAACTATACAGTGTGTTGAATCGATAACGTAAAATTAATACTCACAATACGTTTCGTGATCAATAATTATGGAATATGTACTTGCAATGATGGAAATGCGTTTGTTTCAGCGATTTCCGTAGAAAATTGACTTCTCAAGCTATAGAGGCGGCCAAACTTCGTTCAACGCGACCCAATGTCGCTTAATTTTACCAACATTCCTGTTAGAACATGTGTAATTCAATATCGTTAGTCTACTGCAGTAGCATGTGTTAATTTATTGATTTTAAAATGCGATACACTTTTTAACTGACGGACTGTATCTTTTCACCCATAGAATGGAAATTGTAGCAGATTATTTCATGCATTTCAGATAAAAAAAGAATAACTTTGACCTACATACATTCTCCATGTTATATTATTGAAGAATCATTTCACTTTTTAAAAACGTATTTTATTTAATGACTCTTACTTCTCTTTTCCGTCGTTGCTTGCGTACCTGTATTCTAAGGAATTATACTGTACTAAACAGGTTTTTTTTTTGATATCCTTAGAAAAGATGAACGTACACTAGCATTCAAAAGAAATTTAACGCACCTCCTTTTGTTTAAAGCTGTATTCAACATTATCTTATTGTCGCGATGTAAGCGATTTTGAATGGTTTATCTAACATTATTGTTGTTATCTGTTGGTCTGATGTAAAAAAAAAAAATAGCTACAATCAGCTGTGAATCATACCTTCTATAAATTATCGACTAAAGTGAGTCAGATAGTTTTTAATGTTTTAGTAAATTTAATGTTTATCATCGATCGGGAGATTCAATCCGTAGTAGTCAAAGATTCCAAGATGATTTTCCTACGTGTACAGTTGCGGTCAAAATAATACGACAAAATGAGAGATTTAAAAAACTAATTTTACTTAATTTTTGTCACGATTCTTTTTTTTTATAATATTTTATTTTTTGCAATTTGCAACTAATTTGTGTATTTTTACATTATTTTAACAACAGATTAAAATATTGCACGCATATATAATTTAAAATAATGTAAAAAGAAGATAACTGAAAAAATTAAATTTATTAATGAAAAAGGAATTGAATTAAATCAGAATATTTCCTTAATGAAGATGGCATGTTCCATTGAAACGTCAAAAAAAGAATTTTCAAATTTTAAACTGTTTAAAGTTAGAAAAATCAGTGACCACGATTCTCAGATTAACATTGTTTCATATGTAATATCGTTTGTTCAGTTTTTCTTTTTTTTTTTACTTTTATTTACGTAAACGTAAATTTAAGACTTTTTTTTATTGAACGACCAAGGCCAGTGGCTTCGCTATTTGTAGATTTTCCCAAAATTGCCTCTTATTTTCTGGTGTTAGTGTCATTAAATTCTTTATCATCTATTACTTCCTTTATTCCTAAAATTGTTGGAGTGTGAGGAAGAGTAGAAGGATGGAGGAAGACTTCCTAAATATTTAATTTTGAACAAGTTTAATTTGAACGTTTCGTAGATGAGTAGAGAGTTTTGTAGAGCGACGTATAGTATGAATGGAAACGTTCGAAGATACATAATAATTCCTCTTTCCTACGAATTTTCACAAACGGGTTGCAGATAATGTCTTGTCTTTCCTTGCTAATCTTGCAGATTTTCTTCGATTTCCTCATTCCTTTTTTTTCTTTTTATATTCCTGAAACTGAAATTAACAGAAACAGCGAAGCTTCTACTTCATCACGTTCTGAATTATCCGGTTTCAAGTCTAAATGTCACGAACGTTGAATTCGGTGTTTAATTTTACTGCATCAAAGCATGCATGAAGCATAGATTTGAAATAACTCACGGTTACATTTTTTGAAATTTTCCTTTCGCCAAGTTGTTTTTGGAATATGTCGTTAGTGACATTAGCTACATGTTCTCCAAATCGATTTCTTCTAAAAAATTGGTATTGATCGTCAGCGCCCACCAGTCATTGTAACTGCGTCTCCTAACCCATTTTGGAAAAAAATTTGGTCTGATGATGCCACCATGCTATAAACTATCTATATCATGCAGTGATCTGTGGATTGCTTTGTTTGTTAAAATATCCTTTTAACAAACGAGCTTCATCTGAGATTTTTATTTGTTCATGACTATAATTCGTTTCAAGTTACTTTAAGATCCGAGTAGCACAGTCATGTTTGGGGTGTACCACGTGCTCCAGTACTTGGGCCAATACAATATTGTACGGGTGTAAACTAAACACCTCTTGCAAAATACTTGGAACACTAGAAATTTGCAATCTTTACAACAACGTCGCTTGCATTTCGACGCTGTGCTGGTGCTTTCGCATTGTGAATAGTAAAACCTTTTGTAGAAGTGTTTTCAATGATTTATCCTCATAAAACAATGTACTTACAAACTACAAACTTGATCACAATATCAGCTAATGGATTGTACAGTTACGTCCTGAATACTTACCGTCAGTTTTTATCTTATCTTAATCCAGCATATTTGAAAATAGCAATTTAAACGTTTATATCGTCAAATTAATTCTAAATTCTTGTTCTTTTTTTTTAACATTACGTTTGTTTTAATTTTTAATTATATATCGTTTGCTTTCGATAGCTCACGAGTATTGGCATCACAGTTGCTAATATTTCGTTCGCCAATTTAACGATGGAAAGCGACAAGTTCATCTGCGTCAGAGAAAAGGTGGGGGACACTTCCCAGGTGGTCATCATCGATATGGGCGATCCCACGAATCCGATTCGTCGTCCCATCACAGCTGAAAGCGCGATCATGAACCCCGCGTCGAAGGTCATCGCTTTGAAAGGAAAGGCTGGAGCTGAAGGTATTATAGCAAATTATTTGGGACTGAGCCCTGCAAAAACCAGTTGCGTTTCGTGAAATTAACAGAGACTAGGCGGACACGTATCTGTTCTGTCTAGCCTTTGCTAATTTCGGCAGCGCACGAAAAGTGTACCCATTTCTGCGGGGTTACTTGGAACACTTGTTTTGGAATTTGTTTTTAAGCTATACGGATCACTCTGAGAGTTGCTGATGTAAAGCGTTTCCTATATCTAAAGCTGGACGTCTCTGAGATATTTTAATATAACCGTTAACCATATTAGTTACAATTTTCTGCCCTTTCTATTATTTCGATATTTGGGATACATTTTTTTTTATACATTTTATTTAGAATGCGGGGTTGCCCAGTTAGTTTATTAAAATTTCATCTATTGCGGACCTGTTTATTTTTATTATATTTTAAAATGTTTGAATAAATATTTCCTTTATATTTTAGCATATTCATCGTTTATTACCTATTTCTATTGAATATCAAATAGTTTTTATTTCTTTTTTATCAATATCGATAATTGAGTCTGTTATATTATTACAATCCCATATTTCATATACTTTCACGCCAGAATATAATTCTTTATAATTCTATAAACAGCACAAAAGACGTTGCAAATATTTAACATTGAAATGAAGTCGAAGATGAAGGCGCACACCATGACGGAGGACGTGATATTCTGGAAATGGATATCACTGAATACGTTAGCCTTGGTAACCGAAAACACCGTGTACCACTGGTCCATGGAGGGCGATTCTACACCCGTAAAGATGTTTGAAAGGTTAGATATGCGTTTTAGTTTTTTTTTTTATTATTATTATCAAGATCTATACAGGGAGGGCGGTTATTCATTTCATATTTTACTGCATATTTAGATAAGTTATTGAATTATACATACCATCGGACATCGGATGACACGATTGCCGCAGCTTAAAAGAATGTTATTCAAGCATTTGAAAGTATTAGGAAACTATACTGTAACGCAGATATTGGTACCTCTATTAATTTCGGTTTCATTAATGAGTCGAAGTAGCTATGATTCATCGTAACAGTTACTTTATTATTTAATTCAGCGTATTTCGTTGTTTGTGTTAAATTACCTACATTTCCTCAAATGAAGAATACGCCTTCGTACACTTTGTTTATGGTTTTTGTAACGGAAGTAGTCGAGTAACATTCGTAGAGTGCGCTGTAGAAAAGTTTCTAGCAATGCTTGTTGATGTTTACGAGAAACAAGCTTCCTGTAGTTACTTCTAAATGTTTTGTACAGCAAGAATTTTGTAAAGAAATGTCTGAAGAATATTCAATAGACTTAACGTAGGTTGCACAAGACTATGGATTTTGGATTCATTTCCGCTTGTACGCGTACCGTATTTTACCAGTAGAAGCTTTTAAAGCTGCCGACCACGCAACAAGCTGTGAAGATTTTCATCAAAGCCCATAAATCGCCGGATTGAAAGAGGTATAGCAATTGTTTGGCTAATAACTCATTCCCCTCGATTATTTTCTTGTTATTGTATGCAACAAAATCCCGAAAACATAGAACAACGTATCGCTAGAGTATGTCGCATGGTAACTCTGGCAGTGTTAGCAGAACCGCCGCCTCAGGTCTGAAAAGGAACTGGAATGTGTATACATCAATCAAGTGGACATTTTGATCAATAAATGCAATAAAGCAGCTTCTTTTTAACCCATCTTTAATGAGAGTTTACCTATCTGTTACTTGTTTAGCTTGGTTAGCAACACTTTCTTAAGTTATGGCAATCATGTCATAGGACACTGTATATGGCATAGTTTAATTTCAAGAGATTTGTCTTATTATGACATAATTTATTTTCTCAAAAATAGAGAACATGCAGTATTTAGCTAATAAACTTCTATTACTTCTTGGGGTACTGCAGGGTTATATCAATTAATATTCTATCAAGATGTTTTTTTTTTTTCCGAAATAGACATTCTTCGTTAAATGGCTGCCAAATCATCAACTACCGCACAGACCCCAAGCAGAATTGGCTGCTTCTGGTCGGTATTAGCGCCCAACAGAATAGAGTAGTTGGAGCCATGCAATTATATTCAGTCGAAAGAAAATGTTCACAACCAATCGAAGGACATGCGGCCTCTTTCGCTACTTTTAAGATGGATGGTAATCCGGAACCATCGACGCTCTTCTGTTTTGCAGTTAGGACCACGCAAGGAGGAAAATTGCATATAATTGAGGTAAATTCCCTTTACGTCTTTAATATGTTACAGTTTTTTTAAATCAGCCTAGATGTTCACTCTGTAAACGGTCATTCGTTTAATTTCCTCTTATTTCGAGAATAAATTCAATATTTTCCTATTTTATTTAGGTTGGACAGCATCCAACAGGTAATCAGCCATTCCCCAAGAAAACAGTGGACGTTTTCTTTCCAACAGAAGCCCAAAACGATTTCCCGGTGGCGATGCAAGTTTCCGCTAAGTATGATGTCATCTATTTGATCACCAAATACGGCTACATCCATCTATACGACATAGAAAGTGGTACTTGCATATATATGAATCGTATCTCAAGCGAGACCATCTTCGTAACTGCTCCTCACGAAGCTACAGGAGGTATAATCGGTAAGGAATTTTCCTATCGGAACCCTATCCGAACACCTATCGGAAATGCCCTAATTTTCATTGTTTTGCGTCCTCTACGCAGGTGTAAATCGACGAGGACAAGTTTTGTCGGTCTCTGTAGACGAGGATAACGTCATTAGATACATCAACACAACCCTACATAACGCCGATCTCGCTCTACGCTTGGCTGTGAGAAATAACTTGGGCGGAGCCGAAGAGTTGTTCGTCAGCAAGTTCCAGATGCTCTTCCAAAACGCTCAGTATGCCGAAGCAGCTAAAGTAGCCGCGAACGCTCCTAAAGGTGAGTTTCGTTTTTCTTTCACGGTTAACATATCTTGCGAAATCCTCGATTAACACATTGCAATTTCAGGCATTCTAAGAACGCCGGCAACCATACAGATGTTTCAGCAAGTCCCGACTCCACCAGGGCAGAATAGTCCATTGCTCCAATATTTTGGCATTCTCTTAGATCAAGGTCAACTCAATAGGTCTGTCAAAAAGTTTTTCTTCTTTGGAACGATTTTAGTAAACATGTTTTTGTTTGTATGCTGTAGATATGAGTCTTTAGAATTGTGCAAGCCCGTGTTGATGCAGGGTAGAAAACAGTTGTTGGAGAAATGGCTTAAAGAGGATAAATTAGAGTGTTCAGAGGAATTGGGAGATTTGGTGAAGCAGACAGATCCCACGTTAGCCCTATCAGTGTATTTGAGAGCTAATGTGCCTGCGAAAGTAAGTAGATTTGTTATTGTTAGTCTATTACAAACAATAATGATGTTAGAGTGGTATGCCTGGATGCAATTGCAAAATTTTAACAAATAACCTGTGCTCACATTTGCCTAATGACTTGTTAATGAGAGAATCTTCGATGGAACAACAGTCCCGAAGTTGTTCTTTCGTTAGATTGGCTTTTCGAAGACTCTTTCGTTAGATTGGCAAAATTACAAAGAATAATGGCTCTAAAGTTATGTACCTCATCGAATTAGGAAACCCACTTCTCCAGAATGGCAAAATTAACAAGCAATAGAGATCTTAAACCATAAACATTATTTTCATTTCCATTTTAGGTGATCCAGTGTTTTGCCGAAACTGGCCAGTTTCAAAAAATAGTTCTCTACGCGAAGAAGGTCTCTTACACACCCGACTACGTTTACCTTCTGCGTTCAGTGATGCGTTCCAATCCGGATCAAGGCGCCGGATTCGCAGCTATGCTCGTTGCAGACGAGGAACCCCTAGCCGACATTAACCAGATCGTCGACATCTTCATGGAGCACAATATGGTCCAGCAGTGCACCGCCTTCCTTTTAGACGCGCTCAAGAACAATCGTCCAGACCAGGGCCATCTCCAAACTCGCCTTATCGAGATGAACTTAATTTCAGCACCCCAAGTCGCCGACGCCATCTTAGGCAATAACATGTTCACACATTACGACCGCCCCCACGTCGCTCAACTTTGCGAAAAGGCGGGTCTCCTGCAGAGAGCGCTAGAGCACTATACAGATTTGTACGATATCAAGAGGGCCGTGGTTCATACGCATTTGCTTCCTGCGGATTGGTTGGTGGGTTTCTTCGGAACCTTGAGCGTGGAGGATAGTTTGGAATGTTTGAAAGCAATGCTCACGGCGAACATCAGGCAGAATTTACAGATTTGCGTACAGATCGCTACGAAATATCACGAACAATTGACTACTAAGGCGTTAATAGATTTGTTTGAAAGCTTTAAGAGTTACGAAGGTATGGAATTTGTTTCGCTTTTTGAGGTTATTTAGACCAAAACTATATAAAATAAGAATTTTGAGGAAATTCTAAAGTTTGTAACTTAAGTTCGTCATCCTTAATCATAGTAATCTTCTACAGTTTTTCTTTTTTGGAGGAATTGGTTTTGATGTCTTTCTTGGTGAAATCGAACAGATAGAACTCATTCAATTATTTTTATTATTTTTCAAGCCATGATGCAAAAAATAGAATTTTAACATCTTTAAAATCGTTAAAAAAACAACACTTTTCGTTTTGAAAATTTAATTTTAAAGTATTATTTTGGAGATCCAATTCAATAAGTTTTATTTATTTCAATTTGAAGATATTTCAATCGATTTTTGAAATATTAACGATTTTGACTTGTCGATATTAACTTGCGAACCGATTTTTCATCCGAATTCTTTACAGGTCTATTCTACTTCCTCGGATCTATCGTAAACTTCAGCCAGGATCAAGAAGTCCACTTCAAATACATCCAGGCGGCTTGCAAAACCGGCCAGATCAAAGAAGTCGAACGTATCTGCCGCGAGAGCAACTGTTACAATCCGGAACGCGTCAAGAACTTCCTGAAGGAGGCGAAATTAACCGACCAGCTTCCTCTCATCATCGTTTGCGATCGATTCGATTTTGTCCACGATCTCGTCTTGTACCTCTACAGGAATTCTTTGCAGAAATATATAGAAATTTACGTACAGAAAGTTAATCCGAGCAGGTTACCGGTGGTTGTTGGTGGATTATTGGATGTCGATTGCTCGGAAGATATAATTAAGAACTTGATCATGGTAGTTCGAGGACAATTTTCAACTGATGAGTTGGTCGAGGAAGTGGAGAAGAGGAATCGATTGAAATTATTGCTTCCTTGGTTGGAAAGTCGAGTACATGAAGGCTGTGTGGAACCGGCTACCCATAATGCCTTGGCTAAAATCTATATCGATACCAATAATAATGCTGAAAGATTCTTGAAAGAAAATCAATGGCAAGTAAAATAAAATAATATATAGTAACACCATGTAACAACATGTGTCTTGAAGTTCCTCAAAATGTTAACGTTTAAGCTTAAGTAGTCGGATATACTATATTACATGCTTAAAATCCACGTAATTCATAATAAAAAAAAAAATGTTTTGTCGACTTATCCTTAACGAATTTCATTCCTCCAGGTATGATTCTCGCGTAGTCGGTAGATACTGCGAGAAAAGAGATCCGCATTTAGCCTGCGTCGCTTACGAACGAGGAAAATGCGACAGGGAATTGATCGCGGTCTGCAACGAAAACTCCCTTTTCAAATCGGAGGCCAGATATCTAGTTCGTAGCCAAGATGCAGACTTGTGGGCTGAGGTTTTGAGCGAGGATAACCCGTATAGACGTCAGTTGATAGACCAAGTCGTCCAGACGGCTCTGAGCGAGACGCAGAATCCTGACGACATTTCGGTCACTGTTAAAGCCTTCATGACTGCCGATTTACCCAACGAATTGATCGAATTACTGGAGAAGATCGTGCTGGAGAATTCGATCTTTTGCGATCATCGCAATTTGCAGAATTTGCTCATTTTGACAGGTGAGATAATATACTCCGTACATTAAGCAATTTTAAAATGAAATACACTAAATAATATGTTTTTAATATTCCTTTGTTTCCTCACAGCAATTAAAGCCGATCCCACACGCGTTATGGACTACATTAACCGTCTAGATAACTACGATGCTCCAGATATAGCTAATATAGCAATCAATAGCCATTTATACGAAGAAGCCTTTGCCCTTTTCAAAAAATTCGATGTAAACACCTCCGCAATTCAAGTCCTCATTGAACAATTAAACAATCTAGATCGAGCTTATGAGTTCGCAGAGAGATGCAATGAACCAGAAGTTTGGAGCCAATTAGCGAAAGCTCAGTTGAATCAGGGTCTCGTCAAAGAAGCCATAGACTCTTACATTAAAGCCGATGACCCAAGCGCTTACGTGGACGTTGTCGAAACGGCTTCGAAGAATAATTCGTGGGAAGATCTAGTGAGATATTTACAAATGGCTAGGAAGAAAGCTAGGGAAAGCTATATCGAATCGGAATTGATATATTCATACGCGAAAACAGGTAGATTAGCCGATTTGGAGGAGTTTATTAGTGGGCCAAATCACGCAGACATCCAGAAGATAGGCGATAGGTGTTTCGACGATAAAATGTACGATGCCGCTAAGCTCCTTTACAATAACGTTTCGAATTTCGCCCGTTTGGCCATTACCCTCGTCCATCTCAAAGAGTTTCAGGGCGCTGTAGATGGCGCTCGCAAGGCTAATAGTACGCGCACCTGGAAGGAGGTCTGTTTCGCTTGCGTTGATGCCGAAGAGTTTAGATTGGCCCAAATGTGCGGGATGCATATCGTGGTCCATGCGGACGAGCTACAAGATTTGATCAATTATTATCAAGACAGAGGGTATTTCGAAGAATTAATCAGTTTGTTAGAGGCAGCTTTAGGATTGGAAAGGGCGCATATGGGCATGTTCACGGAGTTGGCCATTTTGTATTCGAAATATAAACCTGCGAAAATGAGGGAGCATTTGGAGCTGTTCTGGTCAAGGGTTAATATACCGAAGGTAATAAAAGAAATTAGCTTTACTGATATTCTTAAAGAGATTTAAATCTAAACGGACTTTTATAGCAAACACAACGAATAAACAAAACGAGAAGAACGGCTTTCATTTTATTTATTTTAGCTGTACGTGAAGACAATGCCGATTTAATTCTCTGGTGAAATGAGTCTGCCTTCTGATCTGAAAAAAAAAACTGCATAGGAGGCACTTAGAAAATTCCAAAGCAATACGCACGTCTAGCTTTCAGTAACAATTTTCCATTAACATCTAAATGTTAAAGTGCTTGTCTAAACAAGGCCTAAATGATTGTAAGATTGAAACTACTTATTTACATTTACCTTAATTTTCTTCCTGAAGATCTACCACCACTTTTGAAGGATCTTCCACTGCATTGCCTCAAATGGTAATTGATGTAATTCTGAACGGTAATTGTAAAATGAGGCGGAGGATCCATTTTGGAATTGCTATCTAGAAACACACAGTTTTTTTTTTGGTTACCATGAAAAAACGTAGTTCACGCGCTACTAACTTTTAGAGTCAATGACTCTGATGGCTAAGAATTTAACGTTTTTTCGCCGTTAATTTTTTTTTTTTTCTTCTAGGTACTACGCGCAGCCGAACAAGCTCACCTCTGGGCCGAATTGGTATTCCTCTATGATAAATATGAAGAGTACGACAACGCTGTCTTGGCGATGATGGCGCACCCAACAGAGGCGTGGCGCGAAGGTCATTTCAAGGATATCATTACCAAGGTTGCCAACATCGAATTGTACTATAGGGCGATCCAATTCTATCTCGAATATAAGCCTTTACTTCTCAATGATATGCTGTTGGTATTGGCGCCTAGGATGGACCATACGAGAGCTGTGACGTTCTTCACCAAAACCCGCCATCTACAATTGGTAAAATCCTACCTGAGATCCGTGCAGAGCCTCAACAATAAAGCAATCAACGAAGCCTTGAACAATCTCTTGATTGAGGAGGAAGATTTCCAAGGATTAAGGACATCTATCGACGCTTTCGACAACTTCGACAACATCGGTCTGGCGCAGAGCTTGGAAAAGCACGAATTGACCGAATTCAGACGCATAGCCGCTTATCTTTACAAGAGAAACAATAGATGGAAGCAGAGCGTGGAATTGTGCAAGAAAGATAAACTATTCAGGGACGCGATGGAATATACGGCCGAATCGAGGCAAGGAGATCTGGCCGAGGAATTATTGGCCTGGTTCTTGGAGAGGAAGGCTTACGATTGCTTTGCCGCTTGTTTGTACCATTGTTACGACCTCTTGCGGCCGGACGTTATACTAGAATTGGCGTGGCGGCATAACATTATGGACTTTGCGATGCCGTACATGATTCAGGTCACCAGGGAGTTGACGCTGAAAGTGGAGAAATTGGAACAATCCGAAACGCAACGGCAGAGTGAAGCCGCGGAAGAGACGCATAAACCGATGATGATCGCTGAGCCGCAGTTAATGTTGACGGCCGGACCTGGTATGGGTGAGTTCCGCTAAATTTAATCAGAAATAAGATTTTGCTGCAGATAATTTGCAGATGTAAGATTTGTTCCCTTCAAAGTACCCTACGTCCTCTACTCATACATTTTTCACAAAGCAATCCTAGAAAGCTTAATTCGTTCTTCATTGTCTAAATTTGAATTTGTTTTGATATCATCAATGACCAATAAACGACGGTTGATTTGGAATTCGGGAATAAGAGAAAATCGTCGAGCCAGATTCGATAAAAGCAGGTTGAAGAGAGACAATCATCTAATTGAAATATTGAAAGAACCATGCTATTTTGCCACCATTCTAGTTTATTTTTTCGATCTCTTACGTAAGGGTCCCAAAACGCTTTCCATTTTTTTGTTTGCGTCGAGACCTTTTTAATTTTGTCTCAACGTCATAGCTGTAAACCCAATTTTCGTCTCCCTTTATAATGTTTTGCATGAACGAGTTGTCGTTGTTGACTCGTTCAAGGAGTTTTCAGCAAACGTCCACTCGATCAAATGACGAACTTTGCTGCAACTCATTTCATGTTCAGTTTTTCGATCAAAATCTTGCGAAAGGTACTTACCAAGTTCCTTGATTTCTTGAACATAAGCTATATCGAACCTAGAGGCTTTCTTAGTCGAGAGTCTCCATCAATTATCTAACCATTTGTAATATTAGATACGAGTCGGAGCTTCATCTACGTAAGCTTGCTTCAAAAGTTGCAACTCAGTGCGTGTTCAGGTTTTCAATCAATATGTCGTAGTAGGAGCCTATTGAGATGCTATTTTCTTTTTAGCTCTACAGGAAGTAACGGATAGATTGCGATAGCATAGAATCTCAGCCCTAGTCCTTTTATTATCATACGTTTGAAATTTAATAGATAACTTTCAACCTAAAATCGTCATTCTTGTGTTTCGCAGGTATCCCACCGTCTTATGTGCCTCCACAAACCTACGCTCCGCAAGCTTTTGCGCCTCAGATGCCCTATCAAGGCTATGGCATGTAATATAGACAATTGCACTAAAATTCTAGCCTGCGATCTTGTTGAAGATGTTGTATAGTTTTTTCGACAATAGTAAAGGAGGAAAAAGAGAAATAATACGATAATATATGAAACTGATTAAACAAAACAAAAGAAAAAAACTAATTAAAATAAACAAGTAACAAAACAACATAAGCTACAACATAAAACGTACTAAAGTACGGTGACAAAAATCTACTTACCTAACCTAATTAAACAACAAAATGAAACAAAAAACACTATCTACTTATTAACTAATGTTACGTAACGTAAAATGAACAATGCTATAGGGAAAAAACAAAGTAAAATGCTATCCTTTTTAGAAGACGATGTGAAAATAAAAATGTTCTAGAAGAGTTGTTACTATTATGAATTTTGCCTAACGAATGAAAAATAACGCAATTTATTATTATTGTTAATATGTTATTATTATTATTATTATTATCATTGATTTGTTTTATGACGTGTCGTATGATACGAAATGATTTTGTATTAAGACCAAAAATAAAAGAATACGAGTGATTATGTTACGATGATAAATAGAGCACATAATAGTAAGCTTTTTTTGCGTATCGCATTGTTGAATAGATGATGATCGTCCAAATTATTCATATTAATTCCTCTCCGTTATTTCCCTCATACACCGAAGTATTTTCTTTCAATTCCATATCATATCATGTAATCATTGGCAATTAAAACAGATGAGTGTCAAATTGTACAAGGACAATGGTATCGTTGGTGTATATAATACTATCCGTACTGTACGACTAAGGTGTACGTGATTCCTATAAATTGCTTTTTCTTAGTTTTCTGTTCAATTCTGTTCGACGTTTGTAGCATTTGGAAATAAAAAGAGATATGTATATAAAAATGTATCGTAAATAGCTTTAGGGATATGTATTTTCTTAAACGAATACATGCGGATGCGAAGAATAATTTTAATCGATGCACTCATCTGATCGAAAAAGAAATCGAGCAAATATTTCAGAATAAAAAGTTGAATTTTACAAAACGAAAAAAATCATTCCTTAAATAATAAATTGTCCTTTATTTACTAGAAATAAAAGTAATATATTAAAAGTAACTAATTATATATTGTAATATGCCGGTATTTATCATTATTTTATTTCAAACAAGTGATTCACTAAACCCCATCTCTTTTCCGCAATCAACTCCTCTATCTTCCGGTTCCTTTCCAGATGAGGTATTTGGCGACGTTCATTTCATTTTTGTTCGTCTATCCTTACCTGCTTTAATCTTTTTATTTATCGTCCATTTCACCTGCTCCTATTTCTTATTATTATAATGCATTAACTTGTACGTAGGTTTGTTATATCTCTGAATATATTACGTTTTTTTTTTTTATGTAAGGGTCAAAAATGTTTTTTTATGAACATTCATTTTTTAAGACTAGGTATTATTATTATTTTATTATTATTATCATAGATTATGTTATAACTTACGCTGAAAAAAAATAAAGGAATTGTAAAAGTAATGCTGATTTTTTTGTTTGTTTCCTTTACCAACAACGAAAACATATATATATATATATATATATATATAGGTTTATATATATATATATATGGTTTATATATATATATATATAGTTTATATATATATATATATAGGTTTATATATATATATATTATATATACATATATATATATATTATATATACATATATAAACATATACATATATAACATATGCATAAACATACGCAGATCATTTTCTTCTTTGGTTTTTTTTTGATTAAAAATAAACGGCGAATGTTAATGTGTGTATATTCGTGGTCGCGGTTGTGCATATGAACTGTACAGGCCCAATCTCAATCCAATGGAACACGTTTGGAATAGATTCCAACATGTGTATCTCATCCAAGCAACTTGAGCAACTCTGCTGTTGTGCTTCCGGCGAACTAAGGTGATCCTGGCTTGGGTACCAAGGCGCGAAGGACATCGAGCAAATGTAAAGGCAGACGAATTAGCTCGAGCAGGCTCACCAAGTGCTGAAAATCGACCAAGGCACTCGGTATAAGTCGGTACGGTAGCAAAAGCTAGCACTAAATAAATTTAAGGATAAGAAATCTCAAGACCGGTGGAAGTTCAGTCGAGATCAAAGGCAAGCCAAACAATTTCTGATTGGACACAAGCCTACATTCACAGCGGGCCTACTACGCAGAGATAGGGAGTATGTTAGAACAATAGTGGGCCTGCTAACGGGACACCCTAATCTGTAGATTCTGCCAGATGGAGACTACCGTCCATGTACTGTGCTGCTGTATAGCACTAGCAGGATTATGGCTCGAAGAAATGGGCTTGGGATACCCGAAAGCTGAAATTGATCTGATGAGAGATGAACTATAATAAATCTGAAAAGCTCGCAATGGGTAGGTCAAGAATCATATCGGGAAATGATCTAATTAAATCTAATCAACATTTTGCATTTCTTTAACATTTCGACAAAATTCCTAGAAGTCTTCTTGACACTAGCTTGCAGGGTTTATCATTGATAATTTGTGGAAAATAAATAAAGTTTGGAACGACGAAGGGCTGTATTTCCAAATACAACCCATCGATTCGGAGATTCATTTACGCATTATTGGACATCCCCTGTTTTGTTGAGTCCAAAATTGCCACCCTTCTCTTTGTCACATCTTTCAAAGCTGAAAAATGTATTATTGAGGGCTGCGTACACAACAATTCATGAGTTTCAAGCAAAAGAAATGTATAAACATTTTTTATGGTGTACTTTATTAGTAATCTTGTACAAACACAAATTATTTCTTATATCCCTAAGCTATTCTATTTCAGAGCGAGTGACCCCTCCAGAATATATGTTCGATCTACACGTAATATTCAAAGCAATTTATTCGACTTTACCAAATTCTTTTTCTGAGAATTCAAATGTATTTAAATTGGTTTCACCAAATGAACTTATATAAATATAGAAATATACAAAACAGCTAAAAGAATCACATAAAAGAATCAAATAATCTTATTCATGCTAACGTTTTCTTTTTGATAAGATTCCGTTTCTTTCTCAATAAAATCAAAGTAGTGTAGCTCAGTGTTCTCGACTGTATCAATTACTTTCAAGGTATGTTTCAGTATATTACTTTGAATGTTCTCGATTGAATCGTTTGCTTCAATTTTAGTGAAATTAAATTCACTTGCGAGATGTTCGTATTCCTGTAAAACTTTCGATTGAAATGAAACAGTTTCGTATCGCTCATGTCCAAAGCCAGGTCTACTACGCATATCATTGAAGGGTAAATGGAGGAAGAATACAGCATCTGGCGCTGGTAAGCCGCTTTCAGGGATTTTACACCATTCTGGATCCATACCTACATAAATTGACATTTAATTCATAGGTAAACAGATAAGCTTTTAATTTACCATTCTTAGCTGATGAGAAGACAATTCCGGAAAAACTATACCTGTCGACGACTACGTGAACACCCGAATACAGTAACTTCTTTATTTTATTCATCTTTTCAAAACGATTCGCAGTGAATAATAGATGTAAAGCTTTATCGTTGAGATCAGTTTTATTCGAGAGGTATGATCCAATGATCTTGCCAATGGGCGTTGAACGATCGGGAAAGACAATAAGTTCGGCTTCCTTTCCGGATTTCTTTAGAGATTCCACCAATAATCGAGACTGGGTACTTTTTCCAGATCTATCTAGACCCTCAAAAACGACGAGGGCCCCCCGCTTTTCTTGAAGACTCATTCTGTGAAGTTCTCGGATTTGCAGTTTATAATTCGAGATTATGTTTATCGAGCAGATAGATACTCGAATTAAGCGCGAAATTTCATATGTACATAACCTAAAATTCATAATTTACACAACATTAAAGTATTCGAGTTTGACATTAGATAAAACGTTATGGAGTGCGTTCAGAAAGTTACTAGCACGTTCACACTTCATCGAAGTAAATGGAAATACATTAAATGTATTATTTATCGTTTGTTGTACTCAGGTTGACTTAATCATGGAGTACGTTCAGAAAGCAATTAAAATTATAAAGGTTCATTGAAGGAAATCTAACCAATTACAATTTATGTCATATTATAATTTATAAATTTAGGCCAATAAAAACATTTCATATTTTAGGAAGAAAAGGGGAAATTAATCAATATTTCACATAATTTAAATATAAATAAAAACAAGACGAGCTAAATTAGTTATTTTATTAAAAATATATTAAACTTAAAAGTAACATTGTACTTAAGCTTAATCGAAGAGTCCAAAGCCCATGTCATCATCATCGGAATCTGATTCATCTTTCTTTTCTTCTTTCTTCTCTTCTGTAAAAAAAGTCAAAAATGAACATACTGAATAAAAGAATACTACGATAAATAAAATAATTTTATTAACAACTTCATCAGTTAAAAAAAACATCAATTATTTTCAGTCGAAAGATGGTGTTTGAGGTTTAACATCATGGAGAATATTAATAATAGAAAAATAAAAGTACAGCAATACAACGCGACTTACCCTTCTTCTCTTCGGCAGCTGCTGGCGCGGCACCTCCAGCTGCAGCTGGAGCGGCGGCGGCACCTCCACCGGATGGCATAGAACTCAATTTCTCACGTCCTGCCAACATCGAAATGAAATTACAAAGCAAATCGGTGTAAAATATAAGAAATCAAAGACAGTAACTGTCATTTATCAGGAATAAAAAGTAAAATCATACATTTCATACGAAAGATGGTGATATGTTCAGAAAATCATCATAGTATTCGAGTTAGCAGAGAATGTGAATAATGGAAAATTCCACAAATACTAACCTGCCGCTATCAGTTCATCGATTGATTTACCACCAAGTTCGGAGATGATCTTCTTCACTCTTTCGCCATCGGATTCGATACCTACTGAGCTTAGAATCTTGTCGATATCGGCTGCTTTTGGAGCGGCATTACCGCCTAGAACGGCTAGCAAGTAAGCAGCTACGTAACGCATCTGAAAAACATCATTTATTACTACGTAATAGTTGCGATTATTAAGTCAGATTTTACAGCAGACTAATTGTTCAAAACGCAATATCGGTCGATATATTAAATAAAATGCGCACTTTGCGAGAATGTACTAAAGCGTAGAAATCATCAATACACCTAACCTATCTTTTCAAATATATCATTTAACATCTACCAATATGCGAGAAAAATCAAATAAATATCGGGATAAAATAAATTTTAAATGGTTCAATTGCAATGGCAATGTGAAATTTTATCGGTTTCAGTTGCTTTTACTTACTTTTTAAGTCCTAATTGACGCGAAACGTGCTTGCCGATGATAAACACAAAACGCAAAGAAAAAGAAAACTGAAACTCAAAATAAAGATGGGAAATTGCGTACGTGAACCTACGCCATCTGTTGGATATCTATTGACATAGGCGCTAGAATTCTATAATGTAATTATAAAATCAATTAAATATTATAATAAAATTGCTTTTAAGAGATTTTATCGTGTACAGGAAATATAATTGTGCAATCATGCTTGAATTACAAATGTATACATATGTTTTCGAAATATGAATAAGCAACAATAGTTCCGAATTGTCCCTCTAGGTGGCGTCACACATTGCTTTAACTTTAATTTTATATAAATTGAACAAATAATGATTATATTTATATACAATTATAAATGTTGAAGAAACAAGTATATATACATTTAACTTGAGATAAGAAAATGGAAGATATATTCACAGAAAAATATATCTTAATTAAAATTAATCATCTGTATTACAGGGCATAACTAATTCTACCTGTTTAGTTCAAATTACGTCCATGGCGCTTTACAAGCGCGGCCAACATCATTATTTGAAATCCTTCTCTTTTCAATCAGCAGACTTTGCAACGGATCCTTTTACGATGGAAAATTTTCAGAAATTCTGACGAATGATTACAAAAAGGAAAAATACGTTAGATCTTTGTAAACCGTAAGTATGCAAAGATTAAAGAATGCTTTGTTTTCGAAACGTCATAAGTGAACTGTTATAATTCTATTTTTCATAGATAGAACTAGTAACAATTATCTTTTTGTTATATTTTTCCCATCTATATTACACACATATCTTAAGTCTCTTATGTCGGAAAAGAAGGTGAAAACTTCAACTGTTACTGGTGATTTACCTTTAATCTTTCCGAAGGTTAAACCGAGTGAGAAGATCGCAGATTATTTACAGTCAAAGATCGAACTGAAGCAAACACGGTACGTACAATTTACTAAGAAGTAAATCTTTTTAATGCCTTCGCAATTTCACAGATATAATAATGCAACGTGGGAGGTATCCAGGGATTGCGCCATCATACATTTATTTGATGCCAAGAAGGAACTCGACACTAAGGCGAGTCTTCTTAGCCAGTTCAGACAATATGCGGTTGTAAAGGGAGACCATTTTAACAAGAAATGGCAGGAGCTCGCCACTAAAGAAGAAAGCTTTAAAGTAATGTTCAGGAGGTTTAATAAAGTACGTCAAAAATACATTTTCATAGTAGGTATTAGTAATTTCAAATACTCTTCTATTTAACAGTTCGTTAGGGAAAATTATGAAAAACGTGACCGAGCCGAGAAGAAGATAGCCGATGAGATAGAATTACAACACAAAAGGGAAACGGACATAGAGATAATGAGGGAGCATTACCATCATGTGAGCGATATAAAAAACTTGATGGAGAAGAAAATTAAGGAACACCGGATGTATGAAGTAAGCCTGTTTATTTGTATGCTCTCGTTTGATTTCTTTTATAGGTTCTAGATGTCCCAAAGAAATAATGCTAAAATAGCTTCTTTGTGGTATTAATGGAATAATTTACGGCAATAATATTGCAAGAGGGAAAAAACACACGGACGTGTTTCTGCTTATCCGATGGTTTCGAGTGTGCATTCATAATATTCGAAACAAGCCAGATAATTCTTGCCGCCCTTTAGTGCTAAGAAACACATGCCCAAAGTAGAGAAAGTAGCGATATAAACCGGGCACTGTTCCTTAAGTCATCCTTCGAATAATTCTTGCACTACTTAACATGAGAAGGCGTGCGTAAACGCGTTGTGCGCAGAAACATGTGTATGGGTAGTGTGTTTTTCTTTTTCCTTGTATTGCATTTGCCGTAAATGATTCCATCGATGTTCTGAGGAAGCATTATTAAGGATTTTCTGATGTCTTTTGTTTATATACTATTTACTTTTATTTATTTGAAGTGATCAGAAACAAATAGTCGTATTAACCTAATAATTGCACCTTTTTTGGGGTAAAAGAGCAAAATTAATCATCCCTTAGTTGCATGACCAACTAAGACGGGTATTTGTTACTGATAAGGAAATTATTACTGATAACGAGGTTATCTGGATAACGAAAAAAAAAGATTACTACGCGCTCTTTGCCACAACTTTAGTCCGTCTAAGCTCTTCAAACACCTTCGATTCCATAGGATTACCTTCAAACTGTAGTTAGAGCGAGTCAAAGCCACAAGAACTTAAACGAACTGCTCTATCGATACGAATCCCTCATTGAAACCAAGACCATCCTCTCCGAAAAGCAGCATAACAGTTTGGTAGCTTTAGAGTTAGCCAGAGCGAATATGGTAACTTTATACCTCATCCTTTATTTTAAATAATGCTCGAAGGAACCTCTTCCAGGTAAGATTGATGGAGGAAAAGACCTTAGTTCTGGTCGGGCTTCAAAATCAGCTCGCCAATCTACAAGAACGTTACGATTTGGCCTACAACAAGTCTTTACAATGGGAATCAAACGTGAGCAAGATCCAGGATATCTGCAACCACGAGCACACCACTGCTACCATCGTGAAGAGCTCCATCAATGATATTTATCAAGCGCTATGCATTAGGAAGAATATCGAGCCGAATTTGGCGGTTGATGATTACGAAGGGAAGCTGGTTTTTATTAATAAGACCATGGGAGAAATGCAGAGAGTCCTTTCTAAAATGAAGGACACGCAAGGAATAAGACGATGACTTTTTTTGTGACTGATCTATAATAGTTTTACGTATGTATTTTCTTATTATGTACTAGTATCCAAATTGAAGTGTATAGTGTTTGTATGGAAAACGTATAAAACCTACGTAAGATGATGTCTTTGTTATTTCGACGAAACACTATTGTTTCTATAATCTGAGCTGCGGTAACTTCACTCAAAAATTGAATTAGTTGATCTGCAGTAATATAAATCACATAAGATGTTTAAATAAGGATTTAGGGAAGAAGATTGGTCAAAAACAGGTGTGCGAGCAGTTTAAATGTTGCTAAAATAGCCGAATATTAATAGATGAATGTTGCGAAATCAACCGGTGGAATGCACCATTCATTGAGAGTATCCTGTGGAAGAATTGAATATGAGAAAGCATGTTCAATTCTTCGCCCGTACGCATTCTACAGCTTTTACCGCCACCTCTTAAACTTCTTAGCTCAATTCCGACGACAAATTCATATTCTACTAAGTCGATTTCTGCAAGAGAGCTTGCTTGCTTTCCGCTGATTTATGTCGTAAAAATGTTGTTTCTCGACTGTCTCAAGAATGAGATGAGCACAAAATAAAATATTTGCGGCATAAATTAGCACAAAACGATTACCTTGCCAAATCTTGAAAAAGCGAAAGTGCCACGGCTGAGTAAAGTTAGAATTTTCATGGGACTTTGAGTAATCGTAAAATGAATTTTTAATTCCATTTAAGTAACCTTGGTGATTCTTTATGTCTAAGTATTTTTATGAGAAACAACTTGAAAAGTCAAAAATGACACGGTTTTGGATAAGAGTAATCGTGTGAATCTACGTTTCTTTTTAACGCGAGAGTGATGTCCATAAAAAAGACATTTCAATTGTCAATACCGATAGAAGACGAGGAGATTCAGGAAACTACCTCGGATTGGAAGGATATCATTTTCTTACCGTTTCACCCGGTTTGGACATGTGCTCTTTTGCTTTCCGTACTTCTGGAAGCTTCGTTGGCCGCCTACGACATCTCCTACCTGGATAAGGAAACCCGTGCGATTACCATAATCTATCATATTTGCGAGTTCTTCTACTTTGCCGACATCTCCCTAATTATCATGCACAGGTACGAACGTTAAGTTATTCGTTTTAGATTAATTCGCCAGTGTAATTTCTCTTACTTGGCACTCAGTCAGACCTGAAACTCTTTAAAACTGGCAGGCTCCACCGAGATAGTAATCTCGTGAATCTACAGGAATGAACGACCATGACTGTTTACATAAGATGTATGTCTTTTACATAAATTACAACTGGGCACATATCTCATTCTAGGGTGACTTGACCTTACATTCTAGCGTTTGGGGGCAAAATTACTCAACTTTCTGTACACGATAATTCAGTAAAACTAAAGTTTTCTCATGCTTTCTCTTCATTTCCAGGAATTATCCTCATATTCGAAAACGAAGAAGTCACAAATATAAAAGCTTAGGCTTTATCGTTGTGAATTTGGCATCGCTGATGCCACTCTGGGAAATCACCCATTACCTCTCCATTCCGGATTTCTTCGTCGAAAAAGAAACCTCCAGGAATTACTTGAAGTTAAAATGCGTCATCAGACTGTTCAGGGTCATCGAGTTCAGCAACGCGCTGACGAACAAGCCCGGCTATCACATCGCGCCGATCTTCACGGCGTTGTATTTGGTGTTCCTGTTCATGACCGGTCATTTTCTATCGTCCATCTTCTACGTTATGACCTTCGGCGAAACGGACGGATGGGTTAAGCATTTGAAGGACCACCAGTTCGATAAAAACAGCTCATTTCAGTGGTACCTCATGACGTTTGCGCTGACGAGCGGGAGTTTGCTGCATAGTTTTCCAAGTAAGTACAGTTCTTTGATATATGTATATGCTAGATGGTAAGGTAAAAATTATCCATAAAAATTATACAGGGTGGGCGAAAATATACTTTTAGATTTGGACCGCGTAAATCAATAATAACATACAGCAGCGTTGCCAAATGTACGTTATTTTTTTTAATGAGTTCTGCGAACACGCTGTATGTAATTCTTTATATACAGCCTATATATAGACTTAATTCAGGCTTACATATTATTTTCTTTTTGCAGTTCTTGTATTTCCGGAGACAAATAAAGAACTTGTGTATTACATCTGGACGTTACTGGTCGGGTTTACGTTACACATGATGGTATTCGTTTCCAACATGATCTCCATCTTCAAGAAGAACAACATGAACTATTTCGAGTTCCAAACTCGACTGAACAAGATCATCGGCCTTCTTGACGAATGGGAAGTAGACGCCCAGTTGAAATATAAGACCGCGGAGTATTATACGGTGTTCTGGCAGAAAAGGCAAGGCTTGAGGGATATGCCGGAAATGTTCTATGTGCTGCCGACGTCGCTGCAGAAGGAGGTGACCGTGGACATCTTCTGGGAGGCTCTTAGGCATTCGCATTTCTTCGCGAAGACCGACATGTCGTTCAAGAGGTCCGTCAGCTTGGCGATGAAGAGCGAGTTCTTGTTGCAAGGGGATTTCTTGTTTCGGGTCGACGAGTTGAAGACGAAGATGGTCTATATTGTTTCTGGAGTGGTGCAAGTAAGTTATTATTTAATTAGGGTTGTGTTGAATCCATTTTGAATGCGGTTCCATATTTAGGCGGTGGAGGTACTATGAGTTTGGGCAAACAAGCTTTATTAATGGGTTGACTCGCGTTACTCTGATCTGTGCTCTCCTAAAAATGTCTATTTTTAATTATTTTTTTTAATTTGCTCCAATTAATAGATACTTTCTAAGGAAGACGATGATTCCCCAATAATGTCTTTCTCCAGCGGTACGCTTCTGGGCGAAACAGGTTGCTTGATAGCCACTGTAAGCCCCACCAATCTCCGTACAGCGACCTATTGCGAAATCCAGACCTTGTATCTGACTGATCTCTACAAGGTTCTCCTAAACTACCCGACCATCGCTAAGTACATTAGGAAGCAGTTGTTTAACCGTTTATCGATTGCAAGATATGAATCTAGTGTGCAAAGTGAGGAAGGAGATTCGACTGCCATGATACAGGCAATTAGAGAATTCTGGAACGACCTGTGGCACTCTAGCGTTAGGAAAGTCCAGTTGGCGCGACCCAGGAGACACGCGCATAGGATCAGGGCGGATAATTTAGATCTTCTAACGTTGAGCGATGATGTAGAGTTGAAGGTGGATTCGATCTGCGTTTCCGGACAATGCCCGTTCATCATGGAACCGGATACTGGTTTCAGGAGATTCTGCGACATCGTAATCATATTGGCGGTAGTCGTGCAGATCTACGTGGTACCGAAAGCGGCTTTCTTTCACTATCGCTTGACGGAAGGGGAAATGGCGACGTTATTCTTGATGGATTTGATCTATCATCTCGATATTTACCTCCAGATGTCTACGGCTATTCAAAAAGGCGACGGCCTGACTGCCGACTTTAAATCTATTATCGTTATTAGGTAGGAACAGCTTAAATATTAGGCTCTACTTGTCTCAATGTAATGCTTCCATTTTTCTTTTTTCAGGTTAAAGCAGCTTGGTTTCCTGGTAGACTTACTGGGGACCTTGCCCTTCGATTACGTATTGTTAGTGTTCTCGTCTAACGCATCGCTGGTAACAAATTGCAAAATACTCCGCCTGCTGAAAGCGTACAAGGTGATCGGCATCCTGAAATATGTTAAGAGTCTTTTCGTCATGGACGTTCGTATCATAGCAGTGATAAAGTACGCGTTCTTTTACGCATGCTCGGTGTATTGGCTCATGTGCGTCATGCATTCGGTGGCCTTCCTGGACAAGACCTCAATGAACTGGTATGAGTCGTGTTGGGAAGCTATTTATTTCATCTTGTCTCATACTTAAATAGAAGTAGAGCAAACTGGGCGACACAGAGACAAAAATCTTAAAATAATTGTGTGCTTGGTTATCCAATTAAATGCGGAAATCTTATTATTGACAACTAATTACACAAATAGTTTTTTTAAAGGTAATATGATTACTATATGGATTATTTTTCCTCAGGTACGAATACAATAAGAACTTATTCCTGAACATATCATCGTTGACTAACATTACCTCGAAAGATAGATCCTTAGCGAGCTTGCTGCTCACTATCACAGGGTATACAAACAACGGTCCTACCGGTTTCTTCTTTTACGCGCTACACGACATACTGTTCTACCTGCTGGTGATACTCTGCGGTCATCTGCTCTTCACGTACGGCCTGTGCGAGCTAACCGCCACTGGCGTCTCAAAATACGAAGACGAAAGAACATCCAGGACGTACCTGCAGGCGCTTCACAAGGAGGCGAACCAATTTAGGATCGACAAAGTGGTTCAGTGGAGGGTCTTGAACTTCCTCTCGTTCCTCTATACCGTAAGGGAAGGTTGTCAAATCGCCGGCGAAGAAGGCATCTTCTCGAGGGCCCCGATCGAGCTGAGCAACGAGATCGTTCGCCATAGGATCATACCTTGCTTGAAGAAGGTCCCTCTATTCGCGGAGGCAAGCGATGATCTGCTAAGGTGATAGGCTTTTAGATTTTTGTGTCGAAAGTTTAATGCCAAAAACTTTGTGATTACTAGCTTTTGGGTTATACCCGGTTGGCATTCTCACCTTTAGGTATATTCTGATGAGTCTACTTCGAGGTGATTGCAAATTTATTACAACGAAACCGAGAGAAATCCGGACTATTATTAAGACAGCGTATTCACACGATTTTCACATGCCCATCAGGTACATAGTCGCTCATTCCGAGATCAAGCTGGTTCCCCCGCACGCCACTTTACTAAAGTCAGAGAACAAGTCGGAGATATTGTACGTCGTAATGCGCGGCTATTGCAAGATGGAGTCTAACCTTCCGGGAGATCTGGAACGCGGTTCCACGGCCATCCTACAGGCGGGCAGCACGTTTCCTTTCCTCGAGACCTTCCACAATGCCTTCTCCTTTTTGACCGTAACAAGCATAACTGTTGTGGAATTGCTGCTAATTCGTACCAATATTATCATGAATGCGTTCCAAACCTACGAAACCGATTATGGGTCGTTCAGGCAAACGCTGCTCGAACACCGACAGGTGTACGGGTCGATCTTGTTCCGCAAAGGGGCGCGATTGACGATCATGCGCACCGCCAAGAAGGCGATCAAGAAAGGAAAAGTCTTCGGGTACGAGATGTACGATATCGACGATATACAGTGCAATGAGGAAGCGTATAGGCTGCCGTTCACAAAGCTAGGTAGATAATATTATTGGTAAGGCTGTAACTAGTAATGAGTGATTGAACAGCGTTTGTCATTAAATGGATGAGTATATTAGAATAAGTATATTCTAATATACTCATTATTATTTATTTCATTCTTCTATTTCAATTAGCAACTGTATGAAGGTATATTTATACATAAGGGTGCGCTAGTACGTAGTAGATTACATGATTCAATTGTTTTAAACTATATATAGGGTGAGTCAATATTCGCTCCCCAGCCCTTGGTTGTATGTTCTACTATTAAAAACAAAATTCTCGAATAAAATGAATCCTCCCTTAATGAATCTTCGTTTCAAATTTCCAGGTTTCTGGTCAGGGTGTCGCTATCTACTAATGAGGAAGACTGTGAGCCCTCATAGCTGGTTCTACACTGTTTGGGAAGTATTCAGGTGCGCCGTAGCTGTAATGTATGCATTATGCGCCGTCACCATGTCCACTTTGCTAGCTCACATGCTGACCAGAGTGGGCCTTCGCATCCTTTTCTCCCTCTTAGATCTAGTCTGCTTTATCGACATCTATATAAGACTTCATTGCCAGTATTATAACGACAAAGGTATATTAGTCACCCATCCACTGTCTACAGCGAAGCACTATTTGCACACCTCTTTTATTATCGATGTAATCTCCTTCATGCCGGTTGAGAATCTCCAGCTGGACGAGTACTTCGGTAAACACCATCGAAATAGCGTGATGATCTGCTCGATGCTCTTCACTAGACTGCTGTTGCTTCATCGACCTTTGAGCGGTCTAACCTATATGGAGGAGAAGTACAAAGGCAAGCGCGGTCTGGCCATGCATATGGTGAAGTATCTAATGGTTATTGTGATATCTATCGCATTTTGTCAGACCATAGAGATGCTGCTACTTTGCCAGGCGGAGAATATCAAGTTGTACTGTGCGGAGGGCAATTATACCTATGATTATGACTATATCAAGCACTTCGTAAAGAATTTCTACTCAACTTCCACACTGTTTACGGTAGCTTCAACTGGAAGCCTGCTCCAGGCCAGACGACATGGTAAACTCATCCTACTATGCTTGATACCGATGTTCTTGCTACGATTCGTGTTTATGGTTTCTACGACTAGTAAAGCGGTAAGTACCACGGCCTGATTTAAATGGCACGCTATGTTACGTCAACCAGGGAACAAGGTGTTACAATTTTTATGATTCACATTGTGTTATTTCAAGCAAGAATCTCTGTGGTGCAATTGTTCACCAAGAAGGGCTGAAGGGATTCCTTTAGCCTTATTCTTCGTGTAAGCAGTTTGGTGCAGCTTGATTGTAAGATTTTTCCAGCTGCACTTGCTGTGAATAGGGCGTGCTTGTTAACATCTGCGTTTCCTTGCCTCGTAGAATATATAATTTTCTTTTTTCCTATACCTTTCAGATCGGTGGTAACATCGAATTGACTCTGTACCGTGATCGTATGAAATCGTACATAGGATTCCTTAAGGGTGCAGCAGTCAGCGACGCTGATATCCGGTCCATAGTGGATCATTATGAATACGTATGGAAGAAATCGCACGGAATGAACATGCATCACGTTCTCAAGTACTTCCATCCACAACTTGAGCAAGACATGGCGTTCAACTTGTATAGCACCACTATGCTAAGAGCGAGCCTCTTTCAAGGCGAACATTTCAGCCTGTTCCAAACGCTTACGCCGCTATTACATCGCGAATATTACACAAAGGATTCCAAGATTATTCAATGCAATGACATCCAGAAGAAGATATTTTTTGTACATGAAGGTAAGTGCTATGGATCTAATGAAATTCTTCTCGTACCGTTTTCATTATTTATTTATATTTCGTTTAGGTTCGGTAGGAATCTATATTGCTGGCACTCAAGTCTGCGTCCTAGAGAGCGGTGGAATGTTCGGCTGCTTCCACAAGGAGGGGGTGACGCGTCAAACTCTAACGGCAGTCGCCAAAATACATTCTACGGTCTTAACAGTAGATAGCAGTCTGCTCCATAGGACTTTGCTCTCATTTCCGAGATCCATGGAACGTTTGAGCAGAGCGAACTCGTTCAACTACGAATACCTGAAGGAAACGATGGAGGTGACCAGGAGTACCAGCATCGACTCGGAGGAGCTATCCCACGGACTGTACGATGAATTTAAGCCTTACTTCGACAAGATCTACTTCATGGAAGATGGACCGCGGTAATTCTTTATATTTCGTCTTGGTCTCATTTGAATTTAAATCTTGAGAAACATGAGAAAAGGAGGTATCGTATTTCTTAATTCCTCATGAAACCGTTGGTTTTTCGATTTGTTGAAAAATCTAGTTTCCATTGAACCAACGGTGTCTAGTTTCTGTGTTATAGTCTCCTTAATATTTGCATCATCAAACTACAATTGTTTCTGATGCTAGCGTTCATTTTAAGCCTTTAACAAATACATACTAAATAGATAGAATATGAAGATGCATGATCTTGATATCGTGTGTTGTGCTTCAGTCCCTTAGTCAAAGGTTTTATTTCTTCTATGCTGAAATACGCCGTTATTAAGTATAGACCTACTAAGTCTATATAAACAAATGCACAACAATTACAGAGCTTGTTTATTTGATACTAAACCTATCGTGAAAGCAATCAGAAAAATGTTCACAGCAGATGCGATTTTACAATTCCATAAAGTTGAAACACCCTGTATGTTCCTGTTTATATCTTGTATAACGTTAAATCGTCTTATTGGCTTTATCTTTCCAGATACACAACTCTGAACTATCTCGTTAGCGTCCATCTCTACCCGTTAGGCTCCATGTTTGTTCTTGCAGCCACCTTCGTCAATTTACAACATGCTCAACTTACAGAGGTGCTTGTCGTCATATATATCTTGGATGTCATCCATTTGGCGATGATGTTTCTCAAATTGAACAAGATCTATCTGGATCCGGTGTCCGGCCGATTAGTGAAGGATCCTTACGTCATACGCAAGAAATACGCTAGTACAACGTTCTGGTTGGATTTTCTCACCCTAATCCCGTTCGACATCATGTCGAAATCGTTTACAGACAACGTCTTCGTACATAACCTGTGCCGATTGAATAGGAGTGGCAGGTTTATCGCGTTAGTGATCTATTACTATCAGTGCGAAGAAAGGTTGACCATGAAGAAACATTTGAAGTGGACCTACATGATTTACTCAAATCTCTTCCTGATACAATTGTTCGTTTGCGGATGGTAAGTTTGAATAAGAAACAGTATCGATTGGATTGAACTTGTTCAAAGCATTTCAGCTCTATCGCGAGGCTGCTTCATTTACTTCACTTCTTTTCAGGTTGTTGGTAGCTTGCCCGAATAGCAAATGCCACTACAATTCGGAGAGGATATCCATGACGGACTTCAAAGTTGTCAGAGAAAATGATACCTTTTCATCGGTCCTATTGGCCTATTTATTTATCGTAAACATGTACACTGGTGCTTGTTCTATTAAGTCGTATCCGATTGTCGTGAAGGAGATTATCGTTGCTTGCATCATAGCGCTGATCGCTCAGTATATCACTACGAACCTCTGCAGCGCGTACACCAGCATGGTCTTGGTGGATCAGTTCAATTTTAGTCGTTACGAGGTGCGGTATAACAGATTGTCGACGTACTTGCAGGTAGCCGTCGTTTTTCTTAAAGGTGTCTCACTATCAATGTAGGAAAATACTTCTAACCAGTTCTTGTTTTAAAAGAAAAAGAAAAAACATCAAGTGCTAAATTCACAATTTATCTTCTGGATCTCAAGAAGAAACAATACCTCGAGAGGGCGTCACGTCACGTCGAAATAATCAAACAATTACATAATTTTCCTATCACTAATCTTATATATTTTCCTACATTGAAATATTACTCTTTCGTCGAGGAAAAATACATATTTCCATCTCTAGGCAAGAAATCTATCTCCAAGACTGTACACGAAAGTCTCCGATTATTGCTTTCGTCTCTGGCATTGGCAACGTGGTGATTGGCTACCCGAAATGATCCAAGAATGCCCCAATTCATTAAAACAGAACATCATGCAACTGTTATACGGGAAGAATCTATCGAATCACTTCCTCTTCAGCACCACCCACAAAGATTTCCTTCGCCAACTAATCGCACATCTCGAACGTTTCGTGTTCACGCCGGGCGAGTCGATCGTCGAAAAGGGGGACTCGGATTGTTGTATGTATTTCATAAATGAAGGCGAAGTCGACGTGTTGGAGGTCGAGGGCAAGGTCGAGAAGAAGATTGTCCAATTAACGTCCGGCATGTCGTTTGGGGAAGTCCAAGGTTTGTTCTGCGTATCGCACCAGTATTCGTACAGGGCCGGCACGGTTTGCGAGATCCTCGTATTGAAGAAGAGCAAATGGGAATATTTGCTGAAATGGTTCCCGGCTTCCCGCGAGGAAATCGACGCCAAAGCACAGTTGCATAATGTAGTTCGAGGGGATGATGTATTAGATGAAAGCAATCGAATTTAAAGGATCATCACAGTTGTTAATTTGTTGCAAGAAGTTTATTTTAATAAATTGTTTTGCGCGTTGTTATAGAAATAAATCGAGTACTTTATGCTAAAATATAGGTTATACGACTACGTATTAAGTTTTAGTTAAGTTTCAAAGTAAATATCGTTTCCTACAACAAAATTAAATTTCACAGTACAGCATTAAAAAAATCGTATTTTAAAAGTTTAAAAGATGTTGCAACGGTTTGTTTCGGATTTCGTACGTACGGGGGCGAGGGGAAGAGAAGACGTTTCCAGCATCAACAGCATTGTAGTCTGTGTGTTCAGATTTAAAAGTGAATTTGAGTAGATTCTGCACGTTATTAGCTCAACTTTTTTAGGCGCAGATTAAAACTTTCCATCAACGGAATCAAGGCCTGCAGAAACGGCTTTAATCGAGTTGTTATAAAGAAATTGGCGAGGGTAATTAAGTACGAATTTTGTGCGGTCCGTTAGATTTTTAATCTCTTACGGTAAGCGAGTTATAAGTTTTAGAATGTATGGAAACTTCGATAGCTACCTTTAGCCTTTTTTTGGGATCCAATTCGAAAAACGAACGAGATAGTACTGGGGTAATTGAGGGTAGGCGAAATGGATTCTCCGAGTCAAATTCTACTCAAAACTGGAGCCTCTGTATTGAACTGAATAGTCCTCAGGAGGATGACGAGAAATTCAATTTATGGTTTTATGTTAGAATTTATTAAGAATACTAAAATTATCAATTTCGGCTAGAAGTATCTAAGAATAATTTTTGCTTAAATAAACGGGTACTTTAAAAAAGATTCAATATTAGAGTAAATATGTAAAAAAATATTCTTTATTTAGTGCTGTCACCTATTGGACATTCTCTGTACTTAGATTAAATAATTTTTTTACTGGCCAATGTTAGTAAAAACTAAAGATATAAGATATTTAGGTGCTGACATCTATTTGAGATTTTCTACATTTAAATAATAATTACCACTTCAATATTTATTATTTAGCAACTATATCCTTTTAATTTGAAATATTATTTGTAAATGACAATATAAATTAAATAAGTAATTTTTTTAAAAGGCAAAAATACAAAATATCTTTCTCTTCAGACTGCTGACACCTATTGGGCATTCTCTACACTTCGATATTATCTATTCTTTTAATATTTTTTACTTAGTAAATATAATCTTTTAATTTGATATATTATCTTTAGACGGTAATACAAATTAAATAAATAATTTTCTAAACGCAAATGGGCTTTTTTTTTGTTCATTTTCAAATTAAATCAATTTCGGCTTTATCGTTTCGTTCGTTCGACTCCGTGTTTGTCCGATTCTATTCGACGTATAATAGAATGCACTTGTTTTCCCCTGTAATTTTGTATTATAATTAATTAATTAATTGATGTTGTTCTATATTTCTTAGTGTTCTCAAAGTTTATTCATGTTAGCAATCATCTAATATTTTCAATAACAAATCTGCAATAATAAATCCAATTGTCAAAATTATTTCGACAGCCGTTGACAGTTAAATGACGTTTACAAAAACAAGAAATGGCTGGTACAATTTTGTCCTACGAAGGTATTTAAGACTAATAAATAGATATAATCCAATATCGTAAACGAAAGTCGAAATAGAAATCAAATAAACTTAAATGACAAATTTTTTTAGATTTAAGAAAACAAGCTAGACATCTCGAAAATGACATAGATCTAAAACTGGTGGCATTTAGCAAATTAGGTGCAGGAATCAACACTCCGCATTCACACAATGCCTCCGATACAGTACCATTACTATCGGAGGAAGATACGTTCGAAGCAATGGGATTGGAAATTGAACAATTACTAGGAAAAGTAAGGTTATCCTTCACGATGTAATTTTCTCTAATCGATTAATTATTTCGATCTAATTACAGTTGACACAGGTAAACGAACGGATGTCGGAACAACCAGTCTCTGGTGCAGCTATGTTACATATTTTACGCAGACATAAAGATATCTTAGCTGATTTATCGAGAGATTTTCGGAAGATCAATTCGCAGCACGTAGCTAGACGTGAAAGGGAACAATTACTAAGACCAAATAAGTCTGATAACTATCGACCGGAAGGTGTTAATAGACGAGAGCAATATACACTGAAGGAAAATGCACATATATACAAGTATGTTTTGTATTTCTTAACATTCAAAGAATTTTATAACTTACAATTTTATTTTAGTTCGGATAGACTCGTAAGCGATCAAATATCGATCGCTATGGAAACAAGAGAGCATCTAACGAACCAAAGGCAAACATTCAAAAGAATGCAGACGAGATTTAATGATATATCAAATAGATTTCCGATGGTGAACAGTTTGATACAGAGGATTAATATTAGGAAGAGACGCGATTCTATAATCATCGGTTTGGTTGTTGCGGTTTGTACATTTTTATCATTATTATATGTATTTCATTAGTGTTGAACGATTAAATTGGATAATTAAATATTGTATACCAAACCCAACCCTTTCGTCACTTACCAGTGACTCCATTTTAAGATTAACAAAATGTAAAATTTATATTTTAATATTGTATTCAAGATATATTTGAAATTGGTAATTTTTAAATTAGGAATGAGTGATATTTATTGTTGTATAAGGTCTAAATGTTAACTGGAAAATCTTATATTGTCGGCATTTTTGCTACGATGTTGTTTAAATTTAGGAATAATTGGCTATGTTAGGAGACTAAATACGTGTTTTTATTATTTTTTGGATCTTATATATATATTGCATATATTGTAATAATTATTATTATTGTATCTGTTAGATATTTGTAATAAATATAATTTTATATAGAAAATGTCTTAATTAATTGGTGGCAAATCGTAAAATGATTTTATTTATTATCTTAGGAGGTAAGTATATTTGTTTAATAAACAAATAAATACTAAAATAAAGATTTAATTGATAGATAATATTGGATTTTTGGCAATTCATTAAATTTTGTGACTAAAACAAATAATTACCCTAAAAATAAGGCATTCAGAATTATTAGAATATTTCGGAAAAATACCTTCTAATATAATTTTATATGAATAAATAGGGAAAAATATTAACAAAATATTGAATTCAATATAAAACGACACAAGAAAGGGGGCGATGCTGTAAAAAATATATAAAAATAAATATTTGTTAAAAAAAAAAGGAAAGATGCAGTGGTGACATCTACCGCTATTCATCCGGAATTTGATTCTGCAGGTATCTACTTTTAAAGATAATTTCCTAACCAATTATTAATAAAATATCTATATGATTATTAGAGCTTAAAAGAAGTTGTAAATAATACTTTTATAACAATTCTCCTAATATAAACTACATAAGTCAGATAGAAATCAAAATATCAATTATAAACACCTCGATCTAGTTCGCGATTCTCATGGTGACGGCCGTAGATGTCGCCGCGTAACAAAACAACGTCCTTCGCTGAATGTTTTGAAAGCTAACGGTAAAACCAAGGCTGAATGAGTGCAAAATAGCAATGAAAAACGACAACATGCGGTCCGATAACAAGTCCGAGTCGTTCACCTTTCACAAGTCCGTGTTTTCATCAAATTCCAACGGACATTCCCGTCTTCAATGCCGAGTAAAACTGCAGGAACGGTTCGAAAAGGATAGCACGAATTCGACGGGTAGCGGCGGCAGTGGCGGAGGTGGCAAGAACGATCGCAGCGTTTTATCAGTGTTATCGCTAAATGATACGAGGAAAGCGTTCAGGAACGGCGCCGAGAAGATATCGAAGACGATCAGCAACGTTAGGATTAGTCTAGGGAATTTTTCACAGGTAAGAAGTGCTTTTTCAACACGGGGGGGTTATACGTAGTCAATAGAAAAAAGTCAATAACAGCCCACGCAATGCATTTGTAATTGTAATTTTTGCTTTCCGCTAGTGTTTAATCAATTCTTTAAGTTAAATCAATGTTCTTGCATTTTAATGAGAAGGCGTGCTTTAGTTCAAGACGTATTTAAGCTTTGGGAATCTTACTTGGGAAATTTCAAATCGTAATTGAGATATTGGAAAGTTATCTTTAATATCCTTTAGTTTATATCCAAATTTACTTTCGATATCTCAAAAAGAAAAAACGTGATTGTTACGAGGTGAACTATAGAAATTTCCAAAATTTGCCGCTAGATGGTACTTGCCGTGTATCTCGATTTTCATTGTTTTAAGCTTTCACATCTAGTTTAGTGGTAATAGTTCAAAGAAATCAACTTAACTCGCTTATTCTTGCAAACATCAATGCTGCGCCAAAAATGATTGAAGCGCATCGTCCTTCACCACGGCAAGGCCAACTTTCAATAACAATTTAAATAACATTGAATCAATGACTCATTGTCGTCGACGAAGAGGGCGTTGAAACATGTTTCTGAGATACTCAGTTCAGATTGGAATAAATGTTTCTTCGAATGAAAAAGTGCTCAAACTTAAAGAGGAAGAACAAGGAACATGAACACTTCCAGATCTCCGTTGAGGCGGTTTAAGCGAAATAAAAATTTTAAATTTTTAGCATTTTAATACCTCATTGCACCGCTCTCGCGAGCTGTGATTGATTCTTGATGTTTGCGGTTCGCTTCACGCTTGATTAAACTGCTAAACATTCCCCAGTCCCCCCTGTATTCGGTCAACGTGTAAATTTAGGCTTAATGAATATTTAACCTGCTCCCAAAAATAGGCCACGTGCGCTAAATTTAGTTAATAAATCGAGTGTACATCTCTGGTCTGTAGCTCATTTAATGTAAAAGATACGGTATTAATATTTTGACATGTTGAGGACGTATTTTTTTAAATGGAATTTAAATATTAAGTTGCTAAAAATAATTATCGCTGTTATCGCCAAATCTTTACCTTTCTCCCTTTCATTTACAGAGATTCAAGAGTTCCACACGTCGAAGGCAGATCCTAGAAGAGGGTCCCATGACACCGAACTGTTCCACCCCTCAAGCGCGAACGATCTTAGGCAGAACACCTACAAAACTTTACAGTCCCTTCGGCATTGAAAGTCCGAATTTAATCGACGAGAGCGATAAAGAGAACGCCCCACCTAGCGTACAGAAAAGCACAAAAAAACTCGAAATGTGGCCTAGGAAGCGGAATCTCCTCGAAGACATTTTTTAAAGTAAACTTACCACTATAATATTGATATATCGATTCATCGATACAATACGCATATCACCATTGCCTTGTCTTGTCTAGATTCTTCGTTTTTTTTTCTTTTTTTATCGAAATATTGATTACCTGTATACATTTTGATGATCGGAGTATTATGATTGTGTGTTCGTTTTTCTTTCTTTTAATACTTGCATAAGATAAGGATATCTAAGCCTGAGGAAACGAGTCGCGTTTCACGAAATTAACAACGATTAGACGGACTCGTGTTTTATCGACTCTCGGGACGACACGAACGAGTCTGTTTGGTCTCCGCTAATTTTGTAAATCGCGCAGGCTTAATCCTTGCAAAATCGTTGCGTGTGAAAGAAGGAGTATTTATTGTAATTTTTAGGAGTAATGATACGTAATTTAAAAAAAAATCAATGTAAATGAGTAGCTTTTTTTATACTTCTTGTAATAAAAGGAAAATCGAAAAGCGACTTTTGCTGTATTACAATTTCCTTTTTAATTTACAATTATAATATTTTTTTTTTATAATTTTAGTGTAGTTATTTATTTGTCTTGTATATTGAATAAAGTGTTCTTCTTTTTTGTTTTATTCTAGGTAGCTTTCCGCTTATAAATAAAACAGCTCACACTAGAAAACAAAAATTGGTTTTATTTGTAGAATTTTCACACCAACATTCCCATTTTCCAATGTCGACCAGCTATTAATAATAATAATAATAATAAATGAAACAAACATAATCACAGACTAACACAAACAAGAAACATTTTTCTTTTTAATTCTTAATGGATGAAAAATATTAAAATGATTCTGGTAGATCACTCAGTTGGTCGTCGATTACATTATTTTCTTAGTTTTGCGGGCTGAAACCGTAGAAACCGTGCTTCTTTTAAAATGGTTGCTTATGTGACAACGTTTGGAGTACCCCAAGGTCTAAATCCTTAACATTTTCATTAATGATTGGTTACATTCGAGAAGCTTGGAAAGTATATCCTTTTCTAGTGAGTACACTTTAATACGAAGTAACTTTAACAGTCTTCACGACTGATGTAAGATTAACATTCTCAATTTAAATTTAAATATATATGCAAATATAGTGTTCCTCTCTTTTCCTGATCCACGAAATTTTCAACTACAAATTTTATAATATCGTTCAATGTCTTGCATAAAGGCTTACCCAATCTCTACGGACCAAATGGAACAAACATAATAGTGGAGGAGACGGTCTTTCTGGCTGGTTGGGGAATTCTTTGGATTCATACTAATACCAGGAGCTCATTACCTGGACCCTATGGCCTAATGACCACCTAATGCCTTGGAGCTATCCATCGTCCAGGTTTCATGATTTGGGTCAGGTCTGACTCTTTCCGTTGTATAGACTTAAATCACGCGTAGGCCGATTGTCTCTTACGATCGGTTCCGTTTCCGTTGCAGCTCAATTGTTGGTGCTCGGCGGCCTAGCTTTCAAGAGGCTAATAGGTTCGGACGGGCCGATAAGTGACGTCTTGCGCGCCTTAGACCCCGGCGGGCATAATGTGAGTCAGGTTCCGACAGATCGGTACCGTCCATGAAAGGTTGGGAAGGGAACATAACATGGGAAAAAGGAAGATCCAGCGGCGACCAACCGGTTTCCTGCCATTGAGTGTTCGGACTCGTGTCAGTAGTTCTTATTGACAGGCTGAATTGCGTAGGCGGGTCAATGACCCGCCTCAGGTTGGGTTAATATCACATTGCACAATTCTCCTCAATGTTGCTTGGCCCTTCGCTAGAATTAACACCAAAGTAGATGGAATTTTATCTATGGTGAGGATTTTGATTTTTTTCCTTCGATCGTTTTGTTCGTAGGGTGATTAATTCAAATCTCATCGCTTAAGCGAAGTTAATGTTGTTGCTTCTGTATTTGCTATTCTGAACTAGAGACTTGATTACTTGGCCTTTAATTTAAGCAAGAAAGCTGAATTCTGAACTTTACACAACAAAGTTAACTGGAAAACCGAATCAGCAGTTGAAATATAGCTAATAACAATATCTAAAACAATTAGAAAAGAGATATGGACATTTAGCATAACATCACATTTAATCCATATTTGATGTACACTTAGCCCAAGTAAGAGATTAAGCCCAGTATAAAGATTATTTATTAAAAGAAGAAAAACAACAGTACCGTTAACCCATTAAAATTCGACAAAAGCGACGAAAAACCGCGAACCAGAAACAAAACGATAATCCACCGTTTAGGTAAAATCAACAAAAGTTGTTCCTTCACGGAGCATTTCAAAAAAAAAATATTGTTTTTTACTTCCTGAGCCTGTTGCCACCGTTGCTCTTGAGGATCGAAAAACGGTAAACGCTAGTTGGTATCTAACAACTTGTTTGCGTCGAGTCTTCGATGAAATCAGAAAAGACAACAGATATCGGGGCATCATCCTCCACGAAGACAACTCTAGCTCTCACATAGTACATCGAATAGTCGATTATTTAAAGAAGAATAATATTGAATTAATTCAGATTGGAATAAATGTTTCGACAACTGCTTCTTTCGAATGCAAATGTTTAAAACTTGAAGGCGAATATTTTGAGAAACAATAAAGTGTGTTTTTTTCTATCTATTTGTAGCCAGATAACCTTTCAAAGCAATTCATCAGTTACAAGGAGAAGTATTCAGTATTATTCTATTTGTTGAAACATCCATTTCCACCTTTTGGACAAACTCCCAAACAATAAAACTATCTAAAACCGAAGATCCAACACATCTTTCACGTGCACGTCTGTACATTATACGTAATGCTGCATTGTTTTTCCTTTTCGTAAACGGAAAACCGGGAAATCTTTGTTTATACACGTATTTATATATCAGCGTTCTTCTCCAATATATCACGTACACGGGCTGAAACCGAAACCCCGTCAATCCCCTAGAGATGAACGACCCCGCACGCCTTTTGGGGCTCGCATCGAGATGCAACGGGGATCATTCGATTTCTATTCTGATTAATTTTCCCCGTTCGAAACATCCCGCATGTTATCCCGACGTTAAAAATAGATATTTCCCGGGCGACGAATTAATAAAGTCATCGCCTTCCAAGTGACTCATTCACGAATAGTGCAAGAGTCCAGTCATCAGTCAAATAACATACCGGCGGGGTAGAGGCATGCATTATAGTCTGGGTTAAGGCTTGAATGGGAACAGCCAGCCGACCAAAAGCTTCAATTTGCCAGTGTATGAGCACAGCGGGTCGTATACGTACTGCTTTAGATATCCAAGTAGTTGTGAATAGAATCGATACGAAGTCTGTGGGGGGAGATCCTAGGGCGGCCGCTAGGCGGCGCCATGGCAAGAAAGCTTTTGCTAGCGCGTCGCGATCTCCGGCAGTTAAATACAGCTCTTGGTCTTGCGAACAAGAAGAGAGATAAGATCTGATAAAGCGGTATAGTGGACAGCATCTTCTTCTACCGAGTTCGAAGAAGCTTCCTCTCTGATTTCGACGCGTTCCGCGGAGAGTTCTGGCCATCTGTGGGTATGAGTTCAATTTTTATTTTATCGATTAAGCGATGCTGGTGATGAATATAAAAGTTTTTGTTTTTTATTTTTTTTTTATCTCCGGAATATATTTTCGCTCCGGAGTCGAAATATTCCGATTGGAGAAAATAATTTATTTTTAACTTAACGATCAAGCTAGTTTGAGTACTAGACCTCTTTGTACCTCTTTGTTTGATTACATGTTTTTTGGCTACTTAATTTAGGTCATGGTGCTAACTTTATTCGAATAACAAAACTTTCTTTAGATGGTTACGATGGTTATTCTGAAAAAAAAAAATGCTTTTGGATGGGTTTTGAAAGGAAATGTTATAACTTAGGGAATTTTTTTCTTACGCGTTACGCAATGTTACAGAGGTAATATTTTCTAAATGGTTGAAGCCAAAATATCTTTCGCAAGAGGTGTTATGGATTTCAGGAACTATGCGTTGTGTTTTAATTAAATGCAAGGTTTTCAGCACTTTTTCTTGGGAATCCTGGGATTTCGTGAAAAAAGTTAAATTCAAAACGGAATCGGGCATTTTTGGATTTGAAATATAGAAAAAATTTGATAAAAACAAATAAATTGCTTTGTGGCTTCACCGGCCGACCTTCCTTATTGTAAATATTTTATAGGTCGTGATGATGTCGTTGTGGTATACTCCACGGAATAATGAGATCCCATTTAATTGTCTTCTACTGGAATTCCCTGAAATTAAAAAGAAATTCTTACTTACTTTTCGAAGAGGGGGAATCTCGTTCTTCCCAGGGCTCCTCATTAGATGTGGCGATGGGAAGCCTTTAAAGACTACGATGGATCTAAAAGGAGAGAAACGTAGAAAAAGAAGCAGCTAAATATTTCTACTTGAAACAAACAGGCGTAGGGTGTCGTTTCCCCTTTTCTAATTATGGAACGAGAAACAGGCCAATGGTATCATCGAAGACTTCGTTATTCCCAAACGTTTCTGGGATATTTGGTTTTTTTTCGCTTTTCGTCTCATCGCGTCACTTCCTCCTTAATCTTTGGGTAGATCTTCTTCTGCTTATCGCACGTTTATGTTTTTCGTATTCTAGCAAACGTCGGATGACGACGATTGGATGATCTATGGTATGGCCCATTTTGGGCGTTCGCGACCGATTGTCGTAAATCACAAGATGGAATCGATTTTCATCCAAATACGATGGGGCAAATTGAAAAATCTCGACCATCGGCGACCCGGGGACGTTATTAACTCAAGATTGGAAAATTAATTGGTTATCCTCCTTCTAGGGACGGGAGCTGCGGGTTGTAATCTGAGATGGCGAGTAAACCGACTTGATGAAATGGCGCTGTTTTAACACTTCTTGGAATATGATTGATTTTGCGGAGTCCGTTTATCGTCAAATCGGATTTTCCTTGAAAGAATAGCGCATTTTCTAAAGACGAGGATTCTTGTGATATGAACGTATTTATCTCAAATGAGACGCTTATACAGCGTGGTTGCGAATCGAATTTCGTCCTCGAGTAATTTAAGGGGAAAGTTTTCAGATAAAGCTTATCCCGAGACGAGTCCAGCTTAAATTCACGTATACTGGGTGTTCACTTTTCGCCGTGCACGACTTAAGTTTCATTAATATTCCTTGTATCTATCTACCTTAATTTTTGAGATAATTGCTGCTATTTCTTTCAGGAAGTTCTTTTTCACTAAATTACGTAATATGCGAGAAAGGCTGTAAATCTAAACTATTTTCCAAGCTGACGAAAAGTATCTTCGATAAATCAGCACGTAGATCTTCACACTTGTAGATAAACTAAGCCAGAGGAGAATTCTTTACGGTCGCGTCTATTTTCAACAAAGTCAGTAGTGAGAATTTCGTTTAAAAATTAGAAATCCGGTCTTCTCGTATATGTCCTCATATCCAGACGATATCTAACCAAAAATACGTAACTAACTACTATTTGTTACCATTTCTATTTGACGAAGAAATACGAAACGTAGACCATAGCCGTAATGAGCAAACATTCTCCTTTACGGCATATAAGAAAACGAATTAATTTCTCACCCAATTACATTCCCATTAATTTAAGACGCATCTATCTTGTTAAAGCGCGATACCATCCCGTTCAAGAACCTACCCGATCGTTTAACTAGAACAGCGTAACTAACAAGGCGCTTAACAATATCGTCCATTTAATTTCCCCAGCCCGTTTCGAAAGATGTGGGTACTCTCGATCCCGTAGCGGTTCCAATCATAGAATATAACGCACAGAGGGGAGCGGAGTCCAGGGCATAATCAAGCGATTTGCCATGATCGATAAAACGTTGAGGATGGAGGAAAAGGAAGATCTCTTCGATACAGCTCTCCTTACGGAAGGGAAAGAAATCAGTTATCTCCGAGGAGGTACGAGATAACAACTATGTACAGTTTGTAAAATATAAGGGAAACTGTAGTGAAGAGGGGGGAGATCCAGGAAGGGTTTGGGGGGTGGGCGGAATGAATCAGAAAAGAGGATGGGGAGGGTTGCACGTCGAAATGGCGACCCTAACTTTTTCCGAAGGAAAAAGGGAAATCCAGATTATACCAGCCGGACTTATGGCGTAGAATATTAATAAAATGAAAGCGTTTTCTTTGTATTACGTCGTCGAGTTTGAGATGGGATAAACGTGCAGGAGGTGAAGAAGTACGGCGAATTTGAGATAATAAAAAAAAATTAAGTTTGAACAGTGAATAATACGAACCTTCTACGATTTATCGGAGGCCAAACGACGTATAAGTTGGAATTTCTCGGACTTCAACGTTTCGTCTTATTTAATCCACGTGAGAGTTTCATATTTTGATATACGCCGTATACAGGGTGGTGAATAGGGCGTTCAATTCAAATGAAATCGTCTTGATGCAATAAAGCTTGCTTTATCTTTAAATGCGAAGGTTGTTCCAGATTTTTTTGCCTTCAATTTGTGATATGCCTTCGTTATTTTTCTTTTTTCAAGATAGGCGATTATTAATACAAGCTCATGTTCCTATCTCAAGAAACAATGCTACTTTATTAGTCGATGGAACAGTCTTCACCCTTTTCGCGGCCCATCCGCCTTTCCACTGCTTCCACTTCGACGGTGTGTTGGTATGTTCAAGTTTCATCTACGTTATTAATCGATGCCCATACGTCAACTGATTTCGGTTGAACTGGTTCGGCAGGGCTTTAGAAATGTTGTCGGAATGCGTGTTCGGTCCTGAGTGAGTGAGAGGGATAAACTATTTGTCCCAATTTTCAGTCGATACATGATAAACACATCCTTTCAAGATGCCCACACACAAACGACTGCTAAACAACAACTGGCGTCCAACGTGGCTGAAATTTTCAAAGGTTTTATGAATAAGTAATGTTCATGTTGCGGTCTTCTCGACTATCCTCGCAGGTTTTAGCGATTAAAAACAAGATAAATGTAAAAGTGACTAAGAAAATTTAATTTTTCTAAAAGTTTAAATGGATATTACTACCACCATATGGGTTACGTGATCTCGCGTAAATTGATGTCTTAAGATTTATTGATTTATTCTCACAAATAAAGCCGGGGTGTGAACCTATGTCGTACCTCGAATAATTCGTGATAACTTTGGTTCGCCATAACGGATTGCTACGAACTTTGATCCGTTTTAAAGAATCACTTGTTAAGAGGCGCCATTTAGAGATAAGATTTCTTTTTAAATTCCTTTTTCATGTTTAACGGGGAAGTATATTAACTGCGGCTAATTATTGATAAAGACTTAAAATAGATGGCAATGAACTATGTTGACTCACCAACAATGCATCGTTCGACTTTATTCTGCCTTTGATGATAAAGCACCACCCAGAACCCAGAATTTATGACCGGTTTCTAGAATTTAAGTTAGTGACGAATTTCTTAAAGGTTGTCTGCCAAACGCTGTATTCCCAGCAAACATCAATGCCGTGCGAGAAATGATCCTAGCGATTCGCGGATATTGGTAGAAGTCGAACACAAACGATTTTAGATGAGCGTTTGGTAGTCAAGAAGCCTGGGAGTCGTTGGATTCCGAAAAAATGGCTCGCGTGAGTTGGTGCAAAAGAATGGTGGAAAAATTCGATCGCGGGGCTTCTGCCTGTCGTAACAGGTGACGCAACTTGAATATATTCATACGAAGCAGAAATAAAAAGTCTTCCAAAGTTAAGACCAATTGCTTTTTTCCTTCGTGCTCTTGAAGATCGAAAAACGGTAAACGCTAATTGGTGCGCAACAACTTGTTTGCCTCAAGTCTTCGATGAAATTCGAAAAAAACAGCGTCATCCTTCACCACGATGATGCCTACTCTCGCACAGCACACAAAACAGTCGATTATTTAAAGGAGAATAACATTGAACGAACGACTCATTGTACGTATTCGCCTTACTTATCATCTAATGACTTCTTCCTGTTCCGTTTCGTCAAAAACAAATTGCGCGATGAGCGGCTTTCGATATCGGAAGAGGCTATTGAAGCATTTAAAAGGGATATTCGGAATAAATGTTTCGTTCGAATGTAAAAGTGCTTTGAATACTTTGAAAAACGATAGAGTGTATTTTTTGTGGGATAAAATATCTGTTTTTTTCCTTTTTTTCGCAAAATTTAGGGGTTCACAACGTATCCACTGGTTTAAGGATGATGAATCATCGTCAGAAGCAATAGATATACTAGCATTCTTAGGGGAGCTTAGACATACATCTCTATTTAATTGCTTGCAGAACGACCGATGCCAAAATTTTGATCTCCAATGAAGTATTCGAAATATTAACAATATAATTAAAGAACTAGATTAAATGGTTGGTAACAGAACACCTTGTATTGATATTTCTTCTTGATATTTCTTCCCTCCTTCTGCATTGATATCTTCAACTTGGAACAACGTGATTTAAGGACATCAGGATCCGTTTAAAAATTGATTTTTCTTCACAATAACTTTATTTTTCGCATCCTCTTAGCACTACATTCAGTGAACATACAGCACGAAATGTACGTAGACGTCAAGAAATGAAGTTACAGCGAAGTTGTTTTGAAAACCTGTTATTGACGAGCGCTTAAAGTCTAGAATTACCCCGATCACGAAGGAATTCGTTGAATTTTCCACCGTTTGATCGTTTCTCTTGAACACCCTAATGTAACTTACGCATATCGTACGCATACAGCTAAATGTAGCCCATTGATTATGTCATTTTCATAAGTTTCGCGGTTGGTCGTTATCTCGAAAAAGCGCCCTAGTTCCTATATTTAGATTAAACAGCGAACTAGAATGGAACAGGGGCCGGGGGTGGTGTGTAAGGGGAAGAACTGTTGCTCTATCTCTCTCCCTCTACGAACAATAATACATTTTATAGAATACTGGCGGCGGTAGAACTTTTGTGCTCCCCTTTTACCTACAAAGCCAACTTACTGATGCCGACGTCTCTGTTCTTATTGTATATACCATCGGAGACTAAATTGGAATAGAATTCGCTCAGTTATAAATACCTACATATACCAACCCTTGCTTTGCTTTATTCCCGAAGGATATTGTGGCTCCTTTTTCCTTGTAAAAGAATGGAGTATTGTCGTTCGAAATAGTCGGTTGATTAGAAGATAGTAATCGTGAAATTGAATCGGGGCCATTTTAGATGTTCCTTTGGGAAAAGGTTGAATTGCACTAAGCGTCCCGTTCGGTAATTATAAACGGGGAAACATATGTATTTTTCGAGATGATTGTTTAACATCCATGATCATCCATGAGATGACGTAACATGGAAGGTAATTAGAGGAAGCCATTGCATTCACGCATTGAATTTGGTTGATGCAATTATTTAGGTAAATTTTTGGAAATACCAGAGCTTCAACATTCTTGTTTTCTTCCCTCACTGAGTAGCTTATTTTATTTTTTTTTATGAATTTGGCAAATATACCCGGAAAACGTCTAAGCCAATGGTTCCCGAACTTTGCTTGCCGAGGTCCTCTGCGGCAAATTAAAATCAATTTCGGGGGTACGCGAATAACATCGGGGGCTATCGCGGGAAGTAAAATAATTATTACAGATCTATTTTCATTATTAAGAAAGTTAAGATGAATAAATTGTTAGCGACTTTTGCGCTCTGTCTACGCAGGATTAAACTCGAACGAAATCTCGCCGTTACATGTAATACGTCTTGGTCAGGTCTTGGTTATAAAAAAGGAAGACAATCCGAAAGATGAATCGTACGCTCACAGCTGATTTGAAGCAGATCCATAGAACACATAGCGCGTTGCCGAAATGGAAGAGTGGAATCGTTAAGTGCGGCACCCTTCATGAATGAAACCGGTCATTATATGTCTATTACCGGTCTAATTTATATATATTATAAATAAATTAGAGAATCTCTTATTAATCAAGAACGTGGCTTCTTCGCGACAATTGGACGCTTACGAACCTATTTACATTAAAAAGAATGCAAGTCTGTTAAATAGGGACGAAGAATCCAGTTAGTCCATTTATGTGATGTATGATTTATTGAATCTTAATAAAATGATATTTAAAATATCGAACAGGCCTTAAAAGCTTATGTAATACATCTCTTGCTGTATTTTTAAAATGCTTACTAAATATTACGTTTATAAAAGAAGACGTGAGCTAAAATTGTGCTCACGAAAATTCCTTTTTCCTTACATAATTCAGTAAGCTTTTAAAATAATGGAAGGATGTTCAAACAAGACCTTTACTTCATTTACATGATCTCACGAGATAAACCGTACGTAGCCGAAAAGTACAGCGTCAACATTTTAGAGACAGCTAAAAGTATCGTTATATACATAATTCAGCTTTTCCTTAAAAAAAAATTAGATTAATTATGCACAAGCAACGGAATTTTAAACGGTCCACATCGAATGGAATGCTGTTTCGTTTGTTGTTTAAATTCGTATTACGTCCTCGACTTTAAGATGGGTTAAACGTGGAGGAGATGAAAAAGTGCTGCGAATTTGCGATAACAAATGAGAATTATGGTTGAACAGTGAATGACTCCAAACGACTTCATGATTTCAAGGGAGAGAGACGGCAAATTCTCGGTTTGTTTTGTTTAAACTGCTTCAATAGGGCCGTGGAAATGTTGTTGGAAAGCGTGTTTGGTCCTGAGCGAGTAAGCGCGATAACCAACAAGCTGTTAGCTTAAATCTTCAGTCATTGTATGACAAACGCGTTTTTTCTAGACATCCACGGTCTCTCCTACGTCCATTACCATTTGCCGAATTTTCCCGGTGTCGTCGATAGTAGTCGGAGCTTCTGGTCGTTCTTAACATCGATTAACACAAGCCATTGTTAAACGACAACTCAGCGTCCAAGACGGCTGCAATTTTCAAAGGTATCTTTTCATGGAAGAGGTGAAAAAGTGCTGCGGATTCGAGATAGCAAAAAAGAATTATGGTCGAACGGTGAATGATATGAGCCTCCTACGATTTATCTGACGCCAAGCGACGTTGTGCTTCATCCACGAATCCCAAGTCCCCGACTTGTTTCGTTTAAATTGCTTCGACAGAGCTTTGAACATGTTGCTGGAAGGTTGATTGAGCTAGCGCGGTACCCGATAAGCAGTTAGCCTAATTCTTCTCTACTACGTCCATTACAATTTGCCGAACTTTCCCGGTGTCGTCGATAGTAGTCGGAGCTTTTGGTCGTTCTTAACATCGATTAACACAAGCCATTGTTAAACGACAACTCAGCGTCCAAGACGGCTGCAATTTTCAAAGGTATCTTTTCATGGAAGAGGTGAAAAAGTGCTGCGGATTCGAGATAGCAAAAAAGAATTATGGTCGAACGATGAATGATATGAGCCTTCTACGATTTATCTGACGCCAAGCGACGTTGTGTTTCATCGACAAATCCCAAGTCCCCGACTTGTTTCGTTTAAATGGCTTCGGCAGAGCTTTGAAAATGTTGCTGGAAGGTTGATTGAGCTAGCGCGGTACCCGATAAGCAGTTAGCCTAATTCTTCTCAACTACGTCCATTACAATTTGCCGAACTTTCCCGGTGTCGTCGATAGTAGTCGAAGCTTTTGGTCGTTCTTAACATCGATTAACACAAGCCATTGTTAAACGACAACTCAGCGTCCGACATGGTTGAAATTTTCAAAAATATCTTTCAACGCGTATCTTTTATAAATAACGAAATTTTCATGTTTAGATTTTCCCGATTATTCCCGTAAGTTACAGCTCACAAGATAACTCGTATCTGGCCGAAAAAAGTAGCGCGAATATCTCAAAGACTATTAAAAGTATTGCTATATAAAAAAAAAGATATCAAATTAATTATACGTAAGCTATGGAATTTTAATCGGTTCACATTAAATGGAATGCTGTTGTGTTCGTTGTTTAGTTTGATCCCTACCAAGTTTAATTGCACGTAGAAATTCAGCAAAAGTCCTGGCGAGTTCGCTTTAAACAAAAAAAAAAGTTTAATTAATCTCCTTTCCCTCTAGTTCCTCAACCAAATCGAACCCCAAAACGATAAAAACACAAGTTTCTCGGAGAAATCGCTTCGATTACAAGCATCGCAAGATGCTTATCTTTTTAATATGCTTTTTTACATCTTGTCCATCCATTGTAAATAATTTAAATCAATTTATCTGTATTCAGCTTTACACGATAAAACATCTTGCGAATTCATGCCAGTAACGACGTTTATCCACAAATAAAGCGAGTATAATGTGACGTGTAACTTTACGAGTGAAACGGTCGGTTTCGCGGGGCTCGTAGGTGTGAATTTACTGCTGTTAATTCTCAGCAATTATCCCATTTCCTTTTCTATATAGAGTCACGTTAAATTTACCAGCGTGGTCTCATCGAATTCACGGCACGTCGTTCTTTATTATATTTCCTTAATTACGTTATATAATATATCCGTGTTGGCTTATCGATCATAACGTCTTAATGAAGACTTTTATGAATTGATACTTGACAACTTCCTCCTAAAAAGATCAACTTCGATGCGAAATATTCCCGAAGAAAGGAACACGTTAGAACAAGATAAGAAAAAAAGAATAATGACGGGTAACATGATGTCATCGGTTTGCGAGAACGGCAATACCTCTTCCGAAGTGAAGTTCTAGAGCTGAAAAAAATGTTTCGTCATTTCCAGGGAACACCTCGTTCGTTTCCCTTTCGTATGCCGTTGCGACGCTGCACATAAATCTGTCTCTTAACGGTATCAGCCAGAGTCCCCCCCGTTTTTCCATTTTTTTTTATTTCCCAGCCATGCGGCAGCATAATGTCTATGAGGAAACTTTATTCAGACAAGGTTTATCGATCCGTTGGCGAAAAAAAAAGGACGTAACAGAGTAGCGAGTCGAAATGGGGCTCAACATTTTTTCTCGTAAAGTTTGAGGGAACGAAATAGAAAATGATATGGGCAGGTTTGGACGTTTGAAATTTTATCTTCGTCTTTTGTTTTAACCCGATGTTGTTTTTTTTTTTTAGTGTTTGTTGTGTAAAAATTAAAAGCTCCACTGTTGGTGTTGACGATATCTTTATGAAGGTGCTTCTTATATTTAATAGGAGCGATATCTCCTAAGTTGTTACGAAAAGAATGAAGGTTTCTTTTTGAATATTAGCAATTTCATTCTCAAATAGCTTGCGCCAATTACAGGGGCCATCAGACCTTTATGAGTTATTATTATGCTTGTTTCCGTGGAACGTCTTAAGACGTTTACTCTCAGTATACGTCAAATTTGGAGCAAGGAAAAAATGTTACTCTGAAAGTGGCGAGCCCAGGGTTCGAGCTCGGTACCCCGAGGTTAACATAGTGCGTCCTACCTTTTTTTTTGAAATATTCGCCATCAAGATTTATACACTTCTCGGCGCCTTTGAACCGATTCTCGAAACATTTTTTTTCACCCTGGAGGTGGCTTCTTGAGATGATAAAAATCGTTTCTTGCGCTTTTTTTTCTGCTTGACATTCGGGATAAATATAGGCAAAAACGAGACATTAATTTGACATTTTTCTCCTTTATATGATCACTTGTTTAACAAATGAGAACCGGAATTGTTATCATGAAGAATGATGCGACCTTATCGGTTGTTTTTCCTGATCGCATCGTTGATCTGGGGGTTTCACAATTTTCAAATTGTATAATTCCGAGACAGTCCACGCCTTAATGCTGCTCCACGACTCGTGCTCTAAGTGTTTTCGACACATTCCAAGGCGTTACTCGTTTTTGTAATGCTTGTTGGCCCAGCTTGTTGGGTAAATAGATATTAACGGGCCAATCGTTAAATAGGTGTCGTTAGATTTTCTAAACTTAATGGCGCAAGAACAACAATTCGCGGGCTGATAGTACTTTGGGGGCTAAATTGGTCAAATGCGTCCTTCTTCTGGGCGATAGGATTTAAAGCAGTCCGTATTACTTACCCAATGAACATCCCGCAAAGAGATATAAGTAGAGAGGACAAAGGCGGATGAAATTATTACTTTTTTGCAGACTCGTGTTTCGTCGACTCTCGGGGACATTAGTAGACAACACGAATCAATTCTCATGAGGCGAATAGACGCGAGTCTATCTCTACCTGCCTTTGTCATCTCTAGATATAAACTCTATGCAGGTGTAAAGGATAAACAATCTCTATTTTAAAACATCTTCCTTGCTGTTACGAATACGCCCTTAATTGAAAAGTTGCGTTTGAAACACCCTGTATATCTCGCAGTTGTTTCACCACTTCAAAGTGAATTTTCGCCGATAAAAATAAAATTTTTTTGCACATACCCTCCATAAGGATGTAGGTAAGAGCCTAGCCTCATCCGATTCTCGCTTTCACATCTGGGGACTCGAAGTACTATTCCACTGTCTGAAATCCAACCGTTGCAAAGTCGCATCTTCGTATTTTTGTTTGTTTGGAAAACAGCTCTTTTTTTTTAACGAATTTCTTTGTTTTATAAATCAATAGTTTCATCTATTTTTATGTTATCCTTTATCAATCTTTCGTTATCGTATCTTTTGTCATCGATTTTAGGAACGAACCCTTCGAAATTTACCCTTAAAAATACGATCCTGCATTCTCCGATATTACATGTCGTGTATCGCGAAACTCCAGCTCTAAAATTCCACGTTATCTAATCCCTTTGTTCTCCCTAACGCACAACGTTACTACGTCTACACAGCTCTCTCTATCTATCTATATCTATACGGTAAGCCCCGTTTCTTTTTTCATCTGCTATATCACTATGTTCGCCCCTATTGTTCTGAATAAAGTTCCTATCTCTCTTATTTTCTAGAGCATTACGGGGCCCTTCGCGTATATGTATGCGAGATGTATTTCCGTTACACCACAATGGCTGTATTTTCTCTTTTTTTTTTAACGTATACGTACTCTAGTCCTTTTATTATAAGCGACGTAAAATTTAATGCGCCAGGCTTGCGATTGGTGGGTGTCTTCAACGTGCCGGCGCCGAGCTAAATCTCGCAACCAAAAATGAAAATCCTCTTGATGGGCAAAATGTTCATGTTGGAACGTTTGCGGTACAGGATGAGAGAGATAGAAAATTGAAAAGGAATACATACATAGCGGATGTATTGTATGAGTCATTTCTTTAATTGGTGATTTTTTGATTTTTTCTTTGATCACAGTTTTAACTCATCGGTGAAAGACTTTAATTTACCCGTAATCGCAATAATCTTTTTAAATGTTCAACTTGCCACTTGAAGAAATGCACAGCATCGGGGAAAAGCGTACTGTTTTCATTTGTACATACAGAGAAAGAAGCACACTCTTAAGATTTTTTCCTTTTATTTACAGGAATGAGTCAACTCCGACGAGTCCCTGCCAAAAAGCGCCTCCATTAACTTCCCTGGAACCAGCTCAGCTCCGGTCGAAACGTCAACCCATCTTCGACAATAGTCTCCGTTTAGGAAGCCTTTAAAATAGTCGCACCACCGCCGCCATCAACCCCTTTTCCCTTTCTAATCGCCCAGAATCCAGACACGAAACACCACCTACCGCATTCGCCATTCCTTGCTCTTCCTTAAGCATCGCGGCGGTCGTGAAACGAAAATAAAAGGACCGACGAATCAGATTTAGCTAAAACCAGCAACATCGCCGGATATCTAAATTCCCTTCTGGAATCCGCGCACTTTTACCGGAATAGGAAGAGAGGAGGTGGATTATAGAGATGGCGCTATCATACTTACCTTTGATCGTTAGCCTTTTGTTTTTCGTCTTATTCGGCGGGGCGTTCAGCTATTCGCAGCAGGATTTACAGTTGCAGACGGCGCCGTCTGTAGCACCGAAAGGTAAGGAAGGGATTTATGATGAAGTTAGATCGTGTACGGGGTTCGGGAGGATGCTTTAAACATTCGGGATGTATTTAAGGAGATTCGCAAATGATATGTTCTTATTCACGGTGAAAGCGATGTGAAATCTTTTGGTTGTTGTTTCTAAGTATTTTGTGATATGTTTTTGATGTATTTGTTTCAGTAAGTATCTTCTGGATTTCATTAAGTAACGGTTTTGGGTATCTATTGTTGGTAAAAATCTCAAACAGTTTGACCGAATTATCACGTAGAAATTGTTTTGTTTGGTTTTTGGTTCTTAGGATAGTCCCTTGGAGATGGAGATTAAAAGCATTGAAATACTTTAAAAGTCAAATCTATCATCTCACTTGGAGCGGCGCAAATCATGTCACATTGTTACATTGCCGTCGAGGACCTTCTGTACTAGAATAGATACATAGAATCGATAAAACAACCCATCGGTTTATTAGAAATTTCCCAAAGGCAAAATATGAATTATTGAAAATCAATTTAACAAACGTCAACAAAAAAATCTTAAACCGTCCTCGAAGGACTTTTTTGGTGTCTTCGTCACCACCTGTTCATGACGCGTTTTACGTCGATTAAACAGTCAAATCGAACACTACGTAAAGGTGTCTCCAAAACTGGCAACAGATGAAGATCATTGGATACGAGATCTGGGGAGTAAGGTGGACGAGGAAGCAATTCTCATCGAAGATCGTTCGGAATATCCTTTGCCTTTCTCGCGGTATGGCGTGTTGCGTTATCCTGGACGCTTAAGCCGCTTTCTGACAAGTGCCTGCCGCGATGATCCGGATAATAAATTCGAGTAATATCCGGCGTTAATTGCAGTACCTTTCGGCAGATAATCTATAAAAATAATCCCTTCCCAATCCCAGAATACAATAAGCATCGCCTTTCCAACAGATGGAACTGCACGCAGGCTCATCTTCCGGTTTACGCCATTCTTTGGATTAACATTTGATCTCAGAATTGAAATAAGGAATCCCAGTTTCGTCAGTCTATCTACGTAACGGGCTAGCGGCTCTTGAAGTCGACGACAAGTGACAGACATAATGAATTTCTGTTCTGAAATCTTGTTTACGCCCAAACAATCACGTAAGGTGTCACGAATTTGGCATGTACCTATTCCTAGGCGTACAATTAAATTGACTTTCAGTAGGTCCTTTATGACAATAATGTTCCGTTGACTTATCGACGTACTCGCGCGATCACTGCGTGGATCCTCTTCTAATGATGCTCTGCCAGTTTTAAAACGATCGCTCCACCCATACACATTAGACTCTTAGACTCTTCGGACTCACCAAACACTCCTTGCCGACGTTGAATAATTTCTGAAGTTTCCGCAACTTCTTTCCATAAAAAGGAAATTATTTCTTTTTAAGATCTGACCGCGTCTTCCATGATTACAAAAACAATGCTACGAAAACGCTATATATATATATATATATATATATATATATATATATATTTTGAATGTTTGTAAAAAAGAAAACAATGTTTAAGGAGATGATTTTTCAGTAATTTATGTTGGTTAACGGAGCGTGTAAATAGAGCAATAGATAACATTTGGGATGGATATTTTAATAGATTGTAAGTTGTGGAATTAGTAGAGCTAATAATGGAACGTAAATTTTTAGAAGACGAAACAATTTTGGAAAATTTGAGTTATTTGTTAACATATTGTCTTATTATAAAGCTTATTGATTATGTGTTTCAATATAATCAGTTGTATCCCTAATAATTGGAGTAACACCTTTATCAGATGCTAAAATAGGTTAATTAAGGATGTGCTTTTAAGCTGTTGAAGATAGGAGAAAATATACGAAAATAGGAAGATTACGTTCGTGACACGTGCCCTCATGAAATTTCTAAATTTTAGTTATTAATAGTGAGTTAGTAGATTATTAATAGAGACGGCAAAAGCGGATTAAATTACCACTTCTTCGCAGCGACTAGACAGATTCGTGTTTTGTCGACTCTCGGGGAAACTAATAGGCAATACGAACCCTTTGTTATGAGACGAATAGACGCGAGCCTGCTTAGTCGCTGCAAAAGAGGAATAATTCCACATGTCTTTATCATCTCTAATTATTAATAATGTTTCGCTAAACAAATCCTAAATATCTTTAAATGGATACATTTTTACCAGGTACAGTATCCGATTGTTTTTTAACCATTTAAAATTGTCAAATATTAAATAAGGAATCTCTCAATTTATTAAATTAAATATCAAAGGGGAAGCGTTCGATCATACGTTTGTCATGAAATATAAAATAAATAAAAAAGAAAAACACCCTGTATGCGGGAGGTATGTAAAACTTAATTTTTTTAGAGATCGCTTGTTTATTCTGAACTTCGCACCACTTGTCTGCAAGTAGATTTAGGTAACAATTTTTATCATTTTCGGCACACGCCTTTCGTATTACAGTAACACATGAAGTTTGCAATATTGGCCTTTTACAAAACTTTTGAATCCCTACGGGCTACTTCGTTTTATCGAGTGGATATGGATGTTAAGAAAAGATATAAGGAAACATCAGCAATGATATAAGTTATTAAAATACTTGAAATTACTAAAAATTCTTTAAAAATTAGGTACGAAGAACGTTAATTCGTTTCGACGTATTATTCTGTCTAATAATATGAAATAAAGAACGAGGCATCGCATTTAAAAAAAAATGTTACTTTAGATATGTTGCATTGGTACTAAATTAAAGAAAAAAGAAATAAATGACTGAAATAGAGTAAAAGGTAAAAAATATATGGACACCAGACGATATTTTGCCTAAAATAACACGTAGAATAGAAATATGCAATACGTAGATGTTCGGTACAACAACTAGAAAAGCGACCATCTTAAGACTCCTTAAGTCAAAATTTTCTATAACCCGTGCCGCTTTGGAAGAAATGGTTTCAATCAAACACCCTGTATAGATACACTTAATTTAATTAGCGAGTATAGAAAGAAACCTTAGTCCCCTAAAAAACCATAAAAAAAAAATCTTTATTCACATCGGTTAATTCATTAAACTTCCACCGTCTTCCATAAATTAAAAAAGAACTCAAACATTCAATACCCATACGATTTCTATAAGGTTTAAAGGTTAGCGCTAAAGACCACGATGATAAATGATCCGCCCCTGCTTGAATCCTTGAATGAACATTTCCGTTTACAAGAAGACGCCAGCTTAAGACCGACTTGGGGTTGACGTTCAGGCGGTATTTTGGGAAAGATTATTAATGATGTCTCGATTATATTTTGCGTATAACAATAAACGTTGTCTCCATTAGAGGAGCGGGGGAAGATCGGAACTTTATAAATCGTCAAGTTGAAGTATAAAGGACGGGGTCTCCTAGTTGACGAAGATATTCCTTTTTCGAAAATTAATATTCGTCGCCAAAGTTGATTTGTTTTGTAGAGCTTGGAGCTGACGTTGTGCCCGGCTGAATTCACCGGAACTTTATCGTGATGATGCACTATCTGGAGGGGGAGGGAATAAATCGATATGGAAGGTATAAATTGGCGTTTGTGGTTGTTATTCACGGGGATTTCCCGTGCGGCCATTTTCTTTGTTGTATTCAGCAAGTAACGTGAGGGCGTTTTAAATATGCTAAATATACGAAACTAAAAGGACAGATTCCTGCCTGAAGCCAAAAAAGTAAATATGTGTTCGTTTTACGCCAATAAATTAATCAAAGCTTACTCGTTAAATGGGCTCCTTTATTTATTTTTTTTTCAGTTTAATATTATGCTTGGTCTCCTTTACGTATTGTGCTACAACCTTCCATAGCGGCAATACGTTTGTGGAATTTGCTGCCTTTGCTCGTATTTCGTTTATCCAACCTTCAGCCTGAATGGAAAATTGTAGAGATGGTTTGATTGATTCCCCTTTTGTTCCTAATTTATGTGAACGATTTACCAACGTTAATATAACATGAAACGGTTAAAAAGAACGTATTCAACACATATATCAATTGAAAAGGGAAAGGAAACATCAGAAAATGCTTTAGGTATTGAAAGGAACGGAATTCAGCGCCGTAGGAAACGCAAAATGGTAGTCGCAGAGGAGTTCGACGAAACGCGTCTAACAAAGAACGACAGATTAATTGAAAAGCGACGGGCCTACGCGTGGAAAACGGAAAACCGTATAGAGTTAGGCAGTTTCGGCTTTAAATTGGAAAATCGACAGGAATGTTTTAGCCCGGCTTTATTCAGACCTCCTTCCCATCGACAACCGCCGACGAAAGGCCGTTTTAAACTTTTTCGGGTATTTGCTTTTGAGTGCCACTTCCCGTCCTCCTCCGTCAGCGTTAACTAAATAATTTACTTTGCGGATTCCCGCCCGGGTAATAATAATAAAGTTAGAGGCTAAACGTTTGCGTTGGCTTTCCAAATCGCGCATTCAAAGAGAAAAATACGTATTTGTATCGAAGTTGTAGGATCTGTACAAATATAATTCTTTCAATTTTCTGCAGATATTCACATGACGTTGTCTTCGGAGCATATTTTCCAGCGATGACCATCTGATACGTCCGCTCCTAACAATGGATGAGTACGAAATAGATTTTGCATTTACCAGTACCAGGAATTATTAAATAAATATCGTTTGGCCCGATGAGCTACGAGGATACTGCCCTTAAGTTCTTCTTTCTTCGCCCGCAGCCATTTTTATTCCTTCTTGATGTTGAAGGATTCTCTCTGGTTAACACGTTAGCAGCAATTCTTAATGAGCCTTGCCTAGTTGCGACTGTTTTTTTAGGATGCTGCTCTTTATTTTCAAGTTGGGCATCGTTAAAAAAGCGAGGATGAGGAAGTTGGACAAGAATATCCTTTTATTTTTTGGATACTTTCTGCGTATAAAATTCAACATTTTCAAAATAAAAAAAAGAAAAAACCTAAATTCTCCATACACCCTTAGCTCGCTACAAATGCGTCTAATTTCGTTGACCAACTTCGTTGTAATCGCGAATTCCGAATCCGTTTAAATCAAATTACGCCCGTCGGTCTTTAGGTTTCGCGGCCTGCGTCGTTTCAATTTCACCGCTACAAATCGCGAAACATGAATTATTCATCCTCGCTCAACCCCCGAACGTCATTATAATATGTATATACCTAAGGCTTACGTAAGTAAACTTCACGGCGAACTGCGCGACGGATGATAGCCAAAAAGGCGAAAGTTTCCGTGCGTTGCCGCTTACCACTTCGCCCTGGAAAACGGGCCCCCCGTAATACCCACGAAATATTAGAGGAAAACGAAAAGGACAACAGAAGACTTAATAATAGGATTTTATGAAAAAGTTTTTCTGCGGAAAGTTTCGCCGTTTCGCGAGAGGTAAGAGTTTTTAAAGACGAGTTGAGATTATTTGCTTTTTTTCTTTCTTGTACGAATTACCGAGGCCCCGCTGAGCGGGAGTTCGGAGTTCTGGGGAATTGGGGATTGCGGATTTAGAGAAAGCGAAGCAAAAGAAAAAATCTTTTTTCCATTTCATGTTTGCTTCTTTTTCATTTGATTAAATCTTCAATTGTTTTTGCTAGGTTGCTTTTAAAGAATTTTTTGTGAAGTTTTTGAAATTAAATCGAAAGGAAAAGGTACACGCAATTACGGGCAAAAGTTAAACATCTCCAATTGCAGAGTATTGCGCAGTTTTGGTCAGAGTAACGTATCTCATTCAACATCCTCTAAGTGTCTACCCTTGATTACTGGAACTTGATTGCATAGATAAAGACCTTACACAACTCGCACGTCGCTTTAATTAAGGCAAGCGCTCGTCTTTACCGACTTGCCTTTACAAACATAATAAAAAAAAATGAGGTCTCATCTTCGCTTCAACGTCCTAGTCCATTCTGGCATCTTTTTCAGGCAAAACGCTTTCACGACCGCTCAACCTTTAATTGCGAAATGTTAATCGCGTCTCTATTCCTGTCCTTTCACGCTTCACGTTAACCTTTTATCGTTCTTACACCTTTCATCGACCTACAAACGCGGTTAGTTTAGTTTTAACGCACCTGTATTAGGTTGATGAAAACCGTTCCTTTCAGGCCGTATTGTCTGGCCTGAAAAGGAACTCACCCTTGAAATGCCAGCTCTGTACGAGCTTTCTACCTTTTGGCGTGCCCTCGGCGGCGCCTTTCGTATAACGGGGTCGTTTAACCCCGCTACGCGTGTGATAAGACCTGTTACATTTGCGACGGATAAAAATTAATACTTTTCTGCTCCATGTTTAGCGTTTATTTAGAATGAATAAGATTTGAATTATAAAAAAAAATTAAGGCTGCGTATATTTCATAAGCTTCTTGAGTAAAATTGTTCGATAATTCTTTTTTTTTTTTGGAACGGTTGTAATAGGAGCTTTTTCTTCGTGGAACTCCCATTTCCATGAAGATCCGAATTCTCCATATTTAGCCCGATTACCTTTTTTTTTATTCCAATCCTCCTCAAAACCCATTAAATTTATACCGGAATAGGGTGCCCGATTTTTTTTTTACTAAGGCACGAATCCTTCGCTCCATCATTCACGATATATTTGATCGAAGCTTTACTCACGCATCTTACGAACTAGGCAGACAGGTGGCTCCATCTACACCGACTGTAGACGACGCTGACTACAAGCGACGCGCCGCTCTCGGTAAACACCCGTTGAACTGTTGGAAATGGGGGCGGGCCCCCAACCGGGGTGTAGAATTCGAGGAAGGAAAGCGGCCCCCGGTTTCTCCCGCTGTCCCCGAGACCGTAAGCGAGATGAATGTAGAATCAATTTGTGCGAATTTATGCTTGAATTTAGGTCGAAATTAAGGCCTAACTGCTCGGCCGTGTGTCCTTTAATTAAGAGACAAGACCCCGGCCCCGACGATATTTACGACTTCATCGCGACAGATGAATAGATTACAACGTTTGGCATTATCCGTTATTTCGCTTGCAGTATTGGGCAGATTACGATTCGCTGAATATGCTCGTTTTTAGTTTTTGCCGATGTCCCCGAGCGTCCTCGAGATAGCAGCTACGCTTTTGAGGATTTTGGACGGAGGATTGGGTATATGGAAATCGTAATGAAGATGCTTTAAACAAAGAGGAGATGGAAAATTATTAGACGAAAGTAGACGGAGAACATGTTTTTACATTTTCCGCAGCAACACCAAACAAAAGTAGGGCTAAAAAAAAATTCTCCTGAAGATAAAGCCTTGGCGTTGCGTTCCTTTTGACCCTTTTTCTTAAAATCTCTAAATTCTTTCAATGTTACTTATTCTTTTTTGTTTGTTTCTATTCATCCGACCTAAGAGTAGAATCAAAATCGTTGTTGCTGGAATAAAAGGTGATACTTCGTCATCCAAAAAGCATAGTGATTATTAACATCCGCTTTAAAGGTCCAAAGAATACTAAATCTAGCGATGGCGTCTTATGAGATGCGTGTATAGATAATGTGGCTACAAACGAACGTGACATTTCGCCTTTTCTACGAACTTGCGGAGACAAGTACCTCGTCACGGGCGTCACCTAGTCCTCAAAGACCAAGAATGGATATGGCGAGCGCAAGTGCGAAAACGAAACGCCAACGTGCGGATGATTTGATGAGCTGCCGGAATATCCTTTAGACTTTTAGGGCAACAAGATGTTGCCAAACTTGCACAACAGGTCGTCAGCGAGTCTTGGTGAGATGTGCAGTTAACTGGGACGCAGGTGCTTAACAAGTGATGAGGATCTGGCGTAACATATAGGCTCCACAGCTACGACTCACGCGTACAAATCAACATGAAAATAGAGTTATTTTATATCTTGCAGAAAGCCACGTTTGTCACGTTTGCCTTGTGTACAGTGTCGATATTATCCAATCGTCTTTCTTATCAATTGGGTAGCTTTAGAAAAAGTTCAAGAAGCTTGCGACAAATCCGGGAAAAGATTTGCCACGAATACAGACTTCCTTAACACGTTAATCAACACATATAATCCTGTAACTGATGACCTCAAGAGAGCTTCAAAGAAGAAAGGAGGATCTCATTCTTCTCGAGTTCTAGATTTGATAAGTTTACCACAATCTGTAGTTAGCCATGGAGGATTCTTCTGAGTTGTCCAGTTTATAAATTACTTTATTTAATTAAAGTTTTATTTCAATAATTGTATTTTGATTTGATGAGATCAACGTTTTGCTTGGGTTTCTTGAAAATATGTTTCTTCCAGATTAAGTAGTTGGAACGTTGTGGTAATCATTTAAGGAGGAGGGGCAATTGCTTTTACGATTGGTGTACGATTGGAGCAGTTTGTTAGCCTTGAAGCGCCACCTTAGGAAACTGATTTTGTAAAAAATTGGATGCTGCAGTGGAATCTTCGTATAAAGCAATTAATGACGTTAATAGAACGTCATTCTTTATTGGTAGGTCAGCTATACAAACTAATTAAAGTAATGGCAAATCTTAGGAGCTCCAGAATGAATTTTGCTGTATCGAACATTACCACAATGCCCCAAGGTTATATTTTATTCTTAATATCTTATATTTGTAGTCACACAGTGAACTTGATCAATAGTTGCTATAAAACAACATCTATCAAGTACTTTCGATTATTCTACAATGCTGCCAACTTCAATCAAAATCGAGAATTAGGTGAGGTTCCATTGACCAATTGCTCCTTTTATACTTTAGATGTAAGACATCCTTTCTGTTGACAGGTAACCAATCCTGCTTCTCGCTCTCTATCTTATTACATACGTACTACCTTCATCCTATCCTTCTCCACTCTATTCAGAGTTAGCTAAACATACGTACACCGCAGCTTGTAATTGGAATCTATTTTATTGGTTTCGCAGCCACTTTGACGACATCAGAGAGTTCCATCACCCCGAATTCCACCAGCAGCAACATCGTCACGATCTCCTCATCCTTTCCGCTATCGTCTTCGGGCGCGGAATACGACAGCAGCATACAGAGGGCGCTCGCGTGGCTCGTCTCGCAACGGGAGAACGACTGGGGTTGGCGTAACGACACCCCCAAAGTCATAACCGCCCTCCAGCTGGTGCAGAACGATGACCTTAGGAGTTTGCTGCCCGGCCAAGTCGAGATGCAATTGTCCGCGAAACAGATGGAGGTGGAGATCGTCGTTCTGCTGTGGAGGTAAGGCGGGAACCCGCAAATCGTTATTATTTATCGCGTTGATGGAACGGGCTTCCTATTCTTAACGAAGAATTACGAGTAACCTGTTCTACGATTTTAAAATTGTTTAATCTCTTTGATGCTTCTTATTTGGCCGTGTCAAAATTTATTTGGCAACGTTGCATTGTTAGATTACGCATATACGTTTACAATTTGAGCGGTGCTTTGGCGACGTCGTCTATAGAAGAGATAAGGCACGTATCCGTGTTTTATTATATTTGTCGCCTTTAATCTTCTCCCAAAATGAGAGCTGGGAAGCTAGAGGAAGGGGAGGTACGGAGAAAGAGGACGAGACAGTTCGCCTTAACTATATCTGCGTCTTTGAGATGCAGATCGTAGCGTTTTCGGGTTAACGAATACGTTCGGGACGAGAATAGGGGCCCTTGTTAGTTCATGTTGCTTTGTGTGGATCATCTTGATCAAATAAGGGTCTTTCGATCCTGCGAAATTTTGAAGACAAAGCTGTCTCTTCTTCATCATCAAACCGTTCAATTTAATGAAATATTGTAAGCTATTCTATAGCTTTGGCTCTATACAAATTGTTTCATCGGTGCACTCTCAGAAAATTAAATGGAAAACCAACTACGCTTGTCTTTGAAGCAAAAACGGAACAAATATTGAATGAAAACATGCCAGAGTCCAGACCGCGTGAGATATTGACCCGCCAAATCCAGCTACTCACATACTACGTTATCGGAAGAGCAAAACATCGTACATTAACCGTGACGTCTAAAAAAGGAATTCGGAGCCAAGTTGGCGATGAATTGACTGTTTTTTTTTTCTTTTAATGGTTAAAATCTGTTGCCAGCCCTGTTATCGCGGCCTCGCATGATCCATTTAATTCGGATAACAAACGACCGAAATGGAATTTGTTTTGGTGCCAGAGAGCGCACGAATGTAGGCCAAAAAGTCCGCTAGAATATGATCGTTCGATGTAATCCGATTTAATGTAGGTTTCCTGATGCTTTAAAACGGTAATGATTATTTCAAGCTTGTCGATTACGGGGAAATATGGCTTGTATGTTGAATCCATATGGGAGATGTTGGCTGCTACTTATCCGTCATATTTCGGTAAAATATTTTCAATTGACCTACTTTTAGTGCAGTAACTATGAGAAATGGCCCTCAAAAGTCGTCTCCAACTTTCTTGGATTATAGGATATTTTAGGGTTACACCTATCAGAATTCTTATCATTGATCTAAGTGCATCCTAGCTAAGCGACAGCATAATCCTTGCTGCCTTTTAGAGCGTGATATAAGTAGCCTTACCTGATTTTATTGTTGCTGATAATAATACTAAAAGGAGCAACCTCCTAGACCCTCCCATTTATTACTTATTTTTAAATTTCTAGCTAAATTTTTAAATTCAATTAGCCTGGTTGGCTCAGTTCATCGTTTGCGATTTGCACTGCCTTCATTGTCTCATCTTCTCTTAATCGGTATAGCATTGTAAATTTGTTTAAATGCAACTCTTCTGCGACTTCTTTAATGGCGCGATTTTCCAATTTTAACCAAATTTGCACTTTTTTCCGCCGAAGGCAGTTCTTTTTTGTCATTTCGGATGTGAAAATGTTAAAAAAGAAAATTTCGAAAATTGTTTAAGCAAGCTTAACTGCACAAAACGCTAGAGATGGATCCTTTCGAAAGAAGAAATAATACTAGACGCCCACGTACAACTACTGCAGTTGTCTACACCACACGAGGACGGTTGCTATAGCTTAATTTGAACTTAAAGAAGCCACCCCGGAATCTATCAAAGAGGACGATTTTTCGCAAAGAATGGTCTTCGATGATGAAAAAGTTTTTCGGTCTTTCCACTCGAAGGGCGCGGGTTTAACGAAGAACATGTGGGAACATCGGATTTTCACAACTAGTTGTGGTGTGTTCTTACGCAGGGGTTAATAGGGGCTCCGAAATATTAACGCGAAACCGAGCTATAGCCTGGATCTTAATCCCTTTGAAAATACGCGAGGTTACTTGGTTAATAAATCTCGAAAAATGTCGAATGGCTGCAATAAATAAAGCTTTTTCGGAGGTCTATGTCTTAGTCCGCCTCACAGATTAGCAACAAAGTTATCGGGATGAGTGAAGGCAACAGAATACGTTGTTGTTGGTATGTGTGGGACATTTTGGATTAAACATTGTAAGTCGTGGTATCCTTTGAAGGACCTTCTCTTTTTTCGCGGGACTTACTATTACGAAAATTTAAAATTTAAATTCTAGAAAATAATGTTCATTAAAGAAACATCTATTTTTTAATATTCAATGTTTCATCGAATTAAATACGTACGTTACAACATCAAATCCTTTTATTTCCCAGTTAGAGTATACCAAATATGCAAATTTCCCATTTTCCTTGAGCTTCATGCTTGTTTCACGTCCTTTTCTTTACTCGCACAATGGTCATATAATCGCACAATCTAGCCCGCAATGTATGTAACGTATATACATACATGCATACGTATTGTATAATAAAATGCCGTCTTATATACATATACATAGTTATACGTATGTATATTGATTCTACGTTGACCTTGTCCCGCATTTTTCCAAGGCGAAATTATAGATTTTGTTCTCTTAACATTATTACGGACAAACGCATAAAATACCCGTTAAGCCATAAAATTTAACGTTGTGAAGCGAATTTTCGAGGCTTAAATATATATTTTTTCCGTACGAAATAAACCAGGTGGTTTAAAAGGAATTTTCCCAAAATTCCGCAATGTTTTCCAGGCATCACGAAGTACCGATCACACCACCTAAATTGTCACAATACGCTTTGGCGTTGAGCTCCCTGTGCCAAGATCCGAGACAATTCCACGGACACGATTTGATCGGAACGTTGCAACACCATGAGGCGGTTCACGATCTCGATTTTGCCTACGCTAGCTTGGCCGTTTGCAGCGCTAAAGCTCACCTGAGAAAGAAGCAGATCAGGAGATTGTTGGATATCGCCCGTAGCGCCAACGGGCATAATATCGGTACGTATATGCTCACTTTTCCCTAATATTGAGTTTATTTATTGAACCGAAGCAAAAATTAATAAGGTGACGAGTTATTTAACTTCCAGTGGCGAAATTATGCATAACGTTTATTAAATTTACACTTCCCCAATTTCGCCAGCCAAAAAAGGATATATTTTCGTTTAAACACGCTCTTAACTACGGCGAAAGCCCTACGAAAATCTGATTTGCATACCGCATTAGTATTCAAAACGTACCTCCGCCCTAAAAATGACTTCCCGTTGTCCCTTACGTCCGGCCCCTTTAAAATAAATTCAATATTTACGTCGGCTAAGCTCACGTCCCCAGCCCATGAATATTTAGATTTTATATACCTACATGACGAATAATTAATTACAAAATCGATATTTGTGTTTATCACCTGGTCCCGTACAGCTAATAATCCTGAATTTCCTGTCTATGTAAAGTCTGCACCTTTTTTTTTTAATTTGGTAAAATTATGGAAAAGAAAAGAATTTTTTTCAAATGTTTAGAATCTTATATTTAAATTAATTCATTTATTCTAATAATAAACTAATGCCAGCTGGGTTGCTCAAGAGAAATCTAGGTGTGCTTGATAAATTATACAGACTTAGAGGAATATGAAAAACCTTTTCAAGGGGTGCAAAGTTGTTTTTCTTTTTTTAGCATATTTTCGTCTTAATTTCAAGTAGGTTATTAATACATTAAAAAATTCTCATTTTAATAGAAATTTTGATTTATTTCAGATACTTTAGCGATGACAATCTTAGCTTTAAGATGCGTCGTAAAAGATCACAGACATAGGAGCATACAGAACTCTCTAAGAAATCCAACTATAACCCTTGCGAAGAAGCAACAAATTGATGGAGGTTTCGAAAATTTATATAATACGGCTCTTAGTATGTTGGTAAGTAAAAGCAATATTTATTTCATTTGTTATGGTGGCGCCCTCTTCTGTTTGATAGCTGCAATGCATCAACTATTGGGTGCATGGAAATCCGACGAAGCTTATAAGTTTACATATTTAATATTTCTAATATATTTCAGTTATTCAGTTATTTAGTAATTCGGTAATTTCAGTTTTAATATAAAAAAAAATAATAATCTTAAGTAATTTATATATTTTTCTAATGAATAGAATATTTCTTACTTTCTTATATTCGTAAAACAGAAATCTGTATTTCCAGTATCGATTTCAGTAGTGTATACATTTAAAGGCAAGATATAGTAGTTGAGCTCTTGTTACGAAGGCGGCGCTGCTATACCATTTACATGTACCTATTGTAGATTATTGTTAGATGTTTCCAAAGCTTCGCGATTATAATTGTGTCTTCAGTAGGGTCATTACTGATCCACTAAGGCAGATGATGAGTTCGGGATATGATCGTAATGATTATTATCCACCTACCAGTCACCTACATTCGCAACGGGGTGATTGGTCAGAGCACTGAGCTATTTATCTGAAGACACCGCAGCTTTTTTTTATATTCAACTTTAAAACATAATTTTAATCTTTTATTTTTTTTATTTTGTTTTAATTTATTGCCTTAATTTTCCTTGATATTTTTTTATTTCATAAACTTACTTTTCAATTATTTTAATTTTATTTATAGTTTTTTGTCTATCTAAAAAATTAATTTTTATTTTATTTTTTATATTTTTGCTTATTTACAAAAACATTTTCCTTGTTTTTGTTATTTTTGTACAAATGAAAACTACCCGAACGTTTTTATATACCAAAATTCATTTTTTTATTTGGATGATCCCCACTACATTTAAACATCTTTTAAGAAATTTATTATAAAAATATAGTTTTGATGAAGGTGATTTTTAAGAATCAAAGAAAAAAATATAAAGAGGACGTCTGTAAAAACGTTTTTTATGTTTAATGGTTTTACTGTTTTTAAATGCATCTTATATTTATAGTTAAAATAAGTTTTATTTTGTATATATAAACCACGTATTTCTTTTTATTTTTTATGATTTTTTTGCAAAATTTTTATTTTATTTTTTGTCATTAATTATTTTATTTTTTTTGTTTTAAATTTTATTTATTTATACTTGTTTTTGTATCGACTTTTATTTAGAATCTATTTTATTTTTTTAATTTATTTTATCTACAATTTCTTTTTTGTAATTATTTGTAAAAAGAAAAACTACCAGAACGTCTTGACATTTTGATAAATATTTAAGAAAATTTAATTTTCGCAATTATTTTTTGAGCTACCATTATCTTTAATAGATTTACTTTAAAAATATACTTTTGATGAAGGAGATTTTTAACAAACAATAAATTAAATGTTTGTAAAATCGTTTTTTTTTTTTTGATTTAAAATGTATTTTATTTATGTAAATCTGTTGCTTTTTTATGGACTTGTTACAGGATCTATTTTATTTTTTGTAATTTATTTATTTATATTTTCTTTAATTCTACAAAGGAACTGCCAGAAGAACATTTTGACATTTTTAATAAATATATATGAAAATTTAATTTTGACAAATTATTTTTTTTTTGATCCACCATTATTATCTTTTAATAGATTTATTTTAAAAACATGCTTTGATGAAGGCGATTTTTAAGAATTAATAAACTTAAGTCTTTGTAAAATCGTCTGTTTTTTTTTATGCATATTATTTATTTGTACTTGAAAATTTTTGCAGTTAAAAACAAGTTAGATTTTTTTATTGGAATTTTTGCAGCATTAAGCTATTAAAGAGGAAAGATATTTTATTTTCATGGCATAAATCGTTTTTTTGTGTTTTTTGCCTGAAAGTTTTTTGCATTTACAAACGACCTAAATGTGTTGCTTTTTTTATTGAATTTTTTGAGAATCTATTTTATTTTTTGTAATTTATTTATTTACAATTTTTTTCTTTTTGTAATTATACAAAAGAACTGCTAGAACATTTGGTATTTTATTAAATTATTTTTTTATTAAATTAGTTCTTTTTTTTGGATCCACCATTACTATCTTTTAATAGATTTATTTTTAAAATATATTTTTGATAAAGGCGATTTTAAGAATCAATAAACTAAATGTTTGTAAAATCGTCTTTTTATGTTGTTTTATGTATTTTATTTATTTGTACTTGAAAATTTTTGCAGTTAAAAACAAGGTACATTTTTTTATTAGAATTTTTGCAGCATTAAGCTATTAAAGAAGGAAAATTGTATTTTTATGGCATAAATTATGTATAAAAAAAAACGAAGTTGTCAGGTAACTTATGTAAACAATATATGTTTTACTAAGAGCAGCACTTCCTTTAATTCTATGTTTTTTAATTTAGATATAGATGTTTATCGGTAGTATTAATGTTTATAAATAGACGAATAGTTCACCGAGGTTTAAATAAATAGGCTTAGTAATGTAAAAAAAATCTCTTTCTACATAGGTGCAACAATATTCATTCAGAAACGTTTGTATAATAATAATAATAAAAATAATACATTTTGATGTAAAAATTATCGATTTGTTTAAAGCTCTATAGTTAAAAAAAATAATTTTAATTTTGAAATATGGAAGGCAAACTGAAAAAGAGTCAAATTTTTATTTGAGAAACAGCCAAGATTAATTCATTAAATTAATAGCAAATATTAAATCGGCAATTCTAATTACCTACATGTAATGGTAAATTAACAAAAGTAATCTTTTTATTAGGCATTACACGATGCGCACGAGGTCAGCACATTCTGGAACAAGACTGCCGCAATCAGCTACATCGAATCCAAACAAGACCCCGACGGAGCATTCACAGATCCGGGCCTTACAGCCGAGGTGATCCTGGCACTTTCTTCGAAAGGCTTGGGCGCGATCAAGAGCTTGGATTGCGGCAGATCCGATACGGATTACGAGAACCATGGTACGATAAAGTCTGATCCGCTGAATTGGCGTATTGTTGCACAATTTTACTCGATCTTCCAGTAGAGTTCGACGGTTTGACGAAGTCCCTACAGAACCACGGCAACGATTCGGATCCGAGGAACGTCACCATCACCTACACCTTATGGGTCGGCACCAACATCACCGAGAACTACACCTTGGCGATTACGGCTCCCAGGAACGCTTCCTTTTACAGCATCATGCAGATGGCCATGGAGGCGGATCCTAAATTCTCGTTTGAGGCTTCCGAATGGCCGAACGGACATTACGTTCATACCTTGGCTGGGTACAAGGAGGAACCAATGGGTTACCATTACTGGTTGCTGTATAGATTGCCTGAAATTCCGGATCCTTTGACACCGCCGGCGAATCATATGGTAGCTCCAGTTGGTGAGTTCTTTAAAGTTAAATATTTTATTGGTGATTTAATTTGCGTTTATTTGAATGGTTAACTTTCGTCTTCAAATTCCAGGTGTTGACGACCTACTCATCGAAGAAGGCGATCATTACTTATTCTGGTACAAGAAGCTTTAAAATGGGACGTGAAGTTGATCTTTAATTTTAGCTGAACGAAAACGTTTTGCACAAGATCGTACCCTGGTCTATTTAAGCGTATTTTACGTGCAAAAAATAATCAGACGATATATTTACAATGCTCTTAAATACGATGCTTATGAATCTTGTAAAAAAGCTTACCATTGTAATTTTTCTTTTTTTCCAACCAAATTTGGGATTTTTTAAAATTTAATTTAAAATTAAAAATTATATAAAAAAAATTAAACAATCTATGTATTTAAGATTAAAAAGTGAATCGTTTCATTGGTTAATGTATTTTTATTTTCTGAACTGTTTTGGAGACGTTCGACGCTGATACTTGTGGTTTTTATTTCAATCGAATCTGGAAAAATTTTAGAAGATAAAAGATAATTCTTCAAGATTTTTTTTAGGTAAATCGGCGCAAAACAAATGGCAAACATTTAATTCAGCCTAAATTTTCGAGAAACATCTTTCAAATCTGGACTAACCTTTAAAAAAAAGGAATACCTAACAAAATGATTCACACAAACACCATTTGTTCGTTTTTGCTTTAATATCCAGCTGGATTATTTTTATTTAAAAACGACACCTTCTAGTCTCTAAGACTGTCTCATTTCGTTATAAGAAAATAAAGAAATACAACAAATTCTTCGTATATTTCTGAAATAACAACAAAAAAAAAAACATAAGTAGGCTATGTATTATCTTTAACTATAATATTTAAATTCGTTACATTCACACTAACAATTACGAAATATGTAGAGACATAAATAGGGTAATTTTTAACATTTATTCTCCAACGCTACAACACATTTCCTTGCGTAACAGCAAACGATTTTTTGAGAAATTAATTGAAACAAAACAAAAAAAAAACAAACGACAATACTATTGAGAATGTAAAAATAAAATTAAAATTGAATTAATGTAAACATTAATGAAAGAAGAAACGGAAAAAAAAATTCGAATGGCATAATACTAAATAATAATTTAATATATAAGTAAATGTAATAATAATAAAAAAGGTTATATACATACATACATTATATTATTATATAATATATTACAATACATTGTACCATGTTCTTTTTTTTAATAATATATTTGTAGCTTTAGATGTTCGTCTTTTATCTTTTTGAAATTTAATGTGAAAAAGCGAACAAAAAATTAAATAATAATAAAAAAATATGAGTAAAAAAATTGTTAAAAAAATGGGCGTACGGGAATTGTTGATAAATTCATTATTTTTGTTATATTCGGCTTATATTGATATAAATACAAAATAAAATTAATAAAAAAAATGTGAGTTTGATTTTTATCCTAAATCTCTCCATAATTTTATTGTATTTATTTTTTAGATTTTATTACATTAAAATAGGTGTCTTAAAAAAAATCTACTAAATATCTATCAAATAATAATCGTAAAAAAATGGTTAAAATTACTTTATATGACGTCAGGAATTTTATTCGACCACGGCTAGAATTTCACATATTTATACCAGAAGAGGTAGTATTTATTCTCCTGGACTTTTATGCTATCAACCCCTGAAATTAAAAAGAGAAACGACTTACTAAGTAGATTTTGAAAAAATATATAAAAAAATATAAAAAATAAAAATAAAAAAATATATGAAAAGTAAAAATAAATAAAATATATAAAATGTAAAAATTAAAAAAATATATGAAAAGTAAAAATAAATAAAATATATAAAATGTAAAAATTAAAAAAATATATGAAAAGTAAAAATAAATAAAATATATAAAATGTAAAAATTAAAAAAATATATAAAAAGTAAAAATAGAAAAATATATATAAAAAATTAAAAAATATGTATGTATAAAAATTATTAAAATTCCTACTCACCAACTGGTGATAAATCTTTATCGGTAGGTGGCGAATCTTTCCTTGGCTTCCTTGGAAGAATATAGATCATCCAGTAAGTCGAATTGGTCCTGTTATTAGCCACGCCCGCGATTTCGGTTATAAAATGTCCTATACCCGCGGTATCATCCGCTTTGAAATTAAAAATTGGATTTATTTGGGCAGCAACTTCCATAACACGGTAGAAATTGGTATTGGGAGCTATCTTCAGCTTCAGACTATATCCTTCCCGTACTTCTGTGCCAAACCATAGAGTGTAAGTGATCCAGATGTCGCCGTCTCGGGAATTGGCATCTCCATCTCGGTCTAGAAGACAAGAATTCTCATTATGCCGACTAACTTTGAAGTTTTAGCCTGCTTCTTGGCTTATTTTAATGGCTTCGGAATCTTGTGGTTTCAATGTTGAAATAAAAGGTTTGATAATGCTGACAGTAATACAAATTAATACAAGTGGTTGTCGAATTCCTGGACAGAAGTTCATCAATTGGCGCATTCGTTTAAGGGATTTAAGAAACACCTTCTCTGTGTTGGGTATGAGTTGGTCTGCTCTCGGATAGCCGAGTATCTGATAGCATTTGCCACAATATGAAACGCAAGTAATAAACATGTTACGTAAAGGAGAATCTGCTAACTTTAATCATAGTCGCGGCTAAACATTGCCTAATTGCCTTCGCTGCACATCCACTAAATTAATAGGATTTCTTATTACTTGCACTATAGTTTCTGCTCTCGTATTTATAAGACGTTTGTTGCACAAAAGAAATGGTATCGACGGTCCATCAAAGTTTAACGTACGCACAAAAACATGTATTACACTATCTTTGTTGGTGTTTGTTATTTCGTCCTCGTTTATCTATATTTTCTTATTTTTGATATACGCGGTGTTCACGAATTTGACGGACAAGGGGAGAAACTTTTTTTATTCTACATAACTTTTTTATGAAAAAAAAGTTGTTCTTCACGAAAGCTTTCGCTTGCTTTGAAACTAACAGAAGACATATTAAAATGCACTAATTACCTTCCTTATGCATCTAAATGTTGAAAACGTTTCAAAAATGTAATTAAGATATTCAATAACATTATTGGCCTGTTTTTTTTTTTCGAAAACATATATTTTGCATATATTACAAAATTTTGTTTTATCATCGTCGGAGGATATTGACAAAGATGCAGTCTACTTTCAGCAGGATGGATTCCTTGCGCATTCAACTAATTTAATTTTAAAAACTGTCTTGACGACCCCACTTTCCTGAAAGATGGATCGGTCATTTTGGACCTATCCATTGACCAGCTCGCTCGATGGGTTTCTATTTTTTGGGGATATCTAAAAATATGCATAAAAAAAATTATTAAAAAATCTGGGATGGTTGGATTGGTCGAGGCGGGCCACACGCATGGCCTGTTCGATTCCCAGACTTAAATCCTCTGGATTATTTCTTATGGGGCTATCTGAAGCCATTAGTTTACGTTACTCCAGTGGAGAATTTGGAGGAATTGCGAAATCGGATAATTGCTGGGTGTAACTCAATTAGAAACAACGCTCGTGTATTTGATAGAGTTCGGCACTGAATGACGAGAAGATTGAATGCTTGTATTCAGGCTGGAGGAAGCCATTTCGAACATTTATTTTTTTTTTTTTATTATTTATTAGATAGAGCAACTTTACATGTACTTTTTGATAATAAAATGTTGTTACTGTCGCAAATTTTGTTCATCCTGTATCTTCGAAACAAAGGCCATACCATAGAAGTTATACCTTAGTACCAAGGTATGGTAAATCTTGAATTTTCGCCGCATGTTTACCTAACCGCCCGTATACATTAGTAAATATTTCATGAAGTCTTATATTTATTCAAAATATAAAATGGCTTAAAAAATGTATCAACATTCACTGTTGTAAGTTTGCACTAAATCTGTGGACAAGCTGTATAAATAATATTATTTAGTTATTATAATTACATTGGCCGACAAATTTCAACTTTTGATTTTGCCATACAATAATTTATACTAATTTCAATAGAAAACATATAAACATTTATATGTTTCTTTCTGTTCGTAATCTTACCTGCAGTTGCCGTTACATTAATTCCAAAACAGATCTACAAATACAAATACACGACACATTTAATACGTTAGCAATAGTAATAAATAGTAGTAGTTTGCATGTAAAACGACTTACATAATTCAGCAACAACAGTACAACGTACGATAAAAACATTGTACGTATTATTTCGAACGCTTAATAAATTCGTTTGATTAAGATGCAAATCTCGCAGAGAATTCCTTGTCTTTTAGCTGGAGAATCTTTAAGATTTCGGTATAAACTGGTACATAATGTAAACTTTATTTCTCATATTACGTAGTTCCTTGTTTATCGAAACGAAGTCGTGGTCAACAATGCGGTTTGATGGCAACAATGTCTTCTTTGATATCCGCAAGAAATTCAACAATCAATGAATTTGAATGATCAAATCGATCATTTCAAATGTGAATATGTATCAAGATGGTAAAGATTAATATTTCGAGTAGAATTCTTTTCCATTTAAGCCCCGTAGCACGTAACATACTATTTAAAACAAATTCAAATAAACGATCTATTTTTTATTAAATATAATCTTTAATTTAAAGCATCCTGAGCGAAGTTAATTGCCAATTAAAATTCAATTGGTAATTAAATTAATTAATAGTTTTCATATACGTTTTGAGGTGATTTGATTTCTCATTAACTAATTAACATTAAAATGAATACATTAACGTGCAATAATGACTATACTTAAATAATTATCTGTTTCATATTAAATTAATTCTTGTTAAATTTATATACCGGGTGTGCATTTAAAAACTTCCCATCGTAAATATTTGGAAATCTGGAAATTTATCAAAAATTGTTCGAAACACGTAAGAAGTATTATCGAGGGGGACATCATCAACTTTAACTTCCTGGCCCCGAAAGCTATCCATTTAAAAATGTTAAAAGAAAAGGGATATCCAGTAATGTCTCATTTAGGTCTTCTTTCGATATCCCTTTGCATTAAAAGATTATTTATTAATTATTAAAGATTATTAAGGGTTGAAGTGGGCGAGTCAATCTTTCCATAAAAAATTGTCCCCCTCGATAACATTTCTTACGTATTTCAGGAAATTTTTAATAAAATTGCAGATTTCCGGAAATCTTCAAACGAACACCCGGCATATTTTACTTCATATTGGACAGTAACGTTTAATTTTAATCTTGAATTAATTTGACCGACCAAGAAAGTTGTTTAACCGTGGTTAGTGATGCCACAATGTACTAATCCATGATTAAGCAATTAATTTAGCTTTTGTGAGAGCGACGTTGCATGTTCGATGAATATTGTAAAATTTTTTTGTATTTCGTAAGTCTCTCGAAATCAAAAAAAAGATTTCGGGTTGGACGATGACGGCGATCGAAACAATGTAACTTAAGCTTGTGTAGAAAATTTAAAAAATCATTAAATGAACCAATCCAAAGACGTATGCTTCAACTTCGCGCGGAAACTTCATGAAAATATGTTGCCATGAACATATATTGGACAGTAACATTAAATTTTAATCTAGAATTAATTTGACCGACCAAGAAAGTTGTTTAACCGTGATTAGTGACGCCGCAATGTACTAATCCATGATTAACTAATTAATTTAGCTTTTGTGAGAGCGACGTTGCATGTTTGATGAATGTTGTCAAATTTTTTTTGTAATTCATAAGTCTCACGAAATCAAAAAACGGCGAATGTAATTTAGAATGTAGAAAATTTAAAAAATCATTAAATGAACCAATCGAAAGACGTATGCTTAAAATGCTGCAAATCATTAACTTCTTTTGAGAATACATTGGAATAAGATCAATTGTAGATATTTGAAGATGTCTAAGACGTTACACAGAAGCCCGTACATTTCTATCCTACACCAATTTTGCGTCCACATTCTTGATAATGCGATTATCTTCTAAACAAACAAGTCAATAAGCTTAAGGAGCGTATTAAATCTCGACCCTAGACCTCTTAACGAGATAAGATTGAAAATTACTCTTATTAACATTATTGTTTGTCAATTAGTTTCACGACGATCGTACTAACAATAATAGCATCTCTTGCGAGTGGTACGTTCGTTAGAAACATTATTTACGAATTATTAGCGCGATAGTTCTTAGGGCAGTCCGGTGAAGATGTTCGTATGTAGTTAAGGCTTGGACGCTGAAGGTATACAAAAAAAAATGTTTCACAGTGTTGTTGCTTTCGTTCTTGCGGCGCACTTAGTTCACGGGGTAAGTAATCTATCGTTGTGCCCATTAAAATTAGAATTACGAACGAAAATTAAGCATTAATGAAACACTATCGTTTTACGAATGCAAATATACGAGGGTAACGCCTAAATAAGTATTTATTTCTCAATATGGTCTCTTTGATCCATCCAAATAGAAGTACCTCAGGGGTCCAGCAATCTAGAACCATTGCTGTTTATTCCGTACTTGAATGAGTTGATTTCTTCTTCGACGAGTCCTACGTAGTAGCAAACGCAGATGAACGCGAGTAGCATACGCGAACTTAAACATTACTTTGCAAATTCTATCTAAAATAACATCTTGACTTTATAGACTCGCGAAGGCGATACTTGAAATCTACTTGTGCCATAGGAGACCTGCGCTTCGAGAGAATTCTTCGGCGGTCTTTCATCGCTGAGAAGACTTTATTTTAGGTCTGTTTAGGTTTCGGTCACCAGCAAAAAGGAATATGTCTGGAAAGAGCTTTTCTAGAATTACTCCTCCGCAATCATCTGCACGCATCCACTGATAAATTCATCACATTCAAAGTAAATGAAATGATTTATATGAATGAAATGGTTTCTGGTGTTGGTATTGTTCGGTTACCGTGATAATAGTAAATGAAACACATCGACCTTGATGTTTTTAAGCTTACTTAACCTAAAATTGAGTCACTTGTATTACGATTACTTGCTGATGAGTAACCCTATTAAGTAGTAGTTAGTTGGCTATCTAGTATTGGAAACATATTGAATTGCTTATTTACTTGCAGACATATAATTATCTTAATTTGCACTGGCGATAACACGGTCGAAAATCGACAATAAATACGTCGTTATCTGAATTATAAAATAAATTATAACCAGAAGCAAGTCAAAGTTTAAAAACTTTGACCTTAATGATAGATTTAAGTAATGTAATACTTATAGAACAATAAAATATATAATAAATGTCCGAATAAAGATACTTCTTTATTAATAAGGAAGAAAGAGGAGTAATAACAATGGACAATTACAATTTTTAACGATACGCGATATTCATTTATCTCTTTGGTGCCATGCAGGAAGTTAAAGAAGTCTTATATTCATTGTTGTAACGTTACACACTTTTTGGCCAGTTTAATATCGAATTTGTTAAAGAGAATTTTGGTATCTATGACTTAGATTCAATAATCATAATTGGCTACAGTTACATCTTATTACATTCTAGATATACGTTCCCATTTCCAACGCAACGGGAAGAGGGCTAAGTCACGTCGGGATTAAGACTTTAGGTTGGCAAAATAGTTTGGGCCACGCTCCAGGTGTTACTGTCCATCACAATTACAGCAGAGTCTACACGCACCAACCCCAAAGTAATGGTCACTCTTACAATAGGAGTTACACGCACGAGCAAGGCAATGGGTCACCAAATACAGGTTCAAACTTAACTCAAATTGCAGACCAACACTCACAGATCTTCGAAAACTATCAGGAGTCTTCTAATTATCATCAAGGAATCAACGACCAATTGGGAGAATTTCATCACGATTACACGCACCGACCTCAAAGCTATGGTTACTCTTACAATAGGAGTTATACGCGCGAACAAAGTAATAGGACTCCTAAAACAGGCTCAAACTTCACCCAAATCGGGCATCAACACCCTCAGGTCCACCATCAGCAATTTTCTGATTATCGTCAAGGAATTAACGACCAATTGGGGGAATTTAGCAGCTACCATCAGGATTTGGTTCAGAATGTAAATGAAAATCTTCAAAATCAACATGGAGGCCTCGCACGCGAAGGTAATTATCTCCCGCCTTCAACGGGCCTTCGAGATCTTCGAAAAATAGTAAAACCTAAAACCAGCGTGGATATCCATCTCAACCCCCAAGAAATGAAATTTGTCGAAGAAGAGTTCCAGGTCCATAAAGTGTGTCCATCGGGCGCCACGGGACAATTCGTGACCGAATTATCCTGCAATCAATTCTTGAATTGTTGGAGGGGACGTGGCTTCGTGCAGAATTGCGCTCCTGGTACCTTGTTTAATCCGAAAACCTTAGAATGCGACTTCCAGGATAAAGTTACTTGCATCACCGGACCGCGTGAAGTTGCGTTGAACGAAAGGGAACCGTTGAGTGAAGCCCTGCAAGCTAGATGTCCGCAAGGATTCTCCGGGATAATTCCGCACTATACTGACTGCTCCAAATTCATAAATTGCGATAATGGCGCCGAATTCGTCATGGATTGCGCTCCGGGAACACTGTTTGATATCAAAAGTAATACGTGCGACTATCCCCACAAGGCCTTATGCGTTGGAAATGAAAACATAGAGTGGGGATATGGTGGAGGTCAAAGTTCTTCGAATAAATTAGTCACCATTCAAGGTTATAAAAGCAATATCACCTATCAGATACCCGCCCAAAACATCAACGATCAACTTCAAGAACTTCGGACGTACGGTAACAGTTACGGTGGAAGGGGTGGTAGGGATTACCTAGTTGACAATCAGCAATCTCAATACAGCCAATGGCAAGGGCAGACCCCAATTTACATCGGGAATCTTAGTAGCACGTTCAAGATTATTCCTTCTGACCAAGATCAACCACAACAACACAAACCTCCTCAACCCAATCAACGAGAACCGAAATGTCCTGATGGTCAATCTGGCTTATTTCCACATCCAACTATATGCACGAAATTTTTAAACTGCGACCATGGAAGGACGTTCATCCAAGATTGCGGCCCCGGAACCGCTTTCAATCCACAATTAAAAGTTTGCGACTATCCGTATAACGTAGGTTGTCAAACCGAAGACGATTTAGATGAAGATGCTTACACGACTGAAAGCTATGATGAAAACATTTACGCCAACGGAAATTACAAGATGGTGGCCGGCTTAAATCAGGAATATTCCATGGGCTTGAATCAAAATTATTGCCGAAATAAAGCTAAAGGATTCCTTATATATCCCAAAGATTGTTCTCGATTTCTTTACTGTGATGACGACGGGAAACTCTTCATCGGAGTATGCAGCGAGAATATGTATTTTAACCCGGCGAAAGGGGATTGCGAAGAAAACGTGAATTGTCTTACAATTTTCAATCAATACAGTGGCGGATATTATCTTGGGTTTGAAAATTGGCAGGCCAATACACAATACCAAGACTTTCGGTTACTTGATATAACGATCGGATATGATGCTTACATCCTTGGCTTGGATAAGATATTTTGTGAGGTCAACCCGGGATTCTCTATACACCCAAAAAACTGTTCGAGGTTCTTGTTATGCGTTTCTCCTACACGGTTACTTCTTGGAATTTGTAATCTTAACACTTATTTCAACCCTTCTACGAGGACTTGCGACGGAACTTATAATTGTGGACAAATTCAACGTGAACATCAGCCGGACGGAAGTGGACAGCAAAGCGGGGTTATTGGACAAGAAAATTGGCAACCCAATACCCAATATCAACATTTTCGGTTGGCAAGCATCGGATACGAAGCCAATATTTTAGATTTAAATAAGGGATTTTGTCAAATCAACCCCGGATTCTCTATTCATCCCAAAGATTGCGCAAAATTCCTTTTGTGCACTCCTCAAGGACAAATACTTCTTGGAATCTGTAATCCCAACACATATTACAACCCTCTTACAAGAACTTGCGAAAGTACTTATAATTGCGGACATATTCAGCATGGAAATCAGTCGGGCGACAGCGGACACCAAATTGGGATTACCGGACAAGAAAACTGGCAGCCGAATATCCAATATCAACAATTTCGGTTGGCAAGCATCGGATACGAAGCCGATAGTTTAGGTTTAAATAAGGGATTTTGTCAAATCAACCCCGGATTCTCTATTCATCCTAAAGATTGCGCAAAATTCCTTTTGTGCACTTCTCAAGGACAAATACTTCTTGGAATCTGTAATCCCAACACATATTACAACCCTCTTACAAGAACTTGCGAAAGTACTTATACTTGCGGGCATATTCGCCGAGAAAATCAGTTTGGAGGTGGCGAACAACAAAGTGGATCATCTGCGCAAGAAAATTGGCAAACTAATACACAATATCAACACTTTAAACTAACAAATATCACGGGTGAAGCTCACAGATTGGGATTAAACAGGTACTATTGCCAAAACAACCCTGGATTTTCGGTTCACCCCACAGATTGTTCAAAATTCTTACTGTGCACACCAGATCGTCTATTACTTGGTATATGCAATCCTAATACATTCTACAACCCTTCCACGAGGACTTGCGATAGTTCCTCGACTTGTCAGCACATTCGGCAGCCCGAAATTCCATCCGGTGATAACCAGCAATGGAAAGTGAATCAGCAATATGATGATTTTTACCTGAGAGAAGCCGGAAATGAGATGATTATGTTAAAGATGAATATGTTTTATTGCTTGAATAACGACGGTTTCTCGGCACATCCGAAGAATTGCTCTAGATTCTTCTTATGTCAAAATGGAAGGTTGATGTTAGGTGTTTGTAAACCGCAAAAGTACTTCAACCCTTCAACTAAGAGATGCGACGGTAATTATCAATGTGCGCATGGACAAGGTGGGCAAGATAACTTAGAATCGTCAAGACAACAAAGTCCTCAATGGGAGAATCAACAATTTAGCTTGTACGCCGCAAAGCACGAGATGGAGTCCTTAAATTTGGACGTGAACTATTGTAAAACGCAAGATGGTTTCAGCGAATATCCGGGTAATTGTACCAGATTCCTATATTGCAAATATGGAAGGTTATACGTCGGTCATTGTAAACCCAACATGGTCTACAACCAAACGCTGAAGACTTGCGATTATAACAGTAGATGTAGGAAGATCGAATACGAAAGGATGCAAGAAAGTGAGGTTAGTTGTAAATCTAAACCGAACGGATTTCATCCGCATCCAACTATCTGCTCGAAATTCGTAAATTGCGAAAGGGATTTGGCGAAAATCCATGATTGCGCTGCTGGTACCGTATTCAACCCAAAATTAAAACTATGCGATTCTCCTCGTAACGTTAATTGCAAGGATGGTGGTGGTAATCGATGGGAAGGCCAAGATTATCAATACCACCAGAATAGTACGAACGACCAATGGGCTGGTCAACTGCATCAAAACCAATGGGAGGATCAATACAATCAAAAGCGAAATCAAGATAATCAATGGAAACAGACCCAGGATAATCAATGGAGTCGATGGGACCAAAACAGCCAATGGCTGACCACTCAGAGACCATCAAGCCCGAGCGTTATCGATGAAGATGAGGACAATAACTTTGTGACTTACGATCAAAATAAGAAGCCAACGAATAAATGGCCACCACCATTTCCAACAACAGATCCTAATGCTGATTACGTATTCGAAGCAAACGATCTGATGGAAGTTACGGTTCCGGATAAGGTCTTAAAGGACACGTGCGAAGATACCGATTTTAAGTGTACTAAGACAACTTGTATTGAACCTAGCAGGGTGTGTGATGGTTCATTGGTAAGTAATTCTAAAAATCGCCGGGCTCAGCTAAACAAATACGTTTTATGCACGCAGGTTGAAGCATTTAGCTTGGATTTGATGTATTTTTTCGTCTGAAATGTATGATTTTTCAAATAAGTATTTGCATCGAGTTAAATGATTTAGCCTGTAGATCATCAACCATCGCTATGCTTTGAATTGAGATAAGGCATGTATTCTTCCTTTAAAGGATTGTCCAGATGGAGAAGATGAAAAGAATTGCGAAAAATTTATAGAAGAATTTCAACATATCTCCTCGACCAAAATGGCGGTAAAAGAAAGAATCAAATACGCCAATATTACTCTAACCTTATGCGCTAAAAATTGCATCGAATCGAAAGGATTCATTTGCAAGGCTTTCAATTTTAGGTAAGCACATTCTCATGAAGTACAGTGCTATTGCGTGTGATTCCCTTCAATTTTGTCTTCAGGAAAATGGATGGAGCTTGTTTCCTATTGACAACCAACGTTGGCCTATCTGGCAGTTTGTTCATCTTACCAACGTACGACTATTACGAATACAAGAAATACTCAATAGATTGCTCTAAGATGTACAAATGCACCAACCAGAAATGCATCGAGGAGCATCAGATATGCGATGGCGTCAGCGATTGCGTCGATAGGTACGACGAAAAAGGCTGCACCGCCCAGGAACTGGGTTATTCAGTTAAATTAGTTGGTACTGGTAAATCATACGAGGGTGCTGTGCAAGTTACAGGTAAATATTCATCAGCCCAAAACCATTTGGGACACGAACCTACCATTGGGTCTTTATTTTCTCAGCGCTGGGAAAGACTGGCTACGTTTGCGATGATATGTTCAGCTTACCAGCTGCTGATATCCTTTGCAAAGAGTTAGGTTTCCAATTAGGAGCTGTGGCCGTAAAGGGAAATTCATATTTCGCCCAGAACTTAACGAAAAACGAAACGTTTTTCATCATGGACGATGTGGTTTGTAACGGGGACGAAGTGAGTATCAGAGATTGCGATTTCAGCGGCTGGGGCGTTAGCAATTGCATGGAAAAGGAGGTGAGTGCACTAGAAGAAAGTGCAATATTTACCTTTGGTAAGTTAAACGTTCTTGCTGCTTACTACGTTAGGTCTTGGGCGTAATTTGCGAAACGCCAGAAGAAAGCTGCGCCGCGGAGATGTGGAAATGCGTGGGCGTTGCAGAATGTATCCCTGTAACATTCCTTTGCGATGGGGTGGCCGACTGTCGGGATGTATCTGATGAATTGGACAGTTTGTGCCAGGTATTTCCTAGGAATCAGCTCTACTTATGCGTGCTTATTTGATTTCTTGTTGCCATCTGTAGGCTCGCCTAGAAATGCGTTTGGTCGGAGGAAAAACAGACACCGAAGGCAGAGTGGAAATCAAATACCATGGCACTTGGGGCACTATATGCGATGATGATTTGAACGATGATGCCGCGAAGGTTATCTGCGCATATTTTGGATATCCAGGACCGGCTCGTATTGTGAAAGAGGGTTATTTTGGACAAGGTTTGCATAATTCTCGTAAGATTAAATGAAACAAATAGAAAAATGTAAGATTTTTAAATTTACTTTCTCCCACGTTGTCTTAACCGCAATAGTTAGTACGTTACATTAAATAGATGCAATTTTCATAAATAGGGACCGGTCCCATATGGTTGGATCAAGTATTTTGCCATGGCAACGAAACGAGTCTTGAAGATTGCATTCGATGGGACTGGGGGGTGCATAATTGCGACCACACCGAAGATGCTGGGGTAATTTGCAGGAATTACAACAACGAAGGTATTCTACAGCTACCGCCAATTAAATCCTTTTTAACCCTAGAACTTTTGCAGAAATCCCGAGACGTAGTCGTATCGAGGACGATGAGCCTACAACTGTATTAGCCCCAGACAGATGCGGCTATAGAAATGACGATATATTCTTGGATAACTCGGACGTGAACTTCAGAGTTGTTGCGAGTTCTCTAGCCGGAAGGGGACAATACCCTTGGCAGGTAATACCGTAATTTCGAGAATCACAACCGCGCTATTCTGCACGTTTTAGGCTAGCCTAAGGGTTAAGACGTGCACTTCTACAAATCATTGGTGTGGCGCCGTTGTCATTTCGGCGAAATTCGTCCTTACAGCCGCTCATTGTTTACATGGCTTCACCAAAGGTGCCTACGTGGTGGTAGCGGGCGATTATGACGCGAATGACGACGAAGGAACGGAACAGCAGGTCTACATTGACGAATTTTATATCCACGAGGACTTTAGGAAAGGAACCAAAATGAACAACGATATTGCTCTCATTAGGTTGAAAGGGAACGGTTTTAATATAACCAAAGATGTTCAACCGATCTGTTTGCCTGATGCGGATTTCATTAACGAGGCTGGATTGAATTGCACGATCTCGGGATTTGGTTCGGTGCAAACCGGAAAAGCCGGTTTGTGGTATTTTCATTACAGGCGTACAATTACGGCCAACAAAAAAGGTGAAAGAAACTTTGCGGATCTATAGATCAATCTAGGGGTGTAGCTCGCCTTAAACGTAATACAACTCCTTCAATATCAAAAAAATAGCGTTCCTCACGCCTCTTTTATTGGCCGATTGGACGATCCCATACCAACTCTAACATACCCTAAACTTCACATTTTGCTTTAACAGTTGCATCCAAAGAACTGCGAGCAGGTTGGATACCGATCCAACCGTCTGAAGTTTGCAAAATGCCCCATATCTACGGCAAAACCATCACGGACGGTATGATTTGCGCTGGATATCTGGAGGGAGGTATTGACGCTTGTGACGGTGATAGCGGGGGACCCCTGGCATGTCTGTACAACGGTAAATACCATTCCCAAAAGCTTGCAATGTTCGATTTATCACATCGAACGCATCTGGTTCTATACGATTAATTTCAGGATTATTCACCTTAGTGGGGATAACGTCTTGGGGACAGCATTGCGGTGAAGCGAACAAACCCGGAGTGTACGTGAAAATCGCCCATTATAGGAATTGGATTGATGAAACTATGAAGAAGCATGCTTGAGATTCGAACTTAAATGATGTTTGATTTGATTGTGATTGAATAAAGTATTGGAATGTTACTATTGAATTTTCTTCGTCGATATTCCTAAATCCCCAAAGCCTAGAGTTTGTTCTTATCAAAATCGCAGCTTTAAAGCAAATCGCAGCAAAAACGTATCTTTCTTATAATTAGACGGTTGTTCAATGTTCATTCAAACAATTTGTATAGAACCACGTTTAAATTTTGGACTGGTTACATGAATTATATTACTGCACAGCTGTTCGCCGTAGAGGTACTTCAACCCTTCAACTAAGAGATGCGACGGTAATTATCAATGTGCGCATGGACAAGGTGGGCAAGATAACTTAGAATCGTCAAGACAACAAAGTCCTCAATGGGAGAATCAACAATTTAGCTTGTACGCCGCAAAGCACGAGATGGAGTCTTTAAATTTGGACGCGAACTATTGTAAAACGCACGATGGTTTCAGCGAATATCCGGGCAATTGTACCAGATTCCTATATTGCAAATATGGAAGGTTATACGTTGGTCATTGTAAACCCAACATGGTCTACAACCAAACACTGAAGACCTGTGATTATAACAGTAGATGTAGGAAGATGGAATACGAAAGGATGCAAGAAAGTGAGGTTAGTTGTAAATCTAAACCGAACGGATTTCATCCGCATCCAACTATCTGCTCGAAATTTGTAAATTGCGAAAGGGGTTTGGCGAAAATCCATGATTGCGCTGCTGGTACCGCATTCAACCCAAAATTAAAACTATGCGATTCTCCTCGTAACGTTAATTGCAAGGATGGTGGCGGTAATCGATGGGAAGGCCAAGATTATCAATACCACCAGAATAGTACGAACGACCAATGGGCTGGTCAACTGCATCAAAACCAATGGGAGGATCAATACAACCAAAATCAAAATCAAGATAATCAATGGAAACAGACCCAGGATAATCAATGGAGACGATGGGACCGAAACAGCCAATGGCTGACCACTCAGAGACCATCAAGCCCGAGCGTTATTGATGAAGACGAGGACAATAACTTTGTGACTTACGATCAAAATAAGAAGCCAACGAATAAATGGCCACCACCATTTCCAACAACAGATCCTAATGCTGATTACGTATTCGAAGCAAACGATCTGATGGAAGTTACGGTTCCGGATAAGGTCTTAAAGGACACGTGCGAAGATACCGATTTTAAGTGTACTAAGACAACTTGTATTGAACCTAGCAGGGTGTGTGATGGTTCATTGGTAAGTAATTCTAAAAATCGCTGGGCTCAGCTAAACAAATACGTTTTATGCACGCAGGTTGAAGCGTTTAGCTTGAGGCAGCATCAAGGACCCAGAATTGGATCGATAAAGCAATGAAGAAGCATGCTTGAGATTCGAACTTAAATGATGTTTAATTTGATCGCGATTGAATAAAGTATTGGAATGTTACTATTGCATTTTCTTTGTGGATATTCCTAAATCCCCAAAGCCTACAGTTTGTTCTTATGTAAAGCGCTAAACTAACAAAAACGTATCTATCTTATGATTAGACGGTTGTTCAGTGTTTATTCAAACAATCTGTATAGAATCACGTTTAAATTTTAGCTGGTTACATCAATTATATTACTGCACAGCTGTTCGGGAGCGCATGTAATGGTACCCATGTTAATTCGTATCAATGTTATCGACGTAATGGACAGAAATAACATTTACTTCTCTGTCCATTTTCACAAAAATCTAGTACGAAACGGTGGTTTACGAACCAGGAAAAATGTTTAAACCCAAAAGAAGTACTTGTCTATGCTTTTCGGTTTATTTTGCAATTATTATCGTTGGAAGCTGTGATTTGGAGTTGTCTATAATTCATATTAACGACTTTCACGCCAGGTAACTTTTTATTTATTCCAAAAATCAAGGATTTTTCATTACATTGCTTTTTCATCACATACGCCTTGATAATATATTTAACAATTTACGGCGGTATCAGTTCTAATACTTGTTAGTTTATGTTGTCGCGTATCAAAACGGATGAACTCGGGTTCGGAGCAGTTATAAAATTGTAAAAGAGAAATGTTGGCTCCCATACGGAGATAATTGTCGTTAAAGCACGATTGACGTGATCCGCATCCAGATTAACCTGTCGACGTGATCACTGGAAATGATAAAAGTAGGGGAAATTATTACTTTTTCGCAGCGACTAGACAGATTCGTGTCTATTTGACTCATGAGAATGAGCTCTTGTTACCAACCCTGCCTTAGCGAGCCTTCTCTAGCGATCACTTCCGATATTATCGAAGAAACCCCGCGTTGTGTACAACGTGAACAATTTTTGTCGCATGAATCCGGTTTAATCCCGAGTCTAAATAAGAATTATTACAGTGGCCTATTAAGAGTTGTAGCCCTCCCAAAAAGTTTAAAATTGGCGCACGGAGAGGAGAAAGAATGGCCAAGCTTAATGCATCACCTTGTGGATTCATATTAAAATGTTGGTCAACTACAATATACCCGTTCAAAAGTTAAGGCTAAGTTAAAAGCTTCGTTGTGGTTTCACAGAAATTAACCATCAATGTTATAGTCCAGACTTAGCATTTTGTGACCATTTCTTGTTTTCGTATCCCAAAAAAAGGGCTCTAAGAGGAATAAAATATGAAATTAACTTAAATTAAAATTTTAGCGTTGCCAAAAATTTAACTTATCGGCCATTATCTTCTACTCGTACCCGAACAAGTTAGTTCTATTTTCTTTTAATCGGCTATAATCTTATGCGTTACCAACTTAGATTTGAAGAAACAACACCATCTTTAAGCGCATGCAAAGCCAACAGCACCTGCGTCGGGGGATTTTCAAGAATTTTCACTGTCGTAAATCACCTTTACCAAACCGGAAGAAATCCAATTTCTCTAAATGCAGGGGACAATTTCCAAGGAACAGCATGGTATAGGATGTTCAAATGGAATGTGACCCAGTTCTTTTTAAATATGTTACCGACAGATGCCATGGTAAGTTTGGAATATGTATTTTTATTATTATTTCAAAGCATCAATCCATATTGTAACCCTTAACTATCGCAGACTTTGGGTAATCACGAATTTGACGACGGCATCGAAGGATTACGTCCATTCCTGAACACCATCAAAGCTCCCGTGGTGGTTTGTAATATTAACGATACTTTAGAGGCTGCTATACAGAATTTGTACAAGAAAAGTGTTGTGATCGAAAGGGATGGGAAGAAGATTGGAATTGTCGGAGTCCTATCGTCGACCACTAAGGTACATCCACATTGAAAAGTAGAGTGTATACGTATGACAATTTAAATTAAAAATTTTCTTTGAATTTTTAGAAGAAAACGTTAACATGCCACGTTTCTTTGAAACACTCCGTATATTGCAAAATATTTTTAACGTACGATTTTCGAGGAAGCGACTTGTATATTAGCGCTGATCTGTAGATCTGGTGTTAATTGTTCTTAAACAACAGGACAATAAATATAATATAGAGGCAGCGTCCGCGGAAAAGTTTCTTTTTATTTTAGTTTAAAAGAAACTACGTTTGTAGTTCGTCGGTGCATTATGATAAATCAATTTTTGTTTTTTCCTTACATTCTGTTACACACTGTATATAATTCTTTTTGTGTATCTAGTTCATCGCTTTCGCTTAAAAATGGAAATTAATCTCAAAAAAGGGAAAGCTTAATTTATTTTTTACCAAGAAGGCTTATTTTCCCGCGCCTGTATATACAATGATATTAGTTACATTTTGGAACATACTTCCAAAGAATTAAATCAGACGTCATAGAGATACCAGCACAACCATTTTGAAATAATATCACGCTATCTGGTACATCTAGCAATTAACAATATCAGCATGATTGTGCCCTACAAAAGGAAATCGGCTATTAGCGGTTTGAATAGGTTTAATCTAAGGAATTTGCTGTTATGATGTAGTCATCCGCAAGATATACATAAATATATACTTCAGAGCTCATTGCAGTGAGCCAGTGATATTAACTGTTGTCGTATCTCATTCAACGACATTATCGCATCAAGGAGATTATCGTTAAGTAAATGCAAATTTTCAGTTTGATGGATGCTACATGCAACTCGCGCTTCTATTTTTATTCTCTTTTGTGGCTAAATTCGATTTGAATATGTTAAAATTATTTTTTTTAAACACTTCGTAATTAAACAAACTTCGTATACGTTAATCCCGCATTTCTCGCAAACTTGGCAAAGATTGCATCGACTTTGCACTTGACCCGTATTAAATTCGCTTCGACATGGGTCTTTTTGATTGTGGACAGTTGTTTGGATTCAAAATTTTCGTCCATTCTGTTTACATCGAATAATGATCTAACTTTGGCAAATTTGCTGCTTATCGCCAAAAATATTATCGTCTGCGTGGGTTGTAAGTTGTTGAAGTGCACTTCCATAACTACCCCAGCTAGGAAGATCTAAACATTCAGATGACAACAACATTCCAATACAACATTGGGTTCTATGGAATGGAGGTTTTTCGCGGACTTAACGCGTGTAACAAACGAAGCTTTAAGAGCTTTTAAACTTCATAATTCCAGTTCGTTAAATGCTATATTATCTTCCTCTTCTCGACGTTTTCGCCTAAATTTCGCAATATTGCCCGAGCCCGACTTGCAAGTAAGTCGCAATAAGCCGACTTACTTTGGTAGGCGTTTACCTTATGCCGTCTACCCATAAAGCTCTACAACTTCGCTACCCAATCTCACGTTTCAGAGTAACGAGCGCATCGGGCCGGAGGCACTGACTGATTGGGGAATCCTTGGATTCATCCTAATGCCAGGACTCTAAGGCCAAGAGTTAACTGTCGTTGTTTGACTCAATCCCAGGTTTCTAGATAACGAACATCCCGTCGGCGCGATTTGGGTAGGGTTTCGGTCCGGCCACACCGTTGTTTAGGCTTATTTCGATCGGTTGCTGGTCAATAGTGGTCAGTATTCGGCGGCCTAGGCTACGAAAAAGGCCCGACGGTTGTCACGCATGTGTGGCCTAGGCTCGCTGGACGGATCGCCGGTTGTCGACACGCGCGATGTAGCGGTGGGGAAGATATGAGGTAGGTTCAGAGAGATTGTTAAAGGTTGCGAAGAATATGGGAAGCACGGGATAAGGAGGAGGGCCGCTGGATACCAACCGATCTCTTTTCACTGAGGAGTCGGACTCGTGCGGCTAGTTCTTCACTATTGGTCGGTTGTATACGTTCGTAGATCAGCAGCCTTGCTCTTAGGAGGTTGGCGATGTATTTATTATCTGTATAGTCCGTTGCTTCCATTTTTATTAATTGCTTTAATCGCCAGAATCATCTCTAATGCTATTATTGTGTAATTGCAGGACATGTCCAACGTAGGAAAACTATCATTCTTAGACGAAATAAACTCCACGAACAAAGAAGCTGAAAGACTACTTCAAGAAGAGGGCGTTTTTACCGTGATAGTCCTCTCCCATTGTGGGTACGAACTTGAGAAACAGATGGCGAAACGGGCTATAGTTGGAATCGGCCTGATCGTAGGTGGTCATTCCAATACACTGCTCTATAACGGTAGGATCGCATCGCAATTGTGATAATTGAATTGTTTTCCGAATTTTCATTTATCGAAGGTACTCCGCCATTCGGCACACCATCCGGACAATATCCAACGGTTATTGAATCAATATATAACCATAGAGTCCTAGTAGTGCAGGCCGACGCATTTTCTAGGTATGTTGGGAATTTATCCTTGAAATATGACGATCGCGGTAATCTTAAAGCTTGGGAAGGCAATCCTATCTACTTGGACGGGAAAATACCGCAAAGTACGTTTTCCTTAATGTATTCCTTTTCGTTTATCGTAAACTGATCTGATCCATTTTGTAGATAAGCACATCAACGAGGAATTGGAACATTACCGTTTGGAAATTGAGAAGTCCAATCAAAGGATCTTGGGCAAGACCGACGTCTACTTAGACCAAAGATCTTGTACTTTCGCCGAGTGTAATCTAGGCAATTTGGTAGCGGATGCGATGGTAGCTTACGTATGTTTTTTATTCCCTTTACAATATTCCTTCCTCTATTCACAACTCTTTTCTCGATTGATTAATTTTTGTAGTACTCTAACCAATCAAACGACAAAGATTCTTGGACTAAAGCGCCTGCTAGCCTCATCAATTCGGGCGCTTTTACATCTTCGATTCAAGAAGGAGGTAAAACCATCAAATTCTTTAGCAATTTCATTCAACCTATTTTTTTTTAAAGATATATCTTTGAACGACCTTGAGAATGCGATGCCTTTTGGTGATAAGGTTGTTCGCGGGATGCTTCAAGGGAAATATATCAAAGCCATCATGGAATCTTCAGCGGCGCCATATTTTTATCGAAGGGCCAACTTTAACGTGTCCGTGATGCAAGTATCAGGTTTGCATAATGTAAAGGGATCTGTGGAAAACAATTCTGGGTATAGGTAAAATCGCAAAAATTTATACCTGCTATTTAATTCCTTATCCGAGCACAAATTAGCTTAATGGGTTTTACCATTGCTTACCATTATTCTCTGCTTAAGACGATCTTTCTAGTAATTATGTGCGAAGTTATTTGGCCGGAAGTGTGCTTTCCACAATGTGGTTCTTGCATCGACGTTCCTCGTACGGAAACCATCGAAACGAATAAAATTAAAATTTACAGGTATCAAAGTGGTTCTGGATATAAGTCAACCAATTGGATCCAGGGTTGTTTCACTGAAAATCCGCTGTTACAGATGTCAGATACTAACATTTGAAGAACTGAAACCTGAACAATATTACCCGATGGCTTTGACTGAGTATCTGGCCAAAGGTGGTGATAGACACGTGGTCATCAAAAACAACCTCAGGGACGTAAGTCAGGGACCAAGATTGGTAGATGTTGTTGGTGAATATATCAGTAAGATGTCGCCTGTTACCGTGGGCTTGGATGGAAGGATAATTGTTAAAAGTTAAACAAGCGAAAGTATTTTCTGTTTGTAATTAAGGCAAGTAACTGTGGAATATTAGTTGTTAACGAGTTTCTCGTATTATTATTTTTTTTAGCGTATCAACAGTTTGTCTATGTCCATGTTCTGGAAACAAAGGAAATGACAAACGTAAAATTTAGATAACTATACCTTGATAACCTGACATTAATTAATAAATGAACGCCTTTAGTAACAATGTAATATGTTGCGTATATTGTTTTATTTACCTTTTGTTCAGTAGGAGGATATCTACGTCAATAATATCTCTTCGCCGAATATTGAGATTATACAGGGTGATGCATTGATGGTGCAAGGTTAATAACACCTTGTGATCGCGCCTATTGTAGCTTTAGTAACCTCAGTGAATTCCAACCGATTTTCAAAAACATGGTTTCATTGCAAAGTAAATACCAAATACGTTAAGAAGATAAATAATGGCGTTTGTTCTGTTGCGTTAAAAAGGACCTTATAAAATGGGATTGTACGAGTAAATGACGATGTACATCTTCTGTTGTTCCAAGGATATCTCGATTTATATAAATTTAATGTCTTTAGCACATTAGTCTTCAAACTTCATACATTTTTGACGTGTCTTTAATAGTTAGTGCCGAGATGACTAACATGCATTTGCATGTTTGCATTGCTACACGTGCATTTCACGTATGGACTTGCTGATGGCAATTCATTACAAGCTAGACGATTGTATCTTGAACGGTTTCCTGGCAGTATTATCCCCGACCGGAAAATCCAAATCTGTTTTGTCGACAGATCAAAGGTGTTCAAAGAATTGAAAGAGAGAGAAAAGAAGACGAAATCTTGTAATAACATTAAAAGAGAAAAAAAATTTTTTTGAATAAATCGAACCGTTCGAGTACTTTTATAAAAATAACAATTACAAATAAATATGAAGAATGTGGCTGTATTATCAAAGATAAATGTATTGAACGTAGCGCGATCCTGCAAAATTTAAGTTTTGGGAGAGGGAAATTCGAAAAGATTTAGTTGGAGTAGGAGTATGGATTTTTACAATGACAAAAATTGCTGCCCACGCGTTCGTTTGTTTAGTATTCCGGAACAGAAGGACGTTGCTAGGCGACAAATCAGGCAAATACGGCCAATGAGAAATTAATTCAACGTTTTTTCCCGGTCAAATGATAAATTGTTTAACGTGGTACATGATTGCCATGATGAAAGATTATGCGACTTTATCGATAATTTTTCCTAATTTTATCGATGATTTCTGGCAAACTAATTGTTACATAGCATTCAATATTATCCGTTCTTCGACCCTCCAAAGTAATGCTTGGCTATAGATCTTGTACAACGTAAGAAACAAACAATTTCTGTGAACGTCCAAATAGATACTTGGTTGGTTACCTGATGTTTATAACATATAAGTATCTACCTATATATTACTTATTAAACACAATCTCGCTTATTTAATGATGGTATAAAAGGAACAAACAAGCAAATGTCGCATATGTCTTCATTTTCATATTTACATTTTGCTACATACATACATACATTTTGCTGCTTTCATATTGAAAGAAACAAATACATCAACGTAAATTCTCGTCTAACTTTGTCAGATTTTCTGCTCTCTCTTCTATACGAATTAAACAACCACGTCAGTTAGTAATACACTGGCTGCAATTAAAAATGCACCACCCAAAACCTCGCAAAATAATGTTTATTAGTATCAAAAATGCTTGTACTACTTATAAACATGTAAATGAAAGACAATTCATGAAATAAGCAAGTAAATTAGGTTCATCTAGCGCGTCCATGCTCAGGTGTTAAACGTATTCCTAATAAGGACCGGTAGTTACTGATGCCGACAATTTAAGGACGGGTCATTTTTAATTGCAGAGTGTGTATTTAATCAAACGTATTTGTCTCAGTTTGAAATTCCAAGGTTAATTTTATAATTTATTTGTATTAACAGGTAAAATTCTATTAAAATACTGAGTCATTCTATTACAACACGTTTCAACAAAGATTTCTGCTCTACATCCTCATAAATTAGAATTAGCTTACCCTGTTATAACGTAAACAAGTCAGGTAAACAAATTTTATTATAATTAGTCCTTCACAATTTATATCGCAAGATGTTTCGTAACTATTATTATAGATGGTATCCAGGAACATGTGTGGTTTTTTGAACGTCCATATTATCGAGAAAAATTACTTATGTATCGTTCATTATCGGTCGTTTTGTAGTAATTTAAGTAGTATGTCATAAGTTAGAAGATTATCAGTCAATCGGTAAGATGACGGCGACTAAGGTGATATTTGCGAGTGTGGTGATTTTAATTACTGTGACTGGTATCACTACCGCCGCTGTTCTATTAACTAGGTAAGATGGTTAGCTTTTTTGTTGTTTAGAGACAAGACGAGAGACTAACGTAGAAGTTCGTGCTTGTTTCTAATAGAAATGTTTACATCTTTGATTTTATAAAAGTGATGGTGATTCTTACTGTTAGTAATCGAGCAAAACCGAAAAGTTATTTTTATTGTCGGCGTTTTTTTTTTTTTTTTTTTTTTTAATGGAAGTAGAAAGAAGAAATAGAAAGTACCATTACACATACAGACAGTATTAATTGTGATACAGTGTGTTAAAATGTGATTTATTAACAGGAGTGAACCTTGGCAACTATCCATCATACATTTGAACGACTTCCATGCTAGGTAAGTATTATACTGCTTTATTACTTACATTTTCATTAATTTAGATAAAATTTTAATAAAATTTGTGAAAAAAAAATTGAACAATTTATAAAATTGAAGAAACAATCTCAAAGTCGAAATTATTTTTTTTTGTGTCGCTTTCCAAAGGATATAATCTGAATTATTAATCATCATGCAACATGCTTTTAATTAATCGAACAATAAAATATGTAACACAAATCGATTTCTTGATACTTTTAAAGGCTCGCTGTGCTAGATCATAATAATATCGCAAAGAATTAGACTTTGATATTTCGAAGATAAGCAACAATTACAAGGTAATATAAATTGATAACAATCCCATTGTTTCTACTATTTCCGCTCTTAACTTTATTAAAGATCTACTGATTAATCGATAATATTCAAAAAATTGTTATCATGATATGATATGATGATGAAAATACTTTAAATGATAATACATATAATACAAACAAGTTAGTGGAATTTGCAGAGTGGAGTAGAATTAATATTTATTTAAGCTGCTGAGAGTCACTGGAGCAACGAGTAGCACAGGAACAGCTTTCCTGGAGGCTATAGTGGATTTCTCGGCCTCGCCAGGGCTTCTTATGAAGACGGAGGCTACGGCTGCGATTCTTTTACTGAAAGTTGCAACTCAACATTAGTGGCGGGGCGACACACTGATATTACGGGGACAGTATCGGACGAGCCTTTGTAGCAAATGCTAGTGGATAGTTTAGCAATTGAAATTATTTTTATTGATAAATCGCATATTTCGATATAGAACAGAGACCAGGCACGGAATAATTTGTCTGATCCTGATGATTGATTAGCACTGATCGCAATCGTGTCAGTGCAAGGGCACAGGAGCGAGAAAATGCGTAACTATTTTTCGATCATAGCTGGAGTCTTCGCGTCACAAATCTGTCCAGGAACATCATCAAATCTACTACTCCTTCAGTGAATGTTGGACAACTTTTTTGTAGATGGTGAAGGATGATCTTCATTTTTGATTAACCCTATGCTATTAACTTTCTTCGTGGCTTTTTCGGACTCCAACAGAAGCTTTTTCCCTTTCTTATCTAATTGTGTCTTTGCACATATTTCCTCGAATTTTCTAAAGAGAGTTGTATTCGCATAATTGCTTATTTTCTCATTTTCTCTGAAAACTTCTGTACTTTCACTGTGAATTGCTTTTAGTTGTAACCAATATATGTAAAAGTCTTGCTAAAATTGTCAGAATCAAGGCTGCATCCATTTATAAAAAAATGAAATGATTGAAAACCAATTACATTTGAAACCGTTCAATTGAAATCAAAACACGTCTACAATTAATAGAAAAAGATATTTTTTTCTCTCTCGTAGATTTGAAGAAACTAGCGTAAGCTCGACTGCGTGTAAATCTGATGATTGCATAGGAGGGTTCTCAAGGGTTTACACCGCCGTGCACGGATTACTCAACGATAGACCGAATTCCATCTTCTTGAACGCCGGGGATAATTTCCAAGGGACACTATGGTACAACATATTTCGCTGGAACGTTACGCAGTACTTCTTGAATATGCTGCCAACAGATGCTGTAGTATGTCTGGTTGGTCTTGTGCAACAAAACAAAGTAAATTAGACCTTTCTTTCCTTTATAGACTTTAGGGAACCATGAATTCGACAACAAAATCGAAGGAGTGGTGCCCTTTCTAGAATATCTAGAAGCACCCGTTGTGGTCTCTAATATAGATGACAGCCTAGAACCAGACCATCCAAGGACTGTACCACAAAAGTACCATCATAGAACGCGATGGAAGAAAAATTGGTGTTGTCGGGGTTATATTATCTACCACGAATGTAAGTTTTGGAAATCTTCGTCCGATTGATTAATTAAATTTCCTAATTTCAGCAACTTTCTTCCACAGAAAATCTAAAATTTTTGGACGAATCAGAATCTGTAAACAAGGAAGCTAAACGATTATTGGAGGAAGAAAATGTCTTCACTGTCATCGTATTATCACATTGTGGATACGATGTGGACCAACTAATTGCCGCAAAAGCGATTCCAGGGATATCAGTTATCGTCGGAGGCCATTCTCATACGCTACTGTACACAGGTATTGCTCAAGAACTTAATAAATTTTATGAAAACGTGTTGTTACTGTTGTTAATTCTCTAGGAACGCCACCAGATGGTACTGCGTATGGTGAATACCCAACCGTTATCAATAACATAGAAGGGGATCCGGTTCTTATTGTACAAGCATCGGCTTACACCAAGTATTTAGGAAGTTTGTTAGTAGAATATGATGGTGATGGTAATTTACTTAGTTGGGAAGGTAATCCCATTTATTTGGACCAGAGCGTACCGCAGGGTAATATTTTATTGATTCTACTTGTTTTGATTGTCCAAGCGCCATGTAACCGGAAAGAAAGTTGTGCAATGTTAGAGAATGTTATTCCTCGCTCGATTATCTACTTATTATCTTATCTTGCCAAAATAAGCTTGCAAGAACTTTGATCGCCTTTGTTACTTTGTTTTGGGTATATAATAATAATAAAATAGGACTATGATGATCTTGAATGCCTTGTATTTCATAAGAAATATTCTAGGTGTTTTTAGGATCAATCTGTTTAATTACTTCAATCAACATTTAACTTTAAAAAGAATTAAAAAGAATGATTAAAAGTAAGGCTAATCTCGCAATTATACTCGAAAATAAATTAAGACGTCATGAAGTTATTTGTTCTAATTTCCACACTATTCTCTTTAGATCCTAACATCAACGATCTTTTGGAGCCTTACAGAATTGAAGTAGAGTCCTATGGAAATAAAGTGCTAGGGAAATCTAAAGTTTTCTTGCAGCAATCGAATTGCAGATACGCCGAATGTAACTTGGGCAACCTCCTGACCGATGCTATGGTTGCTTACGTAAGTTACAATTCGACAATGGTTAGAATTCGATCGAAAAACCTTTGTTATATATATTTTAGTATGCTTCAGAAGGCGATGAGACCTGGACTAAGGCCGCAATCGCTGTTATGAATGCTGGCGGCATTAGGACTGCTATAAATGCAGGCGGTAAGCATTTTTATAGCCAACAAAATTTGCATTAAAGCCATGCTGTATGCTCCAGATATTACCTTCAACGATTTAGCCACCGCCCAACCTTTTGCCAATACAATCGACTATGGTGAAATTCAAGGAAAATATATCAAGGAGTTTATGGAAAAGGCCGCGATGCCGTATAACTCTAGAAGAGTCTATGTCGATATTAACTTATTACAAGTATCTGGTAAGTCGGTTAATTACCAAAGAATTAACATCTTTTATCTTCATTGGTGATTCTTTTACTATAGGTATCAGAGTTGTAATAGACGTATCCTTACCGTTGGGTTCGAGAGTAACATCATTAAAAGTCCGTTGTCATGCTTGCAATGTACCGGCATTCTACGACGTTGAATTAGAGAAGTTTTACCCAATAGCGGTTCCATCATTTCTAGTGACCGGAGGGGACGGTTTCACATCGATTTCCGATAATATCGTGAATTACACCGTTGGTCCAGTTGACACGGATATTTACGCAGCTTACATTGAAAAGCACGCACCCATAATTACCGGATTAGATGAGAGGATACAGATCATAGCCGAAGAAGAGATAAGGGTCATCTCCCATGGATGATACATATTTACTTTTCTAAATACTTTAATGTAATTTAATGAAATAAATTCGAAATAAAATTAAATAACGTTTCTCTTTATTTTTATTCAAGTATTGAGTTAACCGTGCCTTTTATTTTGCGAGTTATATCGTTATGTTATTCGGGAAACTATTCAAATCTTACCTGGAAGATGAGAAGCAAGACGCCCTTTGTTGTAATGTTCCTTCGGGCTATAAAATTGTTAATGTAGGCGTTTAACAAGGCTGGATATTGGGTCCTATCCTATTTTAAATATTTATAAATGATTTGAACAACTACACACATCCTTTGGTTATATTAAGACCATCATGCCATCTTCAGCGGCGCCTTATTTGAAACCAAATTAGCGCAATGGGATTGAAACCGCAATGGTATGGTGGCAATCTCAAAACGGTTTAACCATTATATTCTGCTTAAAAGGATCTAGCAATTACGTGTAAAGCTATTAGCTGGATGGTTTCTTACGCAAAAACCATCTTTACAAATGAAACTAAAGTTCGCAGGTATGAAAAGCTAAGGTATTTCACTGAAAATCCGCCGCCGTTACAGATGTCAAATTCCAATATTTGAACAGCTGAAACCCCAACAGTGTTACTCTATAGCTTTAATGGCGTATTGGGCCAAGCGAGGTGATAGACGCGAGATTATCAAGAGCAACCTTGATTGGTAGATGTTGTTGGTGAATATATCAACAAGATATTGCCTTTTTATATAAAAAGATGATTGTTAAAGGATAATACTAACATTGATAATTTTTAATATGGGTATTTGTTGTCCCTAATTTAGTCAAGTAATTGCGAAATATTATTATTTGCCAACTAGTTCGGACATCTTCTACACTGCTCTATAATATTTATATAATTCTGTATATCTCTCTAATCGTATCTGTCAAAAACGGTAAGTAATCTTTTAAAAAATATATCAACAATTTGTCTATGTCCATGTTTTTGAAACAAAGGAAATATAATAAACGTAATGTTTAGATAACTATGCCTTGATAACGTGATATTATATCTCCTCATATGCGTTAATAAATGATCGCAATTATACCATACCTAATAAAAATAGATACAAAAATGAACGAATGGCAAATATATATGTAATAATGCATAAGTTACGTGTATGTTTCCTAAATTACTTTATTTAGGTTTTCTGCAGCGATTAAGAAAGCTGTAAAGTTATCGATTCAAGGTGTTGTCAGCCCATCTCCTTTCGTTATAAAAAGATCTATATGATAACGTAATTTATTATTTAATATTTATTATTTCTTAATAACATTCTATTACTAAGGAAGGTGAAAAATTAACCTAACGAAAGCCATTAATAACAACGTAGAAGCTCGGCTAATGATACCTTGTGATCGCGCTTATTATAAAGTGGCAGAGGAAATGTATTCCTTATCGCACAGATAACCTTGGTTTCATCGTGAAGTGAATAAGACAAATCCAAAATAATATTTGCAAAGAAAATGTGGGTTGGTAGAAATGCTAAACGAAGTGACTGTATGGGGAAATCCGCCAAGGTCATCCCAGCTAAATCGAGATCTAATACAAGGTGTTATTTACTACCTTGTGTGTGGATAGAGCGTTTCTAGACAGATCAAAGGTGTTCAGAAAATTGGAAGAAAAGGGAAGACAAGAGGTAATCTTGCAAAGGAAACGTAAGAAAATTAAAGGCGAGGAAGAATAATAAAAACAACATTTTGAACAAGTCGAACTGTTTGAGTACTTATTTAAGAATAAGGATTACAAATAGGGACCTATAGCAGGGATAAATAGATTCGATATTGTACGATGAAGATAATGGAATCCTAAGTAGATAGAACAACAGAAATTAGGATTATATGGACGTGAAACAGGGATTCTTACTCAAAGTGATCCCGTAAAAATTAAATTTTGGTAAAGGGAAATTCTGGATAGTTTATTTGGAAAAAAGGAAAACTTTAAACAAATAAGCGTCGAGAATTTCTTAAGTTCTGCTCACGCATTTTTTTTTGTTGCGACCAAAAAGGAGTTGTTAGGCGACAAATCAGGTGCATACAGCCCATGATTAATTCAATAGTGTTTTTTTTTTCCGGGTTAAATAATACATTGGTTGACGTGATGTATGAAGGTTGGCATTATCATGATTAGACAGGGCAAAGGTGGATGAAATTATTAGTTTTTTGCAGAAACTAGACGGATCCGTGTTTTGTCGACTCCATCCATCCTCACCAGGCGAATAGACACGAGTCTATCTAGTCTCTGCAAAAAAGGAGTAAGTCCATCTGCCTTTGTCATCTCTAGTCATGATGGTGCGTCATTATCAATCGTTTTCCTCGTTACATTGATGACTTGTTACTCAATACCAATTATTCTTCGGATTCTCCAAGACAGTGTTTACTGTTTGTTTGCTTTGCTGGAAATGCTTCGGAAACGAACAACATGTGTTGGACTCTTCTTTCACCATTTTCATTAATTTTCTGCTATCTTGTCGTATGTATATTAAAGAAACTAGTACATTAACGTAAATTCTCGCAAAACCTTACCGGAGGATACCCAATGATAACCGAACGTGTTATAGGTGCACAAAATACCCGATTTTCTCCTTTCTTTTTTATATGAATTAAGCTAGGAATACACTAGCAGCAATTAAAAATGCACCACCAAAAAATTCTTGCAAAATAATGTTTGTTAATACCAAAAATGCATATAATACTCATAAACATATAATTCACAAAAGAAGAGTAAATAAGGTTTGTTTATAGCGTTTATGCTCAGGTGTTAAAGGTAAGGGCCGGCCGCTATCGAAGCCCATACGGTAAACAATCGTTTAAATTTTACCTACACAAATACGTCAGTAAAATTTTGACGAAATACTTCAACGACTATAAATAGAGAGGACAAAGGCGGATGAAATCATTATTTCTTTGCGGGGACTAGACAGGTTCGTGTTTTATCGACTCTCGAGAACACAAATAGGCAGCACGAATCCATTCTCAGGAGGCGAATAGACACGAGTCTATCTAGTCGCTGCAAAAAAATAAGGAATAATTCCACTTGCCTTTGCCCTGGCTAATTATAAATAAAGAAGCGGGCCATCTTTAATTGCAGACCGTGTATTTAATCAAACGTACTTGTTTTAGTTCACCTCTTAGTTTTTAGTTTAGTCTTAATTTTTATTATAATTAGTCCCTCACAATTTATATCGCAATACGTTTCGTATCTATTATTATAGATGGCATCCGTGAACATGTGTGATTTTTTAAATGTCCATATTATCGAGAAGAATTACTTATGTATCGTTCATTATCGGTCGTTTTTACAATAATTTAAGTAGTATGTCATAAGTTAGGAGATTATCAGTCAATCGGTAAGATGAAGGCGACGAAGGTGATACTTGCAAGTTTGGTGTTTTTAATTATCGTGGCTGGTATCATTACCACCGTTGTTCTATTAACTAGGTAAAGAGCTTAGCTGAATTTCAGAATAAGTTCACTTTTGGGTTTAGAGACAGGATAGGGGACTAACAAAGAAGTTCATACTTATTTTTATTTAATAGAAATATTTGTTTATGGCATAAACAATTTTTTTCATTCTACGATAGTGATACAAATACTGCTTTTACTTAATCGAGCAAAACCGAATAATTTCTGATATTTAACTTTGTTTTCCTTTTGTAATCAAATAGATAAAGAAATATAAAGTATCATTACATAAGTATTAGTGAGTTAAAACACGGTTTGTTAACAGGAGCAACAATTTCGAACTATCCATCATTCATTTGAACGACTTCCATGCTAGGTAAGTATTATACTGTTTTATTAAATAAGTTTCAATTAATTTAGGTAACCGTGTAGTGTGTTATGGTAACATTTACCCAAACAATATTTGTTCAGAAAATATTTTCAACATTGATTTAATTTTGTTTTGGATGTTGTTTTGAGGTGATATAATCTGTATCGTTAATCGTTTTCCGGATACACGTGATTAGCGTAATACAAAACGATTTCTTGCTATTTTCAAAAGCTCGCCGCAGATCTTCACTTATTGAATTACTAAAAATAAAAATGCTACCTTTTACGTATCTAGGAATGTCAAACTTCATCAATGATTCAAAATTTTTGGATCGAAATTATGTACTTAGGGGAGCGATAATATCGGCAAGAATCGGACTTTGATATTGCAAAGATAAGCAGCAATTGTGAGACAACATAAATTGATGATAATCCCTTTGTTTCTACTATTTCCGCTCTTAACGTTATTAAAGATTACAGATCAATAGATAATATTGAGAGAATTCATATCGGTATCACGGTAAAAATACTTGAAATGATAATATGTAAAGTATAAGCAAATTAGCGCAATTTGCAGAGTGAGAGAAAACTCTCACAACTACGTTCATTAATAAAAAATTAAATTACTTAAAAGCACTTAATTTAAATCAAAACACGTCTACGATCAACAGAAAAAGATAATTTTTTCTCTCCCGTAGATTTGAAGAAACTAGTGTAAGCTCGACTGCTTGCAAATCTGATGATTGCATAGGAGGGTTCTCAAGGGTTTACACGGCCGTGCACGGATTACTCAACGATAGACCGAATTCCATCTTCTTGAACGCCGGGGATAATTTCCAAGGGACACTATGGTACAACATATTTCGGTGGAACGTTACTCAGTACTTCTTGAATATGCTACCAACAGATGCTATAGTATGTTTGGTTGGTCTTGCGCAACAAAACAAAGTAAATTAGACCTTTCTTTCGTTTATAGACTTTAGGGAACCATGAATTCGACAACAAAATCGAAGGAGTGGTGCCCTTTCTAGAATATCTAGAAGCACCCGTTGTGGTCTCCAATATAGATGACAGCCTAGAACCGACCATCCAAGGACTGTACAACAAAAGTACCATCATAGAACGCGATGGAAGAAAAATTGGTGTTGTCGGGGTTATATTATCTACCACGAATGTAAGTTTTGGAAATCCCCGCCTGATTCATTAATTAAATTCCCTAATTTCAGCAACTTTCTTCCACAGAAAATCTAAAATTTTTGGACGAATCAGAATCTGTAAACAAGGAAGCTAAAAGATTATTGGAGGAAGAAAATGTCTTCACTGTCATCGTATTATCACATTGTGGATACGATGTGGACCAACTAATTGCCGCAAAAGCGATTCCAGGGATATCAGTTATCGTCGGAGGCCATTCTCATACGCTACTGTACACAGGTATTGCTCAAGAACTTAATAAATTTTATGTAAACGTGTTATTACTGTTGTTAATTCTATAGGAACGCCACCGGATGGTACTGCGGGTGGTGAATACCCAACGGTTATCAACAACACGGCAGGGGATCCGGTTCTTATTGTACAAGCATCGGCTTACACCAAGTATTTAGGAAATTTGTTAGTAGAATATGATGGTGATGGTAATTTACTTAGTTGGGAAGGTAATCCCATTTATTTGGACCAGAGCGTACCGCAGGGTAATATTTTATTGATTCTACTTGTTTTGATCGTCCAAGCGCTACGTATCTAGGAAAAAAGTTGAAAGATTTGAAATGATTTGCTTTATAATGCCTGTTTTGCGTAATGTCGGACCCTTGATCGATTATCTATTTGTCATCTTGCCCTCCGAAATAAGCTTGCGAGACTTGGGCCCCTTTTCTTAATTTGTTTGGTGTAGAATTCAAATAATCGACGTCAAAATGCAAGTAATTCTGTAGATGTAATTATACCTTATATCGCACGCTTTATGGTACATAAGAATTTTTCTATGTGTTTTTAAGGCGAAAGATGTATAAATTAAATTGTTCATTCCGGCATTTTATTAAAAAAATTGCTGAAAAATATGACCAATCCCAAAAATAGATAATAATTTCCATGCTATCTCTCTTAGATCCTAACATCAACGACCTTCTGGAGCCTTACAAAATTGAAGTAGAGTCCTATGGAAATAAAGTACTAGGGAAATCTAAAGTTTTGTTAGAGCAATCGAGCTGCAGATACGCCGAATGTAGTTTGGGCAACCTCCTGACCGATGCTATGGTTGCTTACGTAAGTTACAATTCGATAACGGGTAGATTTCGATCGAAAAACCTTTGTTATGTATGTTCTAGTATGCTTCAGAAGGCGATGAGACCTGGACGAAGGCCGCAATCGCTGTTATGAATGCCGGCGGTATTAGGACTGCTATAAATGAAGGAGGTAACCAATTTTATAGCCAACAAAATTTGCATTAAAGCCATGCTGTATGCTCCAGATATTACCTTCAACGATTTAGCCACCGCCCAACCTTTTGCCAATACAATCGATTATGGTGAAATCCAAGGAAAATATATCAAGGAGTTTATGGAAAAGGCCGCGATGCCGTATAACTCTAGAAGAGTCTATGTCGATATTAACTTATTACAAGTCTCTGGTAAGTCGGACAATTACCCAAGATTTGTTATCTTTCATCTTTGTTGGTGATTCTTTTACTATAGGTATCAGAGTTGTCATGGACTTGTCCTTACCAATGGGTTCAAGAATAACATCATTAAAGATCCGTTGTCATGCTTGCGGCGTACCAGCATTCTACGATGTTGAATTAGAGAGATATTACCCAATAGCGGTTCCGTCATTTCTAGTGACCGGAGGGGACGGTTTCACATCGATTTCCGACAATATCGTGAATCACACTGTTGGTCCGGTTGACACCGATATTTACGCGGCTTACATTGAGAAGCACTCACCTGTAATCGTCGGATTAAATGAGAGGATACAGATTATAACTGAAGAAGAGATAAGAGTAATCTCTCATGGATGACGTATACTTACTTCTTCGAGTATTTTATTGTTATTTAAAGAAACAAGTTCGAAATAGATTTAGATAGCGTTTTATTTTTTATTCTAGTACTGAGTCAACCGTAGGCTTTTATTTTATAAGTTCGTTCGTTGTGGTAGTCGTGCAACTAGAAGTAATTTCTTTGTTACAAGATTTGTTCGGACTATAAAGTTGTTAACGGTTAGGCTCAGTTCTGGCCTCTAGTCTTATAAATGATTTGATCGACCACATTGACCCTTCGATTTTGCTGCTGATAATTGCTTTCTCCTAAATTTCCAAAAAGCGAGTGAAAGATCGCCTCATATCGATTTGTTATGTCGGATCTATCAAGTTTATGTTCTGCCTTGTCCAATCTTAGAATGTCGTGTAAACTTGTTGTTATCAGTCTAGTTTTATTTTCACGGTACGGACAAATTCATTAGGGTCGCTGCAGGAGGTCGGCTTGAATCTGCGGTAAATACCTTTGAGATAAATAAATTCTTAACTGTATCCGACTTAAACATTCTAGGGATAGTTCGTTATATTTTTAAACGTTTGAATCGTTTCGGTGCTAGCAAGTGTCACGACTATAGGAGCGCAATGGGCACCAGTTATCTCTTACCTCCTCGTCGTACTATTCCCGTATTCTTTTAGAAGACCTTACATTCGCGGGTTATAGACTCTTTAATGGTTTACCGTCTTAACATTAAATGCATTTATAACTTGAATTTTCCAAAAATATTAAGAACTAAACAAACGCAATCTGTGTTGAAACTGGATGAAAATAAACGTGTTTTCTCAATAAATTGGAAAGAGATCAGCTCTTGTAAAAATAAATAAAAATTAAAAAATATGGTATTCGTTTTGAAAAAGATGGCGAGCACATTGACATCGAACAAAAATGTATTTAAAAAAAAATGTTATACTTATCATCTATCATTTTTATCTCGCTTAATTAAGGGTGCTAATGAAGGAAAAAAAATCTCCTTGTTGGATAAGTCATTTTCTCCTCATTTTTGTTTTGTATTAATGTAAACTCTCTCACAAAATTTTTCTGAAAGGGTCCGCTCAATCTGTGATATATCTCTGAGGCGTTTGCTTGGGTAATATCGGTATTCTGCTCATCTTTTGCGTTTTTTCATAGTGAGCACATCGAATTTGTCCAAATAGAGCATATAATCCTTCGAAAACGATCTCATTTGAATGACTTTTGGATGCGCGATGCCGATGATGCAATTTCCTCGTCTTCTTTTGAACAAGCTATTAATAAATATCACAATGAAGCGAACAAAAATCACAAACTATCACTACTACTAAAGGATAATTTGCAAAGAAACACTTTCGCGAATAATTGAGAGGGAAATATTGACGTGATTTTTTGCAATCAGACCTATATATCATTTATTGTCAGCCGTTTCCGTAGTAACTTAAGTATCGTGTCATAAGTAAGATTATCAGTCACTTGGTGAAAATGAAGACAAGCAAGATGGCACTTGCTTGTCTTCATTTCATGCTGATTTTAATTGCTGTGGCTGGTGTCACTACCGCCGTTGTTTTATTAACTAGGTAAATTGGTAGGCTTCATTTCAGTTTACGTTTGAGTCCGGAGATAAAATAGGAGGCTAACATAGACGTCTGAACTGAAGAACTGAATAGGTTTTGATATTTGACATAACATATCCTTAAATAATATAACATAAGAAAGGAAAGCAAAAGATGTATAAAGTAATACAAAGTAGCGGTAAATGAATATTAATTAGATAAAATGTAATTTATCAACAGGAGCCAGAATTTCGAACTAACGATTATACATATGAATGATTTCCATGCCAGGTAAGTATTATACTGCTTTATTGCACATCTTTATTAATTTACTCACTCCAATGGGGTGACCTGCAGCTTTCACTTAAGTAATGAGTACTCAATGAATCCCTTCGAAAGTTGAGCGTAGGCTTTCACGACCGTAATCCATAGTCGAAATTTCTTTCGGGTGTTGTCGAGTAATTAATATTTTATTTGAAGGAGATTTCTAAAGACTGGTGTTGATGTCTTGTACTCCTGGTTGCATACCTCATTTCCCTTCCGCTTTGCTGATCCACACACAACCGTTGCGTTCAGCTGAATCCCGTCGTCCGTTGTATGACGATTCCGCAGTGCTTCTTCTACGCGTTGCTAATCTTCGCGATTGATCCGCGATTAATCCTTCTGAAATATTGGCAGACGTCGCGCCATCTATCCCAAAACACGGGTACTTCTCGTACTATTCTCGTGCATCTCGAATTTTATTAATGATCCGTATCCTTTTTAGATCGAAATCAGACGACCGGTATCATAACATTCCTATTAAACAAAACACGTATGTTACTAATATACAATGATATTATTTTGGATTAAAGTCACATACATGTTGGAACGATAATATCACAATACATTAGACTTTGACGGTTTAAAGATAAGCAACTATTGTCAGGGATAATAATTCCATTGTTTCTACTATTTTCGTTCCTAACGTTATTAAAGATGATAGATCAATGGATCAAATTGGTATAATTTGCTGAGTGGAGTAAGGCATAAGATCGTAGATAATATTTATTTAGGCTAGAACCCAGCAAGAGGTAAGCACTGAAGTAAGAGGACTTGTCGACTTTAATAGCTGGATAAGTGTTCAGGCAACCAATCTTTCCAGGGACATCATTGGTTCTAGTGATCTTCTGAAGTATCGACCTATTCTTCAGCGATTGTCGGACAACTATTTTTTTTTTTCAGTAGATGGCGAAGGCTGATCTTCATTTTTGATTAATCCTATGGCTTCTATACAAGCCTCTCCCATTCTTGTCCTATTGTTTCTTTCCACTTGCTTCCTCAAGTTTTCCAAAAACATTTATATAATGTTAATTTGCAAGATTTTCTTTTTTTTCTTTTCTCTCACCGCTTCTTTACATATTACACTTCTGCTCGGTCTACATCTAAATGACTTGGTGAAACTATTAAAATGAAAAGAAACTCTTGAGACTACGTCCATTAATAATAATAATAAAAAAACAAACAATTGTTAAACAGTGGTACTTAAAACCATTCAAATGAAATCAAAGAACCATCAAAATTAAATTAAAAAAATATATGTTTTTCTCTTGCGTAGATTTGAAGAAACAAGTTTAAGCTCGGGTGTTTGCAAATCCGATAATTGCATAGGAGGATTCTCAAGGCTTTATACAGCCGCGCACCAGTTACTCAAGGATAGACCGAATTCCATCTTCTTGAACGCCGGGGATAATTTCCAAGGGACATTAATCAATAACGCGGTAGGGAAACCAGTTCTTATAGTGCAAGCATCGTCTTACACGAAATATTTGGGAAAATTAACAGCGGAATATGACGGTGACGGTAATTTACGTAGTTCGGGGCATATCACAAGGTAATCTTTTTTTTTTTACTTACTTACTTTATCTCTACTTCGGGCATATTACAAGGTAATCTTTTTTTTTTACTTACTTTATCTCTACATCTCGCATTGAACACTCTGTAGTTCATAAGAGAGCCCATGGGTGTTTTTAAGACGCAAGGTGTAAATGTTAAAATGTCCATTCGGGCAATATCTTTATCGATTAAATAAACTTTCTAGAAAAATTGCTCCAAAATAGGGAATAGATTTTTTATCTTAGTTTCCGTTAGATCCTAAGATCAATCAATTATTGGAGCCTTACAGAATCAAGGTGGAGGAGCACGGCTATTCACTATTAGGCAATTCTAATGTTTTATTAGAGCAATCGAACTGCAAATACTCCGAATGTAATTTAGGCAACTTCCTGACCGATGCTATGGTTGCTTACGTAAGTTACAAATCGAATTTATTTCAATCGAAAATCCTCTGTCGTGTATTTTAGTATGCTTCAAAAGGTGATGAGACCTGGACGAAGGCCGCAATAGGTGTTACGAACGCTGGCGGCATTAGGACTTCTATAGAAGCAGGAGGTATCTAAATAAATATACGGAAGCTTATTACCGAAACCATGTTTTCCGCCGTAGACATCACCTTCAACGATTTAGCCACCTCCCAACCGTTTTCCAATACAATAGATCACGGTGTATTGCAGGGGAAATATATAAAGGAATTCATGGAAAAAGCCGCGATGCCATATTCTTCGAGGAGAGTGTACGCCGACGTTAATTTGTTGCAAGTATCCGGTAAATCAGACAATTACCCAAAAATCAGTATCTTGTATCTTCATTGCTGATCCTCATCCGTAGGTATCAGAGTAATAATGGACCTTTCTCTTCCGTTGGGTTCAAGAATAACATCCCTAAAGATCCGTTGTCATGCGTGCGATGTGCCAACCTTCTACGATGTTGAATTAAAGAAATTTTACCCAATAGCGGTTCCTTCGTATTTAGTGGCTGGAGGGGACGGTTTTACGTCGATATCTGACAATATCGTGAATCGTACGATCGGACCGGTTGACACGGATGTTTTTACGGCTTATATTAAACAGCAGTCACCCGTGATTAGCGGATTGGATGAGAGGATACAGATTATAACTAAAGACAAAATTAAAGTCATTTACCATGGATGATACATATTTATGTTTTGAAATATTTCATTGTTTTGTACATATATTGTTGTTATTTAATGAAATATGTCGTAGTACTCTTCCTTATTTTTATCCAAGAGACATTTTTAATTTGAATTTCGTTTTAATCTTCATTGATTAGTAAGAATGCTAGCGCCATCTGTACTTTAGAAATTTAAATTACGAATTCTAATGACAGTTTTCTTACAGGATGAATCCTTCTTTAACCATTAAATTAATTTTATTAACATTACTATATAAAAAGAAGATATATTTATCTTAATTTACCTCATTTCTTTCTCTGGTTCAAAATATGCAACAAATTCTTCAGTTAAAAAAATAGAGAAAACAACGGAAAATACAGGAACTCTCAAACAGCTCTTGATTTCCAAAAATAACATTTGCGCCATCTGTGAACGAAATATTCAATTCACTTATCAACATTTAAAACAACATTCAAATTAATTAACTATCCAGCGTTTTAAAAAGCATCGAAACATTCACAAACATTTTTTAACGATATTTTAATAAGAATCCAAAATAAATAAATAAATAAATAAATTTAAGTATCCAATGAAGTTAGCTAGTTTTACTTCTTAAATGGAAAGACGCTAAAATACAGATCTCTGTAAACGCCAATTTACGCTGGTTATTTCCATGGTAACCGACGAAAAACCTGCAACTCGTGACATTCTCGAGTAAAGTTTAGCGTCTCAACATCTTTCGCTTATCTCCGTCGTTATTTTTGATCTTGCAAAGATTCGAAGAAGACATGGATCTGAACGATATCGAAGTGATCGATCCCCTAACTCCCATACAGGAATTCTATTGCAATACGAGCGTTTTCGTGACGGGTTCCACGGGCTTCCTGGGGCGCATCTTGCTAGAGAAGTTGCTCCGTTCCTGTCCGGACATCGCCAATATCTATATTTTGGTGCGGAAAAAATGCGGAAGGCAACCTCAGGATAGATTGGAAGTCATGTTGGAGGATCCGGTGTTCGCCAGCGTCAAGCGGAAGGATGTGAATCTCGCGAAGAAGTTGGTACCGCTCCGGGGCGATTGCACCTTGCCTTATTTGGGGTTGAAGGAAAAGGATAGGAAGCTTTTGATCGAGAACGTAAGTATTTACGATTTCGAATGTTTAAGGTTATTCAAGCTTAAATATCAAAATGGCGTATCCAATTGAATTGGTTGGTTTTTAGATAGCTCCTTGTCTATGTTCTATGTCTTTTATTATAAAATGGCTGCTGAAAATATCGGCTAAATTCTGGATTTTTTTAGCGATTTCACTTAAAAAGGTTGGAATAAAAAATTGTTATTATTAAGTCCTTGCTTTGTACTACTTTTTACTAATTTTGAGACTTTAAATGCGATTCTTTATTACTTTTTTCAAATATCGTGATATGCTTATAATAACTTATAAGCTATATAATATTTATATAGCTTATAAAAATGTTCTATTTTTAGCTCAATGAAGGTGATCCAATACTAATATTGTTTAGGTCTTTTGCTCACTCCACGTAAAAAAATTCCTCGTTTTAATAGAAAATAAACAACAATGTTATTGTAGCTTTTATTAACTTCTTCCGGGTTTCGCCGTGTATTGAAGTTTCCGCTCGATGCGTCGCCGTTCACGCTGACGACTTCTTCAGGATAACTGGACAGATTCTCCGTTGCGTCGCAATCTTTCTTCAAATGCACCGCATTTGTTTCCGTAACGGTTCTGCATAGTAGACTCTTCTACGTGTTGCTAAGGTGACCCTTCTTCTCTGTTGGCCGCCTCGTTCTGTTCTATTTCTATAACTTCCCTAATATTGAATTTCTTTCCGTAGTTCTTGGTGGCGGCTATTACTTTTACGTTGTTGAAGTCCATTTTATGTTCGGTCTCATGCAAAATTCTTTTAAATCTAGCGTCTCTTACCACTGCGCTAGCTCTTCTTGTTTGACCGACGTAACATTGCTCGCACTGACATGTTATCTTGTAGATACCTTCTTCATAATCTCCAAGCCCAGAAACAAGCTTCCAAGTGATTAATCGATTTTTATGAAAAGAAAAAAAATCGTTTCTTTTATGATGTAACTTGCGAAAACCGTAGAATTGACATAGATTTTATCTTTTCCAAGGTGAACATAGTTTTCCACTTAGCAGCGACGGTAAATCTCAGCGAGAAACTCAAAACTGCAGCTAATATTAATGTGACCGGCACCTACGAGCTCCTCAAGCTGTGCAAAACCATGCAGAACCTAAAGAGTGTCGTCTACGTATCAACCGCTTACTCGCATTCCCAGTACACCGTTATCTCCGAAAGATTTTTCCCCAGCCCCACAGAACCTAAGCAACTGATGAATCTGGTGAAGAATCTGAACGATAATTTAATAGAAGATTTGACTCCGAGGTAAAGTAATCCGGTATTTAAACGTTTCGCTTGTGACCGATTTGATTTAGGCTCTTGCAAAACCATCCGAACTCTTACACCTTCACCAAGGCCGTTGCTGAAGAATTAATCAATGAATTTGGGAAGGATTTACCAGCTGCCATCATAAGACCATCGATTGGTACTTTAAGATCCTTTTTTCTCAAATTAAGTTTTCATCAAATTCGTTTCAGTTGTATCTTCTTATAAAGAACCAGTCGGAGGTTACGTTAACTCATTCTACGGCATAACCAACCTCATAAGCATGATCTCTTGCGGACTCTTGAAAAGCCTGCATTGCGATCCACAGAAGACGGCTAATGTTGTACCCGCTGATATGTGCGTAAATGCTATGATCGCCATAGCTGTAGATGCCGAGAGGTCATTTAGAACGAGATCAGAAGAAGACGCCGATGAAATTCCAATTTATCACTTCGAATCCAGCAGAGACATGCCCGTATCATGGGATGAGTTTATTGGGAGGACTATGGATGCTGTACGGAAATGGCCGCCGAGGCAGACTGTTTGGTACAGCACTTTAACCATGCAAAAGCATTATATCTTCCATCTGATGTTTACGGTCTTCTACAACTTCGTGCCTGGTTTCTTTAGTGATTTTACCACGTTCCTTGTTGGTAAAACGCCCTGGTAAGTATTCGATTTGTTCCGATGGCTATAACCTCAAGTGCATCCTTCGGATTTCCAGGTATATGAAGACGTTGAGAAGCACCTTCAAGATGAGCAACGATCTGTCGTACTTCTGCACGAGAGATTTCACATTCCTCTCGAAGAGGATGCATTATCTCTTAGAACGTATGACTCCAGAAGATAAGAAGCTCTTTTTTTGCGATCTGAGGTTGTTGCAATGGGAGGAGTTCTTCAAGACCTATTTCTTGGGAATAAGGACGTACATCTTGCGGGATTCTATTAAGACAGCTAGATCTGCCAGGATTAAATTGAGGAAGTGAGTAATAAGTCCTTTATTTTTGGAATAATTTGGAATATCCTTTATCATTCTTTTAGGTTGTGTATGATGTCCAAAATCTACAATATATTTTTCATGGTGCTGCTTTCGTTTTTGGTGTATTATTTATTTTTGTGAAACGAAAAATATGTTAAAATTCGCACTTTGATTCGTTTCTATTTCTTTAAGAAAAAAAAATGTTACTCGTTGTTATATTTCTTCTTCTAAATTTTTAATAAATTAAATTTCGTGTTTATTTCATTTTTTTTTTTAAATATATTTTATTGGATTAAATATTCCGCGTTTCAAAAGAAATGAACCACCCCGAAGGAGTAGACGCAGAACTTTGAAACTTATGTGGAATGAGTTAGTACATTTGTCACTGCTGATAGTAGTTACCTGTCTGTTATGACCTAAAATTGCCAGTTGTTGAATAGTATTTTTCGGACTAGTTCGCCGTTTGTTTGTGATTGTTGTTATTGCATTTGTAAAGTTAGCGCCTCAAAAACGCCACGAGTTTTTATCGGGATGCATGAGGCTGGTTTAAGTTTTCAGGAAATTGGCAGACGCATGGGCTGACCTCACGCCACTATCAGACGGACTTCAGACGGTGGTCGGTGGATTGGCAGGAAGAACGCTTAGAAACTCGTCGTAGAGGCAGTGGACGTCCTAGAATAACAGCAGCACGTGAAGATCGGCTGTTAAGGCGAAGTTTAATAGAGGACCCGGTAGAACCAACGCGTGCTGTTGCAATCAATTGGGTACGAGCGATTGGTCGTAGAGTGTCTATGAGTACGATTTATCGTCGAATACGCACGTTCATATCGTCCTTATTTTCGTCTTCCTATGACTCAACAAGATAAAGATGTCAGACTGTAGTGCAGCCAAAACCGACAACATTGAGAGCATGAATGGGAAACTATCGTCTTCAGCGACGGATGACATGGAACTCAGAGGCAAAATTTACAGTTTGTTCAGCGTCGTCACACGGCTCAAACTCCTGGTGTAATAGTGATGGGGACAGTACGCTACGGTGGCAGGTCTCCTTTGACGTTCATTCAGGGCACTTTAAACGCTCGCCGTTACATTGACACCACTCTGGAGCCCGTGTTAGGGCCATTTTCCCAAGACCTTCCAGAACGATTATGCGCGGCCTCGTATTGCTCACGTAACGTTAGAGTTCCTAGCACAAAACCATGTTCTGCAATTGCCTTGACCGGCAAGGTCCCCGGACTTAAACCCTATTGAACATGTTTGGGATATGATGGACAGAAAATTCCGTCGATTATCCCATCCTGCCAACACTTTAGAGGAATTACGTCAACAGCTACAGGTAGCTTGGAATGAGCTGCCCCAAAAGCAATCGACCATCTGATTTCCAGCATGCTACGAAGGGTTACTGAATACGTAAGAGTACGCGGAGATGCAACACATTATTAACGATATTGTCTATAAATATTGTCATTTGTTTTTGAAAATGTAATCATTTGTTTATCTCTATGCACTAACATTTTTAAGGAAATTTCGAAGTTGTGCGTCTCCTCCTTCGGGGTGGTTGGTTCATTTCTTTCGAAACGCAGTATATATTTGAAATACGGGGGTTTGTTACCCTAACGTTTTTCTTTATGTACACCGCTTATTCGTAAAAAAAAAAAAACAAAAATACTAAAATATTTATTTCGTACAAAAGATATCTTAAAGCTAATTTAAAACTACGAACTAAAAGTACTAGAGACATTTAAAAATGCAAAGGCAATCAAATTCCACGTTATTCTCATGGCTGTGAATCCCAGGATGATCTTCAGCATCTGATGGCACCAATAAAACCTAACAAGCGAAAAAAAAACCACATTGAAAATGGACACCTGAAAAAATTGAAGTAATCAGGACGAACCTATTGAACTTCCTTATTGCTTCTGGTAGGGTGGATAGCGGATCTTTGAGTATGTACAACCTTATTCCTCTAAAATGATATTTAAGGTACTCTTCCCAATTCAACTTCTTCAAGTCGCACATGAACATCGCTTGATCTCCGTCGCTCATCTTCGAGATGAGCTGCCTCATTCTGGCGGATCTGAATTTGAAATTTTTCGTGCTGAAGTAGGATATGACCCGACTAAATCGATAGATTTTCGTGTAGATTTTGAAGAACCTGTAAAACTAGTACCGATGAGGCATCTCTCGAGCGAAATTTTAAATGTGTTCACCTCGTCTTTCTACCAATTAATAGCAGAAAGGCGTCGAGCATTATAGCAGGTACGAAATGAACCAGAATCGCCGCTAATTGATATAAGAACTTGTGTTTGATTAAATTCAGCGAATAATACCACACGGCATTCACGGTCGGGTGCTGCATGCCATATTTCGACGTTAGCTCCATGTATTTGCTCCAATTAATCGGTTGATCTTGGCTAGATTCGTAATTGTAGATCGGGATCTCGAAATGCGTCTGTTCCTTTATTGATTTTTGATATTTGTAACTAGTTTCCCACGGAACAGCTATCAAACCGTTTACGCACATGTCCGCTGGGACTATATTGGCATTCGCATCGGAGTCGCAGTGTATGACCCTTAAAAGCCCCATGCCGGCACCCACGGTGACTCCAACTGCGCCGTACATGTTGTTGATCCAACCTCTTAGAGGTTCCCTGTAGGTCGAAATGACTGAAAAATAAGAACAAAATAAAACGATGATATCAACGATTTATTATTTTTATTATTTATCTTTTAGTGATTATTATTATATTATTATTATTTTTTAGTGAAAGCATTGAAACATGATGGCGAAAATTAAAAATCAATTCTATTCTTGGAAACGGAAGCTTTTCGAAGCTTTCATTTTAAGCAATCTCCTACGCGGTTCCTACTAACAAGAATATCTGTTGATTTTGATTTATGTCTTTGAAGATGATATAGCATAACACTAGAAACGTTGAATTTTTAATTTGAAAGCAAAATTCTACAGCCAGATCTTACCAATTGAAGGCCTGTATATACCAAGCGGTAAATTTTTCCCTTCTTCTTGAATCATATTCTCCGCGATTGCTTTCGTAAAGGCGTACGTGTTCGGTAGGTCTCCTAAGATGCTGAAACAATTCAAGTAAAGGAACATTTCTAGCTTCCATTTCGAAAAGATTTTTCTATTAATTCGATACGATATATCTTACTTAGGTGTTATTTTCTCTAAAGCATCTTCACTCAATATCTCAGTCAACGCGATGAGATCGTTGTACTCAATTGCCGTTGGATAAAATATCTCTTCGATAACGTCTTCGGCGCAATTCGAGAATGCAGTGGAAACATGTACTACTGCCTTCAATTTCGTCATTTCCTTGCAAAAGGTTAGCAACTCCTTGGTGCCTTTGACGTTGATATTGACTGCCGTCTTCAATTTTTCATCGAAATTAACGGTCGCGGCTACGTGAAATACGACGTTCACCTAGAAAGTAACCATCGTTTCAAAGCAAGCAATGATTCTGGGCGCATTCTACCTCGTTCGTTAGTAATCTTCTCTCTTGCTCGTTGATTCCCAACTTTGGCAAGCCGCAGTCGCCTTCGATTCCCACGACCTTGTACTTGTATTTGGGATAGGCGACTTTCAGCTTGTCGAAAATGCACTCGTCCAAGATCTCGTCGATTCTCGTCACTATGTTCTTGTTCTTCTTCTCGCGGATGAGGAGGTAAATGTTGCCGATATCGGGGCATGATCGCAGCAGCTTTTCGACTAGTAATTGCCCTAGGAATCCGGTACCTCCGGTGATGAAGACGTTGGTACCACTGTAGAATTTCTGTATGGGTGTTAGGGGCGTCTCTTGAACTTCTTCGATCAAAGGTGGCATATTCTGTAAATAATTAGAGAATGTATACGTATTTCTTACTTTCTTTGATGATGTTGCAAGCTGAAGCTTTTGGCACCAGAGTACTCGAAAAAAGAGCTAATTTAGGTGAAGGAAGTGAAAGTGAAGATGCCGATTGAGCAATTTAGGTGACTTGGGATGAATCGTCAACATATTTTAGCATCTTCTGTGTTTGCAATGCAAGCGTGCCATGCCCTTTTTTCTTACAATGGTCTGTCTTGGATTATTTTTGATCGTGAAATTGTGCATCATTGAAATCATGCGTGGGTCAATATTACGATGGCGGTACTCGTAAAAAGCATTCCGGAACATTTTGAACATTGCCAAAGCCATGCTAAAGCATTTTAAACGAAATAAGTCGGTGCTTTGACGTCGATTAATTACTGTAGATATATAGCTTGGATGGAGTAATACACGCTCTACGCTGAAGTCAAAGCACAGTCGAAACAGTTGACTGACTTCATCATGACAAGGTCTCAGACGGCAGCTTGAACAATTGAATGAATTAAAGCAGAAAAATATCGAATTAATATCCCATTGGTCGTATTCAATTGATTTATCGCACCATGGCTCCTTTTTATTCCCGAATGTAAAAAAGAAACGAAGGGGCGGCGATTTTCATCGCCCTATGTTTCGGAGATACCACCCTCAGAGTAGAAAAAATGTTTCGAAAATTGGCCAATTACATTAATTGTGGTTTGGCCATAACGAGCGCAGGAAGAGGATAAAACAGAGACAAACTGCTGTTATGTGTGTGATTGCAGCAGGACGTCCATTTTCCTCGTAAACGAATGAAGGCCGAAAATACAAGATTTCCTGGATCGTTTGTTACTTGCCAGGAAACTGGATGAATCCATGGTGTTTTATTTGTAATATTTTCAATCCAAGAGAACCACAATGAAGAAAGAATGTAAAGTGATTCTTCTAAGAGATGTATAGCCTCAAAAAGTATTATATTGCTATATAACATTTTGCCGTGATTTCGATATCCTTTCTTCTTAATTGCACCCATTAAATTTAATCCATTAACCCAATCCAATCCCATTAATTTTAATTTAATTAATAATTAAATTTAAATAAAATTAAATTTAATTGGATAAGGGACCATCCCGTAGAGTGATTACTCTGTATCAAGTGAGTCAACCGTTCGGTGAAGCTTATGCGAAAACTGCAACGTTAAAAAACGCGATTAGTGATTTTTAGAGCACCGCGATATGGCTGTTTAACAATTATAATTTGTTTGTTCCATCAGCCGCGATTGATATTATTCCATTAAACTCCATTATTTCTGAACGCGAAGTCGACAATTAACCAAGTAGATTCCAACATAAATGATCATCGAAATAGGTTTGCTGAATCTCGGCCATTTACTTCTGGGTGACATAATCGTCTTTGGAGAACGCTTTGTTAGCAGAATGGTCTTTTAAAAGGAAGTCTTTCGAAGTTGCTAAACCCGACGCCAACAAGAAGAACGTCGAAGAGAAGCTGAATATCAATATTGAAGCAGGCGTCGAATATGTTCGCCTCATCTAGATACTGACGAATATAAAGAAATATACGACTTGGATTTGGGAGAATATGTTGGTCGAACTAATACATCCGATCTCATCAAATATAAGGTTTTGACGACTTTCTTCAATCTTCCGTTAGGCTATAATTTTAAAAAAGATATGTAGCAGAAGGCGAAAGATGTTTCAGACGAGAGTGATCGGAGCAGTACGCATTTAAAGGAATTAAAGGCTCAACCTGTGTACATTGTGTACTATAAAGCAATTGAAGAAAACATAAAGTAATAGTGTTCGGGAAGGTATATCAATAATCAAGGAAGAGTTTAGAGCATTAAAAAGCAGCGGTGCTCAAATGCTATCTAAAACTATCCTATCATCTGCCGGAAAAAGAGAAAATGGAGACCGGAAATGAATGTTTTTCTGTTGTAAGTGTAAATGACCTTAATTTTATCAACAACAAGCATATGCATTGTTAAGAAGGTAATCAAATTCTTCCGAGTTCATCTATTTCGAAGTTATCAGTCCGAACCAAGTTTGAGAGAATCGTTTGATTCTCTCAAACGCATCGAATTGTCGAGGACCTCGACAATTTTGAAGAAATATTCGATTGTCAATGAAGATGGTAGATGGTAAACTTTCGATTTTATTCAATTAAATCAATAAACTACGAAACGCTGCTAATTTTAAAGCTTTGGGTTGTTTAATCGATGTATTTTATAGAAAAGTGCTTTCTTACAGATCTTCTCTGTCCATTCCCAACGTAATATATACCTTTTACAAATGAATTTGGTAAATATTAAAATTTTAAATTGGAAAAATAAACAAATTAAACCGAACAATAACTTACGTCTTCCTCTAAGAAAAAAAATCTCGCAACAAAAATTCCATACAATTTCCTTGTTACATAACGCCGATCTAGCAGCACGACTTAGAAAATTTCGTTTTCGTGACACAGATTTATTACTTCATGCAGCGATTAATATTCTACGGAAATACTTACCTACTTGCCTAATGCAGCATTAGGTGGAATGAGAAATAGCTTCAAGAACTGTTTAGAAGTCGACGAAAAGCGTTGAATAGAATATCAATCAGCTGGTGTAAGTAATAAATGCATAGCGCTCGGTTAATTGGGACCTAATTATCTAATAGGTAACTTAACAGTTGAGTAATGAGATGGGCGACAGTTTGATTTATTTCAACAGGCGATCGCAGGTTTCTATTACGTCTGTTTTTGTTTTTGTTCTTTTTTTTGCAAGTCATTAATTTCGCTTCGTAACCTAAATTAGTCTAATATAAACGGCAAAAACAAGGACAAACAGATCTCCTCCTCCAGCGGTTTGCTTACATGTCATTTCGAACGAAAATATTTAAATATCTACGTCTATTGTAGTTTCTTAATTTTAATACTAGTACGAGACTTTCAGAAAAGCGGCGTATGTAAGAAGCCAATCAAATTCTTCAGAGAAAGCCTAAAAAGACGAAAGTTAGTTTCAAGTACCTTTAATAACAAAGGTTTTACCAACGAAAATAAGACCAAAGCGAATCAGTTACATATTGCTCTAGTTCAACCGCTTCATTTTTCATTTGTCTTAAAACAATAGAAATGTACTCATCACAACTAGAATCGGTAAATAAAATAAGTTGCAGGAAGCAGCGGCAAATGTACTGAGCGTACATATTGAAGGTTTCCTTTTCGCGTTTAAGAATGGCAGATAATTTAGACTTTTGCGAGTATCTTTAAAGAAACCGCAATATTAGTGGCGCGTCTTGGTATCGAAATTAATGTTCCAAGTGTTGTAGGGCGTCAGAGTTACAGAGTAAACGTTGTGCCAAGAACGATTAAAGAATATTTTGGAATGCGTATTTTCAATCGCCCCCTGGGTTAACTTTTTTTAGTTAGTTAACCCTGTGTTAACTAACTGGGTTAACGGTTTTTTGGAATTACGATTCTTCCAACATAGCTCGTTTACATCCGTCTAATACGAACGAAATGAAGAACAGCGTGGAATCAGGTTTCGTTAAAAGATTGTGAAGATATCGTATCGAAACATATGGAAAATTTGGAGGCAGAATATTTAACCAGAAATTCTGGATTTTGCGAGACGCGATTTCGCAATTCCATCGATCGTTAAATAGATGCTGATCGGTTGAATATCTCTTCTCAATTCAATGTCAGCGAAGCAGTCATATCATCCTAATTCAAATTTCAAGGAGTCTCTTTGTAGGTAATTCTCATTAATCATGATCAGCCTATCGTTTGTTTCCAGTGCTTTCGCTTTCAAGGTGGATTTTTTCGGCAATGACGTAATATTTGAAGATCTCATTCTCGGAATCGTGACGCTCAATCCTACACGTACCATTTATCTTTAGCATTCGGATAGTTATTGTCGGTTCATAATAATTACGGGTGAATTGCTTAAAAACAGGTGCGTTTTGGAGCCTAATGTATTTACCTCATACAAATAAATAACGTGCGTTACTCTAATTGCTTTAAATTTTGAGATTGTCCGTGATGCATGTGTTGCATGTTTCTTTGACGCTATTCAAGCATAAATGAGTTTTTAATTTTTTTTAGGAGTTCCTAGATTCGGTCAGAGAAATGTCAGTTGTAATTAGCTTATTATTGAACAACGTCATCGTAAAAAAAAAAAACTTAAACGAGAGAGGCGTATTTTTTCTTTACAATTTTTGTTTTATATTGGTTACAATTGGATCTGAATGTTAAATCCAAGATTGAGACTTCAGATTACGTATTCATTGACACGTTTCGCAATTCCAATTAGATTCGATATTCATTGTTTCGAAAATACAGGAACGAATTTTCTTAACGATCACCTGGCCCCAATCGCAAACTTTGCAGAAAATATTGAACCTTTACAATACGAAACTTTAAAGGTAAACGACATAAATTCAGCGATATTGTAAGCCAATAAAAAGAAACTTAGGAAGAGCTCTTTCATGCAGCCGATAAACTTCTTCAAATTCATTCTTTGTATACTTTCGCGGTTGTTGCGTACCGTGTAGTGGAATCGCTAAAGCGTCCTTGCCTCCTAGTTCGAGGGTCGCCCGCGTAGAAAAGCATCGCGAGAAGTATCCTTCTGTTGCAGATCGAACAGCATCCTGATAACGCCTTTCTGTAGGAGAATGGCGACGTCTGTGGACGTGCCTCCGGCCAGGATGCCGTATGCGGCTACGCTGTGGAAGTTTGCGTAATAGCCTGTTTTTGTTGCTCTAAATGTTGAGACTGATTTAATTGTCCTAATCGCATATATTGCGGGGCTTAATTTACTGCAGCGTTTGCCAATGTGATGGCTTCAACTCAGTTTCGCGTTTAGGAAAAGACCTAGAAAACATACAGTTGGTTCCGTACCAGAGAAGACAAGAGTTTGTGATTTATTTTCATTTGTTGATCGTAAGCCATTTTTCTGACGATAAAGTAGCTGATTTTTTCATTGTTGCCTATATCTCAAAATGACGTATTGTCAGTATATAAAACAATCTATGTTGCTCCGTAAGTCATTGATGCATACGACGAACCTCACCCAACCCTTGTAATAGGACGCAGGACATATGCCGCACAGAAGAGTAATAACATTTCCTTTCCTGTAGGTCGATTGCATCAATTTCCAGAGAACACTGGAATTACAGTATATAATGCAGAACAGTATCTAAGGCTTTACTGAGATCACATAGTACAAATTCTCTTCGTTTTTTTGGCATCTTGGGCGGCTAAAATGTTCTTGGAAAGGCTAACTGCCGCTGTAACAATAGATCTTCTCGGTTTGTATCCATGCTGTTGCGCATTAAAAACGATAATATTCTTTACTGTACGATGCAACACCTGTGACATAATAGGCAACAAAGTGTTGGATTTGTAGTTTTTTTTCTTTTCTACAGCTTTATGGACAGGAACAACTTTGATGAACATTTGATGTAATCTTCTGATGTGCTGCTTACCATTAAGATTAAGTTTTTTTGTGATTTTGAACATTCAGAATGTTCAATATTGCTACCCTACCTAATGATGAATGGTACCACGACATCCTCAATAATTGCATCTAAATTTTTCTTACGGGCTTTTTTAACAATGTGGTTTGTACGTTTCTGCCAAGTAGTAGCAGTTACGTTTTTAACTTCTTCTAATTTAAATGTTCTATTCTATGTAGCTATTTTATTTTATAATTGCGCTAACGCTAGCTTAATAGAATTCGCGATGGTAAGAAGTTAGTCGTAAAAACGGCCTTATCTTGCGATTTTGTCATTTCCTCAGTGATATTTCCTTTTTTTTTTGAATTCTAACTACCTATGTTTAGTAGCTCAGCTTTGACCACATCCTCATCATGGTACATTTCTCTACTTGTTAGCCAGTTTTGAACATCTGCTTTCTACCATGATGATGGTGGTGACTTTTCGACTTTCCGACTACGATAAGGTGAATTATTCATTACAATGATCCTGAAAAATTCTCGTATAAATAGCTTGATATTTGGGAGAATCATTGTTCCAAAGGAATAGCATTCATTTTTTCATGGTAATGTTTTTTTTTCTTTCAAACAATAATAAACTTTCTTTGACAAAACTATCAGAACTACCAATGTGTAACATTATAAGTAGAGATGACACACGCAGGTGAAATTATTCCTTTTTTGCAGCTAGTAGATAAACTCTACTCGTCTAGTCTCTGCAAAAAGGCAATCATTTCATCCTGTGTTCTCTCTAACTATAAGGCGACGTCCTTTCCCGGACGGATTCTCTAATCCAAGTAAAAGTCCTTCCCCAAAGACTTGCTCGCGGCTGCGAATATTCGTATCGGTCGTATGACCCACATTCACCCAAATTCGATCTAAACAAAAGCTTGACCTATATTATCGCCTCTACTTTACGGTGCCAATTAAAATATTATTTCTTCTCGTTCATTTCTTTCATTAATCGATACAATGCCGCTCGTTACGTATTTCATAAATCGCTATTACTTCTCACTTGCCGCAACGGTTATTCAATATTGGCACGTCGTTTTCTGTGACCATATTGCGAGTAATCTGATGAATAGCAGCTTTCACGCATTCATCAAAAGATACTAATAAAGAAGGCCGCCCGGTTATTTTCTTTTTGGTGATTGCTGCTTTTCCCGTGGACTTGTATTCTTTTACTGCTCGACACGCTTGCTATTGAAATTCATGCAAACATAATACATCATAAAACAGACGAACCATATAAGAAGGTGAGATCGCTAATCTACCATTCGCCAATCAAATTCTTTGTAAGCATTGATTACAATGTATCTTTACACCTTCAGCAGTGCTTGTACTGGCTTTTGCATCCATAACGGAAACCAACTATAGGTATATGTACGAGTATTCACTATAACCGTGGAGTCCTAAAAGGAGCTGCTATATACTTTGGAAAAGGAGAATAATATTAAATACAGCAATAACGCGTGTCGGTTGGGGCCGTTTTCAGGCAATGAGAATTCACTATGAAAGTGTCGAGAAACTTGTCGAAACAATCTTATCGTATCCTGTTATTAAGAGTTCTTTACATTCTTTCGTTCTTTTACGTTCTTTACATGCGTTGACCTCGGAAACTTACACGGTAATAGGAGAAACAATTACTGCAAATTGTTAAAGATAATTCAAGAAATAGGCGTTACACCCAGTCTTCTGTTCATGGATATCTTAGAAGATACCACTTGCATCCGCCTGTACAGCTTGTTCAAATGCCCCAAATTCGAAGCAATCCTGATTTCTTCAGTATTATTTTGCCTCATCTCAACCAATAGGGAATTCAGTAATCATCACGACCTCCATTTATTGGCGGCATGAGAAACCTCGTATTTTACATCGGAGAAATTAACAAAGTAAATACGTCAATGGATGCTTTTTTTTGCGAAAGCGAATCATCGATCCACATTTTTGCTATGGCTGTTAGATGATAAACGTGCAACAAAGTTTCTTCAACGCAATGAAGCAAAAGGTTTGTTTTACTGCGTCTATTGAAGCGGATAACGTCGTCTTCCAGGTTCACGAAGGAATAGAAGAAACGAATAATTATAATTTTATTTCTGTTGTCAGAAACCTCAGCCTCCTCTGCTAAGAATGATTTTAACAATTTTGAGGAATTAAATACTTCATTTCTTCTTTCGTTTTATTTAGCTAGACTCGGACATTTTATTAAATTTATTTTTTTTAATTGGATTTGTTAAGAACAAACAAAGATTATTAAAATGTTAATAATTTAAATTTTACCATCCTTAAATATATCATTAAAATAAAAAAAAAATACGATAGTCACTATCAGATCGGATAGACTACAACGATTGCGTTCATGTAACATCTTTCCCAAATCTCTTCCGTTTATATGAACAATTTAAAATAGGGGTCACGCTACATATTAATCATAACGTACACACCGTTGACTTTCCAAATATGACGCATCCGAATGCATGTAACACATATATATACCTGCATCACACCGATTGATTGGAAAACAATTACCGAACATTGACGAAATTTTATGGGACAATACGTACGCGTCAGACATCGGTATATTGTATAAACACTTACGCAACGTCTCGGCGTTTTCTTCTGCGATAGCAACTTCTTTCAGATGAAGAATGGTTATGAAATGAAAATGACGAATATCGACGAAAAAATCGTGTATGTTGTTCTCCAAGATTACTTGCGTAAATATTCTGTTAGAGTGAGTACCTTGGAAAAGGTAAGGCTTTTGGCAGTTTGGCAAAGGTGCGAGGAATATTGATTTGTATTCAACGTTGATGCATTGAGAATCGCATACGGTCTCTAAAAATTAAAAACAAAGATAAATAAATAGCTTATCGAGGTATGGAGATAAAAAGGAAATTTTCTCACAAAATTCTCGTATATCCGATTGATTTGAATAACTTATTGTAAGTTTTATTAAAACTTGAAAATTGATTGGTTACTTTACGTAAATGCAGTCCTTCTCGTTATTACGTTTGAAGTTTTCAACGATAAAAACGTATAAAGCTGGCGAGCCTCTTATATCATCCTTAATTATTCTTCAAGCTTCTTCGATCTCATTTTTAAAAGGCTTAATCAATGGCTATATCAATTTCTACCTAAAAGTCGCACATTGTCAAATCGATAATGGTGTACGGTGTATTATTACTTTCCTATCTTCGCGTAGAAGTATTTTTAAGAAAAACGCATTGTTTACTTTACTTTTCATGATTTATTCGGGATAAAGGGGGCCATATTGAGTGTCCTCGCGTTAAGCAGAATGGAGGAATTGCAGCCTGCGGATCTTAAAGGGAATCCCAAAATCCTTGAAGATCCCAACAAAAAATTACCTGATGTCCATTGCAAAAGACAAGATTTCTATGCAATACAAATTTGATCATCAACCCTATAAGGTGATCAAAGTAAAAGAGGAATAGATACCGGCATTAGTGGGATTAACTACCGCCTTAAAATGTCTACGGCAGCCCGCACTAACATATTTCAAGCAGAGATTTCTGCTTTGAACTTGTGCCTCTTACGAGGCGCAATGATAATCGGGCAGTTCCGAGGACTATTAAGGCCTATTCGCACGAATCCGGTCTGATTCACGAATGTATACGTAATTTAAGGAAACTGGAACATAAAAAACACGTTACCCTGCGATGAGTTCCAAGCCATCAGGAATCGAGGCTAATTGAGGGGCAGATAAGTTGGTTAGGAAAGCGGCCAATATGCCCTTCATTATTATATCAGGCTTGCCTAGCACAGCGAAAATAGTGCTGTCGTTCAGCAAAAGGGATCTTAGATACTGACGTGTGGATTTCTGATAGGTCGTGCAGCCCTAAAATACCACCTATTCAATCTAGAAAAGGCTGAAGATCAGATATATTATCATGTTTAGAAGGTCTAGAGACGACGGAGGACATTTGATGACATAGCAACACAATTGTGCCGTAATCGACAATGATATTTCAGTAAACTGTTCTTGACACCGTCTGAACTGAGGGACGAAGTTCCGAGCGTAATTTTAAGGTTTATTAAGAGCCTCGAACTTCTCTAACATCCATACGAGCATTTTGTTACAATAGATCTGTTAAGGTCGCAGTGACCAAAGGTTCCCGTGCCTCTGCCCATTAATACCAATGCTAATAAGGGTGCCTCACGAGGAACTACCAACTTCATCGATCGATGTAAGAAAGTGTATAAATTGGAAAATTCTGAAAATTTGGTATTATACTGAAGCCTAGATGTATTATTAAACTGAAATATTTTCAATTATGTAATGTTTCCGGTTACGTCGCAAGAAGCTGCCAAATTCGTTATGTTAAATATTAAGGTCTATTTGATGAAAGAACGATGTTGCTATTTCTTACCGCATGTGAAATATTTGCATGTTTTCACAGATGGACGAGTGCAAATGAACTTTTATGATTGTGAATGCGTTTAACCTAGAAAATTGCAATTCTGCATTGCAATTTGCATTAGAAACTTTCAAACGGAAACGTTGTCAAAATTTAATTAGTTCAACCTATTTTTCTCTTTTTTTATCCGATTGTTCTTACGAAAAAAGAAAGAAAAAACATATTCACGTAAGATATCCAAGAAATTGTATATTGCAAGAGAATTCTAGAAGTACCTAACAATAAGAGTATAGCTTATGCAACTTCACGTTCCTATTAGTACCAGGAGACTATTAAGAAACAATCCAGTGTTGCTGGAAAGTCGATTGGAAGCTTTGCGTTCTAAATACGCGAGGATTCGAATTGCTTCATTTTGGAAAATCTATATTTTAAAATTTCCGCCGGGTAACAGGATCTTGAGAACGAAGAATAACAAGAAATGTATGTGGAAATTATCAAAAATTGTGGTAATTTGGCATTATTAATATTATTATTGATAGAACCTGAAAACTGATCAACGTAACTAACTCTAACAAAGAAAATACGTTGGCGTTTGAATTAAAATTTTCACCTAGGACGTCAACATCCTGCAAGAAGATCATAATTTACATGATCGTCCTGTTCGAAATATTTAAGTTAATGGTAAAGTTCAAAAAGTTTTAATTATTGTCAAGAGCTTGTCGGTGAATGACGTGGTATATATTACTAATGTTTTAAAATAAAAATAATAGGTAAGCTGTCATCACTATTAATGATGTGTTGTGTTGTATTTTTCACCTTTTTAAGTATATTTACTTTGCCAATTATCTGCTTGTTAGCATCCGGGAGATTTCTGCGAAGTAGAAATTTTACGTAAATATTACGCCTGGAATTCTAACGAAAATCTACAAGTAACGATATATTTAAACATGTAATGGTGACTCTGTGCAATCGTAGATCGAAACAGATGAGGTCTTAAGCCACAAGAGCTTCAAATTAAGCTCTTAATTAAATTTTAATTTAGATTAAATATTGAAGCCACTTAATTTAATATTCAATTATAAATTTAGCCATTTAATATTTAATCTAAAAAATGCCAGCATCTTCTAGCAAGAATTTTCAAAAAAATATTGATTAAAAAGGCATATTTAATGAATTTCGACGTATGAATTGTATCGATAACATCAAAAGAAAACCTTACCTTAATATTTCTAAGTTCTTGGAGAGTTTCACCAAAACAAAAAAGAAAAGCAATTTAAAAAGAAGCGATTCCTGGTAACTGTATTCGAATATAGGCTTCTAGGGTTCACCGATATACGTACAAAAAAAGAAAACAACAACTGTGTAACAGGTATGCTTTTACCACTATCCACTTTATACCGCGATATAATCACTAACTAAACTATCAACACCTGCCCATGCTGTTCCATCAAATGGAAGCGTAGCCGTGATTCTCCACTATTTAAAGATTAAATGAAGAACGGGCAATGACGTTGTATGCGTTTTATGCAAATTTAAGGCAGCGTACGTCGTTAGTTGAAGGGAAGTACGAAATAATGATGATATAATTATGATCGGGCGGAAGAAGCATGTCGTTTTTCTTTTTTTTTTAATAATCGCACCTAAATATCAATTGAATTAATGCACTATCATGCATACTTACATACATACATACTACGGTTAGACTGTCTGTTACAATAACCCAAAACTTATAAAGCGAAAAATCGTAGACATCCCTCCATTTTTTAATTATTTACATTTATGTAAGGTGTTCTCTAATTCCCAAGTTGAGTCTATTTTATTTTTTTAATAGTACGCCATGTATATATATTAATTATTTCCAATATAAGACTTCATCACGTTATACTGTATGTTTGAAATGTTACGGTCAATTTTATTCTGAAAAAATAATAAAATAGTAACACAAAGGCTACCCAAGCATGAACTTAGGGAACCTAATTTTGCCTTATTTGCAAACACTGTCACATCAAAGATTTATATTCGATATTCATCGATTTCCTGTTTTTTTTTTTTTTTTTTCTTGATATGAAGAGACCATTATGACAACGTGACGTTCGTAACGTCCAAAGGCCTCAATTCCTGGACAAATTATGACAAAATACCTTCGTTTACCTGCATAAATGATTTAATTGGCTCAAGGACTGAAACTTGCTGAAATCCGTGTGTTTACTGATTGAAGAATTTTCATATTCATCGACGAAGGCCATTTTCGTACCGGTGACTACGTTAATCAACAAAACTGTTGCTTTTGGGGGCCCAAAAAAACGCTATACCCTTGTTGTGTAACCGACATTTTTCAAAACGGGTAATGGCGAAACAGCCTCTCTTATTGGTGAACGACATTGTTAGATGTTGATCAACTTCTTGCGGTTTCATCTGGAAGATATCTGGATCTCGTTAACTTGTTCTTCAAAGAAGACGGGGCTATTTGCCACATTGCTAGAAAAACTGTAAATTTATTAAATCGACAACTTCCTGAAATGGTAACTACTCCAATTGGTCTTTGTGATCGTGAGATTTCTCTCTCGAGGATCAAGTCTAAATATATTGCTTTGTTTTTTCCTTTTCGTGAAAATATAATTTGAATTGCCGAATGTGCTTATTTGTTACTATTTCTAGAAGAAGACACGCGAAAAGAACAGTATAATACGGACAATTAGGTACAATGTTACAGGAGAATAAACGTAATCGTGTGTTCGTATCTGAGGATGCTTTGACGCTCTCCCGTCGCAAGTTCCTCCGTCGATACATAATCATGGATGAAACAACTGTTACACTCCGGAAACGAAGGAACAGTCAAAACAGTGGACTTTTGAAGGCGAACGGGTTCCGAAGACGGCGAAACCGGTCGGCAAGGTCTCGGTTTTTTCGGATGTACGCGGATTCGTCTACACCGATTACTTGAAAAAAAAAAAATGGAAAGTATTATGCGTCGTTATTGGACTCGCCGAGCAAAGAAATCGAGAAAAAACGTCCTCATTCCGATCGTCTTCCATCAAGACGTTGCACCACCCCCGGTATCTTCTCTTTTACTTCCTAATTCGAAGAATAAAAATGGTCCAGGAAATCATCACCCAAACAGATGCTTATTTTGAGGATCTTCCGAAATCCTGCTATTTGGATGGCTTAAAAAAGCCGAAGAACCTCTCGGAAAAATGGAGTTAAATAACAGGACTTTTTGAACAACCCTCGTAATTCGATTTCATTTTTGTAAATATTGTACTATATTACACAACGTAACTAACAGCGGAAAGGTACAATACCAGGTTATTGTCCACGATCAGAGATTAGATTATATTCATTGTACAGCCGATATTATAATTTAGATTGTATTAGACAGACAACTTTTTCTGTGTAAGTGAAAGCTTTGATAATGAATATTTATTTTTTTTTACAAAAGTTAAAGCAAAAAAAAGCTCTTTTCTCTTTTGAACCAAATCCGTTGACAAACCATATATTTATACAAATACGAATATTCTTCTTTGTGATGTTAATTTCGACCAGTTACATCGACGAGCGATTTAGTAACTTCTTCTTAAACATTTCCCGTTTCCTCGTATTATTTCGCAATAACAAATGAATGTTAATTGTTCGGCATACGAACATTTTTGGCGGCTGAGTATTTACCTAAGCTGTAACAACGATTGCGTAGTACGATGAATATTGACCACAACGCAATAGTAAATCACGTTGATTTGAACGACAATGGTACGTACGCACATACTTCTGCTTTCCAATATTTCACATTGTATCGAATATAAATCAATTTGGATCAAAAACTAAATCTTGTAGGGCAACGCTGTTATACCTCATTACAATAGTTCGCCACGCCATAAACAATAGGCGAGAGTTCAGCGTCCGGGTAATTCGAGTCGAATGGGTTATTGTAATTTCGAAAAATATGAAAAGAAAAGAGGAGAAGTTAACAATAGTAGCTTACTTATAAGGTAGCCGTTATTCTCGTAGCGGAAGCATAATTTCATTTTACCTTCTTCTTCATTGTAGCTTTGACTGGCAGCAATTAGTCTTCAACTAATCCCAACCAATAAATATTAATCGCTACTCTATTGCAATCAGTTCATTTTGTATATTGATTAATTAAATTTTCTTCTCGCTGGTCATTCGCGTAACCCATTCAGGAGCAAAGCCAATGTTTACCAATTTTGTAATTTCTCGCGTACGATGCGGAGAAGCTCCCAAAAATTATTCTGCCGTTTATTGGAATTCTTGATATAGCTGAATGAATTGCGTAAGTTAACGTCTTCAGGCGTTTTTGACTATTTCAGAAAATCTTTCTAAATAAGACCCAATAACATAATTTCCAACTTGCCCTGCCCACACAGGTTCACTTTTTGGGACCATATACACGCCTGTCAACCATATTCTAGTACGTCGACGCTTCCATTGAGCGAAAATATCTTTTCATCAGAAGAAAGAATTAGGCCTAGAATATTTGGATTTTCAAGAGTTTCCTTTATCTAATTTTTTTGCAAAATTCCAACCGGGAAAAATGGTCACTCTGCTAGAAGAGTGTTGAATGTTTCAATTGCTAAATCGTTCTTCCTCCAAAGCCTCGCAGCAACTATCTTTTGAACTTTGGAATTGGTCCTATAATTTTGTGACGCCACTGGGAGGCCTTTCTACAATTGCCAAGCACCTGTTCCTTTCGAGGACTTCAGTTTTTTTAGTTGTGTTAGTTGCTAAAATTTGCTAAACCTCGTAGAACGTGCTCTAATCTAAAGAACTAAATTGGAAGATCCATTAACACGAGATGAAGTTTCTACCGCGGTGTTTCCTATAAGACATCTATGAAAGAGTTCTGCATATTTTTCTCTTTTAAATAACAATTTCCATGCTCCTAAGCCAGAAGTGGCAGTTACCAAAGCGAATATTAGATCGGCATGTTACAGCCAGGAGTACTCCGAACAATTCTAGAAGATTACTGTGAAAGTAATGGACACCGTCTTAACCAAATAATTAAATAATACGCAAGCGGTGTTCTTGCTGGATTTTCCATAATTTGAATTCAGTTCAGGATAGTTGCCTTGGATTGCCTCAAGTTCTCCAGAGCCTTCCCGAAAAAATGCCCAAGAAAAGGATCATTTTACACCAAGGTATTTGCTGGAACAAGTGAGTACTTGAATGCCAAAAACATTCCAGACTTATCGCATAATAATTTCTTTTTATTTCGGCGTGCAAAGAGCAAGTTATGCACCTTACGGTTTACATCAGCCGAAGAAGCAGTTGAGGCATTCAAGATGCGAGAAAATAGCGGATGCAAACATGCATCGATTGTGGAGGAGAAATCATCGAAAAACCTCAAACAAATACGCCAATAGTTTTAATTTGTTGCTCAAAATGAACGTAGATAATTGTATATCACAGACGTCATACTTCCCGGGTAAATAAAGCCAAAGTTACAGAAAGGTTAATTAAGGTAATTAAGTTATACGTGATAAGTGTTGTGTTCTAAAAAAAATGCGTCTTTCAACGTTATTATTCGTGATATATAATAATTGTACAAACGACAAACTTTCTACAATCAGTTACAGATGTATGTATTTATGCCTCTGTTTACACGACGTTCAAGCTAACTACTTTCAACACTTGCTTTTTAATGTATCCAAATTTTCATTCCGCCAACATGTAAGGTCAATGTTGGGGGTTTCTACTTGTCTCTCTTGCATAGATTAATTTGTACATTCGCGTAAGGCACGTAAAACGGTTTGTTTGGACTCGTACGATTCGCATACGCATATCGAAAGAAAGAAAGAACACCTCGCTATGATTATGGAATGCTTAATTACGTCTATGTCCTTACGCGCGGAATACAAAAAAAGAGGTTATTTGAACGTAATTATTGATGATTTTTCGGTGTCATTATTGTTTGGTTACCATTACAACGGTAAACAAAAGATACCGACGTCGATGTATTCAAATGATCAATTAAAAAATGTTGAACCCTTGCCCTCAAAGAGGAGTTTTACGTGTTTTTGCAAGTTACATCCAAATAAATTACGGCGTTAATATACACTCAGGTGCAAAGGAATCGATCCGTTGCTTGTTTCATTTCTATTTTTATATCTAGTGTTATTTAGAGACACTCATAGAGTTGTTGATCGATAATCAATGTGCCTTGTGTTTATTTTCGGAACTAGATACTTTTACAATTAAAAGTATTATTTGGCCAAAAAATATCTTTGGTTGTAAGAGATGCAACTATAGCAATAGCTTTAGTTTAGCGTGTCCGTAGCTACTATTACGTCACTCAAGCACTACGCCTTATCCATTCAACAATCCAAAGAGCCATTCTACGTTTTAATGAAACCAGTAATCGTGCTGAAAGACCAGAATTAAGTCGAAGATGAGCAACATCCGAACGAAACGATCGATTTGTGGTCCTTTCAGTTTGGAGGTAAAGACGTCCGACTTCGTTTTGAGATGGCAAATCGACGGAGCGAAATATGAAGCATCAGTTGAACGGTTGAAATAAGATCGCGAAAAACTGGAATCACTCCGATTGGAGGAATTATTCCTTTTTCGCAGCGACTAGATAGACTCGCGCCTATTCGTCTCATGAGAATCTCTGAGAATCGACAAAACACGAATTCGTCCAGTCTCTGGAAAAAAGTGATAATTTCATCCGCCTCTGTCCTCTCTACAGATGAACATGGATTTTGCCTAAAATCAGCAGATGGCCGCGAAAAAATTTGGAAAAGATAGTTGGAGCGATTCGGTCGATGGAATGTTGTGGAAAGAATCAACTACGTTATGTATCGGGCTGAGATAAATAGCTAAGTGCGTAGTGGTTGATGATGGTGCATTTTCGAAGAGCACGTGGTTCCTTTTGCTCCATTTATAGGGCCGGATTTCATTTTGTTGGACGCGAATGCTCCTACGTATCGCGCTCCGATCGTCAACGAATACTCAAAATAAGGGTCAGGATTGTACGTTTAAAGTTAGCCAGGTTGCAGTCAAATAGAACATCTTCGGGCCAGACTAGGAACAAAGTAGATCCTTGGTTCGCTATTTACCCATCAGCCCGTATATCTCGAAATATCTTCGAAGACATTATACTATCTGAAAGTTTTAACTTTCCGGCGTTTATATAGCAGAAACAATTATAAAGTTCAAAGTAAAATATTTAACAATGACAATAATACACATTAGAACAAAGATACACCGAGCAACTGGAAATTTATGCAAATTAGAATGAACTCGTGGCCACAACGTCTAAGGGGGAAATGACAGATTGTATGGAAATTAAAAAAAAATAATTAAAATCGAAATTTATTTTATATTTGTAATGAAACAATGACTGGCATAACCTTGACATAGAGAGGTTCGTTTACATTATCATATAACGCGACCACATCAAATACGCTAAAAGGAAATGCGACAATCATACTCTTCTCTGTCTTCGGAATAGAATCACCGCAGTACATTGATTAAAAAGTCTTGATGTACTTGAATACAATATAAGCTAACACAGCGAAGGCTTTCACGGCCGGTACAGCTGCTACCGATATCAACTTCTTCCGGGTTTCGTCGTGTGTGAAAGCTTTCATTCAACATTTCGCCGTTCAAGCTGACGGCTTCTTGTTGTCTCGCATTCTTCTTATTGCATTTAACCGTGAAGTTTCCGCTCCACGCAGCGTGACGGTGCTGCGTAATAGACGCTTCCGCGTGTTGTTAAGGCGACGGCGTCCCTGATGAATCATTTTCCGCAGTTCTTGGTGGTAGCCATCACTTTTACGTTGTTGACGTCCATTTTATATCCAGTCTCGCGTGTATTGCTCGATTCTTTTCAATCATGCGTCGTTTTCGTCCGCCTTTATTCCTTTCTGTTTGTTTGGCGTAGGTCTTCTGTGCGATTGTCGTCTGTGCAAAAGTATCGATGCGATATGGCAACACCCATATTAATTCTCAGCACCCAGCCAATAAATTCGCAATGGAGAAAGAAGAAAATGGATATCTGTCCTCTCTGGGTACAATGGCGAAGAGAACGCAAGAGGGAATACTACAACACGCAGTATTTAGAGAGAAGTCGCACGCATCTACATGCGAGATCTCGAAGATCACGATATTTAAAAACCTTACTGTCCAGAGCCGAAACCGTCAATGATGAGCTACATCTAGCCAATGAGAAGATACATTGGCATGGGTTTCACTAACATTGGCATAAGATAGAGTCTCTAGGAAGAAGTTGCCTTTAAAGGCGAGTACAGAACCGCAAAGATTGGTCGTTAGATTGACTTTAACAATGTAAAAGTGATAGCCATCACCAAGGATTACGGAAAAAGACTTATCAGGGAAGCCGCAGAAATAGAAAAGAATACGAGCGTCCTCAGAGGAGAAGCGTACTACCTTTGCAGGGTAGCAAATGCGAAGAAAGTTAATAGCAGTAGCAATTCATTAACCTTGTTACTGGATGTTAGCTAATACAGCCAATATTTCTTTGAACTTGCTCCTCAGCTGACCAAAGCTTTTGAGGCGTTCTAATCCATAGCTTCTAAAAGTCCTATTAAGAAAGCATCTCACTAGCCTTCTTAAACAACACCGGATCCTTACTGGTCAGATTTTTTTAAATTGATGGGATTATCCACAAAGAATCCTTAGTAATTGCAAGTACGAATTGAAGATTTTATTTTTTTATTGCAATTTTTATAATGTGAAAGAGCCAACTTAGTTATTACAAAGCAGGTGCTGTATTAATAAAGTAGCATTAATCATTATTAATATCATGCATTATCATCTTTAATGGGTTCACATATTCTGTTTTAAAACTTCTGGTAAACATTGTAATCTACGTAAATGAATACCACGAATTTCTAAAACAAACTTGGCGAGCTCGTAACTTCTAATTATTGAAGATGTTAAGAACTTTTCACACTTCATAAACACTTATTTATCTCATTAAGTGGCATCGACACTAAATAACCCATAACGGCTACTGTTGTTTAACGCCACGAGCTCTACATTTTAGTCCGTCCTTAAGCGTTCCGAACACAATGAGGTTGCCAGTATGTCGTTATTGTTCACGTCTTCTTGGGTATCTTTTGGCCGCCGGAGTTCTGTTGGAAATTTGCGACAGTTTACGGAATCACGCCATAAACAAACGAGCGTTGCTTTTTCCACGATATACGGTCTTGCAAGTAAGTACACGATATACACTTATTGGCCAAAAAGAGAAGGCGCCCTTTTATCTATCTAGTTTTGCAATAGCTCTTCATAAACAATGCAATGTTTTAAAGTCATGTTAAAGGATCTGAAGTTAAAATGTTGAAAGTTGTATTGAAGAGACGTATCTACAAACGTAATAATGTACAAGCTAAACAACCTGTATACTTGGATGATTTATTTTATGCAAGACTTGTATCCGAATATCTTTTATTTCAAAACTTCTTTCGAGGAAAAGAATATTTTCTCGGGCAATAGGTGAACGCGTTGATTGAGCGTAACAAAGTTATTAACTACCCAACTAAACGCTTTAACAAAGAGATTGTTCATATAATGCAAAGAAATCTTAAAGCCTCGTCTGCGGAAGGGCATGAAAATTTAATGGTAAAATTCATTTGCCATTAAGTTGCCATCATTGCCAGTGGCGTCCAAGCAAAAAACTAGGTCAGCGCAATAGTTATGCGTTTTCCTTATATTATCAATATTTTTGAAGCATAAAAAACAAAATTGATCAGGTGTCAACTTTCCTGTTAATACTGCACGAATATCATACGACTTTGAACGAGCTGATTTTCCACCATCGTGCCAAGTTGTCATTATCAGCGACTACCATCGCCTCTAGACGCCTGTGTGAATTCCACAAGAAGAACGCCTTGAAGAGCCTCAGTTGATCGTCAATGCTTTTCGAGTATATCAACTATCGACCGATCTAATCTGTAAGAATCTATATACTGCCGTAGCGAGTTGTTCAACATCGATTTGTCGGTGGGAGAGACCACCATTAATTCGGGAGACCTAGCGCAGTGCGGTGCCATTAGATGCTGCAAGTCTCAAACATTCAATTGAATTGATCCCCGTTCCTAATCGCAGCCAAAGTCTTTTACCGTTTTCGTTTTGCCTAATCGATCGTAGTCTTTATGTATTGCTGTTCGGCTAAGATAGTAATTACATCGGTAGTGCCGCAAGGGTCCAACTTTTGTGTCCGCTGTTTTTCCCGTTTGTGGATAGCGAAATTCTATTAACATAGTTGCCCGTTGTACCAATGTTATTAATCTCGGTATATTGGTTGATGTTCTGCTCAGTTTTGACGATCACATTGCCGCTCCAAGCAAAATGGGCCTGAGCAGAATGTTCACAGATCAAGACGCCGTATTTTTCGAAATTTGAGTACGCAGCGATTATATGACATCCCCATTACAAAGATTCTAAAGTACCCTTAATTCGAGGGAAGTAGCACTTGCTCCTGTAAAGGCTTCCCTCACCTTTTCCGTAGCATCTCATTGACCTACTATGCTGCGATTTATCAAAGGCTTTCGACTATGTACATCATGAAATTTTATTGGATGAATTACACTAGTATGAAGTTGGGAGAGGGCCGCTCAAACTCATAAACAAGTACTTGCAGGACAACAAACGGCAAGTATGTCGTGTAGGGAGCTAGATTAGCAACAAAGGCATCTGAATTGAGCTCGGTTGTAACGAAAATCGTATTTCTGCAACAGAAACAAGCAGTTCGAACGATGATGGGCAACAATTCGAGAACAAGTTGCGAAGAAGTATTTAAGAATCTTCATACACTTGCTACGTACTTGCCTGCTTTTTGTATGTGGTATTCGTGAGTCAAAGTCTAGAGGTTCTTGTTCGCCAGTCCAGAAGAATGTATTTGGTGGACACTTTCAAGCCTTGCTGCGACAACTGAGAGGAAATAGCCTTTTTTTGCGATTTCTGTTATTTTTCTATCTTAAATTTGGTATTTCAATAGATTATTATTATTGCTATTATTTAGTGTATTAACTTTATTTCATCTTGACGCATCCTTCTGTTTGTACAATTATTTGAAAAATATGCTTGCTTTCAAACTATTCTCGTAGAACATTAAATCGGCCATTAAAATTAATGAAAACACTGAAAGTATACCCCGAAATAAACTATACACCTTAAAAAATACGTTGAAGTAAAATATGCTTTCATTAAAAAGATCTTGGGAAACCTTCCAAACGCGAACAGCAATAAAAATGGATGTAAACACAAGAGACATTGTATGAAATATTATTAAGCCATTATTATAAACTCCAGCTACATGTAATTGCTTTTGAGCGATTAATAGACAATAAAACATAAAGTACGCGATGGACCATTTGTCAGTGCCTCACAGCGTTGTAATCGTACGCGTAGGTTTACATGGTGTACACGAATTCTACGTTTTACGACACCTATTACGCTAAATTAGAAAAAAATAATCGACATGCACTTGTTGTATTTACTAACAGGTAATACAGCAATAAAGTAAGATGCAAATTGAATATAAAATGTGATTGTTTAGTTTGTTGGCTGTGCTTCATCGGGGATATCTCAATTACTTTAAACCTTGACTGGCGTGAACCGTGTTTTTTTGATATAAAGGTTACCGTAGAAGGTTTTACCGGAGATTTTTGCGGTTCTATAAAACCGGGGAATATTTAAAAAGAACGTATTTTGAAGATAATATATGTGCTAAGCTGACAAAAGAAAAAAAGCCAGTTGAGAAGAAAAATCTAAACAAAAACAATGGAGATTAAGAAGGCTGGAATAAGAAAAAAAGCTAATGAAGATATCCGTGCAGAAGGAAAGAAAAAAAAAACTTGAAAAAAACGAATAACAAAACATTTTGGATAAGAATAAATCGACGAAAGAGGAATTAAAAGGAAAGGAATAAAGACAATAAGAGATAAAAACAATGAACTATTTACACAGATACAAAAGAAGTGCTCAAAATATGGAGAGAACTCTATGAAGATAAACAAAAAGAAGCATAAACAGAGCAAGGATTAGAGCAATAACAACAGATAACAAAAGAAACGAAAAAGAAAGAGTAGAGAAGACAAGTGAAGAAGATTTTATATTATCGGAAATGATCAGATTGTTGAGAGAAGAAATTATACTGGAAAAAGGAGAATATATAGAAAGACAAACGAATATACAGAGTGATATTGAACAAACTACAACCGTATTACTACGCGACCATAAAAAAAAATAAACGAAGACCTGACACACTGTTTATGTGTTATGGCGAAGATATCTACTTATCTTACCTATCTCAGCTAGCTTGAAAATTAGGCGCGAAACCGAGATAAAGCACATGGGTTCATTAATCCTTTATATTAGTTCGAAATACATATGAAGGGTGTAGAAAGTTATTCAGTATACGGCGTCGCCATTTTTTTTCCTCTTTATTTTGTCTTTTTTAAATACATTTAAACATTAAGTTGGATAATTATTTATAATTTTTAAAAATTGTTCGTATGTTTTGTTACTATTATTTTATTAATTAAATATACATTTAATGCTTTAATGGTTTTATGCGTCCTTTTCATTCTTTATCGGATTCTTGAGTGGAAAGAATTGAATTTCTCTAAGATATATTGATATCTATTTTCCTGGTGCAATCATCGACTATTTTTTGCTCTAATCTTTTTTTTTTTTTTGATAAAATTGGAAGTAAATAAGTTCAGTAAACTGAAAAAAAAATAACAGAAATTCAACAAGAAAGAGGAAAAACTTTGGATTAGATGCTATCCGAGGTGATCCTGTTGCGACATTTGCAGATATATTATGGTTCCTCTCTCATTAGATCAATCACTTCCTTCGCTAGACTTAACAGTCTTTCGAGTGATCTCTCTACGTAGGTTTCGGCTGTTGAGTATTCCGAGCCCATTTCTGAGGCACCCGGCAAAATCTACATGCCGCTTCGTCTGTCAGATCCACATTACTCATGTGGTTATCGAGCATACGATGTCCTATTAGCCGACCTACTATTGTTCTAACAGATTTCCTATCTCTGCTTAGTAGGTCCATTGTCATTGTAGGCGTGTGTCCAATCGGAAATCGCTTGGCCTGATCTTCCATCAGCCTTGAGATTTCTTATCTTTCCGTTCTTAGCGGTTGTTTTTACCATTGTACATGCTATTCCCATCGAGTACAATGGGCGAATTTCAGCGGTTGACGAGCCCGCTCGAGCTAATTCGTCTCTCTTCACGTTCCCTCGATGGCCCAACTTTGGACTAATATATGTTTCCGATTTATATTGTAAAAAATATGTAAGTGGTATAACGAAAACCTTCTTTTTTTTAAGGATCGAAATATAAATGCAAACTTACTTACCTCCAAAGGTTAGCACTTGTTAAAATAACTACATGTTTTATTTGCATCAATTAAAAGAATCTAATTGGTTCATTCAACAAAAAACGTTGTTGTGTCAATAAAAACAAATTAAAAAAGAATTTATGTGCCAGTTAATGCATTACACTTGTTAAATTGGTTGTTCATGCAAAGAAAACAAGTTTTTATTGATTTAACAGCCGATCTTCTTTGTGCGTTAATTTTGAGATCACCATCGCAAGGGTGCCCCCAAACATTAATTGCCTGTTCCCAATCCTCCTTCGTATTTTCCAGAATTTTAATGATTTTCACTAAATCAATCATTGAATTTCAGCTAACTTACGGCATGGGCGTACCGATAGTCTTCAGAAATCGTCGTCAAATAGTATGGAACCACGCTTGGCAACAGAACTATGACTTACCTTACAATCTGTCGAACTACAAAGTCTCTACCTATTACGCTAGATCCGGCGACGCGGATTTGGACATATCAAGGGAGACTTTATACGTTTACATAATGAATACTCTAGATAAGTAAGTAGTAGTCTAAGAATATAGAAGAACGTGGTCAATATATGTACTTTTAGCCTCGAAGTGGATGGGGAACAATGTCTGTTCAGAGCCATCTGCGAAGTTGCCCGGACACCGTTCCACATTACAAAAAAGAATAGTGTAATGGAAAGGATTGCCCAATTTATCTTTACGTAAGTTTTATATTTTTTTCTTTGATTTTTGGTGTTTTCTTTTCCGATCTTTGCTATGAGACGCGATCAAATAAGCCTTTTGTTTTCAAAGAAACAAAAAAAAATCTTGAAAAGATTGTTTCTTTTTTGTTATTCTGTTACTTCAATTTGTAAATAATTATATGTTTAATAAAGCCGTTCAATTGAGCTATTTATTTGAGACAACCTGACATTACATGCCAAAGAGAACAAATTTTGATGGATCACTTGCTTCTTTTAAATGAAACATCCTGTATATTTCTATAGATTTGTAACGGTTGTTTTAATATCTAAAACTCTTATTAACTACATCGCTAGCTTAATCATCAAGTAGATGTTTCGATTAGTTACTTTTATTTATAATAATTATCGAAGTAGCCGTGGATAAAATCCAAATAATAATTGATCTCTGGTTTCCAGATCGTTGTTTTTGTTCTTACCAACGTTTCATCCGCACTCTTACCGGACATCTTCAGGGCTGTTACTCCACACTCGGCGTGGAACTATGGGTTTATAATACGGCGTGTTACGGGTCAATAAGGCGGGAACAATGAATCGTCTCGGTTGCTAGGCGTTCCAATGCGGCAGCTATTAGTATTATTATATTAGTCTAAGGTTCCCTTCGCTAAACGATAACACCGTCACACGTCTTCCCATGCCTTAATTACAAGTTTTACGTGGCTCTCTTGTAGGCCACGAAAGTGGTTAGGACCGGTGAAGGGCATATTCGCTGCTTCCAGCTTGTCTGCCTTTTCATTGCTTTCGTTCCTTCGATGGCTTGGCACCCATCGTAAAGTAACGTGGTTTTTACGTCTCGGATATTTCCAATAGTGAGGATAGAGTTAAATTGGATTTGGTAGCCAGTTTCCGGTGTACGCTCGGCCAGCGCGAGCTCGGCTACATATTTACCCAGAAAAATTTAAATCGTGAGGTTGAATTAAACCTTCTAACCACCGTGACGAATAGTCCCTAGCCAGTAATAACAGCCCTGAAGATAACCCGTAAAAGCGTTGACGAAACGTCGTCAGGAACTACGATAACGACGCGTTTCCAGACCGGAAACTAAGAGCGCAGTGACGCGGAACTTAGCCTTGAAATGAACACAAAATTCGTACGATTTATCTTATACCCGAATTAAATTTTTAAAAGAATTGCGTTGAACATCCGCAGACTTTATCATTGATGCCTCTTAATGTTATTTGCAGACCTTCAAATTGTTGCAATTTCGATAAGGACTTGCAAAGGGAAAGAAATATAACCAGCTCTACGCTCGGGGAAAACCTGCTGCAAGCTCAGAATTTCGGATTACAACGGAAACATTGCGGTTTGATCTATAGCAAATGTCCAGTTTCTATAATCGACTTAATTTCACAGAAGCATTACGTTAATTGACGGAAATATCCGAATAGAACTTATTATTTTCAATATTTTGGATTTGTAACGTGAATAAATTGTTGATTATTACCTGAGTACATCTTCGAAAAAGTACACATCCTCCTATCTCGCAAGCCGCACAAACGATAAATAACTGTAAGACCTCTTAGGACTTGTCCCCGATGAAAATTTAACGATTGCTTTACTTATATGAAGCGGTAATGTGATAAATTGTCATATAAAAGAAAAATAAACATGTAAAAATTTGTGACAAATGGTCTACATCGTAGCGTATCTTAGGTGGTAAGGCAAATTTAACGGTAAACCAGTTAACAGTACCATATGTTTTGTACCAGATCGAAGATTTAATATTGGCGACTCTAAACAATGGGTCTCGATAAATACGCTTCAATTTTCGTAAAAATCTCAACGATTTTGATTGTGATTTTGTGCAACGCCTCTTATTACGGCCACGAAATACAGAAACGATATATTTTATTGTTTCCCAGAACCACCGTCTTACAGGTAACCATGATCAGTTAATTCTACACAGTTTTTCAAATTTCAACGAGATCCGTGTTGTTTTCAAGCTTACTTATGGGCTGGCAATCCCGGTAGTATTAAGGAATAAAAGGCAGTTTGTTGTAGACAACGCCTGGCAGCAAAACTTCGATTTACCATTTAATTTAACGAATTTCCAACCCGCCACTTACTATGCCAGAACAGCAATGCACACGATCGATATCACCAGGGAGCGACTCTACGTTTACATCATGAATACTTTGGACAAGTAAGTTGTAACATTAGCCTAAATTTTCATAGTTAGTTCAGATTAGCCAATATAACTTGAAATGCTTCAAATGACAACCTTGAAACCATGACTTCCTCATCTTCTTCCTCATTACTTGTTTGGTCCGTTATTAACGATGAAATTACCTCCTCGTCCGCAGCTAGAATCACCTCTTACAGGCTCTTCTTTAATTGTATTATTGATTATATCTGTTTTAAAAATGTCGTTTCAAGTATCGTTAATCTCCCATTTATTTCCTCGCCATCTTCATTTGCATAATTTATTTTAAGCAGTTCATCCACATCGGGCGATAGTTTCTTCTGCCGTCAAGCGTGTCATTCGCAGCAACTCAAAATTCTTGAGAAAAGTCGATATATTTTAGACATGTTCAGACCCGTATATCGGCAGCGATTGGTGACGATCATACTAATAGCCTTGGTTGCATTAAGAATGTTAATTTCTTAAAGATCCTTTCATTCTAGCTTAGAATTGGACGGCGAACAATGCCTGCTTCGAGCGATTTGCGACGTTGCCCACACTCCATTCCATGTCAATCAAACGAACAGCATCTTAGAGAAAATTGCCCAGTTCATATTCACGTAAGACAGATTTTCGGGCGAAATTCTTTGATCCTTAAGTCTAACATTTTAGGCCTTCAAGCAACTACAACTTCGACGAGGAGCTACAAGATGAAAGAGGCATGGACAACATGACGTTTGGAGAGACCCTGCTGCGCGCCCAAGATATTGGTCATCATGGACAGAATTGTCGGGATGCGTATCCCAAGTGTTTGCTGTCTATTATTGACTTGATTTCGCAAAAATATTATTTGAGTTAATTTTGCGAGGATGCTATATATTTTGTGAGACTTTTTGTTAAATAAATTAGATAAGTTAAATGAGGTTGGATATTAAGTGGGGCTTCTTGTAACGCTTAATATTGATGGTAGTTCCTCCTAATTATTTTTTAAACGTGTGTAACTCTCGAAAAAAATAGCAATTTTACATTTTTTTTTAAATTGAATACGCTGCATGTTTTTGAAAGTTAAAAAATAATTTAATTTTGAATGTATACGTTACAATATAAAAAATACGAAGGATTTTGGTAAGCCTCGTATCTTTTAGTAGTTTTAGTGGATTGAAAATATATATTCCCTTATTTTGAAGGAGAAAAAAAAAAAAAGACAGTCGGTTGCCTAATTTAATACTAAGAGCGTTTAAAAGAAATCAATCTAGTAAAAAAAATGAATATTTTCGTATAATGATCTTTTAAAATTTCGACTTTGACTCGGCAACATCGATCGACTTCGTTCCGCCTTTGGTAATGAAACACAATTCAAAACCACAGCTTATGATTGGTTGGCAGAATTTAAACGTGGACGTAGTAGTGACGAATTTCGCGAAGGTCGTCCATGAAATGCCGTCGTTCTGGCGCACATTAACGCTGCGCGAGAAATTGAAGCACATCGACATGTGATATTTCTAGAGAGAGAAGCATTTCGTAGCGAAGAAATTTCGGGGTTGTTGGATTAACCAAAGCTCAAAAAACGGGTAGTATGAGTTGGTGGAAAAGAACGCTTCAAAAATTTAATCGCGTTGCTTTTGCCAACGTATACGGCATCGTAACAGGCGGCGAAACCTGGATATATCCAAAGGAACCAGGAACAAAGCAATACGATGTTTGGATGTTCCAAAGTTTTTCGTTAAGAGCTTCAAGAAGCTTCCGTAAAACCGGCTCTGTTGCTACCGTTGCTCTTGAGGATCGAAAAACAGTAAAAGGGTGATTGGCAATTGATAATATTTTTGTCTTTGGTTTTCGATGAAATTCACCACGACAAGGGTAGGTCTCACACAACACATCGAACAGTCGATTATTCAAGGAAGGATAACATCAAATTAATGACTTATGGTTCGTATTCACCCGACCTAATGACTTTCTTCCTGTTTCCTTTCGTCAGAAACAAATCACATGTTGAGCGGTCCTCGGCATCGGTGGAGGCCGTTGAAGCATTTAAAAGGCAAGTCCTCTTCGGATTCAAATAAATGTTTCTTCGAACGCAGAAGTACTTAAAACAATAAAGACGATAATATATCTCTTTTTTTTCTTTTTCCTGAATTTTTTAGAGTTCCCCTCGTTAACATAGCTACTTCTCTTTCAATTGAACATAAATGTAATTTCGATTAAAACCTTAATTTTGTTAAGCAAAAGATATATTTTCTTAATTGAAGTAATCATATTTAGTTACTTCAATAGCTTTTGATTTTTAACGAAATAAATGAAAGAAATCTTCAGTAATATCGAACCCTCCATCGAAAGAAAAGACATCTTAAGAAAAGGGAGAGACTCCCAATTTAAAGAAAATAATATAAAGCTGTTCCTAAAAAAAAGCAGAATCTTTGCAAATAAACAGAAATCGTTGGGTTTTCTAGAAGAAAAAGTGGCGCTTGCCTTATCTTGCCTGCTTCTAACGACCACTTAACGCTTTTTTATTTTTTTAGCTCCTATTTTATTTTTTTTATGGCATTGTGAATAATTTCTCTTGTTTATGGTTATTTGATCTAAATATCTTTGCGGATTCTAGGAATATATTTCAAAATCAAATAAAATTGTTCGCAGATTTACGCGAACGCATATCTTCAGTATTTAGAATCTTTGGTGCTTCCGCTCATCAATTGTCGGTGGTTGGTACCAAGTTGGTACGGCCGCGTTTACAGGGAGACCCTAAAGCATTGAGAAATGTAATCGAATTTGACAGAAAAATACTTATTTCTACGTTGAACTAGGCACATTTAAAACTACTCTCGACATCTTTAATTTCACCATCCCGTCCGTTCGTCGTGATGTGACACATCGGTTATTATTGGCTTCGTTAAGTTACTAAGAATCCTCATTGTATTAGAACGTGACGCGAATAGTTATGTGGCACACAACGAAAATAAATAAGACGACTCAGAGATACATATTAATTTACCTTTTTTAGTTATGTAATGAACAACTTACATCAATATTTACAAGCGGATATTTGACATTGGCTGTCAAGATGAAACACTCCAGCATCGTAAAAGGTAAACAAATACATATGTTGCAGATTCTTGTATAGACAAACAAGAGGTTACTTTGTTTGCTCGGTAATTATCGCGGAATAATCTCTTATTGTGCCCGTTTGCATTTTGCACGCATGTGCATGTGGGGAAGAAGAGAATGCTGAAAATTGTCACATCAATAAACTTGAACGTGCTTCAATATTAATACGTTACATTAAGAAGAACGGATAACCATTATTTTTAATAAAGAGCAGCGACGGGTTCAAACCTCACCGATTACTTGGATATTTCATTGTCGTCTTTTTGTGCTTCTTCCATCGGCTCACCTTGTATCGATTACAGATGTTTCGTCACATTTTTGTGTATCCGTTGACTTATTCATTTTCGGCCTTGATCGTTGCGATCTTGCTTATTATTTGAGATAGAGCGTGGGTTTAAATTTGGCAAAGATGCTAACTCCTAGCTTGGCAGAGAAAAACTAACACCACGTTCTCAAGATTTAACACAACGTTTCCGTTGCTTCTGGCCACCATCACCTTTCTTATTTATCGAATCTTGACACCGTTAGGAAGATATACACTCCGCCAAAAAAGTATCGCATAATTCAGTTTCGAATCATAAAAATATCGCATAATCTTTGTTCGTAGCATAAAGTTGTAAATATACTTTAATGCGCTCTAAGATATAATTTCTATGATTGTTTAAATAAAATACAGGCCAAATAAAAACAAGAACTCATACTTGAGATTTTTATTAAAACAAGAAATTATAATTTTGGAGAGAAAAATGTCATAACAGTAGCTTTTAATACTGAGTATTGCCACCTCTGGCTCTTATGACCGCTCGCATACGGTTCGGCAGAGATTCGATTAACCTCCGTATATAAGCCCGATCCAAATTCTCCCACTCTTCACGGAGAGCAATTTCTAGTCCATGCAGGTCCGCTGGGGCAACATTTTGGGTTCATGTCCGGACTTACCGCAGGCCAATCTAAAACTGGAATACCAACATCGTTAAGGTATTCCTGGACGATTATTGCAACATGCGGTCGTGCATTATCGTGCATTAACATGAATTCGTTTCCTATAATTGGCGCATATGGTACTACATGTTCTTCTAAAATGTCCGTTATATACCTGTGGGCAGTCAGTGTACCTCTGTCTACTGGTACTAACTCCGTACGACCTGTTAAAGAGATGCCTCCCCAAACCATAATAGAGCCACCAGCGAAATTAGGTCTAGGCCTGATATTACACTGCGAATAGCGCTCACGGTCTCGTCTGTACACTGAGATACGCCTATCTGAGGTGTAAAGACCAAATCTTGACTCATCTGTGAAGAGTATATTGGCCCGGTCATTAATGTTCCAATTTACATGTTCTCTGGCAAACCTCAAGCGAGCCACTCGGTGGTTCCTAGTGAGACGAGGGGCTGTTACAGCTACTCTAGCTCTTAATCCACTCTGTCGTAACATATTCCGAATAGTTTGACTACTCACACGAGTATTTCTGACTCTAGCCAAGTCGTTCTGCAATTGTCTCGCAGTTACATGTCTTCGACGTAATGCTCGTAGTAGTAAATAGCGGTCATCTTGGCGAATAGAACATCTTGGACGACCTGGTACAGGTCTTCTACTGTAATTGCCTGTTTCCCTATATCTGGCTACGGCTCTAGAAACACTTGACTGATTTTTGTTCATCAAATTAGCAACGTATGCTTGAGATTGTCCATCTTCGATTAAAGCAACTATAGCAGCCACTTGTTCTGAAGTTAAATTGCTCATTTTAGTTTTAAAAGCGTTGGTACAGAACTCTGACTTCGCACTTTAAAATTTGTCCGTATATATTTTATATTTTATGAAATTTTGTAATATTTTAAATTTAAGCTATTTTTGCAAAGTTCAACGTTAAAAATCTTCCGACGGTGTTAAACGGAATGCGGAAACGATAAGCGGAAAGAAAAAATGATTGGATAAATGATTGAAAATGGTCTTGGGAGTGTATCTTTCGTTTTTCTTTACGAGGCCAAGTAAAGCTATCAGAAATAAAGGGAGAAAATTAGCTTTTAATCTCCAGTAGTTTATATTAACTAAGTACAAAACACTATCGCGACTAAAACTTGCTTCATTAACGAACGAGCAATATTGTACTCGGGGTAAACCAATCTGTTTAATAGGTGATGAATTTTTTGGAAAATAAACCGTTCTTTGAGGACTTGTCTAACTGATTCACGATTAACACGCGTACAGCTAAATCTATTTTTTTTGTCGCTTATTTTCTATCATTTGTAAAACAGCTCCTTCATTTGAAGCAGTACGATGAGTGCTAGTAATCCCACTATTAATTTTCCTTTTTTTTTGGTAACAGCAATCCTCTTTCAAATACCTACGTATAATGAAAAGCGAGCCTTCTATACACTGCTCATATTGCTTCATCGATTGCCGGCCGTCCCATCATACTTTCATAAATATTTAAATATTAGAAACATGAGCTTCCTCGTTGAGGTTCGGAAGAATTTGATCATACCTCGCCATTACAACGTAATCACGCCTCTGTATTCCTTAAAACTGAAGAGAACTATTTTTAAATGTAATTCTAAAAAAAAGAATGACGAATAACAATATTAAACAAGTATCGAACCAGGAACACGATAAACTGTATTTGGCGTTTGCCATAATTTCATGGCCAATTGCAGGTAAGCGTCTTTCAATGCGATGAAAATATGATAATTTTCGAAACTGAAATGTACCAATTTTGGTTCAGTTATATCTTCACAATCGGAAGAACTAAAAAAAAATTTTTTTGAAGAGCTTTTAAGATCCTGTAATTTCGAAAAGCAAGGCTTACGATCACTCCGAAAATTAGAACTGATGCCAATGTTCCCCGAGTTCTGGGAATTGCACACCGCAGAACTTATAGGCCGACAGGCAAGTCTTGGCTTGTTCAATTGAGTCTGGTACAGACGCGTATTCGTGCAGCACCTCTTTTATAACCACGGAAGACGTCGTTAAGGAACTGAAAACCATTCAACGTCTGCAGATTCTAAAAGTAATGTATATCGATGGATCGATCTCGAAGAATATCATTAATGTCGGTAAACGAACGAAACATTATTGCCGAATGACCATTCGCCAAATTAGTGTACGCCTAAGAATACCTACGTGACAAGTTCATGACATCTTACACGATTGTTTGGGCGTAAGCAATGTTTCAGCTCGCTGGGTGCCAACAATGTTGGCTGTGGATAGCGGAGATACCGAAAAAGTTCTTTAAGTACGGCTTAAAAAATTTGTTTATCGTTTGGATAAATGTATTCAGTTAAATGCAGATTATGTAATATTGATGAAAATTGACAAAATAAAAAAAAATATGACTAAATTGCCTACTTTGGGAACATCCCTCGCAATTGTAATCTAAGTGTACCTACGATTTTAGGTTTAAATGGACAAGCTTTGTCCTTTACAAATTACTCGAATAAAATTAGAAACGGATCATTTCGAATCGAGGTCAAACGTACCTTACTTAACAACTTCAAATTCACATCTTCAAGTGATCATCCTCTTAATTAAATGGCTGTACCTACGTATACATACATAAAAAAAAACTTGACGTACTTACTATAAAAGGTAGGTAAACAACCTACTCTTTTGTTTTCAAGCATCTAATTTTTTCGATCATCTTAAAGCAACAAGTTCTCAAAACGAAGCTTAGAGGAAAATAAAACGAATGAATTTCATTGACACATTATATTCGAATCTTTTTCGATATCACATCAATTATTGACAGTAGACACGAAGAGAATATATTTTGGCAATCACCTTGTCGCTTACCCATTTCTTCCGCGTAAAGGAGGTTATCTTCAAATTCGCTTGGGACGCTTTTATTGGCGTAACTTTCGATAAGTCTCTTATCCGTCTGATAGCTAAGAGATGGCCTAGAAAATTAAGGAAAAAATTAAGGATCTAATTAGAACACGAAAGAAGAATACTCACGTGAAGATGAAGTGGGCGATCTTTTCTAGGAGACTATTATCTTTTTCGATGTAAAATGGCGTATGGGCAGTTTCGCAGATGGCTCTCATGAGGCAATCTTCACCAGAGAGACCGGCACTTTGAGGATTTTGCGGAAAAACTTTCCCAGTTAGAGAGTCTTTAAGTTAGTATATTTCTAGCTTACCTTTCAAGAAATCCGATGATATACTTATAGAAGACTTCCCTGGTCATATCCGTATCTTCCGATCTGGCTTGCAACGTCGTTATTTTATAATTTGACGTATTAGTCGGGAAGAAAAAAGTCGTCTGCATGCCAAGGCCCCACACCACAAACCGATCATTGAATACTATTAAAGTATCGAAGCCGTAACTTAACTGGAAAATTAAAAACAACTCGTAAACGTTCTTTTTTTTTGGCAAGTCCGAGAGTAACCCCGACGATTTTCGGAAAAAGAAAAGAAACATACTTCATCGAAACTTTACTGTTTCTCAGAATATTCGTCTTTAGGTTTTAGCCAGTTTTGCATTGGAAGAAACCAGTTGTCGAAATTGTTTTAACGAGCTCTTCCGGTGTCGAAAACCGCTCATGGCGCAACTTTAGGCAAAAGAAAACGAGAAGAAGTCATTAGACAATAAATCAGGCGAACACGGACAATGAGTCATTAATTCAATGTTGTTCTCCTTTGAATAACCGACCGTTCGATGTGCTGAGTGAGGGCTGGCGTTGTCGTGGTTAAGCGTAATACGCCGATATCTACTGTTTATTTCTGATTTCATCGAAGACTTAAGGCAAACAAATTGCTGTATACGTAAGAACAATAGTTGCACGGAAAAAAAGCAACAATTTCTTTGAAGCCCTTCGTAAACGAACAACTTTCGTTGGTTTCGGTTCACTTTGGAACATCCAAACAGTGGATTGTTGTTTTGTTTCTGGTTCCTTTGAATATATCCATGTTTCGTTGCCTGTTGCGATACTATACACGTTAACAAAACCACTGCAATTGAAATTTTGAAGCATTTTCTTGCGCCAACTCACACGAGCCATTTTGATCAATTCAACAACTGCAAAGTTACTTCTTGCATGTGACTTTTACCGATGCCCGAGGATGCCTCTATCTCTCGATGTGGCGTATATCGATCATGCTTAATGATTGAAACATGATCGATATGCGCCGCGAGGAATTGTTGGAATGTTTGCCCGAACGACGGTAGTTGATGGACGGCCTTCACGAAAATCGTCATTGACACTACTACGTCCACCCTTAAATTCTGCCAAGCTGTCGTAAACTGTGGTTCTGGATGGTGCTTCATTATCAAAAGCAGAATTAAGTCGCTCGATGTATTGTTGTTGAGTTAAGCCTCTTTCAAAATCGCACGAAAATGTTCACAAGAAATATTTATTTTTTTTAATTGATTTAATTTCTTTGAAACGCTATTATCAGTATTTCTCAACATAGCCTCCTTGTAAGTTTATATTATCGATTTCTTTAATCAATGCAAATAGTACTAATAGGGATAATGGAAAATAAGTGCTTGCGAATGGGACGGTTTCCTCATTTGATGAACGTCCTGCAAGCGAAGCTTTGAGTCTACGAAATAGATAAAAACTATTTCTTCAAATTCGATTACTTCTTCGCAATTTTTTACCTTCCTCCGTTATTGTTTTAGCTGTGTGCTGGTTCGTCTGCTGTTGTCAAATAATGCGAAAACTTCGACTTATTTCGCTTAAACTGCCAAGACCCTTAATAACGCTATGCCACGTACACAATTTTTACTAAACTCCGTTTTTTCGTATTGTAAAAATAAATTGAGGCGGCTCCCAAGCCAATGTATTAAATATACATAATTAATTATGTAGTACAAAAGACTCTTAAATATCATCAATACGACTTTGCATCTTCATCCTCTATCTCCAGCTACATTGAGAAAACCGAAATCTCTCCAATTTTCTGTTCACCCTCAATATTTCCTCCAAGTTTCATTAAAATCCGAATTCCAGACAATAACAGATCTTACCTGCAATATAGAATTTCGAGGGTAAACCATAATACCGGAACTAAAATAGACCAACTTAAAAGCACTCAAAACCAAACAGAGTATCAAAACTCCAAGCAGCATATTTCGGAGCAGCTAATATTACGTATTTTCACAAATATAAGGTCGAGGGAACGATACGGAACCTCCACACAGGCTCTAATTCTGAACAACTAAAAAAAGATCAACCTATACAAAGTTTAACAACTAGAAATTGGTATGCGAGAAATTAGCAGGATTATTATGGGCACCTAACTGTAGCATGCCGCTCGACCGTCTAATGTGTCTAACTTAATTAAATTAAATTTCATTTTCTCTATTTGTTCACAGACTCCGACAGTAGGTTCTCATAAACGGATAACTGCTAACGTTTAGTTTGTAACGTTTAGCATGAGATGTGATAATCGTCGTGAAAGAAAATACGAGAATGGATTTCAGAAAAGAAAGAGGAATCGTTTTAAAGTTATTACGGTCTAAGATTTTATTTGTGCAAGACAGAGTTATAAAGCCTTATTTCTAGAAGGGATTGTCAATAAGCTAATATTTGAAGACGTCATCCACAATAGTATTATGCTGTTTTATTTAGAAAAAATATTACCAGCACGATGGAAATTTTTTAATACGTTTACTTCATCTTTGTTTATAATAGGACCACTCACGAGATTGTGAAAATACCATGCAAACGCGCCAACGTGTCCGTGTATCGGGACCGTATCTAGTACGCATCATCCTGCGTGACGCAGTCACGTTTTGTGTTAGTTCATATTGGGTCTTCACGCGAGTTAGTCGAACGTCATTGATATAATTCGTAGTATGTCGGGCGTACAGAAGCGCAAAAGGCGGCCATCGCTTGAAAATGTAAAAAATGAAAATGAAAAAATGCCACAAATCGATAGAGCAATTTATTGTCTGTATGGAATAAATATAATTCTAACTGGAGGATACCATCTCGGATAACGTTACGCAGGTATTTATCATCTGTACGCGGAAATAATGGAAAAAAATCAAAGCCGCAGGTAAAGATAAACGGCTGCGATTTAGCGTGAACCACCATTGAAGGCAGCTTTTTATTCAACATGTTATTTTACAATCTAATCTCGACGAAGCTGCATCTATTATGGAAGGCCAAGTAACATTTCAAGATGCTTGCGTTGCAATAAATTTAATAATCATTTGAGATAATTATGTCGGTTTATATGACGCGATAGAGAAATTTCAAAATATTGCTTCGTCATTTATGAAATCAATCCAGCTTTCAAAATGCTATCTAACACTTTAATTTTGATTTACTTATAACTTGTACTTTGTATAATACAAGACATCATAATTGTCCAAATCATCCCTCGTTACTTTAATAATTAACACGGAAGATTGAAATATTTAATATAAATAAATATTGAGAAACGGTACAAAATGAGTCCGCTTTATACTTTTTCTTTGTAGATTTGCAGATACCATAAGTTACCTAAAGCTATAAAACAAAATTACTTACCTTCAACTTACCTTGCTTCCTTTCCAAATAAACAAAATACGATGGAAAGCAGTCTAATTTGTAGCGTTGCAGACTTTTGCATGTAGAAGTCGTTCTTGTTTTCCTTTTTGTGAATCGATTTTTTTTATATTTTTTTTAAGTGCCCCCCATGATTTTTTTTCTTTTCTTTTCTTGCTTAAAGATATATTTTCATCAAATATACAATAATATATAATTTTTTACAGCGCATTGTCTTACTACTTAATAATATATATTCATATCAATATAATAAAATATACAATTTTATAAATTCTGTTGCGATGTATTGTTTTGTTTTTCTCAATTTTTTTTCAATGCATTTAATTTGCTTTACATCGTTTATTTTTCCACTGGTATCTCCATCTTTTCGAGATATTCTTTTTTTCTGCGTTCACTTGATCTTTTTTTTAATATCTTTTGTTTTTATTATCTCGGGGGCACTTTCTATTATTTTATTATTTATCTCTCTATATCATCAGTATTATTAATGTTTTTTTTTTTATAATTAATTACATATCATCAAAAAGAAGCAATTTTTTTACAAAAATTAGGAAAGAAAAAAGAAATAAGAGAAATTTTTTTGTCTAAGAAGCAACATTTTCCGTTTTCTTTTAAATGCCGATTCTTAGCTCACAAAGATTGGGGGATCCTTATTGTTCTTACATAAATCAGAGAAAATAAAATGGGTGTTGGAGGGCGGATGGGAAAAGAATAACACCTTATATAATTATCATTATTAACATTACACATTCTGACCCTAAGCAAAAAAAATTACCAAAACAAAAAAAGAATTGTACCATCATTTTATCAATAATGTTTGAATTTTTCATATTTATTTAAAATTCCTTTTTTTATATTGTAGTAAAGTACGTTGAGAGACAATAATTTCCGTAAAAAGAATCCATCTTACCAGTAACAATTTTCGTAAAAACACGAAAAAAAAAAATCAAACGAATAGCCGATTCAAACTACTCTAAAACAATCAAAACAAAACAAAACAAAATCCAATATCGAAAAAAAATAATTGATAAATCCGCTGAAATCAGAGGAAAATGAAGTTAGACATAAAAAAAAAATTAATTATTAATCATCCCTCGTATCGTCAAACGCAAGGTGCATTTAAAACATTTCACAGTCAACGATGTAATAGAATATCTCCTCGTACTATATGTCGTAGAAAGAAGAAACGTCATTGAACAATCAAGATGGCGACGTTTTCCAGACGAAGGTAGAAGCTATCGGCGCCACGATCGGTTCTCATCTTCTTCATCCTCTTCTTCGTCGTCTTGAAGCAGAGCTTCTTCGGATATTTCCGGACCGAGTTGCGTCGAGAGCTAATTATTGGTACAATAAAATGTTCGTAAATGGAAAGAAAAAGTTTCGTTGGGGTAACTTCGTACAAAATTGTTTCGATCATGGCGGTCGTAACCGTCGACACCCGTTAAATCAAGTTCTCTGCTGCACGTTCTAAAGTAAATTCAGCGTTACAACGGGCAGGAAAGACAGGCCGGAACTTAAGAAGTTATGAGATTTATTTGTGTTGTCATGGTCAACAGATTCGAGAAATTAAATACATTGAATCTTCAACTACAAGAAACAAGCGCGCATATCTTAGATACGAGCGATAAAGTAATATTCTTCGTAAAACAATTGGAATTGTGAAGCAGAAATATACAGCAATAGAATCTACAAATATGGATGCATTTTGTTAAAGCTATTAGTGAAGTTTTCGTAAACATTGAACATGCTGACAAAGAACTTTGAAAACTATATTTTGCTGAAGACAACTTAATAGCAAGTTTGCAAATTAGGGATCCTTTTCAAAGTACTCCTAAAAGACCGCTGCTGACATTGCGGCAAGCGAGAAAGAGTAGATGATGAATTATTAATGTATTCTTCTTATTTTTTCGATATGCTCGCGTTCCCCATTTTAGTTTTATCGCACCTCACAGATCGTTGGCTTGCAGGCGCTATCTTTCCTGTCTAATGTTCAAAGTTCAAACTCCAGATCGAATTGTACACAGTTACCCTAAATGGATGGCAATCGCCTGAATAATAAACATATCAACTTACATCGTCTCCTTCATCGATAATGCCCTGATCTATAAGGTGATCTTCATCTGATTCGCTAACCAGCACTGTCCTACTACTCGCCCTACCGCTAAGTTGATTATTCAGTTGGGCGCTGTTACACCAGGTTACCGATAAAGTTCGATCCTATAAAACAAGGAAAAGAAAATATATAGACGGTCAAACATTTTGGATCAATGTCATCAAACAAGATTAAGCCGGACACTACCTGGAAATGCTTTCCTTTGATTATAGCAACCTCAGCTTCCTTTCTCGTCTTATAATTGAGTACGATACTGGGTGTTGCCGCGTCTGTTACATAGTCTACGATTTCCCCGAATTGCTGCAAGAAATTTGCAGTTATAGAAGTTAAAATTCTTACGCAAAATGTTTCATATCTTACAGAGAAGTGAGATAGGACGCTTTCTTGTTCATCGCTCTCATATCCGGAGACTAGTAATCTCGTAGGCCTGTGGTCAATTGCGTGCTTCTGAAATCTGTTGACTTTCATGCTAGTCCTTAAGCCTACGGAAGAAATGGGAAAATAACACCTCGATAACTTTTTAAAAGGATTAGATATAATTTCAAAGTAAAAGGTTCTTTATTTTAAGAAAAGTACCATCATCTGAGGAGACTATCACTTACCGGGATTTACAAGATTATTTTTCGTCAAAAGATGACGACCTAGCGGGAACCTCCTTCCCCTACCGCGACCTCTAGGGACTTGCGTTCTAGCTTTCAATTCGAGAATCCTTTTCTGCAATTCGGACGTATCAGCGCCCTCCTGCTGCTTGGTGATGAGATCTAATTCGGCGTCAAGCATCTCTTTCTGAGCTTCTTCCTTCGACTTCTTCGCCGATTGGGACTTCAAGGGGGCGGCGGGTTGAGCGACCATTACTTTCCTGATGGTTTCGATGGCTTCCTGCGACTTCTTTATGGTTTGCAGCAAGTAATCTCGTTGTGGTCCAGCTGGCGCTAAGAAAAAAAGATAAAGATTAACAAAAGAAAGCTTGAGTTTCGAGCAAATCGACATTACTTTTCTCCATTTTGCCGATCAGCAACTTCTGCTGGGCTAATTGCTTTTCCAGCAATTCCTGCTGTCTCTTCCGCAGATTTTGCGACACCTTCAATGCTTCCTCCTGGTTCTTTTTGTGTTTCTCTTTAGCGGCTAGGAGTTCCTGGTTCTTTTTGATCGCCGCAGCAACTTGAGCCTTTTTCTCCTCTTTGCCGGTCTCGGAATTCTTCTGGACTTTTGTTTCTTCGGGTTCTTCGGGCAGTTTCGTCTCCGCTTTGGGCTGAACTAGATTGAGGACTTTATTCGAATTAGGTGCAACGATTTGGGGGATTCCCAAACGGTCTTTAATGGAACGGGGAGGGACATTCTCTTGTTTGCCTGTGTGGGCATATACATAGGATTTTGACGTTTGTTTGTAGTCTGTAGTTTTTTGTTTTTAGAATACAAATATATATAATACAAAGATTTCGATAATTTGCAAAAGCCTATGTTGACGTAAATTTTAAGAATGCGATCTTTTTTTTTTTATTTGGACGGTTTAAGAAATTCGGTTGCATTGCTATATCATTGCTAGATCCAACAAGTTTAAAGCAACTTCTATAATTGTTTGCATCTAAGGAGTCTCTTCTAAGTTACATCTTCAACGCATCCTGATTATAATAAATGCAACCTTGAAATGGTCAAAAATTAACCGCAAATAAGCGGTAGCGCAAAATTTCCTTAACTTAAAATTTAGTTTAACAACTTATTTCTTTACAATGAACCTTAAATACTAAAAAAAAAATTGAAGAAAACTTACCCTCATTCGTACTATTCGAATGCCAGAACACTTTAATGAAACGATTGTTCAAGACTGCTTCGGTGCTGCGATAGGCGGCATTAGCCTCGGCATGACTAGAAAAAGTGATAATTGCCGCTTCCGGGTCCCCATCGTAGCTCACTTGAATATTGACGATCTTCCCGAATTTCGAGAAGTGATTGTTGAGGTGGGTGATGTTGTTGAGGCCCGTCGGAACCTTTTTCAGCTCTAGCGAGCAATTCGAAGGGTTCTTCGTACGCGGACCGAGCCTGTTGAAGTCGAAGCCGGGTCGTTTCTTGAAGAGGGAGTCCTGATCGTGCTCGGGTACCGCTTGGACGACCCCCGTTCCTGGATTAGCGACGAACGCTTGGCGAGGATAGCCGGGATTGAATTGATCGGCTTGTTGGTTGTCCATCACGGGAACAGGGATTAGTTCGCGTTGCATGTTGGGTTGAGGCGGGAAGGCGTTCATTGGCGGTACCTGTTGTAATAAAAAGAATGGGGAATTTATTTGAAGTTGTTTCTCCAAAGTTCTCCAAGCTAAAGATTAAATTACCCTTGGTCCGAGATTCGGTCGGGGCCCTCGAAAGCCTCTGTGGAACATCTGGGGTGCCTGCGGGTTGTACTCTTGAGGCAATGCCCTCGGGGGCATGTTGTGGATGATAGGATGGCCGGCCGCTCCTATGATAGGCGGAGCAAGCACATTCGGAGCGACTTCTGGAACGGGAGCCCCATTCGGAGCGTAAGTCAATACTCTCGATAAAGTAGAGTCCTCAAGAACGACCGGATCGACTCCGTGGTCGAACGGACACATCTCCCCGCGCATACAATACCCTTTCTCATCATAATCCCTACACCTCCGCTTCTGACCGCCGCGATTATCGTTCGAATTCTGCTGAACGATTACTGACTGTATGCTCTGAGTAGCGTTCGTCAATCGTAGATCCATATCGCCGTGGTTGGAGTCCTGCGTGGGAGTGCCGGCTCCGGATTGGCCGTCCTTTGTGTCTTTCGGTTCCTTCCTGTCCTTGGAACGCGATCTGCTTCGGCTGGCAGAGCGTGGTGGCGATCTGTTCCGGTAGCGACCTCTGTAGTGCTGTCGCGGACTTCGCGAACGCGATCTGATCCGTCCGATCGAAGCGGATCGTGATCTGCGCCTTTCATATCGTCTCGGTGGGGATTTGTTACGCCAGGGTCGCGTCCTTTCGCGTTTCTCCCGGTCTAGCCGGTGTTGGTCGCGTTCTCGGGATTTTTCGCGCGATCTCGACCGGCGTATTCGATCCCACGATCTGGAACGCGATCTGTTACGGGAGAGGGATCGGTGACGCGATCGTCGGCGGGGTTTGTCCTCCTTTTCCTGGGAAATGAATGGATTTAATCAACGAGAAGCATTTCGAAAGTGATTAATAAACGAAGTAGGTAAATACAAAAGGATTTTTTAAATTCATAAAAAGATATGCTGGAGATAATATGAAGAAAGTTTAATTTCTGTAATAAATAAGTTTTTTTTTTTTGTTTTTTGGGAGTTTAGGAAGTTGATTATAAAAAAAGTTTTGACAATATTTGCATTTGAAAGTTTAATCCTAATTTTCGGATACCTTGTATAATGTTTTCGGAAAATTCTAAGCTTACACTATACGATGAATAGTTCTGGAAAACTTATAAAAAAAAGTTACAAAGGTTCAAATGCTCTCGTCCATTTTTTTTTTAATATTTAAAGAAACGCGAATATTTGAAATATCAAATACAGAAATAAAAGGCGAGAAAAAAAAAAAACACGGAAATTGAGAAGAGGCATTTGTAAACAAAAGACAGGTTACCATAGAAACCGCACTTTGCTAAGGTAATTACTTAAACAAAAAAAAAAGAACAAAAATAAATCGATACAAGCTAACAAGAGAGGGCTATACTTTTGAAGATATTGTTAAATTTCACGAGAAAAGTTATAAAATAAGTTAAAACGTATAAAAAAAAGCCTAAAAAGTAAATCACTACAAATCACAACATACAAATAAACTTAAAATTGAGAATAAAATCGAACAGATAAGATAGGAATATGTAAGATTATTTCAAAAATATAAGTTAAGAACTCACCGAATCACTTTTTCGAATATCCCTCTTAATTTCCTCACGATCTTTTTTCACTGCTGATCCATTAACGGTCTCGTTCAAGCAGGGCAACTCATTGACGGGTATTATTGGTTTGATTTCCTTCGCATGTGGCTTAATTGGCGAAGAATCAGTTTTGATTAAGTTTGGATTTGGTGGATTTGCATTTGGTATGACGGGCTCTAAATAATCTTGCGTCTCCAATGTTTTAAACAGCAAATCGACAAAAGTGACAGTTTCTGCAATAGGATTGCCAATTATCTAACCGATATTGTGAATTGATAACATTGCACGAACCTGACTGCAAAAATACTTCCAATTGGTTTATCATGCTGTCTCGTAAGGCTTCTTGGCTTTTATCCTTCTTGACCAGAGCTATCACGTATTTTGCTAAAGCACTAGGATCAGCCTCGCATCTATAACGCAATACAAATTAACAGCTGATTATTTAAGGGGAAAAAAAGCCTTTTTATAGAAGGTTATGTGGGATGCTCGATGGATAGAGTGGAAGTTTAGTGAATTTTGACGTGCCAATAGGAGATGGAACGCGCTGTAAATAATGCTGAACGCAAAATGTACGCGCGAATTAGAAAAATATGTGTGTATTAGCATAAAATATGGAGCACATCGTTACTTACATTGGCTTCAAAACGGACGTCAGCCAAGTCTTAAACGCGTCCTGATCCTGGATAATCATATTTAGCGATCCTTCTTGGACGTGACGATAATTCGCAAAGATCTTCCCCGTTGATTGATGCCGATAAGGACCGTCGAAAATGCATAAACTCGCTATATACCTATTGGAAATTGATCACGCATTACTCTAGAAAGAGCAACCACGGTTTGAAACAGGCTGACCAACGCAAAGGTTCTAAACAATACTATAAAAATAAATTACCAATGGTGTAGTGTAAAAATAAAATGTTACTATTATTAGAATATTTCCTGGGGATTTTCTTTTTTTTCTTCGGATAAATAATATCCGTGTGTTCGAGTAAATTTAACCTTTTCAATTGCCTCCTACATATCCTTATTTTTTTTTCTTCCTTAAATAAATCGAGAAATTAAGCTAAACCCAATAAAATTTTTAATTACGATACATTTTTTTTATTCTAACCACATACGTTGTCAGTGTCATAATTTTTTGTCTGCTCCATTCCATATAAAAAAAAATGATTTATAAATAAAGCAATTACATAATTTCGGGTGTGTTGATTACTGTAAACTCTCGGAGTCGACACCCTTATTTTTTTATAAATTCAAAATTAATTAAAATCACGATAAAAATCTAACTAAACTCCCAAAATCAGTTGGCTAGTGTCTTACAAATCGCATCACATGCAAACTTTTGAAGTGTACATTTCGTCTGTGACAATTAAAGAATTACCGCTTTCAAATATGAAAATCTAAGTGAAAATTTCCGTGTTTTAATGTAGTTTCAGCACTAAGCGTATCTAAACAGAAATGGGCACCGTCCAGGCTAAGGTATTCATTCACATTACACCCAAAATACGTTATAACGTCCCACCATTCTCTAGGCACCAGAAACACCGCTTGTTATCGGACTTCCTCAACCCACGATAAATTACGACGAATGCGAAGACACCAGATCGTTACCTCTAGATGTACCTGTACGTATTATGAATTTAATTTCGTAACAATTCGAATGTAGTATTCGTTAGGTACGTGTCGATCAAATATCCATCGAAGGCTTATCCAGGACGAAAGACGATATCGTCAGCGACGCCACGCGGCCAATATTTAAATCGGAAAATTTCAGGGACGTTTTATACAATGCACATCAGGTAAGCGATTCCTCAGTGCCTCGAGGAAATTAAATAACGACCTACTTCCAGGCACGCCTTAGATTAGAAGGCCTCGGTTGTTTCAGGAATGTGTCGGTGCATATAGATGTCAGCAGAGGACCTAGGGCTACACCAGACGGTGTTGAGGTAGGGGATTTATGCTCATTTGCAAGTGAATTGAAATCGAAGGTTATAGGTTATATTTTTCGTGAAAGAATTGAAACGTGTCGTTGGTGGTGTGAATACCGAAGTTGGACATAACGAAGGATCAGTTGTGGTTGGACTAAGAGCGCCAAATACTTTTGGAAGAGGAGAACGGTTTTTTGTGGAATACAGCTATGGATCTAGGCGATCGAATAATTTCACCGTTGGTATTATAAAACCTTTTATGGGCAAACATGAACCAAGGTGAGCTTTCAATGTTTAAATTTAATTTATTTCAATTAATTTAAATCTAATTTAGGCTCACAGCAAGTATCTTCCAAAACATAAGCCAGTTTCCACATTCAGGTTATAGTGAGATGGAGCGTGGTTTCGCACTTGGTTACGATTTCATTTCTAAATGGGATGTAAGTTTTTCAACTTCGAAATGCTTTCACTAAATTCACGAAATTAATGGATCATACTATGTTTTAGTTTAGACATGCTCTCCTTTACAAAGGTTGCACAAGAGATCAAGGTGTCCTTAGCAAATCGTCCTCTTTTGAGGTACGCGAACAATCCGGAGCAACATTAAAATCAGCATTACAGCATATCCTGACGATAGATCGCAGAGATGATAAAATATTCCCATCATGTGGTTCTCTCTTAGAATATACAGTAGAACTAGCCGGTTTAGGTGGCGATGTAGGCTTTTTGAGGAACGATCTCTACCTGCAATCGAATATTAGCATTGTGAAAGATATTATATTGCAAGGAACATTCTGCGCAGGCATGTTAAAGGGTCTCAGCAACGATATGAAGATCGGTATGTCTGATATGTTCTTCCTAGGTGGTCCGATGGATGTACGCGGATTTCAAATGAGAGGAATCGGACCTAGATCCGACGGAAATGCTTTAGGAGGAGATGTAAGTTGAACACAAACACTAAGCTTTGATAACGTTTAAGTTTTCACAGGCATATTGGACAGCTGGGCTTCACTTATTTACCCCGCTACCTTTTCGACCCGGTAAAGGTGGCTTCGGGGATATTTTCCGAACACATCTGTTCCTTAACTTCGGCAACATTGCCACTACAAAAACAGATGATAAAGTAATCAACCAATTAACTAAAAACGTTCGGATTTCAAGCGGATTAGGGGTAGCAATAAGATTGGGGCAGATGGCACGTGTAGAGATCAACTATTGTTTCCCGCTTCAACACGATCAGAATGATGTTGTTCAACCCGGTGTTCAGTTTGGAATAGGTGTCCAATTTGCCTAGTAATTACTGATGTTCATAGTGGATGTTGTTCGTGAAGCATCCATGTGCTACATAAAAAAAAATGCTTCGAAACACAGGCTAATTATATTTGGGGAGGGTGAATCACGATTGGACATCTGCACATGAACATTTCTAAAAGGGCATTTAATGTAAAACAAGTTGCGAATATGATTGTAGTATTTTAACATGTTCTCTTTCATTTGCGAAATAAAATTGTTATGATATAATATCCCTTGTCTAGTTACTTAGTATCCTCAAATCGAAAATAGGCAATTATCATAGAAAATTGCAAATAATAACCAGACACAAAGATCAAATTAAAAAACACCAAGTATTAATTAACATCGATAAACACCTTAAAAAAATGCGACAAATCTAATATTGTAAGGATAAAGGTAATTGAAGATATCTGCTGTTTTTTCCCTTCTCTCAATCAATATGCTGCATTCTGCGCCGTCTGAGATGTACATATTTTCGTAAAAAAAAGTTTCTTAATTTTTGTGTAGTGGCTAGAAACCCACCTGTAATACTTTAAAACGCCTTAACGATCCTATAACCGATTTTATTGGTTGATGTAAAAAAGTAGGCGTCTTATTTCTATCTTGGATTTATTTTTATATTAAATCTCTTTAATACGCCTACATTTTTAACACGTATCTAAGTAAACAACAAAAAACTTGCCATTGCTTTTATCTGACCATGTTTAAAAGAAGACGCCTATTAAGAATGTTTTTATTGAATCTCCCAAACGTTAGAACTGTTTTTATTGGATGATATTCAAAAAAAAGGCGTGTTATAGATTTACAGATGTAGGCAGGTCTGTGTTGATGTATTTGCAAGTGGGCGTGGTAACATTCGCCTTCATTTTAATTTTAGGAAATTGCTTTCAAAGATATTTTTTTTCTAAAAGGTAAATACTTAGTTCTAACTTGAATAACGAAATTGAATGTTCCATCCACGTTTATTGGTTGAATTTGAACGAAAGGGCGTGGCATAAATTTCTGTGATATTCCCATTGGTTTCTGTCGAAGTGAGGCTAAAATTTAAGATTATTAATGGCTAAAGTGACTTTCAAAACACTTAATATATGGATTGGCAATATTAATATTGTTTATGTTTATAAATATGAATTAAAATGGAAGTATGTCCGGAACTTTGAAACAATGTTTGGACTAAAGCATAATTAATATTGATCAAGATTCATGGGAGTAGTCAGAGGGGGGTTCACCATAAAAAATATGAAACAAGTCTAATACCCTAAGGATAAATATCGACTGTTCTTCCTTTCCTCTCAATTAACGTAAGTACGACATGTTACATTCTGCGCCATCTGATAGTATTTTTAACATACAACTTCCCGTCATACTTCCCGTTATGGAACTTGATGGCTGGGGACGCCGTTAACTAAGCATTTTCCCATGAGCATAGCTATACGCCTCTGAAGCTCCGAAAGGAAAGTCTCCAAAATTTCAACTCGAATTGCCTCCTCTTTTCCACCGCACTAATTTAAATTCTAGCTAGGCCCATGTTGGTAAAAATGATTAAAAGTAACAAGAAATAAATACGGAAATTAATCAAACCTATGAGGCTGTTGAAAAAATTTGGTAATTTAGTCCTAACTTTAAAACTCTGCACTGTTCTTTTGCCTTTATTTGAAAATGTTGTGTTGTTGGGATATGGTCAGTTTTGAGTAAAGGGAGGGAACACAAGGCTTAATATTGATTAACTTTTGAACCCCTTTTTATAGAGATAATATATTATAATTTATAGTATTTTTTATTATTTTATTATGTTTATGATTGTGGTACCACAAAAATCAAAAATTTGAGAAAAAATTAGAAATAAAATTTAGATGGAAAGTATTTATTAACGTTATATCTTTGTTTTATGATTTTTTTAATTTTATAGATACATATGAGGGTAAAAATAAATAATAAAAATAAGTTTTTCAAATTACGGAAATTATAAAATTAGCGCTTCTTCTGCTTGCGTCCCACATTACATGTTACTAATTTATTCCAGTGAGGCTAGATGTCGCCGTCTGTCTTTCCCCTCCTAATTCCTCCTTTCTTAATTTTTGTCATTAAAAAAAATAAAATAAAATTTAATTAAAAAAATATTTTATTCCATGTTAATTATCTAATAATAAAAGAAAATACATAATGAATTATGTTTTCTTTGACGATCTATTCAATATAAGTTCCTATCAAAGGGGTAGCTTCTTTATTTTCTGTTATATTCGTTTTCGAGATCCATGATAACCATTTACATCTCCCCATTAAGTACTTTTTGATTTTAAGGAACTGTTTATCTAAGATATGCATTTCATTATAGATAGAGGTTCCGAAAACCAAAATACCAAATCCGAGGGGCTGCAACGTAATAAGATACTTAAAATTGTAATTTATTCTCCTTCAACGACGCAATTAAAAAATATCTTGGAAGGTAGTTATTTTTAAATAAATAGAGTGAAATAATCCGTTTAGTTGAATGTTTTATCAAGTTCTTCTTAAGCAAAAAAAAAAGAAATAGGAGAATTAATTTACTTAAAATAATGTTGGGACTAAGACATTTTTATTTCATGATTTTTTCTTTTTATATAATTAGAATTTTACTAGTCTTCTATATGAATTTTAGAATTAGAAGTCAGTTACTTGGCTCGGTGATTGAACATGCACGATTAAGTTGTATGTGTATTCTAGAGCCCCCCAACCGGAACACAAAACACAAATTTTTGCAAAAAAAAGTTAAAAAATTACTGTAAATTTGGGTGTTCTACACCCCTAAAATTAATGGTACTTTACAACCTATAGTTTCAAGTTTTTATGAATTTTTGGGATATTTTTCGGATATCCGTGTTCATTTTTCTTTAATAGGATGTGAAAAACAAAAAGACAAGAAAAAAAAAACAAAACAAACTCAAAAATGTAATGTTTAATTCACATTTATTTCTTTTACATAGAAAAATACATTTATCACAATATCGATTACAATTATACTTCACATAATTTAAATTTATATCTTTAGTAACGATGATAAAAAAACAAAAATAATTATCATCAAAACAATACACGTAAAAAATGGAAAAAAATTATCAATAATAGGTAGTCATTTGTTTTCCTTGTTTTACACGATTTTTCAACAATTGGTGCTAGTCTACGTTTCAAAGATTAAACATTTCAAAATTAGGAGTTGTTTTCCGGCGAATCCGCCTCCATATTTTCTATAATTTCCTCGTTTAGATTCCTATATCGCAAACCTACGATCATTTGTCTTATTTTGAGATAGGCGGCAGTCAAGGTGACCCCATTGTACATGAACATCCCCACGATTAGGGAGAAGAAGCCGAGAAGCTGTGGTAAATAAACAAAACGGTGTTAAAATTCGAATACTACATGTACCTTTGTTATTACTAGAGATGACAAAGCAATTCCTTTTTTGCAGCGACTAGATAGACTCGTGTCAATTCGCCTCACGAGAATGGATTCATGTTACCTACTAGTATCCCCGAGAGTCGACGAAATACGAGTCTGTCTAGTCTCTCAAAAAAAAAAAATCATTTCATCCGCCTTTGTCCTCTTTAGCTATTACCAAGTGAAGCGATTTATTCAGAAAGAGAAATTATCTATCGTCTTCTGTTTTTGAATTGTTCTTGAAGTAACGTTATATTGATTTTTGTTTTAATCGCTTTAAAGGCACTAAAGCCTTGCCAGGCTCCACTCTACCTCATATTTTTTAATATTTTTTTCATCGGAGGTAGCTATAATTGGAACAAGACCACTCAACTATTAAATTAAACAAATTTAATTCAGACCTTTTACGAAACAAGATATTTTAAAATAAAAGAGCGATTTTCAGATTTTTTAAAAATTTAAGTAAATCTCTAAATTTGACGTATTTAATGTGTCCACAGATTCGTTGCAAAATCTGTTTTATTGAATAAACCGAAAGCTACTACGCCGTTAATTCAAACAACAACAAGTTTCTATTTTTTCGCAATAAATCCAAGAACGCAGTGGATAAAAATAGAATTTTATTTGTTTATTACCTGTAACCAATGGAACTTCTGATCGAATAAGGCTAAACTAAATATCCATATGACCAATGTCCTAACGCTATCCAATACCATCCTGGTTGTGGCCGACATTTCTTTGGTAACGCTGATTCCAGCAAAATTAAAGAATGCTATGGATAGGATGGTACCACCAATAGCGAATACTAAACGGAAATTGTTGCCGATTTGAATGAAAGCGTCAATTATATCCTCCAAGACTCCCCTGGCGTTGTTGCTGAACGGGGGTCCAACGTAAATGAAATAGAACGGTATGTGCAGCAATCCAAGCACGATGAATCCAAAGACACCTATTATTAGAGTAGAGATTTAAGTTTAAATTGCAAAAATAATCGCGAAATATAATTGAATTATATAAGAGGGCGGTCTGTAAAGTTTCGCATCCCATGATATAAGAGATAGCTTTTAAAATATCGGCCCTGTTGGATGCTTAGTTGTTGCTTAACAGTCGTTCGCGTAAGTTGATGTGAGCGTTTCTATGACAATGGAAAAAATTGAGTTTCCTTAAATTTTCAGCTTCGAAAAAGGAGAAGATTGTTTCGTTGCTTGGAAAAATGATGGCGACTATTTTTTGTTCTTATTTTTTTTTTTAAAGAAGAACAATAACGAGGGCGTACTACGCATTATTATCTGACAAGCTAAAAGCAGAAGTTACGGAAAATATGCCCTATTTGAAGGAAAGTTTTATTTCAACGAGACCAGAGTTACCAAGTTTTACAGGTGATGCGCTGCCAACCTTTAGCAACCAAAAAAATAGATTTTTTTTTGTCAATATAATATAATCAAACCAATATAATCAAAGAAAAGAAAGGACCTTTTCTTTGATTATATTTCCCTTCTATTTAAAACAATCTCGTACAGAGTAAAAAAGTCATGTTTGCATGGTAGGCTGGAAACTTCAGATTACTCTCGCTCATTTTCTATAAAACAGCATGGTATATACGAAATATAATAAAAGAAAAACTTTGCGACGGGCCTGTATATTGCATGCATAATTGAACTAATTCCAGATGTTTACTTTCCTTATCATTCCATGACTCATAATCACGTTTGAGGACATCATAATTTATGTTTGAGGATATTGAACTTTAATCGCGTATATGTAAGAATTATTTCATAATCAGAGGAAGTCAAGATGCTTTGTAATGGAAAAAAAAGCTGAAATTACTTAATTTCACTTCCTCCACGTATTTAATGTATTAAAAAAAAAAAAAAAAAAAAAAACAGTAGGGGATTCCCCTTTTTCTCAAGCAAGCCTAAGTCAATTCAAAAAAAAAAATGCAAAATGTACTCCAGGGATTCCCCAAGAACCAATAATCTCACCTTCCCAACCAACAGCTTGCAATGGGGGTATATCCTGCGCATGTACGAATTTCTCTTCGATAACCATCTGCACCGAAGTAATAATCTGTGCCAGGACAATTAGCAAATCTCCCGTAATTATGCTATTCCTTCCGAAATCTTCGCCCGACGTATCTTTCGACATAACATCCGCCAAAGCGACGACCACCAATCCGATAATCACTAAAAGGATTCCGGTCCACTGCTGTCGTTTGATGACCTTCTCCAGGAATCCCACGCTCAAAAGGGCGACGAAAATGATCACCGAACCTGATTTTTTGGAGAAATTATTCAGGAATTGTTAACATTTTTGTGTTATTGATAAAAATTACCTCGTAACATTTGAAAACTGGCTGCGTAAGTTAAATTTAACCCGATATACATCAATGATGTGGCCGTCATGTCGCACATTGCAGGAATAAATAATAGGAACCTATTAAAGCTTCTATTTCCTTTGGTGAACTTATTAGCGTCCTCTGAACCGTCCTATTTATATTTGAAAATAATTTAAAAGAATGTAAAAAAATAATACTTTCGATATACTTACAGCTCTTTTACTATAAACTTGGTATAATACGTTAAACATAACTAAACATAAAATCTCCCCGAAGAACATCGACAAGGCTTGTACGAAGGGATGATCAAATTGTCTGAGTTCTCCATCTCGATTTATGGATTCTATTCGGTCAGCCCATCTACAAAGGAAACGCACTTTAAACGTAAGAAGGGCAGGAATTAAAAATATTCCGCTATTACTTTGTTGTCAGTGTATTAATACTGCCTGTTGTCACCATTAAACCAGCTAGAAGGAAGTGGTACCTTGTCCAAGCCATGTTTTCCTTTGTTAAAATAGACGATAGATTCTCATGAAAATCGACGATTAACTATTAAAAAAAGCACCTATATACTGCGGTGATCGGTGCCAGTCACTTTGACAAGTGTATAATGCAATGAATTTCTGCCCATTTCCACTACAGAAAAAAAATTAAATCGTATTACTGACGCATAGGCAACCTATTATACACAGCGGTAGACAGAGTCATCTACTTCTATTAATAAGAACTACATGGTGGGACCTCTTTTTTCTTAATATTCGAAGAATATTGGAATTATTTTAACTTTCGCTTAATTTTAATTTTAAATTTTGTTATTATATTCATGAATGCGTTATAGCTATTGTAGAAATTGCCTTCACTTTTCTTAAGTGGGGAATGTAAGATTGATTGTTTGTAAAAATTTCCGTTCGTTAGAATTGTAGAGTGTAAATAATTAATTTGTTTATTATAACTTCACCATTAACAACAATTAAAGAGTTATTCTAAACTGCAATTAATTCGTAAAATCGCAGATTATGTAGATTTAAATGCGATGATTAATTAAATTTTTTTAGTTGAATTTTGTAGAAAGCATGACTATTGTTTATTATTTCATTGGACAATATCTTATCTCTTCTTCGTTTTTATTTATTTCATCCGATTTTTTTTTATTTCGAGAGAAATTGTGTTTTTTTTTGTTTTACTTTCTATCATAATTGTTTTTTTTATGAGAGATATATTCTCCATCTTTTCTGCTTTATTGTTACCGTTCTTTATTTTTCTGTTTGTGATCGAAGTTTTCTTCTGTCTTCATAAAGAAAACGAAAAAGAGAAAGGGTCGCCTTTGTTTTGCAAGACGCTGTAGAAATGTAGGGTAAAAACGGTTTCCACACCTATCCATGCAAACAACTTCAATAGGAATACTTTATCCGATTATATTGTTGACAAAAATTGTTCTGTACGTTGAAAAAATTTGAATAGAAAATTAAATAAATAAATAAATAAAACCAAAATAATTGCATGGGGGGCACGAATAAAATTATTTTTTCTAAGAACAAATCATGGGTGCGTTATACAAATTTATTATGAACAAAGAAAATAATCCCGGAATAATAAATATGTTAACATTTTTAAACATTCATGTGACTAAAGTTTCGTTCAGGCTAATGTGAGCCTTAATCCTGTTTTTTGACAATTTGTTGTTGTTTTTTTTTATTATGATAGAGATAGTTTTTTTTTTTGTTTTATTCTTGTCGTTCTTTTTTTTTGGATGGAAGTAGTTCTTTTTTTAATTTTTTGTGATCGAAGTAGTTGTTTTTCTTTCTTTTTTGGAATCAAAGTAGTTCTTTTTTTTCTTTTTTGGAATCGAAGTAGTTCTTTTTTTTTTCTTTTTTGTGATCCAAGTATATATTAATTTTTTTTTATTCATAAAGAGAAGGAAAATAATATTTTTACATTCATGTGAATAAAGTTTCGTGCAAGCTGATTAACTCTATTCTTTTAAAAAAATATTTTTTACGCAAAATACTCATTTATTATTACATTATGTTGTATTAATCTCATAGTGTTGTTACTTTAACTATATACAGAATTCGAAAACATTTTAACAAAATTTAGATGCGCTTCTGTCTGGTCTGGTTGTTTTACTATCCGGTGCTATTACTTAACGAACAATGTAAAAATCTAATGTTCGATCGTAATCACTCACTACGATCAGACTAATAACGTAAAAATTCCTGGATGAATGATGTTACATTTAATTTTAATAGTGATAAATGTAAAGTAAAGGAAATCGCCAAAAAGTTCTACAGAGAGGTTTCTTAAATCTAGATTGATCGTAAAAATCTCTTAAAATCAAAATAAATTTCGTTAGACTAGGTAGTACCAAAGGTCAATTGGAAATGAATATAATAAGAGGATTTTTAGGTTTCTTAAAAAAAAAAATTATGCAAAATAAGAATCATATTTTATTATATATTACACCAGTCAATATATAAGATTAAAATTTATTTCTTTATCATATGGTTGATCCCCATTATTTATATTTGTAGTAACCGTTAATTTAAATTTATACAATATTGTTTATGTTTTAAAACACCGTAGATATGTATAAACATTATTTGATTAGTATTGTACAATACATCATATATAAAATGAACCCGTTTTTACCATTATCTATCCCTTGTGATTATTTAATTTTACACGCCAATAACAATCGTTATCCAATTCATCACCATTCTAGAACCCCGGGAAGATATTTTTCTATGAGACCTTCGTAATAAGGCCATAGTTCTTCGATGTTTGGTATTACCTCGCTTTTTGTGTATAAATCGTATTGACTGAAACAAAAAGAAGACCAAATCAATATTTTTCTTTTTTTTTTTCAAGCTTATTATATAATTATTACAAACTTTATTTTAGGAAATAAGCAGCAAAATGACATTTATAATCAATCTATCGGCTTTCTATTAAATAATACTTAACGAAGACGCTTCTTACTTGAATAACAGCACCCATTTTTTGGTCTCCTCATCCTCATCCTTCATGAAATGTTGATAATCCCCTCCGGCGTGCCACGGGTAAAAACTGTGGTAGCGGATCATGTGTAACGCTTCCTTCGGCAATTTGGTTTTGTTATGTATTAATACCCTGTATAAATATTCATCGTGGCCCCAGGATAATAGCAGTTGTTCCAGTCCACAACCCGGTCGGTACATTCCATATTTTGTGCTGCACGCAGAATATATCAAATACACATATACACGTGCACGTCGAACGAAATTAGACCTTAGAGTAACTTCAGGTAGATCAATATTTGCATTCGAATGGGAGGCGAAATAAAAGAAAACGTTGTACATATTTACGTATGTGTTTGGATTGTCTTGTTTCCGTAATGGAATTGAGCAAACATCGAAAGGAAAATATAAAGAACGTACATATTAAACATCGAGTTGTTTTGGCATCGTTATTTTTCTTCGTCTTAATGTTGTAGGGTGATTAAAAAAGACTTAAATTTGAAAGCAGGCGCATTTAGCTTGTTAAGTTAAAAAAAAATAAAAATAATTAGTTGCAGATGATATGCCAGAGTTCTACAGTTAAACGTTTCAAGAAGAGGATTAATATACAGTGCCCAACATTTGATTACTCTCATCCTACAATTGACACGCATATACACGCTAGAGGCAACATTAACATATCGCCGATGGGCGAATGCTGTCATTGATTGGCTGGGTGTTATGGTCAGCGTTAGTCCAGGATCGGTCGTTACAGAAGACGAGTTTTCGTATATCTGCGAGGAAGCAACCTGTATCTCAATTTTGATAGCCTTAGAATGTTCACAGATTTTTATGGACTTTCTAATTTTGTGATTGTGCGAGTGTAGCAACCGATCCTCGACTGATAGCAGCCGCGATAGTCAGCCATTTAGCGACAAGTCCCGCCCATGATTTTCGCCTCTGGTACGGTTCGCATACCGAGTGACCGTGCTTTTTCCTGAAGAAACCTCATTTGTTTGTGGTCGAAACGTCGAAACTTCGATTACCTGATGACCGTGATACGGTCACTATCCGGAACATGTTTGGTTTTAATAGGTTTTTATTTATTTAGATCACCGAGGAACATCTCCATAATATTGAAAAATTAGAAGCAGCGTCTCAAAATGAAACGAAGAAATGAATAATTAACAAGAGCTATAAGAATGCTTGTGTTGAAGGACTTCGTTTTCATCGCACGTGGGCTTACTAAATAAAATTGGTGACAATTTTGATAACAATTGATTGGATTAAACCAGATCTGTTCCGGCTTTTTTTTTCTAATGAGCTGTTGAAACCGTTAAAATAAATGCTTAATTTTTAAGAGCATCCTGAAAACCGTTTTCTTTTTTAATTTAGATCGATTGGCGCATATTAAATAGGTTGGAAAGATGAAAAAAAGAAAAAAAATGTTGTTTGGCGAAGGTAAGGATATCGATATGAAAAATACTAACTTGTATTTAGGATTATTTCCATCGGGATTATCTACAAATGAGGTATCCCTATATACAATGTTCGGACTCCATTCACACCCTACTACAAACGTATCTCCAACAACAGCCCATTGGGGTTCTCCGTAGAATGCCATGACCTGAATTGCAGATTTCATTATCAAAATTATTTAAAAATTTTGCGGATTATTTAAAAATTACAAGTATCAAATCTTTGTTTCTTGGCAGAAAGACAATGAACGAAAATGAAATACCTTCCCGAGGTCGTGAATTAATCCTGTCAGATGGAACCAATCGTCGTTAGGATAATCTTGCCTGATCTTTTCCGCAGTTTGAAAAGCATGCACTATATTCGGAATATCAACATCTGGATCACTTTCATCGACTAGTTCGTTTAATTTCTCAAGAGCTTGTCTTACTGTTGCTTTGAAATGGTTGAATTTTAACCAATCGGCCATTTTTCCTAACGTAAAACAATTAAATTATGTTAAAGAGGACCATGTTGTATATTGTAAATAAGTAAAAATTGTTAAAAAGGCATTAATTTAAATAATTTATAAGAAAAAAGAGCGGGCTCAACCGGGATTTGAACCCGGGACCTCTCGCACCCAAAGCGAGAATCATACCCCTAGACCATTGAGCCACATATAAAACTTAAACTTCTAAATTAGGCACAGGAATGTATAATTTTGAATCCCCAGCTTTTTTTTCTTTTATCTTTTATTTAGAAAAAAATAAATTAATATTTCCGTAATTGTTTCAATAGTTTTTCAACGAAGCTATTATTCTGTCGTTTAATTAGAAAAAATATATATTAAATTGTAAGATATTTAAAAAATAAAAGATAAAGTTATTACTCTGTTCTTTAATCAAAGAAGAAAATGTAGTGTTACATATTTCAAAAAAATTTTAAAATACAAAATTAGTATTCTCCTGTTTAAGTTTTAGAAACTTCATAATAAATTCTTGCACGTAAAAAAATTAAAAATAAAATTATTATTCTGTTGTTTAATTTAGAAGAATGATATTAATTGTAAAAAAATTAAAAATAAAACTATTCTGTTGTTTAATTAAAAGAAAAATTATATTAATTGTAAACAAATTAAAAATAAAATTACTATTCTGTTGTTTAATTAAAAAAAATGTAAGTGGTTACATATTTCAAAGGAATTTTGAAATACATAGTAATATTCTGCTGTTTAATTTTTAAAAGCTATATAATAAATTGTTGCATATTAACAAAAATAATAAAATAAATTTATTATTCTGTTGTTTAATTTAAAAAAAATAATGTAAATTGTAAAAAAAATTAAAAATAAAATTACTATTCTATTGTTTAATTAAAAAAAAATGATGTAAGTTGTTATTTATTACAAAAGAATTTTAAAATACTAAATTAGTATTCTGCTGTTTAATTTTTGAAAGCTGCATAATAAATTGTTGTATATAAAAAAAAAAATAAAATTATTATTCTGTTATTTAATAAGAAAAAAAAATGATGTAAATTGTTACATATTTCAAAGGAATTTTAAAATATAAAATTAATATCCTGCCGTTTAATTTTCAAGTTTCAATTTTGTTTTATTATTAAGTTTTATTAACAAAAAAAAAAAAACGATCCATAGCAGCCAATTAGAATTTCTATACAATACAACAAATTAAAATTTATATATTGCTTTACCTTTAACAAAATCTACAGTTTGATTGGTGTGCATCAGCTTGTAGGTCTTCCTGACTCTTTCTTTGATTGGGTCATTTTCGTCGACTTCGTAATTCCTGAATTGGCTGACCGGCTTATCGGCGAAACTCGGTTCTGGCCTTAGTAATTCTGAGGGATCTATGATCTTGATGGGGTTATCAACCTAAAAACAATACGATGAAGTGGGTTCAAAAAATAATAAAACTATAAAGATTGAATATGAGTGCACATGCTGATGAGGATTTAGAAGATTTAAGTAGCGCTTAATGCCGCTAGGTTTTGCGTTGAAACGGTTAATGTCCTCGTTTTGTTACTTTTTGCTTTTTCTTTTTCCTTTTTTTTAATTTATTTTTGATTTTTTTTTATTTCTATAATTCTCAGGAATTTCTCAAAACAACCGAACATCGTCTCAAACGCCTTAAACTTAAATGAAACGTATCTACATTCTCTAACAGATAATTTACATATTGATTAAATCAATATTAAAAACAAAATTAAAGGCTTCAACACTGTCGAGCGAACATTGTCCATCTTTTCAGCGTACTACATTGTTTAATATGAAGAAGTAACGCCCTCCAATATCGTAAAATTCCTTTCGACAGAAGTCATAAAGCCGGACCTAAATTTGCAAAGTAATTACTCGACCGTACGATACTAACTGCCCATACCAAAATGCTGACGACTACGAATACCGGTTCTTATACAAAACATCCTCCGCTATCAACGTACCAGAAGCTGCAGGCGAACCCCCCAAGGAGAGGATATTTCATAGTCCACCCATTGTATTTATCTATTATATTACCTTCGGCGGCTTTCGGGGCGCAATACCGGGCCAAGTTAAACTTCCGCCCGCCGTCGACATCCAAGCGCATTTCTCCAAGTCTTCAAATTACATATTAATGATGACTAATGTACCAATAAGCAGAGACTCGGCAGGGAGCGGGGACAATTATTTAAATGACTTTCGCTAGCGACGTCGTTTAATGGCATGCTTTTTGCACCGTTGCGATGGTAGAGCGATCTTCAGGGATGGTACGAGGGGGTGATTAGAGTGCACGGAGGAAACTGCATATACAGCGTGCGCTATTTAAAGTGGTAAAGGGATAGCGGTAGAGGTATCGGAACAAAAATTAATTATTCCGTTTAAGAAAATCGTGAAATCATAGATTTTGAAGACGAAGAACAACATCCAGGAATACTTCGTTAAACTTCTCCTGTATCTTCTTTAATCTTCGCTTCTGCTAAATTTGATTGATTTCGTCCAACGTTTTGATAAGTTGCTTCGTTAGGCTTAGCTTAATACGAAGTGGAGGCAGTAACGCGTTTCTAGGATCAGTTAGGCTACCTCGTATTCTTGTTGTTAGATGTGTTGTTCTCTTGCAGAAACATAGACCTTGTCGTAATCTAAAAGAACAGCCTTAAGGCTTCTTTTTGACGAGTTTATGAGAAGTCTTAATACAAGTCGTCCATGTTATTCAAAGCATTCAGCAAAAAAATAAGTCTTTTTGTTTCGATCTTCATCGTAGTATTTCGAGAGATCGTTGGGTTGAATCGTCGAGCTTTTCTTGCGAAAACAGGTTAGATACATTTTGATTTGGAGATTCCTCAACATCGCCAACACCTTTGGGGTCCTAAGTACACAGATATGAAGATTTGCGCCGTAATTTTTTTTTTGTGGCTAACGATGCAAAAGTATCGAGAACCTCTGCACTACACAAGCTTAATCAAGCAGTTCGGGATGGACGTTTCAAGGATACGAGTATCCGCATTCTCAACCAATTTTATTTTGTGCTCATTTCGTTTGCGAAATATCCACGCAGCTTTCGCAGTTTAACTTTTTTTAAAATTTGACGAGGTTATCGGATCGATTTGTGCTGATTTGTGCCGTAATAATTTCGTTTTAAGCTTGCACCGTTCTCGAGGTATTTCAAGAATAAGGCTTTGTAGACTCTTATTCAACAACACCTACATCGCTATTTTGGTTTTTAAAAATTCACTAGTTTTTTTTCGGTTCATTCCGTGAATAATTTATTTTGTGCTCATTCCGTAGTCAAGACAAGATACACGGGAACGAGAGCTCCTCAGACGCTACCGTATCGATTTTTTGATTTTTGAACATTTGATAATGGCTAATGCTGACCATGTGATTGTTCGCGTTATAAAAAATCCGTTTTGAGAATGAGAATTGATCTAATCTACAATGTGCAACAAAGTGCAACAAAGTGCGGGATCTTTGTGAAATCGGCCCCCGCCTTTCAATTTGACTTTCAATACTTCGAGAATACGATAAGCACAAAATAAAATGTTTACGGCATAAAGCAACATAAAACGGGCACAAAACGATGGCCCGATTAAATTTTGAAAAGTGAACAACCGGGAGCTGCTACATTGGCACTACCGAACAACTCTTCCGCAACCTTAAGTAAATCAAAGTTAATAGTGCAAGAATCGGTTCCGAAAAACCAAGGGTAATGCAAATTTATAGTAAAAGAATAACCATTCCATTTATCCATCCGTTTCCGGCATAACCGGAACCAATATGTCTCGAAAAATATTCCCAATAAGCCTTGTATAACCGAATACTTTTGTCCTAAGCACAAAATGCCGTATCCTATATTGCTTCGTGTAAATAAGTTAAATTTCTAGCGCTAATGGAAGCGAGCGCTCACATATATTTGTTCATTCTCCCCGGCTAGTTTTGTTGATGTTTTTCACAGATATCGCGAGGCGTATGCGTGGGTGAACTTTTCCATTTTCCCGCCTTCCCCCCTGCCCTCTCCTATCGGGGAAAAGCAATGTACGTATTATTCCCTTTGGGACTTCGAGGAACGTTAGTGTTGGCCGTTTGGAAGTCTAATGACAAATCAATAGTCGTTATTTGTGTTTCTTACCCTGAGCGACATTGAATTTAACCGGGGAGAAAGTAACGAATTACCCCTGCCGCTACGTAACGTCTATTTCAATCGAAATCCGACGAGAGATAGCGTTGGAGTTGGATGTTATTAATTCTCTTTGTATCGGGCATACGCCTTTAAATTATGCGTGTACTTGAATTTTGAAAGGAGATACCAATTAACTTGATGAGGTTTTAATGCTAGATCCGTAAATGTAGAAATTATACCTAAAATAACAAATAATCAAGTAACTCTTTTAAATTGAATAAGCATCTTCGGTGATCATATTAAATTTTTAGGGTTTTATTCTGGATAAGTGAGGTAATAATGAACCTCACGAGGGTAATCTGTAAAGTTTCGAATCTCAACACGAAGATAGTGAGTAAAAGGATTAATCTCTTTGCATTTGCATGGCGTTAAGCATTACGTAAATTAAAGGAGGAACTTTTCACCATCATTTGCTGTAGTGACAAAGCTTAAATATCAGAATCGTTGCTGGTAAAATAAGAAAATTCGACCAAATGGTGCTTACACGACCGTGGAATTAAGGCTAGCTAAGATAGCGGAGGCCGTAAGCATCTCTGAAGAACCTGTTTGAATGAATCGTTTGGACGTCGCCGCTTGTTCACTCAGCATTCGAACGAACATTTTCTAAAGCCCTGTTAAATTTAATCTAAATTCGCCATTGATTGAAGTCATGGTACAACCGAAACAGTGGATTGCGAAGCCATGGTCGCCATGCAGCAGCCACTGTGTTAATCGGCTGTCTTGAAAGAGGAAAGCAGACATCGTAGAAGAGCTTTATTTATTTATTTAATTAATTTGCCGTTGCATTTAAGGAAGAAGAAATTTCGTTTAAGTACGATAACTAGATAACACTTAAGCTTCATTGAAAGTAACCGTCTTCCAAACGCCAGAAATTCAATTTTCTTTTGATGTTGTTCAAATTAATAGGTTCCGTTTTTGAACGGCGGATTTTTCCCTGGCTTAAATAAGCTATTTACATAATTTACTCGTGAAGTCAAGAAATAAAACTTAATTATCACTTCGATACAAGTGTACGATACGTACCTCATCAATTATCAATTTTTCCATAACAAAGTCTAAAATGTGCAAATACATGTATAGATAGCGTGCAGATGCGCTGGTTAAAAACGTGTATCGGTTGAAACGTATGGAAACTCCCGATCTAAGACTACCTATTTCTCAATATCCACATGTATGTATATATAAATATAGATTATAAATACAGCTATTCTTGTTTTTTTTTTTTTGGTGAATGCGTTGAGATAAGATAAATTGGTAAATTGCGCAATAATCTGGCGTTAGCCTAGGTTGTTATGAATTGCAAGATAAATCCAGTTAAAAAATATTTATCGAGAAATTGACGTCAGGTCAAATTGTTATTACTCCGTATGTAACGTTAATTGTTAAGTAATTGCAACTATTACATTTCATAAAAAAAAGCTTTTTTCGTGGTGTCAACCTAGGCTAAAAATTAAAGGCTCATACAATTGAACTTGTGAAATTACAGTCTCGATCTCCGTACTTAACATTGGAGAAAACTCGTCCTGTATAGCCCTCGTGGTGTTATTTTTGTGAAATATTTGACGAAGAACGGAGCAGACTCGAACTCTCCTTCTTATTGTTAATTGAATTAGGCGGGGAATATTTTTAATGTAAAGAAAATACACCTTGTAGCGTTAGAAAACGGTACAGCATGAGTTAAACATTAATTTTACTAAGTGAACAGTATTGCAATTAAGGTAAGTACATTGACATTTTAAAGCGAACATTGTTGAAATTTCGCAGAATCTTCTTCGCGCTTTTATAATACGTCCTAGCGATAGTAGCTGTCCAAAGGGACAGTTAATTTCGTGTGCTCAGCATTGTTTCCGTTTAAGGATATATTTTGAGTACAAGACAGGTTTATATGAAACGCATACGTATACATTGATAGAAAGGATGCTTTAAACCAATGGAAGAAAAATGGAAGAAAATAAACAATGTTGATTTTCTTCCATTTAAAGACATCGAAAGACCCGATTTTATCGCAAAGAATTTCTTTTTGATCCAATGTTATTGTCGCATTTATTTTTGTTTGTGACAAGTCTGCGTTCCTTCGCAAGAAATAGGAAAACAGTTGAAATCTTGTTCAATGAGTGGGTGTTCTTGGTTAAGGTTTATATAAGCATGATTACCCTAAGACGGACTTCTAACTGAAAATGTTCCTCTTCTAACTGAAGAGGAACATTTTTAACAAAGTGATAATATATCTTCATATGTATACTTAAAATAACTTACCAGCACCTTCATCTTGATCTATCTGTCTCAAATAAACCAGAAAAATCACTAAAATATATCAGCCAACGGCTTGAAACGGATACTAAATATCAACACCGGGAGGACCAACCTCTCTGCAAATCGATGGTCAAGAAATATTGATAAATTTCTCGCGACCGAGGGCCTATTTAAAGATCTCAGTTATCATCGGGCCCGCTGGGACCCTCGCCTTCATCAACTCGCTAATATAAACAAATAAAAATAAAAATTACTTCGCACACGCCGTCGTACGTACGTAATTTACGGTCGATAGTAGTACGCAACGTTTGTAGACAAAATTTAATTCAGCCTTATCGATTTGAAAGGCAATTCTATTAACCTCTTTGACGATTGCAAGTTGCATTACGTACGTACGTATGTATGTATGTATCGTATATACGCATTTCGATTAAGACTAAATCGTTCACGGGATTTATTTTTAGTGATTTCTAGTACACTTGTCGCTATTTAAAGGTCGATAATTTATGGGTTTTAAATGGATCCGATGTATGTAGCTTGCGGATCGGATTAAGTTAGGACGCAGTTAATGAAGTAGAAGTTAAATAGAGAACGCGCTTAGAGTGCGTATTTGCGTTTTGAGTTCTTTTAATGAAATTTAGGTACCTCGAAATCTGCTGGGTATACCCATATTATATGGGTTTATTCTTCGGATGGTGGAACCGAAAGTGGTAAGTAGGTGATCGGCTCAATATTTAAACAAAAAAAAAAACAACAAAAACAATTAAAAACAATATTTTAATTGTTTTTCATTTTTTTTTTCTACCAGTCCGAGCATCATTTAATTTTATCTTTTTATATGCTTTATTGTTGTTAGTCTTATTTTACTGCCTATATCTGTATATAATCTTATTAAATAACGTATACGCTATAATAATACTATGAAAGAACGCGCTTTAGCCGCAGATTTGTAGCAGCGCGCATCAGATTTCTCTTCGCCAGTCATCTATCAAGGTCCGTTGGAGTACGACACGGATCTATCCTATGGTTGGCTTGCGCGAGCAGAACTACGTATCGACTCGCACAATATATGCTTTGTGATTTTCTCGCTATATTTAGGAGGCTGTGGTAACGAGCAACCAAAGCTAAGTCTACGGATATATGTATATGTACGCCCATGTAAATTAGCTGCTTTCCGTCGCCTTCTTACCGTACTTGGGGTCAGAGAAATCCCGTATCGCGTTCGCAGCTCACTGCTTAATTCATTCGACGATTTTCGTTGGTCTTGTACAGTAAGCCGTTATAAAAGGCGAACTGTTCTTGCGGTGGTTCGTCGCTTTCTTCCTGATTTAGGATTCTTTTTATAACCACTCGGTTTCTTTATAACGTTCGAGAGTGGTCTGAATCGCACGTCGTGAGCACCTCATTTTTTTTGAAATTGTACTTTGCGTTAAGCCTTGCGTACTCAGTAATACAACTTGGCCGCGATCTCTCATGGTTAGTCCGCGTCTTTTAGGCATAATTGCAGACGTTATGGAATGGTCTATTACTCAGTAACTTACTTGGGTATAATCTAGCGAAGTACCGACGATTTATATGTGTTTTACTTCAATATGCTCTAAGAAACTAATAATACAAATAGAGTAATGAGTAACTATCTTATTGCTTTCATAAATCTTCGTTTATCCACTTATTATAATCCATCGTGTGTACATCTGTAGCAAAAAAGACAAAAAAAAAAAGAATCCATCCATGTTTTGATTTTATCTCGACAAATTTTCTTTTATTTCATCATTTATAACATTCCGATCAAAGTTGCGCAACATCCTAAAACTTATACCTTGCTTACCGCAAAAGATAGATGCAGCTCCGCAAAATTAGGCTTTGGTCAGGAAAATATCGTTTCCCTATTATAACGTTAACTTGGAAGTTGCCGGTAGTGTACATTTATCCATTCTTTAATATCTGTGTTAGTGAAATTCTCCCAGCCTTATCAAAGAAAGTTATCGTTGTTTTAACAGATTTATTACAAAAATGCTATTGTTAACATACATTAGTTAAAAATTAGTTTGTACATAATATTATTCCGTATAAAATATCTACAAAAAACAACGTATATAACAATAAATAGAAAAGATATGCTGTTATTTTCCTAGTAGATGTAAAAAGAATAGAAATAATAAAGCTAAGTTGATAGGTACTTGATTACAAAATGTAATTAACATTAGACAGGCAACAAAACATCGTAAACCACAACTAAATTAAATGAAATTTTCCATTGAAATAATTACTTTGACGAATAACCTTTTTTTTTCTCTCTCGTTGATTAAAGTTCGAATATTAGTAATTTCGATGTTTAATCAACCTTCTTCTTGCTATCATATTGTTGTTTCTTCTCCCCGTAGTAATATTTCTTTTTGTTTTGATCTGAAACATAATTAATGAAAGTGACGATTTAATAACAGATCTAGACAATATTAAAAAATGCTAAAACAATGTCTTAAATAAGAAAAAAATTACCGGTTACAAGCTTGGTGCTATCGTAGTGAGAGATCTTGGGATATTTAATGCCGTGGGACACGTTTAATCCATATCCGACTTGGTAACTCGGTAACGGGATGACCGTAGACGATACGGGGACTAGATCTGTAACAACGACGTAGAATCGTCAAAAATTTCCTAGCTGGAGAAAAATACAAAATATTTCTCTCAAATTTGAGACTTAGTTGCGAGTTGCCTATTGAGTTCATCCAAACGCATTTACGTTAGATCTTTTGATTGTCGAGTTCTGAAAAAGTGATTCGTAAACATTGAAATTGAACGATCCAATAATTAATCATTTGGGATTTTCAAGTATGTTGTATAAGAATTTCTGGCTTTAAGAAACATGAACACTTCGGCACGAAGAGTTAATAAAAGAAATGCCACGTTGATCCTCGATAGCAAAAAATATGGGGCGAAAAGTTCTTTCTTTACTGCGAGACGGGCTCTATCAGCTTCTTAAAGGTAATCTTACTTCCAGAATTCAGCGTTCCACCATCAGCTATCCCTATCCATACCCAGAGGTAACTCCTCGCAAGTGATTCTTCAGCGCGCGAGTTATAAGGTTTCCTCAAAATTCGAAAATCCGATATGTCTTTACGTTGTAGAAGTACCTTTCTAACCTTCTAAAACTTTACGCTGGAGACGGAGACTCTTTCATTCAAAATTCTCAACGTTTCAACGACTGAAAGAATTGACGGTAGATCTCGATCCAAAATTCCCATATCCCATTATTAGAGAATTCCTCATTTTCATTGACTAGGTGATCCGATTGACTTGGTCGGAGCTAGTTTTTGTCGTCTAGCGTTTTTCAGTTGGTTTGTTAATATTACGAGCAAGGTTCACGCGCAGCTTCGGTATTTCCTCTATCCCGTGTTGTTGCCAATATCTTTATGGTAATGTTGGTATAGGTACTATCGATGACACCTTCCATTTGTCTTCATGGATATGAATTTCTAAACAATTTCTTAGCAACATATTTCTATACGTTTCACCATTGAACGGATGGCTTCATTTCTTAGATAGACTTCAAGCAAATACATTTTGGTATACACGTTAGGTAGCTGGATGTTTAACAGATAAATTCTCTTCCATGAATGCGCTTGTCGTTTGGACATCAGAAGGCTTTGAGTTTCATCTTTTAAACTTGAACTCCAGCTAAATTTCAACGGAACATCAGAGTTCCGCAGCGCATACTTTGAGAACCGCTGACGTAGTACTTTTTTTTTTGCTTCTGTTGAGATCTCATTTACGTAATAGAGATTTAATTTCCTGCTACTTCCAGAAAGAAAGAGGCCAAACATCAAAGAGACGTTTTTTAAATATCGTTTCCCCCCTCCCGCTACTACATCCGTTTTCATTTTGTTTCATCTTTTTTTTTTCGCGAAGGCGTAGATAGTGGAAAAATGAGCTACCTGCGTGCGTTACCAACGTCTTTCCTCGCTTTACATGCTTTCTGGCATGTCACTTGCCAGGCACGGGAAAAACTGCGTTCAATTTCTTCTCGTTTAAAAGCCGCAATCTCGTCTCGCCCAAAAAACATACCCGGAGGCGCGTTAATATTCCAGGATTTGGTTAGCCTTGTATCAGCGGATCGCGGAGGAAAAATGGCAAAAGGTACACAGGTTTCGGAGAATAAATACGGTCCGAATTGACTTTTCGACATTTTACTTATTAAAGCGGAAGATACGTATAATGGAGTCGTCTTCTTCTTTACTTCTGAAGCGCCCTCGGGGGTGTTTTCATCGATGGTAAGGAGGAATCTTGGCCGCGCAAAAAATATGCGTTTCTCATTGATGATCGGTATAAGATGTCAAGTGATAGAGGCGGAACAAATATAAGCCACCGTCGCTTTCCTCCTCGAACAGGAACAGTATGAAAAACATGACATTTTGCGTTGATGGAAACGCGTGCCTTCGGTAAAAGTACAAAACAATTTCGCAATTTTACATATCCCCGGGCTGTACGCTGAAACGAATTTTCTCTCTGCTGTGTTTTTCAAACGGCGACCTCTGATAGGTGGATGTATCTTTGTTTTTTGTTACGTTTTTTTTTTTTCTCCTGTTATAGGAGGGCTAATGTTGGCTTTGTGTTTTGGCGAATAAGCTAAGGTCTCCCTAAAAAATTAATGTAGTGAATATTTTAGTCGTAGGATTTGAAAGTATATACATCCTTCCAAGTTATCAGCATGTTGTTTTATTATTCGAGTTACTAATTGAGGTTATTACTGGTGTTGTGGATTCCATTATTCAATGTACCAAGACCCAATATACATGGGGGAGGCTCCCCATCTGGAGTATAGGTAGGAGGAGAAAGATCGGGAATAATTTGATAGACTGAGCCCAATGCTATTTATGTTGATAACGGATTTATTGCTTAAAAACACAAGAAAACAAGCAACAATCAAATAACAATTGAAGATATATAGAATTACTCAAAATAGATGGCAATCGCTCCAATTTGAATGAAATGAGTTTACTACAGCGTTTTTAAGTCAGGGACTCACGAAAACACAATGAAACAATTAAAATTGATGCAATTGTAATGTTCAGAGAAAGAAAATAGAAAAAACAATGTGTTTTTGCATCAACGTGAACCATATCAGCGAACATTGGCTTGGCGAAAGTAACTTTCAATTTTTACAGATCGAAAACTATCACGCAGTGTTTAGCTTTTCCGGATCCGTATCTAAACAAGGCGGAGACTCAATATTTGCGAGGAGCGGTGTCAACGCAACCTCAAAGGAATTAGGTAGTAAACCTGTTGGAAAGCAAAAATATTAGAATTTTGCGTAGCTGAGATTGTACAAACCTCGTACTGGAGAGTTAAACGCTTTTTTGGAAAGTTATAAGCTATTCTTGCTAAGCTTTTGCTACTGAACTGGGATTTTCGTGTGCGGCCATTTTAACATCAACGTGTCAATGTCTTCTTATGGATCGCGTACGTTGGCGTATATATTTTCAAGGTTGCTGGTTCGGGATTTTACGAGAGCGATGAACCATTCCATGTCAATTACTGATCATGGATCAGTCAACCTGGCTGATGATCTGAGTGATGTGTCGGTTTTGCTCATCTCAACTCATATATCGCACCATATCACAGAGAAATTTTAAACGTTGCCTAAATTACAGACGCAGCTTTAGCGAGGAAAATATAAAACGACTTGTTAATGCAATAACCTTTGCAGATTGAAGTGAGAGGCATTTTTCCATTGCGAAAAATACGGGAAAACACAAATAAGAATAATTAAGTAACTAACCTGAAATTTTGCAAGCATCTCAAAGTTTTTGCGTGGGTTAGTTAAAGAAATCTTTTAGCTAACTTAAGTAAATTATTGAAAAAAAACAAAAAACAAAGATAAGGTATAATAGTTTAATAATTATTTAATTATATAATAATTAATCCGGGACCGCCATTTCGAGGACTCGTCTACCCAAGCAGCAAGGAGCAAGCCTACCCAATAGGTCCCAACAATCCGTTCTCTTTGTTCATCAGATTTCTGTTACTTTCACGTAAACCGCGTCGTACGCGTCTTGTATGGCGTGGAGCTTACCGATACGTATTTACCATATTATGCCATAATCCTTGCTATCATTTTTTATATCGCTAATACTTCGAATAAAAACAAATGTATTTGGAATTTAGTAAATAATTAAAGAAAACTTAATGTAAAAAAAATCTGCATACATCATTTCGCACCTTAACTTGAATCATCACAACGCATGAAGAGCAGCGTGCTGTTGTGCATTTTTTCCGGGCAAAGGAGCTTTCTGTAAAAGATGTCCATAAGGACAGTTATGGACAGTTAGGACAGTTAGGACAGACGCTGAAAGGAGCGAAGTGATCGCTCCTTTCAGATTGGGATAAATGCAACATTTCGACGGGTGGAAGAGATGATTCGAACCGACTGGCGGGTAACAATAGACAGCATAGCAACTGCAACAGGTTGTTCTCATGGTTTAGTTTATGAACTGATGCACGATCGTTTAAATTTCCGAAAAGTTTGCTCGTGGCGGAATGGATGGAATTCGAATGGACTTGTCCTCGCAACGTCCCTCTCGGTACGCAGAAGAAGGGAAGCGCATGCCTAACAGCATTATTACATGGTGCTGCTCCATCGGTGCGCTAGTACCAATCCGAAAAGAAGCGTGCTCCAACACCTTTCTTCAACATCAACAGATTCCTTCAGCTGGTAAGGTTACGCTTACGATGTTCTGGGATTCTGGAGGAGTGCTCCCAGCCCATTCCCGGAATGGAAATGGGAACTTGAGCGCTGAATGCGTGTGACTGGTAGAGCTTTGTTGTTGCTTCGGGATGCAATTGGACGAAATGCATCACGATGATGCCAGATTGCATTCGGCCCACTTCACCCCGGCGAGAATTGAAAAATTAGAGCGGGTACTTCTTGAACATCCAGCTTATAGTCCCGACCTAGTCCCAAGCGACTATTCATCTGTTTGGTCCGCTCAAAAAGCATCTTGGCGGCAAACATTTCCACGATGATAACGACGTTCAACAAGATGTACGCTCGTGGTTCAGACGGCTTTTATGCAGCAGGGATTGGGGCGTTGGAAAAACGATGGGATATGTGTATTAACGTAGATGGAGACTTTGTTGAAAGACAGAGCTTATTTTTGGCTAACTATTTCTTTAATTATCTTCGTAATAGCTTTTTGTAACCTACTTACTATCTTTCCTCCGTATTTAGAGCTGCAAATCTAAGTTGTCTACCTATCCATCTATACCAATTAAATCAATTTGCTTTCAGATAAAGAAAAGGGCACTCAAAACAATATTTAGTAACAAAGAAAATGCAATTGTAATTTTGACACAAAGAATTGAATTTGTACAGCTTTGCATCGCTTACTCAGAATTGAGTCAATATTCAAGAAAATTAAAGAAAAACAGATTTAAACATCGTATTAGAACATATAAACACACGTATAAAGGTAAGAGTAATGTTGCACGTGCGAAACGCCAGACCGTGAAGAAAGGTTTTTCTGAAAAGCAAATTTCTTCGTTCTTCGTTAAACACTTTTGTTTTGCATCTACCTAACATAGATTACGTACTTCACCATTGCTAATTTTATTAATTAACACCTACGATTCTAAAAATTCGAGAGGCGGTACTGGCGAACAGGATTGTCCATGTTTAGATAAAGATGCGTGGGAGTTCGGTACGAGTTCACCGATCTTTTTTTTTCGCGAAAACGATGACGGAATAGCTGCATTAATTATTAGCGAGTTGTTAGACTTTTTTTATGAATTAAATCATAGAAACGGGTGTACGGAGCCTCATTTCATCGTATCGCATTTAATTTAAAAATAGCCTAAGACTAGAGAGACTAGTTACCTTGATATTTACTTCTAAAGAATCTAAAGAGAATGGTATTCGCTATTGAAATATTACGCTCATGACTTTGTATATGACATTCCACGCGGAAGTCGTTAGAATTGAAAGTTATCGAGTTGAAAAGAACTTACCGGCTTCCAGGATCTTATTGTCCTTCATCCTATATACCGTCGGATGGCAAAAGATAGGATTTAAGACACAAACGATGAACAACAAAACTACATTAATTTGTGGCAACATTCTTTCGGATTTCACTTTCCCGAAAGCTACAAAAATATATTTGCACCGCACACGATTATCCAATTAGACCAATTCGATATTCTTAAATACCTTAATTTTAGCGGTTTAACATGTATCCAACCGTTGCTAAAGTGATGAAAATTCGAAAAATCTCCGTCAGCGCGGATTACCAACCGCGAAACGCCGGATTACTCCGTTTTCTAATAGCAAGTTCCACTCCGCGATTTCGAGAGAAAGTACCAAGGTAATATCAACCTACATATGAAGATTTCATCTGCAAGGTGTCGGATACGTTCTCCTTGTTCCTCTGTACGGATCAAACGGCAGCGGAAAGGGACAGCTAGCAAACTATGAATCATCCAGTTTGAGATCTCGCAAGGTGATCGTATAAGAGGATTTGTTAATAAAGCGAGTATCGCAGGTGTTGTTGATCAGGTACAAATAGGCGCTGTGGATATTAGCTTTTGTTTACGAGGGACGATCCCGAAGCCGGAAATTCGAAAAGTTTCGAAACTTTGGGGTGTACTACGCACCGCGAGTGGCTGATATGAATTTTTGAAAAATAGAATTTTTTTATTCTGACTATGCGCTATGCGCTAACGGTACTACTCGTCAAAGGAATGTCGAAAACGCAGGAATTTGTTACACCAGTCACATCGTCACAACATTTTCAACATTACAGGTCCGCTACATAACAACCATTCATTTTCTATGTTCTCCTGGTTTGAAGAACAATGCCGCTAGTTGTCCGAAGTTGTGCGAAGAGGAATGTCCAATTGCTTTCGCTTAAATGTGTAAAATAATTGCTTATTTGCTTGACAGCTCAGTAGCTCTCGAAATAAGATGTGTAAAAATATTATTAAAGAGTTCTCTTCATTATTATTTATGAAAAGTTATGCACAATACGTTAGTGTTATTTATATCTTACGATGCTGTTTCCTTACTGCTTCTTTTACAATTAATGCTTGGGTTGCTGTAACACTGGGAGTGCTGGGTATAAATGCAACTTCTAACCATGTATCCCGTCGTGTTAATACAGGCTCGGGCAGTGAAGGTTTATTCGGGCACATTTCTTTATATAACTTTATCCTAGTTGATGCTTTCAATAAAATCTTTTTTTTTTTTGTGGTGGCGACCCAATGGGGTGTATAAGCTTTTTTTGAAGCTTGTCAAAACTCAGGAGCCCTTTTAATGCCTTTAAGTGAGTTAATTAATGAATTAACATCCGGACATTTTTAACGAATAAGTTCAGCAATGCGATGTGTTCCGTGCACAATGTAACATGTTTGGGAAACAAGCCCGTTACCTGTTTCAACGTTACTCTTTCTGAATGTGAAAGGAAAAGTAGAACTTTTAAGCAGTCGTCACAAGCTACACTTTTTACGCTGTTATCGACAATGTCGGTATCGTTTGCAACGACACGCAATCTGATCTTTGTAGTTGCTAAAAATGACGTTGGAGGAATTTCCGTACGCAACGTGCCAACCATTACATTAACAACGCACTTTCCTTTAATGCCTGTCGTTTCGTCTGCGCTTATCCAGAGATAATCTTCACCTAGTTTGTCACCTGATTTGATTTATTGTTTTGTCGAATTAGGTACATCATATTTTCCAATTGACGATGGATGGGGAATATCTTAGTCCGTATATATATTTTTTAAAGAAGCCCACGCAAAAGCGGATCCTGTAATTCATTTAATGGGACAGCTGCGCATAAATTTAAACATCTTTTGTATTTTTCAGGAGCCGCTCAGGAATATATTTGCCCCTGAATCCTAATTCCGCAAAGTAAATGGTGCAAATGCACTTCTTTCTTCTGAAAGAAGTGCATTTCTTCTTCTGGAAGTTGTGGCATTAACTGTGAGGCAATAGCGACAGACGGTAGAGATGAAAGTACACTCGCAACCGCGCTGATGACGACGGGTAGGCAGAAACATGTCAGCATGTTAGGGTATTTTTTTTTCTCCTTTTGTTGGGTTCTCCGTGATGATTCCATCAATACCATGAGAGAACTAAGATATCTTAGCATTATATATTTTTGGTTAATACGAAACTAGTAAATACTAAATAAAGATCAAATTATAAAACGAAATATAATAATAAAGGATACTCCAGAAATATAAGAGTACCTAACAAAATAAACCGAAAAGGAAACTGCACTCTGCCACAAAAAGTATCGCATATACTAAAAAAGGGCATTTTTAAACCAAGATATTTTTATACGTTCACAAAAAGTTTGCCTCGTGTATGTGAACTATAAGAACACTAACAAAATCATGGAACATAGCTTTTTTACTTTTTTTTTTTTTTCTAAAAGAACACATTTAGAAAAATGCATATGTGTAAGGTTTATTCAGTTGTTTATTGAAAGTCTTCCTGTACGGACAAATTTTAAAGTGCGAAGTCAGAGTTCTGTACCAACGCTTTTAAAACTAAAATGCGCAATTTAACTTCAGAACAAGTGGCTGCTATAGTTGCTTTAATCGAAGATGGACGATCTCAAGCATACGTTGCTAATTTGATGAACATCAATCAGTCAAGTGTTTCTAGAGCCGTAGCCAGATATAGGGAAACAGGCAATTACAGTAGAAGACCTGTACCAGGTCGTCCAAGATGCTCTGCTCGCTAAGATGACCGCTATTTACTACTACAAGCATTACGTCGAAGACATGTAACTGCGAGACAATTGCAGAACGGCTTGGCTAGAGTCAGAAATACTCGTGTGAGTGCTCAAACTATTCGGAATAGGTTACGACAGAGTGGATTAAGAGCTAGAGTAGCTGTAACAGCCCCTCGTCTCACTAGGAACCACCGAGTGGCTCGCTTAAGGTTTGCCAGAGAACATGTAAATTGGAACATTAATGATTGGGCCAATATACTCTTCACAGATGAGTCAAGATTTGGTCTTTACACCTCAGATAGGCGTATCTCAGTGTACAGACGAGACGGTGAGCGCTATTCGCAGTGTAATATCAGACCTAGACCTAATTTCGCTGGTGGCTCTATTATGGTTTGGGGAGGCATCTGTTTAACAGGTCGTACAGAGTTAGTACCAGTAGACAGAGGTACACTGACTGCCCACAGGTATATAACGGACATTTTAGAAGAACATGTAGTACCTAATGCGCCAATTATAGGAAACGAATTCATGTTAATGCACGATAATGCACGACCGCAAGTTGCAATAATCGTCCAGGAATACCTTAACGATGTTGGTATTCCAGTTTTAGATTGGCCTGCGGTAAGTGCGGACATGAACCCAAATTGTTGCCCCAGCGGACCTGCATGGACTAGAAAATGCTCTCCGTGACGAGTGGGAGAATTCGGATCAGGCTTATATACGGAGGTTAATCGAATCTCTGCCAAACCGTATGCGAGCGGTCATAAGAGCCAGAGGTGGCAATACTCAGTATTAAAAGCTACTGTTGTGACATTTTTCTTTCCAAAATTATAACTTCTTGTTTTAATAAAAATCTCAAGTATGAGTTCTTGTTTTTATTTGGCCTGTATTTTATTTAAACAATCATAGAAATTATATCTTAGAGCGCATTAAAGTATATTTACAACTTTATGCTACAAACAAAGATTATGCGATACGTTTATGATTCAAAACTAAATTATGCGATACTTTTTTGGCGGAGTGTACTAAAAAAAGGTGTTTCTAAAATAGCACGTAAGAAAATATACTAAAAAGGACACTTATAAAATGAAACGTTTAGATATTTTAACCTGGACATCGCTACGATGCTCTCCAATTACTTACCGCGGTCGCTCACTGTCTATTTCCTACGTGGCGGATTACATACATGCGAGACTTAGCCTTCCACCCAACGTAATGCCAATGACAAATTGTACGTAATGTCTCCACTCTGTTCATAACTTCTGTACACGCTGCGTCCCGTAAAAGAAAAGGAATCGAATCGCTGATCGGTAATGGTCATTCTTCCGTAATTCTCCAAATATATGAACTTGCTCACCTTCAACAACTTTCGAAACAACACTAGCCTCAAATATTATTTATTTTTCAAGATTTCTATTGCATTCACATTTCTATTGCATTGCACTTACGTAAATGGATATACCATAAGACCGAAGAGGACATATAATGTTTATATTTTTAGTTCTTGGATTTTCAGATAATAAGCAACCGTCTTAGGAACATCCATGTAGATAGAATTGTTGGGATAAGATATTGTCGATTGTTAGTAATAAATAAGTTACCTATGACTTCAAAATCCAAAGTCCGCAACAAAAGCGTTAACTTACCAGTGAGAGACTGTTTTACTACATCCTCTATGGGAAGATGAAACACCGACTTCAAAGCACAGAATAAGCATAACAACATTAAACAAAACAACATCGTCCTTTTCCAGCTTCCGATACCGAATGAGTAATTGAGTAAAATTTTCACAGAAACTAGTAATTAATTTAATTTAAATAATTTCTTTCAGGAGCTACATCATTTCGCTTCTCTTGTGTGCAATGGCGTTAATACACTAATACCCCTCGACATTAAAGGTGATATAACAAAGGACGCGTCCCAATTATTAAATATTTCTCAATTGTGCTTCATTTCAAGCGAATGGTGAACGTAACTTTGAATATACGTACTACCATATAATACAAAAAGAAAAGGAACGCCGTCTAATGCGCCGCGAGGATAATATGATACTGCGCTTATTTAATGTCCGTTGACGTGTATATGCGAAACTGCTTGGGTTTGATTTTCGTAATGCTGGATGTTGCGTTATATAATTACGTGTTTTTTTCCCATCATCAATTTGCAAAATAGCTTGATCGTTTACATACTATTCGAAAAATGATTTCTTTTAATATACGAGGACGGCTCAAGAAGCGCTTAGAAAATCTAAGAGATGACGCTCGTAGTATCGAAAGTAGCCGCTGAAAAAGTCTGATATATATCCATCACACAGTTTCATTTTTTTAGTGTCGATTGAAGCAAAGAATTTTTGTTTATGTAAAAGAATGGAAAAAAGTGAGCTTCGAGGGGCGATTAAATATTTATATTTAAAAGGGTTAACACCGAAAGAGATCAAAATTGAGTGGATCACCCTTATGGCACATCTGCTCCTGTGTTAGCAACTGTTTACAATTAGGTGAACGAGTTCAAACGTTGCCATATATTCACAAAGGAAGAACGTCGTTATGGAAGTGAAGTGGAAGTGACCACCCCCGAAATGATCGACAAATCGAAAAGCGTGACATAGTTGAGGCCACAGTCATGTAGCAAGGTAGAGTGTTTTCAATTTTCCACGAAAAATTGGGTGTCGACAAGATGGCTGCCGCATTTGTTCTCAGTGGAAAATAAACGTAACCGACTGGACGACTCCGAGGCTTGGCGCTTTTCTATCGCAATTCGTCCATATGGACGAAATATTGATATACTACTACATTCTAGACATAAAGAAATAGTCAAAGCAGTGAATTTTTGAAGGCGAACGAGCTCCGCAGAAGGCGAAGACCTTGAAATCTTCCGACAAGGTAATAGTTTTGGGTTTTTTGGGATGCACGCGGAATTATCTGTATCGAGAAATCAAGAAAAAACATCTTAATTGGAAAAAGAAGCAGATCCATTTATATCGAGGCAATGCACGAAGTGACTTCTTTTCATTTCCAAATTTGAAGAAATGATTCGGCGGAGGCTACGTTACGCTACGCCATGCCACTTTCGCCACACAGAATGCCAACGGAAAGACGCCGTAGAAGAATTATGGTATCAAAACCAACAAAAAGAGGTAAAAAAGTTGATCGATATTGACTAAGACAGATTAAATTATCAAAGTAGGTAAGACGATAAAAGAAATGAAGAACTATACACGATACCAGGAAAACTGAAAGTTATAGACAGAGGAATAAACCGATAACAACCGACTCCTGACCATCGATGAAGAAGAAAAGAATATTTCGTCAAACTATAAGCAAGTGAGTCAAACATTTTCCATCATGACACGATACCTGGAATAATTCCAAAAGTTCTTCTTGCAACTTTGAATAATTCTTGTTACTTGAATACACCTTCCACATATTATCCTTCTTTTCGCCTAAGGAGGAACGTAGGAACAGTAGCAACGCTACATGTACTCGCTGAATTAATAACAACTTCCACCTCCAACATCAGCCATATTTACCGTCATCGATATAGTTCGTGGCGAGTTTATATTCTCACTTGAATTAGTGATGAATTCGGCTAGTTTTTGGAAGGCGTAGAACTTCCCGAAGAGACATAAGGCCCACATCGTAAGGATTCCCATGGCTGCCATTAAGAACTAAGAACGGGTCGGTATATCCGATGTTATACTGCTCTAATTGGGTTAATTTTATTTCGTTAATGCGTTTTGCTACATCGATAGGTTCGAAGAGGGTTTATTGGGCGATAGCGTGCGATGAACTTGTTAAAAATTAACCTCCCCGAAGACTATCGATTATAGTTTTATAGTCTCGTGAGTGGAGAACGAGCTCTGTCTTTATCGGGGTTGATCAACAAAAAATTATCGATCTCTCTGGCAAAATACTTGTTTCTGCAAGTCAACAATCCCATTTTATTGATTAGATCTAGTCCCTTACAACGTTTTCCTGGTTCTCGGGCTCGAAGTTTCTTCGGGAGGGGATAAAATTGAATTTGACAAAAAAGTCCTGCTTTTGTAATAGGGGTGTTAAAAAAGATAATATTTGGAGAGATTTTGATAAGAAAATTATCGTTGGTAAGCTTGGATGTCGAATTATCTGTAAAAAAATTGGTAAAGACATGTCAGGGTTGGTCGACAAGTTGAAACTTCTTAGGAAACCTGTAAAAATAAAAATAAAGGTGATGGGAAGTGAACATCTAAACGAATGTTTTATATAGCGGCAGTAATTTTAATTTTGATCTTGATGCTGGGACTTAAGTTCCTTTATTCTTAGAATAGGTAAGGACAAGAAGCAAAAATTAGACAAGCAGATAGGGACATTTTTTCAAAGGAAAGCAGCTTTTCGTTTCTTATAAAGAAACATTAAAAAACACGTTTGTTATTGTTTATTCTTTGTTTGTTTGTAAAAGAAACATTTATTGGCTTTTTTTCAGCGAACAATCAACGTGCGTTAAATAAATATGATTGGTCGGAACTTACCACGCAGTGCGTATGTTTTATTATATCCTAACACCGCGCTAGTCCCTCTTGATGAATTAATCATTTTTTCCTTGAGATTATCACCATTTTACCTTGTCACTCTTCAACTTTTAATTTGCCCTTCCAACTCGATCTTTTCCACGTCTTCTTATCTACGAATTCTTCCACCACCTACTGAGTTTGTTTCTAATAAAATAAATACCTTTTGTCACCTTTTCGCGAGACATTTATGTGGTATGCCCGAGAGCGGATTCCTCGGATGTATCAGTAATAAAAACCCAGGGCAAAAGGTGACCTCGTAGCTTTGCCGGGTTTCGCCGTAGGTAAGGGTCAACAAATTTTCAAATTAAATTCGACGTAGTTCCAGAAAGGGGACGCAACTTTTTCCGCTGCGCCTTCTATTGCTTTCGGCCGACATCGCCGCTGGATAGATTTAATTTAAATCCGGACGTCTTCCTCTTTTCAAAACGCGCTTGCAACTTCCGTTCTGCCCGCCGAGGAAGGCAATAAATATTTCAGAGACTAAGGGGTGCAATACGGTATCGTCTATTAGATTGGCGCTGACCTCGCGGAAGTTGGCTTTAATAAAATGTATATTGCATTGTGTAGGATGGAAAAGGGTATGTTTGCATATATTCGAAGGAATTCGGTGTATAGGTTAAGCTTCAGAACGGTTTTCTTGATGAATAAAGAAAGAAGGCGTGGTTGTCGTTTTTGAATCTATGTACCTTTATGGTTAGAGATTGTTGGTGCTTTATTAATATAGACATGTTGTTCTATGTGTTTGTTTTTGCTGTTAACCAATCATATTCTTAGATTGTTTGAAGTATGAAGTATGAAGAAGGGTTGTTGTTTACAGCAAAGTCTATGAAATTTTAAGTGAAGCAACCGTGGCTGTTGCCAAGTATTTGCCAATGCAATACATGTTGCGTTACTTTCTGCTTAGTTGTGTGGATCTTCTTAACTAAATAATGCTTGCATTGGATTTACAAACGGAACACTTGCCTATAAAACTGAACGAAGGGATATTCTTAACCAAAAAAATCAAAAGAACTTGGATATCAGAAGATAGCTTTCTGAGGAAGCAAAGAACCTCATTTGCAAATCGGCCCAAAAACGTTTTAACCGGGCGGATTTTGGATGTTGCAAAATTATTTTGTAACAATTGGAATAAAAAATTCATTCGTCTTTTATTTATGTAAAAATTCTACTTTTTTTATTTGTAAAAAAAAAAATTGACTGGAGACGAGTTATGTAGCAATTTCACCGAGAATATAGTTGGTTGGAAAAAACCTTACCCAATTAAAACGTCAGAGATAGGAAGAGAGGGATTCGAGGCTGAATCAGCCGCTGAAGAACTGAAAATTGACTAAAATAAAGATCGATATCGGACAGCATTTGTGTGTGAACGTCACTCCGCATGGTGCTAACGACATCGTCTTTCGAAGTTGTATTTTCGAACAAGAGACGAACAGTATTTAACCAACGCGAGTAAGAACTGCAGGACATCTTAACATTTTCCAATTAATAAAAAAAAAAAAAGACGAAATGCTACCCCCTGTATCATGCGCGCCGAATTAAAAACCACATACGCAGTTCGAAAAATCGACACCAAAGCGCAGCAATGAAATAGAAGCCGGTGACAAGCGTCCTGGCACGACAATAACTTTGAAATATGAACGAGGCAATGTTGCGACCATCGTAGGGGTCGTCCATTTACATTGCCCGTTTCAATTAGTGCTAGTCTAATACCCACCACCTGTAATGGGTCTCATGGGTTGCTTACCTACCGCGCTTCCGAGCAATGTAATAAATGTTTGGACTTTGAGGGGGAGGGGCGGGTGAGGCACCAAAGAGGATGGAAGGGGATGTCATAAGGGCGTAGGAAGTGGAAAGTGAAATCCCGGCGGTCGATAGATAAATAGGGTGAAAGCAGAGTGATACGTGTTCTTTAATAAAAGGCGCATTAAATTTCTAATAATGTACCTACCTATGTCATTCTATATGAAGGATTTTGCGAGATTTTTCGAAAATGTCGTAAAATTTATATGATTTGCAAAGTTTGCAAGAAGATATTAAGGTAACGTCGTTATTTATAAAATTGAAAGTAGTGCCTATGATAAATCTTAGATTTGTTAAACGAAAAGAGCGAAGGGGACCGGATTCAAAGAGCACATTAGGTCCTACAGGAACGGTAGAATAGAATCGTTAAGTGTAGCATAACACTTAAACGAAACCGGATATTATGAAACTATAAAAAGGAACAGAAATTTGATGAATAAAGAGAACTGACCGTTACCATGCTCAATTCCGTTTGATTTATTAGCTTTGGACATACACATGTTTTATGCTCCGTATTACAATTACAAGAGACCCTTTCGTGTTTTTCGATTAGGGTTGTTATGCGGCAAAGAAAGATACTTTTCCCTCGAGAATAGGTATAAAACAGCGACGTTAGAATACATAATTCGGTTGAAAAAGAAAAATCCTCGAAGCAGATGTTCCGGATTAATTAACTAAACTTATGTGAGGAGGAGTGTGCCAATTGTGCTTATTGTTGTTTGTAATACTCTTCGAGCAGGAGTCGTTGCTGTGGGAGATAATTGGATAGAATCCAGCAAAATAATACGAATTAGTTAATTAACTTCTGAACTTTATTGCCTATATTTCGTATCGAAATCGAATGCTTCGTCATCGATGATAAAATATCTCTCAGGATTTTATAACGTCCTAAGCTTATCAAAATCATAGCTAAGGCCGACAAAATTAATAACAAGCACATCAAGATCATTTTCTACTGAAATGCAGCGAATAAAAGTGAAAAGTAATTGATGCATTCCCGTTTTAGCGTATGATATTGAAAAAGATAAACAATTTCTTGTGGCAGAACAGTCGTACAGTCGACGAAAACCGTTTATTTACTTAAAAAGAAAAGCGTGCAACCACTTAACTCTGCACATTAAAAAGAAAAAACTTGGATAGACCTTTCTAAAATAAATATACATCCGAACCGTCTTCTTTCTATTCTCGAACAAGCGACTCTTCCAAATCCTATTTGCATAATCCATCCGCAAAATCGCACCTAAACAAACCTATCGAGTAGGGAGTAAATCTCGTCACCTCGCTCGTGCTCCTTTTTTCCTCTTTCTCAGGACTATCCTCGCCAAATCGTCCGCCGCAACGACCTCGAGCGATATCTGAAAAACACTTCCTGAAGTCGTCCGCCCTTATCTGGCCGCAGTATCGGGACGCCTTGGTTCGCCACCCTTCCCCATTGTCTTCGCAACTTGTTGAACGTACCGGTAAATTGGCCGAGAGACACCTGTGAAACGTAAAATAAACACTTTGCGCTAAGCGATACTCCTTATACCGGTTAAAAGTAATGATTCGTTTTTTTTTTTTCTGTGAAAGGATTAAGTTGCATCTCTTCAGAAGCTTCTTAAAGATCGCTGTTGCAGCCTTTGGCTTTGTTATAATTATATTTCTGCAACAACTGGATAAGTCCAAAAACGTTGTAGCTAATTATGGAAAATACAAAACATTTAGTATGTTTTTCAGCATTCAAGAAGTAAGTTACTCATAGACACGGGAGGATATTGAGATAAAGTCTGAAAAGTTTCAAACCGCTGCATGTAGATAACTTTATTCGTGACATTTTACCAGCTTGATTGGCGATGTGGAAAATGTAGATTTTTGCGCAGAGGTAAGAGAAATAGATAACGCAGGATGATCAGGATCTAGAGGAACAAATGGTGAGCTATCAGCATCAAATCAAACAGGCGATTATCACGCTTATGTACTGGACTTAATTGCATGAAAAATGGCGCCGATTGCAAAACCAATTGATAAATACGTGGCCCTTAATGTAGTCGTCCTTTTACAAGATTTGCAGTTCTTCTTCGTGGAACATCCCCGAAAATTCATCGATTGGTTTGCAAGATACTTTGAGGGAGAGGATGCCGGGAAATTCGCGTGGATCAAGATCTTTTTAAGCCTTACCAAAAGCTGTAAGATGATGGTTTTCAACATATATTTTCTTATTTTCGTGTTTCAGTCTGATGATTTTCGCGATTTTATTCTAATAAACGTGAACTCCACACTGTGAACAAAATATTAACTAATTTGTAAGTTTTGGAACCTCTGGTCTGCCCATTTCTTTCCCAATATCATCTTCGCGTTGTACCATCCCTACTTACCGTTCTCGAAACAACATCCCAAACGAAAACAATTGCTTTCCGTGTTCTTCGGTAATTTCACTTTGCACAAAACGAACGCGAACAACCGCCAGCTACTAGGATCTTATTAACATTATTGTATTGTTCGAGGTAGAATGGCCGTCGGACATGCGACAGTAAATATTGTATTACGTTGCCATCAAATGCTCATTTTCATTTATCGTGAATAAAATATCACTCGGCGGTAGTAGCGGTAGGAAGCGAAGACATAAAAGAAGAGAGGTAAAGTATAGGACTTTATATATATATATATATATGTACCAGGGATGGCTTTTAAGTTTTGACAAAAGTAATTTATAAAAATTTTTTTTTGGTATAAAATAGTTTTATTGTTCTTCGATCCGTTCGAACCAATTTTTCAAATCCAAAACATTTGAAGGCATCAGTAGGTCCTTGAAGTGGTCCAACTTAGCCAGCTTCATTATTAGCGAATGTGCAAATGTTTCTGTTAAATCATTATGGTTTCATACAATCTTACTTTAACAACTTGTACTTTTCCAAATTGCTGGAAGACAACCGAAACCATGTTTATAAAAAGAGGAAGCGTTAGTTACATTGAAATCCAGTTAAGGCACATATATATCTGCGGTATTTTTCCCTCCAACTAGAAGCGGAAGTGGCCGGAAGTACGGGGTTGAAAATCTACAAATTAAAGAAAATGACTGAAAAGAAATCAACAAAAGCCATAGCAAAAGTTTTCTAAAAATAAAAGAACCTCTTTAACCAATCAGTGTGAAAAGAGGCTAAAAAGAGGCTACTTCGTATTGGCCATCTGTCAATATAAAAAAATACTCGGTACAGGGGCGATCAAAAGAAAAAGAACGGTAAGACAGGCGACCTTACGGAAAATTTGAATGTAACAAGTAACACATCCTTTTCTCTCTTGATGGGGAGTCTACAAACAAATTAAGTAGTCAGTTATACGGGTTTACTGAATATATTTGGCTTCGAGTCACTGCATAGTCGACGAAATCAAACCGATATTAAATTTTTATATAACTTATAGTACTTTACAGTTTCCCAGTATATACAGTACGTTTTATTGTCCGCAAGCACTCTTGCAAGGTCTCCAAGCTATCGAGTATTTACCGCGTTCAACACAGCGCGACATAAACTTTGACATTAATTTCGGCTAGCTACGTAAATTATTGCGCAGAAGTTAGTTACTAAATTATTTGTAGATTTAAGTCTTGTGGACGTCAATAGTTTACTCCAAGATTAAGAAAAATAAATGTTTGGGAATAGGGTCTGTTATCATTTGACCTGCTTGTAAAAAAAAGGACGTTTCTTGAGACTGTGATTAATCATTTTTGCTAATTTACGTTTACGTTGGTTTCATATTGGAGCAAGGGAGTTCGGTGCCTGAAAGTTTTTTTTTTTTGAGCAGCAGCCAGAAGTTAATTTTGTACCTTTTTTAACATCACAACTATAATTAAGTTTTTGCTTAGGAGCTGAAGAGTAATCATATAAAAGATTACAAGAATAACATTAATATTACGTGGCTTGTATCTTTTGCTTCTTCCGTGTGATGTCTTAAGGTTTTTTTTTAATATATTAATTTTGACCAACAGAAGTAAATCTTTCGAATTTAATGCGTCTTCAGGTACTTCACAGGGTTCGAATTTGGGTCCATTGTTATTCAATCTCTACGTCAATGATTTACGATCTAGTCCATGTTGCTAGTCAACGTGAACAAGCGATGCTACATATCATCTGCAAGGAAATTTAACTCAATTCCTTCCACTTACTCTATTAACAGCGGAGCACTTCTGAGGGTTAATGAATTTCGCGGTCTTGACGTTATTTTAGATAGTCGTTTGAGCTTTGGGCCGCAGATCAACCGTCTTTGCATTTCCGCATCGAAAGTTTTAGGCATCGTAATGCGCACCTGCAGATCCTTCGGGAATATTTCCCTTTTTAAAACTTTATTTTCTACCTTTGTTGTAAGCAAACTTGAATATGCTTCACCTGTTTAGTCACCACGCTACACCTATCTACAACTCCGAGTTGAGCAGATTCAACGGCAGATCAACAACAAAGATTTCTCAAATTCTTATCCTTTAAGATAGAGAAAAATTTATCGAGTGCGGAACATCGGTTATGTTGCTCTAGCGACAGAGCGCACGTTTTGTCTAGAAGTTGGTGCGTAGCGTCTACGATTGTCCCGTCTTGTTTTTTTTTTCATTGAATTTTCTAGTTCCTCGCACATTCTGACGATCTGCTCCTGCTTTCTCCTTTTCCGTACATCGAATCCTTTACTTCTATTTCCTCTAGGCGCTGCATAACCGACAGACTCTATAATATTTTTTTTTCTAAAATTAATGAGTTCTTTTTCTTTTTATTGTTTATTATTTTGTCTCCAATTACCATTTTTAGTATTGTACGTATGTTTTGTATAATGTTGTCCTGTAACTGAAAGCCCTTGGACAATAAATTATTATTATTTTATTATTATTATTATTTTATTATTATTATTATTTTATTATTATTATTATTTTATTATTATTATTATTTTATTATTATTGTTGTATTGTCATCAGTTGATGAATCAGCTGTGATATACTTTGGAACTGTTTTGCAACCAATTGCGGTAGAATGGACGCAAGTTATAAACCATACTCGATGTAACAATTCAGCATTCAAACCTAACAAAATGCCCAAACTTAGTGAAGAGGGAGATGAAAACGTTTCCGCTCAGAATTGGCAAAATTATATTAACCATACAAAGGAATAAATTGTATTTCATTAAATAATTAAACACTCCAAGTATCGGTACACTCCGCAGCACACGAGTTTAGTTCCTTTCTAAGCTTTTTTTTTATAGCATTTACTTACTAAGTCATCCCTAGAATTAGGTCTTATGGTCCTTTTTGTTTGTTCGACAAAGAGATATTATTATTAAACAATTACTGAGGGTTCAGCTTGGGCGAAAATGATATTTTTCCGACTCCTTTCGTATTAGGCTGATTACAGAGAAATTGTTTTTTTCAACGTATATCTACATGAAGTTAGTGGAAATGTGAGCCACTGGAGAGTAAATTACAGAAAAATTACCCTTGATAACATGTACATATATAGAATTGTACAATACTCATCAAAACGACTAGGTATGCAGATACTGCCCCCTATGAGCCACTGATGACCGCCTCCTACTATTGTGTATTACATAAAGCATATATTCAGCAGGACACCGCTAGTTTGACGGATACGAATAGATAGCCCGATGGACGGAATAAATGGATTGGAAGTGATATTTTTTCCGTTAGTTGGGGGATAGTAAAGTATTTAATGCGCCGGCGGGTGCATCAGGGGTCGGTTCCATATTCTAGCCCTCCGTAATGTTACGTAATGGATTTTTAATAAACGGTAATCGGCGGTGAAATAACATTGTATCGTATATCGTGAGGTGTACCATTAACCAATGATGGGTTAGAGAATCCATAAAGGATCTAATTTTGTTATACTCCGTTTGCAATATTTGCTCCCTTATCGTGTCAAATTTTCGCTCCTTCAACTCGATCTTCCTCTTTGTGATGTGAAAAAAGTCACAAGGAACCGAGTCAAGCAAGGATGAGGGGCAGCGACAATATTGTTTTTCGCCATAAACAGCCACAGGATGAAAGCGTTAATAAGGATTCGTTGTTGCTTGACCATCATCTAGCAATCGCGGGACGAACTTTACGGCTATATTCCACGTTCACTGCTTCCGATACAAAATAAGAGGAAATTGGAGGGTGAAAAGGAAGTGATGAGGACACCGGAGCAGCGTTCCAAGGCAACAATCAATGACATTATAAAAGTTTCATGTAAGATAAGATTTTGCCGCATGCCGAAATTGCTTAAGGTAATTGGGTATTGTTTTGGACGTTTCAATGTTTACCATTTAATCCATTCAGGTAGCGATTTGATCATAAGAAAGCGCCGTGTAGGATCGAAGTCATCTGCTGTAGTTGGGAGTTACATTGATCACCCCTCGATGAAGAGAAAAATTGGAATTACGCGAACGGTTAAATATAACAAGTAGTGCCTCGTAGGTCTCAATTTTATCAACTCGCCGCTGAGAACGCAACAACTCGTTTCCATCTCACAGTAACAACAACAAACTTTTTCGATTCAAAAACGAAAACATCCCTAAATTAAACTGGTACCTCGGCGCGATGCTTTCGCAACCGGATCATTTTATAAACAGTAACGGTAACAGTATCCGTTCAACTATACGTTAAACATTTCGCGAATTACATACGCAGATCCGAACTCTAGCCACCAATTAGCGGACATCCTAACCGGCCTACGCGCCGAATATCGCATTACGGCCGTGTTTACTGCGGTCATTATGTCAAAAAGTGCGCGTGCTACCGTTTCAATTACGCCCCGCTAGATCCGAGCCGTCGCGCCGATCTCGACTGTACGCGGATAATTACCGCGCCAGCACCTAATAAAACTTGAGCACGTGGGTGCCTCGCTTTATTTTCGAGACTAGCTGGTGATTGCTGTTCGATGTAAACGAATAGTTTGAAGTGCGCATCATCGCATTGGTCGTGGGTGCGGAAGTTATCATAAGATGAACTGTTTTTGATGAACTATCCAAAATTAATGCGATTACGTTGTAAGAAACCACTATTACCAACGCTGAAGACAGAGTTCAATTCGTCCTGGAGATTTAGAAGAAATCAGCAATCATTCAAGTGAGCCTAATAAAGTAAGCAGAGTTACATTAATTTGCTTCAAAGTAGTCACTTTGGGTTGCCGGAGCTTTTCCCAGAAGTTCAGCAATTGTCGGAAGCACCGTTAGAATGCCGGTTCGTCGAATTCAGCATGATGTCTTCTCTGACTGAAAACTGTTCCCTTTCAGGTATATTTTCAGCTTGAAAAAGGGCAGATATTACATAGGGCTGTATTCGGAGACTACAGTCTCAGACGTAACACAGGTATCTTGTAGTTGCCAGGAAATTGCGTCAAATATAAAGAGTTGCCTCTGGCCGCACCCATAAACTCCGGATTTATCACTGTATTGAGGGAGGATGCCTATTTACGGTTTCCGGCGTGTCGCTTCCGCTTGGTTGTTACCTGCTTCGTGTTCACAAATTTCGCTGAGATTCTTCGAAGCCCAGGTCCGTTGTTAAAATCGAATGAAGTCTGCAAGTTCTCTGAACGTGATTCGGCAATCTTCCATGATGATCTCATTTCTGGTTGTTGAGAGTCTCATTCTCCGCAGATGTTTTGAGGGCGCTCATTGCTTCCGCCATCATCGCCCGAAGGCCTATCCAATCTTGCGGATCGTTTCCGCTTAATCTCTTCAAATTCCTCTTGAAAACGAATCCAAGGTTTTAACAATGCGTTAAAGAGGATCGGAACTTCCCCGAATTCTTTCGGATTCCAGCGAATTTGCGCTATATCACTTGGGTCATGTGGTGGCAGTTAATATCAATCCATCCACGTTCGAGTTTTTCGAGAAATTGTGTTTTCTTTTTTTTTTTACTTTGTTACGTGTTTTTCCAGACGTCGATATCAGAGCATAAAACTTGATCGCTCTTTTCTCTAAATCTCCGGGATCCATCTTTAAGCGAATGCTCGATATAATAAAAAGCACGTACCAAATATAAAAAGGTAATAAAGCCTTATCAGCATCATAATAACGCTTATCGAGTCATTTTCATGACATAGGTTTGATTATCTATTTATTTGAACGCAAACGAACTATTTGATATTTGTTTTAATAATGTAATACTGCGGGCGAAACGTCGAGTGTTCGATTAACCATGACACGGACCAAACCTGGAACACGTTAATTTTAAACAACTTTGCCCGTGGAAGCCTGCATTACTATTTTAATGTTATCTTTTTTTCCCGAAAATAACCATTCTACATCTTGTTTGAGAACTCTTTATAGGGCTCTTTATTTATTGCTTATTTAACTTGTTTGTCGCCACGCATATATATATTTATGTATATACGTAGTTCATATTGCACGTACAAAATTCCGAGCACGTCAGTATCTCTCACGCATGTAGCATCAAAATTATTAGCGGCTAACCAAAGTTATCCCTTTAATCATAATTATTTGATATATACATTTTTTTAATGCTAACGAGATACCGCGCCTGTAAAAAATATCGTCAGCCGGAGTAGTTAAATTACGTGTCGTGGTGTGGTCGTGATTGTAAATTGTACCCTTAATTGGCGTACCTCGTTGAATAATGCGGCCTTGGTTTTTTCTTTACTGCTTCGCAGTGTTCTTCTTAAATTTAAAATGATGGCGTGGTGCAGTGTGCTATGATGATTTGAAAAATAATTTTGGTATAAATATTTAACATTTACGTATACAGGGTGTCTCACGGGGAATCGCATAGTTCGGTATATGAAGAGTATACATTGGAAATTTTTGAAAATTCGTCAGTACACTAAAGCCAATGTGCCCCATTGAACTAAGATATTTTGAATAATCTGACGCTCCCACTTATATGGGGAGTGGCCGTTGACTTTGTTAGCGCCCTATATATTTATTCATTCAAACTTAATATTTTAAATTTTTAAATTTTTTTGTTAGATGGACGAGAACATGTGAACTTTTATATCTGTGAAGTAAGTGTTTAACGTCGAAAATTTGAAATTTTGCAGAAATGTTTAATATTTACAGTGTGCTTCACAATCGCAATAAAACTTTCAAATGGAAATTTTAAGAAATATAGATTTCCGGATTGTGCTTGCGTGAGTCTGCCGACGTTTCGCTCTCAATTCCATGTTGCTTCTTCTGGGCTGTTGTATGTTGCGCCGCTGCTGTACAAAGAAACATTCTTCGTAAAGCAGAGGTTTCAACGCGGAAACTCAAATTTTTTAAAAGAGATGTAGTTGTTCATAGGCGTCGGTGTTACTCAATTAATTGATTAATTAAGTATCGCAAAATTTGAAAAATAAACGATTTATTTTGTACAAACACGAGAACGTAGAATTTATACGTCAAACGTATCGAGGTCTATACTCGGAAGTCGATTACTTGATCGTACAATATTGCGATATTGCGATATTGCGATCAGGCAGGATTCTGAAGATTTCAGGTTCGTTTGGTGCAACGAGACCTAAGAAGTAGAAGAAAAGTAATTAAGAAAGGAGAATTAGTTCTAGTTTGTGTTAATGTTGGGCGGAATTTCAGGAATTTCGAAGAGAAGTAGGCGCAGGTGCTCATCTCAAGCACTTATTGTTAGACGATTGTTAGAAGATCCAGAAAGATTTCAATTCTGCAAATTGGTGTTTAGGTCAAGTCAAAGCAAATACTAAATTGAAGGTGGACAGATTAAACGATATTTACAAACTGTGGATTTTTTAATAGATATAATAAGCATTAATATTTTCTTACTAAATTGCTCTACAAAAAAAAAAACAAGAAGTCTCATGTGTATCAAGTATCGCAATTGAATACAAGATATTTAGGAAAATTCATATTGTAACAGAATTTTCTTCTAAAAATCTAGCAATTAAACTTGGAGAACATCTTTTGTATAGAATATGGAGAACTTCAGGTTGGTCAAAATTTTTTGGGGAATTTTGGCGAATTTATTTTACAGCGGTTTCAAGATGACGAATTATTTTCGGATAACATTATCTTAACGAATGAAGCGAAATTTACAAGAAATATTCGGCGAGCTTTGCCAATCGAACGTTCACCAATGTTGGATTGCTTTCTAATGTTTTTTTAAGAACTTTAATTGACATTAAAGCTATAAGCTGCTATAAATGTCTCCATCAATACCACGAGCTATATTAGCATTATCTTCGGCATAGGCAGCTAGACAATGTAATGCCACAGCAATACAATTATTTGCGCTATTAATACAATGAGTGCTTCAACGGGAATTTGGGAATTTATTGACATCAATGTAAACTTATCTCACTTACTCTTATCTCAAAATTTTCAAACACTTTGTTGTATATATTCAAGTTAATTTCATCAACGACCGCACGAATATTATTACTTAAATTATAAGCAGTCATACGGAGCTATGTCTGCGTAGACATAACCTCTTAAGAAGACCCCAAGAGAAAAAGTTTCGTGGTGCACGATCTTAAGGCGCAACCAATTCCATCATGTCGAAAAATTGAACAGCCAGGATATTTTTCGTGCTATAGACTTACAGTCTCTCTGACGGCGTGTCTGTTCGAAGAAACGGTTATCGAGGTCCATATCTTCCAGAAGAGGCAATGAAGACTTAGTCAATATCTGACAATCTTGCTCGCCATTAATAGTTATTGTTTTCCCATTTCCAAAAAGGTAAGGTCCGACCATCTCGAATGGAAATCCACATTAATCCAAAGCCGATAATTTTGTTTAAGATCCAATCGGCAAACACGTTGGTCCAATGAGGTAGCCGAAGGTTATTTATCATAATTCGTTGCAGAAACGATCTTGAATTTAGGTCCTTGTCTCTTGATATCAAGAACAGAATTAGTCCGTTCGAAAAGCTCGAAGTCGTCGAAACGTATTCGTAACAAAACGAGCATTTCCGCACCATTTTCTTTTTCCTTTATTCTTAAAACTTTAGTACGCCTCATTAATGAAGATGCAAAACGACAAGAATACAGTAATAGCTACAAGAAATTCGTCCTTTCTCTAATCTATCATTTACAGCGATGAAACAGCACGAGATGCAGAAATGAGAGGTAGGAAGACCGCTGACCCGCACGACCGTTCAAGGAACGAATAACGAAGAAAACAACAGGCCCGCGTCCTTTTTTCACGCTGCCCTGACCTTTTAATTAAAGGTAGCAACGGTACGGCTGTATACAGTTGGAAAAGGGGGTCCGGGAGGCCTTCGAGGGCTGTTTCGAACGTAAATTACTACATGTTTAGTTTAATTCAATTGTGCAGATTGAAAATTTGCCCGCCGGCTTGGCGCTGCACGTTCTCGCTGTGTGTGTGTGTATAGCGGTACAATCGTTACGCTTTGTTCTACCGCCTGGAAAGCTTGCGCAAAGATACAAAATGTCTGCGTAACATATGTATGTACGTACATAGGTACACGGCAATTGTATCTGACTGCGTTTCATAGAATTATCTTCAGTGGAAATGATGTTAAACATTAAAATACACAAAATACAGCGGTCTGAAGTAAGAAGGGGAACTCACGCTGAAAATTCGTACAAAATTTAATTTAATTTAATTTCTCGTTTGCAGTACAGGTAGAAACGTTTGTACACCGCGGAAGTATTAAATTGTAACTGGAAGGCGTGAGGGACCAAAACACAATGTATGGAAGCGTTTCTTCTTGTTTACATAATTCCCGCGAAGGGAGTTGTTCCAGTGTTACATTGGAAATACATAATGAACATAAAATTGGCTCTGGAAGCGATCGTTGCGATACATCCATCAATTTCGGGTTTTCTATTTTAATATGACGTCGACTTCACGATCCTATTCTTCCGTTTTTGTAGGACCCAATATGCTCATTAAATGTTGTACGTATTGCTGTTTTCGTTTGACCAACATAGACCTTAAATTCCCGACCTTTCGTTGTCCGCTTTATCTTTCGGATTGCCTAAAAAGGTTTTGAGTGTATGTCGCGAACCGATACATGCGTTCGTATCTTGACTCTTAAGAGAAGTTTCGTATATCTCTTCTAGCGAGTTTTTGCCGAGATTAAAGTTGTGAAATTTCTTGCATATTGCTTATGGCGGCCTCTTTTAGAACGGCGATCGACATCTGTAACCATTGTAAATAGTTAACTTTTTTAAGAGTTTAAGTTCTTTATTGCTCCGGGTAAAACAAGAGAATTTTCATGTTGTTTGCTATATTACCCTATAGTCCTTGTTATTATTAATTCGTCATCATGTAACTGGTTTAGAAAAGGTTTTAATTGATTATTAAGATATCTTCCTGCGTTTATCGTTTCATGAAAGAAAAAAGATAGAGATAGAACCGAGTTCCTTCTGATAAGAGAGATATGTTAAGGATATTATCATTACTCATGTGTGCACACCTACCATTTCCCACATTTTCTATAACAAATCATTTGTTAATTTGCCACCAATAATGATTCATGACGTACATTGCCTTTCGGGGTGCAATATTATGCTGGGGTTTACCGTCTAGCGTCATTGCGGAGTATCATCGGTGCGAATCTGTAACACTGAGAAGTATATGTTCTTTAGCGAAGCTAGCGACTAAAATTCCTTAAATCAGTTAAATAGACCGCATTTAGTTTAAATAAGTGATATTTGCAGCAAAAAGTTACTTTAAATTTGAAAATTAGAAAAATTAAAAAGGAAGGTCTCGGCTGTATAACTTGTTGCAAGATCATGTTGTGCATTGATAAAACGTCGAGGTACACAACGCTTCGAAATATAAATATTTGACATGTTGATCGTTTTGAAAATCTCCAACAATTCTCTTCTTCTTAATAAAATGTGAAAGCTTCTCCTTTCTAGCTATTTCAGCTTTCAGCCTTTGTTCCTTCGTTGCTGTTGCTCGTCTATACGGCCTTGCTATTATGAGTTAGTTCAAAGTTTCACGTGTAACGCAAGCTAGTCGTTTGCAACTTTGTTCTTTTGCCAAATCTGGGCGGCAGATTCCAGGTGTACAGATCGTGGCTACCGTTTCTCTTCTAACTTGGCGGCGGCGGCGGCGGCGGTGGTAGTGGCGGTACTCTTTTCGTTGCTTTGTGGTCGGGCAATTCCCCCAAAACTTAATTAAACCGGAATCACGAACAGATGTTTTAATGCTGACGGGCCGAAGCCCGCGCGAAAGGTAAACCGTATGATTGTATGTACCGCGAACGCGTAATCCTCACTTAGCCTCCTCGAAAAAGAGGGTGTTTGTATAGCGAATATTAATTTTGAATGTTACTGTTTGACCAAAAGAAAATAGCCTTTGCGGCGTCGTTGACGCGGATTGTTGTGTTGGTGTGTTCGAGCGTGCATACACTGACGAAAAAAAGGGTGGGTCAAGCAAGAAAGTTAGCATTTACTTATCGAGCATTGCCGGATATTATCAATTAGTTTATCGTAAAAATGCTTTTATTTGCATATCGCCAATACGTTTGAAAACATTCACAACCTGGATGAGATTACAAACGGAATCAATAATTTCTTCATGGGCAATATTAAAGAGAGCAAAGCTATAACTTCATTACTTTATCGATGTTGTAAACAATCGTAGTTGTAACAACTGCGAAGTACCAAAAAAGATTTTTTGATGTGCGATGCCGACTATTTAACGCGCTTTCGAAAGGATTAAACTCCGCGCATAGGACTAACTAGCCCCTAAAGTAAGTTAAAAGAGCTTTGTTAGTGTCTAAATATTGCTACACATAGGAATAATTATTTTTTTAATGGTTTTTAAGAAGCTTTTTCACTCAGAATTTGTCATTTATATTTTTATTTCTTCCAACAAAATTAAAAGGAATACGATAACCGCTTTTTCACGTATTTCTCCGTCGTTTAAACGGATTTTTATTTGCAACATAAGAAGCAAATAAAAGACGTACGCTGTTTACATCCACGCGAAATTTATTTTAAATTGGCGTATCTTCGTTTTCAACGTTGGCTGCTGAAAGGTAAGCGAAGAGCGGACGGAATGAAAGAAATAGGTTCTCCCGGATGGACGAGTTAATAAAATTTGAAAATACAAAAATCTTTCTGCCGGAAAAACGTTTCCGTTCCTTTCGCTAAAAGGAAAATAGTCGCTCTACGTTAATATTGGAGACACAGGGAGATCTTCGAGAAGGAGCGATATAGGTGGAGTGGAAGGTGGGAGGTAATTTATTTGCTTTTAACAGGTAATAGGATGGATAAAAGCGAAAACGAAGTAAATAAGTTGTTATAGGTAGAGTGTATTGGAGCCGTTTGTTAGAATATATTTCATCGTCAAGCGTAAAACTTACACGAGGGTAGTTTGAAAAGTCTCTTGCTGTGAAGATAGAGGTCCTTTGGAGAGGTTGACTCTAGAATTTTGAAAAGGTTTGAGAAGTAGGCAATCGAAGTTTCGGGTTTGTCGTGTAAGTAATAGTAAGTAAATAGTAAATGAATGAACTTCTTCAGCTTGGTGATAAGTTATGTGATCTAGTGCTAAGTGTAGACGAGCAAGTTTGATAGAAATTGAGCCTAATTTGCCTAATTCGTTAACAAGAAGTTTAAGAATAGCTGCTTGCTTCTGCGTCTAAGTAAAAAGGATGAAGAATAAGTAAGTCTTATTAGTCTTCGCGGTAGCTTATCAAGTTCTATCGTTGTTTTATCGATGTTCCTGTAGAGGCTCTGGAATTTGTTGTGTAGGCTTCCGTGGTCGTCAACGGCGCTACATTTTTGATTTCCGGGCTGGAATCGGGACGTTTCGTCCTCAAAAATACAGCCTTTAAGAGATGATGTTTTTGACCAATGAGATCGTCTCCATGTTGAAGCTTTAAGCTTTTCAGATTACTTCCGCATCTCCACGTTATGTTGGCTATGTTAGTCACCCTTGTAAATTATCCTTCAAATCCCTAAAACATTGCGAGCTTTAATTATTATACAAAGGGATCTTTCCCTTGTAACGTAGCGATAGAAAACTAATACGATGATGTCGCTTATGTACTCGTTTAATACATTTCGATTACACCTTGTATACTCAGCGTATAGAACAAGTAAGTTACTTCATAACTTTAAATTTAGTACCATTATTCGGTATCGTTTTCAACATGGCTTCACGCCTTCTCTAATCTTCTTCACTCTTAAAAGATATTAAAAATTATTTTTATGGGGCGCGATATAGTCCGAATTTATAACTTATAACGTTAAAGCCGGGTTTAGTGCGATATTACCTCGTAAATATAAAGAGGAGAGTGTATCTTCTTACTTCCTGTAAAAATCCAGCCCGTAATGGGAGTAATTTGCACGGTATAAAGAGGTGCGAACCTAAAACGGCCTAAAAGGACAGGACAATGTTCGCGTATATTTCTTTGAAACATTTTTTTTGCTCAATTTTGCAAGAAAATTAAATTCGAGGCGAAGTTAGTTCTTTGTAACGCATTTAAAGCAATCGTCAATTTGGTTAGAAGTGGTACCTGACGCGCTAACTTCTTTGTATCTTTTAAGATTACGTAAGTCGCAAATTATGTTTAGTTTTATTTATTTTAAGTGGAATATTCCTATATTGTTATTTATATTTCTGTTATTTATGTTCGAAAATGTTCATCCTAGTCTCATTTACATTTAATACAAAATTGTTTGCTTTTCCCGTTGCACTACTATCTTTGCGGTCTTTGTGGTCGAAGTGTATTACATCTAGCAGCTAGTTAATTGCAACAGAGAACTTAACGTGCTGACGTGGCAAACTACGTAAGTCTTTGTAATACTGCAACCTTTAATATACTTAAAGCAACATTTACGTTTAGTTATCTACTGTTGTTCATTAATAAGGTAACAACTCGGGAAAGAAACTTTAACCGTTACCAAAGCATCGCATAGAATATTTCCGTTATTAAAGATAAATATTTAACGACCCGGAAATTAACTATTTTATCTATGTACATATCATGTATATGTGTATGCGTATGCGGCATGAATAATTGTATTTCATAAATCGTTACTAGAGAGGACAAAGGTGGATGAAATTATTACTTTTTTTGCAGAGGCTAGATAGATTCGTGTTTTGTCCACTCAAGGGGACCAACACGAATCCATTCTTATGAGGCGAATGGACACGAGTCTATCTAGTCGCTGCAAATAAAGGAATAATTCTATCCGCCTTTGTCATCTTTAATTATTACTTTCCAGCAGACGGAAGCGCACGCGCAGTCTTTAGATGGATTCTTGGTCACGGCATTGAAACAAGAAATGCACGTTTCGTCGGTGGTCATGGTCTATTTTCGAAATTCATTAACACCCCATAAAGTTGATAAGTGTTAAATCTATCGAGCTACTGTTCCGGTTCCAACAGTCTTGGCATCCAGCGGGTTGAATCTTTGCTTATGCCCAAACAATCATGGAAGATGTCATGAACTTGTCATGTACCTACGACAGTTCACGACAGTATCGTTTGTTTCGTTTACCGACGTACTTGGGCGACAACTGCGTGGATCGCCTGCTAATGATGTTTTATCAGTTGTAAAATGATCGATAGTGCACCGCTTTAGATTTTGCAAACTCCCCAAGCACTCTTCGAGGACGTTGGATTGTTTTCGAACAAAAAGAAAATGATTGCTCTTTTTGGAATTTAGAAAAACAGTGTTATGAAAACGCGTTCGTATTAACCGTACACTTGACTCAGATTGAAATATGTTGCATTGAATAGCTGCATAAACATGTCAGGACTTGTCTGTCACCAACAGAATTATAAGTTCTGCTTGATTTAATTAGAGCACAATTCTCAGAACTTTGTGGTAAAATCCAAAATTGCTAAAGGCATAAAGACGCCGGTTCTACATCCTGAATTATCAGAACTCCAATGCCATCCGCAGCAGCATCCAACAGTCCAAAAACCAAATCGAAATACGTGGCGATGAAAAATAAATACATAAATTCCACAAAGGAAGACACCGCTTCAAACACGCGCCTTTACAGCTTTAAATGCGATTTATCGATCCCTCAACCGTGACGGAGAAGTGAAACTCAAAAAACTTATCCAACAAGCAAGTCTCTCTATGAAGGAAAAGGAGATATACACATTTAGTAAGGGTCAGGATCAAATTAACTATGGTTTCAATAAAATCAATAATCGTACCCCAAAACATTCGTGTAAATAAGCACAAATAAGCTTCCATATAAAGCCTCAAGTTATAAAAAAAAAATGGAACGAAAGGTCATAAAATTATGGAAAGTCTAAAATTAACAAGCCAGGTACGAAGCAATCCCCAATGTCAGCTAACAGGGCAACCTATATATAAACCTGAAGGCCGTTGCAAAATGATTTGCATTATTTATAGAAAATAAAACAAATTAAAGATAAATCCCCAAGACTTAGAGACAAATCTCAATTTCGAAACCGAAAACAAGATCTGTATAGACCGGGTAAGCTGCCAGTAATGGTTACTCGAGCTAAATGAGCTCAGAAATGAAGATAGGGAAATTAAAACAACAAGGTAAGCGCAGATATACAGGGCGAAGAAGACATTTCTACACTAGAAAGTAATTTTTCTATCCGAAATGAAGCGCATACAGGATGTTTCCAAAATAAAAAGGTAACACACATCGGTATTGGTAAACGTCTATCTTGCGGGAGTCGTTTAAAAAGATTGGACCAACGTTGGCAAATGGATGCACAACACGTGTTTTTTAAGTAAATACCGTTTTGAAATTCCCGATGCCGATGCGCTCGGTATCTACATCTGTTGGTCATTACGCACACACATATTTATCCCTGCGTTGTGGTTCGTTTTCTTAGTGTTAAAGGCGCGAAAATGTCTGAAGTTCATCGTTAGATCACGGAGAAAACATCACGTAAATGGGTTAGAGCTTTTAAAGACGACATAATAAAGAACGAAATGCGCGAACTTCTGTTAATACTGAAACTTTGCTGCTGAAAGTTGAAGGGAAAAACAACGGATTTCGTTGTTATCTGGTGAGTTTCCTCAACGCTCGAGAAGTGTTCTCCATGCAGTTGTAACAGAATGCTTAAATCACCGAAGGTCGTGCTCACCCCGAATATTGAAAATGTTGACAGAGGTGTACAAAAACGTTTACCCAGTTTTAAGCCAAATTGTCAGATTCGACGAAACATGAGTGGCTTATGTTACACCGGAATCGAAGCAGCAATCAGCAGCCTGGAGTAGCGGCATTCAAAATTACCCACGAAACAATTTCAGCCGGGAAAATCATGTGTGCTACGGTTTGGGGCAGGAAGAGGGTGTTGCTCGTGTTTTCTCTTGTCTTATGGTGATGTACAATAATTTCTACGATGGCGGCAGACTTTTGTGAGGATGGGATAAAAGCTGTTTGTACGATGAGATAAGTACTTTAACTTTAATATTGGAGGAAAATTATGTAAAAAGCAGATTAAGATACAGTTCTTGATGTAAAAAAAAATTGTGAAGAAGCGTCAACTTATTAGAGAGCCTCGTAGGAGGCTATGTCCAGAAATAAAATTAAATTTGGCAGACTATCCACCTATACACCTGATGCGCGTGAATTTTTCGTTTCACCTTGTACATTTAATATTATCAACTGAATATGTCCAGTTCAGTGTTAAAATCGTCGACGGTACAACTCCGGAGAGTCAGTCAGCCAGACGGATTTACAGTTCCTCTCTTCCAGCCGCCCCCACCATCGCCGCCACCAGCACCGGCGGCGGCGGCGGCGGCGTCGGTCTCTCGGCGGCACCGGCTCGCTCGCAGGTCGATCAACCGTAAACCTTGTTTACATCCGCCGATCGACATTGACTAGTCGACTGTAAGTGGTCGCTTCGGCTGGTGGATCGAACGGGGGTGGGATTCCGCCCCTGCGCCGCTTCCCGCGTTTATCAATTAAATCATTAGCGGATTTATGTAAGCGTACGGCAATCGGATCTTGCAGTATGCAAATAGTATTTATGTACCGTGCATAATGGAGCGGCCGACGGGACCGTTAGCAACCCAGCCCGAGCTGAAGCCGGTCGGATTCGATCGGTTCGCGTTCGGCTGCAGCAACAGGATTTACGCCGGAGTTGGTGCGAGACGGTTACCGTAACGTGTTTTAGGCCCGTAGATGGCGCTGGCGCTATTATATCCGGAAAGCGGGTCCTTATCTTGGCCGGAAAGTCGTTGACGAAAGAGAATTTTCAATGTTGAATTTCTTTTTTCTTGTATCTTTACTACAATGTTAGATACATTAAACGGCATCTCATAAAATATAGTCCTAACACATTATTAAAGGATACGTTATGTGATAAAACTGATGATCATAATTGAGAGAGCCGTGCTGTTTTTAAATTAGTTTTTACGTTGGTTATGCAACGGTGCCGATTGTGAAATGCATTAAGAGAAAAGGAATTGAGTAACAAGGATGGTTGATATTATAATCAATAACAATATATATGAAACACATAAAAAGATGATTTATTACTGAGAGTAGCCCCTTTGAAGGTAGCATAAAATAAATATTAGTTTTGTTGAAATTACAAAGCGTGATGATGAGAGCGGTTCGTTGGCGGGAAATGGACAGCGTCGTCTCTGTATTCGGGTGGTAATGATGGCAACAACTGCTTCTGCTTCGCGAGCCTTTGGCTTAATGACATGCTTAGAAACTTTGGGTCGAGTAAATTAGGGAAATTAAATAAAGGAAATTAATAATAAATCTGGCTAAAATGAAATTAAGATTGAGACTTTTAACAGAGACAAATTATTTTTGAAATATTTGATAGTAATGCTACAAAAGGCATTAATGACAGAGGCAACACAATAAAAAATATTTCTAAGTAAAGGTGAACGAAGAAGTGGTGTATATTAAAAAAAAAGAAAAACTGTATCTTTTAGGCGTGGAAAAATAATTTAAATTGGTTAAATCAGAAGAATCTTGATCGTATCTGTTCTTTTGTATTTAGTTGATCTTATATATTTCCTCAGTGACCTGTTTTAGAGCTTATTTATCAAATAAATTAAAAAGAAATAAAAAAAGAAGTTAAAAAATAAAATAAAAAGGACGGGAAGGAAAATCAATCATGGGCCAAGTATGGAACCTTGAAGTACACGGTTTGCCACAACCATCCACTGCGATCGTACTTCATTACTTCTATCGTCATGAGCTATTACACATCGACGTCGATTTGATAAATACGTTACTTATTTGACGAAGTGGCAGCCCTTTCAATCAGATTATCTTCGGAGCATCACCTGATGGTTCACACGGTTGAAAGCCTTTGATAGGTCGTTTAATAAACCCACGGTAACTTCACATTTCTCCTATCTACGAAACAGCCTTAGCTTCAATACAATACTTCAATACACCCGTCGATCTAAAAATCTGGCCTTGCTGCTGTAGTACTGTTTAAACAATTTATTGTACTCATCAGTGAAATGTTTGCGGCATGTGTCTTTGTTTATTATACTCTTGCTTATTAAGACGAAGAATTTTCATTCTGCGAAAGTTACAATTGCTCCTCAATATTCTTGGTGTTAAAACAATGTTATTCTTTTTTGTATTAAAGCATCTCGGACCGTTACATTCCAAAGATCATTAAAGTCGAAAACTCGAATAAACCAGAACAAATATCTTCATTTCTGTATTGTTACAGTTACTAAGCTAAGATACCGGGCAAAAACGTATATTTTCGCCATACGCCTCATTATATTCGAGTCGCTTCCAAACTACGCTGCATACATATAGAACAGCCAGTGCATGAGGAACTATGTGGCTGGGACGAGTATATATTGATACACAAAGACGGCTTTGCGCCGTACCATACGTATCTCGCACTTAATATATTCGCTCACGGTATTGATTAATAGACGTTGGAATAACTAAGTTCTTTAATAATTGATTTACATTCGCCGCCTAAGACATACATACGTTAGCTAATATTTGCATTTATAACTCTACAGGTACATAGACGTATGTGCCCTGCTTCTCATTTGAAGTGGTTCTCCCCTGCTTAGGAAGGATCCTCGACAGTTTAATGCTAGGTTTCCCAGATGACGTAGAATCAAAGCATTATCGAAATTGTGTTCCTATTCACTTTACGTATGGTACATGGAACACATAGAATTCATACATATGTTGTATGCTGAGAGAAGGTTAAAAATCTTGTTGATCCAACGAAATTATATTAATAATAGCTGATCGGCACCTACACCTAGATTAGCTGTGTTCTCCATATGTACTAGGCGGCTTTATGGTAGCGTTCATCTAGTTGTATTTAACACCAACAAATTCAGATATTTTCGTAATTTTCGCGAATATAGCTAACGTAATGATCAATCATCGTGGATGATCTCGCGTACATTTATAATTTACGGGTTTTATTGTTTATTACGTTTCGAAAGCTCGTTTGCTCCGCACGAAAAACGTCCAATTCGCTCTCTCAAAGGGAAGGCTGTTTCAATTTATTTCGCGAGATTCCATTTTAGGTACCTACGTTCACTTTGTATACCCATCGTCGATGTTAATGGTCGATATGGCGGACCAATAAAGAACGCCTACTCTTCGTAATAAATTATTTTCTTTAAGTCGGCGAAAATTCGAAATAAATATGGAATTGCTGTAAAGCGCCTATTAGGGTCTCTGCAAGACGGGGCTAATCCAATTTTCAGATATCGTTTAATACGTCATTACATATTCCTTCTTTTTCCTTTTTTCTTTTCCTTTTTTTTTTCTTAAACATAAACGAGCGCCTGGAAGCAGGGAAAATGAAATATTACGAAGAAGGTAATGTCTTCGTGCTTTCGCATAATAAATTCCTATATTTTAACGTTTAGATAAATTTATGTTTCCATTAAAATAAAAGCCATGTCTCTTTTGACGAAGAACACGGGTAGCATCGTCTGAGCGCTACAGGAATAACGGAGAATATGAGAGAATAACGTTTTTGGGGATTTGGTCCTTGAGTAACGGCATAAGGAAGATTCCGTTTACTTTCATTAAGTACCGTATACTTAAGGTGTTTTCTCTACAAAACTAGCAGATAGTCGTGCTGCGAAGCTTGGTATAGGGTTTAGATGATTTGATATTGATCGATTAAGTTTTATCAAAACGCTGAGCAAGAGTCGATCAGACGCTGTTTTCTTATTAAATGTGCGCTCTAGTATTCTCTTTTAGCTCTGAAATTCTAACAGGTCTACTGGCGCAGACCTCTTCCTCGAAATAGCCATAATAGGGACAAATCGTAAGATCTCGTTGGGTAAACGATACCAACCTTTTGAGAGACAGAACGAGACTAGGGAAGTCGGTTTGAAATAAAAGCAACGTTTCATGTGTAGTACGACGTGTAACCCTGTCAATTCAAGTCGCCTTTTATTTCAAAAAAGTCGTTCAATGTTATCTTTTGATAACGTTCGTCACTGAACAATTTGCAACAGCCTTCCTAATTTTCGTCGTCATGACCCAATGATTCCTCCAATCTACGATGCACACCACACAATACATTCTTGTGGGTGCATTGGCATTTGAACACCTGGATTCGTTCATGGTTCAGAACGAGTTGTTTCGCAAATTGCAAGGCTCATCGTGAACGCTATCGCTTACCTAAGCAATATTTTCATCTAAACCACAGCTTTTGCGCAAGATCACAAATTTTATCCGTTATTATCTCCAAGAGATGTTATCTTCCGTGTTTTTCGTTATCGTAACTGACGATATGTGGTGTCATGATGGATTTGCTAAATGTTTCGGTAAACACATGAAAGATGTGCTTATTATTTATAAAATACCCAACTCAAACCCCAAAGTTCGATTTGAACCATCCCTTATAATGTCTTCCATCCAAATCGATTTCGTTTTAGGGATGTCCATAGGCGATGCTATCTTATGTGCCATCAATAAAGCTCATGTTCGGTCTGTGTAGAACGAAATAGGTGCATTCTTACAAAGCATGGTGTGTTATTGATCACTGAAGAAAGAATTTTACGGGGTATCCAAGAACCGCTCCATAGAGAATTAACTAAGTTAGATGAAATAAGCTAGTAGCTTCTATTTCACATTAACACTTTGCAATGTATGCTCCAATGTCGCAGATGTTTAATTTTTCCGCACAACATTACTAAATAAGATGATATTAAAACCGCTTGGTTCGTGATATATCATCCACCTTCAATCGTGATGCTTACCACGCTACAAGGACCGATTTACCACAATTATTTTTTTAATTTTTAGCCTTGAATGTATGTAGATAAAGGCTAAAAATAAAATGAACACTACGATAGATACAAGATGCCCTAACCTTCTGGAACTGTAAAATTCTAAATAGCGCGAAGCTAATAATCTAATAGACATAGAATAGAACATGATAGACGTCATAGATTATCCTGAAATAATATTTTTGTCTTTACAGGTTGATCGGTAAATACCGAGCTAGACACCTTCCTTAATCGCATTCCTTTTAAAGAGTTTAATGTATTTACTGCGTGCAGAACAACGATATTAACAACAACATGCAAGCACGGCATCATCGAAATTTAATTATCCACACACATGGTATTGTATTGCTGCATTAACTACATCTTGCTTAAGGCAGCATTTTGTTTTCTCTCCGCCTAATATTTTTTTGGACAAAGCTCTAGTGCAATGTTTTTTTCCTTTGTATGTCGGATGACATTGAATAAACTACGGCGTATAGTACCACGCGTTGGAGGACCATAAAGTCTTATAAAGTAGTGACTGTAAGCGCTTCTCAACGCATACTCGAAGCTACAACACATTGATTTTGGTTCAATTACTTCTTCAAAATGGAAAGAAATTGAAAGAAAAAAAATTGAAAACAGAAAGTTTTACGGTCTTCTATCACGTAGTACTATGCTAGTTCGTTCGGAATCACCCTGTACATCACTTAAGTTTATAATTCTGCAAGATACATTGTATCAGTTTTAGTGAGTTTTCTATCGCACTATACTATTGGGAAAATTCTCCGTGTTATTCAAGTCTTGCACTTTACTAGGTGCAGTAACGTCTTTTATGGTATAGCTGCTCCTGTACATTACGTCCGTCGTAAATCAAAGGGGCTGTCCTATTTGGCACGTAGTAGAGTAACTCATGTGGCGGGGGAAAAGGACAGCCGCAGGCGGAAGTGAACTCCTCACTTCCTGCTATAGCGAAAAGATGATAATTGTTCAACTTCGGTAATAATATTTCGCGATTGTTTTCGACCATTTTAATCCATATTCCAGAAGGGAGAACTCGTTAATTTAGTACATCATCAATACAACAACAATAATAACAATGTTAATAATTCATAGATTGTAGAATATTTCAAATGTTTGATGTTATTCGTTCAACCGCGTTAAATTGCTTCGATTAGGTTTCCTTTTGCGATATTTCTAATTCAAGATTAATCATCGTATAACACGCTAGCTTATATTTCTATGTATCCACATAGCTTTAATTGCGATTAAACATTTCCAAAAGCACACTTACTGGTGACAATACACTACAGAATTTCTATAACGTTAATCCCTGCGTTACTGCTAATCAATATGCAGTCCTTGTAACGTAATTAGCTTTGTTTGGGTACATACATGTGCAGGTTGTCAACGTGGAGCTCAAATAATAATTAATAGCATTACAGATACGTAATTATTAAATAAGTAAATGCATCGGGATCATTAGTATTGCGTTGCTTGCATTGCGGTGTACGTTGTGTTCGTTTCTGTTAAGCAAAAGCTCACAAGAATTGTTAGGAAGTTACCAATAAAACATAGTTACCTTTTTAACGGTTGATTACTAGAATATCCTAGGATAGGTCGATGAAAAGGTTTATATAAGGTAAACCTAACCGGATTCAAACCGCACTAATTCAAGAAGTTATAGAAGGTATTATTAAATGAATAGCTTGTTCAAACAGAATTACTTGTTCAGTTAGTTGTTTGTTTACTAGAAGTGATAGTTCATCCAAAGCACAGTAGGAGGTTGCCAAATAGATACTAATATATTGCGAGGCCTTCGCGGCCGGTACGATGCTACTGCTGCTAACTTCTCCCGAGTTTCTTCGTGTAGCTGCGATATGTCGACGATACGGCAGCACGGAGAAGAGAAATTACAACATTTCTTGGAACACCTCAATTCGCAGCAACCGGCCATTAAATTCGCCATGGAGAAAGAAGAAAACGAAAATCCGTCCTTCGTGGATGTAATGGCGAAGAGAACGTAAAAGCATTTAGAAAGAAGACGTACACCGATAGATGTCTGCATGCGAGATGTCATCATCGTCCGATGCAGAAGACGAGAGTAATTCAAATTTTACTATCCAGAGCCGAAACCATGATGTGCTACATCCAGCCAGTGAGAAGATACATTTAGAGAAAGCACCGAAGAAGAATGGTCACATTGACATTAACGTAAGAAGAGCCACTAGGAAGAAGTTGCTTCTAAAGATGATGAGACTAAGACAGAACTATGAACTATGGAGAACCATAGCGGAGTCACCGAAAAGGTAGGAAGAATCCTGAGGCAACAAACTAGTACGCTTCGAGGTTCCAAAGTCAATCTAACAGCATCTACTGCTTGCTAAGGACAGGACAGACAATCGTCGCACAGAACATAATATGTCAATGCGGGCAGTCCTAAGTCTGACGCTATCCCGGTAAGAATAAACGAATACGAAAAGGATGCAAGATTTAAAAGGATCGAGCGATCAGCAGTGGCAGAACATATGTACGAGAATGGACTTCGATAATATAAAAGCGATAGCCACCACCAAGAACTACGCAAAAAGGCTCATCGGAGAAGCTGTAGAAATCTGAGATTGCAAAAATAATACAAAAACTATTGTTCAAAACTTGGCCCACTTATCTTGCTCAGATGCTTAAGACCTTGTCTAAATACATTCAACTAACTCAAAGCTTCGCGGGGATCTAGAGTCTTATATTCCGGATACTCTTACCATCGTTGCATTTAGTATTCTAATCTCGGGAATCTATAGTGCGTCTCCCACTTTTTAAAAACTTATAAAGTCATCTTTTTCTACGTTATTCCAAACGACTGGTTCGTTCATTACACATACACGTGCGCTGGCAAATACATTTCTGCTACTTCTGATTTCTCACGCAGAGGGAGCCGCCGTCGGACCTTCATTATTACATCGCTGACCCTTGGATATTACAATTCATGCACAATACTGTATTGAATGCTTCGGCCACCGTTATCTTAGCGTGTAAGAGAGAGAAAGGACGGAGATGGTTGACAATATCTATTATTGAGATGGAACCGTAGAATTTTCTCTCTCTCTTGTGTAGTATATTTTCGGGGAAATACGTCTTTCCTGCTACTCCTGCTGTTCTTTCCCTTATTCCCCCAGCCTTTTCAGTTCCTTTTGCTCGGAGAAAACGTGGGGGATAGTTTAAGCGGTTGAGGGTGGTCAAAACAACACGTGCGCATTCTTAATTAATAGGTATCACTTCAAATTGCGCGAGGGATAGACGGTATATCGGAGTTGTCCAATTTGGGGTCGTTTAAGTTCGGAAAGATGGTTGGATTTTCAATTCGAAGTGGTAAATATCCATTCGGAGGCTCTTTAAGATTGTAAACGATCTATGTTATCAAGAATATGTCAAATTGAGTGGATATTTACGGTAATGATGTCTATTTGTTTTAGGAGTTGATGCTAATCAAGTGAAATAGATGCAAGAGCAGCCTCAAAAATTTCCAGCTTACCGCAAAAATAAGTATTTTTTGTTAAATTCTTATTTCTCAACAAGCCTATATACTTTTCCCAGTAATTCCCAGTAACTCCTTTTGATCTGTTCAAATAGCAATTGGCATCTTGCTCCTCAAAGTTGGCGTTTACGAATGTGATGATCGCCTTATTCGAAGAAAATCTCCGTCCTCCATCGGCGAAACCTAAACCGTAGAAAACAGAAGATGGTCGAATGGTTCACGAAAATCGATTTGTGGACACCAATTTCGATGTTTTCCTCGGTGACAACCATAATTAATTTTTAAAACCTCTTTGGCAATATAATAATATTAAAGCGCAAGTTCGGAAACATATTGTGCTTGCTATTTCTGTGCCTCGAGGTCAAGCCTTTCACCTGCCCGTGGACCAATTATTGACCGTTCCTACTTAATAATCTGGCTAGGGCTCACGCGTATACCGAGCCATATTTTATTCAATTCTCTATTTGTGAAAACCCGAAACGGAAGCTTTAGGGAAGTGCAACGAGCGTGTTTCGTCCTATTTCGGTCCTTTTCGAGCCTCCTGTACAATCGAAACTCAATTTGAAAGCGAGTATTTGCATGTAACGTACTACGAAGGGAATATGTAGCCACTCTAACTATCGTACAATGTATCTAAATATGTAATATTTTTTTATGGATATTTCCAATTGAACGGTAGGATATGATCAATTTACTTGAGAATACTTAACCATTTACAAAAGAAGGTAAAATTGTTAAAAAAGTTATTTTTGATGGGTTACTATTTTCTTTTTTAAGTATAGTGATGGCTCAAATTTCAGGAGCTTCTACCGTGTAAATCGTATATGCGATTGTTTCGATGTCTTGTAAGTTACTGTTTCTATGGATCCGGTTGCTAAGTGCTTCACTGATAATGAGATGTTCTTCTTTGTTTACTCAGTTGAACGTTGTTCGATTTTATTTTCTAACATATCAGAACAATTTAGAATTTTTCAACATTGTACAAACATGTGGCTTGTTATGTGTTTTCGTGTACTCGGCATTAGCCGCAGCTTCAAGTATTTCAACACATAATGCATATCATTTGATTCAATCTTAGTAAAGCGAAAACATACAATCTTGTTGCTCCAGGATAAAAGTGAGAACTTAAAAAGAGGGTGCTCCATAGCATGAGAAAGCTAAGCGAATTCATCGACAAATAGCTGGAAAAGATGACGTATTCGTCGATTGTTAGCTGTCCATGAGCTTTTGAGCTACTCTAGCACTTTTAATGAAACTTGGAGCAATGAATTCGACACACCTCATCATGTCTAAACGTTGAGAGGGTGTTTTTACTCATTGTTGCTGGATCAGCAAATATTATATATAATCAGCAAAAATTCCTCCTCAAGATAAGGGATCGGTTACACTGGTTGTTTTTCGTAAACGGTTCATTTACGAAAAATAAAGAATTCCTTTGTACCTGAAGCTACAAAAAAAATGATCGCATCTGAAGATGTCCAAGATATACGGTCTTTTTTGAAGAATGTTTTCAGTGTAAGTAATCTTAAACATGCAGCCGAATTTTCTTGTTGCGCCTATCTAAAAACGTGGAAGATATATCGCTTTTCGCGATTTTTATTCGATCTTGAGGAAGTGGATGTCCAGAAGGACGCAGAGGGATCGTTACATAATCCTTTCGTAGTACAAACGCGCCCAAATCGAAGAGGCTAATGGGCAAGGTGCGTTCTGTACATAAACACACATCCACAGCGGCGAATTCGTCCGATCTACCACACACGATTTCGTTCCATAAACGAACTAAATTAATAAGCGGAATAACCGGAATAACCGGAAGTAAGCGATTGCAGCGGTAACTAATGCTTGCCGTGCATTATAAATATGCATCGGATGAATTAGAGCCCACACTAAGTTCCTAAAAGCGGAAGGATTGCATATTGGAGGTAGTAAACGGGTGAAAGTTTCATCGTTCGACGTATGTATTTGGTGCTTACGTATTGGTTAATTTAGAAAATTAAAGTCTGCATAGCTATATATACGTATGGGGGTGAACAAGTTAAGCTTATGGCTATATTTTGTATATATACGGGATAACACTAAAAAAATTACAATGCATAGAACCACGCAATAGAGAACCATGAGATGATAATCTGAAAGCCTTATGTTTTTAAGATATGGGATCTTGAAGGTTTTTTTTAGAATATTGCTCATGCTTGGAGTGCCATTTAGAGATATTGAAGAGAAATAAATAAAAAAAAGATAATGGTGTTATCTTATCACTGCTTCCATTGCTGTTTAGATATGCTATCGAGTAAATTGTGAATGGTCACTTTTTGTCGACGTGTTTCCTTGCAGCACATAGCCTATCAACTGTTTATGGTGGAATAGCCGGTCTTTTCCTGTTTCGCCTTCCTTTATCCAGTAATGTTTACACTTGCAGCTGCTAATAGGGCTCTGTTGCTAAACTGGTAGAGCACCTGTTCCTTTAAGTCGACTTGCATAACTCATCTCTGAATCTCATGAATGCCAACATGAAATTTAACGTCGCACAAATACGACCGGCATAAAGAAGGAAATAAGGCACAAAGACGGAAGAAAGTCTTATCAAGGATCTTTGACAAATCCTGGATTCCACGTTCTTCAGATGTAACATTCTGTGATGTTTCCTTTGGGGCCGTTTAAGGCACTTATTGCGACGCACTGGACCTACGCGTATGAAAAATGCTTATGAAGTTGTTCATTTAATTTTTACCGCATATGGGTCTTCCTGGATAAGTCGAATGCCGGGCAATTTTTATAATAATGACGTACGTTAAATAGCAGAGAATCAAAGCATTGATTATTTATTTTTTTCGCAACAAGTTAAATGATTTAACTTTGAGAACAGCCTGTATCTACAATATTCCCGGATGGAGAAGAGGGAAAAATGTTTATTATTCATTTTATGGTGAAAAGTTATTCTGCTAAAGAAATTTAGTTTACCTTGAAGGAAAACCGAGGTCAAGTGTGTAGAATTATTAGTTTATAACTAGAGAGGACAAAAGCGAGTGAAATCATACCTTTTTTGCAGCGAATAGATAGACTCGTGTCTATTCGTCTGATAAGAAAGGGTTCGTGTTGCCTACTGGTTTTTCCGAGAGTCGACAAAACACGACAAATCTGTCTAGTCGCTCCAAAAATTCGCTTTTGTCCTCTCTAATTATAACAAAGGTATTTTTCATGTATTTTATAAAGACATAATGAAGTTAATAATAACAGCCAGCATTTAAAAAAATTTTAAAAATTTTTGAAATTATTCCACGAAGGAACTACCAAGAACTTTCCGAAATTACAAACATCTTAAAACTCGTAAGCTTCACTTGGTTTATTGAACCTTTTACAAAAATTAACCGCATAGATCGGGTACCGTTGAATATTCTAAAGGAAACTTTTATATTTTTACATACATCACGTGAACATTATTCGGGTAATATGAAACGCCTTTAATATTGATTACAATTTTCCTCGCCATTGTTAACGTCGACTTCCTCTAGCAAAAAACGAAGAGCATACCGTACAATTTCTCACCTACCTAAGGCCAACCGCGTAGAAAAGTCGACTACCACCTTATCCTGTTACCTCGAACAATATCTAAAGAACTGGGACTTCTGGGGTCTATAGGGAAAGTTTTTAAAAGGCATCGCGACGTCTGGGCGAGAAGCGCGACATTTTTCAAGACCTACCTAGCGAGTTAGAAGCGAGACAGGACTAGGATCACCAGCGGAGCGTAGAAAGCTTGCCGCCAAGTGGGGATTTGCCGCTACAAATAATGCCTGTTTGTTAATTTAATGGGCACATACGCTGGCTGTAGTGGAACAAGTACTGCGGGTTAGAAGTTGATGGCGTTAACTTTGTAAAGGACGGAAGAAATTTGTTTGAAATTGGTGTATCAATGTTTAATTAGCGTGAGAGAGCGTCGTGTTTCTATAACCTCCAGCTTTAAAATTGCTTTTGCCGCTGGGTATAAATAATTTAAATTATGATTAAGGATAGTGTTCGGGCGTTATATAACACTTTGTTACAGTTGTTTAAAGCTGGTTCTTATCGCGTTCAATGCAGGGCTTACCGTAATCACCGTATGCGATTTTATATATTTTGTCGACTTTTCCATCGAAGCAATTGTTGTTTGGAATTAACCGAAATAACTTGCGTGGTGCGCAGTGTACCGGCGCTTTAATGTTTGGTAAAGATATAATTTCGCCTCAATCCTTTCATTTTAATCATATCAACTTCACCTTTGTCCTCGTGAAAAGCAACAGTAGTTGTAAGTGAAAAATATAAGTAAGTAACGGAGTAAGTAATGTAAGTGAACGGAGCTGTTTCGAAGATTTGCGGATCCCCATCATCAACCATATAACCGAATGATGTAAGAAGAAGACCAATTCTAACATGCTTATTTTATCCCTACTCTCGAGAAAAAAATCTTATTTCCCTAAACGCGAAAAATACGGAAAAACAGACGAAAATCTATCTCATCCGTAAAATTCCCACTTCAACGTGGAAAAATTGAAAGCCTCCCACGGATTCCGCACAACCCTTCGTCCTATAAGCGCAGCAAACCGTATTTCCGGCAAATTCCATCGACGATGCCCTTCCGAATCGGCGAAATCATCCGTAACAATACTACGTACATCATATTGTTTTCCTACATTTCGTGTGGCGTATGTCTTCCGTTCTCGCGCCGCTTTTTCGCCGTAAATTTTTGTAAACTGCGGACCTGCATCACGCACGGTGCCCTCCTAATCGCATCAACGCGAACGTTGTTCTTGCAGCGCTCCTCTACCGACGGGAAATGCGAGAGCGGCGATTGTATTGAATGAAGTACGTGCGTCACGTGACTGGGCGTCTACGTCCGTAAGCGTGACCGTCTGCGATCGTCCTGAGAAAGCGCGTGTCTCCGTCTGACGGAGGTTCGTGGTATTATTGATGAAATCGAGAACAATCTGTGATTATTATAAAAATGTGACTCAATTACGATGTTCGTTTTGTGCGACTTATATTTGTTAGAGGCGGACATCTTGAATTTTCTTTTTTTTTAATGGCCTAAGTTTGGCGTCATTTACTAAGTACAATACGATAATATTATAAGCTTGTTTATCCTCATTTAACAACGGAACAATTGAAAATTGCCGTCCCATTCACTTTTTCACTATATTTAAGTCTGAATGAAATAATGAATAATAATGGAGAATAATGAAGAATAATGAAGAATAATGAAAACTAATGAAGAATAATGAAAAATAATGAAAAATAATGAAGTATAATGAGGAATAATGAAGAATAATGAAGAATAATGAAGAATAATGAAGAATAATGAAGAACAATGAAAAAGAATGAAGAAGAATGAAGAAGAATGAAGAAGAATGAAAAAGAATGAAGAAGAATAAAGAAGAATGAAGAAGAATGAAGAAGAATGAAGAAGAATGAAGAAGAATGAAGAATAATGAAGAATAATGAAGAATAATGAAGAAGAATGAAGAAGAATGAAGAAGAATGAAGAGGAATGAAAAATAATGAAGAATAACGAAGAATAATGGATAATAATGAAGACTAATGAAGAATAACGAAGAATAATGACGTTATACATTCTCTGAATAATGATCAATGGGGCATTTCCTAATAAAATGTTTAATTTCTTTTACCAAAAATGTCGATAGTATTTGCCCTGTCGATCGATGGGTCATCGAAATGGACCAATTAGATAATTGTTGATTATAGCTGCTGATACATTAATCGAAAACCCATATTGGCGATTTCGTTTTACAGTTTTTTTTTGAGTACAGTGACGGTCCTAACTGGGTGTATAACCTCTTTCGAGCTTGTTATAACCTCCGGAGCGTTTTAGTTTGTACCCTCGCAGGAAAGGCTGAAGCGCAGTTAATTGTACCCCAATTGCGAATGGTGTCTCAGAAGTGTATTGGATCCACTAAGAAAATTTGCTGAACCTAACGGGAGGACTTCAACACATAGCGCTTAACTCTGCTCAGTCAAACGCAGGCCCTCTTACTATTGGGCCACCGAGCGATTAAGATCTTCTTCATCGATGGACAAGATTAATGCTACCTTGGATTGTGCAACCGGTCGCAATATTGTTCACGTGCTGATTTTTTTGGAAATGAAATACGCGACGAAGCTGCTAACTGATTTACAGTTAGGCAAGTTCTTAACATTCCATTCGTAACCGTCCGATGAGCCTTGGTAACTTCAGTGTTTTCTTAAAAAGTGCAGAGAATCATTTTTATAAGTAACTTTAAAAAACGACCAACTGCAATTAGGAGCACGACTTCTCGAGGAAAAACGAGGAAACTTTAATGTTATTTAATATTAATTTAACATTCGCTACAAATAACGCGTTAAAAATTGGATAATATTCCATTATTTCAATATTATTCACATTGACTTTGGTTCAATTATTAAGAAAAAGGGAATTGTAAAAAATCGTACATTTAGAAAACAAAAGGCTAGAAGACCTCTTTTTTTTTATTATTTTATGGTTCTAAATCTATGGTGTGCTATGGTACTATGCATTGTAGTTTTTCAATGTCACCCGGTATAGAAATTCTTAATGCCGTATATTCGACGACAACTCGAGGATCGAAAGCCATAAACTTTTACAACAACCTGGAGGCGGCAACCCGATCAATGGACATTAATTTTAAAAACCGAAGGTTCTCATTTTCGTTCGGTAGCTGCTCCCTTCCTTCTTCGATGGGTTTGCTTTCCTCATGCAAGTCTCCTTCGTTTTATCATGTACAAAGGCTACGCTATCGTAACCGGTTTCAACGGAGGAGTTCCAGTTTGGCGGTTAATTAGGTAACCGATTTGCGTTGACCGCCATCACCTCGTAAGACTATTCCTAAATTCTAGCTCGGGAATAATTATCGGGCTTCTGTGGTAACTGTGTGCGGAGGACGCATGTTAGTCTCTTTATCGCGTTCCAAAGCAATCGACCTCTTCGACGATTACAACCGATTCCATGTTAATAACAGGGTTCGATGTTGTGGTTGATCGGAAAATGGCGATTTTCCAGATTAGATGTTATGATACTATCAAATGATAGACTGAGAAAAAAGGTTGTTTAGTCTCTTCTTTTATTTGCTTGTGGAAATGCTATAGGTGCTTATAATAGCTTATATCTATATGTAATATCTACAGAGGTCAAAAGCGAGTGAAATCACACCTTTTTTGCAGTCGTAGTTTGTCGACTCTCGACAACACGAACCCTTTCTTTCTTATGAGACGAATAGATACGAGTCTGTCTAGTCGCTGCAAAAAAGGTATGATTTCACTCGCTCTTGTCCTCTGTAGTAATAACGCTGTACTCTTTGTTACAGCATTGGAACTGCGTCGCTATCCTAGTTTTTGTCGATGTTTTGTCCACATTCTTATGGGACATCTTCAGGGTTGTTGGATAGAGTTATATTTAGGGGTGTTATTGAACGTTGATTCAGCCGTGAATCTGTCCCATATGAGTGTTGGCAGGAGCTATAAAAACGAATCAAATCCAACCGGGAAAGTAAGGGTATAGTGCTACTGTGATTGATTACTTTTTTATGAACATTGCAATTCTGCAGTTGCGGGAACAAAAACCCATCTCATCTCATCTCTTGTCGATGCTATTACAGCACAGCACCCGATATTTATAAACAGTGGGATTTTCTTCTTTTCTTCTTTTCTTCTTTTCTTCTTTTCTCCTTTTCTCCTTTTCTCCTTTTCTCCTTTTCTCCTTTTCTCCTTTTCTCCTTTTCTCCTTTTCTCCTTTTCTCCTTTTCTCCTTTTCTCCTTTTCTCCTTTTCTCCTTTTCTCCTTTTCTCCTTTTCTCCTTTTCTCCTTTTCTCCTTTTCTCCTTTTTTCCTTTTCTCCTTTTCTGCTTTTCTCCTTTTCTCCTTTTCTCCTTTTCTCCTTTTCTCCTTTTCTCCTTTTCTCCTTTTCTCCTTTTCTCCTTTTCTCCTTTTCTTCTTTTCTTCTTTTCTTCTTTTATTCTCCTCCTCTTTTCCTCTTTTCCTCTTTTCTTCTTGTTTCTTGAGCTTTTCAAAATAAAATTTTTTAAACATACATTCAAGACGCTTAAGGGCCTCTTTTTTTGAAACAATGAAAAGATAATGTTATACAGTATATCTAAAAAATGACGCAAACTTGAACGAGAGATGGAACGGTTTAAAATATACAGAAAGAAAAGAAAAACTGTGAACATGGGTACGTAGTAACGGCGACCGTACTTCTCGGTTGCCAAAAGGGATTTTAGAAAACCAGCACCAAGAATGAGAAACGTCCAAGATATAAGAAAAGAAGTTGCCTGTCACTAGAACCTGGTGGCGGTAACGTAAATCGAAGACCAAGGACAACGTCTCGATTTCGTCGAACTGTAACCGTAATTGTAAACATGTTTTTTTTTTCTGAAGGAACTTCTCTTATGCGCCTAGCTTTTGGGTAGGTCACATCGGAGAAACATAAAAAAAGTTTGACCGATCGATACGTGGTGCGTTTCGAAGAAATTTCAGATTTCAGCAATATTGGTCGAAGTTATTTTATTTCACTTAAAATTGGTCTAAATTAGAAGATTCCTAATTGCTTTAAATTCCAACTTATCAAATATACGCAAACAAAACATATAGAAACAGTTCCATAAAACTTTATAAACCCCTCTCATTTAAGATTGATTACATTGTAGGATATTTTATATAAATTACATTTTGTTCCATTGTGCACGAAGCATAATATGTTAAACATAAACTTTTCAGTCGAGCTGTAGATGTAAGGCATTTACCCGCGCAGGACGTGACAAAGGCGTAAACGGGGGCCAGTAGAATACATCCGTTCTATAGCGCCATTAAACGTTGTAATAGTTCCTCGACTCGAATACCTAGGAAAATGTTATACGACCAAATAACGGTATCGGTTCAATTGAAATGGTCGAATTTACGACCAGCCCGTCCATCTTCTCAATATTTAATTCCCAGTTTTATGCGAGGATAATTTAATCGATTCGTTGATGTCGACTTAGTAATAGTTTCCATCCGATCAAGAATGTCTTTATTAACGCCGAAAAATCTAAAATAATTTACAATAGTAGAGACAATGAGCGAGACGTCGTTCCAATTCGATCTCTACCATGGCACAAACTTGTTCGTATTTTACATCCGAGATATGCCATGACGCTTTTGATGTTCCGCAAGACCCTAATCTCCGTCTAACGGAAGACTAGTTTTCGATTAAATTATCCAGAAATTATTCCAATCACAAATACAAAGAATATTTCGATCATTAAAGAAGATTAATAAACAAACAAACTTAAGACCGTTTTGAATAGAAGGAAAGAAAAGTTGGACCGAAGAACAGGCAAGGCAAAGAGGATTTTATATCTCAGGGCATCCATCGGAGGGCAACTGTAATATTTATGAAGGAAGTTCTTTTCCTTTGTAACAAAGAATTTGAAGCAAGAATTTTAAAATAAAGGACCAAACGCAGCCTTAAGTAGCTTTGTAAATTTACTGGGGATCATTGAAAATTGAAGAGATTGGTATTATTCTTAATTCTATGTTTCATTCAAACTTGTAACATCCTAGATACATATTAGGAACACCAAATTAACGATCTTTTTTAATAAAGAGTTAAGTATACTGTCAACAATTACGACTCTAATGTTATTGGATACAAGGAAATAAGTTTCCTTTACATTATGTTATGTTACGACTATAATTCACTTCCTATCAGCTTGTATCACCCTGTATAGAATTCGGGAACGCTCTTTTAGCAATTTAGGTTCAAACAGATAACAATAATTGAATTTTAAACGAGAAACTAATCTGATTTTGCGACATTTCAACACATATCAACGTTGCGTTTATATGTTCCGTACTGGAGCTTAGTTTATTGACCATCATCTCGAATTACTCGCAGAATTCAAACGATAAACGATAATGAAAATGGGAACACAGCCAAACACTTGTTACCTGGACGAGCTCGACATTTAAAATGAGAGATTCTTCATTTTTTTTTATTTATCGTTTAAGCGCAGCTAATTTAGATAATTTTTCATTTTTGAAGAATACTTTGATGAAGAAACTCTATTTTTAGAGATAACATAAAGTATGCGATGCATTGTTGCAAATGAAATATTGATTCTCTTCTAGCCTATAACACTTAAGACTGCCAACTGTAATAAATTGTTATAGGATGTTCCATTTGAAAAGAGAGTGTCAACATACTTCTACTAATCTTACCTTCTCGAACATCCTGTATGCTGAAATATAGATGCTTGATATTGATTAGTGAACTTGAACTACATCTACTATTTCACAGCAATAGTAAAAAATTCTTTCTTTAAAAGCGAATATTTCAAAAAATCAGTACCAATTACTTTATTATGGAGGTTTGTTTCTTTGGAGCTTTTTCCTGATGATGCGCAGCTTGCCACGAAATCAGTAGTAATAACTTTATTATGCCTGTTTGTTTCTTTGTAGCTTTCCCTGATGATGCTTAGTTTGACACGTAATCAGTACCAATTACTTTATTATGGTGACTTGCTTCTTTGGAGCTTTTTCCTGATGATGCGTAGTTTTCTACGAAATCAGTAGTAATAACTTTATTACGCCTGTTTGTTTCTTTGTAGCTTTCCCCGATGATGCTTAGTTTGACACGTAATCAGTACCAATTACTTTATTGCGGTCGTTTGTTTCTTTGGAGTTTTTTCCTGATGATGCGTAGTTTGCCACGAAATCAGTAGTAATAAGTTTATTATGCCTGTTTGTTTCTTTGTAGCTTTTCCAGATGATGCTAAGTTTGACACGAAATCAGTACCAATTACTTTATTATGGTGGCTTGTTTCTTTGGAGCTTTTTCCTTATGATGCGTAGTTTGCTAATAAAAATCAGTAGTAATAACTTTATTACGCCTGTTTGTTTCTTTGTAGCTTTCCTTGATGATGTTTAGTTTGACGCGTAATCAGTACCAATTACTTTATTATGATCGTTTGTTTCTTTGGAGCTTTTTCCTGATGATGCGTAGTTTACCACGAAATCAGCCACAATTACTTTATTAATGATTTATGTGATATCTATTCTATATCTTCCATCTGCTATTTAAAAAAAATTAATATTGTTACATTACAATAACGTTTACTCTTCCAAATGCAATTGGACACCTAAGATATTGCTCCTACTACAGCTACAAGGCTTCGATATCCTTACCGCATTCGTCGGATGTCTATCCATCTTCCTAGATATTTCACTATTAGATATTACAAAACGATCATAGGAAACTTCGAGGGATAGTTCGACTAGAAACTAGAGTAATTCCTTCTTTCCTCCATCGCGGAGATATCTTTTCGTATCGCGTAATATAATCTAATTCCAAGCGAATTTATGCTCTACCAGGCGAATCGGTCCCGAACGTTCTCCAGCGAACCTAGCCAACGACAAGCCTATATTCCACCGGCAATAAAGAAACGCGGAAACTACTACGTTTCTCGGTAACGGGCGTATCGCGAAACGTCGATATCGGGAAGATGACAGCCCTCCGGCTTTCTAATCGACGTTCGCTACCCGAGATCTTGCGAGAACACGCTATGCGGCCGGTTTGGACGGGTGCGGAGATAAGAATTATGCCGATGTTATGCATGTATGCCATAGAGTAAGCGGAGATACTTTAAATCTATCGTCTATTTGGTGCGATGGAGGAGGAGGAATTGGGTCAAGGTTGTTGTTCGAATGCTGGATATTCTTATTTATCTTAGTACTCGCAAGATTCGGTTGGTTTAGTGGTTTTAGTCGTATGCAATTTGTTTTATAACGTTGGGGGAATAAAAGATTTTCCGTCAAGCAATATTTAGCTCAAGAGCTTTATCCGGTGCCTGATGGGCAATAAATTTTGCGAATTGAAAATCTTTTAAATTGGGTAATTCGAGAAGAATGCAGTTGATGGGTGAGGAAGTAAGGAGGAAGGAAAATAAGAGGTAATGAATGTATGAACAAGGTCTTGGGGCGATCGTCGAGATGAATAATTGTAGACAGATGTTTTCGGCCTTGTTGTACTATGCCTAGTTTGTTAAAATTAAAAAAAATTGTTTTCAGGATCTTTATCGATGGCTGAATCAAGTTGGGTAGATCTTTCGGGGCATACACAAGAATGAAAGACAGCGTAGAGCGTATCATAAAACAATTGAACAGCGATATTAACACTATTCATATACTTTAAAAAAGACCATCGTGCTCGTATATTTGTCGAAGAAGAAAGATTAAGAGAATAATAACGACCGATTAGAGCAAACGGAAATACGTTACTTTAGAGATAAGCAAGCCAAGTAATACGCAGATGAAGATACGTAACTGTATGAAAACCGAGCACATTATACATGAAAAACAATTGTTTCAAATTGTGACAGATTTAAGTAGCCGATAAGAACAGTAGGCTTATCGATGAAAGAAACAAAAATAATACAAATTGTTTTATTTTTCAAAATATTTGAAATACTCGGCCGATTTCTGTGGCTTCAATAATAATTCATCCTTGGTTATTATTTTATGCATTTTTTTTTATGTTTTTAAGCGCAAAAGCAACCTTCACATTTATTGAATTGTTTCATTTTTTCTTAATTATTTCAAGTTATATTTATGTGCCATTTTATTCGAACGACAGTGTATATAACGGTGACTCAATTATTTCTACCTATGCGTAGCAAACGATCTTTTTATGCGTCTACATGTCTTTTCCCGTTTGATAAACCACGCCCACGTCTTCACTTACCATCTCCCATCCCCAAAACCCACTTCAAAACATCCGAACATCCCTTACCTAAAATACATTATCCATACATACGCGTATACAATGTCGCCCAAAAAAAAACAGAACATCATCTTCCTGCCGAATTGCTACACACAGGACAAGGCGAAAGCTTCGTACGCCTACTACGATGTCCTGCGCAGTATATTCGCTCGCGTCGATCCTCCGAAAAACCCATCCCACCGCGTAGTTCAAAGCTTTACCGGCAGGACGGGCCCGGCGCTGGCGTTCCGGCGTCTAGCGGGACGGCCATTTGTACCGGCTGAATTCAGTACCGTTCTGAACGTGTAACGGGTGGTAGCACTGCGTGACTCGCGATCGTCTCTTGTTAGGAAACCGGTATCACCTAATAGTAACCCTCGGTTACTTTGATATGCATGTAACGCTGTACGAGAGATTAAAATGAAGCTCGGGATGAGACCAGCTGCGATAATAACGTTCGCGAATTGAGTACGGTGATCTTAAAAGAGAGAAAAAGATAAGAAGTATTGTGCATCTTGCATTGTTCTTGTAACTACAGTTACTTATTATTTAATTTGTTAGAGTGATCTTTTATTTTTTTTTTAATTTATATAAAAATTTGAGTGTAAAAGAATAACCTTCAACACTATTTTCTTGCGAAGTATTTAAGATTCTACTCCTTTCAATCTCTGATATCCTGATAATTTTTCTTTTGATTATCATTTGTTTTAAATATATATATATTATATAAAAAAATTAAAAGTATGTGATTAAATGATGTCCTGTGCTTTAATTAATATAATTATCCCGAGTATAATTCCGAACTTTTGAGATATTCCGGAGAAAATCGGTGCTAGTTAAGGTGTTGTTCAATCGCTTGTTTTTCATTGTTTGTTCGGCGATCTCTCGCGTGTAAAAAAGAGGAAAAGATGTATATTTCAATTGTATTAAAGCTGTTGTTGTTGTGATTCTTCCTTCGTTTCGTACTCATCTTTCGGTCTTTTAATTTTGAATAAGTAAAAGGATAAATTAAGCGCAAGAAGAAATTTTGAGAATTTAAAAGGGTTGTTTAAATGTTTTAAATAAGGACTAAGTCATTCATCTGCTGGAAAATTGGATTAAAGTCTCATCGCACTGGTGGAGTTGGAAAAATCGTCTTTTCTTTGGGGGAAGAGGTAAGTTTGAATTTATATTGTAAGAATATAACAATCTTAAAACTAATGCTTTAATTTTTTTTTTGTAACGGTTCTATTTTTTTGAACATTTTACAGCGATTTTACACGAAAAATGTTTTTTGTACTTAGTTAAGAGACGTAATGATTCATTCCGGTTAAAAATGACAATTTCCTTTAAAATTTTTTGATGATTTTCCAACTCTGCACTTGAGATTAAATTATCTCTTTCTAAGTAAATCGAATCGAATCCTGGGTCACAATATTCGTATCGGCGACATAACAAATTATATCTACGAGGACGCTCTGAGAAGTTCCCGTGTTTGACGACAGCTGGCGTTTTATGCGAAAATCTGCATTACCGACTGCGAATACTGTTCCTCAGTTGACGCCAGTCAATATTTCGAAGAGATTCATCGAGTCGTGTTATTTTGAGCACTGTTGAAAATTGTCGTTACCAGTCAACGACTACCATCAGAATCTGGTTTATGGTTCAATGTATTTAAGCGTGGCTGGACGTCAGTTTCTGAGGCGGAAATTCACAAATCATAAGCTTAAATGATAACTTGGAGAAGAGGGAGAAGAGAGAACTGAACTAAAGATAAGGGGACCCCGCCCAACCAAGCCAAACATCTCGGCTTATTCACCGGCAATTGCGACAACAAAAGTAATCCGGTTACGGTACGAATGTAGTTCCTTTTGCACTTCTCCGGAGACTAATGATTCTGCTTCCTCTTCTTGGATGATAGGCGCATCACAAAGGAGCTTAGCAAAAGAGGGTTGCGCAGATGCGAAGATGCCGATATCTTTATCGCTTTGTCTTTCGAGAGAGCTCTATCAAGGAATTAGAGCTGCTGCAAAAAATATGAAGATAGGTTTGGGGATGATCATCAAGCATATTCAAAATCGGCTCTTAGTTATTGGGGTGTGTATTATTGATCAATCGAATGAACCTTCTGCCTCTATGAACGTAGACATCGCATTGTACTGCATTGAATTCAGTCTTCTCCTGATCCAGATTTACAAAACTTACTGGAGCGACAGCGACAAACAATATCTATAATTAATCTACATCGTTCAACATTATTGATTCAAAGAAAAATGGAGAAATTTTTGTGCGCTCGATTCCCATTCACACAATCGAAATCACATCGCTTCCGTTCAAATAACGCGAGATAGCGTATCGTCAACGATTCAATTACGTCTACAGCGCCATTAGAACTTACGATCGCCGCTATAACTAACGTCCAACCACTAATAAGGCATCAAAAGCGAAGTCATCATTACGACGGACATATGCCTCATAAACCATAGACTAGATCGGATGCGTTTTCTATTACGGACCCTATTCGATTCTATTCGGCGCTTCATAACGCATAATGACGGTGATGATCATCGGGACGATGCTGTGGCAGAGATAACAATGCAATAATTAATTAGGAATGACCGTAATCGACATATTCCGCTGATTAATTACGCCGCCGAGCGTAGCGTCCCGTAATGCTAATAAATTTTCTTATATTTAGTGTCTGGTCGCGCAGTGTGCCGATACTCGCGTCGGCTGCCATGGTGTTACGCTAAAAATCGCCGTTTGAATGCTATAAATAACCGAGATTTGTTAGCTGTTGGATCGCCGAGAGGGACTATGTTCGCGAAAGTCCAGGGTTACGCAGTGAGTTGGGCGTACGGATTTCTATCTGGATTGAGTTTATATCGTTGATCTCAAAGATTTCAATGAACTTTCGTACATGATACGTGATGTACATGCTGGTTATCCCGTTTTTAATTTAATTCAAAAATCTATGATTTTCACGGTTACTAGATTAACATTACAATAGAGCATTTTATCAATTTCTAGCGAGCGTTAGCAAATAATTGAGCTATAAATTTGTCTAATTGTTTATTTATTTATATTTCTTTAAACATTTCTTCGTATATGCAGAGTCAGTCGTTATCACAACTTATTTCTAAGGTATCAATCCGTCATTTGGCTTATCAAAAGGAGCATTCTATTAACGATCTTCCTCAAATACTAATTTGCAAGCTACTTCCCTGCGCAAGACTTTACGAAGTTGCAGTCAAAGAGCGATCCTCTCATCTCCGCTTTGCTATGGACCACCTACTACGCAATTTAACTTTTAAAATAGGAGAATATCATACCGCAATTTATGCAAAGAGCTTATTAACGACGCATATAAATAGTGTCGAAATCATAGCCTCCGTATAAACCCTCAAAAGATTGCAATCGTCTCTTTTACAAGGAGAAGGTTAGGAACGTCCACCATCAAAGGGAAAACAATTAGCTTCAAAGATGAGTTATTCGACATACAAGTTCAACTTACAGAAAAAAACAATTCCTGTGGCCCTGGCCTTCATCCTTGAACGACCTTCTGGTCATACACAGCAATAATCAGAGTCTGATCCTGAGGACTGTGAGCAGCACAAGAGCAGCTTTAGCAAATTCAGGGACTTGTATGTCTCAACTTTCAGATGGGATGCGAGCCTGTCTCACAGCAACGCTGGAAATACTGTTTCATATTCGTATTAAAGAGCGGGCAAGCCACATCGAGTGCGCTAATTCTCTGTCAAATGAAAGGATTACGGCCCGGGGACCTTAGAAGGCATCTCAAAATGCTTAAAGATCGCAACATAGATCGTTGGATGTACATTCGAAAGGATACGATCTCAATACAATACAATAAAGTAATCATTGAAAGTCGTACCGAGTGAGCACTCAGCGAGCCTTTAAGCGAAATAAGCAGCTTAGCATGGTACAGCAACGGCTCTAGTGTACAAAGTATTGGAACAGGTAGAGGAATCAGTGGCTTTAACCACTTGCAGTTGCTGGCTGCTAAAAGTCTTTTAACACATATTTATTCTTCTTCTAATTATTGCGATTTAACCGAACAGGAAGACAGCAGCTAAACAGCCCTGAAAAGATCTTGGCAAGATTATTGGGACCTAAAAAAGTCTTATCGCGTAAAAGTTTGTCAATTTGAAGAATTGGACCGCTTCTCCTGCGTTGGCGTCATTTGAAAAGACCATACTGGGCCACGCCCTAACCTACACCAAGACAGAAAATTGATTGGCGACCTAAAAGATTTTTTCAGCGGATAGAGGATGAATAACAGGATTATTGTGGATTGCGGCTTAAACGCTAATTGTATAAAATATGGGGAAAGTTGGAAGTCTCGAAGCTGTTAATATTCTCGTTCTTCTAGACGTAAATGGTAATAGCGTAATTTCTACATTAGTAGAAATTCTGCTATTTACTTTCTTTTGCATTTAGTACTTTTATACAAACAACAATAGCACAATCGTAAAGATATGCATATACATAGAGGCGTATAAAATAAATTTATATCCATAATAATAACATAAAAAAAAAAACAGGAAAAAAAACCTGCAACCAACGCGACGTAACAAAGCAAAACCCACCATTAAACGTACGACAAATTGTCATATAGCATGTCAGGTGGTGGGCTGTAAAATGTGCACATTTACATTTACACACACAATACAAGCGCGTGCATCCAGCTAAGCTAGAAGAAAGCGCTTATTAGCGTTAAATTAGCTTTGTAGAAGGCGACCCCTTTCGATCCCACCTAGTTCGTATTTTAATCAGTTTTTGCACATCGTTCTTTCCAAGTACTGACCGTATTGGCCGCCTGGATGTGTTAGATTCTTATAAGTAATTATGCATACGCCGTACTTATACGCAATACAACTTTGTTGCTGTATGTAATTCTTGCAAGGTTGGAAACTCCCTCCTTGTAGTTATAATTTCCTATTTTCTGCGCCGATCATGTCGTCGATATCCTTGAAGTTTAAAATAAAATTTTTAAATTAGTTCAGCTATTTTCTTTTTTTATTCTAGCACTTCCCCAAGCAAGGTATTTCTTTGTTTATTGCGAAGTTTCTGAATGGGATTAACTTCGCTTCCGTGCGACGTTAATGCAAATATGCATAAATAAATAATATGCTGTTGCTCGGTTAAATTGCGAACAATCCTTGTTTCGCGCGTTCAACCCCCATTCCAGGTAGATGATTTTTTAATGGTGGGTGAAGGCTATCTTCCACTTCGTGAATACGAAGCAGAATTGCTGTGGCGAGGTGTTTTAAGAATTCTTCCTACCGACGATTCAAAGCTTTTACATTATAAAAACGTTATATTTTCCATCGCTTGTCTTTTGTTTATTACAAAGGAGTACTTTTAAAATGTGGCATTCGAAAAGGTGTCTTTTCGCTACCGCTTTAAAATTGTTGTATAATGAGGGTCCATTAAATGTGATGTGCTTATGACGCTGTGACATTACCGATAGGTCTAAAGTGATCTGTTTTGTTATAAACAATTCAAATATAATCACAGCAGAATATTACGTAATTTATAAATAATTTAAGATTAATGGTGGTACATTTATTTAAGGAGACTTCTAAGCTCCAATATACAGCTACCAATTTTTCCTTTTAAACTCCTTCTAAATTCTTTTTTTTGTAAGCTTTTACTTATCTATACTTAAAATACGTCCTTCTTTAATAAATTAAATGCGAAACTATACTGAGAGGCTTTTTTTATTTAATTGCGGGACAATAATTGCGCCCCCTACACGTAGATGGTGCCTGAATGAATACAAATGCAAAGCTTTATTCAATAGTCGGCAATATTGCAAATGACAAACCAATTTACCAATTAGCTCAATGTTAAGAGTATTCGCAAAATGAAAAACTCGTTTCGCTATGGAAATCGTGGATAATACTGAAAAACGTGGCGGCCTTAAATTTTTATATTTGAAGGACCTAAAAAATTCAGAAGTTTTAGACGAAACCATCTTATACCGCTATAAAGCAGTGGGTGGCATAGTCGAAACGTGGCAGAACGAGTGTTTTAAAGTAAAATAAATAAATAAAAGATAAGAAAAAGAGATAAGAACATTGAATTGAGTAATGCGGCGAATGCTGTGAATATCTCGTGTTCGAAGCCGAATATCCCAAGAATGTTTCGATTATTTTAAGGCAAATCCGGTGGATTTCAAGGGGCGATTTATAACAATTGCTGAAACCTGGGTTCACTCTTAAGACCCAGAGAAAAAAAAGAAACTTCATTTAAACACTGCACTGAACCTTCCAAAGGAAACAATGATTGTGTGAAATTAGTAGGTAAGCTTATGATATCATTTTTTTTAGATATAAACGAAATTTGGCAACTTTTCGCACGGCCGAACGTTAATTCACGTTCGCATATCAGCCTTGGCGTAATTGCAATAATTTGATGCAATGTTCTTTTAGAGCCATACGAAGATGGCTTTTGCGATGAGATAAAATCCTCTGGGCAACGTTGGATTAGATGTATTGAACGTACAGGGACACATGAAAAATAAAAATATTTCTATGTAACTCCAATTAATCACTATTAGATCATCCCGTCCTCGTAGTAGGAGAAAATCGGTGAATAGAATTGCGTCATTCCGCCATATGCCGATGCGATCATATTTAGTGCAAATAAGTACCTTCAAAATTTTGTGTGTTTATAGCATCGCAATATAATATTGCGTCATAACACGAAAGCTGTATATTTGTTGAACTAGGCCTAGTGATGACGTAATTCCCCGATTACGGTTTCCCTCGTATTAAAGCCGAATCTGCTAGATCTGATGAAGAAGCAAAGCTAGCGTATTGATCTAATCTGATAGACGAATTACGAAAGATCTGGATGGGTTACAATGAGACCATCTTGTATATTGATCTAATTTAAACGTTCGGAAAATAAATCAGTTATCGTAGCTAACGTTGCGATTTTTGCGACTTGTAGTGGTATTTGCTAGAGTAATTCTAACATTTTTCTCCGTGAAAATTACCAAAAGCTCTTCGAAATATTTCAACAATTATTCGCGGTGACCCCTTCAACGTCGGCTCGTATTTGAACAGCCAATCCATACATTTAGATACCGAAAACGTCCAGTGCAAACGCGTACACAACGGTAAACAAGAGCCAATTACACAAGCGATGTACTAAACAATGGTTTACAGCTCGCGGGATCTAGGCCGTCTGTAATTATTATATATTACCGCTCTATTTAGATTGTAAATCGTACGCTGTTGACTTTTGTTTGTTTCTCGCAAACAACTCGCCGCTCACAGCCTACTACGTATATATACGTGCGCCAACATCGCTTATTATTATTATTATTGTTATTATTGAATATTTATCATCGTTGGCGGGCCTCCGCGCGCAGGGTACACCCCTAACGCAAATATGATAAATGAGAGCCGGGCTCGCAGGGTCAACGCGCAGGAAAATTATCGCTGCAGAACGAAATCCGCCATTAAATTTGTGCGTTAAAATATGTGGAGGCCGTATTACGCACGTACAACATATAAACTAGGGCGACGCCGTTGTATGAGACCCGATAGATCATTTGTCAGATCAGATGGGGATCGCTAATATTGATGGATCGAATTTAAAGTTTATTTGGTATAGTTTGTTTGTAATATGAGCGCTGAGCCGATATTATTTAATATAAAAAAATATATATTTAGGGCAACGCTCCACATTCGCCAGTTGAAGATTAGTTGTTGTATTTGAAAAATGTAATGCCGAAATGGAGGAATAAACCATCTAGTCAAGGTGAAGACTATGTTCACTCATCCTCGACGTAGAATAAACTCCAGATCGAGACATAATCTAGGACTCCTGTACTAAGTTACATAAGTCTTAGACTTGCTCTATACCTCTCTAACTTTCCCTCTAAAGTTCAGTTTAACATATCCGCCCAGCGCAATGCGTTCTTTCTTCTAATTTTCTTAAGTCCCCTGCTCCCTTGCTAACTTCGTTGCGAACTCGCGTAATATGCGACTTGTTTCCACCACCAACACTATCAGGTCCCTTTTCGCCCCCTTCTTCGCCAGAGGTCGACGAAACTAAGTTAAACTTTACTCCGGAGATGGGTTAGCTGTACGAAGCGGCTATATGCAACGTCAATGACGCCGTTCCTAAGGTGGTACGACCCTTTTTACCTTGAGGTCGGCGGAATAGCTTCCTAGGGGATGTTAAAATGCTTAATATCGTAATGATGGCGTTCGAAACTGTTCGCGCGGGGTGTTTTTAGTTTTTAAATATGGGAAAGGTGGCGCTTCTTACGTGGTAATTTGGGAAAGGGGGTGGAGGCATCTTGGGACTACGTTAAGTAAACCCGAATGTAGTTCCTAAGTTTGTAATTGGTATCGTTTAAGTTGAATTGCTCCCTTGTTAATGTGTTGGTTAGATGATAATATCTATAAAGACATTGCTAAGATTGAAATAAATAAAAAAAAAAGAAATTAGATTGGCATCTTCTTCAACGACCAACTTGTTTCTAAATTTTCGCATATTTCTAGAGGGTATCTCACATTGGTAAGTAATTTGGATATCTCCAAAGATGGACGAGAGGACTTTCTTAATCTCCATAGAAAAACTCCCAGACTACGACGCAATCACATCAAATCCATTCCTCAATCGGATGCACCTTTAAACAAATTATATTTCGAACTGGCACCAACGATAACACGACTTTCAGAAGATATTCGTCAACTCCCGAGGATTTCTACGCGTTTCATCTCCTTCAACGCGCTAGTCGCTCTCCATTCTTAAAATTTCTCCATCTCTAAGCTTTATTAAGATTTAAAACCCATAAAATGGGTCTCGATTAACGTGGGAAAGCCGCACAATTAGAGCCTGAAATTAATGACGGCAATACAGGCGTTCGACACGACAACCAAGACGTACAATTCGTTCCGGTGAAGGTCCTCCTGCGCCCGGAATTGCTCCGGGTGCTCCGGAACGACGGCCAATCTCAATTAAAGAGACTGGCGTCGTAGTACCCGCAGATACTTCACGGGCGGGAGGTGTAGGGGGGCGTCTGAAAGGGGGAAAGCGTTGTGCTGTGTGAAAATTAAGCGGGTGAAGTAGACAGACCGAGTTTCTTTGGGCTTCCGCCGCAGCTTCACTATCTCCTATATATATATACGGTTAGATGGGGTATGCAGCCCTTTCCGCTGCTGGGTTGAAAGTAGGGAACTAATTTGTTCTGTTTTCCGGCGGTGGCGCTGTCTTATTCGAGGTTATTTGAGGTTTGGCTTAGTCGAGGAGCTTGTGCGAAGCTGAAAAAAAAAAAAGAAAAGCGGGAAGCGGAAAGAAAGCAAAACGGTTAGAATTTTAGTTCGCCACAAGCGAATCTGTGACAAAGGTTATGGTGTCGGTCTTTTGTAAATGTTATGATTAGGTTTGAATGTGGTGCTTATGGTATCTATGCGTATTGCTATCAATAAGAACACAATTGGTCGAGAAGTGAAAAGGCTAGGGTGTTTGGGGGACAACGATTATTGGTACGCCATTTTATAAAAGCAATTTAAAAAAAAATGACAGGCAAACTTTAGTGAATTATTATGTTCTTTTTGATTTTTTTTTTAATTTTTGATTCTTCACAATCTTTTAAGATCATGCATCTTGAAAACAAAAAGACTCACGCAGATTAGATAAGACTACTTTACAGTTGTTTCAATAGGTTTCACCAGGTAATATACCGACATATAAAACCTACGGAAATTAGCTCCTTTCAAGAGAGAATAGACACAATAACAAAAGCTAGCGTTAAAATACACGGCGTTTTCAAACCGTTTCATAGGAGCAGGAGCTGGAAGAATAGATACCATCATCCGAGCTGGAAAATCCAATAAAACAATATCATCGGCGATTGCTGAAACTTTAAAATTTAATTAAAACACTTTTGATCGTCGGTTGTTCTCCCCATCCTACTATCCGATCCTCCTCAACTTCCATCGTTTGCCCTCCATCCATTCCATCTCACGCAACCACATCGATAATCCCTTATCTATCCTTTTCTCTGTATTTTATGTTGCTCTTTTTTTTCCAGAGTGTACGTATACGATGCAGGTTTCAACGTTACAGAGTCCAGCGGTATCCCCTCAGTGCTTGAATCGAATGTAGTGGGCTTTATATCGATATGTGTATAGTGGTGTCCATCGCTGGTGTTTCTACTTCCGCAGACATCTCGAACACGATTGTGAGAATAGGAAGGAAAACAAATCCGATATTTACCTATATCTTATTTGAACTTGAGCCTCATTTATCATTATTCAGATAATTTTTAACTCGTTCTTAACTCCAACGGTTTGATAAGGAATAGTTATGGAGGAATATACATAAAGGATAATCAGATGTATCTTGCCTAATCCAGCACATTTTCTTTTAAAAATCCGCAGATCTTTAAAAGAAAATGATGGAAATGAAAGCAGTGTGTAGGTGTCGATCAGCTATTATTAATGAATGAAATAAATTGAAAAACTAAGTAAGTGGTTCAAGATTAATAAATGAAATGTATCCGATGTAAGCGAATGTTCTACGATATTCGTGACATCAGAAATGGATACCGCTGCACGTACACTGCCTAGTTCGATCGGTCTAGCTTCGAAGTGGAAACGTCGAAGTTACAAATCAGTATGTTGTACGTATAGGTATATAAGTTATGTAAAGCTGAAATATCACTCGTATCCATGGAACAGCTGTTTTCCGATAGACGAAAGGACCTTTTTTTTGCAATAAGAGACGAACTGATCGAAATACTGGTAGTCCTTATCGGCGAACATACAGATTCGCTGTTCGAAGCCAGATAAGTAGAAAAAATAATAGCCGGTCGTCATGACGGGCGGCTAGTCGTAGAAGCGATACTACGTTCACATATAGATGACGCTGTCGTCGGGTGTTCTATTAAAAAAAAATAGAAGCGGTAGTGAGCGTAGAATTTAGAGCAGTTCTGATGGCAATTAAAGTCGATTTAGCAGTATGTAAAATAGCGAACCGATTATTGGATCGTTCCTAGGACGAGATTGGATCGATAAGTCGTCAAAAGTACACTGAAGATGTCGTTTATAGCCGAGAAAACTTAGTTATCAAATATGTTTTTCGAAAATTCCTTTGAAGTGATGTTAAAATTGGGAGAAAAAGGAGAAGGAAATGTTGACATTTACGATAAATTATTAATTTTTATAGACGCTACTTCAACTTTAGGTCTTTACTCTTATTTTAAATAAAATAAATATTACTAACGTGCAAAGTCGGAGATCTCTACTTCATCTACCATCTTCTTCATCTCCTACGTTTAAGAAGAAGCAGTAAGTAACGTTGAAAACATTTTTTTAAGAGAACAGTAGAAAACGATAAAAGTAACAATAATTTGTCCGGAGATGCGAAACAATCAAACACTTATAATAGCTAGATAAGCACCAAATTAATTCACGAAAAAAGTGGGTGAAAAATTCCGTAATTTCTCGCGTACTATGAGGAGAATCCCCACCCTTTTGGGAGCTCTGCGTATGTGTTCTTTCAAAGAAGATTTACTGTAAAGAAGATACTGTCGACCAGATTCTAGTGTTTCAAAGCCTTTTAACGACTACTTATAGAAATCTGGAATTGGTGCAATAATTTTGTTCGAACCGTCGGCTCGAAAAAGCTTGAATGTAATATGTCACCAATTTCATATTTTCTTCATTATTCCATCGTTTCTTCAGCTTTGCCTTGGTCAACAAACAACATCCTCGATGCCACATTAAATTTACGTCAATCGAGAGACAACCAACTACTTTTAGTTGCCTCTTTCATAGCTGCGATGTTTGCATCTTCTTTAAATTTAATGTTTCGCAACCGCATGGAATCTATAATTTGGAACTTTCCAAGCAACAAGCATTTATTTTATTTAAAAATTAAACCAAACAAACTTCGCTTTTAACCTAATCCCAGTTTATAAATCTCCAATCTCGATCAACTACTCCTCTAATCCACTTCGTCTAAAAAAAAAAAAAAAAACAGCAGCAACCTCCTATCCGACCTCTCTCTCTCTCTCTCCCTTTTAAAGCGCTTGGTGGGTATCCAAATCCATCGCCCCAGTTGCAATTGACTCAAACAGAGAGCTACCACGCAAGGAAGAACGAAACAAAGAAAAAATCGATGAGGAAAAACAAAAATAAGGAAGCTTTCGCTACTCTTCGGGGTCTACGTTTCGGTAGGTACGACAGAGAAGAAGAGATGAAAGGGAGGAAAAAAATCAGGACGTGTTAATAAATTATAGCTGGTAGTTAGAAGATTTTCGCCGGCTAGAGGGTGGCGCCGGAGCTATTTTCTAATGTTTTTGCGCGTTTTTGCTGCTCGTTCGGGGTGAATTTATTATGCGGATGGAGTAAATTAGGTTTAGAGGTGGATGCGAGGGTTAGCCGTGAGATGGAATGATTTTTAGAAACGTGTAATTTGCAGCGGATGCATATGTTTCTTGATTTTCCTTCATCTGAAAGGACGAAGATTTAAAATTCTTGCTCGGAAACGTAAAGTAAAGCAATACCAACCGATTAACCTTCTGAAGAAAGAAAAATTGCCAACATCAAGGATATATCTATGTATATTCGTCTCGACTGAATATAGTATAAAAACTAGTATTAAAAAAAAGGAATATTTAAATTGAAAAAAATGTTCTAGTAGCCTATAAGATTGTTACAGATATATTTATATCGTATCCATTGTTTTTCTAGATCCATCCCTTTTATTATATTTTGATTAACTGAAAGCCACGTCAATTTGCCGAAAATACGGGAAACAACCGTTTCCACCGTAGGTGACCGTAATTCCAACTAAAAGAGATGATCATGGCCGATAAGTTAATTAGAGGCCGATGTGGGCGTAATTTGCTTCTTTTTATTTTTATTTTGTTTCTTTTTGACGGATCGTGCAGTAATGGGAAACGGGGAAGCTCATTTCGTTAATGAACTACGACCTCGGTAACGTGACTTGTTATCTAAAACATTTTTTTTGTGTTGTTTCTGAGGATTAGATTAGATTAATTTCGGAAAGTAGAAGCAGCTCAGCCTGCCGAAGAATAAATTCTTCTTAGTTAATATTCATTTTAAATACTGTATAGTACAGAGTGTTAAAGAAAGAAAGTATCAGAAATCTAGAAGAGGCGCAGGATTGGATAGTCCAAAATATGTAGAAAAGTATGAAGGATAATTTTATATGATCTTCATTTAGTTTTACCAAATGAAATCAATAGTTTAACAATGAAATTGTTGCGGGTCTAAAGTTGCTTATTTTTCTGTATTTCCATCTATTGAATTCAAAAACCACCATAAAAATGATGGGTTAGGTCTTTCTTTAGAGACAGTGTAAATTTTTATTTTGGGGGAAATTTTGTATTTGAGAGTTGTCACATCGGTTTAGTGCAACATCTCTTGTTCAGGTGTACTGGGAAAATGGCTATAAAATCCTATTTTTTCGCTGTGAGATGCTTCAAAGAGAATCTGCTGAACTTACCGAACCCTGCAGATGACTAGTATTTTTGCCTGACTTGACTGAAAAAAGAAGAATAGTTCAATAACGGAATCTTCCATCGACTATTCGATCTATTCCACACTCTGATAGGCTACCCCAAAGTTATAAGCTGAAAGTAGAAAATGAAGGCAGTGTGAAAGAAGAAGGACCCAACAAGCTCCGAGCATCCCATGACCCTGATTCCGAGGTAAAAAGCAATAAACCGAACAGACTGAGCCAAGAGTAATTAAGTGATCTCATTCAAGACCATGACTTTGAAGATATTCTACTCCCATCCTCATGTATAAAGGTAGGTTTGATGAAAAACCTTGCCAAAGGTGTGAAGCAAGATGGACAGGCCTTTAAAGACTTAAGGGACAAATTTTCTAGATTAGGAAATGTAAAAAGAAGAAGAAAAGAGAGGTTCTTTGTTGACCCATAAATTTAACCACTCCTGCGGTCCTTTGTTTGCTGAGTTTTGGAGTGGAAAAGGAAGGAAGCTCGAGGAGCCTTCAAGGGAATTGGATTTTTGGACAACAATTGGTAATGGTACTTCTGCATGTCCTTTAAAAACTATTTAGACTATTTCCCTCAAATACTCCGAAAATTACTTACGCAATTGAAGCCAAAGGACAATGGTCTCATGAAGCCAACAGATGATTCTCTTCAAATCCAACCATCCTTCCATCAATTTAGAACTGTTAGAATGAAACTGTCAAAAAGAAATAATAAAACGGACTTTAAATTTTGTTGGCATATCATTAAAACCTATCATTTTCTCTTAATCCGTTAAAATCAAATACTTCCACCTATTGCTTATCGCAGGAAGTAGAGCGAATACAAATTCCTCTTTGTTAAGTTCGCTTTTCTCGACGTAATATGCCTTGCTTATCTGCATTTTTGCGATTATAAAAGGTGTGCTGGAGTGAACACGTTACCACGTCGCACAGAAAGAGTCCCTCTCCATTCTACAAAAGCCGTCAAGCGTCTGTTTTACTTCTACGGCCGTATACATTCCAAACAAGTCCGATCTAAATATAGCATATTCAAGTAGCGAAACGGGCAACAATGCAAGGTGGTCTGCCGGAGTGACAGGTGGGCATAAGAATGGTCACCAGGCACGACTCCGCCGTTACCACCGTATCCGGTCATTTGTTTCCATTTTATGCTACCGAAGAACCAGTTGGGGGGAAAGCTACGATAAGCAAGAAAAGAAAACAAGAAGTGCGTGGCGGAGGAACTAAATTATATTTGCAGAAGTTTATTAGGTGCAAGATGGAGGAAGTAAGGATGGAATGGGTTGGATTTATTGCGGATAAGATGAAATGGACTTCGTAAATATATTTAGAATGTTGGAAAATGTATTCTTAAATGATTTATTTATTTTTATTTATTGTTTAATGTCCTACTACATTTTCGCTTTATACAGCGACAAGATGATACTAGGTGACGCCATATTTATACACAAAAAAGATTCTTAACGTTATGCGTTATAACGTTATTAACTCACCGTCTACTTCTGCATTGTTTCTCGTTTTCCTCCATTATTCGAAGCCCGTCTCAGGAACACTCCACCCCACTTCTTATTCGGAAAGTGGCTTTCGATTCCGGACTTCCAGTTGGGAGATAGGGGTGGTGGAATCTTAGGAAATAAATGGAATAAACGATAGTGTATTGAAGGAAATGAAGGATGTAATGGAAATGGGAGATTAAATATTTGGAATGTTGTTTGATTGAAATATTTTAGGAAAGGTGGAAGGCTTTATTATATTCGTATTTTTTTATTATTATTAAGATTATTAAATAAATTGAATATTTACTTGAAATTGTTAAATTTCTCGCATTTTGTCCAATGTTTCTCTAATCAATGCATTTCATCGAGAAATCGTGGATCTGAAAGCCAGAGGGGGCCAAGATTAGCAAATAGGGTTCTAACAATTCGTACTTTAAGTGTCTCAATTGGTTCGATGAATGGTTTAGGTGATTGAGAATTATTTCCTCTTGGAATCTGGTCTTTTTCCCACGAATTTGCGCATCCGCTTGATCCAAAAGATTTGCGTAACTACACTCCGCCAAAAAAGTATCGCATAAACTAAAAAAGGGCATTTTTAAACCAAGATATTTTTATACGTTCACAAAAAGTTTGCCTCGTGTATGTGAACTATAAAAACACTAACAAAATCATGGAACATAGCTTTTTTACTTGTTTTTTCTAAAAGAACACATTTAGAAAAATGCATATGTGTAAGGCTTGTTCAGTTGTTTATTGAAAGTCTTCCTATACGGACAAATTTTAAAGTGCGAAGTCAGAGTTCTGTACCGACGCTTTTAAAACTAAAATGAGCAATTTAACTTCAGAACAAGTGGCTGCTATAGTTGCTTTAATCGAAGATGGACGATCTCAAGCATACGTTGCGAATTTGATGAACATCAATCGGTCAAGTGTTTCTAGAGCCGTAGCCAGATATAGAGAAACAGGAAATTACAGTAGAAGACCTGTACCAGGTCGTCCAAGATGTTCTACTCGCCAAGATGACCGCTATTTACGACTGCAAGCATTACGTCGAAGACATGTAACTGCGAGACAATTGCAGAACGACTTGGCTAGAGTCAGAAATACTCGTGTGAGTACTCAAACTATTCGGAATAGGTTACGACAGAGTGGATTAAGAGCTAGAGTAGCTGTAACAGCCCCTCGTCTCACTAGGAACCACCGAGTGGCTCGTTTAAGGTTTGCCAGAGAACATGTAAATTGGAACATTAATGACTGGGCCAATATACTTTTCACAGATGAGTCAAGATTTGGTCTTTGCACCTCAGATAGGCGTATCTCAGTGTACAGACGAGACGGTGAGCGCTATTCGTAGTGTAATATCAGACCTAGACCTAATTTCGCTGGTGGCTCTATTATGGTTTGGGGAGGCATCTGTTTAACAGGTCGTACAGAGTTAGTACCAGTAGACAGAGGTACACTGACTGCCCACAGGTATATAACGGACATTTTAGAAGAACATGTAGTACCGTATGCGCCAATTATAGGAAACGAATTCATGTTAATGCACGATAATGCACGACCGCATGTTGCAATAATCGTCCAGAAATACCTTAACGATGTTGGTATTCCAGTTTTAGATTGGCCTGCGGTAAGTGCGGACATGAACCCAAATTGTTACCCCAGCGGACCTGCATAGACTAGAAAATGCTCTCCGTGACGAGTGGGAGAATTTGGATCAGGCTTATATACGGGGGTTAATCGAATCTCTGCCGAACCGTATGCGAGCGGTCATAAGAGCCAGAGGTGGCAATACTCAGTATTAAAAGCTACTGTTATGACATTTTTCTTTCCAAAATTATAATTTCTTGTTTTAATAAAAATCTCAAGTATGAGTTCTTGTTTTTATTTGGCCTGTATTTTATTTAAACAATCATAGAAATTATATCTTAGAGCGCATTAAAGTATATTTACAACTTTATGCTACAAACAAAGATTATGCGATACTTTTATGATTCAAAACTAAATTATGCGATACTTTTTTGGCGGAGTGTATTTACCAGTTGTTATTCTACCACGTGCATCTCGGAAAAGACTAGCAATGACTTTCCCCCGTAAATCTGCTTCCTATTTTTGAGAAAAAAATTTTCTTTTATTTTGCCACGACGTTGGATCGATGGAATGTTCGTATCAAATTAAATATTTTCGCAATACTCTTGGGAATACAACGTCGTTGTTCCAAATATTGCTGCTTTTGGATAAGAAATTACATTATATTCAAGCAGCTGAAAGGAATTTTAATTCTAGCAGAAAAAGTCTCTCGAGGAGTCTGAAGAGGTTCTTCTTCCATCCTTACATATAAGGTTAGGTTTGATGAACGACTTAGTGTGAAGCAAGCAGGAGAGACCTCCAAGTACTTAAGAGGCAAGCTCCCTGGATTAGGTGATACAAAGCATAAGAAACGTTATTTCGTTGGGCAAAAAATTCGATACCTCCTGTGCGATCTTGTCTGAGTTCTGGAAAGGAAAAGAAAAGAACCTCGAGAAGCTTTCAAGGGAGTTACTCATGGATCTTTAGATAACAAAGCAGACGATACTTGTGCTCAGTTAGTAATGATACTTCTGTATCTCCTTAAAATCTATTTGTTTCCGTCCTATATAGACTTTTTACCCCTAAAGTTGTAGAACTGAGCACCTTTACAAGACGCAATCGAAAGAACAACGGTTTCATGAAGCCACCATATAATTCTCTCTAAAGTAACCTTCCATCAATTTAAATTTCTTGTTTTGTAAAAGTCAGAGGGGGTCAACTCTGGCGAACAGGGCTCTACCAATTCACATTTCAAATCTCTCAGATGGTTCGGCGATTCGTCTCGGTGACAGAGAATTGTTTCCTTTTGGAATCGGAACCTTTCCCTGTGAATTTTTGCATTGAATTTATTCAAGATACTTGCGTAACTATTTACTAGTTGTTGCTTTACTTCACGCATCTTAGAAATGATTAGTCATGACTTTCATAGCAAATCTAACGGATTTCGGTCTTTTTAGTAAGTTGCATCCATACTAAGAAATCGGAGCACAAATAATGTTAGATCCTTTTTAAAACGGCCTAGACGTTATTGTAAAATTCGTTTTTACATCTGCTTTTGGTCTGCATTTAACAGAGAACCTTACTAATTATAAATAATGATAGCAAGGACTGTGGCGTAGTATGATAAACAACACATAAGTATCGGCACCTCCGCACCACACAAGTTTATATATAATAATTAGTCCTAGAAACGTCAGTTTCGAGGACAGAAAATCTTCTGTGGTTGTAATTTCTGCTCGTCCTTCACTTGGATCATCTTCAGAAGGTCTTCCTGTTTCTTCTCTATCGAAAATGGAGGTACACACACCTTTACGAACCTCGGATAAATGCCGTCAACGATAAATCTTCCAACACCTTCCAACAACAACGAAATACACAGCCCGTTTATATGTATATAAAAAAAACTATTTCATAGATTAACTTGTCACGTAGTGAACGTTTCTGTTAAAGCACCAAAGAGTTTGGCGGTCGTGAGGAGTTAACACGTGGTTAAAACAGTGGAAGTAACGACCAAAGCTTTAAATTCTTTTATTTTATTTTTAGTTCTTTTTCGTTATCCTGGCAGTTTTAATCCGCAAAGAATCAATGCCATCTTTGAGCTACGCCGGAAAGTTTTCACCCTTCCCTCGTAATAATTAAATTAATTCAATTTCGCTTAATCAAAAGTATTATATGAATGCATCTCATTAAAACATATAAGAATATACAGGGCGTTCCTTACCACAAATGCAATTTTCGAACTTAATCGTAACTGTGGAATACATCAACGTAACGGCCGTTTTACAGTTGTTAAACATGCCGCGATAGTACAAACCTGCAGAATAACGATTTGCGCCGCTACTCGATTAAAAATCGTTCCCGGGAACGCCAGAAATAAATCGCAGACATGCGACAGTCGTTCTTTTTTTCAAACGGAAGCATCGATTGCGGCCGTCACGAAGACTAACCAATGTAGAAACGTATTGGTGGGAGAAAGAAGGCTAGATAGAACGATCGGCAACCGTAATAAACGACTTATTCACCGAGTAAGTCGTTGCTAATTAATATATTGTGCTTTTAGTCGGGAGAAAAGAACGTGGTGGGGGTGATTTATGGGTTACGCGAAAGCCTTTAACTAACTATAGCGCTGTTTACATTTCCATATGCGATTTCACGTCTTTTATAGCTTTTAATTTTATCTAAATTCTCTTCGAGGGCAAATTATAGAAGAAGGACGATGTTTAGTCAATAGCTTTGGACTTTTTAGTTCTTTTGTCCCGACAAGTTGCTTGTTGGACTTGTTGTTGGACAACTAGACAAATCTAGGGCATTTAAGAGAAGTCCAAATCTTTATGTTGCTTATATGGGCTAAAATGAACAATGGGTCGCAATGAAGTGTTCATCCCGATGCGAAAAAACGACGACTGCAGACAAATGCATTCAAGCGATCTTTCTGCTACAGAATTGCATTCCTTTTATTCAGCCAATGCTTCCACATGCGATTCAGAACATGAAGCTGCATTAGATTCAGATATGAAGATGCTTATCATATCTGAAGCTGTCTCAAATTTTTTGAAGAATTTTGATTTGTTGCCACCACCGTCATCCCTTAAAGATGCTTGAGATAATACGTCATTTGATATTCATGGAAAAATCTATCTGTTATAGCCTCCTTGATATGACAACAGTTGCTGGGAAAAAAATCGAAATCAGGTATTTATTTCCGAATAGAGAGTAAGCGACAAAAAAAGAAAATAATTCGTGGAAGGTAGGCTGCAGAAATATATTTCATAGCAGAAAATGACTTCCTCCTGTGAATTGTATCTGATGTTTGTCTCCGATCTCTTTTACCACTTCGTTCTAGCGAGATCAGAAATAATAAAACGGCATAAAAGAGCCATCGCAAGAAAAACAAGGACGGGAAGCCCCGGTGAAGAATAGAAAATCGAAGGAAGTAAAGTTCATCAAACAATCGCGGCATATACACAGACGGAGGCGGTCCCGGTTTTGAAAAGGCCATTCATTCCGTCGCACCCCTCCTAACCCGTCGGTTTTTACGGTTGTGTCTCGTCGGTATCTTCGTCATTCTACGTCGTACTTTGATTATAAAATTATTCAAGCGTACGAATGGGGGCATATCCGAAGAACAGAGGAACAACGGATGAGTCGTCCCGTCTTCCCCCCTCCAGTGACAAGCTTCGAAAGCTCCCGTCGCCGGTGTAGGAGGGGTATGGTATAATGATTACTGCGGGTCCATAGTATTCATTTCTGTGTGTATGTCTTCCATCCTTCGTAGTTATCTCTACCCTGAAGCTTTCCGAGAATCAGGATGACTGTCGTGACGCCCTGGTTGACTGTGATTCTGTTGCGGTTGCGGGGTATTGTTACCTTTTTGCCAAAGTAGAATCTTTTATTTTAGCGAAAAGCGTTTGTCGTTTATTCTATTCCTTTATTTCTTGTAGTTGGTTTTATAAACAATGGAGTGTAGGTAAACTCGAAGAGAAAGATGCCGATTTAAGCAAGATCTAGTTGAATTCCCGGAAATCCAAAAATTATGAAACTTTGGGGATATATAGGTACTGCGCATTGCCGCATTGTTTCTGCAATCTGAGTGGCTGATCTGATGTTGCAAGTACCGGAAAATTGAGGAAATTATTCAATGGCCCGGAGTCTGTGGCATATGAACGATGGCAAATGATCTTCATTTTTCTTAAAGTTGTTGTATAAGCTAAATTTTATGATTTTTTTGAATTTTTCGGAATTTTCGGGATCGTCCCACAATAGCGAAGCGAACATGACTGAAGCTATTTCTATAAAAAAATTGAAGCATTTCCGCTTTTTTTTTACGAATACAGCCTTTTTCTTATAGTTATCACTGCTTAATATTTATTTTTGATCTTGAAGATTAATTTTTCATTTTTATTTTTATCTTAATACTTAAAAAAATACATTCTTTAAATTAATCATATTATAACTATTGATTTCTTCGCGAATCCATTCACTTAACTTCATCAAACGCAACGCACCTCACATACCGGTACATAAGCATAGAGAATGCACGTGCGTCCGCTTCCACAGAACGAGTCTTCGATCCCGCTAACCGGTTCTAAGTTGAGGTAGTCGGCTTCGAACCAGATGCAGGAAAGGCCCGGCGCGTGCCAACATCGAGCCAAAGTCCATTTTATGCCGACCGCGATCTCTCATTAATTGGCGGATCACCGTATTGCACGGTCATGGTTGGCGGCTTTAAAATTCCCCGGCCGTACTTCTTAACTCGGCCCCTCGTATCCTCTACGGTTGCCCTAACTTTATAGTCAATGTATTCATGTACGGCGTCATGCATGTGTGATCTTTGCCGACTGGGAGGAGAAGAAAAATAATTTCAACGCCGACTAGCTCGTATCGTCGATGTTTTAGCTGGTTATTTACTCGTTTGGTTCGGTAAAATTTATGTTTTCGGCGACGGTAGCAATGACAATGCGCAATATGTTGTTAACGGATTGGAATTCTCAGGGGCGGTGAATGGATGGGCGTTATAAAGGTACATCTGGTTGTGTTCTTTCTCGTTACTGTGACGCTGATTAAATCACGCGGATGTGGCGTCATATTATTATAGATGCCTTTGATTGATTGACAAATTGAATCTCGTTACGTTTAGAAAATAGTTGGAGCCTGAACAGTTACAGCGACCGATAAGGCGGTCAATTGTTTAAAAGTATTTGAAATCGCGACGACTGTTTTTATTCTATTTCCTTTAACTGGTCGACGTTTTAGTTTGTTTATTTTATCGTTTTTTTTTTATATTTAAATAAATTTTAATTATATTCTTACCGTCGATTTGTCTCGGCGTAATGCTTTAAACGGTGCAGTAACCAATAAAATTTTTAATAAATAGAAGGTCTACTGATACAGCTCATTGAGTCCCAGATGGTAGTTGTATATCACAACCTAGACTTTACAAAAAAAAGAAACAAAACTGCTGCAAACCTCCTAACCTAACCTAATTATCGAACCCCCAAGCCCTAATCTCCTGCTCGAGATCGGTGCTCGAAAATGTACCAACTTCATTTTACCAACATTCAGCCGTTATTGTCGCACGACGCACTACACTAGAATCAATCACAACTTGCACCGTGCGCATATTGCGACAGCGGACGACGAGGTGATGATAGGTTCAAGCCGTCTACGTACGTTGTAAACAAGCCAGGTCCAGGAATGAATCCTTGGGGTACTCCACAAGCAACACATGCAGCAGAAGAATGGAATTGTTACCGACGATATTGTTAAAATACAAGATACGAAGAACGACTTTCGACGTACTTTTACTAATCGACGAGAAGAAAGAAGTAAGTATATCGATATGATTAAATATTATTTGGAAATGCGTCAATGGATTGGTTGGAAAATACAGCTTTTCTGAAATGCGCCCCATTTTTTTGAAACTAAAGCTCTCTGATGGATACATTGGAGATACCATTTAGAAGAACTTAAATGGCAATATTGCTGGGTGACGCCTGAGTTGACGTGATCGCACTGAGGAGATATGGAGGTTGGGGAAATCATCCACGGTTGTAGCAGCAAGCTCCTCTTTATTTTGAAAGAAATGTTAAACTTGCAACAAAGCAACGCGAACCTATAGACTATATTAAAACAAATGAGTAGAGAGGACAAAGGCAAAGACTAGACAGACTCGTGTTTTGTCGGCTTTCAGGGACATCAATAGGCGACACGAACCCTTTCTTATGAGTCTATCTAGTCGCTGCAAAAAAGGAATAATTTCATCTGCCTTTGTCATCTTTACCAATAAGTTACTGGACTGCCTATTCTGAGGATTTCGATAATTTAAGAGGTAAATGTTCCTCTTCACCTGAAAGACTCATTTAGTTTTCTACTCCATTCATACTTAGTACTTAAGAACTTATCAATTGTAAGTGTTGTAACCCCCAAATATTTATCATAATTTATTCTAAATATCAAAGTTTTCTTTTTTCGACTTCTTCTTAACTTTAACAATATTTCGAAGCACTTCTCACATATTTTTTTGTTATTCGATACATCGTAAAAATAAAAACAAAAGCCAATATTTAATAATCAGAAAAGATTATCTATCGAATGAACCCAAACAAAAACGAACAGTCCAACCAGCCCTATCCGTCTGTATCATCTCGTACAGATCGGACATCGTACACCGCGGACTATCTGGGTCGATAACACGTTCGACATACGTATTAAATTGCCAACCACCCGCTGTTACACGTCGAAACTTGAACGGCGAGTCGAGATCCGGAAGCACTATACTAGCTGTCGCCATATGAGTAGCAGTTGGAGCAGGAGGCGGAGGTGGTGCTGCATTTCTTGCGATTGTTCAGGGTTCAATGGACTCTCTCTCTTATACCGTTCGAACATTCCGGTACGCCGGATCACAACGGGAACGTCGATATTCGATTGTCAAAATAATAAAGGTTGAGACAAAGTAAACATGTGTTTGATGGGCCCCGAAGGGATGGGAGTGTGGGGAAAAATAGGGGCGGCGGTTATCGATTATTGTTTTTAAGTCGATTTTCCTATACGGAGCTAACGTTGGCGAAAGCTCTACAATTTTTAGCTATAAATCTATCTATCTATATAAAAGAATGGTTATTTCAAGTAGATGCTGGAATTGTATCAAAAAAGGTAACGTCTACACGGTAGTTTAAAAAAATAGAATTTGGTCGCGGTACTTTAAGCTTATAAACTTCTCTAAATTTCTCTTCAGGTTAGAAAAAAACTGCTTTGCAACCAAATGCAGGAGGTGTTCTAAAAATTTTGGGGTAGGATAGTTAGAAGACTGATTAATGCAAGATGAAGAAGTTGTAAGATAACAAAAGGGCGTTATTGTCGGAGATCAACAGAAAGAACCGTTTAGATTGGGCAAAAAAGCATCAACAATGGCGATTGAAACTTAGAAAAGGGTCCTAATAAAGCTATCTTTACAGGCACTCTCTACCAGGTTGTGGTATAGAGAATTCAACGTAAACCTGTGCCTCCTTAGGTAAAAAACAGTGAAGCTTCGTCTGCGATTCGAGCGGTTGTTTTTACAAAATTATTAAAATTGACCATAAACAATTAATTAAAAAATGTTGAGCCTTCTTTGTTTGAAAAACAATTAAGGTCTCTTGGAGCAGGTAATTAACACATTTTCGGAAATTCACACTTTATGACGTACAGGTGGGATAGAGTAAAGGCAAGAGATCAGCTCGAAGCTGATATTTACCGACTATATGGATGGAGCTCACAAATTTATTTAAGAGCGAGCTTTAAGTTTTATCTAAAAGCTTCTAGTGTCCTTAATTTAGTAAGTATTAGACTTTACAGACCAATTTAAGCTTTCGAGGTCCTTGTTCAAGTTTAACCAACCAGACCTTTTATTTAATTACGTTTCTTCTCAGATATGCCGCTCCTTTAGCATGCTTCTTTACAACAATGAATGCGATACAAAGCTACGGAGATAGCTGAAGAAAAGAGCCTCGAAGAATAAATACTGCTTCCGGCAGATAGTTTCTTGTTCAGCTTTTTAATAGCTCTGGAAGCACCTTTACACGTCATAGAGTTAAGGAAGAATTTCATCGTGATTACGTCGCCTCTGCTCTTAAGCACAAAGATACACGAAAATAGATTTAATCTTCCGGATTGGTCTGCTCGATCTACGGGTCCAAATCCGAACGGAATCTTCCCGCAAATACTCGACGCATTAAAAATCAACAAACATTCTTCAAGAACACTATTTGACGCCAAAATAAGGCAAATGGGGGAAGACGTCCCCGCTGGCGCATTGCGAAAAATTTAATTAGTTACTTAAACACGAAGACGAAGAAGTGTAACGTTCTATCGGGCAAAGCTGTATATAACGCACCGTTCTGAATCCGATCCGTCTGTGTTTATTATTATCCATCGCGGAAACGCAGACGCACCGATCGCGTAATCTAGCCGGCCTCGATGTCGGGCATTTGAAACCAGACGAGCTTGCAACGGTAGCAGAAAATATCGCGTAGGAGGCGTTGGCTGGCTTTGCGGATGCCGCTAGGTCATCAAACATCTGTTTATATTTCAATTCTGAGACGCTCCCGACGCAGCACGATATATAGTGCACGTAATAGCGGTAATAGTTATTTATCGTACGCGGCTGTGGTCTGCGTGTAAGAAAGCCTAGATGTAATAATGTGTTCACGTCTTGGCTAGCGTTGAAAAGCTACGAAAACAAAACGTTAACGTTTATGCGGGTTCATATCTACGTATATACCATACACATATACTAATCAAGATGTAAACTCTATGTAATCTACGGTATATTATGTATCTGGATAAAATTGGATCCTGTGTACATATATTGTACATATATTCAAGCAAGTTACTGACAGTGTATTACTTTAGAGCAGCCTGGCGATATTTTATAACGAAAATGATGTGAAGACTGGAATAAAGTACATATACAAGGTGTTTTAGAGTTCTGCCGACAAATTGTCAGGGTTGAATCAATGGTGGAAATTTTAATAAATACATGGTCAAGATATTCTGGAACATTATTCAAACTGTGACGTTGGCAACAAAATTAACATTTGTTACGGTTCCCATAAGGACAACAGCTGCATAACAGGACTTTCCAACAACACGTTGCCAACTTTACGAAACTGGGAAATTTGAGCATTTTCTAGCGTGATCGCCTGACAACGGCTAGTTATTGTCGCCAACAACTCCAAAAGCTGTACTTGAACTATCGCACAACAAAGAGGACTTAGTGCTTCTTCGGTGTCGCGACTTCCGCATGGGCAACAGCCGTATAACATGAATTTTGCAACAATACATCGAAACTAGAAAATTTGAACGTTCGATGGTGGTTCGCTTGGCAATAGTCGAGGAAAATGTGTTGCTAGCAACCGCAGAATTGCTTACGGTGTGGCGAATTCTACTTGAGCAACTGTTATAGCTTCTCTATACTTAAATAGTGTAAGGACTACTTACTCGTGAGTTTTCTGCGTGAAAATGGCTTTTAAACGAGACGCGACGTAATGGTACGTTTACGAAAGGAAGGAAATACATCTGCGGACTGAGGAAAATACATGTACATCGAACAGGCCATCAACATAGATTTGCTACCAACATTTTGATAGATGACTTACCAAATCTAATGGATGAAGTCAATCTGCAGCTTATGGAGGAGGTCTGGTTTATGAGTAATGGTGTATCTCCTCCGCTCGTTCTAGGTATGTTGAGCAATCGCCCCGTTAAAGTGAAAATGTCCGTAAATGTTGCTTTAGAAGCTCCATTTTTAAAAGAGCATTAAAAACAATGCAGCATTTATTAAAAACTGGCGTTTTATATAGATATGACTAACACATTATTAACAATATGAGATGTACACATGACTTCTTTGGGCGAGCAGAATTAGACTTTATGCGAACTATGGCGAACGCACCAGAATATTTAAACTGAGTCCGTTCGTCGCGAAACGCAATTTTATCGGGATGTCATGCGCTCGCACATTTTCAAATCAACATATTTAACATTAAATGGCCCCACCTTTCGCCTCCAGCTTCACCCGTGTACTTGAAAACTCGTAATTTCCGAAAGAAGCACGCGAAAGGTCTACCCAAAACCGTAATTCAAGATTAAGGAAGCCTATCGTAGCCATTACCAGCCTACATTATCATTATATTAATCCCTTTTCTTAGCTCCGAGTAACAAATTTACGATGCCACCCTTTTTGTTGCTTCAACGCTCCTTCAGGTAGCTCAAATCTCGCGTTTTCCGCGCTACACCGTTTTGATCTTAACGTAAATGACAATAGCTATTCTTGATTTTAGGTCGCAAAGCAGTTTTGAGCGCCGGAGGTTGGTGTTGGCGCTGTTATTGTCGATGTTCGTAAACTTCTTACGTTTAGTCCAATATTAAAAGTTTTTTTTAATTTTTGTTATATTTATTTTGGATTTCATGCTGTTTGATTTATGTAAACTTCCCAGTCTTGGGATGAAGCTAATAAATTCAGTGGAAACTCAGATTTAAGAAAAGAAATATTTGTAAATTATCTGGGCGATAATGCTCGGAACTATCTACTTTGAATCCTGATGAAATAGGCTCTAATAAAGTGATTTCATTCAATTTCATCGTTTTTTTTTGTCTTTTTTAATGTCATTGTTAAAAGAAAAAATAAAGAAAATGTCACAAGATTTTAATGATTTTAACTTAAATCATACTTCACACTGCTAAATGTCGGAATAACGAGGAAAGAAATGAAAATGAAAATTCAGTCGTTCTGGCACATCCCAACAGCCGCACCAACCCTAGAACGACGTCCCTATCGCGATCGGATCGAAGCAAGCATAGAATTCCCGTTCCATTCATTGCCTCGGTATGGAATTAGCACAGAAATTGGATGCCGTAACGGCACTCTCTGACTCTCGGGGACGGTGGCGTTATGTAGGAGTATCAAGCGAGTGGCAAGAGAGGGACGCTTTTACGCCCCTTCGTACCTCTCGATTCCCCCCCTTCTAACCATCACAGTATCCGGAAGGCTGCGAATTCCGAATTAAGACGTCCGATTCACGAGTTGCATACTAAAATTCTAGAGCGGAGTGCCCGCTATTGGATTCCGGGCTGGTTAACGTAACAATTTTTCGACGAAGAAACGATTTTCAGTCGGAGCGAGCTTCTGTTGGAGTTAGAACGGGAAAAAAATGTTTTGGGAGGGATTCGGTTAGATGGCTTCGTTAATTTGGCGCCGCTTATAAAAATTAATGGCTAATAGGAAGGAGTGTTAATAATTTAGAAACTTTCTTTCTTTCTTTGAGGGTCTACATGATAAATGAAGACGTACGAGGATGGTATGATAAATACTTGTGTTAAAGAAGATTTCTTTGTAACTTGATGCACTTATAAGTCCAGCAATGTTTTCACCTTCTTTAAGCCATCGAAAGAATATGATTTGTCGAATTCTTGAGCTTTACTTCGGAACAGACCTTTTCATTGGTCGTGAACTGTTTTCCGCCAACTAATTTTGTTCAATTTCACAAAATGAAAGAAATTACGGAAGGACGACAAATCTTGCAATTATGGTCGATGGAGCTCCAGTTGGAACGTTATCAAATCCTTCAAAGAATCGATCGTTGAAAATCCCAAAAAATCGTCACAACCCTTTTTTCCGGCTGAAGGAATCGTCTCGGCCTTCCGTGATGCACGTTCGCTAGGATAAACCTATGTTGTCTTTCGATTTTTTGTTCTTGGCCGGTACTGATGTATCGAATTGTCCAAACATGGCTTTGAAATTATGGCGCTATTCTGTTTTTGATCAATCCTCAGCAGAAGCGGTAAACATCTCGCTGGTAGCTTTCTTATACGCTATTTTTCGCAAAGGACGTTTTGCGCACGTTAATTGAAGTGTTTACCGTATTAGCAATCTCTCTAATTTTCATCCCGACGATTTGCTAACACGAATCATGAATCCTCAAAATCCTGGCCTCAATCCCTCAATCATCAAAAAAGAATATTTGATCGGTTAAACTCATTAAACCAGTATCTGATGGTAGTCATCTACGGTACATGGCCATTAATGAAATTATCTTTAATTTCTGCGCTGGTTTTCTCATTAAAAGGAGAAAGATTTTCGACAGCTCTCGGGTACTTCTCGTTCATTGTCTTCATTAGATACTCAACCCCACACTCGCAAATTCTTTCGTTCGAACATCGCTTCAACCAAGATAATGTTGAAACAATACTTCCAGTATTAATTAAAAAAAAAAAAACCTATTTGCGTTGGTGGCAAGGAACAAGAGGAAATGGGCAGGTATTCCCATCAGAATTTGTCACCTGGAAATGAAGGTCGGCGGTATTTTTGAACCGATGATGACGACGCGATAAATTCCTTTTGTCTGCAATTTCGTATTTTTCGCTTACAATTGCTAATCCGGCCATCTTTCGAGGGGGGCCGTTCGAAACGGTGCAGAATTATTTTTCGACGCAGAGGCTTTCACAGGATGAAGCAAACGATGTGTGAAAAGGGGATAATTATTTAATGGAGCCTAGCAGTTTTTAAATGGGGAAAAAAACGCCGGTTCCGTTGAAATTGAATGCGCGGTTTTATTTTTTATTAAGCGTGCCTCCTTTCTTCTTCTTTTTTTTGTAATTCCGGGGGCTAAATAAAACGTGCAAGGGTGAGGTTTTTACCTTTTTTTTTTATTTGCTAATTGTAAGTTGTCGGTGTCAAATGGGGGGACTTGACGGAATAAACAACCAGATTGAAATTCTTTGGCTTAAACGTTTCAAAATGACCTAACAACATCGCATCTTGGTATTCTACAATTTTTTGTTTCGGGTACCACCTTTCCAACTCAATTTTTAGCGAATCTCTTGGTTACAAACTGAAATGAGTGTATCTTGGCTTCGAGTACCAATGGTTTATGATATACATGTTTCCAACAGGAGCCTAAATAATAGCATTTTAGAGAAGAACGGTATCCGAACGTACGCTAAAGGACATTCTAATTCGAGTTCCTGGTAGACAAAGAACTGATCTGTAGTAGCTGCTTCCCAATTAGAATGTGAACTAATCGAACTTCCTGCTCAGACCTGTTCTTCCGTTCTTCTCCTGAATACCTAACAGTAATAGCCATGCGTGATAATCGCACAGACATTCAACATCTTTCGTTAACAGAACAGCTCGAACATTCCCGAAATCCCGTCGCCTCATTGCCACACAGCATCTTCCCCCCACATCCCCCATTCGCAAACTGAATGATTTAATGAAGCGCTGATAAGCGCGATGAGCCGGATGGCGGTAAGGGCATTAGCCAGAGGTTATTCTAATGTAGCGCCGGCCACTTAGCCGAATTAGTTCGTGGAATTTAGAGACTTCCCGCTCCCACCGTACTACACTTCGCAATCCGACGTCAAGCAACCGAACGGAGCGGGCCGAAAGCTACGAAGGAACGGGAAAAACCGGTTACGATTCAGCTCTCTTAATTTAAATTAGCGACTTTCTTTTGTTTGCCCCTTCGCAGAGGTCGAAAATGCGGCGCGAGGATCGGGAGCAGCGGGAAGATCTTATTAGGGTAGATGCGCTTCGGTCTACGAGGTTTATTAGCTGATTTGTCGCTCGCGGAGTTTATTTTTCGGCGTGCGCTAGTGAAAGATGTAATTAAGCGCACGCGGAGAAGGTCGGTTGTTAATCTCTCGTATAGAGTGGTCGATTTAAATACGTGGCCAACGTGGATCCGATATTTACGCAGCACGTTCCTGTAAATTGATTGTTATTTACGAAATATTAATATTTTATGTATTTGTTAGTAGCGGCCGTGCAAAATAACGATATGAAATTGTTTTTTCACGAAGTAATCTTGGGGGTTTCCTCTAGTCTGTTTGATCATCCGACGATTTTTACAAATTTACAAGAGAAAGTACCGATTGCGACTGATATTATAATTGATAATAGCTGATCGACAGCTTTACGTAAGGACTTTCCCATCCTCTTTTATAGATTGGCCGTCGGTGGGTGAGAGAAAGGGTTGCTTGATCATTTTACGTGTTGAATATAACATAATAAGCCCGTCATTATTCGATAAACTAGAATCGGGACGCGTTCGCATAACAAAAATATGAAATTCTACCCCACCATTTCCGTTGCATTGTTATCGGTATATGGCGGAATTTCGAAAATAAATAGTCGTGCATCCCGCGTATAAATAGCTCACCCTCGAACTGAATAAAATACATGGCGACTGCGGTAATTTCAATAAATTGCCCGACTAAGGTAAATATCAATATTTATCCCGTGATTATTTCGGGAAGCGGGGGCGGAGAGGGAGAGAATTTTTATAATTTTTATCCCGCTATTCTAAAATCCCTACACGTTACGAACACACAGGCGCAGGACAAAAGCGATTTAATCCGACAATCGGTTACGAATAATTAAAAATTATTAATTGTTCGGCTTTCGGCCGATAGAGTGTTGTGTATTGTGCCTATGAGCCGGTGAATGTACCTACTTTTTTATTCTATTCAATATTGGTCCTTGTTGAATTCAATATTATTAATGCAATAAATTGGAAAATTTCCATATAGAGGTTGAAATTAATAAATTTTAGATGAGCGGATTTCGGCAATATTTATTTTGGGAAACGTATGAAAATTGACTGAATAAATTAGGGGACGGGTTGAAGGGGTGGTTTAGCGTATCGCCTTATGCTTGTTGGCCGACCTCTTTCTCCTTTTGTATTCCGGCTTCGCAAATTTCAGTCCAAGCTCCGCAGGCGTCGACTTTAAACGGCTTTCCCATCCTTTAGCGCTTTGCTTCCCTTAACTATGAGCCAATTTGTTTTAAGTCTCGTTCTGCTTCTCGGAGGAACCTTTGTTATGCTGATAGTTGTCCCTCATTGGATCGGATGCGGCTTGGCGGAACTTGGCTTCTACTTTCTTACAGCTTTCCTCCTTTCGTCGCTTTCAATAATGCTTTGATGCACCACACGCGCCTTTTTTCCGCTTCCTTTAGACCTTCTTCTGAGTATAAGTGCCACGACAACGTAACAGAGAACGTCCATTTGAGGATGTAAAGATTTCCTATGCGCAGTTAAAGCAGATCTTGTACAACTTAGGCCCGAACACCTTTTCCGCTCATTCCTTCGGATTCATTTTTTATCTTTGTCTTGCACGCGAAGGAAAGAAAATGAGAGCATTGATTTTTAGCCGAAAGGTATTATTTACAATTTTTACCTCGATACATACATCCCAAGAGAATTAGAAAGAAAACACATTCTATCGCATCACGCTCATGAAATTACATCTTTATTCAATGATCAACGAAGTCGTCGGTTTTATCTCCCTCTTCTTCCATCGTCCCCGCCGTGGCCGCCGCGCTAACTTCTCAGCCAACGCGTCTCCGTCAAACACACTTCGCTACTTTCATAAAGCTACTTACTATTCCCAATTTGTCGTATACTTTTCATATTACTTAATAAAATTCCCAGGACGAAGAGTGAAACGAGAGAGGTAGACACGACGGAAGGGGACGATGGGAGATGTGGAATTGCACGGAAATGCACTTAGGACGTATATACGTCAGACGACAGCCCGGTCGAGCAGTGAAAGCGTGTTGAAAATTCATTTAAATTTTTTTCCGGCCTCTCGCCTCTTTTCACCCGCCCCCCTTTTTACAGTTTCCCATCCATGCTATGGTTCTCGCATGGAGGGCAAACGCGGTATTCTATGCTTTCGCGTAATTTCATGTGAATTTAGATGCGTCAAATGTGGATGTACGGAGCAAGCATCTATCAGTTATATTGGAAACAATTGTGCCACGTCCCGCATAATGCCATATAGCTCCAATTCGTGTTGTACGCAATAGAAGGCTGGAAGGTGATACCAACAGAAGATCTATCTTTATCAATATTTCGATTGATTCATTATTAAAAAATTTACAAGAGCATTTGAGATAAACATGCCCTCCTTAAGGACACGCTGATAAATCAACGAAATAGATCTATAATTGTTGATATTCTTTCTATTGCACGCACAACAGGAAATATTCCATCAATAAAAGAAGCAGAGAGATCATCCAACAGAACCGCCTGTTTCTCCGCTCAACCATCATACAACGACGCGCTTTGATAATCCTACGAAATGCTCGTGGTACATTTCTAGAAGGACAAAAACGTCTCAGCTTCGTCCAGAGGGGACGAAACTATACTCCCGTAATCCACCACGTTTACGTATTCCATCATTTAAAAATCCTAATCGTCTCAGGCAAACCTTTCCGGTCGAGTAGATCGAGAAACGACGTTTACAAACGACCCGCTCGCCTGTACAACGTCTCAATCGCGGAGAACCCGTTCCGTGATGTCCCGGAGAGTCCCGAGACTCGATTCCGGATAACGATTCCGGTCTACCTGAGAACGATTCCGGAGACCGCTTTAAATGCTAATTTGGAAGTGGGCGGATGTTACTTCCGTCTGCCTCTCGCTTTTACAGCGAGAGACCCGACTGCATTCGAGGTCCTAAGGATAAGCGGACAAAGCACAGAATGCTTTCTCTCTCTCTCTCCCTCTATGTATCTCTTTGTCCTGTTCTCTTTGAAAGAAGCATTGTAGGAATCGGAGGTATATGGTGCGATGGGTGTGAGGGAGAGGGAAAATTTACAAGATGCTTCGGCGGGATCTTAACGTTGTTTTTCGGTAAGAATTTGCATGATAATTGTTGCAAATCTCTCCGTCGCCGAACTTTAAGGTTTTTCTAATAAGGCTAATATTGAGTTAGTCTTCCAGGTTCTTGTTTTTCGATGATCTTTAGATCAAATGACGCGTTCCTTGAGATCCTTTCTTTGTTTTTTTTTTAAATTCCTTTTTATGCTTTGGTTCCTTTTTAATTGCTTTAATTGGTAATTAAAACCATATAAGACAGCAGTTGTTAAACATTTTTGTTTGTATTGAAGGGCTATATATGCTCTTGTTCTGCTTTTTGTATTGGATTTACTCGTCACTTTTCCACTAATGAGCGATAATGTTTCTAAAAGAGGACGTAGCTAGACTACGTGATCAGCTATAATATGCTGTATTTAAGAATATCTGAAGAACTGGCAAAGTACTGAATCTAGAGCTCTTTGTTTTAAAATAAAATTAGAAAAATTAAGTTAAATGATGATTTACAACAATCAGTCATTAATTGATTCTCATTGAAAATCAAGTAATGGTTGATTACGATTTCGGGAAGAGGAAAATGTCACAAGAAACTGGGTCAATTGTTTTTCTACCATGAATTGCTTCAGCTTACTTGTTCCACTTCCTTATTTCGTAAACACTCTGTACGGATCCTCTTACGGTTGCATAGAAAATCAACGTTCATTTGTTCCGAAGGCGAGCGAACTACAAACAATCTAACGGGAGACCGCGACAACAGTTCCAAGTTCATTGTTTTCCGCCTCATAGCCCGTCTACGATCGATATCCACTATGTGCTTTCATTAATTATTCAGAAGTCATTAACAAATGGGTTCCGACGCCGATTTAATTATTCATATATGAAAATTTTTCAGCGCGTTTGGGAACCTTTCGACCTTCCAGTTCGTCGGCAACCAACGGCGAACCGAAAACGTCATGTTTTCCACGGAAAAAGCGAGCAGAGATTTCGGGGCGGCCGGCGGTAGTCCGTAATGGTTGCGAGTTCAAGGGAAACGGTAGGGGAGCACGAGGGTAGAGGAAAAATAAGGACGCGTAGCAAAGGCAAATAAAAATATAGGATAGGACATTAATATCGATTCGGATTTCGGTCAGGGAAGTAGGCGGCTATGATGTTCGAAAACGAGCCCGCGATGCCATGAGGTTGTTTTTTTATTCAAACGAAGATGGCTGGTCGTATGCGTATAATATTCAGATAAAAGTCTTCCGGGTTGCTACGATTTTGCTGTTGGCGGTGAATTTAACCCTCTGTCGTAAGAGCGATGTTGAAAAGATATTCTATTTACACAAAGTAGATGAAAGAATAGAGAAATAGCTTGTTTTGTCGTGTATGATTTTTGTAAATAATATGAACAACCTGAATCAACCAAGAATAAAACCTAATTAATGAATGAAAAACTTGCAAACCATAAAAGAAAGTTTCGGTGCCTTAGACAGTCGCTAAAAATTATATTTCTGCAACAGAGAACGAAATAACAACAGATCCAAACGCTGTCTGGATATATGCTCGATCTAAAAAGAATAATCCAAGAATTTCCGTTCCTTCCTGATGTTATTTTGAATTGTTGAAGAACAAATTTATCGCAGATACCAAGTCCTCTCGTGTGGAATTGTGCCCGGACTATCTCGAAACCTCTGAAGTATATCTTTGAAAGATGGAAACCAGAATCAATGCAGCTTTTAAGCAAGGCGGTGCAGCTAATTTCAGGCATTAATAGACCTACTACCATTTTGTCAAATTTTTTCGAGGCTGTTGGACATGTACTTTGCAGAGAAGTTTTGTGGTTCACACCAAGTACTGAATAGCGCAGAAGAGTTAAGCAGTATTTGCACCGATTTATTACAAGCGAAATTCATGTTCAAACAAGAAACTTATGTTCACTTTTGTTTCTGATTTTTCTAAAAAATATCTATATTAAAGACAGAATCCTTGGAACCTATTTGGCAACGTTTGCTTCGCCAAAAAGATCCGTTTTCAGCCCAATTATTTTCTATATGACGATTTAATCATCCTCAGCTTTGGTATTTGCAAGCGATTTTCAGATTTTTCGAACTGTATGTGATGGATCAGATTGCAGTTGCTTCATTTGCTAATGAAATGCTGAATCCTGGCGTTTATTTGAATATACGTGGAGATATATAGTTAAGTTGCAGGAAGTTCTCGACAAAAATCGACTTTTCCTCCATTGCAATATAATGAAAGTATTCGTAACTGGCTCAACAATTCACCAGATTGGCCGACGTGGAACCTCCAGGATCGCCGGAGTTGAGGCTCAAGCAGCAGGATTATCGTTAGAGATGATAAAGGCAGGTGAAATTATTACTCTTTGCAGTGACTAGATAGACTCGCGTTTTGTCGAACCTGAAACCCAGTAGGCAACACGAACCCTTTCTTACGAGACGGATAGACACGTCGCTGTGAAAAAGTAATAATTTCACCTGCCTTGGTCATCTCCATCATCGATTGTAGAAGCGTGCCATAAGGAAATTTTTAAAGAACAACGCAATGATTTAAGGACCGGGTTTATTTGTACATGAAAACTAATGGCGCTCATTTAAACAGCAAAGCAACACAATACTACGCCTTCTTCCAATTCGTACGACTCCAAACCAATATATTCAACAAAGCACATCGGAAGCTCATCGACGCCAGCACACCAGATGCTTAAGATATTGATGGAAAGATTTCCCAGCTTCCTCTCACCTGCTCAGACGCCGAAGCCAATAGAAAACGTGGAATTTCAACCACCCTCTGCCTCGTCATAGAACAAAATAGTCGTTTGATGGCAAGTTTCCATCTTGGCGACACCAGTTTCATCCTATTTCTTTTCGAAAAATATGAGAAATATGTGTCTTGGAGTTTTCCAGCGAAAGAAATGTTTTTTTTTAATTGTTCGAGGTTGCGGCTTATCAAAGTTCATTGAGTGAGGGGATGTTGTAGAGGGTAATCGGTAAAAATTGAAACAAACCCAAGCGGGTACGTATGCAGAAGACATGGATGAGTATGTTTTGAGAATTAAATGGTGAGTCGTTTTTTTTGTGATCCCCTTATTGAAAGCTTTTTCGTTTGCTTCTGCTGTGTTTTCTATCCCCAGTGATATATCTACTATTTAAAAATACCTTTCCAGGAGCATTTGCGATAAAAGAATACACGTGGATTGACGTAGACGCTATTGAGATTCTTTTTACCTCATCTACTATGCATCGCTGCATTATTGCAACGAGGTCTTGAGTTTATTAAAAGCACTCGCCCTTCTCTAATCTTCTCTAACTAACACTTATTCTCCTACATTTCCGCATACAATCAATACGTAAACTCAAAAAACAAAAGCAAAAACTTTACTGAACTATAAAGGTACAATTCGACGCCAAAAAAAAGCACCACGAGGGAACAAAACAGAAGTAAGAGGATTTATACACTTGCTAATTTTGATCGGCTTTTAGCGGCAAACAGAGCAGGGGGAAAGATTTACCCGACTAAAAGGACCACGTAGACGATTAAGCAATGCTGTAATTCCACGTAGGGGATAATTTTGGGGGAAATGTTAATGTTTCTGGAGTCGGATTGTCGACCATAAAGTCGCCGAACATTGCTGCAAGTTCTTATTAGATCCGAGGACGTGAATCCAATGCAAATCGTTCAAGATTCGGTATAGCAGTAAGGAGGATGTTATCTTTATGGACCCCCGAGTTAAAATGACAATTGCTGCTACGTTATTGGTAATCGAGTAGTATAATAACGTGAAGGATTTGAAGCTAATTGCAGATTGTAATTTTGTAAAATGCTTCCTGACTCGCATTTAAGTTTCACGTAATTTCATCCGGATAATAACTATTGTTTCATTGATTAGATCAAACAGATCTTATTTACTAACGAGTTCAATTGATCTAACGTCGCCAGTTTTTACCAACTGTCTGTTACTCACGAGTGAGAGTCTTGTGCATGGTATCCACTGTGTCCAAAGTTTTGAAAGAACCAATAAACTTCACAACACAATCCCTTCGTCTGCTCTTTACATCAATCGCATTTAAAGCTGCTGCAACATCATGTTAGACGATGATAGAGCTTAGCTAATATCCGAAAGGAATCTCATCAAAAATAAGCTTATTACAAAATATGTTTCTTTGTTTTTTTTTCAGAGGTAACCGAAACATTTTTTGATTGGGTGTAGGTAGTTAGTCGCATTAGTTGATAAAGACCCAGAAATGTTTGGAACATTCTTTCTTTTGGGTTTAATTATTTGCTTGCAAAAATCTTAAAATGGTCAACTATTCTTGATAGTTGACCATTTGATAATACATGTTGTCATGGTTCTTAGTCGAAAATTCTATCTTGGAATCGGATGACCTTATTTCTAGGAGGAGAGCAGTTCTAGGGTTCCTCAACTATTTTGCCTCCAGCTTTCCCTTCGACAGCTCAATGTCTCTGAAAATGTTCCAAACGTAAGCGTCGGTTTTATGCACCTTTTATAAGCCTTGTTTTAAGGCGGAGAAAATTAACGCTGGAGAATTTGCTCCAAACAAACTCGACGCTGCATTTTCAAACCAGCCGTTTCCTTCTTATTCTGAAGATGAAGATTCGATGGCCAAAAATTGTAAGCTTTCGGCCCCAAATCTACAAAAACCTTATAACCACGGATTAATAATTCATATGGAAGACTTAAAAATTAATCTAACTTACAATAATTGTCTATTTAACAATTTCCTAATTTACCCAAGTTAACATTTTCCGAAGACAGCCTACTTAAATGTCAAAAAATTGATATTCTTACACCTTGTCCTTGGTCTCAAGCTTTATATCCCACGGTTTTACCGCATTATAAGTTAGGATAAAGTGAAAGGAAAAATACCGACATCCACCGACGCAAAATGCTAGGCCGGCTAATCGGTCGTTTTCACGCTTCGAAAAATTTTAGCATTTTTGACGTACGATGCGGGGAGGATCGCCTGCCGCGAAAAGAGATGGGCGTTGGAGCCAGAAAACGTTTAACGGGAGGGGGACAACGGCCCGACGAGCGGAAGCGTTCGCAGGGATCGCCGAGAAGGATGGTGGTCCGTAGAAGTAAAAAAAAAAAGATAACAGATGGACGTTTTGTTAGTATGTTGATGCTGAGAATGGGAGAGGGTGTCGGTGGTCGGTGTTGATGGAAGGGGGAGATTTTTCTGAATAAATTGCGATATTTTTTACCCGGGCCGTTCTCATGAACGAGATTTATCTTTCGCTTAATGATTTCTAAACAGAAGATTAAGCTACGATCTCGCTTTTATGCGGAGATCTCTTAATTCTCTTTTTGACTCGGAGTATTTTCGGGAAATAACAGAAGGAATTTGTTTTATAAATTAAAGGATTTGCTGCCGTTTGTTACGAATATTAAAGTAAGGAAAAAGACTTCTGATCTTGAAGACCACCAAGTTGCAAGCTACATTCGTACAAAGCTCCAAAAGGAAGAGAAACTAATATCTCACTTCCCTTATGGGAAAAAAAATCGAATAAAGTTGCAGCTATTTATTATATCTATTAGTACTTCCGACCAGTCAACATAGCGAGGAAGCTATCTCTCAAAATATACACAAAAGCCGTAAAATTGAAATTAAAACGGATGGAAGGAAGGACAGGAAACAATTACTACTTGTTGAGCGCAAACGAAACTATGGATGCGTTAGGGCGAAGGATAGTTCATGTTATTATTGGTGTCTTGCATACAGATCGTGCAACAAACCCATATTTATCAGCCAGCAAAATACTAAAGCGGGCAAGTGCTGATAAAATAACGGAAGTACTTGTCGGCAAGTATCGATCAAATTTTCGAATATATGAAGAAGCTGGAGAAAGCTTTATGAGTGGCGCTGCAGCGTTTAAGTATTTAAAAAATTAAATGCGGTGCCGGCACCTTCCACAGAGTTGTGAAATTTATTAATGAGCAATTTTCAAATGCTAATGAATTAATTAGTCATGCCAAAAAAGTTTTGTTGGAAGCATCTACAAGAGTTGATTTATACAAAGACAAATGGCCGGTATTCTTCTTGCCTCCTCCTCCAGTCGCAACAAGATCTAGGACGTGGTTAAAAGCTTCTCCACTTTACGCAGATAGTTTGGAGAAAGTTGCTGATGTAGTAAATAATATAATTAAGCACGTAGTCTACCGAATTTAAACATTTTTTTTGATATAAATAAATCTTTCCATTAATATTTGTTCCATTAAATTTTTCACAAGTGTACGGACGAATTCGTTACTCAAACCTAAGGGAAGCTTCCCAGAGCACCTCCCAAGCGTTCAGTCTCTCGGAGCAGCCTCACGGTTGAACGGCTAATATCCGGCCATCGTTTTCACTAATTGGCTCCGATTCCCGAACCAATACAAATGTTTCCCTCCAAGATACACGCGAGCGCCGAACGGTTTCCAATCGTACGGACCTAACATTGCGTTTACTCGTTTTCTTTACTTCCAATCAGTTTTCCGCTTTTTCCATCTAAAGCAAATCATAGGATGGGATCAAAAATAAGTCCCGCACTTTACGTTTTTCTCTCTGAGGGCTAACGAGCACCGATAGGAGCCGTCGAAGCAATGAAAAAGCGCAACAAGAAATTGATATTGCTTGTAAACACCGTCGTAACGGGAATATCAATTTTGTTCGTGATTTCTAACGGGTTTCGTCTGTTATTTACGGGCGGAAGGAGACGTAAAATATACAGTAAAAAGGAGCGTTGCGACGAGGGGATATTTTTAAGCGTATATACCGTGGAAAATTGGGGATTTAAATGCGAATCTTGGAGCGTATATAAAGACTTGAAAGGGTGCTTAGGCGCGTAAGTGCATATGGTAGATTGGTGTTCGTGAATTTGAGGGAATTTTCTCCGGAAACGAATATTTTTACTGTGAAAGGAACGTTGCGAAAATACATCTGCGTTTTTAGTACGCGAGGCTTACAGTAAAATTTATTTATCGATATACATGCACAAGAGCCGAAGTGGTTGATTGGTCACATTGTTTGCTTGACGCTCAAATGCTAAAATCTATAAAGGCAGTAATAATACGATTATTATCAATTGATTAATTAATTTAATCAATGATCATAGAGAATATCGATGTTTTTGCTTCCTGTTATGGTTCTTTCAATTCTTAATTTGTTTTCTTTATACATTTTTTGTCTCCAAATATGTTCCCCACTCCCTTTCATACCCACATCTCCACCTCATTTCTTTTGTGTTATTATTATTATTATTATTATTATTACAGACGAACCATGCTCTTGGTCAGACCTTGTAACAGAATGTAACAAAAAGAAAGGAGTTTCTTCCTTCAGTCCGGCAGATGCAAGAAATAACCTACTCTTGTGTGCGGCAGATAATAACGCATTTGCATATGTTCTGTCGTCTTCGGCAGATTTAAAAAATGATTTCTTAGATTAAATAAGCAATATTTCAGGAGATTTTAGGAGCACTTTCGTTTGTTTTCGTCCCGGAACATTTTACAAGTGCGATGCTTTCCGATTGTCCTTCCATGCCTTTATTGCTTGTTTTACGTAGCTCTTTTTGAAATCACAAAAGGACATGTTTATTTCCTTCGATGTCTTGGTGGCTTGGGATCCACTGCAGGGTAACGTACACATTCGCATTCTTCTAATTTAGAAGATTCTAATCTAATTCGGGGTTACCTCTTGATGTCCTCTCGTCTCACGTGAACCGATCGAGTATCGATGTTCCAACTAATCGAAAAATCTCGAATTTCCTATTTTTTTTTTACGTTGTGATAAAGCATAATTAAAGAGAGGAGGTTTGCTTTTCAACCAGTCATTTAACCATATTTGTGGCGTTGATTGATCTCTTTCGTATGTTTGTGATGTTTTACAGTAAGTAGCATAAATGTATGAGAATTATCTTTTCCGGGGATGGATCTTCACCATAGGGATTGAAGTACAGGAGCGTTCCAAAGAAGCTGCAGACTTATTACCATTACATATGGGAGTATGTATTCACAATATAAAAACAGAAACGTTTAATTACTTACCTTAACTTATCACAAAAAAACAGTTGAAAATCTCAAAATTGTTGGCGAAATATGTTCCTCTTACTCGGCATATCAAATCCAATCCGTCACCGCGATAAAATATCTCCAGTATGTGTGTATACATCTCCACCTTGCGAAAGAATTACGTGCCACGCTAAAATATCATTCCCAACAGCAAATTTCTCACGCTGAAGAGTAGCTGGAGTTTTTAGCGCGTTTATAAATTGGCACATTTGCAACCTCATTTTCTGATAAAGTTAGACTCCGCGAGGAATGTAAGCAGTTTGTCCCGGACCCGGCAGCAAATAAATACCGAGGAAAATATGCTCTCGACCGTGGTCTCGATGTCGCAATGAGGTACATAAGAATGGATGATGGCCTCGCAAGGGCGAGCGTATTAAATTATTCCCCCACGTTTCAGCGGTGATAAAATTGTTCGGAAGAGGAGCTGGTTTCGTATTTTTAGTTTAGCGTTTGTAATACGTAGATTAACGAATTAGTTTTTGGATCATCAAGGGAGACCATATTTTACATGGAGGACACTATCGCGGCAATTGTTTTTAAATTTTCAACTTCGTACATATTGATCTAGGCTGTACAGAATCTAAAGGATAAATAACTTATTTGTGCCACGATGACCCTGCGAATTAGCAGAATCGTATATTATTGAGATTTCAAGACATAAGGCCTGGGGAAAAACGATTTAAAGCTGATATGACAGCATTGATCGTATTCAAAGGCTCATCTTGTTATCAATAATTCATTAATTACTTTGCAAGTACATAGATCAATAAAGTATATTATAGGTCTGTTATGTAATTGAAAAATTCGCCGATTATACTGAAGAAATCTACAATTTTACTCACTCAGCGAAGTCTTCTGCCAATTCTCTAATGCGATGAAAGCTCCACTAAACGGATAAAATCTCATTCTTCGAACTGGACGACAGTGGCAAAACATGTATTCAAGTACTGGCTCCTCTTTCAAGCACAGTCAGTACCTTCCGTCTTGAACAAACCTATTCTGTGCAGATCTTGCTGCAGGCTGGATTAAAGATTAACGGTTTAATGTACTTTTTGCTAAATTTTACAAGCTTCTTCATAAATGCCTGAATTCACCCGCCACGTTGGAGAGAACTTCCCGTTCGACTTACAGGATAATGTGCAGATTGGTATCGGTGCATGATCCACCTTGGTCCCAGAGGAACCTGCTCAGCTTTAATTCTATGCGCTGATACTGATCGATAACGGTGAATTCTTCACACGGTTTGAGGTAGATCTTAAATATATTTATTTGGCAGAGAGAAAGAAATGTGCGATGAGAAATGTCGAGTTCTTCGTAACTACAGCGAATTCGTCTACATCCATCCATATTCTGTTGGGGAAAATGAGTAAAGCAGCTACGGGGGAGCTTGCGTTACGCTAACAACGTTTGCTCCAGTTTTTAATTCAATTACATGCCGCTAGGCGGCGCTCCAGATAGCTACGGGTGCGTTATCAACCACTTTTGCCTGTCACCCCTCCCCTCCCTTACGGCTTTCACCTCTTTCGCAACGCGTGTATCCTCCCTTACAAGCGCTACAGCATCACCTACTAACACATGTAGTAATTAATTTGGTAAATTATCAAGTATCCCGGGATGGGGATGATGGGGGAAAGGTAAAGCGGAACGGCGGGGGTAGAGGAGGGAGAATGTCTGTGTTCCTATGTGATGATGGTGGCGTCCCCTTTCCGCAACCCGCATGATGAATTACATCCATCTCATTTTCTATCTGCACTTGAAACGATTACGTATAGCAATGGCGTATAGTAATAAGCTGTGTACAATGCGGTATATAAGGCTGGTGTCTCTGTCGATGCTAATGGACGCGATACGGCTATAAAACTATGCGAAGTAGGCTGCGAATTATGGAAAATTCTTTAGTTTACAATGTAGTCAAACGAATTTATCTCTAAATGCAGGTACAGGCTTCCATCGTCCAAATACAACTAATCACCCTGTATATCTTCTCTATCTTCGTCTATTCATCCTTCCTCTACGCCCTATCGTGCGCCATCCAGAGAGCGTTCGCATCACCGGGAACTGTTAAATTTAATTACAGATACTTAGACGTAATCGCCACGGCGAGATCTGACATTTCGGCGAAGACGACGGGCCCTCCTCAAGACGGGGAGTGGGGAATTCACGACTGGATGCAGTTGCAACGGATTATGAGGTCGCCGAATTTACCGCGCTTGAATCTTCGCTAAGCGTCGCTCTTGATAATCTTGGCGGATGAAATGACGATGAAGAGCGGGGTTTTTAGAACGGAGGAAATTCTTGGGAGGGATCTAGGAACGGTTTGAATTTGATTGACGTGTAATAAACTGGCGGGTTGCGAAGTTTCCCGCCGGAGGTGGAGGACGGTGTTCATCTATTATATTCCGAAGGTTTCGTCGATTCTAAAATTCTCAAGCGTTTGATTTTTTAGCGTGTTGGAAAGGCGATTGCAGATTTCAATGCTTATGGATGGGGAATCCTATTAATCTTTGCAATTTGATTGATTAAACGTATTAATTTCAGGTTCCGTAAAAGAAGATGCTCTTACCTTCGTGGTTGCTGATTAACGAGATTATGGCGCTCGAGAAAATCTGGCATATTTAATCTGATCGGGTAGATCTTAAAGGATGCCATTGAACGAATTATCGACTTCGCATCATATTTCGTTTTACAAAGGAAGTAATTTTATTAAAAGGAATAAACACATTTCAACACATCCCTTACATTCGCAAATAAATGACGCATAGGTTTGCCTCATCATCGTCGCACGCGTCTCCCCCGTACTTTCCATCGACGTCGGAACTCGGGCGGATTCCCTTGCAGGCGCAGGAAAGGGTGACTAACTCGCCCGGCCGTAGTATAGGGCGCTAGGGTAAATAAACTACTATATCCGTTAGTAATATATTCTCTCGCGCTCTGCTTGTCGCGAGGGGCATGTCTTAATGTCGGTGTTAATAGTCCAAATGGGCTGAAGGACGTTTTTTTCGCATTAGATGAGCTGCTTCTCTTTTCGAATCCGGTAGGACGACAAGGACGATGATGATTCAGTTTTTGGAGCGCTTCATTAAGTCCATTGATGGGCGACAATGGAAATTATGCAAATGCGGTATTGGGGCGCTTCTTTTTTTGATGAGGATTACGGAGCGTTGTGGAGGGGGTAGTATCTGTAGGCTTGCCGGTGGATAAGTGAGTTTTTTGAATAAAATTTTACGAAGCAACGAAATGGAAATATTATACTGGAAGATACGTAATATGAAATAGTTATTTATTAAATGCCACGATAAAATACAAACATGGCATAAGTTGGCACGTACTTGCCCAAATAATAAATTAGTCAAGGGATAGCTCTCCTAGATGCTATTTCGAGAAGTTTCTTTGACGTCTGAAAAATTCGAGTTACATGTTGCTTTGGTAGATATAATTGCAAGTGCTCAATAAGGAAACATGTTCTGCTTTTGAACACGTGACACGTGTATTGGAGTCGATACAATTAGAAGACTCGTATGCAACAGACGCTGTAGAAGCAGAAGCAGATGAAGAAGACAATGAGCCAATTATGCAGAAGACGAGAAAGGTCTTACAAAACTTGAAAATAGCGTTGATGACGGAAAAATAGTCCATGATATGGATCTTCGATCGCGAGCTTTGCAAACCAAATAAGCAATTGGACGCTATTTTCCAAAAATGTATTATCCCTACAAGTTATATTAATCGTCGCCATTCTACCTACTACATAGTACCTGATTTTCAAAATTCTCCGGTCTTCGTCAGACCCTATCCTGTATATCCGCTGCAGTCTCATTGTACGCTGACTCTAATACAATATTCTCAACGCCGTATCCACTTCCATACAGATCCAATGTATAATTGCGTTAAGGCATTAGTATCAAAGGAACCCGAGTCTTTGAACCGCCAAAAAGACCATCAGTAACTCGACAACCAACCGCGAACCCACTTCGCCTTCTCCAAAGAACACATCCATTACGTACATCCTCGTGTTATGCAGACGTCGTACGCGACGCTAGGTGTAGCAAGAAACGAGAGCAACGCCATCTAGCGCGGCGCGCCGCCTCCAGAACACGAAATCCCTAAATCAAAGACGGTTTTTTTGGACGAGCTAGAGCCGAGGGTAGAGAAACGCGGCACAGGTATGCAAATTAGGAAGTTTGACATGCAAACGTGCGATTTCTCCGTGTCGCGGGCGAGAAAATTGCGAACCGCCAACCCTCCTTTCCCGCTCCATTTCAACCTCCTCGCGCGCCTCTATCTTCTTGTGTAATCTGGTTTTAACTTTGGCTTTCGAAGAGGCAACTTGAGATGCGTCAAAATTTGTTGTCTAATCACTCGGTATATTGTTGTAGGAGGAGTGTTCTGTATAAAAACTTGACTCATGGTTGGTTATTTTCAATACACAATCGTAAAATTAAAGGTACACCTTTCTTATTGCGAAACTTTTTTTATATTCATAGGTACAAGATATAAGTCGACTTCCTTCATCGTAACATCTTCTTCGACGAAATGAAAGCGTGTAGAACAGAGAGCCAAGGTAAATAATGTGATAATGTCATCCTACATGCGTAAGAAACCCGTCTTGTCTTCGCTTCAAGCCCCTTCTCGACGATTTCGGGCGAAAATTCCGTAATTAGCGTCGAAAGTTCTTACACTGAGGATTATGTAGGGAACGGAGGGGAGCTTGAGATGATGGAACTGAGGAGGAATGAGGTCGTTTTTGTGAGGGTGGTAGGAGGACGTACACGCTAAGCTTATTGAGTAGAGAAAATTATTGATGAGGACTAAAAGCAAGCGTTGGATTTGTCTAAAACGGGCGTACAAAGAAGGTTATGAATGGATTAAGGATTTACATAGTACAGCCGAGGAAAGATTGACATGTAGCGCACCTCGGGAAACTTACTGAATTATTTCGTTCCCGTCAAAATTAGACGCACGAAGGGAAAATACATGTTCAGACAAGGAATATGTCGTTGATCTAATAATATTCACGGGCTCCTGATGAACCTGTTTGCGCATCGCAAAATTAGTAAACTTATGTGGTTGGAATAATAGTTTATTACAACGAAAACGTACACATGGACATTCTTGTTCGCTTCCATATTATATAACAATTGGATATTACTAAAGCCTGTTGTGCGTGGAAGCAGTAACATGTAGATTCTCCGCCATGATTGACACCATAAGGTACCTACTTACAAAAAAAAAAGAATTAGACAAAAGCACACTACAAAAGGTATAGTCTATACAAGAGGGAAATAGGCGACGGTTTTTGTAGCAATCGCAGATTTCATTTGCCGGTTTGGCAAACGAGAAAAATGGCGCCGAATTCCGCATAATATCGCGCAAATATCATTACCGAGGATAATCGAGTCGGCTGTGGCTTAGTAGTGGCCAGCTCGACGTTCCGACATGGTCCCAATGCACTGATGACATCTCTCGGGTCGATGGGGAGTTAATAACCAATCAAAGTGCATTAATATCGTCGCAGTCGACGTCCGACGATGTCGATACCGCAGCAGTTCTGCCAACTTTACGCCGGGTTATTATCGTTTCCCCCCGTTATGAAATCGCAGAATTGCATGGCTTATGGAAAGGAACCGGTTTTGACTTCTCATTTCTGCGGCTTTAATGGCACTTCGTTATTGGGCTTTTTGTTTTTGTTTTAAACTTACGACCATGTAATACCGATGTACGTCTAATCGGTATTGATAATTTAAGTTGGCGGTACTGTTGAGTTGGTGATAATTACGTTGCGTGGTGCTATGGGAAATACGTATTAGCGCCTTCTTTAGTTTTAGTGTTTTATATTTAGGTTCCTCTTATAGAGAAACATGGGCAACCGGAAAATTCAGGCTTTTCAGCGCCCGGATCCCTCGATTTCGGGGTACAGCGCCCATAAGCCCAGTTAAAAAAATTACATTACTCTTATACCATGATACTCCTTCAGTCTCTTTCGTTGAAATATGAATTTTCGAGTTGCCGGTGTTCCGGCATCCGAACTTGCAGCAGCGCAGCTTTCTTAACTTCATGATAATGAAATGGCCAGCAAAATGCGCGCAGCACTGCACAATACCGTCTCCTTCCATTCCCATTCCTTCTCCGTCTTCCTCCCAATTTCCCCCACCGTCTCCCCTTTCTTTCCTTTTTATTAATTTCGTAAACTCGGTGATGCGCTGTCAAAACATCTGCAAAGAGGAAATTTCCATGCCAAATCCGTACCGAACGGGATTCCAACATGAAGAGACGTCGACCAGGGTCGGAAGGGGCTCGAATCGTGGAATGGGGGGCCGACGGTAAAGGTTACCGCTTCGCGTTCTGTTGGAGTTGGAGCGACGAGGCCGCGGAGAAAGGGGGGGAATAAAGGAAAGACGAGAGATATGGTATATAAGAAGAAGACCGCGAAACTCGTGGGCGGCGGGATTGGAAGCGGGCCCTTTTCTTATAGACGAAATGGTTGAAGGTACAATAAGTAAGGAGTACGAGACTGGGCGGTACATTATCCGTCGCTTGTCACTCAACTTTTATTTATTTCTACGTTTTTCGCTGCGATCCGACTTCGTCTAGGGTGCAGCGCGGGTGAACTCGTGAGAGTTATAATGGCAGCCGAAAGTTTAGAACCACATTGAAAAGCAATGGGAAGTCTTATGTTTGATACGAAGGACCATCCTCCGATTGCGAATATGGTGAATTCATTAAAAACCGTGAAAGTATAGATGAAAGGAGTAATTTTCGGCTTTGCTTAAGCCGTATTAGCTTAGAAAAGGTAGCATTTTTCTGCACGCAGGATCTTGTTAAATTTAGCCAACAATTAATGTGGTGTATTAAGATTGTCGTAACGAAGGATGATGCATTTTCCCAATTTCATTAAAGACTTTTGGCAAATATATTGTATACCATACAGCATTAATTGTTCTTCGATTCTTCGAGCAAATGCTTGCTACACGTCTAGTACAACGAAAGAAACAAGCAATTAATTTCTCGAATGTTCTTCGTGAACGAACAATTTTTGTTGGACTCGCTTCATCTGGAAAGACTCAAACCGTTGATTGCTTTCGGCTTATTTAGGTTTAGTGCGAATTACGTGGAATTCATCAAGAACATAACTTTGTTCCCCACTAAATGTCGAAAATCGATATTTCTTTGGAATAACAATGTTCCGATGTTGGTCGACCTTCACATAATTCATCACCGAGAGAAGTGCCACCACGACGAAATTCTGTACACCAATTGTAAACCAGTTCCTCTCGATGATGCTTTATTATTAAAAGTTAAAGGAAAACATTCGATCTTTAATGAAATCGTAAAATTACTTTTCAAACCCATCGTATTTGATACACCATCCCCTATTTCAACTTCCCTTCCGCCCCGTTCATTTTTCCCATTTTACCGTCGAGCATGATGTATTGCAGTCGTCCATAGTTATTCCACTTGTATCGGCGATTTTTCTTCCGGAGCGTCGGAACGATGTCCACAATACCGGGACGACGATGCGGTACGTTCTCCGGCGAGGAAGAAGGAAACGTCAAAAAAGACGACGACAAGGCGCAGCGCAGAGAGAGAAATATTTAATGAAATTTCAACACGAGTGCCATTTTTTACGTTAGTGTCAATAGCTCGACATGATATTTGCCTGTAGAATATGGAATTGCGGCCCCGCTTCGCATATATTTATCTTCTAGGTGCGCATATACTGTCGTTTGAAAATTTTAGATCGTTTCAAGGAACGTACGTGGATGATATGTTGTTGAAATGTATTTTCTTGAGCGTTGAATTAATTTATATTAAATTCATGTTTAAAATCTGCAATTGTTTCTACAGTTAGCCAATTAAAATGCTGCTATTTGATCAGATTTAAAACTGAGAGAATCGTTGGCAAAAATGTTATGTATTCACTCTCTGTTGGATTAAACGAATAATTTAGAAACACGAAACTATACCAACTTTCATAGGCTATAGTGTACGTTCTACGTATCGCACGTTCAACGTGTAAACCGAACAAACAATCCGGTGCGCTTTTTCGATCGCCCAAAATCCCGCCAACCCGGGCATTTCAATTCGTTGCGCATTAGGGTATGAACTGTGTTTATGTAGGGATTAAATCGTTGCGGAGATTTTCGAAATAATTTAAATCGGGTAGGAGCGAGCGCTAAATTATTCGGGAAGTTAATGGTTGCGGCGCTTACTGCAAATGTTCGAACGCATGTAGCCTGTCGACCGGAAAAAAATAGATTTAAATAGAACTTCGTCGGATAATACGTGTACTAATAATAGTGTTGGTATATTTTTTAGAGGTTTAATCTCGCGATTTTCGCAGGGATTTTGAGTAATAAGATATGATGAAGTATTATCGATTTTGGCCAGCGTAGACTCAGTTCTGAGCATGAGAGGGTAATAATAATAAAGCTTACGTTTGATTTGAGCACTGGTATAATTACTGAAGAATAACTGAAGCTTGCATTCAAGGATATAAGCTGGTAGCGATACTGGATAAGAACAGGTGTTAGCTAGCTGCTTCTGGTGACTTCTTAAATAAATGTGATACGCCGAACTCGTCAACTTTTTGCACCTGCTCTGCAGGCTTTTATCTTCCAGCGCATGTTTCGAATTGTCTCATATGTTACGACAATGGCATTTCTAAGTTCAGTAACAATTTCATTGGGAATCGCGTAAACTGGCGATAAACCCAAAGACCTATGCGACCAAACGTGCTGCTACACCATAAAATACGTTTGCAACGCGAGCCTTCCTCCAAGAGTAGTCGTAGCTCTTCTTTAAATGAAGAATTGGTGTTGATGAAGGGCACTCGGTATTCTATACGGGCTTCATTCGACTCAAATGCGGTTATTACGGTAATTAATAATGGCGCTTCTAGGGAAGGAAGCCTCATGAAAACTACAGATTTCCTGTGATTACCTTCCAATCATTGTCACGAAGGTATTCTTTGCGGAAGAAGTGGCCCGAGAACGCAATTAGGTTACATTGGCGTAGGTATCATGGTACCAAAGATACAGGTTCCAAAATGATCATTACAAGACTGAAATTAGATAGTTATCACTAAAAGAAAACAGTATCAATTTTATTGGAATTATGCAGCTGAACACAGCCACAGCATAGTTGAGTGTAGGCTTTCACGACCGTAATCCTTAATAGGAACGTCTTTCGGGTGTTGTCGCGTATTTAATATTTGACTTGACGTTTCAACAAGGATGTGTTACCGAAACTACGAGCAAAACGCATATGCGAACTGAAACGCCAATGTGGAAAAAGCTAAATCGGCCAAACAGGACGAAGTGTTTAGTGCGAAGCAAAAGAATACGAGAGAGAGACGCACGCCTTAGGCATATTGAAAAATCTTCAGTAGCAAAACACCTGTACCAACAAGGAGACCACCGCATAATGTACAGCGACGTTAAAGTGTTAGCCAGGACCAGCCACTACTACCCGAGGATCAATAGAAATAATGAAGGATACCGACAACTTCAATCGCGAAGACGGATACAAGATCAGCAACACGTGGAAGTTAGCACTGAGACGTCGTCATATAACGAACGACGTGAATCGGCGGAGCGGACCAGTGAAGCGGCGCGATTATGGACGAGCAAAGCGGAACAAAAATGGGATATATAACGAGGAGCAAGAGACAACAACAACGATCTTTGGAAATCTTCTGAAGAAGCTGACGGCATGATCAGCGAAGCGTTAAGTTAAATATTAAATACGTGACAACATCCGAAAAACATATCTACTAATGATAAAACCATTCGAATATCTAGCTATTAATGCACTTACATTCAACGGAACACAGATTAGGGCAACGGCATTTTTATTGATAGAGTATCGTCACTTCAGTCACACCCTACACATGGCTACAATTGAATAATGATCGACCTAAATATTAACTATAACAATAAAGCATTTTCTGACGAGTTCGCTTATATTTATATTACTTATTATAACCACTACCATGTTGTTCTATTCCAACATGTTCTTAAATTTTGCCTTTAAAACCATTCACAAACCAACTCCTTCATTGTCTAAGCGCTGTAAAAAGGATCTAAGCGGAATTTCACTCTGCTGCGCCTTCCTCTTTTCAGCTAATACTTACCTAGTGCCTCTTCCTACGTATAATTTGCTATGTAATTGCAATAGATGATTACTCTTTTTTATGCTGATCTTGGCAAAGATAGTGGACGCATTAAATTTAATTAATTTTAATCTAGAAAATGGAGCTACGTAATTCCCTTTAGTGTACGGAAAAACGCTTGCTCATTGGGCTTTCAATTAACTTAGAGGGAGATGCATAGCGAAATGAAGGATTTTTAGTGTACGAGCGTACTATATTACCGATGGAGCTTATCATTTAGGATGGAATTACTCGGAATTTTGTGAAGTAATTTTTCAAATTGGATTGAAGAATCTTCCCTCCCGGCTTTTGAGATTGTATTTCAATCCTGTCACGTTGTAAAGATGTGTGTTCTCAGAAACGATTTTTTTAGGTTAGAACTATTAAAAAAAATGGTTATGAAAGGACCGGCATTTTTTTAAGGAGCGTTTTGGATTAACTGCTGAAGTATTAGAAAGGAAATCAAGGAATTCAAGCTCGTAAGGATAGTTTGCTATATCTACAATAGAAAATAATTATTATTATAACTTAATGGAAGCTAGTGTTGAAGGTGATTATCGTTCAATAACTGCCCAACCTAGTTTCCAAATCTATTAAATGTATTTGGAGCCTCCAGCAGATAAAACGAAATTATTTTTTCACGTAATCACCAGATACTTGACTGCTTCTATTTTTATATGTATGTTTTCATTGCGGAAAGCTCTCTTAAGGCCATTATCTAGCTTTGGAGATAGATGAAAATTTCAAAAAAACAAGATTTCTATGCGATGGAGCATTGTCGTTCGACCAAAGATGTTTTTTCCTTTGTTTTCTTTATTGCAATCACGAAATTTCAATATTAACGATGTAGATGCTCCGTACTTCAGAAATAAAATAAAAATATCAATTCCGTATTTTGTTTTCTTTTGTTTTTTTTTTGTTTTTTTGCTTGGCTAGAAATAAAATCTTTTCCTCACATCCCCGAAAAATTGTTTCGAATTAAGCAAATAATTTGTGTGGTGCGGAATATGCCGACGTTTTAGTATTTGCCATCCTATCACACAGCCCTTGCTATTATTGACAATTGTTAGAAAGCGAAAGAATAAGAAGCTATGCTATCTTGACCGAAACCATGGTGGAAGTGGTCAATCTAATTCTGGTTGGATTCACTACATATGGGACCATATTAACGATGCAGCTCGCTACCAGTAAAGTCATCACAAACCACTACCGAATGCCCCCCTCCCCCGCCCCCTCTATGCGGTAGCTGTAGAAGGCTGAAAAGTTTTCAGAAGTACCTCTAAGATAGTTGGCGAGCGATACACGTAGGTTATGACATATTTCAATTAATATTACAGACAAACAGACCTGCTTGAAAGTCTGTCCGTGTATATATTGCGGCATCATCAGATTGTGCTCTTGCCAATGCAGCCAATGTTCAAAGAGATTCGACCCAGACGAGTTATGTTTACAATCTCTGGGCAGAAAAGTCCTTGTTTTGAAAATTTCTGCTCAAACGAGTTTGTTCCTGTCCGCTTATGCATTCTAATGAGATTTTCAAAATTCACAATAGACAGAGACACGAGGCGCATCGGTAGCTGGCAAAAAAAAAGAAGTTATTACATACTTTCGTATTTGGCCAATATGGCATTATAAACAAGCCATTTTCTTTTAACCGTCTGATGAAGCAATTATTCTTTTATGGATAATCCGTCCAAAATATCGTCGCTGTCAGCACATAAGATCATTGCACTAAATGCACAACTAGTGCAATCGCCTTCTAAACAATACTCCTCGATAGCAAATATGGCAGCATCTTTTTGGGGTTAGATCCTTATCTTCTATATTTGCTATCGTCATTCGTTACTTTGAAATTAACATTTGAAATCGAAGAGGAGAGTTCAATTAATTATCTGTAATAAAGCGATCCAGAAGGTTTTTTGAAATCTGGAAGCTGAGAGAAACTTACTTCTGAAGAGATGAGCCTCCCTTTTATTTTTGCTTGGGTGTCTTGACTCTTGGAAAATTTAGCTGGGAGATATTTCATGAAGTCTCTTCTGAGATGTTTTCTTCACCAAAACTTGCAGCTTAATCAAGGGGAATCGTCTCTAGAACTCTGCTGAGAGTAGGCAACAGGAAAGTTGGTCGTAAGTTAATGCAAGGTATAGCTTTAAACACTGAGAGGACGATAGAGGTTTTCCAAAAGTTCATCCAAATAGAAGCTTTCCAATGTGCAGGAGTTTAAAGCAAGGGATATGGGGATAAATATTTCTACCATTACATTTATTTTATTTATTTAAAAAGAATTTTTGAGAATTCGAGTTATGTTAAAGCGATTCCCTTGGGCGTCAGTGTACCTAAGCGTACGCTACATGACATCCATATCTACTTGAAACTCGTTTTAAATTCAAAACCAGTACACGCCGGCACCGCCGCCAAAGTCCGCGACCGAATTCACAAAATAATATTTCGAATAATTAGCTTATGAAACAAGCAATTCAGTTGTAATTACGGGCCGGGCCGAGCTAGCGGCAGCGTATGGATATCATCCCCTTGGTAATCTAACGCAGATGAAACATTTCAAGCACGTAGCTTCAACCACCTCCTCATATATATGCGCTTATATATATTATATATACATGTATATACGCTTAGCTAGTTTAGTTTGTTGTTGTTGTTACTGGGGGCGGTACTGGTGATGGGAGGTTTCGTTTTTTTCGCTATGGATAAATCAAGCAATTAAAAAATGTAAAATTAATGTGAGTCCGTCGCGTGCATATTCGCTTACGTGGTGAATGCATTTATTTAAATTTTAGTTTTAAGCGAAAATCTAACATTGCTGATGGGTAAAGGTAATAAGCTTAGATGGACAGTGTTTTCCTCGAGAGATTCTTCAAAATAGGTGAATATTTTCGCCAAACAGGCCCCCATGCACAAAAGCGTCTAAAATGCATGAAATACTGGAGGTGCTCAATGATTATCTAATCTCGGCCTCGACATCTGGACGCAAGCAGAATTGAAATAACTCTATTTTGGGCAAAAGCGAACTTTGACGAAAGTCTTGAAATTTTCAAATAGGTACGTCTATTGGCTTATGAATGACAATCATTTAAAGTCCGATTTAACAACAACACAAAATATTGAAAGCACTGCAGTGATTAAATATTATTTTTGGGAAAGAAAAAGAACGATAAGGTAAAAATGAAATTCATTGAAGTTTATGGCGATCCTCCACCTTCATTATCTGTTATAAAATATTGGACAGTTGGATTTAGCTGGCCGTACGAGCAATTTTGACGAGGAACAGTAGGTCGTCCAAAAGAGGTCCTCATATCAGAAATGGTTGAAAAAAAATCACGATATCCCTACAACAATTCCCGATGATCGGGAATTGTAAGTGCACGAGATTGCCGAGACTGTGAGCATCTTAAATGAGTAAGTCCATAACATTCCAACATGCAGTGAAGATTTCCGTGAGATGCGTATCGCAATTACTCACAACTAATCATAAACTCGTATCTGTGTCAACTTCGAAGGAATGTTTGACGATGTTAATCCGAATGATTTTTAACGTAGATTCGCAATTGTTGATCCATTTCAACCCAAACCCAATCGTGACCCAAACGTGACCAATCGGGACCAAAGGAAACCAAAGTCACCTTATCGGCCAACAACATCATGGTCACGGTGTTTCAGAGTGTACGCGGCGTAATTCACGTTAATTACATTGAAAAGGGTGAAACGATTAATTGCGAGGGTTATGCCAACTTATTCGATGTAAATGGTCCAAAGAGAACCAACGGAATAACCAACAGAAACGAATAAATAAATAATCGCCGTATAACAAATAAATTGTCAAACTTGTGAAGGCCAATCAAGCGATACCGCAGCGGAAGGGGTCGTCGGCTTCACATTGCAATAGAACGGCCGATTTGCGAGTCGAACGTAATAGAGAGCTGGCGTTCAGACATTGTAACTTACTTACTTTTTGTAATGCTTGTTTTAAATTATCCTTGCATGAGACTGTAAGTAATTATACCGTAGCACGAAGCTATCTCAGGTCATATGCACGTCTCTGTGGCAATAAACTAAAATCTCTGAGGTAAAACATATTAGCCTTACCAGCGATGAGAACAGATAATCAGAGTGAGTGAAGATTAGATTTTTCTCTTCGGGGGAATATAGGATCTACGAGGAAGAGAATAAACGATAGTTGTCCGGCACCCTACATCGGACTATTAAAATTCAATTTCAAGCGATTATTTTCCCCGCAAAAGCTCATCTGATAAAAAATCCATCAAAACCATTCCCAGCATACGCCGCGCCCGAGGAAAAATTCCGCTCGAAAACTTGCGAGAACCCAAAACATCATTGGCACGGTATTAATTTTATGCCACCACAAAAATGGCCGACCGTACCACGACCAGCTTAAATATATAATATTTACGAAGTAACGGGACGCATAAATTTTAATACGAGATAGGGTTTTTACGCGTATCTTTTTTTTCCAACTCCCACCGGCGAGAGGAGGAAGCCATAGTATCCGGGCTATTTTCCTAGGGCGGAGAGTGGAGAATCCGCTGCGCGTAGTTGAAGAGTGTGGCATGACGTTGCATTCGCCCGGCTGGCTATTGTTTTTATATCCTTATGTACTTGCGTTGGCCGACGTCGAGTTTATGTATTCGGCTGGCTGTTTCGGCCCTTATTCAAAATTAATATTTATGTCAACGCTGCGGATTTTTGTTCTGCTTTTGTTTCGCGCACTCGCAGCGTCGCCTGGCGGTTAGCGGTCGAGATGGCGGAATAACTAGTTTAGTTTTGGACGTTCTTTATTATCTCCCGTCTTTTTTATACGTGCGCGGCCGTGCGAATGTGTTGCATGCATGTATGCATGCACCCTTTTTTAGTAGGGATAAATTACGTCAAAGATATGTCATATTTTAAATTAGATCTTCACGGTTTTGTGACCTTTTTTTTGCATGAATTCGTATATACCGGAGTAGTTTGAAAAGTTTCTAGCTTCTATGTCTTTTTCACAAAAATAAATATTTGCTTATGCTTTAACTTTACTTGTACTTAAACTATCCGAACTTTCCGAAGAAAAGAACGATCATTCACGACCAAAAAGACTTTCGAAACCACCGATCTACACAGGAAAATTTAAACATTACCTATTGCCACCATAGCTCTAAATACACCTTTAAACAGCATTTACGAGCCGTCGAAATACGAAATTACCTCACCTACTGCCTAATCGTCCTATCGTCGACCTCTGCTTACCTTATTACCTTCCATTAGTACCCGCTATCCACCGCCCCGCCTCCCCCGACGCTGCTACCGGGCTCTTAATGGAACTGGGACAGTTCGCACACGTCCGTGGAGAAGCGGGCTCGCTACATGCTAGTTACCGGGGGTTAGATAGTTCCCGGATAGCCCAAATCACGATCGTCGAGTCCGACGATAAATTAAGCACGACCGGATATAATTTGGATATATGGATGACCGTAGATAGGATCCAGATTAACCTTAAATACGACCGGCGCGGAATGCGAAAGCTTCCCTGCGATGAGAAAGTTGATATGCGTAATGTGCAGGTATTTAATAGTTCGTTGGATTGCCGAAGGGCGTAGCGGTTGTAGCGTATCGCTACAAGCACTAGATTCTAAATTCTAGGGATTGTACCATAAAGAGGTAAGTTTGATGATGTATTCGCTCTAATTCGAGAGCGATCGGAGGAGCTATTTTCGATGCCGGGAAATGTTATGGACGTTTAGAGTTGCTCGGATCTTTCGAATATTTTGGAATTTTTTCATAGATGGCCAAACCGCAATAAACAAGAAGGTACATTCAAATATATGTGAAAAGAATGCATGGTTGTAAAAGGAACTAATGCTAACCTTAACTAATGCTTGCCTTACTTTCGATAGCACCATCTTCGACGAAGAAGCTGTTCGTGACAAAGTTGCTAGTACATCGCAAACATTTTTTAATTCATGCGAAAGTATTGAAACCACGGTATGGGCGAAGAAATAAGATCAAGAAAAAAGGATGAATGCAAAATAAGAAAGAAAGGACATTAGAGAAGAACTTAAAAAAGCGCAGGTTTGTCTGGAAGCCTGAAAGTTTGAAAATAACGAAGAAATTAGATCAACGTAAGACGACAAATAATTTTTTGGGCGAGGTTACTGACGACGACGGACTCAATTTTAAAGAAACTGAACGTATACGTCATAGAAGAACGTATTAATAATATTTTTTTATTATCTTATGATTCTCCATCGCGCGGTACTATGCATTGTAGTATCTTCACCCTGTAAATTAAAGGAAAATGTAAAAATAAATAGTCCTGTGTTAAAAGAGCACATAAATTATTTGGATCTTTTTCATTCATCAACGTAATAAATTGCATTTATTAATAATAATATTGAAAATACTTGAATAAACTTAATATAGGAACTTTGTCTTGTACTGGCTGCATTTCTTAAAAATCGTAAGCTCTAAATTGTTGAGACATGCACTTAAATTAGTCCAATATTCGTACAAACATGTGCAATGTGAACATTCAAAATATCCAATTTAACGCTGCTTTTATTTCTTTTCCACGTTCCTCTTACCTCCTCCTCTAATACGCCGCAGGTGTCGAATAGATCGATATAAACGAAACAATACCTTTACATTTACACCGAAGCCTATCACCATGCGTCAACATTACCTAAAACACTGCCAACCGATATAATCCAATATGCCGACATGCGATAATTGAAATACCGTGTACTATCGACGTTGGCCGTGGTACGCGGTGCGTCGCGATCATGTTTTGTTTCGCGCAGTTGTTTCACAGCGATCTATTTTTGCTACACGTAGACTTGCTTTCCATCCTTTTTTCGCGATTGTTTCCTCAATTTCGGTCGGTTCCTGTTTCATTTTTTTTCCCCGTTTCGGTGCTTTTCTATTTATTTATTTATTTTCTACGGCGCGTTTTCATTCTACCGACAAACCGGCGGTTTTTACCCGGCGGGTGCGTATCCTCGCTAAAATGTACCGCCCGAAGCTCGGAACTACGAACCAGCTGACAGGTGCGGGCGTTGAGGGCGGCCTGCGGGGGGTGCGCGCGGGGAAGTTTCGTGTTAAACTTGTTCCGCCGAACGTGTTCTAGAGGTCGCTGACGTCCTCCGAGGTATACCATTGTAGTGCACGGTACAATACTGGAGCTTTGCCGATTGAAAATTTTAATGTTGACGTATCGTAAAAATGAACGGTTTTATGGGTTCGTTACTGAGTTACGGATGCCCTCGGATGGTAAAAATCTCGATTTCTGTATCATGCGATTGGTATTCGCCGATGAAATGGTGTGAAAGTTTCTATTTGTTTGGTATTGTCCAATTTACGTTGAAGGATTGTCCTCTTGTATTCGCAAGAAAAGATCTATGCTTCATTGAAATTGATTTCGATTACGTCCAAGAGGTAAAGGATAGAGACACGGCAAATCAGAAGATTTCTATAAGAACAAAGAATCAAAATCAATCAATAGCGATGAAGTAAGCGACTTTTACGAATTATGCCGCTCCGTTTTGAAAGAATTCGTCTGTTTACTTCGATAATCAAGTAATGTTAATACGTAAGGTATTCGGATACGGAATGGGGCGCTACGTCCTGGCTAGGAGTGGTTACTTACAGACGACGCCACTAGCATTATGCTGAGAACTGTTGAAAGTGATTAACGGTGCCGAAACGTCCATGTTCTCCCCCTACCCGCAATGTGGTAAGTAAATCGCTCTTGATACGACTAGGGTGCGTTTCTGTGGTGTCTTGTACCAAGTTTCGGGGCTGTTCCGCGGATGGAAGCTCGACTTCGGAGAATTACGTGACGCAATTCTAAGCTAGGTTATGTTCTTTGGCATATGCAGATTTACCACCTCCAAGCTAAGATAGGCTATAATCTTTTGGAGCCAACCCTCTCATTTTTGCTCTGTTTTATACCGCAAAAGAGGATTATATAGAAGGGATTAATGTCGTCGCTATTATCCGTATTAAAAACATCAAAATACCATCCTTGTAAAATGCTTCCACTGCAAGAACTTAAGATGAAGATGACTCTGACCGCTGAATGCAGTTTTATGATTTGATATAAGATTAATGCAACATTAATGTTTTATTCGCCAAATTCTCTTTTACGATGAAGCCTTCTTTTGCTTAAATGTTGAACAGTTGAACTATCGAGACACATACTTAACGCTCTCTTGACGTTAACATGTAGACGTGTGGATACTTGGTTCGTTGGTCTTTTCTCCTTTGATGAAACTCTGGACATTTTGAAACATACATCTGTAACTACTCTTGCAGAAATTTTTTTAAATGAAGACGATTCTAGCTTACCAAACGGCGACATTTGGGCTCAAGCAAGATGGCGTACCTCAGCAGTTTGCACGAGTTTTCAAGCAACTGCTATCTCTGAGAGGTAGATCGATAGGCGAGGACCAATAGAATGGTCTCCCACGACCCCGGTAAATATGTGTATTCATGACATCGTTACTTGAGCTTGGGACACCTTAAAATTGACGCAAAGTAAATATAAAATTGACCAATTCTAACATTTCTCCAATTTTAATGAATTTATTCCATAATTTTGTCGCGCACTGTATGTATCATGCACGTACCATGTACAGCGCTAATACGCTATCGCATATCTTCTCCAACCAATGTCTAGGAACGAAACGGGGACAAGCAGACGGTAAAATGTCCACGGTCTTCCTCCTCCAACCCGAAAGAAGGAGACGGTTTGCGAAGATACGGCAGCCACAAACTGTATCTTGTTAGAAGCGCAAAGTTACGCTTTTCGGGCTAAAAACGAAGTCAGCACCAGAACAAATTAGATTTAGGTCCATTACTTTGACTCGAAAACATTACTTTTAGTCAGCGTTACACACGTTGGGGATCGCTGCTATTTGTAGTAGTGGCATAGTAGCCGTAATCGTAGTGGACAAGAATCTGTTCTACTGTAACACACAGACACACAAATACAAGGAAGGGGACGTAATAGTACAACGCCAATCTATAGCGTTTTCGTCCCCCTATACCGTTGCTTGTCGGTGAAATAGGGAGCGGTAGAGAAGACTAAGACGGGTGTATTTTTATCTGCGGTTGAATCGATTTTGTACACTTAACGTTAGTCGTTCTACTCTTCTATTTCGTCCTGGTTTCATTTAGAGATATTGTCCCTGTTTTTCTAATGAAAGCAGTTGTAGGATTTTACCTATTTTAATAATGTGTAGTGCTTATATTGTTGCTTTAAGCGCCATTAAATTGAGAACGTGTAGCTTTCTCTTACCTAAAATTTCAAAGATCTCTTGCAAGACTCAACTTATTTAAATTATAAAGTAAACGTGATTAATAGTAAGTAAATCTGTTGTTGTTTTCGCATCAGATTCAATTGGATAAGCGATCTTTTCGTGCAGTTATACTGTTGCATAATATGACGATAATCCTGAAAAGTTTTAATATGCGATGAACGATACTTTCAAAAAATTCACCCAAGTCGGACGCTCAGTTGTTATTTTATCTTTGGAAAAATGGAAAAACATTAATATCGAGCTGCCGCTAATTTTTGGATTTGATAGAAGCAAACTAAAGTCGAGATAGATGCTGCACCATCCTTTGCCATAGTGAAATTTTCAGCAGCTGAAGCTAAACGTGGTTTTAGCAGATTAGTTGACTATGACGTGACTATGAAAACGTCTAACAAATGGTACTGAAAAATTTAGAGGCGCCAGTACATTCTTTGTCTGTCGAAACGGTGGGAATGAGGGATGTTCCATTGATCGGGAAAGTGACGGAAACACCTTTTTGACATAGTCATGCATTTGCGTTAAACTATTTTGAAAGAGGAGAAGCAATAACGAGGACATATTACGCCCTCATTACATCGCAAGCTCAAATTGCGAAAGACCATCTTATTTGCCAGATCTGAATTCCAATGTTTCTGTTTCGTAAGCTGAAAGTGTTGCTCAGAGTACTTAGATTTTCATGGAATGGGAGCATCGTTGGGAAAACGACGGACTGAACTTATACAAATTTTTGTTAAGCGCTAGTTTCTTATACTATGATATCAATGGCTGGGAATAATAAGAAACGTACGTATTCTCGAAGATTTTTGGATGTAATGCTTCCCAAACCTCTTGAAATCCCTGATTCTGTAACATTGACATTTTCTATATAGGGTCCGTTGGCTAATAAAAGCAGATTGTGCGTTCTTTCGTTTAATGCCGAATTGAAACGCGTAGCTTTTTGGTAAGCTTATTATCAATACACATACGAGGCTAATACCTGTTTATCGATTGATCTGATTGTTAACTCTTGGGAGAGCGTTCCATAAGAACTTTCTAGTTATTTTAAAACAGCTATGGCTTGTTGTTGTAAACTAACTCTTACTCAGACTTTCAAGAAGTTCTCGATCAGATAGGTGATTACATCCTAGAAAAATTGACAGCATATCATGGTTTCTCCGATTTACAAGTTACATTTTTATGCTCCTATTTGTTAAATCATAGATACATAATAAAGAATAGCGGACTAAAAAATAGCCCCTGCGGAACACCCTGTCTTACTTGCAGTAGTCCCGATATTCTTTTTATTGACTTAATTAACATTTAGTACCTCTACAGGATCTTTATCTTTCAGTTCAGCAGATATAGGAAACGATCTATTGAAATGTTGGACTCGCGTGCGGTTGATGGCAATAGAGTCGCACGGAATGCGTTCTGCCGCCTCCAGGCTTGATTTTGAGCTTTTCCTAGTTGAAATGACTGATATTTTTAGATCTGCACGACCTGTCAAGAATCCTGCCGGTAACCTGAGGTCTTATGAGTGCTTTCGTCCTGGAACACTTTCCCAGTACGAGCTTTTCTGACTGTCCTGCCGCGGTTTTATTACTTGTTTTATGTGATTCTTTTGTAGGTCACTAGTAAGTAGGTAGGGAGTTATAGGGTCTCAATAAAAGGATAACTAACAATAAGAAAGTTTCTCCTATTCATTTTTCCTGTTCTGCAAGGATTCAGAGATTGTGGGTCAGCGATGTTTTCAGGTTTTTGAATTGTAGGGACTTTCAGGGTGGTTAGGTTGTTATTAGTTGCAATTGAGGAGAGTAGTTTCGGTATTCAACCTTCTATCTAGTTTGGTGCAGAATAAATTGGATTCTCCATGGTTGCTTCAGAAGTTGGGCTCCTCTGTGCCAAGAAGTAATAGTTGTCCAATCGTGATCACTTCACTTATGCTTTGTTGATGTTCCATTAACCCTATGCTTGTTTATATTTTAATGTCGAGTTAAAACGAATAATGATTTCTTTATCATCATATGTTTTTCTTTATTCTTCCCTATATGATTGCGAACGTAAATAACTTGTAAGAAGAAATCAAGTATCATTATTAATATTAGATACAAATAACTAGCAAACAATAAATTCGTCAAAAAGCCGGTTCCTTTCGTCTGAATTGCTTTTTCCCTTTCCTTCAAACGCATAGAGATTCTACTTACATTTTCCTTTTTTTTTCTCTGTACGTACTGCGGAAAATCTCACCATCGCCGGTTTCAACTCTCCATTCTCTCCGTCCAGTGTTTACACATCGATAATGAACGAGGCTCGAAACGGAGGGAAAAACCTATGACCGTCGCGATCCCGACGTAGCGCAAGCTCCGTTACGTCGAGGACGAGCCGTTTAGAAGTGGTTTTTAATTAAGACCCGCACGGAATCGGTTTGTCAATAATATAATAGACGGACGTGACTTCCGTCGCGCTGTTTTTACCCCGGCATTACGGTCCGTTTTTGCCGCCGAAATTAAGTTGGGGGCGGGTCGAGACCGTAATGAAAAGTTTCAATATTGGATACCTTTCGATTAAAGCGATTGATCTTTGAACGTTCGCTTGTTTGCGCGGGCAATTACATCTCGGTGGTGCGGGAGGCGTTTCGATGTCGCTTCGTGAGGTGGAGTAGATTGCGTTGCGATCCGGAGCAAGATTGATTCTTTTTCCCTTTCATATTTAATAACCGTATAATTGTCGCTCTTTTATGCTGCGCGTTTCACTTTACACGAAGACGCTTAAATATTGTTTCATTGGTATTCGCTTTGAGAAAACAAAAGAAAACGCACTGTAGCGATAAAGATGGAAGAGCTTTTTATAAAGAAAAAGTTCGGGGACGACAAGCTTTTTAGGCAAATGCGGCCCATTAATGCCGTTCATAAAAATGTTGGTCGTTTAATTTGATCATGTATCGAACTATACCTGCGTTGTGGCTTTTGCACTTCTTTGCGAAATTCTTCGTCTACGAAATAAAGTTAATTTAACAACTCCTTCTTTGAAATTTTTCAAGTTCTCGTTAATTTGCAGTAAAAGTTAATTAACCACAAGATTTAGACTATAGCCGTTGCTCATTACTCACATATACTTCATCGGTACGGAAGGAAGCAAGAATGTCGCAATAACTCTGAGATAAGTGCGTGAAAGGTGCTCAGAGTTTTGCGGTAAAACATCACAAAGTTGTGCCTGTGTAGATACCTTATTTAATTGCTTTAAAAGCCGGAATCCTCACTAAAATATCGTTCTTGATATCTAGAGGTTTCTTCTACATGAAGTGATAATTACTAAAATTATGTCGGAAGCAGCTAGATAATAAATAATTATGAACTTTCAGGAATAATAAGAAGGAATAGAACTGATATAAACCATCAAAATTCAATAAATCCTTTCAGATAATATTGACCATTGCCGATTGATGATGGTCCTCTTAATTTTTTCAGGCAAGCAGGAGCACCTACAGTATTACCACCATGACGACGTTGCTGTTACCAACCCTAACGATGCCTTTCGCGACTCCACTAACATCAAGCTCAGCGACATCGCCGCGAAGCAGGACACTGCGACCAAATTCGCGGCTTCACCATTCCAGGCTAATAACAGCCCTGGCGATGCTTCTATTGGCGCATTACGTCCATATAGCGCAAGGTAAGAAACCTAACAACTTCCTATTCATACTCCGCAAGAATTTAGTCTAGCTTCATCAAATTGGTTGTGTTGCACAAAGCCTTTCGCCACGGTAGAAAATAAGAATAAAAACGATATGCAAGGACTAGTATACGTAACTGAGGGTTATATAAGCTGGAAGCTATCCAAAGAAGCAGCGTAATTTGTTTAACCTTCGGGGACCTTGTTAGCGGATAATATCGATGACTGACGCTAGGTGGCGACAATGTTGTTAGCGAGGAAGTCTACGAGGCGGATATTTGCCCCGTCGATTGATTGAATTTCGCCGCGCGTTGACTACAGTTGATTAAGGAACCTGGGTGGATCATAGACCGCCTTGCTGCAGAATTTAACGATATTCGCTTGTTTTTCAGTTTTGCAGCCTATTTTGTACGATATTTTCGTAGCGGAAAGCGGGGTGATACGGTTTTTCAGACGGGATGTTCAAAATTGTTTGATCAAATTCGGTTTCAGACTAATAGTTGCGTATTATCAGGTACCCTACCGATATCAACGCATGTATCATCGTAAGTTACGGAAGGTATTCCCTCTTAAAGTATCTTATGCTTCTAAGGTCATTTATTTTATAAACGCAGAAATTTTCCTAAGGTTTTACTCTTTCCCGAAGACAAACGACTTTAAAACTTGGCGAAATTCATAGTATGCGTTGAAAATATTCCTTTCTTCTTACCTTCCAATCTTTAAAAGAACAAACTAAAACTGCCGACAAAGAAAAACGACGGAAACAAAAGAACGTTGCGATGACGACGCCGTTTTTGGGCGGTGGAAGAATCTGCGGAAGCGATAGCTTTTGTTAGCTAACTATTTAAAACATCCGAAGATCTCGTTCTATCGCGTGGTACGTAGAGTAAGTCGGGTCTATTATCTTCGTTTCGTCGCCCCTGTTTGTACTAAGTAGTTAGGTCGATCGTAATTTACTGAATCTCGGCAAAAGTAAAGTTCTCGCTTGCCGAGGAAAGTTTTACGGCCGATCTAAGTGCCATTTTGTTCGTTAATAGCGATGTGGAAGGAGGGTAGATTATCGAGTGGAGGTGTTAATTGAAATAGAAGAATTTGGTTTCGTTTTTTTTTTTTGATTGATTGAAATTTAATTAACGATAGACTCTGTTGCAATAAATTTTACGTCAATGAAGCAAGACATGGAAGCGAGATTTTTCGAATATTTGCTATTTTTTTTGTTCCTTTTCATCGCGTGTACTTTTAACTAAATCTGTTTTCATTCATCCTTTGAGTGCATCTCAACCACGCGAATTGTCCTTGTTGTATTGCGTTTGTTGCCTCGAATATTTTCAGTTGGTCTCGATGTACGTCATTTGTTATCTTACCTTTTCTTGTTAAATTCTCCATTTTTCGAAGTTCATGCCTCTGTAAGTTGGAATTGGTTTAAATATTTTCTTTGCAACTTCTCTATTAGCTATTTTTGGGCTTTCCTTTATTTTCAAGAAAATTGGTTGGTAAAAAATCTTTATTTCTCGATATTCATTAGTTCATTCCGTCTTCCATATATTCTTTGTTATTTATTGTGAATTTCTCTACTTGTCTAACTTTTTTTTTCTGATATTAGGTTGCTAGCTTTCTTTTTCATGTGTATCTGTACCTCTCCTAGCTTTTTTTTTTCTTATTATGTTGACGGTGTTTTGTAGATTTCTTTGCGCGCTACTGACTGTTTATAATCTGCAATAGTCGATCGTGTATTTATTCGTAACATAATTACAGAGCCACGAAAGTATCCAAATTTGCTTGCCTAGATCTACCCTTATCCTTCGCTTCGGTATACTAGCGATATTAGTTATTCCATCTGCGTTTCTAAGGCTAAAAATTATCTTTATTAATAATGTTTCCCGGGGCGCGTCCTGCTGATTTTGCTCTTGATTAACTCTTTCAACACAAACTCGACGTCCCAATCAAATAATATACCCTACGCCGGTTAATTGCCTGCTATTTAGGAGATGTTTTCAAGTTCGTTGGATCGAAAACAATATCGCCGTAATGAATATGTTGTATTTTGGTTTTGCGGCATGTAGGCACTCTGCATGAGTGACGTGAGTACATTATTAACTGCGACAGTATACATAATATGCAAAGTAAAGCATGCTGATTGTGAGACAATGCTTTGGTTTTATGGACGTTATTCAACTTATTCAAAAATTTAAATGTGGTTCGTTAGTGAGGACTATTCGGACTATTTTTAGTTCTTTTGTATAGGTGTTGTTGTTTTTGCTCTGCGTGCAAATCGGGATCTTTAGAATCGATTTTATTTATTGTCTTTATTGTCATTGCATGGCTTTTGTGTCACGTTAAATCGAATGGTATCAACATTCACGTTCTTTTTCTAATTACCAACATATCAAAAAAAACAATGCTTTGGTTATTACTTTTGTTTTCTGTGATGAACTGTAACCGGCGGCGGAACGAGTTACATGCCTTCAAGATGTCTTTTTGTTTATTAATTAAGATTGCTAGAACGTATCTTTTAAAAAATGCAATCTCTGAAAGGCATGCAGCTTGGAGTCCGTTCCACAGCGTTTGTTCTTGGAAATGGAACCAAAAATATAGAGTTAATTCTGCAGTTGACGCGTAGGACAAGAAAAGACGTTCAAGTAGAAAGGATCTAAGGAAACTAATCATATTCGTTCAGATTATGGGCTTTGATTCCGAGTATTCAAAAAAAAAGCTTCAGATGCTTTACATTACGTCACTAATATCTGCAAGATTGTGTCGAAATTCGTTGAACATTGCCAGTACTGGAAATTTCAGCAAAAAGAAATCTTTCTGCGTAAGCAAAAATGTAGCAATTCGCTCGTGGAAACCGAACATTTACAGGACAAACGGGAATGGACTTAAGTTAGAGCTCTGTAGAACAACTGATGTTAAAGTATCTTCATTATATAAGGCCACGTGGCACTGTCATTGAGAAAATCACGATTACATAAGGTTGATAGTTGAAGAAATAATTCTAAAATCGTCTAATTTATGAAGTAGAAAAGTTACAAATTAACATAGTTTGATCATGCCTGTTTACATTTAATTACGTGTTTCTAAGCACAAAATCGATCGCTCGATTTAATGCAAGATTTTGCAAGAACTAAGCTCTGTTTCATGTCTACCTTTTGTTACCTTCAATTCATCCAATATAAATAAGCGGGTTCTTTTTTAATACGAGGGATGTTTCCAAAGTTCTCGTAATTGCGCTCTAATTAGATTACGTAGAAGTTATAAGCAATGCTATTGGTAACAGTCAAGTCTTGATACGTTTATGCATCTATCCAGCGCAATATAGTTCAGTCTGAGTCGGATGTTTGATTGATATACACGCGTTTTCGCAGCACGGTTTTTATAACCTCTAAATCTCAAAGAACGATTTTCTTTTTGTGGAAAGAGGGTGTGAGAACTTCAAACATTATCCAACGTCTGTCAAGGAGTGTTTGGCGAGGAGTCTAAGCAGACGATCCACACAGTAGCCGCCCGAGTACGTCGTACAAAAAAACATTATTGCTGCGGAGGACCTATTAGAAGAGGACTAATACACGAGAAGTTCATGACATCTCTTGTTTGTTCGGACCTAAGCAAGGTTTCAGCTCGGTGGACGCCAAAAGAAACTCAATAGGTCTGATACTTATCATCAACTTCACGAGCTGTTAACCCGATGCATTATTTTAATCCTGACGCCAAAATTCAGTCCGAAGCATGACATAAACCGCACCCACTTAAGGTACGTGCAGCTCCGCCCGTTGGAGAGATAATGCTTCTTATTATCCCGACCACTGCGTCAAGCGTTTGTCAGAGAACGATTTGGAAAGTTGCATAAGCGCCCGTTACTGCAACAAGATCGCTACTCTTTCGAATTGAATTTTTTTGAAAGTTTGAAAGGACAAACTATTTTAAATGAGCACTGAACGAAAAACGAAAAAGTTTATCATTTTAATAAAAAGATGTTTATTGCATCGACGAACGTGTACTTCCGCTCAGCCACCAAATACAATAAAAGGGTTTATTGATATAGAGAATATATTTATTAATGCCGAAGAACAATTTTTTAACTTTGTTTAGATTCTCACAAAGTGAGTTAATAAAAAGGGGTATTTATTATGTTGAGAGACGGGTTTCAATTTGATAAACTTTAATAGTCAAAGTACGAATGAAAATAAAGAAAATTAACCAAGCCTACCCTTTTATACAGTATAAATCGTATGCAACATCTTCAAACTCCTTCGTCTACGACGCGACCAAAGTACCATAGAAAAAAATGCCCAGAAAGGATATTAAGTTGTTCCAGCGACGAGTACCCTCGCAACTTACTACACGGCGGGGTTCGTTAAACTGAAATTCATAATAGTCCTTGAAAATTCACCCTCGGTCCCGTTAAAAACCTTCCATCTTATGTTTTCCCCGTTTTTCATCCAGCGTATGACCCTACTTTTTATGCGAGTCGCTCTTTTCTTTATTACGCGATATAATAGCGCCTCTAGGGTGCTCGAGATGTTGCTGGCACTAACCCAGTTCAGGAATCGAGTCGGTCGGTTAGTAGGAGCGTTTCCGCCGTCATCTAGACTTACGTAAACGAACGATAAAAGGAGGATTTTGTTGAAATCTGTTTCTAAAATTATTTCATTCTCATCGAAGAGAAATTAATTAATTCCTTTGAACAACTACATCCACCGAATATTATCTGGATTTGGTCGTATTTCCGCTTCCTTTTTATCTTCCTTTGTTTCCTTTAAATTGTCCCGATTTTATCCTTTATTTCAGACCACGTTGGCGGATCTTCAAGCTTGCTTAAAAAAGTTATTGTAGTTGCTGAGGTTTTGTACGAAACATTTACCAAATTCTTGTTCCTTAAATGCTTCTCGGTTCGCGATTTTAAGATTGAATAATTTGTTTTTTGAGACAATTAAACTAAAAGTAAACCATGAAAAATTATAATTCATATATTTAAATAAATCTTAATGTAACTCACACGATAAGATTACCAAAGCTAATGATTTACCTTATGTAAACGGAGAATTAACGGGCAACAAATACATGCCTAGGTAGCATTGCTGACTTTGCTGGACCTATCCTGCGATTGCTGTTAAAACTGGTGGGACGAATAGAAATTAACCAGACACGCTATTCTTGGGTTGGGGGATATAACAATATTGAGGGAAATATATTGGCCGAGGAACTATCCAAGCAAGGTTTTGAGGGACACTTCATAGGACCGAAGCCAATATGGGGAATCTCAAAGGACTCTGCAAGAAGGAAGATCTGGTGTCTGGCATCTATGCATAACATAGGTCAAGTAGGCGTTGAAAGACCAAATTACAAGAAGAAATGAGTTTGCACGCAGTCTGTTCTTCTAAGCAACAGGCACAAGCATTTGAGGAAGTATCGAATGAGACTTTCGAAAATACTGAAATATCCCCTGGGCCAGATAATGGCCAAGATAAAGGCTAAAATAAGGAAGAGCACTCAAGTACCTGAAGTGTTGATGACCAACTCAAACAGTAAAAGAAGATGGATCTTTCGGAATACGTCGTTTGCAAGACCACCTTTATCACGCCATATTTTCGCCACTAACACCAATAAGTAGACGGTATATAAATTAAAATTTGTCAGCTAGTAAGTTACTCAAACATTACTCTTGCAAGGCCTCCTTCTCATTTCACCGACAAAGGTAAGAGGAGAAAAAAGAGTAAATGTATACGAATAATAAAAGCATGTACCTACGATAATATCTAGCAAGGCAAAGGACGGGAAAATGCGAAAAGAGTCGAAGCCCGCGGACTAAATTTTAATTAAAACTTTTTTATTGCTTCGACGAGCTTTCTTCGTTACGAAACTTCCTTCTCCGCACAGCTCGAAACGCCGAAAGGGCATTTGAATAAATGATGACATGGTGTCGAGACAGCGCAGGACCTCGACGTCTTCTCGAATTTGTTCTTTTCCTTTTTCTTTCTGCGTCTTCCTTTTTTTTTTAATAAAAAGTTGTTAAAGAAAAACTTCGTCGAATATCCGAGCTTTTATGTTGGACTCTCTTGTACGTATAGGTTATATTTTTGCGTCTCTGGAAGCCGGTTCTTTACGATGCGTCACAATAGGAGGATAAAAAAAAAAGAAGTGGGTGTTACTGGTGTACAATATAGACAGTTTAGTATGTGGAATTTTCCAGGAAGGCGTTAAAAATAAATTAGGTTCTTTAGATGACGTTGACAACGTTCTCTTTTGATCTAGGAATTCGCATGTTACGTTAATATTCAGTATTCTTTTGATGCCCTGAAAATTATTCTTGCTGGTTTGAACAATAAATTGTGATTACAGCGAAGTTGGATGTGGTTCTAAAGATTCCACGCATTAAAGTACGCTCGAAAAAAAATGTCGAATTCAAATGAATTTTTATTCAAATTTGATGAACAGTTCATCCAAAACCCAACCGGAGAAACTATCTTTGCTGCAGCTGAACTGTTTTATTTGACTCTGTTTACTTCTGACAACTGAATCAATTTACCCTTGATAGTTCGAACACTTGCGAAGGGCGACAAGCGACAAAGGAAAATAATCCAATGGATTTTGTTGGAATGTGGAATGAAATGTTTAAGCTAGCTTGTTCGCAGTAGACGTTCGTACGAACAGATCGTTTGCGACAAATAGACTTACATCGTATTTGCGGTACTTATTCTGCTTTCTCTTTATTTTGTATCAACCGTTTCTTTGTCACAAATGAAAAGCCTCAAATAAATCAGTTAATTTCGCGAGAATAAATCCGATTATTTACGTTTATTAGCAGCAAATGAACTTTTCATAAATGAGAGAAAAAGCGTTCATTGAGTGTACTTAAAATTCAATTCGCCCTACCATCCCTCAGAAATTAAACCAACCCGACGGCCATATTCATAAATTACCATAATTAATGACAACGTATAACTTACACATGTAACCCGATCGAAATCGCATAAATTCGACATCGGCCCCCACGCCTATCCTCTCGATTGTCCCGCATTTCCCGTTGGGTTCGGCTTCGGGTAGATTTTCGGCGGTTTTCATCGATACTTGAATGAGTTCCATCCATCCCCCCTCGCCACGACCTTAAAGCCGGAATATGAAGTGGAGAGCGGTAAGGGTATCAGCGGAATTGCTGAGGAAAGATCCTCCTTCTTTTTCGGGTCACCCCCTTACTTTGGAACGGACGGTATAACGCCGCGTAAAATAGGGCGTTACAAGTGCAATATGACTGCCCCGATTGCATCGCATATTTCAAGCTTTATGAAGTGGACGCGACGAGGAGGTCGGAGTTGCGGATTTGGAATAGTTCGGGGTTGAAATATTACAGGGCGGATCTACGGGATGGGTTCGCAATGGTCGTTATGTAATGCGATGATATTTATAGTAGGTGGATTTGATGTAATTCTTTTATCTAACGCTTACAATAAGAATCTTCGAATTTTGTCCATTGTTTGCCTCGGTATTCATTCTTTAATTAGTCCTTTTGTGGAATAAGATTCTATTGTTTATATAAAAAAAATCTGGACATATCGACATTTGATAGAACAATTGGGAGCAAGATTTTGGACATATGTTATTATTATTATTATTATTATTGATTGTCATTGTTATTTGTGTAAGATACGCTTTCTTCTCCCAATTCCTAAAAGACCATAACTGGCAAAAAACTCATCAAATCAAATCATCCTCAACAACGAATTAAAGCATTGGGCATAGTGGCTCCATTGTGTCCACTAGCTCAATATTAACTCTCTCCTTGTGTCCGGCAGCTCAGTTTTGGGCGCAGAAATTCTTTTCCTAGCCTTATCTTTGAGGTGTGGAGGTAAGGGGATAACTATAGATCCAGCTAAGGATGATAATGATGAAACGGAAAAATAACTTCTTTAGTGCTGAATCTTTTTATCTTAAATTTGCCTAACAATATAGTATAGTAAGCTGTCACCTTTTGCTCTCCTGAAGAGGCCGTATGTGATTGTGAGCGAAACGTCGAGTTTTCGATTAACAGCGACGAGGTCCAAACCAACAAAAGGAGGTACTTTTGGCATATCTCAATGTAATTTCGTCGCTCGTAAGATTGTCGCACTATTGGTTAGTAAAATTTGAAATTTGTATAGTTGTATGCAGAGTAATTTAACACAGAATATGTGTTCCAAATGGGTACTTACATCCTGTTGCGTTTTGCTACTTCTAAAACAAAGGTATTCGGTTGTCTTATACGTATGCTCCAATTTCAAGAATTCTATTTGTATTTGCAAGTTCAGGTAATGTCTGGTGGTTGGAGAAAGCGGAATTCCAGAAAGAATCACGGAAACAAAAGTGTTAAGCAAGTAAATCGCCGGATCCGGTTAGGTTCGTTTTAAACTTTTAAAAGTTTTGGGACGGAGATTAGTCCCCATTTGAATTTCATTAATTTTCGCCTTTACAAATATTTGTAAAATACGCATCAGTTATCGGATATATCATTTCTTGAAGTCTCTTGAGCTGCTTAATTTTTTTCCACCTTTTTGCATCCGTTCCTAGTACTTTTCAATTTTTCTACCAACTCCATCTACACTGCTTGTAATCATCCTTTATCCTTTTGACATCCTCCAGGCCACTACTTCCGCATCTCTTCCGCCTTCCATTCTTTCCAAATGACCTGGCCGTTGTAGTCTTATTTCTTTAATCCATTCTCCATTGATTCTTCTCCACGCAGCTCATAGGATTTTAAATGAGTTCTTCTTTCCCAACCTAGTTACTGTATTTTTTCCACCAAGTATTCTTCTTAAAGTCCTCCCTTTCCCTTGTTTCTATCTCCAACTGGCTTTTCTGATTCAAAGCCCAGAGCTCACATGCGTAAGTTGGTGTTGGTCTTTAATATAGTTTTGTATTTCTAGATGGAACACTGCATTAAAAGCATCATCATCCGCAGATCAGATTTAATACAACGAAAAGACTCTGTTAATCAAACAATTTACTGCTACCAATACGTATTATAGATCTGCATTAAGATATCTGGATTTGCTTATGCATTTTCCCTTGTTTTGTTGCAATTACAAGATGATGTGTTAATGTGCAGAGAAGTTAGGCAAATTTTCCTGTTCCATGTCATGATTAAGACTAGTCATCTTTTCAGCTATTAATAACTGATTTTTCTGCTGAATCCTTTAGGCATTCCTTTGCAAATTTTTACAGAATTCAAGGATATCGCAAGCCTCTACCTAATACATTCGAAATATGACGTAGAAGTAATTTCTCTAGCACATTTCGCCGTTTCTCAAATCCTTCTATCAAATCCTCCATCGTAGGCGCATCAATATAATCCATCTCTCTCACCAAAACAGCAAAAAAAGAAACTAGAGATGCAAAATTTAGAAGCGAGGAAGTGCCACGTCGTATTAGAGGAAGTCGGGTTCTACTTTATCGGCTGACGGCACCTCGTAAAACCGATAATTTAGGTAATGGTGTCTCCGACGGTGTATAGTCGATTTTTAAGGCGGTCACCCCCTTTCTGCCGACCTCCGCTACCCCGACGCCCATCTTCCTACTGTTTTTATTCCTCTCAATCTGCTTAAAGGTGGATTCTTTTTTTTTTTTTTTGGTCGGAGTCGAGTTCGATGTAAGTTCCAAATTGAGAGCTTTCTCCTTTCCAAGCCAGATCTCCCCAGAAGGGATAGAGATGGAAGATGAAGTTGGAGGAGCAACGAGGTGTTGGGACCGTTTATTTTGTCGATTTTCGGATGGAAAAAAGCTGGTAGAATTGTGTTAAGCTCATCGGAACACGTCTCTGCAATTGCTGCTGCGAAATATGCGGAAAGTCTTATCTTTTTAAGATATTTTAAGATTATTTCGTACCTGTAAGATGGTTTTATAGGATTTCGCATATTTTTGGTTAGAGATAGTTTAAATAAACAATAGTTCAATCAATATTGCAAGCAAAATAAAGAAGCTCATATTCTTCTTGTTCTTCCGATATCTTCATTTAATCTTGCAGAGGAAAACTTCTATCTACTACTTCTATCGAAGCTATCTATCGAGCTTCTATCGACTACTACAATCGAAACGTTTCGGTTCTTTCTCTCCATCAACAAGATTCTTATTTTTTAGCGGAGCCTTATTGGATTTTCGCACCATCAAAAACAGTTTTCTTTCTTCTGATCTTAACCATGTGTAACAAGTTGACAAATTTATCTAGATCTTGATGAAACTTGCTCGAATTTTATCCTTTTCTTAATCTTTAGCAGTACCTCTATTTGTCAAACTTTCACTCATCTTTAACGCGTATTCAAATCAATATTGTTCTTCGAATATAAAGGGGACCCTTAATTGTGCAACAGAAAGGATGTCAATAAACATTGATACGATCTCGAAAGCATTGATTCGCTGTCGAAAATCTCTTGGTTAATAAATTCTTCATGCTTTCCATTTCATTATCAGCATATAGAAAATTTAAAAAGATCTTGATATTTAGCTGCTATGTTGGCCTCCAATTTGAAGCCTACAAATTTAATAGGACCAAAGGGACTACCTCGAAGCGCTCCCTTATGTCAGCTTTAAAACCGCAATAAACATTATTTATTTTAATAGATTAGAATTGGTACGAATTATGTTATTTATGTGTGTGTGCAAGTCCAGCACCTTTAACTTGCCGGATCAATATGAAACGGCCACCATCTCGCGTATTTTTTGACGCATTTATACATTTGTCGCTATTTTTCTCAACTAATCGTAACAAGTGCTACGCTCAACAATAAAATAAATTCGTTTATATCCCCTTAACACTGTTATCTACCCCATTTTTGTTTCTTGCGGAATTTTTACTGCCATCGCGACAGAAACCATCACCGACCATTACAAAACGAAACAAAACAAACACCTACCTCAACCTCCACTGCGCCCCATCCCCTCGCCTTGTCCTTTTCAGAAAACCAGGTCTACAACGCTGTTAAATCCCCCGCAATTCCCTTTCATCTACCCTTTCCTCCATCTCCGTCCTGATCTTGGGTTGCGAGCTCCTGTACAATTTACTTTAGTAATTACCGCTATTATTACCGTCATAACTTCCACTAGAGGGCGCTAATAAATAAAGACCATAAGCGTCGCGACTCTTTGACATTAATTCTTATCCATTTCGACACATTTCGGTGTCTCCCTTGCCTCGCTGCCCTGCTCCCTCCAGCGGTCGGGCGGTGGGTCGTCCTTTCGTTTCTTTCCCACGTTTATCCGGTCGACTATCGATTTCCGCCGGAACTGGGACATAAAATAAACATTTAAGAGGCACACCGCTTTCGTCAACTCGACACTGTTACACACTCTTCTGGGGACGGCTCGAGGAGTTCTCTAGCTCGGATTTTTCGTGACGCAAAAGCTGTAGAAGACCCGAGTTAAGTTAGTTCTTGTATTCCCCGGAGTGGAATGTTAATTTTCTACGCTGGTGTTGTACGTAGTCGAGTAGAAATGAGAAATTTTGAACGAGATATGTATATTTAAGATATCGAGAAGTAAATACGGTCGCGCACGATAATTGTTTTTATGCTACGATGTTAGATATCTTCGGAAAGCTTCACATTAATTTAGTTTTAGTAAGTTTCGATGTAAAACGGCTATTTTTCTATACGGGTACTGTACTGGGCGGACCGGAAATTAATAACTGCGATGGAAAAGCATGTACATTTAAAATTTTTAGTTAAGTACGCTTTTAGATAAGATTCAGTAGATAAAATGCTATATACTTTCATTGAATAAGCCCTAAAATATATTTAGCTGTGAATTGAAAGTAACTGAAAAAATATATCGAGGGCCTCATAAGTAGAGAGGACAAAAGCGGATGAAATTATTACTTTTTTCCGGAGACTAGACAGACTCGTGTTTTATCGACTTTTGGGGGACGCCAGCAGGCAACACGAATCCATTCTCGTGAGGCGAATAGACACGAGTCTATCTAGTCGCTGCAAAAACGGAGTCATTCCACCTGCCTTTGTCGTCTTCACTTATAAGTTAGTAGCTTTAAAGTTTTCGTTAACTTGCCGAAAATTATTGTCCTTGTATTAAAAGTTTCTGAGTTATTAAGGTTTTCTTTTACTTAATGTCGGAATTTATAAAAATCGCAAGTGCACATTAAAAAGATATGATTCTTAGTACCAAGGATAGGGACAAATTTCGATGAAACTGTAGAGACCGAAAGACTATCGTAGAATAAGAACAACACATTTTCTTTTTTTTTACCGGCTGGATCCCCCGATTTTTCGATTTTTTTTTTTAAATTTTGGAAACTATATCCTTTTTTGTTTGGAAGATAGTTAGATGTACATTACATAATCAAGAATTATTTTTTACTTTTTTTATATTATGATAATTTGATGTTATTATATAGCCAAAGATGACGAATTTTGTTTCGAGAAAAATTATGTCATTCAACAACGGGGGACCCGGCTACTTCATGCCCCCATATTTTTTGTTTTTTTTTTAATATATATGTAAAATTACTTTTACGTATAGAAAGATGCCGCACAACAAATCTGGATAGTCAAACATTAAAAATTAAAATTAAAAAAAAATTAAAAAAAAAACACGATAATAACATATTATTATTTATGTGTTTCATTCTCATTAAATACCACATTTATTTGAACAAATTTACTGTTGGATTGTTGGGTACCCTGGTCCGCTGTTGTTTATTTTTTCGGAAAATAATTTAGGTAATTTTTACATCTATCAAATTATCTTAATAAGCAAAGTATAGGGGGCAAAAATCGTGCAAATTTAAGAGGGCCTTGTACGTGGAAATCGGAAATTCGGCCGGTAAAAGGAACGTGTTGTCCTTATAATACGATATTCCTTCAATCTTTAAAAATGTAGCGTTTGGTTTTGAATTTTTTGAAAAATTTCAGACAAAAAATCGTCGAGATTGATCTAGATTTAATCGTTTCCGTCATCGTTAACGTCATGGCAAGAATTAGCGCTAATATATGTTGTAATGTGTTGCGACAAAGGTATTAGATAATTGTGTACTCTTCTATATATTCAACTATGTAGTTGTTTGTTTTTTGTTTTTTTAATGTATCAGTCGACGTTGAGCGTACTTTGTTTCTTAAACACAAAGAAATTTTCTTTTCACAATCCATCAAGTTAGCAAAACAAGTTAATCCAAAACCCAATCAAGACATCTGCCCTCCGTACCACCCTCCTAACCGAGAAAAAAAATAGAGATTCGAATTGAATCCAACTTAGGGTTGGATCCCTCGCTCAACCACCAGAAAAAAATAACGTTTTACGCAAGGAAGCGACGAGATTAAACACTATCATCGGGACGGCGGGCTGAAGGGGGAACGGAGGACCCTAACCGAGATGAAGATAGAAGCAATAAGTTTCCGCATTAGGCCAATGCACGCCCGCCAATTTCAATACCAAATAAGATTAACCGCCTTGGATCCGATGCAGAGGAATACCTCCGCTACCCTGCGCGGGTATTTATTTAGGGAAACCCCTGTCGTGTCGTCTGCAAATATCCGCTACCGCGTTCCGTCGCGCTTCCCCGTCCTTCGGCGACCGCTTTCGCGGTGCCCTACGGCGACCCCCGCAGGCAGATTAAAGAGTTGTAATTGCGGATCGGAACGGATTAGGAGGTCGTGATTGTTGTTGTTATTGTTGTTACTGGTGGCGAGTTTTGCCGAAAAAAAAAAAATTGAATTACATCCGTTATGCGGAGGGTGGCGCTGTTGTTGTTATTAGTTTGACGGAAGGACCGTGGGGGTCGAGACGGAGCAAAGGAAGGAAATTGAGGCTTTCGGAGGGATTTGGTAAAATTTCCAATTGAAAATAATAATGTTGGTTGAGTTTATTGATTGTTGCGTATCTTATTCTTGATTTAATTCATTTCATTTTTTCATCAGAACGATCAAACATAATCACACCGATCACGTTACTACGTCTCATATGGTCTTGATAAACTTCCGTCCATGTTTACAATTTGTTTCTAGATGGGGATAGGAACTGCCACTCTATACGACGACACCAATCGATAGCGCAGTTCGAGCTCAATTTACAAAACTAAAGTTCAAACACACGTACCGAAACTTGTACTATTAATAGCTACATTCGAGCAGTACGAAGAAACGTAATATTGCTTACCGATCCGGGCCAACGGTATATATCGAACTCTTGTAAAATTAATTCTTCTCAAAACTGAAGGGGAAAAATATCATTAGTCAAACTGTCATGTACTCCGTTCAAACTAATTGTTCCTGCCTTCTTTTGTTGATAAATGTTACCGCTAGCTGCAGAAGCCGAGCAATGCGATATCGCATGTTGGGAGAATTGGAAAATGGATAAAAATCAATTAGGAAATTCCCGTCGGAACGAAAGGGATAAGTTTATTGTGTCGAAGAAGCGATATGTTTGCGTTCTTGATATTGTACAGCGCGGGTCTGGAGAATTCTTGACGCTAAATATGACGATTTCACCTGAGATAAAAGGTCCACACCAAACCTTATTCTAAATTCGTGCATTCTGGGTGGATCTTCTACCTGCCCCATCATCACAACAGTGTGATCAAAAAAACACTCTGTATCCGCGTTAGGACAAACGTTTTATGTGAGTGTTTTAGATTAAATCGCCATATCTTGGGTCAAAGATTCTCCAAGAAACGACGAAACGAAGTTAACGATGGTGATATCCGTCGAAATATTTTGCAAAGTGTTGCGGACCAGTTAAGTGCATCAGTTCGGCGAATCTCTTGAGAAATTGAAATTCCAAAATCCTCCGTTGAGAAAACCTTGAAGAAAAATAAACATCAACCTTGCAAACCAACAATTGTGCAAGATTATCGCAAGGTTAAAGTTTAGCAATTGATACTGAGGAAAATGTGAATATCATGGTAATTTTCATGGCGAAATATGATTGTTATTACTGTGGAGCGTTCAACAGGCATAACTATCACCATAAATCTACTGAAAATTTGCATTTAGTGAATCAAAGTTTGATTTAGATTTAATTTCAATCTTTAATGGTACGAAATTTGCTCACAACACATACATATTTCTATTTGACTTGTTACTTCATTACCACTTCGCCTCTGTTAAGGCTTCATCAGTAATCCGCAAGCATAGTTTCGTTCTATTTTCCTATGTAAATAAGGATTAAATTTGGCTAATATTTTAATGTTCACCAAGATCCAAGATTATCATCAAGATTGTTTGGAGAAAATCCAGTTGCGAATGGACGAAATGAACCTTTAGGGAGGTATTTTCTCCTAAATTTTTGTAATTTTAGCACTTCATCAACCAAACGCTTTTCCAGTTTTTTTATTTCCGGAAACTTATTCCTGTAGTTTTGAAAGACTACTTCGCTTCATTGAAGCCACTCTTATTCTTTGAAACTTAAATAAGGGAAGCATTGATCATCTTTGTCCAATTTGATGTGAAGAGATTGCAGCAGATCTTTTTCTGAATTAGGGATAGGTTAGCAATTGGTATTATTAAAACTAGGAGTAATGTTTAGAGAGGACAAAGGTGGATGAAATTATTACTTTCTTAACTAAACCTAATTACTTTCTTAATCGAACTCTTTCTTATGAGGCGATTAGACACGAGTCTATCTAGTCACGACAAAAAAGAAAAAATTCCACCTGCCTTTGTCATCTCTAGTAATGTTACTTCTTTTTGGCCATTGCTTCTTAATGATTATTTTTTCTGTTTCTATATCGCAGAAAACAGCAACAATTCTCACAAATTTGTTATTGAAATTTCTGGTACTCAGTTCCATCCAAGAGAAGCTCCAGGCTTTTATAAGATCCAGATTTTCTTATGTTGACGATATGAACATGGTAATAAAATGGTTTTCGTTTTTGTGGAGCCTTGAAGTTTTGATCTCGAACTAAGACGCTGCTACCAAAAACGAAGTGTTTTATTTGAAAACTCAAGATGTACCAAAATCACTAAATGAAAGTATATGTCGTAGAGTTCGTAACCCTGTTAGGAATATATGTGAATTGCCATAGATATGTCTACTCACTTAAAGCTCTCGTTAAAATGTCGCAATGTAACTTATTGTAGTGCCTTATTTTCTGTTTATTTTGCTGATGATACCCACCTTTTAATTTTCTTCGATGAAGTACGAAAATAATTGGAAATGCTCCGACTCTGAACAGTTGAATGATCCAATCCCGTTCGTTTGGACTACGAAGATAGTTCGAAAATTAAATTTTGAAATTACGGAGGTAGATTCGACATTTCTCTGCATCGTAGATACAACGAGATATAATTACTTTCACCTGCAATCGATTTTTTTTAACCGATTCTATCCACTATGACGTTAAATCTTGCGCTCTGCGAACCAATTTTTCCACCCCCGTGATATACACGTCATTTCCGCTTGTTGTTCCGGATTTCTGCGTTTCCATTTCCTGTCCAGTTTTCCGCCGACGTGATCCCGTTGCTGCCCACCCACAAGCTGATTACTCCACTTCGAAGAAGCGAGGCTCTTAGATTTCTTTTCCACTCGGCCAATCTAGCCGTTTCTTTTTTTCTTCTTTTTTTCCTTAGTCGTGCAGTGAAATTTCCAAGGAAAGCCCGACGGAAGTCGTGGTGGAGCTTCCGTTGATGAACATGGATATCGCTTGCTCATTTTGCAAGATCTTCGGTGAAGTAAGGAGGTGGATTGCGATGTTTTAAGGATCGTCTTTTAATGGTTTCTATTTAAATTGATTTTAATTTGAAATATTCCATCTTTTGTTAAATATACAGGCTGGTTCAGAATTAATTAGCCAAATTTGCTGTTGGGAGAACTGTTGACAGAATATATTTATTGGAACTGCTTTTTAACTAAACGTGTTACCGCTAGGGGGCACTGCATTTTTTTTTTAACGGAGTATCCTACCGTTTATCCGTTTTTTGGAATGTGCAACATATTTATGAAAACTTTCCTTTGAATGCGAAAAACATTAACAATATTCTGGTATCCATGGCAGACGAAGGGTGACAAAAAGGCTTCAAGGTGTTACCACCCCAAACTTATTCAACGCACGAACCTCTCATACCGCTATGTTCTTAAGCCAATAAATTATTTGGAAAGTTATAGTTACAAAGATTAATTAGTGAAAAATCCAATCGAAGCCCAATCGACGGATACCCATGAAAATAAAACATATGAAGGTATGCTCAAGTTGGAAGGTCCTTTGTATAACTAATTCTTGTTAAAATTTGCAAGCGTTCTTATGAAAACAATGAAATTAAATTTTGAAAATACTTTGGCTCGGACGAAGACATGCGCCCTTTTTCTTTGAGCTTTGAAAATATTAACCCGTTTGGTTTCATCAAATTAACTCGACTAGTCCATTAGTTATTCAGTTTATTGCTGCATCTATTCCAGTTCCAATTTTATTAAAAGCAAAACTATGTACTTCCCCCTATTATAAAACTTTGCTCGTCATAGAAGCGCCGTAATATCCGTTACATAACCTCTATTTAACTTCTACGACACCTACGTCCTCCAGCGGTGAATATCCATACTCAACAGCAGAACTTAACTTTTCTGCACATAAACATCAACCTCTAATTCGCGGAGAAAAAGGGTTAATGCCTAAAGTGTGTAAATGAATCATGAAAATGTTCACGGAATTAACTTGTAAAAATTTTAAGAACAACGGAGACGGAGATACATATATACAGATAGAGCGAGTCGAAAGTCCCCGCCATAATAAAGGAACTATAAAAGTTTTAGGAACCCGTTGCAGAGGCGGCATTTCGTGAAAATTTATTATTCTCGGTCATGAATGATTCAAAATTTTAAGGAGGAGTCTGCTGGAGGACCGTTAAAGTCAGAAAGGACGATAAACGGTTTCCCGTCCCATCTTGTCGCGTCTTATACGATCGGAGGAGTTGGTAATCTAACGGAGAAGATCTGTTAAGGTGTGTAATGGTTATTAGTGAAGGTAAGCGGTCTTGTTTCAAAAGGAAAAATTGTTTAAGAGATTCGGTGTTAAGAAGAACAACGCAATTGTTTTGCACTTTGTAAATTTGTTTCTTAATGTAGCTTTATACGCTTACACCAGCGACATTGCAATCTTCTTAAGCTTTTTTTTTTGGATTAAATGAAGTTTAAATGTGCGGACTTTGCAAAATAGCTTCTGTTTCGCAGTGATTTCTTCATTTGACGTGGATAGCTTTTCGCCAAGCAATTCTTTCAAGTTTTGGAAGAACAGATAAGGCACTGGAAGCGATGGGGTAGTAATTTCTCTATTGACTCCTCTAGTTTTGCTGCCGCAATTGCTGATAAATGGATTGGGACGTTATCACGGTGGTGGGCTAATCACCGCGAATTGGCGTCGAATCAGTCCAATAAAAATGATTAAATAAGACCATTAGCCAGATCACCAACCATTAGCAGACGTGGTACCCATCCAACCCATTTCTGCTCTTTCTCAATTCTTCGTGAAGAATGCTTTGCGTATATTTAAGTGAGATGTCTACAATATTCGTAACCTCTTCAATCTTCACCCGGTAGCTTACTAATACGATATCATGAACTTTGTTCATGTTATCAACTATAATCACTTCAATGAGATAACTTGGCTGTTCCTGGATGTTCAACTACGCCTAACTTAAGTAACCCAACAGCCAACTTCTTTCTGTTACACGTAACGTTTTCCCGTTCCTTTTTCGTTCTTTTTCCATGATTCTACAAGAATAGTACTCACAGTCCATCTACCTCCAAAGCGTCCTTACAATCTCATTAATTCAACGTAACTCTCTAAAAAGCAAGTAACTTCTAAAGAACCATATTCCTCCGCATTTAAGATGCTACAGACCTGCAACGTGGATAGTACGAAACCGAAGGAAACCCGGAAGAAGAGGAACACTTTTATATCATACACCTATCGACTATGCCATATCAGCAGCTTTCGTCCCGCGTCTTACCTCGGCATTCATATAAAACGAACATCGCCGATTCCAGAAGCGGTTTCGAATTCATAACGTTCGAGGGGAAACAAACGGCGTGAGGGGGGCATCCGCGAGATGGGATTTGTCGGAGGCCGCACGAGTTCGGGGAACGGCGGAAGAAGAACTCGCGTATTTTTCCCCGTCACCGCGATACCGCGTTACGTTTCGTTATTGTTGTTGTTACCGCCGCTGTAGGATTGCTACAGAAGCGAGAGCCCCCTAGGGGCGATATTACGGTATTATAATTCTTATCGTTAGCTTCGCGTACCGCCAGAGTTTGTTGGGATGGGATGCGCGCGCGTAATTTATGTGCGCTGCGAGAATACAGTCCGCATATTTCTATTCGTATATGTGTTGTTGTGTATGTATGTATGTATCCGCTATTTTGTAAAACGGAAGAGATGAAATTTTATAAGAGGAAAATGGAATCGCGTGCACATGCTTAATATGCGTTCATACAAGTGCAGACGTAAATAGACTATTAGAAGCCAAATAAGACCGTATCTATTCTGCTATATTTTGAAGGCAAATCGGAAAGAATCACAGGTAAATATTACAGTCCAAGACGAATTGGAACTGTTGAAGTACGTAAAAGCGTAGAATGTGCTCGATTAGATCGTTTCTTAATGTACTCTTCTCGGGAAGTTTATCTATTCTAATGCTATTGTTTCTTCTTGTGCAAATTAGTTACTTTCTGCAGAAAATAAGCAAATATTGGATTTTGCCAAAAACCAGGCATACCCCGTCAAACGAAGCATTTAGGACAGCCCCAACGCCAGATGTTACAAACTGTTCTAACTCCCATTACCGGGGGCTAACACTGGAAACCAATATAATTGAAACACGGGCTAAATACAAGTATTGTATTTAGTGGGTCCCCGTCCTCTCTCTAATTATTAAAAGCACTTGCAATTTAGGCTGCTAGAAACCCCCTTAACTCGGGATTTTGGCCCGAAGATAAGTCAACACCGGAAACTAACGTAATTGGAGATTAAGCTAGTTCTATTAAACGCAACCTTTGCTATCGTCCCAACTCTAGCTACTGAAAGCTCTTCAAATTTCGATGATCTGAGCACAGACACTAATGTAATCGAAAAGCAAGCCAACCCCGTCAAACGTTACATTTAGGACTGCCCCAACACCAGCTATTAAAAACTGGTTTAACTCCTATTACCGGGGGCTAACTCCGGAAACCAATATAATTGAAACACAGACCAACTCCATTGAATGCAACACTTGTAATCGTTCAAACTCCAGCTACCAAAAATCTTTCAAACCTCGGCTAACAAAAATTTTTCCAACTCCAGACCCGATCCAGGAAATACGTCAACCGGTAATCGGAAAGAAGATAAGTCAACACCGGAAACTAACGTGATTGGAGATTAAGCTAGTTTTATTAAACGCAACCTTTGCTATCGTCCCAACCCTAGCCACTGGAAGCTCTCCAAATTTCGATGATCTAAGCTCAACAACTAATGTAATCGAAAAGCAAGCCAACCCCGTCAAACGTAACATTTAGGATTGCGCCAACATCGGCTATTAAAAACTGTTTTAACTCCCATTACCGGGGGTTAACTCAGGAAACCAATATAACTGAAACACAGACCAATTCCATTGAATGCAACACTTGTAATCGTTCCAACTCCAGCTACCAAAAATCTTTCAAAGCCCGGCTAATAAAAATTCTTCCAACCCCAGACTTGATCCAGGAAATACGTCAACTCCTGGTCAACCGGTGATCGGAAAGCGGGCGAGCCCCGCCAAATCCAATACTTACAACCGTCCTATCTCTAATTACTAAAAACACTTACAATTTAGGCTGCTAGAAACCCCTTTAACTCGGGATTTTGGCCCGAAGATAAGTCAACACCGGAAACTAACGTAATTGGAGATTAGGCTAGTTTTATTAAATGTAACCTTTGCTGTGGACCCAATCCTAGCCACTAAAAGCTCTTCAAATATCGACTAATAGAGATATTTCCAACCCCAGATTTCAGTCCGAAAATAATCTAAGCCCAGAAACTAATGTAATCGAAAAACAAGCCAAGATCTGCAATTGTTCCGACCTTAACTACTGGAAGTCCTTCCAATTCCGCTTAATAACAACACTTTTAACATTAGATTTCAGCCTAAAAATAAGTCAGCATTGGAAACTAATATAAAAGAGAAACAGCCCAACCACGCCAAAACGCAACGCTTAGAGCTGAGGAACGGTAAGCGTTTAATTCTTTAACATACACGCCATTTATTTAATAAAATAATGTTACCGTCCGAGCACATTTTACTAAGAAACTAACTTGGATGCAGGAATCTTTTTCTGTTCATACACGAAACGCGAATAAAGAAGTTTACAAAACGGAACAGTTTAGCGGAGAAAACTGCAAGAAAATGCAAAATTTAGATCAGCTAGTTCCCCAGACGAACAGAACGAAAACAGAGACACCATCACGGCGGACGATTCATGCTGAACTATGCACAATATCTTTTGATAAGATGCGAGCCCGAAGCAGCTGCACTTCTGATATTCAAGCCGAAGAATGGAAACAGGCATTGGGAATAACGAGTCAGCTAGCCGAGCATCTCGCAGCTTCGATATTCCATACTTTGTACTTCGTCGGAAGAATATGTACATACTTTGTTGTCGGGCGAAATGGCGGAGTCTTAGGAGTGGGAGACGGGACGAATCGTTGCCTTTAGAACGGCATCCGTTTGTTCATTTTGTTCTCCCGTCGTTTTTTCTCGCTTGCTTTGTTTGCTTTTCCTTTCCTTCTACGATGTACGGAGTGCTGGATGATTTCTCCGCTTACTCGCCTTAGCCCCTTTGGCAAAAGGAAAAGGGATACAAGCTTTAATTGCTCGCATAGAAGTGTAATATGACTTAAGATAGCACGGAAAGAACTTAAACGGTGTGAATTTGACTATGCACAAAGGGCCGGGAATTAAAGAAAATGCCGACGTAATGAGAGGATTATCCCTTTGTAAATTCGCTGTTGTAGAAAATTGGTTCAATTTTAAAAGAGATCGTTTTTTTCACAATCATTTAAAACGGATTTAGTTGGTGGAAGTTGCGCCAATTGAGAAGATGGATCGGCCCCAGAATATTGATAATTCGAGTGATTTAGCAACGAATTGATAGTTGTAGATAGTTCCTCCTATCCTTCGATGATATATGGACCGGTGGTTTGAAGATTAGATAAACCTAGACACCTGCAAGCAGGAAGGAATTGCTATTCCGCCATATTCTAGATCTTCTTTAACACCTTTTGCGTGCCAGAATTAGATGCAGATACGCCCTTCCTAAAATCGACCATTGAGAGGACACAAAGCAAGGAGACGTAGCAACCTCTTAATAATTTTACATTCTCGCGATTATTTTAGGGCTCATAAACGTTACGATCTACTACCGCATTCAGTCCTCCTCAAAATGCGAAATTTGAAATACCATTTTCGCCACCGTCCGAACGTCGCTAAATCCGGGCGATTCGAAATCCCCAGCTACCGCTCTGTACAGCGTTCATTTCCCATGCATTTAGTAGTATGTTTCGTAGATGTCCTCCTGCCCATAAACGTGTAAGCATTGCATGCATTTCGTAGTAGGCATTCGCCGGTCGGCGGATGAATCCTAGAATTTAGACCGGCGCTCGGCGTTGAACGCCACGACGGCCGGTCCGAGGTACAAAAGCGCGTAAAATATGTATGATATTTCGAACGGATCTGCCGACTAAATGGTGGGAGATAGTAGCGGGTGCCTTTTTTCGCAAGTGCCTAGTATACGTAGCGGAAGAGATGGACGAGGTGGAGGAAATGCGAAGATATGCGAAAGGGAAGAACTTCGGTAAAAGTTATTTACAAGGACTACGTTATGATTTACTATTGCTTTCTGACAAATTCTTGAATGAAATAGCCGAATAAAATTCGTGCATTTGGGTGGATCCTATTCTAAGCCTGTAGGTTGGTTAACAACCCAAACATGATTATTTTTGTATTGTCGAAAAATTAACAACGAGTAATTCATTATTACCAGAGATTATTGTTGGAGCGTAAGCAAGAGGCTTCTTGCGAAAATTGAAACTTCAAAATGCGCAGTCTTTTTTCTTTCCAACCATTATAAAAAAAGTAGAGAGAATCATTAGACCAGGTGGCGCAAAAGTAATGTCATAATTTGAATTGGTCGCCATTTTTGCAGTTGGCGCCAAATGTTACTGTGCTTTGATGCTAAACGAATGCTTTTTGCCGCAAATTGCTGCATTGCGTCTCGATCATCGTTGGTTTCAACAGAACGGAGCAACCGCTCGTACAGCTCGGGCAACTATGGAGATTTTGAGACGCCAATTTCCAGGTGGCGTGATCTCTCGTTTTGGAGATTTGAAGCGGTCGTCCAGATCGCCAGATCTAATAGCACCGGACTTTTTCCTTTGGGGCTTCTTAAAATCTCGCGTTTACCACAACAAACTACGAACCTTGCAACCCATGAAAGCTCACATTGAAGCAGAAATCGCTAATCTGGAGCCAGGTGTTTTGCGAGCAACAATTCAAGATGCCGCAAAACGAGCGCAATTACGCATCAACTCGGGAGGTGGCCACTTGAGTGATATAATCTTTCCAATCAATGTCATTAATTTTACACTTTCAAATAAACTTTTTATGAAAACAGAGCTCTTTTTTTCAGTTATAACAAAATGGCAGCCAATTCAAATTATGACATTACTTTTGCGCCACCTTGTGGATATAAGATCAAAGAATACCAGAATTATCTACGATAAAATCAGTGAAACTCTGGCATATATTCTCAACATCTGCGTGGATCAAAGGGCTTTCCCGCCGCAGCTAAGATTCAAACCAACCTGGGAGTTAGTGGACAGACTAGTGGTCTACTTCGAGCAGAAAGACTTTCTAACAAAGGAGCAGCATGGTTTTAAAAAAGGACATTCAGTTTCAACAGGTATATTTAAGATGGTACAACATATCAACGCTTTCGATTTGTCTAGGGCGTTCGATTCTGTTAGCTTTGACATGCTTGCTGATAAGGCGAATCGTACCTTTACGCTGTGGAGCAATACGCTATTTGGTACATCTGAAATCAAGTACTGAATAGTCCCTCTTGCATTCAATAACTTCATCAACGTCCTGCTTACTAGAGTCAGGGTTGTCCAAATATGCTCATATGTTTATACGTCCTTGATTATCCGAGTACCTACTTTACAGGATCTCGAGGATTCTACAGGACGAGCTGTTGAAGACGCTAACAATTGAGTAGCTGCCAACAAACTAAAAATTAATCTAGAAAAAAGAGGAGAGCTCGTACTCATCGCTAGAAACATTAATATGGAGCCTCACATTAACTTCCTAGGTCCAAAAATTGATACAAGACTAAAATGGGTAGCTTGTGTTTCAACCATCAGGCTTGTATGTAGGATTGCAAAACACGTTTAACCGATTGAACAATTTAAGGCGCTTTACTGACTTCATTTGAATCTAGTTCTGCAAAATAAGCATCGATTTCTTTTTACAACATTTAAAAAGAAGCAACTATAAACACCACAGAGCAATCTAAAGTTACACTCGTCCATTATTGTCCAGTCAAACAGGAGCAACGAGCACAGATCGCGTCCGCGCAAATACGAAACGCGTACGAATATAGACAAGCTATTCAAGTTCAAAGCCTCACGCGCAGCAACAACATTTACTTGCCCCATTAATACTATTAAAAGCACGTCGCTCATCGGCCCATCGTTCCGGAGCCGAGGCCCGAGCTCCCCGCTTACATATGCATGAGAAGCGATCGTACCATTTCGAGGGATCTTCCGGCACGTTGAAAGTTTCGTCCGCATCCCTACTCCAGGACTCGCGGCTATTCAATATGGTTAAGAACGCGTTCAGTAAATATCGACTGAAAAACGGCTCCGTCCAGAAGGCAGAGCAGTTAGATCCTGTACGTCTCATTCGCGATGCGGAATTTGCCAGGCGACGATCGCCGCTAGGTGGTGTTGGTGCTCTTTTTTTTGCACAATGCTTTGAAGTTTCTTGCAGTCGCTTCTCGACTTGGCGTTGGAGAAGGCTCCAGAAGGAAATTGAATTAGAAAGTTTCTCGTTGGGGTGGGGGTAGTGGGAACCTTTTTCATAATGTCGTTAAAAGGAGAAAGGGAGCGGATGAAAAATGAGAAGTGAATGCGTGTATTTTACGCTTGCCTCAATGCCAACTTTATTTCGTTTTCAATTTATTTCTTTTCGGAGATGAACTGAAAGGTTCTCCTTTTCGTGAGCGTGTGAATGATTTCTAATAGTGAAGAACTTGAACGACTATGTCTAGAGGCTACAAGGAACGTTTTAAGTTTTAGACATGGAAATCGTACTTTCAAAAGCTCGAGATTAGAATAAGTAAAGAAAACTTATTCATCTAATATCTATTGGGCTAGGATTGGATATTTCAGGTTACAAGAGGCTATCCCACCCATCAATATCTGACCAACCTTTCGCATTAATTTCAATCCACACTCTTTGTATGACTTCGATTTCAGCAAGCTTAATAAATTTTAATCCAAAACCTAGAAGTCCTGGACTAACTGTGAACAAAGGAATGACATATCACCGAGACAATGAGAGAGATTTTTCGTAGCAAGATATTCCCTATTCCAGGCGAGATGAACATGAAAAATAAGCTTCCTTTTATATTCCGATGATTGGATTGTTAATCATTTACGGACTACTAGCTTGGTGCTCGATTGCCAACTGCCAATATGAGACGCGTGCCACTTTTACCTAGACACGTAAAGCAACCGACTAGAAGATCATGTTGCAAGACAGTGGAGCCGCATCACCTGTTAGTGCGAGCGCCCCCGAGGATTCCTCCGAGCAGGAAAATTGTTAGAAAAATGCTCTTCAGTGATAGAGTATTGTCTCTACAATTCCTACCAATCTTGCGTATATCAAAGAAAATAACAGAAGAAATTTACCCTTCACGGGCATAAACTCAAATATGATGAAAGCTAAACGCTAAAGTATCGGTACACTCCGCACCACATGCTTATATGAAAGATAGCTGAACGTTAGTTGCGTTGTCCAGGATCACTCCCTCTTATTACCAAAAATCTAGTAGATCCACATTGACTGCGAGGATTATATCTTAGATCTTAGAATTTCCTAATAATCACTTATGTAATCATTCAAAATCATCACCCCATATTTTCTTTCGAAGACACGAACCTCAACATGCACGTTCCAAAGCAAATTACATATTTATACCTAACCGCAACAAACGTACGCCTGGCCCTCCGAGATTGCTAAAGTTTTCACGCCACGCTGACCCCAGCTGGTAAGTCCGACTCGACCTCAAAACACCGTCGTTTCGTTGCATTAAAATGTAATGTTTTCCGCGTGAACAAACACTCTCTCCGACCAACGGCCACCTTCTATCTTACTCCCGCACGCTGACGAATAAGTTACGTTCAGTCGGTTGTCGACAGGAGCCAGCGGGCTCCCGTACGTTTGAGCCACACCCTACCCGACCACTGAAATCCTTAATATTTAAACCTTAAAACCCTGTTAGTACGGATACACGCTGTGTTTTGCCCTTTCGGGTGCGGAGGAATTGAGTTTGTTGGAAGTTCTCAACTGGTTTTCATGATATTAACATTTAAACACTGAAAAATTGCAGTTATGAAGGTACGGTGTGAAGATTTGTGCATCAAAAGGCTTTAAATTATGTATCTGCTTCTATACACGGAGTTTACTATAAAAGAACAACAATCGTTCATTATTGATTAGAGGAATTATAAAAGTTACACAATTATTTCTTATCACGGCCGCTTTAGATTGATCGTATCAATTATATGAGATTAAACGCCATCTTTGATACAATTTCTAAGGCACAATATCTATTACAATGCGTACAATGCAAAAGGTAATTAATTTAAGCCTATTATACTGTAGAAACTATCATTAATTCCCAGCCTACTAGTCTCACAGTATAATACCAGGTCAAAGGTCGGCAATACCTGTAGTTATACGATCCATAGTTTATTACCATATGCAGCATGTTAGGGCGTAGCTTTATTACTCTAATAACAACGCCTTGGATATTATGCGTCAGGTGGATCCTGTTGACTGCGCCAATTTAACTCTTTGTATTAAAAATTTTTAAAGATAAACGGGGGTACATTCAACGGTACTGCGGGATCACCTAAAACACAACGCTCAAGTTTTATGAGTTCAAGAGTCCGTCACTTACGGAGAAAGAAACGGACGTAAACGGCCGTACGAAACCTATTCGAGACCGATCGTTGCATGTGCTTCTCTTTCTTGGTTTCCTGGAGGATGCAGTCGAAAGTAAGATGCTTAGATCAGATAAGAAGATATCTGGAAATGTTTGACTATTCAAATGAAGTTAAGAAAACGTGAAGTAACAGCTTAGCATCTCGGATAATCCTTTGGTGAAGCGCCCAGAGATAAAGACCGTCCACCTACCAGAATCCGAGGAGTAAGTTAGATTTTTTTGGTCTATACGTATCACTTTCGCTTAATTGGATGGAAAATTTTAAACTTACGTGGCTGAAGAGAAAAGCCACAGAAGAAGACGAAACGAACATATAGTCTATGGCCGTATTCAAGTAAGAGGGATCAGATCATTGTGCGAATATGATTTAATTGTAATCCTTTTCCAACATCATTTCATTGGCCATGAGTCATTTTGCCTCACGATAAGATACATGCATAAATATATCTATTTTTATAATTTTCCTGAGACGGTGGTGAGATCATCGTCCACTTACTTCCTCGTATGTGGATTCCTCCTCTGGGGATCAAGTCGAAGCTCTCGAAGGCGTTTGATTGAACGAAGAAGATAAGGATGTGCAAATGGCTGATTTTTTTTCCTTGCGAGAGTTTTAGGTTTCTTAAATCAGAACGAAGTGCAACAATTTACTATTGTTACCAACTTTGAACATTTTTGGGTCACTACGTTTGGAAAAGAAGACTCGTTATCTTATTCTGGAGGTTCCATGTGATCAACCCAAAAAGAAATAAAGAGGTGGTTCACGTTAGTGGGTCAAAATAATTCACGTTATTGTTTATAAATCTTTTGAATGAACATATTTCAAAGCTGCTTTAAATACAGAAAGCAGGACGTGACCCAGACGTTTGTGGTTCAAAATGATTACCATAAGGAGCATTTTCATCCGGCTTTAGGTTAGGACGAGAAAATCTTCTCTTGACAATAGGATAACGAGTATAAGAAGCTCCGTAAAAATTATTTAAAAAGTTAAGAGAAGTCTTTGTAAGTTTAGTATGCGTAACAAATGTAAACAACTGAAAAACACCTAATTTTTGTGTCTCCTCTTGAATATAGAATGGAACGAAACCTACTAGATCAAACTAAACAACGTTCTTCTTAGATTAGGTTCTTTAGAAGGTTTCCAAAGACTTAAAAGTCCTAGAAGTCTTTAGAGATCTCCTGAAGAAGCTGACACTATGATCGCCGGAACGTCAAGAGTAACTTCAACGACATACCAATAACCGGAAGATTAATCTACAGCGGAAAATCAAATCTGCAAAAGATCGAGAAAAATGGATCCCACTTCGTTTTTTCTTCGACTAGAAGACCTAATATTCTACCACATTTGCTTAAATGTAATCGATGTTGGCCTAGACGCCCTAGGCTTAACCTTGTAACATTACAGACTATTCTATTTCGAAGCATTATACAAGTGGTTTGTAAAAAAGTGTACTTATACAGCTGGTTCCAGTTACGCAACGCTACACCCTGTACATACTCCATCACGTGGCATACACAAAAGAAGGACCGATATGAGCCATTGACCTCGTCCCAATGTTACACAACGATACCATTCGGGTCCCTCCGTCGGAGTTTCGTGTTATCGATTCCGATGCGCAACAAAGACCGCCTATATCTTCCCGTCTTTGTCCTACGTCGTTGTTGAATTTCTGTTGTTTTCCGTCATCATCCAAGACACCGGCCCGGCGTCTCACACCTAAACGCACATCAGCTTACTACACTACAAACTCTCCCGCTATTAGAATACCTATAATGCTGCTCTGTCATTTTCCGTGGAATGGGGGCAAGGATGGGGGGTGGTTTCCGTAAGCGACCGACTACGTTTTGGCGATTGATTTTGGTTATGACGTCTCCTCCTCCTCCTCCTCCTCCTCCTGGTGTGCTTTCGCTTTCCAGTAGCTTGGGGAAGCGGCGGTTGTTGTGTTGGCAGTGGCGGCGAGGGATCGTTTCTTCCTTTGGAAGGAAGGGGATGGTGACGGGACGGATGTTCGGATGAGTTCCCGATAGTTTATTCGGGACGAGATTTCGGATATTTGGAGAAACAAGCGCGGGATTGTCGATATATTTTAATTGGTGGGATTAGGGAAGAATTGCGTTCCAGCTATGGGTGATTAATTTCTATAGTATTTAGGATTAAGTACGGATATCTCGGTAGATATTATGTTATATATAGGAAAGGGTTTCGAGAATTATATGTTCCAACTTGGTGAACATTTTCAATGATCGTGCTCCAAACAACATTCGAAAAGACGTCTTCAATTTCATCATTCGTTCGGAATAGTTCATCCTCCTTGGACAACACCATCTTTAAGAGGTGTTATCGCTGATAGCTAATTAACAGAAAGGATGGTGCATCCTGAGCCTCTTCTATTGACATCAATAGAGATTTTCGAAAGCAATACCATTTTTGGTGTCATATGTGGATCCATTGCCTGAATAAAGGGAATATAACTTGATAAACATTCCTTGAATGCCATCGTCTTTACCACATAATCCTCGCCAACCTCAGCGGCATTATTCAAAATAAGCCATTTTCGAAGGCTAGTTCATTTCCAATCATTTCTCGTTTAACATCAGCTGTTGAGGAACCATCGAACCATTTATGAAAAACATACAATAGCTGTTTCTCATAAACGCTTCCTTTATCCTTATTTCAGCCTATATACGCAACGGGAAGATTTGATCTCTTAGATTCCTTAGGTTTATTTGCTACTTCGTCTTATCTGCACCGAAACTATTGGCATAAGGCTCACTTTACCACCTTGTGCCGTTTTGTAGTTGCAGCGTGCGATGGTTTTGTTTAGAAAGACTCCTTAAAAGAGTCCTCACACGTCGTCATTGTAGACTCGATTTACCTCTGCAATATTCATTAAAGTTGTTTACTTCTTCGTCAACGATTGGCAATTGACGAATCTGTTGCTTCAAAACTTTTTCTTCTAGTGATACCACCATCGATATAACTTTGCTACTAGCAGATTTACCAATGCAGCTAGAATGTTACCTTTAAGTATACCACGATGGTTTGGAGTTAATATAAACAAATCAACAGTTTTTATTTTCAAGAAAGGAATCTCAGCAATACTATTGACAGCAAAAATTAAGCGAATATAAAAAAGCAGATCAATTAAAAAAATATGTTTTTTACTTTTATGTACCGTAATAACCGCCAATAATTACGTAAAAAGAAAAAAAAAAAAACAACCCCATCCCCAATTCCTTGCAGTCAATCACCAACAGAAATCCGAAGACGGAGACACCACGACAACCCCTCGACATCGCGCCAAGCTTGAGAAATTAAACTCGCCGAAGCGCAAGCAATTACAAGCGGTAATGGTCGCAATTAGACTGTATTACATTACCCTGTTTGCAGTTAGCCTAACCCCGCGTCGTAGTACGGCGCGCCTACGGTAGCGACCCCTGGCGGCGATATGTGAAGGCGGATTGTTGTGGAGGTAGTCGACGAAAATTAGATGATCTGTTTAGACCTTAGGATAATTCGAAATATCAGCGCCGGCTGGGGAGGCGTGCGCCTCTTGGTCGGCGCTGAGATTCCTCCGCCGAACGGCGAACGGGCTAGTGATGTGGGGGCGAAACCTCGGCTCGGCATATCTTGGGATGGTGGGAGCACGGGGGCCGCGAAAGGTAATTTGAGACAATTAAGTCGGTTGTGGAAGCGTTCACTTGAGCTGCATTCGCTCTCGCTCGATAATGGCGGTTTGTTGCTGTGGAAAATTGGAATTCCGAAGACTGCGCGAGTAGTAGAGTTATTTCGTGTTCTTGGGCGGGTATTTGACATTTTCACAAATGAAGTTCGACGAAATTCAACGAGATTCCATACGTGAATCAAATAAGATTATTTCTGACGCTGAAGGGATGCTTGTCCCTTGCCTATTTTGCCAGACTTCTCACTAATTCTTCCAGATTTCCTTTTTATATTGTAGCAGTTGATCTTATTGCTTTTTGTTTTAAAGCGAATCATTAGCAAATGTCTCCCTTTGCTCTAATTAAGAGACCATAAAGGTACAATCCAAGAATTTAGCACTATTACCTCATTCTGTACATATCCACGCGTACATTTTAAAGAACAAAAGAAAAATAACATCAACCAAATTCCAAACGTCCTTCCTGCAAGGATTACGTACAAGGACGTATGCATCTTCCATAACGGCCTAAAGAACCTTATCGGAATTTAATATTTTCCCATTTACCTTGGCTTAAAGTGAAGTGCCGATATAGAGGTGTAAGCGAAATCACGTCCCGCTAGCCCTGGCACGTACCTTGGAGAGTAATGTTTTTCCAAACTTTTCGAGACCTCGACTTTCCAATTCAGCTTTGAGCTTTGAGCGCGGAGCACGGCGAGAGGGCTCCGAGCGGGCTATATTTTAGGACCAGCGCGAATGTTCGCACGTCAACACCTTCGAAAGTATTGCTGAGGGTTTTTGAGCGACGCTTTGACTACCATTGATTGTGTTTTCGGAGTGATTTTTTGCATTTGCGGTAGGCGGAAATACGTTCGTTTCGGAATGCGGCGTTAAGTACTAGATGTAGAAGTATGTTATCCTTTGATGAAGGTAATACGTAGGAGTATACTGAGAAGAGGACAATAATTTTCGGACTTTTTCCATTTTGATTTAATCGACAAAACATTCGAAGAACAAACAACTTAATGATGGCCGGAAGTACTATACAAAAGCCAATAACCTAACAACCTTAGAAGATTAGACTTAAAGATCGTTGACGTAAGTAGGCTTTAGATTAGTTTACAAATGCTTAGCCCCTAATCATAATTTGTTAAATTTACTCACATAACACTTTCCGCACCGCTCCAATATCATCCAAATCCGTTTCCGTTTAGCCGGAAAATACGAAGCGTTTAGTTGAGCAGAATACCGCAAAACTCCTGGCCGAATTAGCGATCTGTATAGGCAGCGAAACCTGACCGCAGATCTGTAAACCGACCCCTCGCCCCTGAATTTCAATAACCGAAAATAGTTTCCCAAAACTATTCCTCCTCCCCTTAGGCCGTGTTGTTTGTCTTGTTTCGTCTCGAGCCGACTGGTGGAAGGGAGCCGGAAGGGGAGCCAATAACACGCTAAATCAGCTCTCATACCTACGGGCGTATATTTTGCGTATTGAGGGAGAAACGGAGGCTTGTTTGAGCCTCCCTTTTGTTCCCCTGGAAAGTGGTAGAATTTAACTGAGTTGTCTTCGAAATGCTTGGGAAAGGATTTCGTTTGGGGGATGGATATCGGGTGGAGAGGTTGGATAGGAATAGTAAGGGGCAAGGGACGGTTTCTAAATGTACGAGGAGGGATGGGAAAGCTGTAATGTAAATTCTTCATTCAATCGTCCAAGTAGCGTTTCTGTCCTTTCAATTTTACAAAAGTAATCCTTTCTTTCCAGCTCAAAGTCTACAGTTCGCATCTTTAAGAAAGCAACTTTTAATCAATTCCTTCATTTTTAAGATTCTTTAGTTCGTTGCATCTCTGTGCTTCTTTTTTATTTTCTCTCCCAAGACATTGTTAATGAAGGTCTTCTTCAATGTTCCTTTTGGTTATTCCTTGAAATTTTGTCTTAATGGTGCGTGCATTGTTTTGCTACGTTTTTTCTTAATTTCTGTGGCCTCCTCTAGTTCCTCTCTAAATGTTGAAGTTGGTGATTGCATTCTTTCTCTCATTTCTGGTTGTTGTTGTTGCAACCTCCTTTTCAGCATGCTAGCACATTTTCAACTTCCTTCAACTTTCCTTCCCAAATATTTATCCTTGGCTCTTGTCGGCACCGATTTTTGACCCAAACGGTTTTTTCTTTTCGACGATCCTCTTTCGGAGTTACTTTGAATAAGATGACTTGAGTGTTTCACCAACCACGTCCAACCAGCGTTTGTTGCGATTTATTTAAAAGTTTTTGTTGAAACATGTTCCGCTCTATATTTCCTGCGAAATTATTTAATGAATTATCCGCATTAGGGATCCCATCACTAAAATCCGTATAATATCGCCCGTCTTGAAACGACATCGAAACAAGCAAGGTTTCACATATTTCAAATGCGTCCATTTAATCTCGTCGGGTAGCTAATCGCTTCCAGAGCTTTCCCACCCTCGCGTCAGTAAACGTCAAACCTTCAAGCTTTCCCATCGGTAAGCGGAAAGGTGGACTCATTTGGTTTTCAAATCAGCTTGCACACAATCTCATTCCTTCTTTCCTTTTTTTCGACGTTTCGCTTTGCAGTTAATCTACATGAAGCCGCGGTATCGTCCGAAACTTATCGGCATGCTCCTAAACAAGTTCATGGTGCATACAGTGCATGGAAGAGGGCGGGGATGCATTTGAAAATCAAATGAGCGAGCGAAATAGGTAAACAGTGATGCAGCTTTACCGACGTTACCTCGAAGCTTCGGTTGTTACCGGAACGAAAGGAAAAAAAAAACATAGAAGGCGCATCACGTGCTTGAAGTTTTAATGAAATATATTGTTGAAACGACGCGCTTACATTGATCGTGGTTAGAAGTACATAAATATAATAAAAGGGTGGGTTAACGAAGAAGCTTATCATCTTAATAAATGGTTGTTTATTACATGGTCTAATAGAAAAACAAAGCTAGTTTCGTTTCTCACGAAGCAAGTTAATAAACGGGCATTTATTACATTGACAAACAGGTTCCAATTTAACAAAAGTAGTTTATTGTTACAATAAATTTATTAATTAATTTTTATTTTATTTGCTTCGTTACTTTAACAAAACGAAATTAATGAAAACGATTTATTGAATTATTTTTTTTATCATCATTATTGAAAGGAGGCATTTTTAGTATTTCCTACAGTGTTTAGTGTGTTCGCAGTATTTAGATATTGAAACTTCTGCATTGTTCCTGAACTGGGTTCTTTGGTACTTTCTAAGTTAAAAAAAGAAGGTGGGAAGGGCATTATTTTAGTGCCATTACTTTTATTTTGCTTGTATTTGTTTCATATTCCATTCGCTCAATTCTCTCTGCCATATTTTTCCAAGTTTTCTGTCAGTTGAGATAATCATCCTTCGTACATACCGCTAGATCATCACCAAAAGCGCACTTTGTTAGCTTAACCGGCCCATGATACTTGTTTGGCTTATTTAATATTTTCCCTAATCCGTTTTTCTATATTTCTTTTATATATTTCGTAATTTTACTCTGTTTTGCTTGAAAGATAATGCTTTCCACTTCTCCTTCTTTAGTTTTACCCTTCTCTTAATGCCCTCCTTCCACTAGTTATTTTGTTTTCTGCTCTTGTTTATCAAGATTATACCACGTGCTTCCATTGGTTGCTTTCAGCCACTGTCATATCTCTTCTATATTACTCCTATCCATATTTTCACATACCACTACATCCCTATATCTTTTAACAGTATCTTCTTGCGCCTGATTATACTTCTTTTGTCGTTGCTTTTTCTTTAGGGTTCATGCTACCCCATTGCGTTAATTTTGCTACATTTATTCTTGCTTCTACCAGGTAAAATTCATTAGAAAATTTCTGATCCTCTTTTGTGGCTTTCGTCTATCAATACATAATCGATTGACGATTTCTCATGTATACTTATCGCTTCTTTTGTGTATTTGTGAATATCTGTAAGTTGAAAGTTGGTATTTGCAACTATCAGTTTCACGAAATACGGGATTTAAACTAGCTGACGTACGTCAACGTCTTTTATGGGTTGTTAATAAATGCCTGAGCAGTAAAATGAAGAAGCTGATTCTGATTGGCAAAACGAAACATTTCCCGTAAGACGTCGGCGAATTCAAACAAAAGTTAAAATAGATAAGCGGGTTATGATCCAAATTACGCGCCGTCTTCTATCCATTTTATCCGGGACAACGCGTCGTTAAATTCCATGCATGTAGTCCATCTTCTACTACTACGGCTCTTCTTCCTATTTTCGAGACAAACTATAACGTATAGTTTGTCTCTGAAAATGTGTTTCTACTATAACGTAGAAACACATTTTCAGAATAGAAAAAGTCCAAATCTCCAAAGCTTACAGCTCGGAAACATCAAATTAAACCCTCTATCTTTACTTTAAATCAACCCGGGTTGGGTAAATATCATACAGCGTCGACATCTCTTACTGATTACAGCAATTCTCACTTTAACCGACGTTCCCACCCCACGGTACACCCCGATCTCGCCCAGCAGCCAGCGCCATTTTAATGCCCTGACAAATGTATTTCGGCCCTTTCGGTCTCGTGGGGAGGCCGCTGCACCCCTACGGTCCACCGACATGAATCACGTGATGTCCCGCGGAGAAAGACCGCGTCACGCTTGTCCGCACCCCGTCGGCCGTCCGCCCCCGCCGTTTCCACGGCCTTCCACGTCCTCTACGCGGAGGGAACCGACCCGACGTTCAAGTCCGGCGTGTCATTGCATGATTGCGCAAATTTCACGAGGGTTTTACGTATGTGGAAACGCAACCGGAAAGTTTAGACGATTTGATCGGTGTACGCAACGTGTTCGGCGAGAGATGGAAGAACGCGATATGTAGGGAAAGAATGAAGATTTTAGAGCTTTGAAGGCTTTGTTATAGATGTACGTTAGGAGCACGTATTTTGTGATAATTTACCGCCAGATATGCGCCCTTAGCGGATAATTTTCGGAATTTAACGATCTGCGTTCGTTTCGGAAAAATCGAGCTGTCCAGTTCCTCGTTGGAACTTTTTTTTAAATTTTTTTAAATTTTCATTTCTTTTCCAATTCAAACTGATATATTTCATACTTCCCCGAATTATTGATACCCCCACAAACTAACTGTACACCCTCGACCGGTCGAAATGTCAACTTTAATGACCTCGGCATGCATTATCCATGGCGTACCATCTATTATTTGTGAAGCGTCGCGTTATGTATGCACGGCCCTCGGACTGGTCGTATCCCAGACATACTTACCGAATGCTGAATAATGTAGAGCAATAGACAGGTAAACATGGTCCATTATTGATGTCGGCGAGTTCCGAAAAATTAGGCCAATTTCGACGGCAGGGCTCGTTCGATATGGCGGGTCGCCCGCCGCTAATGTAGTAGAGGTATTCGGTACGCGCATACCTTTACAAGTATACCGTGTTTTCGTGTCGAAGCGTAACGAGGAAAAGCAGCGCTTTTGCTTTTTATTGTTTTTGTATTTTAGGAGGTTTTTAGGTGTATTTTCTTGTATTTTTAGATGTACTGATGGGTGTTTTCAAATATTTTTTGAGGTATTTGTGCAAATAATGAAGGAATTGGTCAAAATCCAAAAGGTCATTGTTAATAGGGTAAATCAACGGTATCAAACCCGCCTTAAAGCAAATCATTAAAATTGTTGGTTCCAGCGAACTATCTGAGGAAGATGTAATCTTTGGCCCAATTAACAAACAAATCTTTATAAAATAATTGTATAGAAAAGAGCGGAAGCAATGGCAATTATTAAGGCACTAATCAATCTTTGCTTGTATTTTATTTTGATTATTAATATTAATAAGCATTTTATCGAAACAAGACGGACGGTTGAATTCCGTTTGAAAATGAAGTCACGGTATCCTTCCGCAAAACGATATCGACAATATCGACGCAGTCTTGAACAACGAGGGTAGCAGAAATTGAAAAGGTTAAAGATGAAATGTGGGCGTTAAAATCAATCGGCGGCACAACCCAAACGGGCAATTACCGAAGAAACTTCTGAGGAATCGTATTTGGAAAAAGTTATGACGCATTGATTCGGCTTTCTTCTCATTATTATGATTATTAACAGGCGTGCGTAATGGTAATTTGGGTTGTTTTTTCTTTTTTTTTTTTGAAAATCGTATTAGGACGTACGTATTAGGAAGAACATTGACGTCATTGTTAATCGATACTTGAAGCAGGGTAGCTATTAGTTGACGTAAACTTGACGTAGGTGGAAAATGTAACAATAACTCATTTTATTTTTTTTAAGTTATATGTTAATGTTTGATACTAATTGTAGAAATACAGCGTGGTTACATAATGCAGGTGCATTAAAGAAAAAGTATCCAAATAGAGGATATTTCCAAAACAAACGAAATAAGTTTGGTTTTTGGAATGGAGCACCCTGTATATTACTACATTCTCTTCAATTCATATAAACTTGTATCAATATTACCTTTACCCATCTATATTAGCTTTTGAGACAAGTTGAGATAATTTTATCATTTTATTAAATCTCCCTGTTTCTTTAGTGGCTTATATCTTTCGTTTCGTTCGCTTTCGGCATTGAATTAAAGAATTTTTCATATCAACTCATGGCCATCGATATCATCAGCAAATTAGATGATTTTTCTTCAATTTTGCATCGAATACCCTGTATATTTTCTTTTATTCGCATCTCCTTATACCTAAAATGTGTCCTTCGTTAGTAAATTAAATACGAAGCAATTCGTTAAAGATATTCGTTAATCCACGTAGTCGAGTTAATAAAAGGCAAGATAGAACAAACGGAATCGGCAATATCCGACATCAGATAGAATAAGTTTGCGATACCCAATCATATTGCAATTGCCAGCCCTGTCGACGATCGTTTTCTAAGAACGTTGTACGGTTATTACTAGAAATGACAAAGGCGGGTGGAATTATTGCTCTTTTGCGGCGACTAGACAGGCTCGTGTCTGCTCGTCTCATGAGAAAGGGTTTCCCTGAAAGTCGACAAAACACGAGTCTGTATGATCGCTACAAAAGAGTGGTGCTTTCACCCGTCTTTGTCCTCTCTAGTTATTACATTATTAGAAAGGGAACGCCTCGAATCCTTGCTGCATTAAATTATTGATTGTAGAATCGCATCCGGCCGCCAATTTTATATGTGGCTTACGGATGCATTTGTAAGCAGGTAATTGAAAGGTATGAAGCAATTTGGAATGATACCTAACAATGTAAACATGTAATAACGTCTGTATATTGACACGGATTAAATAGTAAAGGCCGGTTCCGGCATGATATCTGACGTAATCTCGAAAGCTATTGGTGATTGGCAGATTAGGAGGGGATTTCCGGAGGAGTTCGAAGGGTGGTAGATTGTATTCTGTCGTGACGAATGGCAATGGCAAAATGCATTCTTAAAAAAAATAAGCCCTTGATTACCTTGAGATAATACAAATGCTGATAATACTGGACAAACTCCGAAAGATTTGAAGAATCTTATCTTTATTTGCAAAAATCAAGGACGCATTACATTGTGGAAAAAATCAGCAATCTACGTGCTGGCCATCTTTATTTAGAGGCTGCATTCGCCTTAAAACACGTTGAAAACATCAAACTTAATCTTGCCGTTTACTTTGTGAACGTCGAACGATACCTTTTTTTTTTTTCAAGTCAAGTTATCTTTGAAATTTCTTAAAAAGCAAATTCAGAAACCAAAACATTTATAAAGTTATTCTTAATATACAATCCAACTAACGTGATAGTAAACACCCTGTACACCTCCTACAAAGAACTCCGCCCCAATAAATCCTCTTGCGTTGGGCGAAAGGACGGCGGGTGGCAATTTATTTCACCGACGGCGCGACTTTTATGGATCTTGTTCGCGTTGTTTAACTTTTAAGTCGAGATGGAGAACTCCGCCGGGGTAAGGGGGAAGTTAGTAGGTTTGTATAAGAGGTGCGGGCTTTCCAGGACGCTTGTCGTTGGGCAAAAACGTTGTCCGGGCAGGATGCGGACATTTTTCATTGCTCAAGTTCGTTTCGCGACGTACAAACAACGACGTTCCACTTACGTCATCGGCGACGCACACACAAGAGCGCCGTTCACGACGGCACTTTATCGCTTATAAGCGTTTCGCGCCGGTAGTTTGAGATATTTCAAGATATATCGTCGTTTAGGAAGAATTTTTCCGCGGGTTATTTTGCTCTTCGTGGTAACCTCACAGGTGGAATTGTGTTGAATATAAGCTCATCGTCTTTTAATAGTTTCTTAGAGCCACGTAACTTAATATGGAAGGGAAATTTGCAAAACAAGAGGTTTTGGCACCTTCTTGAGTTACTATCTTTTTAACTCTTTTCTCTTTAGCTCTCTTAATTGAGGGCATTTAGTACATTAAGTCCTCAACTTGATTTCTGTTGGATTAAGCATTGCTCTGGTATTAAACCTCAAGGAGCGTGAACATTGCTTGGCTAAGCAGGATTGCGTTAATGGTTACGTCTATGAACCTATACTTGTTGCAACAAAACAAACGTTGATAATGTAGGAGTGGGATAGATATTGGACTAACTATGCATCAATTCATTCAGTGACGCACAGATGATGACGTACTTGATGACCATGTCCATGTGGTGCTGAAGAGTGCAGCTCAAAAAATGTTTTCCTTAAATACTACCAGAGAAAGATTTTCTTCTTCAAGAAGGCGCTATCGGTAAATGTGATATTAGTCATTATTTTAGTCACTTATTATTTTTTGAAACAAACAAAGATTTATATTTAATTCTTGAGCTTGTCCACCATTATGCTTTCGATTTCGTATGCGATGGTTGGTTAGAAGAAGGGAGAATGACGCTTGTCCCCTTTCAAGTAAACATTCATACCGTGTATCAATTGTAAATATTGTTTGCAACAGTCTTTGCCCATTGCAACTGCAGCCATGCACATGCTTAAACGCCGCGACTATCGTCAAGGTTCGTAATCTCTTGATTAGCGGTTTGTCTTACTAATACGAAGCTTGGGTTTCTCTGCAAAATTTCCGTTAAATATGTTTATAAGCTGAGCAATCATTCATGATACCCAAGTGATTTTACGCATAAACTGTTTCACTCGAAAGAACAGTGTTCAAGTCACCTCAATACCCCCGTAAAGCGAAACCTAAACGTACGTCTACGTTTATTTAAACTCGCTCTAAAACGCACAGTTTCAGACAGCGTCTAATTAAATGTTTGGCACTGCGGCTGACACCCGTATAACCGAAGTCCATTCGAATTAGTGTCTGGCAAGTTGGTGTCGCCTTCCTCCTCCTCCTCCTCTTCCTTCCCAGTCCCCTCCGTCCCCAGCCCGTTCGTCTGCTGCATTATTTAAAGGCCGAGCGTATTGGCGACGCAATCCCATGTTGCGGCCAACCCCCTTCACTAATTCCCCCCTTCTATGTTCCGTCCCGGCTTCCCCCGTCCGCCGCCCGTTGAATACGTAATTGACAGGTCGACTGATCGAAAATACAGTTTAAAGTTCGAGCGAAACATACTGTACGTTCGTTTGGGGGGAATCGCAGCAACAACGGGCGGCGGGGAAAAGCGAAAGGCGGATGGTAGTTGCTCGGGCTCCTCGACTCGCTACCGGAAAAGTTACAGCCGTATGTACGCGAGTCTAAACTTGTTAATTATTGCTGCTGATTTAGTTTTGCGGGCGACTCTGAAATGGGGCGGCGTGTGGTAATTGGGAGCCGGTAGTGGATTGGAGAAGGTGGCGAGCGAAATGTAAAGTCCAATTATGGTCGTTGCTATAGCGTTGCTTTAATTTTGAAAAAATCCAAAATTTATTTTATTTTTGATTATAGATTTGCTCCAATACAAATTACAACAACTTCATGTTGATATTAATCAATTTTAACATATCGTTAACCTTGACCAATATATATATATATAAAAAAAAACTTGAACGTGTTTGTTTATTTTTTTCATCGAATTTGATACGACGCAAAGCTCCCCACTTTCAGCAAGAAGCGATACCGTGTCAAGAAGTCCTACAACATCGTTAAAAGTTAAAGGAAGATACGGCATATGAATACGCGATCGATATAGCGAGATATGCAGGATATTACACGTTAGCTATCGCTTCGAACGAATATCGTTAAATATGCGTGTCTGTCTCAGCGAGAAAAGGAGCGGAGAAAACGCAATATGTTACCTGTGAGATATATTGCGTCCCGCAACGTCGTGTATACGCGGATTCTTGCCGGGAAATTGCATATTTGTGCGGTGTAATTGCGTTTATTGCGAAGCCGAAAACGTCACGGATACAAAATGAGTTTTTCCGAGATCCATCGTATTAAGTATGTTGATCTCGAAAACTAGCCAGTCAGAGAAAGGTGATTAAATAGGAAGAGTTTTGCGAAGTCGATTGAACGAGCTCCTCGGTTCGATGTTTACAACATTTGTAACGGTAATCAACCTTCTTTAACTACATTAAAGAGACTGTATAGTGATTTAGGAGCGCGTGGTTCTCTTGTATAAGATTGCAACAGGCAAATAGGGATGATATGATACTCGGTTACTTGATATAGCCTAAAGCTTCGAGTCTATCGATGGCTCTACATCAGTTTTTAATCTAGGATTATTCCCCTAGAGGTGCTTCAAGCGCCATTTCTTACATTTTCATCCTTAATTTATTATCATTAATTATTATTATCGGCACATTAAGCTGAGTGTTAATCGTTGCATTGAAGTTTTCCTTTCTCAACATCCAAATTCGACAAAATTCGTCCTCCACCACCGGCCATCCTTCTCCTCTGCGAACCCTGAACCCTTCTCGAAGTTCCTCGCAGCCCCCGCTACTCCCACAAGCTCGTATAGGTGCAGCGCACGAAATTATATTACATTCTTTCCATCTTCGGCATGCTTGAAATTCGTTATGTAGTGTATAGCAACGGATTCCGGGTGTATTAGCGCAGCCGGAGACCCCGGTATGATGATGGCGACGTTCACGAGCACCGGCTATACGGCTGCGGTATGGGACTCCGGTCCCCGGAGCTTTCGCCGGACGAATTGAATGTTTGGTTTTAATTAAAAATGAACACATCCCGCGGTGGTCCTGGAAAAACGAAAAATGACGCCGGCGAATGGGAAGAGGGACGGAGTGAACGAGACGGGGTTTCGTTTTTATTGGAGAAAGAGATACGGAATAAGAATTGGGAAAGAATGGTGGAAGGATTAGGAAGATTACAAGGAAGGATAAATGGGTGAAGCTGAGGATGAAATGAATTAATAAGCTCCTGTTAGCAACAAATTCTTATTCGATTTGTTGCTAGGATTGCTAAGGTTCCGGTACTGGTAGATCTACTATATGATCAAGTGTTAAATTTGCAAATAGGTTCTTCTCAATTTAATCATAGCTGACTTAAATATACGCAAATTATTCTTTAAAGAAGTGTTATTTCTACAAGCTTTAATCTTTGTCGAGCTAACCTGGAGTTTTCCTACGTTAATGTCTTATAATCGATCTTGGATTAATTAATAACAATATATTTCATCAAAAGGGGACCACAAAACGTATTACATCCACCCTTTGCTAGAAATTAATAACCCAAGGAAACCTACAAAAACTTCAATTCTCATTCAAAGATCCAGCTTTATTCCGACGAGCTGCAGACGAAATCAATACCACGATCAATCTTTCGAGCTGGGGAAGTCAAGTTTTAAACCGCAGCATCATTAATCACGAGTTCATTGTGTAACAGTTTACGGCAGCAACAACAACAACAACAACAGCAACAACAACAACAACAAGAAAAAAGAAACGACGGCCAGTTGATAGGCGTAAACATGGAGTTTGCCATCTTCGTGGAAATGCATCGTTTGTTATCTCCAGTTAATTTCGCGAGATTTAATTGACCTAGACGCGCGATTCTCGATGTCGGATGTCGAGATTTTATCGATCTTGGGAATTATATCGGAGGGGAGAGGGACGAGATTAGAAGTGAATTTCGTCAAAAAGAAGTTGAATGGTTTACTTGTTGTGTAAAGATAAGGCTCCCTCCCTCCTAAATTACGCATTAATTCCTTCTCCCCTCTTATTTAATACATTCCGCTAGGTTATCGACAAATTTTCCAATAAAACCCTTGTTAGAGCTTACACAATCGTCTTGTATACCTTCCTAGCCGCAATGTTCCATCGTCGGCCTCTAAAACTAATAATTTAAACTGCGATGGAGCTCCCCTTCGAAGGGGCTAGTGTGTTAGCGGCGGTTTCGGGGCTTATTGTTTGACCCCGTTGCTCGTTCAATGGCGGTACCCAATTTCTATACGTCAGAAATTAAGAACTCCCAGCTTAGCGGTTGAGTTGGAGAATGGAAATAGTAAATTTGTTTTAATTAGCAAATGGATATTAAATAGAATGTTTTTAATGCGTTTTTTCTTTTTTTTTACAATAACTTATTTATTTAAGAGAAAATATAGGTTTCTATTTGAACTCGAAAGGTATTAATGAAACTTTTAAAACAAAACGTAGAATGAATCACCCGATATAAGCACAATAGAGCTACATTAAAATTTTTGCTCCAAACAAGTTATATGTTATATATATATATGTAATGGCATCAAACGGGTCACACCATTAATCATTCCTTGCTGTTGATAGTGTTGCGCTTTACTAGATTTGACGACACCGCAATTACATTGTTTTTTGTTCCTGTTTATTTCATCGTACACAACAGGTACGTATTAAAGTTAATTTTTTTTAATTAGGCAATATATATCGTGTGCTCCAGGGAAATATCTTGGATCCTCTGTTGTGTGCTTGCATTATTATCAAATTCATCTTTACGCTGACGAAACGCGGCTTTTTTATTCTTTCAAACCTTCTAACGTTCATAGAGCTATAAGTAATATTAATTGAGAATTTGAAAAATATTCGCTCTATATTGATCCTGTAATATGAGCCGTTCTGGTTTTTGGCCATTCTAAACTACGTGATTTATTCACATCAAAATTGTTATTAGCGATAATTTTGTTTCACTTGGATACTAAGTTGTGCTTCGAGGAGCACGTCTCTCGGTTTATTAGAAGAACGTTCTGCAACTTTAAAATGTTATATGTAAACAAAGATTGCTTAGACGCTAACTTACGAATAATGCTTTGTGGCTGACTAGTGCTCTCAGACCTTAATTTTTGTAATAATATATATTTTCCTTGTATTAATTCAGCATGTTCGGAAGACCTGGCTATAGAATTCGTTGTTACTCACGCATTAAAATGGATCCCCAACTTACTTATATCGCAAACTAGCTTTTCGTACAGATCAGTGTTGGAGCTAGAAGCCTGTTGACACCAGCACAGCATCAATTAGAATGTTTCAAAGGATCATTTGATTCCCTGTTCCTGCTTCGCTTAACGTCTTGCCTCACCTTTGCGATAAATAAAATACAGTAACACCTCTCCTTAACGGACCCCAACCTCTCAATAACGGGCACTTTTTTAGGAACTTTTCCGACATACAGGGGAACTAACGTAAAATGACCTCCTAACAGCGAGCACTCTCAATAACGGACGCGGGTATCAAAATTTTTCCAATCAGCATAATTCTTATGAAGTTTGCCTCTTTGTAATGGGCACAATGAGCAAAAAAAAAGTACTTTTTCACAATTACACGTATTAGTATTATTAAATTATTAAGTGCGGTGAAAAGATTAACTTTATTCGTCAACTCGCAGACAAATTTTTAATAGGAAAGTCTGGAACTTCCGAGACAGAAGACATGCATCGGATCCGATTGTATCCGATCGGTTTTGCAAAGTAAGAAATAAAAACATACAAATCTCTGGAGTACTTCTAAAACAAAAAGCTCTAGAAGTTGAAAACAATTAGAACTTGTCGACTTTAAAGCTTCCTTGGTTGGATGGTTGGACAGGTATTGCAAGATAAATTTTAAATCCATTCCAATAAGGAACCAGGTGAGCTAAATGAAGTTTGTATAAGATCATCAAAGAATGCGCACCTAAAAATATTTTTAACGGCCGTAAAATCGCTTTATTTTTTCGCGCTTTACCTACAAAAACTTTTGCTTAAAACAAAAAGAAAAGTGCACTGGCGGTAAAGCTTCAAAAGATCGTTTCACAGTTCTACTTCGTGCGAGTATGACTGGAGTAAAGGAAAGCTCTTTGATGATGCAACGTAGATAAACGTAGATAAACGTAGATAAATTGCCCGTAAAGCCCGTATTGCCCGCCATATTATATCCGAATGGCCGATGAAGTTTGACAGAAGAATGCAAAGATGAAAACGTAATGTGCTTTTATTTATAGATAATGCCACGTCACCCACTTGATCAGGGGATAATAAGGACGTTCAAGTCCTACCACTGAAAATATATTGTCAAAAGGCTTTTGTCTCAATAATATTTGAAAATAGAGCCAAGCTGGAGAAATCTATCAATATAGTGAGTGTATTGATTTAGATAGGCGGGGGAAAATGTCAAGACAAAAATAAGTTTTAATTGTTTTCGTACGAAATTTCGTGTCTTTTGAAAAAAAAAAAAAACTTGCCGAAAGATTCTTTTTTTTATTAGATGCATTCTTATGGTGTTCTATTGTTATACCATTTCTAAATATAGACATCCTATTAACGGACGGTTTTCCCCATAGCTGCCCATTGTTGAGAGGTTTTACTATAGTTTATTTGATTTTTTTTGTTGCATGGTCTTTGTTATGTAATTTGTGCTCTAATCATATGATGGATGGATGCTCTCTGATTATTAACGCGCTTGCTTTTACGTTTCTGGTTTAAGAGTAAGAGCAGTCGCTTGCGTTTTGTCCTAAGCCGTTTAGTTCCTTCTTTTTCCTTACTTTCTCTGTTGTACGCCTGGGTATGCATATTATTATTCTTAAACTAATGAAAGACCATTATTATTATTGTTTTATTAAATGAATAGCGCTATAATTAAAGAGTCTATATCCAGACAAAACTTCAGAGGTTGATCTAAATTTTTAAAGAATTTCGAGTTTGATGTCGTGTCTATTGCGTATACGTAGGCAACATTTACCGCATCTAATGAGTAACTTTTTGAACCTTACTCTATAAGTAATAGGTCCGTTGCTAATATTTTGATTTTTTAGGCTAATTTGCCGCACCCTCCTGAATTTCGCCTTAACGATGCCGATGCTATTCAGAAAAATTAATTTCATTTCAATGCAAAATGCAGGGTTCACAGGGGTGCGTCACCCTGTATAAGTAGGGTCCCGCAATAAACAGATGTTTATAATCTAAGCAGGTATAAACCGTGATCGTTAGAGCACTTTTATTCTGCTCTTATACTTATCCTTTTCTGCGATTCGCAGCAATTTTTTTAACGTAACAGTAACGTACCAAAGCGCCATCTGACACGGTGCCTTCGAGATCCTCTTCGAGGCTTCCTTCTTTGGGGAACGTTTAGAAAATGTAATCTACGTTACATCTTCCGAAAATGTCGAAGAATTAGTGAGGATAGCTTTAATTAAAATATATATTATATATCACAAATTATATGCCTCTTCAACGAAGTCTTCAGGAAAGATATCGCATTGTCCCGTTCCTCGCTGAGTGAACTCACTCGATATGTAGGATCTGTGTTATCTCCGTAAGATCAATACTTCGATTTCGACGTGGGACAATCCGTAGACAGCAAACAGTTAGTTCCCCTCTCCAATAAATTAAAATTTAAAGCTCGATTATATTTTATCCATATCCATCTACTGACAATGGTCTCGTTAACTTTGGCGGTTATTATATTTAGTAAACAAAACTTTCCCCTTAGCGTTTTAGAGAAATTAAACTGTATTGTAAGAGAAATGAAGGGTAGATAGGGTAAAGGGGTTGGTACTAAATGATTGCTAACGTTTCACAGCGTAAAAAAATGAAGATCAGTGGCGTAGAAAATCTTCTTATTCTTCATTATTTTTTATAGTTTTTTTTTTTTTGTGAACACTGCTAAAACATTAATTTCTATAGCATCTCTTAAAATATCTGCGTAACACCATCGAATAGCATATTGGTAGGATTACTCCCTTTAAAATAATATTGTTCCACGCCCGCTTCTTTTTTTTTGTAGCTCGGACTCAGATAACAAATCGCCCGAGTTATCCGCATAAAATAACAGATCATAATTTCGCATCTATCGTTTCAGAAACCTCAAATTTACCGACCCGAATGTCTATTCAAGTGCTACTCGAATAGATACCGTAATAATGGGGTGAAGCGGGTCTCTCCCCTCTTCGTCCCAATTGTTATCTCGTCAAATCCCTACGTCGCGTCCCCCTCGACTACGATAAACGTAAACAAATAAAATACGATGAAGGGCACGGCACGCTCCGATGTCATATTTTCATATTTCCTTGGGCTTGCATACGGGCCGGGGATTTTTATTTCAATACGTACCTGATGCCGTCATAAATACATCCAACCCGCGTTATAAATGCGTTTTCGTGCCGTGCGACACAAAGGAAACGTTTAGGGGGGGTTCCTTTTTTCTTTCCTTTGGAATTGTTGCGGGAAGAATCATCTGTCCATATTCATATACGCATGCATTCAATTGCCGAGAATATCGTCGATTTAGACGCTACATTTGAGAGGTATGGATTTAAGAGGGGGAGAGGACGGAACCAGTGGCGTAGATTTCGTATAGGTATAATTTATTTTGCTTCGATTTAAGCGTATCGTGTTAGACAACTCTTGAATTAGCCGGGCAGTTCGAACAGTTTCAAGCCGTTAAGGTGACGTAGCTCGTCAAAAATATTCTGGCGTATGTCTTGAGAATTATTTGTTAGAATTTCAGCCAGTTGTTCTTTGACGCTTGTTTGTGTTAATTGATGTTCGAGCCAATACGCCTACGCAAATTAAAGCTAAGATGGACGCTATTTCCGAGGACTCCACGCTATCGTTCGCCGCAGGTAAATTTTGGCCAGTCGCATTTAAACGCGGCCGTACCACCTTAACGGTTCGGTTCTGTCGAAACCTACAACCACTACTGATAGCATTGTAAAAGTTCACCGAATGATAACTAAACGACCATCCAACTAAGGTTAAATAAACACGAGAGATCGTCGCCATCTCGAAAGAAAATATGAAAGTTACAAATTCTTATAGGAAGAGACCTTACGGTGCACAGTTTCAACGCTTCAACAAGTACATCAGATGCCTAAAAATAATATTTGCTTTTTAACAATATTTACCACCTTTGGCCAATCAATATTGATTAACATTGCAGATCCCAAAATATTATCCGAAATAAGCTTTAATAGCCCCGTAACGGTCCTCTTTCTTCTTCCACTATTTGCGACGTAACCGGTTGGTGTTCATCCAAATCTAATCGCGCCCACTAAGCCAGCGCTGCATCAAGTTTAATGTATTTAGGTAGTCCTTTAAAAAATGTTAAAATGTTATTAGCGAGAAATGTAGAGATTCCTATTTCGCCTTCAAAACCTGTATTTTACCTTATCCTAGAAGATCTGCTCACCACTCAATTCGCTCAATTCAGCACTGTGAAGCTATTATCATTACGGTGACTTGAAATTGTACCGAATCTACCAGAAAAATCTACCGCTTGATCCCATTTGGAGCTAGCATTGGAGTACAACTTTACAAGACTTCCAAAAGCTGCCGCTGCTAAGCTACTTACTTTACTAGCTCCATGTAACTATCTTTTGTTTCCAAGTTTCAAAAAAAGATACTGAGATGAAGGACATTTATGGACGATTACGAACTTTTAGCGTACGTTGAGCGACAATATTTCGCAAACAAAGCAAAGGATTATTAAAAAATAATGGATAAGATAAATTCTTGAAGCGATATAATGCTTGCATCCAAAAGCAAGCAGTTTATATTGAACATTTTTATTACTGCTTTAATCCTCCTTTTTTCCAAACCTAGTTCGGGAACGAACTTATAAGAACATATTCAAACGTTCTTAAACGAAGCCAAACACGTTCGCTTGCATTCCCGGCCTTCCACATCCAGAAATCAAACAAATCTATTCCGCGAATACGAACTAACCCGCACACAATTCCACGGCGCAACTCTAGAAACGAACTATTTCACGTTCCGCTTCACATACAAGGCGGCAAAGCACATTTTCCGTTGTATTGCCTCGCTATTCCTACATGTACAACTTCGCTCTCTTAACGCCGGTCCTTGTACTCGTCTATGAGCGTTTCCTTTGATTTCCGCCCTCTTACCGGGCATACTAGAAACGTTAGAAGAGAGAGCTTTTTATTTTCGCTATTTACGCTTCGAGTGAGTCTCTGTCTCTCTCAGAACTTGACGTCTTCGCATGGAAATTACCGCAAGGTGAGGAATTTCGGAATATCCACAATCGCGGAACGTCTAAACTCGATTGTGGAAGGTCGGAAGGGTATTCGCGGGGGGTGGGAACGGTGAAAGAAGAAAAAAGCGAGGATGGGAATCCTTGCAAAAGGAAAAAGAGAAGCATATATTACCAGCGAAGTGATTCAACCGTCTAGGTCTTGGAGAAATCAGCAACGTCTGCGTTTTCTACTTTTATCTCTCCGCTGTGTGTTCTGGTTGTAAAGGGAAGGGTTCTTGAGGTAAATGTAGTATGGAGTGTGTTGGAAAATCAAGACGGAAATTCAAGTAAAATGACGCTGGTGTATGCATCGGGGATGTAGTACAATTAAATGAATAAAATCTTAAAGAGTTTGCATGTAAATATTTAACATTATTGTTTGTTGCTCCACCTTTACCTCTCGCAACTACATTTATACTTATTTATGTTGTGTCAAGATATAAATAGATGCTATCTAATTATTTCTGCATTATTCTTATGAGTAGAGAGGTTCAATGCAAGATAAGTGGTTAATTATTTTCTTACTGAAAAACTGCTTGGGGCAACCTCTAGATGCTTGCTACAAATCGTTATAAAGAAAAATTATTCAGAAGTGCTACGTCATCACGTCATCTTCTCCAAGGGTATGTAAACCGTTGTTCTAGCATCTATCCAATATGAAAACTTCTTTGTACCTTTTTCTAGATCTTTTTTGTTTTATAAGATTTATGGTCTTCAGCTGATACAAACTACTTACTTTTAAAAATTATTGATGATGCAAAACATCCTTCACATCACCCCGAAAAAACCCCGGTCCTAATCTTCACGATCGTTCCGTCTATTACGTACGCTTAAAATATTTCTATTAGCCACTTTTTCCGACCGTACACGAACAGTCTTTGTCCGCTAACGTTGTACAACACGCGCCACTCACTTTTCAAAATCATTTTTTAACCGAAATCGGAACCCAGTGGCATGTAATTTATTCATGCGCTAGTTGATATACGTTCCTTTCATATTTATCCCCTCTTCTTCCTCTGACAAGCAGTCCTATTCCTCGCGCCATCTCGCTCTAACGTACAGGGCATCGCGGGATAATCCAGGGCCTACTATGTGTACACTTTTGACATGGAACAGATGCTTATCGGTTCTGGAAGAGATGGTAGCGGTTCGGCAGGACATTTTCGGCCAATTTAGGGGGTACGATCGGGTTCGGGAGGTTTCGGAAGGGTAGCGAAGGGTGTAAGCGTTCAGAAGTCGGGGGAAAAAGGGTATTACCAGCGCGTAATTGCGTCTTATCGAAGGTTACACGTATTAGTTTGCTTGGAGAATGGAAAGGGGGTGGTAAATTTTTCTTTTGTCGTGAAATTAGATTTTAATGGGTTTCCTATTGTGTCCTTTTATAGTTGTAATGGCTTTAATTTAGTTTTACGCCGATCCAGTAACAATCTATTGGCACTTCTCGACAGAAATATTTTGTTAACGATGAATAATGAGGGATCTTCGTATATGAAAAGGCTTTGTGCCTATGATTATTGTTCTTCTTGTGTTAGATTCCGCTTGCGTAAATGAAGCAAGAAATTTATCCCAGATCCATAGTTTTACAAAATACAATTCCAGGACTCTTCATACGATGTCCTCTAGCTGCCGCAGAAGCATTATTCGACATCATTTTAACGCGCCATACTAAAATTAACCCCGAAAACACTCTTAATTGAAATTACGCAACAACAATTCGTAAATACGAGGAATTCCAACAAGCCACGCACTCGTATACGCCCGCCAAATCAACTATATCGCCGGTAATTGAAATAGCATCAACGTAATCTGCGCATTCGCTAATAGAATGCGCCGAATTCGCGAAATAATTTTGACGGACACCTTTAGAATTTTAGCAAAGTTAAAATTCCATCAAACCCAATATTTACCAGTTCGTTCGGCGGTTAAAAGTGTTCATAAATGAACTTACGCGCTCATATTATTAGATGATACATGTATGCGATTGTACGTTACTCCTGTATCCTTTTATGAAAGATTTCTTTGTCTATGAGATCCGCTACACCGGTTCTCCTTGTTCGATCGAGCGTACTATGCCTGCCGTAATGAGATAAGATGTCTTGCCCTGCAAAAGACCCTCGCAATACTTCCCTTTATGTGGACGTGTGTCGGATTAGAAACGCGTGTTTCTCTAAGGATAAAAAAATTGCCTTCAACCAAACGAATATGCTTAAAAAAATGTGTTTATTTGGTTTAAAGAATCCTTTCGATCAGTGTACCTACAACGTCCTCAACATAACCTTTGAAACCTGAAGAAGTCCTTCGACATTTCAACAGTTGCTAAAAGCCTTCCCCTTAATATGCAAGTGTAATTGTTAAGTACTAACAATAATATAAAAATATTGGTCCTAAATTGGAACCCTTTGGGACTCCAGATGTTGGATATACAAGTCTGGATTAAAAGGATAATTAATAAGAAACATACTGAGCTCACCCCAAAAAGTAATTTTAAGTAACCAAAACTCCCGTAAAGTAAGAGTTTACTTTAAAAGAAGTAAAAGATTAAGTACATGTAACACTCAAAGTAAAAGTTACTTTAAAAGAAGCAAACAATGAAGTACGTATAACACTCAATACAATACAATACATATGTCTTAACTGCAACAACCACATTTATTTATTAAAATAAATGAGATCATTCCTTTTTCCCAACTTTTTTTCTACATATTGGTGGGTTAAGCCTACGCGATGAATGAGCTAAATTCTCTCCTAAGCATTCAGATAAGCATCTTCCAAGTATTCGCAAAGCGCATAAAAATCTTGCCCGCGAAGAAGATATTCTTGCTGGATAAAAGAACCCAATCTCGGGAAGCGTATTTTTTATAGGGACGCGACAAGTTATTATATAAACGGTATCGTCAAGAGACAAAAGTATAGATATTGCTCTGTTACTACTAATATTTATTGAGCCAGAGGAAGGAGAATCCAGAATAATCCTAGAGCGGTGCGGTGGTGTAGAAGTAACAATCAAATGTAATAGGGGCTATCTTGATACAGCAAAATTTAAACGGTGGAGATTATTTATAATTACTAAGAAATAAATAGAAAGCAGATAACTGCGCTACCAACATGGCGGGGCATCGCCTCATTCTGCACGATATGTACGGGATTGTCTTAACGAGCAGCTGCCTGAAAAGTGGATGGGGAGAGGAGGTCCGCTTGAGCCGCTTGCTAAATCATCTGACCTCACGCTCTTAAGTGACTCTTTTCTGCGGGATCTTCTGAAAACTAAAATTTACATAGCAAATAATTAATTAATTACTCCGGAACACCTGTTTCAATGACTAAATAATGTGAGGAAAAAAACTCTAACTCTAGCATGTCTGATCTATCCTTACTCTCGAGAAAAACCATCTATTTTGAGGTATCTAGTTATGTCGCCTACATCACCTAAAACCAGAAGAAAGAAATGCGAAAAATACGGGAAGAAAGGGCGAAAGGTCCAAAAAATCATTCTAAATATAAAATATGTGCCCGCCGTACCTAATATTTGAATATGACAACTGTCCGTTCTCTCTATTCATCTTTATATGTAAATGTTATCCTGACCGTTTCCTACGGCGAAGTTACGTTTTTAATGGATTTTAGGTTTTTTTTAAGATTCTGTTCTACCGTACCTATAATGCCTAATGTGCTCCTTGAATCCGCTACCTATACTTCTTCTCATTTGACCGATGTGGGCTTTGTCTTCATGTTTGATATATCTTTGGGATTGTCAAGAAGGTTTTTGAGTTAGCTAACTGGAGCATACATTCATATCTTGATACCCAAAAACTTTGCAAACACCTTTCGGTATGCTACGGAAGAGAAGTTTAACAAATTTCTTATTGCGGGTTTCTATCGGGATTAAGATCGTTGAATTTCGTACCTAATATCTATGTTGGGCTTTCTTAAGAACGTAATGGACATGTGAATAGATACATTTTTTTATTAATTTAAATTCTATATTGTACCTACTTGTACTCAAAGGGAATTGTACCAACCTATTGATTAAGAAACTAATCGCGGCCATTTTACGTAGTCCGGAGTACTTAAAATCGTTCACAATGTATCTATTAATGTTTATTTCCTTTCTATGAATTTATTTATCTGCAACTTTTTGTTGTTTCTAAATATTAAACTATCCAAGAACGGGCTCCTAAATCACTTGATATCCACCTCCAATGCATGTATGTATATTTAAAAATTTGCTGAGTGCATGTTCCAAGAATTCATTATGTCTACCTCGTCTGTTGAAAAACTCCTGTTTACTCTTTCCTTTTTATAGTAGCGTAAGGCGAATGAGTGCTTCTGAGAACTGAGTTATTTAAATAAACGCAAACAAGATTATCTGCTGATGTTATATACGATGGAAGTACTTCGTATTTTGTAAGAAAACAAATTTCGGTCGTATACATCTTGTTCTGCTTCGTGGCAAATATTTGCAGATCAAATATATGTCCTTTATAGAGAAAGTCAAGTTGTCTTTTAAATGGAGCCGAGTTCAAACGGAAAATGAAATGCATCCCAGGAAGTTTGTAAAAAATAGGTTTCCAACGCATAATTTATTGTTTAAAATTTCTAGATTTTATGCCAATAAATGATTTGAGCTCTTAATTTTGACTCTTTGAACTTTTATGATTTTTGTTTATTTTTCAGCTTCTAGATAATCTATTAACATTTAATTTTCTTTCTAAAGGATCGTTTGAAAATATTTCTTTTTAGTTTCAGATAAGTCTTTAGCTTTTTCAACATTTTTCAATACATCACATTTTTTTCCCATCATAACACGTTAAGTCTTTGATATTTCTTCAATTTCTTTAACACAAGATCTATTTTTGGCCGTTTCTTTCAAATTCCTCATTCTTCTTCGACTTCTTTCATTATTTATTGTTTTTCTCTTTTAGGTATTTGTAAGTGATGTTTGATATAGGTGGCTTTAAATTTTTTTTCTGCCGTAACCTCATTCCTGTGCTAAGTTTTTGGAATCGCTTCAATTTCTTTAACACAATACGAGTTTTTAGCGCTGTTGATATACGAAGCTTTAAAATTTTCAAATTTCAGTATCAAATTTCCTGAATCAATCATTCAGGAAAGGATTTTGTTTTTTTTGTCGAATTAGCTAAAGAATTCAATTTCTTGAGATTGAATCGTCATCATCATTTTAAAAAGGGTTTCTTCTATTTACCAATTCTTGATATTCTCTTCAAACTCGTAACTCTTAAATTTATTCTTTCTTTAACTTCTTTATATGAATTTTTGCTTTTCTTTACAACTTCTAAAAATCCTTTGTCATTAGGAAGGTTCCATTGGAAAATTTTATAAAGTTAAGTCGAATATTTATAACAAAAATTTTTCGTGTTTAAACATTCATAAAATAAACGGAATTGTTTAACGGCATAAAACATGTATTTGCTAATATTTCATTATTCATCGGTTGCATTTAATATATTATTTCAGTTCGTAAAAGCAATGAAATATTAAAATGTTAATATCGCGCAGGGATTGATCTATTAAAATTTCAGTTATTTCCAACATGATTTGAAAATTTCGTAGACATGAAAGTTATTAGCTTTTATTGAATTGAAAATATTCGTAAATATTTAAATATTTAACAATATAAGAATAATATTACTAAAAAAAAAATTAGTAACCTTCTTAAGCGGAGGTCTGCCGTTAAACACGTGTAACAAAAATAAACAATTTCGTCGCCATTTTAATATCCACATATGCAAATACAAATATGTACCTCATAGTCTTTGTATGATAAAGGTTCATTGCACCGAAATTGACTAACTAATTCTTTGTCAACAGGACTATCATCAGAGCGCCTAATTTTTAGATCTTATTGGAATCAAATATTTACCTTTCAATATAGTAACATCGACGTAGCGATCTTTATCTCTTATCAAGTCCCAGTATTAACACAAGCGCTAACGTTGAGACTACAGTATAAATATTGTTCATATTACATGTTTTGCCTTACAAGGTATATCTTTGTATGTAACTTCCTTTTATTATAAACAACATACGCTTTAGAACTAACTAGCTAACTTCTAGAATCCTGAAAAACTCGTCGATGGATCAACATCGCAACTGGTATTTTAGGCTCCATAAATGTTCATGGTAGGCAGACGTGTGTCAATTATACGTTGGCTATAATTGAATAAAATTACGTCGGTACATATCTACCAGCATTTTACGTAAGCGACGTAGGTAATAGATGTGGGTAATTTAAATTTAATATGGAACTGCTATTATATGCACTTAATGTGACTTACAATCATTACAGCCAATTTATTCCTGATACAGATTATCAAACAGAGATTAAATGGATGTTTTTTGAAAAAACGATTCCTTAAATTAAAAAATGAGGACCTTTGAAAATATTGCTCATTTTGAATAACAACGCTGAATATTTACTGACTTTGTTGAGTCTTTCATGTATGTACATCAAAGTAATTAATGCTTGTAAGATTAGCGAAGACAGATTAAAGCGACAAGAACAGCTCTATCCTTTAGAACACCAATGATACGTAGGAAGCTCAAGAATATCTGCAACGCCAAAAGCGTTAGTGGCGATGAGGAAAATACTTAACCTCGGCTATTTTCACAAAAAGAACTAAATGGTTTAGTTAAAGATTTAGGGTTTCCCAAAGATTTCTCGAAAAAACTAGGATCTAGATTAAAACAAAGATATCCGCTAGCTCCAAGAACCGCCGTTTTATTGGTATGAATTTGTCGTCTGTTTCAAATGACGTAGATCACCGTATTTTATAAAAATGCAGCTAATATAGTTAGCCTCCGAATCTAGACCCGCTGATTGCAGACTTTTCTTAGACTCGTTAAAAAGAACCTTAACACTGTTCTTTTTTATTATTTGTAAGTTCTGTGCTCCTGTCCCTATTAGCCATTTAATTAAATTTAACGAAATTACGAACACCTTTGAAGGCTGGCTGATATTCTACTATGCGGCGACCCATAAATGGTCCGATGAAGCATATGTTTCTAATTCTTGCTTGGAAAATTTGCTGGTCTATCGGAAACGGAGAACTAACAAAGAAGCTCTTTTGGTTAGTACTCGAATTAAAATTCCAATAAAAATTGGTGAGTTTGAGAGCATAATGTACATCATTAAAAGCTATTGAGGAAGTTCTAAAGAAATAATAATGCTTTAAATAGCGTGGACATTGTGGAGAATATGCTGGATAAATTTAAAGAATTGGATTGCAAAGTGACAAACATTTATTTTCAACACACACATTGATTATTCTCTTGCTAACCTTTAGAATGTTGATAAAGAGCATCGTGAGCGATTCCACCAAGGTGTTAAAGAAACGGAGAAGAAAGATCTTCCTATGGTTGTACATAGCGGAACTCTTTAGCCAAACTTAGAAAGATTTTCTAAGAAGAAAGAGAAAATAATTTTGCTATGCTTTTAGCGCTCTTTTTCTGTTGACATAAAAAATTACGTGAAACAGTCAAATTAAATCCAAATTGAAAACACCGAGTAGAAGCGATGCTTAAAATACTGGATCCCTTACAAGGCAATGATGATGAATAGAGAGAACAAAAGCGAGTGAAATATATACCTTTTTTACAGCGATTAGACAGACTCGTGTCTATTCGTCGCTTAAGAGAGGGTTCCTGTTGTTTACTGGTTTCTCCGAGAGTCGACAAAACACGAGTCTGTCTAGTCGCTGGGAAACAGGTATGATTTTACTCGCTTTTGTCCTCTCTAATAATGAGTAAAGTTCGCCACTTTTGATGCACTCCACGAAATTAGCAAAGACTAGACAAACCCGTGTTTATTCGTCTCATGAGAATGGGTTCGTGTTGAGAGTCGACAAAATACATGTCTGTCTAGTCTCCGTTAATTTCGCGAAGCGCACGGAAAGTGGCGAACTTTAATGATATTATCGGTTGCTTGATATTTTCAATAGTCTTAATCATTACATGCGTTAAACCAAACATTTCTCCCAATTGGGGAAGTTCAACGTATAATAGAACGACCATTTTTAAACATTGTCTTAAATAATATTTATTTAAAGTTGGTTTCATTTATTTAAATTTTGCCGGTCTCGGTTTTATCAAATCCTTTTAAAAGAAGATTTGCATATTTCTTTTAGTGTATCGTCAGTACTGCGTTTCCATTCTTCTTGGAGAGTAGTTCTTTGGAAGTAGGACGAATAGTTCTAACCCTTCTTTTAACCTCATCCGAAAGTAACTCAATAGCGTTGAGATCAGAGCTCTACGTTGACCAATTTGAATTACGTTTTAAGTAGGCAATCTTCTTCCTTTTAAATATAAAGTCGCATTTAGGCGCTTTTAAGTCCCGTTTAAAGATGTTGGTAATAAGCTTTGATAGTGTTTGAATCACTTTTAAGCTAAAACTAGTTTTAAATCTGTTAATACGTGCGAGAGTGAGTATATAAGGTGATACTGGTAACCGTCGTCGGGGATGTCGCGAACCTAGGCCACTACCAACAACAAGGAAATTAGAAGACGCTGTCCATTTGCCGCCAGCAGACCGCATCCACCATCGCGATAAGTTGCAGCTATTTTTGTTTATTTTTATATTTATATTTGTTTCAAACTTGTTGCTCTGAATCGAATGGATATTGTTGGGGGCCCCACTCTCAGTAATAAACACTGTTTTTGTGTATTTTTTTTGTGTATTTCATATTTCTTGTTGCTAATAATCGACGATCTGTTCTACTTTACGACTTCTTCACATTTGCATCCCATTAATTTCTAAACACGAAGTAGGTTTGGAAATAGCAATTTCTACTTTATATTTTCAAATAGTTAATGGTCGGCAATTATTTGCGTACCATTTCTAGTTATCTTTCAATTATTTGCCTATTTACTTAAACGAATTTCATGCCCGAAACCAATTTGCCTAACTTTCCGCCAACTTGCTGTCTTTATCGCGTTACCCAACGTAAAACTATAGAAATTTTCCGAATATACACGGACTTTTTATCTCCGTAATTGCCTCTATTCAATTTGAACCGTAATTAGCGCATATTACCTGATAACTTACTTCTAAGTCTAACGATTGAAGAACCGGACCGCATTCAAATCGAGCCCGACATCATCGGACGACTTCGGCGTTCTAACCGAACCGAACCGGCTACCCGAATCCACTAGCAACTTGGATTCTCTATTTCTCGTCTCTTTCGGTTTTAGTGACTCGCGATTCTTTGTCGGGAGCGTACCGTCGAGGTTATAACCGTACTGTTGCGTAAAAATCAGTTGTTTATTGCTTCCGTTTGTGAGAGCTGTAGATATTGTTTCATACGCATGAATAAAACTAGAATAATTTTGTTCAGTCCCATCTAAAATTGATTGTGCGATTGTTGGATGTCTGTTTTTTTTTTTTGTGTGTACAACAATTTTAATGTGAGCTGTGAATTTTACTCGTTTGTTCGCTTCTACTTCTTCCAATACAACAGCATGACCACCAGACGGTGCAAACGGGGATTTGTGTATTTTGTATTGTATTGCGGCGGGTTTCTGCTACAGCTGGACAGAGTATCAGGTAAGAGAAGATACTTGTTTCATCCCCGAATGGTTCCAAAGTCTACCAAGCGTACATATACATCTTTTTCTCCCATTTTATTGGGTTTATTTCGTGCGAAATCCGGTATTTAATTTACGCTAAGATAAAACAGGCATCGAGGACTTTAAAGCTGGTATCTAGAGAACGTCGAATGTTTTAACCTTTCAACTTGACCTATTACGTATAGAATTTGAGCTCTGAATGAGATAGATTAAAACGAAAGAAGACGAAAACATTCGGATGATTTCTATAAAATAAATTCCTTTTTATCTACTCGCTCTTTGGCATTTCCCAAAACGGTTTTCTTTTTCTTTTTCGGGGAGTATTATTTAAAGAGATCAAGTTTAGAGGTGCTTTCAATTAATTCGGATGAGAGCCTAACACTTGTAAACTTCATACTTGGAATGACCCTTAAATTAAGCAAATCCGATGATTTTTTGAATTTTCCTTCTCTAACTGGGCAATTGGAACTCTGCCTTTTCGGACGAAGGGACTTCTTAATAACCAAACAAAATATCCTTTAGAGCAGATTCAGGCTGAAGGGAAATTCTAAAAAATGCTAACAGTACACGAAGAAATTGAAAAATGTTTAGATTAAATTGATTCCTTGAATCTGGAACAATTGCAAAATATATGGTCTGATCTGTCTTCATCGCCATATTTGAATAGAGGAAAGCCTATAATTCTAGTTCAACGTTCAATTCTAATTCTACTGAGATCCATTTTGTTAAAGTTGAATTTCACTTGGTCATGCGCCTTTCGGAAATGCTTGATCCGGCCCATAATTAAAGAATTTGAGAAGAAATTATTTTTATAATCTGGCGATACCTCCACCGTAGCTCTTGAGCCAAAAAAACAACTGATTTAGGAATATTCTTGCTTTGAATAATATTAAAAGAAAGAAAAATCGCAATCAACAGAGATGACAAAGTTAGGTGGAATTTTTCCTTTTCTGCAGCGACTAGATAGATTTGTGTCTATTCGTCTCATAAGAAAGGTTCGTGTTGTCTACTAATGTCCCCGAGAGTCGACAAAACACATATCATCCGCCTTTGTCCTCTCTAATCATCAATTCAGCAGAGAATATAGAATAAAAATGAAGAAGAGCAGCAGATACATTTACGTCCAACCAACGAAAGGGAAAAGATAGCAAATCTGTCGAAAATTGGCAAAACCAGATTACTTCTAAGAATACAGATCGCTGTTTGATAATCTTTAACTATTTTGCATTTAAGGGAAACGACCAATAAAGGCCATTTAAGAATGTATTTAAAACACACAAAAAATAAATCTAATTAAAAGCGGAGGATCAGTACCTTCCATTAAAAGGGGCTGACTTCATGGAGCCCAAATCAACTTCTGAAGCAGAAAACGACACTCTTTTAAGTTTAATTTGTAAAACTTTAATTGGAGGAAAATAAGAACATATACTTAAATTTAATGAGAGGTTTATACAAAATATAAGGAACTTTGGGATCTGCGCGCCGCCCAGTCGCTGGCAGAGACGCGAAAACTTCAAAATCGCGATTCCGTTAAAACAATTTTTAACAACCTCATCAACCTGAACTTCCCTATTAAGTATCTGATCGAGTCGACCCTAAATATGCAGCAAAGAACGGCGACGGGACTTTGTATTCATTAAATGGTACATTAGGAATAGTAACTCTAATCCTTTTCGTGAAATAATACTCTTAGCTTTTTCATCTTTATATTTTCGGTATTAACATACCAAGAGAAGGCACCCTGTTGTCCGCTTGCTCTCCATATTCGAGACTATACAAGGCTGTTCAGTTTATCTTTGAGGAGAAAATAGACGTTTTCATAAAATGTTAGTGTTTGATGTGGCGTGTTATACGGGTTAGAAGTCATCGGATATCATTTTATTGGAGGAAGATTAAATCAGCAATCTTTTCTACCCATTCCACATAAACGATTACTGATTGGTTAAATAATCAATTCGGTGAAAGATGATTTGGACGTCTTGACCGGGTAGATCCCTAAATCTTCCAATTATGGATTTCTTTATTTGGAGAAGGCTAAAACAGATACATGTAGATTATTGTTATTATTAAATACGTTATGAATTTATTGAATCTTTTGGATGGTGAAGAGTATTCCGAGTACTTTGGTCTTTGTTGCATATTAGGCTGCTATTAAGCAGGTGTATGCTGCTTAAGGGCTTGTATCCGTCCAAATATGATGTCGCTGCAGGGAAGTATGTGAAACAGTTGGTAATTGGTTAAAGTGTTTCTATTGAACAATCTTCGTAGCGGGGCCTTTCATTGCACATTAATAAATGTATTCTCAACTGCATAGACAGGAATAACGCGTATATGTCCGTATATCCAACGTATATAACATACGTATCTGAGACGAGAAGAAAAACCTGTTAGAATTTATCGATATGACTCACACTTGCATAATCCCGTGTTATGTCTATTATCCGTATATCCTATTGTATTTACCTCGAAGCATATACGAGCCATAGCAGTCGCGCTGCTAGCTGCAAGATGTGTCATATTGTTGACACTGCAATTGAATGAATTAATCGCATCTATTAAAGTCTTTCTTCTTGTCCCAATAAAAAGGCTCCTTTGTGTCGTAAGTTCAAACAATAATAAACTACAAAAGGACGGGTGTGCATTAATTGAATAAGCAAGATTGTTGAGGCATTGTCGACAATAGCGCGTAAGATAAAAATATGATCGCATTCACACGCATCTTGGATGCTTTGGTGTGTTATTGTATGTATGTATGTAATGAAGCCGCTGAATCCGCTCTTTACATTCATCTCTAGATTTATTTGTCCAGAATTTTTAAGATAAAAAATTTAACTTAACTAGGGCGGTACTATCAGCATTGAAGTAACTCTATCTTTCCTTTTCAAACAGACACGTTGAATGATCGCCATTCAAAATGGATAACCTTAACTAACTGATAAGAACGGAAAAAGTCGAATATAAAAGCGTTTTCGAAAAAGAAAAAGTGGAAAACTTAAGTTTGGTTGAAGGTGTAGAGCTCTCATAAACTTAAGTTTATGAGAGCTCTACACCTTCGCTATCGACCATAAAACATGGGTGTCGCGTTTGGTGACGATTGGCCATAGATACACATGTGTCTCAACTTCAAAAGGATGTCGGAATTTGGACGTTTGGCGTCGATTCATCGAAGCACATCGCAGGCGAAAAGCGGTCCAAGCAGCGGGTTTTCCGGCGCCAAAGAATGTCAAAGCCGCCTTATCGGTCAACGAGATCATATCCACGGTATTTTAAAATGTTCGCGGCATAATCCACGTGGATTACCTTGAATGGACGCTAATGAGAAATGAAAGCGAAATAATGCTGTGAAATAACGCAACGATAAGATCATTGATGAGGCATGTGCTTTCATTCAATAATCGTAATACATCAAATACTTTTTCTTCTAACATTCTCGGAGTTTCTGGCGGTTCCAAATAAAACACTTTAGGTCTTTAAGTATACCTCATAAGCGAAAGTTAAGGGGGGGTACGATCAGGTAATCTCGCAGGTCAATATACCCAGGGCATTATTTGAAAGCACTCTCTCATTAAAGTGTTGCACTTCGGGAGTATCACGGCCCGAGTAACCATTCTGCTGGAAGCAAGTTAATAATTTGTCTCAAAGCAAGCTTTACCTCATTTGCGTTGTGGGTTTTCATTACTTCAATAATTGTACAATTGGTAAGCCGTGTTTCATCTGCTTACAGTACTCTTCTAAGAAAATTAACGTAATCTTATAATCTTAAGGGCTTTACTTTGGAGTGTTTGTCGAACAGCAAGAGATTAACTTTAAAATGTAAATTTTGCGGAAGATAACGACAACAATTCTTGAGTAATTAAAAAAAAGCGAATAGCAACTTGAAGATGTCGATTCGGGTCATCAACAGAAGACATGGGGTACCAGCTATATTCAGGGAAAAAAGCACCAAATCATTCTCAAGGTTTATTGTCTTCTATCAAAGATAAAAAAAAAACTTAACTTCTTCAAAACAATTTAAAATTGACCGGGGGTAATTAACGATTTTTGATTATCAAGTAAGCTGTAAGTTTTCATGGCCGGTGTCAAATGAACAAGAAGGGCGGAAGCCATTTCCACAATTTTTGACTAGTTAACAAATGTGGTTCAAGTAGTTATTATATTATATCTAAAAGGCTTATTAACATCCAAAGAGATCAAAGCTGACTTGGACGAAGTTCATGGCACATCTGCTCCTGTCTTAGTAACTGTCTCACCGATTAGGTAAACGAGTTCAAACGTGGCCGTACATCCACAAAGGACGAACATCGTCCTGGGCGTCCATTGGAAGAAGACTATCTCTGAAATGAACGCTTCCAATTCAACCTACTTCTACAATTTTTTATTAATTAACAAGTACTTATTGATCTGGAAGAATTCACCGTGCATCTAAAATTAGGATTCGTTGCTTGGTAATGTTATCCATGGTGCAGGGTTCCAGACTTCCAAGAAATCAAACTGGTTTGAATTGATCCTCCAATGATTGGAGCTGCTATTGCTATATAAAAGAAAAAAAAATTGTTGTCTGTTTATGCCTTATATAATAAGAAAAAAAAAAGGAAATAACTTAAACAACACTACAGCATCGATTTACTCCGCACTACACAATTTAAGTATTAAACTAAACTAAAGTAATATTTCGTCCTATGTCAGCATCCTCAACTTCGTAGTTATCTCTTCTTATATTTGAAAATTGGGAACTTCCTCCTGAGTGGTTGGAAATCCCTTCTAAAAACAACAATTGTTCCTCCATTTGAATAATTATATGCTGATACTAAGCAATAATCGCTTGCCAATAACAACGAGTACATAAGACTTTTTTAACTAATTTCTTTAAGCAAGTATCTTAAAAACTAGAACGACCATATTTGGTGTTATCGAGTTATTCAAAAAAAAATTGCAATTAGCAAATTTTCATTTATTTTGAAATATCTTAAATCGCCAGCATGTAATTCTGCTCTTTTAGCAACCGACGTGTTAGCGATGAGCGTTGAGCATACTAAGTCTGCAGGAACGAGTTGCGCTTTACGAAATTAGCGAACTCTTATTATTCGAATTAGTCATAATTGGTCAGGTAGAAACATACGAACGATTGAATCGTCAAATTTGCCATTGTTGTTAATTTAAATTTAATTTAAACCCGTCTTTGAGTAATTACACAGAACATTTCCCGTCCATGGCAACAGATAATCACGTAAATACATAACATTACCAAGGCTGTGGTTCAGTTCTTGCGCTCGCGTTGTTATTTTTAAACCAACGTTTACATATGCAATTAAAAGGAACCGAGATAAACCGAGTCCGATGCAAAAACATGTATTCTCGTCGCTTGGTAAAACCTACATATTCAAATGAAGAACCCACATGGTTTATTGCGTCGCTATATTTCGATCTGGACGGCTTTTAGCGGTTTCCCGTACAGCTGGTGTTAAACACTGTAAATTTTGTTAATGGAAAACTGCTATCCTTACGATGATCCTATTCTCTTAGTTTATCTTCTATCTAAGGAATTTTATTGATCATTGCATTTCGCTTCTTTCCAGGTGAGTTTCCCCTGATCGATCGATTCGAAAATGGGGACTTTATTTTCTTTTAGACCAACGGCCGGTAAGTGAATCCACGAAAATTTTCATCAAACAAAAAAAAACCGCGTTTCCATCAATTTATATGTCCGTTACGAGGACCATATTTGAAATAACAGCGCAAATAAAAGAAAAAAAAATACAACGCGTTTAGTACTATTTATCCATTATTTTTTAGCTATGCGCGAGCACATATGCCCAAAAATTATGAAATTTAACGACACTTAACTGCTATTATTTGCCATACGTTCGTTTGTATTGTCAGTTCGCAAAAATTTCCATGCACTTTCTATCTCTTTTGGATACGTAGAAAATACACATCGTTAAATATATGTATATGTGCCGGCCGAATCTGCGTTTGAAACCTATGATTTTTGCAGGTTGAAATGTTGACGAAATTATTGGAAAATGCATTGTTTATTTTCCTCTATGCAAGCGGACCTTGTTTTTCTTCCTAAAGCTTTAAATAAATATGCGTATGTACAATACGCTTAACGTGTACAAGGTTTGTCGTTTACAATGCTAACGACTGCGTACATCAATTTGCAACGAAAAATATACCATTCTGTTTTTTTCTTTTGCAGTATTTTAGGACTTTAGCTGTTTACATTCGTATCAAGCACCATTTACGTACTACGGGAGTCGTTCGATTAATAGATAAATATGAAGAAACAAAGTATTCTCTATAACTTTTTAGCATAATCTCTCTTCTAAGCGTTTCAAGTTTGTTTAAGCTTTCCAAAGAGTACGCTCTTGAAGATCTCAGAAATAAGCATCTGTTTAGGCGTTCAAATCTGGCGAATGCGGTGGATGTTACTAATTTTGCTTCCATAATTTTGACCATCGAAATTGTGCAGGCGTACAATTGTGAATTGCCTAGATTGAAAAGGATCGCCTTCTTTCTCAAATGGGGACGTTTTTTAATGACGCATAATACTTCCCAATAATTGTCTATCCTTTTTCCGAATAATTCGATATACATGCTTGCGCGTGCATCCGGAAAAACCGAGGGCATCACCTTACTGATCGATTTCACCGTCTCCGCCTTCTGCGGAACCCGTACGCTTTCAAAAAACCAACTGTTCTGGCTGTTCCTATATCTATGGCTATGTCCTGTATCGATGCAGAAATTCGTTAGGACTGCGTCGGAAAAGCGTTAAAACAGTTCATTCTCCACTGAGAGCAAACGCGGCACCCGTCTTTTCGACGCCCAATTTTTCGTGCAAAATTGAAAACAATTGCACCTCGCAATATGCCCGTGGCCTCAACTATTTCGCCGTCGATAATTCGCGGATTTTGTCATTCATTCTGCGGCTAGTCGTTTCCACTAGACGTCCAGGATGACGTTAATCTTTTATTCAGGTACGGCCACGTTTAAACTCATTTGTTCAATCGTAAATGGTTGCAAGCGCAGGAATAGGTGTGCCATGAACTTTATCCAACTCAGCTTCGATCTCTTTCGGTGTTAAGCCTTTCAAATATAGGTGTTTAATCACTGCTCGGACCTCTTTTTCATTTTTTTTTCATATTTATTAGAAACAGACCATTTGCAATATTACGAGCGCCATCTGCTAGACTTTTTTAAGAACTTCTTAAACCACTCTCGGTCGGTTCTTCTCGACTTCATCCAACCTATTATTAACATAAGCTAAATTGACCACCATTGTAATAACTAAAACTCCATGAAAGTTAAAGCCCGATTATATTCTTGTAAATGTTACGATATCAACGTCAATATGGAGTAAATCTACCATAAAGTAAAAAAATCATAGATAATTGCCAAATACTGTTATTCCGTCTACGGCAACTTTACAAACGTCAATTTCCTTCATATACTTCATGTAACTTTCTAAGTAATAAGAGGTATTTTATAAGTAGAGATAACCAAGGCAGGTGAAATTATTATTTTATTGTAGCGACTAGACAGACTCGTGTCTATTCGCTTCAAAATAAAGCGTTCGTGTTGCCTACTGGTTTCCCCTCGAGTCGACAAAGCACGAGTCTGTCTAGTTTTCGCAAAAAATTAATAATCTCACCACCCTCCTTGTCCACTCTAATTATAAGAGTAAGATTTTCCGAACAACGCCGAACAATACGTAGGTGGCGTAATAAAACGACAGTACACTTACACTAATATTGTGAATATCCGAACTAAATGTTATCCTCTTGTAAAGAGTTTTTAGTGTAGGGTAGATAACATTTAGTACTTAGTGGTAACGCTAAAAAGTGTCCAGCTTATGGCTACAATTCATACTAAGTCACTGGAATTTGGCCAGATTATTTAAAACCTGTCCTCGTTCCTTGAGATTGGATATAAATCTGATACGGACAAATTTTAAAGTGCGAAGTCAGAGTTCTGTACCAACGCTTTTAAAACTAAAATGAGCAATTTAACTTCAGAACAAGTGATCGCTATAGTTGCTTTAATCGAAGATGGACGATCTCAAGCATACGTTGCTAATTTGATGAACATCAATCAGTCAAGTGTTTCTAGAGCCATAGCCAGATATAGGGAAACAGGCAATTACAGTAGAAGACCTGTACCAGGTCGTCCAAGATGTTCTACTCGCCAAGATGACCGCTATTTACTACTACAAGCATTACGTCGAAGACATGTAACTGTGAGACAATTGCAGAACGACTTGGCTAGAGTCAGAAATACTCGTGCGAGTACTCAAACTATTCGGAATAGGTTACGACAGAGTGGATTAAGAGCTAGAGTAGCTGTAACAGCCCCTCGTCTCACTAGGAACCACCGAGTGGCTCGCTTAAGGTTCGCCAGAGAACATGTAAATTGGAACATTAATGACTGGGCCAATATACTCTTCACAGATGAGTCAAGATTTGGTCTTTACACCTCAGATGGGCGTATCTCAGTGTACAGACGAGACGGTGAGCGCTATTCGCAGTGTAATATCAGGCCTAGACCTAATTTCGCTGGTGGCTCTATTATGGTTTGGGGAGGCATCTGTTTAACAGGTCGTACAGAGTTAGTACTAGTAGACAGAGGTACACTGACTGCCCGCAGATATATAACGGACATTTTAGAAGAACATGTAGTACCATATGCGCCAATTATAGGAAACGAATTCATGTTAATGCACAATAATGCACGACCGCATGTTGCAATAATCGTCCAGGAATACCTTAACGATGTTGGTATTCCAGTTTTAGATTGGCCTGCGGTAAGTCCGGACATGAACCCAAAATGTTGCCCCAGCGGACCTGCATGGACTAGAAAATGCTCTCCGTGACGGGTAGGAGAATTTGGATCAGGCTTATATACGGAGGTTAATCGAATCTCTGCCGAACCGTATGCGAGCGGTCATAAGAGCCAGAGGTGGCAATACTCAGTATTAAAAGCTACTGTTGTGACATTTTTCTTTCCAAAATTATAATTTCTTGTTTTAATAAAAATCTCAAGTATGAGTTCTTGTTTTTATTTGGCCTGTATTTTATTTAAACAATCATAGAAATTATATCTTAGAGCGCATTAAAGTATATTTACAACTTTGTGCTACAAACAAAGATTATGCGATACTTTTATGATTCAAAACTAAATTATGCGATACTTTTTTGGCGGAGTGTATTTAAGGAATGTTTTCGCAAGAACTGGACTAGATTTATTTAAATCTTCATTTAAGAGCGCATTAACCGATGCGAGGTTATCAAGGTTAAATGAATAATAAATCGGAGCAAAGGTGGTTGGATCTATGCTTTAAGGCATTACGGAAGCAGGCGGGGCAAATTTTGAGTAGAATGGAAGAAGAAATTAGCGCATGGATCTCAAATATAATAAAATTAATGATGGAAGACTTCTTTTTGGGCACCATCGTCGGACCATTAGATACACTAGGTTATAGTAGCATTATTTCAAATTTCAATATTCAAAGTGACGATGTCAATGTGACCAACCTTAAAATGACATAAGCTTAAATATCTTCAACAAATGCTAGTTGCATGGTAACGATATATTTCTTTAGTTTTAAAAATGTGTTATAGTAAACTTGTTTCATAAGATACCTTGTTCTTTTGAGAAGTCTGTTTTAAGCTTTTGTAAAACTTATGTCAAGCAACTCTTGATATTATTCAGTGATCACTTCTATCAACGTAAAAGGGAGAATAAATATCCCCTCCAAGAAGAAAGCAAAGCCTTCGATTCGAAATTAATGCGACGCACAACAATCCGATTCTACCCGGTATGAAGGGCGTAGCTACCGCTGTAGCAGCTATAACAATGGTACAGAGCGCCCTAGCTTGAGAGGGTCCCCAACCTGTGTATTAATTTGCTTGGAACCAAAATTAGAAAAAAATATTGTTTTAGAAATCAATAAAGCTTCCTTTTCTGTCGATTATTTTGAATACAACGCAATCTCTGTCAAAAATCGGCCAACTATCCGTAGCTTTTCGATATGTATTGATGTAAACAAATCAAAATCTACGAGTCCTTTTTGAGGCTTGGATCTACAGCCGATTGTACTACAGCAAAAAAAAATAAAAGAACTGAGCATTATTCGCTGTAAAAAAAATTGACTAATGGTAATGAATGCTTTGTACCGATTAAATTTAATTTACACTAAAAAAGATGAAACAAGAGTGGTTAGCAGACCTGTCCATAGAAAAAGAAGAACTTGAGAAACTAAAATCTTCTTCAGCTATGGATGATGTAATAAATGCCTTCGCCGAGAAAAAGGTAGAAAAGATAGGTACCTACTTAATCACTATAAAATATTTTTTTATGGCTGAATTTTTTATTGCTGTTTTTGTTATTTTGCAAATATATATTTTTTTTAGTTTATTCGAATGTTTATTTTTTGGAACAGGACCCTCCAAAAAGATCTGATACAGAACCTGGATTACTTGGATGTTTAATTTAAGTTAACGGGTATTTCAATAACACACTATATATGTAATAAATTCAACGGTTGTTGTTTCACCCTATTTATTTTTTAGCGCTACGTCTACGTGAATATATATTTTCATAAAACAAAAACAATACACTCTTTTTATACCGTTTAATCTACTCGAATGATCGCTCTTACTCGCTTTTTTTCCTCCAAAAACTATAAATAAAAATTCGGCATGGAAAACAGATAAATCACGGAAGCCACCGAAATAAAATAAACAAAGCTTACGCCTCTACACTTGCTGTTCCCATGCTGCTCATAGGTTTTTCAATACAACCCGGTTATATACGCGGAATAATATACATTATATACAGTACATAAGGTAAATGTGTGCGTAGAACTTTATGTGTGAATATTTTGCGTATGGAGAATTAAAATAGAAAAAAAAAAGATCCGCGCCCGCTACCTCCGCCCTAAAAATAAACAGCCTGTTAACAAACGGGGCTATTGTTTTTCTTTCTGCTTCTCTATTTTCATTTCACGAATGTCAATAAATAAATTTAGCGTGCCCCTAATACTCGGATGGATAAAAATACGCGTTTTTATAACATCCCGAAGCGTTTGATGGAGGGGTGTCTGTTTGTGTAAATTTAGACGATTTTTTTTATATCGGAAAAGCTTTGTGTTCCTTTTTACAAGTTGATTGTAGGTTTTATGGAATGTTGATCAAACGATTTATAAATATATCCGAACTACTTCACCAACCCTACCAAAAAAAAACATTTGAAATTCAAATAAAATAAAATGCTTGGAAATAACTGGAGAATTCTTACCAGGTTAATAGATTCCTGCTCAAGGTATATGGAAGAGAAGGTGCAAATAGTTAATTTAATTATATTATTATTTAAATGATTAAAATACGGGGGTAGTCTGAAAAGCTGCAAACCTCAACATGAAGATGGCATTTTTCGTCAAAAATATTTTAATAATTTGATGGCGCCTGCGTCGAAAGATGCGTTTGAAAATTAGGGCCACATTGGATGCTCAATTGCTGTTTAACGGTCGTTTATGTTGTTAAAAATAAAAAATTCTCGAATTCCGTTTCGACACAATAGACTTGTTGCCATTAATCCAGAATATTTGAATGGAAGATGACAATATCGAATACATTAACTCCTAAGGCTAAAGTTTATGGGAAATTATCATCCGGTGCTTTATCGTTCATGTAAAGTGAATACCATGCTTTTCCGCAATTAAAAATACACCAAGAAGATGAAACAAAAGAAAAAATTCGTAAGGTTCGTCTAGTGCGTCTATGGTTAGGTGTTGAAGGTAATCGCAATAAAGGCTGCCAGCAACGGAAGCCAATACGCACTATTCATTATGCAACGCTAAAAGTGTTACCAACTAAAACCGGCGTTGCACAATCAAGCACTTCTCGGGAAGCGATCCTTCTGGGTGCTCCAGAACCTGTTCTACTTGCTCTACCTTGATTTACAATCCACAGGTTCCAACATTGTAATGCACTTAAATGATCAAGATTAGGATGTCTACGCGTAATTTCTCGGAAACTTATACTGCCTTCATGTAGCCCAATAATCCGACCACGTTCGAAGTGGGTTAATTGTTTATAAGGTGCACATTCTCGTCTGTCAGGCATCACCCACGATTACTTGAAGCATGCAACTATAGGACTGTCTTGTAAATGCCGGATAATAAACTAGATCGATGCAATATGATAAATTATCACTTGAGTTGACCTTTAGAAATACATTTATAAAATCTTAACGAAATTCTCCAACAATGTCATTACTTGCGTGAAGACGCCTTTGTCTTCTTGGAATCTTTTTCCAAAAGGTTGGGGTTACGCGTTTTCTTCGGCCATAAGACAAGTTACTAAACATTAAACATATTCAATTCTCAAAAAGAAAAAACTGTTTGAACGCAAATTTTTAAATATTTGTGTCATATCTAATCCGCTGATAATTGGACGGCCTTCTATCTTCTAATTTCTGCTAATATTTATTGCAGAAATTTACTTTTGGCCACTAGCTTCATCACGTATCCATAGGCAGCGATTCTTCCCGCTATTAACTGCTTGATTCTAACCATTTAAGCTTCTTCCATGCCATAAGGCATTTTTATTCTTGTTAAATTATTGAACCCTAAAATTTCATTTACGATAACGTTTAAAAAAAAAACAGATGAACAGCAGTAGAAAATAAAAGTATAACTCGCTAAGCGTCATGACTCATGAGGACGACATCGGCATTGACCAAAGTTCACAGCAAATAGGAAAAAACCCGTACACAACACAATTATGGCGCATCTGTTAGTGATAGTCGCCCAGATTTTTTCATCATTTCAAATTTAGTGGTCATCTTCGTATATTTTGTTCGTTTCTTTTATATTTTCTTCCTGCGAGATGTTCATTCGTTACAGGAAAAATTTATTTTTCCTGTATTCCTTATTTCGCACAATTATTATATATTGTAAATGCTTACAAGTAGGAAGTATTTTTTGAATGTACCGATTGTAAGTGCACCCTTATATTGTTTAGTACGTTTTATACAGGGTAACCTAACAATATTTGAAGCTTCAAAGGACGATCGTTTACAGAACCGCACAACTAAGTTGTTAAAAAAAGGACATCATCCTGCGTTTATTACATTGTCTCGATGATGATTCAAATTGTTTCTGGAACATACAGCGAGAGAATCGGGTAACTCGCACCTCTCCTTTTTATTACGTCTTCCTTTATTTATTTATCAAAAATAAAGTCGCCTCTAGATTGTAAGTGCTGCACAACAAATTTACACGGCCAAATATGAAAGATACTAAAAGATAAAGCTTTGCTAGTCAATTTCGCCGTACTTTGGCAGTAATTATCAAAAGACTGTTAAAGGAGTTTTACAATCTTTGCCCTGTACAACACTTTAATATTAATATTAGTATCATTGAGCTATCTTAATAGATCTATTTTAACCAAGTGCCTTTATATGCATTATAGAGTAGGTGAAGGCTCCTGATAAACCTTAATGCTACACTAGGATCTTCATCTTTATCCTGTCGAGTGCGACTGATGGCAACACATTTGCATAGAATGTATTCTGCCGTCTCTAGGTTAAATATGTGATATATTAAAGCTGCCTGAGCTATGAAAAATATCTCTACCTGAACGATAGCACTATTTTTGCTGTCTTAGGCGATGCTGATCCTTAGGGTGCTTTCGCCTATTTTTGTCCTGGAACGTTTCTCCAATACAAATCCTCCCATGTTCTAATCACTTATTTCATCTGCCTCTCTTGCAGACCGCAGAAGAAGTTAAGCCCTGTGAGGGGCGTATTCTCTAGCTAGTTTGTCTGCCTCTTCATTACCTTCGATCCTTTGTTGGCTTGGGACCCATCGCAAAGTAACGTGGTTTTTTGTGTGCCAATTGACCGTACAACACGCAGTTATACGATCTTATCAATTATTTCTGACGATCACGCTTATTCTCTCCGCTACTTTTTTGTATTAATGGAATCTACCAAAATACGTTTGGATTTCCAGTTGTTTAAACATGTAAACGTCTTCTCTTGGACGTTTATGTCAAAACATGTTTTCTTCCCAAATATCCGACCAAAAAGTGTTCGTCTTATTGATCGCCGGACCTCAAAGATTTATTTTTTCTTCGTATTAAACTAAGCATTAAAGGTGACACGAAGAGAACGTTAATGTATTTCACCATTCTATAAATCGAGAATGTAATACACCTACAGCTTATCAGCAAGCTCAACATGCCAGCGAAGAAGCGAAGTATTTGCAGTGATAAGGAAATTAAATAGAAACGCATACGTACGCCGGGAAATATGCAATGATGAAACACATACGTATGATTGAGGTTGAATCCTAAATATACCGGTGGCATTTCAATTGAATAAACTTACGATGCAATTTCAAGTATCACTAACGGAATGACGTAATTGTAGGAATGCGTTTTTACGTATTTAACTCAAGTGCTGCTAAAAGATCATTAATACGCATATTGTTATGATATTCTGCTTCGTATACTTGAGGAAAATATCTTGTTTGTGTACGTTAATCTTCTATTCTTTAAGTTTTCTTGTATGTCATGTGTAACGATCAACATTTTACCATTATAACGAGCGCAGAGACTTGTTAGTTTTTTCGTTGGATTATTTTAATTTGTGTCGGTGTGGGGATCTTTCCCTCCTCGATAGATGCCCTTTTGTACGGTTTAGAGCTCTGTCCAAAAAGTTTCCGGCACTCGGTTGTAATTTTTCTTTTGTACAGGGTGTTCTACCGGGAACTGCATCGAGCGCAATATATGAAGCACTATATATTAAAAAATGCTGAAAACTTTTCATCGCATCGAAGCCGATATAGTTGTAGTTGTAGCAGTTGTATTTAACAAGAAATTAAGATTTTACACGGTTTTTCGATTTGGAAGTTTAAGCGTAACTGTCGAACGCGCTGTATAATACACTCCGCCGAAAAAGTATCGCTTAAACTAAGAAAGGGCATTTATAAACCAAGATATTTTTATACGTTCACAAAAAGTTTGCCTCGTGTATGTGAACTATAAAAACACGAACAAAATCACGGAACAGAGCTTTTTTACTTTTTTTTTTCTAAAAGAACACATTTAGAAAAATGCATATGTGTAAGGTTTGTTCGGTTGTTTATTGAAAGTCTTCCTACACGGACAAATTTTAAAGTGCGAAGTCAGAGTTCTGTACCAACGCTTTTAAAACTAAAATTAGCAATTTAACTTCAGAACAAGTGGCTGCTATAGTTGCTTTAATCGAAGATGGACGATCTCAAGCATACGTTGCTAATTTGATGAACATCAATCGGTCAAGTGTCTCTAGATTCGTAGCCAGATATAGGGAAACAGGCAATTACAGTAGAAGACCTGTACCAGGTCGTCCAAGATGTTCTACTCGCCAAGATGACCGCTATTTACTACTACAAGCATTACGTCGAAGACATGTAACTGCGAGACAATTGCAGAACGACTTAGCTAGAGTCAGAAATACTCGCGTGAGTACTCAAACTATTCGGAATAGGTTACGACAGAGTGGATTAAGAGCTAGAGTAGCTGTAACAGCCCCTCGTCTCGCTAGGAACCACCGAGTGGCTCGCTTAAGGTTTGCCAAAGAACATGTAAATTGGAACATTAATGACTGGGCCAATATACTCTTCACAGATGAGTCAAGATTTGGTCTTTACACCTCAGATAGGCGTATCTCAGTGTACAGACGAGACGGTGAGCGCTATTCGCAGTGTAATATCAGACCTAGACCTAATTATGGTTTGGGGAGGCATCTGTTTAACAGGTCGTACAGAGTTAGTACCAGTAGACAGAGGTACACTGACTGCCCACAGGTATATAACGGACATTTTAGAAGAACATGTAGTACCATATGCGCCAATTATAGGAAACGAATTCATGTTAATGCACGATAATGCACGACCGCATGTTGCAATAATCGTCCAGGAATACCTTAACGATGTTGGTATTCCAGTTTTAGATTGGCCTGCGGTAAGTCCGGACATGAACCCAAAATGTTGCCCCAGCGGACCTGCATGGACTAGAAAATGCTCTCCGTGACGAGTGGGAGAATTTGGATCAGGCTTATATACGGAGGTTAATCGAATCTCTGCCGAACCGTATGCGAGCGGTCCTAAGAGCCAGAGGTGGCAATACTCAGTATTAAAAGCTACTGTTATGACATTTTTCTTTCCAAAATTATAACTTCTTGTTTTAATAAAAATCTCAAGTATGAGTTCTTGTTTTTATTTGGCCTGTATTTTATTTAAACAATCATAGAAATTATATCTTAGAGCGCATTAAAGTATATTTACAACTTTATGCTACAAACAAAGATTATGCGATACCTTTATGATTCAAAACTAAATTATGCGATACTTTTTTGGCGGAATGTATTTTCGGGAAATTTCCCTCGGATTCCAACACCGCCCCACTCATCCATCTCTTAAAAAATGCCAAAGAAAAAAGCCAAATATTTTAAATACGGTTAAGAAAAGGCGACATTATGTAATCAAACAAACCTTCAAATAAAATATAATTCATGTTATTTCTCTAATAGGTGTCGCAACAATTTCTTGTGCCATAAACGAGATTCCCTTGTCAGCCACAAAAACTTGCGAGACATTTCGACGTCTTCAACCACCTCCACATACGTACGTACATAGGTGCCCGTGTCATCATCCCCGGCGTCGGTCTTGTCTACATTATTCGCCAGACGAGGGAGTACCGAGGTCGGCCGACCCGAGGAAATTGATAAAATTTCGCTGCGCTGTATTCACGCAAGCATCACTTCGTCGGCTTCGCAAATCTTGTTCGACGTGGCGAGAGCCCCGTGCATCGCTCAGCTCCTCCTCTTTTTTGTTTGCCTTTTGCTTGATTTCGTTCCTTCTCCAGCGGTGCCGCTCTCCTTTCTCTTCATCGATAACGGCACGGCTCGCGCTAGCCGAGGCATAATTCTACCGGTGAACTTTCGACGTTCGAGGTTGCAAGTGTAAAATTGCGATGTGGGAACGTTCGGGTATATCCTTTTGTTACAATCGGCAATGCATTTCTGCGAGAGTTGTACATTTTGGAAATGAATATTTATCACATCGCTGTTAAGCGTTAAAATAAGTAGCAAAATCCACGAAGAAAAATTAAAATTATCTGGCAACAAGTGGAACATCATCAATAACTCATGTCTTGCGCGCGACAGAGTATTTCCTCTTTAAAATTTTTAGAAGCTTAAGAAGAGCGATTGTAAAGGAAAAGAACTACTTAAAAGGTTTCTTCTTGTTTTTACTGATGTCGATTCCTCAAATTTAACAGAGGGAACCGTAAATTATTCAATTTTCAAGCACCGGCAACACGGAATGGTCCTGTGTCCCAAACAGCTGGGGCACCCCAGACAGACATGGTTCTCCTAAATATTCAAGTCCCTAATACTGTTATTCAGTGACTTGTTCGACGTGTCTGCGGGAATTTTTTATCTCAAAGAACGTTTAACCAGGTTTTAACATGTTGCAAAATTTCATTTGACATTGCATTTGGACACAGCATGTTAGTTTCCTTCATACATCGTTATCCTGTATTATTTGCTTCTACTGGTGAATGCTAATCCTCTTCCTGACACAGTGCTTTATTATGTCACTAATTAAGAGCTTAGGGACAAAGACTAAAGAGGTTATCGATTTCTCAGAAGAACATACTTAAGCAAGACTTATAAACATGGTAAACGAGATTTTTTGACAAGCAGTGAAATTGGAAAATTATCTTGAGATGATTTCTTCTCAGGTATTCATTGGAGCTCCCCGATTGACTATCCTTGAACCATTCTTAATCTTAATATTCATCAACGACTTATTCTGAGTTATATAAAAGCAACAATAAAATTAGCATCTTTTAAATGTTACGCTTTTTTTCTTTTAAATGATACGATTGAATCATACTTGTAGAAATAAGGCAATGATTACAACAGAAAAACAGTAGAACAATATCTATATTAGATTATTCAAAAATATACAGGCTGTTCGATTTCGAAGAAGAAAATAGTATAGCAACGATTGCACTGATGCAACGATAGCTGATTTAATCAAGAAAATTAATAAACCAAAATTTGATCAACATTTCTAACACGTAAGAAGATATTTATAGTGTACCTATGATATTCAACAAGTCAGCAAAACGAACCAATCAGTAAGCGTTGCATATTTCCATAACGCACACCGATTGGCTAACACTTTCACCTCCCTATTTATTTTATTGTCTTCCTTTCTTTCTTTCAATAAAACTGCTGCATATTAAAAAAAATAATAAATAAAACTGTTCTTCTTTACGCATTACGTGGACAGCCTGTATATACGCACACATAAAAGATATCTCGGTGTTCGCAGAATTCCATCGTTCCATTACAAGTACTTGGAATTGCATCGTAAATGTAAATTTTGTTTAAATTAACGGGTATTATTCCGTCGAAATCGTAAATGTGGGTTCTGGTTTATATTTCTGCGATTAAAACGAAACAATAACTGTTTAATCGGCAGTTATACGTATTTGCGGACGTTTATTTTTTCTATCGTGAGCGATTCTGCGCAAAACGCTTATCGTGGAGATTCTGGCGTATCCAGATTGTTGATAAACACTTTTTGCATCCGCGTGAGTTAGTTCGCAGCCACATCTTGATCCACGTTGGTATCGTCCTTATGCGAGATTAGTGAATCAAGAGTTGTCTCCTCGACAGGAAGCTTAGCATGAGCTTCATCTAAAGTTATATGTTATATATACAGATCTCACCTTGAATGTTCTCTTAAAAACTGTGCCACGTGCCCGCTTACATTCGTGAAGTTGTGGTTCTTAACGCCAGCCTCCTGCGAGTACGTTTTTTAACCAACAAATCTTCGTAGAAGTGCTGAAGGTTTTCAATTATACCTTGGTCCATTGATGGAATAATGACCTCCACATTTTCCATTTGGCGGACTCTATTGTGAGCCAAAAAATGAGAAGCTCTCCTTTTTCCTTTTCAATTTTCTTATCGAGATCCCGAAACCACTTTTCATGGATTTCGGTCATCCATGCATTTTTGGAGCGTCGACTTTACGTCCTTAAAGCCCCGTGGATTATCCGATTTAGTGATCATTAATAAAGGCCGCTTTTGAGATTCGTCCATATTTTGACCATTCTACGGAATTTTATACCCGGGTGAAGTTAGCCCCGCTTCTATTGAAAATTGAAATTGTAGCGATCTATTGTCCTAGCTTTTTACTAGATCGTGGTATTTCAAAAGGAAGTCGAAATTGGCCTAAAATATGTAAAAAACAATGTTGATCCAGTACCGCTCTTTTCTTAAATCTAAATTCTGCTCCAAATAATAATAAGAAATAAAAGGTGTGAAGTTAGCCCCACTTTTTCCGAAAAGCGAAAAAGTGGGGCTAGGTGAAAAGGTCGATTTTAAAATTACGAAGGCCAATTTAGCTTTGTCTTTGAAATACTTCGAAACAACCTACAATAACCGCCAGAATTTCAATTTTCAACAAATACGGGGCTAACTTCACGCAAGCGGCAAAAAATTCGTATTATCGAAGTATGAATCTCTTGGTCGTTAATGAAATTATTTCCTTTAGATAGCTTTTCCCTTGACCTATTTTCCCCATCCTTTTACTATTTTGAACCCCCGCGAAAGGATCACCCATCTTCCAAAGAAAGAATGCCCGCACGGCGAGAAGTCTAAAAGTTCCTTCCCATTTATCCCATCTTAAAAACCGCCCATATATCACCCGCGTAGCGCAGCTAAACCGGAAAAGACGACACACCGTAGCGCCATCTATACCTTGTCCCCCCGTGGAACGGGCGTTCGCGACCACAAAAGCTCACTACTAACGTCCTTTTCTAACCTCTTTTCCTCTCCTGAACCGCAGCTTCTATCTTCTTTGTCCCGCTACTATTCGGGCAAGGTCGTTCTCCACCGTTCGGCGGACCTCTTTTCCTTCCGTAGCATAGGTACAAATTGACGGCAATTTCTCACCGGCGCTTATTGAAAGATATTTTTGCCTTATCTTGCATCATTTATTATCTATACTTTGGAAGGCGCGAGGGAGTGATATATGGCGCTGTAGCGTCGATTTTGTTAACGATTTATGGGACGGAGGTGGGCTAGGTGTCTGCCGTAGGTGTAAAAGATGGGGCTGGCTAGGGAAAAGAGAGCAGCTACCTACGATGAAATTTCGCACCTCGGTCTCGTGGTGTTCATGTTAGGTAATCTAATCTATTTCGATATCGGATAAACTAGATTGTCTATCGACTAGCGTTTTGTGATAAACATGTTTAAAGGATTGTACACTAATTTTGTTTCTTTTAGACTCAGATTTTACTTTCTCTAAACAACGGCGATGAAATCATAAATCTTCATTTGCCACCAACTCCCTGATTAGCGCAGCAAACCTTCAAATAATCGATTTACTCAGCGTTATCAGGTGAACTACGTACGTAAAATTCCTACGCAGTAACAGAGACGACTCCATCGCCGAAAAGGGAAGCGCCCTCGGGTGTTCATATCAACCAGAAACTGAAGCAAAATTAAAAAAATCACAACGCACAGATCGAATATCCTCCGATTTCAAGCAGGCGTACAGCAACAACCCCATCGTCATCGTCGTCATCGTCGTCACCCGTCAACAACAAACTTTCGTTTTACGTCCCTCTTTCTCGCTCTCTCGTAGAGGCCCGCGTCCCCCTGAACCCAACCCCAGCATTCGGTTCTCATCGATACAAATAGGTCGGCGGTACCTCGTTGTGTATACCTCGACGCTGAGGGGCGGATTCCTATGGGAGATTGCCGCAGCCCCGAACTAAATTTCATACCGCAAAATGCATAGTTTTAGCGACGATGTTGCGCCCGCTAGAGTCGCTGGAGTAACAGGGGATGGAACAGCGTTGTCACCGACTTTCCCGTATAGTAGTACCCTATACACCGCTAGGGAAATAAGATAGCGTTCAAATCTCATCCAGCTATCGAAGTAACCTCGGAGATATTTCCATATTATTTACCCTATATCTTGCTTCGGTTTTCGATGTAGGTAGCCCTTCTATTCAATACTTTGTACGTATAGAAAGTACCGCTTTTTTTTGTATCTTTCTTTTTGAAGCTGGATTGGCAATTTCTTCTTTGTGCGTGTAAATACAGAACGAGACAGAAATTGCGTAGTTACATCGTTTCTAGAACCGCTAAAGGAATCTCCTTTATTTTCCTTCATTGTTGATACTTTTTTCGAGATATTGCATTTTTGTACCATCTTTTTCTAATTTAATTACACGTAAAGTGGAGCTTTTCGGACAAAACGTTGGACTTAGCAAACAGGAAAAGCGTCTCTAGGACTGAAATCCGACGAATAAAGTGGCCCGTCTATCCATTCGAACATTACTTCCTAAATTTCTGCTGCTCTTTCCTCAAGTGTGCCCACGTTATTGTTTTCCACGGTATTGTTATTCGTTTTTCAAAGCAATCAATTAAGACACGTCGATGGTTATCTCTAAAAAGAAAAAATTCACCCTTCGCAGTCTATTGTTTCGACTATGCTTTGACTTCGGGAGTACGTTGGTGTATCCAAGCTGCGTCCATCCTAAAACTCTTCAACCAATCTTAAATCTTCAACCAATATATGACAAATACGTTTTTTCGATGATGCTGCCCACAGCCACTACCATCTTTCTAACATTAATTCGAGGCTGTCTTAAGACAATGCGCTGAACTGCTTGTTACAGTGATTGGAACCATTGACCAGAAGTCATTTTTTATTTATGGGACCTTAAAAAGTGATTAGTCATAATCTATTAACTCGAAGCGTGTCTTTTGAGCTTCGTGTGAAGTTGTATTATCATTGATCAAGCAACCTACAACGTTGGTTTTTGCGACGGACGTAGTGCTTCATTGTTTAAAACAAAAAAAGCAGAAATCACTCAGACGAGACGTTGTTGTTAAGATGATCCTTTTACAAAGTATTAAGTAAAATTTTATTGTTTTACAAATTTTCTGTGGTTAAAATCTTGAGTTTAACTTCAGTATTTAGCGACTTCTAAGTTGGTGATGTCCTTGCTCGGTTATATGCAAAACTAAAAAGACGACCCTTGCACCATTTACGAACAAGAAATTCGACGAACTTGGAATTCCATAAAGACTTTTTATTAAATTACCTGTAAAGCAATTACGCTTACAACCATAACCGCAATCAAAACCATTCTTTTGACGACCGCGTTTTCCACCTCATTTCCGCAAATCCGAGACAGAAGCTTGACTTTAACAATTAAGCGTCGAGCATCTAAATTAACGGACCGAGAAGACTTCCCTCTTTACCAGAAGCATGACACTCGTCGGATTTCCATAAAATCTTATCGTCCCTCTACGTCCTCCGTTTCCGCAATCGCATGCTCGCTTGCAAAAAGAATAAACCGCCCCTTTTAACCTTACCAACTGGAAGAAGTTCGCATCCGTCTGCATCTAATGTTAAAACCTGGTCGAAGATTAAAATCAGGAACAACTGTAGTTGGCCGAATAAAGACCAGACAATCCGTGGCAGAACGCGAAGTCCTAGTAAAGCTGGACGTTATTCGGTGATTTTTTTTTTCAACAAAGAAGGACTCGTCCAGGTTTCAATAGAATTAGCGGTAAACAGGCATTACGCGAAGAAAACGAAAAGGATCGGGGTAAATGAAAGAGACGGAACGAGGGAACGGATATGTGGAAGATAGTGCGACTAGTACTTGGCGGGGAGGACGAATTGGTTAGGTCTGATGGCGTCTTGCATTTTATCTCCGGACAAAGGACGGTCGCGATTGTTACAGGAAATAAAATTAAAATGAATTGAGTGTATGGGAGGAGTGTCTTTTGTTTAAGTTGTAAAGCTACGGTTTCCTCGGTAACAATAAAATCTCCTTTTATGGCGTACAGGGTGATCTAAACCAACATATTTGTTACTATTTGAGATAAATGATTTCTGCAAAAACAATTGAAAGAAAGAAAAAAAAGAAAAGAATCAGGCAATGTTGCGTTATCGATTCATTCTCCTAATTTCATCTATGACTTCCGCTACCATTCGACATTAATCGCTCTTCAATCCTTCGAAGAGATGTCCTATAAGACGAAAGAAGCACGCGATCATCTTGAAAGTGCCTCGTGAAGGAGCAAGTTTCGTTGAATTGGGTTCATCTGAGAACACTCAAGTAGTTGATTGTTGCCAAGCTTCAGGCTCGAAACGAATGCATACAAGCTTCTTCATCTGATACGATGTTTTCTTACATCGATTGATACGAACGTTTAATGCGGTTGAGCCAGATTATGCCGAAGGCTGCCTCTTCACTTCAATCACATCGAGATTCTTTGGAACAACTTATTTTGGTCGATCTTCGTAAAATTCATCATCCGTGGAAGCTAGACAACTAAGAAATTCTCCAGGCTAGTTGTAAATAATCTTTTTTAACGGTGCTTCATTACCAAAAGTTGAAAGAAGTGATTTGAGGCATCGTTGCTGTGTTAGTTCTTTAAACAGCATCCACCGAAAACCTTCGCGTGAAATTCCCATAAATTGTTTTTTTTTTTTTTCTTAACACTCGAAGATCTGTAAGACCAAGAACCTACAATTTTTGTAATACAACGGTAAAAAAGACAATGCTGGACTGTTACGTAAAGAAACTGAAGCTGATTTAATGTATGTTTCTTACCATCAGCTTTCTTAATGAAATGTTAACATTTAAAATTAACATAACAAAAATAAACAATTCGGTTCAATATAAAATCCCCGTTTGCCTTAGATTATGCGATTTTAACTAAAGAAGAAAACAACGTCCTCCTTTACCAAATCGTTCCTTCCACGCACCTACATAGAGCGAAACGCGATTCTCAAAATGGAATCTCCTCTTCCGCGTAACGTAGATACATCGAGAATTTATATCTCGCTCCCATAAACAGGCACCGGCACACATGCATACATTCGGAAAATAATAAACACGTTCCATCTTCCGGTGTATGACGACGACGCGGTACGTCTGGCGAAACGATGAAGACCCGATAAAATTCAATGCGCCCGTAAAACCGGAAGCGACATGGGATCGCGTTCTTGGTCTTCCATCTAAGCGGACACGTCCGAAACGATATTTTTCCGCGAGCGCTACGTTCGCTACGAAACAATAGCGACGGCAGGACACGTTACGTACGTTTTCCCATTGCGGTAGGAAGTAGGAAGGCCCGTCAGGTGAGGCGCGGTAAGGTACTCCGTCGAAATCGAGATAGATAATAAAACTGGGATGATTCGATATTTTTTTGCTTCTTTCCTCTTGTTTGGGCTGTCGTCGTAGTGTGTAGCGGTGAAGTAAAGTTTATGAACGCCTTGTTGTACCAGTGGCGTAACTACGATTCCTTTTTAAGGGAGAAAAAACTTGTGTCTGCCTAAAACCGACGACTTGAGCCAGTTAAAGGAATCCACTAGTTAGGAAAAGAGAAAACTTAGAAAAGTTTAATTTTTTGCACAAATACAACTTAAATCTTCGATGTCCCGCCTATGTAATCGACGGACTCAAGGCGCTAACGTTTACAATAGTTTCGTTCAACGTCAAGAATCGTTACTTCGTCAAAATCAAAGGAACGACTATATCGCAGGAAGCGAGCTCATCATTCTTTTGCCCCGAAATGCAATTCTTTAATCTTTGAGACGTTTGCTCCAGACAATCCTCTCTTGAAAGTGTTATTATGAAAGGTATCATCCATCCTTTGAACAATGATACATGTCGCAAACTAATACAATTCTTTTACTATTACCTTCAACGTAAATTAAATCATATAATCTATATATTGTATTCTACGTTTGCGAATTTCATCTTTTCATTGTACAGCAATATCCACTTCAAATATCGCGCCCCCCCGTACGCCTCTCACTGGCACCGAACGTAACTGTGCGAGACGCGAGTGAGCGGTCTGCGGGGGTCGTGATATCTGAGATGGACATCGTCGTAAAACATAAATGCGAAAGCGGAAGAGATCCCGTTTCCAGACACTTCACCGCCCTCTCATGGTGGTTCCTGTCAACGCGGGCCGCTCACCGTTATGTCTCGTACCTCCAATGATGCAGAAATGTAATTTCAGACAAGGCCGACAGACGATCTTCCGTAGAAGAGTAGGGAAGGGTGAAACGCGGCGATGGGGGGGAGAGAATGGGAGGACGGTTTGGAGAGGAGGATAAAGTGCGAGATGAGGAAGATGTACCCCGGAGAACTTGGGTAAAATAATGCGTAAAAAAACGCAAAGCGTTCGGGAGTTGTTGGTCTAAGAAATTAAAGAAAAAAATGAGTATCTACTCATTGGTCACTCTTTCAATTACGGAGCTGCAGGTATTAAAAGAATCGTAAATATTTGATAAATGTTTATAATCTAGCTACTCGTCTACTAACTTTCATCAATAATCAAAGCATCAAAATTCAATATCCTCGAATTGATTGATTGAGAGAACATACGGGGGTAGTTCGATAAATTTCAAGACGACACAAAGATGGCGTTACCCGTGAAAAATAATCTAGTAATATAATTGCGCGTGCGTTGAGTAGATGCTTCTGAAAATTTCGGCCATCTTCGATTTCGATTTGTTCCGCATCCGTTTGGGTTGGGCAATGTTAGACGCTGAGTCGAGCCGATGCGAACTTGAATAGCTTGAAACTCGGCCCGGACGATATATTAGTGAGCTTCAACGTTTTCTCATTTTTTACGTATGCTGCATATCAGCGATATCTTTTCCAGAGACATTACTACACTATTCCGCCGTTGTCTGATTACCAGCTACTTCTAGTGGAACAACATGTTCTTCGAACAAGTAGGCCACGTAGCGATGGGCAGCCTACCCAGCTCCGTTACTACCCAATTCTTCCAATCAGCGTTCACTTAAAGATACGCTTCACTCTAAGGCACAGCGTTTCTAGTCTGAGCATAACTCGTTAGACGGCCATTGAAGAATAACCAGCGTCCTGAAAAAGGTTTGGCAAAAAGTCGAAGGACCACGACCTACAAGACCGGATACATATACTGTTAGTACAAACGCAGACACTAGCCATGAAAGGCCACAGTTATCTTAAATGTTTGTCACTATTTTGGGCCAATTTAGACAGATGAATTTGAATGTGATCATGTCAATTTGATTGGCAATGAATGTTTGGAACGACCAAACCAATAGCATTGGAGAAGTCCTCAAATGGTGCTAGACGACAGTTGAATTAAGGTTAGAGAGATAAAGCTTTGTTGTATGCCGCGTTTGTACCGAAATCAGCTCCGAAAAAAACGAAGACTGTTCCATCGCCGAGCAAAATGATAATATTTTTTGATGATATCTTGGAATTGTGTGAATAGACTGACAATAATGGGAGCATGTTTCTTCTGATGGACAACCCTATTTAGCAGATTTGGACTGCGGGCGACATGTTCCTGCAACCTAGGCTCAAGGGTTCGCTCAGACGCCAGGGATTTTCATCGAATGAAAAGCCAATCATATTCGTAAACGTCTTTATCGCAAAGAACAAAGTGAACGGACTTAGAAGGAGATCATGTTATCTCCTTACTTTCGATGATCCGGATATCCGGATGATAATCCGGAAACTTTTCAGACTCCCCTCGCCATCGTAGATAATAACACCGGCCTCAAGAAATGAGTACGACGCGAAGAAACATAGACGATGACAACAAACTACCAAAAGTCTAATTCGAACTTTATACAAAATTTACAAATTTATTAAAATTCTATTTCGTCTTATTTGCTTCTATCTAAACGTACGACCGTAACAACGTCGCAATACAACGGCTCCATCTAGCTTCAAATTCCCCGCATTAGCATACGCAAAAAGTTGTCCTTACCCTAGCTGGGAACTGTCAATACGACCATCCTCCGACTCTCATCGAATTGAGTGCTTTTAATTTAGATTTCCCCATCAGTAACACTTTAATATAATACGCATCGGCATGTAAATACGGCCTCCAATCGACCGACATTTTTTAATTTGCAAAAATGTTTACAATATACCTAAACGCTCGGCGCTTTCTTCGTTGCTTTCTGTATACTTTACCTCGAATTGGATTCAACGCGGGACGTAACGTACTTGTTTGATAAACGGTAAATAGCGTCACAGCACGAAGAAGCTTGTGGTTGGTTTTTATTGTGAGGAAGAGGTAAACAGCCAGTTAGTCTCTGTATGTACAGTATCATCAAATTAAAGTTTCTTGTTTATTTTAAAACTTGTATTAATGCAAGGACTCTATGGTAAATAACACAAAAGTACCAGGACACTCCGCACCACACACATATACGAGACCGAATTCGATTGAGGTCAAGGATCGACGTATCCTCGAAACAGCTGTCGCGGATTAATCAATTAAACCTGTGTGATGCGGAGTGTGCCGATACTTTTGTATTGTTTGTATATTTGCGTTTTAAAAAGTTACTCGCTTGCCTCGATACAAGCTTAATCGGGTTTAATACATAGTAATAAAATGGCAAACATAGAATAACTACGTCCCATTTCAATAGTGTTAACCTCCTCCCCGACAGACATTTTTCTCTGTAGCTGTGGTAGAAATCCGCTTCGCCTTGCAACTATGATGCAAATCCTTGTCGCCAACTACTGCTGAGATTGCTGGTGGTAAAGCGCCTCCTCGAACTCTTCAGCACAAGCTTCATCATGAGCATCTGTATTATTTTGTCTTGCGCAGAAAATTATCAAAAAAGTGCTGTGATTTCACGAGTTCTTGGTTGATTATTATTCTACTTATGACAGTCAATACAAATGAAAGATGTAATAGCTTTTATCGGCCAATACAACTGATTGATAGTGAGAAATCTCCCCGAAAAGCAGTGTCGACAGTGCTGGTTGCAAACAAGGATAATTTTATACGAAGACCCAATACTTGTGAAGTCGACGTGAAACACTAAAAATCATTGGTGTACAAACGTGTATTTTAAGCATCGCTAAACAATATGGCCACTTAACGCATTCATTTGAAAACTTGAACTCTAGAGTTTCGCATTTGAAAGTTCTACAATTGTGGTCTACTGTATAACGCGTTTCCATTAAAATGGATATTAGATTTTGCTTACCCGGCTAAAAGAGCGCCGTTTAGAGAAGGAGATCGACCGAAAACGAGAGAAAAGGAGAAAAAAACACACCGTACATTTCATTTCGACCGTACTACAGCACATAAGTTAATGGACGATGATGAAATTGGGTAAACAAGTAGCGCCTACCCTCCCTACATTCGACCCTCCAGCTCGCAGACTAGCCGCAGTTACCTCCATCCTCCCCGGCCCTCCTCTTGCTCCCTCGACGCGGACGAAAAATCCAATTGGTAAATTAGTATCGACTATCCACGGTTTTGCATGTACACATGTAGAAATGATGCGACTAGGCTGTCCCCGAAGCAGTATTTTTCTGTATTTCATGTATATACGCCGACATGAAGGTAAACGTGTTTCGTTTGTTGGGGAGGGCTTTTTATTTTTATTTTGTTGATTCGAACGAACACGGGACAAAGCGTGGTTTGAGGTTAGTACGGATGTGTTGACTTTTTTTTGGGAGTCCAATTTGCGAAATAGTATTTGCGGATGAATATTGGAAATTGGTATTTGATGAAGAAGGTATTATCTGTATGTACATTGTTATGTGGAAGAATAACACCTTTTGTGTCGTCCTCTTTGTTGTTATTAACGGCGTCTGGCACGTAAACAATAATATATTAGAGAACACGTTTCATAAGATGACAGCGTCTGAAATTTGAGAAACTAGACGAAAGCATGTCATTTAATGGTAATAAAAGCTAGAACGTCGCCGGTGCTACATGTACCATATAGGCAACTTTAAGTCAATATATCAAGCGACACGGAAGTTCTTGTTACGTGCGTTACTTACGGAATATTGCGTCTGCATTTAATTCAATAGTTTTCGTAAAAATACCAGCTGGTGTACAAGATAATATTGCTACTGCCAAACATTCGTGATTTATTCAAAAAATTAAAAAATACATCGTCTTCTGGATTCGATAGGATGTCTTGTAATTTGCTCTTTTTTCAACAAATTTCAGCAAATCAGATTGTTTAATTACTGTTTCCGTCAACATTGAAAGAGTCTTGCGTCATTTCTTCTTTCTTCTGCGTCACCACCTCTTTCACCCTTTTCAAAACTCGTTCGCTCCAATTACTTTTACTACGATCAATCAGGCATTTGAATCTGGCGTGCTTCCATCAACATTGAAAGAGTTTCGTATAATTTCTTTCATTTGGATGGGATGCGTTCTCAAATCCGCAATACTCGCTTAACCTTGCACCACCTCTTTTGCTCTCTTCAAAACTACTTCGCTCCAATTACTTTTTCGATTAATCAGGCATTTGAATCTGGCGTGCTTCCATCAACATTGAAAGAGTTTCGTAAAATTTCTTTCATTTGGACGGGATACGTTCTCAAATCCGCTATACTCGCTTAACCTCCTCCATCTCTTTGGCTCTCTTCAAAACTACTTCGCTCCAATTACTTTTTCGATTAATCAGGCATTTGAATCTGGCGTGCTTCCATCAACATTGAAAGAGTTTCGTAAAATTTCTTTCATTTGGACGGGATACGTTCTCAAATCCGCTATACTCGCTTAACCTCCTCCATCTCTTTGGCTCTCTTCAAAACTACTTCGCTCCAATTACTTTTTCGATTAATCAGGCATTTGAATCTGGTGTGCTTCCGTCAACATTGAAAGAGTTTCGTAAAATTTCTTTCATTTGGACGGGATGCGTTCTCAAATCCGCTATACTCGCTTAACCTTGCTCCATCTCATTGGCTCTCTTCAAAACTACTTCGATCCAATTACTTTTTCGATTAATCAGGCATTTGAATCTGGTGTGCTTCCATCAACATTGAAAGAGTTTCGTAAAATTTCTTTCATTTGGACGGGATGCGTTCTCAAATCCGCTATACTCGCTTAACCTTGCTCCATCTCTTTGGCTCTCTTCAAAACTACTTCGCTCCAATTACTTTTTCTATGATTAATCTCGCATGATACCCCTTGCATGATAAGGCATTCAAATTAGATGAGGTTGTAAATCAATACCTTGCTCCATTGTTCGGCGAGAAACACAGGTCCTTCTATGGACGAGAAGTTATGAAGCTCGCCCAAAGGCGGCAAAATTGAGCGAAATAAGCAGTACGAGGTATGGCAATTAAATAACGGGGCTACGCTCAAGTTGGTATTGGAATGCAGTTGATTTTGGACTTCAGGGCCGGTCACAAAAAATGTTCTCGAAGAACCTCTCACAACCAAAAACACGCAACTAAAGCCATTTGATTATGTTAAATCCATACTTGCTCTAATACAAAATACATACGTAGCCTAGAGCGCCTTCTTTCAATTTCCCTAATTAGTACAGCAACCGTTTATTAATTTGGCAGGAATTTATCGGTGTAAACTCACAGAACCAATTATAAGTGCTCTGCATCCAATTCCTCGCTAATAATGAGGGGGTATTAATAATTACGTTGGATCTAATTCGCTTCGGCGTTAAGAGACGACGCCTATACAGATATCACGCAGTCGTCCTCATCGCAATGCGGCAGCATGTCGAATTAATAAAAGATATACACTGCCAATTAAAAACCAAAAAAAGCGCCGTCGATGTTCGCTTGCTTCCGCCAACTGGATGGTGCGTCTATCGCCATGGACGCTGTGTGTATACACCGTTCTCTTCACGCTTGTTCTCGTCGACGTAAACCCTTCTCTGCCTGATCTGAACCGTTGAAAGATCCGCCCGGCACGTTCCTAGATTCCGGGTCAATTATAAGCGGGGAAAAATGGAAAAGGCGATTGAGAATCGACGAATGGATTGATAGGACGTGAGGAATTCAGATCGGAAGGTTTTTAGAAAGGAGGACGTAATTAATTATCAGCATTCCGATAGGTGAAGTAGGCCAGGGGATTCTGCGATTTCATTATTCGTTTTGTTTCTTTAATGGCTTTGCAATTAGAGGAAATAATCGGCAATGCAAATCGAAATGCGCTGTTCTTGTTAATGCGATTTAATTGCGGGAGTGGGGATGCTTTCGTAAACTGTGGTAATTGGTGGTAATCTCGATGGATGCTAATGCTAGATGAACGGCGCCAAACTACGTTTTTAAACCTTATTCAATGTGTAGCAATTCAATTGTTTTTAAGAGAATTTAAGCGATTTAGGTATTTTGTCATCAGGAAATCTACATAAGTAATAAAAAAAATTGTAATACGTAGTCTCTCAATATTCAGCATCGTGTTGATATCCTGTTGCTTTTGATACTTTTTCTCCGTGTCTTAATATACCACCGAAATCGACCACTCTGCTCTTCAATGACATCATGGTTAACAGGGAATAATTTCTTTAACAGTTTTCATTGATGATCAGTACAGTGCAATTATTCCGGAGGAGCCGTTAGCATGAACGGCGAAACGAAAGGCACACAAAGAAGTTAATAGCAGTAACAATCACATCGACCATGAAAGCAGTGTTAATCTTCAAGTTCAACACCAAGAGCTCCAATTTCAAGACAATTGTATGTTTCTTCTTTAACATACGCTATTGATAAGCCAAATAAATTGTTCACTCAAGAATTTTTTACTTTAACATATTTCTTCGTTAGATCCACCACCATCATGTTGCCAGCTTTTAAATAAGCTCTTTTTGGTCAGTTTCCTTTCACTCGGTGTTGGTCCTTTGTTCTACATGCATAAGGAGCCCTAAACTAAAAGTAGGGCAAAAAATTAGTTAAAAAAGAAGAATGGCTGATAAGAACAGAAGCAAGTTGCTCTAAATGTTTGTAATAGGCTCCAAGTCGATTGTTAAAGATAGCAATGGTCTTATTCGACTACCAGCTTCGCATTTCTAAACACGTTTCGTTTGCACGCTTATCTCCATCTACCTTGGTTGCTAAACCTCGTAAAAGTTTCCATAATCTGTTTGCATCATCCGTAAAACTGTTTCTTCGGATATTATTATTTGTAACTTCCAAATAGAACAGAAACACATTTAGTTACGCCAACGATTAAAACTTCCGTATCCACATACATCCCTTAAGCCACCGTAAAGATATTCCCTGCATCCCGTCCCATCTTACCTCCTAATGCACTTCCCCCGGAGAAACTTACACTATCACCAACTTACGCAAAAATCGATACGACATTCTAGCCAAATTGATTAGATTATAAAGTTTTGAATAGATTCACAACGGGGACTAGTATCGTCTCCGTACGAAGACGCTAAAGTCGGCGAGATGAAATACAGCCCTTAGATAGTAGATAAGATGAAATAGTTCGGCATAATTCAACTGATTTTAATTAAACGGCGTCGCCCTCCGGTTGTTTGAAGTTGAAATTTAATTGATATCCGATATTCGGTATCGCGAGACCCTGCGAGATACGAGGAACATCTTCTAAGCTCTTCGAGAAACGATGGGGAAGAATCCTTTCCTCTATGTTCCGTCGTCGCGAATATCTTTCAAATTCTCTCGTAGCCTTCAACTGTGATGACTGCTTTGTTATTTGCCCTCATGGGCACGATTCTTTAAACTTGAATTCCCGAAAATTCCACGGTTACCTCCTTTTTTAGATGTTCTCGTGCACCGGCATGCTGACAGTGCGGTGAGGCATTGGCATTGGCCTCTCCCACCATTGTCCAAATTAAGAGCGTGGTGTTGCCAATTCGCTTATCCAAAGGCACGTTTCAATTTGCGAAACTAATTCGCTTCCTCAACATCACCGAGACCATTAACCGCCGCTCTTCACAGGAACCAGCCTCGTCTGTTTCGTAAGCAAGCGTATCTACCCTACGTTTTAGCTGTCATCGGTCACATCGGCTAGATACTCTTCGCCAACAATTTAAAACCATCTTCAGACTCTCAAACTACTGTTCCAGCAAAGACCGAAATCATCTGAAAATTTCTGGTATCGACCAGATTCGATATTCGCGCGATAATGTGCGCATCGGTGTTATTCTTCCTTTTTTTTATGTTCCCCGTTAATCCAAAAATGGTCTTTGTTCCATCCTTTCCAACCTCTTCCTATAATACGTAGCATTGCCCAAGATATATGTGCATGATATAAAAGGAAAAACAAAAAAGAGATCGATTTGAAGAAAACAATATTCCACCTCCGCTCTATCCTAACAACACCACCCATCGCCGCGCAACACAGGACAGGATGGCACGTTCATCTCGACATGCGATAGAATGTAACTTTCTTAATTAATTGCGTTCTCTAAGTTACCGTAGCTTCGTTCCGAATACACTCATCGCCCTCCTCTTCGGCACCCCCCGTTCGCCCCCGCTCGTCCTCCGTTCCCCTTCTCGCGCCGTCCTTAAGCTTCTTCACGTTGGACGCCGTTCCGATGTATAAAGGGGTTTGGTGCCGAGAAGATACCAACACTCGATTATGCAAATAAGTCGAAGACCTACCAGGGCTGAAGTGGAGAAAGAGTTATTGGAGACGGTTAGGTGAACAAGCAAGATGAATAAACAAGTCGCCCGAATTGTTTATTTCTAGGAAAGATGTCAAACGAGTTAGTAAACACGTGGCAAGTTTGTTGAGGGGGGAATGCTCGTTTGCGAGTTTGCTGGTAATTATATTGAGTTCAAAACAAAAGAACTACGCGAACAAACAGATATACCGTATTTCCATATATAAATTTGGTTAGTGTGGATGTAGTATAAGTTAAAATGGCTTCCCCGCGTTAATTAATGTGTTAGGTTGATTTTGCAAAGAGTTAAATAAAAGGAAGGAACAAGAAGGAAATAGCGCAGTAATAGTTTCTCGACTTTAAAGTATTGGATAATTTTTGGTACAAATTCTTACATTTAAGAAGAAATAGCTTTAATAATCCATTTTTTTTTTCAACAGAATACTAAACAACGAATTGCAACCTGGAAAAAAATTAAAGAGTTGTCTGCCGGAAGCTGCTAGACAGTGACCCAATCTATTTTTAAAATATTTTTTTACATAGTGCAGCTCGTCGACATTAATTCAATTGGAAGCTTGAAGTATACAAATTTTTAGTTCCTCTAATTCCCGAGGCACATCTCTAATATTTGATCAAGCACTCGAGTATCACGATAATCCTAATAAGGAAAGTCCAATAGGATCAAAACGCTCAATCCATTCCATCAAAAGGAAGTCCGAAAAGTTTTCGGCCCCGCTGTATAATTAATAGAGCTAACGCAGATAGATCGATGAATGTTACGGCGTTTCTTATGGCCGAATTAAGCTCAGTAGGGAAGGCGTGGGGTCGGAACCATATCAAATGCGCTTTTTCATTGCGATTTACTCTTAATCAACGCTAATCGATGCCCACCGTTGGCATCCCAATTATTAGGAAACATATTGTACCGATTGTAACAAGATCATTTTGCAGAATGGCAACAACAACTCATTTCATTGCATGTAATAACCAAGGTTTACCGGTTTCAATTTCTCTAACGAGCACTGAAAGCTACAATTGGCCTAAAAAATTTTCATATGACGACCATTCTCTTGCGCACGCTGTTGACTCTTTATTCTAATACAATTACCAACTCTACGAAGTATATGTTCTTAGCACGCTCTGCACCCGTTGTTTAAAAATTTCCCGAGATTCTGGCCGTTCGAATTTAAATATTTCGTCTTTAATCGCACCTCATAAGCAAAATTGAAGAGGGCTATGTAGTGTAATAGCCTTAATTTAACGTTGTGTTCCCGTGACGCGGTGTCTTTTAGCTTTTGAGTTACGCTCCGAATGGTTCAAAGCAAAAACGGAAATTTCCAAAATATTTACGAGCTCTAACTTCTCAACCGTGTCAGACGGAAAGTAACTCTTTATCGCAAATACTAGAAGAAACATGTCGACAGGCGTCTTTTTTTAACATTTAATAACAATTAGCAACGGTATCGTTTCTGTTAGATTTTGAAGTATAAAAGTCGGATTGGCGATCTTCCCAAAACCCTAAAAAAAAACTAAAACAATCACTTTTTTATATTCGGCAAACACTCACGAATATCTCATTGAACGTAGGAAAATTTCACCCGATTTCGATACCCGCCTTTTGTACTTTTCGTATCAAGGATCCTGCGAAGGCTTTATACGATGAACGGAAGCTTTAACAGCGCATTCGTTTATGCAAACGAACTCGTACAATCGATTTATCGAGCACCGACGATGCAACCTCTTGCACTTTTTGAGTTACGCGCCGCAAAAGTTCGAAGTTCTAGCGCCTCAATCGTAGCAGGTGGAAGATTGCCTGATCTCTAGATCGATCAAACTTCTCGAAATCTTCAAACAAGCGCGGAGCGTGCGGGGAGATATGTGAATTGGAAAATCTCGGTAAACAAAAATGATTACAACCAGAGACTTCCTAATTTATCCTCTGTCATCTAAACAGATTTAATTTTAAAACGCGCCCCCTTTCCTAGCGACTTGCCTAGCTATCGCACAACCAAACATCACGTAAATATAACATTACTTAAATAGATTTTTTATTGTGAGCATTCTTACGGGCGCGCCTTCACAGTCAGAGGATGTTTAATGTTTTTTTCCTCCGAAAAGGAGATGTAGGAACAACAATTCGGGATTGTTTGAAGTAATATTTACGGAGATAAAACAGCGAGATTGTTTATTTATCGATCTCTGAGCATTTCGGGAAAGATTACGAGGTGTTGTAACAACGTTTTCGTTTAACCTCGCTTATTGAAGATCTCGTTGACAATCGTGTGTCGTTTGTTCGTGGAATGGTGGTTTCCTTATTTTTTATTTAGGAGTTAAAATTGATGAAATTTAACGAAAAAGGGACTACGAGAGGTCCGTCTAGACGCATCCGACGTGATTGAAAACTATAAATATCAACCTTTCCTCGTCCGTCCATTAATTTTTTGCAATCATTTCGCCGTGCAGAGGTTTTCGAAATTAATTATCAGGAATAAATCACCGTCCTCAAACGCAGGATGGGGTGTGAGGTGGGGCTCGCGCACGCTACGGCTCCAAATACAATGAATGTTGTTATGAATACGCCATATGTCAATTGGGGGAAATAAACGTCATCTGCTTGACCGATGAAAGAAAAATTGGAATTTTGATACAGCAAGGACGTAGCGCGCAGCATCCGGACGATAAATGACGAATCACTACGAGGGTGATCTGAAAACTTTGTTGCGAGGTTGGGAAATGGGTCTTCCTCTTCTAACTCTCGCTCCGTATCCCAATTCCAAGTAAGGAGCTACAATAGCCCTACGAAATTCTTACATGCGAAGTTGATTTTTCTTCACCTTCGTGTAAAGTAGGCAAGCGCTGGTAAGAAGACATATAGTAGGCTATCGTAGACTTCCACGAGAGGCGAGAATCGGCTAAAAGTAAACGTGTTCCGGATTTGAACCGGGTATATGGGACAATGGTGGCACATGGGAGCAATTGATCTAAGGTTACTCGGCATGTAAACCACGCTAGTGACGACACCTAACATGACGCTGTCTAAACACGGAACATGTTTAGTTTTAATCGATTCTAGCCGTGGAATGCCTTTCAGTTAGCCTTGAACAATTCAAGATGCTAACGGATGAAAAACTTGGGGCTTCCGTACGTTCATTAATTTTCCTATTACCAGGTTCTTTAAAGGTAAAGGTGACTTGTTCTTGTGAAAAAAAAAACATTACGTATTCCGTTAAAGCAACTAACCTTAGAAAAGTAGACTTCGTAACAAACTCGCTTTGTAACAACAAAGAGAGTTATCGTCCTATTCCAGCTTGAAACATGCTCAACTAGTAGACGTGTGTAATACAGCCGAGTGAAAGAGGATCGATTGCAAGTTGTGTGACCTAATTTACAGTTATAATGTATACAAATACATTACACATATTATTTTCGTCGTCGTATGTACACATATATACATACGTGTATATACATGCACGAATTAAGTTCAAACGCATTAGTAGATATACGTATTTAATACACCTCTTTTTTTCTAGATTAATGAGCGGACAAAACCGTTAAAGTTATTAAATGTGTATTAGTGTTAATTGAAAAAGGTTTTTTTTTGTACTCTGCGGACAAGAAATAAGTAGAGCATCGTGCTACGAGAAGCAGCGTCGTAAACAGATACATACGGCAAATGAACCTATTTTAATAAACAATTAAAATTAATAGTTTTAAAAACTTACTATTGTGTTAAGCTTGAAAACAATCACGTTGCATTTTTCAACAATAGTCTGCCATCCAGGGGCGTAGCTACCCGTGTAGCTGTTGTGACAGTGATACAAGGCTTTCGAGTTTGAGGGCCTCCAACCTGTCTATCAATTTGCTTGGAACCAAAGTTGAAAGAAAATATATTGTTCTAGAAATTAATAAAGCTCCTTTTTTCTCGATTATTTTGGATACTTTGTGGATAACACAACTTCTGTAAAATATCGACCAACTTTCCGTAGTTTTTCAATATGTATAAAACAAAATAATCTGCGAGTCCTTCTTGCGGTATAGCTCTGTAGCCGATTACGTCGCAGTAAGACTTGAAATTGAAATTATAAATGCAATCGAAGGATGATTTGTCCAAATATAAGGGTTGCGATGGTATAAGTGTAATATCGGGTGTATAAGGAGGGTTACAGGCCCTTATAAAAGGGCATGCACCAATTACTGATTAAGTTCATTGTGCGGGGCATTTAATTTTAAATTTATTAAATTAATTAAATTTTTAATTTTAAATTATGTTGCTAAATACAACCTGGCTTTTTTACTTTTTTTTTCTAAAAGAACACATTTAGAAAAATGCATATGTGTAAGGTTTGTTCAGTTGTTTATTGAAAGTCTTCCTGTACGGACAAATTTTAAAGTGCGAAGTCAGAGTTCTGTACCAACGCTTTTAAAACTAAAATGAGCAATTTAACTTCAGAACAAGTGGCTGCTATAGTTGCTTTAATCGAAGATGGACGATCTCAAGCATACGTTGCTAATTTGATGAACATCAATCAGTCAAGTGTTTCTAGAGCCGTAGCCAGATATAGGGAAACAGGCAATTACAGTAGAAGACCTATACCAGGTCGTCCAAGATGTTCTACTCGCTAAGATGACCGCTATTTACTACTACAAGCATTACGTCGAAGACATGTAACTGCGAGACAATTGCAGAACGACTTGGCTAGAGTCAGAAATACTCGTGCGAGTACTCAAACTATTCGGAATAGGTTACGACAGAGTGGACTAAGAGCTAGAGTAGCTGTAACGGCCCCTCGTCTCACTAGAAACTACCGAGTGGCTCGCTTAAGGTTCGCCAGAGAACATGTAAATTGGAACATTAATGACTAGGCCAATATACTCTTCACAGATGAGTCAAGATTTGGTCTTTACACCTCAGATAGGCGTATCTCAGTTAACAGACGAGACGGTGAGCGCTATTCGCAGTGTAATATCAGACCTAGACCTAATTTCGCTGGTGGCTTTATTATGGTTTAACAGATCGTACAGAGTTAGTACCAGTAGACAGAGATACACTGACTGCCCACAGGTATATAACGGACATTTTAGAAGAATATGTAGTACCATATGCGCCAATTATAGGAAACGAATTCATGTTAATGCACGATAATGCACGACCGCATGTTGCAATAATCGTCCAGGAATACCTCAACGATGTTGGTATTCCAGTTTTAGATTGGTCTGCGGTAAGTCCGGACATGAACCCAAAATGTTGCCCCAGCGGACCTGCATAGACTAGAAAATGCTCTCCGTGACGAGTGGGAGAATTTGGATCACGCTTATATACGGAGGTTAATCGAATCTCTGCCGAACCGTATGCGAGCGGTCATAAGAGCCAGAGGTGGCAATACTCAGTATTAAAAGCTACTGTTATGACATTTTTCTTTCCAAAATTATAATTTCTTGTTTTAATAAAAATCTCAAGTATGAGTGCTTGTTTTTATTTGGCCTGTATTTTATTTAAACGATCATAGAAATTATATCTTAGAGCGCATTAAAGTATATTTACAACTTTATGCTACAAACAAAGATTATGGGATACTTTTATGATTCAAAACTAAATTATGCGATACTTTTTTGGCGGAGTGTACTTTGTTGACAATGGTATAAAAAGCTGGGCAATGTCGAATAAGTATTCATCTGAAAAATATAGAATTGCTCTTAAAAAAATACGGGCTACGAGATGATCTTCAAGAAATGACGCCTTATTCGCCGTAAAAAAGAATTATCCAATAGTAACGAAAGCTTTGTATCAATTAAATTTAATTTCCATTAAAAGAAGATGAACGTGATGAATGTCAAAATATAATAGGTATGTTAGAGAGTTCCGATTTTATAGTGCTTGTCGCCTTTCTTTTCCGAATATTTGAAATCATCAACCCTGCTTTGAAAATATTGACTTACAAGAAACGAGTATTTTATTAAATAATCTTCTGTTAGACATGTTAGTACAAATAAGAAATCAAAATTCATTTAATGCTTGCTAGATAAGTCCAGAGATCTAGCAAAAGGATGGGATCTAACGCGTTTTTTTCAAAAATAAAAAGCGAAGGATTGCAAAGCGCTTTTTTTGGTGAGTTACCAGAAGATGAGGCAATTTCTGACCCGGAATCATACTTCAGAGGCAATGTATATGATAGCTGTTTAGATAAAAAGATTTCACAACTAAGAAAAGTTTCCAGAGCTTCTATGACCTAAGTAATACATTTGAAATTTTACAATCGGCTAAATTGCTTTCTTTTTCAAGCGAAGTAATTAAAAATAAAGCAAAATTAGCTACTAAATACCATAATTATTTAACAGTTGATTTGCGCGATCAATTAATTGCTTTAAAAAACTGTTTGAAATCGAAAATTCAGACCATTAAGGGGCTCTTACAATTATTATTGATAAATTTTAATACGTCCACTTTCTTAGAAATTATAACAGTATGCTTTCTGTTTTTGTTCCTTCCGAAGAATATTTTTTTTTGGGTAAAATTTGTTACTGTTTTTGTTACTTGGAAATATATATTATTTATTCGAATATTTTTGTTAATTATAATATCTGATACAGGTTCCGTTGAATTTATGTTTTCATAGAATCGCTCGCCTTGCCCTTTACTAAATTCACCCAGGTTTTCCGGGAATCTATCCAAATGGCCACGCACAAAGTGCAATTTGATGCTCATATTAGCATCTCTCTTAAAATTAACCAACCTGCCTTGTTGTTGTTACCCAAAAAGTGTTTAAGCGCAGTAACAAATCGTGGCCGTTAGGAAATTCGAGTCGTTAATGAGCTTGCGAATTTGAGCACCACCAAAAGTTCCAGCCTTCAATATTTCTAAACTTACGTTGAGGGGCGATCTACAAATATATTTAAAGGGAAACTTTAACAAATTGTTTAATGGGCCTCAGCTTCGTGCGAAGTGGAGGCAAAACGATTTTATCCCCGTCAAGCAAAGTCTCGTTTGTGATGTTCGATCCGCCTACAATTAATTCCCTTCCCTAAGTGGTCACTTCTTTTTCGTCCAGTGATCTTGCTTTGTTATATTTTGAATCTGGAGGCTGGGAGAAGCGATCGGTGGAATTAAGATGATTGATTTGCCGTATTAAGACTAACGAGCAACCATTGTTAATGAAGTTGTTCGCGAGATTCTTTAAATTGAACCATTGTTATGTATGTACTTCGGGATAGCTTTCATGTTGTTAATGTTCTGTTTAAAAGGGGGTGGTTTGAATAGAAATCTAGTATCTAACAAAGAAATTGCCGATCTATTGTTTCCAACCACCTTGGTGTCCATGAAAGAGACAGAATTGATCACTTCAGCCTCAACACTAAATTGAATGGAACGACCTCTAGAGATAAGTAAGCAACGTGATCGTTACCCACGAAAGTCAATTATCTTCTATTACGGAGGTATGTGAAGACGACGACTAAAGAAATAGAAATAAGAACTGTCGGAATATTTTTAATTGTTTCAACAAATTTAAAGATAATTAGTTCTATTGGCAAATGCAGAAGGTAGTGAAGGGAACAATGGGTCACAAAGGACAATCCTTTTGCATGAATTTTTGCAAAACCACAATATCGTGGGCAAACACCATTACAGGAAACTAGTGAGCAATACGCAGATTCATCTTTAATTTTTCTAATAAATTTATTACGACAATTCTGAATGGCTGTAATGCCAGTATTGCACAGTATGAAGCTATTAGTTGGTCTTCCATTATTCCACCTTCTTTGGAAATAAATTTCGCCTATCCTATTATTTAGCGTGGACGCTCGCAAAAAGTCGTGCTGGTTTTGCACACTTTCCTCAGTCAAGCCTCTTCGCCCTTCACGCGTCAAGTGCAATCCAGAAAGCAGGATGCATAAAGCACAAGCAAATGTAAAGCTTTGTTACAAGATCCACTTTCACGAAGTAATTTGCATTTTATTAACGAACATCTTCGTGATGTACCTCAAAAAAGGAAATGCTTTGAACCACAATTAAATTAAGGCATTTTTCTGATGATTTTAATGCTTCAATATCAATATAAATATCAATGTTAAAACTGTTGTGCTACGAAAGTAACGAAGCCTTTCTTTTTTCCTTTTCTATATTTAAAAATGTTCAAACAAGTGAGCGAACACATTTCACTGCAGAAAACTTAAAGCATGGTTTAGTGATTAACGTTAATAAATCACTTCTAACGTGATATCTATAAAATATAGCTTTAGACATTATTTATCTTTATTTCTGCGGTATTGGGAATTAAATTAAGCTTTCCGTTCGATGCATCTACGCCTCTGATATGAGATAATCTGCAGCGATAAATCTCACGGACGTCTGAGTATTGTAGCTGCTTACAATCGTTGCTAATAAATCTATTCTCTTGCCCTCATTCGTTGTTGTTCTTCCTCGATTTTTACATTTACCTTCGGGAAAATGAATGAAACATTTCTAATAGTAGGAAAAAGATTTTTATTGAAAGTTACGGTAGTATGAACAACGTTTTAACGAATGTAGAAAGATAATGGTACCATTGCAAAGAATGCGAAAATTATCAGAACAATTGAATTTGTTAGACCAGCAGTACCAGAATCACTAGACCTGAGCTTGCCGCTGCTTCCGGTCTTCTTAGTACCATCTTTGGGTTGGCTGCTGGGGGCGGAGATCCCTCCCTTACGTTCTGCATAGTCTCGTAGAAGTTCCGCCATGGAGTATAATTGTGGCGGATCGCCGTACACGATTCCAGCGGCCATACCAGTGCATACCAACACATCACCGTACTTGCAAGGCGGAAAACAGTTAATACGAACTTTAGGCTCCTCCGCGGAAACGATCATCTTGACACCTTCGTAGTTCGCGTAGCAGGGCTCGTCATCAAACCGGGGGGAATCGAAGGGCGTCGGCATGACCTTCTCCGGTCCCTTTGCGCGAGTCCAGTAGCTGAAGAGGTTCGTTTCTTTGTTTAGGGACGTCGAGTTGCACGTAGCTAACTGGCAGAGGCGCGGATTGGTGCCCGGATTGGACATGCTAGCGACGATGGTCTCGGTTAACAGGATGCCGCTAACGTTACCTTCGGACGTGGATACAATGTAGACCACTTCGACGTAGTCGTCGCCTATTGCTTCGTAGATCTCCTTCTCGTATTCGTCGTCTATGTTTTCGGAATAATCCTCTATCCTGGTCTTGATCTTCTTATGTGGCTTTTCCGTCTTATCTGACTCGTTAGCGTTATGGCCGGCTTCCGCTTGGTACAACACGGTTACGATTAATACCAATATAAACGGTAGAAATCTCATTGCATTCAAATTATCTCCGCAACTTCCTGAAATTGACGGCTTCTCAATTGACAGTTTTGGAACTGTCAATGAATTGTTCGTAATTTGTTTGTTTACTAGGAGAAGCTTCATCGTATACAGTCGGGGAATCGGATAAATAAAATCCCAACTTCTCTCTTATAAAACGTTGTTATCTTCTTTGAAGAAGACGAGATATTCTTTAGTTTTCATAAAGGGCTGGCTTATAACAAGCTCCATAACTTTTTTTGCAGACGATCCAACTATGCAGGAGAAACTGGTGCATTACGTCTGTTGCCGACGTTTGTGCCGAAAGTTGGCTGGCACACTTTCTTCCTGATCTTTGGGCGACCTCTCTACTTTCGTTGTCGTTGTGTACCGAACTTTTAACAAACATTCTATGAAAATTGGCTCACTATTGTGACGTCAACATGTTTACAGCGCTTGCCAGCTGATCTTCAACCGGCGCGGCACCGACTGAATCGGTTCATCATCGACTTGTTTATGTCTTTACTGCCAAGCGTAATTTGATTATCATTTCTCCATTGTTGACCAACGCTTTAAACCAACGCGCTAAAACTGATTTTATTGATCTAGAACCAATCGATAACCAACGTTAGAGGAATACCATTGGTTTTGTATACCTTATTGGCACTCTACCGATCGTAGATGTTGCGCCAATCATAGAACATTGTAACAACTAAAGGCCAACCAACTGTGCGATTAGCATGTACACATTCGCCAACTTCACGCTACTTCAATGCTTTTTGAGTAAAAGCTTTGATCGAAATCAGGCAACTAACTACGTATGTGTATAGAGTAGATCCGCATTGGTAGTTATGAATCCCTCGAGTTCGCTTCTAATGCAAATAAAATAGAATTACAGGATAGGATAGTCCGAAAAGCTTCCGTCCAAAGCGTTCATCGTATCAACCGAGTTGATACGACGTGTTTAAATTCGGGCGCTCAAAGTTTCTATGTGGCAACTAATGGCGCATAGTCCCCGTAAACAGCTCTTAATTTGCGTAGACGTATTGCCTTTCAAATGCAAGAATTCAACGATGGCGCCATATTCGATCCTTTCTATTTTTAAACAACAACTAAGCGTTTAACGTGGCTTTTATTTTCAAAAGAATTTTTCAACACACGAACAATTATATTACCACAATCACCATCTTCGTGTTAAGACTAGAAAGTTTTAGCGTAACCTTCTTTCTGAATATCCAACAGTTACGAGATAACAACGCGTAGCTTTTATGTGTGCTAGGATTACAACAGGATGCAAATTGTTAAATGAATCGCATATTATTTAGTCAAATCAACTGAAATCTTGCAATTTCAACAGCCTTATTTTACCTCGCAAAGATTGAAATTCCTTAAAGAATATCCGTGTACGGCCGAGAACAGGTGCTCTTCTTAGGTCTTAGAGCCAGAATACCGGATGCATTAAAATGAATTGCCGACTTGTACCGGTTTTAGTCTTTCTTCTGTAGTATATAGCTGGTTCTCGCCGGCCTTTCATTAGAAAACCCTGGATGCCGGAGCCGTATACTCGCTCACTCGATTGGCCGTCGAGAACAGGTGCAGTTGTTTCTTTAGGTACCTACATAGACGTGTACATGAACTTGTATTTTTATTATTCCCTTCTGGCTGAGATGTTAGCGTAAGATTACGCTTTGGAAAAGGGGGGAAGAAGCGACGAGGAAAGGAAAAAACGTAAGATATACGAAGTTGATATCCACCTGTGCCGTACAAGTATGCGTTTCAATAAAAATTCCTTTGAGATATCTGTCTGTTTATAAATAAAAGAATCGCGCGCATGTACCTCGGGGAATCGCGAAGATGTGTTGAAAGGCTACAAGATGATCGTTAAGATTTTTATTATCATAATTTTCGCTTGTAATCGCTATTTTAGCCTTCGTAAAATCATTCGTGCGCTTCAGATAGATTTTCCAGCTTTCTCGTCATCAATTTTTTTTTTCATAGTTTGGAATGCGCAATTACAAAAGGAATGAAAACTCGTTTAATTGGCGTTTAATTGCATCCAAGAAGTGTTTGATAATCTCTTCATTAAGATTGAAAGAACAAAGTTTGTTTTTTAAAGATTATTAAATGCTGGCGATTCACATTCACACGATGAAATTTACATTATCCTGATCATTTTTCTTATTTAAATCGCCGGAAGTAAAGTTCTCTTTGACGCCAGATTAAATCTGTAAACATCCCGTAGGACGTCGTAAAAGCTCCTAGGTTTATTCAAAGTTACTTATGTGTATGAATATAAGCAATGAATTGTACATGATATTATCTGAAGCAAAGTTTGTAATGCCAACTCATTTTCCAGTAACGAACATTCTCCTTAATCTCAAAACTTGAAGCGTCGTAAAATCATTTCGGCTTTAAGCAACTATTTTGAGACTCGTAAGATTTTCCTCGTTCGCTTGATGTACGATAATTGCCGCGCAGAGTACATAAAGGCCCTACAACGCGTACGAACCACGGTTTGGAACTTTGTTAAATTTAAGAACCTTGAAGCTGGCAAGATAATAATCAAGAAACGTCTATGTGTACAATTGCACGTAACCGAAAGGAAAAAGGAGAAGATACTCCGCTTTATAATTACAACATTCCTTTCCGACATCCATTGGCGGAACTCCTTACCACACCTATCCCCGAAAAACATGGTAGGCAACGTCTTCCTCGTAAAGAACGTTTTAGTGGGAGAAACGTCACCACGAACACGAACGCGCAATTTTTCTAAGGGCGTTTTCCCCGGTAATTTTTCTCCCAGTCGACTTCAATTTCGCCTCTTTCCTAACCGAACGTTCCTCCCGCTTCGTCTCTCCATTTACACGTGTTCCCCGAAGACGATCTACAGTCGAACACGTGCCACGGGGTTCGGTCCCCCTTTTCCTGGGACGTTCAAGACACTTACAACCGAGGTAACGCGATGGTTTTACTGTAAATATCTCCCCTTGCAAAAGGAAGGGTGAAAGATGGAGACGGTTTGGTATAGATGAGAGAAGAAGTTTGTATCGATGGGGTTTCTCGTTTGGGAGAGGAGTTTATTATTATTCAATTTTTTTTCTCTTTTTTTTAGAACAATTTGTATTATTTGAAGCAGAACTAGGAAACTAGCCTAATTTATACATATTTGAAGTTAAGATGAAGATTAGTGCGACCATTTAACAAAGAGTAAAGGCTAAAATTTGAGTATTTTAATTTTGAGTTCATTAAAAAGAGAATTGAGCATCCTAGTACTAAATATTGTAGTCAACTTAGTGAAACCCTTTTGTTTGCTGCGAAGGTAGTTCATCCTCTCCATTCCATCTTCAACATAAAAGTGTTCAACTACTAATCATACGCATCAAACTTTCTTCAAGAAGACCCTCATACTCATAAAGCAATGATACATCGAATCCAAGATTTCATTTTGGAATTCTCCTTTCGAAATAAGACCAAAGCCAGCAACGAAGAACCATAGAAACTACCCTCAAGATCGTCTTCTTTTACTCAATTTAATACGACCGCATCCATTTTCTCGGTTCGCACAGTTAAACCATTGGGTTGACAGCATACACGGATATATGCACATCCCTATTTGATGCCGTTGCCATTTGTACATCTTGGAAACGTAGACACCAGCCGGAGGAGAGACACTTTCGGAATAAGTAATATCGATTCGGTTGCACAAATGCACTCCATTGGACACCCACGCCGTCCTACACCCTGCCCCACCTCCCTTTCACGAAATTGAATATTCAAACGATCCAACCCCCGACTTCGTACGTACAGCTTGCTTTGACGATGGAGTTGACGTCCTCTTCGTAGCCTCACGTATCTCCTCCTTGGCAAAGGCGACAGCTTCTCCGACCCCGTACGCATCCCGAGAGAGAGCAGCTACCCCCTCACGCTCCTCCTTATCTCCCTCGCTAAATCAACGAAAAGGATAGCGTTGAGGGTGGAGTGAGTGAACGGGATGGGTAAGGACCATATTTCGTACATATGTGAAACTATGCTCTCGATGTAGCCTGGCCAATAAGAATCTTTTTGCCTCTGAAGATGGGCCCGGAAATGAATTGATCGATTTCGAAAAGCTGTTTGGTGCTAATGCATGTAATATTATCGACAAGTACAAGCTAGCACATGATCGTTAGTCTCGTATTAAGCTCTATAAGCCGCGCAGTAAAGTACTTTGACGTTATTATAAATTTAAACAAAACATTTTTAATAAATGTCCGAACAATTTTCCACTATTTTAAAGTCAGAACTTTATAATATTAACCGTCAACCTAACCTCACAACTCGTAGCTTTTTTCGCATGATACCGTCACTTTTTCATTTTAATCTTCGTCGTTAATTTACGTCCCGCAAGAGCACGCTTGTGCCCTATCTTGTCACACCCCTTTTTCCACTCTGTTTACCCTTTCCTCCCCCTCTAAATTCTGAAAAATAATCGCACGTTTGCAGAAAATAAGTTAAATCGATGCGCACATACGACACAACCATTCATAAACCGGCGTTTACGAGAATTTCCCGTGTATACGTACATAGCCGCTGCGACAACACGACGATGACGACACCAACATTACAAACCTACTCTAAATAGGCCGCCCTCTTGATGATACGCATCGCAGTCATTTGTTATAGCGCGCGAGAACGGCAGCGCGCCCTCTGTCGTAGCTCGCGTATAACCCTTTCCGTACCATAAACTCGACCCCGTCAGAGACTGCGTTCTCCTCCGGCCTTTCTCCCGCTCCGCTGAACGGGATGGGGGTGGGTGCTAGGGACCTGGGAAAAAATTGAAAACAACGGAGTGACGTGGGCAAAAAAGACGGCGAAAAGAGGGATGAGAAACAGTGAAGGCGCGTGTTGATAAATATATGCAAATGTTGTTTCATTTGTCTGGAAATGCTCCCCCAACACAGCTGAGGCGCACGTAGGTTGGAAGGAGTGACTGGATACGTGTGTAGAAATGTAGATACAAAATGTAAATAGATCGTGAAGATAAATGGAACGAACGAGAAAGACTGTGAATGAATTGATGGGGCGATGTTAGTGCGGTAAATCGTTTGGGGAACACCTTGTATGAAATGAGAACATCGAAAGAAAGGATTCGTTGATTCAATGAATAATTGCGGCCAACTACTTGTTGTATTTGAATATGCTTCGTTTGGAAATATGATGAGATACTCTTGGTTTTCGGGTTGGAACTTCCGCCAACGTTTCACTCACGGTCTCATGGGACGTCTTCAGGTCTGTTAACGTAAGAAGCGTAAGAATCCTTCTTAATATTTGGTAATTTATCACAAGACCTCCTATTGAAATATTTATTGAGATCACATAGATCCCAATACAACACCAAGGTTACAAAGAAAAATCTTAATTTTTCATATCCAATGCGGTAAGGTATTTCAAATATAGGTACAAAAGAGACAAAAAAAATAAAACAATACAAAACACCTGCGTCTTCATACTCAAAGGCAGCACCAAGGAATGAAGAACAAGAACGAGAAAAGAAATTAAAGAACAGTGAAGAAAGCCGGTATACATCCATATAACACACCGCTTTAGTAATGAGCTTAGGGGAGCTTCAATCTGGACGCGATCTCTTAAACCGCCGAACACAATGGAGAAAAGAGATTGTTGTTACCGTTGCCTTGCTGCGTGTGTCCGTTTTTCCCTTTCCCGCCGCCGCTTCATCCGAGCGTAAAGATTGAAACCTCTTTATTATTGATAAGGTCGAAGCCGAAGGGTATATACAAAGATGTTATCTTTATTACCCGTGTTTTAAATGCGTTGTATGAGAGAAGATGCAAGATATTCACCTGCTAGCGCCTCCGAAAGAGCCGAGATATGAAATAAAATATGCAATGCTTTGTTGGTAATTGGAAAATTTGTTTTCACGCGAAAATTATGTCAACAGAAGCAATTTTATTGGATTTGGGACTAGAATTAATTACTTTGATGCGTATAAAAGACTTTGTAAAATGCAATCTTTAAAAATTAAAAGAAAAGGACTGGAAATTAATACACCGTCATCTAAAACCATCTGCAGAATTTCACCTTCCCCCGTCTCTCATCTCCGCGAACCTTACTCCTCGTCGTATCACCCCGAAAAAGGCGAATGAAACGTGATATGTAGACGCCGACGCAAAAAAAAAGTACACCGGCGGATATTTTCAGGATATATATACACGTTCCTTCGCGGGATGAACCGCAAGATGTCGCTCCCGTCTTGAAATAAAAGCACCCATTCCCAATCCATATTCATGAGCTGTAGCGCGCGTCAAAAACGAGTAGGACGGCGACATTTTTAACTAATACAAGATGGCGGTTATAGATTACTTCTTGTCAGAGGAAATTTGCGCCAGAAGGGACCGGAGACGTTTTTCTTCGTGTTTTTTTTTTCCTTTACTTTTGCTAGGTATCCTTGTCGCGGGTTTCTTCTTCTTATTTTTTTCCTCTTTACGCTTTTTAGTAATGGGAATATAGGGGATAGCGAGTTGCTTCGCTTGTAACCTCGCCTTACGCGTAGAGGGTCAAAAATCTAAGTTGGTCTTCGTTGCAATATCGTTTTTCTCTTGTCCGTTTCTCGCATATTATTTTGTTCGTGGGGAACGATAGATTTGCTGGAAATTCTTCTTAGACGTCCATAAGGAAATACATTGATCGATGTATGGAAGAGTATACGTTGGGAAAATTTAGAAAGCTTGTGGACTAAAATAGTTCCAATTATCTAAGATTTCTCTGACTTTTATGACCATTAGGAAAGAATCCAGATCCGAATTGTTCCAGTAATTAGAATTGTATCGGTTAAGCAGAACATTTCTTATAAATTTGGCTTGATTCGTCCAGATAATGATACCGAAAAGTAATCGCACGAAGGGCTGGAGTTAGCTGCGAAGGCTGAATATCAACAACGATGGTTAATTGTTAACAACGGAAACATTCTAAATTGATAAGAAACAGAGTAAACTTGTATTTCTTGCGCGTTCTCATATGCCAGAAGTTTAACATCCGAATTTCAACAAATAACTGAGGTGTTGAGCGGTTCTAAATGAAAGAGGAAAATTATGCATCAAAATCTATCCGGTCGTTTATATTTCAATCAGTAAATTCCGGATATTCAATTAACGATCAATAAGCGGATCAATAATCAGATTTAAATTCCATAAGTCGAAGGGAATAAAGCTTCAAAAGCTCTAGATCAAGTAACTCTCTCCCAAGTAATAAAAGCTTATCTTTTGAGCAATACACTTCAACGGCTCAACATTTTAACTGGAATACTCCATATCTCATATAAACGCAAAAAAGGAAATATTCTAAGCAACACAAACGTTCTCCTATAGATCAAGCTATTAAACCCTCATTATATAGTCTCAAGTGAAAATATACAGGGCGTTCCCCGATTGAGTTATAAAGAGGAAAATTCGACATCTTTTTTATGTGTAGCTAGTGTGTGTCACGAGAAACTGGTTCTAATCTTGGTTGGAACTGGGTAAGAACGTTAAGTGCTGAATTCTTTTAGTGATAAATGTGACGAGGTACCATTGATTTATGCAAACTCTGCGTAAAGAAGTAGGTGCTTTAATTTTATAATGTTCCTTGTTATCGTTTCAACGCCTTTCTGTTCCTTATAATCTTTTGTGCTTTGTTTAAACAAATGCTTTTTTGTTTTTACCCAAGTTTCAAACCAAGTTGGAACCAATTCCTTGTGAAACGCGGCAGCTACACACGAAGAAATGTTATATTTTGGGATTTGAAAACAAGCAAAACATACTATTCAGAGTGACTTTTTTTTGGAGAAAAAAAAATAAATGAAATAAAATAAAGTTTCCTCTTTGTAGCTCAATCGGCAGGACGTACGTCGAAAATTTCACAAATAATTGTAAATTAACTTAATAAAAATAATTAATTCTATAATTCCACCGATAAGTACATACGAACAGTAAATAATGTAAGAATACAGGATACTACACAATATTTAAAATAAAGCATAACTCTTCGAACGGAACAGTAACGAAACAGTCGGCAGAAATCCGACTGTCATCATGGTACCAGCGGCATCGCTCGACCTCATCTTTTGCTCTCTGCTTTCAGAGGGCTTTTCCTCCGCCTGCTTGGGCGGCGAAGGAGCGCCCGGTACCCATTCTCTCTCCATCGCGGCCACGAATAGTTCTTCAGCGCTGTAAAATCTGTTGGCATCGCCCTTAACGCGCACCAACCCGGCTGGTTTGTGATCACAAGTCAGCACCATCCCGTCCGTACATTCGGGTGTACATTTCACCGTGTTCTGTTCCCTGACGACGTTCACAATTAACGCCACGTAGTTGGCCAAGCACTCGTATTTTTCGCCTTCTTTCAGGGTGGCAAAAGCTTGTACTTCGTGACGTTCCTTCTTTATGGACAGGATCACGTAGTCCCCCTTGAGAACAGAGTTAAATAGGAGTTTATCATGATACACAAAGTTCCGTTATTAACCCTAGTAATAATCGAAGAGGCAACCGTTCGTCTAAAAACAAATTCATCGACCGTAAAATTTGACGATGAACACTTCACCGAATAGAAAATTACCCAGACACAACAAACTTCTAACCTATTAAACTTTTCGAACTACTTTTTTCAAAGATGCACTGTGGAACAATCCACGATGTATTGAAGCTGGAAATTCATCAGTAAAAGCAGGCATCATGCTGGCTTCGAAATTCGTAAGTTTGGTAGTTGTCGTAGACGTTTTGATTTGTAGCAAATTGAAATGTTTTTCTTCGATCAGTTAACAAAACAAATTCTTTGAGTTTGTCATACTAAAAGTCAGCATTTTGTCGTTATTTGGTCCAGAGTTATGTAGCAAAAAAGATATGTATTCTTATAGAAAAACGATGCCCGCTCTTCTGTATGAACGTTTCTTGTACCCCTCTCCTTTTGAAAAAATTCAACGTGCTACAGTAACCTAAAAAGTTGTCTTGGGTAATTATCGTATTTTCACGCACCTTACTGTATGGTTTTGTTCTTTCTATTTCTCTATCATCTGGAGCAACAAATTCTTCTTCCCTTTCTAGCTAAGGACAAATTCAACAGCCATTTCACGATGTTAATTGTAACACAAGCGTTTTTTAAAGAATAGACAATTTGAAGAGTTTGACATATTTTCATGATGAGCAGATGATCATTGCGTCTAATCCCTTCATTAAATTAAGTCATAAAAGTAAACTACGAGAAGTCTGTTGTTTTTATGGAATTGTCCATTCGGCGAATTTAAAAGGAATACGATGTCGTGATCTTAAGCCGCTTCATTGATAATCAATTCAAGAAGCTAAATATGTAAATTGATCTATGGTATACCCGAAGTCAAGGCATTTGCAAGAAAGGTATTATTTGAAGTCTCGTCTTGTTGATGCCTATTCTATAAGTATTACTTTAAAAAAATCTATGGAGATTCTGGGCCAATGGCTTCCTTTATTGCAACTATGTTAAGCATAAGCCTAGCAGCAAACCAGTTGCATATTTTGATGCTAACTGCTGAAGATTTTACATATGACGACCCTGGTAATTTTACATATCTTCTTAATATGGATCTTCCACCAATTAAGATGTTAAGAATTATTGAAGACTTGTGCAGGGACCTATTGAGAGATCAATTTCAGATAACCTCATAAGTAATCAACCGTAAACGTTTCAACGTGATAGAAACCTGTTTGTAATCATGCTACAACTTGAACAATAACAATAGCGTATACGCGCATACCTTGTCTTTAAACACCTGCGCCGGCTGACAATGTTTGTTTAAGCAAACCTCTATACTTTTGCTTCGCAATGGCATCGATGCGATGTGTACTTTGGTTATCAAGAGACCGTTGACGGAATCGTTGACGGAACCCCCGCCGCTTTTCACTGTGTAGACGACCTCGTCGTCGCCGAATCCTTCCTCCTCCTCCTCCTCGAACGGGAATCCCTGCATACTATCGTCGCCGTACGCGCTAAGTTGTTTATCCACGTCGGCGTTCTGATCCATAAAGTATTCGTCGGACATTTCGTCAGATCTGTGCTGGGCGTTGTCGGCGCTCGATTTCCCCTTGCCTTGTTTCCTGCTACGGTCTTCGCTGGTGGTGGTGGTGGTGTTGGCGCTGTCGAGTACCCCGGAAAGGATGGAAAGGACAACGAGGAGTAGCTGTACTCGTTGATAGTTCATATCGAATTGACGTATGACGGATTCGGAATAGGCAATGACAGTTCCAGCGATTCCAATAAATAACGAAACAAAATACATTTCCGGTTGCAATTCAAGATTGCGTTGATTACTCGCACGCATCACGTGCGGACGAACTTGGAGGATCTCATGATGGTCTGGAAAACGTTCTATTTACAAGTTGTAACTTGGAACAAGTAGGGGTAACTACTCAATGGTTGATCATCTATCGCAACAATAACAGCTGAATTGTCCAAATACGTTCGAAATGTGTTCACCTGGATCTTCTCCTTGTAGCAAAACGGCTCCTAAAGAATATGCTGGCGTATTTTGCTTCAAGTGTGAGATAATATTATTAAATACTTGGAGAAGTTACCAAAATGTCTTCATCCGGCACGTTCCAAGGAATAAATGGAAGCCTAAGAACACGCTAAACGCCATTTCTTAATAGCATGCAATAACTCATCCATTTTTAGAAGAGGGTTAGGGTCAGCTTTTATGATAGAATTTAATGATAAGATATATATATAAGATTATACATAGTTGAGCTACGCCATCTTAGGAACAAGCACTACTGATGGTGTCGAAGGTAATACACTCTTCAATAATGTTGCTAAATAGCAATGTATTTATTTCAGACTTTAACATTTCCGTCATTGTTGGAGACATTTCTTAAGTTTGTACATAAAGTGTATTCAACGGTCTTCACATCTATTTACTGAAAAATGCCTTTGCTTTAGAGTTAAACGGTTTTCGTTTTCGGCATTCTGAAACCTTGTGATTTTCTTCCTAAGAAGACTGATTAATATCTGAGATGTGCGTTGTCATCCTCCTGAAAGATTCTGATGTTATTCTGTTGATAGAAAGTACAAGATTATTTAAAGCTTCCTGAAAAAAAAATGGTGAGCTTCAGCTACCACTATTGGTCTGCTGTTTTAATTTGCAACAATGTTACTGTTAAGTACATTATCAAGAAAAATGGTTAGTGACGAAATTACCAGCGTTAAATTTTGTCACCATCTAAGTTATTGAATCTCTCGATTAACTGTTGGGAAAAAAGGGAAAGATTAATAAATTCCCGAAACTCAGCGAAAGAGATCGCAAGAGAGAGGACAAAGTGATTTTTTTTTGATGATTTCCCAAAGATTTTTCTCCCCGAAAAAAACCAGTTGTTTAAGTGCTCTAATACCCTGAATGGGCGAAATGAACTTTTGAAAATTGGAAAATAGAAAAATGTGAAGAAAAATTAAAAGATTTTGACAAAATTCCAACATTTTCACTAGTGAAACGTTTATTTTTATGCATCTACACACCAATTTGAATATACCTTTACATACGGTACCCCCATGTACATATGTACATATGCATCCATCTTTTACATCACGTGTGTACCAATGCAGCGTATGAAACGCAAATATTCGATATTACTTACCGTTTATCCTCGTCCAAACCGGATCGTTAATTCCATAAATCATCTCTCCCCATTTACCCCCCTCTTCCCTCGTTCCGTTGCCCACGTCCCCCCCTTATCCAACGTTCGCCGTGCCCCCACCTGTAGCGTCGCAGTATCCCCACCGCCCGATACCCCGAATATTTTATTTCAATCCGCGGATCAGCGTTTAACAGGCGGGCATCCTAAAATATTACGTCGTTGAGCGTATGATTTGTTTGAGAGGGACGATAGTTGGTGGGAGGTTTGAGTGGTAACGGGGGCGAACTCTTTTTTTTTTTTTGATGTACGACCGGATACATCGCCGCCGCCGATGGATCGAAACAATGCATGGATATGCGAAACCGGTAGGAAAAATGGGATAATTGCAGGCACCGGCGTGGAAAAGTGGTTACGCGTCTAGGTTTCTGGTTGAATCAAATTTATTGCTGATGGGTTTAGATTTTTGGGGACACTTTCTTTGATTAAAGAAAGATGTACAAAAACTTTTCTTCTTAATTTCAAGGATTACGTGATTACTGAGATTGAGCGCTTGCGCAACACGAATTATTATATTGTGGATTATATGGATGTTTTTGGAAGTCTTCGAGAATATGTTGAGAAGCATCTTGTAACCAATCAGTTTCTTGTGAAAACTATCTCATTGACCATCCACATAGTTTCAGCAGTTCCTTTTTTGAATCTATCACTATCGGGTTGGCATTTCATAGTTCTTTCATACCTGGATCCAAGCATGTTTAATAATGAAGAAGTATTGACATATTCGAGATAGACGAGATCCGTTTGAGATCTCTGCAGATGCTGATTTTCGAGAACGGTTAAGATTTAGCAAAAATTCGATATCTTCACAGCTTCTTATGATAGAACAACCATGTCTAGATTTTCTAAATTTTTTCTTTGTCACCTACGCTGCGCACAAGAACTTACCAAGCAGTTGCAGGTAATTTAATCCATCTCGATAGTTGTTCAAACCTTTAAAACCATTAAATTAATTATTAATGCCAGTTTCTTTGAAAATGAATCTTTTTAATAAGTACCACTGAAACGCCCAGATAATGTGCAAGGCGGGCATGAAAGTATCGAATTTGGTAAGTCTTTAGTTAATGCACGATGCTAGGATATAGAATAATAGGTATGTGGCGGCCAAGATTCAAGCCGGAAATTATGTTAGCGATGTTGGTTATGCACTAATTAAATATTTAATGACTCATGTGTTAGTAACAGGAACTAAGGCGGAAAAGCGTTACGATCTTATTCATTTTTCAACTAGGAAACGTCCTTTGGTGCCTTAAAGGAGAGATTTCAGGTATTTACCAAGGAAATGAAATTTGATCCAGCTAAACGTGTACATTTTCTAGCCCGTTTAGTTGTTCTGTATAATTATGAAATAGAAGCAGGAGATGTCTTTGAAGCTTCTGAAAATGATCTTGAGAATGAACTATATTAATCCTGAAATTCAAATTTCAGTATTTCAATAATATTCAGTATTTGTGGAAATTCTTTGGTTTACTATTTCCTTCAACTTTCCCATCTAAATCATCATTCTCATCATATGCATCGTCTTCGTCATCGTAATCATTTCTAACGTTTATAAAACTTTGAAACACTTGCGGAATCTTATCTATTAAACCGAAGCTCACCCTATTTCTCGTTTTTTTCTTTCGAAATTTTTTAGCCTTTGCTTTTTTAATCCTTCCACCGAACTTACAGCGTCAAGATAAGCATAATTTCATACAACCGAACGTGAATACCATTTATCACTACCGCTATTAATAAACACGAATGGTAGAATTGTTACCCTCGATATTCGACGTACACCTTCGCCACGATTCCGTAGCTCCTGTATATAAGGGATGCGGTAAGAAAAATGCCGTGGGGAGCAACGAGGTGGCAGTGTAAGGGGGAAGTATATACGGCTTCGTGAAAAGCATCTGGGGAACGCGTCGCGATAGCGAACGCCATAAATAATATAATGTCCTAAACTGCATCTGACAGACATGTGTTCCTTGGTTGGCATAGCAGCCAGCTACATCCCCCGTTACCGTAGCACAAAACCGACCAGGAATTCCATTAAAATTTTAGCGTAAACATAAAACGTTTACTTTATGTACGGAACGGGACGTTATATGTCTGTTTCACGCGAACTAGTCGCCCGTACCACGGCATCGCCGATAGAAAAAGATCGAGCAGACCTAAGATCGCGAACAACATGCTGAAAATATTGCCGGATGGCGTGATGTTTATACGAGATGTTTTTAGAAAGGATTCGCATTTTTATCCGTGTACATTACGCTTTGAAAGTAACGAACAGGTTCTCCTTTTACTTCTGCGCACTTCTCCCAGTGATGCTCCTTTGAAGGGTCAGGTCACCGGTGTACCGTCTGATGCGGCCTCCATGGTGAAGCGTATGGTTGGGAAGTTCGAAACGATAGGAAATTGCTTGGAGAGGTCAAACGACAAAGGTGTCATCGATGTATCTGTACCAACACTTTGAGCTTGAGGATGCGAGATAATAAAGCTTGATGGTTGAACGCTATCCGCAGCGACAGGAGATAGAGGAGATCTCCTGATAGCTGCGTCTGAAACTTGCTGGTAATATTTACCATGAAACTGGGAACAAGTAGAGACATCGCAAAGAAGGAGGACCCTTTTATCACGCTAGCGCTCTTTTCACAAGTGCTTCACCTATCATTTAAGTGATTTAACTTGTAAAATTAAAGATATGCATGTTGGTATATAAAGAACAAATACTGACATTGTAAACGAAAAATGCGTCTAAAACTAAACAGGCTAGCAGGTAAATTATAATTTTAAACCTTCGCCCGGCACCAAAACGAAGGGCCTCAACTAATTAACGCCTTATATACGCAATTAGGGCGCTATTAATTTTAATTTCAAAGGTTCCTCACTGCTGCCCGCACCGATCCGCGCAAACTGCAGGTGGATGAAACAAAAGTAATATAGAACGGGATGAGGGGAGTTTTCCATCAACCAGGTAGATGAAAGCCGGAGGAGGAGAACAACACGGACATAAATCCACAACGAAAACCGGTCAATTCCTAGGCGAAGGAAGGAGACGAGGACGCGCAAGAGAAATCAGAAAGGGCCGGCAGAGGATGGAGCGATCAAAACGCCGGCGTTAATAAAATTTCGGGAATCCCACGGCGAAGGAAGCTTTCGATTTATTAAAATGTTATTTCTAATTAAGAGAGCATTGTGTGCCTCTGACAGCCGTTGGGAAGAGGGAAGGGGGCATTGGAAAGACGAACAAAGAACCCTTGGGAAGGGAGAGAATATCGGAATATAGAAGAAGGAGATGCTTCGGAATCGCGAGCGTCCGCTTTTTTTTTTTCGTTCGTGGAAGGTGGCGGAATCAAAATCGGGATTGATGTAGCCTTATCTCCTGGTTGGTCGAAATTGTGCCTGCTTAATTTTTGCTTTCACGGAGGAAAAATCCAAATTGAAATTAATTACTTCCTCTTAAAGTTATTCTTTTGTTTTCCTTCGCTTTTAACGTACTACAGTAATGTAATAAGAGAAGAAAAAAATTATCGTATAATCTACCTTTTCTCAACTTGATGTGGAAGTATTAAGAAGACTAATTGTAAGGATTTTCTTAAACACCAACGTTAAAAGGAGGAGATCATCAATTTTAAGTCCTCAAAAGTAACTCTGCAAGGTACCTAAAATTATCTACTCATCAATGGAAGATTCTGTATATTTTTGTAGTAAGTTCACTGTGTTCAATTGTTTTACATCTTCTTCCTTGCAAAGCATAGAATTCTTCGTTCTAGACAAGTACTTAATGAGAAAATATTAAAATTGTTTAAATAATATTAATGCATTTTTTCAAGTTTATTTTCCATGTTCTTGGTCTAATTGTTTTATCTTTTAAGCTATATAAATGTAATTCTTTGTGTTATGATTATGTAGCATGTCGTACATTATAGAAAAAATATATATAAAAGGACCGATGCAGGAAAAGGGAGTTGATGCATAAAACTACGAAAAGGATCGAAATTACTTAGAAATTCAATTTGTTGTAGATCATTGCAACGAAGTTTTCATCGCTATAGTTTAATCTCCTATAATTTAAAGCAAATACAACTACGTATAGAAACTAAAACTAGTTTAAAGTTTCAGGATTAACCTCACAAGCAAAACTTAATAGATATCTTGCATCCGAAGCTTTTTCCATCCGTTAGTAAATTGTCTTCGTATCTTAACATCCCGCCTGCGCAATTGAATCTTACGATATTTTCTTACCTTCTTCATATAAACAACTCCAGCTTTTAGCCAGAATCGTCCCTTCTGCTAAGAGCGTAATATCATCCGTTTCGTTTGAAGATGAAACATCGTTATATGTAGATGGATTTTTTCCTTTGGGAAAACAAGATGACTTTGTTACTTATCCTCATGGACGTGTACAACATACACGAAAAATTTGGGAAGAACGGGAAATTTAATAACCCGAGTGTTTCTGAGGAAAAAACGTGGACACGTATAATTAATATGATTATTGAAGATCAAACGCCGTAGAAAATGGAATCTGATGAGGAATATAAAAGGACGCTGTCTGGATGCTTCTATATCTAGCCCTGCATTTTGGAAATTACGTTTCTGGAAATTGATTTGTTTCGTTGCAAATTGCGTTTCTGGCTGTAAAAGCACCTTGTTCGAGAAGTGCTACGTGTAATGTGAAGCTTCAGAAACAACTTTGAATTTTCTTTGTGGCGAGCTGAAGAAAGAATCTAAATAAATAAGCAGAAAGATAAGGCGAAAACAGAGAAGAAGTAGGAAATGCAAAAGAAAGATGAGAAGAAGAAAAAAACAGAAGAACAATGTTTTTGTGATATTTAACTGATGTCAATATCCGCAGTAGTTGAACATCTCCCTGAAAATGGGAATCATGGCATCAACTATGACATCGTCAAGGTTTCAAGTAGAACTACCCAACCCCAAATTATCAGCTTTTCAGGGGGACAGCAAACTTTCACGTTAACGCCTTTTATTGTACAGAACAAATACGTACTTAGCGGCCTATTTCGAATGGCGTCAAGATGACCAAAATCTGGAAACAGGTCTTTTAACTTCTTCTGTTGTGAGAATTGTTATTAATACTTTTGTGGCAAATAAATACATTTTTCTAATAACTTTTTTTATTTGATTAAGACCGGCGAATTTCATTTAAAAAATGGGTGTGATTTTAATCCAACGATTTGAAACAGTCCAATCCTGTTTTATGGCGAAAAGGGCCCATCTAGCCGAAATTAGTGCGGATCAACACAACAGAACGAAAATAACACATACAGCGAAAAGCCATTTTTTTGCTCCCTTTGCTCCTGTTTATCCTATTTTTTTTTCTATTTCTTTTGTTAGGTCTGGATGTTTTTAATTAAATGTATGCCTGGATTGATAACACAGATCAATCAAATTTTCCTTCGAAAGTCATCAGCGTCGCTTAAAGAACAACGAAAATAAATCATGCTTCGAGTAGATCTACTCGAAGTTGGGCAGTCAGTTGGGCTAGTTTTATTGGAATTTTTGGAAGTTTATTAACTATTCTTTTTACCATGAAGGAGGGCAGCTCTGCTATAATTCTGTTTTTATTTAAATTATCGGCCACTTAAGTTTCGCGTAGCTAGCGTTGCTGCCCATTACCCATATATTCCATTTGATTTAATTTAGTCCATTAATTAGTTAAACGGCTTGGTGGCCCGATGGTAAGAGCCCCGCTGGAATCAACAAATTTTCTTAGTAGATCCGACTCACCATTCTCACCTGGGATACAATTAGCTTCGCTTCACCCTTTACCGGGAAGGGTTGATAATAACAAGACCATGGAACACAACTTACACACTAAGAAGACTCCAGAAGTGACAAGCTTATACACCCCGTTGGGTTACCACCACACTTAAAATAAATATGCCGAGTTGCCATTAATCCACGCTATTGATTTTTTTTCTTTATTACTTGGCAAGTCACGATTATTACTTTTGCATTTCGACGGGTTATATGATGCCTTCTTATATAGGATTCCCTCATTTGTTATTTCCATTTTCTCGCGTTCTTCCCGCCTGGAGCACAGCGGCACCCTGTATAATAAAATAATTGCAAGCAGGTCACGAATTGCGCGCTCTTTTATATTTTACGGTTATGACAGTCTAAGTACGCGACTAGGTTTTCTCTCGGCCAAAACCTTCGGTCTCGAGAAAGCGTTAAAATCAGTTTTTAGAATTGTTCTAAAGAAGTCGGACGAAGCGTCAAGAGTAAACTCAACAACACGACAGCAGCAGGAGGATTGTTCTACAATAGATAACGATCATTGTGATATGTGTATTTTACAGCCATTATATCTATATATTGTATGAATACAGCCTTATACATCTCTTATCATCAAATTAACAATCTACCACGTTACAATAACTACTTCGATTCATTACAACGAATCCTTGTACCATCCACTTGCTTCGCCTAAAGTCGAATACATGCTACATCCTCGCCCGGAACTCCCCCATCGCCCTGCTTCCACCTCGTACGCCGCCTCCCGCCCTTCTTCGAAACAACTTTCATGCGTGCGAGTGCTACTTTACGATTCCAGGCCAACAGCAACAGTTGAACGCCTTAGAGAACGAAGTATTTTTGCTACGATGTGCTCTCGAATTCAATATACATCGAATGATTGACGTTCCCTATCCCGTATTTTCTTTCTTCCGCTTTTACCGCCGTTCTGCCCCCCGCTCCTCTACTGCGGCCCTATCGTTGCCGCCCTATTCGCCGACGCCTCGCTTTTGCTTCGCGTCTGTCTCTTGGAAACGGACGATAATGGTATGTATGGTCGGTTGAGGGTAGGGGAGCGAAGAAGATAAGGGAAAAAGTGGAAAAAAATCAGTTCTTCGGGGAAAGACGCGGGATGCTACATGGGAGACATATTTTTCGATTCTTTTTCCTTGTTGTTTTCTTAGATGGAATAGAAAGGGACGTGGTTAAGTATAAAATAACTTGAATTTGATGATTTGTTTTATCATCCGTGTATTTATTGGGAATTTTCTTTTTCAAGAATCGAATATACATACAGTATCGTACAACCTCGGTTTACGTAAAAGTCTGTTGATTGGGTCTACCGTCAAGCTTAAATACGAAGTGTCAGGCTCTCAAATCAAGATAGAAAACGTGTGTACGGGCGTCTTCAGGTAGATAGTTTGATGTTCATATACTGAGCAATATGGCTGATACCTTCAAAATTATCTTTCAACGCATATTCATTATATTACCAAAATCTTCGCGTTGTAACCTGAAACTTCTCAGACCACCCTCGTAATTGTATTCCGATGTTCTACAATAATAATAATAATCGTAATTTTTTTTTAAGCATTGGTAAAATATTATGATTTTTTTGCAAATGAGAAGAAATTATTTCTCGTACAGAGCCGTCCTATGTAATTCAACGTATAATTGCAATTTGCAAGTTTGAGAACGCTACTAAGCACTTCAAACACAAAAGATAAGTTGTTCTTAACATATTCGGCAGCTTTGTAGGTATATATCGAAGGGGTAGTTAAAGCACTATGTTGCGTACAGAAGACGCGGACTTATGTTGACTAAAATGAACGAAGACCGCTTTCTTTGGGTTTAAAATTACACGATATAACTTTGTTATCGTCAAATCGAGGTATATCTCGAGATCATCAATATAATCGGTCGCAACTGCAACCAGCACCGCATCATCTCCACACATAATTTTGCGAAACCTACCAATTTTGGTAGGTCGTTGACGTATATTAGAAATATAAATGGGCCCAAGGTAGACCCCTGCGGTACATCCTATTGGCAAAAGGCAACGTCATCTTGACCTGAGCAACCGTTGGGAGTTACGTCACAAAAAGATCGGTTGCTACAAATGAAATAATCGAATCCAATACGGGGTTTCTTATAAAGTAATATGGTTCGAGGCTATCGAAAACCAATGAATAATAAAAAAAAGGACTCCCGCAATATTTACGGCCTAACTTACTTCGGCGGAGCTATTCGTGGACGTGTTGCAAGAATATCACAGATGCAGCCTTCGTTGGTTTTTCTCTTATTAATCCATACTGTGCGTCTCAAAAAGCATTGTATTTTGCGTTTATTGCACTCTTACGTCAAGAACTCAAGAAACAAGAACTGGTGAAAATACCCAATATTGGAGTAGCTTAGTTCTTGTCCCATTATCTAAAAGATTTAAAAGATTAAATTTGACTGTTTTCAAAAGTTTTATTCCGAAATTACGTGGAGGAGCTAGATATACAGCTTCCTTTCTTATTTTACTTCAGCAATGCCGAAAATTGATGGAAAGTGTCCATCGCCATGCGTTCGTCATGTTCATAATTACGAAACAGGATTTCTTGTCTTTGTCTCTAAAAGAACCTAATATTATTGTCCAGGTTATAGCTATTGAAAAATTCACGTTATTGAATATATAAGCTAAGATTGTTCTCTTTTGTTGCAGGTGAGTTACGAAAGAAACCAAGCGTGCTTTTCATGTCATCTTGGTAAGTCTTTTCCATAAAGAAATTAATATCAAAATCTAAATTTTGACCTTTCCAAACGCATTCTTCTCCACCTTCAATTTTGGAAAAAGGTGGATTATGAGGAATAACTATTATTGACCCGAGCCGCTTGAAATAACCTATTTCCTCAGGAACCTTGGCAATAACACCCGTGGCTTATATACCTCAACTCCAGAATTACCATGCTAACGGTTGTAAAAGAAAAAATACCGGGGAGAAATGAATTTTTTGACCGCAAAAAGATGTTTTATGTTCGGATTTGTTCGCGGCGAAATGAGAAAAAAGGAACCTACAGAGTCTCCTCCTTCTTCTCAACGTCCATAAATACGATCTGCGCCCGCCCTACACGATCACCGCTAGATATTTGTACAGGACCATCGTATCGAGTTCGAGCCCGCTAGATGGCGCTTTTTAAATGGTTCCGCGTTTAAGTAACCCAAATTCTACGGAAAAAAAGAATGTTTCTCCACGCGAAGAAGTTCAGTCGTCGGTATTACGCTCGAGGGGTGGCTAGCTTATATCCCTTATTCCCTAGCTTTGTAAATGGGGTCACCACAGCGTTTCGAATCCTCGAACACAAAAAAAAGGAAAAAAAACGAGAAGAGAAACCTTTTTCTGCGATCTTCTTTTGTTTTCTCCGGCGATTGTCTGGGGTATAACAACGTCGTGACACGCTGAACTGAATACTGGGGCGCTTTTAGTTCTTGAATGAGTGGATTGGTTGGGTTTTACGTAAGGAAGGTCAGGCAAGGATTTAGTTTAGTTGTTGATGTATTTTGCTTCGCTTGTAGGCATTTCCTATTTTGGCGTAGACGAGCAGTAGATTTTGATAATGTAACTTGAAAAAAACATTTACCCTGAAAACTGTGGAAATTCACATTTTAAGGCTTCGATCTTTCATCGTATTTCTTGTAGTCACAAAAATTACGTATCTCCTGATTCTATTCGTGACTTATATCTCTTATTTGCGCATCATACTTCTCAATTTTTGGAGTTATCATCTAACGTGGTGACTCCGGAATCCTTGGGAGCTATAATCGAACATATTTCTCTCATAAATATGTATTCTCTTGAGTAAATTACTTTAAAAAGAGAGCAGATCGTCCATTGCCGTATCATCATTATTTCCAGCCAATATGGAATCTGTTTGAATATTTAATAAAGATCTGGAGTTGATAGTGGGCTTGTGTAGTTGCTTTTTCTGGTCAAAATAAAGTTTAGATATGTATCTATGAGCTTCTTTGGTACTGACCAGGTTAAGTTCAATATCATGGTCTTCATCTTCTTCCTGTTCTAGGTCGTTTATTTCTGCAATGATTTCGTCTTCTCCGTGTGAATCTATGAGTTGCCTATGTTAACATTTTCTTCGTAGCTTTTAAAAATTGGCGAAACGATATCGTTTCGTCGTCTTCTAAGCCCAGCTTGCAAGGTTTCATTTTTTAAATGTCGATAACCGCAATTACGTATTATTTTGTCGTCCACAGCTCGCTTCCATCGACAAATTAAGTTACTTCCAAAATGTTTGAACTTATTTTTACAACAGTCGAAGTTGGTCCAGTTGTTGCCCGTGTTTAAAATAAAACGCCAGAATATCGAAACAACTACATTATTCTATTCAGCGTTGAATGTTAAAGAAAATATAACTGTAAATAGAATGCTCTGCGTCATTGTTCTAAGTTATCGTTGACTTACTAGATTAAGTTCTACCGACATTACCAAAACATCTCAATGAAGAATTACATTCCAGAAATCACCGTATTTAACGATTTCACAACATCGCAAATGTTTCCCTAAAATCCACTACGACAAAAACCTTCCCCGCATCAACGACGCGACGTTGCCGCTTCGCTAGACCAAAACGGAATCCGGACACGCCATCATCTCGAAGCGCTCCCTCGCTTTGTACCGTTGACGTTTTGACTAATGCTTTCGGTGTCCTCCTAAAGGCACTGCATCTGTCACCCGTGCTGTCCTCCCGAAACCGGAGAATAGGGACGTTTTTTCGTCGGCTCTCGCTTATAGCTTCAACTCTTCCCCGTTCGCGTTTTACAAAGTTTCGGTACCGCCTCGGAGCGATTCGACTTCGGAAAGGGAGAGAACGCGTGCGAAAGAAATCTTAAGAACCTCGTCCACGGAGCGAAGAAAAATCTTTAATTGCTGCAAACGGCGTTTTCGAGGAAAAAGGAATGGAAATTCTGCGGAACTAACGGGATAGTAGAGATATTTCGTTTTTGTTGCTCGAAACTGTTTCTTTTCAGTTCAGCTCTAAGAAATGATGGTGAATAGATTCTTTATTTCGAAATGGTCGGTTTCTATTGAAAGAAATGGATATTATTCTAATTGTTGGAATAATTTAGCGAACGGCTGCTTTATAGATGAGGTTTCCCATCTACAAAGTAGATGTTTAACAGTGGCGCCAATAGACTAACTCGGATTATTTCCAGGCAAAGATGCAAAGATTGAGATTTTCATCGAATGAGGAGGCCATCACATTGGGAAACGCGTACCTTGCAGAACAAGACTTACAAAGTAACTTGAAGTTCTTCTAACCTTTTGTTAATTCTTCTAACTGTTTTCATACCAGACAGAATCACTCAAAATGCGAACAATAAAAGTCGAGTAATAAACGAGAAGCAAAAAAAATGAACGCAGCAAAAAATTACAGAGAACTAAAAAGTGAAAAAAATTTCTCCAACTACCATCAAAGTATATTTTAAATCTATAGAAAGATCATCTGAATAATTAAAAAGTTTGTCCGGAATAGGAGCGTCTGATATCATCCACCAGGCCGCGAGGCACTTATGAATAGTTTCATTTCGATCTTTTTCCTTTTACAATGTCGAGAAGGACCTCCAGCGATCCGATGTTCCAACAGAGAGAAGCGCAAAGGACGGCTGTTTGCTGTGGTGAATTTAAATAAGGGGATAAAAGTGTCGGTTTCAATTAAAAATATCGTTTCCTAGCCATAGACGGGTTTGGAAAGTAGTAAAGTTAAAGACGGTTTATTGAAATTAGAAACTAGAGGTTTTCTTGTTATTTGTTTCAGCTTTGATACAAAAGAAAGAATATTAGTTCTTTTTTGTTTCTGCGAGACTACGAATCTAATCGACTAAAGGCGTCTTAAAAATGCTAAAATCCAAAATTACACATACGTTACCAAATTTACAGCATAAATTAATTTGGCCGCAACTGTGGCGCTCAACGAAACAAATATAGCGACTAGAATGGAGCCGTTAAACAAGACGAGAGTGAAAACGGGGATGCGATACAAGTTTAATTTCTTTTAATTAAAAATTAATGTTTCCTTAATTAAAGGTCCTAGTTTTCATCTCATTTCCATTAACATCACATTCTTTTTTTTCCATTAGTCGCGCACCTTTTCCTCTCAACATCAATTTTATAGTCTTCTACAGTTATTTTTTAATTGCTTCTGCTTTTTAATTTAAGAATCGTTGCATTCGTTCAAAAAAAAAACAAACATATCCCGTCGACCTGTCATATAAAATATGAAGCTTTCAAGACCAAGTAATCCTCGCGGACTAAATTTAGCCCTTTCATAACATAATGCAACTTCCCCGTGCTTTCCAGTCTTCTTTCCAAAGATACACAGAGATGTAAGGATAGTAAGTCGTGAACCTTTAACGACGTCAAAACAAATGAAAGCCGTTCTAACGATCGTATAACGCATTCGTTTTTCGTTTGCTAGTATTAAACGCACGATACTTAATAAAGTTAAGATGCGCGAGCTCAATTTAGCTCTGTTATAGGTCCCCTATCGTATATAAGCTGCATGTAACGCATAGGCATCTGTCTTCTTGGTGCTGCTATTATTCTGTGCACGTGAAAGATTTGACGACGTGTTTAGGAGCTGTTTTCAGCTATAAATTCTACCAATTGCTGTCCGTTGAAGAGAAAGATGTATTTAAAGATGATGCTTTGGCATTCCAAGAAGACGTAGGTGGATAGGATGGGGATTGTTTTATTGAAATACGTTAAGCACTATAGATCTACTTTGTAACTTTAATATCAAATTAATCTCATCTAGAATCGCGCAGCCCCTTTTTAAAGTATCAATTAACCTAAAAAAATTCTCACTAAGCACCCTTATTAATTTAGCTATCCTTGATGAAAACGCCACCTAGAAGGGTACCATGTTAAAACCATTTTTTTTTTCTCAGCAATAATGATCCATTAACTTATCTGCTATATTATTTTTTGCGTAGGGACTCGCCGTTTTCTATATTTTTTACGGTTTCCAGCATCTCGAGCGGCGATAAAGAAAGGGGGCTGGAGGGGGTATATTAAATTTTTCGATATTATGCCTTCGTCGAATTTAATAGGGCATCTTCCTATATTATCGGATCGTAGCGAGGCGGTCATGAAATTGGGGGTTTGAGGGGAAGTATTAAATTGGGGGGGACCCAAGGGATGGTATTAAATCGGGAGTTTAACGTATATTAAAATAAGTGGTTTGAGGCGTATTAAATATGATACTCCCGATTAAAAAAAAATGATGAGGGAATACAAAAAGGGAACGGGTATAATAAATCCTACAACGACTCCCCCTAACCCGTTTTCCCCCGCCGCTATCAGCCCGGATAGGAGATATATAGTGTTTTATTACTCCCTTCGAAAATTGCAATATAGTAACACTCGACTTAATTGATGTGTGGCCTCTTTTGTGGCTCGTAATCATAGAGGATGCGGCGCTGGAGACTCCTTGTTTGCCGTGGCCGCCCATTGACCACTCCTTGCCCCGTGCCTTTTATCGCGACTCCGCCAGGTCATAAATAATACCATTCTCGGATAGCAGGTTAATATGGCCGGCGCTTTTTTCGCAGGACGTAAAAATCGCGTAAAAATTTTAATTCGTCGTAAATTTTAACGCGCTCGCGACAGCCGCTTTGTACGGGGGTCGGCGGTACAAGGGGGGAGCGATTATATTGGAAAAACGACCCCGTCTAATTCTTTGATGGCCATCCTAAATGATGACAATGTTTCAAAAATCCGTCGGATCCTATTTACTGCGCCAGTTCTTAGTAATAAAGGGAAAAGTGAGATTATTTCAAGTCAAATTTATTTTTAGATATCAAAGTGGCGATTCATTTAATTAAAAAAATTATTCACTGTACAGACACGTCCAAGAAAGCAACCGATCGTCGTTAATATTCATTCTTTATGTTTGGATTAATTTCAATTTGATTGGATGTAATTAATTCACTCAATTTTTCACAGTGAAAGACTTATTGTTTTGTTTCTTCCAGGATTTCCAAAGCCTACTTTAAAATAAAATTCTAGAATTACAGGATGACTAGATGTCTGAGAAATTTAAAATTGTAAACCTGCATAAATCGCATAAAATCATTCGATTAATAAATTGCGCAGAAAAAGGAGCACCTTCCGCCCGCGTTTGTATATATTGAGACTGGTAAACAACATTCCAACTCCGATAGAGACCATCTAACATTCCTATACGCAATTACACCAATATCCTAATGTAATTTACTTAATACTACGCAATTAAGCCGGCATTAGTCTAGCATGTACGTTATGTGTTCCAATTTCCACTCGAAAAGCAGCAGACAGTGTTCTATAGCATGATCAAATTATTATATATGGCGTCGCTAGCGCTGCGAGTTGATAATAACAATAATAACTACAATAATAATATTATTACTGTAATACGAAAGCTTCAATAAGGCAAAGGAGAATCCTTACACCGTATGTGTGTATACGCAAACGTCATGTTCCGTACAGAAGCTCGATATGTCTACATAAAATGTTTATACAACTAGGAGGCAGACGGTTCATTTTATGTCGATGTACTTGGGCGTCAAGGGGCTTTATCTATGTTTATTTTATATCGATCATCATCATCGAAGAGTGCACTTTAAAGTAAACAAATTACATCTATCAAATTATATGCGTTACGGTGGGATACGGAACGCATTTCGTTAAAGCTACGGCTCGAAGAGTTACAGTTAGAAATATGATTTTAATAACGTTTATCTTTAGAGTAAACGTTCGATACTATGAATAAAATAAAACACTAACGATAAAGTAATACAAAAAGAAAAAAAAACGTGTTTAATGAGACAACTGAAGGCGAGTTTTTCAAACAAACAAATACGACGAAGAGCTCCATAAAACCGAGTTTTTATATTGTTTTTATTTTAAAAAATCGACTTATATTATGCGTCTTTTGCCGACTCTTCAAAACATTTAGAGCCAGTGTGATGTGAGTATCCGGGTATCCAATAGAAATGATTACCCCCGAAATGATTAACAAAATCCACGATATCGTTTTGAATAATCGACGAATTAAGGTTCACGTATTAGTTGAGGCCGCAGGCATATCGCAAGGTACAGTGTATTTAATTTGCACGAAAAATTGGGTATCGACAAGATGGATGCCACGTTAGCTCTCTGTGGTCGTGCGGCCAACTCTGAGGCTGTTTTTCTTTCTTTATCTATCGATGCATTACCATGAATGAAACGTGGATACACTCCAAAGATAAAAAAAATAGTTAAAACAGTAGGTTTTTTAAGACGGACTCCGAAGAAGGTGAACGCGCTGAAATGGGTCGGCAACATGGTGGGTCTCGGTTTTTGTTTTTTTTGGAATGCACGCGGAATCATCTACACCGATTACTTGGAAAAAAAAGAGAAACAATAACTAAAAAGTATTATCCGCCATTGTTGAACCGGTTCAGCGAAGAAATCGATAAAAAACATCCTCATTTGGAAAAAATTTTCCTTTTTCCATCAAGGCAATCCACAGGTGCGCACCGGCGCAGTTTCTATGGCGAAAATTATGGAAGTAAAGTTCGAATTAGCGCATATCCACCGTATTCACCGTATTTAGCCCCCAATTATTTATGTTTATTTTCAAATTTAAAGCGACGCATCGCCGGACAACAGTTCACGTCGGGCGAGGTCATCGCCTAAACAGATCTTTTTTAGTTAATAGAACCTTCCGCAGCTACTTTTTGGAGGTCTTATGTCAGAACTTTTTTTATTTCAATGACCAAAAGAAAATCTAAATAAATCTCGATATTTTACTTTAAACGCAATAAATAAGCGTACAGAAAAGCCAATCCTCCTCAGCGACATAGTAGGCGTTACCAAAAAATATCCTCTAAATCAAGTAAGCGTTGACGTCTGGCTACAGCCTCCTTTTTTCTCGTCTCATTTTATTTTTTGCTCCACAACGTTAACTATGAACGCTTCCAAAGCGCCATCTACGAGGAAATACCAGCACATTAAAATAGCGTGTAATCCGACACTCTATCCGTTGGCTGCCGTGCTAGCAAGCGGCCCATCCTGCGAGAGCACCGTGCACAAGGCACATTTGTACGTGTATATACCTTTAGCGAGTTATATCCGTCCCCCTTTCTTCGATATTTTTCTTTTTCTCGTTCGTCGAGTTTCATATTTTCCGCGGCTAATGTTGATGGTGAAATATTATTGGGCTGTAAAGCATTTCCGTGGCTGTCCGACTTAATTTATAGACCAAAAAAGATGAAGGAAGAGGGAGGCGACTTTAAATGCGGATATGTTTATGGTAAATATACACCGAGGTTCACAAATTTCGTCGCAGCTTTAGAAATGGATGGGTTGGTTTTAAACGGAATTAACAACTTAATAGAAATTCCAAACGTAATATGTGAAAAGGTTATTCTTGCACTTCCCACGTTACAGTGGCAATGTGTTTTTAACCAACACATTAAAGATATATCGCTAATTAAACATTTTATTCTTGCGCCATCTTCTATTAAATCCGGGAAATCTTTAATAAATCCATTCACTTTAAAAATGGTCGTTTCCTAGATCCACTTATTAACGACATTTTATTACGTATATCGTATATACAGCACTTGTTCATTTCAACCGGTTGCCTAACACATAATGGATGCATTACTACTGCAATAAGATCGCTTGCGCATATATTACGAATCTCACGCTCGAACGACCGCTCCCACACCGGCGCCTCTGAAGCGCACAGAAGGTGACGACGAACTTTATTTATCATCCATTTCCTTAGTTTGCAGTAATGCTGACTTATTATTAGCTTTGGTTTGGGCCATTTCTTTGTTTTTTGTACGTTTTTGTTTCTGGCAGTTGCCGACATTTCCGTCGTGTTTAGTAAGAACAACTTGGGATATTGAACGTTCTTGGTCGACTTGTTGGAACGTTAAAATTTTGGAAATTTGTGAAATTTTTGAGTGTATTTGGTTACTGTTGGCGCAGAATCCTTTAGCTTCTGCAACATTGTAATTATATACATTAGGCTTTTCTTGTATTCGACCGCTAAGCTTCATTTCAGTTAAGTGCGGTACCATCCGCCTACTTCCATCTTAGGTATGTCCTTTTCTTTTATTATTTTCTTATAACTGGATTGAATTTAAAACTTCCCCTTCAATGCAAAAATACCGAAGAATTGACAACGTAGCGCGATTGTAATCATATTTACGTATCGTAGTGTATACATCAGCATTCTAGCGATGGTATAAAGGAGTCCCCCGAGTGTCAGCTTTACGAAACTAAATTATGACGTCTGCTATTTCGTCTTTCGCCGTAGTGTACACGTATTTATTTATCTTTAGCCGAACTAGAAGTAGGTGTTGTATTAATAAGCGGGTCGTAGCCCTTACGGCATTCGATGCAGCCGAATTAAATTAGATTTCTAACATGTTATATAACGCCGGCGACAACATATTTATCGTTATTATCCGAGAGACGGCAATATTTATGCGGTCGTTATAAAGTAATAATTTCGGATTTGTTGGAAGACAACGAATAGAACTATTATTAAATTCATGCCGTTACAGTTAATCAATTTAAATGTATAGGGTGTCTTGAAAAGATTTGACCCTGTTTAAGAAAAATAGAGAAGAATAAGCATATATTTCTTAGACATCGACTACCTGAAATTTAACTCGACTCTTCTTTTAAGATACCCTATATTCGTTGGGAATATAATGGACCATATATGCCCGGAGCCAGGTCAAGCGATTACTATCTACCAATCTATAACGGCGTTTTTGATTCTCCCGCTAACCCGAAAGTTATTGAAGTGCAGGCAGAAGGTGTAGGTCCGGTTATTAGAAACGGTCCCTCGCCGATTATGTTGTGATTACTGACCCTAAACCGACAATATTGTGAAACTTAACGGCAACCTAATGGCCTGTCAATAAACTAATTGCGTCGTATCCTACCATTTATAATATAAAGCTGAAGGTTTAATGGTTATGTGAGTGAAAATTTGCTTTAGAAGCTTCAGTTATAATAATATTTGTAATAAATAAATTAGAATCCCCACTTTCGTATCTTTTAGATCTGAAAATCGTCAGACCCCGCTCGGTGTTTCTTCTTTAATTATTCGTTACCAACGTACAACGATTGCCCAGCAACAAAATTACACAACCATCAAAACCACGATAGACGAGCTGTGCCAATATGGAAGTACCAAACGCGTATCCATGTTTCTAGCGTGCAATGCCGAAAGATTAATAGAATAATAAACTAGAACCTAGTCAATCAACGCATAATACTGCGTTGTGTTTCGGAGTGCTACGACGTTTTGACAGCATCCCCTGGAGTTTCGCTAATGGACATTTCAAATTTTAATCCTGTTGTAGCGTCGATACTGAAATTCGACGTTCAATAGCGTTATCCGAAAAAAAAAAAATAGTTGGGAACCTAGATTTACTGACTAGGGATGGTAATTTTAAAATATGATTTGGGGTGATATAAACGGAAAAAGCGCAAAATAAATTGGTGAAGTTCATAAAACTTAAGAATAAATATAAATTAAGAATTCTTAAATCATCAGCGTTAATCGGCCTTTTACCTGCTGTCTGTATGTCAAACTGACGAGGCTCAATTTAGAAGAGATCGAATGAACAAAATCTCCACGTTAAAGAATATCCACGTTAATGTAAATAGGTAGGCTATGGGACCAGTTCAAGGACACCAGGAAGACGGACAATTAACTTTCGCCTCTTTCAAAGCCATAGTACCGACCTGCAACAACTTAAACGACTCTCGAGGTCCAACTGGGGATTGACTGAGATGAAAATTACACAATACAAATACACCTTTTACAAGTTCTGTAGCCCTCTAGCCTAATGTATGCGCTGGAGTTATTTGTTGGTTCTACGTCAATTGTATTCAGTACCCAGATCATTAAAGTAAATGCTTATTTTGCTTTACTTATTTTCATCCATACAAACTGAAGTTTGTACTACTCTCGAAAGTTCTCAGTTGCTCAGGATGGTCAGTTTTATCGCGGCAGCAATTAACAAAATCTTGTATAGCGAATTTAGAATTTAAACCGTCAAATTTTGATCCTTGGTCAGTTAAGGGATAGGTGAACAACGCAGAAGAAGCCGTAATCTCACCCTTTATTGCAAGACGCTAAATTTTCGGTTGAACTATGTCATCATCTTCAGGGATCTTCATCGGAATCTTCTAGAACAATTTGGGCACTTGAACAAACAACGAACCACTTTCATATTTTGTTGCTAATTTGTTACCCAAAGATTGATTTTGTTGCTCCGGCCGTTTCCGAAGAATGCTAATTACAGATGACAAAGGCAGGGTGGAATTATTGTTTTTTTGCGGCGACTAGACAGACTCGTGTCTTGTCAATTCTCTCAAACCAGTAGACAACGCGAACCCTTTCCTATGAGACGAATAGACACGAGTCTGTCTAGTCGCTGTAATTACATCCGCCTTTGTCCTCTCTAGTGATGATTGTAACTTTCGACCCGCTCCAAATATCAACACGAATTAAGCGGCATATTTTGTTGCTTATTTGTTACCAAAGAACTGATTTTGTTGTACCAGCAACAAAATATGCCATTTAGTTCGTATTGGTATCTGTAGTGAGTCAAAAGTTAGAGTGAGTGACCACGCTAGCTTAATACGCCAGCGCAGCTATTGTTTCTCGGAAATGCCTGTAGCAATAAAATAAATTCTTGGATAACCAATTAGCAACAAATTAACAACAAAATATGTGATAGACTAACGAAGTGATTACGTTTGCTTAATAGAGATAAAATTATTAGCTATTTTATTAACTAACTTGCGGTGTTCCTCAAGGATCAGTTTTGGCTCCAATGCTCGTAATTTAACGTAAACACGTTGCTCTTTGTCGCGATAAGAAATTGTACAAGTTTACATATTAATGATCAGATGCCTGAATGGTGCAATACTGATTCCTTTGGCAATGCTTGGGTTCGCATTTGTAAAATCATCGCTTAAATAATTAGTAGAAGCAGCGATATCTACAGCAACATACATATACGAACCTGTCTGCTACGATCATTCCCTTTCCGACTTAAAACCAATGTAAATATTGGACTTTTTCCAGCATACATCCGAAGCTATATAATAAAGGAATTTCCACCGGATACTTCCTCCAAATAATTTTACATTTCTCCGATCCTCCTCGGCCGTAAACTCCTCCATATATACGCTCGATATCACCTAATAAAACAAACCGCAGATTTCTGCCGCTACTATCGTCGCCGCGTACCACAGCCTAAGACCCTAAAGACCTTCCCGCAGAACTCTCCACGCCGAATGGACTATCCTGGGACGTCCTTCGAACAACATCGGTCCCCTTTTATCCTAGGATCGCCTCTCGTAAAATTTGCACGATTTCGACACGCAGTAAAACGCAATAAATGAACTGACCGTCCCCTAGGAAATTGCTTCGGAGAGCCCGCCGCCTACCAGGGACGGAGACGGTCAACTTTACTCGGATTGTCCGTATATGCGACTGCCTACGTGGACGTGTTCTGGTATGAAGGTGGATGGAATACGACGTCAGCGGCGGTCGGCCTTGTTGATTATTAATCTCAATTAGAATCGCGGCGTTAATGAGTAATTTAGAATTTTAATTGGTTATTTCCTGGGCCAACGGTACGGCGTAGCATCATTTTCGCTAACCGCCGTCAAGGTGTGCTGTTTTACGGTTTGGTAATTTTGGGGGGAAGGTAATTGAAGAGAAGCGCGACAAGGGCGTTGGAATTGAGGTTGCAGGTATAGTTGGTGTTATTAATTTTGGCCGAAGATTTTCTAAGAGAAAAGCTGCGCCTATAAAAGTAAACTTAACACTTCTAACACGCTTAACATTTCTAATATGAAGAATTGGCGTGTTACGGGTTTGTTCGTAGAACACGTGGAATATCCAAAGGCCAGAGGGCGACTATTAACTCACCCTGCGTATTTTTTATTTACCTACTCTAAAATTAAAATACGCTAACTCACTCATTTGAACCATATAATCTACACCCTTCTCCACGTCTTAGTCTCTTCTAAATACATCTCTTTCCACCAACCGTACCCACGTATGCGCGCAACATACACGCAGTCTTTTCTTTCTTGTTTTCCATTTTACATGTCATCCTGTCATCCTCGTACATTCTACTAGCGTTAATGAATAACCGCAGGAACGTTTCTGGATGTCATCGTCTAACAGAAGAAGCATTGATTAATCGCCTCGCGGTGCCGTGGATACAAGATCTTAGACGTGTTAGACTTTCAGCGTCTCGTATTTAATTGTCTGTTACGTTGCGGGCGTCGTCTTCTTCTTCTATTTTGGGGATCTTTCGTCGGCCGCTTCAGAAAGAGGGTTCTAATAACGATCATAATGCTAAGGATGCTGTCTCTGGTGAATTGTTCAAGTTGAGAGTATTTGAGAGGGTCTAGACGTTAGGCTTTGGTGAATGTGAAAGTAATTTGGAGGGTAATTGAGAATTAGTTTAGCTGCTTATAAAGATAGTTGGTTGGAGGCGGGATAAATGTTAATGTTTAATTGTAGCACTTACCCGTTAAATGTAGGAGGTAATCAACAATGTTTCTATAAAGAAAATAGTATCCTTATTTTTAGTTTTTTGGGATGAAAATGTTTGCAATTGATCTTCAAGAAATCAAGCAGAAATTCGAGGATAAAGGTCTTACGAATAAATTCATGTTAAAAAAAATTAGAACCAAGAACTTAATACTTGCAACTAGAAACGCAGACTACAGCACATCAATAAGTATTAGTGTAACCTTTAAGGACAATATATGAACATATGTTTTAATTAAAGAGATACGCCCAAAAACCTCCTGGGCAATACGAAAGATAAACCGGACATGAAGTAACGGTCGAGAACGTATAAAGCTGCATTAAGTGACTGTGATAAAACCCATATTGGCCAAACGAAAGGAACGATAGGCACCGGATTCAATGAGCACATTAGGTACTACCGATACCGAAGGATAGAATCGTTAAGTATAACACGACCCATAGACGAAACTGGTCATAATATTAAATTACGAAGTTTTAAATTGTTTAAGATCGTAGGAGTTGGGCGTTTACGAAGCTATTTACATAAAAAGACGCACAAAAATTAGATAAATACAGAGGAAGGACCGTCGTTATATTCAAAATCTGTTTACTTTAATAGAGTAAGGTAGATGTGTTAAAACAAATAGATTCTTCTATCCCAAAAATGGTTGATAATGGATTTACGCGCATCCTCCAGACGGTTATTGCGAATTAATTCATTAAACTTCTATGGTGCGAAATGTGCCAATACTCAAACGTTGACTCATCAAATATTCGAGATTCTATCTCATTACATCATTTCGTCTTATTTCTATAACATCTCCTTCGTGCTTCGCTCAGAATTGAGATACAACTATCCAGAGAGATAGCTTTATCTACAAATGATGCACGCCCAGCTAAGAAAAAAAAAAAAACGAAGAAACTGCACCAGACGTACGCCCAGATTTATACCGCGGCACCATATGCCCTTAAGTGCGACGCGTCTTGCGTAGCAACGCACACCGCCCCGGCATCAATCAAAGAACGTTGTCAACACTTCCGGCTGTCGAAAAATGCTCCGCTGCTATCGCTAACTAGATCCAGACGACCGGCGAGCGACTATCGCCGCAGTAAATTGCCACAGGGACTCACGTGCGTACGCTTGCATACATAGGTGATGTAGAATGCGTGGGTAGGAATGGGAGTGCATGGCCGTTCTTTTTTTGAGGTTTTGCGTTTCCGTAGACGGTAGGTCTTTAAGATGAAAGGTTGTCGACGTATTACGCAGAATCTGGACTACACGCGTTTATCCAAGACTAACGTCGGGATTCTTTGATCAATTTGATGATTGATATTTGATATTTTGTGATCCGTTAGTTTTAATCGTTTCGCGATGGTGACATAATTTGTGAAATGTCACTTTAACATTGAAAATGATTACGGATAATGTTCCAGTCATCGCTTTCCGCGCGCTTCAGGAAATTGGCAAAAACTAGGCATACTCGTACTTAATCGTCTTATAAGAGTTCGTGTTGCGTACTGGTTTCCGCGAGAGTTGACAAAACACGAGTATAGCCTCTACTAACTTCGAGAAGCGCACAGAAAGTAGCGAACTTTAGTTATGAGTTCGTGTATTAGATGAAGTTATGAGATTTTCAGCAAGGCTCTCCCCGGATAGCTGAAACGATTTTCGTAAAAGGTGAATGATATCGATTTAAATTTTTCATATTTTTTACTCCTGGTTAAAAATTAATCTTTTAAGCCTTAACAGTGATGGGAAAACTATTTTCCTTGCAGGTAAAGCACCTTTTCCGTTCATAGTAGACAAAAGTGCTTCGAAGCAAAGTATTTCAGAATGAAAAGCTATGGTTAAATCCATTTTCTCCAAACAAGAAAATAATCCGACCAAAATATTACGCCTATTTCCCCTAGACCATCTTCCATCGAACTTATGATTTATCTAGCCAATCGGTAACTATTTATGTGGAATGGGCAAGGCAGTCGTCCTCTTGAAAGGAATGCTGGTGTTGAATATTTAAAGGAAGTTCGTCAAAAGCCCGTCCAGAATTTGTGAGTCGCTATGATGGTTTCTCTCTTCAATATCTTAATTTCCAGCTTGATTAACAAGCCACACCAAATATTAACGTTTCCAAAGCACTGCTTTGTTACGTTACTTGCGTAATGAGGATCATTTATGTTGTTAGTTTTGGGGCCATTTATGGTAACGATGCATTCGTCTGAAAAAAATTAGTAGTGTTGTCGTAAACTTCTTCTTCTTATTCTTATGCTTGGCAGGTTAGGCTTGGCTATGGCATTCTCATGCTATTGAGACGCGATTTCAACCCGGAAACCCAAATTCTTTAAAAGGAAAATTATTAATTTTTAAAAATGTCTGTTTTCTAAGATTACTTCTAGTTTGGCTTTCTATCATTTAGTTCTGTTAAACCGCAAAGTCCCTGCCAAAATTGAAAGTAATAGAAAGCATCTAATGTAAGATTAAATAAAGTAAATAGAATGGTTACCTAAAGAGTAAATTTTATTTAAAAAAATCTTCAAAAATAACGCGAATACAGAGAACCCGGACAGGTTTCTGGCTACCTGGCACGTATCGCTGTTTAGCTTTCGGCTTGCAACAGCCTTCCTCAAGAACAACGAGCCAAGCGTGTCTTTTGGCGCTACCTAGCGCCTAGAGATGCACAAGAGCCTACTGCCCAAAGGAGATGGTACATCTGGCTCGTCGTTCTTGAAGGAGGATGCAATCCAAAGAGACACTTCCTTGACTTCAAGGAATCATTTTTTTTCCATCTTATGTCAAGCGTATCTATTCTCCGACAAAAAGAAATATTTTAAAGAAATACTATTTCATTTTAAAACAATTAACATCTTCATATTTAATTGTATCGAAGAAATATTACTTTCACTTAATGAAATAACGCAAAAATATATTTTTTTTCATTCAAACAATCCTCCTTTTCAACACCGGCTAACATACCTAATACTATTACTTCAGACAAATGAATATTTGCTTTTCCAATGTGTAAATTGTATAAACACCAAATTTAAAACATTGCCGTATTCGCAAAAGAAAACCTACCTCTCGTCTTTTCACCAAACCTCCTAAGTAGCAACCATTTTTTCCGCGACGCATTAATATCTTCGTAATGGTCCTATGCACGGTACTATCGCTACCGCTACCTTTCACTTAATATACGCTCGTTATGACGTATAATTAATTATAATTACAGCGAAGACAGACTCCGCAGGGTACAGCGGAAGATAGCGACACGCTAAACCGTCGTCGCGGAAGATTGTTATTTATTCCCATGACATCTGGGATAGGTTCGCCTCGGCTATAAATAAACGCGTCCTGCCAACGCCAGATCCGCTGGAGCACCAGAACAGACAACGCGATGCCGAGAAACTATACTGCTGGGAGAAGCGGAGCCCGCGTAAATGTAACAAACACCAACTAGTCGATTGTAAATTCACCCGTGCCGAATGTAACGCGGCGGTTACACCGTTTTAGCTGTGTAAGCTGGGGATGTTGAACAAGTATGCATGCGTGGATCATTGCACTATTTTCCCAAACCAGTCCGGTTCAGAACTAAATTTATTAAGAAGTACATCGAGGAAAAGAATTGTTGTATTGACCACGATGGGGTTAAGTGAAGACATTTCGCTTTTTGATCGCAGATCGATGCTCGTGCGACTAGTAAAAAGAAGTGGTAAACGTGATTGAGATATCTTAATTAACTCAACGTAAGAACATGTTAGAATGTATTCGTTTTAACTAGTTTACCTTATTGATGAATTCGTAGTATTGGCAGAATACAAAATCAATTTTAAAGCATGAGTTTCAAATTCTTCTACACTCCGCCAAAAAAGTATCGCATAAACTAAAAAAGGGCATTTATAAACCAAGATATTTTTATACGTTCACAAAAAGTTTGCCTCGTGTATGTGAACTATAAAAACACTAACAAAATCATGGAACATAGCTTTTTTATTTTTTTTGTTCTAAAAGAACACATTTAGAAAAATGCATATGTGTAAGGTTTGTTCAGTTGTTTATTGAAAGTCTTCCTATACGGACAAATTTTAAAGTGCGAAGTCAGAGTTCTGTACCAACGCTTTTAAAACTAAAATAAGCAATTTAACTTCAGAACAAGTGGCTGCTATAGTTGCTTTAATCGAAGATGGACGATCCCAAGCATACGTTGCTAATTTGATGAACATCAATCAGTCAAGTGTTTCTAGAGCCGTAGCCAGATATAGGAAAACAGGCAATTACATTAGAAGACCTGTGCCAGGTCGTCCAAGATGTTCTACTCGCCAAGATGACCGCTATTTACTACTACGAGCATTACATCGAAGACATGTAACTGCGAGACAATTGCAGAACGACTTGGCTAGACTCAGAAATACTCGTGTGAGTACTCAAACTATTCGGAATAGGTTACGACAGAGTGGATTAAGAGCTAGAGTAGCTGTAACAGCCCCTCGTCTCACTAGGAACCACCGAGTGGCTCGCTTAAGGTTTGCCAGAGAACATGTAAATTGGAACATTAATGACTGGGCCAATATACTCTTCACAGATGAGTCAAGATTTGGTCTTTACACTTCAGATAGGCGTATCTCAGTGTACAGACGAGACGGTGAGCGCTATTCGCAGTGTAATATCAGACCTAGCCCTAATTTCGCCGGTGGCTCTATTATAGTTTGGGGAGGCATCTGTTTAACAAGTCGTACAGAGTTAGTACCAGTAGACAGAGGTACACTGACTGCCCACAGGTATATAACGGACATTTTAGAAGAACATGTAGTACCATATGCGCCAATTATAGGAAACGAATTCATGTTAATGCACGATAATGCACGACCGCATGTTGCAATAATCGTCCAGGAATACCTTAACGATGTTGGTATTCCAGTTTTAGATTGGCCTGCGGTAAGTCCGGACATGAACCCAAAATGTTGCCCCAGCGGACCTGCATGGAGTGGGAGAATTTGGATCAGGCTTATATACGGAGGTTAATCGAATCTCTGCCAAACCGTATGCGAGCGGTCATAAAAGCCAGAGGTGGCGATACTCAGTATTAAAAGCTACTGTTATGACATTTTTCTTTCCAAAATTATAATTTCTTGTTTTAATAAAAATCTCAAGTATGAGTTCTTGTTTTTATTTGGCCTGTATTGTATTTAAACAATCATAGAAATTATATCTTAGAGCGCATTAAAGTATATTTACAACTTTATGCTACAAACAAAGATTACGCGATACTTTTATGATTCAAAACTAAATTATGCGATACTTTTTTGACGGAGTGTAGATTGTAAATACGTAATATGGGGACAGAAAGAATACAAAAAACTTCTTTTTGTTCTTCCTTTTTTTTTCTTTTAGCATTATTAACATGGGCTGGCTAATCTGCAGCATTAACAGTAAAGCCAATTTCAAGCCAAGCCAAACTTCAATTTCGTAAACTTCACGTACAGTTTCGTTTCTGATTTTTTTAGCAAATAAAAAAAAATACATTTTTCTGACAAATGCAGGGAACAGAAGGAACATATTCAAATCTATTAAGCTATTTTTATTCTTTTGGACTTTTTTCCAAATTCATAAGAACGTAAAAGGATCTCATAAAGCGACGTAGCACCTTTCAAATAGATCCAAGCTTTAACGAAGACTAATAATAGCACTCTCTCAAGCATTCCTGACAATTCTGCAAACGTTTCTGATCTAGCACATAACAATCAAAACACTTGAATTCGCAATTCAATTGTCAACAGATAAACGGAAATAGCAATTTACCAAATTTGTGCTTCGGCGACAAACCAGTAAACGTGGAGTTATCTCAAATGTGGCTGTTAATGATTTTAAACGCCGTTTTTAACTGTATAAGCCGCTAAATCCATCAGCTTTCTTGGAGTAGATTTCCAGAGGTCTGAGAAGGTCTGAGAGGTCATAATGCCACTAAAGACGACCAATGTAACCCTGTAATACGAGCTACTCAGATTACAGGAGACCTTTTATCCTGTACGATGATGCAATCAAGTATATTGACGCGTCTCTACAAAGAGAAGTAGAGGATTCTCGAGCTGGAAAATTGGGAAACCATTCGACGTGTGAAAAGAGGCACAAAGAAGTCATATATGGATTTATGATGGAAACAAATTTTCTTCTTATTTAGAAGAATCATTGCAACCGTCACAACGCAATCTACAATTTTCAATGTTTTAAAGCCTGGAATGCTTGTAGCCTACGTGTATTCATTGAATGTTAGTTGTTGCAATTTTGGAATGTTTCGTATACAATCATTTTAGTTATTTTAACCGAAATAATAACCAAGCCGCAGTTCCACGCCATTCTGCGATCATTCTTCAGTCAAAATATCCGCATAAACTCACGAGATATCCATGCACGAAACGGATGAAACGGTAACGGCCAACCGGAGCCGTCTAGATTTCCTTCTAATGCATACAAAGTGCATCTTACGGCGGTCGTAGGAGCCCGCGAATCTCCCGCACGCGGACGAGAGAATTACCGATTTAGTTCACTTAGTATATTTCAGATGGAATCTGAAATCCAGCCGGGTTCGTAGACGGGCCAACAATGTAAGAAGATATGCAAATGTAATCGGGATATAAGTAGGTTGAGGATATTTCCGAAAATAATCTCTCGCTTTCGGAAGATATCTCGACGTTTATGCCATAATATCTTTAGAGTTGTTTGCAATAATTTAGTTTTTCGATGGAATCTCTTAAAAATGGTAGGATTGGGATACTGATTTTTGCCTTGGTTTCGAACAAAATGGATTAGTTGCGTCTTCTCAGAGGTTATCTGCTAAATAATTAACATCTTGTTCTGCAAATAGGCATTTACGAATGTAACGGCCTCCTCCTTCGATGAAAATTTAATTCATCCGACGGGATCTTCAAGTCTGGTATGACAACAATTAAAGTATCAGGCGGTGGGAGAAAATTTCCTTGTTTTTCAGTGGCGTGGCCGTCTTTCGGCAATTTCTGCCCTCAGCTCGATAAATAATGGATGGCGTAATGTCTTTGTTCTTGTTTGCTTTTTTCAAAATAGTCAACTCCATTAACTATCCAAAGAAAAAAAAAAAAAACAATGGCTATCGTCTCCCTAACCGACAAAACAATCTTCACCTATTTCGTCTTGGAAATGTTCACTTGATGGATTCTCGGTTCAAAGTGACCAACTGCTGCATTCGACTTGTAATTAGCATTTCCCGGCTCAAAGAAACACGAATTGTGCTTCAAATGGACAGACTACCTACCCTAGCAGTTAATACATCGGAATGAACTTGCTTGATATAGCTCGAAACGTACATTTTCTTTTTTAAAATTCTCCATTTCTATTTCAATCTCGCCGTATACAACCTCCCGCCTAAACAGCGGCTCGCCGCGCGAACTACAAAGGCTTCCAATAAAAATACCGGGCTGACGGGGAAACATCAAAACAAGCAATTATATCCGAATTCATTATCACCCGCAAGATTTTACGGTTAGGCGCGAGTTTCCGTCGTACGATGGTATATTTCGAAACCGTTGCTTTGCAACAGTTGCTCTCCACCCTGCCAGCGTTGCGTGTCTCAAAATTTATGCCTCCGCTTGAAAATACAAGCGAGGAAAAGATGGGATTATGTATCTATGCGTGGATATCGGATAAACTGTAGTAGTAGGCATATAAAATAAGCTTTTAGAGCCATGTATCTCGTTGAAAAGGATATGGCTATAATTTTTCTAGGCTTACACGTGCGCGGTGGTAAGCTGGTTATATTTTGGGTTTAAAAATAAGATTTCTTTCTCAAAACGAATAATCAGGAAGAAGTTTAAAGCCATAAAACAACAAACTTATGCATATCGAAAAAATGTTCGGTCCAAAGTAAGAGTACAAAAACAGGCAGTACCGTACACTACTTGCTGTACTTCATACGTGAGGTCCGCATAAAGTCATTTTTAAAAATAAATATGAAGTTTCACTCAACTTTGCTAGAAAATTGAGCGATTTTTCACCAATAGCAGAACAAAGTTAATGTTGTTTGATGGATGTCGATTTTTTATTTTATTTTAAGGCTTGATTCGAGCAAAAGTAGAATGTGATTTATTGCTGTCCGAATTGCAGTTGTGTAGAAAGTTGTTACCTTTGTGACCAATGACATGTGATGTTACCATCACATGTCATTGGTTACAAATCCTAATTTTTTCAAGGATTATACGTTCTCCTAAGCATATTGCTTTATCGTTGGTCAGTATCGTTGGTTCCTTCCAGCGACTGATTCTTAATGTTATTAATCAATCTTGCTTCAATATTTCAAGTGATAAATTAGTTTCAGATAAGGCGGTGACGACGTTCACCAAAGCTCCATAATTTCGAATGCATTAAAAAAAATCTTTAATTCTTCAATGTTCTTCTATGTTGCAACTAATTTGCACCTCGTAGCGTCATCTAATTCAAATCGAGCTGTTAGAAGCGAAACCCCGATATAACCACGCAGATATGCACCTCCTTTCCACCGAAGGGAACATTATATCGACGTTAACGTGTCCGCCAGGGGAGACCGAAACAAACCTGGCCCGTCCGCACCGCAACCACGACGAAAGATCGCCAGAAATATTACCGAATAGATTAGATAATGGTTTTATTTGTGAGTTAACGCCGGAGAGGCTGCTACGTTCGCTCCTATGTAGGGATGGGGAGACGCTAGAACGAAGCAAGACGGAAGATGCACGCAAAAGGGAGAGCTGCGAGATCGGTGCAACGCTTTAGAACGCGTTGCCGCAAAGCCAGCTAAAGCGGAAGCTATTAAAAGGACTCTGTGAATGTTGATTTAAGACAACGTCGACTTTATTTTACTATTTCTGAAACCCTCTTCGTCAGAGGCAAAGGCGTGCCGCGGAAAAAATATGGGCATATCGTAAATTTTTCGGGTTTATTTGAGGAAGCCTTAGCTAGGATGTATTTGAAGTGGAGTATGCTGTTGTGACGATAAATTGGAGAGGATTTATTGATCTTCTGCGTTAAAAGCCAGCTTAGAAAAGGGTTTTCATGTATTTACTACTTACGAAGTATTTAATTTTTTTACTTAGAGGAAGTCATATTCTCGCATATACTTCGACATGAACTTCAGCATGTTGAAACCACCCAACTTAATATATCGCAAACGAAGAACTCAAAAATCAACAGCCTTTATGTAAAGTCTATTTTATACGCTTTTTAGTAACCATAAATAGCGTTGTACGCTACAGCATCAGTTTTGCAATAATCCAGCCGGTAGAAGCCGACCAGCGACACCACCACGACTTTAATTAATTTTTAAATTTAATGGCCGGTCTTTAGGACTCCTCTCCGACCATATAGCGAAAATTAATTAATATTTTATTATGTACAGCGGGTAAAGAAAGAAAGATGGTGGGACGAGATAAGGTCAACGCTTTGGCCTTCGGCCGCCGCGCTTAGTCATCCCTTTGGGCGGTTAATTGTCCTCCTCCGACGAAGTTTTATTCGAAGAGAAGGCGAATGTTTGAATTTCGATCGTTAATCATGGTAGGTCTTTAATAAATTGCGTTTTTAGCAAACTTGCGGCTCGCAGGGTAGAGCATACAAAGTAAGCGATTTATAAAACGTTTTAAGATATGAACGGGCACGATCTTAATTTTTGTTTGTCTCGCTAGAATGGGGTTGCACAATTTGTCACATACAGGTTGTCAAGCGAAAGTGATCTAACAAGAAAAGAGAGAGGACATTCGGTTGCAGGAAGAAGATTTTCGTTGTCATTTTCCACATTTTTACGTTAATAAATCGTTCGAAACGTTGTTAAATTTCGTGAAACTCATCGATATGTATGTTTTAGAGCAGCATTCTCTTAGTCTGCAGATGGCGTTCAAATCATATTTGACTAATGAACATGTGACTATTCTAATGGTAAGATCTGCACTTGAGACTATCTTCGCCAATGGTTCCTACCACTTGGCGTCGCTTGAATAACGGTTACTTTCTAATAGCTTCAATATTAATCAAGGTGAAGATAATGCTAAAAACGAAAGAAGTTAGTTTTTCGGGCTTGGACGTTGCTGTGGATGGCTCAAATGGAACATGTGCCTGTTGTTTCTTCTTGTATCATCGAAGCAGTTTAACTGGATAATATAGGTGAACTTTAATGTATTTTAAGAACCATTCGATACATTTTTACCGCCCACTCTACCTCCAACGACAACCCTCCCATCCTCTTAAATTTTTTATAAAATGCAGGGGAGTGGAGGGGGGACAAGAGTACGGTTTCGGAGAAAGTTTTTTTCACTTGCGTCCCACTTCTTGTGTTTCTCGTGCGTTCCGGCACGGTCCTATGTCCCAAAGGGACGACTTCTGCGTATTCTACGTATATTTATTTATCATGTAGTCATAAATATAATATTAGTTCAGTTTTTCGTTCGTTTTTTTTTTTTTCTCTTTCCTCCCTGCATGTGTTCTCGCGTATACTTCGCGAGACGGATGTTTTCGAATGCGGAAAATGGAAGATCGCTGGTTCGCTTCAAAGAAGAAAAAAAAAAAACGGTCATTCCTTTATCGAAAAGTACCCGCGGTCGTGCATATTTCTCTTTCTATTGACTTTTATTGGCCTATTGAATGGATACTAGCGTTCGTTTTTACGTATGCTTGGAAATAAGTTGGAGGAATGCGTGTTTGTTTATGTATATGTGTACTTACGTAGGTCCCGTTCTATCAATAAAAAATGCGCCAGCAATAAATAAAGCGCATGTCAAAACGTTAATAAGTAAAATAGGGAAGCGCCTTTTCTAGTATTAATTTCATGCGGATAATAACGGTCCAAAAGGTCCGAAAACGGCCTCGAATTTTCAAGGTAGATTGTTGAAATAACGGCCAAAAAGAAGAGTAATATTATAAATTTGTTGAAACAAAGTGGACGGCTTAATTGTGGAAGATGATGGATGCATTCTTGCAGTTGATCGTCGAAGTTTCGCATCTTTCGCAATCGTTGCAATTTCCATATAAGGAAGTCCCATAAAAACTATCGTAGAGATTTGGGACAGGAAAGTGAAGGGTTGAAGAACGCCCCGGTTGCGCGAGATCACGTGTTCTTAAAGCAAAGCTCGTATGGCCTACATAGTAACTCTTATTGGAACTACACAGCAAACTGTTACTTTATTACCGTGAAGAGCCCTTTACTGCACTTGTTTGAGGTTTTCTGCGACCCGATAATGGGAATTCCGCCTGTTTACGTAGCTATCATCCAAATTAAAGTGAGCTTCCTCAGTTATCAGTAAGCTTCATGTTTTCCTCTTCTTCTAACATGTCTAACAAGTACTTACAAAAGCGGCACCATTGTTGATGTGTGCTAGAAGTAGCGTTTGAACGTGACTGACGTGATCACAACCTTGTCGGGTACACATGAAGAGGTCAGCGACTTCGCAATTGAATGTACCACGTATTTAAAAAACGTCTGATTCTATTGCACCATCCTGTATAACGCTAATATTATGTAACGCCGCTTGTATATACGTTATTATACGTTTGAGATTACATAAAGAAAAAGATGTAAGGAGAACTGGCCATACAAATTTCCCAAATTTCAATCATTCAACAATAACGGCAGAATGGCAGCAAAGTTTGTGCTACAATTCTTAAGCGACGAAGCTGACAGTATTGGCCACCCGAATCTTAGAGCCTTGATGCAGATAGTTTGAATGGGCAATATATTTGAATACTTCTGCGTAAGTAAGACCGCATGCCATAAACGCACTGGTGTAGACTAGACCCCCTCGCAATCCTTATTTTTTTTACTAAGAAACGAACAGAAATGTCGCCAAGAACAGCCTTAACCTGAACTGGATTACAAGGGCCATCTTTCTTTCTTTTTTTTAATTGATGGATTTATCCTTGAAGGTTTCGCACTTTCAGGTTAGACCAATAATATAGAGTTCTTTCGTGACGTCCTAGGATTATCAAGAGAAGATATGAAAGAGAAATGGCCAAAAAAGTGGTGCCGGATCGAACAGGTTTCTACCATGATAACATTAGCTTATATACCGCTTTACTCGCAGAGCAGATTTGGCCCAACACAACATGGTCATTATTGTGCATGCACCATAGTCCTGACTAGCTGACTTGGCTCCTTACTACCTTTTCCCTTTCCAAAGATGAACATCAAAGAAGAGGCGAGAAAATTGGAATGGGAAGGATTGAAGCTGCATTATACAACTTCTTATTGAACTTTGACGTATTTATTTTAGCGATAGCGTTGCCAAACGATTGTGAAAATTTGATTTGCAAAACATCTGGCAACTCTGTAGTACTTTTTTTGTATAATCCCGTTGCTAAACGATTATTTTCATTTGTCTCCAAAATGCATTGAATATATTTAAACATGGTCGTAATAGTTCTCTTGTCACATTCGAAGACAAAAATTAAATTGTTTTTTTTTGTTTTCTTTTTTTTTTTTGAAAAAAATAGAAAAGAATGATAAGTTGGTGATCTTCATTCTTTTCGAATCCTTTATCTTATGTAGACACCCGACAAGTACGTACTTCAAATCTCGAGGAAGGACACCAACAGATAACTGGTTGATGATATCACACAATGAACCACCAATAATATTAAAGGAGCTGTAAATTAATTTCAAATCATCAATATTAACTTTTCTTTTTTAATGAATTCCGTACCGCGAAGATTCTCAATGAAATAACGTTGCAATCAATTGGTACCTTCGCAAGTTATCCTAGATTAATCGCATCTTAAATTTAAGTGGAGCCTTGGAAATTATGTGTATTGGAATTTCAAAATTCGCGGCGGCTATACGTTAGTTCAACTCACCCCCTATGGTCCATGAATCTAAACAACATCGTATTTCGCTTCTATTGCTTCGCACAAAAACAATCCGCAACTCAATCAAAACTTTTCGCTCGCAATCCTCAATCCCGGTAAGCGCAGACTATGAATAAACGAAAACGTACCCTTCTAACTCCTCCCAACGCCTATCCTTTTCACCGGTGTATTAAGCTATGTAATTTCCATGCGATCGCAATATTCATTGCGACGATATCAAACTCGTCGGCTAGGTGTACTTCGAAGTAGGAATAGGTGTATGCAATGCTTTCACGGAGGCTCCTTTCCAGGCGTCAACCTGGCGAGCTAGCGAGGTGCAAACAACTTCAATTACAAAGCCGACGCCGTCATCCCATCCCTCCTCGGGTGAATACTTACCCTATTGTGTCGCTAAACCATGACGGCGAAGGCCTTGTGTAACCGAACCAAAATTGTAGTTATTATCAAACTGAAAACAAAGTATTAGACGTAGAGACTGCGAAACTTATATCGCAATACTAGTTGAATTAACGCTAGGTGGTGCTCGCGTGTTGAGGTGGATGCATATTTTCGAGAGGATTTGGGTTGGGTTACACCTGAAGATGGATACAATCGCGGTAACGCTTTCTATAGATGATGCATTAGTAGAATAGAGGAATTTATGTGCTTATCTGTCTTTTCGTTTCCTTCGATCCTTTGGTGGCTTGGGATCCATCTTGAAGTAATTGCTTTAGATTGTCTACACTTTCGTATGTTAGACCGGGCCTTAATTGTCTGTCGCTGAATATGTTTATACTTCTTCCATTGTCTTTGTGTTGCGCAAGAGATTCCGCCCTGGCTAGAAAACCGTCCCAGAATCCAAGGATATACTTAACGATTATCTACGTCCAGGAAGTATAGCTCAAACGAATATAGCAAGGCCAAAGCCTTGAACAATCAAACAGTTCCAGTGTCTGCGAGAAATGCTTACCACCATTAACTTCACTAAACAGATCATCCAAATACGGAAGCGTATTTTCAGTTTTGTTTTTTCTCAACGTCTTTATTCCGCCCAAATAGTAGTTGGCGTCTTATTCTGCAAAATAGGCGCTTATGTACATATGTGGTCGCTTCCTTAATTCGACGAAAATCTCTGTCCTCTTAGCGAAACTTCGGTCTAAGAAACGGAAAAGGTCGTTGGGGCCAGATTTCTGCCTTCAACTTGTTTTTTCAAGAGAGTTGATTAACGCAACTCTATGATTACGCCAAAGAAACGGTTGTCATCACCTTCCCAGCCGATGGTAAATTCTTGGCATTTTCGAAACCTTGGCTTCAGCAGTCCTACCGATGAATCCACGTTTATTATGCAATTATTGCATGTTGCGGTAATTGATGCCAAAGTTACGACTTATTTCGCTTGAAAACGTTTTCAATTTGAATACGTTTATGGTCTTAAGTTGTGTGGTAGCTAAATCTTCAGTCAATATGGGAGAAATACGTTCTTTCGAGATGCCCACAGACTCTGCTACGTCTCTAGCCTTAATTCAGCGGTTTTCTAGCACCATTTGGTGAACTTTTCTAATGTAACCAGAAGTAGTGGCAATTTTTGACCGCCCCGAACATTCACCGTCAACCAAGTTGCTTCAACCACGTTTAAACGAAAACGAGCTTCCAGTGTTGAAGGTTCGGCACTTTTACTGATTTTGTCCATTTTAAGTTATTTTCCTCAATTAACTGCTGCTTGAAAGACATCTTCGCTATTTAGTAGCGGTAGTGATGGATACAAATTTATTCCTCTTATAAAAATTTAAATAAAAGCTTAAACGCACGATACAATATTTTGTCCACAGAGTAATTGAGTTAATGTAGATCGAAGACCATAATGATGAAACAAGAATTTATTCGAATTATTGGCAATCTTGAGGCAACGTTCAACAAGAGAAGATTAGAAGATACAATTTTGAAAGCAGAATTGTCGCAAATTGGGTCTCTTATAGCAATTACGCTGTAAACATCACTATTTTTGCGCAACAACTATCTCTAACGGCGCAGTATGTCCTCGTACAACGCTCATCAAGAGACTACGAACCTTAACGAGTCCTTAATCGATCTCCATCGTATTTCAAACGAAAGCAACCCGTGCTTCTTCTGACTTCTTTCCCTTATCAGAGAAGGGGGAAAAATGACCGATAGGGTAACCCCTCTTATGTATACCGCTCCGTACGTCATCGTACGCAGCAGAGAAAGATAGCTGGATATTACCAATACAACTCGACAGACTTCCACACTCACGAAATACAAGGCAACGTTCGCTGTTGGTAATAAATGAGCGGCTCTGATTGAATAATAAAGTTTTTATCATCGCTTTTAGCGTGTTTAAGGGAAGGCGGGAGCCGGTAGGGTCCGACAGAGGGCGCCCGAGCTGATGTAAGTACTCGGGACGCGTTTATTAGATGATATGGTTCGAGAATTCGAGGCTGTTCGATGCGGATCGTTCGTTTTTTTTTTCTGAGCGGAAGTAAAGAAGGGGGAATGAGAAAGGGCATCGAATACAAGCATAGACAGTACTAAGCGCAGTAATGGCGAAAAACGATATAATATTCGAAAAAAGTGTTGTTCTTCAATTGTGGTAATTGCGTTAACATTTCTTTTGAAGAATTATCAATTATAGTCGTTTAAAATCGTTACATTCGTGTTCACGCATGCTTCATCAATGTGATGGCCGAAAATTTCGGCATTGTTAGACACTCAATTGTTACTTAACGATCATTTGTCTCATTAAAACCTAGACCCTTTTTTTTTGAGCAGCTGAACTTAAACGTGGTCGTATCAACCAAGTTATCCACGAATGCTCGTGATGAACAAAAGCTGCCATCAATACCGATAACATCGGAAGAATTCAGCAAGTGATGCTAGGCGACTGTCATATGAAGTTCTTCTTTGATCAATCTGAGGAAGGTGATATTCTTACAGGACAACGCCTTTCCTCATTCTGCAAGAGCGACTTTCTTCTTCTATCTGTTGGCAACGTATGAGACATAGGCAATTCCATATCCTTCCGTACCTGGATACTTAACATATTACCCCCACTTTAATTAAATCCTTATGAATACTTTAACAGCAGAAGACGTTATATCTCATTCGTAATTCAAAAAACAGTCTTCAGAACGGAAAACACGTATTAAGAACAATATTTCATCTCGAAAACTTTCACTTTCTCTATTTTCTTAGCGCAAATATCAAATTACCCGTTTCCTTCGCGTCCAAATAATCGCGAAAGGAAAAACAGAAGAGAAACCGACGCAACACGTCCGCGAAGCCCGGTGATCGAGGCCAACTTAGTACGGCAAGGCGTGTTTTTCCATAACAAGACTCTTGGCTGTTGACTTTCCCCGAACTCCGAGAGCTGTATTCGGGCTATCTCTTACCTCGAATCCCAGCTACTAAGCGCGTCCAACACCTCTACGCCGCCAATGGAAAAAGTTTTTCCGTCCCCATCCAACGCCACCTACGATTCGCCGCCCGTTCCACTCCTCACCTTCGCTTTCTACGTTCTACACAAAAAGGTTGGGCGTAAATTATTTAGGAAGAGAAACTCCGACTTGCTGGCGGCTTGCGGTGGAAGCGGGAGGGGTGGAGGGAGGTGAAGTTGTCTAAAAGAATAAGGAATCGAGTTGAGTTTCTTTTCGGATTTGTGATTTTGTTTGGGAACGTGAATATCTCGGTTGGGAGCGGGAAAGGATGCGAGAAATCAAGTGAGTTTTGAGGTTCGACACTCGCGGTATCGGAGGATGTTTTATTTTCGTCGTTTTATAATTTAAACCGGGAAGCTTTTAAGGTTTTTTTTTGCTGCTTAAATATTCTAGTGTTTTCTGGATTTTGAATAAAATATTACGTACGTATAAGAGCAGTGCTTAATCGCCATCTCGTTTTGAAAATATTTATTAGCATCCGTAATTTTAGTAGCCAACCTCCATTATTGCGGATAAACTAGTTCGACACGGACATTAGAAGCCAAGTGGTACAACTACAAAATATTGTAATTGACACGTTACATCAAGATGTGATTTTTGTATTGGTTGGCATTAATTTGGCTAGTATCTTAGCTCCTCTGACACTTACTTTTTGCATTTCTTACGGTTTTACGCACTTAGCTTCAGATTCTCTGTGGCCTATTGGTGCGATCGACCGTTAAAGGTGGCAAGATGGTTGGTAAAGTGATACAAGTATGATGAAAAAGAATTTTGCACAGGCACAGCAATATAATCGCTTGTACCTCTTTACCACTAAACAAAAAGACGATTGTGAGAATCTGCCGAAGCACTTAGTGAACTTCCTCGATTCAATCGGTAGTGGTTGCAGTTTTTGGCTATGTTAAACGTGGCAAATGATGGTGACCAGCCACCGAAACTTTTCAGATTATTCTCTTATACCTTGCGCTTAGTAGTTTAATTAATTACCGGATTTAATTCCTTTAATATCTATTAAATCCATGTTTGTCCAATAAATAGAATTTTCCTGCCAGCCTGCCCCATAATGAGCGTTTTTGAAGCTCGCCATCGACAGTTGATTTGAGTTTAGAGAAATGGAACCTTTTATTTCAATATGCCACAATTTTAAGGCTTTTTACATTTAACCTTAAATCCGCTATTTTCCGTTGCTTTATTTGCTTTGGACTAAGTCTGTGGTAAAGGAAACGAAAAGCTTCATTTCCTTAAATTTATTATTTTTTTTTTTTAGAATTTTCCGTTAAAAATAAAGAAAATGATTACGACGAATACAATATAAAAGCAAAGCAAATATTTCAAATTTGGCTAAAAATAGAGACATTGTTCTACCAAAGAAACCATAAACTTGAATTAAGAATTTAAAAATGTGATAATATATAGAATGTTGCATTTAAGATAATAAAGTTGAGAGCCCCTTCCGGTACAAGCAGACGTCCTAGATTATTAAAAATACTTTAATCTAACAGCACATATCGGTTTTGATGTGCTGACAAATTTTCAGAATTTTCCAATATGTATTGACGCAGCTTCCTATAATACATCCTGTATATTCAAAATGCTTACAGAATATTAGTTATTCACCTCAGACGTGTTTCACCAGTACAAGGACGCACTGAAAACGTTACTAAGCACTTCTTCCATTTTTCCCATCCGTTAATACGATGAAGTGTCGCATAACAATCGCATTGGCGCAAGGGAAAATCGTGAAAAATGTCGAGCAAACCGCTTCCGCTTACCTTTATTGCCACCTATACAGAAGAGACGAACGGGAAAAAAAAAAAACGAAATCGAGCGATACGCAAAAAATTTAACTACCCTCTTTCAATGGAGGAACCCACGAGCACGCTCCCATCTAGCCGTGAATGAACCGTAGCGTAGGGGTCGTAAATGCCTATACCTACTATGCCGTATTACACGCCTGTACGGGTGATCTTTTTATCGGGTTTAGGCGCGCGAAAAAGAAATAAATAGACGCTTAAGGTAATGAGGCACTTTATTTTATGGGAGATCGCGCTGAGAGGTCTGCGTGTGTATGCGTGTGACTATTTGTTCGGGGTGTTATTGATGGAGATATTCGTATTCGTTATGGTTGTTCCTTATGGGATCTACGTCGGCAACAAATGTTGAAACGTCGTACAGTGGTCCGATGATAATGGTTAATGAATTTTTGAGCGATAATTGTTGCGTTAAATTGATGTTGTTCGGTTCAAATATTTTGGCGTTCTTGCTAGAATTTAAATGGAACTAACAATTGTTTTATACGTTGTTATTTTGTTAAAATTGTATGAAATTCTTCTAAAAAAGTAGGTCCTTTCTCCCACGAGTCCCTTAATTCAATTAAATATTGCGACTGGCGACTAAACGAGAATTATGTCCAAGGGCAATTTAATAGAATTAATTTTTAATTTAGCCTTAACCATTATTATTTAAAAATAGATTTAATTTTAATTGAAATTAAAAAAAAATATTTCCGGGTGTAAGTTGAAGATAAAATAACAAACATTTAAATAAAAACATGTAAAACAAGTATTCAAACTAATTAAAGGTGAATGATGAAATTATTCAAACACAAGGTAAATGGAAGAGTGCCTAGAAGCATTAAAGCACTAAAAACTTTCGCCAAATATTAAATTAATGATTTTCAGACAAACTGAACATATGGAAGTCAACCAATTCACAATGAACGACTCAACAGCAGTAACATAGCTAGCCCTGAGCGAGCGCTGTATCCGATTTTTTTAGGGGTCCCTTTCCAAAAAAAATAAACGACAACATTCGAATGAACAATATATAATTGCAAAATAACAAAATGAACAATTAAAGATTCGACAAAAAAAAATTCTGTAGTGAATAAATAGGTACTTTTCTTGCCTCTTTCTCGACAAATGCATTTATTAGATCATCCATAGCTGAAAAAAGATATCGAAACGCTGTTCTCGCTGTCATCTTAAGTTTTTAATTCTCTACGTTTCCCCTTAAAAGAAAGATGCCGTTCTATTTGTTTTTTTTTTTTTCTTTTGCGAAAAGCCGCTTGATCAGTTATTATATCAGATATCGTCCTCTAAAGGTGAGGGTACAATTCAAAAACCAGACGAATACTGCATTTGGTAGATTAAATGTGCCTCGTTAAACAAAACCAAGATTGTTAGAATTTTATTTATTTAAAGACGCAACTGTCTCCCGCCTCCCAACCATTTTGAAAATTGGATTGGAAGCATTTTCGATAACTCTTAACTTGACAAAACACCATGAAAACCTTACTCTTACACTTCATCATGACTGATTGCGCCATCTGGTGGTTATTTTACAAACTTCTACGCCATTTCCGGTATTTCCTTTTATTGATGCCACATTTATTGATGAAGATTCTTACCCAAAAGTTTTGCGATTACTAGTTCCCGAGATGTTGCCGCTTGCTGTTCATTTTTAACCATCCGGTACAATATTTTTATATTGAAACTTATCCACCACGCCCTGTATTATTCCCGAAACAAATCCCTTCGGCCCCCTTTTCCTGGCACTAACCGTGCAGTTTCAAGCACGAAGAAAACAAAATTTTCTAATTTCATCTCCTTTCCCTCTACCGCAATCATACTACCTCTCTCCTATATATGCGGGACCGGAAGGGAGCGGGTAGAGGTCCCTGAGGCGATGGCGTGTGAGTAACATCAGACTGCCCATTAAGCCCTTGCCGCTTTGAAGCAGCCCGGTATAGCCGTCTCATTTTCCACCCTCTCTCGGCAACAGCAGCGCGGCATATACACGCTGATACCTACCCTTTCGCCCGCCGCTATAGTATACTACCGAAGGCGATAATCAAATACACACCGAATTTAATCAAACGTGTGCCCGAGTACAGATAGAAGCGCGGCACTCTAGACGTACATACGTACTCACACACACACACACACACACACACACGACGGTGCATGAGGAAAATGAATTTGTCCTTAATGTAGCCGAAAGCTTAGTACAGTCAGACGCGATTTACCACCCTTTCTTGCCGCGGATGCAATTGCTGATTACATTTGTGCGAGGCTGGATGGTCGGTGGTAGATTCGGAACGTTGTGAAGGATGATGCGAGATGGAAAGCTACATTCAAAGAAACCACGTTTATTTTTAAAATTACCGTTTCATACTGAGGAAGATACGAATCTCGTTATTTTTGTTTACATCGACTACGCCCATCTTTGAAAGGAAATTGTTTTTCCGCGAATTCTCCGCTTTATCAGGAGCAACTCCACAATTATCACTGATAGAACAATATTTTCCGAATTTTCCAAAAATACAAATTTCCAAAAAGGACATATAGGCGAAACGGTCACATTTTACGCAAGGCACCCTTTTTCCAAACGCCGCTAGACCCCTAACTCCAAGTTCCCACCCCGAAGCGCCGCTATTTTCGAAGCGAAAACGCCCGACCCTACGGCGCTTAATTCAAATTTAATCATGCTAAGTGCAATACCGTCACCGGACAACAGCCTGTTTTCGACGGTACATATGGACAGGGGCGGTTCGACGCCGGAGGGTCGAAATTGGCGTCGGGGTTGGAACGGGGCCGGCGATGGCCGTCGATTCGTACGGTTGCGGGGCCTAAAACACGTTTTCAATAATATCGAAATAACTCTTGTTTCGCCCTGAGGACGTGCTTTTGTTTCGATGGGGGTGGGATGGATACAATTTGGAACTCTGTATGGATTTTGTAACGGATATGCTCTGCGGATACGATGGATTGGATGAAATTGGGAGTAGTACTGAAACATGGGGGGATGTTATGTTACTTGGAGATTAATAACAACGCAAGCTAGAATAGAATTGGGCCGAACTGCTAGCTTAAGTTGGCAATTATGACAGTCCCCATTGCGATACATATTGCCAACTATCAATTAAATAAGATTCTAATATGAGAATAGCTCAATCACTAATATCATAGATTATATGATAAGTATCTGTGCTAAGGAAGACAACACATTTGGTGAATTCATTTCTCTTCATAGGGCAGATTATATAAAACAATTCTGATCCGAGCCAACTAATTTTATCTTCTGCTTGTGGAAGAGATCGCTGAAAAGGCATTTTTTTAATAATCTAAGCAATTGCTTTTGTTAAGACAAATTTAGCATTATTTAGCGTTATCTAACATTCACTGAAGCATCCACAAAATCCCAAAAAAAAAAATGCTACCGCCAGCCAGCGATTTTTTATTTTTTTTAAATTAAAAAATCACTTTGATCGACCGTTCAACTTCTGAACGTCCAAGAACTAACGTTCCTTTAAACTCCGGATTTGAGCTAAGACCGTTGTCAAGTACTATTGATTAAACAGCTCCTTTACTTTCTGAGCTAGAATGCTCTTGTTGCCCCGTACACTTAATCCAGCAATGTTCCAACGTTCTTAAGCCTCCAAATGTAGTTTCGGCAATCACCTCTTCATTTGGCCTCTCACCAAACCATTTTTTTTCAAGTTTGGAAGGAGGACAACAGATCAAGTTTGGCGAATATGAGACGATTCGTACTGTCACTGGACTAATTTTGCGGTCGCCGGGTGTGTGGCCTTTACCTATTTAGTTCAGCGTCGAATCGGCCCCTTCTCCAAATAATCATAGTCACTTAAAGTTATCCTTAACAAATCCCAATTTTCTGGCTGATGTCTTCGTCTTCACCATTTATGATGCACGTTCGTCTAAGAAAAGTCCGTTTGCCGACTGCCCTTTGGTTTTTGCTGTGTAGAGATGTATCCATGTTTCATCTATAATCACATAACGCCGGAAAAGTCGCTCGCATTATGCTTGAACACGTCCAAACATTGCTGTTCAATCGCCATCAGACGAGGCACTCATCTCGCCGATAGCTTTCTCGTACTTAACTTCTCGTGAAGGACGTTCAATTGATGCTTGGTATATTAGTAATCTCTCCAATCTTCATTAGGGCCATACGATGATGGGAACAATGCTACTATTGCCGTAAACTCGCACAAGCTTGTAAATGCTTAAACTCCGTTGGGCCGTTACCACAAGGAAGGCCATCGAAAGAAATCTCACAATCAATGGCTTAATTGTTTTTAAATCTAAAATGTGCTCTCCCTCCTAATTCTCAAACCAAGGCCACTTACAACTACAACTAACCCGTTTAGTAACCGTTAGAAAACAAGTGCTACCCGCAGTTGATGTGAGCTCATCACTTAATCATCATCGAAGCTGTTCGATAGTTATTCAGTAAAATAGCTTGTCCGGAAAACAGAAGCTGTAAGTCGTAAGCTACATCGTTCACAAAAAGGAATTTTATACTTCCTCTAACATGAAAAACAAAAATTCAGGCAGCAACCTCCTGGTCCATTTATAAGTACAGCACCGTACCACTTTACTAATTTCCAACTTGCTGCAACGTTTAGGGAATTAAACGCGAAGCAGTAACGTTTCCGCATGTACCAAATCGCTTTCTCCCTTCCTAAAAAGGAGCAAAATTTCCATCCGCAACTTTTAAGCACCACGTCCACGGATTTAGGCTAATAATCTTTTCATTACCGCAAACTCGCCAATTCCGAGGTTTGCCGACTAAAACAACACCGAGCTCGACACACTAGAGTACAGGGGCAAGTTACCGTTTTAAATCGAACCGTTTCCGACCGGTAAACAATTGTTTTCAGCCCGCAGACAAAGGCTCGGTCCGGGGAGTTCGCGGGAACAGCTTTTCGACCGTGGCGAGCTGCAGCTAATGCTTTCAATTTTCCGCTTATTTGTCCTACACATTGCACAAACGCCATCACGGCTCGAAATCGTTGCAAAGCCGGAAACGAATGGAATCCGCGGGGGACAGAAGGGAACACCGTTCCTGTATTAAACGATTTGTTGTTTTGCGGATTGGCACTACAGGCTTCTACGCAGCCTTGTTTCGATTTTTTCTTTTTTTTTTGTTTCATTTCGATTAGGGGACGACAATAGGGGGGATATTGCGAGACCATAAGAGGTGGGGTCGGATTAATAGGCGTGTGGCTACGTTTTTTTTTTTCTTTTTTGTTTTTGTTCGAAACGTTCGCGACTAAAAATTAAAAATCCCATTTGGTGGGTGTTCAGGTTGCTTTTTTCACTAATTTTAACATTTTTCGCGGAACGGGGTCTTTTTTGCAAGGATTTAGGGGTTGGTGAAGCCGGCAATAAGCACTCTAATTTGCGAAACGGTAATGGTGCTCGGTTTTTTTATCAAAAGGCACATGTTACAACTAGTACGACGCTTTTTCGTTGCAAATTTCTGTATTAAATTTAAAACTAGTTAAGAACAATTAAAAACAATCGAATTTTAAGTAGCTGGTAGCTTTAAAAAGGAACAGCTTTTTTTGGGAAAAAGTGAACAAATACGCAACGACGATACTAGCATTTCTCCATGTTCTCGTTTAATATCGTTTATTCTATTTAGGCCAAGCGATAGGCCTAGCCGCTTACATCACTCCAGTAAAGTTTCCAATGCCATCCTGTTTGTCTTCCTATTTAATTGAACGCAAAAACGTCTCGGTAAGACCAAATGGATCCCCAAAAATCAATTATGTCCTCCTGTTCAATGGATCATCGCCACCGTAGGATTTCTAGAACAGATGCCTCTATTTCACGTGCTAAGTCAGCTCGGAGCTGCTGGTTACGTACTGCCGACGACTCTAAAGTTGTCTTCTATGACCCCAAAGAACTCAAAGAATTATCAGTCCACCAATATCACTTAAACCTTTGTTCCCAAGCTGCATATTTCATCGTTACACACACCTATATGCCTTCTTATTATCCTCCCATAATTGTTTCCATTTTCTTAATTGTTATCACTTGCTTGGTTTTCTAAGCGCGCTTTCTGATAGAGAATAATGGAATTATTCATTCCTAAATAGTTAATTTGAAGTATATCACCAATTACCGCCGTTGAACCAGAAGCTTATCTAAAACGTTCCATCCACGATAAAATTCTCGCGTTTAGAATCAAGATAAAATCATCGCCCGAAGAATTATTGAAAACCTCCTCCACCGGGCGCGGCTTAAATAATAAAAGGTTCCTTCGTCTAATGGTGAAGGCACAAGATTCGTCGTAGATTTAATAATTTATGAGGCAACTTTTCCGACGTAAGCCCGACCCCAAAGAAACGCCATAGAAGAAGGGGTTGGTTGCAGCAAGAATGAAGTACGTGACGTCGAGTTGATCACGGGAATTTTCCCAGTTTCTAGGACGCCATCGGCCGAGCGGATTTAACAACCTTTTAAAATGTATATAAGACGAGTGCATGTGGGATGGAGAAAAGTCCAAAATCCACGTCATATTAGAGAATATTATAAGATATAATATAGAAAATGTACGTCAAAATATTTGTATTTATTTCGTTCGGTTGGCTTAACTTGGAAGAGATACAAGATAATCAAGAGGTGGATAAGCAATTTTTATGATTGGTCACGGATCATTCTACCGGTCCTTTCTTTATGTTTACTGCTGCAGAACTAAAATATTCCATTTCTTAGAGCATCGTTTCCTAATAGGAGAAGAAGTAAATCGCGATGTTTTGCTCCAACAACATATTTCCACAGCCTCATTATCGAGTTAATCTTAGGAATTATTTAAATGCAATTTCCTCAAGCTATTGGATGAGAAGAAAGGTATTTGGATATTCGATAGGAAGAATAACCTTCGCCGTCACCGCCTCTTGCTCGGTGTAAGCCTTTTCTTATGGGCCCATTTATAAAACAGAGTTTGTTCATTATTAATGGCGCATATATTGCACTATTGTTGATCATAAAGGAATCGCACAAAGAATACGCTGAGTGCGCCAAGAAGAATTGAAAACTGACGCATTTTTCTTTTGTAACCGAAGAGAGGTTCGAAGTTTTATTAAAAGTCCTTTATAAGATCTTTTCTGAAGCTGCTCCAGACCCGGGAAGAAACTCTGTGCCTTCTTACCTTTAGATATCTCTAAAATATTAACTTTAGCGGGGCACATTCTGCAGACCTCTCTTTATTTATGATGTTCCCAGGATGGAAGATTACCAATGTTCTCGTATAAATCACCCCAACTTCCAGTGTTTCCACAATTACTCGATCTATGGACCTCCAGGAACATTCATAACGATCTATTATTATTTCTTTTATTTTTTCCTAAAAATATATTCGATAAAATCGATAGCCAACCCCTTTCTTCCATCGGGTGATGGTCGCAACATCATCCTCCCCCCATTTCGAAAATCGAACACGCACCCCTCTCTCGAACCCTTCTCCATGCCCATTTCTCGTTTCCCATGAGGTCTGAGACGCCTAGCGTCCTATCGTCAGCGACCCCTTCCGGCGAACTCGTCGAACTTTCCATCGCCTCCTCTTCACGTCGTCCCCATACCACCAGGCAGCTGCGGGAGGGTGTGGGGGGCGGTTCGGCAGGCATCGGTATTTATTTAAAAATGGTTTATTATTGGCATCACGTCACAATAGGTCACGGAACGCTGCTTCCACGAAGACGAAGGAGGGAACGGAGACTCCCTGTGACAGGGCGAAATACAAATAGAGGCAATTGTGTGAACGGAAAGTGAAATATTCGACTCGATCAAATTGGATAAAGTGAATTCTTCGGGATCCCGTCGAAGAGACCCAGCCGTGACAAGTCTCTGGAAGGAGGTGAAGGAATAAGATGAGAAAAGCAAGAAGTTAAGAGGAAGGGAAAAGGCGAAGCTGGGGATGGTGTTTAGACATTCTTTTTTTTTGGTAGAGAAATTGTATAAAATTCGATCTGGTGTAAGTTCTTTACGTTTGCAATTTGAAAAGAAGATTCCGGTTTGTTAAAGAAAGGATAACAAGAACGTGATGAAGTGGTGGATGCAGCAGCGAATAACTATTTACATCATCAGTGGAAATTCGAAATACGGACTGAGTCTCTTGCACTATACTCGATGCGTTTCTTCCCCTTCATTTTCCATCTCACTCCATCGCATTACCGCGCTAATATTTTCAATCTCGCTCATTACTTACCGGCGCCGACAACCTTCCCGAGAAAATACGTACACCAAATGAGACCGTGTCTAATTCATTTAAATTTAAAAATGACAGACGCTAAGTAGGCATATAGCCTATCTCTTTCTAACCTCCTTGTGAAGAGCCGTCGCGGATCTTACGTCATCGTAAGTTTACACTTTACTAAATTAAAAATAAATCGGCCTTAATACTGTAAAGGAGAGCCAAAGAGAAGGAAGCGTCTCCGTGATACGATGATGGAACGGAGCGGGATGGAATATCCTTGTTACCGTTGCTGGAAAAAGAAAAGCCGGTATGCTTACCGGTTCTGCGGAAGAGATAAGGAAATTTCCTTGACTTTTCAACAAAAGGAGGTGATGTAAATTTGCTGCGGATTGGTCTAGCTAATTTTCCGTTACCGGGAAACCTTTGGATTTGACGGGGTTTCTTATTCTATTTTATCTATGGTGGAGAATGTAATAAGTCTGCGTCGTAGTGTTTCGAAAAATATACAGAGTGATTAATAAATTCCATTTAAGTCGAAATAGATACAACAAAGAACTTGAATTCATAAAAAACCTATTTACTATTTACAACGGCTGCTCTTCTATAGATGCTGATCGCATGCTTAAGAGTGTCCAATATAAGCATTACATAAGAAATTCAGCCGCCTTAATCCCAAAAAAAAAAAAACTAACGGAAAAAAATTGGTGAAAGTCCCCTTTTACAACAGATCGAAAAGTATTGGTAAGGTTCTCAAGGGTCTAGATATGAATGTATCTTTGCGTTTGGCGATCCGAAAGATAAAGCGAAAATGGAAGAAAGGTCGCGAATTTATAAAATTGCATGCAGCGACTGTAATAAAGCATATATTGGTCAAACGAAGAGAGCGATTGGCACCAGATTTAAGGAACATATTAGATGTTATCGCTTCGGTAGATTAGCCTCGTCGAGTGTAGTCCAACACATAAACGAAGTCGAGCGTGATATTAAATTAAAAACAACCTTGAAATTGTAACTTCGCCGAAGAAATTAGACGCGTATGAGACGGTTTGCATAAAAAGCAACAAAAATCGATCGAATAGAGCGAACAAACCGTTGTCGTACTCAGTTCCATTCGATTTATTAGGCGTGATGTAATTAACAAAAATTCATTAACACGACACGGACTAAGCAATGAAATAATAAATAAAAGCTTTCATATAAACAAACGCATTCAATATCCTTTTTCCTTCCTAAAAGCGAAACAAACAATCGAAATATAGATGCGTTTGTATCTAAATTGTTCAGGTAATTTTGTTGTCGGGCGATATGACACGTTTATGGCCCTATATTTCGCTCCGTCTCTGAATTATTTAACGTGTACGTAATGACCCGTCTGACAATGATGTCACAAATCCATTACGGGCACCTAAAACGCCCGGCCGCCATTTTTCAGATATCGACGAAACGTCAGGGGTAGTCAAGCCCTTGTCGAACCGCTGGAAGCCCCGTAGAAATGGTTACACATTTATTTGCCCATTGTATTATTATACAGGATAAGTTCGTTGATATAAATATCCAACTACGTGAAAAAATTGCGATTATTAAACAGATCTCTTGATTTTCGTTTTATTAATTTACAAAATAAAATCAAAAAATCTTAGTTATCGATGTTAGCTTTTCTAAAATCATCACGAGCTTAAGGGAAGTTAATTAAGGGCAATTTCTTTAAAAGAACGCCGTGTATGTATTTCTTAACCTTAGAGGACACCAAAAGGTGCCTAACTCGTCGTTTCGAAAGCAAATAGTGGTGTTAGGTGGAGAAAAACACGCTCGGAGCCACGCTGATAACCCGGACAGACAAAAACTTATTCGTAGGCTAGTGTATGCCTTTTTTTCTCCTCGCATTGCTTTTGTCTGGTTTTTCTGATGTGTCTTGAGCACCGCCTATATGTGTTTTATTTTTAAATCATCCTCTAACAGTAGATGCTGTTGAAGAATGCTTAGGTATTTCGATTTTTTTTTATCGCATGGTCTGAAGTTTGCGACCAAAGTTGGAATTGTAATAATTATAGAAAGGATTGTGGCGTAATATGGTAAACAACGCATAAGTAGAGAAGACATAAGCGAGTTAAATCATACATGTTTCGCAGCGATTAGACAGACTCGTGTTTCGTCGACTCTCGGGGACACCAGTAGGCAACACGAATCCATTCTCGTGAGGCGAACAGACACGAGTATATCTAGTCGCTACAAAAAAAGACAATTTCGATTGCTTTGTCCTCTCTACACATAAATATCGGTAACCTTCGCACGCAAGTACTTAAATGAATTAATTCAGAAATTATCGAAAACTTGACGAAGAATATTTTAGATAAAAACAAATTCCATTCGTATAAAATTTAATTGGTGCAAAAATTGCGCGAAGACTACCCGCATGTAATTCAGGCGTTTCCTACTCAACCGCCCTTAAAGTTAAAAGCCTTGAATGGTATCCAAGATGATCATATCGTTGAGTCGCTCTTTTCCGATGAAAAGTTAGGTGACGAGCCTTACTGAAATCACTGTCAGAAACGATTGATCCAAAAAGATCCCGGACGTTCAGGAAAATTATGATTTTTCTGAATCTCTACTGACATTTCAGCAAGATGAGACTCGCTGGCTGTAAGACGCGAATAAGAGACTCTGTATCGCCAGATTTAACCCCGCTAGACTTCTTTTTCTAAGGATATATGAAGTCAAAGATTAATGCTACTCGATCAGAATTTACAAATAATCTACGAGATGTTCGAGAACATTGCATAATAAAACAATAAAGGAGCATTTGAAAATCGATATCATTGAGGTCGCTTTAAACGCCTAAAAACATGAGAAGTGATAGAAGTGATGAGTATGTTATGTCATCAGGAAATAAAATTAAAGTTTGGCCGTGGAAGCCTACGTTTTTATTTTAAGATTAAAACCGTTTGAAACGCGTTGCAATTTCAACATAAAAACTATTAAAATACCTATTTTCTGTTTTATGTGAGCTGTGTAAACAGTTTTATCAATTTTAATAGTTCACTCACTAAACGGTGCAACAACATTCATTGAATGATGCGATGCGAACGATGCTGCTCTAAAGCAGAATGATTATAACTTCTTCATATCAACCTAATTAATTATTTTTTTAATAATGGTACTTTCCCAGGAAGCTTAAAAAGAAGCTAAAACGATGCATTTCTAAAAAAAAATATGTGTCTTGAGGGTCAATATGCTTTTCTCTCTAGACGATCAGTAAATACGAATTATTAGCCAGATACCACAAACTTATTTTTGCTGAGTTATATTTCTACACTTCATATAGGCATTCGACAGTATTCTGTTGGCTAGGTTGGAAAAGTAACAAGCGTTGCGGAAAAGTAACATAATTTGAAAGTTATTTATCTAACCAAGAACAAAAAACGATTCTGTACAATTATGAATTAAAACCTTCTTCATTTAATAGAAGTATGCCTTAGGGCTTCATTCTAGGGCCAACTCTATTTTTAATTTTTACAAATGTTCTTCCTTTTTTCTTGAAATGTAATTCTTTACACGGATGATATGATTCTGCCTTTCAATAGCAACAATTTTAAGCATAAATCCAGGTAAATCTCAATGCAGCCTCTTTCGCAATAATCAACTACAATATTGTATCTTTTAGTTGAACTTGTGATAGTTTTCATTTAACCCGATCTACAAATCTATTGAGCCACTTAATAGACGAAAATCAAATGAGATACACATTTTCTACAGCTGAAACGAATGTATAATTTTCAAACACTAGAATCACTCTATTTACCCCTCCGACCTTCGTGCTAGAAAGCTTTTTAGAGGATGCTGACCAGCAATCGAAACTTTCTACGGTCTTGACTTTATCGTTATTTTCCTTTACAGGACATTAAAGCAATTGAGTCAAAGAACGCGAAATCGGCATAATAACGTACCTAAAACATATATTTTCGTTTGCTAAATAACTACGAACAGGATGACAAATATTCTGCATTTAACATAACTTAAAGCTTAGAAACCATGAGATTATCTATTTTCCTTGTTTTTAATGTGCTTTATTTGTAATTCATAAGTGAAGTGAGCGATACATCGAAGCCGTTACACTGATCTTTTTTCTAACTGTAAACTTGGAAATGTTCACGTGGACACATACATAATGGTCCAAATGAGCTTACCCATCTTCTTCATACGCGAAAAATATAGACATTCCATACATAATAGTTTGCGCGGATGATTCGTCAAAATCCGATTAAAGTAATAAAGAAAAAGAAAGACTACCTTTAGACAAGAAAAAGAAATTCCTAACAATCAGTTAACATCGTACGTGCAATTCAACTCATCGTGAATACAATTACCTCTTGTGCAAAAGCTTCACAGCTACGCGATTGTTAAATCGCTAAATGAAGCGAATGGTTTGATTTTTCAACGTGTTATAAAACTTCTTTAAGTTGCGGGTATTCGTATGTAAATTTAAGCTTATACGAGGATTATTTGTATAGAGCAGCAGCTTTAATTCGGTGAACTGATTGAAATATGTAATCGTCGGGCATTGTTGATTCAATGTTAAAGGCATAAAAATAATCAATAAATGTTCTATCTAATTGAGTAGATTCGAATAGCAGTTGTAACAAGTTCTAGTGAAGTAAAACAATTAAATATTACTTCTGCAATTAAGCAATTTCCATTGAATTCCCCTAGCTTTAAACTTCTTTAATGTGTCTGCAGCTTCTCTCGTCTCCCCTTGGTGCCTAGCTAGTTGTATTCACTTCGTCTTCTTCTTGTTTTGCATTCTTTTTTTCCTTTGCTTAGCATTTTCTTCATCCTTTTCTTCCATCTTCCGTCTATAAGGCTTGCCGCCTCGTGTCCTGCCTCCGGTTATAATTACTTTTTCATTTCTCAAAGTCTGTTTCCGCTTGCTAGGATGGCTCGCTTGACTGTCCTCCTCGCTATGTTGAGCGCTTACGCTTCTTGCAGACTGCTTTTTTTTTCAACTTTCTCGCCTTTTGCTTTACGATGTTTTAGACAAAGTAGTAGTAGTCGGTATTACAAGATCGCATAGAACTACATTTGAGTTATCTTCTTTTATACTTAAAGGTAACGTTGGAGGTACTAGGAACCTGATAATAACTATTTTTTTTATATATCAGATTGATGCTTATATATATAGAGCAAGAGCTTCGATCTACTGAACAGTGGGAAATACATTCCTTTAGTCGATTGCTTCGCAACTCCATAGTCAGCAGGCATTGCTTATATTTATATCCTAACAACATCCTCGAGATACTTACAACATTGTTCACATTCACCAAGAAACCAATTAGAAGGAGGAGATAGTAAGAAAGCTCAGTAAACAACATACTTTTCATCTACAAGGTGTCGCACAGTTAACCTCAACATCGCCTATCTATCTTCTTTCCCCCTAACTTCTTATTAGCTTCAGTAATCGATTACCAGAACACGTAACTTCGTTTAAAATTACACCCCCCAGTCATGTTATAGCTCTCCCTCCTCGTCGAGAGAGAGAGAGACGCCTGTCTGCTACTACTAGTACGCGAGGAGATCAAGCGCTTTCCCTTCGCCGCCCGTCTTCGTCTTCTTCTTTTCCCTAATCCGATCCCGGCGGGGTCTAGATATAAGTTCTACCCCACCTTCCTCCCTTTTCGTCGGGCTGTCGCGAAGTCGGCGACGCCGCATTAATTAAAATTTTTGCGGTTTGACAAGGAACAATCGCGTTGACATCGAGTCGAGGCAGCGAACGACAATTTCAGATGAAGAGAGCGACATGCACATAATCAAGTGCCTCTTTACCGCGTCAAGGAGTGAATTGTAAAATCCTAGGGTCTAGGGGTGGCGGTTGCGAGATTAGGGGTGTCGTTGGGAGAGATGAAGTGGTTGAACGGAGGAAATTAGATGCGCGATGAAAGGATGCGGCGTGTTAAAGTTTTAAATAGGTAAAGAATGCCGACGGTGGTATTAAATTATTCCTTGCCAAAAAATAATTTGATCTTTCCGTAATTTCTTCTCTTTTAAGTTTTATGAGGATGTTTAATATTTCTTACTCTCAAATCTCTTTTCGTGTAATTTTAGTTCGTTATGATAAGAGTATCAATCATCAGATGTATTTAACGGAAAAATGCCTATACCCAATGTCTATTTAGAGGGACCCTTTCTTTCCAAAAAACCTTGAGCTTATATGCATATCTCTATATACAACCCACAAAGGAACTACCAGCGCTTTGTTATTATAAGTTCAGGTCTCAAGAAGATATATCTTTTAGAGCAAACAGGATGAGCTTACAATTTTCTAGGACCTTATCTAAAATAACTCAGCATAGAAATGAGGCTAATATAACCGCATAATTAGTGACTTTAGATATTCCCGAATACAGCGAAGAGACAGCTTTACCTTATCTACATATCAAATCCTCTCAAAAGCACACTAACTTATAGGATTAGCTAAAGTTCTTCAGTCTCACTATAGAAACCCAGACGACTTCAAGACATATACTTGCATTATAAAAGTATTCCGTACGGTATACAGATGCTGTAGCTATAATTCCGCACCAAAAAGCTGATATTTCGAAAAGGCAAATATACAACATCTCTAAGGTCTGAAGTCTAAACCAGGCCGGGAGTCCCTTTCAAGCATCAAGTTCGCATTCTACGAAATCTTGCTTGATAAAACGCTTTCCCTTTCCCCCCCTTTCCCCCTCCTCGCCGCTCCGCATCCATTGTGCGCTCGATTTACACATAGCAAACGTGTCTGCGCGATTTATCGCGCTCCAGCCGATTCGTTGTAAGCATAGGAAACGCTTTATATAAACTGTATACGTACAGCCCGCGCTGCTAAGCGTCCTAAAGGTACCCCGTTAGGGAGTATTGCGCCCTCCGCATTCTATTCGGAAGAGTAAGTAGGTACACAGAACCCAACGCGAGGCGATGTTACGTCGTATAACTGTGGGAGAATAGCCGAAAGCGATGAGACAAGATGAGTCTAGAGATGAGCGCCGAAGAGGGTTAACTAAGTGGAAAACGGATGGTTGAATGGATGGATCGGCGAGAGAGGAAGGGAGACGGTACGGTCTTCTCCGCCGACGTGAAGATGTTTGCCGTACAAATTGGCGAAATCCGGCGCTTTTGTAATCCGAATGCAAAGTAAAGGATTACAGCGGAGGTTTTGTCCCTCGTTCGCGGGCGGTTCTCATCGAGCTTGATGGGGAGGAAGCGGCGAGGTTTATAGGCGCGGGTGTTGAGGTTCTTTTAACGAAAATAACGTAAGAGTAAATAGTGATATCCGAATCTGACGGTGCGAATCGTGTAAGTACCCGTTGTGTTTAAATGCCGTCCGAATCGTAATATTAGAATTTTCCATATTACATGAGAAGATAGAACACAATAAGGAAGAAAGTAGGAACATAAAGGATGTTCTAATAAACCTCATGCAACAATTAAAAATAGGAACCTTACCAGCAGCAACCTGAACGAGAAAGGAAGAAGATTAATCAAAATGGACAGACTACTTCAATAACAACAAATAAACAGATGACTAACCGACAAGAATCAACTCTTGCAGACAAAGCAGCGTAGAATCGGTACATGAAGGATCTTGAGGAAACCTGACAGGATGAATAGTAAGATGCTGTTGATGAAAGCTTGCAAATGTTTATTTCTAAAAAAAAAAAACGTGGAAATGTTAACCATCTTTTTTCTTTATATTTATAAAAAAAAGTTTCAGGAAGCCGACAATATTTCATATTTTTAAATCAATATTTCCCTGTATCAAACCAAAGCATAAGATCCGATAATATCCGCTCTTTCTCTCAACAACGGATTTTCTTGAAGAATTATACGCGATATTAAGCCTTTTAATATCGGAAGTAACACTCGAAACCTACGATATTGGACGAAGAAGCCCTTCTCTCGTTGATACATCGGAATATCAACGAATATTTGCATTCAAACGACCGGATTAATTTCGAGCATCCAACGATAGAATAGGGGAATTGCGTACAACTATTAAGGCGCCCCTTGCGTTTCCGGCTACGTGCGGAAATAACGCCATATTATCCTGCTCGATTATACTTAGAAAGGTTCGAATTCGTTTCTTTCATCTAGGATTCGGGTCATGTACCTTTTATATGAAGCAAGTAAAAAAAAAAAAAAAAAAAAACGTTAAGTCTTTCGCTTCGATGTTGAGAAGAAGCTTTTTGCCTTCTGCTTTCCAGGATTTTGACCCTCGGAAATCCGTCTATTTTATGTTGGAGAGAATTTAACCGGACTTTTCTAGATTCTAATGTCTTTTTTTTAATTTATTGTTTACTATCCCAACATATGCGTACTTCATTTCGTCTGCTTATTTCTATTGGTTTCCTCTTGTTATTCTAAATTATTGCATTGTTGCGTCTGCGACACGTCTAATACTGTAACATGTAAATAATCTAATTTTGTTGCTGTGTACTTTTTAATATTTAAAGTACCTCCTGTAGAATATCCTATTTATTCGATCTCAAGAAAAACGTGCCTCCATCTTTAGATCATCCACCTGCCGCAATACTACCGCCCCCCCCAACGCTGGATATTCGACAACAACATTCACACGACCATTACGTGCTCGACGAAGTGGACGCGATCGCCGGCCGCCGGCTCCGGAGCGTCACGATCCCGGATTGCATTACTACTTCTCCGGCGTTCCTACTACCACTACTATTCGGGGCGTTCGGAGCTCTCTCCCTTAAGGGCGGTAATATTAGGTCCGGGCGACGTGTCCCCGACGAGCCGTACGTGCCCGGAATAAGTCCGGAAACTCCGGCACTCCGGTCGAGACCGGGACTCCGGGAGGCGACTTAGCGCGCAACAACAGGACAAATACATTAGTTTAAAGTTCGCACGGCAAGTCCGGGAGCCTCTTCGCTCATTAATTTGGATATCAGAAGGTGGAATCCGGTGACAGATGCAGGTAGTAGCTACTAATTCCGGTAGATGGGGCTCGCTCGCCTGTTAGGAGGATGGATAATGCGAGATAAAACCGGTCGGTTCTAGGCGGTGGCGGCGGATGAAGAGGCGAGGAGGATAGAGGATCATGACGGGGTGGGTATATTTGGGAGGGTTGAGGGTGGCAGGTGAAGAAGGGTTTTGCGGAAATGGAGAAGGAAATGAGAGGATGGTAGTGTAATGAATAATTGTTGCTGGTTTATGGACGAATTATTGCAGAAGGTGAGCGATATCTCCAACGTGATTCGAGCGTTATATTATGTTGATGATGGAAGCTTCAATTGGGGTAAATGATGGTAAAATAAATACATCAGGAATGTTGCTAGTTAAACGTATATTTGTTGAGAAATTTTCAAAGTCTTTTATTTGTACCTTTGGGTCTATTTACAACGCTCAGCCTACTAAAAAGTACGGTCACTGTCTTAAAAGGTTTAGGTTTCAGGAAATGACTCGCTCGATATATAATGACGTAATCAACATTAAATGAGGTGAAATAGTTGGATACCATCCGCATGCATCTGCAGTTCAATATATTTGACGCATTCATATTGACGCGAACATATTGATCTCTTCCAACAAGAAATGATCGCGATAAGGAAAGAGAGTGTTTGAGAAACCTATAAGCTGCAGGATACCGAACATTAATCGCCTGGCAGATTATTAAAAAAATACGCGCACTGCACTGGCGGGCATAACATCGCCCCTGGTTCCCAAAAATTCCTAAAAAGGATATGGAGCTCGGTTGTAATAAATCCCACAATAGTCCTCAATCTTACTCAAAGATATTTTAAACGAATTTATAAAACTATATGTAGCAGCTCCTCGTTTGATCTCCTCTTTCAGCAAAATTAATTCCTCATCGTACCACATACACGATGATATCTAAAGAATCTCAAAATATATCTATAAATATCAAGATTTCATTGTGTACACTGGCAATATTGGTAAAATGTTGGACAAAAACTGGCTCACTATAGACCATTTGTCCCTTGATTGGGCCAGTGTTGACAGACGTAACAGATCAATAGATTTGTGGACCGTTTAGCGACTCAAGATATGGAAATGGCAGACCATCCTAATCATTAGCAAATGGTAACTTTTCGCTTGCAATAAGTATGCTCTCTGCTTTCTCTGTACCTGGTTAGATACCGATATATACTGAAAGATACTGATTCTAAAAATGCAGAATACCCATCATTAATTTAACCTGAAATAACCAGTAACAAGTATAAAATTTATTTTGTTGTTTTGCTTCAGTAATGCTGAGAAATTAGATAAAAGTGCTCATCGCCGGAAGTTTTCTTTATAATTGCAAATATAATTTTTCGATTTTACCTTCAAAAATACATCATTTACAGTCTAATATTCTTTTTTATCGAAAAAGCTAAATACAGCTTAAAACTAGGATTATAAATGCATTAATTAAAATCAAATTCAAAAAACAATATATTTTTTTCTTTTGTTGCAGGTGAGTGACCAATTTCATCCTATTTACATCAACAAATATTAAATAACAACTTGGGTAAGTTTCTTGCTTAAATAAGTTAATGCAACTTTAAGAAATTTATGGAAATCCGGCAACGTCCCAAGAGATCGTTATCTAGAAGTAACACTTCCAAGTTTAGTTTTATAATTTCGTCCAACTTTATATAAAGCTAAAAACTTAATTAACGCCAGCGCATTAATAATAATAATAATTAAGCGCGTTTTGTCGTATTACGGCTCATCAGTGCACATTTGTGGAATGTAGTAGTCAATAGTACAAATATAAATGACGTAGGAACTTAAACATACCCTAACCCCGATCTGTGGGGGCTGCAAAGACAAACGAGCAGCTTAATTAGCTTAATCTAAACAAGACTATCATCTAGCCACCATTTATAGACTCGCGTTTCCCTGTACTACGGCTCATCAGTGCACATTTGTGCCTAATATATAATAATCATGATGATAATAATAATAATAATGGCGTTACTGCGGCATCTCATATTCTCGGACAAGGTAGAAAGACCTAAGGGCAAACTTAAAAAAAAATGTTGCTATTAAATTTAACCATCAAACGGTGATGAGCGTGGGACAAAAGAAAATCTAGAGCTACTACTAAGAACATTTTTTATTTATTTTCCGCCACCTTCGATTTTGGAGAAAAGAAAAAATAACTCCCAGGTGTTCCCAAAATCTATAGCAATAAAATAAATAACCAAATTGTAGAATACCCGAATTTCATTCGCGTCAGCCATTTTTGAAGCATTTCTTTTGGGGGGCACAAACGATCTTTTATATCATCTCATCTTGATTTTCGTCTTCGGAAATAAAACCAAGTACGCAAGATGCGGAATAGCAATCATCTCGTTTTTCATCAAAACTTGCTACACGATAAAGGGTTACCATCGTAGGTTACAGATGCCTTCGTTGGTGCATTCCCAATACCAATGACATGTTCTTGTGTAATATCAGTTATTGGTCACCCGAAACGTTCATCGCCATCAATTGAGGCCACTTCTGAATATGTTACTGTTTAACTCAAAGAGTTATCGTCGAATGCTTTCTTGAAGTAAAACCATCGTAACTAACTCTATCCGATTACCAAACCCCAAACCACCCTTTTGAAAACTAACCGAACTCCATTCATTGTTTTATTTCATCGTTCTTTGATGTAATTTTATTCAAATCCAGCTTATTGAATACTTTAACATAAACCTAAATGAAGAAGGATCCTATTTTTTTTTACTGAAAATCTTTCAAAATCCATAACGTACGTAGGTACAATGCCTTTAAACAACAAGAAGTTGCCATCCACCCTACCGCCGCTTGCTCCTATCGCATAGGCGTGCTCCGTCTTTATCTGTTTATGTACTATCTCGTAGGAGACGTATTTGTTTTAGGATCAGCGAAACGATTCGGAGCCAACTCAGATAACGTTATTAGGAGTTGGAAATTGAGAAGGGATGACGAATTTCGAACACGCGGATGGCACGTCGTTTCGAGAGGAACGGGGTTGATGGGAGTAGTTAGGGGAAGTCGAACCCGAGTCGTGTACTGATGTGGGATGCGAGGAGTTGGAAAGGGTAAAGAGTTTGTGGCCTTCGATAGGAGTAAGAAAGATAAAAAGAAAGGAAGAAAGCTGGGGGGCGTTTCGAGATGTTTGTTAATTTTGTAGTATACAGGGTGTTTAGGAGCAAGGTCTACTTATTATGCTTGAATACAATAATAATAAAGAAGCCATTGGATAGGTAGGAATATCTTCAAATTTTGAACTTCTTCAACGCAAGATTTTTTTGGGAACAATGATCACGCAAAATAAGCTGACAGATTATAAAAACGTAGGCTTCCACAGCTAGAGTCAGTTAATAATAAACGTACCAGATTGAATTCAGAATATATTCGATCCTTTGAACTTATATACTGCATATATTGAATATACCGCCCTATATAGCTTCGTCTGCTCAACTAAATACATCATCTTTAACGATGACTGAGCAATTCCATTTGCATTTTAGATCTTATACATTCACTTACAATAATTAAGCAAAGTAATTAAACAGAAGTTCATTAAATGTCGAGATGAAACTCTACGACGGGGCCGGGAAGCGTAGAGAGGGACGAAACGACGAAGGCGAACAGCCAACGTACCCTTCTATCGCTCGTAAGAGACGTCCCTCTCGAAGAGTTATATTATTGCACGTCTTCCCGGATTTCTTTAATTAGTTTCAATAAAATTCGAATAAATGTTGATGGCGGACGACAAACAGCGTCCCCTCTCCCCCTCGTGCCCCCTTCATCGTCAACGCAATCGGATTCGCCGGCATCTCATGGTCTCGCTTTCAATTTAAGTGAGCCATGAGTGAAGCCGGCTCGATCGAGACAAAGGGGGTAAATATAATATTGCTCGCTACTTTGATTCTCTAAGGTGGAGTCCTTCCGGGTAGATTGCCTGTACCATCGCCACCGGTCCTAATAAGCTGGAAGAAGGATATGGGTAACAAGGGGGATTCGCTAGGAGGAAATTACGAACGAACAGGAGTGTGGGTGTGAATTTAATTTTAATACTGGGTGTTTAATTTGAGGAGGTGGGGCACATTATAACGATAATAGATCAATATTTAGAAAGTAAGTCACGTAAAAAACAAATAAGATTTACATTTGGCAACGTGTTGCAATGGTTACAACTGCTACAATATACAATCCCTTTATTATTTAAATTATCGATTCATTTTCGACTCTCATCTTCGACTGTGCTGGTTCGGCAAACCATTTCGGCACACCATAATGGTTGTAAATACCATGCACATGTGCCCTCCCCCTAAGAACAAGAATGAACCCGTGTGCTTTATATTTTATAATGTACGCATCTCCCTTGGTATCAACAATGTAGGCAAAAACATGTATAAAATTTACTGCTGGTAAACAGGTTTAATCCCGCATGTCATTAATAATATAAAAGAAAAAAAAAAAACAGAAAATCTTTTGGAAAGAACTAAAATCAATCTAAAATCATCACTGTCAATGGAGCTATCCATTTGGCAACTTCCTTTGGGAAAAATGTTTTTCTTCCCAAGAGAATATTGGCAATTTGATGTTCACGTATCGCATTGAAATCGAAGAAAGCAAGGAAACGAACGAACTCAAAAAAAATTAAATAAAAATCGCAACGAAACCAACACAAAAAAAGAAACAACACAAACAAACGAAAATCGAAAAACTGACTAATTCCCAGTTTTCAAATGCATTAACTTCTCATATCCGAATCCTCACACCATCCCGACAATACGAGTTAGTTAAGTTAGAAAACAACGGCGGAAGAATGAGTGCGATCGTACGACAAAAAGAAGGCCCGACTCGTCCCAGAAAGGAGATGGAGAACGCTTGGTACGAACTTCCGGCGTGTCGTTTTCGCTTCCCGAAAATAACTTGCACCGCCTCTCTTCCCCCCTTTGCAGTTCCCACCCTCCGGAATCGATCGAAGGTTCCTGCTTTTCGTAAAACACGCGATCGCCGAAATCTAGACGGCGGTGTCCGCGTATTGCTGCTACTGCTGCTGCACATTCGTTTGTTTCACGTCACGCGCTCTCATTTATTTCCCAGCGGACCAACGCCGCCCTGGATCAAGGCCGGCTGCGACGCGATCGCGCCAAGCCAACCAGCTAGCCGATTCTTTGTCGCTTGCAGATGTTTTAATCAAGAGCTTCTTTTCTTCTCTTTTCCCCTGGTATGTCTTTTTCTTCGATGTGAGATGTTTTATACGGAGTGATCCAAATCCTACAATGGTATTTGGATTGAATTAGCAAACTGGTAGTATTTTTACTGGTGATTAGTAGAATTATACATTTTTCGAAAGAAATCGAAATTTCTTACTAAATTGAGAAAATAAATGGATGATCTTACGTAAATAGCTCCGGTTGTCGGAAGTAATTCGCTACACCTTCGAATGGACAGAATTTAAGCTATTTTCCTTGAGGCTTATGGTATTGTTCATCAGAAGAAGAAAACTTCCGCCACATCTGGTGAACACATGAAGACGGCAAATGGAATATACCAGAAGGTATTAGAAATTCTACAGAGCCAGAAAATTAGAACGGTTGCTATTGCTCCATGATTGCTGATAAACGTATAAATCATATAAAACGTAAAAATCCTTGAAGATGCAGCTGAAATGGAAAACACTCTAATCGACGACTGGGAAAAAGATATCCTTTTTGTTGTTTCCTGTTAACTCCATATCAATCAGCAGCACGAACATTATTATTTTTCTAATTTAATTGATTTCGGCGGATCGATAGTAACGAAGGTGGCTATGATTACTCATTAATTTGAAAAATCCTGTACATAAACTCTGCATGAATGTCCGTTTTCTATAATTTTAGGAATACTAACATCATCGGCTATATTTTTCAACAATCAGAGACATTTTCACCAATCATCTTCAAATCTTTGAAATAATTTCGTGAAACATCCTAACTCGATCATATTTCTTTAGCTGCCCCTGTACATCTTATGCTTAATACCCCGATATCGAATAGAGGATCTTGGCAATTCGTTCGCTACTTGCCGGCTTTACTTCTTCCCCCTATCCTTTTTATATTCCCGAGAAAACCAGCATCTCACCTTCTTTACCACCAGCTTTATTCGGTCCTTTTTCTTCCTTTTCACTTAGAAATTCTCCGTCTCATTCGGGACTGCCATTATTCCTTTCCCAACATCGTTTCTCTGTCTCTTCGAGATGTCGTTTGGCATTTGTTCCACTCGACTATCTTATATAGTGTCTCCGGGAAACAGCTGAAGGACGACGCGGAAACTCCGGGCAAAAAAAAAATACCCAAAAACGATTCCGTGGAGAAGGATGGAGAAGATATAGCAATGATTTTCATTATTTTGATTGTCTATTTGGTGTCTTCTCGACGTTTGTAGAGGAAATGCTATCGTTTTATAGTGTCTTATTGGGTTCCTTTTAGAGATTTTCTTACGGCCTGATCCTTCTTTTGTTTTTCTTTTTTTTTATTTGTGAATTAAGTGAATGATGTACTATGTTTGAGTATATAAAGGTACATTTTGGGCTTAACTGTGAGGATGATTTGAAAAAGGACTTATATCTTTGTTGTTGTTGACTACAATGCATCTAACGCGGTATAGATATAGTTCTTTGGAATATGGATCTTCAAATATTTGGAACTAGAAACAAAAATTTTCGTTTGTAGCCAGTATTCTGCTTGGTACATCTCGGATCAATAATTATTTGCGGAAAACCCTGAAGAAGCTTCAAATAATTATTAATGTTGCAGATTAACTCAAGGTAGATCCAAGTAGACTCTTCAACAGATGACTACAAAGCATTTTTTTTGCCTAAATTAAATACGTCAGTAACTTCACGCACATCTCATTTTCGTTGTGGTTCTTTTTTCGAAAAACCTCCCGAGGCGTTAACTTGTCAAAAAAATACCGTCGAATCTCGAACACGACTCTAGAAAGAGCTCTGCACAGGGAATCTGTATCTCCGGGCTAATTCGAAAAAAGCACGCGCGTTCACGCAAAAAACAAAAAAAAAAAAACATCAACGTTCAGCCCACGTCCTGAAATATGACGCCGCTTCTAAAACCCGACCCTTATTTGATTTAACTTTACCGCGTTTTAGCGTAATAACGTTGCTAACCCCCTCTACCATCTGCGTCGCGCTCCTACTCGTATTTGCGGCGAAGATCTTAAGTAAGAATGTTCGGTAGCGACCTCTGCCGGCGACAGCGGTAAACCTTTATGTTGTAAGGCGACCCATTTAATCTTAGGTAAATGCAATTAAAGCCATTGTCTTAATAAGGTGTACGCTGCCTGGGACAACAGGAAATGGTTTTCCAGGAAGCGTATGCCGTGGAACACCTCTATTTGGCTTGCCGCCTGCCGGTTTCTAGGAAAAGGAGGGGCTTGAGAAGTCTAAACGCACTTTCCTAATTAAGTTAAGTAACTTAAATATGTAAGTGGCGGTATTAACAAATAGCATCAAAGGTATCGTAGGCGTATCTGTTTATTAGGACGGATATGAATTAGGAAATTAAATGTGTTAAATACACACAAAAAAGAAATATTGCCAACATATATATATACGTTTGTTCAAAGAATCTCAGGTTGTTTCGTGTATCTAATTAAGACTATACGAGGAACGAGGGTGATCAGGACAATATCGAGCCTCTTCATGAAGATGGCGCTACTTACCGATGATATCCGAATAATATAATTGCGCATGCGTTGAAGGAATCTAGTCGATGTTAAAGTTCTTGTAAAAATGGAAAAAATCGAATATCGTCGTTAAATCCTTGCATTTGAAGGGCTGTACACCTACGCAAATTAAAGCCAAGATGAACGTCGTTTACAGGGACTCTGCACCACGCTAAATTTTGGGCAGATGATTTTAAATTTGGTCGTACCAATTCGAGACGTCTAAAAACTGCAACCACCACCAACGATATCAGGGAAGTTCACCAAATGGCACTAGACAACGGTCAGATTAAGATTAGAAAGATAGCTGGGACTTATCATGTATTAATTGAAGATTTAGACGTAGAGAAGCTAACCTCGCGTTAAGTGTCGCAATTGCTCGCACAAGCTTATTATTTCTAGGCATCTTCAACACTGACTAAACAAGTAAATTCTCTTTGTCAAGCCCATTTAACTGGCAAATACTGGAAGTACATATTTCGTCAATTCTTGTACACCCATAACAATGTAAGCCTATAACAATATAACTATTTCATAAAACCAACGGCTGGCGTTAAGCATTATCCGTCTGGGTCATAAAAAAACTCGTTTATATTTATTACACATGCATAGTACCCCGCAACACGTTTAACCCATTTTCTTGAAGTCTACCATCGTTTACCGCCCGCGCTTTCCCTTGCGTCGGCGACGAGGGACCCGCAAACCCCCAGGATGTATAAATAAACGAAGAAGGCAGTACAGGTTCTCACTTGGGATGGCGGTGCACCTTTTGGGTAGTAAATATTGCTCCGCTAAATGCCTCTAGTAATAGCTACGTTATATTCCGGGGGTGGCCTTAAAATTTTTTACGATGTTTTGCCCTTATTTTATATGAGCATATAAGAAACTATTGAAATGAAGTAATTCTGTTTCTTGAACGAACATTCGATTCTTCACGATAGCCTCGAAGAGACGAAAGGCACGATAGGTTCGATTGAACGTTCTCCCATTTCGCATTTACGTCTAGTTGCCAACAGACTAGAATTAGAAACTAGAAGGTTCCTAAGTCTCGTGCTTAACGTCTCCTGCCAACAATGGATTGGGAAGTGCCAATTAGTTTCTTGAATTTATTTTTTGACTTCGTAAGTCTTTTGAGGTTTAAGCTTCGGTTTCAAGCATTTAGTTCCGTTTAGTTTAGTAGTTTAGATTGCCATGTAAGCACTTTTTTCCTCCTTCGCCCTTTCAGTATTATCCATTCGTCTGTGTATTTGTTTTGGTCTTTATCTAAAGCTTGAGGATTCTTTCAGACCTTTAACTTTGCTCCCCTCAGTATTGTAACACAGCAATATTTACCTTCAGCTACTCATCTGTGGCTTCCTTAGAGCACTTTACCGTAAGCCACCAACAAGATAGTGTCTAGAAATGTTGGTTTCACGGTCTCTGCTTCAATGTTGAACGATTTCCAAGAGTATTGCATCTTCAATATCCCTCATTTGGCCCATTGAGAGGTTCACCTCTGGAAAAGCATAATGGAGTATTCCGACTTTCTTCACTTGAAGGGCGTCTTTGAAGGTACGATCTACAGTGACTCGCTCACGCGAAGTTTAACCGCTATCAACTGCTCTTCGCTTCTCGTCCGTTTCTTTCATGGACTGTCCGGGCTCAAGCCCCTCCCGTCTTTCTTCCTCCTTCATTGGTCACTTATTTAGGTTTGAGCTCATGCTTTACTATCTTCTTTCGTTTCCTTGTGGTACCATTAAGCCACTTCTTATCTTCTGCTAGTTAAAGCTTTATAATAGACTCCCGCATGTTGATATGGATATGTCACCGTCGCAAAAATGGAAGTCCTCTGCACTTGTTGGAGGACTTGGCAGGAAAGGAATTTCTTCATCTGATACACTGAACTGATTTGTTTTTGCTTTTCTTAGGTTTCATTATGCTGGTCTTGAAGCGCAAGCGCCTCATGAATCCTCGCCTCCTACGGCTTGCTTTGCTGCAACGCAATTTGTATTGCCTCTTAATTTTATACTAAAAATCTCGATTAAAAATAACGTGAATCAATGAGCTCCGAGTTATGGTATAGCCCGCCACTTTCTAAATACGCACAGAAAACCATTTATACAAAGACACCAAAAGAATAATTTACAACAGATTAACGATGATATCGATACGATAATGTAATCTCGGACATCAAACGAATAGTGTCCGAAAATTAAAACCGCACAAAACGAGAGCAACAGAAGAACATAATCGAGTTTAATTTTTTCCTCTTTTCCCGATAGGATCGCTCGAAAAAGAACGGGTAACTCTGCAGAGTACAACGCCCGACGGCCCTCCTGGACTTTACAACCGCAGTTAACTACGCGCTAACGAGTCTAACGTAATTATTTTTGCGATAGTCATCGAACGATGTATCGCTAAGAGCCGTACAAGGATCGTAGATTATAATTGCCGATTGTAGCATGAATCCGTTCTGATTCTCCTTGTACCTTGTAGTTACTGCGGAAATTTTAGTTGAAAAGGTTTTTTCTTTTTACGTCGGTATTATTCGTATAATTCGCTTTATGTATGAAAGAAGGATAGAGAAACAGAAAATTGTTTAAAAAGTAATAGAGGGTGTTTTTTTTTTTTTATACAGACAACTTTGATTTTCTCTTCAATACAAGTGGTATAAAAGAATACATAAATACATAAATTATGAGCCGCCTAAAAGCGAAGCTAAAGCTCTTTTAAAGCTATAACCTTTCTAGTTTTATTTATATACAGAGAAAGTCAATGTTCAATAACTAGCTCTCGCGTGTGTATTCCATCATTAACACTAAGACGGTTAAGTCGGGATACCGGGTTGGCTACATTATTGGTCCACCCCGACCAATCTATTTTTTAGGAAAACGGCGATTTAACATTTCTGACTGCATCCTTTCAGTTAATTTCTGCATCCTCTCATATGCAACATCCGTGTTTGCTGTACCCACAACCAATATTATCTCCAAGATCCTTTTTTCCTTCTTAAAATAATAACCTGTCGGTGTTTATTAATTATACACCCCCGTATTTCGTTTTATATGCAACGGAAAGGCGTCCCCGCGAACTTCGAGATTGGTTCCTTCCTGTTCCACTTTTATTTCCTTTTCCTTTTTCTTGCTCCACTGTTCATCTTTTCGAAAACGTTCGAAATCGGCTCTCTTTCCTGCAGTAGTCGTCAAAGAGAGAAAACACGGTAAAAAAAGAAGAAATCCGCAGGGAAAAACTGGGAAAATGCTAGCAGGGAGGAAAGGAAATAACCCACCTACACGGTCTGCCTCTAAAAATTTAATGCAATTTCGTATAAATTATGAAGAAGGCGACGGGAATTTGAATATTGATTCCTTTCCCTGCAGCACTAGAACTGGATGGACTTTTTACGTAACGTTTGGCAGTAAGGAACAACTTCGTCCTGGTTCTTGTATTTTTTTTTATTTTTTTTTAGAAAAAGGAAAAGATTCGGGCGTAATTCGCTTTTATTGGTGGAGACAAAAATAGAGTATGCTTCTAAACGAACTCTGGATGACATGAAATAAAACTTAGAATTAACAGAAATTGAGAAAGCTTAAAAATGAATACGTCGAGGTATAAAAGGGATTTTTTCATTAGACGCTTCTTTGTATCAATAAATCCGTTTATTTATTTATTAAAATTATAAACTCAATTCGGTATCAATTTCGGTAAAAGAAATGTTAGTTATCCGTCTTACTTCGGTATCGGCACGTTGAATTCCCAACAAAGCAATTTTATCAACCCATCTCCACACACGATAGCGCCTTTTAACCTCGTAGGAAGCATTCCATGCAGTTTACGCCAGCTTTAAAGCTTCGAACACATTAAACGTTGCATCCGCACCGCCTTATTCCCCGTACAAAAATCACGGCGCAGCTTCAGCACGGTTACCGAGCGATTTTCGCAATCACATCACCGCCGCACGGCCATTACCTGAGCGTACCTAACGTTAGTACCGCTTAAATCACGCTAAAAGATCATTTTAGCGGACCCGAACGGCTCCCATAGGACGCTATTTACTTACCAGCATTTTTAAGGACTATCCCTTCAGTTCGTTGTTCGTCGGAGACATCGGTCTTTGGAACTTAATGGTCTACAACTGCAAACGAGTTCGGTTTAAATAATCCCCAGTTGGGAGGGGATCGCCTGCATGCTGGTCTTGCGTTTGCTTTTATCGCAGATGTTTTTCTAAATGAATTGAGGAGGTGCTTTTAGATGTCGAATTTTGGAATTCTCGGAAAATGTTAGCCATCGATCAGGGTTTACTTGGGTCTCAATACAATTTCCCGTGTTTGCCTCTTATAATTCCTTAGTTATTTTTATTTATTTATTTATTTATTTATTTATTTATTTATTTATTTAATTAATTAATTAATTTATTTATTAAAAAATTATTAAAAACTACGTAAAATAAAAAATATGCCAACCGCACCTTCATATTATTTATCCTTTCTCCCATCTTTTAAAACACAATTCCTTCGTTTGTCCTACGCTCCTTATCTGTGTAGTTATTCAATAATGAAGTTCTTCCCTTTAATAATCCAATCTAATACCGGGAAGAGACGAGGCCTTCTCCTTGCTACTTCCTTCTCCTCTTGTTTTACTTCTAAAACAACTTCTTTCTACAGCTTGCTGAAGCGTGTCTACCGTATAATGGAAATTTATCCAGATAGTCTACTTCAATTTAGGCTGGAGGGAGCAGATGTACGTATTATATAATAGGTACGTTGCGTCTAGCGGGTAGCGCTTGTCTATCAAGATGGAAAATCCATCAGTTATAATTTTCCGCCGGCAACAACCGGGCTAAATAGAAGGTAGGATAATAGGTGGCGCATATAAACTGACAGGTAACAAAATGGCGTCTAAAGATGGTGGTATTACAGAGCAATGTTGAAGAGGTAGCGTAACGTCATCTTTCTTCTTTTTTCTTCTCGTTTATTTATTGCAAACAAGTAGACATCTTCTTCGTAGCCCGAAAGATGATTTAATTTCGCAGCTGCAGCTTGTTTAATCAATTAAGACGGGCAGTTAAAGTTCTGGATCGATAGAAACGCTCACATTCTTCACCCTTTAAGTTTTTGCAATAACTGAAAAAAAAAAACTACAAATCGTTCTATTGTTTCTTAAAATATTCTGAATAAAAAAAAAATGAGTTTCGAACGGTGACTAAACACTTATATTTGGAAGGCTTAATATCGAAAGAGATCGAAGCTGATGAAATTCATGGCACATCTGCTCCTGCGATAGCAACTATTGTTCACATTTGGGTAAATGACTTTAAACGTGATCGTACATCCACAAAAGATGAACGTCGTTTTGAACGATCAACGAATCAAAGTGCCCGAAATAGTTGACGTAACAGGCATATCACAAAATATAATGTTTTCAATTTTGCACGGAAAATGGCGTGTGAGAAAATCTCGGCAAGATGGATGCCGAAACGTGGATACACCACTACACTCCGGAGTCAAAGGAATAGTCAAAACGATAGGTTTTTGAAGGCGAACGAGCTCCGAAGAAGGCGAAGTTGGTGAAATCTATCGGCGAGATGATAGCCTCGCTTTTTTGGAATAGACGCGGAATCATCCAGACCGATTATTTGGAAAAAGGACAAACGATAACTGGAAAGTATTATGCGACTTTACTAAACCGATTAAACAAAGAAATCGAGAAAGAATGTCCTTGTTTAAAAAAGAGAAAGATCACCTTCCATAAAAACAAGGTATGCGGATGATCTGGCATTCGCTGACTTCTTTTTATTTCCAATCTTGGAAAAACGGCGTGAGCGTATCACGGTTCACGTCGAACGAAGAAGTTATCGCCCAAACAGATTCCTATTCTGGGGACCTATCCAAATCTTACTTTTCGGAAGGCTTAAAAAAACCTGGAAAAGTGTCCAGAGTTGGAAATGGAAATTATAAAAGAAAAATAAATAAAAATCTATAAAAGAGAACCTCGTAAAATAAAAATTAAGCTATTCATATATGTAAATTTGAATCAAATTAATTAAAAATTAGCTAAAAACACCCTAAGTGAGTTACAGATTTATAATTATTGAAACCTAAAAGAAGGAAAAGGAAGTATCCGGTTACCTGCTTGTTTTGCTGTCGCTTGATGTATTTTTTTTTATTTACATTTTTAGACCAGAGATATAAAATTTTAAGATAGCTCAGCTTCCTCGCGGTATTGATGGAATAATTCACGGCAAGCGCAACAAAAGGAGAGAAAAAAATACACTAACACACAGACATGTGTCTGCCTACGCGGCGTCATCACCGTGGTTTCGAGAGTACTTTTTTATCTCTACCTTCTGTCGCTGTTGCCTCACAGTTAATGCCACAACTTTCAAAACCACTATGTTGGAAGTCAAAGATGAACAAGTAACAAGAAAATGTATTAAGACAGTAAAAACGATAGAATAATAAGAAAATTCAAGCTTAATAAACCGCTGGAACTCCAAGATCGTTTATTGATTGATTGAATAAATTCACTAGATGGAAGCAGACCTATTTTGCTTACCTTTTCATGTTGTAATGCTCGCAATAAATAAAATTTCTTCGGTAAAATAACACTCTGTATTTAAAAAATTACTAGATTTTTTTGTATTTTTAATAGTTTTCACCAAATTCACCAGAACTGATGAAATTTCACAAGACCAAGCAACGCTAGACACCATTACCCTTTCCGTAGCAGAAATTTGCACGAATACCTAAGCGTATGAGTTGATTTGTTTAGTTAATTTAATCTTTTAATTTTTAAATACATTAACGCCGTACTTGTGACTTTACCCGCTAATAACCCAGGAGGCTCAATATTTTCGCATCTAATCTATCTTCCTTATATCTTCCTTAAATCTGGTGCCTATCGCTCTTTGCGTTGGACCAATATAAGCTTTATTACGGTTGCTACATGCAATTTTATAAGTTCCTGGCCTTTTCTTCCATTCTCGGTACATCTAAGAAGTTTGATATGCTTGAATTAAAAAAGGAGATGAACCACGTCTAAAAACCTAACGTGATTTATTCTGCTGAATAATTATATTATTTGCCTTTCGTTCTTTTTTGTTTTTTTCTAAAAATTACACCAGATAAAATAAGCAACCTAATTACTCAAAAATTCACTTCACAGTAGCTGGCTACAATCGATTCGTCCTTCCCATTTGTTGTAAATATAACCTGATTTCGCAATCTGCCCCGCAAGTCGGGTTATACGCCGTGCAGTTTTGACACCGTATTAAGCGAGCTGTTTACGTACGAAATGAGCAACAGCTATCAGCTATCAGTCGTTACGCAAACCTTGCTATTTGATGGACGTATAATTAAATTAGAATTTGTCCAACCGATCCTACGGTCCTGAAATACAACACGACATTCGCTGAATGGTGAGCGAGTACGTGTTGGCAACAACAAAGCGAATCGAGCACGTTCTGTATATTCTTGTGTACATACAACAAACACGGTATGAGGTTGTTTAATGCGTGAAGATCTAGGGCTTCCGAAATAATCTATTTTTATTTATGTATTTGTATTAAAAAATATATAATTCACATGCCGCCGCGGGTGATCAGAAGATTGTCAAGAACGGAAATAAAGGTATTGGGAAACACAAAGAATACGGAAAAGAAGAAACACAGGAATCAACGTGATTGGGCAACATAGAGAGGAATTGAGGAGCAACAATGGCGTGAGAAAAATAAAGTTGTGCCTGGAAAACAATCTGATAATTACGAAAATGTTCCTTCAGCTTACTGTGCTTATATCAAATACATCAGTAGAAATGAGAAATCGATAATTAACTTGGTATCGATAGACAAAAGCCACGGTAAAGGGAGTACCAGAAATTTATAGCACAAGAGGGCTCCATTAAAATTAAGAGATAGACAAGAATAGGAACAATGTGGAAGAGGTATGGCAAGAATTTAAAAAAATTAAAGCTACCGAAACCAACCAAGGAAGCGTGTGGTACAGTCTTGATAAATAAAAGAGAAAAAGCTAGCTGGTGGTACGAAAGGATTAAAGAGATGGTAAAATTAAGGAAGGAGAAAATGAAAAGCTTATAACAGAGTAAAACTACGAAGTGTGTAAAGAATGTAGGAATAGGTTTAAAGAAATGCGCTTAACGAACATCATGGGAAGATTCTGGCAAGAAAATAAAGAAAGGAAATTAATTGATCATCTAAAAGCTTGTAAAAGAGAAATACAGAATCAAACAGAACAAAAATAAAGAGAAAATAGTAACAGTTAAAAGGAAAAAGAGATCATAGATCGCTTACGGGAACATCTTCAGGAACTGCTAAACATAGAAATTAAGAAAAGGTTGGGTAGCACAGTGAATAAATGTACAATGGCATAAAAAAAGACGAAGTAATGAGGACAATAAGATGATGAAATAAAGGGAGGACAATTGGGCATGTTCAAATTAGACCAAAAATGATAATAAATCTCGGAATAGGAGGATTGAAGATTGACTAACGAAGAACTAAATGAAGAGATGGATTGCTCTTGGTGAAACAATTCTTATATATTTCAAAGAAATAGATAAAGACGAAATTATTCAATAAACGTGGGAATACTTTGAAACTGCTAGATTGCCATAATTGTGCCAATAGTAAGTACTGGGACGTAACCTTAATGAGCTTTGTTGCTAAATTGTCCGAAAGATGCTAGAGTAAAAATTGAGAATGCAAAAGGAAGAACGACTAAAGAAAGAGCAAAGCGGGTTTAAATTAAGCAAAAGATCCACATTTTCACGACGAGACTATTGATAGAGAGATAGAGAAAACATATGGATAATGCTTTTGATAGAATACTAGTGAAGATAGTCAGGAAAAGTTTAAAAAGAAGGGACCGTGATAATAAATTGCGGAGAAAAATCGAAAACATGTGCCAAAAGGAAATGTTCAATCAGAAAGGTTCACAGTTAACGGAGGATTAAAACAGGAAGAGTTACTGAGCCTGGATGGACGATACCCTGTACGGAGAGCAAGTCTCAGCAATTGAGCAAAAATAATGTGAAGATAACCAAAGTCTCTGAAACGGGAATTACTCCGAAGCGAGTAGATTCTTTCAAGTACCTAGAAATAACTGTTCAAAACAAAGAAGAAATTGAGAAAAAAACAAACGAAAAATAGAAAACGCAGCAAAAATATACGACGCTCTCAATAAAACATTTATTGGTAATAAGGAAATAACGGCACAAAAACGTCTGTATTTACAACGATGTTTCAGCTGGTATTAACATACATGGAAGTGAAGACTAGGTATTAAATAACAAATAAAAAAGAGTACTTCAGGCGATAGAGATGAAATAATTGAGAAAAGTAAAAAATTGTAAAAGAAGGCTGATCGAGAAGTAACAACTGAAATGGTCCGGTTATTTAATAGAAATGGGAAAAGGAAGACCTCTGAAAACTATATGGTTGGGCTTCCTTTTTAAATATGGAACAACCAATAGTACGCATTAAATTCTCCATCTCCTGTAATGGCGACGAAAAGAGAAAACGGCAACACATTCTGCAGTCATTATTTTCCATTCTATATTAAAAACGAATTACAATTTTTCATCCATTAATTTCGCTGCGCGACTAAAACGAACACGCCAAGCGTGTATCTACAGGCCCACTCCACATTACACGCTTTCCATTTTCAATATTCCCTTTATTACTATCAACTGCGCTACTCCTGTAAGTGTAGACGGAATACCAGGTATATAGCTCTTTTTTTATAGGCATCGGAAAGAGACCCGCTAGGTGTACTACGGCTCCGAACCGGCCGATACTGCATCATACGCCTTGGGTAGTGGCGCTAGCGGCGGCGCATTTGTCGCTGCGAAGCGGCGTAAGCACATTACGGCGGGGGGAGGAAGCTTCGAACGTGGAAAATTAAGTCTTCTATTTAAAATTCTCCGCGTAGCGCTCGTGCGAAATTAAAAATATATTACGTAGTTCCATATATTGTAGAAGCAAGCGGTGGTCCGCGAGATATGATGGATTATCCGGAGAGTAGCGTATGATTTTGCTAGAATAAGGATTACTTTCGAAATGAAGAGAATCCAAGGGGTAGATGTGGAAGAAAATTCAAGGATTATTACTTATAGAATCCAGATACAACGACGTCCTAAATAGGGAAGTTACTTATCCGCAGTCAAGATTAAGCCTGCAGAAACGAGTGCCGCTTCACGAAATTACGAGAGATTAGACAGACTCTCAAAATCGACAAAACACGAGTTTGTCTAATGTCTGCAAATTTCGTGAGGCTCACAAAAAAATATACTCATTTCTGCAGGCTTAGTCGCAATACAAGATTCTAGCGGAGAAAAATGAAATTCTCTACCATCGCAGCAACATTCGTCGCCGTCATTTCAAAAATGTCCTTTGTCATTAACAAAATACTCAATCCTATCTACATACGTCCCTTTCCGATAAGCCGCTATATTGCGAATCTTCCATTTCAAAGTCGAAAGTACAAGTTGCGAGGTTAAGAGACGCGGTTACGACGACGTTTGAAGTCTCGGCAAACTATTTCCTTCCGCGTCGCAAGATGACAATAGACCCAGAGCGTACCATTCGTCTAGGGTAGCCGATCTTCCTTCGGCGGGCTCGTAAAGGAAACGGTGGGAACGTACGTCTTTTGTTTAGCGTCTCTGAACTATGCCCAACTATCCAGACTTTAGATGTCGATTACCCGGAGGAGTGTAGGTGCCTTCGTTTAGCGACCGGCTCCGTAAGACACGTCTAATTAACCGCATAGTTACGCTAAGATTGCGCCTAGATTGCGAAGCGTTTGACGTTAAATGATTACTGAACGCGGCGGTACGGCTTGTAAAGGTGGAACATGCAAGAATGAAGCATTAGCAGGAGTTAATGCCAATACGAATTAACGGAGCGGAACGGAAGTATAAATCTTTTGTTTTAAAGCGACCCAGAAGTCCATCGGGGTAAGATCGGAGAATCTTAATTAATTGAATTAAATATTTCCAGACATCTTTCTTCGACGAGATTCGTTAACCGCTGCTTTGCCAGAAGTATGAAAAGAACGCAGAGGCGCTCGTCTCGATATCGAAAAATGTAGCGTTTCATTCTTGTTTTTCGATTATAAAAAACACACCAAACATTCGTTTTCTGAAAACGTCGAGCATCGTTTGCGAATGAAGCAGTGCGAATTTTCAAGAGCCCAAAAACAACTATTTTGGTCGTCTCGACAGTAAAATAGAGGAAATTCTGTGAAAATTCCCTTTCAGTTCCAAATTCAAGGGTACGTTCGAACGTTAATTTAAAAGGCAGAGCTAAATGAGCTTTACTTATTTGCAATCTTTGAGAACGTTTCCTTGAAAGTGTTTGTTGTTTATATTGAATTGTCGAAATTCTTGCTGAATCGTCTTCATTCTACTGTTTATTAGCTTCTTTAACATCAACAACAGGCGCCGTTTCATCAACTTTTATTTGACCAGTTTACGCAATGTTTCGAGCATTATTGTGTAAAGGGATTTTGCTCAAAGAAGATCAAATTACATATCGACAAGAGGCATTTGTACTTAGTCTCTCATTTTGAATTAACATTTAAGAAAAATCAACAGGATAGCAGGATAGCGCTATGGCCAAATGTGAATCAAAAGTAGTTGAGAGAACGAATGGAAAATATGAAATAACGACGTTTACCAGGATCAGCAGTAACAATACCATCAACACTAACCTCTAACACAAATCCGGAGTTTTTCAATTTTTGTAAATTATAGATCGCCTCTCCGCTTCAAAAAGGAGACGTATAACACGTCATCCTTTAACGACGTGTACAAATCCTTCATGTGGTTATCTCCATCCTTTACCGTTCTCTTTAGTACGATAAATTTAATCGCGGAGCTACGATTACATTTGCCAAGCCGTGTTATCCGTTTCACTCGACTCCCAGAACATTAAACTCATTCTCCGTATCATGCGTGACCCTAAACAATACCACCCCCCATTCCGTAACGTTATACTCGAAGCTTTGGTAACACGATCGTCCTTCCAACTGCGCCGCGTTAACAACATGGAAGCGCGAGTGTACTTGACTACTAGCTGATGAACGCATAACATATCTCCGAATTCCACGGCGGATGAAACTTGACAATTGCAGCTATGGTAACTGAAACCTTTGAATGTTGGGATACCGTGAAAGAAGAGCGAAATTATCGATTAGTTCTGTATGAATATTGCCTAAGGGATGTCTAGGTGACGATAGGCTTGATTTGCAACTGTTAGGTTTGATTGTTTGATGTTTGATATCTTTGATTTGCTTGCCGTGGCTCCATTAAACGGATTGACTGATCATATTTATTTCTCGGCGGCTAAATTCTTTAAAAACTTTATGGCGGACGATGAAGATTCGTATCGGTCAAAAGTTGCAACCACTACCGTTAACATCGGGAAAAATTGTCAAATAAAGTTAGGCTACCGCCGAATGAATGGGTATCTTAAGAGATGAGTTCGTCCGATAAACATTTCCAAAACTCCGTGGAAGCTGATTAAACGAAAGAAGTCGAAGTTTTGGCACGTGTTATTTGCAAACAGTATAAGCATAAGTAGCGAATAAAAAAAATTTTTTGCTTGCAAAAAGTTCTCGTATTTCAAGAATGTTTAGTCTCCGTTTCCCGTCTCTTACCTCTCTTTCCCTCGATAAATCCTTCTTCACTTCACCGCATTTCGAATACTCCTCAAACCTGGTCGCTATCCGACTAACCAACCGACTATCCGATTCGCCTTCAGATTTTCTTTTGTTTTTGCGCAGTTTCTTGCGAAGTTCTTCACGCAGGCGGATTATTGAAAACGCTCATTTGTTTTCTCCCTCCTCCTACACCGCCCACTTCCCAGACGAAAACAATTGAATTCAAAACAAATTTCGGTTATCTTTTGTTTCGCTGTATTCCCGCTTATGGTAGGCGAAAGCAAGCGGGCGAAATTCTAACGCTGTTCGATTGTTCCTAAGCAGACAATTAACGAATAAGAGGAAGAAGTGGATGAAGAATAAGCAGAGACGACAAGGAGACGAAGAAGACGGTTGCCGGCGTAGAAGGAGTTTGTAAAGTTTCGTTTTTGCAAGGATGAACTGATGTAATGTTGGAGAATTGTTTGGGCGTATTCTGAGAGAAAATTGTTTGGGGGTATTCGGGGACGTATTTCGATTTAGGCTTCCGAAGTTTCTCAGGTGGGTAGTTGTTTCACAATCCTCTATTAATAGAATTGTTTCGTTTCGGGAATCTAGTTGCTTTCGTAAAGTTTTAACTCGCTCGGCGATGGTTTTTCTAAGATAATGACCTATTCCCGGCTGCTCCGTTCCAAGTATTACGATTTAGCATTGCTTCCAGTATCGAAGAACAGGTAATGGTGTACAATAATTTCTTCCAACTTTGATCGATGAAATCAGGGAAACAATCGACAACGTCGCATCATCCTTTGCATCCTTTCCAAGAATTGTTTATTTGAAGAGGAAACAATCGAATTAATTTTTCATTGCTCATATTCCTCTGATCTATTACGTAACGGTTTCTTCTTATTCCGGAATATCAAACGAAAAATGTATGGGCAGCGACCACAAGAAGCTTTCGAAAACCTCAAAAACCATATTTTGGAGACGATAAAAAAAAACACATTTTGAGGATTTATTTCAAGATATTCAAAGGTGTATAAATCTTTACGGCGAATATATCAAAAAAAAAAAAGAAGAACGATCAAAGAAATGTTTTCTTCAAATATTCTTATGAAAACTCTGAAAGTATCTCTCATATACATTTCCCTTGAGGTCCCACTTTTCCCATGGCAACCCCTGAAAATGTATAAAATCCGTTTTTAACGATTACCCCATATGCTCGTCCTGTAATTCCGGCAACAGCGGAAATAAATGAACGGAAACGAAAGCGAAACAGTTGAATAACGATACTGCGCTTATGTTTTTCGTTAACGCAGCTGGGAATACATTAGCGAGGAAAAGATAAATCGAACATGTTTTAATTTTCCGGTCGATACAATCGTTTTTCAAGAGGTAGAAAGAATGAAAAACGAAATGTTACCTCCGGAATTTGTAACTTGGTGTCCGGCCGTTAAGTGTTTGATTATATATAACTGCGCAACAAGTTACAATGGAACTTCTATAATCCGAACATCCAGCAATTTGAACGAACGTCAGCGGAATCCCCATAATTCATGCACCTCGGAAGAACAACGTTCCGTGACTAGATTTTTAATAGCAGAAGATGCTAAATCCACGGAAGAACGCTGAAGCGGTACCAAAGAAGTTGTTTGAAGCGTTTGGAAACAAATGGAACGGTTTGAAAGTGACCTAACGAACGAGTTTCTCCCTCGAATCTCTCATTGACAGATAGGTTCCACCCACAAAGACACCAAACTTCAAATCAGCTAACAGTTCGAGGAACAATGATTAATTGAAAGAGATGCATTCTTCAGAAGGATTGTTACATGCAATCGAACATGGATCCGCCATTTTGAGCCGAAAAGGAAGCAGCAAAGCCACAATTTCTCCTCTCAGGAGAAATTCAAGACGCAGCTGTCTGCACGTAAAGTTATACTTACAGTATCATCCTGAGCTTCGTAGCCAGTATTACAGTTACATGTTCGAAAACATAGGAAGATCTGCCATTCGAATGAAACATCGGATTGAACCCTTTAAACAGGCTCAACGTGCAGAACATTTTCAATCCAATCAAGAAGCTAAAGACCAGATAGACAAGTGACTTCGAGATCACTCTAAAGAATTTTATTGCAGAGGTATACACGTGTTAGAAGAACGACGGGCCAAGCGTATAAGTGTTTCTAGGATCACCGTCGTTAACATTTTTATATTTTTTAATCCACTTCGTCGGAGGCAAGTCGTAGGTGTATTTGTCGAAGGCAGTTTACAATAGTCGTTGGCCTAACTTCATTCCAGGATTGTCCAATTAATTTTATTGCATCTAAGCTACTGAAGTTAAAAGGTTCTTTCTTGTCCAATGATTAGATCAGGCGACACATAAGATATCTACAATAGTATGCCTTGATCCGTTGGTTGCTCAATTTGGCAGCATTAGCTCCAATCTGATATTAGAAACTTCTAATGGATGTTTAAAGTGTTGTAAAGTTTTGGATGAGCCCCACAATTTTTAACCAGCAGCAATATTTGTCTATTTTTCCGACGTCGGAATTTTTCATCCCAATCTTTTAAATGATCTTCGAAAATGGCTGAATTCGTCCATTTGGCAACTAATTAGCTGAGTAGAGCATACGTTATGCAATTGACAGGTGAAGATCAAAAGTATCTTGACTGTGAGTAATGAAATGCGTACGTAATAGCCAAAAAACGGTCGCGCTGTACTAAAACCACTCATTTATATTCTAACCTACACCACAATAAAAGCAATAAAAAAATAAGCCATTGCCTGGTTTTCCAAACAAATGCAATACTAGAGAATAATAGCACACTTAATCTCCTAAACAAGCGTCCATTGTTCTAACCAACTAGTACAATACCTAAAACAAAACAATAAACTTAGCAAAAAGGGTATAATACACCATCCGAAAAGAAAAAAATCCACTTTCCGTTAACGATTCAGCACGTAATAACGTAATAAAATGAAATAGTCAACGGCCGTGGAAAAACGAAAGAAAAGAAGGCGAAAAACAAAGGAGAAAAAGGCGGGAAAATCGCGCGTCGATTGTCACGGACAATCGCGCCGCCGATAAATTCAAATATCAGTGACGTCCCGGCCCGCCAGATCCCAATATAACCGACAGCCGGCGTTTACAAAACGCGTAGACAAAAGACGCACGAAACAATCAAACAATTGCTGTTCATTAACGCGCGGAGAGGCTTTCTCTGTCCCTCTCGCTATCCAAACTAGTGCGTTCGCAGTAGGCCATGCGGAGAAATACGACGGGAACGGGTATAGAAACGTTGGCAGAAAGAGATGGGAAATTGGGGAAAAGAATGGGAGAAAAACAAAGTTCCATTGTTGAGGAAGGATGTGGGAAGGGGGAAAAAATACTCGCACAAAAGGAAAATGTCCTGGCCGGATGGGGAAAAAAAAAAATAGAATAGTAGGCCACGTTGGTTTGTGCATGTATGTATATGTACGGGTGTCCAAGTCTGATGGCCGGAATTTTCTTTATATAAACTTGTGGATTCGATTGATAGTCTTATTATAACTATCAACTAGCTAAATTTTCAAATTGTTTGGGGGAATCAATAAAGAAACCCTCACAATTTACAACTTCTATCATAAGTGACTGTTTGCAATCAAATTTTCACGGATACGGAACTTGAATCTCGCTGTACACTTAATATTAGTTACATGAATATGTGAACAGTGGACGGCAACGACTAGAAAAAAAAAACACTCACAGAATCGTGGAAAAAAGACGAAAACGCGTCGGATATTACGTCATTTGTTTGTCGTCCGCTGTCCAAACAAAAGCGAAAAGGAAGTTATTTTGCAGCTGGCGTGGGAAAAATGGGAAATAAAACAAAACGTAACTTTAACGCGCGGCGGAAACAATCACGCACTTCTCTGTTACGCTTCTTGTTTAATTTAAAATAAAACGCGTTTTTTTACTGCTTGCTCTTCTTTTCTGTTTTTTCAGAAAACACATCCCCTCCCATATATGTATATTCACCCCCTCGATTCATCTATCTCCTTCTAATCCCTCAATAACTCCATTACACCAACCACCACTTCTTTGATTCGCAAAGCAAAGAAACGCTCACACTTCCGTTTGCCGAACGTTACTTACCGTTCCAATAACGTAAAAGTAGTAGCGTTAAGTCCCGAATTATCCCCTTGTCCTCCATACAATCCTCCATGCAGTGTATACGTATTTATTTTTAGATAGCTGGATGCGCTCCACTCATAATCCTCCCAGAAGTTTGCAGCGCACACAGGGCAAACACCAATCGAGAATCAATCTCGCAACACTGCAGCAGCGCAACGGTAAACATCGAGGCGGAATTGGGGTGAAATTGAACCCCTGACGCTTATGGGGGGCTTACGAAGGTGTGCTTTGGGTGTACGGCGAGTTGCTGACGATGTTCCCTGGTCGGGGGATTAGGAGTTGGTGGAAAAAATCGAAAATATATGCTTGTCTTTTTGATCGGAAGGAGAAAGAAGGTGATTAAAGGAAACATTGCACACAAAAGAAAAATTTTAGTTAAGATTAGGAATTATTCAAAACCATCCGTTGTTGTCTGGTAAACTTTTTTAAAAATAACTCTTTCAATTTAGAATTAGGTGCGGGTAGTTCAAGAAACAAAGTGAACTTGTCCAAATGTAAATAAGCTTAATCTTTATGAAGTATAAGAATATTTTTATTATTCGTCTAAAGAAAGCTACTTTTAGATATATAGCACAAAAATAGGTATTTTTAAGAGAGGCAAACTAGAAACGGTGAGTCTTCTAAAAAATTTGATTGAAAATTGGTATTTTCGAGCAACGAGCACTGTGCGTCGCTATTTTGCGCAGATAGCTTCGGGAAAGTTCACTAAATGGTATAAGACAGTCCTCTAAGGTTGGAAAAATAGAACAAACTAGATGCATCTCGTTTGCCGTTCATCGGCTGAAGATGTGAACATGAAAAAAAATATGTTGAAGCAGCTTAAGCGCAATAAGTCGAATTTTGACGTTGATCAGTAACTACAGACGAAACTTGGACACAACAATATCGTCAAAACGAGGAAATGCGAAGGTTGAATCGGCTCCAGAAATGGCGAAAACTGTTCCATCGGCCGGGAAAGTGATCGCCACTGGATTTTTGAGCATCGTTACTCGATAATCTAAAGGCATAAACCGCTGCGTAAAACCATCGCATTTGATAGGAGGAAGGAGAATTTTATTGCGCCGAACCATCACACTTGAGTAGTCACAATGGCCAAAAACCCACGAATTGGGTCTCAAATTGATAGACGGTCCATTTCTCTGTTCCTTAGTCTCAAAATTCGCTCGGAGGATAAGGATTTCCATCCGAAAAGGACACCATCTCAATCGTAAACGTCTACTTGAGGATCTTCGCCTGGAAAGGTGTATAGAGCCTTACAAGATCTCTAATTTTAAATTGTAAAAACAAATAATATATAATATTTATTTTTCCATATTAGTACAGGGTGTTTCGAAAATGAACTTACTATTATCGAACCATATCACAATCAATACCAAATCGTAACTCCATTTAAATAACTCGAACTTGAATTGCATCACTAAGACCGTCGCAACGTTAACGGTGAAGGGTTAAAACAACAATTAAACGGATCAGTGCAACAACAAACCAGATGCACGGACGTATCACGCTACCGTACGTACACAAAACACCCTCATCAGTATGCCACCCCGTTAGCCAAAGGTCAGCTACGTACTGCTCGCCGCCCCCCTTCCCTTCCCCAATGTCCGATTCCCCGTTGAAATCGAGGGTTACGTTTCAAATGGAGTGCGACGCTACATCGCAGTAATGACGGGCTAAACACCGTCGGCGATTAAAGAGATCCGGTTTTGAAATTAGCCGCCTCCGCGCTCGCAAGCGAGACGGGACGTGACGCGACGTGAACCGAACGCAAGTCGGGGTGACTGGACGAGACGCGACGCTGATATATCCGAGGGCGGCTTGTTTTCGAGCTCTATGATGGAAAATGTCGAGGGAAAATGAAAAAGGGGTGTACATATATACGTGTATATATATATAGGTACGGAAAATTACCTTTTTTATTACTGCAATTCCTTTTTTCCTCTCTTTTCGAGTCAGTTGCCGACCAGTCCGTTTTTAATTCGAGTTGCCACGAAGGATTCGATTGGCTGCGCGGATGTGGAGAGAACCGCGAAGAGTTAACAGTTGCTAAAGTACTATTCGCGATAAGAAATTATTTAGGCATTTCTAGTGCAAGATAGAAGGACCTACAGTTATCATAATCTAAAAACACTTACCATAGAAGGCCATTTCGTAATGGGCAAAAACAACGGATACATGGGCGAAGTTCGTCTTCAATTTCCTCATTTTGCAGTATTGTAACCTGGTTTATATCAACAAATTGTTCTCTGCGTTGTTAAATTTCGTGAATACAGCAATGGATACTCAAGAAAAGAACTGCTAAAACCATTGTTAATTTGTTCTGTTGTTCTTAAAAAATATCTAAAACGTATATCCCCGTTGAGGAAGCGCTCAAGTCAATTGATTTAAAAATCCTCTCAGACGAAGCTTGCTTCAACCCTAATGGTCTTGATACACGGGCCAATAAAAGCTCTTCTATCATGGTACGGAAGCCATTGCATTCTGAAAGAGTTCGTATTTGGATGAGAGCTTCGCGGAGAAGAATTATTGGTTAATTCTTTTTTTATGAAACGGTAGACTTATTCCAACAATTTCTAGACCAGTTTCATGATGACGAACTAAGGGATGGATGCTTCCAATAACACATCGCAAATAATATGCCTCTTAGGCGACTATTTTGATAACCGTACAACAAAACTTCCAGAACTGAAATGCCGGTTACAGCTCGGCTACACATTGGGCGTTGCCGTCGTTAAATTGAGTCACATTATCGAGCATAACGCCACTTTTAACGCGAAAAAAATGCGCGACAGCCATTTTCAAAAGACTTCTACAGGTTGCAGTCTTACTGTCTGAGCGCAGATCACCCAGAAGCGGAATGTGAACTTACGAAAGGAGCTTGGTAAAAACCCGGCTTTGGCAAGGGATGGCGCTATTATAATTGAAATAACTCTATTTCTCTTAAAAATTACTTTTAACAAGTTTTTAGAGTTCTTTGTGAATGACAGCCATTTAAAGTTCTGTTCGAGCGGTGAGGTAGTGGCGAACAAGCGCCAATTTTACAAAAATCGTTTTCTTTAAATGGGATACGAAAGGTAGAGCTACGTTGGGATGAGTATGTTAAAAATAAAATGAATTTTGTACGTAAAAATGTTTTTCTTTTACCAAAGCCCGGTATTTGTTGCGTTCTTCTCGCATTTTCGAAATTTGAAAGAGATCATGGAGAGATGGAAGTGACGAAAGTGGAAGGTTAAATATAAGGCTGCGATGCCTCCGTGGATTGCCGATGCACGATTTTGTTGAAAATCGAAATAACAAAGACCACTGTCAAGCACAGAGATTGCTTCGATGAAAGAAACAAACAAAGATAGAACGTTAAGGTCGAAGAATCCATAACAGTATGATTAATTTTAGCCATTAACTTTATTTAAAGACTACTTTCATTTAAAGACCTGTTTTTTCTAAACATGTACAAACGGTCCCTTTGAAAATGTTATTTGAGCGTATGTTTGAACTTTTGAGGTGTAACGTGCTGAATATAATCTCGACTAATACGCGTAAAACAAACCGAATACAAAATGATAAACAAAAGCAAAGTTGCGTAAGTGCACGTACCTACATACAAACGTACAATGTTCGCCTCGTACGTGTCTCGTTTCTTTCCGGGACGCGGAAAAATCCCCTAAGCTAAACGTCTGGGACCCCGGGCGAAACGCAACATCTGCGAAACTCAATCCGCCGGAAAAATTCTACCGCTTTCCGCCCCCACCCTATCCCGCCTCCGGACGCCGCTGCGGCTGTTCGCATCGCCCGAAAAGCGAAGACCGACGGCTACGCCCTCATACAATTCTAAACAGAAGATAAACATTATCTCTCTTGCGCGTTACGAAAACATATGTTCGGAAGCGCCCTCCGCCGAGGAAATTCGCGAACATTAACGAAAATACGGTTCCGCAAACACGAGAAATCGTGTACGTACTCGCCGCGAATATGGGATACACTTTCGGCAGGGATAAAGTATCGTATGTGTTCTTGTATGCGTATACGGGGTGTTTGAAAAGCTTCGGATTAAATAGAATCTATGTAGCTATTGCGTTGTCATTGTCTTATTCGGTTTCAGTAGCATAAGTTAAAATTTGATCTACGATTAAGTTAAAGTGTCTTTCTGCGCAATTAACAGCAATTGTTACGTTTTCCCTTACCTTAGTTCTAGATTAAATTCTAATTCGTGTCGGTGTAACTGACCATTAAAAATTAACCTGGGGATGTCCGTGTTAGATCTCTGCTGATTTCGTGAAAGCGCACGATAAGTAATTTTTCAGGATATTCAGGTAAATTTTTCAGGATATATTTTCAGATATACAATTACAAGTAATAAAACGGCGAATTAAAACGTAAACAAACTTACAATTCCTTCATTTCATTTGGTAATAGTAACAAATGAACGCGTATAGAATTCTACCGAACAGCATTATACCACCTCCAACCTCCCCTAAAAACATATCCATATCCAAAAACGCCCCGGGAATCCACCCCCAGTTCAGTTTCATCGGCTTTCTGGTACTTTCCTTCGCGCTAACGGCAAGGGCATCACGTCCCGGCTTCGGGAGAACGGGGGGGAGATACCCACGAGATGGCGTGAGTGTGTTCTCGCCGCGTCGCTCTTCAAACCCCCTCCGAAAACCGCCCACCGCCACCCCACGTACGTGATTTAATACGGCCGACATCAGCCTCGAGGGTTTTAATCTTATCAAATCAAAACAAAAACAAAAGCGAAACAGCCTTCTGTGATCCGAAACCGTGCCGCTTTGAAAAATACCGAAATGACGACGAGGGGAGCGGAGGAGGTGGGGACGCGAGTTTCGCCAGATGACTTCGGAATGGGAGGAACGGGCGAAGGGATGGGGATGAGGTGAGGGTGGGTCAAAAAACTTGAGCATGTTTTGGTTTCGCGAAGCGGGAGCCTCGGTGAAACGGGAGATAAGTTTTGACGTTCGGTTTGATGCGCGGAAAGTATTTTTCGTTTTAAGGGATTGATTTCTTTTTTTTTTCTCTCTTTACCCTCTACTACACCCGAGTAGCTAACGACGAGGCATTACATGTAGCACTCGTGCTGTGAACTGCTACTCAAGTTTAATAATTTACAGTATCAGTAGTTACAGTATCGAATGCCTGCGATAAATCAAAGCCTGATTTTTCATCATCCAAAAATTGCATTGCCGGCTAAGTTTCCGTCAGCAAATCCGAATTGACATTGCGCATTGAAGTTATAGATATCGACAGCTTACCACCCTTTTTATGGGCTGGATCCTCCCAAACACTCCATTAGAAGACGCCTTATTTACTAGTGTTACATGATATCCCATCTAAACTGGTGAAGTCGTTATAGTTATCGGACAGGTTACATTGCGATTTATCTGAAGTAGTAGAATGCTTGCTGAGCAGCCCGTCTACATTTAACATAGCAAAGGTGACGCTTAATTCTTTCAAATAGAGATTTCCGTTTGTCCAAATTTAGGTGGTTGACATAACTACGCCAACGCTATTTCAGCTTGCTTTTTTTTGTTCTACGCAGGGTACAGGACAACCTGTATATCTTCTAACAAGAGAAAATGAGCTTCCCGAAGCGCCGGAACCAAAGCAAGCAAACTGGCGAGCAAACGATCAGACGACCGACCAACCAGATTTCTAATTTGCCGCACTCTGATTACCGGAAGCAAACAAACCGTTGTCGGTCGGGTTCGTCCTCTTCCTCCATTATATCGGACGTCTTCGGAACGTCCTCCGCATTCTGTTTGCTTTTCCAACGCGGTGTCGTCTCTCATCCACCTTCCAGCCTCTTCCTTCTTCGTACAACCTTCAATCTTCACCTCCCCTTCCGCGCCCGTCCTCGTTAAAATAAACCGTCGTGTCGGTAACGAGATACGAACGACGCGGCTTGTGCAAACTGTGTATATATATATATATATATCGGGTGAGTCGCGATCCTTCGCCGGGAGATGGCGCTGCGCCGTTTCCCTCTTCGCATACTCTCTGGTTCTATGTACTCTGCTAATTAAGGGGCGGCTAATTAATCAAATATTCAATTACGTGGGCAATCACGCCGCCAATAACAATTATTCCGAGGTCTCGCCGAGGATCAGTTCGCAATCTCCCCGCAACCAACGATTTCGTAACCCTTTAGCGTCTTTCTCCTCTCTTCGCTGAATTCTGAATGGTTTATTAGGGAGTTGGGACGAGTTAGAGGTGATCAGGTGAGATGGGGTTGATCCAAGTCTCATCTAATAGAGTAAACATTTGGCGCTAATATTAGATTTCTGGTTGTAGTATAACCAACTCTTAATAGGCAACTCAAATATAGAGCCATATTGACACATAATGGAACTGTTGGCTCTTCTTATTAAAAAAAAAAAATCAGGAACAAGATCAACGCTGCATTTGGAACCTCTTTTAAACAAGAGAAAAATCATTAAACTCGATTAAGCTTGAATATATGAAACGACGCACGTGTTATTATTCGATTTCGTCCTTAAGAGAATCCTCTAATGTGCCGAAAAACGGAAGAGAAGAATCCCCTACGACGAAAAGAACGGCCGCACGTATAAATCTCAAATCCAAATGCAATAATTCCGCCAAAGAAATCCCTCCTGTCCTTTCTCGTCCGTCCCCTTCTGCAGCCTTATTACATCTTCCACGCAGCGCTGCTGTTGATGTTGTCGTCTGTTGAAATTCTCGACCCTTCTCCCTTCCCGGTTGCACCGCCCCAAAAAGCAAAGAGCATTAGGATGGGAGCTTTCCGCAAGCTTCGACGGGGTCGCGCGTAAGATCCGGGAAAAGTCCGGTCGGGTCCGGAATTTCGTCCGTGTATGAGGTTTTGGTCGCGGTCCCAAGAGCACCGGAAAGGAACGTCGGGGTAGTCGTTTGGCGGGGACATGTGGGAATATGAATACGCGAAAGTCCTTTTACATGTCGTAGCCTTCTAGGATGGGCGTCGATGACATGGTTAAGGTCGTTCAACGCGACGCGATATACGTAGTGGACGTTGCACGGTAGAAGACGGCCAAATATATAGAAACAAATTCGATACAATTTTATTGGAGACGCTAATTCATGCCACGTCTAAGAAACGAATGCTCAAAAATCATTTATTCTAAATATAGGTTCAAGTTGAAGAGTAGAGGTTTAAGCTTTGAGTAATTTCTTTGGCAAGGGACTTGATAGTTAAATGTTGTATTTGCTAATACAAAGCCAGGAAATAACTAGATTCCATTCAACGTACTCTATTCCTTTCATATGTGTGCTTGCGTGAAAAAGGAAGAAGATTTGCGAGTTAGTTGACTTCAATGCAAGATACGAATGACAACATAAACTTGGATTGAACCACAACTTACCACGTACCCTAGACGCTTCTACAAACTTGCACATAATTATATCCAGGAAGAGAGATCTAATATGCTGAATGTCGAACAGGGTGTTCCACAAGGATCTACGTTTGGGCCTTTGACGTTCATAATATGTATCAGCTATCTAAATATAAATAATAACGTAGGCTTTCACGGCCAGAGTCAGTTAAAGTTGGATTTCGATCTAGACCGTATCGTAGTAGATAACTGCTTCTTAAGGAGGAGGAAAAGTGCTGTACCACAGTTAACACGGTAACTGGACGTTTAAATCAAGCATAAGGAAAAACTAATCGATCGGGAAGGGAAACTCTACATGTAAACCATGCTGGAGGCAAAAATCAATCGATCAAGTCGCTGATTGGTTGGATGTCGCGATCGTTTTCAGTCGAGGATCGATCGTCCGGACCGCTTTCGGCAAATCTCTCGGGCGTTAGACGTCTTCAACAAATTTGCTCTGATGGCTGCAGAGGTGTTGTAGGTGAATGAAACCATTAATGAAGGAAGTTTTACATATTTTAAATAAAGAAAAATAATGCTGTAAGGTAAATATGTACCGTATTATACAGTCTGTCTTATCTTGTGTACAGTAAATTTAGGCCTACAACAACATATAGTACAGTGAAGTACAGTAACGCATATGCAAAAATACTGTACCTCTAAATAATTTTTTTATCGAATCCGGATTATCGACGCTCTACCTTGACTTGCTACATGTCACACCAACCAACTTAATCTTCCACATCCTCCCTAAGAAAAATATAGAAATCAGCCCCTACACGCTCTTTCCATACACAGCACCTTCAGCAACGAGATATGCTTAACCTTACTTACCCACGTCAAAGAAACACGGTAAAGAAAGAAAAACATTTTTCGATGATTAATATCCGCATTTCGGCCGCAAAAAAAGAAAGTAATGGAAGTGGAGCGGGGTGATATTTCCGTACTAGTCCCCGGAGTAAAACGGAATAAAGCGGTTCCGGTTTAAAGGTTAGAATAGTATATATATCCGGCGCGATGGACATTCCTCGCGTGGCCCGGAGTTATGACGGGACATTTTTTCGCCCGAATCCTTATCCGGCCAGGAAAATGGGAGGTTGGAAAGGTGAAATGGCAATCGGTGATGATTTTTTTGCGTTGGGATTCTCTATTCTGGCCGACCTCGATGGTATGCGTAAGTGCCGTGAAAAGTTGGTGTTTATCTATTGATGTCAAGAAGATGAAAATAAGAAAGAAAAAAAGATCGAGGGTGAGGATGAAGGAATAGATTATACGGTGATTGAGTAGTTCGATGTTGTGAAAGGAATATGAATTAGAATGTTTTTTGTGGGATATAAAGCGTTCTTTGGTGGTGTACGAATACGGGATGACCCAGTTAGTATGATCACGCCGAGGCAACTATCTGTATGCCATTAAATGGACAGCTTAGCTTTGCTATTTTTAAGCAAAAAATTGCTTAAAAATAGTTGCTAAATAATCTGGAAGTATACAAGGTGTTTAGTTTCTTTGATGCGTTGTTTAGGTTTGTAGAGGCTGGATTGGAGAATGTTACTTCACAAAAAAAAAAAAAAAACTAAACAGAATTTTTGATGATCCTGCAGGATATTTGTACTATTGGCACTCCCCTTCTAATCCACCTGCTTCTATATGTTTCGTGCAACAGCTGCTTTACTGCCGCATAATTGTAGCTCGGGGCTCATATTGACTCTTATACCCAAGCGGTACATCTTCTAGTAAAGCTATCAGCTCGTAACCAACAAGTTTCTCCATATTGCGCCGTTTAAGTCGTCAATATGGTCCAATTATGATGGCATCATCAAACATTAAGCGACCATTGACTTTGGGTCTGAGCTTCATTAATTATGTGGGATTTTGCGTCCGCGGAATAATAAAGGTAACGAAGTATGCATTTGCGTCAAGTAACTCTACAAATTATTATATAATTGAAACATTTTTCGAGCGGAATGAACGTTAATAAGAGTGCTTTATCGAATAAAATGTGTTCTTCTCTCGAGTTACCTCGAGATTTTTTTAGGCATTAACATGTGGATTTTCTAAAAATCGCTTTTCCCTTTCTCTTCATTTTATTCAATAATTACTGTTTTTTTTTTTTTTTGGGCGCAAATAGATAAATAATAGATAAATAATATAATAATAATATAATAATAGAATAGATAAATAATAGATAAATAATAGGTAAATGCAAAATAATTTATATTTTACATTTACTTCAACAATGAACGTTGTTCTTATGCACAGGTCATCTTCAGACCAGCCGAAAGCCATTAATAAAAATAACAATTGAAGGAATATTATTAAATAAAATGTTAATATAAACAATTCGTTCTATTTAATCTTTTGCCATCCTATCAATTAATTATTTATACCTAAAAAAAAAAAAAACATGAATAATCTATTTAACAATTGAAATTTGATGTATGTCTTTCAACTAGTCTGAAGATGAGCCGCGCATGATTCGAAAAGAATAGCTACACTTATTTAAAGACGTTTAAGAGATTTGAATCATATTTTCTTCTTTTTACAAATATCTCATTATATATAATTATGTTGTAAGTACCTTATTCCGATAAAATAATGTTACGCGATACTACATCTCTAAATTGTACATCGCAAAAAAAAGAAAAAAATAGCAACGGAAAATCGTTACGTGAATAGAACAATGTTTTAAATATGCTTTAATATCATCCAACAAGCTTAAAAACGTTAGAAAAGTTCCGCCATGGAAACGAGACGGCGCTCGGCTACTTTTAACGTGAACATCACAACGAAAATAATCTACAGTAATGAGCTTAGACTCGCACCAACTTCCACTTCTAGGCTTTTCTCCTCAAACGAAGCAATAAACCATACAATGCTCGGCGTCTGGCTGGAGTTCAGAACTTTCCTTCGTCGCATTCAATTTTTTCGCGTTGCAGTCTCGCCCGACAACAACAGCAAAACGAAGGAAAAACCTCCGCTTTTGGATCGCTGGACATTCTTCCTGCGTCTCGTTTTGCATCGCCGATTCTTAAGCGGATACAAAAACGAGATTCGTAGGTTTCGGAAGCTGCTGCAGCACCGGGGGTGGCTCTAACAATCTCCCAGTGTTTGAAGAGGAAATTGGGGGAAAAAGAAGCAGATAAGAGGAAGATAGATATCTGCCGTGTTATGATTGTAAGACTATTTTTAAGCCATCTTCAGAATGTTTTTTTTTTTTGTTTCTTTTTTTTATTATTATTATAACAAAGTAAAAAGGAGTGTTACTTTCTTATTTTTTCTAATTTTTTGCCATCATATATCGCTAAAAGAAGGCCCCGCCGGTATCGTTTAAGTCATCTAAAAAATTGTTGATAATTAATAAAAAAGAAGTTAAAAAGGAGTTAAAATGGAGTATCTGAAAATATTTAATTAGCGTATTATCAAATATCAAGCAAGACCAAATCTTCCACTTTAAAAGTGTTCGTTAGCCGCTCACTTATTGTAGTTCAAATCTGGTCCTGAACCAACAATTATTTTGCAACAGAACCAAGTATCCAATTTCAATTTGTTACTTTCATAAATTTTCAAAACTAAGTTAAGAAGTTTGTACTTTTTATCAATTGATGTTTTCTGTTGTTTCAGGTGAGTTTCATCAAATTAATGGAGTATTCTTCAATAAAAAAGGTGATGTCGCCTATTTCATTGTAAGTAACCAAATATCTTTTCTAATTACTTGTATAAACATTAACATTTCTTTAGAGATAAAAATATTACCCTTTATTATCGATTTTAGAACAAAATATTTTGAACAAACGTTTCGTCAATTGAAAACTTGCAGTTTTCCAATTATTTTTTGATTATACATAGTGCTTGTAATAACCTGCGGTTATATGACTAGTCGACGGGGTGGCTATACAATGCTCGATGCGTTATTTCGGGTGTTAGAGCGGAAATGACGATATCACTTCCATTTACAGGGAAAAAGAGTGCGTGAACTTTGAGATAACAAGTAAATAAACACTCTAATTACTCCAAACAACAAGGTACGTAACTTGAAGAAGTTTTTTCTACATTTAAAAGATTAATATATCCAAGAAAAGGCTGAATATATATATATATATATATATATATATATATATAACAAAAGTAGAAATAAATATTTTAAACAGAAAAGAAGCTTAGGAAATAAACGTTGTAAGTTTAAAAACAATTTTCTTTCATAAAAATAATTTGCTGGATATCTTTGCATAATCAAGGAGAACGAAACACATCAGAAAATGCTGGGAAACGATAACCAAAAAATATATTGCTCAGATAGCTTAGCTTCCTCATGGTACCGATGGAATAATTCACGACCAACGCAACAAAAGGAGTTATGAAAGTTGTGGCATTAACTGTGAGGCAATAGCGATCGAGATAAAAAATACTCTCGAAACCACGCTGATAGTACCGGATAGGCAGAAACGTGTGCGCGTGTTAGAATACTTTTTCTCACCTTTTGTTGCGTGTGCCGTGAATTATTCCATCAATACCATGAGGAAGCTAAGCTATCTTAGCATTATTTCTTTTTATTGAAGAGAACAAAGTCTATTCATATAAATACGCTTGCATTAAAGCCCCCTCTGTGTTGATTGAGAAAACCTCGTGAAGTTAAGAGCAAAATTACGTTGCAAAATGTAAAAATAAATGTTTACAACGAGGATGTACGTTCAAAACGGGTACATTCTCGTTCGCTTTTTGTTTACGCTATATCACCCGAAATTACTGCAAAGGTGCTGTATAGTTGTAACGAGCGGCATTGTAAATTGGGCATTGACGAAATTCACCGGATATTAACATAAACACCCATACTTTCTTGTCAACACAATTATTTCCTGAAAAGTAACGAGAATTTCCGTTATTTCTGAACAATATTGAGAATATTTGTATTTCGTTTAATTTTTCTATTTTTGTTCGGCCATTAACGACATCGATCACAAATGACCATAAATACAATATCAATTATTCATATTAATTAAAAGGTTACTGTATGCATTCTACCTCGCTAATAATATTCGTATCTTTGCATCGCCTCAGGTATTGAACACCCGCATTGTGCCAATGATTCTTGCATAACATTAAACACTTCGACTACGACACGGTAAATAATGATTCGTACAATTACGACACCCTGATGTATAATTTTTAAAAATATAAACTCTTCGTACGTGAGGAATAATAAATTCACCACCATACACCGATCAAAAGGTTAATTTTTACCGACCGACAGACGTCAGCAAGACAAACACAACCCACGGGAATGGCGGATTTTCTTCCCGGCGCGGAAGCAGAAGCGAACAAGCAAGTAATCGCTCGGCAAGTAAAACGGTAAATCCTTTTACAAAAGGGGAACAGCACGTAGAAACGCCGGGCGTCTCCTCTCAAGTTTAAGTGTTTTTGCCGTCGCTCAAAGCTCTTTACTGCGACGCGTCGAAGAGGAAGGCTATGGTTAGGTAGCGCGGCTAGCTAGTTAGTTGGGTGTCGCTTTCTTTGACGTGCAATCTTCCTTAAATCGGTCGAGTGGGTGTATAAATATAAAGATAAAGAGAGAAGGTGAGTTGAAATTGGAAGTTAATACCGTCTTCCGATGAAATGTCACGTGATAACGACCCTTACGTTTTTTTCCGTCTTTTTTTTTGTTTAGATAAGGGAAAGACGCAGTAATGGCATAGAGTAGACTAGTGAGTCACGTGGAATTGAAATTCTTCAATCCTTCGTAATAAAATTAGAATTGATTGATGTCTATAAAAAGGCAGCAAAATTGAAGCAATTTCTTTTAGAATATTGAGGTTCAATCCATGCATGATATATACTTTGTATATTCTAGTCTACATTTTAATACTTAATTTTCCCATCATCCAGAGTTCTTAAACTCGGCGTAATCCTCTTCCAACCGTTAAATTGAAACGATCTTTACTTCAAGAGCGTCAAGGACAGCGCGAAAGAAGACCGAGTACCGGGTACTTAGCAATGCAAACTGAGAGCTATTAGCGCACCATATTCACGTACAATAGCAGCAGCTCTGCCCAACGTAGCGTGACTACTTCGCGGCGCCCCCGCTCTAATATAATCTTAGTAGGCGAAACGTTACCGGGAAGGGAAAAAACAAAAAACCCTAAAAATAGAATTTTAACGCAAAGAAACGAAATTTAAAAGAACCTCTTACATGAACATGAGTTGACAACCTTACTATACGGTTTTCCTCCGCCTTCTGTTAATCTCACTCACGGTAAAGGCAATGCGAGGACGCAGGAAAAAAAGCACGTTTCTAGCTACCGAGGCGTCATCAGTGTTGCTCCCAGTGAGCTTTTCTCTACCTAAGACCGCTTTTTGGTCTCGCAATTTATATCACTTCGACATCATGAGTCGGGTATTCTCTGGCGCCATCTATTCGCGAAAAATACAAGCCTTCTTCTAATGTTTAGCATTAGACGAACTGCTTCCCTCAAGAGCGCATTGGGTAAGTATACGTATAAGTGACTTCTACAGACTTACCACTTAAAAAAATGTAGTTTTTAAAAGTACACTATACCCAATACAAGAAGTTACCCAAGCAACTCAACATATCAGTGACACGATAACTTCTCTACACCGCGTCGATTTTACGCATATAACAACATAAAACGACAGTATAATCAGTAGAGAGGACAAAGGCGGGTGGAATTATTACTCTTTTGCAGCGATTAGACAGATTCGTGTTTTGTCGACTCTCGGGGAAACTAATAGGCATGCGAATCCTTTCTTATGAGACGAATAGGCACGAATATATCTAGTCGCTGCAAAAGAGCCTTTGTCTTCTCTAATAACCACTCCGCTGTTAAATTCTAACAACAGTTTTTTAAGAACGCTTCCAAATTGGTTCTTCATCACATCTTTCTTTCATCTTCATCTTACATTTCAGTTAAGAAAAACAACGCAAACTGCCAAGATTAAAACATTAACCATGTCTTCCATTTCATCTCATCCAATCCTCTTCCATAAAAATAGTTCTAATTTTCCCAACGATGTTACCTTAAAAATTGGAGTTAGCAGGATTCAATTCTCCCATAGCAGCAATGTGCTATATGTTCTTTACACTTACAGTATATTGTTCATCTCGTTTATAAGACATGGACTTCTCAACGTCTCCGCGTGCAATTTTATAAATTCCAGACCTCTCTTTCATATCCGCCTTCTAAATGTGTTAGATACGCTCGTATCTCGTCACTTGACAAGTCTCTTACTTACGGAGTTACAGTCGTAGAATTTCCCGCATGAAGACATCTCGGTTTCACGAGAATTACGTCGTACTAAAGAAGAATCGGTAAAAAGAGCCTGTTAATTTTGTTCTAAAATGCAATGTAGCGTATAGGGATGACAAACTATCCGTTACCAGCCCCGTCTGTCCGCTGAAATCCCCAAATTCATGAATAATTTTCAATTAAGGCCATCGCCTCTGCTACTACACTAATCGAGACAGCGCCTCCAAGGAAAAGACGACGTAGATGGCGCTGCTTACAGTGGAGACGACGAGCGAAACAGTAGGGGCTCCCACGAGGAACGCCGTTGCCAGCCAACCGGGCGACCAAGCGAGCGATGCAACGGCAAAGTTCCAAACAATCCGGGATTTCATCCGGGTGGGAGGAGGACTACTCGGACTTACGCGCGTGAGACACGTCTTGTTGATGTTGGGTTGATGATGATGCCGACGACAAGCGGGAGAGGCGAGAAGGGGGGGAAGTCCCGTAGTTCCAACTCGCTTCTCCGAGTAATCCTAATAATGTCGGAGCGTTATAGGCTATTAGGTATTCTCTTAGATTTGGCACGTTTCCTTATGGGGGCTACCTTTATGAATAAATGATCTTCGAGCGGCTTAATACGAATATATCTATATCTATGCGCCAGATAGACAGGCTTCCGTCTGTTTTGCTTCTTTGATGAACGTCGCGCGAAATTGAGGATGTTGACGTGACGCGACTTGACGCTCAGCTACGCGAGGGTCCTTGTAATTTCGCCGTTAAATGTTGGTACGGTAGAAGCTGACACTTTTGTTAGAGTTTCCTTTATTCTTACCGTCGAAGCTAAAGCTGGTACGAAGAAAGCGGGGAAAATTTGAATCGCAGTACGTGTATTGCGCGCTCATTCGATTAATCGAATTGAATAGGAATTGAATAACATCGCGTATGTTGAAGCTCCTTTAAATACCTTCTTTTTTAACTTCGCTGATACGATGTAAATAAAACGCATCGATTGTTAAAAACGACTATTATCGCATTTCTAATTAAACGCTGCTGTTATTGACGAATAGATATTCGTTCTTACGCACGAGTTAATAAAAAATCCAATCTTAATCAAGAGGGTTGTCGGAGCTTTCGAATAAGAAGGACAAAAACAACGCAGCGTGCAATTTTCCTACTTCGCCAATTCCGTTTGTGCAGCAACGAAAATCAAGATAGGAATAAACAACGATTTGAACATTCTGAATTGTGATTTCAGCCATCGTTTCGCGGAGTTTCGTCGCACAGCACGCGCGCGAAAAGCTCCGAAAATACGCGCACCTACCCATCCCTTTGTACAGCCACAACTATTAACTCTGCTCGGTCCTCCCCACCCGTTTCCCTCGTGCCGGGCGTATGAACTTTTCGTTTCGAAAGCTGGAAGGCAACCTACGCGAGAACGGGATACCGCCTACAAAAAGAGCTATAGGAAACTCGGGCGCGGCTACAGAAAAATAAATACTAGCGGTAATTAATAGCATAATTAAAAACAAACAGGATTGTTTGTATAACGCCCGATGGCCCTAAGGCGGTTTTCGTTCGAGGAAAACTCGACTTTTTCTCTTGTCTACGCTTTAGATCTTTTCTCACATGTAGAGGAGGGCGTGCGCGTGTATATACATATATTCGCCCCATATTCTGTTATGTTTCGATTATACACATATACGGTTATATGCAGATGTGGTTTGAACAGGTTAGTACGGTATCGGTAGGTAAACTTGCCAACCTTTTAAACTTACAAAGGTGCGCCATGGATAGATTTGTCCTTCAGTATCTTTTTCGACTTTTAACATTATATATTTCTCTAACGGCGGATGTCAATTACAGGACAACAGATACATAAAACAAAGCGATACAACAAAACGAGAAAGAGATAAACAAAGATATACAAATCGTTGAAATCGACGATTTTCCAGAGCGCCTTCCTGCCCTCTAAACGACTCAACAGTTACATACAGGTACCTTTTTTTTCCATTAAAGGATCTATTACGAGCCATTCGTTTCATATACACCGTCGCTGCAAAATGCCTTAAAAGAAGGACGCTTAATATCAAAACCACGTATAGAAGCCTTTTCGAACAAACAAGTGGAGTCCCACGCGTATTCATTCAAGCTAGTTTCTCTGTTAGTTACACGTATTTCCACTGGCAACTCGCCATTTGTAAATGGTTAGCGGAAAGATAATTAATACCGCACGAGAAAAAAGGATACGACCTACTAACGTTGCGAGGCATGCATGCGACGTCAAACAAGGTGAGGGCCGGCGGTGAAACGTGTTGAAATTGCAAAAGTGTGCAGCTTTCTCTTTTGAACGAAGTGGCCACTTCAAAGGCTGTAGTCGTAGTAGTAAGGTAGTAGTGGCACTCGCTTTAGATATCGCTCTGGCATGCTTCTTTTTCATTAGACGTATCATCCTGTAGTAGCAGTATATGAGTTTTATTCGGTGTATTTAGCCTTTGGAAGAGGTGTCTTTTCCTTTTTGAAAACCTCTTTTTTATGGCGGTGTTTGCGTTAATGCTCCAACGTTGATTATCAGGTTTTAAATGGTGAAGTTATCAATGATGCTGTAAGAGTTGCGCAAAATACAACAAAATGTTACTTAATAAGGCAAAATGAACAAGCTAATTACAATTTTTTTCCTCGCCCGGTTTGCTCTTTGTTTCCCCTTTCACGAATATTCTCTTCAGCTCCTTGTTCATCTACTCGATCTTCTCCTTCTATAAATCCCTCTCATTCTCTTCGTCTTCGTCAACATGTTTTCTTTATCAATTCGTCATTCTTTTTTTTTTTATCATTTCTTATGTATCCTTCTCATCTTCTGCTTCTTCTATATTCTCTCCGTCAGTTCGTCCTTCTCAATCTTCTATCTTTCCTCCCATGTCCTCTACGTCTTCTTCTTGTTCGATGTTCTCTTTATAGATTCGTTCTGCTCTAACTTCCGTTTCTTCTCGCATGGACTAATCTTCTTCTTCCGTGTTCTCTTTATCATTCTGTTCTTATCTATTTTCTATCTTTTTCCATGATTTCTCATATTCTCCTCGTCTTCTTCTTCCTCTTGCCACCATTTTCTCCGTATGGTATATTTGGTATATTGTCCTTTTCTTTCCCTCTCCACCGCTTAAATCTCGCCGTCGTCGTCGTGGCGTAAAGACGCCAAAAACTCACCACTCCATCGTTTCACTTAGGCATCATCCGTTCTCCTGCTTCTGAAGATATAAGTTTATCTCAACAGAATAATAAAGTGCATCAATGCACAAACAATAAGTGTAACTTCAACACCTCAATTAAGCGAAATAAGTCTTTTCCAAAACATACAAGCACAACGTGACTTTAACGCAGCCACGTCACTTGCCACCATTTCCCATCTGAAAGTTCTGAAATTTGAACTTACTTCCTCTCGGTTTTTCTTCAGCTTAACGATGCTGAATATTCTCTTAATTTGGTAGACCTACCTAAGACCCCCTATGTGTGCCCATACAACTTTCTTCAACTTTCTTCGGATTCACCATGCACATCCTCGCACTTTTAAGCTGTCCAATGAATTTTCTCCAAACCTGCTTTCGATTTACAGTAGCTAGTCATGCAAGTGTTCCACGCAGGTCGCCCATGCAGATCAATTTTAATTAACACGAAACTCACCTCCATTTCTCCCTCGCCCCGTGCCATCACCCCTATTTGGCTTACCTCCCTAGAATCTCCTTCCCAATACCAACCTCCTACATAGCTTAAAAGCGGTCAGACCAACTTGTAAGCGTCCAACGTTCAAATTTGGGGTAAGAAGGGTGAGTTGAGAGGGACAAATTAAAATCTATCCTGGTGGTGCGCCCGCTCCGTTACTCCCATGTTTGGGCAAGCTTTCCATCATCGTTCCGGGCCGTTTCCCATCCTTTTCTTCTCGGCCGTGATCGCGGTAGCTTTCCCATTTACAACACGTCGGTCCATTCGGTCAGCTGCTAATTTATTAGAGGAATAATTGGCAGGCCCCCGGGTAACTTCTGCCGACTTGAACTTTAGACCTTGATATCTCTATTTGCCGGTAGTCTACGTGTTTGTGTTTGGATTAGGTGTGAGCGAGCGGACTACGGATTAACAATTGACGCGAAAGTAGATTATTGCTCGATGCTTTGTATACAATTTTAAAGGATGAAAACTGCTGATTGGATGAATTTATTTGATTGGATAACTTTTGGCTGGTTGCTCGCTTGCTTGATTGTTTGTTCGTGAACGGCGGTAGACTATGTGTATCGTTTTTGTTTTGGGAAAACGCAAACTAGCGCATTTTTCTTGTAAAGCAACCTTATTTGCTTTTGTCTAATATTTTTCTTACCGTGGATGACCGATAATATTAGATTTATGCAGATTTCGCGATAAAGCTAAAGCTAAAGTGATTTAAAGGACGGATCTTCCGATCCATTGAGGCCACTACAAGCAGTAGTGCGAAACGGTACAACCTTAGCACCACAGAAAATCTACTTCCAATTCCACTCAATAATTACGAAGAATAAAAAATGAACACCGGCAATCATAGGTGCAACGGCCGAAAAATTGTAATATTAAAACCATTAAAAATCGCAACAATTGTTGACGCTTGCCCCATCTACGTAGCCCCATCTACGATATCAACTGAAGCCAAGCAGGGCTAAAATACCGTAAACTTTAGTTTTGACGAGCTTTCGTATCTGCTCATCATGTAATTGCAGGCAAGTGCTTTTATAGTTGATATTTTGTGTGTTTCCTCCTTCTCTTGAGCTACAAGTAAATGATTCTCGTCATCTTCCTCCTTCTGAAATGAATACGTAATGCTTTCGTGCCTTCTCTATCTTCTACATTGTCCTGGAAGCATTAACATACTATACCTATTACCACAAGAACAAAGGCTTTGACAATTCAATTCAACGTAGGATAAATTATAGTTTATATCCAATACGTTGTCCAACTATCACCTTGTTGTCACAGCATAGTAAATCTTTGATTGTTTTAATTACATACCCTTAAATAACGTCACTTAAATACTACATAAGCAATTCTCCAATTTGCTAGCACGACCAACTAACTAACTCCTCCGTATCCGTGCTCCTGCATCAATCTGCTATCCTGCAGCCATTAGATTCCCATTCGCGGAAACGTGATTCTGTCCAGAAACAATCCCATTTACACATTATATCTCTTAATCCAATTAGCCTAACCGCAATCTCGGTAATTCCCCATCCGGTGTGCGGCGGAGGGGGGTGCAGTACGTCGGGCGAAATTTGGGACTTGTAACAATTAGTGCGGACAAAGAAGATCCTCGCCGTCTCCCCCACTTCCCTCCGGCTCCCGACTCCGACTTGCTTTTCTAGCCACCACCGCAGGCCCGTTCCACTGTCCCGTACCTCCCGCCAAAAACATATGCGGTCACACGGGCTAAATCTAATTTCCAATCTAGCCACAGGAGGGCCGTCTACGCTACTGTTGCAGGAAACAGAAACGTACTTGCGCAAAGTGTATTTAACGTACGGGACGGTAATGATGGTTCGGAACAATTGTAACGTTTTTCTTTTCCTCCAAATAAAATAAAGGGATTATCTTAATAAGTAAAACTGCTGATGTTTGCTGCTCTAATTAATGAAAGCTCTAGCTGTGATATCGACAATTTTTCTACTAAAGAAAATACATGCAATGAGAAATAGATCTCTTTAAAAAAATCAATTGACTCCTTATTGCCTCCAAAATTATTTATCTTGCTTTTACACTGTGTTCCTCATTATCCTCAAGTAGAATTCTCACAAGCAGATATCAGGAACTCATGGTTGAATGGCTTCAACGGGCATTGGACGTTATGGCTAGGATAGTTGGATCAATATTGTCCTATGGTCCAAGAGCCTATTGACCGTCCACCATCCCGATCTAAAGTGATCCGCTTAATATTCCAATAAAATTCTAATGGAAAATATCTAGGACCACTAAACGTCATTATACACATCTTTTGCCGATCCCTTGATTCGAGGACTGGTAACGCAGCTTGTCCTCAATTGTGTTGCGATTTTACTAGACCATAGTGTATTATTACTTTACCAAGTTACAATTGTAATATCCCTACATTAATATCTACAATCTTCATGTTCGCGCACCTCCTTTGAACGTACGTAGGTACATTTTTCTCGAACAGAGGCTTTGTAAATATCCCCCGTCCCCGAGATATACGAAAGACGAGACATTCCCATGACGTTCTTTATTATTTGATTTCGCATATTTTAGAGCAGCAGGCATGCACTCTGCCTTCGCTTTGAATTTTAGCTGTACGGTTTTGTGTAAGTAGTTCTTTATGAATGCGTAATCCTATACTTCGGCTAAAAGCATTCCGACTAACTTCCACGTCGTGTTTTATTTATTTAAACAATACGATTTAGCCGACAGCGAGCGCCGCTGTTGTTTCTGGTAGTCTTTCTGTAAACGTAAACCGGGTGCAGTACAGTATCTATCTAGTAATTCGTTTTGTCCCGTTTAGCCGTTAAGCAGCCTTGTGGATGAAGCAATACGGATGTTGAAAAGATAGAGAATCTTGGAATATTCCATCTGAGCAAATTTAATAGAGTTAGCAATATCAATTGGTTTAAAATGTGTCTGGAAACTTCGCAAGAGTTCCATCGTTCTCTTTTGCTTTGTAACTTTTAATAGAAAGCTCCATTCCTCCGTCTTCGATTTATTTCTTCGTCTGAATCATCGGTGTCTATAATTTCCGTTTCCTTTTCTGCTACATCATCTGCCGCATAAACCGCTTCTACGCCATCATCTAAAGAAATGAAATTTTCGAAATGAACTTCCTCTGTGAGGTTAAAAGTTTCTACACGTCATCTTCTGCGTCAAAGTTTCCTTCTGTGTTGAGGTTTACGCAAAACCAACATTTTCCGAAAGCAGTTCTTAATTGGTACCTTTGACTCGGTTCTGCTTATATTATTATTGGTCAAGAAACCAACGTTTCCTGACCAATTTCCAATTTCCAATTGTCCAATTGTCCAATTTCCTCGGACCCAATTAAAAAAGAAGGAAGAATTTTTCATTAACAATAGAATGTGTTTTTGGAGATTCTTTTATTTGGGACATTTATATTAACCAGCTGTAAAATTCTAAAATCGTGAAGCTTATTAGTTATGAATTTCCGAAATTGTCATTATCTCCGAAACAATTCAAATGGGGTCCCAAAATATGCATCGGTCCATTGAAACAACAACATTTCGAAATCCCTCGCGATTACCCCTCCGTCTTCCTCATACCAGAGCTCTCTCTTCCATACCAGAGCCTGGTATGGAATCCAAACAGGATTATCGAGCAAAATATGCAATAGCCATTGCAATACCCACATATACAGTTATAAGCCATAGGAAGGAATTTACAAACTACTAGCTATTCCCTAATTTTCGCCAACATCGTTCAGACTTTCCTTTTTATAAAAGCTTCCTCGTTTTATTTATTCAAATCATCCCTTTTTTTCAGTGAGTGGACTACTGGATCTACTCGATCAAATTCAAACAATACATGACGTGATTTAATTGCAATTTCAGGGGGCATCGTAGGGATGCTGAGGTTCATGAAATTCAAATAATAAACGTTATTAGTTTTAGGCTGATAACATAAATGACGTTCTGCTGTTAGTTTTGTTGCTATATTCGGATCTAGCTAACATCGATGTGGACGTAGATTTTCAATATTGTCAAACGTGAAAACTCCATCTAGGAAGTCAAATTGATTTAGTTTGTCGCGCATGTACGCGTGAGTATAAAATATCGATGCCGCTATACGTTGGATTTATTTTAATGCAAGACTAATGGAATTTCGAATAGCGGGCGCGTTTATTGAATATTACATGCACAACCTTGCATAAGAGCTAATAGCGATCACCAAAGTCAAAACAACGGACAATGACCCTTTCCTTTCGATTTTTCAGTTATTATCGCTGCTCTATTTCCTGAAGCGATGTAACTGAATTTTTTTCAACGCATTCGAGTTAATTTTCTTCCTATTTGCAATTTGAACACCCTTTATAGCGCACAAGACCACTAAGTTTTATTCTTTGTGGGCGAACTAAACTAAGAAAAAGGAACTCCTAGCGAGGACGAAGACCCATTCGAAGACCTTAATCCGCGAATTAGGGATACGGAAATTCTATTGACACGTGCGTTCAAACAAGGGTGCCTCCGGTTTTCGGGAGGGTCGAGATCTCCTCACTCCGCTCCTCCTCCGCCCCTGTCAACAAATACGAGAAGGACTCGATTGTAAATAGCTAGTAGTAAGATCTCGAGGGTAGATTTTGGAACAGAGCGACTCGTAAAACCGTGGTAAAGAAAGACTGCTTACTGCCTACCATTCTCACCCCCTCCCCCGCTCACCCATTTTCTTTTTTTTTATATACGGGGAAGCGGTGGTTTAAACGGGATTCAATAAAACTTTATTACCCGCGGACATGTAGAAGAAAGAAACGGATAAATTTAACGGCGAAAGCAAGAGATGGAGATAGTGTTTTTTCAAATTTATTCGTATCTGGTAGAAATCAGAGGTCCAATGATTGAATTCCCTCGGATCACGAAACTGACGTTGTAAAAGGCGTGGGATGAGGTGCGTTGTTGAAGAAGGGGATGGAGGAAAGCGAAATTGATTTGGCTTTTGTGCTATGGTCGTATAGTTAAAAATTTTATTTCACTGTCAAATTCGACCCTCGTTTCACTATTGTTTTCATTTTGTTTTAATATATCCTTGCAAAGATGTTTTATTTTTATTTTATGGACAACTTAAACTAGAAAGTCGCGTTTTAACTTCTGATTAAACGTATTTGACACAAGACGAATGGAATTTAAAACTTGGCCATACAAAATTTTCAATTTGTTCTCGATTGGTGATTTCCAAGCAACTTGGGCCGTAAGATTATAAATACCAGCTTCTGCGTTTGCCATTAATATAAGCAACCTTCGGTGAATTTAACTGCGTTAAATGCTTTACAATTAAACTGGATATCTCATTAATTTTATTAACTCCAATAATGTTGTTAACGCACGAAGAATGAATGATGGGTCAAGCAGAAAGAAATAATCCTAAGCTTTCTCGATTAGTTTATTGTGGCGGTCTCTTCTTCCACCCGGTAGATTCTACATGCTGTTTACTCTGTCAGTCCCAAATTACTCATATGCCTCTCGAGCGTACAGTACCATCTTAGCTGGCCCACTATTGTTCTAGCAGACATGCTGTTTCTGCTTAGTAGATCCACTGCCAATGTAGGCGGGCATCCGATCGGAAATTGCTTGGCTTGTCTTTGAGCTAGGGTGACCTTCCACCGGTCTTCTTTCCATTGTTTAGTGACATCTCGGGCTAATTTGTCTGCCTTTACTTTCTTCCAATGGGCTTCGCGTTCTGGTATCCAGGCCAGGTTACCTTAGTTCGTCTTTCCAACGCATGCTATTGAATTTCAATTTGCAGAAAAGCAAAAAAGCTAGAAAAAATCTGCTGAAACCTACGAGAGGGCGAGACATTGATTTGTATCTTGAATAAAGATTGCGAGCTAACATAAGTGAACGCAGTTTATCCTTAGTAACATTTCAAAATTAATTTAAAAAGGTGATCACGTATAAATAGGTAACGCAAGGTTTAACTACTTAATCAAATTTAATGTAATTAAAACATACAAAATCGCACAACGCTTTATTTTAAAAGCGCCCTCCTCCCCCCAAAAAAAGGAAAAAATACGCTTAGGTAGATACAATATTTTCGGACCGAATCGTGCAATATATATATAAAGCTCCGCGGGCTATTTCAAATCAAAACATAAAGCTCCGATGATATCATCAGCCCCATCGAAATACATATCCAGCCGTCCTAATTTAGAAACGGTGGAAAGCGACGATATTGGAAAATTGAAATTGGAAAAATTGTAAAAATACGACTATCCCATCAGTGTCAGTTTCATATTTACGTTTATTTTTTGGCGCGGTGGGGAACTTTTTTTGGTTTTGTCTGTTTCTCTCCGTTATTTCTTTTTTTTCTATATGTACCGGTTAAGTAGTCTTCGGTGTACATGCAAATTGAAACATACGGATCTAGTTGCAAAAGTTGTCCTTGTCATCGTTTTTTTTTAATCATAGCAGAGATAAGTTCCTTGTATTGTAGGTTTCCACGTTGGAAATCGATTTTTAAAGAAGCGGTGTTCGGTTCATTTAAAAATAACTTATCCTGACTACGTCACTCATATTCAACGACACTTCTAAATAAATATCTAGTTGGAAATAAATGAAGATCTTCATATATGCGTACGCGATTGTATCAAAGATATCTGATTACGTTAGTAGATCTAAGAAATTGGTAGGAAGAAGGCAAGAAGTCCATAACAACAGTTCTAATAAAAATATCAGTACCGTCGGAAGGGGGCCGTTAAGTAATAAATATTATTGGACTTTTTGCAATTAATTAATTAATTAATGCAGTGAATTTAGACAAACGCAGAGATTTTTTTTATTGAGTACAATATGTAGTTGCCCTAACAAATATATATAGTAGTAGGACTTAAGATAAAGTGCTAAGAACAATATTTTGTCTTGAACAATGGCAAGCTTATAATAATAATAATACTCCTAAAACAAAAACGTTTGTTCAAGGAGCTTTTACTAAAGGAAACAAACAATTTATTATTACAAAAATAATTTTGTATTCATTCTTTGAATTATGTGAACACCTTTAGCAAACCCTTAAAACTTCTTCTGAACGACAATACATATTTATTTAATTTAATTAATACTTGTCTTGTTTTTCTTTTTTTTTGTACCGTACGTCATTCAAAAAAAGTGCTGCGTCACCATACTTTATGGTATATAAACCACTACAGAACGTCATTCTTCAAGAGCCTTTTCCTGCTCGCCACCCTTACGGTATTTGAGCACCACCCCAGACAAGACCCCCCCCCCATTCCCAGCTTTTCTGAGAAATGAACAACCCAGCAGGCATGATTTGGGTACGGTTTTGGCCCGGCCGTCTTCATTATATATGCTTATACCAAGGACGGGCCAGTATTACCCCACAGTAGGTTCCGCTTCCGTCGCTAATCGACAGTTACCAGTGTTTGGGGGCCTTGACCCCGGGAGGTCGACTGTCGGAATCGTGCGGACCTATCTATCCTTGGCGAGAACCATCCTCGCTATCGTAACATTTTTTTTCAAGATTAAATTTTATTTAAATTTAGTTTTTGATAAAATCCAGCACTTTATATCTCACTACGAAAATACGCCAGTACGATAAACGTGTCCTGTTCGGCAAAAAACACCATTGTGGATCGGTCCTTTGTATTAATAAGTACTACTATTTATGAACATGAAGGTAGCAATATTAAAACAAAATAAGAATAATAAGTAAGCGCATACTAGCGCAACTATGAAATGTTGAGAATAGAAGAAATCGACAAGCCACTAATTTTACTAAACAAAATGAATAGAAAATCTATTGTCTCATAGGTCATATCTTGCGCAACATCCGGTGTTCCTCAATAATCAAACTTGAGACTTCTTCAATTTTTTCAAATTCAAATTCACTCTAAAACAATACGTGTATTTTCAAGACATTTACCTAAACCCTTTGCGCTTATTTCTGACCGTGAGAGTTCTGATTTTCCAGCAATGAACAGTAAACATCGATCATCGAAGCACCAACCCTTTCTGTTCGTAGAGATAACACTGCAGAATATTTTCTATCAAATGCATTGACGTCTAGTTCCTAACGTTCTAAGAAATCGACCGCAAGTCAGACTACTTAATCATATAATACACACCATTTCCATCATCAAAACGACGGTTATTTAAATGCTTTCTTGAAATCATTATGACGATAATGTCCGCGATGGTACGCTTTCATATTGAGGGTAGGGGGAAAGAAACCGGGACCCAGATGCATCCGTGTCTCGTCTCGTTACCAAATTGAGATTAAGACGATTTGGCGATGCCATTAGAAGTAAAAATATACCACTCGAGGAAGCCCCACGTTCCTCGGCTACGGCAGCAACACCATCTCGCGGACACCTTAATCAATTTACAGATGGGAGAGAGAAGTTGGCACAGCTGGTGGAAGTCGGAGCGGCGTCGGGAATTTTATGATAACATTTATTATTGCCTAAGACTTATATTACCGCGTTTAATATTTCTTAAATAGAGTTGCACCCGAAACGGCCCGTCAAATTGATGTTTTTGGGGGTTGCTAAACGCCGTAAAACCATGTTTCGTTCCGCGGGGCGCGATATTTCAGTTTGGAAATTGTTTAAACGCCAATTTGGTTAATTAGAATTCGGTCAATTTTAATGAGGAACCGCAGACTACGGAAGGAGAAGTTTTAAAATTATTGCCAAACGGAAAGGGGATTTACCGAAGGCGGAAAGTAATGCTGAATTTTCCGTTACGGCTATTAAATGATAGGAGTTGGTATTGAAAAGCTTCCCAAATTTGAATAGATCCATGGAACGTTTAGAAATTGAATGGGAGTCCGTAATTATCCAACTGGTTTGAAGGTCTTTGTTTTATATCATGTACAAGTGGATTAATTTGCTCGAAACTTCATGTAACTAATAAAAAAATTAAACATTGTTACCATTCTCAAAATAGACACCGAGGTAAAGCTAAATAAATTGAAAGGCATACCAACCTCAAGTTCGATGCTTGAGGGACAGCAGAAATTAAGCAAAAAGATCTCCGCTTTTCTCTATTCCAAGCCGTAACAATATATTCTTTTACGTGAATATTAAGAAATGTTTTCTTTATCTAAGCCCTCCGCCCTTGTTTCTGCAACATCCGCCAAATCCTAAAATTCAACATCTAGCCCTCTTACGTAAGCAAGAGAACAATCGTCCCTATAAACTTCGCGTCGTTCCCACCTCTTCCTCCTTAAATATTTAATTACACGCTCGCTCCCGTTCATTTTTTTTTTCTTTTTCTTTTGTTTTCCTACCCTAGTCTCCTTTCGCGTGCGCTCTCGTGCCACGGTCCCGTCGATCTGTTCGGCAACTTTGTTGGGATGATTGATACAGCTTGTCATTTTGAGTGGGCCCTTTCAAAATTTTTTGGGTGGCGGGAGCGAGTTTGGTTGGGTTGGGGAACGGTGGTGAGGACTTCGGGGAGTTCTAAAACGGCCACGATGGGGGTGACTTATACGTAATTTGGCGGTGGAGAGGGGGAAAAGTTGTAATGAGAAATTGATCGGTCCCTTTCGTGCGGAACGATGATGGATTTGAGTTGAGGAATTTTCGCAAAAAAAAAAATAAGAAAGGAAGAATTTAGATGGAGGGATATTGGGATTCAGCAGGAAAGGCCTCTGTCAATCTGGGGCATAATTGATTATTAATATTTGTTTGTCAAAAATGTTTTGAATTGACTTACATATAGTTAACGTAATATGTTATTGTAAATATAAATTGCAGTTTAGGCATAATCCTTGATGCAAGAACAATAACAACAAATAACCATTCTTTTTTTTTTCATTTATTTATTATATTTTTTTTTTATTGAAGAAAAGATAATTAATATTCCAATAATACCAAAGGATATTGTTCTTTTTTTACTCCAGCAACTTGGATAACTTTAATTTTCACGATTCACGAAATTACGTGATTATCCAAAATTTCACAAAATTTTGGATAATTCGAAACGATTGTAGAAATTTATTTGAAGAACAAAGGCGAGATCTTAAGAGGCAAAAATAAGAATAGAACTAAAGATTGGAAAAGAACGAGAAAACCTGTCAACCCAAATGTGGATAGTTGCGCCCTTGAGTGATTTAAACAAGCGCGAAATTCAAGAGTAGGCCTATTATGTGAAGAAAGATTGAGCTATTCTTCTCTACATTAGCCAATAAAACTCTCAAAACCAGCACCGGCTAGTTGACAATATTTCTTTTAAACGGTGCGTAGTCAGAGCAACGCCGTGAATGTTCGTTTAGAAAATGATTGGAGAAGACAATTGAAATAAATGGTCGAAAACAAGAAACTCGGCAAAGATCGAGTAACTTTGCTTATAGGAGCAAATATAGATGGATATCAAAGACTGTCTCTATTAATATCGGCAAATCGGCCAATTTATGTTGTTTCAACAACGTGAAATCTACGCCAGTGGATTACGAATCAGACGTAATCGATATGAAACTTGGAAAAGAGAAACAAGAGATTCTGATTTTTATTGTCAATTGTTTGGCTTACAACAAGATCCTCAAAATAGAAAATTTGCCAATGCGAAATCTGTTATTCAACCAATGGACCAAGGCATAATTAAAAGTAAAACATTTCCACACGCAATCGTTAGTTAAAAATGTCCTCACAGGAGACTTTGGCTTTAATCTCAACATGCTGGATGCTTTACTAGCCATTCGTAAAGCATCCAGGATGAACTGGCTCGTCGCCACCCGGCCTCAAACTAAGTCCATAACAGACTCCTTCCTCGCCACCGGACGCTTTAAATCCAATAAACAGAATTCCTTTGCGTTGTAATTCTTCGTACCTTCTTTTAGCGTCTGTTAATTCAGAATTGCCTTCATTGATTATGACACCATCTAAATAAAATAAACGTTGGTCAATGAAGCTGCGTACTGCTGCTCCTGTTTTCACCAATAAAAGTATGCGGCGAGGTCGATTCAATTCATTTACTACGTCCTTAACGGAATCGGCACCTAATACACTTTTTCCTTTTGCTTCATTAGCAAGAAAAGGAAGTACCTTATCAATGGATGTGTGCCATCAAAGTAAATCCGTGGTAGCAGGCATGGTACAAGGAGAACTATTAAGAATTATTCTTATAAGGTGGGATTCGTAAATACAGAAACTGAAGGAGTAAACTCTCTTAAGTTGCAATTTCTGATCCGTTAATCTCCTACGGCCAGATGATGTTGCAAATATTCTTTCTCGTATGATGGAGAAGAACCAAGCTGAGGAAGGAGCATCTGCGAGTGGAAAAGTCGATAGAATACGAAGAAAGCTTCTACTAAGCAAATAGATGAACTTCGATAGCCTTTTTAAGACAAGTCTAATGTAGAATCTTCGAATATTACATTTTTGATCGTTTCTCTTTAAATAGACATACGTAATATGACTTTTTGAATAATTTGAATTTCTCTTTGATCTCTTCAACTTCGAATTATCCAGGTTTAACTATATGCGGCATTGTCTTCCCCTTCACGAAGATCCTGCACAAAATCAATGACAACGTTCTCAATAGAATGAAGATGTAGATTCTACAATGTCCTTGAATCCATTTTGTTATTATTGAAAACAAAGCCAGATTGATTCCATAAAATAGAATTGTCTTCCACATTGACAACGGAGATTTTCCATCTTAAGTTTTCCTCAACGGGTCGCCCGAACTGGTATACTATTATCAGCAGCGCCGCTACCTCGGCCGCTTGAGGAACTACGTACCATCTCTAGACTTTACGAAACCGGCGTAAACATGTCGGTAAATCTTCCACCGTTGGATAGGGAAATGTGTTTGTTACGTTTGGAGACGGTCGTTGAAAGTGTAACGTCCTGCAACGTTTAACTGAGTCTTGCTCCGGCATTTAATGGAAAGGCACCGCTGGGCCGAAACAAGCGATTGAGATACGTATCTGGATTGGCTGTGCGTCTCTTTGGACAAGTTCGATAGTTGTTCTTGCAAAGGATAGCTAAGCGACGAGTAAATTTATATTAATGATTTTAGGCTTAAGCTCTGGAAAATATTAGAGGTACGTAATGCAGTTGTTTTTTGCATTACATTTATTGATGATAATGAAAGTTGGCGAAGAAGTAATTGATGCAATAAAGGATCGTATCAACAACTTGTTACTATTAGATCAACATGATAGATACGGAAAGTCTCGGATTGGAAAAAGTAAAGTCATTGGGTTGATTCTACACGTAAGCGCCCTTACGCGAATAGGTTTGTTTATTTGAGCAGCATCAATTGATGAAGACTGATCGAAGATTGAGCCTTGATGACATCGTTTCGTGATTGTATTTGGATCCTTTCCATGCTTTCGTTCCCAAGTTGGAGCAAAAAAAAGAACAATACCCTTATAGTTGCTGCATATTACGTCGCTACTGTACAAAGAATGCAGCCACAACAGCAGTCCAGGAGAAGCTTCGTGCAATTTAGAACGAAACGTCGGCATTCTCGTGCAATTACGACGCGGCTTCAGCCCGGAAACACAAATTCTTTAAAAGAAAACAACGACCGCGGGAGTCTACAACAAACAAATCGAAAAATCGTCCTTCAATATCCAATGGTTGTAGTTTTCTTTGATATTGTAGGTGCTTGAACCATCTGTAGAGTGGGCTTTGGCTATTAAAGGATCTGAGCAGTGTCCCGTCCACGAACCTAAAAGAAAAATTCTCTTTGGCCTGGTGTTGTAAATAGGTATTAACGAGCAAATGATTAAATAAATTTTTATGTCTGGACTCCGCTATTCGTAAGGTTCGCCGTTTAAATATCGGTTTTCGTTGATAAATAAAAGATCTCAATGGGAGAGCCAGCCCGGTTCACTCTCTGCTAGTAGGCCTGCGTCACAACAAAGTCTCAAGTTATGGCATCCGTTAAAAATGTTAAATGGATCTGTAGCAACTATGTTGCAGCCTCCTGGGACCTCTTACAACAATTTAATGTGTTTATAATACACTCCGCCAAAAAAGTATCGCATAAACTAAAAAAGGGCATTTATAAACCAAGATATTTTTATACGTTCACAAAAAGTTTGCCTCGTGTATGTGAACTATAAAAACACTAACAAAATCATGGAACATAGCTTTTTTACTTTTTTTTTTTCTAAAAGAACACATTTAGAAAAATGCATATGTGTAAGGTTTGTTCAGTTGTTCATTGAAAGTCTTCCTATACGGACAAATTTTAAAGTGCGAAGTCAGAGTTCTGTACCAACGCTTTTAAAACTAAAATGAGCAATTTAACTTCAGAACAAGTGGCTGCTATAGTTGCTTTAATCGAAGATGGACGATCTCAAGCATACGTTGCTAATTTGATGAACATCAATCCGTCAAGTGTTTCTAGAGCCGTAGCCAGATATAGGGAAACAGGCAATTACAGTAGAAGACCTGTACTAGGTCGTCCAAGATGTTCTACTCGCCAAGATGACCGCTATTTACTACTACGAGCATTACGTCGAAGACATGTAACTGCGAGACAATTGCAGAACGACTTGGCTAGAGTCAGAAATACTCGTGTGAGTACTCAAACTATTCGGAATAGGTTACGACAGAGTGGATTAAGAGCTAGAGTAGCTGTAACAGCGCCTCGTCTCACTAGGAACCACCGAGTGGCTCGCTTAAGGTTTGCCAGAGAACATGTAAATCGGAACATTAATGACTGGGCCAATATACTCTTCACAGATGAGTCAAGATTTGGTCTTTACATCTCAGATAGGCGTATCTCAGTGTACAGACGAGACGGTGAGCGCTATTCGCAGTGTAATATCAGGCCTAGACCTAATTTCGCTGGTGGCTCTATTATGGTTTGGGGAGGCATCTGTTTAACAGGTCGTACAGAGTTAGTACCAGTAGACAGAGGTACACTGACTGCCCACAGGTATATAACGGACATTTTAGAAGAACATGTAGTACCGTATGCGCCAATTATAGGAAACGAATTCATGTTAATGCACGATAATGCACGACCGCATGTTGCAATAATCGTCCAGGAATACCTTAACGATGTTGGTATTCCAGTTTTAGATTGGCCTGCGGTAAGTCCGGACATGAACCCAAAATGTTGCCACAGCGGACCTGCATGGATTAGAAAATGCTCTCCGTGACGAGTGGGAGAATTTGGATCAGGCATATATACGGAGGTTAATCGAATCTCTGCCGAACCGTATGCGAGCGGTCATAAAAGCCAGAGGTGGCAATACTCAGTATTAAAAGCTACTGTTATGACATTTTTCTTTCCAAAATTATAATTTCTTGTTTTAATAAAAATCTCAAGTATGAGTTCTTGTTTTTATTTGGCCTGTATTTTATTTAAACAATCATAGAAATTATATCTTAGAGCGCATTAAAGTATATTTACAACTTTATGCTACGAACAAAGATTATGCGATACTTTTATGATTCAAAACTAAATTATGCGATACTTTTTTGGCGGAGTGTATTAGTAGTAATGAGATAAAAAGTTACGGTGATGTTACGGTGAAAACAAGACAAGATAATAAAACAACCAGATTCTTTAGAGATCGGTATAGTTCTTAAAGCAATTAATAGATGGCGGAGTAATAATTAAATACAAAAATAGGTATAAGTATATAGGTATAGGTATATAAACCTAGTGTGCAAATGATCGAAGTTAAGTATCGATGTATTGTCGATATGGTGTATCTGTAGAGAATTCGTCCATGTATTTAGTTGCTTTAAATGTGCAAGATTTGGGCGTAGTTAACGGATGTTGCCTTGCGCTAGGTACAGTTCCATGGACTCTTGTAATAGCGATACTCTTAATTGTTTAAACATCTTTCCATGTTCGTTTGGGAGGGCGTTTCATCCCTTCAAAATGAGTTTCCACCGATCTGAACATACTGTACATCCTGTGACACCTGCAGAGGCTTTATTGTGGTAGATTGATAAATTTAACGTGTTACATTGAAATCAACGTTCAAGCAAACGAAATAAGGAACCCTATTTGAAAATAGCATCCTCTAAACAAGATTCGCCATCATCCTAAGCTCAAGTTCATTCCTAAACATTGCAACATCTTACAACGTGACGCCCAAGGTAGAAAAAGACGCACTTTTACACCTCCCATCGTATACAACTTGTACCTATTTGCCGTACGCTTTCCACCTTACTATCCCTCTAAAACCCGAAGCGCAAGTTTTACTATTATTACCGCCAGATGGCCTACTTCTTAGCATCCTGGGGGCGTTGCGAAACCGTATGCTAATGCGGAGGTCTTGCATAAAGTTCTAAAACGGAGGCGCGCTGTAGGGGGTCGAAAAGGCAAGAGAGGATGGTTCGGAGGGTGGCGGCGGTCTTGTTTCAGCTTTTGGGTCTGGCGTCGTCCAATTTAAATCCTAGCTTCGGGTAATGGAGGACGTAAAGCAACCTATCCTTTATATATATACCTTATACTCCTCCTATATACACGTCTATGTGAGGATGTGCAGATTCCTCGGTCTCGCATTTTAACCTCTTCTCCAAGGCCTTTCCTTTCCAATATACTTTTCATTACATCTTGATCCTGGTACTGCCGCTATTACACCACCACTACGTTATAGCCGCAGGGTACGTTATCTGGGGGAATTTATTGTTTTCCTTTTATTTCGCGCTGAATTGCCCCAGCGGCGTGGAACGCGGGGCGTGGGGGGATCGGAGCAGGGTGGATTTTAATCAAATTAGATTTAGCAATCCTTTTTAATGTGACAAGGTACCTTTAAAAGAACAAAAAGGGACTCTTTTTATTCCGACGAAATACATCGAAGGGAATAGATTTAGGTGGAGCATATGTCTCTGAGGCATACAGGGTGTTTAGTGAAGAGACCTTTGCGCATATTTTATAATTAAAAAATATCAAATTAACTCTTTTGTTGAATGTGTGTTAATGTTACTCATAGAGCTGTTCTACTTTCCGGAAAAGTACTAATTTTTATAAGTTGAAACATGAAGATGTAAAAAAGATAAACGGAAGCATGTCCCAAAGTCAAATTATACGTCTTCCTTTAACTGCTCAAAACTCAAAAGACAAGCATGGAAATAAAATTAAAGGGAAATTAAATTAAATTGAATGCTCGAGAATTCCTGCACCATGTTCCGCACATTTTTAATAACGCCTAATTAACGCTGTACTGGTTACGTTTCGTAGGATTTCAGCCGTTGTGCTGTATATAATGAAACTTTCAGGTTTTGGACGTGTTTCCTTACTTCGTGTAATGCCTATTTCCTATTATTGCATTGTTTAGATTAAATACAAAATTTTGCGAGTTGACACAGTATTAATAACTATCGACATGAAATATGACAAATCTAATCCGCGATTCCTAAACCCAAACATCGCGCACGACGTAATACGAGTTCTGTAACAACCCCGTGCAAATAATATATGAAACTCAACGATACCACCTACTCCAACTTTATTAATTGAAGGCGACAGTTCGTTCTGCAGCTTGAGCTAATTCGCAATATCCCGAAACTTTCGACTTTACGCCTGCAAGACTAGATAGTTGCCAGTATCCTGTCTAGATTCCTTTCCCAGAAAGATGCCAACTTCCATTCGCGTTGACGTGCACGAGGATATATGATTTAAGCGGTGGCGTTGTGTTTGGAGCGCTAGCTAGCTAACTACCCAACTACCTTCGTCGGTGTTTCTGCGAGACAGATATGCCAGGATAAACGTTAATTAGTAAACATAGTCGCGGACGCCCGCTTTCTGGGATAATATGCGCGTGATGACGCGAAGTACGCTGTGATACGAAATAGTTCTAAAATTTGCGTGATTTATGATCGTTTTTTTTTTTTGGCGGTGAAATTTGATGCAACTTTAAATAGGATGGTTTGATTCAATATGTTTTCCTTAATAAGATGTGTAATATGTAACAATACCTTTCCATCTATTTGTGGTGAAATATGATTAAAAATGTTCTTTAGTTTTGAAAGTGTTTGTCATAGAATTCTGGTAGAACACTTAACTGCTGAAATTAAGGAAGATGTACGCCAAGAATTTCTGCAGAGCTCCTACGCGTAGGTTTTGTCGCTAAACAGGTCTCCTTTCTTATTGCTCTCGTAGATATTTTTTTATAGATGTTGATGGTTCACCAATGCAAATATGGTATATATGATATACAAGTCCGTAGTACTTAGTAATGGAAGAAAGGAAGAAGCCAATGTCTAGAAGTAGACGGAAAAAAACACATATCCAGTAGAAAAGGTTCTTAGCAAATAACCATCTTTAAGACAAGCCGCGTCTAAATTGAAAATCTCCAGATCTAGATTATGTAGATACTTCAAGAAACATGAATCTAAACGGTGACGACTCATTTGTCTGCCTTAGTTTCGTACTTGAAGCAATCAAGCAAGAGGTACAGAAAACCAGCATATAACCATTATTGAAAAATAGATAGAATGATGGGAATCGATTGGTTAAGATAATGCGAGGAAAGAAATTCTGATATTAACCAACGAAAGTCACAAGCAACAAAGGTTGCGAGATAGAATTATTGAATGGGCTCAATAAATTAAAAGTTTCAGTGCAAAAGAAGGCACACGAGAAAGAGAACAAGACGACAAGAACAAGAGAAGAAGAGAACAACACGACCAAGTGGTCGACGAAATAAACGCCACGATAGAAGGGACCACGACGCGTTTAGAATTAAAAGAAGCATTAATGAAATCCAGAAATTATCCAGAAATATTAACATATGCAAGTGATTCCTGGCCATTGCAAAAGAGACATGAATAGAAGATAGTAGCAGCAGAAATGAGATCCTGAAGAGGAACAAAATGAAACGGAGTACAAGAAACAAAAAATCACAAAGAAGCAGTAACCATAAAGATTGAGGAAGAAAACAAGTAAATCGGTATGGTCATGTCGTAAGAAGAACAATAGTTAAGGGGTGCTTTAATCAAGAAACATAAATAGGAAAAGGGAAGGAAGGACTAAGAAGAAGACTTGGAATAGAAGAAATAAGACGAAAGAAAAAGAATACGGTATTGGAAATGAACGAGCTACTTTAAAGGGAATAAATAACAGGCAATAGGATTTCAGAGGACGAAGAAGAAGCACAGAATATCTTCATGGTGGACGACCGAAAACCAGAATTAAACCGGCAGGAATACTACCTATTAAAGTCAGACCACAAATTGAGGAAGACTTCAGCCAAATGAAGGAATTTAGTACCTTCCTCTTCCCTCTAATTAATTCTAGCGAACGAATTCCAATTAACGGTGAAGCAGAAAGCAATGCAAAAAAGATTTTCACGCAAAATGAAAAGACATAATCAGCAATAATTCTCAAGAATAAAATGAACCGAATGTAAAATGAGATGATAGTTCACAAGAAGAAGGTAGTTCAAGTATTACGTGGTTAAAGTCACACAAAAAAAAGAAAATTTAGAAAATCGAGCACCTCAAGAAAATAAAAAGAAGATACTTTCAGATGATGATCAGTCAGGAAATGAAAAACAGAACCAATCCGCTCAAGTTTTATAATTAGGCTCGCTCTAAATTACTGCATCGCTAGGCGAACAAAAACAACTCGTAGTCGACGAATACCGTAGCGCGTTTTCATAATTTTACGCCCCTTTCGAGGATGAAACGTTACATCATGAAACCTACAGCTTTCTAGGATGACGTATGTCGAACATAAAGCTCCAAAGCGACAGCGTTTGCCAATAATATAAAATCGGAGCACCTTTTAGTTACAAGCGTTTATTATAGCGTTTAAATGAACATCAAAACTTCACTTCAACGCATACGCAATCCTGAAAAAAATCTCATCTATCTTACATCCCCGCTAATTCGCCAAAATCCACCCTTTCGAAACACCTTCTCGCGGTATACGCTTAAACGTCGATTCCCGATGCGTGTTTCATTCTAAACGCGTGTAATCGCATAATCCCTGGTGTAACACGCCTTGTATCCGTGTTCGGCTGTTCATGTTCAGCCATAATACACGTACATACGTACGCAACAGCGTGGCGCGTATACACGTACACCTATATATGTATATACATATATTTCCATCGTAAGCAAGCGATGATTAAATTGTCTGCAATATGTAGTACATAATGCGTACTAAATTAGCGGCACACAACGCCTACCCCCTTGACGCGGGCTTAGGCCTGTTGTTCGCCGGCTCTACCGCAACAGCGATATAGGTGTGTGCGGCCGCCCGCCTACGCTTTTCGTGATGTGTGTAGCTTCCTTTTCCCCCGAAGGAAAAGCCGATTTTCGTGGCGCTTATCGCCTTCGGAAACTTCCTTTTCGGGGTGGTTAGCAGCGATCGCGTGGTGTATCGTAAGTGTGCGCGTTTTATCGAGATTGACAGCTTAATTAAAGAGGAAGGCAAGGGTTACCGTGTAGGTATATTGAGGTAGGTGAAAAGGACCGTTTTCCGAACACCGCTATCAATTTTATTTTATGACGTATCAATTAAAAAGGCGATCGATTTTCGAGAATGGGAGAAATGGATATAGAATGGCTTATTTATAGTTCCGTATAGCTTGTTAGATTTTTTCGACATCTCGAATTCTTTTTATTCTTTCCATTTCTTTTCGATTCGAATATATTGGACGTTTATTTTCCCGTTAGCTTGCTGCTGCGAAACAAGTTTCAGCCACTTATCAGGGATGTAAGACAGATGAGAAGTGTCTACATCGAAGAGTGAAATTTTACTTTGCTGACTACTTATACACCGCCTGAGACCCTCAGCAAGTTAGCAATATTTGGGGACTATACCCCCAATTGACCTAGAAATATAACTACCGTGCATGTTGTTTTAGTCTAAAACAGTTTAAAACAATTAAAATGCAACGTTAAATTATCGAAAAGGGGCGAAAAGAATGACCGGAGAAGGTCGATCCATCTGTTCCAAAAATACACCACTTTTAAGTTCAAAGAATACCATTAAAAATAAAAAACAACCGAGCTATTGCATATTAAACATATCTTCAAGCAGTATTTTAACTAAACACTTGTCTTTATAACGTTGAATAACACTGTCTACCAACTGCCTAAAAACATTTTTAATGTTCAAGAACCTTAACTAGATAACTTCTTAGTTACGTAATATTGCAATAATGCAGATTGATCGAGTTATAGCCTGCACCAAAAGGCTCAGCAACTTAAGTTCACGTGATCAGGGTAACTTCATAATTAATAAAAGCTGATCGACAACTACACCTAGGCTAACTGCGTCCTTGATTAGCAAGATGGTCGTTAGCGAGTGAGAAAGCGACGCGAGATAAACAAAAGCAAATAGTTTCGGGAAAGTTATGCATCATGATGTAATAATGATCGTTTAACTCCATCTCATCAGTCGATTTTGTCCTTACTGATGAATAGATGGAAAAGAAAGTAACGTAAACTGGAAAGAACGTTGGAAAGAACTGGAAGGTAATACAAGGAGAGCTCGTCCGTAATCTTTAACATCACGATTATAATAATTGATTTAAATAAGTCAAATAAAGATTTTGAACTTACGAAAGATGCCCCATTCACGCAACTAACTATGGTGTAATGTTGCGTGCACAAAGAAAGAACTAAAAAGAATTAAAAAAAAACATTTAAACGAACTACAACTACATTTAATTCTTATCTTCATTCCTGCTGAGACCGCCCTTTTAGCGTTCCCCGATAGAAATCGCTAGATTCAAGTTACATCTAATCACAAGCTGACTGCGCTAACAAAACCATTGTTTAACCGTTATTACATAAATAATAAATAACTTTTTTCTTAGATGATAGTTATTTGGTAGTTATTAACGCTGCTATAAATTAAATAAAAAAGAATCTAAAGAACAAGAACAAAATAAGAAAAAAAAAGGAAGCGCCCACGAACAATTTTTAATTAAGGAAGATCTTTAAGTATTACCCGAACGCGCTGTCTTCTCCCATTTCCGGTATGTCAGGTAATTACCCATTCTAACCCTTTTCGGTTTTCCCAACACCTCTCCAGAGATTTCCTTTGCGCCTCTTTCTCGCTCCACTGCGCGCAGTCCGCCTACCATCTTCCGAGAAGCACGTAGATTCTTTTCCATCGCCCGAATCGGGAAAGTGCGCCAAGTTTACCGGTCGCAGATGGGGACAGAGAAAGATAGAGGGCGACGGAAGGGTCGAAATTGCGGCTAATCCGCCAATTAAAATACTTAATTGGTACGCGAAACCGGCAGAAAAAAAATCTAAATCTTAATACAAATTTATATTTCGGACGGAGGTGGATGTGGTCTTCTTTATTTAAGCGTAACCGCTTAATCTCTGGAAGGATAATACTTCTAAATGAATTTGGATCGTTTTTCGGACCGCTAGGGGGAGATTAAAGGGACGCGGTGAGGTTTGGAGATATGCTAAATGAGGAAATTGAGTAGGGATTAACCGGAATTTAATTATAAGTTGAGGAAATAAATAAGATCTGTTACTTTTACGTAAAATTTTTGTTAATTAGACCGTTTATTTTTCTTATGTTCCTGATGTATTAGCAAGTGACCAACAAGCAAAATACAAGGTATTGCGGTACTTTTTGGACAAGCAACCTACGCTGACAAGATTTGTAGTGTACCTTTCAGCAACACTCTTTCCAAGCTATTAGTTGAACATCTTCCTCTTTTTTTCAACAGAAATCTTAGAAGCTTTTGACTTTAAAAGAAGAAGAACGCAATATAATTTTCAACTACGTTTTAATTGGCGTGTTTTAGGCTTTAATCACGGTCGTAGTTAAAACTTTCAGAAATATGGCGAAAAAATAAAATTAGAGCGCATAAATCATTCCTTCTCGCATCTTCTCGTAGCATTCTCGCATCTTCTTCTTGTTGGAAGAATAGGTCCACATCTTCCAAAAATAGTGACAATATCGTAATTGCAGTTTCTCCATTCCCACTTGTGTCCCACACCACAAAAAAGTAAGGTTACACGACGCGAATACAGTGCTTCCTCCACAATCTCTCCAGGATTCTCGCGCCTTCAAGATTTGATCTATCAACGTAACTAACAACGTGAAAACGGGCTTCCTCGCTGAATATGATTCGCTCAGAAAATTATAAGCTTCAAGATTCAATGGGCAAACAGGTGACGATTTTGATGGCCCATAAGCTTCAATTCTTTGATCAATTGAACATGTAGACGAAGATCTTTTATCTGAATTCGTATCAGGCACGATTTTGAAATGGCCGAATTGAGATGTTTCAGGACCTTCCTTCACATTTCCATTCATCTTCAGCTGGACGAGCTTTACGATCTCTTAATATCAAGATTTGAATCGAAAGATCCGTCCAAGTCCTGCAAATGCGATAATAAATTTTTATGCTGTCTTCGAAGGTAAAACGTTGCACCATGAAGCTTGCAGCTTTCTGCCAAATGTGATTCAGGGCGATAGCGTTTGCAAATAAACATCCGGTGACATCCTTTACAATTAGAAATAATTCTTTAGGACTTCGAATAAACAGTTAGTTCTATTAAAATCGTTTCCAATATTATAATGTAAACTATAACGAACAGAGTATAGTATCGAAGCATTCGTTTTCAAAAGAGAAATAGAACCGACCAAAACATGAGAAACGCAGTGCATAGAGACCACCCGGCATTTTATTATTCAACGAAGCTAAACATTTTCTCACCCTATGTCCTTCAAACGGAGGAGGTAACCCGCTATCAGCTTAAACCAGCTCCTCCTTTCTATGCTTTCTATGCAGGCGTTTAGAATATTGCGCCGTAGCACATTAAGTTCCTTACTTGCATGGTGTAGGTGCATTAAGCTAAGTGCACAAAGATGATATTCCTTCCGGAAACGAAATACCTCCTTGTACGTATCTTAGAACTGCTTGCTTATTCCATTTAAGTAATTAGCGATAACGGTTATCAAGCCACGTTTCTTGTCGTTGAGTTCTTTTATCGTCCTGTTCTTACTGTATCTATTTCAGTTGCTAGATAGCTTTCCAACGTCAAGAACTCGGATGAGACTGTATAAATGAAGTGTTATGTCCTTTGCGAAACGCACAAATAAGAATAAAACGGTGATAATAGAAGCGGATATACAGTATGTTTCTTCTTTATTATAAAATGTGTCTCTTGCTGGGGTTAAATGCGTTGGATTTCTCATATATAAACGTCCTGAAGGATGCAATCGACAACTGTAGAATGGCAATCGTTATAAGTAGTCATATTTTTTTATTATAAACTTCTAATTAATCTATTATTAAAGAAACTAACCGCTTGCCTTTTGTTCTATCCACAATGGATTTCTTTTTCCAGTTCTCAAAACAAAGCAATGCAATCCAGTCCCTTTTCTTTCGAACAAACTTAAACTATTTTTTACCATTTTGGTGAAGAAGAATATATTTTGTTTTGCGACGTTTCGTCGTACCATTTTCGTCGACATTTCTCAATAGCTTCTTCTTGCTTTCATATTGTATTATTTTTAATTGCTCTTACAACTTCAATTTTATCCGAAACCGTTGTATCAAATGCTAAGGTGTGGCATCTCATTTTTTGGGTTTAAAATTATATTTTGATCGGTGTACAGAGTACTCCAAATTCCATATTTTTAATAGGGAACTTATATTTTTTAAGAAGTCAGACAAATACTGATCTAAGCTTCTGGAGCTTGATTTTAAAGAGAAATCGATTTTTATAAATCATAATATAAAGTGCAATTCCTATTTTTATATCTTCCTAAATATAAGAGATACAGAGTGTTTTGTTTAAATGTGCAATTTTTAGAAACCCTTATAACTTTTTTATTGGTGAAAATATTTGATTTATATAAAAATTATTCTGCATTTCAAAAGAAATGAACCACCCCGAAGGAATAGACGCAGATCCTTGAAATTATGTAGAATGAGTTGGTGCATGGAGACAAACAAAGGATTAAATTTTAAAGGCCATCTGTCATTGTTGATAGAAGTTATCTGTAGAGCTCCCCAAAGTGCGTGGCAAGTCAGAAGGCGTACCGCCGGGCGTGGCCGGGGGGATATGTAATGTAATATATAAGCAAATAACTCGCATCGCATTTCGGTAGTTTATTACCGTATGCGATCGGGTTGTGACGGTATGGCGGACGCGCGTAGTAAGAAACGCCCACAGGCCGACAAAGTGAAAAAGTTCTGTGGAGAATTTCCTGACTTAATATATAATGGAAGTAAGATTATATGTAAAATTTGTAATATACCTCTGATGTGCAATGATAAATATGGCTGTAAAAGACATGTAAATAGTCAGCAACACAAAAATAGAAAACTGGGTGTATCACCGACTGAGGCAACTCAATTTATAATTGATTTATTTTATATGCTGACTGCGTGTGATTTACCGTTTTCCTTACTAAGGAAGAAACCATTCCGTGAATTTTGGAATAAATATAATCCAGACTTTGAGTTACCGCCGGAAACAAGCTTAAGGAGATGTGTGCCAAGTGTACGTACCGAAATTGAAAACAGGATCAGATCTGCAATAAAAAATAAACTACTGTGGTTATGTATTGACGAAACGACAGACCGTAAAAAACATTCTATTTTGAATGTGATTGTACGTATACTGGAACCTCGTCAACCTACAAAACGAATTTTATTAGCTAGTAAAAGACTAAAATCGTGTACTGCCGACGCTATCGAGAGCGTAGTCGTTGATACTTTACAAACATTTGAAATTGCCACTACTCAAGTATTAATTTTCATGACCGATGGTGTCGCGACAATGCGTTGTGTAGGTCGTTCTCTTCAAGAACATTATGGGATGATGTTACATATTACTTGTAAACTTCATGCTCTGCATATTGTGGCTGAAACTATTCGTGCAAATTTCCTTGAGGTAAATGCATTAATAACAAATACGAAACGAGTGTTTCTCAAATCTCCCAAACGTACCAGTGAATTTCATAAACAGTGTCCCGGTATTCCCGAACCACCAGAGCCGATTCTTACGCGTTGGGGGACATGGCTGAAGGCAGCGTTTTATTATTTTAAATACTTCCGGCAAATAAAATCAGTCGTCTTACAATTCAATCCCAACGAATCTGCGGCTATTAAGGAAAGCCAGGATAAATTCCAAGATATTTCCGTTGAAGCAGATTTACAAACCGTTTACAACAATTATAGAGAAGTACTTGAGACAATAAATAAATTACAAAATAGTGCACTGTCCCTGACGGAGTCAGTACAAATATTAGATGACGTTAATACACTCCTACACTGTATAAATAACAAAAAAAATGATATCGTTACAAGAAATTTTGAAAGTGTTATGAAGAAAGATACAAATTTTAGCAGGTTAAGACAAGTTTGGGAAGGTAACTCTACTGATCCGGTGACTAAATTCAAAGATTATTTTAATTACGCGTGTATTACATCATTAGACGTCGAGCGTTCATTTTCAAGATATAAAAACATTTTTTCAGAACGACGAACATCCTTGAAAGAAACGACTGTGGAAACATTCCTAATGCTTCAGATGTTTGAGAAATCGGATTGCGCTTACGGTAACAGTTTTAATGTGCCTACCTCCTCGTGTGCTGACTAATACTATTTTCCTTGTGCATTAACACCCACTATATTGGATACGGCTAATTACAAAAGTAAGCGTTTTAAAATTCTTTATTTCTTTTGTTTTTATGTACTTTACTTATGTTCCTTATCGACACCTATGGTGCGCCACGCAGTTGGGGAGCTCTAGTTATCTGTCTGTTAGGACCTGAAATTGCGTGTTGTTGAATGGTATTCTTCGGAATAGTTCGCCGTTTGTTTGTGATTATCGTTATCGCATTCGTAAAGTTAGTTCCTCAAGAATGCCACGAGTTCGAAGACGTGCAAATTTCCGCGCATCTTAACCCCTTTGAAGGAGGACGAATTATCGGGATGCATGAGCCCGGTTTAAGTTTTCGGGAAATTGGCAGACGTACGGACCGACCTCGCGCCACTATCAGACGGACTTGGATGGATCGACAGGAAGAACGCTTAGAAACTTGTCGCAGAAGCAGTGGACACCTAAAGTGACAGCAGCACGCGAAGATCGGGTGTTAAGGCGAAGTGCGATACAGGACCCGGTAGAACCAACGCGTGCTGTTGCAATCAATTGGGTACGAGCAATTGGTCGTAGAGTGTCTATGAGTACCATTTATCGTCGCATACGCACGTTCATATCGTCCTTATTTTCGTCTTCCTATGACTCAACAACGTAATGATGCCAGTCTGCAATAGAGCCAAAACCGACAACATTGGAAACATGAATGGGATTATGGAATTCTGACGGACGTTTACTGTTCAGACGACCTAGACGTCAGAGACAAAATTTATAGTTTGTTCAAGGCAAGGTCCCCGGACTTGAACCCTATTGAATCATGTCTGGGATATGATGGACGGAAAATTGCGTCGACTACCCCATCCTCTCAATACTTTAGAGGAATTACGTCAACAGCTACAGGTAGCCTGGAATGAGCCACCCCAAAAGGCAATCGACCATCCGATTTCCAGCATTCCACGAAGGGCCACGAACATTATTAACGATATTGTCAATAAATATTGTCGTTTGTTTTTGAAAATTTAATCATTTGTTTGTTTGTATCTATGCACTAACTATTTCTACGTAATTTCGAAATTCTGCGTCTCCTCCTTCGGGGTGGTTCGTTTCTTTTGAAACGAAGTGTATATTCGGGCGCTTGTTGACGCAGCTTTTTCTTTCTTAAAACTCCAATTTTTTAAGACTTGTATTTTTTATCAATTTATTATCAAGGCTTGTCTTTTTTTGTATGGAACGCCCTATATGTTTTACATTATTGAAAAGCATATAAAATCACCTTTACAATTATATAACACGCTCAATATTATATTTGAACAACTTTTAAATTATTATTTTTTTTTTCATTTCGCATTATTATAAGATCCCAATTATCTTCTTTCCCGAGAGGCTCGAATAACCGAGGTTCAACTGTACATCAAGAGTATCTATTGAGAATTTAGCAGTACACTAAAGCCCACACGTACTACTGAATTAAAATATTTTTAATAGTACAGAACTGAAAATCGTGTTCAGAAGGATAAACTACGGCCCCAAAAGAAAATTTCAGCAAGATCTACCTAGTTTGATTAAACCATCAAGATCCACCTACTTTGATTAAACCATCATATAAGATCTATGACGCTACTACCAAGCATCTAGCACTAGAGTGTAAAGTTTTAAAAATGTCAATGCTCTAGGATGGTAATGCGGCTGATTGAACTTTGAACTCTTAATGCCATAAAAAAAAAGAATTCTGGGACGTCAATACCATCGCCTGCTAGATATTGTTATCATTACGTTCTTCTCATTTTCAGATTCACATTCGGAAAACGTTAGTTAGCGGCGGCATAACAGACGTGCATTTCAATAACAACAACCAGTTTTAATTAGTTCTGTTCCGCGTTCATTGTTTGACGTCGAAATCGTGCAGGAGCACTGGAAAGGTATCTGCCTACGTACAATACATACACCTTCAGCGGGGTGCGCTTCTGCAGTTTAACCTGTTCTTGAACGCTTTGACGCTTTGTTATATGCATATATTCGTACGATAGCCATTTAATTAGCGAAAATTGCGCCTCGGGTTGGGTTGAATACAGCGTTTGAAGTCGAACGGAGTTCGTTCGATGCATCGCCGGAATGGAAAAACTAAGACGGTTCAAAGCCGATGTCTAGTGCAGTGCCTCGTTTAGATTTAACGAATTTTGCGCTTGCTATGGATCCGAAGAGAAAATGGACCTGTAACAAACGATGTTGGGAATTTTTTGAGATACGAAGGATCTTCCAATAATTCTCTTTTAGGCCACTTTCGGTCTTCTATCTAATGATGTAGTCACATTTTTTTGGCTCTTTTTGGCCATTATTTTTTTTTAATTTTATTTCATATCGACGACAGATTTTGTCACGCTCAGAACTCGTCTTTTTTTTTCAACTATACGTCACAACATGTTGACAAAGGTTAGAGATGTTTATGGATCAGATTGCGAATCATTCGCTGAATGATTCGCAATGAATCGTTGTTGCTGATAAGAACCAACATAGCAGGGATAGAACTAGTAAAAGTTATAGACACACCTTGGAAAAGGTAAAGTAACATTTGACAAATGTTTTTAAGATTTTTCTTCAGAAAATGAATTTGATTCGTCCAGTAGTAGCACGTTCAATAAACAATCGGAGGCATCGTTCTAAACTCTGGATAACTTCCGACGTAGTACAGGAAAGTAACGATTTAGAAGGACTGTATTGGACTGTCCATCATGTAGATAACGCCCCAATAGAGGAATACGAAATGCGAAAACACAATTTTAATAACAAAATTAAGTATTTGAAGAAGGAATTATACGAAGAAAGAATACGACAGGAAAACCAATAGAGGGGAACCCACAACATTGAGTATAGACGGCGATATAGTCATGAATACTGCCCAGGTGTGTGAGCAGCCACACCATTTTGGGCAAATTATTGTCCAAGGAATGTACCAATGGAATACTGATTGCTTCATCAATGTTTCTACAACCAATCACACAGGACCGGACCAGGGGACCAGGATCCAAAATACTTGGAAATATGACCGAAGTTGTTGCTCTACCAATTACCTATTTGTTTAACTTGTCCATACAGAAGGGAACGTTACCTTCATCGTTAAGGTTAGTTAAAATTGTACTCGTTCATAAAAAGGAGATACACCTAATCATCAAAACCATCGTCCAATATCGATTTTAAGTAAACTGTTTGCGACGATAATGTTTGATACTCTGATAACTTTCCTGAAGAAGTTTAACGTCTTGGAGGCAGATGCATCGTAGAGCTGAACTTCTACAGCAACTACGGAACTTGTATGATCATTTTGACGTTGTTGGTCTCTTTTTCTCGACTTCAGTTACGCATTTGATGCACTCAATATTGATGTTATCCTGTTAAAGCTTAAAGTGTGCGGTATCCGAGGTCCAGTCTTGAACGGGATATGCTCACGATACATACTGGAGTAGCCCAGGGCTCGGTGATGGATCCGCTGATTTTCATTTTATACGTAAATGGTTTACCTAAGTGCATACCAACAGCAACATGCTGATGACACTAACATCGTTGTAAGTGACCGTCTTATTGGAGCTGTGGACAATGCCATAGATAGATTCAAAGAGTGGTGTACGATAAGCACGTTGATTTTCAAATTAGGTAAGACGGAATGTATCTATTTCTTAAAACGAAAAGGCGCTACTGCCAACTTAGAAAATACGTTAAGAGCGCAGGATTTAAATCTAAAAAGCCATGTAAGATTCTTGGATGCCATTGCTGACGGGAGGCTAGAATGGCTGGAACAGATCGACAATGTTTCTAGAAAACCAAGTAGCACTACTAAACTAAAAGGCACAGGTATACAATGCCCTGCCGGAATGATTGAAGCCGAGTCTGAGGATAGAGAGCTCCTCAAATAAATAAAGTCATTTATTACCGATTGTAGCTTTTATAACGTTTACGACGACTTTAAATATCGCGCTAGCTCTGAGTGTTAATTGTTTTGTGTTCCTGTTCTGCATCATTTTATTTACTTTAAATGCTCCTTAAATGTTAATTTAACGAGATCTTCTATTTATTTAAAACAGGCCTTATACGACGATTTAACAATAGTTTTTATTTCTTTTAGATACGCCCTATGTTAATTCAAGACTGTGCCCTTGTTACTACTTGCTTCTCCCAAGTTTCGCTGTGTCCGAAATTTTTTTTCATCATTCAAGCACCTCTTTCACGTTAACGTATTCATCTAAAAGAAGGTCGATGCTACAATTCGTACTAACTTTCATCACGATTTTTCTTTTAGGTTTCGCTTATTATTTTTTTTTATTTTATTATTTACGTTTGTTCCTCGGCGGGTTAAAACGCGCGAAATACATCAATTTCGGCGCAATTGTCTCTTCACAATCGGAAGAAATTTCAAGATCCCGCGTCTCTAAAAACGAAATTATTTTATGAACTCCCATCGCGTAGTTCTGCGCATTGTAGCTCCTTAAATATCGCCGGGTATGTGTGTAAAACTCCCATTTAACCCGGTATGCGTTCGTACTATACGCGTATGGCTTTCAATAACACGGAAAATAAAGTTCGCACAATGCCCGCCTCCCTTTTCTATTATTAAAGGAAACGGAAACCGTAGATTGCGAGCTCATAAACGATATTTTACTTGCCGTAGGGTATTTCGCTAGCGAACAACCAACGTTAATAGTTGTTTATTGTTATTTTATTACTTCGTATATAGCATCGGTGCTGCACTAATGATGCGCTCGTATTTTCGATGTTTACATGCCGGTATTGTCGATATGATGCATGTTACATGTTACAGGAGTTAACTTGTATGGAAGTACGCACAGCGATGGCTGGCTGGAATACGGTTATTCAAGGAAGTTCTGCTCTCATTAGTGGCACGGTATAACGGAATCAAACTCTAAGAAAAGTATTTATCCGCATTTTCTAGATGTTTTCACTGAAAGCGTTACCGTGTTTTCGGCGGACAAATTAATCTTATAAAGCTTATATAAACTGTAAAGGTTAATGATGATGATGAACAAAGACTGGGGTCATCCGCAAAGCAATGATACCTTGAATGACTCAGAGATGAATTAAGGTTGGCATAAGTCGCAAATAATAAAGGAGCCAATATACACTCCGCCAAAAAAGTATCGCATAAACTAAAAAAGGGCATTTATAAACCAAGATATTTTTATACGTTCACAAAAAGTTTGCCTCGTGTATGTGAACTATAAAAACACTAACAAAATCATGGAACATAGCTTTTTTACTTTTTTTTTTCTAAAAGAACACATTTAGAAAAATGCATATGTGTAAGGTTTGTTCAGTTGTTTATTGAAAGTCTTCCTGTACGGACAAATTTTAAAGTGCGAAGTCAGAGTTCTGTACCAACGCTTTTAAAACTAAAATGAGCAATTTAACATCAGAACAAGTGGCTGCTATAGTTGCTTTAATCGAAGATGGACGATCTCAAGCATACGTTGCTAATTTGATGAACATCAATCAGTCAAGTGTTTCTAGAGCCGTAGCCAGATATAGGGAAACAGGCAATTACAGTAGAAGACCTGTACCAGGTCGTCCAAGATGTTCTACTCGCCAAGATGACCACTATTTACTACTACAAGCATTACGTCGAAGACATGTAACTGCGAGACGATTGCAGAACGACTTGGCTAGAGTCAGAAATACTCGTGTGAGTACTCAAACTATTCGGAATAGGTTACGACAGAGTGGATTAAGAGCTAGAGTAGCTGTAACAGCCCCTCGTCTCACTAGGAACCACCGAGTGGCTCGCTTAAGGTTCGCCAGAGAACATGTAAATTGGAACATTAATGACTGGGCCAATATACTCTTCACAGATGAGTCAAGATTTGGTCTTTACACCTCAGATAGGCGTATCTCAGTGTACAGACGAGACGGTGAGCGCTATTCGCAGGGTAATATCAGACCTAGACCTAATTATGGTTTGGGGAGGCATCTGTTTAACAGGTCGTACAGAATTAGTACCAGTAGACAGAGGTACACCCACTGCCCACAGGTATATAACGGACATTTTAGAAGAACATGTAGTACCATATGCGCCAATTACAGGAAACGAATTCATGTTAATGCACGATAATGCACGACCGCATGTTGCAATAATCGTCCAGGAATACCTTAACGATGTTGGTATTCCAGTTTTAGATTGGCCTGCGGTAAGTCCGGACATGAACCCAAAATGTTGCCCCAGCGGACCTGCATGGACTAGAAAATGCTCTCCGTGACGAGTGGGAGAATTTGGATCAGGCTTATATACGGAGGTTAATCGAATCTCTGCCGAACCGTATGCGAGCGGTCATAAGAGCCAGAGGTGGCAATACTCAGTATTAAAAGCTACTGTTATGACATTTTTCTTTCCAAAATTATAATTTCTTGTTTTAATAAAAATCTCAAGTATGAGTTCTTGTTTTTATTTGGCCTGTATTTTATTTAAACAATCATAGAAATTATATCTTAGAGCGCATTAAAGTATATTTACAACTTTATGCTACAAACAAAGATTATGCGATACTTTTATGATTCAAAACTAAATTATGCGATACTTTTTTGGCGGAGTGTACATACCTGGGGAACTCCTCTAGTAAGCATTCTGGAAGTAGAATCTTTATTTTTTAACTTCACCGCCTGATATCGACCGTTGGATTAATTAATTTGCGGAATGTGAGAGTCCAACAAAACGCAGTAAGGAAAATCACGTACGTCATGGTTTATCGTGTCGAACGCTCTGTTGAACTCAAGTAAGATCGTTACGATTTCTTGATTCAAAGAATCATTTATATCATCACTGACTTTAAACACAGCAATAAAACAACTATGATCCGTTCGGAAACCCGACCGTTCCGATGGAAGAACATAATCTTCTAAACGAAACGCTTTTAATCGTTCCGTTACTCTTTCCGAAACCATAGAAGAAGTCGAAAGGATACTAATGGGCCGAATGTATCTTCTTAAAGCAGTATGGTATCATCCTACCTTGGGTAAAACAACAGGCGGAGGGAAAAAATTGAGTTTGTCAGGCAGCAGTTAATAATATAGGTCAAGATTGGCAAAATGCGAGGAATAAACAGCTTCAGACCGACAATGTTAATACCTTGAGTAGAATTACAAAAATCAGCTCAAAAACAGTTTCGAAGCTGAATTTGGGGGGAAAGCATCTAAAAAAAGTCATTCAGAATCTCGCAGCCAGCGATACTGGATGCTAGTGATTTAGACTTTTTGCTAGTTGCGTGAAGATTGCGCAAGGTACGCTAGAGCTTCTTCGTGTATCATTGGTAACAAGAGTAGAATCCAGACATGCCTTCTTTTTCCTTCACTAAGGCGAAGTAGCGAAGTTACAAAGCTCGCCGTAGTACCGCCAATATAGAATATAACCTTTTGTTGCGCTAGTACTTAGATGAAACTATACAATAGTTTTCTACCCACTACGTACAGGCGAATTCAGCCGTAAACCTTACAAGAATGGACCCATGCTGCAATGGTAGCTTCAAAAGTGAATTAGTTCGAGCTGGTAAAGTTCATGGCGCTCAAATGTTCACGGTACCCAAAGATTTATTTTAAAAAGGAGGTACGCACAGAGAATCCGATTATTCGAAAGCTTCTGAAGACGTCATCTGAAGCGACCGAAAAGAAAAACATGATAGAAGAATCTTCAGAACTTGTCGATACATAAGATCTGATAATTCTTATTTTTTATACTGTTCGATTAAGTTATTCCACTTTTTGTCTGTATTCGTATCTGTATTGTGCTTACACCTCTGTAACCTCTCTTCTCTCAGGAAGAACGTTACATTCGTTACATAACGAAGAACATCGCACACAGCGAAAAAATAAAATTGTCGAAAAAAACAGCAATTAGAGAGTTGCTTAAAAAAAAAGAGCGGACGGATTCCTAACATTAAGAATAGCCACGAAAGATATTTAACAGTACAATCGTTGAGAAACTGCGACAGCATGTGACGGTAACTGCTTCGCGCGTAAGAGAGCATTTGATTAAGCAAGGAGTTAGGGGATGCGTTAACCATTCATAAACAGCGGTAAGATATGTAAACGAACACCAAGATGTGGTGCCTACCATCGTAGAGCGATCGAAGTTTTCGCGGCGGTATGTTCGTTAGAGAAAGCAAGAAGCGTACAACAGCGAATGTTTACAGCCGAACATAAAACACGGTGGTAGGTCTATGTTATTGCGGGGTTATATTTCCGCAAATGAAACGGCGGATTTAATAACGATTAAGGGAAAATTAACTGGAGAACGTTATCGTGATATTCTCAAAGCGCAATTTTCGGCCTAAAATATTCGTGACGAGTTATTGCAAACTATCGTACCGAAGAAAGAACCTTGGAAGTTATGATATGGCCTCCACAAGGTCCCGACTTAAACTGTAGGAGTACCTTAATCGGAAAAAGATCCAAAGGTAGCCAAAAAGTGACCAAAAATATATTGAAGTATCGCAGGAAGGATGAAGAAATATCCTCAATTAAACGAATGTTAGTGCTCTAAAACATACGAGGATATAAGGGAGTGCCACGAGCCAAAGCTTCCAAAAGATCATCCAAAAACAGAAAAAAAATTGCAACGGTCCCAGATTTGAACCTTGTGGAACACCTGATCTAGCGATATATTGGTAAAAGGACAGAGCAAAGACATAACGGCAACGCCTCGAAGCGCTTGTTACTTTTGTTAATGAAGGAAAGACTGCCGTGCACGTCCTTCCTTCGATCATATATTTCGTGATGATCGACCAAAATCAGTTGAAGCACAAAAAAGGTTTACAACAATTTACAACAATTCGACAAGAGTTAACGAAATTTACATGTAATCTTACGAATCAGAGACTTAGCAACAATTAACTGTTCGAGCATCCCTAGATGTATCGAATCCCACAAAGATTGTTCGTTCACGAAGGGCTTCCACGAAGCCCTTCGTGGAAGCCTGTTACACTGGACAGTTGCAAACATTGCTTTGTATCATTAATGCTGAATGATATAAAACAATGTTTACCAGCAGTCGTCGATGAAATAAATGAAATTATCAGAAAAATATCCGTATTCCGCCTAATGACTTCTTTTTTACTATCAAATAAAAGATGCTTGAACAGCGATTTTTATCATCTCAGGAAGCCGTTGAAGCCTCCATGTTTTGAAAATAGCACCTTTAAAACGGAGAAGCGTTACGCATGGCGCATATCTTAAAAATCAAATTATTTCTTTGTAAAAACTTATTAAAGTATCCCTCGTGCACTATTTGTAAAATAGGAACAACTCCTCGCAACCCAAGCTTTGAACGAAGGCACAGTCCGCCACTCCAATTATGAAAACTTACGTGCACACAATACAATGTACGATATTTAGCCGTGGCCTGGAGAGGCTGAGGCGCGGAACCTGTCTCGAAAGTACACAGGTGCGTCATTTTGAGACGTCCAACAATTTGGCGTCTAATTTAATACCGGCGGTCTTACATATTTTAGATTTATTGCGATTGTTACGCTACGGCCGTAAGAAAGGCGACTAGAAAGGGACGGAGACGGCGAAGGCGAGTGAGATGGACGGAATAAATTGGAGAAAACTCAATTTGTGTATTGGGAGTGAGTACTATCGCCGGTATTGGCAATGCAATGAATCGGTGCCATCGTGGACGGAGTAAAGTTAATAACCATTCTATCCTGCCTTTAATTTTACGATTATTCGTATTTTGCTTTGGTTTTACTTTTACTTTTAGAAAAGACGCTGACTGGACTTCGGTGGTTTTTTTATCGTCGTTGCTCAATCATTCTTCGATCGGTGACCGATATTATCGAGCGTTTGAATAATCGCTGGTGTAGAATTAGATTCTCTCGATCAATTCGAAGATGTTGAACATTGATGCTTCCGCTCAAATACTGGCAGGACAGGTAAAAGTTAGCGCAAGATACTTATGAAAAGTCCGCCCACGTTGGACGCTCGGTTGTTATTTAACAGTCATTTGTGCCGGTCAATGTTGGTATTTTGTAAAAAGAAGAAGAAATCATCAGTCGGCTCGCCATTAAATTCTTGACACTTGAAAATCAAAAAATCCAAATTTTTAGGAAAATACCCAATCACGAACCAAATTTTAATCACCCTCTTAATTAAAAACATTTATTTATTGTGAGCCACATTACAATGTCCACGATCGTACCCAACCGCACGCAGAGCACGCCAAATTGACGACGAGGCGGACGACGCCTAGCGGCCGTCGTATGATTTACGCGTGAATATAATTACGGAAGGTTATCGATACTATGTATATAGGGGTCGGCTAGCTCGGCTTCCACGGCAACCAGCTACGTACGTTCCGAGTTGAGTTTTTGAGAGAGACGGGGGAGAAGGTAGCATGTTACCGGGGCGCGATTCTGACGCGAGTTTTTGGAGAGATTTAAGGTTCGGGCAATAAATTACGGAAGTCGGTACGCAATTTGTGTCTCGCGAGGTCGGCGGGCTTCGACCATGCTTTTGGATAGGAGAAAAACGCGAAAATTTATTAATTTCGCGGGGGTTAACCGAATGCGGCTCGTTGGAGGTTTTCGACGACGCGGTTTTATGGATATTCTTTTTTTTTATACAAATTAAAACATACGTCAACGGAAATGTCACGTCTCGGAATGGTATATTTCGGTTAACGATCTCTAGGGGGCATTTTTTCTCGTCTGCGGTAAGCGCAGCTTGTTAAGGTGGAAGATAGGTAATCTTCAAAAAAGGATCAAGATAAACCTTTTTATTTTATAACGAGAGTCGAGAGAATATCTTATTTCATGGCGGAACCAATGAAATAACAATTGAGAAATGGAAATTCTCCTTTTGTCCAACTGTTTTTACTTAATGGAAGAGGATCAATAGATTTCTTTTTTTTTTATTTTATTACCTTTTTGCGCCAGTCTACGTGATGCAATTCAATCGTTCTTTCATCGAAGTTCTTCCTAGTGTTTGGCTACAAACGGTTTGACCTGGCTTCTCAGGTTACTGTTTAATGCCCTGATCCAAGAAGTCTCTTCAAATCTTCCAGATTTGGCAATTTCTTCATAGTCGGAAATTGCCTTTACGTGATACTCTAATATGCAAGTTTTTCTTCGTCATTTGCAGCCAGCATTGGATCTGGCTCCATTTACCGCAATAATAATAACAATAACAATATTTATCAGTTTCCCAAAGGGCTATCAGCCGAACTCTTCTGTCCGCAATGCTAATATAATATAAATGGTATCTACAATACTTCTTTAAAGCCCGATAACTGCCCAACAGACTGCATAAGCTTTTCAAAGCTTCTCATAACTAGAAAGGACAAAGGCGGATGAAATTATTACTTTTTTGTAGAAACTAGACAGGCTCGTGTTTTATCGACTCTCGCAGCAGGCAACACGAATCCATCCTCATGAGGCGAATAGACACGAATCTATCTAGTCGCCGCTAAAAAGAAATAATTTCGCCTGCCTTTATCATCTCTACTCATAACTTCAGGAGCTTTCAGTGTAAGAGAATTTGTATAATGGAACGTCCGAGATGCTTTCGTGAAATGTGTGACTGAAGATGTATTCCCCCGTTTTTAAAGGCCAAGTTTCTGAAACGCTTAAAACTGCGAATTCGCTTGCTCCGATCGGCTTTAAAATCGAATTTAAACCATGTTTGGTGCTCGTCATGAGTCGTTTGGTTCGTAAGATGAGTGGGACATCATAGAAAAAATAAAGAAGTTGGATCAGTGGTGATCTTCGAGAATTGCCTCGAGGCATTGAAAGGCCCTTCCAGAAATTCTTTGATAAGGTGAATTAGGTGTAAAAAAAGTTTGTAAACGATTCTTTGCTGATGTCCAGAAACGATGGTGCGGATCTATTTCCTTGGATTTAGCTGCTGAATATTTGAAGTCAATATCCAGGTAGGACGATGAGTATAATCTTTCTCTCTGAACCCAGACTGATTAGAAGATACCTTGTTTCCTATTTCTCCGTCAACTTCCATCTTGAATAAGTGGGTCGAATTTCTTCCAAATAACTTCTTCTTCTTTCCATTCTTTCCATTAACCATCTTAATTTTTATTCCGCCGTAATTATGCTCGTCTTCCATGCCCTTCACAGACGTATGTGCGTCCTGTTTTAAAGGTTACGAAGTAACTTCCTGTTGATTTTATCAAAACAAGGGTTGTATAGAACAACCCTATAGAACAGGCATAGAACAACAGACGTTCAAGGAAAGTGTGCTGTTGATGTAATAACTGGCGCGTTTTAACGTTTTATCCAGTTCCCATGTTTCTAATGGCCATAAAAATTAGATTACATCTTCCTGCACATTATTATTAACAATGTTAAAAACTGGGAGACAAGCTTAAGAAACGTTCTTCTAATATATTACGCTTAATATGTGTTGTCCGTAGAATACGTGGTATTGCCAAACTCATTCGCGAAGAATTCTCAGATTTTAATTCTTTCAATTCCATGAAAAGTTTTTATTTTAAAAGTTGATTATCGATTTCGAGTAAAATATCATCTTCAGGGTTAATACTCATTAAAGGCGTTGCGAAACGTTAAGAAGAAGATTTGAAAATTAAAAAGTTAAGACGTATATCCATCACCATTTTTATTTAATCGTGAAGTTTGAATGTCCTTTTAGTCGCCAATTAAAGTTAGTAGAATACTCTTAAGCAAAAAGCACCGTTTTTTCCGATATTTCTTACAATCCAACCTTAAATTAACTTCGATTCCCTCAAGCAAATCATAACACCAACCCACTATAGCCTCCTCGGGTCAATTTCATTTCATTCTCGTGATATTATCTTCTCCCAAAGCCACCTCCTTCCATGCACCCTGCGTCCTAGCGCTAATTCACCTCCAACTCTCCCCTTACGTCATCCCCCATACTACTTCCTGCCACTTGCCTACTGGCACTGCTAAGTCGGACGCAATCCCCCGAATATAACAAACGAAGAAGAAGACATTATTTAAGAAATACAAGACAATCTGGACAGCGGCGTTGGATTCACGTCCTTTAATTGTTTTCTTTTTTACTCCTCGGAGACCGAAGTTCTTATATGTGGTTTTTCTGTTCTCTTTCAACCCGGATACTTTCCCTCTTCCCGTTTCTGCTGAGGCTCAAGTAGCGCAGCCTAAGGGAAGTATATAAGACAAATAAATCACGAGAAGATGATGTTTTATTTAGTGGTAGCGTTTTCGTGGTGGTTAATTTATTCTCGCCAGAGTGGGCTTAAATTGTTGGATATTGTTTTGGAAGATGTCTCGTTTCTTTTGTGTAGGTCTTATGTATTATTACGGGATTAGGTTAATGTGAGAAACGAATTAATCTTAAACGAGAAGATCTGGAGCTTAGATAAGACGTTTTTAATTAAAAAAAAATTGTTCCGCTGCAGCAACTATCCTAACGTGAATTAATTGAAACTAATGCTACCTATTCTCCTCTATTACAGCCGCTTGCGAATTTCCAAAAGAATGGTCTGGAGCTTGGTTCCAATCCGGTGTACCGAATCTCCTAAACATCAACGCCACATTCATCGAGACGAAAGGGGAATGTTATCAGGAGCAAGGGGAGAAGGTGGTTGTACATGATAAGTAAGTACTATTACGCATTATATTCGATTCAAATGAGCTCTCCATTCGAGAACATGCTTCTCATCATCAATTTAAATCTATCGTTTTCACTATCGTCTTCTCGTTTCAGGACAGATAATTGCTACAGATGCATGGCGATCCACGTCAAGCACCAAAGCGTGCTTCAATACAAAGAAAGTAAGTCGACCACCTCTACTTTTCCACCGTTCCCAATCAACGTTGCCCAAAATGAATCAATTTTTTCTATGATTTCATTGCAGCTGATTGCGTCAGGGTGAGTCCCCAAGAAATATGCGCCGGAATATCCGGGGATGCACCGCTCTACAGCATGTTCAGGAAATACCCAGAGGCGAAACCAATCGCGTGTCCCTTCAAAAGTGCCCCGTTCACCTTTAGCTATAATAGGGGCTCCGGAGACTGCTCAGGTCCTGTTAGTAAGGCTGAAAGCTGCACGGATGACTCTAGGTTGGTGTTGAAGTATCAAGCGTGTCCGGATGTGCCATCAACGGAAAGCAATGGTGAGGAAATTTCTTTGGAAGAACCATGTATTTGAATCATGAAAATTCACCAAAATTAAACTCAAGCTCACCAAAAAAAAAAAAAAAGCAAGAATAACAACTCTAGTCAACAAAATTAATTCTCCACTTATGTTAAAAATCCTTTTTCCAAAATTTTCAGTGGAAGAACTAATTTGTTTAGCCACATGGAAGGAAGGATCAACCAGATACCTCGTAGGCAGGATAACGCAAGGAAATAGAAGACCTTCCACCTCGGATGAAGACCAGTATAGATGTTTCATCTACCAGAGAGATATAGAAGCCAACAAAGTGGTCTATAACATAGCCCAATCGGCTGACGCCACCTGCAACGGCATTCAAAGCGCCTTTGAAGGCAGCAAAACTATGAAATTTAAAACAGGTGAGGCCCTTTCGAAAATTCCAAGTTGATCTGAATATTTTATATACATTAAGTTACTAGAATCAAACATTCTTTCCTTTAATAGTTGATAACCATCACAACCGTTGTAAATTCCCAACGTGGATCACCGATCATCACACCTGGTTGAGTTTGGACCACAAGAAGACGTTCAAATTTTCGCAGAGGAACGCCACGTTAAAAATAGTCGACGAAGATCCGAAACCGGTTATCAAAGCGCATGAAAACTACGTCTCAGACTTCGTTTGGAACAGGGAATTCGGTATGGAATCCCAAGAGCAAAGGAAGCAAAACTCCGAGATGAGGGTGATATGCCACGGCATCCTACAACAATCCACTGAACATAAGAAGGTGCAGATGGTACAGATCGTCGCTCACATGACACATGGATGGTAAGTCTTTAGGAGGAGAAATCTGGCTTAATACGGTTCGATGTTGTTCTTTGTTTTTTAGCAATAGTGGATATGTCTGCATGGTCTTCTACAAGAGAGACAATAAGGTGATCGAAATCCAGCAATCGGGTAAGTTTTTGGCGCTGGTTCTTAAGAGATGAGAGGATGTAATTTATTCTTTCCAGAGCAATATGAGGAGAATCCAGATGACGCGTGCAGATATTTTGACCCGGCAACTGTACCATTTACCACGTTGATTAGTAAGTAAAGGATTAATCGCGGAGCGACCCGTGAAATACACGATATTTTATTCTAGCGACAACATTGAAGCCGAAAAAATGTCCACATCTTGGCCGTTACACCCTGGCCAGCAATAACATTCCCAGTGAGAAGAGGAGGAAGCGTCAACAACCAGGTAAAACAGATTCTTCTTCCAATAAATCCCACCTAAAAAAGAAAGCATTCTACTATCAACTTATATTTCAGCGATTGATCAAATTCCAGCGGTAACACCGCCAGAATGTGAATCCCACGACTACGAATCGTTATTGGTAGGTTGCAGTCCCTCTCAAGAGCAGATGGAATTCAAGACGCCATGCGTAGATCATCCGACAGTTGGTAAATTACCCCAACAATACCGAAGAATTGCCTCCAATTAACTCCGAATATTTTTCTTCCATTTCCAACATATAGGTTACAGTTGCCATGGTAGCTGGTACGAAAACAACACCTACTACGTCATAACCACCCCAATCGCCAGAAAATCGACCGATAACATCCGATATTGCATGATCTACACCCTAAGTCATTTAAATCCGGCTCCCCCCAACGAAGGGGGTGCCTCTCTTCGAAACGGAGGTCCGCACCTGTTGAGGCTTTCCGGAGTTTTAGGGAATTGCAACAGGGACATAATTCCTGGCGTTAAAGGGAATTGGGCCTTTAATTTTACAAGTGATGGTGAGTTTCAGTTGAAATGGAACGATTTTTTTGATTGATCGGGGGATTCCCGAATTTCAGGATCGTGTGATGAGACAAGTGCTATGAGTAGCGCCAGTAACTACTTGATCACTTCAGCGTCGGCGTTCACCTTAGCCCTCACAGCCTTCCTAGTTATTTTAAGATGATGAAGACGACCAGTTCTGCACACGTTGTCTGAATATTAGGTGGTTTTACGAAGAAGAAAATTATTTATTATAACTATAAACAAACCCGAAAAGAAACAAATCGATTTAAAACAAAACAAAAAAAGCTCTGAAATAGAGACAAATGATAAAACAAAAAAAAACAAATGAACGTTTTTATTAGTGAATTTATTATGTATAAATTAATATACGATATATATATTATATATAAAAGAAGAAATCTACAAACCACGACACGACTTATAACGTCTAATCTCTAAAACAAAAGAAATAAGAGAGGAAGCGGTTGTTTCCGGCCAGTTCGTCCGACTTTGAAGAGGAAACATCGATACAGGTATCGCAAGGGGAGGAAGCGAGATGCCATCTATTGTCGAAGATCGTAACTAAAAATTGACATATCAATGAGAAGATGCGTCTTATGGTACTTGTGGTCCTCGTGGGATGTGAAAGTCACGGAACGAAACGATGGGATTTCATTTGTTAAGCTGATATTTTTTATTGTTATCGTTATAGTGAAACGGTGGGGACGCGAGCTGGTTTGGAACTCTTAAATATGTGTTTTCCGAACGCTATCGTATTATATAAGATAGGTATCTTTCTTAATTTTTTTTTAATTTTCCGGATTATTGTGAGTACCTTAGTAAATTAGTGCGTATTATTATGTTAATTTAATTTAAAGGATTTGTTGTATGATTCAATCGAGTTGTTTTTTTTCTTTTTTATTAATATTTCATCTTTGATTTTCTTTTAATGCTACTACTTGCAGTAGAAAAATTCTAATTGTATGTAATATATATAAATAACAAAGCATTCTTCACGTCAATATTAACAAACAAAAGAAATAAATTGTTGTATCGATGATATGGTGTGTGCCACGTTGGTATTTGCATAGGTATATTTAAATATTTAAGAAAAAAAATAATAATTTGATAAAAAGAATAATGTTTTGAGTTATGTTGGGGATGCCTTTCATGATTTATTTTAATTTATTACGGGTATAAATTCCACTTCCGGTTAAGCCGGAACTCATTGATGAGTCTATTATGTTAAACAGAAGTACGTTTTTCCATTTTTCATCTTAGATCTAAGTTTAAAACCACTTTCATTAAATATCTTCGTAGCTATCGGTCATCGTTTTAGTGTTATTTACATTTTCACTAAAAATAATGGTGCTCATCATTGCAGTACTTCGTTTTCGCGTATTAATATTATACATTTCTTTTCTTTGTAAGTTCTTCAGGGAGATACTAGAAAATAATATTTATTAAAAATCTTGCAAAAAATAAAACAAACGATAGAATGTAACATGTCACAATTTTAATTCGTATACCTTTAATTAAGCAATAAAAGAGTTTTTCTGATTTCCTTTCATCGTTACGACGTTTCCTTGATTCAACTTTATCAAGCCTTGTCTTGTTTTTTTGTTATATTTTTTTAATAGAAATACTTTTCTTTAACAACAAACGGAAAACCAGACAGAAAATTCCCAAAAAAATACCAGATGGTATCGAAGTCAAGAAAAAGAGAAACAAAGTTGGTCTTATTAGAAAAGAGATGCTAAAACATATAAAGCAAATGTTCGAAATACCCACCATTAGCAACACACCCTTTTATTGAATTCATGAATCGATACTCACGAGGCCACTACGATTAATGAGTTTAGTGCGGCTCCAGCCTATCATCTTTAAGGAAATCCAGAAGTATACCAATAAAGAATACAAATTGGACTAGAATAGGCTGCATTATAGGATAGGTAAGAAAAGAAGAGAATGATTGGGAGCATTTCAAGAAAATAATCTAATAGTACCTATCCATAAGAAAGGAGAGATAACGATCTGCAAAAATCACACTAGCACACCTGAACCACGTTTAAAACGTGTATCAGGACAAAGGCTAGCTGAAGAACAAACTACGTTTAGCCAGCATTAGGTTACGCCAATATTTGAGATGGTCAATGATGCTCAAAGACTAACGAGGCTATGACTTGTAAAGAATACGGTTAGGTTGCATTACTTTGGAAGATGCAGAAATAGCAAACAAAGCAAAAAAAGTGGACCGTGCAGAAAAAGCACGAAAGCAAGATTGGGATAAAGTTAGAAATAAAGACATAGCCGGTAAAACTAAATGAATATAATAAGAATAAACCCAGATAGAATTGCTAGAGACAAGAAAAAGAAACAAAGGCACATCAAGGAAGCAGCGGATAGACCATATAAAGGAAATGGGAAAAGCAGAGGGAAAGCATTTGAAGAGATGAAAGTGATGGCAAGAGTTAAGAAGATGGGAAAGAGAAGCTACAATTAAACACTTGAAAAGGCAAGGGAATAGAGACAAGAAAAAGAAGAAGAACAAAAAGGCAACAATCTTAATTGAAGTGTCCAGGCTAGGAAGTCGCCAGGGTACGTGATTGCCTTCGCCTAGTCCTTCATACATTGAAATATCGTCGTCAAATCTCGTGTGTTGTTCTTCCCAGAGAGAGGTAGAAGTAGCCCACGAAAGCACGTCAAGCTTTGCACTTCACGAGTCGGAAACCACTGGGCTTTACATGTGAAATTCCGTCAACTTAAATCGTTGATCGGCCAGTACATCTATCACGGAAGTCCCTCGGGATCTAGTTTGTATTCTTGTATATGCCGCTTTTATGTAACTAAGCACTTCTAATCAACATGTTGTATCGATCGGGTGATCTGTTAAACTTGCAAATTGGTCTGGTAAATTTTCCATCTTCATCCTCCAGTTCGCAACCACGATAGGGTCAGCGAATCCGCATTCTAAATAAGTCGAATCGTTGTTCTCGTGCGTTTTGCAGCTGCGCAACCTCAGTATAGCAGTCGTCGCAACACCGCTACTTCTTCTTCACTTTGTTGAATCTTGCCAAACAATACAGTACTAATCTCGTTACCTTTGGCTGAATACTTAGCATACCACACTCATAATTTTATTGCATTGAATTGGAAATATTTTCATTTGTATGAACCTCAAGATCATTTTCTATTCGTATATTAGACGCAGAATTGTTTAACAAATGCAAATCTAATGCAACTTTTCTAGAAAGAGGATTTGAAAGCCTTTTTTCTTGGCAGAATACGTCAAATGAACTTTAAATTTTAAACACCCTGTACTCTCCCGTTTAAATGTTTATAGTCCATTAAATGAAGTGTATTCCTCGCAGCCCGCATAAAAAGTTTCCCCCGTATATAATAAGCTGTAACGCATCTTCATTCGACATGATGTCTTGAACATTCTGTATATATTTTTTTTTATACAAATAAGAGTAACTCTAAGACGACTATCGATAGCTTAAAGCTAAAAACAGATTCGAAATTGGAAGAAAACCCACAATTTTAATTTAGAATAAAAAATAAAAAAATACCGGCGATTTCCGGTATAACCGGAAGTGTAATATTACTGAAAATATTTTATTTTTATTTATTATACCTACAAGCTTGTAATGGACTACATTTTTGAAGGAATATTATACAGGGCGTTTGAACATTGTGTGTGAAAATTTTACATCGTATTTAACCGTATATGGTGTAATAAGTATGTTACAATTTTTGAAATATACAGGATAGTTTAGCTAAAAGGATATCTTTTGATGTATCTCAAAGGCACAATTTTGCTAAGTGAAGTTAAACATGAGTTAAAAACATCTTCGATAATCTCGTTAATTTTAAACATTTCATCATTTTGAATATTTTAATTAAAAATAATATAAATGAGACCGAATGAACAAAAACAAAAGTCCACGTCCTTGAATTTTCGTTGAGTTTTGCTTGATGAAGGACATCCCCAAAACCATTATGTATGTATTCAAATATATATTTAAAAAAGCGTGTGATTTTAATGATAAACGGGTGTTGCTTTTTGGAATATTAAACAGAACGTTTTAACGAAATATAGCTGGTTCTGCATGTGGACTTAGAGTATACATCGCTAATTATACAATGAAAAAAAAAATAATTCTATATGTATAAGTATATAAATGGACCACAACTTGTTTAAATGCACGTCAAATTTCCCAATTAAATTAAAAAGTAGAGCTTACAAATATAAACTATACAACGAAAAAAATCCTAGAATTTATTTTAAATGTTACAAAGTAAAATGGTTGAAGAGGTACCTTGATATTCCAAGACGGAAATTGTCTGTATTTGAAACATGAGTATAAAGACAATTTTTTTCTAAACAAAAACATATGTTATATTCTAAGTCCATAAGGATGTGTTGCTTTCAAAGGCGTTTTTTTTTTATAATATTTATAGACATTTAGATAATTTCTGGCAGCTAGTACTGGGCAGTACGAGCTTTGAAAATTACGTTAAAAAAAAACTGTTTTTATAATTCCTTTGACAAAAATATTTTTAAAGCTCGTACCCACAATTAACTATTACTATTATTATTTATGTAAATTTAAAAAATTAATTAAATGTGAATTTTGCGAAAACAAAAGAAAAAAACTGTGATTCGTAGTACGATTGAATTATATTGAAGGAGATTGAAAAAAAAATCGAAAAATAACGATTACAAGATGGCGGCTAATCTAACATTTCTCTTTTTATGGTTTCTCACGTGTAGCTTCTTTAGGAATATATAAATTGTACAGGGATATTCGTATTACTGAAATTTTAATTTTGAAAAAATTTTAAAATTCCTTTTCACTATATTCGCGAAATGTTTGGAAACGAGGGATACCGGGGAGTGGGGGAAATCGATTTTAAACATCCCCTCCCTTATCCATTCTTCTTCCAATTTAATTTGTTTTGTATCCAATATAAGAATAGGGTTTGAGAAAAAAAATTGTGTAATATAATAATATATATATTATATAAATATATATACAAGAAAAAAATATATTATATAAATATGGAATTTGCCAGATTTTTTCACAATATTGTATACATAATAATAAATAAAGTAATTATTATTAGATGTGTTGCCTAAATAACATTTATATATAAATTATATTTAAGTGACCGATGATATATTTCAGATTTAAGAAGTAATAATTCTAAAAACAAAAGAAGAACGGAATGAAAGAGAATACGACGTAATGCATGTTAAAATTGCGGTAAAAATGAAGTAATTAGAGGAGAAAAAGCGACTAGACCAGAATAAATTAATAGTGTTAGAATTTATTGTCAATATACAGCGACTGCCAAAATATCGGTAAATGTAGGAAAGGCCATTATTTCGATTTAAATTAAAGATTTTAATTTGTTAGAAGATTTAACATTTAAAAAAAGAATTTTTTTTTCACTTAAATATCGAATAAGAACCGTAAGTATTTGTAACTGATTTTTTGGCGGTCTCTGTATATCTTACGATCTTTATAGAAACACTATGGATCAAGAAACAAATGTGAATTGAAATTAAAGAAAGAAAACTATATCTCTCGACTATGACACAGTATTTTGTAAATAGAGATAATATATTCTGTTGTATTTTTTTTTCTATTATTTTCTTTCTTTTGTCTATCTAACATAGTAAATACAAACATATTAAATATCCTATTTAGTGTAATTTCTCGGGATCATGGAGAAGAATCTATTTATTAACATCTCTATTCTACACAGATTCTATTTAATGCGAATTCTATTCCATGCGAACTATATAACGTAACGCGTATACAGCGTGGTCCTTTCGGATTTCTTCTTGGTAGAAAAGAGACGAAGTTATTTTACGAACGTACACTAAATCTGTTTCCTTTTTACAACTGAAAAAAATATTGTGGTACAAATCGACTGGGATAGGTGAAAAGTATACAAAAAAGAAAAATAACAGAGGTAGTTGAGAAAAGAGGCTATAGATTTATATATTTTAACAATATTAAGATGAAGCGTAGGTGTTTATCTTATGTAAATAGCTAGATTGAAGAAAAGGTCGCCAAACATTTTTTTTTTTATTTGAAATTGAAATTATTTTAGGTGTGGCTTTCTATATACGGAGTGTGTAAATATTTATCTAGAAAATTAAAACGCTATCATTTAAACTTCTTAACGTTGAAAAGAAAACTGTTACATAATGACCTTTTATTACTTTTAAACACTCTGTATATACAAAAATACACACAGCATCCAAATTTCGTGCTAGGTTATTAAAAAAGGCATTTTGAAAGATCGAAATAGAGAATTTGAAGGAATATAAAGCAAAAATGTGGACCTATACTTAATAAATAAAATACTTGTGAATATGTTAGATTTTTTTCGATACACGTGTATATTAATGTAAATAAATGTGTTATAACGATATTTATAAAACATATTAACGATTTTCTCATAATTTCCTTTGTAATATAAATGTTAAAAAAAAACAAACGATGTATTATTATAATTGATAATTTTTCTTGTTTTTTTTTTTTATTAATTTTTACGACATCGAGTAAACAGTAAGTGAAAAGATGATGGAAAAAAAAAGAATAATATTTGTAAAGACTGCTATGGAGAAATTGTGAATAGCATTATTTTCTTTTTAATTTAATACGATGCGAGGAAATGTTTTGAACAGATTATACCGGCGAGGGGGGAGTCGCGATGTTTTTTATTTTTTTTTTTTACTCTGTGATGAAAAAGAAAATTAAATATAGTAGATTTAAAAGCGGGAAAAAGCGAAAAATAGACAAAAGTAAAACGAGAAATCGACATTTCTTAGGAAAAAAAAAACGTGGTAAAAATACAGATTTTTGCAGCTTCTATATACATATACATAATATATATAGAAATAAGATTATAGTATAATTTTTTTATTACTTAAACCTTGAAAGAAAACGACTTGACAAAGCAAGATATATTTGTGTATGTTGTATTTAAAACGGAGAAAATCGTATTTCCCGCTTATAACGACTCGATCGTTGTAAGCGGACGATACGCCGCCGCTGGGTATGCGTTCTGTGTCCTATATTTATATAAGTGTTTAGCTTTTTCGAGAAGAAATTTCTTGTTTTTTCCTTTTCCTCGTATTCAATAAGCCGAAATGATGAAGATACACTTAAGAATCTTATCCATTGCTGTATTACCTTATTAACACTAACTATAAAAAATTTTCACTTTAAGACAAAATCTCAAGTTCGCCTTGATTCACGTCTTTAACCTCATTGTTTTTTTTTTTTAGCAAGGCATGCTTGAGTTCTATTCTTTTCTCTTGTATTCGAATAGTACCGTTTTTATTTTATAATTTATTGCCACACATTTTGCCTTTGTAATCTATATGTAATGATGAATGTATAACGATATTTGTAATTATATGATATTCCCTTTTATAATATTTATAAAATTTCTTCTGTTCTCGAAAGGATTGGCCATATTTGGATGTTTTTTATCGACGATATATGATTGGAAAATTACAGTTATTCTTATTATGATTATTATTATTATTATAACATACATAGTGTGTCCAACAATTTTATGCTTATCATACCATACATTGTAAGGGTTACGATTATTATATTTTTGACTATAAAAAAAATAAAAAATGAAAATATATGCAGTTGATAGTGTTTTATTTCAATTTAATTCAATGTTCTGTACCCCTTTTTATGTATAATGTCGATTTTATAGATAAGCATGACTTTAACATCACATTCTTTAAAAAAAAATATGTTACTAAATCAAATTGATAAGGTCTGCATAAAATAATCTATTTTCTCCCTTCGTTCGTAACACCTGATTGCTAAAAAAAAAAAAAAGCAGGAACAAAGGATTTATACTAATTAATTTATAATTTTGTATTATATACAAACAATTCACAGCAACGGGGGGCATTGAAGTGAAATGCGTACAATTAGTGTACTCATTAATTTTTTATTATTTTTATTTCAATTTCTATTAATCTAAATTTAATTTAATATTTAGAAAATTATTTTTGGTTATTATTATAATTCTGGCATTTTAATCATTTATATTGTTCATTAAAAAAAACAAAAAAACAAAAAAAACAAATATTACGTTATAAAAGAAAATCAAAATTAGAAATTTACATCTTTAGAATTTAATTTTCGTAAAAAACAAATTATATAAAATCCAGTAATAGTACTTTTGATATGATCATCGTTAGCCCGACCATGTATCAGATCGTGGGGTTGGCGTTCCTGTGATATCGAATAAACTGAAGAGACAAAAGAAAAAAAATAAGCTCCAGAAGTTAAAGAAAAGCAGCTGGAGAAAATTTACAAAGAAAGAGCTTGAAATATTAGCTAAAAAGATTTTACAAAAAAAAAGTTGAAGGAAAAGCATCCAGACACATAAAACCAATGATTGTCTTTCAAATTGATATTTCGCTTAGAAAACATCCCAAATTTGACGATCCTGCCAGTATATTTCTATTAAATCCGAATATTCTGCTTTTCAAAATTCATAAGCAACCATTTTAGTTATGTTTTAAGACTAATTAGTGAAAAGTTAATGGATAATCAAAGCCCTGGTTGAAACCTTCAAGAACTTTGAGTTGCATCTGTCAAAATTTTGACCAGAAAGAAACCCAAAATAAGGTTAAAAATACTTTATTAATGAGAAGAAGCAATACTTGCGCGAAAGGAAGGTTGTTCAAAGGATCGATCGTACAGCATTCGACGCTATACAGAACGACCTCTTGATTTTAAAATTACCGAAGTTTTAAGGCAAGATGACAATAATAATGCTTTAGCGATTATAATTATCCAAAAGGATAGTAAATCAACAGTCATGTACAAAATTAATAAAAATGCAAACAAATCAGTAACAAAAGAAATCAGGAAGTACAAAAAAAAGATTAATTGATTAAACAAAGGAAAAGAAATAAAGCAAAATAAATGCTACTGCTATTAACTTCTTCCGGGTTTCGCTCGACGTTTCGCCGTTCATGCTGGCGACTTCTTCGGGATAACTGAATTGATTCTCCTTTGTCCGACCTTCTTCTCATATACGTCGTTGCTGCATTCAAGCATGACATTTCTACTCCTCCGAGCGTGACGATTCTGCGTGGTAAACTTTCCAACCTGTTACCTTTCTTCTCTGCTGAGTTCTCTCTTGTTCTGTTGATCTCTGGTCTTGTGCTTCTCTATTGCTATGGCTTCCCTGATCATAGTTTTTGGCGGTGGCTAATACTTTCACGTTGTAGAAGTCTATATCATACGTTATATGTTCTCCCACCGCTGATTCTCCTGAATCTTGGGTTCCTTTATTTTTACCGCTTAACTCTTCCTGTTTTTCCGACGTAGCATAATAGCCCGTGTTCACATGTCATCTTGTAGATAATTTTTTGTAGACTCGAAACGTACTAACCGAAACCATCAATGATAAGCTACATCTAGCCAGTGTAAAGATATATTTGGAGAAAGCACTGAAGAAGAATGGTTACACCGACATTGAAATAAGAAGAGCCATTAGAAGGAAGTTAAGCGAGAATTTTGATACACGGCGAAACTCGGAAGAAAATAATGGCAATAACAGTTACAAAACAGCAGTAATAAAAACAACAGCAATAATAAAAATATTTCGTACAACCAAAGAATTTGGCAATATTGACAATTAAAATTTAGACCAGGCTGTATAACGCGGTTATCTGTTTTATTTGAAATAATTAACATTCTCCTTGCAATAGGCTACTTGATCAATATCCCATTCAATCGAGCTGTTGGCCACCTGACTATAAAAAGACCATTAACGAGAAAAGAAATCATCCAGCAGATCACGCATTTTTGTTTGCTACCAGTTTCGGATCAATAACATCGCCGCTTAACGATATTTCCCATTACGGACGATGAAATTATCGCGACCAACGCCACACCAAGCGTCAAATAACGAAAGCTAGGATCCAAACAAACAGACCACGCCATAATTGAAGAATAAAAATAGATAAGTTAACAATAGCTACCGCTCTCACGGCAAGTGCTAATAGGAAGACAAGTTCACACTTCCGTAAATACATCCCGCTCGCGAACCGACAACTTTCTAACTATCCGTTTCGCGAAAGTTGTGAGCGGTTCAGTATAATCTCGTCTTTCGAAGCGTTGATATCGCGTGGACACGTCTACGATTTAACGAGAAGAAATGACCAAGAAAATTGCGATGGTGACCGGTGCGAGCGCCGGAATTGGGGCCGCTACTGTGAAGCTGTTGGTCAAAAATGGATATAAGGTAAGTTCATTGCAAAAAAATTGATGTTAAAAAAGCAGCTTTTTTCTTTTAAAAGACAACTCACGATTTTGATTAAAGAGAAAAATTGTAAATTTTAATTCTCGATGATTTTCCTTTAGCTTCGAAAATAAAAATCATTAGAAGCTAGATCAGGTGAGCATGTTAGATGCTCCATTAATTCGAAGCTTGTATTGTTAAAATAAAAAAGAATACCACGCGACGGTTTTCCTCTTCATTTTTCTTTAATACAATTACATGGTGTAACGTTGGACCTGTGATTGTCTGGCCGTAAATAGTCCTCTGAGCATCTCTTAAATTGGTGATAACAATTTTACCCTCTGAAGATTGGACGAGATGGGAAAGATCCTCTTCGTCACCATTCTTTAGTTTGCTGTTAATAAACTTGGAATCAAAATGTAAGAGACCCACTGAAGTTTTCGTCGGATCACTATTAGACAATATCAATATCACTTCTGAATCTTGTTCTTTTTTGATTGGGCCTCAACGTTTGGGGCATGATATCCCAAATAATCATTGATTATTGCTCCAGCGTTTTATCTCTGCTAAACGTCTAATTTAATCAAGTTGCAAACGCGACCAATCCACACAGTTTACGATCGAGCTAATATGAAGGAGCATCATCCTCAAGCACATCTCCACGAATTTGTTGTGGCGTTAAACCTTTCTTCTGTAGATATTTAAAGATGGCGTGGAGCTTGTTTGCTCAATGTTGGCCTTAAATCTTAGAGTAGCATCAATTTTAATTATTAAGCAATTTAGATACAAAAACCAATATTGGATTGTTAAAATAAAGACCTTCTTAAAACGGAATCTTCTATATTTTTCAAAACATTTAATTGTTAATTTAATCATCAACATTATTTACAAAAAAAAAATGGATTTCTAAACAATGTTGCAGGTAGTAGGCTTAGCGAGAAGAGTCGAAAAACTCGAAGCGCTCTGCAGGGAGCTAAAATCAGAACCCGGGAAACTCTACCCATTAAAAACGGACATCACCAAAGAGGCAGATATAAAATACGCATTCGTTTGGACGGACACCAACATCGGTCCAATATCGCTGCTGGTCAATAACGCTGGCGTAGCGAAACCAACGAATATCATCAATGGAACAACCTCGGACTTCAAAATGGTGTTCGATACCAACGTAATGGGCTTAACCATCGCTTGCAGAGAAGCAATCAACATGATGTTGAATAACAAAGTGGATAATGGTCTTATAATCAACATCAACAGCATCGCCGGGCACTTTGTGCCGCCTTTGCCTTTGAAGAACGTCTATCCAGCGTCTAAGCACGCAGTTACAGCGTTGACGGAAACTTTAAGACAGGAATTGATCAATTTAGGGTCGAATATCAGGGTGACCGTAAGTAATTTCTCGCAATAAATTTAATATGGGGAAGTATGTTACCTCTACGCTACGCTCTAACGGTTTCGGAAATATGGGCGTTAAAGTTTTCGAGAACTCCGCCGGAAACGAACGGAAAATCGACATCGCTCCGGTCCGGCGGTATGTGAAGTGGGTACGCGTTCGATAGAGAATTAAACGACGGATCTATTGCGTCCAAGCGAAAGCCTCTAGCTCTTCGTTTTGGCCGGTTTCTCGGGCTTCAAAGTTGAAAAAAATTAATTTTTCATTTTTCAACTTTGGGACCTCATAGCGTCCGAATGGTTGGAGCTAGGGAGTTGAGATGTCGCACACTTAAAACGCTCGTCGAGACCTCTCGAACGAACTCTAACTTATCGTCGTACCTCCTCCGGCCGTCGAGATCTGAACAGGACGTAGAAATTTGAACCCAAAGTGATCAAACTTTTGTAAGGCCGAAACAAAAAAATCGCTGTTTCGCCGATATAACGACTCTAATCGAAGGTCCTATAGTCGTCTATGTTCCCCATAAAATTTCAACGCGCTACCTCTAACAGTTTCGGAGATATGGACGTTTAAAGTTTTGGGGAACTCCATGTCAAAAACGGATGGAAAATCGACATCCCTTCGGTTTTCGTCGATTATCTCCTCCGCTATTCGTCCGCCATATACAAAGTGGGTACGCGTTGGATAGAGAATTGAACGGCGGATAGATTGCGTGGAAGCGGAAGCCTCTAGCTCTTCGTTTTTGTGAGTTTCTCAGGTTTCAAAGTTGACAAAAGAAATTTTTATTTTTCAACTTTGAGACACCGTAACGTCCGAACGGTTGGAGCTAGGAAGTTGAGATTTCACGCATTTGAAACGCTCATCGAGACCTTCCGAACAAGCGCTAACTTATCGTTGTAACTCAACAAAACAAAAAGAAATCGCCGTTTTGCCGATCTAACGACGCTAATCGATCGTGCTCCCAAATAGAATTCATACTAAGATAAAATTAGAATCAATAATGAATAGATCACGATCATAAACACTGTAGTTTATAATGAGTAATAAATTTGCTATTTATATCGCCTGTTAAATAAGGAGAGGCAATTAAACATTCCGAATTTGGACAAGCAACGTCAGGAAGCAAACAAAGAAATCCATACTTCAACTGTCTGTATCAATTTAGTTGTTAAAAAGCATAGTCACGTTCGCTTCTCTTTTGGTACTTTTAGGCTCTTATGCATTGATCTTCGTGACTTTGTTTTTAGTAATTTCTTTTCCTTGGTAGACGTTAGAGTAAGTCACTTTTATTTTCAAAAATTTGTTTTTTCTTTCGTGTTCAACGGTTCGAAAATTTACGAAAACCAACAGATTAAACGATTTACTTTAACTTTAACAAAGTGCATGTTTTACTGAAACCCAAATTTGCCGTCGTTGTTTTTTAATTTTTGTTTTTTACTTTTTCATTTTATTTCCATTTCTACCTTTTTTGGGCTAATCACGAAAAGAAAAAGTCATAAAACAATAAGACATCCAGTAGCACCACTTTTCCGCGCCTTTTCACTATAGCAGAATCCCCGTTAACCACTATTTATCTAGGATGTTCTCAAAGTTGAATCATTTATTTTAATACGTTGTACAACTTGTAAAGAGAAGTCAGTTTACCAAAAACCGTTTATATAAAAGAATGAAAGAGTTTAAGTGATCGTAGTTGCTAGTTACGGTAAAGATGAAAAAAAAAAAAAATGATAAAACGCATCCCGCCGTTACAAAAATTGTTCGTAATCGTCACTATTTGTTAACGCAAAGTCTTGTTCGGCGTATCCATATCCGTCACCGCACGCATTAAAATAAAATTCAGGGCATATTCTCAACCATTGCGTTGTAAACTAACAAAATGCAGCTGCAGCATGTCGCTTGTACGCAGAAATGTTTTCTTCCTAAGAAATCATCCGGCACCGAGGATGTTTGTAAATTTAAACCTTGCGACACAGGCTATTTAAAGGTGTAACGTGGAGATGGCGCGGAAGACCTTCACGTGAAATGGTAGACATCGAGGAAAACATCTTGTAAATCGTCGAAAATAACCCAACAAAGGGCACTAGGTCTGTAGCATCCCAAATTGAAGTTAATTCTATTCAACAACAATTTCATCAAACGGCTACAAGAATAACAACCCGAAAATTCTCCTGAAAGAGTTGAATTTTGTCAACGGCTATTACATCAATACAACAGAAATGAGAATTTTACCGAATTTATTCTAGCTACCGGCGTGGCCACAATTTACAAGCAATGGAGTTCATAATTCCCACAACAACCATGTGTGGACAGTAGACGATCCGCATGCTTCGGCAAGAACCCATTTTCAGCAGGAACATTTGAGCTGGCGCGCTTATTGGGTCTTGCTTTCTTTCAGCTCGAGCAACAGGTGAAATTTATTTAAACTTTCTTCAACGCACTACGCCACAATTATTAGATGTTCCTTTAAATGTTAGACAGATTATGTGGTATCTGCATGATGAAGCTTCGTCACGTTTTAGACGAGGAGTTGACGAACATTTAACGGCGCATCGAAAACACTTGAAGCGTGTAGCGTATTGTGGAGACATGAGTACACCTAACGAACGATGACAATTACGAACAATATTTGTAACAACTAGCAGCTACGATTACTTAATCTCCGTTATTCTGCATCTTTTGTACAAATGATTCTTGATTTGTACTTCTGGTTGTATAACCTGTTAAAATAAATGATTCAGCTTTGAGAACACCCTGTATAATCAATTATCGAAACTCCTTAACAATCGCAAGAAATAATTGCTATTATTCTTCCTTAAACGTCAAAGAGTGTTCATACGACTCCATCCGGACGCGCATTTGGAATGGCGAAATTATTCGTCGATCGAATCTTGCACTAACCTTTTTCATTCGAACCGTCGATTCTGACACTCTTAATAAAGCTGCTAATTGGTGCTTGTTTAATCTTGTAATACCCATGCATCAAACACCCGTTTTCTTCAATAACATCGGAAGTGATCACGTCAACAGATTGACCTGATCGGAGAAAAAAAAAAAACAGAATAAACCAAGCTGAAGCCAAAATATCAGGTTAAGTATCTTTCATTCTGGTTATGATTTTCTTGGGCTTATCCTGGCAACTATGATATTCTAAGAAACGACAAAAATTTTCCCAAACCCTGTCTTTGACCTAAGTCCAAGACACCAAAACATACCGAATTAGACTACTTTTGTCTATCACAAATGAAATATTTCGATTTTGCACATTTCTTCAACATTCCAGAGCATCAGTCCGGGATACGTGGAGACCGAGATAGTGAAAGTTAACGGATTCTTGGAGCACGAAGACATAGCCGCGATTGAGAAAATTGCACCGAGGCTCCAAGCTGATGACGTAGCAAACGCCATCCTCTACGTGATTTCGACGCCATCCCACGTTCAAGTAAGTTTTCCCTTTTTTTTTGAATTAAAAATGGTACCCAATCTCTTAGATGTACCTTTAGCTAAATATAAACCTTCAATTGTAAAGCTGAAATAAGTTTCAGTGATGGATTTGTACCGTTTAAGCAGCTCGACTGCTGTGAATCTTCATATACAGAGTATTACAATAAAGACCAAATAATTTTTATGTTGTAATCGCTATATTTGAATGTGCATGTGTATAATGTAATTGCTATATTAAGTGATGTACACAAAGATAAGTTTGATAATTATACAGAGTGTTCACAAAATTAATTTTGGCATAGTTCCAAAAAATCCTGAAATCTGAATTTCGCACCCAGAAAACTTTCCTTGTTACAGTCAACCATCTGTAGGTAGTATTAAGACTTACTTACTTATTTATTTATTTATTTATTTTCAGATTACGGAGCTTACCATTCGGCCTGTTGGTGAAGCAGTCTAGTTTTATTATTTATAGCAAACTTATTCCTCTTTAGCAGCGTAGATAAGAAATTTATTCTTTGTTTTATTTAAGCCAGATTCACTTAAATCCATGAATTATTGTCCTTGACATTGAAATAAATAATATAGCATCTTAAGATATTCATGTGTTTTATATGTTCACAATGCATAGACGTATTATAACCTAAAGGAAGAAATATTTTGAACGGCCTAAAAGCAAAGGGCAGAATTTCGCCGATCTATCCATCTATCGGTGCCGATTTAGTCGCATATTTCCGGAATAAAATTTTAGCCAGCTACCTCTAACGGTTCGGGAGATGCGAACGTTTGAAACCTGCAAAAGGCCAAACGCATCCAGTGTCGTTGAATCGCCTTTTGACGAGGATCGAAACGGACATATTACTCGCTTAGAGCGCTCTAACATTTCGGAAGTTATTGCCATTTAACATTTTCGGACCAATAAGAAACGAGCCCGAATTAGACGTCTCTTGTTTTCGTCGATTTTCTCCTTAGATATAAGTTTGAGGCACTCAACGAGATCTCTTGAACGGCTGCAAACCTAACCTCCTAGCATTAGACTTTTTTATTTGGGGTTTTAAATTATAAGTTGGTAATAGATATTGGTAACATTTTGTACCGGAAACAGTATCTCTTCTGACAATCCGGGTGTGAGCTGAACTGGAAGTGCGAGTCCCGGGGCTGGGATAAACTGGGATTACGGGTTCCGGGAGTGAGATGAACTGGGCTTACGAATTTCGGGAATGGGAGGAAGTGGGAGCATGAGTTCCGGGGGTGGGATGAACTGGAGGTATGACCTCCGGGAGTGGGATAAACTGAGAGTATGGGTTCCAAGGCTAAGATGATCTGGGTATATGGGTTCCGAAGTTAGGATGAACTTAGAATATGAGTTCCAAAAGTGGAAGTGGTTTCCGGAAGTGAGATGAACTGAGAGTACAGATTCGGGGGATGAAGTGGAGGTATGGGTTCCTGGAGATGGGATGAACTGGAGGTATGAGCTCCGGGAGTGGGATGAACTGGGAGTATGGGTTCCAAGGCTAAGCTGAACTGGGGTTATGGGTTCCGAGGATAGAACAAACTGGAAGTATGAATTCCGAGAGTGGGAGCGGTTTCCAGAAGTGAGATAAACTAAGAGTACGGATTTCGGGGTAAGGGGAGAGCGTGAGTTCCATAGGTGGGATGAAGTGGAGGTATGGGTTCCGGGGATGGGATAAACTGGAAGTATGGGTTCCAAGGATGGGATGTCTATTCATCTTTTTAACGTCTTATTCACATGCAGAGAAATACTAACAGATAATCTTCTTCGAGGTCATAGAGGAAGTAGCAGCCAACTTATTTGAAATAGGACATTTCTTAATACCGAGTTTATTTTTAAGGATCTTAAGGCTTGTTTGATAAAGCAACTATGTTGCTATTTCTAAACATATTTGAATTATTCGCAAAAATCGATTTAAATTAGAAATGTTTCCGAACAGTATACAGCGCGTTCATCAAAACTTAGGCATCAAAACTTATCAACACGAACACAATATTTTACTTTCACTACGCCAATAAATACAATTCACACAAAGTAGAAGAATAGAAAATATATAATATCAAAGCGTCAGGTTCCAATTGGTGAGTCGTCGTGAATGCGATCCTTCGCCATCTTTGACGTAAATTGGACGCACCAAAACATCACTCCAAGATATCAAATTCTTAATTGATGCCTGCACTTTCTTACAATCATGCGATTCGACGCACTCCATCGAATACGCATCTCTGAACAAGCCGGCCAAACAGTAGCAGTCCCTTTTGACCCTTTCGCACTTGGCGCCGAAGCATGAATACTCGCACTTCTTCCTCGCACTGCAAGTCCCTGAAAACAAACGCGACGGGTTTGTTACGATGGTTCCTTTAGTTATGGCCGTTTAAAATTCAATTTTAAAGGACTCGTCGAGATCTTTAAAATCGCTACAACGAATGGGCGAGATAAACATTTAGCGTGATTCTGCGATTTAAACATTTTTGATGGTACCGATGCAAAACCAAAACAAGATATTTAACCGAGTACTGGAGCTTCAAAAATTGCTCGAAGTTCTGATTTGTCAGCGCCGAAACGGTTAGAGTTAAACGATGACGATGTTCAAAATCAACGAGCAACCTTAACCTAAGTGTGATCATCTGATCTCCTCCCGCATTCGATAAGCTTAAGAACTTACGTGGCGGACAGTCGACTTCCCGCACGCATCTTCCGCTGTCCAAATCCCTGAAGAAGCCCTTCTTGCAGAAACAACGCACCCCCTGCCTTTCGATACACGACTTGTTATTGCAACTTCTCTCGCAATTCGCTTTCGCGGAACTGTTTACAAGACACTTCTCTTGCACTAAAATTGATAAGTTGATCAAAGCTTTGGCTCAAGATCGTTACGCACCTTTACGTGTACAACGGTTTTTTCGGACGCACTCCTCGGTCACCGTATCTTTGTAGAATCGATTGCGGCAGTGGCAGATCTGGAAAGGTTTGTGCTCGCAGACGTCATGTTCGCCGCACGTCTTTTCGCAACGTTGTAGCTTGGAGCTCCTGTCTATGCAGAATTTTACTGTAAAAAATTACGAAGCTGTTGTTAAGCTAAAACGATCAAGATTTGCGCACGCAGAAGAGGTCGTCTCGGTAGTTTAATTAAACAAAACGCAAAAAGCAAACAACAGTTTTTCGTGCCTAACCAGTGCCAAGGAAGATTTAAACCACTTTATCGGTCAACAAGATCATAGCCATAGCGTTTTGGGGTAATCTTCGTTAAAAAGGACAAAACAATTAATGGCGAGTTTTATGGTACCTTATTGGACCAATAGAAATATCCGCATTTAACGAAGAATAAAATTCTGTTTCGTCGAGACAATGCACGCGTCAACACTTGTGTCATCGCCATGGTAAAATTCCATTAGTTAGGATTAGAGCGCAACATTCTCGCTTACCTTCCAGTGGCGTTTAACCGCGAGACATTGGAGAGATGCAAAGTTGCTTCGTTACATTTCAGCACTTCGCGGCCTTCGATGCTGTGAGCTGTATATAATACATATCGCAGTGCGAAGTGTCGGAATTTAACGGAAAGCATGCGATAAAGGTTTATTATGTTGACCGGAAGGGGACCGTATAAAGAATTTCTACGTGATTTAACGATGATGTTAAGTGCGCGCATTATACCGTTTACAAAAATCGAACAAACAATATTTCGCCAATCTTGCAAGAAATACAATCGAACGCCATGTGCAATGGGAACGCCAAGTCCGCACACACTACGTTGGTATTTGCCGACTGTACGCGAGAAGATAGTAAAAACCGCAGTAAACAGTGAACGGCTGTGGCCAATTTACAGACATTAAAAAAAATTACCTTGGAAGAACCGTCACATCCTTACTTGCTGGTCTGTAAAAGACAGCAGATAAGTACCGCCGAAGCTGTTCGTAACGTATTAGTTGGAACACTAAATATCTTTGAAATTTCACCAAAGTAGGTGTTAATGATGGTTACCGCAGGTTCGCGCAGGTCGATTTGTTGCACACAACATATGTGCTTCATGTTTTACATCTTGTAGTAGACACTGTACGAAAATGTGTGAATCAACTAACAGCACAGACGAAAACGGTCTTTCTCCGAATCACCTAAACGTATTCGGCTATTGCGTTCACAGTGTCCTGACATACCGGAACCGCTGCGACCAATTCTTCTAAGAAACAAAAAAATAAAAACAGGCTTCCACGGCTAGAGTCAGTTGAAACTAAACGTGTTCCGAGTTTGAACCGTGTTATATTGTTGGTTAAATTAAAAACTCGACGTTTCGCCCACGATCGTATAGGGCTTCTTCAGAAGAGTTATTTTAACCGAAACGACATGACACGGTTCAAACCCGGAACACCTTTGGTTTCAATATAAGAAACTTTTTATCTAATAATGTTTCTGTTCTTTCTGGCCATCGTCAACTTTCTCATTGCTTATCGTCGTAATATTGGATTTCCACGCAATTAAAGAGGCTCTTTCGCTTTGATTTCATCCGTTTATAGCATGTTAACCAAAGTTCTTTCTTCTATCTCGATATGTTTCTGCAATCGTGATAATTTGTTTCCGATTTTCGTGGATTATTACAGTCCGAAACGTAGCCTAAGTACTTACTTAGGCTTGAATTTTTTAATCAAGTAAGAATTAATTATTTATTAAACAAATCTTTTCCCTAAGTAAACATTAACAAAAAGAAATACCTTGATAACGCATCAGATACAAACCGTATGCTCTCCGTGTAGAACATTGGTGTTTCTCTATGCAACCTCCGGTCACCCTGTTCCTATAGTAGCCCTCTTTACAGAAGCACTCTTGGTCTTTGAACTTGCTGCACGTGTTCAACGATTTACATCCCCTTTCGCAAATTGGTTCCCACGAACTATTCGGAACACATTGAAGCGCTTCGGAAATTCTACTTAACCAAATAAATTTCGTAAATATAAAAAATAACTCACCACAAAGGACTAATCCTAAATAAATGGAAACGATCAAAACCAATAACTGTTGGTCCATAACCTCCACCACAAAACAGTTTTCTTATTCAAATTCATGACGTAAATAAGAAAGAAGGATTTATTTAAATAAAGTACGATTCAACAAACAATCCCTGAAATAAAGTGAATTATTTGTTCATTGTTTATCGCAAAATAGCGAAACAAACTGAAATTAACGAATTCATTTAAAACATATAAAATTTTTATATGTTTTAAATGAAGCGGACGAAAATGAGCGGATAAAAATTTTTATCTGCTTTTATTCAGCTTTAACTGTAGCGTTCTTTTAATAAGTGTTCAAAAACACCGCCATTGACTTCTAAACATTTACAAATGGCGCCTATACCATCATACTTGCATATTATAAATGTTAACGAGTACATGGCATTTTATAAAAAATTAATGGGTAATCTTTAAAATAAACATTAAACCACTTTCACAATACAGTGTGATAGACTGATACATATCAACACAAGAAAATTATTCGATTTTTATAATTTTTTAAAATTCACTTTCAATAACTACTTTACACAATTAATTCGCAAAAATTTAAAAATTCGCAATAAATTAATTTATAAATTTTTGTACCATTTAAATTTTGCCTTCGCTTCAGTTAGCACGTCTCTAATGCTTTGGAACATGCTGTATTTAAAATAATTAATATCGTTAAGGTAATTACTGTTATGAGCATAATAACGATTCAATAACATCCTCAAGAATTTCATTATCTAGCTTCAGTGTACCTATTCAGACAAGTACATCATAATCTTAAGTGAGTAAATTTGAAGGTAAGTAAAGATCAATCACTTTGTTCTTCTTACTTACTTATAAGATGTAAAATAAAGAAGCACGAACCACTTTCATACATTATAAATTCATTGATAATCCTTTCTTCAAAATTCAAATTTTACCGCCGTTCGGCTATCATTATCATTTCTAGAAAACTGTAATATCAAGGAGAGAAATACGTCATGTGATCATTATCAAAAATCTCGAAAAAAAGATAGCGCTGGTAAAGCCGAACTATTCCTATGTTCAGCATTTTTTATTTTTTTAGCAATAGATATCAATCGAGGTGATATCAATCATCTCGTTGATATAATTAGAAAATTATGTTCGCCTATGTACTTTCTGTGAGTCAGTAGCGCCATCTATTGGAAGTATCGAGCATATGTCAGTTGCTTTGTTTTCCATAATCGGCAATAGATGGCTAGTTATAGCATGGATATAAATATATAAAAATTTAAAAAATATATAATTTGTAAAAAAAACTCTCATTATATATCTTTTTGTTTAAATAACGGGGAATCAAATAAAACACATAATAATAACAACTGTGTTTTTTTTTATTTATATAAACTTTAAAAATATCTACTTTTATAGTAATGAACTATTTAAGGGAAAAAAGACGAGATGAAAACGATAACTGGAGAAGAGCTTACAATAATAAAAGACAATATAGCACTTCAAATCCGAAAGTCCCAATCATTCGAAGTGAACAAGTAACACAAAAATAGACTCAATTCTTTTTTTTTGTATCTTTCATCATTATTCGCTTGTACCCAGTATACAACAGTGCAAAAATATAGGATTAAAAGACTTATTTACATTATTTTGTACATCTAGTTATTTCTATCATCTTCATCGATTGATTTATTTTATCTGCATTTTTTTAAAGCACCTTGGTATTTTTGCTTATTGATTTCAATATAAGGTATTTTTATCTCAATTCTATTGCAGCTTACGTACAACGTACAAATCTAAACTGGCATTGCGCTTTAAGAAGCGAATTTTGTTGATAAAAAACTTTGCTGTATTACTAACAATAACGGCCCTAAGAAAGTACCTTGCAAAATCCCAGGTGCTTCTTTGCGCGTAGATATAACGAAAAGCTTTCTTAAGGCAGTAATCTAGCGTCATTACAGCTAATACTAATTAACACGTTTTGAATTTAAATGAACGTAATATACAAAATCATCTCTGCAAGTTAGTTATATAAATTCCATAAGGACACTGACCCATCTCCACTACTGGCAGCCATTATATTTGACTTCCAATAATTGACAATATTTGGCGAAAATTGTACATCGGTAACTGTTTTACGGTGCTCGTTCAAAACGACAAGTAATCGCAAGCTCTTCCACGAAAACAACCTCAATTTGCCATCCCAACAGCCGCACACAAAGATCTTCTTGTCGGGTCTGATTTTAACAATGCCACAACCCTCATTCGTAATACTAATCTCGCATTTCAAGGTCATATTCAAGCTTTTATCGATTGTGAACAGTTGCAGCATATTAGAGGAGTTGCCGACAATTACACGGCTTGTAACAGAATCATACGATAGCGATGTAATACATTCTTTCAATTTTATCTTACTACATGATTTGTTGCTTTTCAAATCGAACAAAACTATATCTCCGGACTCATAACCGGCCAAAATATATGTTATTCCATTTATTATTGCTTTTTCCAAACACATACAGTTTCCCAATTGATCATCCTGAGGAACTAAATTAGCGATCTTCTTCATATTGAAATCAACCATGTCTAAGCTACTATTCTCTTGCGGAACAATTAAATTTTTGTCTAGTAGCAAGGCCTTGCAATACCCTCCAGAACATTCGTAGCTGCAGATACTTTCGTATTGAGATTCACTAATGCTCCACATCTTAATCATACCACATTTCTCTTGCGTTAAAATACTTTGGTCGATACTGTGGATGACCTGGATCGATACACCCATATTCTGCTTATATTTCATACGGTTTGTCTGAAAATACAATCATATATCTTCGTATGATTTAGGTTATAGAAATGTACCTCTAAATCCCATATATACACAAAACCGGCTTCGGTGGCGACTAGTAAAGTGGAACTGTGGTCTTTCTCACAGTTCAAGAAGCTGAGACTATGGATGTATCCCATGTCACCCTTAAAAATAAACACTGGATCTGGTGGTAGCACAGCCATTTTTCGGGTGGTATTTTAATATTATTATCGAACTAAACTCTACAAAACTTAAATTAACATGCTAAACATAACCTAAAACTATATCACAATAAATTGACGATTAACGCCATTAAATCTTTCCTCGTCACTATAGCGCCATCTATTAGAATGGATCTTTAGGGTGCGTATCCAGACACCGAATTAGTGATTTTAAATGTTTAAAATGTTTAATTAATAATATCATGAATATTATGCAAAAAGTTCCAACATTGTAGCATCAATCGCTACCTGCCTTACATAACTGTAATCACAAATCAAATCTAATTTTTCTTCCAAACTACTTAATTCCGCTATGTATTACTATCTTTATTATAATACCCGATCGCGCTATGAGCTCGCTCGCTATGCGCCCGCCTCCCCATGTCCAACAACTAGTGACCCTACGGGGAACGAACAATGGGAATATACAAGACAAATAAACGGAAAGGTCTAATATTTTAGTCTGGCTAGTTACTAGATACGAGGGGGGTCTTAGAAATATTCGGAATTGACTACTAGATGGCACTCGTACTTCCTTAAACTCCGATATTTAGCATTGACACAAAAACAGTCAGTCGCATAATTTAGTATTAATATTGAAATTTCTCCTGAACATTTTCGTGCGTTTATTTTAAAAGTGGCTTAATAAGCCAACAACAATACATCGACTGACTTTATTCTACTTTTGGTGATGAAGCACCATCCAAAGTCGCAGCTTTCGACTGGTTGACAGAATTTAAACGTGAACTTACTAAAATCAGTAACAAATTTCTTGAAGATCTTTCATCCACTGCTTGTTTACTGTTCCGGCAAACATCAATGCTATACGAGAAACAATTGAAGCGAATCGTCATATGACATATCAACAGATAGAGCTATCCTTGGGAATTGGTAAAAGGCAAATACAAACGATTTTACACGAGCGTTCAGTAGTGAAAAAAAAAACCGCTCCCGAGTTGATGCAAAAAATGCTTCAAAAGTTATTAATTGGCGAAACGCTTTAAAAAAATAGTTGCTTTTTTCTTCCGTAAAACTAGGCCTGTCGCTACAGAAAAAAAAAATAAACGCCGATGGATATACAATTTATCAGCTTCGTCAAACGTCAGCGCATTATCCTCCACCACGGCAACGCCGAGTCTCACACAACGTATCGAACAGTCGATTATGTAAAGGAGAATAACATCGAATTAATAACTTCTTGTCTTTGGCTGACTTATCACTAGAAGAAGACAAAGGCGGCTGAAATTATTACTTTCTTGCAGAGACTAGACGGACTCGTGTTTTGTCGACTCTCGGAGGACACCAGTAGGCAACACGAATCTATTTTCATGAGGCGAATAGACACGAGTCTATCTAGTCGCTGCAAAAAAGGAATAATTCTATCTGCCATTGTCATCTCTACTTACTACTTTGTGAAAGAGTGAAGGGTTTTCGACACCGAAAGAGGCTACACTAAAGCGTTTAAAAGTCACGTTTCTGAGATACTCGCTTCAGATTGGAATAAACGTTTCAACAACTGGTTTCTTCAAAAGCGCTTAAAACCTAAAGGCGGATATTTTGAGAAACAAAGCACATGATGTATTCAGATGCTAGTCGATCGGTAATGTGGAACGAACGTCAGACCCCGTTTCTTTCTAAAATAAATAAAACACATCATGTACATATTCACTTGCTTATATTTTACAATTATTTATACAATTTGAGTTTTTTTTTTATTATCCGATATATGAATGTATAGGACTAGCTCCCAAACAATCTCACTTTATAATGTACCACCTTATCATATTTCACTTTTCCCTTTAAACAAATTTCCATTCTATTTAGGTATCCCTTCCGGAATTCTTAGCACGTTTAAAAGATCATTTTGGAACAAATCCTACACACACCTAAATCGATCGTGGACAAAATAACACACAAATAATAATTGTTTTACAAGTTTCTATGCTATACGAGAAATACGTAGATATTTTATGAGAGTGATGGTTTGTTTACTGGCAAAAAATAATAAAAAGTAAAACAGTAGTTATGAGTGTAAGTACATCTGGCAGCTTGCAAAAGGAACAAAATACCTCAGAGGAGCGCGATTAACAAAAATAAGAAGTACGAACGAGAATAAAACGATTATATAAATTTGAAGTAAACGAATAGCTTGCTTGCCGTTACTCGTTTGTTTCATACAGCGTCACTCGAGGCGACTTATCCAAGAATATTGCATTCATTGATATTGGAAGAGATTGGAGTAATGCTTTTCATTGCTACTTTTGCGAGAGAGAGAAGGAAAAAAAACAACGAGTAATGCCAATACAAGCCATCTTTGTACGTTTTAAAAAAATAAATAGCGGTTAGCAGCCTGTTACATGGAATGTCGTTGTAAATTAAAATAAGTCATCGGTAAAACAAACGCTAAACATTAATAGGATCAAATGATATGTTCCGTTTAAAGTGATTTTTATCAGCTTTGTTCACGAAGAAATCACAAATTAGTTAGGGCCAGTCATATTCTTTGAAATCAGTCAGTATACATCTTCGGATTTTTTTTAGGGTGTTTGAGTAAGACTACTTTATCCATACAATAAGGAGAGAAAGAAAAAAAAAAACAAATTTGACGTAGCTAAAATAGCTCTTAAAAAAATGTTTACAAATGGTGTACGACATTGCGTGTAAAAAAAATAATTTGTAATAAAAACCTTTATTTTCCGCAATTTCCAAATGCGTAAAATGTAAAACCAAACAACACATTCTAACGGTAAAAATTAAATTAAATTAAAAAAAAAGAAAAAACAGAGAGATCTAAAGCCAACATTTCTATTAACAGAAAATCCCTCGGAAGCCCATTTTAATGCATTTTCGAATGGACTTCAATTTATGCATTGCACATTCTCTTTCAAACAAAAGCAGTATTGCTGTTTTTACAATTCAATTAAAACGTGAATTTACCATTTCGATAATGTATATTTGAAAATCGGCATTCGCGAGAAAAGCGGATTTAAAATTTCGATCCCGAAGTTGTAAAAGCTCTAGAACACTAATAACTTCTAGGTTAATGGAACATACTTTTTGATTCTATCAAAGCAGGCGCTGGAAACAAAAAAGATATTCATAACTTAATTTTCGTTGGATAATAACGATTAGAAAATAAAATAAAAGCCTTGACGTTGTTTGCCGAAAAAAGATTTTTCTCAAAGAAAAAAGGTGGGACGAGATATACGAAACAGTACGTTAATAAAGCGAACATAACGAAAAAAATATAAATGTTAATCCATACAATAAATACTGAATTCGATTGATAATAATACTGCGATATACACAAAAAAATATTAATAAAATAATATTTAAAAAAATAATAAGACGAAACTAAAAATCGCTTGAGATAGAAATTACACGAATTAATTGGCAAGTTATATCAAAAATGGCATTTCAATATGTACAGACGAAGTTAGAGATAGACTAATCATTAATCGGTTTCTTTCATTTTTGAAATATGAATTCAAAAAAGAAAAATATATAAAATTAAATCCGTAATTAAATTCTTGAGGGTATAGACTAGCAATGCACAGCTATGAAGAGAAAAAGATAATAATAATAATAACAGAGATAATATCTAAACAACGCAAAAGTATCGATAACCTCCGCACCACACACACACAGGTTTAAAATTAATTAATCCAGGACGGCCATTTCGAGGATACGAATGATTCATATTCTTAATCAGTAATAGAATAATGCGAGAAACCTCTAAATCGAACATGCTTGTTCTATACCTATTTAAAACTAGGACGTGCTTAAAAATACAAAATACGAATAAATAAATCACGAGTCTCTTGTAATTGTAGCCCGAAACATAAAATATGTGCGAGTTTTACCTCGATAAATTAAATAGAGCCGAGTACGATAACGGTCCATTTTCTCCATTCGTCAAATTTTTATTGCCTCTCTAATTTAATATCTTTCGTTTACATATTGAGATACACATGACGAATTTAATCTACCAAAACGATAACACCTGATATGTTCCTTAAATCCGGTGCCTATCGCTCTTCTCGTTTGACCAGTTAATTAATTAGACTTGCGTGGTGCGGAGATTACCGATATTTTTGTATTGTTTACCATATTACATCATTATCATTATTGAAATAATAGATTAAAATTAAGTTAACAAATACTCTAATTACAGACATACCGTATATAAGAATTGTTCTAAATAACCGCGTTATCAAGTTATTATTGGGAATATTCTTTATAACACGTATACGGTATTCTACGTATTTCTCCAACATTGAGGACTTTGGAATCGCTCTAGACGACCTCTGTTGGATCTGAAAAAGTGCCTGGCAATATTGCGTTATCTCCTTTTATTTGTGATCTTAAATTTCCCACATTTCAAGTGTTTTATTTTTTTAACATTGATTGTACTTCCAATAGCAAATCCAATAAGAAGAAACTAACGAGTCCAACGAGAATGTTGAAGAAACAGGAGAATGATGTTATTGCATTAGATTTTAATTTAGACGGAAATTATAAACCAAATATTCATTACTACGTCTTGGCGAATGAAGAATCACGACATAAACAAAACAACACGAAATCGAATCAATACGAAAATCAGTATCTGAAAAAAAGCCAGCAAGCAAAGCTCCGTCGAATTAAAGAAAAAACTATCAGAAAAACTTCTTATTATATCTGCCCTTTTTTACCCTTTACGCTTTTAAGGATGAAAGCATTAAGTACTTATTTTGGAGATTTCCAACAATATACGAGTATTGTTTTATTCAACAATAGTCCGTGCGTGGTTAAAAATACAAACGAGAATATTTGGTTTTGTAAAAAGATAATTATAACAAATGATCTACTGGACCCCAGCCCACGTTATGCACCTAATAAAAATTATTCATATTCTTCTGTAGAATGCTAACTACAGCATTCTACTAAACTGTATCGTATCATCCGTATTTTAACATCTTCATTTGAATAAATAAGCTTTTATCAAACCCTTTATCCACCCTGTATATTCTAAGGATAATCTTCTTTTTTATGGAAATATGAAAAAAACAACTGATAGATAACGAAAAAAAATATCAGCCTGCTGTGATCGTCACGATTATCTAGAACAATCCTGTATACGCTATAAACTCGTAAAAACGACGGTATATTCCTTCCTTATCAGTCTTTTCGCGTTTCAAAAACGAAAGAAACATATATTTTCATAAAAAGGACGGTAAATGTACTATTAATTCTCCGAAGTTATCACTAAAAAATAAGAATCCTGTTTACGTTATATAAAAATCAGTCGAAATATACAGATTATATACAGGTCGGTTCACGGAACAGCTGCGCCTTTATTTGCTTATCCAGAGTATTGCGTTCAATTTCGATTTCCGAGATAGTCGCACCTATAATGTGAACCTGCGATAATATAACTTATACAGCCCTGTATATATTTATAGAACTTATAAATATAATATATATACATGTATGCTTAAAAAGAAATTAAACAAGAGAACCTCGTATAAATAATAGAGTGCATTGTTATTATAGTTATTTTCTTTTTTTTAACAATAGATGGCGTTTTATACAAGAAAATATATAATTCACGGCCATCTTAATTCAATTGTTTCCTTTTTTCTCGGGTTTTCTTCGTAAAAATTGTTTAAAATTACGAAATGATAATTATTAATTTATATCTTAATATAGAACTTACGTTTTAATATATACATTTTGCAAATATACATTTTTTTTTATCATTTTGTTTCTTCCCTATATACTAAACAAGTATCTTCGGAGGGGCGTCCCTCGACATTTCATTAATTTCTTTCCTTTAATTTGTGATGTATTTCTGAGATGTTTTCGGATAAAAATTATATTCAAGACATCTTTAGTATTTCTTCTTTTGTTACGTGATCTCCCATTAATTCGTTTTTTAATAGTGCCTTTGTCATTTCTTTTTATAATAATAGTACCTATATTTTAAAAATTAACATACAAAATGTACAAACTTATCCTTTGTTCTTATTTACGCTTTAAGGCCTTGCTTCGAAGAATTTCTCTGTATCATTATTTTTTTTATAAAGTAAGATCCTCCTCGTATCATTTGTTTCAGACCATCGTATAGTACCGTCCACCAATCAAAGGCTAGGCATCGCTATAATGACTCACATCGTTATTATGCTTCTTAGGTCTCTTCGGTTTGTCCCCCTGCTCCATTTCTTGCATTCTTCGAAACCTGACGAAACCCTGATCATCCACCAACATTGTCTCCGGAACCTGGTGCCTTACATCGTGGTTAGGTAATGTTTGTACTCCCAAATGAGGTCTCGGATGGTTCTTCCTCGATCTACCAGTTGTCGATCTCCTTCCCGACGTATTAGATGAATTCCTCGATCTTCTATCGAAATCAGATCTTTCGAATTCATGCCTGGTCCTCTCGTACTGATGCTGGTTGTCGAGCGGTTCCGAATAGACGTTATTAGGATCGTTTGTAAAGACATCCTGCTGGTAATCGTCGTTATTGTATTCTACATCGTACTTAGGCTTCGTATAGTATTTAGCTGCATCGTAAGTTTTCCTTCCCGAATTCCTTTCGCTGCGTGATGAGTTCTGCGTGTTTCTCTCGAAGTTCCCTTGCGAGAAATTGTTTAAGCTCGATTGTTCCACGTTCGATCTCGAATCGAATCTATCTGACCCCCATTTGGGCCTTTCGAACCTGTCAAATCTCTCGCCGTCACTCTGATAACGTTCCAGAGTTGACTTCTTATCGAACGAATCATTCTGGAAGGCATTTTTAAGTAGATTGGGCCTCTCCACTTGTTCCGTTGGTATATTATCCATTATCATCTCGCTACGGCTGTAATTTGTCGCATTTGGATTCGTATTACAATTATTCGGGTACATATTATCCGAGCTTGACTCGCTGGTAGCGCACGGGAACAAAGGAAAACCGACAGTCTGTTTCTCACGTTGCGACATCTTCAAACTAACAACAATGGCCAGTAACGATATAATCGATATCTCTAGAATCCGTACTGAGAGCTCGAAACCCCATAGTATCCAATGATGGTGGATCTCGCCAGAGAACCTGTCGACTTTGATGAAAAACAATGCGTACAATTGTACGCATCCTAGTAGGATAAACAGCAACGCAATAGCAATGGTAATATGTGAAGCGTAGCTTATATTTTGGGTGCAAATCTCCGATAGGTTCTGACTCTTTTTCGCGAGGACGTTTTTAATTATCCTGTACAGATATAAGTAGCTCACGCCCAAAGCTAAGGCCAATAATACGAAAACTGGCTTGCAAACGATTAAACTGGCTCGTTCGAAGTGTCCCAGCGTTTCGGAGATGCTCAAACAGAAACACAAGAAAATGTGAATAACACCGAACATGACCAAGAACACCGGTCTCGTTTTCACTTTTAAATGCGTCAGAGTTCGTTTCAGTAGAAAGAGAATTAAAACGGCAAACGTAGTAGCCAATAGACTCAACGGAAAATTATGTAAGAAGTCGTACAAGAAGATATTGAAGGATTTGTCTACGTTGTAGGGATCGTACATCAAATAAAAGATCCTTAGCACACAGATAACAGTCAGCATCAGATGTATCGTCAAGAAATAACTTTTCGAGAACATGTGAGGATCGTTCTCGTAACGTATCAATTTATAAATCGAAAACAGGGCCAGTATCACGAATAATAACACAACCAAATATACATGAACGTTCCAACAGATCACCCAAATCTCATCGGAGCTAGCTTTAGTCACATTGTTCTCCTTCTCCTTAATATTCGGTAAGTTAACAAATTCCGAACTCTGCGTTGTCATCTCATTTTGATTATTGTTAATACGATCCAGGACCTCCTTTTTAATAGTAACGCTCTCGGTACGTTCCTGTGTTTTATATTCGACTTCCTTCTTGGGAACAGCAGGTACACTTTCGGAGTTCTTAGGACCGTCATTGTCTTCAACCTTGCGTTCTGGAGGTTTTTCTTCTAATTTCTTCTGGGTGCTTTCTTGCGTTGATGGTCTAGTCTTAATTTTAACGTCAGGTCTTTGTATATTAGGTGTTGCTGTTACAGATCGCAGTAGAATATCCGAAATATCGTCGTGCCTTCCATTCGAACCGCTTAAAATTCTCGTTATCGAAGGAATGTAACCTTTATCGTATTCGAAACTACTCTCGTTGACTCTAACCCTTCCATACAGATCTCCAAACGATCGATCTAAGTTTATATTCTGCGAAGGAGTGTTTAACGTTTTCTTCTTCTCGTTCTTCAATTCCAAATCCGTATTATTGTTATTATTACTGGGATTTGCATTCCGACTATGGCTAGGTGGCCGCTCCATAGGTTTTTCCATGTTGATTACTTTATTCGGAGGTAAATCTGGTATCCTTTTCTCGTTGTTAGGCATCAAAGAAGGGGGTGGAATTGGTCTGCGATTGGCGAAACCATCAGAATTAGTCCCGCGTAATGTAGGCTTATCGGCAAACGGATTGAGATATTCCGGAGGTAAAGGAGGTGTAAAAAATGCACGACTAGGTGGAACATAGTTCGGAACATCCTTACTGTACATCGATTTAGTCGGTCTTACATTCCTGAACCCGTTATAGCCGGTCGTTGTTCGATATGCACTTTCGGTGACTTGCTCCAGTTTTAACTCGAAATTAGGCTTCAACCTGTCATTGTTATATCTGTTCGGGTTCTCGTAGTTCTTATTATTGTTATTCTTCAAAATATCGGCTGCGGGAGCTGTCGTCGGTAAAACGTGGTCTTTCTCGAGGTTGGAACCGTAATTGCTATCGTATTCACTTCGATTTGGTTCATCTGGAGGATCGTAATCAAAATTAGGACGTGATGGTGGACCTGGTTTTTTAATATCCACTCGGTAGAATTCATCGGAACCATCTGAGTATCTGTAAGTCGTCAATAAGGGTGTCGCAAGTGTTGTAACCGGGTATGCGTTATCCGGTATCGATCTTTTAGTTGTACTTCCATAAGCTACCTTATTAAAAACAGCTGCTATACTCTGTTCCAGGTTAATTTTGTCGAGGAAATGCTCCGACTTATCGAATTCATTCCCGAAAGCTTCCGTATACCCTATCAATAGGTTAAGTATCAATAAACAGGATAAGACTCTCCTTTTTTGTTTTCGACTACTCCATTCTTCAATTAAATTTTTAAAATATAGGCACATATTGAATAAATACGGATATAAACTTACTATCATTACGTATACGCTTAAAACTAAATTAGTGTAATACGTCGAATGATAAACGTTGTGATAGTATTTACAATTCGAACAAATCTCACCACCACGTTTAATATCATTAGAATAAGTATCGTAGCAATGTTGAGTATTATCATTACGATTAATATTATTATTCAAAATAAGATCACAGCTAAAATTATATTCACTGGCATTATCAACAGTATCTTTCCTCTCCCGCGAAAGATCAGCATCATCCTCTCGATGGCAGGATGTCGACTTCTCGGAAGCAACACAACCATCATCTTCCCGCCTTCTCGGGGGTTCCAAGCCGAACATTTTCTTAGCGCGTCGGAACATTACATTATTACGAATGTTATTGCCACGGATGGCGCTCACAACAACTAACGATGAACGTTCATTGTCGCGAATATTCCATTGCTTTTGGATTTGATCGCTCATTTCTATGTTGGCGGGGCTCAGGATGGACACATCTTCGGGAATTTTGATTCGTTGCACGGAATCTGAGCTGAAAAAAGAAAAGAAGAAACACTGTAATTAATTGGTTAGCCAATCGGAATCACATCATTATATCCAGTATATTTATTTTGTTTTTGGGAAAATAATAAATTTATAGTTTACGAGGCAATAACCAAGACTTTGTTTTTTGAAAATTAAAGAGTTGCGTGCCATGGCTTTGGATTTTACAGTCCTTAAGAGATTTCAAGATATCACTTATATATGTAATAAAGAATGGTGGCTCCAGTATGGCGCCTTGGGGAACACCCGATGATATATCAACTCTCTGTGTTCTTCAGAGTAAGTGATAACTTCTGCGAATCATCACAAAACTTAGCAACAAGTAATCGATGATACAACACGAGCACTGCAACCATTATGCCATTTAAAACAAGAGTAAATGTTGAAGTTACTTCCTAAACCCCTATGTGATAAACAGACAAATAATTGTTAGAACAAAAAAATAAAATATTTGTTTATAAAGGACATGTGTGTCATTGTGAATTGGCCATTTTCAGCAAAGAAAAATCAGAAGTCTTCCTTCCGCATTGTAAGAAAATATGACTTTTCAATGCAGCCGTCGACCATAACGATCTATAAAAGAACTACCATCGCAACCATAAACATCGGTTTTAATAATATTTAGAATTAAGTGTATTTCGTCAACTGTAGCTAATTTAAATTGAAATTTTACATATGGATTAATCAAATTAGTGTAATAAACATCTTGGATTGCAGCAAAGCTCTGATTAATTTTAGAGACCTCAGCTAAATTATTAGTAAAGATTCTTTCAGTCGAGGATTCCACGTCAAGAGATCTAAGCGCAGATCAAAGTTTTCGAAAGTTTGAGTTCTCAAAGGCAATATCCAAACATTTCTTCTAATCAGATTAAACCATTTTTTAAGGTGAAATTTCGTAGCTGTTTATACCTATTCCAATTATGAGAAGTTCTAGTCATTTTGAAATCATGCATCATCGCTAGGTTTCATAAAAATCTTCACATCTTCAGTCAGCCGCGAAGCTTTTTGCTTAGTAACTTTGACCTCTACCATGGGAGCCTAGGAATCAGAAATGGCAATTAACAAATTGTTAAGCATGTCGACTTTAATCAAAGTTATTAACATTTCTTTTGGCCATACACAGCAATAATTAGACCCATGATCATCTCTTTGGTTTGGTGAGCAAAAACAACTGAGACGACTGTGCAACATCAGCCTCAACAAAGTCAGAGGCTTGCTTGTCTCAATATCACAGGTGTGATGCGTACGAGAACCTGGAAGTCCTGCTAGAATCAGTACCCCCTCCACGTTCACAAACAAGCTATATTGAGCGCGCTTTGTAGGCCTGAGAATCTTAAGGGGCACTACATTGCAATGTACAAGATACCTATGCAATACAATTTTAATCGGCCTTATAAGATGATCATTGAAAACCTTCATTGAGTTGGCATCCGAGGAACCACAAAGCAAAAAAAGGTATCTTAACATGGTGTACAGACGGATCAAGATTAGTGAAGCTATCATCTTAGAATGCCTACCGGGCTCCACATCAACATATGTCGAGCAGATATTTCTATTTGGAACTTATGCATCATAAAGAACCATAACTATATTCAGGAAAGTTGAGCGGTTCCAAAGGCTATCAAAGCCTGCTCATACGAATCTAGTCTGATTCACGCATGTATACATAATTTAAGGCAATTGGGACATAAAAACCACGCTACTTTGCGATGGACCCCAAGCCATCAAGAGATCGAAGAGCAAACTAAAGAAGCGGCAGATACGCTCTTCATCGATCCAAACCCTTCTATGGCCTACAAAAGAGAAGCATAAAACAAGTAAGAAAACATGGGAGAATATCAAAGACCTCATATTGGGAAAATGTTCTAAGACAAACAGGCGAAAGCCTAGGACAAAAGAAATGATGCTATCGTTCAACAAAGGAGACTTTAGCTTCCTGACGGGATTTCTGACAAGTCATGCACCTCTAAAATACCTCCTATTCAATCTAGGAAAAGCTGAAGATCAAGTCTTTCGTCAATGCCAAGATCTGGAGACGGCAGAACACATTCTTTGCAAATGTGTTGCCATCAGTCGTATTCGACGATAACATTTCAGCAAGCCATTTTTGACATCTACTGAACTGAAGAATGAAGATGTTACGAGTATTGAGGTCGTAGTGACTAAAGATATTTATACCCTTTATATATATATACCCTGTATATCTACCTTTTGCCTAACGATACTAATACAAATATTAACCAAATCTGAATCACAATATTCTAGATGCAACAATAATTCGTGTGAGTTCATTTATTGTCTAAGGAAAAAAATAGGGCGTTTCTAAAACAAATTAACAAACATTGACGTCACCTACCCATATAGTATGATCTGTTGTGAGTTCAATCGACGTTCAAATATGTTCAATCGACGCGTAAGGTTAGTTTTAGGCGATAGATAAAAATTTCCAATAAAAACATTTTGATGTCAAAAATCATCAAAACCAGCCAGATGAGAAGGAACAATAGAATCGCAACATAGTAATAAAGAAAATCAAAGCTCTGAATTTTCGAATTACCTTGTGTTCCCTTGTGATCTAATCGCCAAGACATTTCTTCCACATGTAGCACATTTCATTTTCACTAACTACATTTAGAAAATATACACGAAGTACATTCGACCGACTCTAATAGTAGATTAACAGATAGATCAATTGATGATTAAACCTTCTCAAATCGTTATTATCCCAAACAATTGCTTCAAAGAAATATACCTTCACCAACAGGTAATTCAGTCACAATTTAGCCTTTGAAATATCCGCACTCAATTTCTGCTAATTTAATTAGATCATCGCGTAAAATCAAGATTCTACTGCATTCAATTATCATATGGGCGTGCGTTTTGCACGTATGCAAGACATAGTCACATGAATCATTTCTACACCGGTATTGAAGCGGTACAAATTCTTTGCTGGACTCGGAAATACTTTATGGATGATGTTAAGCGAGATGGTGATAAAAGACAAGGTGCAGGTTATAATATATTAAGCGTTATATTACCTCATTTCTTAGTCATTGACCACTACACTGCACGGGAAAATGGTGACATTTAATACAAATATGTTGGTCCCGGTCGCTTGTAACTTTATATATTTCACCAGGTGTCAACGGCACCTGGTCCGAAGATACCGCTCTTTTTGCGCGAATTAGCAAAAAGTACGGTAAAATGTTTAAAACGAATATTGAGTAACTGTAGTAAGTTTCCAAATTAATATTTATGAACACAGAGACATTATAACTAAAAATAAAAAGAGGAGGAAATTTAAAAATCGACTGTACACGTACAAAATTATCGCGACATTAACACGATTCTCCAATGTTTATAATGCTCCGATAAACAAATCTTATTTAAATAAGGAAACAGCCACATATCGAAAATAAACAAAGATAAGATTTTTTATGCAAGCAGACCGTGTTATATTTCAAATATAAATAAAACAATTACACATAATTCAAATTGATCTTTCAAGCATGTTAAATTCTTTTCACCCCCGGTGTATATTTCACGCTGCATATAACATGTGTTACGTTATAAGTTACGAGTTCGGGGAACATAAGGCGTAATATAATCAGAGGCACAAGCCGGGGACCTTGTACAGACATGGTGTTCATATCGTATCATATGGTGGATGCTCCCTTATGGGAATAGAATAAGCAGAGCATACTTGAAAGTAGAATCTATACGTCTAGTCGAAGATACGGTGGTTGTACGTGAAAATTTGAACGCTTGGACGGCTTAAGCTACAGGAAACGACCATTTTACAAGGATAAAATATATTATGGACCTAGACTAGATGATTCTCAATGTTAATGTAAAATTTCATCATATTGTTCTTTATCACATATGCCTTGATAACGCGTTTGACAATTTACAAAACAACGTGACCATTTCCAATGTTATTAATAATGAACGATGCCAGATTAAAGAAACGACAATTAACAGCTCTATTAGGAGTTTCACAGAAATTTTACATCAATACCGTGGAATGATGTTCAGATGCATTTTGTGATTGATGATTTGATGATTGTGATTTTAGCTCTTTGTGAAGACGACTTGTTACCGGAGATAAAATCCGGGTTGAAGAATCAATGCAAGGTGCCACCCTCTCAAGAAGTTGAAAGTCACCTCTTCTCAAAAAAATAATGATAGCATTTGTTTTTGGGACTGGCAAGGAATTGCCTTCACGACAATGCACCAGAATATAAGTCAAGACCTTCAAAAACTGCTGTTGCTGAATGTGTGAACTGTGGCCTACCACCCTTCCCTCTCCTGAAGAAGTGGGTGAAATGTCGAATTTTCGACATGACGCAAACCCGATATGTATAATTTTAATATATTTAATTTTATATAGAGTCCTTTGTAAATGTTATTTTAATAATTTTTATTCGATCGAATAAAATCGTTTCATGCACATAAATGTTGTAAAAATTGTATAATTTAGTTAAATCACTAAGTTGGCCTTTTTCTCTAAAACCGTGACACTTTGTATAATGGTATTCTCGATTAAAGAAGTTCCAAACCGATTCATCTACCACCTCCTTTTAGATTCACACCGATGGGCCAAACACCTTTTATATCACTGCGTAAGTCTCAATTATTAGATATCACAATGAGAAGGTGTCTGTGAACATCGTTTTCACACGAAGTTATCAATAGTAAATTTTTAAAAATATGACCAACAAAACGGGGTTTCTCATAGCTGCACCTTGAAAATAGGATAAAGCTTGGATAAAATTAAGTAAAACCTGTTGGCCAATTGGGCATAAATTGGTTCTATTCACCGTTTTCAAAGAATTACTAACCAACACGCGTATATGGAAGATTAACCAAAGAACTTGCATCTCGTTTGGAAATCTTAGCACGACGATGACCCGACACACAACTTCAACGTTTAAAGATTTGGTTGCTCGTCTGGACTAATTTTGATGTAGTCCACACTTCATAAGGAATATTTGTAAAAATTGTGAAGCTAAATGAAATCCAAGTTATTTTGTTACATTCACTTTCCTAAGTTTTTTCCATAATCCGAAGATTTGGAGGAATTTGAGACTATTTTAATTAATTTTTCTCTTTATTCTATTTAACTTAATTCCTATGAAGACCTTGTAGATTTAGAGTCACCTCTCTTTAGCGCAAGCTGGAAATACTTAATATAATCCTTAAATTTTAAATGAATTGCTCTAGACTTAGTGGTTAATTAAAAATGAACTCATAAATCAAAATCAACCATCTCCGGCCAGCTTAAAATGAAACCTACGACAGCAGTTCTTGAAAAGCGTGAATCGGACACATCATTTATCTCTTAAGCAAGATGATAGCGACCCTAGATACGCGACGGAGGGCCGGATAAGGCGAATCGTTAATAAATAACGTGTCCGAAACAATTTTGTACACCTTGGCAATCACCGGACATGAACCCTATTCAATGTTCGAGACGTTGAATTGGAAAGGAAGGTCCGCCCAACCCCGATATTAGAAACAAAACATCATCGAAAGAAACAATACTGCCGATAAGGGTGGTGCTATGGGATCGATTCGAAATACAACTGAGATGGAACGATATGGGAAAATTAAGGTATTTATCTACCCTTGCGGATAAAATGATACTTCGTCACCTCCCAACTTACCGCGTAACTTTGGCGCGTTACTCCTTCAAATACTGTACTTAGCATTTCAAGTAGGCTCATTTTTTACAAATGAACCTACTTGATACTTGTTATCTTAAAGTCCCGACATTCTTACGGTACAAGGCTCTTGAGAAACAAGAAAAAGTTATCTTAAAGCACTCTAGCTCATAATTAAGGTGTCATACGAAACGCGCATAAACGAAATAAGAATGTTTTTTTTTTTTTTTTTTTTTTCAACGGTTTAGAACAAGCACCGAATGCCGTACTAGGCGGTTTGTTATCGTGTACGTCGGTTTTCCAGCGATACTCCAGTCGCAATATTGTTTGGGTAATATAAAACCTTGCCTCGGATGCTGCGGTACTTAGCGTGTTAATAACGGCTTTGCCCGGACGCGAAATTGTTCCAGAACCTTTACCACAAAACGCGCGGCGGCTTTCGTTTTCGCCGGCGACGGCGGTGGCGGTGAAAATTATTCGAGAAAATAATGAGGGTACACGAGAGAGGCGAGGGTATGCTCTAGCGTATAGAAAATTATATCGTATTCGTGTTACGTTCTCGTTTGTCGTGCTCCGCGTTAGTTGTACGCCTGCTTTTTTTTTTGTTTCTTAACCAAATTAAAGGGACTTGAATGTACTGCTGCAGACAATAAAAATGACTCTGTTTAATTTGTACGAATACAAACCGTGTTTCAATGATAACTCGGCGGTTCGGAAAAGCAAGACGAGACGCGGTAAATCGAAAAGCAGAAAGCTTGGGACACAACCGATACGAATATCGATTTGATTTAAACAAAAAAAAAGATAAAGAAAGATTCAATGAACACATAAATCTGCAACACTTCGTAGTTGATTGGATGAGCCAACTTCTTACTCTCAATTGTCAAAATGTAAATATATTCGAACGCCTCCACTGGATGTTAATATTTTCCAAGAACTTGTGTAAAATGGAATTTGTTTTGCCCATACAATACACGAACCATTATAACTAACAGCCCAATAAAACTTTATGACTTTAGGAAAGATTTTAGAAGCTTATGAGTTAAAGTGAAAGTAGCCTAAAGGAAAGTCATTCAATGTTATTGCAAGTTTTTATAGCACTTAACAATTGGGAAATCTACCAGAAAACGAGTTAGTCGTTTATGCTTCTTTTAGGGCGTAATTCAAACTTATGTATACAGTGTGTTTACGATATTCCTAACTTTATTATTAAAATATTTTCGAAAAATCCAAATACGGCGCTAATTTTATTTAAGTATCATGCAGGTGCTAATCATTAGGCAATAGAAAATTCAAGAAATTATAGTAAATCCTGGACATCCAACAAAAAAAAAAATTAGGTCTTTTACGGGATTATATTTATGAAGAAAAAATAAAAATTCGAGCTTTATAAAAAGAAGGAAAAGTTTGGGTCTTCTAATTGATCAAATAGGCATATCGGGCCTTCAAGGCAGAAGCTGTGTTCGGATAACAAGAAAAGGGACAACAGCTCCAAAATTAATTATTTTTAATTTTCAGCAAGAAAATGTCAAGAAAATTTAGTAACAAACTAACGTAAGCTCACGGAAATTCGTAGACAAATGATAGGTATATCAGAGCTAATGTACAAGATTTTTAACATACAAAAATGGTCGAAGGTTTACTGAATAAAAATCCAAGGCGGAAAACATTTTTTTTTTCTTTTTTTTACGGATTCTCTGTTAATATGGAAAGAACATAATAAGCGATCTTAAGAAAAGCGAGATTCCGAGCGTGCATCGGTTAAATTAAATACCAGAGCAGAACATTTCACGACATTCGATGCTGAGGTACTGATGAAACAAATTTTTCGGATTTTTAATATGAAAAATTGCCTTTCTGAAAAATATTTAATTATCATTAAACAGTACGGTTTCATCAGCTGGAGTGGAAAGAATTTTAGCCAAAAATAGAAAGATAAAAGAAAAATCCTTTAAATTGGAATTTTTTTGAAATATGCTTTTTATTAAGTTTTCCTTGTGAGCTCCGACTGTTGAAGGAAAAGACTATTGAAAATATATTATTTTTTGCGTTTTTTGATATCCAAATAGGCTCGGACAATATTTTAGTTTTTTTATTATTTTATTTTATTTTTTCTAAAATTGTTATTTTAATATATTAAATAATTCAATAAAAAAGAAAGCTAAAGAATATTATTTAAATCAAAAATATGGGATTAAATAGATTTTTTTTGGGAACTTAGTCCACAAAAAAAATCGACAAAAATTAATTTAAATTCAAAAAAATTCGAATAATTTGATTTGCTTGAAAACAATTGGATTTTTTTTCCCAAAACCAAAAATGATCCAGAGTATATTCTACGATCTACTCTTCAAAAAATCAAAACATGGTGTAACGTGATAAAAATCAAAGAAATCCCAACCTCAAAGATGACCCACAATATGGGACCGTCACTGTACTCGAAAAATAAGAGAGAATTATTTTTATTTGAGTTTTAAATTTTGTAATAATTACGATTTAATTTCCAACAAAAAAAAAAATAAATAAATAAAATAAAAAAACGAATCAAATTAATTTCTTTTTTTGAAATGTGATTTTTCCCAAAAAATTCAGCTATAGAAAAAAATTCAAAAAATGTATTTAACAAAAACAAAGGAGATATGGAATTTCATCCGATACCGAGGGTAAAAACACCTAAAATTCCGCGTTTAAAACGAAGAACCGTTAAAAATATAGATTGACAAGAAGATTTTGACAGGTAATCAATTTCCACGGCTTACTGCGATAAATTTTACACGAGCGTAAAATCTCACAAAACACATCGTACGTCCACTTTAAATGTTTTTTTTATCGTTTTAAGGAATCTAATTCATGCTGCTATGTTCCTATTTAATAAAGTAAACAAATTCGCTTGAAGCATAGAAAACTTGACAGGTTATTAAAAAAAAAAATACGTCCTCAGGTTTATCGATTGGAAATCCACCTTTTACGGGGGCATAAATTAATAAAAAGGGTAACTTTCTTCAAGAACAAGCCCGCTATTGTCAAGGGAAACCTTTTCGCGACGGCGACGTTAAAATTTAATTTGACGCTTGAAATACTTTAAGGTCGCTATCGTTTCCTCAATAAAAACAAACGCTAATCGCCAAGACCTAAAAGGAAAAATTGGTAGGTTCATCGGAGTTGGCCGATTACGATATTATCCTTGCTAAAAATGTCTACCGTTAAATAATTTAAATTATCGATTATCTTCGGATGAAAAATGAATAAATTTAACGCTTACGCCGTACGGAAATGTTTTCGAAGATGAAGCCAAGTAAAACTTGATGGTTTAAGGAGGAGTCCGAATCACCTGTACACACATTACCATCCGCGGGATTCTCGCCTTGTAAATGAAAAGAACAAATATGAAAACGTATTATGAGATATACGATCCTTACCAGTTCGAAAATTGTCGAGAGGCCGACGTTAGGAATGTCTTAGCAGTAGGTGAATCCAATAGCTCTCGTAAGAAATGGAATCTGCAATTAAAAAAAAAAAGAAAGGAGAAAAGAACGAAGGTGAAAAGCAATAAAGGCATAAATCATTCTCGTCGTGGTAACATGGATATCGTCAAATGTGAATTTCGTGGAAAGGAGAAAAGATAATCATTCTTCAAGTGAGACCGTCAAGTCTACAGAAATGAAATTGTTAAATCTTAATGGTACTTTCGCACAAGGCAAAAAAACAGCGACAATAAATCGATATTTTTAATAAAAATCTCACCGATATATCATAAATCAGAGACACAAACGTCCAGACGAATACTGTAAACATTCTATAAGTATACGCCCAGACTATCGGTGTCCTACATAGAATTAAAAAAACCAAATCGTCTTAAAACGTAGGTAAATAGACGCTAAATAGTTTCCACTTACGTCGGAGGGATGCAAAATAGATCGTCCCGTTCAATTCCGACCCGCTGCAACCTGTTAAAAATCCGCTGGACAGCGCGATGAGTACGTCCACCATTTACATCGGCCACAATGAGAAACAAAGAACACAATTCACATTTTTCCGAACGATTTTCTCCACCGTACACATCACACGGCCGCTATTAAACGTCGCCGATCGGTGAATGGACGTTCGATGACCGCTCTCGTCGCAATTGCGTCCCTTTGATAATAGAAAAATCGCTGGAAAGTCGCGAAAAACCGAAAGCACTTCACCGACTTCATCTACAGCCGCACGACGCCATTTTGTGTATTTTCTCCTATTGTGCGTGCTGCCAACCGAAATACTTTCCCCGTTGAAAAGAAAAAAAAAGACACCGTTTTGGTAATAAATCTTAAATCACTAGATTCCTTTTTAGGAAATGTATTTATTTTTACATTTTAAAATATAATAAAATTTACACCAATCTTACGATAATTCCCTCGTTAAAATATAAATTGTGCAAATAAAGAACGATTAGGTTGAGGCGATTAGAGTGAAAAAATAATATTCAAACAAATCGATAAGTGTTTGTAAACTTTATCTTTTTAAATATGTGTACAGATCTGAACGTGTTAGAAACGCGTTTTGACTTGTTTATTTTAAATTATTCGCCTTGTAGGTTGGCACATAGAAAACAGTGGCGTAACATCCATTTTTTTTTGTTCTATTCCAAAATTTGAAATTAAAACAAAAATCGTTACTCTTAAATACTGAATCAACCGATATACACGACCTTAAGCACCGATTTGATTGGTTAAGAATTTGTTATTTCACGTGATATTTTCCTTTTTTCGCAAACAGTCAGACGCGTTAATTTTAATTAAAATAACAAATCTATCGCAGATTACCTTTACTACGAAAAGTTTTGCTCAAAATAAATGAACACAAGGATATTTCTTTTTTTTTAATTTTAGAAGAAGTAATTTTGCGTGGTCATGTTGTACAACTCGTTATTGCAGTAAATATTACATAAAACCACCTCAACGGCTTTTATGGCAAATTTCTAACTCTAATTTTAAACATATTATTAAATATTGAGGTTAGATTAACCTCGGCTTTATTAGGTTAAGAGGCTTTTCTACTGTTTTTTTGTATTATTTTATTTTTATGTACATACAGAATATCAAAATTAAATTGATTAACTAACGATCTTTTTACTATTAATCATATATATATCATAAAATTTAAAATTCCCGCGTTGCCAGATAAAATTGAGAATAATTAGGTTGATGGTGGATTGATTCTAACAACAGAATAACGCATTTTTATGTAAAATAAAACAATCAGCCATGCTGTATTTTGGAAAATTTTCAATCTAATTACACAACAATTTTAATAATCGGTAGAGATTGCAAAGGCAGGTAGAATTATTTCTTTTTACAGCGATTGGACAGATTCGTGTTTTGTCGACTCTCGAGGGAACCAGTAGGCAACACGAACCATTTCTTGTGAAACGCATAGACAGGAATCTGCCTAGCCGCTGACAAAATAATTTCTCATCTTTAATAATTAGAGCTAGCAGTTAAATGGTTCAGGTAATAACGGACGCATTCGTCAATTCCTCAAGGTAATACAGAAAAGTATGTCCCTTATTGCGGAAACTACCAGCTTAAATCATCTGTGAAAAAAAAAGCAGCTCTATTAATAGTTAATAACCCTAGAAAATAACATTTAAGTCAAATATAAAAATATTTAAACTAACGTATAACAAAAAAAAATAGCTTTTGTTATATATATAATTTTAAATTAATCTAAATAACCCAGAGCCACCCAAATTTAATTGTTTTAAACATTTAATTTAAATTTAAAAAAACAAAATATTCTTTATCGTTAAATAAAAAAAAATACAAAAAATAATTAACAAATTATTTTCTTTTTACAATAATAATTCTTTAACTTTTTTTTTTTGAATGTAACAAATTTCAATTTTAAAATGAAATTTGTAAAATTAAACTCGATTTATTGGAAATTGGGTCGAAGACCTTTATCCAATAATTAATCGAAACGCCACTGTATCGATTGTGATAGTGTATGAAGCAGAGCGCTACGTCACGTTATCTTATCTCTCAATTCAGCGATAACTACGTGTTAGAAAAGATACAAAGATTGTCTGAGCTACTCGCATTACATTTAGCGGATTACCCGAGAGCCTCTAGACAGACGCGCAGTTCAATTTCAGACACACGCGCTGTAGAAAATGCGTCGGCTCCGATTCAAAACTTTCCATGACGTACGTCGAAGCACTTGACACAATTAGCGAACCGAAATTGACAGTTAAACTGTTATGATCTTGGATGGTGGTTTTTGAATGAAAAAATCCATTTCAAATGTAGGATACGAAAGGATTCCGTGATTGAAGCGTTCGACTGGTGTTTTTAGTTCTGTGTGCAGCGTTTATCCGTGAAAATGCCCGCATCGATTGGCGTGAATTTACGTGTTACTGGACATTGCAGGCAAGGTGGGAGAAAGTATATGGAAGACTTCTTTTCTGTTGCTTATCAACAAACTGAAGACGAACGCGATTTGGAATACGCATTTTTTGGTATCTACGATGGTCATGGTGGTGCCGAAGCAGCCGCATTTGCCAAGGAAAGACTTATGGAAAATATTGTCCGACACAAGTTCTTCTGGTCGAATAATGATGAGGATGTTGTACGTGCTATTAGATTAGGCTATATAGCAACGCATTATGCTATGTGGAAAGAGCAAGGTAACCCAACTTCCAATGTAATCCCCAAAATCACAATACAAACTTATCTTTGTCACTTCAAATAGGTTATGTTTTGTTTTTTGTGGTTATGTTATTAAGTTTTTCCAATATTTCTCTCTAGAAAAATGGCCGAAAACTGCTTCTGGATTACCTAGTACAGCGGGAACCACAGCTAGCATCGCCTTTATCAGAAAAGGAAAAATTTACATAGGGCATGTTGGAGATTCAGCTATAGTTTTAGGTAACATAAACTTTTATTACGTAAACATGCTTGACACAGTTATCCTTAGGTTATCAAGAACCAGGATGTAGTATATGGAAAGCAAAACCACTGACCAAAGATCATAAACCGGAAAGCGCAAGTGAATTGCTACGAATCGAGCAATGTGGCGGGAAAGTCGTTTCAAAAGCAGGTTAGGATTTTATGACTTTTATTTCAACATATGCTTTTACAAAGGGAGAAGATATTTTCAGTAAAAACACCTTCCAATAGTAATCCCTAAGGATAAATTCCATTTTAACCATTTCAATTGAAAATTTTCAATATTAGGTGTCCCACGAGTAGTTTGGAACCGTCCCAGAATAGGTCACAAGGGTCCCGTAAGACGTTCGACCCCCATCGATGAAATACCTTTCCTCGCAGTTGCTCGAAGCCTAGGCGATTTATGGTCATACAATTCAGAATTGGACGAATTTGTCGTCTCTCCAAATCCAGACTGTTCAGTAATTTCAATCGACACCACAATGTTTAGATGCCTTATCTTCGGTACGGATGGGCTGTACAACATGCTCAGTCCACAAATGGCGGTGCATATCGTCCAACAAGCCGAGAAACATAACGAAGATGCTGCCCTGTGTGACGCATTAAGTAAGGTAATGATTTCGGATTCATCTGCTTTATATAGTTTCTAATTTTTGCTTTTGGTTTGCAGATATGGATTAATCCAAGTAAATGCCTTGTTGAAAGAGCCTTAAAAATGTGGTCCACGACCAAGATGCGTGCTGACAATACATCGGTTGTCACGCTAATGCTTGATCCACCTGGGCCGCCTCGTGCTCAAGTTCTACGCAATCGTAAGAAAGCATATCCCGATAGTGGCCTTCAGATTGTAACAAGATACCAAAATGAACCGCAAGAACAGCACAAAAACAACCTGCAGCCTTCCGAAAGACCACCAAATACCATACCAGAACATAACCCTCAAATTTTACAGCCAATTACTTCATATAGAACCACTGTGCCCATAGTTGATGAACTTAGAAAGGAAATAGGTGGCAGTAGCTGTTCTTTTAATATGGATAATCACAAAGGAAAACCTTCCGTTTTAAAACCAAGGTCTTCTCTATCTTTTGACCCGAATTCTAGCACAGCTTGGCCAACCCCTCCTTCGAAGCCAGTAGAAATGACTAATAATGAAACCAAGAACCTCGCTAGTTGTCTCAAAAGTAACGAAACGGAAAAGAGTTCCACTGAATCCAAAGAAGAACGTTGTTCGAATTGCAAAAAAACCACCACAAGTGATACGGAGATCTCTAGTTCGGAAGTTTGCTCAAGCTCCACGTTGATACCTGATAGTTCGGAGGAGAATATTCAAATAAATGAGATCTCTTCATCATCAAACGAATTGGAAGATGAGGAAGTTGCAAGTCTAGAACCAGAAAATTTTACAAAAATTAATTTTCGGAGGTCGAAAAGTCGGAATTCAATCCATAAAATTGTAAAAAAAACAGATAAAATGGAGATGAATGGTAAACAAAGGAGAAAGAGGTGTCTATCAGAGCCATCAGAGACAGGTAATGTAAAAAGAGCAAGAAATTCAGCTCCGAACAGTAACATTGAGGCAATCAAACATGACTTAAGAGCACGAAAGGTTAGTACAATTGAGAATATTGTGAAGAAAAATGAGGAGATGGTAAATCAAGTTGATTCAACCAATAAGGAATTGAGGAAGGTTAGGAAGTGTAATACCGATCTGAAGATTGTTCGTTCGAATATCACCAAAGCAATGCAGACAAGATTTAGCTCAAGAAAATCGATACGAAAGTCCCAAAGGTTAAAATCGAAGCGGAAACAAGGTAAATTGGTGAATAAATTCAAGAAAAACAAAAGAAATATAGCGAAAACGAGCAAGAACATTTTGTTACTTCAGAAAAGGTCATGTTCCAAGCAATCCAGTAACTCAAACAAACCAAATAATTCGCAACAACAAAAAGAGGCTGTAATAATTTCAAGCAATAAATCGCCTTCTAAAAGTAGGATATTGAAACAGAGTGCACTATTCTCTAATAGTAGTAGTAGCGGTAGTAGCAATAGTAATAGTAGTAGTAGTCGTAGTAAGAAAAGTAATATTAAGAGTCAAAAGTCGAAACAAGTGCTCGTGACGTCATCGTCTAACTCTAAAACAAAAACCGATCGGACGTTTAAGATTGGCTACATCTCGAAACTACGGCGGCACACGACTACGAGAAGTCAAACTAAATGACGGTAGTTTATTACCTATGTTATGTTATCGCTTGTTTTTGTTCTTCAAACGAAAGATGTTTTAAATAAGTTCATATCATCTTGGGTGTGTATAGATGGTTTTAAATCGATGATCTCTTATAGAGAAGGAATTTGATTATTGGGTTAATTTCGAATCAACCAATGAAATTGAATTAGATCGTTTTTATTGAAGAATCCCGTTGATTAATGTTAAACAGACTAATGAAATACCGTTAAATAATGTTCATCAGGCAATCTGATTGGTTGATTTGTGTCTGTCAATTTAATTGGTGGAATTGGAGGTTTTTAATCATGTTTTATTATTCGATTTACAGTGTAAGTGATTTACAGATGCTAAAACAATCAATATTTTAATTTTTTTTATTATTATGAAAATGACAGTTACCAGCCAAATATATATTTTTTTAAATTAATCCAAGCTCTCGGTTTTCAGACAACAATTATATAATTGTGGGTTTACTCCAATCCTGATTTTAATCAAATTGAAACCATCTATATATATCAGGTACTTAGAATTGTCAAAAACAATCTCTAAGTAGCATTAAATAAACACATATACAAGGGCGGTTCATCAATGAAAAGAAGATAATTGTCATTTTGTTTCTATTAGTTCAACGATCTTGCTGCAATTGAATAGAATTCGTTTGTTTTCAGAGCTTTTTATTATGTTTTTATGTCTTTTTTTAATTTGATTATTTTTATGAATTTTTTAAATTAGTTGAACCACCTTGTATATTCCAAATCTGGTTTCGATTAAACGGAGTACTTTCTTTAATTAAATTCGAGTTCCTTCTTATAATTATCTTTACCTGTTTGTTTTTGAGTAACTCGTAAGCCAAATAATTTGTTTCCTCTTTTCCCTTCTATCTTTATTATTTTATTATATTCATATTTTTATATGAATAAATATACCAAATGTCCTTTTATGTTTGCTGCATATCTATATATATATATACATTTAGTTGTTTCGATGTGAATTACCTTTAGTTCATTTTGTTACGTTTTATGTGTTATATTTACAAAATCCTTTGCAAAATTGATCGGATTAACTTTTTTAAATTGAGCTAAATTTTTATTAACCTTGTAAAATGAATATTTTCATTTTAACCACCTTATCGCATTGTTTTTGTAAAGTAATTGTATGCGTAACAAAAATTTCATTTGCCAATCCCATTTAATTTTAAAATAGAGGCCTTGTATAGATCTGCTTCTACGTAATATTAATTTTACTTCTACGATTGTATACCTACGTATACATTCGAATATAGTGTGGGTTAAACCTGTACATCGTCTCTATTATACTTACTTTATATTAACTTTATTCGTTTGTTTTCTTTTATTATTTTTAAGTCTACCATGTCAAATTTTAAAAGTATTTGAGAGAAATCTGTTTTATTTATACACGACATCTTAAAAGAAAAGAAAAGGAAACTTATTTATTAAGAAGTTTGTCGATTTTCTTTAGTACAATTTCCTTAATTTTTAACTAAATACTTACATTTGTTCTTTAATGTTAGCAGTTAAGTTATTTTTACGGATTTAACAAAGTGATGATGTTCTTTTTTTTATCTTTTACGATGGATGGAAACACTTATTCGTTTATCTTTTTCTATGTACATAGTTGAAGGTTTCCCCTGTATGGAAATTAGAATATTTACACTTTATATACATGCTAATATTTAGATAGTTTACGGAACAGAAAGCAAATAAAATCTATTTTATATTAAACGATACAATTAAACGGTAGGGCAATGTGAAACATTTTAAAAATAACAAAACGAGAAGACTTTGTACTAGTTTCTTGCTGAATTTTATGGAGAAACGATTTACATATTTATGGTGATGATGAAATTTTAAAAATTTTCTCTATTGAAAATGTGCCTTGTATGTTACCAAGATTTTTCTATTAAATATATAAACTAATACTAGTTTTTAATAAGGGAAATAGCAATAATAATAGTGATAATATACGATTATTATTATTATTATTATTGTAATTATAGAAAGAAGAACCTGAACGATGTGAATATACTTAAGCATTAATAATTAGTAAGGATAATATTGTATTTTGAAAAGAAAATATATTTGTATTATGTTTATTTTCGTAATAAAAGAATAAAATAAATCGATTATATTGATGAAATGGTTTAATAAATAAAGTTCTGATCTATTAAAATTGCTTTGTATTATAGATATACACTACCTTCCATATTAGTTTGGACCTAGTAAAATGTTTATATATAAATAACATTTGTATTAGCTCCTTTATGATGTTTATAACTAATTGTACAGGCAAACTTCCAAAAATATCGATTAGAGAATGATTAAAAACCTATTGTACTCTTTGACCCGACGTAGTAATTTTCATAATCCTCGGGGCCACAAAGAAGATTATCTCTGGGACAATATTTGCGACCTTATTTATTTTCATTCATATCTTGCTTTAATTTCGCAAAATGTTTTTTTAAACGTAGTTTCTGTTTCTAACGTAGCAAATTAAAAAATTATTTTATTTAAACAAACTTTATTTAAAAATATCTCTTCAATAAATAAATTTTAAGTAAATAATCTGTATAATTACCTAAGTATATTGAATTAAATCAGTAAAGTTGTAAAAAAATCAAATAAGTTAATTGTTATAAATTAAGATTACATCTTCATCAGTTCCGTAACTCTTTCGAGCCTCTTCAAAAGTTTCCAATGACATGATACACAGTCCTACAAAAAAAATCGAAACGTTAACCGTGAAATGAGTCGATACAATATCGGGAACAACACATACTATTGTGAAATGAAGGATTTCTATAATAAATCTTCTGTGAAATCGAATTGTACCCGCATATCACAATGTAATGTCCTTGGTAAGGTACTGGCCAAGGTAAGCATTTCCGGAGCTCCGTCGAGATCTTGTTGAGCTTGCAACGTTCGCAGTTCAATAATTTGGCATTCGTTAAAAGTATTATCGGTCCATCTTTGAGATGTCCTATGATAAAGTTGGCACTGACTGAAGCCTTGTGTATTTTTAACCCTAACGTTTTGGCCCGTTCGAATTTCTTGTTGACACGTTTCTCGTCCTTGGTTAAAACGTTTTGATAGAACGAATTTCCACGATACCCCGGATGGACACCCAGGGTAGTCGTGTAAAACTTATGTTTAATATCGAATCTATATAATAAATAACATAAGTCTATTGTCCATGTGCTAGAATTACAATTGAAATCAATACGATTGGCTAAATAATACTTTTCGGAGTGGATACCTCTTATTGAATCCTTCTTCCTTGCATATCGCATTGAAATTTTCTTGGAAATTCAGTCTGGTCTCCTGAGGTAACACCATGAGTATACAAGAAATACCACAATCCCAATTGAAACGTTGTTTGTGGTGATATAAAGCGATTTGTAGAGAGTCTGGTTGTCCAGCTGTAATAGATTTAATGTAAATTAGGTCAATTATCAAGGAATCAAAGCAAGATTCGCACCAGGTTGCTTAAAATAACGTTTCATGGTTCGCGTTCGATTTTGTAGCAATCACATTCCTAACTCGTCCGTAATTAACCCGTATGTACGTTAAAATAGCTATTCGATGTTCAAATAAATTAATTTCGAGAAAAGCATTATCAATCTCGGAGCAACACGGCAATCGACTGACTATCCAGAAATACAAGATTAGCCAAAATATAACGGACAAGATAACGAAAATCGAGTGTCTAGTTTAATTAAACGACATTACAGGATAACGAGTGCATTAAGTTAGTAATAATATTCACCATTCGCTACTATGAATTATCTTAAAAGGATCGATATTTCGAAGAAACGCGTATAAATGCACCTGCGAACTTGAGCATGTTCTAAGGCGGTTATCGAAGTAATAAAATTAACGAACGCTTTGGAAGCCGTTGTTATTGGAACCGTGGGAATTAGTACAATGCACGTTAATCGCAAGCTTAAATTATCTTGTACTTTTTCATTCATACTTTTCGTTTGATTCAACTCGTCCCATATTGAGGATTTTAAACGCAGCGGCGTATCGAATAAGTTTACTTTAACAGGGAAAGGTTCGTGGGTGTTAAATACAAATATTGATAAAATGTAATATTTGCCGAAATTCGCTCGAAAATGCAAAAATATATAAATGCAAAAGGTAAAGATTTTTTTAATATGTGATGTGAGCATATATACAAAGTGCTATGTTTGCACAAGTTTTAAGCAAAGATTGTTCGTCATATTCTATTTAAAACCAAAAATAGATTCCCAGTATATATAGAGTGTTCCTAAAGTAAATCACGTATATTCTTACTTTATCTATATTGACAGTTTCTATATTTTTGCCGTCTTCAGGCTTATTTTCTATTAGAATTCACTGCAAGTTATGTCTTAACATATCATCATAACATATAATCATTTGAGCATATTCCTATAGACCAATAGTATTAATTTTATATTTTGGCTACACAGCTGTGGATTAGAAATATGGAAATATTCTCGATTAATTGAAAATAAACATCTTCTTTTTATAAGAAAAGATTTAATTATAATATAAATTCTACATCATGACGGATAATTTTAAAATGATGATATTAATGCCTTTTTTTCATGAAATGGATGACATAAATAATAACGTTGTTTTAGAAAAATAAGGCATTTTAATGCGATAAAGAAAATTAAAACGTTATAAATAGAGCTCCCCAACCGCGTGGCGCACCATAGGCGTCGATAAGGAACATAAGTAAAGTACATAAAAACAAAAGAAATAAAGAATTTTAAAACGCTTACTTTTGTAATTAGCCGTATCCAATATAGTGGGTGTTAATGCACAAGGAAAATAGTATTAGTCAGCACACGAGGAGGTAGGCACATTAAAACTGTTACCGTAAGCGCAATCCGATTTCTCGAACATCTGAAGCATTAGGAATGTTTCCACAGTCGTTTCTTTCAAGGATGTTCGTCGTTCTGAAAAAATTCTTGAAAATGAACGCTCGACGTCTAATGATGTAATACATGCGTAACTAAAATAATCTTTGAATTTAGTCACCGGATCAGTAGAGTTACCTTCCCAAACTTGTCTTAACCTGCTAAAATTTGTATCTTTCTTCATAACACTTTCAAAATTTCTTGTAACGATATCATTTTTTTTGTTATTTATACAGTGTAGGAGTGTATTAACGTCATCTAATATTTGTACTGACTCCGTCAGGGACAGTGCACTATTTTGTAATTTATTTATTGCCTCAAGTACTTCTCTATAATTGTTGTAAACGGTTTGTAAATCTGCTTCAACTGAAATATCTTGGAATTTATCCTGGCTTTCCTTAATAGCCGCAGATTCGTTGGGATTGAATTGTAAGACGACCGATTTTATTTGCCGGAAGTATTTAAAATAATAAAACGCTGCCTTCAACCATGTCCCCCAACGCGTAAGAATCGGCTCTGGTGGTTCGGGAATACCGGGACACTGTTTATGAAATTCACTGGTACGTTTGGGAGATTTGAGAAACACTCGTTTCGTATTTGTTATTAATGCATTTACCTCAGGGAAATTTGCACGAATAGTTTCAGCCGCAATATGCAGAGCATGAAGTTTACAAGTAATATGTAACATCATCCCATAATGTTCTTGAAGAGAACGACCTACACAACGCATTGTCGCGGCACCATCGGTCATGAAAATTAATACTTGAGTAGTGGCAATCTCAAATGTTTGTAAAGTATCAACGACTACGCTCTCGATAGCGTCGGCAGTACACGATTTTAGTCTTTTACTAGCTAATAAAATTCGCTTTGTAGGTTGACGAGGTTCCAGTATACGTACAATCACATTCAAAATAGAATGTTTTTTACGGTCTGTCGTTTCGTCAATACATAACCACAGTAGTTTACTTTTTATTGCAGATCTGATCCTGTTTTCAATTTCGGTACGTACACTTGGCACACATCTCCTTAAGCTTGTTTCCGATGGTAACTCAAAGTCTGGATTATATTTATTCCAAAATTCACGGAATGGTTTCTTCCTGAGTAAGGAAAACGGTAAATTACACGCAGTCAGCATATAAAATAAATCAATTATAAATTGAGTTGCCTCAGTCGGTGATATACCCAGTTTTTTATTTTTGTGTTGCTGACTATTTACATGTCTTCTACAGCCATATTTATCATCGCACATCAGAGGTATATTACAAATTTTACATATAATCTTATTTCCATTATATATTAAGTCAGGAAATTCTCCACAGAACTTTTTCACTTTGTCGGCCTGTGGGCGTTTCTTACTACGCGCGTCCGCCATACCGTCACAACCCGATCGCATACGGTAATAAACTACCGAAATGAGATGCGAGTTATTTGCTTATATATTACATTACATATCCCCCCGGCCACGCCCGGCGGTACGCCTTCTGACTTGCCACGCACTTTGGGGAGCTCTAGTAATCTATGAGAACAACAGTTTCAGGTACCTACATGCAAATTATCCAAATGGCCAATAAACGAATATAAAAATGTAGCCATCAGCAGTGGCGGACCTGCCTATTGCGCCGTCTCTAGGCACCATTCAACCGACCGCGCCTTTGCGTTTTGCGAATAAAGAAAACGTCGCAACATAATAAGCGATTTTTCTTCATTGGTGCCATTATTCATGCCTTTATTGATGCTCTTTTTCAAGAAAGGTATATTGAAATAAATTATTTAGATTTTTAACAAAACGTTTTGTGATGAAAAAAAATGTTTGCAATTTAGGTGAGAGTGAATATGAATAATAGCCGGACGCAATACCGTTTTTGACAAAATTCAATAACCGACTTTTAAAAATAAGAAATGAAATTGAGAGTCCTGTGAATTCCTGTAATTAACCAATAAAAAAACAACAACAGCTGCGGCCCTCCAAAATCTGCGCATCTACGCACACGCTTGTTGTGCCTAACAGTAAGGCCGTTTGATTGGGTTCCTAAAGCTCAACAATAACGATGATTTTCAAGTAGACGACAAGTACTGCGATCAATCAGAAACTACCGCAATGGGCAAGCTCCTATCCCTCATAGCCAACTTGTTCATGAGTAAAGGTGACCGAGGCAGGTGAAATTATTATTTTTTGCAGTGACTGACAGACTCGTGTTTTATCGACTCTCGGGGAAGCCAGTAGAGACGGACACGAACTCTTTCTTATGGCACGAATACTTTTTGAAACATGTATGAGAACGGATACCGCCTATTTTCGCGAAGCTTTCACGGATTATCGAAATGTCCTGATAAGGCTCTAAGGAGTTGAGATATGATTGATATGATATGTTTCGGTTCACGTAACACACTTAAAGTTCTCCTTGATTATCCGAAAAAGAAACCGAAAAAAAATCGAAGAAAGATCGATAATTTATAAAATTGCGTGCACTGACCATAACAAAGCCTATATTAGTCAAGCGAAAAGAGCCGCAGGTAGCAGATTCAAGAAACGTATCAGGTGTTATCGTTTCGGTAAACTAGATACGTCAGGTGTAGCCCGGTACACGAACGAAACTTGGCGTAATATTAAATTAGAAAAGTTGAAATTGATCAAGAACACGTAGGCAGTAAAAGCGGGTACTTGGAAAGTAAGGATAGAACAAGCGTGTTAATTTTCGAAGTTTATCCTCGAAACGACTGTCCCGGATTAATTAATTAATTAAACTTGCGTGGTGAGAAGATCACCGATGCTTTTGCATCGTTGCATCTTGATTAAGTACCTATTTTTAAGTGAGTGACTTACGTTAAGTGAAATTTAATACTAATAAAAGTAATTCCAACTATAGACGGAAAGGTAATCTTCTAGGACTCGGTATTTCTAGCCTAACTGCTTGTATTTACGTTTTCTTCTTCTTCTATAGAATATGTAGGTGCGCCAATGAACCGACTTCAATAAACTGGCATTTTTGAAACTGACAGCTTATTTTAACAATAATAGTTATCTTTATTGATTTAATGAACTTATAGTTGCTATGCTTAGATTTAGTTCTTTTGTGGGGGGGCGGCGGAATTAAATTAGGGAAACAATCCGTTGTTTTTAAGCAGGGTTATACGAGGAATTGTATTACATATTAACTCTGTTTGATACGGTGTCATTTTTGATAAAACGCTTATAGCTAGATGAGAGAGAGCCACCGAAATTCCATTTTGCGCTCGGTATTTTAATAAAATCAACGAATTAAGCTTTATAGAAAACATTCCAACATAACCTAAAAGTATATCACAATAACAATAGCTTGAAGACGAACGCCATTAATCGTCTTTCCTGTCACGGTAGCGCCATATACTAAAATACCACCTTGTTAGGAAAATACTTCTCAGATGGGGCAGGACATAAAAGCATGTTAATTGAGTGAAAAAGAGAACAGTAATTATTTTCGGTTATTTTTATCCTTGTGGTTGTTTGCTTTTTATATTGCCCATACAAGCTTATACACGAAATATTAATTGCTGACAAATATGTAGGAAATTAATAAAATGTTTAAGGAGTTCTATAATACAAGGGAGATTCAAAAAGTCCCCCAAAAATCTAAGAGATGGCGCTCGTAGTACCGAAATTTGTTTCTAATAAGGATTATTATTATTAGTCACTAGACAACTATCAAAGTCTCGATTATATCCACGACATGGTTTAATTTTTATTGTAATTTTAAGCGAAGAGTTCCTGTTTATGTAGAAAAATGGACGAAGGTGAGTTTCGAGCGGTGATTAAACACATATATTTAAACGGAGGCCAAAGCTGAGTTGGATGTGGTCCCTAGTACATGTCATCTTATGTTAGGCACTATTTACAATTGGATAAATGGTTTTAAACGTGGCCGAAATGATTGACAAAATCCACGAGATGGCTTTGAATAATCAACGAATCAATGTGCGCGAAATAGTTTACGATGTTTTCGCTTTTAAAAAAAAATTGGGCGTGAAAAAATCTCGGCAAGATGGGTGCCATGTTTGCCCTCAAGTGGAGAGATAAATATGCGATCGACTCTAAGGCTGCCTTAAAGCTTATCGATATCAATCCTGACGAGTTTCACCGTCGATACATAACTATGGAAAAAACGCTCCAGAAATAAAGGAATAGTCGAATCAGTGTGAAAATAGTGAATAAGGCCGGGAAAGTGATGGCCTCAGATTTTTTTAATAAAAAAAGATAAATAATAACTAGAAAATATTATGGGTCGCTATTGGGAGCGAAGAAATCGAGAAAGAACGTCTACCATATTCAGCGGATTTGCGCCCCCGTATTTCAAAATTTGAAGAAAATGCCTCGGCGGACAACGGTTCGCGTCGAACGACGAGACATCGTCCCAACAGATTGCTATTTTGAGGACTTAGAGAAGCGCTTGGGAAAGGGTATAAAGTTAAATGGATATTATGCTATATTTTCTTTTTCTAAGGACTTATTGAACGCTCTTCGTAAATATGAAAATAAAAATTCAAAAATAGCTTGTTTTTCGTATCTAATAGTCTATTTAACGAGAGATAAAGGGTATAATCACAATTCTAAATAAGAAAAGTCATATTATGGTTATTCATAGCAACAATAAACGTCAAAGTAAGTTAGATAAACACTAATGATGTATTCAAAATAAGGCATTATTTTGTTATAAAAAGTACATTACGCCGCCACGAAGATTACGCTTTATATGGCTTTATCTTCAATATTGATAACTCTGGAACTTGGTGTGCACTCATTTTGATTTAGCCGTGTTAACAGGTACGTAAAATACGTTTATTCACTTTTTAAAATGAGATTGTTAGTTAAGATCTATCACGTCGGAAATCGAATTTTTTGTAAACCGTTTCACAAACGCTGATTTACCATGAACTTAGTCACAACAATTCCGCCGTTTTATCTTCGATATTGACAAGTTTAGAACTTGAAGTGTACTCCTTTAATTAAGCCGCCTTAAAACTCGAACAACGGGTACGTTGAAAGCTGTTCAAAGTAATACATTACTTACGATCTACCGTGAAGTTATCAATCATTATCTTCTAGGAATTCGAATTTTTCGCAAACCGTTTCACAAGCACTGATTTGACGTGAATTCAGCAACGATTAAAAGAATTCGAAATCTCGTAAAATAACGTTCTAACGCACGTTTAAAGTCGCGTCTATTCTTAAGCAATACGATGCCATTCCGAACGCGAGGTTTGCAATGTAGGTAAAGGTAATCCGGTTTGTAAACGACGAACTTGATGTGGGCTATCGGTTTTACGTTACGAAACCGATCGGACGCGACGAATTTCAATGTTATTTTACACGGTTTCGAAAATTTCGATAAAACAGTCGATATTCTGTTGTTCCCACTTTTAATCGCGTTCTTCTTCTTCGAAAACGTGTGAAGACGATTATTCATTGCGTCGTGTACCGAGAGATGCATTATGTAATGACGTAAACTTATAGCTTGAAAATTCGAATCAAATGACGCTCGTTTAATGTTTAGTAGGGCAAATATAACGCAAAAACACGTGGCTAACGCGAGCGTAAAATGCAAATAAGCCGAGAAAATGCTCGCGTAAACACCACCGAACGTGGTCATGCTCTCTTAACGAGATACTGCTGCTATTCATTTAAAAAGTTAATAACACGTACGTGTGTATTTAGATGTTGAAAGCAGAGCAGGGGTCATGTTTACACTTGTATAGAATGTTTTTTTTTTTTTGCCATGTAAGATGCGTGTTATTGTGCGTTCACCTTGTGAGTGTTTATTTTGACTTTGCGATTGAAATGCGACGTTAAGAACATGTCCTTGAATATTTCATCGTTTATAAGGAATGGATATCAAAACAATTTTGGAAATTATTCAGTCTAGTTATCTGAGATTAGTAAAAGGATCGAATATCATAAGGAACAGGGATTTTTTCAATTTTATCTGGTATTATTGGCACAATTTCAAGCATTTTTTCCTATTTTTTAATTATATCCATAATTATTCTGCAGCTTATTAAAGGAAGTTGTATTAGGTTCTTCCAATTACCTAACTTAGATCGCAGATTTTTTAAGCACTGCAGAAAGCTCCTCAACATAGTCATCTGTTTGGGAGATCGGTTCCTCGTTCGACGTGAACTGTTGTCCGTCGAGCTTTTTTTCAAATTTGGAAATAAAAAGCAGTCACTGGGTGCCAAATCCGGTAAATACGGTGGATGTTGTACGGATTCGAACTTTGAATCGATTTGATCGAAGAGGATTTTTTCTCTTTCAAATGAAAACTTTTTTTCTCGATTTTTTCGCTTAACCGGTCCAATAGCGACGTACAATATTTTTAAGTTACTGTTTGTCAGTTTTCTAAATAATTGGTTTAGGTGATTGCGCGTAAATCCGAAAAAAACCCGAGGCCATCGCCTTATCGGCCGATTTCATCGTCTTCGTCTCCATCAGAGCTTTAAAAATCGTATCGCGGATTTTATCAATCATTTGGGGAACGTCCAAAATGATGTTCATCTTGCGCGTATGTACAGCCACTTTTAAGCTCATTTATCCGATTGCAAACAGTTGATAACCAAGGAGGAGATATGCCACGAACTTCATTAACTCAGCTTTGATCTTTTTCAGTATTAATATTTTTAAGTATAGGTGTTTAATCGCCGCTCAAAACTCACTTTTTTCTTTTTTTTCTACGAGGCATTGACTGCTGTTTAGTGACTAATGATGTTTATAAGAAATCGATTTTACCATCGCCATCTGTTAGATTTTCTAAGAACTTTTTTAATCGCCCAGATACATCAAATTCCCACATTTCCCTTATTTATTGCGAAACAACTATAAATTTTAAGAAGTTGACAGTTAAATAAAAAATAAAAAAAACTGTAAATACTTATTTATACGTACACTATCGGCCGTTGAAGCTAGGACAACTAGTAACTAAATAAAAACGGCAAGAATTCAAAAGAAAATAAAAGTGTAATCGTAGAAATAAAAATCCGATGAGATCAGATAAAAGTCCCGACCAATCGTCGCATGCGCTCTGTTAATTTGGTCGGAGGCCCGTTCCATTCGGCCTGGAAGAATGGCCACAGGTGCTTTTTCAAAGTTAGGCAGTCCTTGGCCAGCTCATCCCACGGTAACTCGATGGGGTTTATTTCCGGACTTTAAGGAAACCAAGGTACGATCTGCAAAATATTTCCCTCAGCTCGAGAGGCCAGATAAGAGTCTCCGCATAGCTGAAGCAACCCCAAACCATTATTGAACCACCACCGTGCTTTACTGCGGGAACGACCCAAGCGCAATATTCTCCCGTCTTTCGTACGTCTCACAAAAACTGTGCGCTTCTGCACAAACACTTTGCACATGTGAACAATCTTTGAACAAAGAACATTTATAGAATGCCCTAAGGTTCAATTTGTATAAGTTTTGGACCTACGGTAGTCGCTTTTGGCGGTTCCCGCGACGGGGCAACGGCTTTCTTACCGCCACACGACCGAATAGACCGGTTTTTTCTGAGAGGCATTACAGGCGTTGATCGCCGATTTCGTCTACTTAATAAACCCTAAGGTGTTGATCTGCACGCGTTGTCATTCTTGACCGACCTGGCCGTTTCCGGTTTTCTATTATTTTGGTGGCCTACAGTATTTGTAGATTTTGTAATTCGCAATTTTTCCAGAATCACGTGCTTCCTGATGCAGTGTGAGGATAGCCGATCGCTCTTCTACAGTTATCGGCTTTTCTTCCGCCGTTTTCTTTTAATATTATTTTCGCAAACACCCCAGTTGAATAACACTACTAAGACTGGATTACTAATAGAATGATTCACGGAGACACGAGTCCGTAGACCCATCCCCAATATTCTAAACATGTTTATTGGCCATTCATTGAATATCGTTTCTAATCTGCTGTCAGGATAAACTGAAATTTCCTTGTATAACATTTTTTCTAACGAGGATTTCCGTCGTCTTGTCCTACATTTATATTAAGAGTATTGAATATTGAAGAGTTTGATTTCTTTAAATTCTTATAGCGGTCCTAACTTTAATCGACAGTAGCGTATATATGTATACATAAATATTTTAATGAATAAATGAATACAAGGAATGGTAACTAATTTTGAAACTCGTTGTATACCTGCATTATAATAATTACGTAATATATGTGTAGAAATTAATGAATTGAATACATAAAAGCAATGTTTGTGAATTCAATTTTAATTTATTAAAATAGGCCAATAACATTATAAATAAAGAAAACATTTTTTTTTTATTTCGATGAAAGAAAAAATGTCACCGCCATAAATAGCTATATTCGTGTCTCTATTTCGTTTTAAATTTATTTAAAAAAAATCAAGTGCAACCGAACAAATAAACCCTTCCAAGTATGTAGATGTAACACTATTGAATTTTAATAGAACTTGCAAGCTTTTCATTGTAACTCGTAAGTGTTACATTGGCTTACTTATCATTAAAAGATTCTTCTAAACCGTTATTTCAGCAAACCAAAGATGTGTATCTTATTTATTTACACCGAACCAAACCCAAAACCCGATAGTTTTCGTGTAATTATCATCTCGAACAGGGACGAATTCTATTCAAGACCCTCCCAGCAAATTAGTAGAGTTAAGGATGTTGTTGGAGGTTAGTTTTTTTTTTTTTACGAAATTATCTCATGTAATTAATCACAATGATATTATTCTTAATTAACGCTAATACATATTTAAATAAGGTAGGGACCTGGAACCGAAAAGGACAGGGGGTATGTGGCTGGGGGTCTCCGTGCAACAAACCGAGAATTTCAAGTTCAGATTCGGCGCCCTACTCAATGTAACCGGCGAAGAACACAAGCACGGCGTCAAAGGAAGAGGATTTATAGTGGCTGATTACTTGGAAGGTGATGATATCGCCGAGAAATATATGGATTCTCTCATAAATTCCAAAGAAGAATATAATGGGTACAATTTTGTCGCCGTTGAGGTTAGGTAAATGTCAAAAATTGACGTCAACGTCAAAACGTATGTACAGTCTGTTTCTAATATGGATGTATCGATATAGAGGCTGTTTTACAATCGATCTGTAGACAATAACCCTGATCACACGTAATTTCAAAGTTAAACGCATTATATGTCCAGCTTTAAGTATACCAAAGAAAGAAAATAATGTTGTGTATATTGTTGAATATAATGACAATGTTTAATTAGCCTTCAGGGATTAGAAGTTATTTCTGAAACACCTGTATTTACCAAATAATTTAAAATTTCATATCTTCATTGTAGAGAAAATGGAATTAGGAGCCATTACTGTAGTAACATATCGAAATCCTACACGAATTACGATGGAAAGCAAGTATTGGGATTTGGAAATACTGTACTTGAAACCCCCTTAAAGAAAGTTTTAGCTGGAACTGAGAACTTTAAAAAGCTTATCGATGAATATAATAACGTAAATGAAAAGGATAAATTGGTTGAAAAATTATTGGATCTATTAAAATGGAAAGAAAAGTACGTATTGTTGAATTACTAAGTTGCCTTTTTAAAATCATTTTCACGTAATATAGGCACTTACCTGATTCTGAATTGGAACGAAAGCAACCTTCATGGTACGAAGGCCTATCGTGCGTATTCGTAAATATTCCCAGCGCTGGCTACGGATCGCGGTAAGGTGTGACTTTAACTTTTCAAATATTATCATTTGAATGTTGCATTTTAGGACTCACTCGATAATTTTAATCGATTATGATTGGAATATGGAATTCTTCGAAGCTACGATGAAGGAACCGATAAATGCGCACGATCCTGTATGGTTAACGGATGTAATTAAAGCAAGATTGTGAATCGATAGATTTTTTCGAATCTTATATTTTCTCTACCAAATGAAATGTGTGATTGTATTATAATTTTTACCACTGTAGTGAATCCAATGTAATCGATGATGTTATTAAATTGTCATAATTTTGTTTTTCGAAACGGATTTTTTTTTGTATTCAATATACCCATCATGTAATTTTTTACTTTTAGATTTTATCAATGCACTGTGGTTTAACAAGTTGTTGAAATGTGTATTTCTTTTTTAATGGAAATTCATCTTAAAAATATTTCTCTATACTTAAAATGAAGAAATAATTATTTAAGCATCAATTACATGTGATAACAAGACTGGTTATCCGATTTTTAAAGAGAATTATTGCATGTTTATGTGCTCAAGAGGAGTAACGACGCTGTAGTAGATTTCTGGATAAAAACAAAAAAAAAACGTTAACAAGAAGATTGAGATGCAGATGGGGACGATTAGGTACAAAAGAAGTCTTGTCCTTGACGTCTTTACCAGCCGCCACTGGCTACAACATATATTTTTGAACAAGCTGCAATTGATAAGTACTTAATATATTTTTTTCTTTTTAATAAATTGCTATAATAAATAATTTTAATATCCCTGAAATAGTGAGATAGATATATGGAATTTTGAAAAATAGCAGATTTTTTAGACGTGGCTTAAAAAAAATGGCTGAGGTAAATATACATATAAATACGACTAAAAAAAATTAGTATTAGTCTCTTCTTTTAGATTTTTCTCTTTAAATTGAGAACGACTTCTTTACTTCATTTATTTGAAGATACTTGATACAATTATTTGATTCTCAAATAAGGTCTATTACGTACTTTTTCAAATCTGCCCCAATGTCGAGTGCGTTCAGTATTTTATTAGCAGAGGTGACAAGGACAAGTGATATTAATTTTCTGCAGCGACTAGACAGATTATTCGTGTCTAGTCACCTGATAAGAAAGGGTTCGTATTGCCTACTGGTTTCCCCCGAGAGTCGACAAAACACGAGTCTGTCTAGTCACTGCAACTAAGAAACAATTTCACCCGCCTTGGTCATCCCTATTTATTACTGCATTAATTATATTACTGTGGGCTGCCTTAGTGTCATCTTGATTGTCTATTATTAGGCTACGAAAACTGGGTTTCAAGGAGCGCGTCAGTGGATTTTGGTTAGTTAATTTTATAAGCAAAAAAAAAAAAGGGAAAATATAAGAGAGGTATAGTTATAGAAGGCGCACCGTCGAAAATGTTGATCTCAATTGTAAGAACTGAGTTGTTTCAATATTATATTATATCTAAATTTCATATTTTCAAAATAAAGAATTACACTAGAAATAAAAGACAATGAGTACTGTTTATACACCGTTTTCTTTATATAATTTTGAGAAAAAAAAATCATATAAAGCATATATCTAATCTATATATATATTTTCACATATTGTTTTAGTTCACAAGTTACGATAGGAAACTATGTAATCAAGAGACTTTTGTTATAATATTTACCACAGTTAAACCAGAGAAATGTCACAAAGGTACAAGGATTAAATCTGCGGCTTCTCTATAAGTAGAAAAGTTATATTTTGTATTACTTTATATGATAAAACACTGTATTTCTTTCTGTAAATTAGTCTAAACTACTAAAACCTGATATCGCATAAACACTTCCCTGGTTAAAACCTATCATCAAATAAATAAATAAATGTTATCATCATCATCATCATCACCATCGTTTATACAAACATATCGTACAAACACAACGCAGTAGCAAATTACGAGACCTGCATCTGCTTGAATTCATCCCGTTCGGTTGCACACGATTCACTATCATCTGATACTTCCATTTTCTTTATATCCAAGCAGCTGTGAGCCAGCCCAAAGAATCTCGGCGGGTGATGGTTGATAGACGTGAATAGCCAGCCGAGGTGACTAGCGCAGCATTTGCATTGGATAATAGTCCATGCGTAGCTAAAAAAATTATTTAATTATTTTTAATTTTTTTTGTTTATTAATTAATTTTAAGAGTTGCAGTTACGATTTTTTTTAATTTTAAATACTAACCCAGGGAACCATGTGAATTGCTTCGATGGCTCTCCGGATGTTATATAATTTTGGGCTTCGGACACTGTTATTGTCTCGTAAACTTGTCCACCTGAATTTAATAAAAATGTCAATATGATATGTGACAAATAAAAACAAAATTATAGTCGCAAATGCTCAATCACCAATTTATCAGAGAGGCGGGAGAAGCAGGGATCAGAAAGGAAAGTTGACCAAATAAAATGGACATCGAATGTTATAAATAAATCTGTATACACATGTTTCCGCTTAGAACCGTGTCGTGGTAAATTGAAAACCCGATGTGTCGTATACAATAAATGGGGCTTCTTCAGGTATGGTAAATCAGGAAAGAGGCGAAACTAATTAAGCGGGAAGCAGTTGATCATGATAACTCGGCATGTGAACCATGCCGGAGGTGACTTATTACCTTTCCTTCCTGAAGATGCTCCGTATGATTGCGGAGGAAACGTCGACGTTTCGATTACCTACTATTACACGTTCTAAACCCGAAACGTGTTTACTTTGAACTGACTTTAGGCGTGGAAGCCTTCGTTATTATTTCAATAGATATAGGATTATATTTATTTGTGGAATAATATAAGCCTTAAACATCATCAAAACCAATTTTTATACAGAAATTAAAAAAAAAATTCTCAAAAACACTAAAAACTTCTGGAAATATGCTTTTGATAGGTACAAGAAGATCGACTTCTTGTGCTTCTTAGAATGCCATGTAACTGGGTAGACGATGTGCTGGTTTTTGTTGCGATATGAAGTTCTCTTTCTTACACACAGGCCACAAACAGTCCAGGCTAGAAACTTTGCAAGTTGCTCAACTTAATTCCTTTCACTGGTGCAATACAGCAGTAACCTTCCAGCATTTTACCTTAAAAATCTTTTACTTCTTTATCTAAGTAAATGTCACTTTAATTGCATCAATGTATTCTGTATAAATCAAATCCATTTAAGAAGATATATTCATAAAATGCCTTGCACCGCCAAATTAACTTGTGTTTAAGCGAATAAGAGCTAAAAGCTGCTGGTATAGATATCGAATCCTACTGGCAAATGTTTCTTGCCAAAGCACTAGAAGGAATTAATAGCAAAGATCTAATCATCGATGTTGGTTCTGATCTTGCTCCAGGTCCAGAGGCTACCACTACTTTGGGAGAAGCAACAGAAGAGGAAAAGGAATCAAAACCTGAAGGATCGGATGAAGACATGGAACTTAATGGATTAGAGAATAATGTATTATAGGCTTAGATAAGTCATGTTTAATGGCAAAGCGTTTCACTAGATCCAATCCATGTGATTGAATATTTATAGAGAAAAGTTTTTTTTTATATATTGTCCACTATTTTGATTAGATTATATATTAATTAAGAGCTTTCACAAACAAATGGTATTAATTCAAATTTTACCTGGATTACAATAGTTGCTTTGAACCCCTTCCCTGGACATGGCAAACACATCACTTTGATTTGCTATTTCAATACTGCATCTTCCACAAATAAGACTTCTTTTCTAAAGATAAATGAAGGATTTTAAATGCACAAAAAAGAAAACAAATTGGGTCGTCATATATTTACCATTTTCAAATATCTCAATTCCAGTCTTAATCTCTCCAAAACAGAAGGACACTTCAAAATATCCAATCGTTCCTCATGAGTTAATTGATAGTTTTGCACGAACCAATACGACAGAGACGTAGGATCTTGGGGAAGATGTTCCTTTGTGTAGAATTTCGCCAAGCTTCTGGTGATTAGGTCGACTAAATAGCTCAGTTCATTGCGATCATACACCCAACTTGCGTATGGGAACTGGCTTAAGTGATACCTAAGGAGAAGTCAATAATTAGACGCCTTAAGTATTAATTATGGCAACTTTGCTTTTGATTAATTTTCGCTAAACATACTGACATAATATGTACATATGTAGAAAAAATATATGGTATTCAATACTGAGCTTCCTATACATTCCGAAGCCGTTGTGACTTAGTTGGAACTGAGCAAGCAATTTAATCTTGTAAAAAAATTATACTAAAATATATTTTCATTTTTTGAAAAAAAAAAATTTACCTAAATTTAGGCAATAGACTTAAATCATTTTTTTTACCTTCTATGCTTATAATTCCTCATCAAAGTTTGATAATCCGAGACGAAGTTAGTCCGTCGGGCCTTTAAAGTCTGCAGTTGAGTGTTGTAAATCGGGGATTTAATATTCGGTTCACCTAATATCTTCACAGTCAATTTTTGCATCCTCGCCCAAGGATTCCTGGTCATCGTATCTGGTAAAATCTCGCATCTCTGTCGTCCTTTAGCTTTCAAGTTGATCACACCTCTCCTGGCACTAGTTTCATACACTTCCATGATGACACCATATTCATACAGTCTCGTTTTCACTTTACTACAAAGAAATTATAGAAATCAACAAAAAGGATCGGAGAAAATACAGGATAGTACATACTCTGTGCAAATTAAGGCAAACATATACCCCTTCTTGATATCCTCAAGTAACTGATCAGTTTCATAATCTCTTAGTACCAACGGCAAGGTAAATCCAGGAAACACCAATGTATTGGTATGTATCGCTAGCATACCGGGTATTACCTGACCCTCATCGAGTATCGTATAACCTCCAACATTGTCTAGCCTGCCCAGATACTGAAAACAATCACTGATTAACATTTTCTATTAGAGCAATAGAAGATGAAGGAAATAATACCCTATGCGTCGCTGGTAAACTCTTATCGAACTCCCCGGATCCATCGCTCTCCGAATTTTCATCTGCAACAAAGTTAAAGATGAATTTCACCATATGAACAATAGAATCGGAGCTGAATGTAACCTAGGTCCGATTCGGACGACGCTGAACTGGTTTCGATGGAATAAAGAGCGTTATCCGAACTGGCGTATCGGTGAAAACGCGGCCTACGTTCCCCTTGGTCTGACATTTTCTCCGATTTTGATTTTCCTGATGCGAAGGGTGCAAGAACGACTAATTTGATACGGATACATACGCCATACATACGCTGTCACGACTTTCTAATTAGCAAAACGCCATCAAATAGCGCAGATCGGGTTCTTATTTACGTGAAAAGTTAATTTCTTAACACCTTTCTAATGGTTTTTTAAGGAAAAAGTCTAGATTTAGAAATCTTTGTGCAGCCCACAACACTTTTGTTATTGTAGGAAATGCAGATTTCTATTTAATGCTTTGCTGGTGACAAGTGGTGCTGCCATCTTAATTGGATTTAAAGTCTAAATAATTCGTCGGAAAATTTACGCAGGATTTTTAAAAATAATTAGAAACTCGCAAGCTCGAAGAATTTGTTATTTTATAACAAAATCGTAATTTTCATCAATTAAAACAAACAATTTCGAAGTGATGCTATATTGATAAGTGTCTCATTTAAACGTAAACATTTTAAACGATAAACAAAGATAATCTTATCGTATTCTTCATATCTAAGTTTGATTACAAAAATAAAGCATTATCCGGGTTGTATCTATTAAAATTAGGACAATGACAGGATGTCAATATTTAATGATAAGAACGATAATTCGATAAACTTACCGCAAGAAACGCAAGTCTTTAACTTCTTAACGTGATTGCAGAGGAAATTTATCACGGACATTCCAAATTTTCCAATTAATTTGAAGCCGTTGTTCCGAGAGGCCCTTTGTTTTGGAACACATAACCTCAAAACCACCTAAAAATATTGATTCTTAAAATTCGCGAGTTTTCGCCTAGATGGCGCCAATTAGCGCGCCAACTGATACTAATTTAAAAATGTGGATTTTCAGGTTTGACCAAATTTCAATCGATTAGTTTGAACAAGTTATCGATAACGAGCTGAAAAAAAAACGGTGATTTACTGTATTCGAGCAATACATCAAAGTGCGTAGGAGTTACTCTGTTTTGCGAATTTAGATGATAAAAATTTTGGGAGTACCCTTTTTATGGTACTATTATTATGTAAACCCAATTAGTTTAACGATGTTAGTTCATTTAACACAACTGCTTGGTGATAATGATAGCGAGGACGACAGTGACCATGGGCGTAGTTAGAATTTGATCAGGGGGGAGTCTAATTAATTGTTTCGTAAGGGATTAAAAAAAAATAGTCTAGTCTAAAGTTCAATTTAAAATTGAAACTTGAAACTATTGAAGTATTTTTTCTCTTCTTTTGTTGCGTTTGCCGTGAATTATTCCATCAATACCATTAGAGAGCTAAGCTATCTTAGCATTATATATATTTGGTTATTGTTTCTAGGCATTTTCTGATGTGTTCTGATTATATGTTTTGCCGCGTTGTTATTGTAATGTCTTAGTTAGCTTTATATAGCTCCTTGACTTCGTCGTTGAATAAAATATTAATTGATCCTTATATTTAAATGTTAAAAATTCTAACAAGATGTATTGAGCAGTATAGGTAGCCTATGCATACGGCGTCCGATAATTTAACGTAACATTTATTATTAACAGATGAATGCGACCTCACTTAGATTCGTTTGCTAAATGTAACCAATAAAGGGGTGCGCGCTTTTTGTCATCTAAGAACAACAAGACCCTGTCCAAAAACACTACCAATCAAGTTGGGTCCAAAAGACGTATTTGGACAACGTTGTAATGAACTTTAGACGAGCGTAGTTTCAAAAGTTTCCAGTCAAACGCAGGAACAAGTTTTCTTTGTCAAAATCACTTTTATTTCTGGACGAATCTCATTTTTAAAGCCTATTTATTTTTCCCAGCAATGCTTCCATCTCTTAAGCCGGCTCAAACAGTAGTTGGCATCTCTTTTTACAAAGTAGGCGTTTTTGAATAGTATGTAGTTGATTCTCGTTATCGTTTTTCCTTTTTCAAGAAAGCGGTTTTTTTTTTCGAATATTTCAAAAATCACTCACGACATAATTCCTAAGATTAAGTACGGCGCCTAACGTAAAACTAGCCTTCCCATGTCCAAGTCTTCGATATATGAGAAATACGTTCTTTCGGAACACTTACAGTCCTTGCTGTCTGTTTAATCTCAATGCGACGGTCGCCCACACGACAAACACGAATGACTGTTAAACAACAACCTAGCGTCCAATATACCCGAAATTTTCAAAGCATCATGCGCAAATATATTACAATATTTCAAGCGAGTTATGCCACCTTTATATCTAGACTTGAAACTCTTCACACTAATCTCACATTTTATTCAATTTAAAAACGTTCCACTGTTTAATCAAAGGCTCGCATAATAAAGAAACGAATAATAGCTAAGCCTGCAGAAACGAGTTGCGTCTCACAAAATTAGCGAAGACGGACAGATTCGTGTTGCCTACCGGCTTTCCCCCGAGAGTCTATAAAACACGAGTCTAGTCTCTGCTAATTTCGCGAACTATATATAATATAGTCGATATTCCTCAAAATTCCTTTGATTTATCGAAACAAACCTTGTAAGTATCAAATCGTTTATTATCATCTAAATATTAACAGATATATACACAAATATTGTCAAAATAAACATAATAAAACAGTAGAATCGTACATTAAACGTAAATTAGATGTAATAGTAATAAATAATACTATGAAATCGGTACATTTAGTGAGTATTTAAATCATTACTATTTTACAATTATCCTCATAATTACTAATTAATCGAACAGATAATATATATATATATAAAAAAAAGAGAACAATGAAATGTACAGTCCGTAAAAGAAATGAGAATTAATTTAAGATGGAATACGAACAAAATCGTCGGCAGAAATTGATCAATGGAAATGAATCGAAGAAATAACATGCAATAAGCTTCGTATAAAAAAAATAAATAGTACATTATTTTCGTTGAATCTTCGTTTAGAGTTACGGAAAGGTTCAGGATGAGGTGTGTACTTTTTCTTTATAACGATTGCCTTATTTATCATTTCAATTTACTTTGTACAATATTTACATAAAGTATATAATTAGACGCCATTGTGTATTTGAGCTGTAGTATTTGATGTTTAATAAATAATAATTTTCGAAAAAAAAAGTCAATCGAAAATCTAGTAAGTCATTTTAACGAGACAATTGTAGTCCGTTAACATTATTAAAACAATATTTCATCTGATAGAATTAAGAATCTTTTGTTACGATTAGAATTTGAACATCGAAGACTACAAAGTAGCTACAAAACTCCATGCGTAAGTATATACAAGAAAAAACAGACGAATAACATTTTTATACAGAGCGTTCCTAATTCGAATATGAAACTAAAATTAAAAAAAAAAGAAGGAATGAAGTTGTTCATATATACATATAATATATGCATATAAAAAAAAAAACAGCACCAGAAAACTTATTTACTCTGAGGATCACGTAAGATAAAAAAATATGTATAAACGAAATGAAGTAAAACTTAGTATTTAAAAAATCATTTAGTCCTTTCTTTTATTGTCTATTTCTTTCCATGAAAAACAAAAAAAAAAACACGTCCTTTTTGAAAGTCTGAAAATTTGGCACACATTTTAAAACGCGCGTGTAATAATTACATGGTTGGCGCAGACATAGAAAGAGTCAAATGTCATCACCGTAACTGTCGAACGTCTTTCTACATTTTTCCGTTACACGGCGCTTCTTTACTTACGGCGGCGTATGTCCACGGTTTGCGCGATTTCTATTTCGAAAATTGTTCCTGTTATTGCGGTTGAAATTGCGTCCCCTCCGTGGCGGTCGGTTGTCCCTATTGAACCGGCCGTCGCCGCGGTTATTATTGAAATTTCCCCCTAGATTATTATCCGGGAAGAAATCATCGCTGAAGTTGAAATTTTGGTTGTCACCTTGAGGCGGCGGAGGCCCACCTTGACCGCCCTGTTGCTGTTGGGGCGGTTGCTGTGGGAACGGAACAAACGGCGGGGCGTTGCCGAGGAGACCCCCGTTCCTCGGATCGAAATTGATGGGGAAATCGGGCGGTAGATTAGGAATCCCCGGGGCGGCGCCTAAAAGACCCGGCTGTACCACAGACTGCGCTATTTGATTTAGCAAATGATTACCTTGCCCTCCTCCTCCGCCTAGGATGTTTGGATTGACCTGTTGTCCCGAGAGGATGTTGGGATTGGGACCCATTTGACCCAGCAACCCTTGATTTGGATTTTGAGCTTGTAACAAATTTGGATTGATACCTAATTGGGAAATGTTGCTTATCGTCGAGAGCAAGCTCAATACGTTCCCGTTAATACCCCCGGTACCAGGACCTTGTTGTTGCGGTTGCGATTGTTGCGGACCTACGCTAGCCTGCAGCAAACCTAACGCGTTTAAAATCCCTTGCAATACCTGCTCATTTACAGCTGTCCCGCCACTTTGATCCCTATTCGATAGCTCCTGATTCAGCATAACTTTCTGATTACTCGTCAAGTTCTGGTAGAAGGAGGAACCTTGCAGGACATTCATTTGTTGCGCATAGCTCATGGCAGCATCTGGAATGAGCTTGGGTTCTTCCACCTTGCGTATTCGAGGATCAACTCGGACAGTTGGAGTTGATTTAGGACTTTGTTTGGGGCTTGCCGGGCTGTCTTTCTCCTCGAGGTCCAACCTGAAGATCTTCCTCAATCGGGGATCACCTGTCGTTTGAGCTTCCTGTTTGCTCAGCTTGAGGCCGGTGTAATCGGGTTTGGGGATGTCTATGATATGGACCAGCCAAGTGACTGGAGGGTGGGAGTTATAGCTCGCGTCTATTTCGGTAGCCGGGGTGTAGTTTTGCATCGCTTTAAATGGGAGCGAGAGTTGTCTTAGATCGACGTCTGGACGTCCGCTTGAAGAGCTGCTACCTGTAGAATTGTGGAAATTCGATATTAGTAAATAAAATAATGTGCAAATAGTAATTTTCGTGTTCTTCCAAACTACGTCCTACCTCTAAGATCTAAATCGCCAAAATTCGACCTCAAATCCAAATCCTTATCGATCGCCCTCAGATCCACATCCTTCCCCTCACCTTCGGTTTCTATACTGCCCTGCTCGTAAATACTGATTTTCTCCGGTTTCACCTTCTCTTCAGTTGAAGATAACCTCGCCTTCCTAGGATCTATCCGCGCCGGTTTAGGCTCCTCTGAAGTTGCGGCTTGCCTAGGATCGCGCGGCTTCGAAATCTCCTTCGGGGAGGTGGAAGCCGCGTTATTTTGTCTCATCGAACTGAGCAATTTTGTCACCTCTTCGGAGATGTTGATCTTCGAAAGATCGCCCAACTTTTCGACCATTTCGGAGGGTTTGATGGATGGATTATTGTTGATGGGGGCGGTCGAAGCGCAGGCTGGCTCCTCCTCTTTTGTTTCTTTCATATCCTCGTCGCATTTGATTGTTAACTTGCCTTCGTTGGAGTCGTCGGAATACCAATCGATGTTGCTTTGTTCGGAGTCTGAGCGGTCGTCCTTTTGTTCTTGGGGTAAATTCTCTTTTTGTTGGGCTTGTATTCGCATGTAAAGTTCTCTTTGACGCTTCGGAAGATTTGCGGGGATATCTTTCGGTTCTAGGATGAACCTTTAAAGGATTAATGACGATTATTATTGTAAAAACAAGGTAAACGTCCGCTTTAAATTGATTTGAACGTTAATGTAAGATTATCCAAAAGTAAGAATTTTTTTTGAAGAGTCATCGATGAAACTATTTAAAAATATGCTTACCTGTTATCCTTATCCTTTTCAGGCTCCTCGTTTATAACGATCTCCAACTTGTCGTCACCCTCATCTTCCGTGGTACACTGCTGCTGTTGATAGGACGAACTAAAAGCCTGATGTCTAATATCAATATCTTGCCTATCGAATAAGTTTATTTGCTTCTGTCTACCGTCGACATCCGTTTTACGAATGTCCACGTCCCTTCCGGTCATAGATTCTATATTGTTGTGATTCCGGATGTCTGTATCGCCTCGTATACTCCTGATATCAACGTCCATCTTTGTCGGATCCGGTGCGCCAAAACCAGCTTCCCTTTTGTACTGTTCAATATCAATTGACCTGGTTTCGTCATGCTTTTGATTGCCCATCATCAGCATCGCCTTGGACTTCTGCAGAGGCGACGTAGGTTGAGCCGGGGCTTGGATCGGAGGTAGAGTCCTCATATCAATATCGCCGTTACTGGTTAGGGGTAAGCTAAAATCAACGAATTGAATTATCTTTCGCCAACGCAGTGAATATATTTCTTCGTCTTGAAGTTTGGTTCTCCAATAAATTTATCTAATATTATATAGAGTAAAGGGGCACGCTTAGGACCTAGAGGAACTATCTCATCGCATTTTTGGAAAGCCTTAGGTCATTTTAATTTTTCATAAATAACGTTTTCGAAACTTACGTGCTCAAACGCATATCCTGATCCTGCGTTTGCGGAAAGGGTTTAAAATTGCCATCATTCTGGTTCTTACGTTGCGGATCTTGCATAAATTGCACTTTCTCGAGGGGGTCAGGTTCCTGCCATCTCGAAGGTCTGCTCCTCACGGGTTTATCAGATTTATCTTTTTTCGAATCTGAAAGCCCAAGGGAGAGCATAGAATATTCTCGTATATGGATGGAGAATGTGGCTTACCTTCATGCATCATATCCGTTGGCATGGATATACTGATGTCGAACAGAGAAGGGATCCCAGCTTTGCCTTGATCGCTGGCCTCTTTCTTCTCGATGCCAAACTTTCCTTCGAGCTGTTTCTGGGTGAGGTTTATTCGAAAGGCTGCTTCTTCCCGATTCATTCTTGGAAATCGACCGAGGATGTCTTTGGGAGCTGTTTCTATATGCTTAAAAAGTATTTGTTTCAATCCTGCAGGAACAAACCGGCATTAGAAATATGTTCCGAGATCTAATATCAAGTTTAATGTAGATACATCGAAAATTGCGTAAGACCTAATCTCCATTTAATTGCAAAAATGCACTAACAATTTAAGAGATGTTAAAGTAGTACTTTAAAATAGAAATATTGGAGATTAGGATTTAATCCAACGATCCTACCGACTTTAGCATAGAATTGGCGCAGTCAGTAGGATCTCCTACGTGCATAACGATATTCGAAGAGCTGAACTTACTTTCACTAAGAGGTTTCCCATGCGCGAATTTGCAATTCTCGCCCTCTAAGCAAGGCTGACCTGTATGGTAGAATTTGCATGGAAAATCGGAATGCATATATAAACATTTGTCACCTTTGGCGCAACAATCATTTAAGTAAAACTTGCATAGCTCCCATTTCATCGGCGGTTGGGATTCATGCGAATACTGGCAATCGTCGCCCTGAAAAATAATTTGGAAAATTTAAAAAAGCTATTCTCAATTGTTTTTTTTTTATTATTATTTTTTCGTTTGAGTGCATAACACCGTACCTTCTGGCATTTCCCTTGCAAGTAATAAACGCACAACTGCGGGGAATCCTTGGGCTGCTGCTCCATCATCTTGTTCTTATTCTCGCGATTATTGTCCATCAATCTCCTATCCCGTCCCCGCTCCCTGTTCCGCATCTTCCTATCCCTCTTTTCCCGTCGTCTCCTTTCTCGCTCATCTCCGCTCTTTTCCGAAGAATAGCTCGTATCGTCGGAAAGGGTGTCCTCCGTTCGCGGGGAGTTGTCCTTGTTCGGACGATGTTCGGGACTTCCCCCGCGAATGTTCATCATTTCGATCTCGTCTAATTCATCGCTTTTCGGCGAAAAATCGGATTTGCGTTGCTTCTATTTGAGGATTTACATGGAAAATAGAAACAAACGGTATAAAGAGTGTAAAAAAATTATTGGGAAAAATTAAATTCAATGTAATAGTTAATGATAATTCTATTTGAATTTATTAAAATTGTGCTTATTGGAGAATAGGAAGGGGAATGATGTGAAAAAGTGGAAATAGAACAGGTTGGCCATTAAAACTATAAACGTTAGGTTCGTAATTTCCACGAAAGGGGTTCACATTTGTTCTAAATTGTGCTTCATATTTACCCCTTCCATTAAATCAACTCAATAAGCACAGCTGCGCATGATCACTGGCTAATTATCAAGAAAGTAGATGATGTCGCAGGCTTTTCAGTAGTCATTTAAAAATCAGAATTTTTATAATTTTTCTTGTCGCAAGATTTAAACTTAATTTGTTAGTGTTGCATCCTAATTAACGTGAATAAATTCTTGATGACCACAACATCTTCATAAAGCTCACAATTGATATGTTCATAATCTGTTCAAATTTCAAGAAATTCAACGCGCTTTAAGCGTGTTTTCAAATAAGCGACGCTCTGTATATTAAGCTGTAGTGCTTCTAGAGCTTTCTTTCAAAACTTAATATGTTTTATACAGATTTGTACTAAAATCCTAATAGGATATTGTACAGTCAGAAATTTCGCTAATATACAGGGTGTTGTAAGTTCATGGCGCGTGGGGATCTAGTTTAGTGCAACATAGGGTAATAGATAGCTTTGATTCTTTAAGGTTATCAAGTTGTAAGATACGTACTAGTAACTTTTTACTGTAACGTTGAATCTGTATGATATACAGGGCGTTATATTAGCTAAAACATCAATATCCTTTTGAAAAATTGAACAGGTTATCCAAATAATATTGGGGATAAAATTAAATGATCCGTATTGCATCTTTCTTCTAAACACCACAATTTCCCAACGCTACCCAGTCCAAATTACCTTTTTCCTATCCTTATCTTTCTTTTTACGCTTTCTACCGCGCTTATCATCCTCCTTTTCCTCATCGTTGGGCTTCTCCTTCTTCAAAACATTCGCTATTGCTTTCTCGATGTTCGAAGCGAAATCGTCCACTGAAAGAAAAAAGCCTTGATAAGAGAAGTCTCGCCAAATTCGCCACATAGTTGTAGATCTACCTGGTTCCCTCCTGTATTTATCCCTCTTTTCGCGCTCCATACGTTCGAGCTTATGCAAGAACATGACGCTCTTCTCGGCTTCCGTCAGATGGCCCTTCTTCTTCTCGTCGTGCTTAGAGCGAGCTCTCTCGTACTTGATCCTTTCGTACTTCTCGTGCTTAGTCTCGGCAGTCGGGAAGACTTTCTCCGCGATCGGAGGTGGTTTGGGGGCTTGCGGGGGTGGGATTTCGATCTGTGGCGGTGCCGGAACCTCCTCGTCATCGTCCTCGATCTCTCCATCCTCCAGATCCTCGTTGGTCTCCGTCTCAGCGGGCGGTTCCACTTTGCTTTCGCTATTTTTGTACATAAAGAATCACCCTGTATATACGGAGAGAAGCTTCGATAGTTTGAATTACGCGCGTTGCAACCGGTTAGTTCGGTACTATCTACCGCGAGATGTCGTCTAGGTTAACAGACGTGAATCGATAATCTCATGGCCTGCTCTAATTAGCGTTATTTCTTCTTCTATTTATAGAAACGCGAGATTATTTTGGGAAGGCGGTATTTTATCGAAAGGCTGCGTATTTTTGGGGGGAGGTGTAAGAGGAGGAAAATGAGAAAGCTGAACAATGATAAAATTTTTTCGCTAAACTTGATTTGATTATCTTTTTAAAGCCTATTTTTTGTTCGAAATGCGATAAAAATGCTTTTAAATCTGCATCTTCTATCTTAAAACTGCATAATTTCAAGATATCAAGGTTATTTTTTTTAACGTAAATACGCTACTTGATCGAAACGCTAATATTGAATTTAGATTCGAAAACATGTTAATAAATTCAACCAGTTCACCAGACGGAAGCAAGTCTCGCAAAATCGTACGAAACTTTCGAATAATGCTGTATACAAACAACGTATTAAAATACAAAGGGATAATTCGTCCATTTTCGATGCGGAATTCCAAACATTTTCCGTTAATCTACCCGTTAAAAATTCGCGATGATAATGGCGGAGATATGAACGTTACGATGTGTTCTAATTTCCTACGCGTATCAACGTGTTCGTCCGTACATTACATAGATTGTTCTAGAAGCTATCGCCTTTGCTGATAAAAAAATTCTAGGGCAACAAGCTGGTAAAATCGACGGGAAAATCAAAATATGGAAAAATAAAAAAATTCGCTAAACGAAACTAGCAACAGCACAACGATTTAACGTGGGAAATTAACTGAAAAAGTTCGGATTAAACACAGCCTTGCGATAACATACAAGTACGTGGAGGTCGAGCCGGCCATTTTGTCGTACATATCCTAAATTATATAACCTTGTATTAAAATTATACACTCGTCTCATCCAAACTAGAAATATGCCAATTTTACGCCGATTTCAAACTATGTTTTTATATGTAAGAAAAGAAAGAAAATAGAATTTTCCATCAAGTAGAGTTTCTATAATTTAAAAGAAAAAAAAAGAGATAAAACAAAAAAAATGTGTTTCAATTACCTTTTATGCTTTGTTCGATAGAACCGATAGAATTAACGCAATTATCGTGACATGTTTTGTACGCTATCTTAAGGGGTAACGAACAAAAGATGCCACGTCAAAACTTGTCAATTTCCACGTAAATATCGACGATATTTACGGCCCCCCTTTTCTCGACGCTCCCTGCAAATTTTATCGATTTTATCACCGTTTCTCGTGTTTAAGTTGAAGAAAAAAGGGGGTAAGTGCAGACAACGCCCCCCTGGATGGAAAATCGCGGGGACATCGCGACGTTTTTTTTTTGTTTTTGTTTTTTTTTTTAACCCGTTTCTTTGTCTTCGTCGGGAGATTATTTCGTATTATTTAAACGGCGTATGGTCGGTTTTTATCTGCGGCGTAATTTCGAACATATTTCTGGCCTCGAAGAAGACGTCGAAAATACTCGTTTTACAATTATTATTATTAATTAATTGCTGATGGCGTAAAAATTATGCAAACCTTTTAATATCACATACGAGAGCCATTTTCAAACCCTAATTGTATGTTTAGAAGAGTTTCACTATTTGGCAGGAAAGATTGTATTGAAATGGCATGTAAAAAGTCACTCATTCACTAGTTTTTCGTATCGTGCGAGTCGCCTCTGTCCTGTTATTAAGGTGGTTTGTTGGTCGGGACAGAGTTTTTCAAAAAATCTTACGCATATTTCATGATATAAACCAGGTAACCGACTATTCTCTTTAGCGATGAGATCACAAATGAGCTTTCCCAAGAATTTAGATATCGAACGTCGTCACCCGGATACCGGCCAATGGGAGAGCGTAGCGCATCAGCGCCGACCAATCGCCGGCCGTAGCAACAGGAGCGACCTTTCTCCCGTATATTCTATACGGAACGGATGACCTCCAAACGGTGAACGGACGACGCCTTTACTAGATCTTTTTTTTCTCCTCTTTTTTTATTCCAAAACGATCCTCTCCGCACCCGTACGGCGAAATCCTCCTTTGTCCGGCGGAAAATACGGCGCCCTTTCCCTTTAATCAGTGAGAAAAAGAGGCTTTTCTAAACGAAATCTGACGTATTTCGTCGAAAGTCAACTGACCGATGTTTGTACGATTCGCAGCTGTCACCTCCGCTGTTGGCACCTCTCTCGATGTGTAACGCATTATTCTAATGCATCAAGGTTATTTCGATTATCGTTCCCGCTCATTTTACTACATTCTACACTTAAATGCTTACAAAGTACATGTAAGGTGCGACGTTGTGACAAATAAAAACGCTGCGTATCAAAAATTCTCGATGCACGTTCTTCGTAATATGTGGCGCTATCTGAGGGCGAATCCGAGATTTAGCAAAATGCTGAAAATTAAGACCTCGTATCATAGATAGCGCCGCATGCATGCACATATATAGGTAACTATAACGCTACAGTATAGATCTTTTTATTTAAATAAATAAATAAAATACAATAATTTATATGGCGCCAAGAAAGTAAATCCCCTAATGACTTTATCGGACAACTTTAAACGAAATCACAAACGAAAAATCCCGAATAAAGTCATATTTAATACGAGGGTAGTTCAATAAGTTCTTCGAAAAAGAAAGGCAAGGTATTTTCTGCAGGTTTTTATTTATTTTTCAATATAATCTCCATTTAACTCTACACGCTTTTCCGAGTGTTTCTCCAGCTTTTCTACGCTTTTCAGAAAGTAGGATTTCCGAAGGTTCTCACGCTTGGGATGCGATGACTCCTTCGTTCGATGTAACCGTTGACCGCCGAGCCATTTTTTCAAATTTGGAGATGAAAAGAAGCCTTGATGGACATAGATTTCGCCTTCTTTGAAGCCCGTACGCCTCCAAAATTCCATTGTTCTGACTATTCCTTTATTTCTGGAGTGTAGTGGTGTATCCCTTCGTCCATAATTTTGTGCGAGCGGCGAATCTCGTCAGGACAGCTAGTCGACAACACGATTGCGTCCACTGAATGCAAACGCGGCACCCATCTTGTTGAGATTCCTTTGACACCTAATTCTTGGTGCAAAATTGGTAGCTTGCGATATGAGTGTGACCTCAACTATTTCGCATACTTTGATTCGTCAATCATTCAGAACCATATCGTAGATTTTGTTAAATAGTCACATCCAGAACGATGTTTATCTTTTGCGGATGTACGGCCACGTTTAAACTCGTTTATCCAATTGTAAACAGTTGCGTATACAGAAGCAGATGTGCTATGATCTTCATCCAAATCGGCTTTGACCTTTAAATATAAATGTTTAATTACTGTTCGAAACTCGATATTTTTCTTTCTTTCTATATCTTCCTACATAAACTAAAATTCTTTGCTACGAGCGTCATCTGTTAGATATTCAGAAGACTTCTTGAGCCAGCCCCGTAGCATTGAGGTTCAAATCTGGGTGATTAACTTAATTACCAACAGCAAATCTTGGAATTTATTTTAAAACGATTACTTGTGGTTGGGATTATATTCCGTATATGGGAAATTAATTTATTTTGATGAAGAAATTTCTTCGAAAAGAAAGAATTGATCAAGACAATGAGAAGGAAACTTATTCTTTATATGAAATTATTACAAAATGTTATTGCTTCAGCTTTACTAGGAATAAAACAAAAAAAATTATAAAGGTGGCCAACGTTCCGAACGCAATAGAAAAATTGAATTAAAGAACACAGATTATGCTTCAGGTTCGATAGGCATCGTTTGATTTGTTTTGTTTGACAAATAATTATTTTTTTAGACGAAAAACAAGCAAATTTAAAGATTATTTAACATGTCCTTTGAAGACTTTTTACTGTAATATTGAATTGGTATCATATACAGGATGTTATATCAGCCAGCATCAATTTCCTTTGAAAGATTGGACAAGTTATTCAAATAATGTCGGGAATAAAATTAAATGCTCTACATTGCACCGTTTTTGGGATTTTTTTTTTTCTTAATCTCCGTAGAATGGCTCAGTAAACACTTTTTGATCGGTGAGGCTATACTTCTTTGGTCTCCATAATGATAACTTTGTTAAATTTTTTAAATCTTTGTCTTTAAGTCGTTTAAATACCTCAATTTTCAACGCTACTCTTTCAAGATTACCTTTTTTTCTGTCCGTTTTTTTTTTAATACGTTTTCTATTGCGCTTATCATCCTTCTTTTCCTCATCGTTTAGCTTCTTCTTTTTCGAAACATTCGCTATTGCTTTCTCGATATTCGAAGCGAAATCGTCCATTGAATGTAAAAAACGTTGATAAGAAAAGTCTCGCCAAATTCGCCATATAATCGTAGATCTACCTGGTTCTCTTCTGCATTTATCCCTCTTTTCGCGCTCCATGTGTTCGACCACATGCAAGAGCACGAAGCTCTTCTAGCTTCAAATCCGTTTGTCGTCATTACTTTTCGAAAATAAATCAAAATTTCTATTGTAACCTTGCGAAATTTCCAGTTCTAATCGATCACTTTCCACCTCCACGGCATCCTAAACTTACCAAATCTAAATCCGCGAAGAAATCAGCAACGGTAAGAAGTAGCATGTCAATCGATCCGAGGTTACCGAGGCGTTTCTAAACGCCGATGACGTACAAACCCGCAAGTTTGGGTTTTTCTCGGCCAGCTAATCATATCTCTTTCTGCCGACGAACGGCCTCGCATTAAGGAAACTGGTCCGTAATCGAGTAGCTAAAACCGAGATGCAATAGCGCTACCGCAGTTTGAGATCCTCCCGGCCGCTAGAAGGTCATGTTTATGGACTTATTTGCGCTGTTGTGTTTGCGTTTGTGCAGGCAATGAACGCGATTTTGATCGAACTATCTTTCGTGCTTCTGTCGCTGCTAGTAGGGGATTCTTTTAGTGCCGATTTGGTGTCGCGCTGTCCGAAAATCTTACGGTATGAGGAGCAGATAGAGGAAGATCGGTACCAAGCCGTTTTGCAGTTAAAGAGTCGCCAAGGATCGGAAGGAGTTTGGTTGAACATCGCGTTGGATTCTAAAGCGGACGCTCTTATTGTAAGTATGTCTATAAATACCGAGCCATCGAACAGGTTTGCGATGTTAAGACTATCTGGTCGTTAAAACTTAAAAACTTGTAATCGAGGAAGACAAAAAAGAAAATCTCAATGAGTTTCTTGGAATGGCTAATTGGTATAAGTAATTTTCGAAGCGTTATACGAACAAAATCATCGTGATCAAGATGGTATTTATCAAAATCCTCTGACAATAAGGTTTTGATGTTAAAAATAGATGAGTAACAAAATCTACATTCAATACATTATTTATCTTGTCTTCACGTTGAAAGGATCTGCGTTGAAATTAATTGTCATGCAGTTAGTGTATATGTATATGAAGTTATTTAAGATTTGTTCGTAGTTCATATAAAGCTGGATGATTTGCAAAGTATTTTTTCCAAAACGCTCTATGGAGGCCCGGTAAACGAGGATAGCCGAAGAGTTTCCAAGCTAACTTAAAAATAAGTATATTTTTTAGCAAATTCGGACAAAATTGGCGTTTACGAACACGATAGCCTCTTCGCTCAATCAAAATCTCTGTCCTTCGAGCAAAATTTTGGGCTTACGAAGTAAATAAAAATCTAAATGGGGTTCTTCAAATTGGGCTAACCATGCATAATATGCCCTGGTTATTGTTTTTTCTTTATTAAAATAGTTAATTATCATCACTCCATGATTATTGCAAAGGAAACAATCGCCAAGTCGCATCACATTTCTGGCCATTGGAACAATCTCTGTCTTTTTGGGAGCTGATTGACCTTTCGAGGTCCAGTGTTTCGACTGTGGCTTGGATGGGGTTTCAGGATAGTACTGGCGTATTCAAGTTTCAACATGTTTCGTTTAAACTGTTTCAACAGAGCTTTGGAAATGTTCATTCAGAAGGGTTTTCGATCCTAAGTGCGCAGGTAGCTGTTTCACGTCCAATTCTTTACCTCTTATCTAGCTCTATTCGATGAATTTTTTCGATGTTAGCAGGAGCAGTTGCAGTTTTTAGTTGCTTCAAACGTTCGCCATCAACCAAGATGGTATGATAGCGTTTAAACACTTGTCAATTTTGTTGTTTTGCTAATATATGCAAAAAAATTGGTTAAAGTTCGATGATCTTTAACCAATAGCTTTTACATTAATATGACTAAATATTTAAAATTCAAATATACCTGTAGATAAATATATATCGTCGTTCTTATATTTGTATAAAATGATTAAACAATGTTAATTGTTACTCTACTACTACATAATAGGTAATTTTAAGTACATTAGTTTAACGTTAGTTAATTATCGTAAACCACAACGACTGATAAAAGGATTTAACGATATATTAGGTACTTAATTTTATAATTTACATCGAAACGATCCTCAATTTAATATATGAAAATCGTTCAATAAGTCAATAGAAAAACATAGAAAAACAGTATTTTTTGTAGATTTTTATTTATGTTTCAATGTAATCTTCATTTAACTCGATACACTTTTCCAAACGTTTTTCCAGCTTTCTTTAAGCTCTCCGAAAAAGTAGAATTTCGGATGGTCCTCAAACTAAGTATCTGTTGAGGTGGTAACTTTCTGGTTCGACGTTAACCTCGGCTGGCGAGTAATCTTTTCAAATTTGGAAATAAAAAGAAGTCGCTGGTGGCCGAATCCGGAAAATACAGTGGATGTCGTACGAATTCGAACTTTAATTCCACGCAGAATACTTTCTAGTTGTTAATCGTTTTTCCAAGTAATCATCACCTTTCCGATCGATTTCACCGTATTCACCTTTTTTGGAGTTTGTTCTTGAAAAATCCAATTATTAGGATTGCACTGAGAATAAACCGGGCACCTACCTTGCCCAGATTTTTTCCCCATCCAATTTTTTGTGCAAAATTGAAAATAGTGTACCTTGCGCTATGCCCATAGCTTCAATTGCTTATTTATTTATATTCAAAACCCTATCGCGGATTTTATTAATCATTTCGGGGGTGGACATTTCCATTGGACGTCCGGAACGATGTTCATCTTCTGTAGGTGAACGACCACGTTTAAACTCGTTTACTCAATTATAAACAGTTGCTAATACAGGACCGGATGCGCTATGAACTTGATCCAATTCCGGTTTGATCTCTTTCGGCCTAAGTTTTTTTTTTAATACATGGTTTTTTCTATCTTTCTAAATAAACAACAATTCTTTGTTTAAATCAATAATAAAAATAAAACCGTGTGATAGATATAACTGAGACTAACAATTCTTACTAAAAATAAACAATTTTTGATACTACGAGCGCCATCTCGGGGATTTTCTAAAGACTTCTTGGGCCAGCGTCGTATATCAGAAACAAATTATGGAAATTCCTAATACTTTCCTGTTTCCGGAAAATCTTACTGCTACAAAGTGATCGTTTTGAATTGTCCAAGACTGCTAATAACAAATTTAGTATGGTAAACACAGTGCGCCATTGAAGAACTTGCCTGTTTTATTGACTTTACTTGCACCAATTCTCATTTAATGTATTTGAAGGTGGTCCACGTTCTGATGTTAAATATTAATAAAAAAAAATCTTATTCCTTAGAGTATATTTTATATTAGTTTAGCTTTGGTCCTAGCTACGGCAGAAGCCTCATCGTCAGTCAAAATAATCAATTGTTAAGATTCTTTATGGTCATGTTACCTAGAATTTTTATTTATTTTTTTTAAGCTGAACCTTGAATATATCCAATTGTAAGTTTTAAGGTAAGACTTAAAACAAAGTGTTGCAAACTCACCAAAGCTAGAATTACATCGATATAAATATTTGTTTGCAACTATTTTTGCTTATCATTCGGATGGATGATGATTATTAAACTGTTATACAACATATTTTTCTTCTTTTAAATCTAGTTTTCTCGAATTAATACCTGCTGCACAATTTTAATTTAATTTTGTTGAAAACAACAAATTAATTAAATAGTAAGTTTTATATCCACTACGAGGATAGCCTGATAAGTTTTCAGTCTAGCACCGAAGTAGGTATTTCCTTCCGTCAAATACAGTTCTGTCTTCGTTACGATTTTTTACAGTTCTTACGTTTCGATAGTTAAGCTATCATCTTCAGTGGCAATACTGAGTGTATAGTTTGTGTTATTGATAGTGGAACGTTTTACTCTTTTTTTTTATCACGAAATTTATGAGCAAAATTAAAGTTGACTTTAGTCGATGCTGGCAAAGATTTATCTTAAGAAACAATATGCGACGGGTTGGTATAACGGCAAACGATGTCAATAACGCTTCAAACGGTTGATTTTTTTTAATGGCGGATAAAAGCCAGATTGCGGATTTTTTAATATAATAATTAATAAAAAAGCAAAACTGTTAGTTTTCTATTAATTACGTCACTCGTGGGTGAAGGAAAAAGTTGCCATAATAACTAAACAATTCAAGAAAAAAAAAGAAGACAAGTTAGAAAACATTTTTTTCTTACTCTGTATTAAAATAATTTTTTTTTATCATATTTACTTCGATCATATCTAAGTTTGTTCATATTTTACGTTTATTCCGCGAAAAGTTCCACAATCAAAAAAGCTTATGAACTGCTGTGCATGTGAATAGTTGCTTAATAGGGCGTTTATACCAAAATTCGATGTTCGTTTTGCAAATTCGTTATATCCGGATCTTCGTTGTATCCGGATTTAATTGTTTTTACATAAAAACGAATAAAACGTTCAGAATCAAGAAGAGTAAATTCTTGATCTTTATCTTTGTTAAATTTTCTCAAAAAAAATTGATATATTTAGGTGTAACGCATTTTCGAATCTACTACCTTGAAGAGTAATATTTCGTATCCCTTGTTTACATACATTTACATTTTCAAGGAAGTACATGCAAGAATGTTAGAGCGACATTCTTTCGGATCCGGTGTTTATTATTATTGCCAACGAGATTTCAAGCATGTTTAGTAATTTGAAAGTATAATGGTTAGGTTTTCTAACAAATTACGTAGGTACCGGATTGTCCGTCAAACTAGTTTCTCCACATTGTCTTTGAGTATTGTTGGCATTGTATTTTGTACAAGACATGCCGAATTACATCGAAGATCGCAATCGTTATTTTTACAGCTAGCGATCTAGGTTTCTTTTCTTTTTTGCTTGTTTATTGAACGTTGTATTTGCTATCAAGGTGTCCCCGTGGTTTTAAATAATCCGAAAACGGAACTGCATATACAGCGGAGTTCAAAAGTGTTTGTACAACGATCCTTTTTTTTTTGTCTAACTTAAAGATTTTATTAAAGTACGTAAATAAGAGCGGCGTTTCGGGGAAATCTCAAATGATCTCAAAAACGAAAATAGACGGGTAAAAATTGACATTAATTGAAGAGAGGCGATCAAAAACGTAATACGATACAGCGTGTTCCATTTAAAGAACCAGCTTTCTATCATTTTAGCCGAAAATTCGAGCAAATCGAATGAATCGAGAAAATCGTCAGCTGTTAATATTCACAATTTCAACAACCTTCCTTCTCTGTTCTTAAAGAATACATTTGGACCTTCCACGACATTGAACAACCAAAATTTCCAAATCAACAATCCCGAATACATCTTGCTACCGGGTGCACCTTTGAGGGTCAAATTTACGATAAAATACGACAAGAATAATCCGACGCCGGTCGTCGACAGTATCAAGCTAAATGGCGTGGAGATTTGCGACGAATCCTCTAGTACTAACGCCATTACCGAAGCCACGAACGACGTTGCAACAAGCAGAAGGGACGCTCCGACTCAAAGACCGTTTGTTCCATCGACTGGGAAGACCCTGTTAGGCGTTACGAAGCTTACCGAATGCGGATTGAAGCCGCAAGCTAGACCCTTGGTGTATAATGGTCGGAAGTCCGAAGGTACGTTTTAGCTTAATTGTATCTTCTTAACTCATTTTGCTGTAATTCGCAGGGCATTGGCCGTGGCATATCGCCATTATGAAACTGAACAACATCCAATACGATTATCACTGCGGTGGTACCTTGATCTCGGCAAAATCCGTTCTGACAGCGGCTCATTGCGTCACAGTACTCACCACTACCAAACTAGCCGACAAAGATATGTTTATCCTTTATTTAGGTGAGTGATTTTTTGCGCACGGGACGTTTCGAACTACTTTACACGTGTTATCTTCAGTTTCTTTCATATTTCACAGGCATTACAAATCTATCAGATCAAGGACCTTACTTCAAAGTCAGATTGGTGCAGAATATCATCGTTCATAACGAGTATAATCCGGCAAGGTACCACAACGATTTAGCGATCATCGACGTAGAACCGGTAGAGTTTAACGATTACCTCAGGCCTATTTGCTTATGGGAGGGCGATTTGGAGATAAACAGCTTGATTGGAAAGTATGGTAAGTGAAGAATTTGAATATGCATGCAATGTTTTGTGGGTTGAGAGGTATGTTTACTCGTATCTTTGGGAGGCTAGGCTAATAAACTACACGCTATGGTCAACCTTCTATAATTAAACCACATGGTGCCGACTATCAAAAACTGTTAAAGGAACTCAAGGCGGGGTAGATAGTTAGGAGATCCGGTAGTGTTATCAGTTCCAAATACAGCTTCGTCAAATATTATAACACCAGATAAGGAAGATTGGAAGAAAGGCCCGGCTATAAAAGCCGTATCCATCAAAGACTAAGAATGGAGTTGGAAGAACTGAAATATTTAAATCATCAAGCCTAATTTAAAGCGCCACAGTATTAAGGTTAAATATTAGCAGCGTTGGCTTGTATTGAAGAATTAGATCGGCAAGCAGATAACTCTCATTCTATGGCCATCTATTCGGACAGTCAAGCAGTAAACTTCACACAGGCAAATTCGAAACTGATTTGGGACTGCAGGAATGCACTCAAGAGGTTGGGGAGCCAAATTAAAGTGACCCCAGCCTGGGTACCACGACAAGAAAGCCATCGAGGGAATTAGCCCGAGCAGGTTCATCATCAATAGAGAGGACAAAGGTGGATGAAATCGTTACTTTTTTGCAGAAACTAGATAGACTCGTGTTCTGTCAACTCTCGGAGGACACCAGTAGGCAACACGAATCCATTCTCATGAGGCGAATAGACACGAGTCTGTCTAGTCGCTGCAAAAAAGAAATAATTCCATCTGCCTTTGTCATCTCTAGTTATCAGTGGTGATAATTTCCTTAGATTCGATCCGTTTTTATCCAAAAATTTACTCCTTTCACTTAATCAACTTCACAAACACAGTCGCGCCTAACTATAAAGGAAATAAATAAAAAAAGAAACTTCCACTCAGTTTAATTTTGTTTTTTTGTTTTTTCAAGAAATTAAGAATATTTTATGAACTTTGTATTAATTTGCAGGAACCATTGTTGGCTGGGGTATCGACAATAGTAATCACACGACAGCTGATTTGATGGAAGGTGAAATGCCTGTTGTATCTTTGGAAACATGCTTGTATCACGACCCAAGCTTTTTTGCCTTATTTACATCGCCCAAAACATTCTGTGCCGGTGGTCCAAATGGTAATAATTATTATGTTTTTATTTAGCACGTTAATGTATCAGTCTAGAAAGTGCCTTCTTAAATACATTTATCCTATAAAACCTTAGCAATAGACTCAACATGAGACAGGAGACGTTTGAATGTTAGACGCTCAGTTGTTTGTGTCAGTTATTGTTAATGTTTCTGCAAAAATGGAAAAAGTCGAATAGCCTCAATAAGCATTCACCGGTCTAGTGGTATGAGCACTTGACTGGACAGTTAGGCGCTCTGTATGTCCGGTAGATTCCAGAGTCATCGCACAATTTAACACTAAATGGTTGAGGTTTGAGGTTATGACGAATTTTAAAACTTTATACACCCCGTTGGGTCGTCACCATGGTAAAAAAGTTCTTACATTTCGCATGTAATATCTTATAGCCTATGTAAATGCGTTATTCTTTACAATTTGAGTATGCTGGATGTTAGTCTATAGAGCGTTTCATCCCAGCTTTGAAGATTTGGGACTTACCTTCTTTAAAAACTCACAATGTGGCCTGCAGATCCACTTCGCTTGGTCTAAAAACGATTAAAGATTGTAAAATGGACATGTTTGGGGGGATACTTCAAGTTCTAGTTAGTCCACATAAGAGCTTAATAGGTAGACAAATACCATCACCTTGAAAATTTATTGGAGAAGGCAATTCCAAACTGTTAAATTTTCTTTTGCAAGTCGCCTAACTTTGCGTACGGTGTATAAACTTGAACGCAACTCTGCTGTTCTCATAAATCTCGAGCAAAATCGACCACCTGTATACGTTAGTTGATTTAATTTTCTTTTCAAGGTACTGCTGTATGCAGTGGCGACTCGGGAGGTGGTATGGTATTCCCTCGAAAAGCTCCTATCGGAAACGGCCAAGTCTGGTATATTAGAGGCGTCGTCTCTGTTAGTCCAAGAGATTCGGAAAGTGTTTGTAACACGAAAACTTACTTTGTCTTTTCCGACGTAGCCCGACACCTAGCTTGGATAAAGAGGACGGCTGGCATATGATAACGAAGTAATAAATTAGTTAAAAAAAATGAAATCCTACGTTGAACAACGAACTACTCTTATATTTTATACTACATCTAGATTAAGAATATTTACAAATAAAGCTAATGTGATAAGACGTGTTTTCCTTTTAATATCCTCCTCATAATTATCCTCCGACCTGCCGGGGTAGACATGCGTTTCCAATAACCATGTCTCTTTATGCGTTTCCTCTCCGATGGCCTCGGGAAGTGGCATCTGATAATGTTGCGGGTAAAAGAATCGAATAAACCGCCTGGCTTAGCGTTGTACTGTGCCCCAGCTTGCGTTATAGCATGAAAATTTGCTTTCGGAAATAGTATATTACAAGCATTTTGTCTAAAATGAGAGTAACAGAAAATAATTTGATTATTTCATGTTATTACGATCATGCAAACCTGAGATTTGATATTAAGGCTGGTAAAGCTCTTCCTAGGATGCTCATTTGCGTAATATTTCTTTATTTTCCTTCACGAAATATGGAAGAAGTTGCTATTGCCAGTTACAATTTTAGGTTAGAATCCGTTGGGACGATGTTAGATGCTAACAAATGTTAAAAAAAAAATTAAGTCAGTAGGTGTTAATTTATTTAATTCTTTTTTTGTTCCTCTTCAATTTTTAATAAATAATAATTTGTTTTCAACAAAAGTGATATCGGTTTTTTAGTTTTAATGCTAAAATACCTAATTTACCGACTTCTAGGTTCGAAAACCTCATGAAAGATGGCGCGGTATAGTATTTCTATTAAATTTTTATTTAATTTATTTTATTTTTATTTGATTTATTTTTTAATTATAACTATTTTTGAAATAATATTTTGATTAATTATATTGGATTAATTATATTTTAATAATAATCTTCTTTTTGTTCTGTGTGAAATCTTCCGGTAATAAAAAAATATTCGTAATCAATGATTTTGTACAAGATTCAATGTTCCTTTGGGTCTGTAATGGTTTGATGACCCCTCACGCGATGTTCTATACCACCGGATTGTTGATCATGTCCAATTCCTTCATTCCCAGAGGCATAGCTTCCTTCAAGAAGCCCATTATTCGTACGGCGAAAGCTGGGCTGAAGGCCCTAACGTGCTTCATGCCTATATCTTTCAGATCCATGATGACGTCAATACCTCGCACTTGTGTTTCAGGTTCCAACAAGGCGGTGATTTGGAAGAGGTAAAGGGCACGTAGCAATTGGTCGTTGCTGACCTTAGAGGTGTCTCAGTTTTTACCGGCGTTGATTAGCAAGACCTTCCTCCTTAATTGATCGCGATTTTTAAGGATATTAACAACGTCGTTTTCAAGAAAGGTCGTTTTCTCGGCGGATAGTATTTCGTCGGTCTAAGGAATGTTTTCAAGAAATCTTCTGTCTGCTTCAATTAACCGTTGAAGCTCTTTCACGGTTTCTGCGACTATTTCCGGGGATTCGCGTAATTCGTTTAAAGCGATCTCCTGGGCTTCTTTCAGTAAAGGACTATGTTCACCAGGATGTTCAATTCAATTAAATATAACGGAATTTGTGAAGTTCGCAATCTGCGATATTTACCATCTAGTGTTAGGATGTAGCAAACACAAACAGAATATGTGCAGCTTTATTCCAAGCTTGCATAGAGCCGGTTTAGCTTTGCCTTATAACGCCAATTATATTCTTGCGTAAGAGAAAGCAGATATCAATTTAGAACTGTTTTGTGGGGACTCCATTCTGCCCTAGGGCCTACCCGTGTATCTTTGTACGTGAGTAGGTCGGCCTCGAGTATGAAAATTTGTGTATATGTCTAACCTTTTGTTCTTCCGGGTCGGATAGGTATCTTTGCGTTAAATTAGGTTAATGACGCAAATTAAGGCCAATAATAATAATAATAATAATAGTAATAATAACAACGTAGTTTCGTCATAAAATATGTGCCTCTAACGGGCATTTATTGTAGAGCTTTCAGAATTTAAAAATCTTGCGTTCCTTTTCGATTTATTCAATTCTTTCATATAAAATTCACAAATACATGACATTTAATGGTAGATAGCTAAATGCTAATTGTATTAGTTTTATATGCAAATCCGACGAAGTCTCTTGGAATTTGTCGAAAAAGTCGTACGGCAGACTCTCGCAGAGTAGGTAAAAACAGGTTATTCTGGAGCTTGTTTAAATTACTTCACCACGTTCTTATTTGTCGCTACTGGAATATTCTTTTAAATGAAACCTCGACTTGGGGTTTTACAAAAAGAGCTTGAACTTAAATAAAATTATTACATTGAAATCTTGTGATTCTTGAGATTCGAAAATTCGAAAAAATACCTAAAGTTTCGGCTCTAAAACAACGATCCTCAAGAAAGCGGCTAGCTGATGCGGTTTTAAATGTTAAATGAATAAAACCACCTACGTCGTACAAACTTTTCGAATCTTTAAGAAGCAGCTTCTGATGCAGAAGGTGTAAGTAGAAATTTACTTTGTTTCTTAACGAAGTATTTGGTTAATCGAGCTCGCGTGGTAGTGATCGCGGTTATTCGTAGTAGTTACGAACGGTGTACAGGACGTAATTAACGAATACTTAAACCGGTAGCGAGAAAAGGCGGGTATGCGAATAAGTGCGATTGTAATTGGGCACGGCTTCTGTGTAAATATAAATACGTAATATACGTACGTCAAACGGTTTGAATTTGAGCATTTTTGTGACCAACGAGGTAAGATGTTATCAGATTATTATTGTTATGATCTCCGCGAAAATCAGATAAACATACCGGATGGATGTCGCGAGAGGAGAAACTGTTTTGCTATTGACAAACTACAATAAGAAGTGCATGCGACGAATAATTTTAAAATGTTACTTCAATAAACAACAAACGAAACATTAGTAAAAAAAAAAAAAAAAAAACATTAACGAATCAATATAATACAATCAAAAATTGCTCATCATTTTGATGCTATACTGCGGACAAACAGGATATTATACGAACATTTGAAGTGTTTTCATTATTTTGCAAGACTTTGCTGTATACTTTTTGCGTTAGGCATCCTTAAAAGAAAAAGTCCATAATTGTTAAATCAGGTGACGGAGATGCCTAATCCTCCCATAGATCCAAAAGGCAATCTCAACCATACTCTTAGGGCAATTGTGAAATGAGCAAGACATCCATCCTGTTGAAAATATAATTGCCTGCAATCATTAATATTGTCAGCTTGTATAAATAAGTACGCCATGGTTAACAGTAGAGTTAACAAGAATTCGGATCAATTATCCTTTTTGTAATGTCGCCGATTGCGATTAAAAACAACATGTATCAGAAAAGATGTAGTTTTAGATTTTGTTTAGATAACCAGTACATACCAGATAACCATAACAACCAGTGTTTATCTTATTAAAGATTCTAAAGACTTCTTTAGGAATCCTCTGAAGAAGCTGATAGCATGATTAAGTCAAACATTAAGTACGCGACAACATCCGAAAGCCTACACTCAATTATTAGACAGAAACATCTTTGATTAAGAGTTTCTCCGTTAAAGAGCTGAGCCTACTCCATCTTTCAATGGCATAGGAGCTTGGCCCTTTGCGGTAAACAAGAGGTTGCCATCTTCATGAACTGGGGAACGTAACCAGGCGGTGTAGGGAAGTCCCTCATGAATTGTAACGTGCGATTACCTTCGTGATCCAAACCAATGGCTAATTTGCAGAATCTATGGTCAAGGTTTGAGGCGAACTGTCTTAGTGTTTGGACTAAGTTTTTGGAACACACCGTATGATACATTTATACCAATAAGAACGAATATATGTGTGGGTTTGTTAATTTTTTTTGAAGAATAGACCTATCTAAAGGATCCACAATATCATTTGAAAAAAAGAAAGTCGATATTCGTTTAGCCAAGAGGGCCACAAAAATATTCATTTGTTTAATGAGCTATTGCCTAGAGCCAAAAAAGAACTCATTATTTACCATTTTTTACAATTAATTATTTACGCCATGTTACGTTTTTAAATCATTCTTTTCTATATAACTCCAAATATGCGACATAACCTCTAGTTTTTGCAAGAGTTTTCTCCTTGCTTGATTATAGTGGGGCCTTTAATACTCTGGACGGACACCAAAACTCGATTGTATTTGTTTGTATATTATTCATTTAAACCCGAACAGCGTCGCGCTGGTTTAGCTCTTGTTCAGTCGAACCTTGATAACATTTCGGCAACCTTTGCACGCCATTCCCAATCAATTTTTATGATGTTTGGCGGAAAGAAGCTTAGCTCATTCCATTCGCCAGCGGATGGATGACACACACTACTTTACCTGTTTCTTCTGAAGCAAAAAAATTCCGTTTTTTAATAGGTGATACGTTTGGGTTCAATAACCACGTCTCCAAGTGCGTCGCATTAATTTATGTTAATTTGAAATTAATTTATCCGCATAGACGTCTGTTCTCGATCCAGACAAGAACGGTTCTCCGCGAATCTCTTGCGCTTCGTCATATTTCATTCTGTAGTTTTGAGGCTTCTGTTTAATGCGGGATGCTTAAGCAAGAATTCAAAGGACCTGTCTCAGGCTGATTTATTGTATACGTAAGTATTCATAAGCTATCTGAGATTAATTGGCATAACACGGATAGTCCCACTGCTCGCCTGTATTATAAAGTTCTATCGTTCAAGCAACCTTCCTATTTATTCAATAAAATATCTTTCTGCACTGATGTCCCATCATTTGAACTTGCGTCAAAAGTGTTTGCTAACTCCACCGAATCATCGCAGAAGGTATGCAACAACTTGTTAGTGGGTTTCAGGTTTTGCTCAGTGCGACCTTTCAGGTATCAGTTCGATTTACTTAAATGTTTAATATGAATTAATGTTCTTCTTTTGTATTTGCTACTAGCGCTGTTATGCCCAGAACTAGCAAATTTGTTCGTAGTAACGGTTACGATAGTTTAAAATGTTTACTTCTAGTCTCGATATTGTCTTTGTTTGTTGCAACATTTAATGTTGGACCTAATGGATAAGAGGATGTTGGATAATAATGGACTTAGAAGAAATGGTCGCTATAATTGTTTAAAATGCACATATCTGCTAGAAACCGAGGTTTTTTGTATATTTTTTTATAGATCTATGGCGATCAAATCGAGTCTCATCGCAGTAATTTGCCTCGCAACAGGTATATTGGGCATAGAAACAAATTATAACGAATGGGTATCACCATGTCCGAGGTTATTCGTCTACGATATCGCAAACAACACCAGAGATACCTGGTATGGTATCATCACCTTGCTTTCGGATACCGATCTCAGCGGCGTGTGGCTCAGGGTCTTGCTCGATCAACCATCTTTGCTCTTGGGGGTAAGTTCTTAATCCTTTAAATTGGTCCCGCAAAAGGGCATATTCAGAAATATTTCACGAAGAAAGACGTTTCATCTCCCGTTTTCCAGAATTATTTCGGCGAGGTGGTGAAGCGAGAAGGTAACCTGTACCTGATCAAGAATAGGGACTTCAAACTAAAGGCCCACACGCCGAAAGTGATCAATTTCTTCGTCACTTACGATCCAGAAGGTTACACCCCTCATCTGGTGGGGTTGCTCTTGAATGCCAAGACGATCTGTCCAGAAGGTGTTGCCACTACAGAAGAACCTAGCACTACCCCTCGTCTATTTACCAGCAACGATGCTAGCAAGTCAGGTGATTCGTCGAATTATCGTAGGTAAGACGTTTTGAATAAGGTGATCGTTGTTGGAAGAAGAATTATCTTCCTTTTTTTAACCGTTCTTTACAGTGTTGGAGTGCCTAAACGTGTTGTGGCAAACTCCTACAGTTTTCCAGCAAAGAAACAAGAAGTCTACAGTCGTAGTTGTGGGAAGCCCCTGTCGGTTCGGGCTACTCCTTTGATTCTGGACGGCCATAACAGTATTGAGGGTTAGTTCCTTTGGAAACTTTTCAAAGGTAATTTAAAGAATTGCGAACTGTTTTTAGGAGAATGGCCTTGGCATGCTGCTATCTATAGGAACGATGATGGTACCCTAAGGTACATTTGCGGTGGCTCCATTGTTTCTCGGAGGTTTATCGTGACAGCTGCTCATTGTGTCACCGATCTGACATCTGGCCATAAGATAGCACCGACCAATTTCTTGGTATACACAGGTACTTCATTAATTCTGGAGATTTTGATGCCTAAACTAAATCATTGTCGGCAATTAGGTTACAGGTTTGCAGGGCCAAATTCAAGGCCATTAGTATACAGATATGCCTCATAACTCATAACTTATCATCAGTTCGAACAGCTTACTGAAACCTATCCTTGAATTAGTCCCGAAACCTTGTAGCCTACTTACTGTCAAATAAAACCTTTTCTTTGTTAATTTGTCTCGTTTTTTCTGATTTGGATAATATAGGCACAGCCAATCTGAAGAGTTTATCGCTCAGCACGCAGACGGTACAAATCGCTGAAATTCATATCCATCCCCAGTTCTCGCGAGCCAATTTTTACCACGACATTGCCCTTTTGGAGACTGGAAAGCCGATAGAATACGACAATTACGTCAAGCCGGTCTGCATGTGGCAAGGGAGCAATGAATTGCGCGAAGTTGTTAACGAATTAGGTAAATAATTAAATATTGGAATTCTGATAAGGTTCTCGGTGTAGGTTTACGTCAATTTGAAGCCGCCACATCTAAAGTTGTCGTGTTTCTGTTATGGTTACAAAGAAACCTATTTAAAGTGCTACTTTTCCAGCATACTTACATAGACATGACATCCTCTTGAATGGATACCAATTTTTCAACTTGGTTCAAGTTGGTTCAGTCCAACTTTAAAGTACCTTTTAGTTCAGTTCAGGAAAATCTAACGATGAATGGAAGCAAAACAAAGATGTTGGTGCGGAGGAGAAGAAACGTAAAAATTAAAATAGAGTTGAACGGAAACATCTTGGAGCAAGTGGGTTGCTTTAAGTACTTCGACCAATATAGTAACGTCATTTCAAAAGTAAATGGTGCAGTGTTTAATCCAAAGTGAACGTTTGGTTTTGAATAATAGCTTTAAAAGGTAGACATCAGTAACTATTTTGGATTTTAAAGCAAGTAATAAGGATAGACAGAATAAAAAAATGAGAAGACTTGAAACATCTTCGTCTAATTTTATTTTTTTAATTTGAAGCCAGGAGAAATTGAGCTAAATTTAAATTTCTCAGCTTATGTCTTGGCATCAAGTCTAACAGTGAAAATTTATCACTAGAGATGACAAAGGCAGGTGGAATTATTCCTTTGTTGCAGCGACTAGATAGATTCGTGTCTATGTGTTGTTGTAGACTTTCGCGGTCGTTGTTTTTTTTTTTTTTAACTTTTTCGTTCGTATCTATTCGCCTGATAAGAATGGATTCGTGCTGCCTACTGAGAGTCGACAAAACACGAGTCAGTCTAGTCTCTGCCAAAAGGCAATAATTTCATCCACCTTTGTCCTCTCTAGTTATCATTATTGACGACTTAGACTACTTGCACTATATTCAGCGATGGTACATCTTCAAGGCTACGGATTCACGTGAAACTTTATCTTTACGACCGAGTACATTGTTGTGCAGAAGTAAGAGATTTTTGGTTAGTTATTTTCCTTATAGTCGATGAATGCGGTCCAAAAATACGATTGCCTTGAGCTTCTCGGCCAACTAAAGCATTTGACGGTCTTGTTTCGACTCCAGTTCACAATGATAGAGACAGATTTTTTTTCTTGTTTTCGCAGCAGAGTAAATATTCACGGAGCTAGTATTACACTAACTTTGTCAGTCGTGAACGTCTTTGAGAATGGTTGTTTTGAATGCTTCAACCAGTTCTTCGCGAAATACGCCTCCTTCAGTACTAGATTTTAAAGTTCTGATGTGATCATCTCGATTAATCGTGCTTGTATCACAGTTAAGGATCTTCTCTTTTTCTCCCACGCATTATCGTCCACAAATACAGAAGTTCTTCCATAATTTCAGGCAAATTACACAACGAAAGGCAGACCATACAAATCCTTACATGTTTATATATTCAAGGATATATTCAGAGATTTCCCAAAACTACCAACTTAATGCGACCATTTAAAGATATGTCACCCCAAGCCGTAACATCCCCGCCTCCAAATGGTAATCTCGGCGCGTCCTCCACTCCAAAACATTGTTATTAGAATGATGCGGACTCGTCAGAAAAAAGACATCTTGCCAAAACATGAGCCTCTACCTACTGCTTTCTACCGATCCCGTTTCGATTCGTAAATAGCGGGCGTGTGGCCCTTCTTCCGGCCCTTTGGGGCCAAATTTGTGCAGCTTTGTTCCGACTGTCAATGCCAACCTTTCTAGTTAGGTGAAATATTCCAAGGATATTTTTTGCGATTCTTTTATTCACTTAGAGCAGTTTAATTTGCTTTTTGCTGAATTTTCAAGCATTCTTCCACTTTCACCTGTTTATTCCGTGATATATCACAAATTTCTGATTTCGATGTTTTCGTAAATGCGTTTCAGGTACCGTCGTTGGATGGGGTTTAACTGAAAACGACAATTTCTCGAAAATTTTGAAGAAAGTCCGAATGCCCGTCGTATCCACCGAGGATTGTATCTACTCCAAACCAGAATTTTTCTCGCATTTCTTGAACCCAACGAAATTCTGCGCCGGATACAAAAATGGTATACGTCTTTTTTAATGCTAATCTACGATTCGTATTTACTTCGTGTTGCTTCGTTTGCTTTATACAACATGGAGACTTAACTTGAAGAAAGTTAAAAAATCAAATAGACGTTGTTATTTCGCCATGTTACAGGAAGTGCTGCTTGTAACGGTGATTCAGGAAGCGGAATGGTATTGAGCAGACCTAATTCTAACGGTGAAATGGTTTGGTACCTTCGTGGATTGGTCTCCATCGCAAAGCCAATAACTGGAAAGACGGTCTGCGATCCGTATGAATATATCGTTTTCACGGATGCTTCTAAATATGTGTCCTGGATTCAAAGTATCATTAATCAATGAAATTTTTTTCTACACGTTATTTCTTGCGTATTAATTGTAAGCTCCTTCTAATTTTCTAATGTACATATAATTAAGCGAATATGATGCTTATTTTGAATAAAGTATACACCCTTTTATACGTAGGTTAAGTTGTTTGTGAGAATATATTTTTTTTAGTTATGTAATATGGATTCAAACCTAAAGGTTGAGATCTAGTATCTGACGCAAACATAACTTTCAACATTTCATTTGTAAACAGTCGTGTAAATGTGATTCCATGTGTTGAAGATGATACAAACAATTTTGTGGACTTACATCGTTAGATGTATCGTACACTTTCTCATTATAACTCATTTTCATTCGTTGGATGCATTCTTCCTCTTATATTCTTGCTTTCGTTGAATAGTATCCAAAGATGGATCAAAGTCAGCAAGAAATATTGGAAAATTACTGTGAGTTACGACGAGAGATAAGACTTCTTCCTTTCTATTTGCCCAAAACAAGATGAGCTCTTCCCACGCCGTTTGTAAGAAACTCAGCGTTTCTTGGGATAGCAATGTAGCTCTAGTCAATGTCCCGGTGGAACCGTCCCTCATGCTCGTCGCTTACGACGCCCAAATGTTCGGGGAAGAAATCGGGATGAGCATCCGGAAAATGAATTTTTAATGACATATTACGTTTCATTTTTTTTGTTGTAGGCAACCAATTAACTCAGCTACGAGATCTTCGCAATTTTCAGCTTTGGAATATCCACGAAAGTTGGTCACAACTATTTTAAAAGTTCTCCATGCTCTTAGTTCAACTCCAGACAGTATATTGCCAAATTCACAACATCTATTGTTATGGTGCCCCCTTTAATTTTTCCCTCGTTAACTCTCGAAAATTTCAGTTTCCAGTTCCAGAGACAAGAAGCCTCTATCGCTCCAATTTAGTACTTTAATAAAATGTTTCATTAAATCTAATTTAATATGCTGCGATTGTAGAAATACGCTTTTAGGATCAACCAATGGTTCGTTGATATTGCTGTAGTTGCAATCCAAGGGAAGCGATACAATTTTATTTATATCTTAGGCCTTCACAGACTAACCATTCAGAGTCTTTACTCTAGGAGATATCGCATGCTCTCGTATAATTCCTTCATGAGATATAGGTACAGATGTGTATTTATTGCAGTTGTGGAGAAAAACTGCCTTTAAGCTAAGGTCAGCTTGGTTCATGTCACCTTCGAGGTGATCTTGATGTGTGGACGCTCCAACAGACCGACGCGAGTGGACACGAACCTTCAAAACGGATGGAAAGAAGACATAAAAGCACTTTATGAAAGCGTAGCTTCTTCGCCAGCCATAGTATAACATGGGTAAAACTGGGACTGCCAAAATTATAAAGACAGCAGAAAATAATAAAGAATGCTTTGAGTTGTTCCTTCGTCTTAAAAGCCAGTATATTTCTATGTCAGGATCATTAATAAAGCCAAAGCCAAAGAGGAAGCTGCAGAACTGAAGTGTGAAAAATTTAGTGCACCTGGTGGGTGGCGGCGAAGATGGAGAAACGGCCATAATATTAGCTTCAAGTGCGTCTGATATACATCAGAAAATATTTACAATGCGAATGAAAGTGGTCTCTACTTTCGAGCTTTATCCGATAAAGCTTTGAATAAAGCTTTAAATAAAGCATTGAAAGGCGAAAAATATGTTGGGGCTAAAATTTCTCTAACTTCAAATAAAAAGGTGTGAATGTGACTTTCGGACCTGGACAGACGGTTTTCAGAGGCGAAACATTTGGGCAATGCTGCATCTCATCCAAGAAAGCTAAACTTAAAAAAAATATATTAAAATCGATTTTCTTTCCGCAAACATGGCATTTGTTTGTCAGCCCAGGTACCAAGGATACCTCATAATTTTAGTTTTTTTACTCTAAGACATATTCTTTTGAAAGTGGATGATATCTCATCTGTCTTTTATCTCCTTTAAACTGGACGCGAGGCGTTCTGATTAGGATTTTGCTAGTTTTAAACCTCTGTCTTTTCTTCAATCAAAGTAATTGAAGCTTTCTTTGATGGTATCTTTCCATTTTTTTTTATTTAGCCGTAACTTCCTTTTTACTAGCAAAAAATATCGACGTATTCTACAGCTGCCACCAACTACGCGAATCAAACAAACAAAATCACGATATTCAACTTTTTTTATGGGTATTACGTAAATTAACTAGTAATTAACCTTCTTCTATTATTAAGTACGTATCCAGCAACAATGTCTTTGACGTCGACGAAATCTACCGTTTCGTATATATTGCGTAGACGTTAGATGATTCCACCACTATGCGTATTATTCACAGTAAGCTTGTAATTAGTTATGCACGCCGCATGAGTATTAAAGAGGAAGAAAAAAAGAATTCGCCTCGGCTATGACCTTTTGGGGTTCCCTCCAAGCGACCTTCAAGGTGGTATTTATCAACGTGTGTTTAGAAGATAGCTATGGTAAACGATCGGCATAGGTTCATTAGCAATGCGCGAAACAGGTTCCGAAGATGTATTTCCAGATATCGTGTATATGGCTTGTACGGTATGTCCACGCTGCAAAGAGAAGCATTGATTTAAGAGAAAATATAGATGGCGTCTGTAACGAGAAGAAAATTGACAGGTTGGAGCTATGTAAATATAATGCTTCTGTGACAATGATTACTCTCATTGAATTGTTATTAATAATTAATATTAACTGATCGACACGTACATATGTGGCATAAATGCCTTTAGTCACCGTGACCTTACCAGATCTATTGTAGCGAAATGCTGTTATTTGAGCTGGAATAGGCGAAGGACCTTAATAAACCTTGATATTACTCTAGGACCTTCATCCTTCAGTTCAGGAGACTTAAGAGATGGTTTACTGAAATTTCGTTGTCGAGTGCTACTGTTGGCTGTCAGAAATTCAGCCGGTAATCTAAGGTCCCCTTTGCTGAACGATAGCACAATTTTCGCTGCATTTGGTGAGCCCGATATAAATGCTTTCGCCTATTTCTGTCCTGGAACATCTTTTCAGTACGAGCTCTTTTGATTGTCCTTCCATGCTTTGATTACCGGTCTTATGTGTCTCTCTTGTAGGCCACAGGAAGGACCAGAACCGGTGAAAGCCATATTCGCTGCTTCTCTGGCCAGCTTGTCTGCCTTTTCATTATCTTCGATTCCATGATGGCTTGAGGCCCATCGCAAAGGAATGTCCGAATTGCCTTAAATTCCATATGCATTCGTGAATCAGACCAGATTCTTATGAGTAGACTTTCATGACTTTTAGAGCAGCCTGTCGGTTACATGGTTGCGCTTCCATGATGCAAGAATTTAAAACAGAGATTTCTGCTTCAAAATATGTCGGTGAGGAGTCCCACTAATGCCTATACACGTTCCAACATCGTACACATAGTCTATCGACATCTTCGGTTAGAAAGGCGGAATTGCTTCAAAATCATCCAAATCAATTTAACATGCGGTTAGGCAAAAGGTCCAGCTATAAAGCAGCTTGATCGTCATATAGATGCAAAATCAACATGAAAACAATGTAACAAAAAAAATTGTAAAAAACTCAAAAAACGAGCCAAAGGAACGAAAATCATGTGTAGCAACCTAACCGGGTACTTCTTTGAAAGAAAACATTGTTCGAAATTTTAGCCAGAAGCGCTATAAATCCATTAATTTTGCACGCCAGTGTATACATCTACGAGCTCACCTTCATATCTTTTAGACAATCCCGTAAAATACCGGACATCTACACCGTTTCATTTAATTCAATAGATTTTGTCAAAACTTCTCCAAATGCTGTTGCTATTCCTTTCAAACTCATCATCGAAGTTTCCCATTGTTGGAACAGGCGTAGTAGCAAGTGTCCGCGACTTCTTCAAGGTGCTTATCAGGGTGGATGTGGTGGCGATGAAATTACGAATTTTTCTCGAACATTACGGACAGAAAACAGTGCGGGGTTGAAAAAAAAAATGTACAGGCAATTGTTTTGTTTGAAGGATTCTCTCGGACAATAAAAAAATTGTTTATTTTGTTAGATTAAGTTGTGTTTATGTGCGTGAGTGTGCGAAACGAGCATAAGTGTTAAATATTAAGCATATATAACGAGGAATTACTACGTTTTCGAGAGGTTCAAGTGGAAATTACCTAAACAAAGATAATTACGTAATTAAACGAAAAGAAAAGGTACTTATAATAATATATTTCTTGGGTGCTTGTTAGTCATTTAAATATTCCGTGACATGCAGCTGTTTGTTTAAGTTGTACTTATCTTCTTTTTTGTCCAATTATTTTTATGAATTGTTGCTAATCCGATTTTGCGATTTTTTTTTGTTTATATGAATAGCTTTAATTCAATGTCAAAGTCAATTGTTTTTATTTTTACTCTACGAAATTCGTATTTTAACAAATACGGTGACAAAGTCCTGTTTAACGTAAACATTACGCATTTCGGTATGCGAACCATCCTCGACCATTTTTTTTTATCAAGATTTAGAAAAATCACGTAATTCTGCATATTCCCCAACTCGAAATCTTTGATGATCAACGTGGTAGAAATCCAATATGGAACCAATAAGATACAAGGAAGTTGATGATGGCTAGAAAGAACCGAGCTTCCGATGCACCATCAAATACAAGGACGAAAACGCCCTTATTAATATGGTTTTGGCCATTTGTCGTAGGTTCGCGTTCATGATAAATACAGCATTTGTCCGACCTAAACCTATCCTTTATTTTCCAAAATGGGCGAGTTCTCCATGGTGTGGGTCGAAAATCAGTCAGCCTGTATTGAGCTTTCTAGAGAGTAGCTAAATTAATTGGATTTTTGGGACACACAATCTTCCTTTGTCAAAGACGTTGACGTTGTTAGAGGAACCTATAAAATTTAAGTTGATCTTCATTTAAAATTAATTAAATTAAAACGTATCGTTATAATAACTAATTTATCCAGTAGTAAAAGGGCCTCCGCTTGACCAGACAGTGTTAAGCGCCGTGCCGAGGGGGTGACAGTAATAAGGCCATGGAACACTTTATAAACATAACATACGTATTAAAAGGCTCTTGAGGTTATGACAAGCTTGAAAAAGCTTATACACCCCGTTGGGCCGTCACCATAAAAAAATTAAATTCTAAAATTAAAGCAAGTTTCAAGAGAGTTAATTTTCAAACGATGTTTGGGTATTTTAATGCTATTACTACTTTCTTTAAAGGAAATCCGTATAACGTAACTTTCTTCAAATTCATCGCAATCATAGCCTATTATCTTTCTATTTGTTCACGAAATACTATAGCTATTATCATCTTATTATTGGAGGTATTTGTCATGTAATTTGAGGTAAATCCCACAATTAGTACCTATTTGTTACTTGTTATTAGTAAGCGTTAAAACATTTACCTCTAACAACACGCTTGCATGTTCTATCTCAATTAATTTGTAATAAATTCACGTCTTATTTGGACGATGATGCTCCAACATAGAAGAGAAAAAATATCCCCGCAAGAGAACGTAATAAACGCTACCGGATTTTGTTTAATGAGTCGGTCATTCGTTACAGATCAATGGCTACTACATTCGTTTCGGTCTTCACTGCTTGCCTCATTATCGCTTTGTTTGGGACGGAAACGATCGCTCAAGGTCTGGAATCGCCTTGCCCGAGGTTATTCGTTTACGAACCTCCCGGAAAAGAAGCGGACAAGTGGTACGGAATCGTCACTTTAATTTCCGATTCCGAACTTTCCGGCGTTTGGTTGAGGTTAATTTTCGACCGGCCGTCGCTGCAATTGGGCGTAAGTATCTTTTGAGGATAGTTGGAGGTTTGGGGATTTACCTGATCTTGTCGATTACGTCGATTTTGGGCGTTTAAATCTGGACAATTAATGAGTTTATTGAGGAAAATATTTGAAATGATTTAAATTTTTTGTAATATCTACTCTAACATTCTCAAGATGCTACCAATAGCGGTAGGATTTTTAATAATTTCGCTATTTTTTGTTTTTTTTTTTTTTTTTTTAAATCAATTGCAAAACTTTCTTGATTTTTAGACATTTCGGCAACATGAACTTTACACGATTTCTTTGTGTATCCGGTAGTTGCCGAATTATCAGAAATTTAAGATTTTTTAAAGGTTTTCACAAAGTTAAGGGATGGTTTTCGACCAATTCATTTCATCACCCAACCAGATTACTTTTGATCGTACGAGCTCGTCGAAAACAGCCTGATTATAAGAACAAAGGATGTTCTAGAAATCTTTACACGACCATCTTGAAATCCTAGAAAAGCTACTTTATAGCAAATAAATAATGCGAAACTTGCAAAGGTATACGACTTCTACTTTTCCAGAATTGGTTCGGTGAAGTCAAATCGGACGACAATACGGAATACCTGATCAAAAATAGGAATCACAAGCTTGTCGCTAACACCCCTTATCCGCTAAGGTTTTACATCAAATACGATCCGAGTAAACCTATCCCAAGGCTAGTTAGCTTTCGTTTGAATGCGAAAACTATTTGCCCCGAAGGCCAGTCAACTACAGCGCCGCCCCCTTCAGCTTCAACGCTTTACACCAATAAGCCGGTTGATGTAACCCCGCCTTCAGCCCCACCAGCACCTGTAGAACCACCTTCAAGACCTTCTGGGTAAATAATATCTTAAATATGGAAGCATTATTGCTGACTTTAAAAAAATTAAGCAAATCCAATTGATATAAACAAAATTTTATTATTTTAGTAACAGACCGAGCTTTCGACCTCCAGAGCCTGGCGACGAAGATGATTATTTTCAAGGTGATTTTTCTGGATTAAACATTAAACCAGTTGGAGTTGGAACAAACACTGTTGAATGTGGAACTATAGCCGTAAGTGCGGATTCTTGCTTTTCGACTTATCAAGTTCTCATGCTTTTTATGTGCTTACCTAATTGGCTACATTTTTCTGGTTTTATGTTTGCTTATGCTTCGCAGCCTTAAAATTTTAGTTTGGCGGGGAGCGGAAAAATACATAAAGATACGTAGTGGTCGCAGCCATGGTAATCACAGGAAGATTTATGCAAGTATTTGCAAGAACGTGTCTCGCTTTTCTTTCAGGTTCAATCGGCTTTAGAATTGATTATCTTATTTGACCAAATAGTTTGTTACTTACGCCTTTCACATCTCCATTTGTTGTAATCCAATAAGTCTTTTTTGTAATTCTCCAAAATCTAAAGACAAAGATTCTATTGGCTGACGATTCTATTCGATGTTAATTCGAACTAATGTAAATGTTTGGGAATTGAAGGTTCGTCGGCTAAACAAATACATGCGAAACAAAAGAAGTAACAATATATGCATGTTTTTTGTTTGTTTTGCTAACAAATTTTTGTAATTACGTTCCATTTCAGCAAGCTTTTTGCAAGTTTTACACATCTAGATCAAAAAGCTTTACATTTAACATTGCATGAAATATTTTGAAGACTAATAATCGAATAATCTGTGTCTAAAAACGTCTTTTTTAAATCAATAAAAAAAAATAATAAAATCTGGAAAGTATCCAAAATTCTGATTGGCATTTTTTTTCTGTTTTCTTTCATCCATGGTTAGAGTCGCTTTAAAAGGCAGGTTTATTATTATTACCCGGAAGAACAAAACACTAACTATGCGAATGGCAACAGGAATCCGTATCAAAATTTCTATCAGTACATAAACTCGTTTGTTAACGCCTTAGGGTACTCACAGGTAAAACAAGAATTACAAACACTTTACACTTACTTTGCTATAACAGTGCACTGTTCAAGACAATTTAGACTTAATATTTTAGTTTGTTTTGGATGTAGATGCTTGGAGATGCGAGATTAAACGAAGTTTTTAAAGATCAGAATCAATCTCTGCCAGATCCTTTGCAAGTTAACAGCTTTTCTTTGAAATCTAACGCTTTGACGAATTATTTTGAACAGTACACGTCTAACTTACGTCGTTCTTTTGTTTCTCGCGTTTCCAGGTGCAACCGCGCCCCTTGATCACTTACGGCCAAAAAACGAAAGCTGGCGAATTTCCATGGCATGCCGCTCTGTACCATGTTAGAGGCGTGGGCCTGAATTACATCTGCGGTGGTTCCCTAATTTCGAGATATCACGTGATAACCGTAGCCCATTGCGTCTCGAGATCGCGTTCGCAAAATCTCTTGAACCCCGAGAATTTGCTGGTGTATTTAGGTAAGCTCTACATTTAATTTAAATTAGCGATTACGTTCAATTTTGGATGAATTAAAACAAGTTGTTATATCCTCAGGGTTCTCATTTTAGGAAAGTACTATCTCAAGAAGTGGTCCAATCCGGGTATTCAAGATCACCAAGTTTCGAGGATCACTCGCCATCCCCAGTACGATTCCAAGACGTATTCGAATGACGTCGCTGTGATAAAGTTATCGCATCCTGCTGAATTTACTGATTTCGTACGACCTGTGTGTCTTTGGGAGGGGTCCAAGGACTTCAATCAATTGGTGGGGAAATTCGGTAAGGAATCTGGCTAACCTCAACGGCGATTAAAGCTCTTTGTTTCTTATTTCGATGTAGGTACCGTCGTTGGCTGGGGATTCGACGAAAATGGTAAACTAACTGAAGAATTAACCATGCTCAACATGCCGATAATATCGAAGGAGGCTTGTATATACTCTTTCCCGGATTTCTTTTCAAGATTTACTACTAGCGAGACTTTCTGCGCTGGATTTACTAACGGTAATGCTTTGAAAATTTATTCTCGATTGTTTTTAGGTATTTTTGGACAACAAATAGAATTTAATAGTTTGAATACAATACAACTAATGGGCTCTAAACATAGGATTAGTTCTTGCGCAATTATTCCGCCACCATCTTTATATATTTTTTTGAACCAACTGAATGAAAAAGAATATTCAAGCAAGCGATGATACAAATGTTTTAAATCGACGATTCCGGATTCAATTATTTTTCAAATATTTTCTCTTTGGGTCTTTCAACTTCTTATCCATACTTTCAGGGTGGTTGCACCAAATAATTATTTTCTTTTCGCAGGTACTTCGGTATGTAACGGTGATTCTGGTGGGGGTCTGGTCTTCCCCAAAAACACCGGAAATCCTAATAAGAAGGCCTATCAACTGAGAGGGATGGTTTCCGTAAGCGTCGCCCTTCAGAACGAATTTAAATGTGATCCAACTCACTACGTTGTTTTTACCGACGTGGCCAAGTATTTAGATTTTATAAAGCAAACTATGGCAGTGTAACTGTAAATGCGGTTCGAATGATCGTTTTCGTATTAAGGATGTAGATGGTATTTTATATATACATATATGTACGCCTAGATAAGTTTTAATACAAAGAACTTTGAAAAGTACGTCTTTTATTTTTGTCTTGAGCTTTTTGTCGCATTTTCCATATCCAATTGTCATTAGATCGAATTCGGTCTTCGGTTGGAAACGAGGATCGACGTATCCTCGAAACCACGTTATCGAACACTGTGGTTCTGGAACATTGAAACACTATATTATCCCTTACCACAACACTTCGCTAAAACTGTACGCACGTTTCGATAGTTCATCTTCAACAGTAACACTAAACTTCAGTTTAGTTGTGGTAAGAGGTAATAGTGAAGTGTTTCAGTGTTCAGGATTAGTTAATTAAATTTGTCTGGTGCGGAGTGTGCCGATACTGTGGTGTTGTTTGCTATACTACCTCACAGTCGTTGCTAACATTATTGAATTTACCCTCTGCTTGGCATCAGTATACAGCTATACGAAGCTGCTTTTTTAGTTTATTCCAATTACACTGACATTTGTAAGAAATGAATTTATTAACTTATAGGGTTGAGCAATCGTTCGGAAACTAGGTTTAGTTACAATAAAAATGAGAGATTGAGGGATCTAAGCAAGTCATTTTTCTTTTTGGAGAACAACACAGATAGAATAATTTTATTGGCAACATTAGCTTTTCTGTAAGCCTCTTCGCTCTCTCCAAGCATGCTTTCATCTCTTCAACACGTCGAAATAGTATCTGGCATCTTGTTCTGCAAAGCAGGGTAATGACTAAGCCTGCAGGAACGAGTTGCGCTTCCCGAAATTAGTAGAGACTAGACAGATTCGTGTATATTCGTCTTAGGGGAATGGCTTCGTGTTACCTACTAGTTTTCCCGTTAACGCTAAATTTCGTAGTAACTCAACAACCTGATCACGAACATTCCTTATTCTTATTAGTGGTCCTCGCAGCATTGACGTTGGTATGTTAATACTTTGGAATTAAATGGAAGAATAAGAAACAACAGCTTAGCGCCATGTGTTCCTTTTCTCTTGTAGCTTTTAAGTCTTTCCTGAAGTCTTTAAGTCTTTTCCTTGTAATACGGATATTATTCTTTATTAACCTAGAAGAACTCAGTGTTCCAGAATAACATGGCCAAGATGGCATTTTAAACGTATTTCCGGGATTCATTGAAATAATAGCAAATAATAATAAGCGGCTAGATAATTTGATTTTTTCAATTTTCGCTATTACTAACGTTGGCAACACAGGTTTCTTTTGACGAATCACTATCCTTTTAAGAATCTATATGTCCACTTACAGAGAAATTGGTTCCTACAAGTACTCTGTGGTGTAGTTGGTAGCGTACTCATGAGGCGAATGGGAGCCGTACATCGGTAAAATCGAGAAGAAATACAATTTTTTCTTTCAAATTTCGCCGATGGAGGCCACGTATATTTAAGATGTATTCAATTTCTGATTATTGAAGGGTACGCGGAATTTGAGTGCGTGACGCGTAACCAGAGAGAGTTCGCGTAACGTTAGAGTTTACGATTCTTTTCCTTTCGATTTAATACTCGTAAGCCGTAGTTATTTGCCGTTTATTTTTATTTAGACTGCCGAAGGAACGTCTTTTTCATTTTTATTTTTATTTTTATCGAATGAAGCACTATCACCGTAACAACCCGCACGGCATTTTTTAAATTTCGCGGATAATTTAAGGCGGTAGTTCCGACGCTAAGGGATGTATTTGCCAATTTTCTATTATAATGTATTTGAAATGTTAACACTTTTGCTTAATTTAGATAAACGATAACGAAACGTAACTAAATAAAGCGGAACCAAAGGAGAGAAGCTTCATGTTCCTTCGCCATGTAAGACCTTAACACCCGGACTAAATTCGTAAAATTTAGAAACGTAAAGTCAAATTAAAAAATAAAAAAGAAAGTAGTAAAAGCGTTCATCTTTGTAGCTTTTTATTTTGTTTTTGGGTAAACGTAAACAAACGTGAAACTTATTTGGGAAACGTAGGGACATTTTTCTTTGAAACTTTGAAATTAGCCGAAAACATTTTTGGGCTTCGACGTTGCTAATTTTAAAGATAAAGCTTTTCCGACAATATTAGATTGTTAAGCTGCGTAGTCCTATACAGAAAGACTAGATCGATAAAAATCCATATCGTTACAACAGATCTTTTTCATTTTCAGGCGGGTTTCACACGACTTTAGTAGTTTTCCTTCAGCTTCTTTGAGAATCTAAGGTTAGGCGATATTTTACATTTAAAACATTGTCCATAAAAAATATCCGAAGAATTTCTTCACCTCATCAAATCAAAATAAATTCAAATGAGTCTCCAATGAAGATCGATATCGCATATCTTGCGCGACATAATTAACATTTCTAAACGGCGATTAAACTATTTTAGCATCTCGCCCGATGCTTTTCGATCCGTAAATTTATCAACATTAAACAAACATAAATTCATCAAAATACCGGAGAGTGTCATAAAAAAAGCTAATCAGGATATATTAAGACAATTCGAATCAAACATATCCGCCAATGAATAGATTTTATTCAAATTTTATTGTTTCTGGATCGTGTTAGTGGCGTTGCAGGTATATATTGGCCGATTCTAAAATGCCAAGAGGAGGCGATGATATGCGCAAAAACTAGCCTGATGGAGGAGTATATAAATATCTTTGAGCTTGGAGATTGATGGCAGTGTGATAATATTGTGGAAGGAAGAGTAAAAGTGTTTACGTACCGTGGGGGTTTGTAGTGAAAGTTAATTCAGCATTATCAGCCAGGTAAAGATGATAACAGCATGCCGTTATTTTTTTATTTGATTACCAGGTTTTCATCTGCATTTTCGGGGACCATTTCGTGTCAAATTCAAAATATTCCGTTGCTTCTTGCTAGTCACGTTGAACTTTAATTGTAATTAACTTAAGGTCCTTTTCTTTTGGTCGATAAGCATAGTTAAAAAAGAAAGAAAGATCGTACTTCATGCTTAGTACCTTCTTTCAATTTTCGATCACATGGTTCCTAGAGAGCATTTGATCGAGTTGCACAAAGTTATATAGGTTACAACAGTAAGAGTGATACAAAGAGATCAAAAACAGAGACCAAAGAGGAAGAACAACGAAATGACAGGCGAGAAAGAGGAAAGAAACAAAGATGATAAAACAAATAGAAGATTTAACAATTAGAGATTTGAAGAAAATATTACAAATAAAGAAATATTAACTCTATCTAACTGCCAAGAGCAACAAAATTAAGCACGTCAAAAGAAAGAGAAAGAACAAAAAAGACGTGCCGCGTAAAAGAATAAGATATAATTGAATTGATCGTAAAGACCTCCAATTGGAAAACGCACAGACTAGCATATATGATTAGAAAACACTTGGGACGAAACAATACAATGGCGAAGGAGGAAAAGGGTTATCAAGGAGGACGTTCCGGAAATAAAGAGCAATTAATGATAAACACTTTGCTAATAGAAAGGACAGAAATAGAAAAAGGAGCTAGCGTGGACTTTAATTGATTGATTTTAAGCCTATATACCTGGCTAACCGAGGTATTTGATATTTACAAAGTTGCACAATCTACTGACAGTCTTGATGATGAATTAGAAAATTGAATTTACCACGAACGGAAAAACATCGAAGACATCACTATCAACAGGCATCTTCCAGGATGATTCTCTGGTTTTGTCTTATCGTAAACCGGTCATCAATTTATTTGAATAGTTCTTCGTAAAAAAAATTTTCCGTTTATGGAATTATGTAAATGTACATGATGCTGTTACTTAGGAATTAGCTTATATACGATATGGCATGGTGTTAATTAAATTTTGAACGTTATTTCGGTTCAATTACTCTTATTCTGTCTAAAGCAAGTTGTTACCAGATTACACAAGCTGTTTGAACGGGATGTAAATGGAACAAGGGGAATCACGTTCTTTTCTAAAATGGCGTTGATGTATCAGAATCTTGTGTTCATATATCAGAGGAGAAGAACAGAAGGTGATAAAGGATATGGAGAAGCGGAAGCCTGCAAATACTTAACAGTTGTTAGCTTCACCTACGGTTCTGTGATAAGGACAAACACACTATTGGATAGATTAACAAGGAAGAAATTGAAGGAATACCCGATAATCATGAACGACAAATACTCATTATTAAACTTAAGAAGAGAAATAACAGCTGGTTGGAGAAGAAACGGAAGACTTCTCAGTGGCTCTTCAGTATCAGATAGCCCGAAGTTAAATTACAGAAAGCACCTTAGTATTAAAGAGGAGAGGATATACAAAGTAGCATAATGTTGCGGAAAGCTTCCTAATGGGAATGAGGATTTGTTGCAGAAAGGTCGCTTTAAAAGAACTTAAGGTTTACTACGACAAGACTACATAAACAGATCATAGCATCTCTAACAATCAACCTAATATTGTACCATGGAGTAAAGTGAGAAAGCAATTGCTAGAAAGCATTGATGTGGCAATACCTGCTTTAAATAATATAAAAGATGCTGCATTGCGATTTATAGGAATGTAGGAGGTTCTAGGAACCTACGACGTATCTTGGCATCACTTTTCCCATTTCTTCTTGTAATTATGTATTACTTAAGTACTTGGTTCTACACAGCAGATACATAATTTGATGTAATAATGCCTTGTTTTTCAGCCTAAATGGCGACAAATTTCGCAAAATTTTCGGCCGCCTTGGCATTTATAATTCTTCTAAGCAGTCATCACGGGAATTGCGCACAAGACTTGGTATCGCCATGCCCAAACGTCCTCGGCTACCAGCTCCAAGAAGGAGTTAAAAATGCCTGGTTTGGTAGCGTGAATTTGGAGAACATTGGGGATGTTTCTGGGAGCGAACTGAAAATAATCCTGAATAGACCGGTTGAGCAAGTTACCGTAAGTTTTGAAAATCGTTGATTAAACATAAATTAACTTCGCGTTAAATGTCGTATCCAATAACTTCAGGCGGGAATCCGGTTTATTAAACCTTACAAGAGAAAAAGGAAACAATTATAAATGTCAGGTTTAAATTAATGTCATACAATTTTGGATCATAATTTTTATTCGATGGTTTTTATAAACCGTTTACGTTGGATTTTTGAAGAAGATTTATGTAATTGCGTCGATATAAATTTGGTCATAAATAATTAATTATTATAATTTTATATATAAATTAAATAGGTGGACGGAGCTATAAATTTTTTTCTTTTTTTTTCTCGTTCAATAGCCTCCTATTCTGAAGCGTTTAATTTGTCAAAATATTCAAGAACTTTTTGCGACCTTATGTTAATCTTTTTGCTTTATTTTAACATTTCGGAGTCCGTTTTTTTTTTTGTTTTTGCGTTAGAAGATAAGTTAATTAAGACTCATGCGTACAATGGACAGATTCGGAGTGAAACAGCAGGCGTGCCTAACGAATGGGACGAATGGGTTATTATGTTAGATACAAATAAAAAATTTCAGACGGTTTTTGTAGATTATAAAACATTCTCGATGGTACGTATAAAAAATAAGTGTATACAAAAATACATCTAGAGTGTATGTATTTAGATGATTAAAAAAAAACTTACCGACTTAAACGTTTTCCGCGACTTGAAAATCAGGAAAAGCGCGAAGAAATATTGTTAACATGCGCGTCTCCAAAATTATTTCTCGCAAACGCGTCCGCCGTGGGGAAAATTCGTGCGTATATAAAGAAAACGATTGCTCTACATCTAGTGATGTGATATTTGGATACTAAAAATAATCTTTGAAACAACTTAAAACATCTGTAGATGTACCTTCGCAACTTTTTTTAAAATCTAAATCTTTATCTAGAACACTTTCAAACTTAATTAAAACACTTGCGTCTTCTATCGAACAAAGCTGTGCGTGTGCACCTTTCACAACTAGCGCTGGATTCTTGCAACGATAGCGAAGAATGTTGTAATCTTTCTATTGCTTGCACTATCCCGAAGTAATTGTTGCGAATAGTTTGTGAATCACGTTTAACCTGACTATCTTTAAATTTTTCCCGACTTTCTTCGATAGCGGCACATTCTTTCGGATTTAATAATAGAACCACCATTTTTACATTCTTATAACGTTCACGATAGTAAATAGCCGCTTTTAGCCATGTTCCCCATCGTGTCAGAATCGGTTGTGTGATAGGGACACAATTGCTGAAATTTGCGAATATGTTTTGGGGATTTCAGGAATACTGCTTTTGTAATCGATATTAATGCATCTACCTCTGGGTAACATTTCCGGACCTGTTCTGCTACAAGATGTAGGGCATGGATTTTACATGTAATATGTAAAAAGTTGCCGCACTGGTCCTTAAGAGACCGACCTACAAAAAACATTGTTGGGGCACCATCTGTCACAAACATTAAAACTTGATTTCTGGAAATTTCAAATTTTTCCAATGTACTTAACATCACTTTTTAAATTATCTGCGCGGTTCATTCTTCTATTCGTCTGGTAGCTAATAAAATTGAGGATGGCGATTGATTTGATTCCATTTTACGCTGCATCATAACATTAAGTACAGGTTTCTTTTTACTACCAATTGTTTCATCCACATACAAGCATTCTTTCTTATTTTTTTCAGTTCAGTCTTCATTTTATTTTCAAAATGTAGACCAACAGATTTTAAATAATTTCGTAAATGGGTGCAGCTCGGTAACTTTACATTGACGTATTAAAAAAAAAGTAAACGAATCGCTGCGTAACAAAGTAAGCAGCAAAATACACACAACCATCATTGTACACAGATGAAATAAGAAATGTTTGTATTTTGTATCGACGCCAGCTTCTCTATCTTTATGCCTATCTTTATGACGTCACAAATTTGGTGTTTGATTGAATGGTTTATAAATATATTGCCTCCCTAAACATTTTACATTTACCTGGTTGGTAGATAAACTGAGATAATTCTCAATAAACTTATTCACTAATGTTAATGATAGCGGTCTTTTTACTGCACACATCTCTTCAACATTATTAAATACACGGAATACACTTTTTTGTTGCTATTAAACGTGGAATCACGGTAGCCGTGGACAATATACTGAATAACCTTTCGCATATGAGATGCGAGGAGCGGGAACCCAATCGTTAGTCACGCCTGCGGTTTCATTCCGAATTTGTCCTCTTTACCTATGTACGTATTTGCTGTTTTTTTTTTATGATTTGCGATTCCTTTAATAATTCAATTTTTTAGAGTCCTACAGGAAATGTACAAATTTCTAACGATAACACATACATTATATCCGACATAAAGCCTTCCCGCGATGGGTTAGGATTCCTCGTAACTTACAACGAAGACGGCCCAATCCCGTCCGTAACAGAACTTACTCTCAACGGCAAGACCATCTGCTCGACTTCGACGAGACCAACCCGGCAAATCTTCATCGATGGATTCCTAAGACCAGAGCAAGTTTACCATCTCCATTAACTATCGAAAGTGATCAAATTTGAACTCTTAACTTTCTAGGCAAAGCGTCTTGTTCAATTACGAAATCGACCAGTTACTCTGCGGCGTAACCGCGGTAAGTCTAAATCGAAGATACCGTTAAAGATATTCGTTGTGATCCTCGGTTTCAGGAACAAGAATACTCCTTTTTCAGGGGAGACGAACTCTTCAGAGCCGTAAGGTTCCCATGGCACGCCGCATTGTTTTACAACGATTTTGGGAAGCTGAAATATGGGTGTGGCGGTACTTTGATTTCTAGACAATTTGTGTTGACTGCTGCTCATTGCATCCAAGGGTTTGCCAGATTGCCCTTGAAGGCGAATGATATCCAAATTCAATTAGGTTTGTCCTATTTTAAATCACTCATATCGAAAGATCAGGTTGGGATTAAATAAATGGATTTTTATGAATGATTCGTGCGATGAAGCAACTATAAGATATTTAAAACGGATAGCGATGGACGAATCTGAAAGATGAACTTCATAAAATTCTTACCGTGAAGTTGAACCTATAATACATAATAACATTTTTGCATGTTTAAACACGTTTTGATACCCATCCATCTTCGTTTTTCAGGAAGATACGACTTAAACAGTGAATCTCCGGGGCTTCAAATTCACGAAGTTTCTGAAATCATCGTTCATCCTACATATAGCAGGATAAATTATGCAAACAATTTAGCTTTGATCAAGCTAAAGACACCCGTTCAATATGACGATTTCGTCAGACCAGTGTGCCTTTGGAAAGGTGATACCAACTACGACAGTCTGGTAGGAACTACAGGTAAACATAAGCACAATAGAAGCCCTCTTAATCGGTCTGAGGTCTCAAATCTGAGGTTCCCGTTTAAAAATAGGCTATTCCATCAGGTATCGCGAATAAATGAGCAAATTAGTTATTTGTCTCTGTTTAGTACCTTTTAAAGACTTCTCGAAAGCCAAATCTCTCCATTTGCGTATGTTTATCACATACGCAACTATTTTTTCGTTCGTAAAAATTCGTTTTTGAGTCCTTCATCACTTTCCGTCATTCATTCTTCCTCGTTCTCAAACTGCATTTGTTTCCCGTCAAGCAAGGACTGCAGCTTGTTTATTTTTTTATTGCTCTTGGCCAGATTTTCTATATCAGGCCAGACCTTCACATTTTCCATGAGAGGCAAGTTTTTATCCGATCACTTAAGTAAAATCTCAAAAAGAAACTTACGTCTCTACCGTCTTTTTAAACTGTCTATCATACTTTGGTTCATGGGCTGTATCAAACTAGTTTGGCGTCTGCCTCATTCAAGTGAAGGTGAGTTGCAGCATTATCGAGGAGAAGGATTGCTTTCATTGGTGAATTTTTGCTCTTTAAGTGCTTTCACTTTTGAGACGAATTCGGAGTTAAGCCATTCTTAAGACAAATTTGAAGACAGAGTTAATATATTAGTGTTCTTGAATACTCGTGGTTTAGTCGACTTTCCTGTCACAAAAAGTAGGAGTTTATGAGACCCGGTTGTATTGCTGCAGACGTTAATGGTGATCCGTTCTTTATTATTATATATTTTTTTAAACCTGACGCAGATGATGTTTCGCGACTTGATATAAAAGTTTTAAGTGGCAACATCTTAAAAAATATGGCTTTTAGACCAATGTGAAAAGGACTGGTAGGTCAGAGGTCGGTTAAGAGGGGTTCCGCTCTTAATTTTTTTTTTAAGCACAGATTCAATAAAAATGTAAACTGAAATTTGATAGGTTCAGCCACGGGTTGGGGCTTAAACGAGCAACAAAATTCTACAATCCAGTTAAGAGACTTCGATTTAACTCTGGTATCGTACAAGGATTGCCAACAGTCTGATTCGCACGCCTATTTTCAATATCAATCTGGCGGATTGTACTGCGCAGGAGTGCAGAATGGTTCGTATCTAAGTTAAGAAGACTTTCTAATCGAAATATTCGCAGTTCTGTCACTAGAACCAACGAAAAGAAAACTAAATTAATAATAAAAATTATGGCTGTAATGTTTTATTTCCTTTAGGTACTTCAATCTGCCAAGGTGATGCTGGTGGCGGAATGGTATTACTTCGTAACACGTTAAGAGGTCCAGTTTATTTCATTAGAGGAGTTATTTCAGCCCCAAAACGTTTCTTCGACGCGTGCGATAAAACTCAAAATGTTAGGTTTACAGATGTTGCAAAATACTTGGACTTTATCGGTACTTATGTCAAATAAAAATCAGTCTTTGTAATTCACAACTTGTTTTAGAGATATAAATAATTATTATGTTATTAAATGTGCTTTTGTAAATCTTTGCAAATAAAATTTATAATTTCAGGCAATCTTTTATTTAAAAAAAACAATTTGGAATGTCCATTTAATTTTAAATTTCGCGGGAATGTTATGTTGGCAGTAAGCGTTTGCTAATGGTCTCACTGTGGTGATATATAAGGCCACAATTTTTAGAAAGCAAATCTCCAATTGTAAGATAAAAAAACTAACAAGATTATGTTGCCGGTTGTGTGTTGCAATTGCAAAGGAGTATGGCCCTCCTCTGGCTGCGCCCATGTTCACATTAATTAATTTTTAGGTAAAGAACGTCTAGTATATAATGACGACCTAACTAAACGTTTTGTAACGCGCCTTTACGTTTCATATTTGAAATTAAATATTAAAATTTCAACCGAAGTTTAAAATTTATATTTTTCGCGTGGGCTAGCAGTTGGCAACATAGAGGACCCTAGATAGAGAGGCGGGAAGTGCAGTTAGAGATTTCATATGTAGAGTACTCTGTTGTCATTAAGTATTGAAATTAATTCATTAAATAGTTCAATTTTGTGAAGCCAACATTATTTGAAACCTTTTTAATATTTTTTCATTTCTAATTTTAATCACATTTCTTATTGTTCATTCGAATTCGCCGCCTTCAGCGCTACCAATACCCTTCAGTTTATATTTTTAACAGTGATTCCTGTAACCGTCAAAATAAATATTCTGTAAAATTGTTCTTGTTTTTAAATTATGTTTAAGATTATGATATGTTAAATGCAATTTTTTCATACTGAAATATAATGATTTCAGAGGTACCGATTAGGGATCAGTGTTGCTAACTAAATTTAGTGGACAAATAATTTATTTAATGAATTACTTGCTAGTTTGCATAAGTATCGTATTCAATAAGAAAAAAAGTATCTACATCGATAATGATGATGAGGACCATTGGTGACCTCAAAACGAACATCCCAGTCTTACCGATACTTATGTGTTATTTATTAATACCATGGTTCACTGCCAACTTATTAACCTAACAACAAAAGTGGGCCGTTAATAGAATAAATAATATCCATGATGTTCATGGCCGAATCTTTAGAAAAGGATCCACATCTTGCTATTGCTTACGAGTTTGAATATTATTTAATTATTAAAAAGGAATCAAACCATAACCTCTTTTATTTAAAACCCACTAGTAACTTAACATGTATAGTGAAATTTAAAAAATCACTAATTTTTACACTACAATCGAAAACCGTTTTAAAAAGATCAACAGTAGATCTTCCTAAACTAAATCACTCCAAATTATTTAAAATTTTATTCAAATCTAGAGTAACAAAACAACGAAAAGATGCCTTTAATCATTTTGTATCTTCTGCACTAGGCTCATTTCTACATATCACAGATATTCTACGATCCTTAAAAACTACATTTCCATTAAATTTACTATGCTCATTCGATAGGATCTCATGCTTATAATCATATCTTGCAGATCCAGTCATAATATATAAGGATCGCCGTTTCAGCAAGACATCGGCATAGAGATGTGTATGCTTATCGTGAACTAATCTCATTACACTATCCGTTAATAGGCTTAAACCAGCTATTGTATCACCACAAAACTGGAAAAAATAAAATAACGTAAATACTTTAACGATTTTTGTTTTGGTTAAATTCATTTAACGAACCCTGACTGCATCAATGTGTGGCTTAATATATCCATTTTTATCTAGATCCAATATATGGACATGTCTCAATTGAGCTACGTTTGGTGGGAAAGCTAAATTTCGAACACGGTCTAATATCTTTTTGTTACCGTCTTTCCATTCTAAACGTTCAGTTTCCCGATACCCGTGTATTGCCTAGAATTATCTTTTCTTTATTCACTCCATAATAGCGAATTTGTTAAATTTTACATCGTCCCAATGATCGAACTGGTACCGCATTCTCTTTAAATATGGTTCGATCTCGTTGAAAATACTTTGTTCCTCTTCGCTTGTCAAAAACTCGTAATGTACTGTCATACTTTTTAATAAATCATTTCCTAAGCTAGGATCTTCAGTCTGGTAGGTTTCGCTAAGTCGAATGTAGGACGGTTGATCGAATACTTCAATGATAGTTGTTAAAAATTATAGATTCCGAGAGACAATGAACGAAATACCTGTTTTTGGTTTCGTTATGCTTGAATAGTGCTTAACAAATTGCGATACTCTGTAAATGCTGGATTGTAGCAAATAATTTCGACACATATCGTTTGTAAGCTTTGTATAATATAGCAAAATAGGATGAAGCTTAACGAAAGTACATAGAAGCTTTCTAAGATTATCTATTATCAAAAAGAAAGCACCCAAGAATTTTCAGACAGTGGCGGAGACTATAACAATTGTTTATTAGAATACAGTGAATTGCCAACCTAAGATAATATAAATTCCAGATTTTTTTACAGTATTAAAAAATATGTACATATGTATTGTGATGTAAGGCCAAAACTTAATTTTAACTTGATTTTGGTGTTTTTTTGAATTTCGCAACTGATTTAAGTTGGTATCTCCGACAATAATGATCATATTCATCATCATCATCATCATCATTATTGCGTTAACTTTAAAGGTTGTCTTGCAAGATGCCCAATTTTGCAAACAAAAATTCAACGTAGTGTAAGTCAGTTCTTTATTATTGGAATTACCAACTTTAACCATCGGCGAAATTTAAAAAAATTCGGTTGGTATAGCCTGCTTTACATTACTTATTTATTGGATTAATGTTGGATTTTGATGTTTTATGTTTCGGTCGTATTATCAACATCATGAGTTAATTAAGTATAGGATATATATTAAAAACGGGGGCTGTCCCTGCGAAGTTAAACTACCAACAATTTAAAAATAAGTACGCAAGGCCAAGAGAAGAAATAGATGAAGAAGCGTAACTTTCACACACATATGATAAGCGAATCTAAGGCTTAATTGTTTCATTTGATGTTTCTTTCTTTCTTCTTTATGATTTTAAATTCGTAAATTCAAAATTTCACCCCATAAAAAGTACATGTTACTAACAACACAATTTATTTATCGGTAAAATTTTATAAACATTCTGGGGAAGTACAAATTAAATTTTATTTTAATTCACTTTATGAATGTCGATGTACGTTAAGTTGATCGTGAAGATTGTTATAGAATTCCTTAATTTCTTGAAAACGATTGGTAGTTCTGTTAGTTTTTCAACATCTACGCCACTGGAAAATTAAATATGTATTTTTTTTTGCAATTATCTAACCGAAATGTGATTCGGATTTCAACATGCATATTCTATGAGCTCTATGTATTAATTAATTTTCCCGCTAACTGTCTTCCTTTCGCAATCAATTAAAATTTAAGGATACAAAAATGATAAAACTGACAGTTAAATAACCTCCCCAAAAGGAGACGCACTTTTGGGGTAATTTTACACAGCGACTGTCTAATGTTGTTATTTTGATTTATGTGGCGCCATCTGAACTAAATCGAGAGGTTAGGTCGATTTGTGTGTCTTAATCGGGTAGCAATTATATTTTGTAAACACGTTTTCCGTAGCGTTTTTAAATAGTTTTCTTGAATGGCAATCGTCTTTTGAGTCAGTTCCCGTTAGTTTAAGGTAATTTACGGGGTCTCGACTATTATGTCAGTTCGCCTGATATTCGAACCAAGTTGAAAGTTATTGTTTGAATGAATGTTCACCCCTTTCTAAGTTAACTAGGGAATATCGCGTGGTAAATGAACGAGAGGTGAGACGAAACGACATGAAGAACATTTTAGAATACAAACTAACTTAACTTTTCCATTTCAGAATGAGCGGCAGCATGGAACCGAGAACCAGTCAGAGCCATTTACCACCGAAGCAACCTAAAAACTATAAGTTAATCGTCGACCCATTCCTGGTAAAGGGGGCCGCTAAATTGTATAGGTATGACGGTAATGTACCTGATGGACCGTGCGCTCCCGTTATACCGAGAGATCCTAGATCGCATTTAACCAGGATATGGACGAGACTGGAAGTACTGGAACTGCCAGTACCTAGGTTTGTACATTACCAAAATAATATGATCTTTTACTACAAATTAAACATAAAAAGATTATCGTAAAACTATTCAAATTTATAAACTGAAAAAAAAAGAATGGTTATATCCTTTGGCGATTGGATGGAACATATAAATTGTATTAATTTAAACAGTTTTTATTTATACAAGTATCCGATAAATTTGAACTTACACATGAATTATGATGAGATAATTTATATGTTCCGTATTATATTACTTTTACCTTATTTTAATTTACATTCTAAAGTAAAAGTTAAAAGTACCGAAAATCAACCTTAAAATATCAGAAATAAGGCTAAAAATCGAATTTTAAAATGATTTGTAATAATTTTGACATTTAATCGACATAACCTCAAAATTTTCCAGGGCAATTCTAAATTATCCCAATTTATACATGATTAACAATTTAATATTCAAAATATGAAATTTACTAGCATCCCTTCGACTTTTAATCCTTTTTTTTACCGGATTTACATCTTCTATCGTTTTTATTAGTCATTTATTAGACGTCAAATTTTATCGTTTTTTTTTTTTGACAGATTTCTTCGATTTTCTTTCGTTTTGTCGTCGCCTACCTTGATTTTCAATAGAATAATTTACGATACTGATCTATTGCAGTCCTTTTGGATGAGAAATGTTATGATTTTCGTACCGGATGCGATATAATGTAATTTTTTTTTGTTGCGCAATGTGTACGTCAGCTAATACACTATTATCTTGCATTACGTCTTGCTCCGTTTTGGCGATGAAAAATACGAAAAACTGGCCGTTTGAGTTCGGAAATAAGATCCATGGTTTACAGGGCGATCGAAAACTTTCCTTTAAGATCATGATTTCTCGTAAAAATGTTGCATCAGGAGGTCGGATTTTCTGTTTTGAGCATTGCGAATTTTGGATAACCTAAAATTTTGTGGAATATCAATTCGTTTGATTCGGGAAACCTTTAAATGTGGAAAAATAATGTTTTCTTTGCTTCTTTTGTATAAAAAAAACGTTTCTTTTTCTTGCACTTACGTCGAATATGCTTCATTCCAACGTAAATGTTCGTTTCCACTTTACATCATCAGCACAGCTTTTATAGTAACTGGTGAAAATTTCCGTGAGGAAAAGGAAGTCCTTCAAAAAATTCCATAGTCAATTATGTGACTTATCCAAATTGAGAGAGACCGTTGGTTTTCGCCAACCTCGGTCGTGAGAGCCTTTACCATCAACTTTACGAACAATTCGTTTTATGTTCTCTTCTTTTTAGGTTTAAAATCGATTCTAATTACGTCGGGGAACCGCCTTCCATAGAAGTAACAATTTTCCAACTAAACGATAACATAGACAAACAATTTCTTCGCGATATGGTCCAGAAGTTCGGCGTCATCGAAGAACTGTTCATCTACTATCATCCGCTGACCAATAAGCATTTAGGTATCGGGAGGGTGGTCTTCGAAACCGTTAAAGGGGCCAAACTATGCGTCGAAAAACTGAATAACACCAGCGTAATGGGGAAGATACTCCAGGTATTCTTAGATCCGTTCGGTGATAAATGTAAGCAAAAATTCGAAGAATACACCGCGGAGAAGAAACCGGTTGTTGAGGAAAAACCGGCGAAACCGGAACCGGATACTAAAATGGAAGAGGATACGTTTGATGGTAAAGAAACTAAGGATTGGGATAGGGAAACGAAGGAGGCGAAGGAAAGGGAAGATAGATTACACGGGAAAGAGAGAGAAAGAGATAGATGTTACGCTAGAGGGTATCCCAGGAATGAATTCGCAACGCCGAGTAGCTCTGATATGGGATATGGTACAGCGCAGAGCGATTTTTCTACCAATTATAGCTCGAGTAACACAACCCCCTTGAGGTAAGTCAATATTTACCTCTCGTATTACCATTATTCTCATTATTTTCAAATGATGGATTAAAAGGATCGAATTTTAAAATAATTTGGATTAATTATGATATTTAACCAAATAAACATTTGTATTTATTTCAAGACCGCAGTCTTCTCTCTTCCAGAAGATTCCTTTAAGTCTTGACTAAAATTACAGCTTCGCCAAATCTTACATATCCTCCTTAAGTTACATCAATTGACTCAATTGCTTCATTTGCAGCTACGATTACATGGGCATATCAATGCCAACGCCGTACGCCCACTACGGCACCTATCACGCGATGGGAGCGACGCCACTGTGGTCTGCGCATGTCCCACCCCAGCAATGGCCCCCCGAGAACACCTGGGAGAAGCCTTCGGTGCCCCCTCCTTCCCAGAAATGGAAAGACCTGTGGAGCAAAAGGGAACCGGACGAGGCTAAAGAAAACGAAGACTGGAAGGAGCGAGATTCGCGGGAGAGAGATCGAGACAAAAAGAAGTCAAGTGGCTCAAGCAGTAGCAAAAATAAGAAGAAGGAAAAGGAACCTAAGGCTGAGGAGGAGGAAAAGACATTAGATTTAGATACGAGGCATGTAGAAGAGAAGCTTTTGGTTTTATTGTATTTTTTAGAAATCAAAAATAACGCTAACATAGCTTATGTAGCAAATTGCCCTAATTCTTTTGTTTCCTTCTCTTAGGATAGCCATGCTGTTGAAAGGCAAAGGTCCCGGCGGCATGGCACCCCCGTTTTTACTAGGCGTCGATTCGGACGATGAATCCAAGGCCAACATCGATAAGACCGTGAATTCCGTACCGATTCCGATGTCAGTCGATAGCGATGACGGTAATACTTTAACATAATCTCAAAAAAAAATCGATCCGATTAGAGTTATTTACGCTTGCTGCTTTAGATCGATCAAGTGTCTCGTTAAGCGATCTCCCGATCAATCCACCTCCACCAGATTCGAGCTCGAAATGTCCGAAGAACGACCAGAATGCCCCGCTGTCCGATCCGCCTTCGCCGTTTTTGTCGAAAGAGATCTACCTGCAATGCCATCGGGAAGGTTTAGAGCAGGTAGTTTATTTCTATCAATTTTGGGAAGCCGATCTGTATACGGGGTGATTTGTCGTAGAAAATGTAAAAAAATGATTTTGGTGAATAATAGGGTTTGCTTTGTTGCTTTTAGTGGAAACTAGATAGCGTTGTGTGGCAGCTTACTTTGTTTTTGAGATTCTAGAATAATTTTTCTTTCCAAAGATATGCTTTCACCACCACTTTACTAATAGACGCAATCATAAAATGTAATAATAACATAATTCTTTGTCTCGCAAAAAGGCTTTGGTAGCTCGTCAAAAGGAGGCGTTAGAAACAACGGCGCTTCTCAAGAAAGTCAAGATCGAAATGGACAAGATCGGCAGCGACATCTCTTCCAGCGAAGACGAGTTATTGACCGGCGAACGTATGGAGAACAACTACAGTCCCATCGATAGGAATTCCATCAAATTTGATAAGACCGTTGAAGACGACCAGATGAGCCTGTCATCCCTGAGCAGTAATGATCAGAAGATCGAAGAATCCAAAATAGATACCACCGTTACAAGTGTTCCGCCTCCTCCCATTCCGGGACATTTCAATCCGTATCAACAATACGCAGGTGTGTGATTGTAAAAGATCTTTGTTCCTAAAGAAATATATTATTTTTTAATTTTCGACCATTTTCAATAGGATATCCAGGCGCACCGTATTACCACCCGACCAGCCACTATGGCGCAGCCGCAGACTGGCGACAAACCTATCCTTACGGAGCTCCGCCCATGTACCTACCCCACCCCCAATATCCGCAATTCTCCACTCTCCATCAAACCCCTTATATCCCGTATCAGTTGCCTCCTAGACGAGTTGAGACGACCAAAGACGATCCTCATACCCCCACCATAAACGGAGTCGTGCAACAGGTCACGCAAGAACTAAAGCAGATTCTCAAAAAGGACTTCAATAAGAAGATGGTGGAATTCACCGCCTTCAAGAAGTTCGAAACGTGGTGGGAGGAAGAGAGTACAAAAGATCACAAGATCGGAAGTTCTAAAGTTGAGGAACTGGCGCAAGAAAAGACTAGTAAAGACAATATCAATATTTTACTCGAGGCTAATAGGGAGAATCTCTACAGTAATATCAGTTTGGATAGCATGGGCGGGTTGGGGTTGGGTCTGAGGGCGTCTCTACCGAAGATGCCGAGTTTCAGGCGGAAGAAATTGCCCTCACCTGTCGTAGAGGATGAGGATTCTAGGAAATTATCAGATAACGAAGAAATTGTTCAAGATTCCGATTCGGAAAGTAGGAAACCCTTGCGGAGGGTCCGTAAGACCTCGACTAGTTCTAGTAGCAGCGAAAGCTCCGGTTTCAGCTCGGACAGTGAAAGCTCAAGTTCGGACGAGAGCAGCACCGAGTCGGAGCATGAGGTAAAACTGAGAAATAGGAGAAGCGTCACGCCGCAAGATCGTACTACCCCCGTGCCTTCAGCCGTGGAGACATTCGATGACGTGGCGCCTTTAGTCCACACCCCTGAACCCATGGTTATCGCTGGAAACGAAACCGAAGACTCGAGAACCAGATTCGAGAGCGAATCGAGTTTCACCGAGGAGAAATCGAAGTCGACAAGCTTACTGGAGCGCTACTTAGATAGCGATAGTGATATGAGCGAAGGAGAAAGAGAATATCTCGAAAGGCGCAGGAAAAATACCGAATGGATGGAGCAGATCGAAAGAGAAAGATTGGAACGGGAGCAGAGTTTGAAGTCGTCCCAGAAATCTCCAAGTCCGAAACACGATATTGTTGAAGAAGAATCGCCTGTTCAAGACGCCGTTAGCAAGGTGGAAGAAGCGCCACCCCCTCTACCGCCTCTTACTGCCGTTCCGGAAGTTAACGAAGTTAAACCGCCTCCGCCGGAAGAAACGCCCACTGCGAAACTGCCTCAGGTTACTAAGATTGGTATTAGCTCGGACGAGGAAGCTTTGGAAGCTAAGAATAAGGCGAATAAGGTGGTTGATATGGAATTGGAGGATATTAATGGTGCTATCGAACGGGTTAAGAGGTTATCGGAATGCTCGACAGATGGCAGCAGTCCCAAATCGCAAGTAAGTTGCGATATGATTCAAAAATTCCTATTTTTTTTTTAATAAAAATTAAATAAAAGATTTAATTCGACATTGTTACGCTAGATAAAGTGTATTTTAGGCAGACTTCCTTTTACTTAGTATTAAAAAATAAAGTAGCAGTATTAACTACGTGTTTATCTAGCCCTCATCCAAAATATCATTTGGTTCCTTATTGAAGAATTTGATGTAATTTTTGAATATGATTCTAATTCTCTAGGTGGCGATGGAGCATTCGTATTGCATTCCACCCGAGCGAGAAGTCCAGGAACAACCGATAGAGGCGACACCGCAAACCCTAGCACATGATCACGGTTACACGAACCGCGAAGAAATAGTTTTACCACCCGAAAAACCTAAGAAGGAGAAGCAACCCAGACAACGCAAACAGAAACACAACAAACTCCAAGAACTCCCGAATAACATCGATTTCCACCAGCAAATTAAGCAACGCGAACCCGAGTACAGGATACCGCCTTCGATCCCGACGCAACCCCTAGTGCACAATATTAAGTTCAAAGAGAGAGATATCATAGCCGAAATGGGCATCCTGTACGAATTTTTAACGAAAGGGATCGATAGCGAGGACATTGCGTATCTCAAAGAAGCTTACGAAGCGATGTTAGCGGACGATACTATCGGTTATTGGTTGAACGATACGCACTGGGTGGATCACTGCATTACCGATTTATACTCCAGCCCGCCTAAGCGAAGAAAAAAGGACGATACGAGGGTTCACGTCACGGGATCCGCCAGGACCGAGGGATTTTATAAGGTCGAAGCTAACGAAAAGGCTAAATATAAGTATCACCATACTAAATCCAATACTAATTCGTCTCCCAATGTGCCTGTTACCAAGACTCAAGGTAAGCATGTGTTACTTTTTTTCCAAATAATCAATTTATTGAGTTATTTTATTATTTTATTGATAAAACGAAATTTGACGAACTCGAGGACTGTCAACACTTGCATTTGACATACCAACGTTTAAATCTTAGTGTACTACTAATGTCACAACGTATTAATCTAAAATTTTATGAACTTGTTAAAAAATTTGTTGGTTTTCTTAATTTTCATATGTTAGAATGTTGACAATACCAAGAAGTTTAATGATTTCTTGTCTGCCTAACCTAAAAGATGGTCCAAAACTTCAACATGTTTTCATTATACCTCTCCGTACTCTTGGCGGCTAATGCAGAATGGTGCCGGACACAAGCCAAAAGTCAACATACTTAGTTGGGTTGAAGAGCCGAAGGAAGGTTCATTGATCTTTAGGAACAATAGGCCAGAAACCGTTGAGATATTTAATCATGATTTCAATGATGTGATAATTTGAGAGACCCCTTTCACGTTCACCAGACAGTGCGGCTGTTGAATTGAATGATTGTTGCAAGCGGATAAGGCTTGCCGGGAGCACTTAAGAACGAAAATATTTTCGCAACTTTGTAATTAGTTGCCCTTCATTAAATTTGAATTTGGAGGCAAGTTTCCTCAGTTCAATTTCCTTAATCGTTATTGGGACATATTGCAGGCAGATTTTATCGTCCGTTGCTTTGATGGAGCCAGCAAGCTCAAAGCTTATTTTCACTGAGCAGCCTTGTTTAAACAAATTTCTTAAGTGCCTGATTGAACTTTCTGGAATTCAAAAGCGGATTGTCTCTCTGAGACAAGTAGCTGTGATTTTTAACTTTTTGTTAGCATAACTCAAGTCACAGGTGCGATGTTAACGCTGAGAGCTCTTGTAATGCATCGGACATCAAGGCTAAGTCTCTTATTAAATTAAATTATCAAGACTTCCTTACAATTAGCCTAAAAGCGTTGTTCGCGGCTTATTGACATCGGTTCGGAAGTCTGTGTCTAGATACAGATTGAAAAATCAACCAATTCTCTATCGTTTGTGTTCGTTTTCTAACTAAGGCGAATTCTACGAGGAAACAATGATGAATTGTATATAAACGATTAATTTTTCGATTTACAGGTTTATCTAGAGAAGCAAGATCTAACCAGCGCCGTTTATTGACCGCCTTCGGAACCGACACAGATTCAGACCTGTTAAAATTCAACCAACTCAAATTCCGGAAGAAACATCTGAAGTTCGCGAAGTCCGCCATCCATGACTGGGGTCTTTTCGCAATGGAGCCGATTGCTGCCGATGAAATGGTCATCGAATACGTCGGACAGATGATCAGACCGTCAGTGGCCGATCTTAGGGAGACCAAATACGAAGCGACGGGGATCGGCAGCTCGTACCTGTTCAGAATCGACCTTGAGACCATTATTGATGCGACGAAATGCGGAAATTTGGCGCGGTTTATCAATCACAGTTGTAACGTGAGTGCATTTGACGAAAATTTAAAAAACCGTCTGCTTATAACGATTATCTTTTGATCCAACAGCCTAATTGCTACGCCAAGGTTATAACAATTGAATCCCAAAAGAAGATCGTCATCTACTCCAAGCAGAGCATAGGTGTTAACGAAGAAATCACCTATGACTACAAATTCCCGATCGAGGACGAGAAAATCCCGTGCCTGTGCGGTGCCGCCACCTGTCGAGGAACACTGAACTAAGAACTTTACGCGCCGATATTCGAGGAGGAAGTTGAAATGATGCTCATTAAGGGAAAAATTGATCGGATGTCTTGTAAATATGTAATTCTTTTCCTCTATCAGGAACTTGGAACATTATTTCTCTTGGGTGATATAAGAAAAATGGCTACATGTGAGACTGTATGTTTTTTCGAACTTCTACAATAATAATATAAAGAAAAATAAATATTACATTAAATAAACTAATTACATCGCAATGATTAATAAAAAAGGGAATAAAACAAGAAATAATCGAGAGTGGCATCTGTGTAACGGGCGCTTGTTTTAAATTATATAACTTAAAAAAAAAATTTTACTTTACATACATGATATAAATGGTTGATTGTAAATATATTTTTTTTTGGAACCGTGTATATATCGTAAATATTGTTATCGATTGTGTTTTTTTTTTTCTCCGATTATTATTCACTAGATTTGACCACCACCTCTGTCCTTCCACATAAACACTTATTTCTTAATGCAAGAGCTCGTAATATGAAAAGATTAATTGTACTTCTTTAATTGATACTTGATACATGGAAAATTAAGAAAAAAAACAGGAAATAATAAGAAAATTGTAAATAAATAGCGAAATAAAGCTTTAGTATTTTATATTTGTGTTTTTTCTATTGTTTAAATCTCAAAAGTGGGCATTTACAGCATTAATTTGACGTTTTAACAGGTTGATATTACGACGAGAACAATCGCTACAAAAATTTGTTGTTAACATCCCGTCAGTTTTTTTCTAATGTATATATTTTTTTTCCATTTTTCAACTTTACGTTTACCAAATAAACTAATTTGGTGGAGTGGCTAAGAAATGAAATGATTAAAAATAAGATTGTGGCACATGGTAAATTATGCAATACACACCGTACCAGAATAGTTTAATTGATTAACTTAGGACAATTTCGAGGATCAACCTTAGAATCTCCGATCCCTTGATTAATAAAACAGCAAGTCTTTCACAAAGATATTCACGCTCAAAAATAGAAATAAGAACACCGTGCGCTTAATAAAATTATCTTTAATCGCTATAACTTAACAATCAGAAAGATTCTCATCGTACTTAAACATTACATCAGTCGGCAAAATATAGCAGATAAGAGGAACATAAAACCTCATTCGTTATTGTTCACTCCCTTCATCGGATGTTGCATCTCTAATTGTGCTTGGGCAATGTCACTCAGAGCAGCTTGTATTTGCTCCAATAATTCTTGTCCTCGGCAAACGATAGCTTCCAACTTACGAGCTGCCTCTTGATTATCGTTTTCCAATATTCTCAAACTCTGCAACTGTATCCTTAATATAACTTAGATACTACCGTAACCTACGATCTTCCAATACCTGAAGCTCTGTGGAATTCTCTTCCGATGGTAGGGATTCGATTAGGGTGTCGATGTCTTTCGAACATCTCGCAATTAGGGTCGTGAATAGTTGAACGTAATCCTCTTGCGGTTGCTGTTGGGGAGTTTGCGAGCCGCTCCTGTCGAAACCGGGGAATTTACTAGGAGCCGCGCATTGTTGAAGGACGCCGATGCTATTGCAGAAGTTGTCAGCTTGCTGAAATCGTAACGGCTATTTCGAGAACTTGATGAGTTAATTGAACAGACCTGGTTTATACACTCTTGTAATTGCGTTAAACGATCCGCCATTGCAATGAACGGGGTTCATAAAAATAGGGTAGGATATTTTAAATGAGGTTATGTGTTGCTTAAATGTCAGTAAATGTATTTTTTTTCAATTAGATATGAAGTTAGTAACGATTCAATTTGTAATGTTATATTTTTTTTTAAGTATTCGTAAATAAAATATTAAAAAAGTATTTAAGCAATTTTAAAATGTTATATGAGAACTAAATAATATTCAAATATATTAATTTCCTTTCGAGAATTTTTAGTTCTTAGATTTGTAGATTCATGAAGTTAGACACATTAGAGGCAACCTTAGAAATATTTCCCCCTAAAATCAAATTAAATCTAAAAGGAACTGAGAATGTTTGAGACGGGTAGGTTCATAAAATAAAACACCATTTAACACAAAATAAAGATCTTATTTCGTTAGCTTGTACTTATTTACATATTCTAAGTGATACATATATACGCTAAACAGTACATTTTTCTCTTTTGCTTATAATTTACTACCTATAAGTACAAAACAATCATCTTCGCGAGTGAAAAAATATACTTAACAACTACGTATTTCCTGAAAATTGTACGTAGTAGCGTACAATTTTCATAATAGTACGTAGTAGTATAGAAAATTCATTGAACACATATTTCTACTTAAATCGAAAGACGGATTTAGGACTCGTTGAGTTTTGCGTAGAGAACTGCGTCGTGAATTGTTGGATAGATGTTGATCAGACTCTTTTGTCCTTCATATTTATCACATTTTGCTAGCATTTCGAAAATTGGTCCTAAAACGGAACAAATAGGAATAGATAATTTATTTAAAAAAAATCGCTTAAAATCTACCTGAGCAATTGGTTATATAAAGAGATATTCCTAATTTCTTGCATTCATCCGCTAGAGTCCTTAACATTTGAACCCCCATGGGATCGACGTACGTAACGGCGGAGAAATCTAAAATTAAGCACCTGACAAGGAACTCATCGCCTAATTTCTCATCCCCATTATATTCGACTTCGTCCAACTTCGCTAGAACTTTGGACGTATCAAAGCCGATCTTCTTGGCCAGCTGTTCCTTGAACATGCCTTTGGAGGCGAAGTGTAAGGCTCCGCTGTAGTGGAAGATTTTGATCCCTTCGATTTCTTGAACCTATTTAGTTGAAATGAAATTAGCAAAAGAGCATCGTCTTTTAATTGGAGAGCATACTCCTTTGTATCTTTTACAATCCAAGTACAGATCTGTATTCGGAACAACGCCTAGGAGACAGGTATAAGGCCTATGTCCTTGGACGAAGATGCTTATCAAAGATATCACGATTCCGGATAATAACCCGATATCGATCGAGACTATAAATGTGGTCAGGAAGGTGACCAGCCATACAGCAGCATCCCACTTGCTCAATTTCCAGTATTTCTTCAGCATTCTCGCTTGCACTAGCATCGATTTGAGTGCCACCACGATGATGCTCGCCAAAATGCACTGCGGGAATTCAAAAAAATTAACATCGAAACCGACTTGTCGCCATTCAATCTACCTTCGGTAGATCTTCGAACAGCGGCCCGATCCATAGTAGAACCCCTAGCAGGAGGAAACAAGAAATAATCGAAGCGACCTGCGTGATTCCACCGACACTGTATTGTATTGAGGACCTAGCTAGGGAACCCGTAACCGGCATTGAGCTGAAGAACGATCCGACGAAGTTGCTCAAACTCTGAAACGTAAAAACGAAGATTTATCAAATTTCCGCGGAGTTAATGGTAATTCTTTTTTTTTTATTCTTACCAAAGCCAAAAGTTCCTGATTAGCGTCCACTTCATAATGCGATTGTTGGGCGAATATGAAAGCCATGGAAATGGTTATGGTGTAAGAAACAATCGCTATGACGAAAGAGTCGACGGCAATGTATGGCATTAAGGAAAACGCCGGTAATGCAGGCGGTGGTAAGCTGGAATTTGGGAAAAAGTCATGAGAAGAAGATAAGATTAATTTTTCATTTTTTGCTCGAATTCATGACAAATACAAAATTTAGCAACTTTGCTAAACTTAAGTCTATCCTCTATCTCCAATAATATGTGAGATCCTCATGGTGGGAGTCGAAAAACTCACCCTGTCGGAATATCTCCCACAATACCCAGACCATACTTCTTGTTGAAATCAAAGCCATAGCATACACCTGTACCAATTAATACGGCCATCAATTCTATCGGAAATGGAACCCTCGTCTTCTTAGCCAGCCATGGCTAAAATTGCGGAAATTTATTTAGGAAAATCTCTACGAAAAGCACCATCACAATTTACCTTAAAAATTTCGTTGTTTAAGACCATAATAACTATTGCTCCCATAGAAATAGATACTGCGACCCTATTGGCGCTCGGTAAGGCTAATAGTGCGTCGTAGAATGTCTAAAAAGAACAAATAATTTAGAAATTTATTAGAATAATTTAGAAGTCGGATAGGAAGATACTTACAAGTACCACCGCAAAATATCCTCTCCTTTTGACGAAATTCAATCCGAATAGATCTTTTAATTGGGACGAAACGACGTGCAACGCAGCGGCGCAAGTGAATCCGTTAACTAGAGTCTCCGAAAGTAAATTTGTGAATACGCCTAATCTAAGAACGAACATGATCATCTGTAAATAAGGAAAATATCGAAATCCGATGCGTTTCTTTTCTTCTTCTTTTTTTACCTCAAATACAGCTACTAGAAACGTCACAGCCGTAGCCACTTCGATTGGTGTATATTGCTGGCCTGTTATGCTAGTAATTGGCTCGGTTGTAATGTTTTCTATACTTTTATTGCTCATAACCGGCGGCTGATATCCGTTGGAATAAGTTGTAACTACTTGACCGGTCATCAAACACACTATCGCGAAGGTACCTGAATGTAACAACGAATAGGTTATCAAGAAGGAGAACGAAAACAATGCATAAAAAAAAGAATTTCACAAAGTATGTCTTGTTTATCGAAGTCGTGGTAACCAAACAATAACAACATTATAACCGATTCTAATTTGAATGCAGGATTTTCGTTTATGCAAGATCATTAGAAATATAAATTTTTTACGCGATTGTCCTTGTATTTGATCAAGACCTTGCTTGATTTGAAGCTTATTTGTAGACGCTGATCAAAACTATTTTTTTTTTTTTGTTCACGGTTTGCTAAAAGGTTACTAAGAAAAACTGTTCAAAATGAACAGTTATGTCGTTACGCACATTTTTTGGCCGATCGGCTCACTTTGATAAAATCCATTATTTGTCAAGTAAAAGGCATTTTTCACAATAATAAACCCTGATCGACAATTACACGCCTCTAGCTGCGTCCTCGGTTAGTAAAGCGGTCGGTAATGGTCGCGACGGCGAAAATCATCGCTCTCGGAAAGGTGATTTTCGCTGAAGTTGGGCATTTATTAATAATAGCTGCCGGCGTTAATAATAATAAAAAAAATTTTTTTAGTCACAAATGGCGTTATTTTCTTAACATTTTCGCTATTGGTCTGTGGGTCCAAACTTTCGAATAAATTGTCCAAATTTTCGGATCAGATGTCCAAACTTTTAGATCAATTATCTAAACTTATCCAAACTTTGGGATCAATTGTAGAAGATATGCATATGGAATGTGTCGTTTCATTTCGTTTCAGTATTATGGCACCTTTCTTCATAGAGAGACGACTGCTCGATAAATTCAGGGAAGAGTACTTATATCTTACATGACGTGCCACTAACAGAGAGACAAATCGATTTCCAGCAGGACGGATGCCCTGCACATTCGATAGCGCGAGTAGCTGGACGAATGAATAGAAATGGTTCAATTGGGTGCCTTCCAACGTTGCCCGGCCTCACTTTGTCTATTGATAATTATTATTAAGCACGTCTCAAGGACCTGTTTTATTTCTAATCAATACCCAACGGTGGAGGCATGCTAAAAGAAAGGACGCGAAAGGCCGTAAACCAAATATAGATCGAGGAAATTCGGAATAATTTTGCATGGAACGGTGTGCAGCAAATGGTGGCTCCAATGTTGTATAAATAATTTGTAAAAACAATTTATTTTTTTTATTGAAATAAATAAATAAATTAATGAAGATTAAATTAAAGTAGGTAGATCTTCCTCCAATTTGTTGGTTTGAACAGCTACCTCAAATACAATTGATAAATAACGAATTTTATCAAAAGTAGATTATTCAAAAAATTTGCGTAAGACAGTAATTTTTTATTTTGAATATGTTTTTAGCGTGTTGTGAGCGAAAGAAAATTGTCCAGGCCTATCTGATACACAAAAAAAGAGAGGAAGGATCCGAAGAGGAAAATTGAGACTCAAAGTTCTATAAATTCTGAGACACGCTGTATATTTTGTAATTTCATCTTTAACTTATTTACGAAGGTCAAGACTAAAATAAATTATTATCGTTAATATTATTACCCAAAATTCAGATGCGTCATCGATTTTCTTTTATTTAAAGAAGGGACGCTGACGTCATTCGGCACAGTTTGTCTTTTTTGAACCAAGATTCTCATTTACGAGATTTCAGTATTACCAGCGCATTGTAAAGGATAGCCTGTATTTCTTTTTTTGTGTTCTTACCTATCGATATATGCCTCGATGTTCCAAAGAAGAAATAAACGATCACGGGAAAAAAGGCCATATATATCCCCACCACTGGATGCACATTCCCTAACAGCCCGTACGCTATTCCCTGCAAGAAAAACTCTATTTAAACGCCGTTTCGAAAAAAAAAAGACGAAAAAAATTCAAATCGGAATAAATGAATTTGCAACGTTAAATCTTTACGGCTTTCATGTTTCGCAAATTCTTTTATTCGAACAACACCATGTCCGTTTTACCTGAGGTATATGCATTATTGCTACTGTTACACCACTTATAATATCACCTGTAATATCTTGCTTGAATTTGTATTTGGGTAGCCAGCTCAGCACCGGAATAATACTGGAGCATATCGAAAGAAAGCTGAAGGAGTTGAATTTTGAGTTCAAGGCATGTTTCACTGAAAAAATCGTTTATTATGATGGCGAAGTCTTCAACGCGTTTCCCTAGATTTCTTCATTGACTTACGACTGGTGCTCGGTTTCGTGTAATTCGATGCTTCGTGCAATTCTTCCTGCCTGTAGACCGGTCTGGCCACTTGGAGATCGCCTTGTGGTTTGCCATTCGTAACACTGGAATATGAGAAGCGTATCGTTTAATTATTGGATTTATGGTGTAAAAGAGAAAGCGATGAATAGAGAGGATAAAGGCCTATTTTGCAGCGACTAGACAGACTCGTGTGTTGTCGACTCTCGGGGACGCCAGTAGGCAACACGAATTCGTTCTCATGAGGCGAATAAACACGAGTCTATCTAGTCGCTGCAGATATGGTTTGGTTTTTCGAAATGGTGTTTAGAGAATTAAGCGTTTAGACGTAGGCGTTGCCATATTCGTGTCGTCGTTATAATCTCGTGGAAAATGTTGGAAAAATGGAATATTGAAACGGTAATCGTTAATGTTAGGAAATAACTTTTGTCTGGTTCACATAAAGGAACAAGATTTTGTAAGTAGCTATTATAGAAGATTCGTTACTATACTATACGAAGAATCGTTACTTTAGAAGCTGAGCTGTGAGATTTTATGATCTCTTATGACGCAATATGAGCCAATTATATTTTCGTAAAATATAAGAAATATTGACGTAAGTCTTTCGTTTCTAGTCATTTCTTGAATGGGCGATCTTGAAAACAGATTAAGCGAAATATTTCTGAAGTTTTGAACATTTCTAACAAGAAGTTACATCAAAAATATGTATATTTCTGTTGTTATGCCCATTACCCATTAAAACTAATCTTTCCTCTGAACATAATGGTAGAACGTCCAGTTAACCTTTATATGATTGTAAGATTTCAAACGAGCGAATTGTCGTCCTCCGTAGGTAGAAACAAATCTTATTTTATTAAAAAACTAAAGGACTCTAAAGATGTGAAAGATGGAATATTTTAAAATAATGTCTCCCTCTATAAACCAGAGTGTGTTTCTTTAAACCAACGCCAGGAGGCACGGGGCCATTCTTAAAGTGAAATTTAATAAAGCAACTTGTAGTAAAAAGCACGGAATAAGTTTTCAAAAAAGCTTATCTAGAAAGGCTGGTTATTGCTTAATGATGAACAAGTGTTTTTTAAATCAAAATCATTATTATATGTATATATAAATCACGTACTCGAATACTGTGGCACTGGCGCGTTTCACCATTACTACTTGCCAAAAACACTTAATTGAAACTGTACGCACGTTTCGATGGTTAAGCTATCATCTTCAGGAGAAATACTGAATTAGCTAAGCCAAGAGTAACTAACCTATTTATGCAAAATATGGTCGTGGTTGACCGATCGCGGTCACGCTACTGTTAACAAAGAGAAAAGGCTGGAACTTAACGGCTCTGAATCCGAATTCATTAAAATTTTTTCGTTTTTGTAAATCTCGATGCCTTCATAACAATTTAATTGTACATTGCTGTTTACGTTCTTAATTAAACATACATTGTCAATATTATGTCCGTTTTCAAGCAGATGCAGGGCAACATTGGATTTGCCAAATCTCCTGAATTTAAGATGAGCCAGGTGCTTTATGTACCTAATTCTGTTTGAACTTCTTGCTTGCCCGATATATATTTGATCAGAATCTTTACAGAATATTTTATACATTTCTGATTTAACCATGTTATCTACTTGGTCTTTCGGGTTTCCTCAAAGGCTTTTAGAGAAGATTTTTTTGAAGACCTCCCGTGTAACTTGGGAAAAAAGGATAGCTTAATAAATTTTTTATTACTACTGTTATTACTTTCAAAAGCGGTTCTAATTTTAATCTCATCAGAAAATCCATTAAAATTGGCAATCCTGATAATCTCTTTGGATTGGTTCGTTTCGGGACCGGTCTTCAGTTAATGGAAAATTAAGCGAACGATGCACCAAAATGCAACCAAAATTTTTTATACGCGTCTATTTCTAACTTATTTCTATTTCTTATTATTAACGTATCAAGGATAGGAATCTTATTGTCTATGTCCTCTTCGTGGGTAAATTTGCTGAGGAAAATCCCGTTATAAAGGGTATCTTGCTAGCTCCAAACTCCAAGTAATATGCTACCAGCTCCAACATAATTAACTATTTTAATAATAAAGGATGGAAATAAAAGAGGTCCTTCCCTTGCGAAGTCTAATCCACACATTGAGGCCGGCTTAGAAGGGCAGTCTATACAATGCTAAGAGATCTTAAGGAGCAAATACAAATGTGCATTTCCATCCTTCATTATGAACGCCTCGCATACACTACCGGCCACAAGCGTTTACCCACCCTTAAAATATTACAAAAACAAGTGAAATAATAAAATAAACCTTTATTCTGTGATTATACAAAGTACTTTAACAGTTATAAAAACAATGTTTTTTATAACAATTTAATTTGGGATTCGTCAATATTTCCACCTTTCGCTTTTATTCCTGCCGCGCGCAGTTTCGGCATTCTTTCTAACATCTTCGCTAGTGTTAGTGGCTCTTATTTTCCCCGTACGTATCCCGTAGTTGCGTTCAAAGTACTGTTGTCGAAGTTGGGGCAGATTTTCGAACTTGTCGATGCAGTTCCTCTTGCAGAAGCTCGATCGGATTGAAATCTGAACTTTGAGGCTGCCATTTCATAACAATAATTTGGTTCCTCCGCTCTAGCTGTTCTAAATACTCACGGCATATCTTGGCTGTGTGTTCCGGATCATTATCGTGCTGGAACACGAAGTTCTCACCGATTAATCGTGTTCCAGATGAGACAGCATTCTACTTCTAAATCTCCCTGTAGCTTCTTTTCTTAGGATACCATCTATTTTAATCAAATCTCCCATAGAAGCACCGCCGAAACAACCTCAAAAATGATTGATCCTCCTCCGTGCTTTATCGTTGGTATAAAGCAAGATTGAAGTGCTCGTTCCCCTTTCGATCTACGGACAAACTAAAAGTGACAAATTTAGTTTCGTCGCTCCAGAGTACTTTCTTCCAATCTTCCAGCGTCTAATCTTGCCCACGTTAACCAGTTTAGCTTTAGCTAACGATTTCCGCATAGCAATACTTCCATATAAATCAGCTTCGCGTAAACGCCTTTCCATTGTGGTGACATTAACTGGTTTTGGACGCGAAATATTCACTTCGGCAACAATTTCTGGCGCTGGTTTTCGTCTATTTCGCTTGCTTGTCGTTACCATAGCACGATCTTCTGCTGGCGTTGCTATTCTTGGTCGTCCGGGTCGTCGTTTTTCGATACGCAGTCACTTGTTTGATACTTTTTCACGTTATAATCCGGGATTCTACGGTTTAATTTCAATAATGTAGCAATTTCTCGGTTACTTTTACCGATATTGTGATATGCCGCTATCTGAATATGCGTTCCTGTTGAGTATTCTTTTCTTGCCGACATTACTTTAATTTTATTGGCTGTTTTAAAAAACAATTTGCGCAAACTCTTCGCCATTGACTGCTTGCAATGGAAAAACTGAATTTTTCATTATATTGACGCCCCCGTGTCATCTCTTAACACATTTTATGACAGCCGCAATAAACATTTCCCAGAAACTGCTCCTTATCGAGTCCGTCTACCTGAATGGACTTAAACCGCAAGAAGGGGTCATTTCCAATATCGTAATGCCAGCCGGCTCACTACGTAAAACAGAACATTACATAGCAACTATAATCTATCTGGCACTTATAGTTTAATAATACAAATAAATGGGGATAATACACAGTTTATTTGAAGAATCGCCAATTATATAGGTGGGTAAACACTTATGGCCGGTAGTGTATATTATCTGAAGCATTGACATTAAAAGCATTATCCGACTTGGAGCAAAATTTATACTAATTTTGATATTCCTATCCTGACATATGTCTTTAGATTGAAATTAAAATGACATTTCTGTTTTTTTTTTGATTCATTAATTTTTCAGAGATAAATTTCGAAGTATTTCTAATTATTTGTTAAACAAAGAAAAAATAACTTGAAGAAATAAAAACATTACCTTTGAAAATAATAAGTGGTTGTTCTATACAACAAAGGATGTTTTTCTTCATCCATAACGCATACAATACGAGACAAGAACTTCGCAAGTTCTTTTGGAAGATCCCCTTTTTGCCAGCGGAAAACAGCACTAAAGGTACACAAAACTTATCCTCATCTTTCAACTATCATAGCGGTAAACACATCGAGGAGAATATGACACAATTTCACAAGCGATGCATTGATTGAGTAAACAGATAATTTTGCTTTTTGAACACACCAAGTCACTTAATTTTTTTTTTTGTACTTTCTAGAGATATTAAACGGAAAAAAATTCTAAATATAAACGTTGGGGTATAAACAATTTATTGCTCCGCGCGAAAGGTTTTCAACTGAAGCTGTTTGATGCTGGTGCATGAGCCTTTATAGAAGGCGAAGGAGAGAAAAAGTTGAATCACATGCTGCGATTAATGTGGTGTTATCAAGCGCAAAATGTTCTTGTTCTCTTTTTAACGATATTGCGGCAATCTATATTCGGACATCTCGTGAAGAAGAGCCGTTAAAAAATAATGATGTGGAGAGGAATCGCCAGTACTTTCCTGCGAGTGACAGAAAAACGTTTCGAAATAAAAATATCCATTTCGCCAAAAAAAAAAAAAAAATAGATAAAATTAATACCAATTACGCAAATTAGTTTAATATAAATATACGATACTTCTTATCGATCCGCTATCAGTACATAATTTGTTATGGAAAAATACAATTTTTTTTGTATCGCATTAGCAAAATACTAATACACAGGATGTTTTTTTGGCCACGGTTAAAGGAACCCTAGTTTAATAATTTAAACTTTAAGCTTTGGTAACTTAAATAGTTTTTCGCTATAAATCCTTCGTTCTCTTGGAAGGTATCGGAGTTTGAAACCTACAGTTTTACCAACTTCACCAAGTTCGTCTTCTCCGTAGTTTAATTGAGGACATACGGTGCGTGACACTTGACTACTGTAATTGGTGTAATTTGGTTCAAAGGACTTTGCCTCAAAATTTTTTAAACTTTCATTGTCATTTCTATAATCGACGACCTTGACTATTCTCACTATATTTTTTAATTACAGTTAGCTGGGGGGCCGTAAAATAAATGAAAACTATGTCGCTTCGCAACGAGTGAAGGATTGTTCCACAATAGTTAAGTTGTGCAATATTTCGTTGTCAGTATGGCTCGCGGAAGAACTTTATGTTTTGAAGAAGGAGGAAAAATCCAAACGCCTCAACAAGAAGGCTACTCGAATCGAGAAATCTCCAAAAGAATTGAACGAAGCACGTGGATGGTTAACGCTTACCTGAAAAAAACATTGGAAACTATGGCAATAATCCGGAGAGGTCGCATTGCAACGCCAACAACAGCAAAGGAGCGTCGCACGATTTTGGGGAGACGTCCAGTTCTTGTGCTACAGTTGAACAAATTATGGATGGAGTCGGAAGTCATACTTCCGTATGAACCATCCAATGGATAACAAAGAAATGTCCAAGCTTGAAACGAAACCCCTCCTGCTTGAGCATCGGAAGCAAGGCGGATTAGAGTTTGCTCGCAATCATCGTGAATGGGTAGATGAGCGGTAAACGGCTGCCTTGAATGATGAAAAAAGACTTCCATTATTATTTTCACGATTTGATGTTGGTAGAACGGTTTTTATCACGTCGTCATAGCCGAGCCGGATCGGTTTGAGGTGCGATTTCAAGTCGACGGACAGTGAGACTAGAAATTCTGAAGGAAAGGTGGACTGCTCAAAACTATCCGGGATTGCTCCAGAGACAAATCGCTAATATTGACTTGGTGTTTCCTGATGAAGAAGGGACATTTCAATATGGTAATGCGCCACTTATCCTTCACCATACAAAATAAGAATTCTTCCTTCCAATCGTTATTAAATTGATATGTTTAACTTCTTTTTGTCGAACTCATATTCTTTGTGAACGTTATACGTCGCGGGCTCGAAAGGATAAAATAATGGAGCACAGATTTTAGTCAGGCGGCGCTTTATTTATAAACTTGGTATCGCATTTAGATTGACTTCGACTACATCGGCCTGGACGAAGTCTCGAATATTTCCGATAGGTAGTTTCGGCATGGTTTGTTAGCGTGTCGGAAAATACGCCGCCTGAAGTTTCCAAAAGAATCGGCCGGAACCAAAGCCGCCTTTCGTCGCTAGCCGGGGCTTATTCCGGCTTATTTATCCATAAAAAAGTAATAAGGAGATTATTCTGCATTAACTGTGAATCAACATAGCTGAAGAACATGTCGTTATTAAACAAAAATTATAAATCGACGGATATCAGCTAATATTTCCCGATGTAGACTCAAAAAGCTCTCGCGATCGACCGTTTGAGCACCCCTGGTCTAAAGCAACGGCCAATAAGCGTGTGAATGCATCAAACAAATGGTAACAATTTTGAACAATTTCTATAGAATATATAGAATAAATTAATTTTTGATCTTTTAATTTTTTAGAGTTACTATGTTATATCTCCGTTATGTTATAAGGTGTATATAGGCGGTAATAAGTTACGTAACACGTTTAAAAATTAAAGTCTTAAAAATTATGGAAAACTGCAAAGCAGGAGACATTTAGCGTTCAAAGAAAGCCCAGGTACTAGAAGAACAAGCTGAAAGTCAAATGATCAGAAAATAAATCAAATCGTAAAAATGTGCTATAACAACAAAAACCGGAAGGCAAGACAATATCCAAAGTGCTGAAGCCAAATCCACATGACAGCCACAAGTGGCTTTAAGTCGCTTTAAATTTGTTGGGAAGAAAGACATTGTATTTGATGAGGACGACATCTAGTAAACATTTCACAAAAAGGTTAATTGTGCATTAAATGCTCAAGTATACGCCTTAATCTTAATCTACGGAACCTCGGCTAAAATCATAATTATGCTTTTGCGCTATATATCTTCGGGCATGGTGGAGCAAGTTGCAGCAAGACATCAAATTAACACAGCATCTTCTTATATTAAGCTTCTGTTGTTCGTACATATATCAGTTTAAAGAAGTTGAAACAAGTACATATCGAAAGAAAGCAGTAGCCCTGAGGATATCGATGAGGAGATGGTAGAAGTCCATCGAGAAGATAATCCGTCCTATTTCCAAGTTAAATATTGTTAAAAGCAGTTGAATCGTTGCAAGCATGAGCTGAAGTCGCGTTGTCTGATCGCCGAATAGAAGTTTCAGTTATTGCTTGAAGATATCATTAACGAGCGCTTTTAAGGTCCTACGCGAAAGATTTATGAAAGATGTATTTCTCACGCCAAGACGAAGACTTCTTCTATAGCATTGCAACCGAGGGTGAGACGTAGTATTCCTCCCCCATCCCGCGTAATAAGAGGAAATGATGGATTCATAAGGCCTTACTGCTATCAAAAAGAAGCAATTTTATACGGGGAAAGCCATAGATTCCGCGGATGCGGAGAAGGTTCCATTAATTGAACATATGCTAAAGAGGACTATTATGCTTCTGAACAACAGCAAAGCGTACAAAGCACGAATTGTTCAAGCGGTAGCCGATGAATGCGGTTTTGAAGAATTCGAGCATCCATGTTAATGTCCCGATATCGACCCCTGCGTCTATCATCTTCCTGCAAAGGTTAAAAGGCGCTCGAGGGGGCGTCACTTATTACCAAGTGATGATCTGGAAAACGTTACCCGGGTCGTATTTTGAGGAATTATTAAGTTTTTTTTTTTTTTTTTTTTTTTCGGAGGCTTAGCGTTATTAAAAAAGCGTTAATAGTTCTTACATTGTAATATAAAATTTTATTTGATCTTTAACATAGTCAGGCGAATAATTTAAGAAACTTTCTTCGTATTAAAAGATGGAAATATTGAGCATGTCTGTTAAAATGACGATTAAAATTCGTATAACTCGTAAAGAAAAAGAAGAAGAAGATCAAAAGTCGCCTTGGAAAAACGATCACATTCAGGTATGCCTGAATATAAACATCTTAACGCTAATATATTTAGTATTAGCCTGTTTAGCTTGTGTTTACAACCGACTCTATTATTATTCTACTGTTTCCTAACAGAAATATTGCAACGTCACCGTTGTTTTGACGGTCGCTTAAAGATCACAATTTCCTCTCGTTGATACAATTAATTTAAAAGATATTTTGATTCAATTATTACGTATCGCATCAAAGGGTCCTTCATCCACCCGCACCCCGTTAATTAAAGATCTACTCTGACGAAACTTGGCATAAAATGAAAAACTAAACTCACCGCATCAATTCGGTCTTTTCCACCTCTATGAACTTGTCCTCAACATTTCCGGGCATATTTTTCCAGCATTCGTTCGACGGCAACTCACACCATTAATACGTATAATAACGTGGTCGTTATTTGCAGTCTAAATCTCTCCGATTATGCCTATAGCGGATATTTGCGAACGGATTAGATTCGTCCTACAATGAACAAAACACGTGCAAGATAAACAAAGCAGTTGGGAAACGTCTGTGATCTTAACGACTACTACATACAACGAACGGCGTCTATTGACCGAGTACGAACTCGCGATGATTGGCAGGTAGTTTTATCTGGAAAACGAGGCGATTGCGATCGTGAGACACTTCAATTGAGTGCATTCTTAACGAAGGAAACAACAGATAGGATAAATACAAAAAAAAGGATGTTATCGAAGGCTTTTGTCGTTTATTTGAAACATTCGAGGTGCTAATCGAGTAGTATATGAAGTGTACAGTATTGGGCGAAAGTTTACCTGTAACTGTATGTTTTTCGAGCATAAGCTTTTTTGATGTGAACCGATAATGTTGTAATGTTCGTGACTATAAGGTCCGTATTCTTGGGTTGGTCTTCAAAGCCTCTTCTCTTTCCGTCAGAGATTTTTTCATAAGGAATGTGGCGGAGCCTTCAAATGGGGACTCTCGTAGCATCAATCTTTCACTATGGCCGGTCATGGATTCGAAGTAGCCTGATCTTAGGCGCTGGCCTAAAATTCATTTTTCGAAAATAGTGCTTTTCAAATTTCTTCACCTATTCGCATTTTTTTTTTCATGTTGCTTTACTTTTATGCTTAGTATGGAAGCCCTTATTATTCTGGAAGGCTATATTATTCTTCAAAGAATTCTCCGAAAAGATTGATGCTTCTTTTTATTCCTTCAAATCAATCGTTAAAGCTGGTGTGCCAGTCGTTAGGCGAAAGAGTCAAAACTAGAATTTTCCGGCGGCTCGAATCGTTAACTACAGATCCCATTCTTAGTTTCTGAGAAGGCTTTGCTGCTTTAAAATCTCAGACTTCTTTTACGCTTGTAAGCTTTTACATCATCGTGATGGAGGCTGATCCAATGTACCATCTTTTGAAGGAACTGTAGCTACAAGTCCCGAAATTGAAACAAAAGTTGTTTTTGGCGATTCTCTTCGGAAACGCACAACTTTTATTGGCTTTTCCTGTTCTTAAAACACTTACATAGAGTGCAATCTACGAAGATTCTTTACGCTCTCGTTGATGAACACGAACCGTCGTTTGTTGGTCAGTTAGAACTAACTGAGAAGAAGCTAACTTTCTCATAGCCAAATCTTCATGCAGAATTCTTTGGATTTTGAGGTCTTTGAAACGCTTAACCATGTCTTAATCTTGGTATATATCATATGTCGGTCTTTCTCGATCAGTTGGGACGCAGCAGCGATGTTTTTCTTGAGTAACTGCTGTCTGTTGGTAGTCCGATCCTGGAATCGTTGTGAAGATTAGCGAGTCCACATTGGAACTGGTAGTATCAGCGAGAAATTATCGACTGATGCGACGCTTCTTTGTCAAAAACAGAAACCAACTTGACGAGAGACTTATTTGCTGGAAAATGTTCTCGGCTCAATCCAATTTTTCGAATTACATTTTTTTTTTTGTTATTTGTTGCGAGTAAATCATTGGCCGTACTTTGATTTGAGACTTTAGATTTACGTTGAATAAATATTTGAAAATTGACAGGGGGCGTTTCATGGGCAGAATTCTTTACGCGGCCTCACGCAGAACCAAAAAAATAGTCTTCGTATAAGTTGTCTTTATTGTTCAGCGGTATGGTGGAGACTTAGAACATAGAAGTAGAATCAAAAAGGTACCCGCGCAGCAATTCGGTCTCCCCGAATTGAGTATTTGCAAGTTGCCGCGACATTGGACGGAGCCCATGTGGAGAAACAGGGATCAGGACGTCCTCGGTATCATCTACTATCACCCGGAAGTCCACTTAGTTGGAGGTAAAATGGCACCAGATTCATCGACAAGCTCGTCAACCCGCAGATATCAGACTGTCGTTGATTCAATTGAATATAGAAACAAATATTGAGATCTCCAAGTCCAAATATTCATTTTGACCGGCCCATCACTTGTTATCGGCACACGGTGATTCTTGTTGCGTTTTGCCGTTTCTCACGATTACAAGTAAATAATGTTTTCCGCGTCTTAGCAAGCCTTATCAATTTGTTTATTTCATATAAAACGCCTTGTATATTGCCACATCTTCGGTATCTACATTTAATTGTAGGTACAGTTTATGCAAGACACAAGATATATAACACTTTCCGATAAAGTGTCTTTCAAAAATATTTCGGTATATAAAGGATGATCGGTAAATAGAAGATCGGGCACCTACTATCACTGTTATTTTAAATGGAACATCTGTGAATTATTACATTTTTGGTTTCTCACAGCACCGCACTGTAATTGATAAGTTCAATTACGTAAGCAACGTTTCCAAAACTAAGAAAATGAAAAAAATCATTTATTGTGTCGTGACGTAGTTATATCATTGATCAATCTATTGAACAATCGGTCGAGTGCACTTCATGGTATCGTTAAATTCGATCGATAAAGGTTTTTTTTTTTTTTAACTGAATCCCTTTTTAAAGCTAGGAAACACGTAGAGCTGAAGTAGAAGTAAATTTAGTGCGCGTGGCGGATGCGGACGAATTAGTTTTTGCGTTAAATTTAATTTATTCTCTTGACTTATGTGTACAACTTATGTAATATACTTAAATAGATTGATTCATCGGCGGATTCAAAGTGGTCACTTTCTAGTGATTTTGTTGATTTCGTCGATTTTCGGTACCTAATCCTCAAACATCAAAAGGATTAGATAGAATCCTTTTGATAGGATTAGGATAGAATCAAATAATGGTGGTATTCCTACAATCGACCAATTTTTTTTGGCCGATTAATACTCTTACAGGAGCGATTTTAAAACTTTTGCAGATTTTCTTCCTTTTAATACATGCAACGTCACATATTAATCCATCTAATTTTATTTGCTTAATTAAGCCAATCAATTGACTTTTTTAACCACGAGATTTATTTTTTTTTTAAGAACCGGCATAAATTGTTAAAAAAAATTAAAATAAGCAATGTTTTTCTTTAACATTCCTTAGAAATAAAGCCATATTTTTGAGAGTTCAGATGTTGGGAAACTGCGACATGTAGAAAGTTGGGAAATGCATATTCTACAGATAAGTTAAAAAATGAATGTAGTTTCAAAATAAACATAGAAAAAAGAACGCCTCTAGATGAAAAGATTTGTTAAAGGGCAATGTTGGTTTAACGGTTTCTCATTGTTTCCTTTGTTCCAGGTTTTCTTTGATCTCCAAAATAATTAACGTTAAGTGGAAAAAGTTTGGATTAATCCGAAAAGCAAACATCTGTCTTTTACTTAGAAATTTGACTAATTTTTAACCAAGGAAAATGAAAAAAAAATAGATCTGGCTTCTCACAATTCTTTATCAGGAAACATAAGCTTGTACTGGCTTCCTGTTCAGAAGCACATCTTCAGGTAAAGAAATGCTACAAATGGTTATATTAATTCAACTAAATCAAAATGAAGCGGGAATTGATGATACGCTAGCCAAGGAAGGTGCTTAGGATTGGTTCACTGGGTAAATCTCTTCTTGCAACTCATCCAGTAACACCAGTATCTTATTTCTAGATTAAATGAGGTCATTTTTCGCTACTGACTTACGAATACGAATCCAAGAATAGCGAAAATTTTTGAAAAAGATCATGCTATCAGATTTCCCTGAGTAAATCTACCTACAGGAAGAGGAAGATGAAAATGTGAGAGGTGTTTAAATTGTCGATAACAATGAAATATACAAACCCTAAAGAAAGGGTCTCTCTTTAAACATACCTAAAAGCCCTAAAAAACTTAGTTGCTAAATTAAAAATCAAATACTGATGACACTTGATCTAATATTTTCAATCAAACAAAGCACTCTTTAACATCTGCTATAGAGAAAAGATCTTTTTAAATCTCCGCAATGTGTCGTAGCGCCTTCTTCTTATATGATTTCTTACGAACACAGTAATACACAACTAATGTTGTGGCTACTGCTAATTCCTTTAAACTAACAAAGAATTTAGCAGAGGACGTTGGAGAAATGATCGTGGAAGCAGAAATGGTCTGATAAATCTATGTATTCTTTGGACCAAACACGTCGAAGATTAAGCTTTAAGTCTTTTAGAAGATAACAGTATTTACAGAATTTTTTTTAATTACCTACGGAAAATTTCCAAAGGCTGAAAGTCATTACTAGCCAAAAATTAAACAAGAGAGTAGGGTCTTAATACGTACGTTTCAGTTCTTCAGCTTGGTAATACGAGAGATAAACGGAAATTGGAGGAATGATGAGGAACTTATAAAATTTCATGCTGTGATTGCGATAAAGCCCAAATTGGTCGAGCGAAAAGGGCAATAGGTACCAGATTCAACGAGCACATCGGGTGTTATCGTTTCCGTAGATTAGATTCGTCAAGTGTTGCCCAACACATAAACGAAACGGGGCGTAATATCAAATTAGAAAACTTGAAATTGTTTAAGAATGTAACTTCGCCGCTGAAGTTAGACGCGTACGAGATGGTTTATATAAAACGCAGCAAAATTTTGATGGATAGAGAGAACGGAGCGATGTCGTACTCGGTTCTATTTGATTTATTAAAGTAAAGCCTTACGAACGTTTTACGACAAGAGACCTTGGAAACCTTACGCAAAACCAAGACTTGGCCTTCGTTTTGCGGCATGTAGGCGCAGGTATTTATAAATAATGTTATGAGCACCCTAACAAAGTTGTTTATGTACAAGCAATCTTGAAACAATATTTCGTACATTATTGCAGGCGAAATCAATTATTTAGCAATTAATCTGAATCGATTGCATCAGCACTCTCTCGAAACGCTAATTAACACTCTACACCTAACCACGTTTAAAGATAAATACTTACTCGTCTGTACAGATAGAATTTAATGAACGTAGACAATAGCGCACTCCAGACACCAATACAATCTAATCGATATTCACGTCTTAAGATGGGCAATCGATAAGCATGAACGTGACTACGACTAAACTGTTGGATAATGAATGGAAGTTTTCAAACCAGAACAAGATTGTTAATAATAATAATAATAATTATAACAATCAGCGTTAAGTAACATGGAATAATAAAATGTAAGTTGTAAGTACAAGCTACTTCTGAAAAACAGATCGATAAACGAAATTTATTACGACATTTTTGACCTTTGCTTAAATTTAACAGCTGATAGCAATGACCCGTCGACTTTGTTATTCGATGTAATTTGAGAAGATAATTTGCAACGCGAAATAATAGGGCTCATCGAGGAATATAAAAGCGTTAGCATGTTTTACATCGTTAGATTAATTCGAAACCTTATATCAACATTGACAACGCTAAAGATTACATTTGCCGAAAAAAACATACGTACAAATACAACGTTTGTTCTCTCGTATCGAGGATATTTAACAATATCAAGCGAAATAAGTAAAAAAAAAAATATATAAAATTATGTTATCACTGCTGCCAACGTTAAAGGAGAAAGATGTTCGGATATTACATAAAAGAGCTAAAAATTAAATTACACATATGGGGCTTGCACCTGCGCCCTCTCGTATATCCCCCAAGAATGTTAAAGGGCTGATCATTTGTTTTGAAACAAAATCGAGCAAGGTGTTGTCGTAAAAATTGTTAATGGTTCTTCTTCATTTCATCCATTTTATTCCATCCTCATTATTTCCCATAAAAGTCGTGAACATTAATCCCGAAAGGGCGGAGATTATCTTTGTTTACGGTGCTGAGCAGTGCGCGTCCGTGGCACAGCGAGAGCTTTTAATAAAATACATCAAGATTGAAATAGTTGAAAATTTGGATGCAACCGGCTTTAATGCGTTGGGTTGCAGCAGCCATTGGACTTTCTAACTCAAAGCTGAACTTAATAAAATGAACACTTTCTCGCATGTTTGGCGAGTTAGGCAACTCCAAAAACTCGATTGTACGGGTTGGATCTAGTCTAGAGGTAATCGATCCCCATTCTGCGGATTTTTTTTGCTACTTCTTCTAAAGTAAAGGGCATCCAAACAATTGATTTAAAATGTAAGAATTTCAAGATGAAAGTCTTCCGTTTAAGGACTAGAAAGGATCTAGATATCATCCTCAAAGCTTTAATATTCTGGACGGTTTTAAGAAATCGATTAATTTCGTTTTCATCGTAGTAAGCTGCGTCTGGTTATTCGAAATCAATAAAATTTAGTCCACCTGAAAGGTTTACAAAGGATGGTTTTTATATTTCTAGAAGGATAACAATTTTTATTTTTCAATGTAAGTCCTTTGCTTGTAGATACGAGTTTTATCCTTCAATTATTAAAAAAAAATTCCTTTCATTTGTTTGACAATTACCTTTCAGCAATGTATGTGCTTTTTTTGAAATTTGCAGATTTTGAAAGTCTTGACTTGTGGTGCATTATCGTGAGGCAACATGACACCTTGTGTAAGTTTTCCGTGCCTTCTCACATTAATAGAGTCTCTGAGACGATGCATTGATACCCTCATAATAATAAATAATAATAAAAAAGGTGACGAAACTTCTTGGGAGGGCTGGGGCTCTTAATGCGTTACCACAATGATTTTTGTTTCGACTCAGGATTAAACTGGTTCATCACCGGTGGCAAGCCGATTGATAATTAAATCTGGATCGTCTCCATAAAGCGGCAAAAATTGTTAACACGTTTCCATGTGGAATGGCCAAAAACATTCGTGGAAACCATCTTGTATTAACTTTCACCATTCCTTCGAGGTATTGGTGTAGAATCCTGAAAACCCTAGCTCCTGAAGATCGCTGATTGCAGACAAACACTTGTCTTTTCTTTCGATAATATCAGAAGTGATTACACCAAGAGGTCAACCTGAACAGGGATCATCATCCGGTGATTCTCGACCATGTTTAAGCAATTGTAACCGTTCGAGTTTGAAGCATAATTATCCGTTTTTTCTCTTTATTTCTTCACGAATACTTTTAAGCGTTTTGTTAAGAATATTACAATTGCTCGATATTCGGGTTGGTTCACTTCGATAGGCGACAATACAAACTGGCGGATATTAGGACTAATATAGCTGTAAATTGTTGATCATGCTACCAAGGCAAAATAATATTAAAATTGAAAATTGCCTGGTTGGGGAAGCCCTCGTATGTATATAATATTAGCTAAAAATGTTAAAAAAAGAACAACGAAACAACGTAAAAAGAAGGATAGTTTAAGCATTAAAAGAAACGCCAACGCAAAAACTATTCTATTAAATATGAATATTAAACGCAAGAATTATTGGAAGCTATAGTTTCAATGTAAAAAATTCGAACGTGTTACCCAAGTTTTTATGCGCAAGAGTGTACTTACAACAATAACTGATGACTATTAATTAAACTAAACGACAGTATCTGCGATCTATTTAATTTACTGCGTGCAATACATTATACTAAACAGGCACTTTGTTAAATTGACATATAATGGAGCTATAAATACATGAAATTTAATATCTGGCTTATCGTTATCGAAATATTTTCCCGACAAAATATATTTTTCGACGTGAGAGTAGACGGCCCGACAGATATTTTGATGGGACGAGAAGACCCGAATATCATAAATCTTGCTTCTCCACTTCATATATTGGCAACATTTTTATTTGTTCTGACGTCGACGCTTTAGTTGTTTTGGAGCTTAACACAGAGACTGTGGCGGACGATGTCGCAGAGTTTTCGCAAACAGCGCTAATCTCGGTTTTAATTTGCCTTTCAAGACGCAAGCATTACATTTCTGCAGGGACGTTGACGCAAGCCACTGCTAAACAACAAATGGGTGTTCAAAAAATGGCTGAAATTTTCATTTCGATTTAACGCACGCAAATCCATATTACCAGAATATTCGTATAAAGCTGTATAATGTGGTTAATTCACGTAATTCTACCTTTTCAACGGGTAACTTGGATCGTGTATATTACTTCTGTATTAATCGAGATTAAAGATATTCTTGTAGAAGCAATGAGATATATGTTACAAGAAAGTTACTGAAAAAAGAAAAAAATATATCACGAATTTTAGTTACGAAGATATTAATAAGTAGTTCACAACACATTCAACTTTTTTCTCCATTTGAGAACAAAATAACGGTGTTGCCAGGTGTACTTAATACCATTAAAATACACTAATGCACGCAATTTTTATTCCTCAGGAATTTCTAGATTACTCAAACTTTCGATACTATTCTGTCCATTGTTCGTCTTCTTTTTAACAACTTTGCGAGGGTTGCTCAATAAGTTCTTAGAAAAAGAAAAAAAACGTATCTACTGTAAGTTTTTATATATTTACGTACATGATCTCCATTCAACTCTATACATCTTTCCAAGCGTTCCTCCGCCTTTTTTAAACTCTCCAAAGAGTAAGATTTCGGAAGGTCCTCAAAATAGGCACCGGTTGGGGCGATGACTTCCTCGTTCAATGCGAACCGTTATCCGCATAGCCAGTTTTCTAAATTTGGTAACAGAAAGAAGTTAGTGGGAGGCCAAATCCGTCGAATACGGTGGTTGTTGTACGAATTTGTACTTTAATTGCATGATTTGACCATTGAAACCGCCCAGGCGTGCATTGTCTTGACGGAAGAGGATCTTCTTCTTTTTCGAATGAGGACGGTTTTTCTCGATTTCTTCGCGAAAGGATCCAATAACGACGCGGTTATTGCTTGTCCTTTTTCCAAGTAATCAGTTCAGGCAATCATGTCGGAGGATTTAATCGTCTTCGTCTTCTCCGAGCCCGTTCGCCTTCGAAAACTCGTTGCTGGTTACTTTGTCTCCGGAGTGTAATAGTGTATCAATGTGTCGGCTGTAGTTATGTATCGTCGGGAGAACTCAAGTTTGGGACGAGAAAGCCTCAAAACAGCCTCAGAGTTGATCGCACGATTGCGACGCGTCAGCCATCTTGCCGAAATTTAATTTACACACCAAAATTTCCACGAAAAATTGGAAACACCGTACTTTGCGCTATACCAGTGGCCCCAATCATTTCGGGCACTTTGATTCGTCGATCATTGAAGAGCATATCGTGGATTTTGCCGATCGTTTCGGACGTCCAGAACGCTGTTCAACTTTTATGGACGTACGGCCAAGTTTAAACTCATTTAGCCAATTGTAAATCGCATAAGCAGACCTGCTAGGAACTTTATCCTACGCATTGAGCTCTTTCGGTGTTAAGTCTTCTAAATATAAGTGTTTAATCATTGCTAGAAATTCATTTTTTCATTTTTTTTTTTTTACACAAACAAAAATATTTTGCTTAAATCAAGAATAAATATGATGGATATAACTTAAACTTTGATAATGGTTTAGTCATTAATGATCCTTGCTAGAAATAAACCATTTTCGATACTAAGAGCGCCATCTGTTAGATTTTCTAAGCGCTTCCTGAACGATCCTCGTAGAGAATTGAATTTTAAATCTCTTGAAATATAAAATTGAAAGATAACGTATGGAATTAAACGACCCATTAGCACAGCCAGTGAGCACACCATGATTTATTTTAGCGTGAATTCATGTAGTTTACCTTGTTACATCTTACTAAATCAATGATGTTAATTCAAATCACATAACGGGCACCATGTGATGCCGTTTAATTTGAATATACGATTATATTCGTTGCAGATGTACGAATTTCTATTGCTAATTATTCAGTTAGGACAGGATCAACGTCAGTTGATTAGAGTTATTAGTGAAGCAGTTTAAATTATGCCGTCGCTTTCATTGATAAAACTTGGCTTATTGTAAACAAAATAATTACCGGTTTTTAGCGTAGAAGAACTCGTTTTTTTTCTGTTGTTGCAAAATGCAAAAATTATGAAATATTCTACGTTGGATTATTGTATAAATTTGAATAAATCGTCGCGCTTAAAGAAAAAATCCAATAGAAAGATACAAGAAAATCCGATAATTTGAAAAACAATATTAAACGACAAAAAAAATTAATTTTATATACATACTTATTAGTTTGTTTGTATGTTACGAATGTTTACCTAAGCAGTGACGCCTGTATTTACCTATTTCTACTCATAATTAGGTATCCATGATCCTCCTCCATTTGGGTAACTTGCTTTTGATAGTTTTTAATTTTTACGAAGACAGGTGAATGCTTTATAAGCATAAGGTGACGGTGAGTTTCTTCCGATGTTTAGACGAGAGAAGAAGATGCAGATGCAATTAGATATCTTGGAAGGCCGAAAAAATGCAGCGATTACATCAACGGACATGTTAAAGTTAATAAAGTTGCTCGAGAGAATTCTTTTCTTTCATCATCAAAAATTTCGGCCTGTGCCCGTTCCAATAAATAAGATAGTATTTCATTGGAATTTCGATACGTAGGTACATACGTGAAAAAAGTGACTAACTATAAAATATTTAGCAAGAGAGTAACATTGTGAAATATGTCGCCGGAATTGTCGGGATTAAGTAAATTCTGTATCACATTTGTTATTTTTTTCTCCACTTCATCGATAACGTAATTGATGAAATCTGTTATTTCTAACGAGTCGTAAAACAATTCGCGCAAACAAGTGCAATGACGAGTATGCGCGTATTTGAAAGTACGCGATAGAGATCTGGATATAAACGCAGGTAAACAAGATTTATCTGCTGGGAAAAAAATATGCAACATTGTAATATCGCGATAATTGGATCGAAAGTTTGCATAAGGTAGAGTGGGTTAAGTAAATCTTTCAGATAATTTGATTGGTACTTTAATAGGTGACAAAGGATTTTAGACAAATCATCGATGATTTAATAAAAATAAAATTGAAAGAGGTGTTTTCAGTCAATAATGGAACATTTTAAATTAGGCTGACGATTTAGTCCAATTAAGATCCAATTAACCACGCGCCCAGTTCACAACTACATCTGTCTAATTTGGCCCTATATTGGAAGAATCTTCTTTCCTTGTTTGAAAGTACAGATGCTAACAGTAGAACATATTGTTGTCTACTGACCTCGAAAAATACGTATCGGAAAATTATTTATCCGTATTTATCAAGAGAACAAGTCGAGTTACTGGATCCAAGACAGGCTATATTGAATGCCCTCACGTTTTGTAGGACGAACGGACTGCAGCCTTGGGTAGATAAAGAGCATCTCAGAACCCATGAAGATCCCAACATAAATCATCTGATGCATATTGCGAAGGACATGACTGCTATGCAGTACAATTTTGAACGGCCTTATAAGGTGACCATTGAAAGCCTTATTGAGCAGGCATCTGGGCAGCCTGAAAGCAAAAAAGGTACCCCGGAGTTGTTTACGGACAGCTCAAGAGTAGAAGGTGTTGGAACAGATAAAGGCATTAGTACTACCTTAAAATACCTACAGGACTCTACACCAACGTATTTCAAGCAGAGACCTCTGGTTTGAATCTGTGCGTAATAAAGGCTATTAAAACCTACAATTTGAGGCAAAAACTGTGCCCGGAGCATTAAGGGATCGAAGGCAGATAAGCTGGCTAGAGAAGCAGCAAATATCCCCTTCATCAGTCCTAACCCCTTCCGCGCCCTACAGGAGAGTCACATGAAACAAGTAATTTAAACGTGAGACGACCATTAATTCACCATTATTCCAGGACAAAACAGGCGAAAGGATTCATATCAGTCCCGTCTAAGTGCTATCGTTTAGCAAAGGGGACCTTAAATTACTGATGGAGTTTCTGACAGGTCCTTCAGCTCTAAAATTTCACCTATTCAATCTAGGCAAAGCTGAAGATCAAATCTGTCGTTTATGCGTTTAGGGAAAATCTGGAGACGGCAGACTACATTCCATCGGTCGCACATTTCAGTAATTTTTTTTGATATCTTCCAAACTGAAGGATGAAGGATCTAGAGTAGTATTAGGATTTATTAAGAGCCTTCACCTATTCTAATACATACAAGAGTATGTAAAAGTAGATCTATTAAGTACGCGACAACACTCGAAAGGCATCTGGATCATGAATTGCAATTCTTCTCGCCTCACTGCAAAAAGAAGGTATGGCCAACAAACAGGAGCAAGATGTGGCTCTTCTAGAACCAAAGAATGTCCGTCTTCACCCGTTACATATTAAATTACGATTAATTAAAGACGTTGTAAAATTAATCAATAAATAACAGTATTTCCAAATTTAAGTGATGCTAAATTGAAAGATGCTAAGGCGCGTCACAAAGATTCAATACGTTCCCATCACTAAACGACTCGTTGTCTGGAGGTCATAAAAAAAATCTGGTCCATTGCCTTTCAGTCGATAAAAGATCCAAGAAGAAGGGGAGATTTAATTCAAGTACCCGCCAAATGCAGTTGCTGGTTTCTGTTCTTGGATAAACTTTTCCAATCTTCGTGTTAATGTTTGACGGCATCCCTGATGTACGCCTAGATTATTATACAAATCTATAAGCAACCTCCATAATTGCTCTTCGTTATGTAGTTGTACGGAGAACACTCATCCGTTTTTCATGAGCTACCAAAATGGAAAATCGGGGGCTTCAAGACAAGGAACTACGGGCTGGCCATGGTGTAAGTGTTTCACGACCAATACAATGGTTTCTAAATCATTTTGAGGTGGCGCGTCGTCTTACTACGTCGTACTAGATTCATTGTCAATGTTCAATGGGAAATTTTCGATAGAGTTCGCTTGTCAATCATATCATCATAATCATAATTACGATTTGATCGCTCTAAAGATACACCTTATCCTTCAAAACACCATCGCGTTTAAAACCTGCTTCATCATCATTCATGCAAGATCAATGATTAATGAAATTGTGCCCTTGATTTTGCAACCATTAGCAAAATTGTACAGGGACTAAACAATCCCGTTCTAATAGGCGAGATGAATCGTTTGGAAATGAAACGGATGAAGGAGCTGCTCTTTGAGAACTTGTCTAACTGCTTCCCCGGTTAACAGTGCAGCGGAACTTATTTTTCTGGTGCTTATTCAGGGATTATTTTCTACTATTCGCGAAGGAGCTTCTTCGTTTGTAACAGTACGATGACTTTGCTCTCTTGAAACAGCGATCTTCTCACGTCAATAAATCCTTTAACATTGGTGACACGTCTTAATGGATATCCCTCTCCATAGATCCGTTCGGCTTCCGGAGAATTTGATCGAGCTTTGCCGCAATACATACATCATAGCTCTGAGTCTTTCAGAACAATTTTTAAAAGCAATTTAAAAAAGTCGCAAGCTAAAACTACGGCGTGCTACTGTGCATTGTAGTTTCTTCGATGTCACCCGGTATACTTTATTAAATTGGAACCTTCTTCGTCGTTTGAAGTCGGGATTCTCTAATACACGACTCCATCCATTTAGCAATTTTTGTAAGAATTCTTGCCTTTTCCACGCTGTTTGCGCAAAGGTGTTTTGGGATTAAAATATCGCGTAACAGCAACCGATAATGAGAAACAAAATTTCACAAACACGTACGAATACTGAAGGATATAATAGGAAAAAATGCAAGCATAGAAAACGCGGCAACGAAACAAACTGAAGATGACAAAATCACTTATCACGTGAGATATGGACTATATTGTTACGAATTTACATGCCGCAAATTATCGCGAATACGCTAATTGGAAAACCATGTATTTCTTTCTTCCAAAGGTAAAACTCGCGATCGATACGCGATTTATTCAATAATTAACGCCGTAGCGTGAGATATGTAGCTCTTGAATTATATTAGGGACTGTGTAGTTAAAAGACGCAATTTCACGAACATTAATAGCTGTTGTACTATTAATAATACGATCACGTGGTTTTCACAATGAAGTATCACAAATTGTCGCCTACCTCCTCAATCGATTTATAGCAACAAACGAAAAGCATTGCGCGAATTGTTGAAATAATCTGTTAGTTTACAAGGGGCTATCTTCATATTTAAACCAGACTGCTTTTCATTCCGATATGATTTTTCATTATATTATTTTTATCGCATATGCTTCGATAATTTGTATATTTGACAATTTATACAACAATTGCAGCAGTACTAGTTCTAATATCTGCTTTGTCGCGTATTAAAATGAGCAAACTTGAATATCGAAGATTTCTAACGAAACAAGATAAATCTCCAAAAATTATTCCTGAAGAAATGTTCCTTTCTCCCTCCAAAGTATTCACGAATGGTTTAAAATGTTTCAATATGATCAACCGGATGATGATCTCCATCCAGGTCGGGCTGAGGACGTCATCACTGGGCACTAGAGGATGCAATATTAAAGAATGCAAGATGCAATACTAAAGAAGCGATAGTCAGCAGCTTTTTCAAAAACCGCGATTTTCAGAATTCTACGCCAATCGCGTGCAATGATAAAAGCTAGTGCAAGATGCCTTCAACGAATGCCGATTCTAAACAAGGATCGATGCAGTGGAGGATTAAGGGCTCCGATCCTCCTAAGGAGCTAGCACCCGTCCATTCCGCAGCAATAATGGCAACTATCTTTTGGAACGATCAAGAAATATTAATGATTGATTATCTAAATTAACAAGGAAGTATTGGGTAAGCTGGAACAACTATCTCATAGTCCTCATAAAAAGGCTAAGGAGTTCTGTTTCAAATGATTCCATAAGCAAATCGGCTATTAATGGCGAAGAGAACGGAAGAGGGAATACTACAACGCGCGGTATTTGGAAAGAAGATGCACACCGATAGATATCCACATGCGAAATTTCACCACCGTCCGATACAAGAGGCGATGGTTATTTAAAAACCTTACAATCCAGAACCGAAACCATCAGTGATGAGCTATATCTGAGTCAGTGAGAAGATACATCTGGAGAAAGCATATTTACACTGACATTGATATAAGAACAGCTAATAGGAAAAAGATGCTTCTAAGGACGACTACAGAACCACAGAGATCATGTGGAAGCCTGTTGTAATATTGTACGGCTCTATGGTGAGGACTCCCCTCAAACAGAGTTGTTCTATGTAGAGGCATACGAGCCACGAATGACCTTTACGTTATATAAATTTTCTATAAATATCAAAATTTTCTGAGATAAAAACATATTTTTTGCTGATGTCGGCTGCTTATTCCCAGGTATCCAATGACATTAAAAATGCATAGAAATACCCCTTATATTTCATTTGAAACGTAACAGATTTAAGTATAGCCATAAGTCCTTAAATAAGAGACCATTCGCCATATAGGCCACTACCACAAGGAAGAAGGTTCGATATCACGACGACATTAATTTTGAAATAAATTGTGCGTATCTACTTCGTTTATTTTCCGTAAGGCGCGGGCAATCTGTTTTATTTAAATGCTTACGGTGTCTAGATACGTAACGCTAATTAACAATGATGTAACTAGAAAGCTAGATTAAAATTAGCATTATTTCAACCTTCAATCCTTACTTAAAACAACTGCGCACGACGGGAATTCCCTAAATTCAAATTATCCTTCTGCTTGAGGCACGCTTTCGTAATATACGCCGCGTTGCTTGATAGAATTGTAAACTAATTACTTTAAATTGAACGCGCTTGTTATTAAAAACATACTACTGGCAACTAGCAAAGTCGTTAGTCATTTTTAAATTTAGCATTCGACAGAGACGCAATAGAGATACGCCGATTCCCTTTCTTACCTTAAAATTTGCGATTTCGAAAATCGCAAAGTAGGAAAAGCTCGTGAAAATGTTATTCATCAAATGTTGCGGAGATTACCTCGAGAACGCTTATTGTTTGGATCGGCAAAGTTCTAACCGAGGCTATATAATATTAATAGCTGATATAAAATCCCGTCACTTCCGTGTTAACGTCGTACATCCGGTTCTTGAGATTAATTGTTTTCGTATGTCTACGGCGTCGTAAATTCAATTTTTAGAACAAGTATCAGTAAGGAAGCCGTATTTCCAGACCTATTCGATACCAGCAGCACGCTACAAAACAATGTACAGGCGCGTAATAAATTATTATTTACTAGTCAACTATATCAGATTAAACTTAAGATACCTAGGTAAGAGTTCAAGAAATTTATAGGGAAGACATCTTCTGTACCTCCACTAAAATAAGTAGGCAACTGCTCTTCGATCGCTGCACAAAAGCGGCATTCATAGCAGAGGCCAGACGGGAAGATTGAAACGATAGCGAATCCATGCGGCAGCTCGTTTCAATTTCGCGTACACGAACACGCGACGATGTTATGAAGGCGGAACAATGCTAGATATAATGAAGAAGTGGCAGAATAAGTTACGCCTTTTAGGGACGTACGTGTGCGGTTGGACCGGGAGTATTTACCACAATTACTGAAAGACTTACGGAAGAATAGGGGGAGCTTTCCTATCGAGCGCTCGTATATCTTCTCGCAAAGGGCCGATTTATTTTGCGCCTCGAGACCTGTTCGCAAATGCTCTAACAATAACGTTGTTCAAATCGCATCGTCGGATCTTAATGTAATGGAGAACTTATGGTCCTCGATGGTTCCGCAATGGAATGCCACTATAATGAATAATGTCCAAACCGTTGAGAATTTATCGCAAAATGCTTGGGTCGTATGGAAGAGGTTACGAGGCGGTGACTATTACCAAAGCAAAGTTGATTGCAGATAGACTAAGAGAATGCGTAAATAATGACGGATATTACACAAAATATTAGTTTTTAATTATTTATTTTATTTTTAAAGAAGCATGTTAATAATGGTTTTAGTTACCTTTTAAAATTATTTTTTTTTTATTTTATTTTTGAGATTTTTATTATTAATTCATTGAAAGCATTTCTTTTGCAGATGTCTTTTGCTTATCGCCAAGTATACATTCAAAATAAATAAATCCGTAAATAAGAGACCGTTTGCGGTATAAGCCTTTCACAAGGAAAGAGGTTTGATATCAACTCTATGGGGGTTCCTAGAAGAAATTTGCAAAGATAGCGTGCCCTCAAAATGATTTATCGATATTTGTTTCTGCAGGGTTCAGCACACATTTTAATCTTTAATAAAAACGCCATTGTAAATGCTATTTAAATTTTATTTTTATTAAGTGAAGAAGTATGCTATGCCATTTGTTTTTATTATGTTTTGAAAATTACAGAGTCCAAGCGGCGACCATTTTTTTTCGATACACATTCGGAGCTGATTTTTGAAAGTTTCCATTACTCGACCAGTAATTTGAGGCGATATTCCTCTAATTTCTCGACGTATTGCTGCTTTCAATTGGTCAACGGTTCGGGGATGGTGTTGAAAAACGTTCACTGTCAGGCAGCCACAAAGGAAAAAGTCTCCTGGGACAAAATGGGATGAACGCGCGGGCCACCCAGCGTCTCCACGTAACGAGATTACGTCTCCTGAAAACATTTCCCTTCAAACGTCCATTGTCCTTCTTGCCGTATGAGCCGTAGCTCCATCCTGTCGAAGCCGCACATTCAGATGTTTAAGTTCTCTAAATTTTGGTTGCAAGATATTGCGCGGCCAGTCGACATATCCCTCGACAGTCACGGTAACCGCCACGCCTCCCTTTTCAAAAAAATATGAACCCCAAACGCCAAACGATCCAACAGCACGCCAAACGGTAACACGCGGGCTGTGAAGTGGCCTTTCGTGGAGCTGCCGCGGATTTTCTAGTGCCCAGTACCCAGTAGAGATAAACGGAAATGAGCTTTGTGACTCGTTATTAAAAGATCATTTTGTGGGACGTTTGGAAGAATATCGTTGGAACATGCTCTGCGATTTTCCCAGTCCTATTCGCTAAGTTCTTGCACGATCATCACTTTGTATGGGCGGAACTTCAGATAGGCATGTAAAATTCTTCTCACAAAACGATCTGTCGAACGTAACGTAGCGGCATGTTTAACAGTTGAATCGGCTAGGAGATCGTTCAACTGCTTCTCTTACGGCTGTAACATTTTCAGTTGTCCGAACACCTCCGCGTCTACCAGTTGATTTTCTTTTTAAGGCTGAACCGGTGGCTCTGAAATTTGAAACCCACAACGGTATTGCTTTTTATGCTTATTGCTGCTTACTGGAACCGGAGCACGTCTACCAAACGCGAAGCGAGTACGAAAAGTTCTTTGCATCGTAATCACAGATACGTTACTTTTCATAAATGTTTCGATAACGAAGGCAACGATGCTTGCCTGTCCAATTCATGACGACGACTGAAATGGCAGGGCGCGAGCTACCAACCGACTACGATAAGCTCCTCCTCTATTCATTCCTTCCTCTATTCTGCCGAACTCTGTACTTAAAGGGAATTTAACTAATCTATTAATTAAATAAAATATATGGCATTCGCTTTCATGCATGTTTCAAATTTGCTCATGAACAAGTTGGCTATAAAGAGGAACAAGGGGTTACCCATTGCTGTACTTTCTAATTGTTCATTCATTAGGTGGCCGGTTGATGATGAGGACCATTCGTGTCATATGTTACCGATACTTATGTGTTGTTTACAATTCTATGTCACAGTCCTTGCTATCACTATTTATCACTATTCATTTTTTAAATGTTTAATTGATCGCAAAAATCACTTTCATCGCAATTATTGACAGGCCAACTGCCACCCCTTTTTGTTGCAATTAGCGATCGAACTTCAAGTTTTTCTTTTCAAGAAGCTTCAATTTCAAAAAGGTTTTCCTTCATTAGCAACCGTAACTGGTTGTGTTAATAACATTCTTCATGCATTTCGTAAAATATGTGAAGATTTTCAAATTTATTTAACTTTTATCATAAATCATAAGTTTCACCATCATTGTTTAAATGAGTCAATACGGGAATCCCAACGTGTTTCTGATAACGGTCTTATATTCTAAATAATGTTTGAGCAGTTACTGTTTGCTCGAACCTCAACACGTCACACGCTGTATATTGAAGGTTTCATTTAAGATAAAAGAGTTGGTATTTTTTCTGACTCAGCTCACATATTCACGCAAACGGTTTTACACTATCTACCAAGATATACCGTTGTTAGCTGCATCCATGTTCCAATTTGAATAACAAAATACTCAGTAGTTTTTGAAATGTTTGCAATATTCTAGATTTATTGGCGCTATATATTATGTAGAAAGCAACTTTCGCAAACGACTCCGTCATGGAATTTCCAATAAATAATGAATCGGGGCCGTTACATAAGAAAGATTGTAAAGGTGTACTATGCGCGGCAAGTAGAACAAACAATTCCAAGAACATGTAAGTAAAATATATTTTTGGTAAAAGAATTTCAAATGTCGCCAAACCACAATCTTCGACAATTTACGAAAGAACACCATAGACATGTACAATACAAAATAATTGCAGAATCGTAATAAGTATGCATCCAGGATGTTGATGTTACCACACAGATAACCATCATTACTCATTAGTCATTACACACGATCTATTCGTATTTTCTTTGTAAAGTAAGGAAGGTCATGTATGTATTTCGAAAAAGGTTATGTAATTTCCTGGTAAGTACGATGATTAACATGAAATATGGCTGAAGGCAAAAGTACGTAATCACCAACTTTTGATAACAACGAACCTACAAAAAAATAAGAATTGGAAAAAGCAATAAGCAAAATTACGCCTGGATGTGACCACTGAACAGCGAATTTTAGTTTATTTTTTGTATCTTGTTTGAAAAGTGCATTTCTTTGTTAATTTCACGGCCCAGACTCTACAAATTTTGCAAAAATTGAAAACTGCAAATTCCATTTGCAGCTTTCAAGAACAAGTTTTTTAATTTTGCATTTAACAAACTAATAAAAAAATAGATACTTTTGTACTTTTAGAGTCACCCAACGCGCCGTCTTTTTTTTTTGCTATTCTTTTGTAAACTGTTTCTGGAGCATCTCTAACAAGAGTCCAACAGTGATCGTTGAACATGGGAGCATTCCAGTTTTCCTGGTGCCTTTTCTCCATTGTTGATGAAGTGTTCGTCGTACTTCTCACTTATAGTTTTCGCAATTTTCAGAAAAAAAGAGTGAGTGTGGACCTTTAGGGGCATATTGCAATCCATTTTTTGATACGATGACGAGAGACCGCGAGACGAAAGCGGTCAAAATGTTTCGTCTTTCAAAATGTTTCGACATCTGTGACACCTCCTTTAATTTTTGCTTCACTTAGCCTCGGGAATTTCTGACCTCCGACCCGATCAACAGCAATTACATCACGGCACACAATCGTTTATCGCGAATGATACGTGAAAAACACTAGCTGCTCCTAGGTGCTTTTACTTCTTTATAGTCTTCTTCTTATTTGTAGTTTGAAATTCAAATTTCAATATGTTCAGCTTGAACGTCTTCCTGGACAACTTGAACAGGTCTCTGAATAGCTTCAACAATTTCCTGATTAGCTTGAACAGATCCCTGAACACCTTGGACAGCTCTACCAAACACACCCATTTCTCGAAATTCCACTCTAATTATCTACTTTTACCGGATTTTTCCCAACATTCAATGGCACGTATGCGTACTCACGAAGCTGTTGTACAGTAATCAAAAGCACTAAATCTTTCGCCAACATCAAAAATAAGACATGAAAATGAACGTAATATGCTTAAAAAAGATGAGCCGCAACAGTGATAAAGAAGCCCACGATAACCTTATTTTAGCAAATTTTCATTCGCGAGTAAAATCTTTAAATCGTCGACTCTTTGGCAAGAAAAGAAAAGAAGAAAGACTTTTGGCAGCGAAGATTCGAAATTCGGAAGCTTCTGATGAAATGCAGGTAAACATCTCACTATTAGCAAGCATCTTGCCCTATTTAATGTTACTTTAATGATGCCAATTTGTGGAGCGTGCCGATGACGAGAAGGCCAAAATGGATAATTTTGATCCGGTAGACGGAAATGTATATCGCACGTAACAAATAACAGGATTAATTGGATTAGCGTAATGTAAGGAGCGCGAAGGTTACAAAACTTAAGACTTAACTACTGTTCCTTTTTAAGCTATGTAAGAGGAAAAGTCGTTAGATATCTTAAATCGCCTGAATTTTATACGTTTGATACATTGGCTCCTGTTTGTGCATCTCGTTTACAGATGGGAGAAAAGAAAAAGGTCAATCACGCGTTTAAATCAAAGTAAATGCTGCTTGGAGTGACCAATTATCCCCATTTAACTACACCAAGTGGAAATTTCAATTAATGTCTTAATAAGAAGTTAGTTGCGAATACCTGTAAAACCTGCTGAACGAGCAAAGGATTCTAAGATGTCAGACCAGGACAAAATATTGATTTTAAACGCCTCTCTCGTACATTTTGAACTTGGTTAACTATTTAGTGCGTTTCCTTCCTTTGCTTGAATAACGTGTGCAATACTTCCTATGAGACCATCGATCAGTTGTTGAGGCAATCTGTCTCACTTCTTGATCGAAGCAACTTTCACTTCTTCTCCGTTTTGTGTTGTTGCCTTGTCCCAAATTTTTTGTTAATCATGTCACATGCGCGATCGGATTCTGGTCAAGGAAACAACAAATTTTTAAACCAAGCGGCTGTTACAGCTACTTGGTTTAAAAAGCCAGTTGCACAGTGGGCGATAAGAGTGAAATTTTCTCCGGTATTTGAGGCGAAAGGCACTATACGATCTTTTAGAATATCTTCTTAAATCACCACTAATTTTGTGCAAAAATTTGATCTCCCCGATGTTGATGTTCTTGCATTTCGATTTTGATATTCCCGACCAAATTTTATTCACGTTACACGATGACGCGTCTGGAGTCTTCGAGCTTTTGGAGCTTTTATTGGCGTACGTGGTTTGAGACCAACTTGAGAACAACTAGTTTTAACCGCGGCTTGAAGTCAGTTTCACAGTGTTTGCAATGTTATAAATCTCGATTTATCAAATATTTGGAAAACGTCGCTGTACGATCGTTGCAACGATTCTAGCAACATCAGTCCGTGTTAAGTCACCCATTGCTGCTTTTTACGACACTACCAAACTGACGACAACAAATCAAAAGCAAAGCTAATTCCAATAAACCAGATCAAATTAAACTGAACGCTTTCAATGGTTATCCGCAGGTTATACGTGTTTCAAACGTAAAGCAACTCGAACAATTGAAGTTTTGGCATTCAACATTTCATCAAAAAAGCAACTCATCAAAAACAATGCAACGCCGTACAAACTGGAATTATTCAGGTGTATCTTTGTATCTTTCTTCATAACACTTTTCTACAATTTCTAACTACAATTTCAAACTACAATTTCTTGTAACGATATCATTTTTTTTTGTTATTTATACAGTGTAGGAGTGTATTAACGTCATCTAATATTTGTACTGACTCCGTCAGGGACAGTGCACTATTTTGTAATTTATTTATTGCCTCAAGTACTTCTCTATAATTGTTGTAAACGGTTTGTAAATCTGCTTCAACGGAAATATCTTGGAATTTATCCTGGCTTTCCTTAATAGCCGCAGATTCGTTGGGATTGAATTGTAAGACGACTGATTTTATTTGCCGGAAGTATTTAAAATAATAAAACGCTGCCTTCAGCCGTGTCCCCCAACGCGTAAGAATCGGCTCTGGTGGTTCGGGAATACCGGGACACTGTTTATGAAATTCACTGGTACGTTTGGGAGATTTGAGAAACACTCGTTTCGTATTTGTTATTAATGCATTTACCTCAGGGAAATTTGCACGAATAGTTTCAGCCGCAATATGCAGAGCATGAAGTTTACAAGTAATATGTAACATCATCCCATAATGTTCTTGAAGAGAACGACCTACACAACGCATTGTCGCGGCACCATCGGTCATGAAAATTAATACTTGAGTAGTGGCAATTTCAAATGTTTGTAAAGTATCAACGACTACGCTCTCGATAGCGTCGACAGTACACGATTTTAGTCTTTTACTAGCTAATAAAATTCCCTTTGTAGGTTGACGAGGTTCCAATATACGTACAATCACATTCAAAATAGAATGTTTTTTACGGTCTGTCGTTTCGTCAATACATAACCACAGTAGTTTATTTTTTATTGCAGATCTGATCCTGTTTTCAATTTCGGTACGTACACTTGGCACGCATCTCCTTAAACTTGTTTCCGACGGTAACTCAAAGTCTGGATTATATTTATTCCAAAATTCACGGAATGGTTTCTTCCTGAGTAAGGAAAACGGTAAATTACACGCAGTCAGCATATAAAATAAATCAATTATAAATTGAGTTGCCTCAGTCGGTGATACACCCAGTTTTTTATTTTTGTGTTGCTGACTATTTACATGTCTTCTACAGCCGTATTTATCATTGCACATCAGAGGTATATTACAAATTTTACATATAATCTTACTTCCATTATATATTAAGTCAGGAAATTCTCCACAGAACTTTTTCACTTTGTCGGCTTGTAGGTGTTTCTTACTACGCGCGTCCGCCATACCGTCACAACCCGATCGCATACGGTAATAAACTACCGAAATGCGATGCGAGTTATTTGCTTATATATTACATTACATATCCCCCCGGCCACGCCCGGCGGTACGCCTTCTGACTTGCCACGCACTTTGGGGAGCTCTACTCATAAGTTATCCTCTTCTACAATTTAAACATTTTTTTAATGTCTCATGATCGTAACTTACAACTGAAACAACGTATCGTCTTTAATTTTTGTGCAGTGTAGAAAGGTCCATTCAGGCTTCAATTACATCTAAATACGTTGGTAATACTCTTCAAAGATTTTTTAAGGTGAAGCAAATTTTAACTGTGTTGATAAATACGGGCGTTAATAATATTTTTAAATTTCTTTTTTTTTGAATGAAGATAAAGATTAAAAAAATTGGACATGAAAAGCGTTACGTTAAATTATGTAATACCTAGAATTAAAAAATAATTTATGCAAAGTCTATAATAATCATGAACGTTCGGTTACCGGTTGACGATGAGGACCTTTCGTGTCCTCGAAACGGCCATCCCGAATTAATTAAATAATTAAACTTGTGTGGTGCAGACGTTGTCGATACTTGCCGTTAAAAAGTCTAGCATTATTTGTGAATTTTAAAAAGAATATTTTTTTATGAATTCTCCTTGTACGACGTGTATCTGGCAACACTGTACTTTTAAAAAATTAACGTTTCCTTTAAATATCAAAGAAACAAATGAAAAAATTATAAAAGGATATATATTAAAAATGATCTAAAATAAAAAAAATAAAATAAAATCCGAACTAGGTTCCCTTTTTCTCAAGGTCACGGACTAATACAAGGGTCGTACTCTTGAATAGATTAAACACACAAAAGGTGTATCGCCTTGGAAATTTGTGAAATCCAGTAAAACATCGATAAAACACACAATAAGCCGTTATTAAAAATATTTTAAACATTAAACAATTACTATCGCGTATCTCCAGATTAGAATCGTTAAGAACTCGTTAAAAAAAAATTTTAATCGTCAAATAAAAACCAAAATCGATTATATTTACCTGTTATCGCTCCTATTAAAAGCGACTAATCATCATCACGGAATTGTAACAAACACAAACGTTACGCGGAGCTCTCCAGGAGCGTATCACATAGACCACATTCGTAGTTCGTAGTCGACTTTATTCACGGATTTTGCGATAATTTTTCGTAACACACCGATAAGTCAAATGTTTCGCCAACCGCTCAATACTAAGAAATCCGTATAGATCGCGTAGAACTTTCAAGGTATATAGTTACAACTCGCCAATCACGTTTAAAACGAAGAGGACGAATATATAGTTCGTGATGTGTCGTTTGGTTGGTTGCTTCCAGTTGTTTTGCGTTCGTGTATCGTATTTGCCTTGACAAACGCTGGATTTGAAATAATCGATAGGCTACGATCAGCTGTGCAATCGGCGTTCCTCAAACTGTTTGATGTTAAGCTGGTCCGTACCGCGTCGTCGTTGTGTTTGTTAGTTCTAGCGATGAGATTCGATTCGAGTTTGCCGTCTCATCAAATAACGTCTTAATTTATGTTACAGGCTTGGCTGTTGTATGTTTTCGATACTTCGGCAAGTGACAAATGCTGCAGCGTGTTTTCTATTAGTTTTCGCGTATTGGTCTTCATTCCAAATAACTTCACGACCCCTGACATTTTTAATAGAGACAACAGAGACTTTTACCAAAATTATCAGGAAATGTTGAAACTAAAGGTGTTCCGGGTTTGAACCAGAACACTTTTAGTTTCAACATACTCTAGCTGTGGAAGCCTATGTTTTTATTATCAGGAGATATTGGAATTAAACAAGAATTAAGTATAACCTACCAAAAACAAAAGAAAAAAATTTGAAGCAAGCATTGATCTTGTCCATCAATGAATGTTGCAATTCTGTAAAATCTTCGGGGCGATGTTGTTTTTTAAATGGCCCTTTAAGAAAATTTCGGAAGGAGTAACATGGGGGCCATTCCACAGCTCGCCATCTTCCTACCCAATACTTTGGTGAAATTGATGTAAGAAGGGGATGGAATATTCACATCGCAAAACTTTCTTCGGCGGAGCTTTAAAAAGAACATGTTTTTTTCCGACTGAAAAGCGCACATCTCGCAGGCCATCTTCTGGATTAGCGTGCCCAACCTCCTAAAAACCTAAATTCGATCGAGCATTTGCGAGACTTTGTGAAGACTCAATCGGAGCATCACAGACAGTCTTAAGGAAAAGCCAAAATAAAAGAAAAATTGGCCGATCATTGAAGCCCATGGATATGGTCACCATTGTAGATATACTTCAGTTAATTAAATTAAAATTAATTAAATTAGATTAATGTACAAAGGGGTCTCCTTCGTTGGCCAAGATTTTTGTTTAATACCAGAAAATTAGTCATGTTTTTTGGTTGATGTCGTTCGAGACTTATCGAAACTTATATTTTATTGAATAACTCGGGAATTATTAACTTTTACTTTAACTAAAAAAAAAAAAAAAACTAAAAACTAAAAAAATATATTTATTGATTGAAGAAAGTAAGAAAGGTATTCATTATAAACCAACAAATATCAAGTAACACGTTGCAATATTTTTGTCAAATAAAAAAATGTTGGTAATTCTACTTCGTTTGCACGCTCTACTGTTTGGCAGAGATTAAATGGTTTATTCCAAGCGTGGTTAAATATTGATTTTAATTCCACCAATGAGTTTAGATGCCCACAACGTGCGTTCTTCTATCCAAAAAGCAAGATACTATTGATTTCGACAAAATCTATCGTCTTGTTGGCTATCAGAAGAATTATTAATAAACATTTTCAATAATTTTTTAACAACATAAAGTCATCCCTTTCAACCAGAGAAACAAATAGAACAATTCATTAACAATATTACTAACATTGTCGCGGTTAATTTTAGAGAAATCTTCCATCCCAAGAACTTCCTCAAAAACCCAAGGGATACATCAAAATCATTCTCACTCTTATCGGGCCTCTTTTGGGAAATTTACATTTTCCCATGAAACCACCACTGTCTGAACCCCGGCATCTTTTGTATGTATTTCCATATTTCATTCGGAGAAAGTTAAACAAAAAAAAAAGAAATGTGGTTTCAAATATTTCAACATTTTGACCAAAAACCTCGTTAGTTTAGTAGCGAAGTGATGTGGATTGCTTAAATTTGGAATATTTCTTGTTCTTAGGCATGGAAAGAAGCTAACAGTTCCTCCTCCTGTATTTTTACTACAATGTCGTGATTCATTTAGGTCTCCTCGAATATTTAATAACGTTGATATCAATCGCAATTTTTCTCAAAAATATTAAAGTTTATCTACAATTAGTAAAGCATGAACTTGTTCAACTTGTAGATTATCTAGAAATAATATTTATAATTATTTACCGTCAAATCAAAATTTGATGAGCGGGCGGGTGTCCGATTTAGAAATTTTGGCAACGAAACGATAATATGCAACGTTATTCTTATTTTAACGCTTACGTTGTACAACCATGTCGCTTGCATCTTGAATATGCAACATACAACATGTCTCTCATCTGCGAAGAATGTTACATAACACCTTCTTATTTGCTTTGTTTTTGTTTTTAACTCGGTTATGGTGAAGGATATCAGTGCGGAGATTCAAGGATGTCTTTTCTTTGAAGCGACCACGAGGTGAGTGTACATTTATTTTGCTTCGTCTTCATTCTGGAGATGATTCTTCGGACGATATAAAATTACACTTTGAAGTGCTCATAGCGCAAACGAGAAAGAATTGGCTTACCTTTTGCTAGTAGACGGACCATCCATAACGGTATTAAGATATAATCCGCATCAACACAAACTCCGCGAAAAACATGGTAGAATCGACTGTTACGCCGTTTCAATATCAACTATCTTCCCATCGTATTATTTCACTGTTATTTCCACTTGTTAATTATTGCTTTGTTCCGTTGGGAATTATCAAGTTATTCGACCATGCGAGAGTAATAAATTGGGCTTAGCGCGTTTACAGCACATATTATCGTTAGCGTTATTTGAAAACTGTATCGGTTTCGATAAAAACGCGAATTTTGACTTAATTTTACGAGAGCATTACATTTTTCATTTTTTTTGGACAGTTGTCAAAAACCGGGTCGACTGGTACGACGTCATATTTTGAAGTAAGTTAAGGCCGCTTGTTTGATGCCCGAAACGGTTGCCAGGAAAATATTTATAGGTGCTTTACGGAGCCAATGTCACTGTCCCCTTTGATGCTTTATTTTCAGCATCGTTCAAAGTGGTAAAACGTAAACAAAGGAAAGTGAAATGAGATGATTTTAATAGTTGTTAAAGCTATCTGCTTTTTTTTAATGTATCCGAAAAGATTGAAATGTTATATTGGCATCGGGGAAGTAGAGACTGTTCAAGGATTATGCGAACTTTGTTTACTAAGTACCATGGATAGGCCAACATCGTCTATTCAATTGAAAAGATTATTGTAGAAATGTTACTAAATAAGGCTATTATTACAAGGGAAGTTCGATAATCATCTGATCTGAGAAAGAGATGGAGCTACTGTTTTGTAAAAGCAACCTTGGATAAGGGTCCCATCAACTTTTGAAAGAAATACCTCAGTTAATTAATAAATGAACAACTTTGTGATTCATTCACAAATATAGAAAATATAAAAAAAAAACGAACGATGAGATACAAAAGATAGAAGGCTGTTGATCTCGAAGAAGGCGCTATGTTCAAAAATAAAATGAATTTTGCCCGAAAATGGTTCGATCCAAACTTGTTCTTTTGTCTTTTCAAAGTTTCCTTCAACTTTTATCATAATGCTAAAGTTAAGATCAAGATCAAGATAAGTACGTATATTGTTCTATATACACGCACTACACGACGCGATATTAAAGGCAGTTCTCAACCAGACGCTCACGTTGATATCGCAGAATACGCTCCTCTGTTTCACAGATGTGGCGCATGGCGCAGTCAGTAGGATTTGAACCTAAGCTCCCAAAAGGAATCTCGTCGGGTGAAAGACGTTGTACTTTTGCAGCCATCGCACTTTTTTTATCTACTTTTATGTAGCGACAATGACTTTTTCGATCAATTGGAAGTTAAACTCAACAGCAATTTTACAAAGGTTCTTGTTGACCATTGCAGAAACAAAAGATCACATATATAAGTCACATGATCAGATCACATGATAAGTTATATCACAAATATAAATTGATATAATAGCATTTCAAATGGAAAAATGTCTTCAGATAGCAATCTGCAAAATTCATCCAATCTTTGATAGTGTAATATCCATTAGTCGACATTTGTTGTCCAAAAATTCATGAGGGAACTAAGATTGTTGAACGTTGGGTACATTTCGACAAGAATAAAATGCAACCAAATAATATCATTATCAAAACAGTATTTTCTCCCAAAAGCAGAGCAATTTAAATTATTTTCTGTTGAACGCCTAGCTTTTGTTAAACGGCCGCTCGTGCCAGTTGATGTTAGCATTTCTATAAAAATGGAAAAAATCCAACCGTCATTAAATTTACGCAAACTACAACCGAGATGATTGGATGCTGGTTATGGGGAGGCTACACCATCATTTGCCACGATTATATTTTGGGCGTGGTCGTATCAGTTTGGTTGACGATGAACATTAGTGACGGCTAAAAACTACAGCCAAGCCCGATAATATCAAAAGACGATTGTCGAATGAAAGCTAAGATCTCCCATCAGACTAGATCACTAGATCTAACGCCCAGCGGTATCTTTCTGTTTCGTACGCTCAGCGTTCCGCGCGCGGGAGGGAGATTTTTATCAAAGTAGAGAGCCACAAATATATGATGCTAAGATAGCTTAGCTCTCTCATGGTATTGATGGAATAATTCACGGCGAACGCAACAAAAGGAGAAAAAAAGTACACTAACAGGCGGACGTTTCTGCCCACCCGACGTCATCAGTGAGGCAACAGCGACAAAAGGTAGAGACGAAAGTACGCTCGAAACAGCGCTGATGACGCCGGGTAGGCAGAAACATGTCCGCGGGTTAGCATACCTTTTTCTCTCCTTTTCCATCAATACCATGAGAGAGCTAAGCTATCTTCTATAATTTCTAAGCATTATATACCTTTGGTTTTTGTTTCTGTGCATTTTCTGATGTGTTCTAAGTAGAGAGCCATTCAAGTTCGTAAATGCCTATTTCGCAGGACAAGATGCCAACTACTATTTAGACGGATTAAGGAGATGGGAGCATCGCTGGGAGAAGAAGATGCAAAACCTCTAAATTTGCTCGCCGTGCATGGAAACATATGTTTATGAACAACGATTCCAAGAGTCTTTTTTTTAGCCATAATTAGCCAATTTAGCCAATTAGCCATAATTTGAGGATTAAGAATTTTATGGTCACAAAGGGGACTTATATTAAATAAATTCATTCAAACTCGATACAAAAAGGAACAATTTATTGGAAAATAAATAATTTTCTTTCACAAACGATATTTGTCTCTGTATAAATAAATATTTAGCTACATCATACAAAATATAAACATATTTGCTAATTAAAAAAAATTAATTTTCTACAAAAGTATTGGGCAAAAATATAGATTCACCTATTGATAAGAATATCAAAAACTTAAGCTAAAAATGAAATCAGAGGAACATCACAGTTTTTTTTTCCTTTTAGGAATCCGTAATAAAGAACTGCAGGCAGAAATTGAGCACACCCAACAGCAAAATCAGAATGTGGATTATACACGTGAAAGGCGTCAGGGATTTTTCAGTCCGTAAAAAGGCGATCTTCAACAAGCTTGGCAACGCGAAAATGTACACCATCCCGCTTAAGGCGCCGGTATATCTGAGAAAAAAAAAAATGATTGGAATTATTACTTTAAGGCACTCCTATGGCGTGATTTGATTGGCAAACAAAAAATATATGTCAAGTGGATTTGATAAGGAACTGCAAAAATAATATTGAATTATTGCTAGAAGGGTAGGCAACAAGTTTTACCGTAATGTTTTGGGAATGGCAAAATAAATGTTGTTTGGTGACGATTCTTTGTAAGCAAAAAATTTGTACCATTTTAGAGGAACGAGTAAGGGGGAGACTTTGCCTCCCTCGTCTGAAGGGACCGAAAATCCATAATTTTTTTGGTCTCTTTTCTTGAAGATAGGTATAATGGCGCCGATTTTCCAGTCCTTTTGCATTCTTCAACTGTTCCAGATCTTATTGAAACGTATTCTATCTTTATCTAGTATTTTTATATAATTATATAACGTTGTCGTATATAGTTGCTTTACCCGTCTTTGGGTCTTAACGGTTTCGAGGATTTCATGCTTACCCGCGTTCGTTATCCTTCTAGCTTTCATTGATTAATATTGACTCGTTTGTCTTCGGCGTACAATAGCTTCTCAAACTATTCCTTCCACTTTTGAATTATTTCTTTTTCCTTCATCCCTGTCCTTTATTGTAGTCGTGTCGTGTTTCATACTTTCATTGAGAGTTTTAAGTATTTCGCAGAAAAATTTCTAAATTGCTTGGTTATTTAATTCCATTTGTCTTCCAAAGGTTTCCTTTATTTTCTATTCTTTATGTAGCTTATGCGCTTCTTCTGTTATGAGACACTGGAACACTGAAACACTTCACTATTACCCTTTACCACAATCACGTCACTGAAACTGTACGACGTGTTCTGAATTTTGAGTTTAGCATTACTGCTGAAGATGATAGCTTAGCTATCGAAACGTGCGTATAGTTTCAATGAAGTATTTGTGGTAAGGGGTGATAGTGAAGTCTTTCATTGTACTTACTTCTTCCTTAATATTATTATTTATTTTTGAGATCTCGCAGAGCTTCTGGCTGTAATTAACTCAGTATTTGTTTGAAGCACTCAACTTTTGTTCTACATCCAACGTTTCAATTTGATCTTCAAATTTGATTGTCTCCTTTTCTACTGTTGGTTCAAAGCATTCTTCTTTAATTTGTATGCTTTGGTGGTCTCATATTTGATTTTATGTATTCCTTTAAACGTCTGTTGTTCCGTGCTTGAAGAACGTGCTGTAAGAATGTTTTTATCAATCTTTCATTGGGGCCTTCATTATCACTTTGGTGAATTTTTAAATATTTTTATTTTGATAAAAACACCATCTGGTGTTTCATACAGAATTGTGGTAACATTTATAATGAATGGTAATAGAAACAAGTAGATAAATTGGCCGCATTGAACAATCCTTCTAATGTCTACTCGTCTTCGCTGTTACCAACTTAAATCGTTCACGAAATTTCATTAGGATGATTGTTTTCTTTTTTTTTTATTGCTTTCTGCCAGGATTCTTCAACATATGGCTTTCTTTTACAGCATAAGTGTTGGCTTGATAACAAATCATGAATGGAAATACACGTAATAAGTCCTTTCTTTAATTTGATACATAGAGATAACGTACATACAGAGATACAGAGAGTTATTTAATTCTGCCAGAACGGTTTCAATTTTTGCTAATCTGCAATTGCGATAGTCTAAACTTTCAGTCAAAGCTTCACGGTAAGAAAGTCTTGCAGCTTAATCGCGTAAATGTCTGAATTAACTGCGATTATTTGGTTATTACTTTCGAAGAAGTAAAGTCCAATTATTCCCGATGCAAATACTCCATACTCCAAACAGTCTCTTTAGTAGCGTGGATTCTCGAAAATTTGACCGTTAACGCAGTAATTTGAATGAAAATCAACTTGTCTCAGAACATTTTGTATTTGACAGAAGCTTCCGTCCGAAATATGCGATCAGTTTAAATCGGCTGATAAATTTTTAAAATGTCCACTAAGAGTGCCTTCATGGGAGACACGTTAAAACCTTCGTTACGCAACATATAATCTCTGTACTTAAAAAAAAAATCAGTTTACGATTTGATTCATGAAGAGATTAAAGTCTAAATGTTTTACTTTTATCATCCGCCAGGACTTACCTTATCAAGGTACCGATTCTCGGTAGAAAGCAAGCGAACAACACACAAACTACCACCACTATCGCGTTCAAAGCTATCACCTTCAGGTAGGAAAATTCGGCGTTCTTCTTCGTCTTGAACAGTATCCTAAAATTAGTGAAAATGTCCATTCTCAGCATGAAGCACATCAACGGAAAGACGGTGAAGAGTTGGAATAGCAACAGCAATCTCGCGACTATCGTCAGCGGATCGTGTTTCGAGAAGTTGTTCAGGAAATTCTGCGAAATAAATGACAAAATCGGTAAGTTTTTTCTTTTCTTTTGACCTTCTCAAAGATTACTTACGTCTTCAATGCACGATTTTGATAATGGAAACGAGACGTAGAATATTGTTCCGACGAAAACGTAGGTGAAAAGGACCAGGCAGTAGGCTATACTTAGATCTCTCACCTGTTAATGGAGAAGATACAGTGTTTGTTTTCACGGAAAGTTTCAAAAATATAATGTTTTTTAATACTGATGGAGGTTAAGATGCAATCAAATGTGCATCGTGCGCTGCGGAAACTGAACACACTGTATAGTCGAATACAATTTTGTATTATGCAGCACTTGCCTGCGAATGTACTTATTTTTTCTAAATTGCTCAAGGATGTAATTACCTTCCAGGCACGTGTCAAGTGGCCGCATCTTCCTGTATACTTACATTATGTTGCTGCTGCCTGTTACTGCGCATTACGGACACGATAATATTGTGAATGAAATAACTCAGAGCCAACATGCCGCTTAAGGCTTGAAAGGTCGGTTTTACGTGCAACTCTTCCAACCAATTTATTTCCTGTATTCCCCAATTAGATGCCTTAACAATGACGAAAGCTATCATGTAGCAAACACTTGCAGCACCTGAAATGGCATTTATGAAACATATCGCCGAATAACCCCCAAAACAAAAAAAAATCAAATTTCTCCGTCCAAAAACAACAAAATTATCACTTTTCTGATTTTAATCTTCCTTACCTAAACTATTAAACTTGGTGAAGAACGTAGGACTCTTGAAGTTCAAGAAAGGGAACATTAAGACCGCCAAGAATAACGGCACGGTTGTATACAAGTTCCAAACGGCATAGAAATTTGATGGCTTTATCACGCTCGTCAAGCTAACCATGCCGGTCCTGTTGAATTCTTCTTTTGGGCAGATCACCGTCCTGTTATCAATTTCATCTGGTGCTACGATGTAGCCTACTCGAAAGAAAATCGATTCAATTAAATCGGAGACCTTTCAGGGGAATTTCGACTTTACCATAGATGAAATCGACGGAATTATATAGAAAATTCGACATCAGTATCCAATAGACAATATTGGCGCCTACCAAGACGATTAACGAGAAGATTTTGGCCAAGATCTCGGCCCATTTTCCCAGGAGCGCTTTGCACAATTCGGGAACGTCTCCTCCGTTACCGTAGCTACCTGAAATTCCGAAAAAATTCAAAGGAATAGTAACTGGTTGTTTAAAAAAAAGAAATATGTTGGAGATACCTTGACTATCGCTGATCTTTAGAATAGTTTGGGCTGTGTATAAGCAGATTCCCGCTATGAAAGCATGTAGGAACATGCCTGGGATAAGTCCAGATTTTTGGAAGCCCCAAGCCATTGCTAGCAAAGAGGAACCCATGATCGTGTTCCATATTGCAAAGCTATAAAAAGATATGGATCAAGTTAAAAGTTTATGTTTTCTCCTTCGACGACTTCGAAGCTTTTTAAGTGTAGATACCATATACAGGGTAATACAACTCGTATCAATGATGCGGGACATCGTGAATAACAAATCGAAATAAACCAAATATTTTCAATTTAGTGAACCTTATCGGCATTAATGCTCCACTAAACATGCATTTGTTAAAATCGACGATTATCTGATTTGTTTATAATATCGTTTTCATTTCTATTGTGCGAAACGAGATGATTCAACAATCGAAGATGTTACATCATACGTTTTGATATGCTTCTTGAACCCGATATATTGACGTTAATTTTAATAATTCTTTCTTTGTGAACGCGTGTCGGAAGGAAATCTGGTAAACAATGATAAGTTGTTACAAATTATGCATTGATATGCCTTGAAACAAATTAGCGAGTTTGTTGTTAGAAAGTGATAGATGAACATAGTTTTAATTAAACGTTGCACTTACATTGTGACTAGGGAATTTTGCGTCTTGATTGGTTCCAGCTTTTCGTCGTGGATCGACAGGAATTTGGAATGAATCTGGAAACGGAGAATTAAAGCTTTGCTAGCGGAAAAAAAAAATCAAAGTTGACCGGATTTAAATGTTTATAAACAGATTTAAATTTTAAAATGGCCTCATCAAAACAAAAGGAAACGGTAGATCGCTAGTGTATCGCTAATGTACAAGGGAAACCCCAAAACTTTCTAAAAAAAGAAAAAAAAACAGATATTTCACAGTTTATTGTTTCTCGCTTTTGAGTTTCAACCTTCAAAAATATTCGCTTTTAAGTTTCAACCTTTAAGTTCAACATTCGAAGAAACATGGAAAAGTGTTCCAATCTGAAGCGGGTACATCAGAAACATGCCTTTTAATTGCTTCAACGGCCTCTTCCGGCGTCGAAAACCGTTCGTCACTAGAGAGGACAAAAGCGAGTGAACTCATACCTTTTTTGCAGCGACTAGACAGACTCGTGTCTATTCGTCTCATAAGAAAGGGTTTCCCCGAGAGTCGACAAAACACGAATCTGTCTAGTCTCTGCAAAGCAGGTATGATTTCACTCGCTTTTTTTCCTCTCTATTCATCACGCAACTTGTTTTGGACAAAGGAGAACAGGAAGAAGTCCTTAAGTCCGTAAGTTAGGCGCATACGTGCATTCTCCTTTAAATAATCGACTGTTCAATGTGCTGCGTGAGAGATGACGTTGTCATGGCGAAGGATAACGCGCGAATGTCTGCTGCTTTTTCCTGATTTCATTGCAGACTTGTGGCAGACAAATTTTTGGATACCACTGTTTTCGATCCTGAAGAAGTAGCAACAGTTTTACGGAAGACAAAGCAGTGATTTTCTTTGAAGCGTTTCGTGAACGAACAACTTTTGGTGGTTTTCTGTGGTTGGATTATTACTTTGCTTCTGCTTCGTATGAATGTACCCAGCTTCATTTCATTGCGTGACGCGCTATCATATAGGGTTCACGGAACATCAAATATCAATCATTCATATGTTTCGATTAATTTTAAGGCGGGGGAATCCATCGATTCAATTTGCCACATTTGGTCACGCGCAAGGTTCCGTGTTGGACCGGGTTATCACTATTGTTACCGAGATTTGTCCAGAAGTCATTGTTTTGAATGAAACATTTTTTATCTTTTTTTTGACCAAGTGTAAATATCCTATTATTCTTGTTGTTCTCGTGACATACATATTTCGTTAGCGACAGTCAATGTTGAAATATACGAAGTAATATTAAAAAAAAAAGAAACCTCAACGGGGGCATATTGCTTAATAAATATCGATAACATTCCTAAAGCAATCGTTTAGGAAGGAAAACAAAAACAAAAGAATTACTTCAACGTAATGACGTATATTGTGCAAACTATATGTATATACAGAACGGTAGTGAAATATTTAAAAGTCAATGTTTTATTTTTTTTATTATTATAAAGGTGGTTAAATAATTATAATTTAAATGAATATTTTCCTGTGATGGTTTTTTAAGATTTCAAAAGTAGCTTAACTTACCAACAATGCATCGATCAATTTCGTTCAGCCTTTGCTGATGAAGCACAGTTTAATGTCTCGTTTATGGAATTTAAGCGTGGACGTACTAGCGTCAGTGAAGAATTTCGTAAAGGTCATCGATCAATTGCTGTGCGTGAAATGATTGAAGCGAATCAACATGCGGCGTATCAATAGATAGAGGGATCCTTGGGCATTAGTAAAAGTCAAATTCAAACGATTTCTCATGAACGTTTGGTACTGAAGAAACATTGCAATCGTCGGATTTCGCACAATTTAACCAAAGCTCAAAAAATGGTTCGTGCGAGTTGGTGCGAAAAAAATTGCTTCCTCAAAAAATCAATCGCGGTGTTACTGCCAACGTTTACAGAATCGTAAAAGGTGTCGAAACCTGAGTATATTCATTAAAAATTGTTCGTTCACGAAGCGCTTCAGAGAAAATCATTGCTTTTATCTTTCGTAGAACTAGGCTTGTTGTTACAATTAACAAGTAATAAACGCTAACAATTTGTTTTCTTCAATTTTTCGATGATATTAGAAAAAATCAGCAAACATAAGCGCGACATTCTTCACAACGACAAAGCCAGCTCTCACATAGCACATCGAACAATGGATTATTTAAAGGAGTATAACATTAAAATAATGACTCAACTCATCCACCTGAGTTATCACCTAATGACTTCTTCTGGTTCCCTTTTATCAAAAACAAGTTGCGTGGTTAGAGGTTAGAGGCCGCTGAAACATTTAAAAGGCGAATAATTTTAGAAATAATAAAGGCTTCTTCTTTCTTTTCCCTGAAATTTTTAGAGTTCCCCTAGTAATTATACAACATCTCAGTTGAAAATCTACGCATCTTTTTCATTAAACAAATTTTCCAATATTTTTGAACTCCACTGTATACACTACGAAACAACTTGTGATTAACGCAATTGAAGCGGCACCAAACACAAGTTCTTCGTCATATGGACAACGCAATTCACACGAGGCTCGCTTTATATTTGTGAACACCACGCCTGCGTTTGATATGAACCTTAAACGTTGAGCTAAATATAGTTCTTAGTTCGGCATTTTTGCTTCATCATTTAATCAAGAATATCGCAAACATACATAATATATTTAGAGTTTTGTAAGAATCGGTTTAAATCAATTATGAAATCATAACAATATAATGTGATAATTCCTGCTTTTTATATACTTTGATTATTTCAATGTATTTAAATTGCTTTAATTGCGTAAATTTGTTGCAATTCTATCGTATCACCGTGTATGTTTTTGTATTTTACTAGATAGAAATATCTATTGTATGTAGGTGGAACAAAATAAATTTCTGAAATAAAAATAGTTTGGTATATGCTTTCCAAATTTCATTGATGATAAAAAAAGTAATTAGGCGTCTTTGTTATGAAAGCTTATCTTCCAACTGAATATATCGTTCTATAAATTGCTTTTCTATTAAATGCATGTGTACTTCGTGATCAGTAATGTAAACATAACCTAATAAAAATGTCATCTTGTCGGTTTCACGAATTAAAAGATGCTTTTCCCTTTAATTATATAAATTAAAAATACGTCAAGTTAAATGTCGAAAATTCTATAAAATATTTATTTAAATTATAGTACAATATAGTACAAATGTCAGGTACACATATTACAATAATTGCTACTTTCTGCGAGACATCGAAATAATTCATCTTCATCTTATCACAATATATACACCTTGTAGATTATATTATATCTCTGTATAAATAATATATCAGCAGTAATCTCTCTGATTAACGTTTGGACCCCAAGCTGAGTGTTTTTGGAATACATGAGTTATAAATAGAATAAATGAAGCAAAAGATAATATTAAAAAAATATATATCCGTCAGTTTTATATTGGAAAAAAATATGTAGGTATTTTATGCATATCAATCGTTGAAACGGATAGTTCTTAACGCGTCTTCGGGATGACACTCTAAAAGTATAGTAGAACATGTATTAAACGTAAAAGAAACGCCACCATCGATCACTAACGAAGCATCGTAACACCTAGATTTCACTTTGATTTTCTTCGCGAAGCCCCTCTGTTTTATACCTTTTGGTTTTGGCCAAACTTGAGCGGATATGAAGTCCCGTATTGTGTAGCACATACCGTGATGCGTTGGATCGAAAAGTAACTGTTTATTGTATAAATCGGCCAAGACCGTAGCCAGACTATTTTCATCTTCAGTAGGGCTCATATCTAAAAGTCGTAATAATTCGGCAACTGTTTGTACTGATACCCGATTTATGCTCGAATGCCAAGATGTCGAGCCAGTTCCAGTACTGACGCATAACCCTGAGCATTTAACACCGGTCTCGTTCAGTTCATCGTTTAACGAAATATCGAGATGCGATACTTTGGCCGAAATCGTTTCACCAATGAAGACTTCGTTTAATGCAAGATATGGTAGGATGCGACCTTTGGCTTTTAGCACTTCCGATTGCATATTTTCACTTCTTGATGGAATTTTATGTAAATCGTGCGGTATAAATGCTCCTTTCGGTCCTATTGCTGTTGATCTTATCCTAGTACGTAAAAACCATTCATAATCTCCCGCAACCAACCTATGTATAGCTTCATCTACGTTATAGGAATAATGTTTTGGTAGGCATAGATGCCCTTCAGAACAGTTAGGATCTGAATTGAAACCTAGTATAGGTGTAACGTTATCACGGATTCTACTAGCTGCTAATAAGAAAGTCCCATCTCCGCCCGTAGGTATCACAATATCGGCCCATTTCACGCAGTCATCGTTGTAATTCAATCGGTTCACCACTCGTACATCTATACCATACTTTTTCAAGGATTTTAGGACTCTATTTTCATAATGCTTGTGGCGATTATAACTATCCAACATATTCTGGAAATTGGCGCCTACGGCTTCTAACTTTTTTCTAAGCGCCTTCTCGTTAAGTTCATTATGTCGGACCGTTTCGAACTCGTAACGCGATAACTTTGAGACGATGAGCGCTTTTTCGATGCACAATTTGTTTGAAACGTTTGAAGAAAGGAAACAGCACGATGATAAAAACACATTTTTGACGTTTAACCTCGACTTGTACATTTAAATCGAACGACGAACTTAGATACTTAGATTACGATGAGTTTGCATTTATTTCCCCTTTCAGAGCGCAAACGATTTCATTTTTTTACAACTTATTATGGTTATTATTGCTAATTGATACTATTATATGCTGCCCTTTTTTTCTTCTTCTTGTCTGGTGGTTAACTTAAAAACACGAAGCGTATATTGAAGTATACTCAAATACACTGAAACTTTGACCGCATTCGGAACTTCTTATCTTCGGTTTCATATGATCGGTCGCTGTTTTGCGAAACTGGCATGCAGTTTTTATTGTCGGCCAAGGCAATAATTGATGGAAAACGCCCGGGCACGTCCGACACCACGCATGATTTCACTCGGCGCGTAAAGAAAAAACGACGGCACTCGATAGGTACAAGCGGACCAGAGATTTTTTTGGTTATGTTCCGCGCTCTGACTACGCGAACAGTATCGGCTTAAGGCGGGCTAGCCGTCAACCGGATCGAGCAGTACAAAGTGCAAATTCGCATTTTAGCGCTGGAAATATTTTTACAAGTTTTCATTTCTTCGCTGAGCAAAGATATTTATGTACTGTTGATTGAATATAACGTAAGAAAAATAAAACTATTTTTAAATTTAAATCGTGATCGTTGCTAATATAAGAGTATTACCAACCTAATAATGGAATTTAACTAAAGCCATGATAATAAGAAATATACATGAACAAATTTATTTGTTAAATCCGTATACTGAAGTTAAGAGTTGAAGGCCATAAATTAGCTAATATAAAAGTAAAATTTCGTGAATTGATTTTAGATTTGTGGCGTTACAGGAACACTCTTAAAGGGTACTGCAGGTGTTTTGAAATATGCATCAAAGGAAACTCTTCACATAATTTTTATAAAAAATAGAAAATAGATAGGTTATTTTTCTATTTAATCTTTCGCCAGTAAGTTAAAAATGGAAAATAAACAATTTTCAAAATTAAAGAACCTATAATATGCATTTTTTTTACGTATGAACGAAAGGGCAAAGATCGTCTGAAAAATTTGCTTTTATACATACTTCAAAGGGTGCAACAAGAGATTAAAACTAAAAAATAGAAATTGGGAATCGTAAAATAAAAACATGATATGAAGTATTCTGCAAATTCTACCAATTTTCAAAACTAAAATGTCTATATTTTGACTTAACTGTTTCGCTGATATATAACACATTATATGTGATATAAATGCTCAAAGTGTTATCCTTTTATGAAGTAATTTAAAGCCTTCAATTATCAATTTCAATATCTGCATTTAACAAATAAATTTGTTAGATGTTTAGCGTCATCACTTTAATTCGATTCTAGTATTATGTTGGTAATACTGTTATATTAGCAACGACACCATGTACCTAACAAATGAAATACTATCTGCAAGATATCTTTTTTTTTATAACTCTGGCCAATATTATTATTTACACCTAATCCGTGTAAATAATTAAATTTAATTTTTCTTTTGATTTTTGAATTGTATAACCAGAATTTAGAGTAAATTGATTGTTAATTTCAGGTTTTTTCAGGCATCTCGTTCATTAAAGATTGTCTTAGCCTAGTTTTAGAAATTTGTAACAGGTAATAAGCATGTTCGCTCTATCGATGATTATTTTTTATTATTTTTTTTTTATTCCCTAGATTATTATGTAATGATTTTTGTGGTACCTCACCTCTAAATTCACAGATTTTTTTTTCAATTTGTCAATTTTTAACACTCGAGTAAGGATTTAATTTAATTTTTTATCAACCAAATTAATTAAGAAATTAATTTTTTTGTTAATACCGAATGAAGAAATTGTAATAAAGTAGGCCTTGTAGTTATTTGTATGAATTTAATCAATTTTGCATCAACACAGTGGAAATATTTCAATTTCAATTTAAATTGGTGGTCCTGCTAATCAGTCGCTAATTTTTTGGCAAATTGCATTGGAGTTTAATTTTTGTTATTCACACGAAGTTTTTATGCGATCTTTTGCTAATCTTGTTTTTCCGCATGATATACATGTCTGTATAACTTTGACAAAATACGTTAAACGATGTGGAAGGTTGATTTTTATTTTTTTCACTGCATATCCCTCTGACACCCTTGACGAACACCAGTCGTAAAAACAATTGCAATGACCAAGACAATTATTACCAACGTTGAGAAACACTTTGTGCCATCAACGTTACCTTAACACCTCGCAATTTAATCTACAATTAAATTAAAGTGACAGGTGGCATGAGATAATTGCAGTCAATCAAGTAGTTATAAAATGTTATAGCCGACATTTTGATTTAATTCGACATTAACTTTTAACTTAATGTTGGAGCACTGACCACTAGAAATTATTTATATTTTATATTGATACGGATTAAACAGAATTACGGAAATAAGGGCGTTTAAAAAGTGTAATGAATAGTTACACTGACACGAATTAATGTTTAATGTATAATTAAATTAATATAACAGATGGAAGGAGACAATTGCAGTCAATTAAGTGATCATATTCTATCCGATAATTTGACTTAATCCGAGATTCGATTTTAATTTATGTTGGTGCAACTGGCCATTAAACAATATTTAGTGTTTGACTCGTGATTTTTATATATAAAAAAAAAAATTCTGATTCGGCTTAAACAAAATTACGGAAATAAAGGCCTTGAAAACTATTAATTTGCAATTTTTCTATAAACATTTCATTTAATTTGAGAATTTACGTAAGTTATAGGAACTAATAATGATATATTTGCAAAAAAGGAATTTGCCCCGTTAAAAAAATAAGTGCTGTCGCTAAATTGAAATCTTGAAAAAAAACGATATCGTTATGCGCTCGTCTTAATTAAATATTTTGTTAATCTGTTGCCAATTATTGTGAATAGCAAATTATTTGTCAGAATTGTCAGATATTGCCAGCAGTCGTTGATATTAATTCATACTATTTCGAAATTAAATTATACCGATTTTCTCTTGAAATATTTGATTCGTTACATCATTAATTTCACTACGGATCCAAGACTATTTAAGTACAAAATTACAATTATTATAATTGAATTCACCTAAAGCCGGTCCTATTTATGCAAACATGTTCCACTAAATGTTGTGGACCAATAAAATTATCCAAATCTTTAGATATGGCTACTACGTCTTCAGTCCAGTTTACTGTCACGTTCACGAGTCTTACGTAACAAAGTTTGACGTAGGCATGCGAAATAGAATTTTTTTCGTTCACATTAAATTAGGCACCGTATTATTTTTAGAAGTATCTTTGGTGGAATCCGAAAGTTGTAAGGTTTGACGGATGTTTGGGACTTCACTCCCTATTGTTAGAACGGGTAGATTAATTTTTTTGACGTCGTTTTATCTGCTTTATTTTTGGGTATATTCTAATATGAATGGGCATGGTGTATTTTTCCTCTTTTTAAAAATCTACCTAAGGAATGGCCCGTTTATTTTGTTTATTTATCTGTTGTGTAACAAAACAAGATGATAATAAGAAGCTATCGTACTGATAGGAAAATTACGTCAGTTATTAATAGTTCGATAACAACATCTGTTGATCTTCCGTTATTGCTACAATTAACGTTTTGGATTCTATTTATCGCTATTTTTTTATTTTTTTTTTTACTTTTATAGCAAAGATAACATGAAATTGCTTTTTTCGGAACATGTTATAGGGTTCATAATTTTAATAATTTTATAATGATAAAAAAATAAATTTTATGGTATAGCAATACTGATAAAATATACAATAATAATCACTGAAACAAAGTTATTAAATAGTTTAAGATGTACTTTGTTCAATAAATAATATTTCCTTGCACAAGGTTCCGGAATTGTATTTAATAGACGAAGAACACAAAAGTATCGGTAACCTTCACATCATACAAACTTAATTAATCCGGGACGGTTGTTTCGAGGATACGAATGATCCACATTTTCAACCGGTGACCGAATGTAGTGAGAAAATCCTAAAATTAACCAGCTTATTCTATCCCTACTTTCGAGAAAAGTAAGTACTGTTATTGTCTACGTGCCTTAAAACTAAGACGAGCTCTATGTCTCTTGCTATTGGAGCCCGAGACATAAAATATGTGCAACGTTTCCTTAATAAATCAAATAGAACTGAGTACCCGACAACGGTCCATTTTCTCTATTCTTTGCTTTTTATAGCAATTAAACCGTCTCGTACGCGTCTAATTCCCGCGGCGAATTTACATTTTTGATCAATTTCAAGTTAAGTTCTAAATTAATTAGTTATTAGTTAAATAGTTAGCCCGGTTTCGTTTATGTGTTGGGCTATACTTGACGAATCTAATCTGCCGAAGCGATGACACCCGATATGTTCCTTAAATCCGGAGCCAATCGCTTTTTTCCTTTGACGAATATAGGCCTTATTACAGTCACTGCAGGCAATTTTAAAAATTCTCGACCTTTCTTCCATTTTAGCCTTATTTTTCGGATTGCGAAGAAGGTTTATAAACAAACATATGTTCATATCTTGAATCTTCAGAATGCTTATCAACAAATCTTTCGATATGCTGTGAAATGGAAGCTTCACCGCTAGTTTCTAACGGGATTAAAGCTGTGGGACTTCTTACGTAATGCTTCTGTTGGACTCTCTCTTGAGGAGCATGAGAGAATACAAAATTGATATGTTATACAGACTGTCTCACGAGGAACTACATCGATCGATATATGATAACATATACATTGGAATATTTTAGAAACTCGGTATTATACGAAAGCATGGGCGTAGTCGGAATTTGGACAAGAAGGTGCCCAATAAGACTGGGCATTGTGGAGACTTTTATATGACCGACGATAAGAAACGAAAGTGAAATTATTGCGGGGATTTAGAAGAGGACAGCGTGGTCCCTCCTTGTCCCCCTTCGGCTTCGGCGCCCATGTATTAAAGCCTGTATGTACTTTTGATATAGACTATTTTGCATTATGAATATGGAACTTCGTATGTATTGTTACATTTTTGAATCCTTAGTTCAATATTAAGGTTCGCTTGTTAAAACAACTATGTTGCTATTTCGGTTGTTTTGAAAAATACAAATTTTTAACAAATGGACGAATACTTGCGAACTATTATAAGTAGAGAGGACAAAGCCAGATGAAATTGCAGCGACTAGACAGACTCGTGTCTATTCGTCTCGTAAGAAGGGTTCGTGTTGCTTACCGGCTTCGCCGAGAGTCAACAGAACACGAGTCTGTCTAATAGCTGTAAAAAAGTAATAATTCCACCTACCTTTGTCCTCTCTAGTTATAAGTGTGAATGTTTAACTTGGAAAATTGACATTTTACACAAATTTTCAGGATTTTCCATTATATATGTTAATATGTGCAAAAGATAGAACCCTTTCATATTGACAACTTACTTTCGAATAACCCTATACAACGAAAATTTTTGTTTTTCTTTCTTGTTTTATAATATCAGCTTCTATAATCAGAAAGCATCTCTGAAATGGGCACGTTCTATTATCAGCAATGTCGTATTGTTTTTTTACTGATTTTTAGCGAAAATATGTCTCGACCACTGTACACGGGGATAAAAAATAATTTTCATTAAATTTTAAATAACTGAAAAACTTGACATATTTTTATTCGAAGTGCACCGTTTAAAATAAGGAAGCTACCGACGATATCTGATTTCTCTAATTAACAATTGCTAGTGACTAAAGGCGGATGAAATTATTACTTTTTTGCGGACTCGCGTTTTGTCGACACGAATCCGTTCTCATGAGGCGAACAGACACGAGTCTATCTAGTTGCTGCAAAAAAGGATAATTCCACCTGCCTTTGCCATTTTTAGATATCAGTATATTAACATAACGTAGGTACGCCACTGATCTAACTGTCACTGTATTTCAATTTTTTCCCTGCCAATTGCAGAATTCGTTTAGTACATTAGTACAAAGGTGACAATTTAACATTTCTGACAGTTCAACGAGTGACGTCCGTCTTTTGTGGATCTCGCAAATTTTTTGCGAGACATTTATAAGTAAAGAAATGCATTTTAGATATGCTTTTCTCAAAGTCGCTGAAGTACTGAAGGCGTAAATTTAATGGCATTTTTATATAGTTAAATTCTAATGCAACTGTCTATTTTTTCTCTTTCTTGTCGAATTGCTCTTAAAAAAAATAAACAAAAATGTCATATGCATTAAGTATCTAAAATCGATGCATTCCTAGATATTTTTAAATTGAGATATCAAAAACCCTTCTTAAAATTACAGAAGCAATAGAGATGACAATTTAAAATTTTTGACATGTAAACCAGTGACGTCCGTCTTATGCAACTTAATTTTATCGATCTTGCCTATTATTTAATTTAATTCAAAGTAAATCTGTGAGTAAAGAAATACGCTTTAGATATGCTTTTCTCAAATTTGCTGTGCGTCGAAGTACTGAAGGCGTAAGTTTAATGACATATTTCTATAGTTAAATTCCAGTGCAACTGTCTATTTTTTCTCTTTCTTGTCGAATTGCTCTTCTTAAAATTACAGAAGCAATGGGGATGACAATTTAAAATTTTTGACATGTAAACCAGTGACGTCCGTCTTATGCAACTTAATTTTATCGATCTTGCCTATTATTTAATTTAATTCAAAGTAAATCTGTGAGTAAAGAAATACGCTTTAGATATGCTTTTCTCAAACTTGCTGTGCGTCGAAGTACTGAAGGCGTAAGTTTAATGACATATTTCTATAGTTAAATTCCAGTGCAACTGTCTATTTTTTCTCTTTCTTGTCGAATTACTCTTCTTAAAATTACAGAAGCAATGGGGATGACAATTTAAAATTTTTGACATGTAAACCAGTGACGTCCGTCTTATGCAACTTAATTTTATCGATCTTGCCTATTATTTAATTTAATTCAAAGTAAATCTGTGAGTAAAGAAATACGCTTTAGATATGCTTTTCTCAAACTTGCTGTGCGTCGAAGTACTGAAGGCGTAAGTTTAATGACATATTTCTATAGTTAAATTCCAGTGCAACTGTCTATTTTTTCTCTTTCTTGTCGAATTGCTCTTCTTAAAATTACAGAAGCAATGGGGATGACAATTTAAAATTTTTGACATGTAAATCAGTGACGTCCGTCTTATGCAACTTAATTTTATCGATCTTGCCTATTATTTAATTTAATTCAAAGTAAATCTGTGAGTAAAGAAATTAGATATGCTTTTCTCAAACTCGCTGTGCGTCAAAGTACTGAAGGCGTAAGTTTAATGACATATTTCTACAGTTAAAGTTCAGTGCAACTGTATATTTTTTTCTCTTTCTTATCGAATTGCTCTTACAAAAGACATAAGTTTAATGAAAATTTTTTGGGGGTTAAATTTCAGCAGAACGGTCTCTTTCTTATGGAACTGCTCTTATAAAAATAAATAAATAAATATATAATATTATATAATAATAAAAAAAAAACACATTTTTTCCGATTCCCCATTTAAAATTAGTTAGTCCTGTGTAATTGTGGTTTTCTACTTTGCACGTGCTACATAAAAAATAGGATATAATAGTCTATACTCAAATTTCCCATCGACAAACCTAAATATAAGATTCCCCGTTATCTACTAAAATAAATATGTACCGGAGATTAACCACTACGCAGAGTTGTATCAAATTGTACTCACAAAAGAACTGTCGTTCAATATACCCGATGACTTCGTTAGATAATGATATTTCTCGTAAACATCCTCGTCTGGAACGAAAATATCCCCAAGCGGATAAGAGAACGGCCTCCTGCGAAGAACAGTATTAGTTAGAGAACCAATCCTCTGCTCTTTCTTTAGCGATCTTACCTAAGTAAACTCCTCGGAGTCGCTTGAATTTGATTGGTAAGAGGTTTGGTGGATTTCTCCAACTCGCAATCGGTAGTATCTATGTCGTGGAAGACGCACTGGCCATTAAAAGTCCTGCGAAATAAGAATAAGAAGTCACATTTAGACAGACTCTTCAACGTTTCGAGCAGCAACTTGATAGATACCTACCCGAAACTCACTGTAGACGAATGCGAACTCTCCAAGGGTTGAGATTCTTCTGAATCGACCGATCGCCGCCGCTTTAATATCAACTTGTAGCTTCTCAAGATGTCTGTAAATGAATCTTGATTAATAACGAACCAATCAAATATTTAACATTTGCCGGGTGGTCCCCGACGTGACTATAGTAAGAGTAATTGTTTGGGTTCCTTGCGTGACGATTTAGTTTTAATTGGTGCGTTTATTAAAGAATGAAACTTAGCATGTACAGGGCGTGTTGAAATCTTGAGATTCTAAAACGAAGATCGAAAACAGTTTCTTGAATTGAATTTATTGCATTTCGTTGAAGGATTGGACGGATTTCGAAAAGAAATTCGAATATATGATTAAAAGATACAAGCGTAGTAGTCTGAAAAGCTTCAAGCCACGGGATTGGTCGTCGAAAATATTGTATTTCTATAACAATGAAGAATATCAAACATTGGGCAGTCTTTAAATTTTTGCATTTGAAAGGTAATACGTCTGCGTAAATTCAAGCTGGATGGACGCCGTTTACGAGGATTCTGCACCATTATTAAAATGATAACGATATCAACGGTTTTTTGCTGTTTGCTTCTTTCTGAATGCTGTGGTTAAGTTGAGAGATTGTATATTTATGGTTGCTGGTAGAAAAACTTAACCAAATGACTAAAAATTTGTACGTAAACCAAAGCTCATTATGGTTATTACAATTCTATCCCTTATGTCAATAATTGAAACATTTTCAATCAGCGAGAGAATCTAGTAAAGTTGCGTTCTAGCGTTGGATTAAAATTTAAAACAATGGAACAGTGCAAATAAGTGCATTGAATAACACTTTTCCGCTCTTGTTGTCGGAGAATAATCAAATTTTGTCCGAAAAAGGTGTTGGCCTTCAATTTGACGACTGGTTCGATTGGTTCATGTATTAGAACCAATTTTTTTTCAATGTCGATAAGCCACATTTTGGATCTATAGCTTTCTCATTCTATAGAAGATTCTAATAGAGGAAGGTGGTATTGAAGCTGAAAAGCTGAATTTAGTGGTTAATTATTGAATTAAGATCTTGACCACCTCCGGACAGACACTTTACGAAACTTACTTAAAGTGCATCTTTACTTAGTAATGCGCTGGAAGCCTTGCTGGGATTGACGCTGCTTCACATCCACGTTTAGAAACGGGCTATATTGGGTACTTTTTGAAAAATGAGGGGACTGCAGCCTGGGGATCTTAAATGGCATCTCAGAGTCCTTTTTTGATCAGACTTATGAAGTGAGCGGGCGTCTGGGTAGCCCCAAAGTAAGAAAGGTAACCTGGCATGGTACATGGATGGCTCAATAATAGAAGGTGTTGGAACATGTTTAGTCATTAGTGAGTCTAGTTACCATCTTAAGATGCCTGCAGGATTCCACACCAACATAAATCGATTTTTTCCTTGAGTGGCAATATTTTTACGCGTTTCTTTGGATTCCCGATGTTCCCAGTTGTTCTAAATTGAATCTTAAAAAAACTCCAATTTGGAGCAGGTTGTCTGGACGTCTTGATTTTTATTCTTAAGACGGACACGATTGTAACGGTTCGATTTAAACTATACAATAGCAGCTCTTTTTAAACAACGTAATCTTTATTTATTTTCCTATTTTAGTGGTAGATTGGTCGACTAGCACAGCATATTATTTTAGCCTTCCCTAAAACGGCCGCTCCAACAAAGTAAATTATTTGGAGCACAATTTTACGATCTATCGAATTAAAAAAAAACATGGCCGTTTGAAGAAAATTTTATTCTCGTAACTAAATCAAATAAACAAAAAAAAAAATACGTTGTATACAGGGTGTGCTATTTAAAATTAAAACGTGATTACGTCACAGTTAGGAAAATAATGTCACCTGTCAAAAATTAGTGTATTTCTCCAACCCTGTCGTTTACCGATGCGTGTGGTTCACCGGCACCAGTATAAGGCCCAATTGTTTACATTTTTCTTATGTATTCCAAGAATGCAAGTTTATTACATCCAATCATATTATGTATTGTGTACCCATACGCCTATTAATATTACGTATGTACTATGTGTATATAGTATAAACATAGTTGATGCAACAGCTCGTCCTATTGCTTCACTATGCTTATATCACAACGAGTCATAACATAAATTAAGAGAAAAAAATCCCAGCGTGTAGTATGTGTAAGTGACGTTAAACTTCTTTTGTCTGCTTGTGCACGAGATGACCCTCTTGATTCCCGGTAATATTCATTACGGGATATTGCAATTGATAAAATGGTAAACATCGCTGATTATTACGATACAGGATGTGCAGAAAAACCCGATGTCTTTTCTTTGTAGAGGAGGGACTTTTCCTTTGACCTTGCTTAAAAGAAATGGTCACCAGGAAATTACTATTTATCATGAGATGTGTAGATTCCTGTGATCCACTAAATTCCAGCAATTTGATGCTCATGAGTTAATGAAAATTTATCTTTAAGCTACAGGAGTCAACACTCATTACGAATTCGCTTATTGGGCCAATTCGTAAAGCTGGATAACGAGGCGACTTCAACGATATCTTCTACGAAATTGTGGACGCATATCAATAAACTTTTATTTTGTTTGAATCTACTGCTTATATTTGTTAAGTAAGGTGAAGTAGTCTGCCGATAACGGGACATCTGCATATTGAAAGCTTCACAACAATTAAATATACACTCACCGGCACAATTAACCGCCTATTAGTTCCTTGCGTTGTAAAAATACTCGTATTATAGCTTGTATGTATATTTGATTAAGATGCTGTTACTATGGCTAAGGTTGTCGCAATGGTCGATGACGGATGAAGTCAACGTTGCGTGGTTGGAATTTTAGGAATACCACTCTCTACTGTGAAGGATGCTGCAAAACGATTCCGTGACGATGGTTCCTACACCAGAAGAACCGGGCAAGGTCTTAGCGCTATTGCATCTGGTCGTGATGATCTTACCACTGCGTAACCGTCTTCGTGAGATTAGTAGACGTTAGTGTGTATACGATAAGACTTGCTGAACAACAAGTGAAAGCTAGAAGACTGATCCGGTGTCCACAGTTGCCTCCGCCATACCGAGTCTCTCGACTTCGGTTTGCTCAAAGTCCTTCCGTTTAGAACAATGGAAGCCAGTAATCTTCGCAGATGAGTCAAGAATCAGATGGAAGAGAGCGAGTACATCGACGTCCCCGAGAGCGATTTGCAGGATTTGCAATATTACGCACACGGTGGGTTAGTTATTGTTGATAAAGGCAGTTTAACGGTGGACAGATACTTGGAAGATACCATACCAGAGCATGCGATATATCATTTGCACCTTATGTTGGGGATGCTTTTATCGTCCTGATCGCACGTAGCTAGGTGCGTTACTGGATACCTCAATAACGTCGGGATTGAGAGAATCGAATGGCCTGTACAAAGCCGAGATTACAATCTCGTAGAACATATTTGGGATAATTTAAAAAGGAAGATGAGGGTTTGATCGCTCGCACCTTAATCCTTAGCTTAGAGATGCCTTTAGAGAAGTGGTTGAACCTAATATCTTAGAATGAGGATCAAAATATTATTAATGGACTTGCAAAGGGCTTAAACGAAGTTATGAAAGCAAGAGGCGGCAACACACGTTACTGAATAAAATAAATGTTATTTTTTTTCCATATGTGCTTCATGAAGTAGATTTTACTTATTTCCACGTTTAATAAAGATGGCTATTAAAAAAAGAAAATATTAGATATTTAGATTTTTAAGAGATGGGCGGTTAATTATGCCTGTGAGTGTATTTTAAAGGTTTTTTCAAAATCTTGGCACTCAATTTAAATACAATGTTAAAGCTATAAGAAAAATACTATCAAGAGAAACGGATGATATAATTTAGAAAATGGAGCTCGTGATGAGTTACATGATTGATGAAGAACAGAACCTTCAACATCTTTGCAAATGTGACTACGAGAACCTGATGTAAATTGGTCTTTCCTTTATACAAGATGGCTGGGACGTTTTTTAAGAATTAGAGCAAAACTCAGAACAACAGAATACTCAATTATCGTCGACAAATTACCTTCACCTTCAACATATTTTGCAAATGTGACTAGAAGAATCTGACGTAAATTGGTTCTTCTTTTGTAGAAGATGGCCGGGACGTTTTTAAAAATTAGAGCAGAAATTCGAGGTAAGGTAGATAGTCGATGAAGAACAGAATACTCAATTATGGTCGACACGTTACCTTCACCTTCAACATATTTTGCAAATGTGACTAGAAGAACCTCATATAGATTGGTCCTTGTTGACGATGACTTCCTCTTTGACCTTGCCTAAAAGAAATGGCGATCAGCGTATTGCTGCATTGATAAATTCAAGAAGTGTAGGTTCAAATGGAATCTTCTCTATGAACGACAACCGACTAAGTTCCCCGAATTTGATTTTTCATTGATCATTGATTTATATATATCATATATAAATCAATGTATTAAATGATCATGTATCATTTAATATAATGAATGGTACATGGCATAATTCTTTAAAACTTTGAGATTCATAATTTCTATAAATAGAAACAAAGACCATAAAAATTTTAATTAACTTAAATACAATGTTAAATAAATCATGAGAAGAAGCAAAAATATCAAGAAAAATGGCTGGAGTGATCTTGAAGATGATTCAGTTATGGCCAAAACGTTCAAATGTTTTTTGAATTCACCTTCAACTTAAGTTATTTTTAAGGTTCTACAAAGTCCTATCATTTTGTCAATTGTAGTCGTTAAATCTGTGAATAAAAGTGTTCCCGGACTCTGTTACTTGTAGGAAAAGTTCCTATAAGTTCTTATAACTCTTCAACAAAGAAAAATGTTGATATGTTAAATTAAGTTGAAGAATCAAAGGTTTTTTAAGAAGACTGTGCATAACATGGCGATATCTTTAAAACTTACCCATTTTATGGATGGATATTGTTTCTTCAGTCTTGTCTACTCGTCTTCTTCTTGATCGACGCGTTACATATTTACACGTGTTTCTTCTCTTGGTGAAAGCGGCCAATTGGAATTTTATGGAAAAATATCAAAGAAACAAATTGAAATAGATATCAAGATTTTGGTAAACAAGAATTAGTTTGCATCGCGAATTATCTAAATGAATTTATTCCATAGCTCGAATCAATGAAAGCTTAGCACTAATGACAGCTACTCTTATCACGTTTAAATGCGAAAAGACACACGCTAGGTGATATCTATGTTATTAAATATACACGAGTGTATCTCAAACCGACTTAGTTCTTATACTGAAGCACCAAAGCACGACATCGAAGATCTTATATTCGTTCATACACTATAATATCGTGTTTGTTCATCTCATTTTAATTTTTTGATAAGACCTCTTTAGTCGTGAAAATGTGCTCCATTTTATCGCATATTTACGTATATACATATATTCATGTACATATGTGATTCTTGTCCTTACGCATAAGATGTTAGTATCTTAGAGTCGAGTTCTTTTGTTTATTGTTATGGTGTGGCATGCCATTAATTTTCTATGCGTAGGAAGATTCAATGTCATGCGATTTGCTTCCTTGATTTGATAACGAGTTGCGTCTTTATCGTTTGGGGAAATGTATATTTTTACGATTATTAACGCGTATAGAAGATGTTAAGAAGTTATTGGGTCTTAATTGTTTTCGTTTAGGTCGGTAAACAGATAAAAATGCATTTGGAAGGGATTCCCAAAGATTCTCGAGATGTAGCGGTAAACGGTACTGAGGAATACAAGGACTTCAATCCATCCTCTTCGAGGAGAAGGAGAAAACTGATCCCAGCATCTCCATGGCTTGCATTCTGGAAGTTTTTCGTTTTTTATAAGTTCTTCTAACGTATCAAATCTTCTTCTCTTCAACTTAGGATGAAAGCTACGCCATTTTTTGCACGATTAAGGGGGCTCTTTAGCCGAGAGTGTTCTTGGAACAAACTTCTTTTCACAAACATTGAACACTTGCAGATGTAACACTTTAGGTAAGCATCTATCCAAATCCAAATTCCAAAACATTGGAACATTGAACAAAATTTCGTTTCAAAATGGGCTAGTTCTGTACGTAGATCTAAACTAAATTGCAATTTTTGCGCGCAGGGGCGTTGTAGTCTAATATTTTGTAGACATGACTTATGAAAATACACCATCTTGGCACTCTTCGATTAATACTGAGCGTGAAATTATTGAAATATTAAGTCAAAGTATGAAAAATACCAGAATTATACATTTAAGCTATTGGTTTCATTTTTTTATCGTCAAATCTTATAATCGAAGAAGGTTTTAAGCATCCACAGCATTAACATCCTTGCTTTTATAGGAATGTTCAAAATAACCCCAAACGTGGGAAACTTGGAACACTTGTAATTTTTTTTTAATACAAATTAATAGAATGGAAGAAATGTTCCTCTTTGCCCAAATAATGGTTTTAAAAGAATATTTATAAATAATGACGAACTTTAGGGAAATGTATCAAAGTGACCTCACGTTATTCAAGCTATGTAAGAGATGTTTTGGCCATGCTTAGTTGTAAATTGAATGTAGGTTTCCGCAATCCATAGTAGAAATATCTTTCGGGTGTTGTCGCGAAGTTAATTTTTGACTTGATGATCAAATGCTGATCATGTTGTCAGCTTCTTTAGAAGATTTCCAAAGACAGTCTTTAGAACCACAGTTAAATACACGAAAAGACCTGGAAGACATTTCTACAACGTTTATTGATATTCTTGAGTACTACGGTTATTTCACTTTCCAGTTTATCTTCTTTCGCCACGATCGTGACTGATGTTCGATCTGCAAATAACGTTGTTCTATATATTGCTACTTTGGGAGATCATTTACCTACACACTAGGAACAAAGAAACGAATCATTTTGAAGTTTCTTGTTATCATCAGGTAGCGCTGCTTGCTTCCTATCATTCGATTGGTAAACTTGTTGTGGTTAACTTGTTTACGCCTAAATCATCATGTTCTTTTGAGATCCTCGCAGCTCTCCAATCTTAATTCGAAGATCGTCGAGCGCGATTTGATGAACTTTTCTGATGTTTTCGGTAGTGGTTTAAGTTCTTCGTCGTTCCGAACTGGCCGAAAATGGCGACTTAAAATATTTTTCGAGATTAAATAAGATTAATTTTTGATATTTTAGACTCATATGTATATAAACATATCACCAGTTATTGCAGCACGTGATAGGAAGTCAGGGTCATCGTTACCCGTTTCGTAAACTTCTAAATCATATCTTCTGACATACAGATTTCGTAAATATATCGAACGAAAAGGTCTATCGGTAAATGCAAATGTTTACGTCTAAATTCATCAGTTTCATCACATATAACCTTCTGAAGTCAATTCAATAAAAAGGCGAAAGATTATTATTGATGTGCAAGATCAGCAGAGCCTAATATGTTGCTATTAGCCGGTATCTCGTGGGGCAAGGATTTTTAGAAGGAAATAGATCCTTCCAAGACTTACCAACTATAAAAACATATATCAAAAAGAAACGGTAAAAACCTAATTCCCTAAAATTTTACTTATTTTCAAAAAATCTTAAAATTATCTAAACGTTAATAAACAATCAAATAAATCTTATAAAAATTTCTAGCCCGTCCATGTTTAAAGCTTTGTTTTCAATCAAAAAAAGAAAAAAAAAAACACTCCGCAAAATCACAGCGAATCAACACAAAAAAAAAAATAAGAAACATCTACACGTCCAACAAATTTTAACAGTTTTTGCAAAAAAAATCACCCCTTAAGCTACGCATTACTCATTTTCAGCCTCATCAACTCAAATAGAAAATTTTTAAGATAAAATACCTTAAAGGAAACGCTAAAAGATACAGAAAATAGAGACACTTAATCTAATTTTTTACTCTCAAGATCTCAACAAGGACTTGCAATTCCTTTAAAATAAGATATCTTAAGATCTCAAGTTAGATCGTTAGAAGTACTTAATTAAGATCTCGCATTAAAGAAATTTTAACGATCTTGTTAGGAATGACTCAAAATTATTAGCGAGGTTTTAGCGGAGATTTTCATATGGTTTGGCTCGCAGTTCGCAATTAAGCGTTGTTGTTTTAGCAGACGCTCTGGTCGCAATGAATCACGAGAAAAATTTTAGGATTTGAGCAACGTGAAGAGTACGACAGTTAAACTTAATGCGCCAACTTATGTATTTATGTATTTATTTATTTATTTTTACAAATGGAGGAAATATATAAATATATACAAAAACTGGATTCGCTTGATTGCGCTGAAAAAAAGGTGTTAACACCTTCTTTAATTCTAAATAGGCTATAATTACAAAGAATCAAAGAATTACATTGTTGAGCACGTAACGATTTAAAGATGAATTACGATCTTCTTTTAATAAAATTATAGAGCTGCATTGCTTTTGTTTTTAACTAACTACAATCTTTCCTTCACTTCCCTCAAATTCGCCCAGTTTACAGAATCCTGAAATTTTGAAGGACGTGCAATGTTCAAAATTTCTTGAATTATTTGAAATATTATCCATAGCGTCTAGTAACTCTAACTATTTTCGAGTTACGAACAATTGATTTCGATAGAAATCGTCACGGAGTCCATTTACTCGCATGTTTTTTTTTTTCTTATCTCTTTGTTATTCGCAACAACATTCTTTTAAAACGACGTTGGACCTTATTAATACGTAGAAGAGAAACATTACCATCTGGTGTCTGTAATTCCATCGAAAATACACGCAAGAAAGTAAACAAAATAAATTGGCGAAAACAAAGAAGACAAAAGGCCCAACACATGCGGTATCTTCAACAATTAATTCGAACAAATTGTCTCTTTATAGATTATATTTAACGTTGATCTTTTTCGATAAACTCTGCCATTCGGAGGCGATGCGCTCTTGAATGTTGGAGGTATCGCGGGCAAAGAATTCATGTAAAAATTTCCTATCATCGTGTGGTGTATTAATTGCTTTCATATCGAAATGGCGACGAATAAAAACATCTGCAGCTCTAGCCGTTATTCTTTCTTTTTATGACTAATATAGATATTTCATTTGAGCAATTAAACCTGATGATAACATTAGTCTTTGTACGTATTCCACAGACGTATAGAATGTTTTAATCGGAGTATAACGAACTGGAATGTAATTAAACATACGATTCTTTTACGATGTGAAGGCGACCAAATGAATAATCAAGAAGAACAGTGCAGAATTAGGTTTAAAATTATTTACGAACGTTGAATGGTTAATTTCCATTATAAAATCAGGGCCGCGGGATTGTTTCTTGACCATGAAGGCGGTTTTTAGAAATTACTTTGTAATTTACGACAAAGATTCTTTGCCCAAAAAAAAAATACTGGAAAGAACTGTTGTTCTGGATGAATTTTTTTTATATTCAAAAATTATTTCAATTTTCTAAATAATTTTTCCAATGACAAGTGTTGCCCTTATTTAAAAAAAATTCTGGATTATCAACCAGTAATGCTGCCTTCCTTGTGTTACTGTAATGCCTAAAGGTTTTTTTTTTTTTAATTTATTCGTGTTGTAAGCCTTACTTTAAATTAAAAGCTGTTTAATGATGTTAGTTTAATCTTGTTCGAGACTTAGGGTGCGATGATTGAAAATACAGCGACAGTTTTTGCTATATCCGATACAGCCCAGATAGCCCGATATTGATGCCCAAAGACACCTGTTTGTGAAATGTAGTAATTCAGATTGCGGATTAACCTCAACAGAATGCGTTTATCGAATTTGTCCCTAGCGAACGGGCTACATTTTGAAGTATCAGTCATCGTGGCGTAGGAAAAAGCCTTTCTCCCTGTGCTTTTGATAGCGGCGTCACAATGAACTTTTAAAAAATTTGTAAGACGGACGGGGGTACCGCTCGAATTTTTCGCAATTTATCTGAGCTTGGTTTTTACATTATCCTGATGACGCTAGTAAAGCCATAAGAACTATCTAAACACTCTGTGCCCATCGGAGCACTGTTAAGGTTTTTGATCGTTGTAGTAGGCCATGGAAATTATTTTTTTTTTTCTTAATTTAGGGAATAAAATGGCTACAATTACACCGTCTTGTCCTTTAGAAGTATTAAACCTCAAAGGCTTAAACACTTTTCAGCAATCAAGATTATCAATTCCTAAGTACTAAAATAACGAAAAAAAAAAGATATTGGCTATGTTAGAAGTCGAAATTATCCATGATTGCAAGAGCACGTTGCGCGGTCGCTTTTGTTAATCTTTCCTCCCGGAATATTTTTTCTGGATGGGGCGGAGGCAGGATTTTTAACAGACATTGAGATAAGCCATCTCAATATCTGTCAAACTTCAACTGCTTCGATCATGATTCTTCAACAGCTTAACGCAATTTACGTAAGCAACAGAATACGCGTATAACGTTTATCTATTTGTTTAACGACAAAAATTTTTTTTTTCATACAGTTTACAACAACAAAAAAAAAAACGGTTAAAACCACCATCAAAATCAAAATAATAACTGCACACTTAACTCGAAAAAACAAAACATATTTACCAACCAAATACGTTAATAGCAATTTTGTATTACTTCATTAGAGCGCTATTAAACGTTATTTATTACTCGCGATGATTGTAAAGCGCAAGGAAAAAAAATATGTACAAGCGGAAAATTGTTTGCTCTAACGAATATATTAAATCGATTCTCTTAATAATAATATCGCCCACCTTGCGATGGTAATATATGGGAACATCCCGATGAATGTTGCTTTTTCGAGCATTTGAAGGAAACCTTGATACCCCGCACATTTTTGTTTTTAGTCGGTGATTGTTTGCTGACGGTTCAAGATCAAATCTGATGATATTACCTAAGTTCTAATTGTAAGTCTATATATTATATGTATTTTATATCTGAATTGTGTCTGTAAATTTTAGCTAATTTAAAAAATCTAAGTTAATCATTTTTTTGGAATATTTTAATTAATTAATTTTAATATGGTAGTGATTTAAAATTAAAAAAAAAACAACGGTTAACCCCTTTTAGCTTTTAATTGAAATTTTTTTCGAATTAAATTTTAAAAATTAATTGCGTGTTAATGCTTATATTGCTGCAGTTAGAGGTTTGTTAATTTTTGACTTATAAAAAAAAATACAAATTTAATCCCTTTTTTTAAAGAATATTTCAATAAAACGCATGCAACCCGTTTAAAAATAATACATTGGAATACTCAGTAACATTTTAATTTGAAAAACAAGTACGTACGAAGAGGATATCGGAAATAACCACTATTTAGTGCTCGCTTTCACAATATTAATAAGGTAGAAAGATCTATATTCGCTGATAAGCAATAACTGCTTATGATATACGCCTTGCATTTATTTTGCATTAATGATATACGTCTTGCATTATTTTTACAAACAATAGGAACGTTTTGCAAAAGATAAATAGTATCAAAGTAAGCATTGTTTATTCATATAAGAGGGAACACAAATAATGTTGGATTTAGTATTAACATAACATAGTTAGTGTTAATTCAACCTAATCTTTATTGGTTAAACTCAGTATATTTTGTAACTTCAAATAATTTTTTTTTAATTACTGAAGAAATTCCGTATGTTAACTTACAGCTGCTGGAGCTACGCCACTGTGAAAGATTATTATTCTACTTAATAAAATGGAACTACTTGTTTTTATTTTTACATTGAAAAATAGCTTAATTTGAATATTATTTGCTTTCAGTAAATACGGTTTTTTTTTTTTTTTTTTTTTTAGAGAATGTTAAAACTAAAAAAATCTAATTTCTTAAAATTTATTGGAAGAAATTAGATTTTATTATTCCGATAAAGAAAAAAAAAAGACAAAAACGTGTTAACAGCTGAGAAATTCACCACACCTCATAGAATGCAAATTTTATTAACTTCGGCCTTTGTTAACGGCTGAAACTAATGCACCATTATGTCTTCTATTCTCTCATAATTCGACACGGTTAATTTTATTCTTATGTCTTCTACTCACGACAGAAATGAAAGGATAATGATGTATGTGCTATTTACGTAAGATATCGTAGTTTCATTGCTTGAATCATACAAAATCTGTACTTTTTTTGGGTTAAAGTTCAAATTGATTTGGAACGTAACTATAACGTATATGGCAATAATGTGGACATCTTAGAACCATAAGCGTAGCCAAGTCTTTGGATAGTGATGGACAAGATCTTGAGCTGCCAGGCAAAAAAATAGATTCAATTTCTCGTCGTTGCAGTAACTTCGCTTAAAAGTGACTTGACGGCTTTACATGTTTCGTTACGCGTTTAGCTTTTTTGGGGACAAACAAAGAAATTCATTAAGTATTTTAAAAGTGTTTTTTGAGCAGGCCAAAGCAACAGCCGAAAACATACGAAGATCGTTTTTTTCCTCCCGAAATAGGCATGAAAAGAAAGACCAGATACAAGTATTAATCTCTACATCTCTAATCTTTTATAATTCAAGATGTTGCTATTTTATTTGGTTTTTTATGTCTGGAGAAAATACAACAACTCTTCTCTTTAAAGTTTGTTTAATATGGTACACTTTCTCGTTTCATTTTTTTGACTTTTTCAAGGATCTACTGTGGGATAACAACAATAATTTCTAATTTTATGTTTGTATAACATGCATATAAAATCCTTGATTTATTTTAAAATTTGTTTTTTTTTTTTATTTTTCTCCCTTTATTTTTACTCTTTTCGTCTTTTTTTGTTTTCTTTTTTTTAATTTTTTCTGTCAGTTGAGTATTTTTCCATTTTTCTTTCCCTTTTTTTTGGTTTCTTTCCCCGTATTTTAAATATTCGAAAAAGGGAAGAAAAAACAAAAGAGAAGAAAAAATAAAAAAAACATTTACGACTAACAGAGGACAAAATTAGAGCCCTTGATATGTCACTGTATCGGTTCTCGTTTTGTTTAAGTGCCAAAACAATGGACTCACATTTCATCTTCGATGATGAATCAATTAACAAATTAAATCTGATTCGTTTCCACCAAAGCGCCAAAATTTGTTCACGCGTCTGCGATCCGGCACGCATCTTGCACTAATTTTTGTTATTCTTTCAGGATATATCGTAGTTTCAAAATTGCTGTTTCAGAAATTCGTATATTTCGCTTTTTTAATCGTGCATCCTTCAGTACCAAACACCTAGTTTCTTTAATAACATCGGAAGTGATCGCTAGAGAGGACAAAAGCGAGTGAACCTTTTTTGTAGCGACTAGACAGACTCGTGTCTATTCGTCTCATAAGAAAATGTTCGTGTTTCCTGGAGAGTCGACAAAACACGAGTCTGTCTAGTCGCTGCGAAACAGGTATGATTTTTGAATTTTGGCTATTCGGAAGCAGTCGACTTGTTGAAGAATAATCATCCCTGTATACATCCATCGTTTGTTCACGAATCGCTTTCGGAGATTTTCCTTGTTAAGAATGTTATAATTGCTTGCAGAGTCAGTTAAAAGTAAACGTGTTTTTTGTTTGGACCGTAGCATGGTTAATCGAAAACTCGACGTTTTGTTTACAATTATATAAGGCTCCTTTAGGAGAGAGAAAGCTAGTAGACCACAATTAGTTGCAATAACTCAACATGTGAACTATACCAAACATCTCTCTAGAGAAATCTCTCGAAAGGAGAGGCAGCAGTATTGATTCGAAATAAGGATAGTTAAAGGATATATAAATTGTAGTAAACTAGCATAATACTCCGAACCCGGGCTGAAGCGCCCTATAATGCTTGTGTTAAGAGATATGAAAGACCTGTTAAAAAATTACAATGAATGGGAATGAATGAAAGGGATTTATTCTAATAAGTTTTAGAAGGCAGCATTGAAAGAACGCGTAGTACCACGCGATGGAAGTTTTTAAAAGAAAATTTAAGTACTGCCGATACTTATGTGTTCCATATGTACCATATTACGCCACAGTCCTTGCTATCATAATCGTTTATTTTTCTTGCGGTTGTGAAGATATAATTGAACCTAAATTAGTGTATTTTAGCTTCAGTATTATTTATTTAATTTATTTTATCAATAAAAGATTGAAGAACCTGTTGAATAAGAACGAAAAGACAAAGTATCTAAATGAGAACGATCCACGTGAAACGAAGGTAGGCGGAAAGCTTTTGTTAGCGTTAGTAAAAACTTTCCATCTTAACAAGATGGAAAAATTAAAAAAAAAGTTTTAGAACGGCCGAAATAGAGAGTAAATCTTATTCTTGTTTTCAGATGCATAAAACCATTTTCTTGGCTTTCATCTTCTCATATTGCATTGGAATATCATCTCCAGTGTATTACTATAGTCCATTCTACCAATATACACTAAGGAGAGGATTTTCGAAGCAGCCGATCACCAGAGAAGAATTGGTCTATATCACCGATCAAAATGGGCTTACGTCTGCTGTACCACGTTCAGCTTACAATTTGCGAGGTTCGTTTAAGTTTTACGGAGGAGAATTTAAGAATTGACGTCCTAAATGTTTTTTGGGATAATTATTAATAACACTGGCCAACAGTGATTTTATTATTTCCGTAACTTAGTGTTGTCGATTTCATATTTGGTAACAGTTTTCTCGCGTTGGCTTGTCCTTCACTGATCTTCGTTGATCTCTTCAACGATCTACAAATATATTTAAAGCATATATTGAATAAAACTGTAACAACAACAAATTTTGCAATAACGTCAGTCAACCTAACTTTACCTAATAAGATGAACCGTATTCGAACGTATGTATCTTGTGACGTGTATGTTAGTCCAAGAGCTGCTGAAATTTCTTAATAAACGTGTCCTACATAAGAACGGTTTCAGAAACAATATAAAAACAAACAAATTCGACCTTGGCCGCACGCTTTCGTAACAGGAATCTAACTTAAGGAGATTTATAAACCCACAACGCCAATATATTACATAATTTATTGAAAGAAACAAAGTAACACGTGTAAAAAATGTAGTGCGTTGGTGTTGCAATCGGTGTAATGATTTATAATTTGACAAGTGGTTGTTATTTCTATTTTTATTTTTATTTTTATTTTTTTTTTTTAGATAAAGTATATATTTAATGCCTTTTTAATGAGCAATAAATCTGTTGATGCTTTCTTCAGGAAAATTAAAGCATAACATGAAAATCCCTTTCAGCGAACTTGTTTTTAAAAGATTACAGCGATTAGAAATGTTTAAAAACATTTAATAATTAGACCATATTGTTGAAAACACTAAATTTTGCCAGAATTGTTACCGCTATTAATTCCTTCCGTGTTTCGCCGTGTATCAAAATTTTCGCTCGACGTTTTGCCGTTTCATGCTGACTGTTTGTTCAGGATAACTGGACTGATTCTCTGTCGTTCGACAATCTCCTTGTGTACGCCGTTGGTAGGTTCCGTCCCACTGTACGTAACTCTTCCATGTGTTGCTAAGGTTCGCTGTTGACGGACTTGTCCTTTTCTATTTCTCTGCCTTCCCTTTCAATTGTTTCAATATGGTCGAGAATCACTGGACGGTGATCTCCATCCAGGTCGGCCTATAGACGTTATCACTTGGCACTAGAGGATGCAATATTAAAGAATATCTCGGAATGACAAAAGTTAGCGCAAGATACTTTCAACGAATGCCATCGTAAATACGCATCAAAACAAGAATCAATACAGTCGCTCTCCTAAGAAGTTAGCAGCCATTCCTTTTTCAGGGAAAATAATGGCAGATATCTTTTGGAATTATCAAGGAATATTAATGATTGAAGATCTAAATAAGGATGTTACGGTAATAGGAGAGTATTGGGCAAGCTTAACGAATTGTTTCAGAGATTTTTATTGAATTGAAACTAATTGAAACAATTGAAAAATTGAAAAATTCACAAGGTGAGACATCCAAATCCTCCCGTTGCTGAATGCGGCTTATCCATCTCGTAGACCTTACAAAAAGCTAAGGTTAACGAGCTTATGGCCTCTTTTTCAAATATTTCCATAAATAAATTGGATATTAATGGTAAAGAGAACGGAAGAGGGAATACTACAACACGCAGTATTTAGAAAGATGCGCACTGATAGATATCTATATGCGAAATTTCACGATCTCATCATCCGATGCAGAAGACGACGGCAATTGAAACCTCTAGCCAATGAGAAGATATATATGGAGAAAGCACCGACGGAGAATGGTTACACTGACATTGACATAAGAAGAGCTATTAGGGAAAAGATGCTTCTAAAGATGACTATAGAACCACAGAAAGAAATCACACGTCAATTCATCAGCATCTATCGACCAGGTCAGGACAGACAAAAATCGGAAAGAAGGTATCTAACAAGATAACATGTTAATGCGGGCAGTACTACTTTGGACAATCAGGATGAGCTATAGCGGTGAATATGAGAAGAAGGTCGGACAATAGAGAGTCGGTCCAGTTAACCTGAAGAAGCTTTCAACATAAACGGCGAAACGTCAAGCGAAAGTTTCGACACACGGCGAAGCTAGGAAGAAGTTAATAGCAGTAACAGTTATACATAATAAATTTCTCTCTTTAGACTCGAATTTTAATAACAATCGCAATTTTTGCTAAGATCCCATTTATTCAGTCTCATATTTCAAATTCCCGTTAAAAAAGACTCATTACGATCTATACATTTTTACAGGCGACCAACACAATTCTTGTAGTTCTTGCGCGTACTACGCCAAATGCGCAGTCATCAGCGAAATCGCGACCTGCGCATGCCTCAGGGGCTACGAGGGTGATCCCCTGAATTACTGCAAAAGACTGGAATGCCTGGACAACTCCGAGTGCGGCAGCCATCTCGTCTGCCAGCAGGGAAGGTGCGTCAATCCGTGCATCGATATGTGCGGTATCAATGCGCAATGTGAGGTCCATTTGCATGTACCCGTCTGCAGTTGCCCGGCTGGATATACTGGAAGACCGACGGAACATTGTAGGAGATTTGATCCGTGTAAGAAAAATCAAATGAATAGTCCCGAACTGACTGTTTGACGCCAACGTTGGAAGCTCGCTCAAAATATCTTTGCCAAAGTTGTTATAAGTTTTTGGAAATTTTAATGCTTTTAATGCTAAAATAGCTCACCTAACAACATCCTCGAAAACTTTTATATTCTTATATTTTTATTGACATTTTAAGAAAAGTCCAAACATGATATTTTAAATAAACATAAACATCAATTGTGCAACGCGGAAGCTACATTATCCATCCAACAACATCCTCGAAAGCCTTTATACTCTTACGTTTCTGCGTTATTTTGAAAAAAAAGCAAAAAACACCCTGCTGCTTTCCAGCTGAAGTATGTCACCCGAATCCATGCGGACCCAACACCAACTGCCAAGTTTTCAACTACACAGCCGTGTGTGAATGTCTTCCGGGCTACATGGGTTCCCCACTGGCAGGCTGTCGTCATGAATGCGATTACGACACGGATTGCAGTCCGACTTTAGCTTGTATCGATAATAGGTGCCAAAATCCGTGCTACACGAAATGCGGACATAACGCTGAATGTATCGGTGTCAGAAGTCATGCTGCCATCTGCAAATGTCCTACGGTATCTTTCGAATTGCCAATTGTTTAGCGCGATTTTAACATTTATGGACCTTTTCAGGGTTACTACGGTAGAGCAGACATCTCTTGCAGACCGGAGTGTACTTCCAACAGCGAATGCCCTTCGAATAAACCGCTTTGCTCGTTATATTCCTGTAAGGACCCTTGCGATGGCGCTTGTGGAGTGAACGCCAAGTGCGAACTCAGGGGCATTACGCCGGTCTGCAGTTGTCCTATTGACTCGATTGGAAATCCTTACGAATATTGCAGACCTTACACTAAAGGTAATTGCCTTTATATTTAATTTAAAATTAATAATGTAAATTTTTTTGCGCGTAATTTATTGAAACGCCAAAATTAATCTATCTTATCTGTAATTCTTAATTGGATTTTATTGCTTGTGGTAGAATACGAGGGTCCTTCAATATTTTTTTTTATTATTTATTTATTTCTATTTATTTTTAAACGTAATCTCCGTGTAATTCTATACAATTGTCCAAGCATTTCTCCAGCTTTTTTAAGCCCTTCAAAAAGTAAGATTTCGGAAGGTTTTATAAGATGCCTATTTTGGGCGATGACATCCTGGTTCGACGTGTCCGCCGAGCTATTTTTTTTTTAATTTGAAAATAAGAAGCAGTTCTCGGTGATCAAACCCGATGAATACGATGGATGTTGAACTAATTTCAACTTTAATTCCATAATTTTGACCATCGAAACTGCGCAGATGGGCATTGTTTTGATAGAAGAGGATCTTTTTCTTCAAATAAGGGCGATTTTTCCCCCCATTTCTTCGCTCAATCGGTGCATAATACCTTTCAGTTATTATGTGTTCTCTTTCGGTGCAGACGATCCCGCGTGCATTTCAAAACATCGAAATGATCACCTTTTCAGAGCCCGTTCTCCTTCAAAAACCTGCTGCTATGATTATCCCTTTCTAATAGTGTATCGATGTTCCGACCATAGTTATGTATCGACGGAGAAACTCGTCAGGACAAACGTCCCTACGGCTGGACATGCTTCACATAAGATTGCAGTCCTCTACCCCTAACTAGTTTGCATAATATGATCGTTTAAAACTTTCGGTAACGTCGAAAAACCACGCGAAAAACGGGCCGTAGACGTGCCGTGAACTTCATCCAACTCATCTTTGATCACTTTCGGCATTAAGCCTCTTAAATATGAGTGTTTAAACCGTATGATCGATATAATTGAGACTTTGGCAGCTCCCTGTGTTACAAGCGCCGTCTACTAGATTTTATAAGGACTTCATGAGCTATCCTTGTAAACGAGGAGTATTTTCATTGGTAAAAAATCTTGTATTTTTTACTTAATTTTCCAGAGGATCTTTGTATTCCAAACCCTTGCGGTGCCAACGCAAAATGTGAACCTGGTAATGACGACACAGGAAATGACAGACCCGTCTGTACTTGCCTTCAAGGATATTTTGGAAACGCACTCACAGGTTGCGTGAGAGGCGAATGCTTAAGAGATAACGATTGTTTAAATTCTGAAGCTTGTATTAACTACAGGTAAATAAAAAAGGCTTAAACTTTAAGAAGTCGAGGGTCTACTTTGATTTCAATTTTCTCTTTTAGGTGCATCAATGCTTGCAAGAATATGCAGTGCGGTACGAACGCTGAATGTTCACCCCGAAACCATATCGCTGGCTGTTCTTGTCCTCCAGGGTATAATGGCGACGCTTTGGATTATTGCCGTCCAGTCTATTCGGAACCTTACATTCAGCACTACTAAATCATTTCACAGGAAAAAGAATCAAAAAAGAATAAAATTGCTTTTATTTGACAATATACTAAAAATTTAATTTTGTTAATAGAGATTACGTTTATTTTTATAACTGCCAAAAAAAAAATACAAATAAGAATAAAGTAACTTTCAAGGATCCTTATTTGGATTTTTGTTTTATTCGTTCATGTTTAGTTTAAATTTGGCTCGAGAAATTGAAAACTTTGTAGTACGAACCTCTAGCGATGAACTTTCAACTATATACTTCATCCATTTAAAGTTGGCTAAACTCGAATAATGTTATATTCCTTTTTAGCACTAGAAATGCTGTATACCGACAACAGCTTGAACTGATATAATTTATTTACGTTCAATTATTGGTACTGCTTAATTTAACACGACCGATGCATTAATGGTTGTAGAAGGTGATTTTGTGAAATTTGAATTCAACGCTACGTAGAAAAGAAAAAGGGTACACAAAAAAAACTTTTGAAATGGTTGTCAAAAATCGTGCAGAGATGCCGCAGTTCCTTCGCAATAACTTAGATCTCCAACTGAAACCATCGGTTTCATAATTTGGAAGCTCCGATTTTAAGTTGTGGTGGGGATGGTTAATCTGACCGAATAGTTCAAAAGATGTTGATTTCAGGCACACGATAATGCAAAATTCTAGTCTAAAACCATAGGCGTAGTTAGAATTTGTTCAAAGAGGGGGTTAACTAAAGTTCGCCGTGAATTAAAAACAAAAGAAACGAAAATAAAATTATTTCCGAAAATTTGAGTAGGAAGAGGGGGGAGAACATATTCGGGAACACGTTTTTATGTTAAATTCCTATTTTTTTTAATTAAGTGGCCAGTGCTGTTAACATGGTGGAAATTTCACCAAATTTGGTTTAAGCAAATAATTTATTTTTAGGCAACTTTTTATTCCTACGAGGAGTGGCGTATCGTGGGTATCAGGCATTCTTGTGCAAAACGTTTTCGGCCCTCCCTAGCACAAGAGGGCGAATATGTCTTACAATAGCGAATTTTGTCGGCCAAGAGTATAAGTAATTGTGAAAAATCTATAATTCGTTGCTATTCAGTAACAATTAATAAAGAAACATTAAAATTTATCATGAAAAATATGTTTAAAAGCTCATTAATAAATTATGATTTTTTTAAAGAATTACATTAATTTTAAGAGTGAAAACATTAAAAGAAATAAATAAAACACAGCATTCAATTTTTAAAGTAACATTATTTATTATCGAATATAATTAAAATGAAAACAAATATACATCGAGGTGAGGTGGGGCATTAGGGGGGCTATCAATAATCTTTAAAATATAAAATAAATATATATCGAAAAAGTATGAAAGAAAAACTTAAAAACAACGACATTTAAAGTTAGCATTAACATTCGAATGAATAAACCAAAAATGGGGGGCAAAAATGCGAACGAAATAGAAAAAAAACTTAAATGTATTGCACGGATTTACATCTATAAATTTTAAAATACTACACTAAAGCATAGGTTTCGTTTAAAAACAATAAACATATACGGAGGGACCAAAAAAACAACATAAAAATTATTCGGCACACAAAAAAAAAAACAAGAAATTTCATGTCGTTTTATTGTCGCGAACGAGGGTAAGTAGTACCTTCCAAAAAAAATAAATTCCTTTCTTACATCTCGATTTTTCTCTCAACAACATCGATAAAATATCAAGTTTATAATAGTCTCGATAATCTTGTAAGACTCTTCCGTATGATCACCGACTATCACATGGCATTCTTTAGATTCTCATAAAAGTGTATAGGTACAAAAATAAAATATCTCGTGGCATTAAAAAAATGAACAAATGTTGATCATCGTATTATAAATATAAAAGTTAGAAGTAAGAAATTTAAGTTAGGTGTATAGCAATATAAATAAATAAAATAAATATGAATTCGTAAAGTGTACAAACGCGAGTGGCTGCGGTGGGGTTGCTGTTTCGAAACAGGCTAATGAAAAAAGAAAAAAGATAAACGAAAGAAATATTAATTGCGAATTAGGCAACATTAGCACGGAAAAGTCTGTTCGCAAAAGAAAAGCTTTTTTTTTGTTTTCTAAAATAAGAATGGGTAACTAGATAATAATAATAGCAATAATAATAATAAAGGTAATAAATAAAGGAAAATGAAAAATTTCCACCAAAATGGGAGTAAACAAAATGTTAAAAATTACACACCCTGCGTTGTTCCGATGTGTAAATCTTTAAATATTAAAATATCCTTCGTTTCTCTCATCAACAACCACCGATGAAAAAGGAAAATATCAAAAACAACGTAAACCAAACAAAAATCAATAAGAAACAGGTGCCGTGCATACAGAAACCCTAGCAAACAGATTTCTTGCCATTGCAAACACTCCGGAGGAAGCAACATCTTTCATAATCTCCTGATATCTTCTCTCTCTTTCTAGTGGGAGCGGAATCCAAAATGAAACAAAAAAAATTGTTCGAAAGCGAAGAAAAAATTAAATTAAACACGTTAAAAACGAGGGAGTGGGAGGAGAGGGCACTGTCTTTTCGTTAAGTTGTCGGCCCTTTCCTTAGCGTTCCTATTTTGTTTTTAATTTCCGTTTCGAAGAGGTGGGAGCGTGCTGCCATCTAACGGGACGCTCCGTATCCTACTGGCTTGGAAGGTTACCAGAACATCGAGCTTAGGAAGTGGCTGTCGCCGGCCCCCAGGAATCGGCTGTTGATGAAGTTCGGGTTGCGCGGGGTGAAGGTCGTAGGTCTTTGGAAGGGACTCCTTAGACCGGGGAAACCTATTCGTTTGAAAATAAAAAAGAAATCTCGCTATATAGGGAGCTACAGCCGTTATTTTAAGGATAAAAATAAATGCATAAGCAAACAAAAGCTTTGTAAATAAATAAAATTAAGCTTTGGAAGGAAAGCAAGGAATGTCTTGCAGTACTGTGGTCTAGTAATTTTGGTTAAAAATTAAAAATGCAAATGTTTGAAATAAAGTAAATGAAATAATGTTGGCATATACAGGTAGGGTAATAGCTTTTCAGTACCATCTTTACTTACGTTACTCTTGTAAAAAAAATGTTGAAACAATATAAATATTCCAAGTACTTTTAAAAATAGCAACATAATTATTTCAACAAAGAAATCTTAATATTAAATCAGGATTCCAAAAATGTTACAATATACGGGGTATTCAATTTAAAACAGTAAAAGTATTTACAAGCATTTACGGCATAATCGAAAGTTCTATATAATTAAAAAAATCTTAGTACAATAGTATAAGATTCCAGAATTTCATGCATCGATCGATGCAGTTCCTCCTAAAACAGCCTGTATGGAATCAAACTGTTAATATGTACAAAAGATAGGACCCTTTCAAACTAGGATCTTACTTTTCAATAACTCTATATAATGAAAATTCTTTTCTTTTTTTCCCCAGAAAATCTATAATTCCTAGACCACTGTACGCCCGGACAAAAAATAATTTGGTTAAATTTGAAATAACTGAGAAGCTGCAAGTATTGTTATCGAGGATGTCCCCATTAAAATAAGCAAGTTCTCAACATCCGATATAACCGTAAGTGAGAAACATGTCAAAACCCTTTGGGCAAGTTAGTTTTCACCAAATTGTCAAATCTCAGTAATTTATATTTTTGTAAATATCGACAGTTGCCAGGCACCGTTGCTTTAACTTTCGTCGAATTTCATTTTTTTTTCATGCCAATTGAAATCAATTATTTAAACTCACAGAAGCAATGAAGGCGACAATTGAAAATTGTTGACAGTTAAACCAGTGGCGTCCGTCTTTTGCAACTTATCTTTTTTCGATCTTGCCTATTATTAAATTTAATTTAGAAGTGAATCTGTGAGTAAAGAAGTACATTTCAGAAATGTCTTTATACAAATATAACAAAAATGTACAGTTAATAATTATATATTTCTTAATATCTTAATAAATTAAATATGTTATTCTAACCTCTATCTTTTTAAATATGCAATAATAATTTATCTGCTGTTTTTAGAACAAATTACTCAAAAAAAAACAAAACAAAAACATTATGCAATGTGAGTATTTTCATACATTAACGAGAATTGGTTTATATACTCATGGTGTCAATATTGACTATTAGATGCCGGGTAGGCGATTGGATTCGCGTTGTCAACGGGTTGATATGAATCTGCAAGAGAAGGCGGAAATTAAGATAAATACATTGATAGAATGTTCCATAAATTCATAGTTCGGAGCAAAACCATTTCTGTAAGAAAATGATAACACGAGGTTATATTTTTCATACAAAGACGGCGCTGGTGCTCCCTTGTAATTTGATAATAATAAAAAAAAGATGTAATGGACAAGATCAAAAAAATAAAGTGTGCATAATGATTTGTCAAGATTTTCTACAAAATTTTGAAAATGATTTAGTCGTGAGACTATAAATGACACCACAAATAAAAGAGCTTCGCAGATAACCAATTGAATGCTATTATTTGAGAATGATCGTGGGCGTTACGTGGTAGAGGGAGAACAGTTGATTTCGAGAAGATTTGTTGCACCGAGTGGACGTTAACGCTATATTTTTAGATTTCTACATTCTTAGAATTCTGCATTACCACGGGTTCATCGGACAAAGATATAGAAAGGAGGAGAACACCGGTAGAAGTTGTACAAAAACAGGCGCATCTGCAGAAGAAAGCCGTTCCGGCTTACATGATAATCCGCGCCGTGGAAAAATTCACGAATTGGGGGTCGAACTGATTCACCACGCACCTTATTCATCAGATCTGACCTGCGATTTTTTTCTATTTTTTGGACTCAAAGTTTCACTTGGACGACAGGGATTTTCATAGAACGAGAAGGCCGTTACTTGCGTAAACGTCTATTTTACAATATACGGTGCTAGATAATTTGGACGGATTAAAGAGATGGGAGCATCGGATCCATAATCTTACAAGGGCGACTATGTCGAGAAATAAAATTGAATTTGCAAAAAAATTACTTGCTCTAATTGGAAAAAATATCGCGTCATTATTGCCATTTGTTCCATATACATTGGCTATCTGTAAAGTTCTTTTATTCGTGATAATACAAAGTACTCACCTCTACTAAGGAAATACGACTGATGTTCCAAGAACTGCGCCTTTTGTTTGCTGTGATCATCCGCCACACGGACACTGAGAGGAAACGTAGACTTTTCCAGCTGTTTGCCATCTAAGTTGGCAATAGCAGCTTGGGCTTCCTCTCGTTTAGAAAATCTGCGAATGAAAGGAAGAAGTTTGATCATTGTACGAAGTTTGAAGCGGTTCTCAAAGTTCTTAATTCAGTTCAGTAGTTTAAAATTAGGTAACCTCTTTCTTGCAGAGTATTTAAATTTACATAAAATAAAGCCAATATGGTCGAGTAGTTGGACTTAAATGTCCCGGCGGAAAATGAAAAAAATATCCCTCAAAGAACAATTGACGGTTTAAGAGACGAATTAAGACAAATCTGGGAGATGTTAAGCTTATGAAAAATATGCTAAAACGTTTTGAAGCAAAAGAGCTTTAAAAGGTCTAAGTTATTACCTCTCAAACGCTCTCAATTAAAGTATTTTCTAGTTATTACCAACATAAACGAAAGTTTAGGGTGAAGTTGTGATATTCGAGAAAAGGGACGAGTTAAGCAAAGCAGATTAATCGGTGAGAGTCAACGCGCACATATTAGCCCGTTTTGCTAGCTCCTCCCTCTTATCCAATACCACAGCTCCTCTACAAGCACACCTTTCGGCGAATGAATATTTAGAAAAAAAAAATGTTTATTTAAATGTATTTGTTGCTACGATGATAAATGCAAATTGTAAAGCTCGAGTTCCACCTTAAGTTTGATTTTTGTCATAGAGAATACTTTGAGAATCGTTGATTTTGGAATTACCAATTGTTCTCTTTAGATCTATTAAATACAATCGTAATAAACAAATTTTAAAAATAAATAATCACTTTTTATCAATTAAGGAGATTAATTTAAGAGAATGTAAGATTAATTTAAACAAATCTAACTTGAAAAAGCTTTGCTTTGCAAAAGGAATGATTTTATAAAAAAAAAATTTAAGTACGATAATTATACACATGCGAAATTAAAAAATTTGTCCATTGTAATCCTTCATTAAAATGAAAATTAAAAATTTAACTACCGAAGTTTACAAAGGCTTCAACAGATAAACATGCGATAAATCACAAATGTATTTGTTTTCGCATGACTTACAGGTGAAAAAAAATATTAATCTTTATAGGTTAGAATTGTAAAATTTTTTACCTAACAAAGGCGACACCCCTCGGCAAACCCGTAATCTTATCTTTCAACACGTTTCTTTGTATTATCTCCCCGTATTCTCCAAATATCCTATCGAGATCCTTTTCCGTTATATCCTTCGGTAAATTTGATATATACAGGTTAGATTCCTTCATCGTCTGTCCTGGCGGTCTTGAATATGACACTTTTAACCTTTTATTCCTATAAAGTGAATAGAATTTTTGTTATAAAACGATTGATATAACGGATAAATTTAAAATTCTGTTGAATGTAGATTAAAACATAAACAAGTTAAGTAAAAACTACGATATCCAGCATTGCATATTTTTTATAGGTAAAAAAGAGAAATGTTAACAAATATTCTGCACAGTTTTAAAATATGATATAAAAAAATTTGTACGATAGATAAAAAATTTAGGCGAGAAAATATTCTACATGTTAAATTCTGAAATAAATACCTGTAATTTAAGCCGCTTAATGCTTCGATAGCTTTAGCTGCATCTTCCGGTTTTAAATATTTAACAAAACCATATCCGTAACTATATCCTGTTCGAAGATTCTTCATGATACGGATATTCTCGATCGGACCGATCTGTGAGAATATAATCGCTAGATCCTCCTCGGTTGTATACTGCGGTATATAATTGACAATCAATTTTGTCTTATCGAAATTGTCATTGTCTCCGGATCCGTTATTTTGGCCGGTGGGACTGGTACATGTGTTTGTAGATCCTTCCTGGTGTTGCTGTAACGTGAAATCCTTAAATGTAAGAGTACCATAGGAGATTCCCTTAAAATCCTTATAATTTATGTTGAACATGTCTTACCATGAAGGGTCCTAATCGTTTATTGGCGAACATCTTCTTCCTTTTCGCAAATTCCTCTTGGTATTCTATTCTAGTACGTCGGGTATACGTTGGTAAAGATCGGAACTACGAAATACGCACAGACTGCAATCGCTAACCAAATGATCTCGAGCAGATAAACGATAAGCCTAAAGATCATTAAAAAAAGAAAAAAAAATCGATTAGAAGGTGAAAAGAAAAGACCACAGCGCAATTTTTCTCTTTTTTTGCGAGATTTCCGTAAGCTTCGACAGCGCGAACTGTCAAATTCGTGTGTCGGGCTCGGCAGAAAAGCTACGTACGCTGGCCTGGCCGCGCTTTTATAGGTTATAGTTTCTCAACGGTTACGATGCGAATGCTTTGCGAAATGAGCCGTCGGCTGCGCAAAAATCGTTCGTAAAGCGATGGAAAAGATAAACGGCACGATTTACCTTTTTGTTTACTGGCACACCGAACAAATGAAGTGCAAAGAAGTCGAGCAAAGAATCAAACGGCCCGCGAAAAAAATTCAAACACGTGTGCATTGAGGCGGCCTTTTTAAAAATCGCGCATGCGTCGTTTGAGTATCACGTTCGATTAGAGGAGCGATCCTTATACAGGGGCGATTGAAAATATGTCACCTAGTTGGGAATATACAGCGTGTTAGGAAAGTAACGAATCAACACATATGTTATTATTATTTTCTTTTATCTCGAAGGGGTGTAGCGTTTTCAATTATTTTACGTTATACTACATCGTTGTCATCTTGTTACGTCATTTATTTTTATAGTTATCAAATGCTATTATTAATTTCAGAGGTACTTTTTATTCCGTTTTCAACGTTATAAAATTATTAATATTAATTACATCTAAAAAGAAAAGAGAAACTGTCGATGTTCAAATATTATAATAAAAAAAAACTAAATTTATTGGCAAGAAAAAACCTTTAACAATAAAATTAATTACAGAAATAAGCACAGAAATATTCCATCGTACTAGATGTTCAAAATGACAACCCTGTATATATAATAAATAATTTGATAATGCCCGATGCGATTACAATTATTTATTTTCTTACGTTTTGCAGAGTTCGAATTCTTTGCTTAAGATCTTCTAAATTGTTTGGTCGATATTTATATGCTATCCTTTTTGAGTAGCCACACAGAAAGAAGTCTAAAGGCGTCGAATCGAGAGACCTAACCGAACAGTCCATCGGACCTCTTCTTCCAATCTATCTTCCCCGGAAGTGCTTGGTCCAAATAGGGTCGAACATTATTTGATTAATGATACGCAGCGCTATCAGGTAGTCAAACGCTATTGTTTGGTAGTTCAGCCGTCAATTCAAATTGTAAAATTTGCAGGTGCCTTTCTCCAATTAAACTATTTGATAAAAGACGGGGTCTATAATTTTGTCGATATTGTGTATGAATTTCCGGTATCCAATGAAGATTTTTCCGGGCCCAATATTTATAATTTTGTCTATTGCGCACTCCGTTTAAACAAAATGTTGTTTCGTCCGAAAATAACACATTCTAAGAAAGCATTAGATTGCGATTACAACATCATTTCTTCACAGAGTTCTTATCTACGATCAAAGTTATCTTCCGCCCATTTGTTAACCAATTGTAGCTCATATGGGGGAAATTCTTGAACTTTTAAAATCGAAGTGTGTAAACCAAAGCAATATTTCTGCTTGTTGAATGTGGGTTATTCTCAATTTCTAAAAGTACGGCAAGTTGTGCATCTTTATTTAATGCCGTCGGACGTCTACTTTTTAGAAGATTCTTTACGTTGCCGTGTTCCCTAAATTTGTTTTCGGACACGCTTTTTGATGTGATCCGACTCTGTCGCCATAACCGATCATCATCAACACTTCGTTTCTTTGTTTCTTACTTAATTGTGGCATTTTTATTGTCGAGGAAGGTAAAATCTACTTTAGAACCGGCAAACGACAATAATTTTATTGTTTGCTTTTGCCAGGTGTTGTTTCTTAACTACATGTTAATTGGGTTTAATTAATTTTTGAAGTTCGAACTTTTTCTCTCAAATTCCTTCAAGTATATCGATAATTTTATACCGTTAAAACAGAATAAAGAGCGTTACTGAAATTAATAATAAAAAATATGAGCTATCATTAAAAAAAACATTCGATGACGTTATAACTTTAAAAACAAATGACGTAATAAAATGACAACAGCGTAATGATATCGCTATACCACATTGAGATTTAAAAAAAAAAAAAAATATTAACAAAGATTCGTTACTTTCCTTCCACGCTGTATAAACATTAATTATTACAGTTCTCACGGAATAAAGCCGTCCCTTAGAGGCGCTTCAATTCCTTCTTTTTTACAGTGAATTACTCCGTTTTATCCTTGTTTTGTCCTATAGGTAAATAATCTTCATCATGTCTCCAATCTTCCCTATTCTTAATTATTAAATTCGTATTTCCTATTCCAAATTCATTTATGTCCTCTATGACTTGGTCTTCACATTTTGCTTTCGGTCTACCTCTTGGTTCATCGTTCATTGGTTTCCAGTCCTTCATTCTTTAGATTGTCGATTCTTCTTCCTTCCCTTCTATATACCCTAAGTCTCTCTATTTAAGTCTTTGCATTTCAATGCTCTGTAATATGTCTCCTATTATATTCTTTGTTGCTAACTCTTTTGTGGCCTAAAATCCTCCTCAGAAGATTCCTTCGGAGATTCTGAGATCTTCTTAGTCTTTTAAGGTCAAATAATGGTTTCAGCGGCTTACGTAACGATCGATCTAACGGTAGTTCTTCCTTTTTTTTTTTGATAAACACGTACAAGTAGACAATTGCTCCTTTCAAAGTGTGTGTTTTCCTTTCTTGTTTCAAAACCAGGCCGATTACTTTAACATCTTTTACTGGCAAAACACTTGCTTATATGCTACGTCTAAATTCGTTTTTGGGAAAATAAACGTTATTTTTAACGGTCAAAACGGCCTCAGAAAGAATACATCGACAATAACGGGCATTGCTGAAATTTAAAACTATATTATTAGTTTATTAGAAGATAAACAGATATTAATTGGCGTATTTTGTGATCTGAGCCGCGCTCTTGGCACAAATTACCAATTATTTTATTATTTATCAGACGGATCTCAATTTGTGCAATTATCTGCAGCGAAGAACGGCAAAAAACAACACTTTAAAACGAAAGTGCTTCCTGTTACCGCAAGGCGCCGTTTTATCGCAAAAATCTGTCGAATCTACTAAATAAATGGCTCATATCAAACAAGTTGTTCCTCAACAGAGCAAAAAAAGCAAACCCGGCATATTTCTTCCCGCAATGTAATTTCCTGATTGGGAATACCTTCATTTAATCTTCAACATCGATTCAAGTTAAAAATAGAACAAACACATTGACGATATAAACTCGTTCAAAATCATTCATATTCATAATTTGGGGCTCAAGCAAAGCTGTCAGTAAATTCTTGCCGTGCCGGAAACGTGCGATTCGCGTAATGGGCGGCGTCTCTTAAACAACTCATGTAGACCCTTATTTAACACCCACCTTAAGTTGAGAATTATAGCACTACGCTTTTGGTACCTCTTCTTTCTCAACTGATTGAAAATAACGCCAAGTAAAAAGTGGATCGGTGAAAGATGTAAAAGTAAAATAGATGGAAAATAGAAACCTAGGAATAAACGTATTAGAAACCGAAATATGGAAAATCTACCAAGCTGTAAAGAAAAAAGGAAGGAAGTCATTAAATGTTACAGGAAGATAAAAGAATAGCGGATCAAAGAGCACAACAACGAAATAGAAATGAGTATAAAGGATAAGAAAAGCCTGTTCAAACCAATTCAAGCACCGAATAAAACGAAACGACCAAACCTGGTATGCTAAAGCGATTGGAAGGAATACTTCGAAGAACATTATCGGGAATAATAAGATAAAACAATACACAGACGAAGAACAAGAAGAACCTAGCTATGGATAATTTTCAAAACGCGTCAGGCTACTTAAGAGCGACAGGGAAAATATAAGAAATTTGTAAGGAAGAGACTATGCCCAACGAATGAAGAACAGGATTCATAACTCCAATATTTAAAAAAGAAGATCCTAATGAACGTAACAACTACACAGGTATCATCCTGCTGAACACTACCTATAAGATACTAACGGCGATGATTAAGCAGAGGTTAACAAAGTACACGAAGAGCAACATGGAAGAACACCAACACGGTTTCAAGATGCGATGACGTAAATAATACAAAACGGAACGAGTAACAACATCGAACTCCGTACGCTTGCTGTAGATTTCGAACATGCCTTTAACAGGATAAGAGACGAAACGCGCTAAACTTATACGCCTGAATGACGGGATCACAGACAAGATAATTACGGTATATAACATAACGAAAGATATTGCATCGAAGACAGGAGTAAGACAACGAGATGCACTATCGACGGTACTTTTTAGCATAGCCCTGGAAGGAGCTATCAATGCGTCAGATCTACCTCAAATCATAACATGTAGTAACGTACAACTAATAGGATACGCGGAAGTGTCTGAAAGAAGCACTCACACTGCTACTAGAGGAAGCAAAAAGCAATAGAGGATTAGAAATAAAGCAAAACAATACAAGATATATGAAAATAACGAAAGGACGAACGATAGAAAGCCAAATAAAAAGAGGGAGATACATATATAAGGGTGGAAAGCTTCAAATACTTGGGAGTACTAGTTAAATGGCAAAAATGTTCATGACCGAAGTGCTGAAATAAAAGAATGGGTTCAATTTAGAAATCGAGCATATTGGAGATATCACAGAATACTTAAAAGAACAAAAGAATTAGCAGAACAACTAAGCAACGAATAAACAATTAACTATCCCGCAAATGCTTGCTTATTACTAACCGTTGGGTTACAGGAATATAGGATTGAAAATAAAACAATATTCAACACTTTCCCAGCCCCTATTTTCACCCCTTAACACTGTCATGTTACCACCACACCATGTAACGAAGAAACATACCCCCACATAAAAACTGCATTCACCGTATTTACAAAGCTATTTTTCTTCCTTACCTTGCCTTCCTCGAACAGGAGCGATACCAATATGTTGAGGGTCACTGGAGGGCGTCGAGACGCCCGGACCTCCGCGCGACAGAGACGGAAACAGGCCGCCGACGACGCCCTAAAAGTGAGCCAGTCTCGATCGGCGACTGGGGCAGGGCTTTTCAGTCCGTGGATCGCGGATTGGAAAATCGCGTTTTCTAAAGTTAGTTCGTACGCTGGAAATTCACGGCTCTAATTGGCGTTCCTAACGGTGTAGTGGTGTATTATGGATAACGTGGATGTGAGTTGTACTGTGCGTATCGAAAGGTGCAGGTAAATTTCGTAATGTTCCAAGATGTATTGTGTGTTTATTTCTTTTACACTGTTCTTTGTAAACGTGAAGGGGATGTTTCGGAGATGCGTTTGAATCGCGTTCGATGTTTTGGTAGGGTGGATGTTTGAGGGTTGTTCCTGGGATGAATAATTTGTGGGCGTGTAAAAAAATTGAATAATTTTTTTAGGTAACTTCGTAGAAGCTGTGTTTAAATTTTGTGATAATTTCATCGGTGTTTAGAGGAAGAGTCTTAAATGTTCTCGAGAGATGTACGGGGTGCGTCAAGAAATTATCGAATATTTCTGTACATCCGTTTGTACGTGTTTGTTTTGCTTATAATAATACATTTTGTTTTTTTTTTTTCTTTTTTTATTTCGATTATTGCTACTGTTCCAATTTATTTATTTAGTTATTATACAGGATGTCTCACGAGAAACTGCATCGAAAATTTTAAGTGATACACCTGCCTATTTTTCTCAAATTGATATTTTTGTTAGGATATTACGAAAGATGCAGCTTGCAACAGATTTTTTTTAAGAGAACCCACCAAAGAGAATGTAGCTTATATAGTCTTTTTTAAATGACATCCTACTTTGGGATTACTCGAGTTAATCGTGACTATTAGCAAATAATCCATTATTGATGAAATAATGATAGCAAGGACTGTGGCGTAGTATGGTAAACAATACCAAAGTAACGGTACACTCCGCACCACACAAATTTAATTTATTATGTAGTCATATAATAATTAGTCCGAGACGTCCGTTTCGAGGACACGAATGGTCTTCATCTGTCGGTTGATGATGAAGACCATTCGCGTTCTCGAAACGGCCGTCTTCCTAATTATTATATATTGCTATATAATAAATTAAACTTGTTTGGTGCGGACGGTGCCGATGTTGATGAAATGTTGAATTGCCAATTCTCTTGGAAGTTTTGCTTTTTAAATACGCGAGGTTTCGAATTGCTTCAGTAACAAGAATTGTCCGATGGAATAGGCCGTTTCTCGCAAATTTGGTTTCATTCGTCTGGACAATCGTGTCCAAAAATATTGGAACTTTCGCGACCATATTAAAGTAAATTCGCAGAAATTATATTTTTGGATTTTTACGTTGATCGATCCGCAGTGTAGAACAACATAGGTATCGCATGTTCGCGACATCACTCTTATATTTGCTTCCAATTACGTTTTAAATTTGGTCAAGATCAGTTGGAGTCTGGGAGACCTTTCTAAAGAAAACCAAGCACTTACTTAAGCTTCTGCTTAAATAAGTGCTTAAGTTAGTGCTTTAGTAAGTGCTAAACTGGTTAAGCTTTTAACATGGAATTAAACTTAGCGGAATGTTATAGAATTTTTTTTAACTCAATTCCCACGATTTTATCTTTGGGATCCTTCCGCAGGTTCGTTAGATTATTCAGAAGATAAAATTACATATTTCTCTATGAAAACGGAAGCATAGAATATATTTTCCTGAATTTCATCCGTCTATCGTCCTTTTTAAGTTGCCTCTCAAAAAAAAATGTTTTTATTCACTTCAAGTTCGTCAAACTTTACAGACGTGTAGTTTGTAATTTGTTAAAGGTAAGAGGTTAGAGTAATTCTCAAAGGATTTCGCTTGGTAAAATCTCTAAAGCTGATCCTCGTTTAGCTTCCTAATTTGCCTAGAAGAAAAGATATAAAATGTTTCAAGAAAAGAGTCAAATAATTCAAGGCATAGTACATTAAAAAATGTAATAAAATCGAAAAGCCATGTTAAATTTCGACCACTTGGTTGAGGGACCCGTTTCTTGAATACTCGTAATGCTCGTACGATGGCACTACCGTAACCGTAAATGGTGAGCGTTACAGACAGATGTTAAACGCGAATATTTTTTGCCGCAAATTGCTGCATTGCGTCTCGATCATTGTTGGTTTCAACAGGACAGAGCAACCGCTCACACAGTTCGGGCAACTATGGAGATTTTGAGTCACCAATCTCCAGGTCGAGCGATTTCCCGTTTTGGATATTCTGAACAGGCCGTCCAGATCGCCAGATCTAACATCACCAGACTTTTTCCTTTGGGGCTTCTTGAAATCTCGCGTTTACCACAACAAACCACGAACCTTGCAAGCCTTGAAGGCTAACATTGAAGCAGAAATCGCTAATCTGGATCCAGGTGTTTCGCGAGCAACAATTTAAAATGCCGTAAAACGAAGGCAATTATGCATCAACTTGGGAGGTAGCCGTTTGATCGATATAATTTTTTACAATTAATTTTACATCAATTTTACGCTTTCAAATAATTTTTTTTTATTAAAACAGAGCTCTTTTTTTTCTTTTATAACAAAATGGTAACCAATTCAAATTATGACATTACTTTTGCGCCACCTTGTATATATATGTATGTATATATTTTTCCAACAGTGCTAAATAGTGCTATAAAGAAAATTACATGAAATATACAAAAAAGAGAATATACATATATAGCACAACACAGAGAGAAAAGTTCTGCAACGTTGCAGTATATGCTTTCTATAATATAAAAAGAAAATATACAAAAAACAGATAAAATTCCATCGACAAAAAGATTCGAAAAAGGGCATCCATAGTACAAGAAAATATATCGCATTTAGGGCTAAAAGTTGATCTCCACTATTCCTAAAGGAGAGGTACTTCAAGAACTTCCTTTGTACACTCTCCAGCCTTATCCTGTGAGCAAAATAGATTGGGTTCCAAACCAACGCACAATATTCAATTCCAGGTCCTACAAGAGAATTGAACAAAGTAACCAGACTAGAGCTATTATTGGAAACATCTGGAACTTCGTAGGACAAAGGCTAGCGTTTTATTTGCTCTGCTAACTGCCGTTGTAATGTGAAGAACAAATGTAAACATAGGATCAAAAATGACACCTAGATCAGTCACAACTTCAGGCCGAAACAGAATTTCATTCTCCAGGAAGTAATCATAAACAATGAGCTTCTTCTTTCGTGGCCTTACATTTCGAGATGTTAAGAGGGGACGCTCCATTCATTTACTTTGAAGAACAACAGCGTCACCCATACAAGATGCTGATGAGAACAACTTGACGTCATCGACAAAAAGTAAGCATTTACAGTTTACATCATCGATAAACGTCAGGAATAAAAGTGGTCCCAGGTTAGATTCTTGGGAAACACCAGATGGAACGGGCTGGAAACTAAAGACGTAGCTTAGTTAGTAATATGGCACGATCTAAGTTATCAAATGCCTTTCCGAAGTCAGCATAGACCACATCTATCTGACAATAAGCATCTATCATGTCCGAGATGTGTTGAGGGAAGGAAATGAAATTAGTGACGGCGGAACAGCTTCTCATAAAGATGCGAGATTGACGCTGAGACTTGAGAAAAATCTCGTACGGATCAAAATTTTTCGCTAACTACATACTTTGCTGCGTTAAAATTAACAGTTATTGTAATAACATTTACACATATTTCGCCGTAAACAGGAAAAGCAATCAATAGGAGAAACTACATACGTTCAAGTTATATATAAATAGTCATATTGGATCTCGTTCGTTCTGCTTCCCTACCCATGTTTACAAAGCTTTGATTAAAGGAGAGTTTGTTTGCGTAAACAAGAACAGGACTAAATTTAGAAACCCGGCGCAATCGATGCCGAAGTAAGAAATAAGAAGCCTCGTTATTCGACGGTTTGACATCAATTGCCGTAGGAGTAAATAAGTTACGATTTTATGTTTGAGATGCTTATATGTACATACGTCTCTTATTCGGATTAAGGGTGAATATAGAGGTAACATTAACGATTATCTGCTCTACATGATAGAAAATGATCCGAACGATTTTGAAGAGGAAGCTCTTAGAGAAATAAATCAGATCAACATCCAAAAGATTTCGTGGGCGTTTGATCTCCTTCCTTTTCATTTTTTAAATACGCTAAGGCGAAACACTTACGGAGCTTACGTTGCTGACAACTATTGAATCCATAAGAAGTCTCCGGTTACTGCACTGCTCAAAACAATTGGAGAATATTTAGAAAAATAATAACAAAATAAATAAATAAATAAATAATATGTAACATGCAAATATTTGTATACTGCATCTATAACTATATTTATTGGCATTTTTCCAAATGTCCCCCAATCGCTTTGAAGAGCCTATTATTAGCCAATTAAAATATTATTGGTAATTCGTAAAACAAACTAAAACGCTTATGCATAATGTTATTATTAATATATCGAAACTACTAAGCATATACGCAAACATAAAACTACGAATTATTGAGTACCAGTAAGCTACAAATGGTGATCACCACAAACAAAACTCGCGGTCTCGCCATAGCCATCGTTATACTTTGACCCGACTTTCGCACCGATAACCAATCGTCCTCGGAATCCTTGTACTGTTGATCTTCATCGTCCTTCTCCTGCTGAAGAATTAGATCGAGATCGTCCTCGTCCTTATCGCTCAGGGCGAATCCGGCTTTCTTGCGGAGATGCGCTATCTTGATCAAATGAAACTTACTATCACCACGCAAAATGCCCGCCAATCTCTTGCCGCAGACCACCGCGTCGAAATCGCCGCACTCGTCGCATTTAATTTCCTTCCCTTTGGCTTTGATCGCTAGGTTCTCATGACTGATCCCGACGGCTTTGCACTCTTTTGTGGGTGTATCGGCGAAAAGCGGCTTGGGATGATATTCTGTTAGTCTTAGATAAGCGATGTCTTCGTATATGTCGATCTTCTCGACTTTTGAGCAATCGGTCGCGTCGACCACGTCGCACACCTGCGTCCTGGGCGAATTCGAATTGGCCGAACTGACTACTACGCGGGAATCTATGAGGGTTCCCGTAAATTCTTCCCCTTTCGACTGCACCCTCCTGATGTACATGCTCGGATCGAAGGGCTCGTCATCGTCGGTGTCGTCGTCGTAATTCTCGTCCTCCGGTTTGAGGTTATCGTCGGTCTCTATTTCAACGTTATCGTCATCGTCGTCGTCCCATTCGTCTTCGAATTGCGTGTCGTCTCGCACTCGGATCACCTCGCTGGTTTCCCGATCGAGACGCTGACTTAGGAATTCGTTGGAGCCGTTGGAGCTGCTAGAATGGTTCTTCGTTAGAACGTAAGCTTCGACGTTTCGTTCCAGCCAAATCGAACAGCAACACAACATGATCGCTATTAGTTTTCGTCGCATTCTCTTCGCGAAAGACCTTCGCGTACAGGTCCAATGGAACTGTCAAATGTCACAAATGTTGCTCGTCGAGACGAAACAAAAATTCCATCAATGATACGTTGATTTCTAACCGGTTCCTGTATAGGAAGCTATAATTGTCGCAGTTTTTACATCTTCTTTTTCTTTATTGCAGGATGTATTCACCTACACAGCCTATGTATTAAAGATAATTCAATATCTATCAGATATCTCTTTCTGGCCGAAGATATCAACTGCATATTGAAAGCTTGGCATAAACAGCTCCTTCATGCTGAAGTGCGTTGGCTATCGAGGGGAAAAAGCTTGTTAAGGGCGTTCGAGTTTCGCAACGAACTGGCGGTGCTTGAAACGAAAACCTAAATTGGACGCAGCCTTTCCTAAATGTAAATTGGGCGACCAAGATTGCTTATTTTGCTGAAATTTTTTCCATCTTTCATGAGTTGAGCAACGCCTCGATGCAGGCCAGATTGGTAGGCCGATGAATTTTTCGGTATATTTCGTAGCTTTAGGACATTCATTGACGACGCGTAAAAACTTGACAGAACTCAACAGAAGAAGAACCGCGTAAAAAGAATGGACGGATCCGTTCATTCCATTTAAGGTGACTTACACATCATTACGGAAAAGAAACGTTGGAAATAGCGATTGATCAGGAACTAAAGAGTAGCTTCGAAATTATGTCGCTCGCGTCAGAGATCCCTATTCTCTCCGAAATTACCTTGAAGAGACTTTTTCCCTTCATTACTACGTACCTCTGTTTTTACAACGAATGCAATGAAAACGAAATACACGAATACTATGAATGTTCATCCTGCACATTGCGTGGTACTGTCATCAATTAAACCATGGATCGAGGATATCGGTGCAGGTTCCTTTGATACCGTTTCGCTCAAAATGAAACTGTAAAAATAAACTTTCTTTTTCCGTTTAATGACCGCAGTTGTATAATTAAAGGCAGACCGACCGGCGGAATCTTTTGGGCGTTTGAATGCAGCACATCTTAAACGTAATGTTGTAAGCGATCGAAGGCGATTTCGGCTTCCTGAGTTGTAACTAGAGGCGCATGAAAGTCAAAAAGATAAATTACATCATTAACATTGTAAAGGTTGTACAATTTAACCCGTGCAACCGTTCCAAAGTGTCTAAAAAAGTTTCCATAAACGAAGTATTTGCAGCTAACTGCGGACAAATTTTGAAGTGGCTTTAGGCAAAACAGGAGGTGACTACAATGAATAAGAAAGTGGTCAGAAAGACCAGGAAGTAAGTACAACATCCAATAAAGTATAAGAACTGAGGCCAATTCTGGAAGGTTCATTAATAATCTGTTTGACGCCAGCGTCGTTCAAAAAAATTATAAACAAAGTGCAATGATTACTCTTATTATCGAGTAAATTAAGTTACTAGATTACTTATGCATCGATTACTTATTGCATTTAAATTACTTATGCAGAAGATGTTATTGTGGTTGACAAGGGTATCAATGAAATCGTGACAATTGGTATAAAGGGCACCCACCAGGATGTTTAATTTGGCTCAATCAGAGCTTTCATAAGACTGGTTAATTGATATTTTCATCAATTTATAGCCGAGTCTGTTCTTCTTTCCCTTATATTGGCTTTTATTGTCAATATTAGTTGAGCTGGTTTCAATACTACAAACCACGCAATAGAATGTTGTAGTCGTTATGAATTTCAAAGAAAAAGCCCTATAAGTAATAGACAATTTTATTAATTGTCAGTTCTTATATTCTGGCTAATACAACTAAAAAAAAAAAAAAAACAGAGACTAATTAACTAATAAACAAGTTAAACATTTTGGACGATGAACACAAATACAGGAAAATCTTTAATAACCATCAAAATCTATCACGAGAGAAATTTGCAATGCCAAGCCGCTGCGATAAACAGTAAAAATGTCGAATTGACGATCCTGTTGGCCATACCACTGGTCCTCACCTTCTTTTCTTCGGTCTCGCTCTTTTTGGGTACGTTCTCGTGTCTTTCAACGTCGGGACGGACGGGCTCTGGTCGTTTGGGTTTCGGATTGGCGGACCTTAGGCCGACCAGCAGATCGGCGAGATCGATGATTTCCCCGCGTTCCTCAAAGCCTTCATCGTCAACCGCATTGTTATCTAGATGTATCACACTACGCCTCCATATGCCGACCGGCTGTTGACCTGTGGAATCGAAAGGATTTTTTTTTAGCTCGTCGTTAACGTTTTCGCTAACAATTGTCGTTTATTTTTAAAATTCTTTTTGTTTTTTTTTTGAGTAATTTCTATATTTTAAATGAAACTAAATTTGAACCGTGTCATCTTGTTTTGGTTAACATAAAAACTCATCGTTTTCGTCAATCGTATGGGACTTCTTCAGGAGAGGGAATCAACTGCGTTGATTTTCGCCTCTGGCCTGGTTCACGTTCACCTTGGATTGTTCTTCGGGATATTTAAACGAAGATAAAGTCTTCGTAAATTTGTGAAGTCACCTTTACACACCCAGAAGATCAATATTTGACTTCTGGTTGGCAGTGTTAAGGAGGCGATCGTCGGACCCATATGTTGCTTTTTCAATTAATTGCTTTCATGATGATGGAATTGCAGAAGGCAAGCAAGACGATGTTTCAACACATTGGAATAATTTTTTTATAATCATCAAGCTCTCCAGATCTCACAATTCTGGATTATTTAAATTTTTCACACCTGAAGATTTAAATAATGCTGCAACAGACAGTTGAAGAACTTGTTGATATTACTAGAGAACGTAGCCGCCCAACATTTGTCGAACGCTTTTAAAAACACGAAGCGTAGAGAGCGTACGTGCATCGAGACTAGAGGGCATCATTTGAAGCATGTAATGCTTTTGCAAGAAACATATTTCTGTTGAGCGACATTTATAAAAATCTTACTTGAAAAAGCTTCATCATAAACAACGAGAATTTAAGGGAAGGCATCATCCAATATCAAATGTCCTAAAACGTAATTATAGCTGTCATAGTATACAATCAAAAAAATTTGGAAAATTAAACAGAATATAGAAAATATACAGAGTCTTCGATTTAAAATGTCAAAGTTGAAGGTAACCTCTGGCTAAATGATAAATCAGATTAAAATGCACCATTTCAAATACTGACAAGTGCTAAATTTCATATCCATACATCCAGTATTATCAGTGATGTTTCTGGATTATTTTCATCATCATTTAGCTATGGATGTAGCGAATAGCTTACCGCAGATAATCACTTCACCCTCGTTACAACTAGGTGAGCATTTGAAAACGTTCCGATCCTTCTGCTTTCTCGAAATCTCCACGTTGTTCTCGTTCGCCTTGCACAGTTTCCGGTTGAAATCGAGCAAGCGACTATTAGCAGTAATCTGCGGCGCCGTGTCGAGCGGTTTGCTCATCTTCCAGTACTGGACGCCGCCCACCTCCTTTTCCGGTTCCAGCCTGAAACATTCGTTGTCGTCGATCTTCTGGAACCTGCAACCCACCACGTTCGTTGGATCGTCGATGCGGATCGAGGCGGCCCTGTCCTTCGTGAGTATGATCCCGGTGTAGTTCGCCGGACCCAACGTCGGCGATTTCCTGAATAGCAACAGCAGAAGGGATTCGTTCAAGGCCGTCACCGGTCCGATGAAATCGTCGTCGGCTTCCACTGTTTCGATGTAATCGTCATCGCCGATGTCACCTTCGCCGGACGTATTTCTCTTTTCTCTAGGTTCGCCGTAAAAGTTGTCGTCGTCCTTGGCGTCTTCTTCTTTAGTTGGACGCGTGCCCGTTTCGTTTCTGGAATTCGGGCCGAGCCCGGCTTCTTCGCTCCACCACACCGCGACGCATAGCAAAAGCGCAAATTGCAAGGGTAGCGTAATATCGCGCATTCTTGTACCCCGCGAGAATTTTGACGTGTCAAGATTCGATTAATATTTGACAGGTTTGCTGTATTTGAAAACAAATGCTGCGTACTAGGTGTCTATTTATAACAAGATCTTTTAGAACATCCCTTTAAAACTTACTTGGAGCTTGAAATGAAGAACACGTGTTGTTTTATGTTATGGACAAGACGGTTGGGCCACAATATGGACCCTTTCTTTACTGATTTTTGCAGTCCCGCCTACATCTTTATTAACGTTCTTTATTCTTTAATTTATCTCAGCTATGGTGGTGAGTATGACGCCGGTGTAATACTCCGGATATAACGTTGCCGATTTCTAGAATACTATCAGCAGAAGGGATCCATTCCATAGCGACAACGTTCCATTTTAATCTCCATTAAAACCCTCATCGCCAACTCCACCACCCCTAAACGAATTTCTCTTTTCTCTTACCCCGCCGTGAGAATCGTCATCCTTTCAAGCATTTCTTTTTTTAAAAGGACGAATCCTCCTTCCACTTGTGGAATTCGTGCGTGACCACAAATTTAAAGCAAGAGATTAATGTAAAGTAATGTTTTTGGCGCATCCTGTATATATTGCAAAAATAACTTTAGAATGTAGATCCTGACGGAGATGATGCTGTATTTATGGAGAAAATTAATTTGTATTTCCCCCTCTTAGATTTTGGCCAATACAACTTAAGGGTAATAGAACAAATAAAAATACCTTGCTTACAAATAATATTTTAATATAATTGATGTAATTAATTAACCAATGCATAAGCTCCTAATTCAAATTCGACCAGATTTCAAAGAAAACGGTAAAACGATAGGCTAATAACAGGAAACATGGGCCGTAGGATCATTGCGAAAGAAGCAGTACTGTTATCCTTGGAACTTCTGGCCTGTAACCGGGCACTTTTGACGGGCGTTTTGCTCTCAACAGATTTTGCCGGAGTTATCATCTCAGCCTTTTCCGTAAAAAGAAACTTAACCAATCTGTTAATGTCGTAGATCTGCCCGTGATTATCGTTCATAGGTGATAGCATCATCCCGACAAGTTTTCCTTCGCAGAATACGATACCGCCATGATCGCAAGTCGGCGTGCAGATGAAAGACGTCTCGTCCGCGTTTCCTTGATCTTTCTGCAGCTCCACGAAGTTCCCGTTGGATTTGCAATCGTCGAGGTCGTCGAAAGAGGTATCGGATCGGTTCTTAAAGTTCAGCTTAGTAACGTATGGTAAGTTGACACGCCAAAACATGAAACCATTCGTTTCCATGATCCTGGACGTGGGGACGCATTCCTTATCGTTCTGCGCACAAACCACCATCTTAGTAGTGCGGGCGTTTATCTTCGCCGTAACTGCGACATCATTGCTGACGATAAGCGCGGGGTAAGTTTCGGGACCAAACGCGGTCGAGTGCGATCGCAAGTAAACCGCGAATTTCTCATCGCTGTCGTAATCTGCCCGAACTACGTCATCGTCTTTTTTGTGGATGCTCTTACCTACGAAAGGCTCTCCTCGCATTCTAGTTTTAGAGCCGAGGTCATCTGCTTGAAATCCATCCGCTGCATTACCTTTACCATGTTCGTTGGATACGATTGATTTGAATAGGGACAAGGATAAAAGCGTTATTATGCGCATTTCGAAGGATATTAGAGTTCGATGTTTATCGTGTCAGTTGTCAATATACCATTGTTTTTATACAAATCTCGGGCGACTCATATGGGTTCTCCTTGAATTGACTTTATTTTTAGCTGAACGCTCTTTGCTTTCGAGCAAAAAGCAAACCAACATTTTTATCAGTACGTTTGTAGTTTTACAAAGAGCGCTGATGTTTTGTTTGAAGTACCATCACTTGTGTCTTTTAAGGATTGATGAAATTTAATTGAATTAGTGTGATGCTAATAGCGAGAGTCCAAAAGAGCAATCTTTAGAGCTTTGAAAGGTGTTGTAAAGTGGTAGTGATGAATTACGCAGACTACAACACAAAGATATGGATGCTAGACTCGGACTACTACAAGAAACTGAACAAAGACGCAACTACGAAGATGGAAAAACAATTCAGGGACCCCATTAAGGAATCATCAATTCCAAAGGAAGAACAAAGAAGGCTATCACCATCAAAAAGCCGACATACCTACGAGTTAGCCAACTCAAAACACAAAACAACTGGCACAGTACTCCGAAAATATCAAGAGTTTTGTGAAAAACTTCGAATATTTCATGGAGACACTGAAATTACACGAAATAACAAAGGAAGATCTTTCGACGTCGAATCGCTCTTCGCCAATGTACCAACGGAAGAAACACCGGAGATCATCAGGCAACAACTAATACCAAAAGAACTACAACCGGATCTGATTGATTTAACGAGATCCTGCCTTATTTCGGCCTATTTCCTCTAGAACGGAAAATTCTACGAACAAGCAAGTGATGCTGCTAATGGGATCTCCTTTGTCACCTGTCATCGCCAACATCTTTATGAAGGCGTTCGAAGAAGAAGCCATCGAATCCAGCAGGATGAAATCTAAATGCTTGTACAGATATTTAGATGACAGCTTTGCCATATGGCCGCACGGATCAAAAACTTAGGACAACACGTAAACATCAACTTCTACATAGATATCGATGAAGGTGTGGCACCTTAGCATTCCTATGTATGTACGAAGACTCACATAGACAGGTACCTGCATGCAACATCTCGTCGCCACCTACAGAAGAGAGAAGAACAGAAGAGATCCTTCATCAACATATCCTTAAGAAGGGAAAAGGAAATCAGCGACGAAGATCACAGAGATAGTGAAATACAACACATCAAAAACGCTTTGCAGAAGAACGATGCAAGCAGATGAAGATATCAGGAAATCACGAAAGCAGAAAAAGGACGAAGACCTACAACAACCAGTAGGATACCCGTATGTTCCGTGCAGGAAAATCCACGCAAGACGAGCTCTTCAATAAGGAGTAGTTCTTGCATCAAATATATCGTTATCAAAGTTAAATGATAATAATAATAACAATTCATAGCCACTCTATGCGAGTGATTCACATCTCACAAATCTTTAGGCTACCACCGATAATACATCTATTATCTAATCGTTCGATCATACGGTTGATAACAGAGATTCATTCATCCTCGAAACAGCTGTTCGGGATTAATTGATTAAATTTGTATGGTGCGGGGTGTGCCGATACTTTCGGGTTGTCTACGCATTAAACTGTCATAGATGCGAGCATTATTTTGCAAAAGATCTCATGGAATTGTAACGAAAGCAAGATTAACGCGCTTGCATTGGTCCCATTAAAAATTATGCGGGATGGATGGCTGATGACTAAGTATCGCCACTTTCCTCACGCTTCACAAAATTAGCAGAGACTAGACAGACTCGTATTTATTCGTCTCATAAGAATGGGTTCGTGTTGCCTACTGGTCTTCCAGAGAGTCGACAAAGCACGAGTTTATCTAATCTCTGCTAGTTCCGTTAAGCACAACTTGTCACTGCTGGCTTATGCATTGCATAAAACCTCCTCTACTTGTAGAACAACGCTTGCTTCCATTTCTATGACTTCAATCATTTGACAGCGCATAAAATATATCTATTTAGATATTGAAATTGACGCAAATGACAGATACGTTGATTTTCCCGGAAAAATGAAGCGTTTCTGGTGCTTAACCATGATCTGCTTGGTTTTCCTGTCACAATTCGAGGGGAACGAAGCCCGCAAGAGCAAGAACGAAAGCGCTAGCTTGCAGCCCAAACCTCGAATCGGCGAAAACGCCAATATCGATCCCAGGTACGACTTCGTGTCGTACTTGTTCATGGAAGATTCATCGTACTACTCGGGCGTGCTGATCAGCGAGAACACAGTGGCCACCTATCAATCGCTGATGATCTACGAACCGAAGATCTGCTTCAACGACGATTGCGTCGACGAAGTGAAGAGAACCTGGTCCAAAGGCAACTATCAATTCTGGCGTTTGGGGAAGAAACGCGGAGCACCCAGCGTGTTCAAGGGAAAACTTGATGACAACGACTGTTATCTACCACCGGAACTAGGTTCACAAGGTTATATAGAATTTGACCTGTTGGGTGACGCCATCCAATGCAGCAGCTCTTGCATGAGCGGCGACGCGATCATATGCGGTAGCGACCTGTACGGGATGTTAGCGAGGGTTAGAAATGAAGATCTCGACCAATTCGAGTTCGTTACCGTCAGCAAGCTACGAGCTCTTGCCGGTATTACGGGTGGTGGGAAGAAACCGCTGAAGGAATACGATGAGGATGAGGATAACTTGGGGCCGGATTTCGGCCAAATCAGGAAGGAGAGTAACGATTCGGTGATGGTGAGGACTTCTGACGCAGCACCTAGAAGATCTCTCGTTCACATTAACAATGGGTTCTTATTTAACGTTTTAATGTATTGTTGTTATTACCGTTGATATTTAGATAGATCGAGAATTATATGGCTTTTGTATTTATATTTAAACAAATTTTTCTTTTACATTCTGTTTTACTTCAATAATGTTACTTGATTTGTTAACAAATGTCCATTATTGCGTGATATCCTTTTAAAAGTAGTTAAAAGTAGTAAAAGTAGTAAATTAGATTTAAGGATTTAGGAGGTCGTGTCCTTTAACACAACTTTAACGAGTACCCATACAGAGAGAGAGTGTGTAGCTTATATAGTCTCTTCATTCTTATTCTTCGGAGGTGAACATTACGAAACAGTCCTGTTTTATATCAGTCTTCTGGAAGAGATGGGATGAAGTTGCTTCCTACCGCAATTCACTGTTACGTATCCAAAGAAGTAAATAGCGAAAGGGGCCTTTATAGAGCTAGTAGGATTCTCAATTCACATTATTGGCCTCTTCAGGAGGTGAGATTAACCCAAGACCTCTCTTATAGGGGTTGCTAAGCAGAAGACGACACAGTGCAACACTTGCCACCAGGAACCACAGGACGATGCTGCCATCATCAGGGCGGTTCCTCTGGAAACCTAGACGACTTAAAGGGCTATCAAATTCATCTCGCCTTGTTCATTGTCCATAACCCTCGTTGATATTGCACAAAGTTGTCCAACGATTTGGATTTGGTGGGTACAACAGGATAATTGATAGATGGCGTACGTTCGATGGGAAACTTTCTCGGTGAGAGTTGCGGCAAACGATAGAGAATTTTCAATTTGGTGTTGGTATTACGCAATTATTTTCGGGCAATAACCGTGAAAATAGCAGTTGGATGTTTTGAAGCTATTTTTAGTGACAGTTTCATTCTCCTGAAGCTATCTATAAATTTAAAATTTGCCTTGCAAATACCTTAAAGGATCACCGATTTGAACCACTTGCGATTGTAAAATGAATTATCGATTGTTGGCCCTGTTATTCCTATAAGTGTTCCATCAATATATCCAACCACATTAAGAAAAGAATGTCTTCCATGTAAATTGCTGAATTCATTGGCCACACCATGTATAGTTTCTTCAAACGGCAGATAGGTTTGCACACTTCGAAAAATATCGTGTAGACATTCCTTCTTTCTGTACGTTTCTCGACTGGTTAAAGGGAAAAGACTCAATTAATGCCAATGATTGTTATTCCAGAAATGTCTAATTTAGTACTTTTCTTCACCTCAACAACACTTCTTTACATTCGAAACTGATCTTTGAAGTTATCTCTACCAGACAGCTCGTCTTCAAAGTCAACAACTACGGTCATTTTTAACATTTCCGCCAATTGGTGTAATCCAGAACAGGCCCTTATACAAACAAGGCAATAACTTAATAATAACATGTAATTTCCTAGGTTAGAAATACATTACTTCATCCCATTCGTTTCATCCATAGCAATCCTATCCGACGCCCAAACATCAATAAAATATCAGAGCGCCTCAAAACATATCAACGCATTTGTTTCAAATAAAAATAACACTGTCAATTTCAAGCTAAAATATTGACATTGCAACGAAATGCATACCATCCGTATTTTCGTACAATTTTCGCTCTTCTTCGGCTCGATTTATTTAAGCAGATGCGAAGATGTAATCGAAGAAAAGGAGACATTGAAAGCTATCCAGGTTTCTAACCTTCCCACCCGCACAGCGGATATGGGTGTCGATGAGACATCTACCGTTGCCAGTGTTAGCGGCACCTCATTGGGAAGCTATGCGAGCAGAATCTTCGAGATGAGAAGCGTTAGTAAAACGAAGAAGCCGAAAACGAAGAAGACGGAAAATAACGCTAAAGAGGCGGACAAGAAGGACGACAGTTACCTGTACACCATTCGCATTAATCGGGGCAGGAAGTCTGCGAGGGAATACAAAGGTCTGCTGGTAAATAAGAATACCGTGGCGTCGGTGAAGGTTCCTGATGCTACCTCTGCGGAATTGTGCCAGAAGAACAAGTGCCAAAGTACCAGGAAGCGCAAAGACAGCAAGAATTTCTCGTACTGGCTCGTGAATTCCCGTAGAAGGAGTCCGATCGTTTTCCCCGGATATAGGTTCGTTCATAAGAAATGCGCTTCTAATAGTGATAACCATAACGTGATATTGGACGGCACCGATAAGAAGATCGATTGCAGACCGAATTGCAACAACGGGGATGCGGTCGTTTGCAACAATTTCGCTGCTGGGATCATTTTGGGCAAGGACAAGAAGACCTTGGCGACTGTAAGAACTATCATGGGAGAGGGGAATTTCGATAGAAATCGCGATGGTAGAAGACGCAAGCAAGGTCCAAAGAGTAGGAAACCTGCTTCAAAAACTGATGAAGATGAAGAGGAATAGGATCTTCGGCTTAAGATCTTTCGAGAATTTGAACGCTAATAGCTTTATAATTTGATTTAATCTAGCCTTACGTTCTTAGTTTTTGTTGGTGTTTAATGTTATCTGATTGATCTGTTGACTTTATGATTGTACGTAGATAATCAATAAAGAAAAGGATTATCGTATTTCTCCCCTTTTTGAGATCAAGCAGGATGTACCAATTAATACGTTTACATAGTAAACTTCCACCCAAACAAACCATCCACATTGAAGCAGATGAAATTACATTTTACTTAAGAATAGCCATTAAGACTAATGATTCTTTTTTTTTTCATGAGATGTATCAAAACTCAATACGACGCCGATAAGAAATACGAAAATTGATGATGACCAGTAAGAAACGAAACGTCGTCCCTTACTGGAACATTGTCAACTAGTTTGTTTGCCTTACCTCTTCTTACAATTCCAGAAGACCTTCAACGAAATTCGACCGAAATGCGCACGAGATCCGATACGCTTAAACTTTGCTAACCCTACACAATCCCCGATCTCTCAGACCATGGATGAAGCCCAATGTCGAGGACCAGAGTTTGGGCACTCGGAATATTGCTACTTCTCTATTTAGTAGGCGTGCTGTTGTTGTCAGCGGTTACACTTCACGAACCCAAAGGGAATGCTTTTAGCTCTAAGGTAGGTAAAACTAAATCTCCCCTTCTTGTTACTTCTTTTTATTTTTTTTTGTTAAAGAGGTTTATTTTTTGTTCTATAAAATTTGTCTTCCTGAAGCGGAAAGATACGAGTCTGAAAAATGTCTTGCCCAACGCAGAAATAAGTATTTCGAATTCTTGCTATGGCGACTATTCAAGTGCTAGGCGGTGTCTTGTCTTGGTGGAACAAAACTTCCTTTTTCCTTAAATGCGGCTTGTCAAGTAATGAGGCGTAATATGCCCCCGTTAACTTTCTTTTTGGTAATACTCAGATTTATTTTGCTTAAACTTCTTCAGCAGAAATTTGAAGATCTCGATCCTGAGTGAACCAGCGCTACTAGCTTCTTCATGCCCAAACCTTTAGACAATATAAGACACTTTCTTTCCGAATACTCATAATCTCTCTTACACGTCTCTCACATTAATTTCAGGGTCGTCCAGCACCATTTGATAAATTTCATTTATGTTATGGCCCTGAATATTCATCGTCGACCAAGCTAGCATGGCTACGTTTATATCCGGTCCTCGTAAAGAGCGCCCCATTTTAGCTTTAATTTGTTTTTCAAATGCAGGAATTTAATGATGGTCCGCTACTGAAATCCTTGCTTTTTCACGGAAATATCTTCTAAATTGTTAAGTCTAGAAACTTGGCGCCTCAAGAAACCTATTATTCCACACAAAAAAAGTGCTTTATAATAATAGGCAATACATATTATTTAGGTCACATTTAGACAAATTTTTCCGACCTATTTGCAAATAGGTATCCGAATACAGCCAGCAGATTTCGCGGACGAAACATCTCGAGTACGGCGTTTCAGCGTTGAGGCCGCCTTTACGTCGATCAAAGATTCAATGGTGTTCGGAACTGAGATTCCTGGAACCACCCCAGGAAGCCGTAGCCTTGGCTTCGTTCCCCGGAAGCGGAAACACATGGTTGCGATATCTGCTTCAGCAAGCAACAGGTACGTAACGTCGCTAATATCGCTAATATCCTTTCGCATGGATGCCTACTCATTTCGGAATTGAATAAGGGCGCCCGTGCAATCCGTAATAAAGCCTCGCGTGTTTGAAATTCAGTCCGGTAGGCGTAAGACCTACATCGCAAGCTATTGTTTAAGCGCTCGGGCGTATTTCACGTGGAAAGGGTAGATATAAAATACGTTGCGTCATGCACAGGGTGGGACTATAATAATTGTAAAAGAATTCCTCTTGGGGGAGTCAGAAAAAATGCAAAGATGACGTAATCAACTAGATTATCATGTTAGATAATTTAAAGAGAACAAGATAGCTTTAAATAAATCTTTTTAAGCGAACCTCTTCCAAAAACCAAATGCCTATCTCTTCATTTGCAGGAATATACACAGGTTCGGTTTACAAAGATTACGGCTTACTGAAGAACGGTTTCCCGGCCGAAAGCATAATGAACGGTTCAGTTTTAGTAGTGAAAACACACGAATACGGACCGCTAGCTAGGAAACCATTTTCCAAAGCCATACTCCTGGTCAGAGCTCCGGCACCCGCCATCCAAGCGGAGTTTAATCGTCAGAGCGGCGGCCACATCGGCTTCGCTTCCTTGGAACGGTACAAGAGGAACAGAGGCAAATGTAAGCGTTTGAATTAACATTTCGAGTTAAGGATTTATGGTTTAACTCTTTCATCTTAACATTAATCAAACCTCCTTTCCCTCTTATTTTGGGGTCTCACCTTTATAAGAATGATTTATTTGAAATGTCACTATCTATCGATTCGTGAAGAAATATACAGGGTGTGTGAGTTATTTAACCAAACGCTCAATCAATAGCTACTCTTATTTAATGTTAATTTCATCCTATCTCTTTTATTTTCTATGAAATAACTGAAACATATACCGGGTGTTCAATTTAAACAATTCAAGTTATAATAATAAAAGTTATAAGAAGAAGAAGTGAATGCAGCTCCACTTTTTGTCGACATTTCGTTCTAAAATAAAAAATGTATCCGTTTCTGCAAGAACAAGTCGGCACATGAAACTTGCCTGGTGTTTGCTCGAAACTGCTGACATCTCTTATTAAGCAGACTAGGAACGAATGATGCAAAATACATTTTTTGTTAAATAAATTAAGCGAGAGATAGCTTTAAACTACAAGATTGCATTTGGCGCCTTTCCTTAAAGAAGAATAATATAAAAAAAATTAAAATAATCAGTTTGAAGATATAAAATGATAGAATTTAGAGAAGAACACAAAGAAAGTTTTGCAAATATGTTCTGAAGTGACGAGTAGTTACGTGTTTGAATCATTTGGTCAACTAAAAAAAAAAATTGAAAAGCTGCTGTTTCCATGGCTGAAGGATAAGCTGTATAATGTCCGTCTCTTTCTCAAACCAAAACGAAACTTTCTCAGAACAGAAATGAATATAATGGAGCTGGCTGTATGAGATGTTGGAGAGGTTCTAAGATTCTCCGCTGATCCAACATCGATCTTATTCTGATTAGATCTCGTATAAAGTCCTGCCGCTTTTAGTACTCAGTTGAAATCAATATAGCATATAACTATCTACGTACTACTACGTAACTATATAACATCATAGCTTGGGCCGGCCATTAGCAAGCTTTCGTTTGAGCGGCACTTCGGCAAACAAATCCATCGCAGTTCACCACGTTAATGATCAGAAGGCGGATGTGTTTACACAGCTTTGTTATGCCAGCATATTTGTGTATATGTATGTAAAGCGCGTATACGCTGTCGCAAATATGTCAGCGAGATAGCAGATTGTTGATTTGGGTTTGCGGATGTGACGTTATCTCCTCACCACCAACACCTGTTTTCCATTGTAAGAGGGATCGCGAAAAAACAGATTAAAACAATTGAATAAATATGCTTTGTGGGAACCTGAATTCTTCTCCTTGATATGTTGATAATAAAAAATAGAAATAAGTTAGAAATAGACGTGTGTAAAAAACCTACAAGTAATAATAGATTCATCCCGCAGTATTCCATTCATTCGTGGGAATACAAGCTTTCGGCTATCAACTTTTTGGTGCATCGTTTGTTTAATTCTCATTCAACTAAAGACCGATACCAGAACAAACTCAAAGAGATTATCAAAATTGCCAATTTTAACAGTTTTTCGGAGGGGATAGTCTGTAATACTATAAGAAAACATAAGAATTAGGTAGAATATAACCACATTAGAATATAATAACCATTTTTTTCTAAGTTACACGAAAGGTCTTCAAGAAATCTTGTTGAACGCGAAATTGTTCAAATAACAACTTCAAGAATCTTTTAGGAGACTCAAAAGACCAAGTAGATAACTTGGAAAAATCAGGGATTTATAACATATCCTGTAAAGATTGTGATCAAGTATATATTGGGCAAACAAAGGACCAATCAGAATTAGGCACAAAGAGCTCCTAACTCATCGTAAATTTAGAAGCTTTGACAACTCCAGTGTTGCCTGCATATGCTTGAAAACATATATAATATTGATTAATTAATGTATATTTAATGAAAAACAAAAACATTTTAATGAATTCAGATTCAGGACCGTTCATTTCCAGCTTTTTCTCTTTGTTAATGGTAAGGTGACCGTGGTGAGTGAACCGTAATGATATTTTGTATAAATAGCTAATTTCTTAGCTTAGTTAGTTCAGTATTGTTGCTGAAGATGATAGCTTAGCTATCGAAACGATCGTATAGTTTAAGTGAAGTGTTTGTGGTAAGAGGTAATAGCGAAGTGTTTCAGTGTTCCAGTGTTCCAATGCCAGAGCGTTCGAGTACGAGATTTAAACAAATTATTAATTAAAATAAAATAAAAATGCAAACAGAAACAAGTTTAATCGCAACGTAAATTACAAACTTTAACCATAATAATAAAATATTAACAATAGAAGTATTCCAAATAAATTAAACGAAGGTCTAATATATGCTGCTAGCGATTCCCTCCTTTCCTTAAGAGGCTCGCTATGTTTCTCCGTATGCATAGCTTCTAATTCCATTGGAACAGTAACATTCCATTTCAATGCATCATCTTCGATCATTTCATTTGGTCTTCCGGACATCTTCAATAATAATAAAAATAAACAAAATAAGTAGGTTATATGAGTTACTACACAGGTGGAATTATTTCTTTTTTATAGCGACTAGGTAGACTCGTGGCTCTTCGCCTCATGAGAATGGACTCGTGTTGCCTACTGTTGTTTTCGAGAGTCGAGAAAACGCGAGTCTATTTAGTCTCAAAAGCAAAAAAGTAGTAATTTCATCCACTTTTATCCTCTCCATATTGGTCTAGTTTTCAGGCCAGCTAAAAGCTGAAGCGCAAAATGTTGATTTAAATTTAGATTTGCTACGGAAACCAACGATGGAATGAAGCACCAGGTTTTCCCTCTAACTAATCTGATTTAAAAGAATTCTGAAAACGTCCGATAATCTTACCAAACAAAGATAAGAGAGATTGGAAGGGAAACAACCCTAAAATATCAAAAGAGTACCTTTTGCAAAGCCTCCACGGAGAGGTATCCGAAAATATCCTCGCCTTCTTTGCGTGCGGTTAGCATACCGTACAAGTCCTGGTTGCAAATTATGGCGTCTCCGCTCGCGCAACTGCCGTCGCATTTAATCACCCCGTCCTCGACGACGGCGAACTCGATAAACCCTTTCTTGCCCAATTCCGTCGGCACGTAGCATTCGGCGACGTCCAGCTCGCGACGGTAAATACTTGGATTCGGTCTCTTCGCCGTCAACTGCCAAAAATGCAGGTTGCTCGACGACCAGGAATCCCTCACGTGACTCGCGCAGTTTTCCTGGAAGCATATCATCGGTACGCGGACCGTACCCACTTGGTAGGTGACCACGATGTCGGCAGTGATGAGTATGCCCGGATAATAGATATCATCATCGATGAATAGATAGGCAATGAAGTCGTATATGGTGTCTGCGGTTCCGGAACGGTGTCTGGCCTTATGTTTCGCATTGGCCGTTTTCGTTGCGGTTGCAAGGTCCCATAACGTGATGTAAAATAGGGCGGCAAACCAAAACATCGTTAATTGATTAAACCAGCCAAGAGCGTCATACTTCGCAGTTATTTGATTTTTCTTGACATCTGTCATTAATAGTCTAAGGCGTCTAAAGATATTCTTTCTTGTTTAAAAGATGATCGAGCAGAATATATGCTGTATGCTTACAATCGAATAACTCGTCAAAGGTCGAAAAGATTGTTGGATGGTTACTATATCTTTATAATTTTAAGCACCGTAAAGTAGGCTGTTATCAGTAATCAGGTTTGGGAAAGTATCTGAAGCTTTCATGGAGTTCCTCTTACAGGAATGCCTGAATTTTTTTATGTAGCTCAAACGCATAAAAGCCATCGTAAGTTGCAATAGGTTCATGTGTTTTTGCATAACTTTTTGCAAAATTTGGCCTAAATAAATTAAACGAAGGTCTAATATATGCTGCTAGTGATTCCTTTCTTTCCTTAAGAGGCTCGCCATGTTTCTCCGTATGCATAACTTCTAATTCCATTGGAACTATAACATTCCATTTCAATGCTCTTACAGGAAAGCCTGAATTTTTTTACGTAGCTCAAACGCATAAAAGCCATCGTAAGTTGCAATAGGCTTATGTGTCTTTGCATAACTTTTTGCAAAATTTGGCCTTCACTGACTTAGCTTTGCAAATTAACACTACTAAAATTCAATTAAGAGCTCATCGACTTCAATACAAGTGCGTCCCTGTAGGCAATGCGATAGGTCCATATAGCATGCGGTGCTTTACTACGAATAAGCATCTGCAACCCTCCATGGCGACTAAACATTGATTGGGCTCCATCAGTGCCGATGTACTTTTCACAATCCAAATCCATTTTAAATTATCAACTTGTCAAAAATCTCAAATAAGTCTTGGGTCTTTGTGCCTCCAATGATACGTTTGCAAAACATGCTATGTCAACCTACTAGAAAGTTGCATAAACCTCCTCAAAGTTCCGCACTTTTCTGGAATATTTTATGTGCTTCGAGAAAGTTCCAGATTTTTCTAAAAGATTCCACAAGCTTTAGAAAGCTTCAATTGCTTGGAAGTCATTTCAAATTGCTCAACTCTTCAAAATGAAGAACTCACATTTTTCTAATTTTTCCAGATTGGCAGCAATTCGTCAACGAAAAGTTAACATCATGGAGGCAGACCAATCTAGACTGGCTACGCAATTTCACCGGACCCACCCACGTGATATTCTACGAACAACTTGTGCAGAACGTAGAGAACACCGTGAGGACAATATTGGACTTCCTGGAGCTGCCCACCTCCGATGAGCTGTTCCGCTGCGCCCTCGACCGGAAGGAAGGCATTTACCGGAGGAAGAAGAGAGCCCTGGCTTTCGATCCTTTCACGCCGGAAATGAAGAAGCATATGGAGAGAGAACAGCAAAGAGTTTACGAGGAGATATACAACCTCGCCATGCCCGCCAAGAAGAGGAGATGATCTTTACAAGGGGAATTGATTAATTTCGATTGGAGAGATTGAATTGGTAGAGCATGGTATCTTTTTGACGATTTATAGCTTATTTTGAACTGGTCTTATTGGATTCCATACGGATCCTGTATAATAGTCAAATTCACGTATTCCACGTGTTCAGAAACATTCCTACGACACTAAGACGAATTCCAAATAAGTATTCTAGATTTTCGATAGCAAATTCACGAATCTATCTTCTTTAATCGACATCAAGGTGATATTTTTTAAGTGTTTCTTTTATCGCAAAGATTAGAGATACGTTGTAAAAGAAGTTTTTATTTACTAAAGGCGTGAGAGCAAAAAAATCTGCTTTTTTTCTTTTATAGTGCTGCTCTTTTCTTGAACATTGATACTATTGGCTGAATGTAAGAGCTATTTTTCGGATTTGAGTTTAAATATGTTGCTCAAACGTCGAGTTTAAATGTTGCATTAATTTTCTTTATTTACAAGCATTTTGAGCATATCTTCTTCATAGACAACAGTTCAACAAAACTATTCAACTCAACAAAAATATTAACGGAAAAGGATGATTTTTAAAGATTTTTTATAGTGCGCACCCATTAATAAAACAAAGGGTACTTAGACATTAAACATTGAACATTGAAATTCGAATGAAATGCTTCAGTTTTAACCTTGGATATTCGAGAACCTCCAGCAGCGATAGAAGTTCAGTTAATGCAATTGTAGCTCCATTTTAACGTTTCCTTGATGGCCGTTTAGAAGACTCCATGTTTTTAATTCTACGTGAACACGTATACAGGATGTCCGAGCAATAAAAAGACGGACCGACAGGTATGTAAAGTCCGATAAGAAAATTATATTACGGACCTGACGCAGAATGTATGTTTATAAATAGAGAGGACAAAAGCGAATGAAATCATACCTTTTTTGCAGCGACTAGACAGACTCGTGTCGATTCGTCTCATGAGAATGGATTCGCGTTGCCTACAAAATAGGTGTGATTTCACTCGCTTTTGTCCTCTCTATTTATAAATACGGTAAAGAATCTTAATTCGTATTCATACCCGTACAAACAGTAAGGCTATTGACAACCCGCATCGTCTAATAGATTTGCCCAACGCACATCGATAACGCCCGTCAGTTGGTCGATCGTTTCCTGGATGATTGGTCGGCTTTATGCCTGGTAAGAAAAGAGATTATGGATTCGCATCTATCAGATCCGGGAGTTGTTCTTCAACACGGAGAACTCCCCGTCATCTTTCACCACCCCTTCCCTTGTTAGTGAGCCTCGTTCGCGTCCTGATCACTTGATACGACGAACGTCTAGAATTAGGAAAACGTCTCGCATATGAACGTTCTTCTTCGTTTCCACCTGTTTCATCGTAGAGGTACATAATATCCTATAATTCTTGCGTCGTAAAAGCCATGTCGATAATTATGCTTAAACGTACTGAACATCTGGACATCTATGATACATGATACTCTATACCGCACTCGTTTAGGCCTGGCGGAAGAGCAATTCAGGTCTTTATTAATTCTTTTCCGCCGTCGACGTACGTACAAAGACTTTTGACATTTTGGATTTACTTCTTTTCGCATTCCAGCTTCTGATTTCCGCTGCTCCGTCTTTTTATTTCAAACAACCTGAAATGACAAAAGCATCCGTTCATTTATTCGAAAGTGAGACCAAGATAACCTCAGAATAATTACATCCAGTCATTATCACTTTGTCGTTTTTATATATTGAACTCACGTACGTATTTCCTTCATTCAAAAAGACATATGTAAGCCAAAGGAAAAAAAGATGCTGAATAAAAAAAATTTTTCCTAAAAATTTTACGAAGTAAGTCTACATATAATGTGTTCGAATATATTTTCCTTTCTTCCAAACATACTTTACGCACAGTCTGATTAAATTTTAATTCAAGATACGTATCTAATGAATAACCGTATTTTGTACGTTGAAATGAAGGATTTCCCGGGTTTCTTAGTACGTAAAATTATACAGTTAATGGCACTCAATCGTGAAATGGGAAAGTTATTTTAGGATCTAAATTTCTGATAGCGAAGCCTGCAATGAAAAGCTCTAAAATCTTTTGGAAAAATTTACAATATTACGTCGCCTCCGCCGGAATGCTCGACAATCTTCATGTTTGGAAAGGTTACTGTTAACAACGAAACATAGTCTTCCCATTAAATAGGTTCATATTGCGCGTAAGCTTCCTGAAGAATTCTAACGATAAATGAATGCCCTTAACTGTACACCTTTCTTAGACGATGAAGTTCCATTAATTGGACAAATATATCTGGCGAATCTCCTTTTTATTTGTTGTCAAACATTGTTGTGATTTCAATTTTAAAGGGGGTTTTACCAAAATAAGTAATTGAAAAAAATTGAAAACTATTGTATCTATAGAAATGATAAAGACAATTAGAATATATCAGAGCTTTAAAATAAACAAAGAGATAATTATATTATATATATACACATAGGTTCAAATAAGACTTGTAAATAAAGATATTTAGTACTAATAGAAAATACGGTGCGCGTTAAAATTATGGAATAAATTCCTTAAATTCGAAACAATTTGTTTTTCAAACAAATGCTCGGACAGACCAAGTAAACGACACTCTTTTTAAATGGAAATTCCCGATCCTCTTTTATTTTAATTTTCTAAATGGTACCATCAATATTTGCGACATATGTGGCTGGTTTATTAGAAATTCAATTATCAACTCCTGGGTTCACCAGGTGGTACAGTCCCTGAACTTAACAATCTTCCTATCGAGCTGGATCCTGTAGTGGAAACCTTGCTTAACAGTGGTTTCCATAATAGGTAAACTAACGAACAATAATACTATTATCGATCTTGCTAGCGCGCGTCTCCCTTCCATTCGCAAGCTAACCAATAGAAGTGGTAGATGTTCAGTTTTTTCAACATTTTACGAAAATTTTGACCATCTTCAAACACCTCCTTTTTGAACTTTTGTTTAAAAAAATTTCCATCTTCCAAAGACAACTTTCCTTCCTTAGTGTGGTTTGGCGTACATCGGAGAACAGGAGATTTTGTCGAAATTCGTCCGTTGGAGTGCAAACGTTGCGTCGGAACACGTCCCTCCTTAATTCAGCTATCGCTGAACATCATTTAGACACTGGTCACTAGCATTGCTTAGTAATAGTAATTTTTAGGAAAATGAGGGAATCTATAGAGATACTTAAACATACCAAGAATGTCAATATGGATACAGGTTACCTCCTCCGCTCACTTAATTTCGTCTCCGGCGTAGCTCACACGTTAAGTTAACTGTGGCCTATTACCCTTTCTTTTTCCTTTGAAGAAGCTCTATATGATTGTGAGCGAGACGTCGAGTTTTCGGTTAACCACGATACGGTCTCTGATCGTGGAAGCCTGTGTTACTACTCTTTCCTTTTCTTCTTCAATAGCAGCATTTATATTTTCTCCGTATTTTTGGTAATTAATAGAATCTATGTTCTCCACTCGTTAAAGGACTTTTACAAGAAAATGTTATGTGAATACATCAAAATAAAAAAATTAACCAAAAGTGGGGGGACACTTAAAATTGATGCATTATTATTCCATAGCTTTGCTGCGCGCACATGGTATCAAGGATGAATCAGAAATAACTGATGTGACATCTATAGTTTATAGCAGAGGTCAGTAACCCTTTTTGCTTTGCGATCCATAAAAATTTTTACCAGGTCGACAGGTGAGTTTTTAAAGACGTTTAAACACGGGACATATGATTTGGCCCCTTCGAAGCCAACTGCTGGAAAATGGGCTCTTGCCTTCTTGGTAGTTCTTCCACTTTTAACGGATGTTTAATAAAAGAAGTAATAGATGTTTTTTCACGACCCATTTTTTTAAATTCGCGAGCCAGAATTGGGTTGTTGTCCGCTGGTAAATGGTACACTTTCTTTTCTTGCATCGGAATGAGATCAAAGAGGCTGCTTTTCAAAAGCATTATATATTATTTCTGACTCACCCTAAATACGAAAATTAGAATATAAGTGTAACGTTGTTTTATATACTGTGCTAAATAAAAAGGAACGCACCAAATGGAGAACTCTTTCATTGTTGATGTTTCAGAAAATGGTATAAACGCGAAACAGGCAATAGCATAAAAAGCGGTGGCACGGAATAGCATAAAAAGTGCTCCTCCTTTGGAAATACATCATCAGTTGCTTTAATATAAATTGTTTTTTAGTGTTATCAACCCAAAATTATTAAAATAAAATAAATTTTGTGTACACCATTACTTTAATGGCCGTAAAAAGAAATTGAATCGACGAACGCAAAATCGGCATAAAAACGCACCTAAAATATACGTTTTTATTTGCCAACGGGATGACAAGTATTCTCCATTAAACATAACGTAAAACTTAAATAACCATAAAGTTGTTTATTTTACTCGTTTTTCAGGAATTTTTAAAGGTTTATAATATTGGGTTTTGTTTCGATGCTCCTAAAATAGACTGACCAGCTAAAAATACAAAGCAAGCCAAACCAAAGGATTTTCCTACAAAATCTTGAAAACGAATCGATCAAGTTCAAAAGACTAAACTGCAACATGTACCGTTTCAAAAGACCATTAAAATAAGGTATTACTCGATACCCCTTTTTATTTCAGATTATTAAGAGGGTAGCTTACGTTGTTTCTGGAAATTTTCTTACAAATTTCCAGAAATTCAGGGTGAGAAGTTTTCAAATGAACACCCGGTATGGTGTGAACATTAAAAATTCCTTGTTATTTTCATTTACTAATAACTATTTTACATACGGTCGAATCAGATGTTTATTCATTACTATAGCTAAAAATATCTTCCGATTAAAGTACTTAATTTGCAAACTCTTCGTAAAGAAGAAAATATTTCGAGATCCATTCTTAAGGTTAGTGATGATTAGAGACAAAGGCGGGTGCAACTACCACTTTTCTGCAGCCACCAGACAGACTCGGAGAAACCAATAGGCGCGCGAACTCTTTCTTTCTTTCTGACGAACAGACACGAGTCTGTCTAGTCGCTGCAAAAGAGCAATAATTTCACCCGCCTTTGTTCTCTCTATGAATAGACGATGACAAAGGCAGGTGGAATTATTCCGTTTTTGCAGCGATTAGATATACTCGTGTCTATTCGCTTCATGTAAATGGATTCCTAAAAAAGTAATAACTTCATCCGCCTTTGTCCTCTCTAATGATGAATTTAAGACGAATAGATAAAATTCGATAAAAAGCAAATTAATTTATAGAATTAGATTAGATTATTTGGGAATTTAAAAAATTAAAAGGGTCACATTAATAATAATAGTAATAAAACAATAATAACAAAAATTTAAAGGACTTATTGCAACTAATACGTGATTATTTAACAATATTCCTCGTGTGTTGGCAAAATGCTCTATCTGGATGAGATTCTAAGCGTAAAAAAATCAATTTTTGCAAAGACCTAATTTCACATACAGAATGAAGAAACTCTTACCTTCAGTAAGTAACCATTTTCTGAGATATTAAAAAATCCTCCATTTGAAAAAGGATAGATTTAATACATATGTAGACGTTACGAGTATTTAATATCTAAGCAAATTCCAATATAAAAACATCCTTCTTAGATAATTAGATGATATTCTAGAAATAATAATAATAATAACAACAATAAGAGATAATTAGGCCTAAAACCGACATCATCGATTGCTATTTAGATGTGATTCAGAGATGTCGTTATAAATATAACGGTAGAAGTAGACTTAATTAAGGTAAACTAACTAACTTGTATACTCGAATATAAATACCTAAAAAGATAAAGTAAAGTGTTTAATATTCACTGAATATACGATTGACAAATAAAGAAGAGAAGCGATAGCATTGAAATTGATGTTTACATAAAAAAAAAATGTAAAGAAATTTAAATGTAATGTTCTATAAGTGTCAAGTATACTGTGATGTTTCTCAAAACAAATGCCTAACGCATGTTTTTTATATTCTACATAGATATAAATGTTTATCTCCTCATTTGTGCTGTACAAAATAAAATGGGGAACACGTTCTTGTTTTGTTGTACGTGTTGGAATTGGCTTCAATTAAAAATAGCTAATCGCCGACTATTCTTGGATTACATAAAACCGTTTCCATATTTAAATTTATCTTAAAGGATCCCGCTTAAAAACGAAACTTTAATCTCTGATTCTCCTCCACCTTAACATCATCGAAAAAGCTGTATAAAGCCTTACCCCAATAAATCAAATAAGAGTGAATAGGACTAAATAATTCCATAAGCGTAGAAGTTATATTCCCAATCAATTTAATATTACGCTCGGTTTTGTTTATGCGCTGTGCTACACTTGAAGATTCTAACCTACTTAATCGATAACACCAGATGTGCTCCTTGGATCTGGTGCCTAATCCTCGTTTTGTTTGGCCAATATAGGTTTTGCCACAGTCGCTCCATGCAGTTTTATAAATTCCCGACCATTCTTACATTTTCGCTTTATCTATCGGATCGCCGCGTAAGTTTTTATGTGTATTACGCGAACCGAAACATACATTCATATCTTCACTCCTAAAGACGTAACGAACAATTAATCTATTAAATTCGTGCGATGCGGAGTGTGCCTATACTTTAATGTCATAAATCGTGTCTTAGCAATGTGAAATATACGATAAATAAGAACGTTCCCCATAATCTCAGCGATGGATATTTAATATTTACTATGAATGTTTATATCGACATGCCTAGCTTCCATGTTACGATGTCTCGTTTTAACCAAACGTGCAGCTCCTAATTTTCTTAATTTCTCTAATATGATTAATTATTTTGAATAAACATGGCTCATATTGTAATGTTATTACATAACCTTTAGGACCAAAGAGTTTATCCAGGATCTATCCTTTGTAGTTCCACGCAAAATGGATGTATATTCCGCTAAATTCGTTTTATATTAGAATGGAAGTTATTTCTTTTATTTATTTATTTTTTTTATAATACATAATATTAAGGAACGAATATGAGTGTTACCATGTAATAAATGGCAATCATGTTATCTACAATTGTATGATATTTTAGAATAAATAAATTAAAAATACGTCGTGATGTTTAATTTTCAAACGTCACTCGTTTCGATTGCTCTAACCGTTCAGAGTTATTGGCGTTGAAAGTTCCAAAGTTCCTATCTTGTCAAGCTTTGAAGCTCCGTACCGTCGAAATGCTTAAAGGTAAAAGATCGCGGGTTTCAGCATTGGCGCCTTCACAGTGAACCCATTGATTCCATTGTAAAGAAAAAGTTTGCGAAGGCCGCAAGCTTAGAATAATAAAACGGTTGGAAAAGCACGGAATTAACGGTGCTGATCTAACGTTTCGACCCGCTAATCAGTGATAAGAACAAAACATATTTGCAAGCTGGGTTTTCGTACGTTTACAACGGGGAAAGCCATTTCAAGTCTGCGAGTATACAAGAAATTCTGTCATGTCAAACTCGCAAACGACTAGGAACTAGGGACATATGTATGCTTAGTTGCATAATATTTAATGGTGACAAAATTCGTAGGTATATTATAAAAGCAATATCCTTGAAGAAATCATCTAGTAGCATCGCGGAAACTACGAACTGTGCGGTTTCGTTTAATTTATCTGGGCAAGCGATTATCAATTCTGATCCTCACATTTTGTAATAATAGTCAGTGTAGCGCCCGCAGTATGTAAGCTACACAACACTGGCGCCAAAACGGACCCTTGCATGAGACCCTGAAAAGTAAGAATTTTATAGGCCGATGCTCTCGATGTTGATTATGTTTTTGGTATTTAAAAAATCAAGCTCTTTAAAAAAAACCGCTATGCACATCGTGTAAAATATGGAAACGCACAAAAATTAGAGAAATACATATTTTATTGTAACTTATTATTTGAAACAATATCCATATTACAAACTCCTAAACAACTAATTTTCTTTCATTCCTTAAACATTTCCTCTCCTTAAACTATCCTTATATCTCGCAATTTTTTATCCTACGAAAAAACAAAACCAAAATACACATCGAGGTCGTTCACAAAAATCAGATAGGGTTTCCCTTTTACTGTAATATTTTACCAAACACAAAATATAGTTTGCTTTTACTTAAATAAATATTATGTACATTAAAAAAATAGATACGAAGAACAACAAACAAGGATCATCATTGTTATTTACGTTTCTGAATTACTCCCGAGGTTCCGGAGGACGAGCTCGTCTAAGATTTTAGGTTCAGCGGTATCTTTCTCTGTTGGCACTGTAGATTCATCTTTCTCTACCTCTTGGATTGCATCAGGATCCACACGACCACCATCTATGAAACACACATGTTCATACGAGTTTGCCGTAAATTAGGTTAAAAATTACTTACCTGGAGGACCGGCTACATCGATATCGATTGTGCTATCGGAATCGGATAAGAAACCCATGTCCCAAAAATCTTCCCCGTCATCGTCATCGTCGTCCTCATCATCGTTATCATCCTCCTCATCCTCGTAATAATCATCGTCTTCGTCTTCGTAGTCCGAGTAATCTTGATCATCTACAAATTCTTCCGCCAATATGTTAAAATCTTCATCGATGTCTTCGTATTCTGTTTTGTGCGGGTTTCCTAAGAAATGCTTAACCATTTTGAAATGGTGAATTAGTTCCTATCTAATAACGACAACAATGGTTCAGTATCGATGCACGATAGTTCCTTTTTATCGTTAACTTTCTTCTCTTTAGGTTTCTTCTTGCCCTGCCTGTAAGAGCTGACTACGATCTTTCTACCATTAATTTTCTTCTTTTTGATTTGTTTTCGCGCGTTCTCTAGGATTTCGACGCTGGGGAAATGTATGATACACCACCTGCGTGATTTCTGACGTGGTAATACAACCTTAGTGATCTCTGGATGTAATTCCTTGATCTGCAATTCTTCCTCGATTCGAATAGGTAAACGTATATAGAGCCTCAATTTGGGGTCAGATTCTGTGCTAAAAGTACGATGAATTTAATTCGTAAACGCCGACGGGGCGTTCGCAATAAAAATAACCTTACAAAATTGTGTCTTGGGGGAGTTATTACGTATTATTTTATTGTTAGATTGACACGAGCACGTTCGGTAGGTGCTGATTTACATAGTAAGGGGGACTAGAAAAAGGCGATTGGATACATACCCCATAATTGTCAAAAAAGCAACATTAAAATTTGTAGGCTTCTAGAAGAGAGAAAAATTTCGATTTGTTTTTGTTGAAGCAAGCACACATTTGCAAATGGTGCTGTCCGCTACGATACGCTAAATTACAGCGTCCTACGACATCTACAGGGAAATCCACAAACTACACAAACTAATCTAGAATAATTTAAAATTAATCTTCACTAATCAATTTCATTCTTTAATTATCTCCATCCGTACGAGCATATTTAAGTAGAAACATAAATATTAATGCTTTCAATTCACTCAACTAGGTAACGAATTAAATTTTTGAAAAATTGCCATTTAAAAAACCGCGGGAAATTTAACTCCTACCAAAAGTTATATACACGGATGTACAAAAGTTACGTTACGGCTCAATCACAATGACGTCAGTAGCAAAATGACTAAAAAAAATGCATGCAGAAAAAGATATTTCAAAAAAATAAAGTTATTGATAATTTCGTGATTAAATGAGAAAATATTGAAAATACCGCTTAAAATTTTAGGAATTTCTAGTTTATACATATAGAGCGTTTACGCTCTTGTGATTCTATTTTCAAAGGGTGATCAAGCATTTTGAAATCAAGTCATTAACGTAAAAATACCTGAACAAAAGTAGATTATTAGTGAAATTTTTTGCTGGTTTCACGTAATTCTTCAAAATAAATCATAATAACGAAAATAAAGACGGACATCCGACCTTAACTCCCTTGATTTCTGCTTATGGGACATTATGAAGACCGTGGTATACACCAATTCGACGATAAGCCCAAGGCCCAGTAAATTATACCAATTCTTGGATACATCTAGCAAGTCTTTGCGTTCAATAACACGGCGATAATTTTGAAGAATTAGTGTAAAGTGAATTCAATGGAAAACATAAAAGAAAATTGTTTAATATACTTAGATAGCATTTAAAAACAAAAAGAAATAATAAAAAGTATAATTTATTTAACATTAATATCTCTCCTATTATGGAACCTTTGTCAAGATGTTACAAATATATGTTATACATACACACAACCTACACAAATAATAAATTTTACCAAAGTTTACAAGTTTCCAAATTTAATAACTATTTAACTAAATATTCCAAAATATTTAGTTAAGTATTTTAGAATATTTAGTTCCAAATTTTTGGAAATTTGGAACTAAAAATTAAAATTGGTAAGTTTAGAAGAAATAATAGGGAAAAAGGTATGTTGGTCGGACGAAAAGAGGGATAGGTACCAGATTTAAGGAACACATCAGATGTTATCGCTTCGGTAGATTAGATTCGCCAAGTGGAGCTAACAAACGAAATCGGGAATAACATTAAATTAGAAAACTTCAAATGGATCAAGAATGTAACTTCGTCCCGGGAATTAGACGAGGACGAGATGGTTTACATAAAAAGCAACAAAAATCAATACAAAATAAGCACAGACAAATAGCGAGAACGGACCGTTGTCGTATTAAGTTCTATTTGATTTATTGGGGTACATATTAAGCCACGTAGGCGGTAAAAATAAATACTTGTAAATAATATTTTTCTCGAAAGCAGGGGTAGAATAAGCACGTTAGTTCTAGAGATTTTTCACATCATTCGGTCACCTGTTGAGGATGTGGATCATTCGTATGCTCGAAATGACCGTTCCGAATTGATTAATTGAAATTGTGCGGTGCGGAGGTTACCGATACTTTTATGTTGTTTACCATACTACGTCTTAGATTATTATCATTAAATAGAGTTAAGATATTTGCATATCTTCAACTTTAATAGAGAAAATTGAATTAAATTGTAACTGAACGTAACTGAATTATTTAGCTGAACGATTCTCGGATGACTAAACTAAAGTAATCAACGAAAATTTTGCAACGTAACATTGGTTTCTGTATATGAATAGTGATAGTACGAAACGGCAGTGAAAAAATGCATTTGAATTATTAATTTTCTGTAATTTTTAAAAACGATAGAAAAGACGTATATTTCCGAATACGTCTCAAAGATGGCGCTACGCTTCACATACCGCAACATTTTACTTTTCCGAGTTGCGACCTTTGCGGTATTTTTTTACCCACGACGGCGGCGCGTAGTCGCCATCTTAGTTGTCACAAGGACGTTCTCGATAATACCGAACCGTATTTACACTTCGCGTGTGGTGTTGCCCCTCTAGAAAGGCCGATTAAGCCGTACCGCTATATCGTCTACGACCCGATCCGTTTGAGAAATCGGACCGTCCCATTCTTTGCGCTCGCGGGCGAAATGTCGGAACCGTTGGCAAATTCGCCACTGTCCTAACGGAACCTTACGTTACGGAGCGCCTTATTCCGCTTATAACAGAAGTGCTGGTTCCAGAACTATTGCCGCGGATTAATTAGTTTTCCCCCCCGAAACAATTTGACATTTCGTAATGCCCACGATTTCGCGTCGTCTCGCTTTTCGTTCACGTTCATGGAGAATAAATTTGTAGTGAGAGAGTGCTTTTTTTTGTGTGTGGCGTTTTCCCTAATTTACCTTCGAGAAAAGAACGCAATTGATTAGGCGATATGTTCGTCTAAATTAAGAGGAATTACCAGTTCTTTTTTTGCCTTTTACATAATAAAAAACAGGTATTTATAAACGTTAAATTTTTTGAATGTTGATCTCGAGGAACGAATTCGAACAATTTTGGCATTTCAGAAGCTTATTGTTACACAATAAATTAATTACCTTCGAAGAAGGAAATCTCCTTGTTTAATAAATAGCATTCCATCGCAAATATTTTTAATGTTAAACCGATCAATGTCTTGTTAAACGTAAACAAGGACCTACATTCAGCGAAAATAAGTTATGGTTGACAGTTCCCCCGAGTTTAGCAATGTGGAGGTCATGTCAGAAATTTATAACCTTTATTCGTATCCACAAAGCGTCTCGCGAAAATCGTCCTTTATCTAATAAATAAAACCTACCGATTATCACGATAATCTATTAACTTTATCACATACTTGACGCACCTCAACATCATCATGAATGCTTTTTGTTGTCAAATCATCCCGGTTCATAATAGCTTCAAATTTTGGCTCGAAGCCAAATATAAAAGTGTTTGTAATGTTTGAATATGCTTTAGTTGTAGTTTATGTTGTCAGGAGATACTTGTAAGCATTACCAAATTCAACCTTATAAAAGTAATCCTACTTATTGTACTTTAGGTGGAAAATGGAGCCTACGGACCAACCGAACTCAATCTGCCACATTAAACCGATACAGATGTATCCGTTATCCAACGAGCAGAAGATCAATCTACCATTCGGTTTGCTCGCCGGGGAATCCATCGTACATTCTGGTAATTCCGTCGAAGGCCTTCTAGTGTTGACCAGCTATCGATTATATATTCAATTACGAGATTGCCAGTACCACGTTCCTTTGGGATTAGTTGAGACAGTCGAGCAAAGAGAGTTGTTTCATTTACATATTTGGTGTAAGGATGCACGTAGTTATAGGTAAGTCGTTTTAATTTAAGTTTGTTTTAGAGCCAATGGACTAATGCGAGTACAGGGTATTTCATTTATACTACAAACGATACATGTTCATTTTTTAAATGAAATATATATTGTTATGGGGCACTTTCCTTAAGATTTTTGGGATAATTTGAAAATTTAACCAATCTCTGCTGATTCTCCCTTTAGAGCGGTGTTTTAAATTTTGGAGAACACCTTGTATATTTCTCCAGAGTCTAGTAGGGAAATTTTTTTACATAAAATTCTCTATACTTAACACACAAAGTAAATATGAAGCTACATAGTTAAGATTTTTTCATTTAAAATTGGACACCAAACGCCATGTATATTTGGATATTATTTAATGTTGTGCAAAGCTCTTATTATATAGCTCTAAGAAAAAGAATTATTTGTCATCGACATACTAATCGCGTAAGTGGACGCCCTGTATATTGCGAAATTGATAAACCTTGCAGCAAAATATTTTCTTAATTCGTTTTAAGTGTTGATATATTTGATTAGGTCAAGATTTTATCATCGTTATATCGTTAATGGGTTGTTTAGCAATGCTATCTAATAAAAATGTAATAAGAATGTATATAATTAAAGATTAAATATTGGAAAAAAATAACGGTCCTAACGTAATACCTTTAAGCACACCACTTACACATCTTAAATGCGATTAAATCCAATCACTTGTTTCTAACTTGACCTAGGTCAGTACAGTATATTTTGTATGCGCCAACGTAGATTTATAATTGCAACATCGTTAATTCTTTATTGTTTTAACCTCGTGCATTTCGAAAATTTGCTTTAATATGCGCAATACTAGGTCGAAACCTATTTACGATTCCACCAGTGTATTATCAATTGTTAACAACAAAAAAAAAAAAAAACGAGAATATGACAAAAGTCCAAGATGAAATAGCAGACGGATATCCATGTTTAAAAAAAGGTGATAAATATTTATTTTTTCGGTCACTTTAGTCGGCATAACGTTGCGTTTCGTTAATAAAAAAAAAATGTTTTCAAACAGATCTTACGTAATGTCTAGCAATTTAACTGTTTGTTTCGCAGAAATAACTTTGGATGCGTTCAATTTAATGTTATTTTAGTTGTATACACTGCGCGTGATTGGAAAATGGACAAATCGGCAGTTTAGTTGGATTAAGTTGCTCGAAAATATTATCGATGTCGAAAGAGTTTCATATATGGAAAAACATTCATATATAAACATTTGGATAATGAATTTCATTTTATTTGACAAACATTAAGCTGATATCTTTCTACAAGTATTAAATATCAATATCTGTTCTTGTTGTTATCAGGTTTCATGAATGAACGCTTTTTAATATCTCTGGTAATCATAACGTACCAGAAAAAAAAATTATTTCTTAATTTTGTTATTTTGGATGAAATACAAGGTTTACGGTCCTTAAAACATTAAATTATCTAAAAACAAACTTTCTAACGATTGTCCATGTGATCTTGGCAATTAAACGAGGAGCATTTTGTGGCTCTACAATAATAAAATCCGTTTGCAAAGGTCACTATTTTCTATATCTTGCTGCATACAGGGCTGGGATAAAGTATGACACCAACCCAATATCTTTTGATGACATCTCATTTCGAATTGTTGTTGTTCCGGTATAATCGGAAGTGCACTTGAGTTTTTTATTTAGATATAACAGATTTTGCAGATTATAAATAGACCTCGCTTTTCCGGACGCATCCGTAACCATTATGTGTGAGACAAGAAGAAAGGAAAGACGAAGCGTTTAACATTTACTGCTTTCTTTTGCGTATTAAGCGGATTGAAATTTTAATGTTGATCGATTTTGGCGATCGTGTTACGTCTCGTGAAGAAGTGTATCGTCATTTTGATGGTTTGCACTCCAATAACACGTTCAACTATTGGCAAAATACTGAAACGTTTTACTTTAACTGGGACGGTTAAAAATTGGCCGAATCTTGGAAAAACCACAACGATAATATTAGAAAAAACGTTGCTATTGAATTAGCACTAAACCATGGTATAAGTTGTTCTTCTGAAATATTTATGCGAAAAGCGCCGCTTATTCGAAGCTTGATCAATGTTAAAGAAAAACAAACGAATAAATTCTTGAAGAAAAATAAGGAGTGGTAAAATTGTATCAATTTGTATTTCAATAAAGCCGAGGCGAAAGAAGCTGCGCGCGCGGTCGTCCAGCTTTAGAATTTCCTGTGAGCAGCGAAAGAACAAAACGTTGAAAGATTGGACATAAGCAAAAAACTTGAGAACTTAGAAAGAGCAATTTTGACCATTCCGACTCGAGTCAGTAGAAAGAGTCGCAGATCAAAAGAAATAATCCCACTTATTCCGGACGAAACCCTGTTAGTGATGGTTGAAGCAAAGCAATTTACCTACAAAGTTTCATTAATATCGTCGTTTCCGTTTTAAAGATTTTTGCTTGGTTCTATACTTTATCCCAACCCTTTACGTACATATATACCGTGCGTAGAACAGGAAGAGTTTCAATACAAATTTTAATATTTAGGACGTACAGGCTACGTTATTTTTATGAAATTGTAGAATTGTGCTATAATTTTTATTAATATTCTTTTAAGCGAAGTTAATTGCTGCGTTTATATCTGACGGATAGAAGCAATAACGTATTCATAACGGTTTCGGGTTATAACGGCTAGAATTTGGAACAACTACTATATCTCAACGATTTTCTTTTTTCTTGAACATGTTGGGTACGCGCATATGCGATTTCAGCGTACACGTCTCCGTAATAATAATATAAATTAAATATTATATAATGTAATATGTTACAAATTCAATTTAAATAGGGGAAACCACGAAATGCTGTTAGATGCACTCGCATTCAAAAATTAATAAAATTGATCTTTATTAATTTTTTTCTTTGATCTTCAAATTTATTCTTCACCATTTTTTAATTTGGAGGAGTCGAGGACTCTTGGAAAAAGAAATCAAAAAAAGAAATCTTTTTTAAATCTTCGTTTAATATGCTCCGTACATTTCGTCGACTTTCTCAAGTGGGTTTACTACTGGCAAAGAGAAACTAACGGTATCCCAGAAAAAAAACGCTTAAGAAACTCGACGAAGTGGACGACGAAACAATACGTAACAAATTAAACCATGTTCTTCAAACATCAACCATTTCAGAATGCAATGGTTTCTGTATCATTATTTCTTTACCGGATTATGCGCGCTCGGTTTGTTAGTTAATGAAAGCGTTAGCTGAGAAGAATCGTTTGACAAATATTGCAGTATTACACTCTTACCGTGTGATCAATGGAATTCTTCCACACCACAAATTCTAAATGAATATTTCTCTAAGAATATGTTGATAAGTACCACATTATCTGTGAAGGCTTAGCGACTGACTTTTTAGATGAATGATCTCTACGCCAGTTCTTTTCTCGAGTTCGACAGTACCGGCTTCACTGAAACTGATCATTGCATCAGTTTCACGAGATTTAAGGATGCAGGGAAAGCATGTGGAAATAAATCAAACGTATGGTCCTGTAAAATGTGAAAACTCGAGGCGAAATTAATTCATTCACGGGTACATATCTGTTGCTTTGGACCATTACGGAGCTAGTTCTTAATGATTCACGTTTGATGAGCCGTATTGAACGTGGTTGAGTGTAGGCTTTCGCGACCGTAATCCATAGACGAAATGTCTTTCGGGTGTTGTCGCGTAGTTGATGTTTGACTCTGTTTGACTAATAAAGACCGCGACAACACCCGAAAGGCATTTCGACTATGTATTGAACATGGTTCAACATTTAAAAGGTACTCAAAGATGAAACGCGTTTCGGATTTAATTCTTAGATGCATCTAGGTTAAGCTTTTCGATGTAAAAGATCCATATTCCAATAAATGTCTTATTTCGAAAACAAAGGCGTTCATTTCCTATAAATAACTGAATCAATCTGCATGAAATAGGATAATAAATTGAACACATTTATACGATACACCCTGCCGTTGTTAACCTTTCTCGAGTTAATTGTTCCGTTACGAATAATCTCATTGAACTTTACACATGCATCTCTGTTTACAAACACAAGGAATTATCGTTAACTACTGAAGGAATGCGATCAAATGACTCATTCGCCAAGTATTAAGGCTTTTATCGTAACAATAATAGGTAATCTTATTCTTGTTTGGATTAGCTTCACGCTCATGGTTGATAATCAATAAACTCTTGATCGTAAAATTACGAAATATTTAAATTCCACCTCGTTCCATAATTCTCTCCACTTTTACTTTTCGCCCGAATAAACAACAAGGCGGAGTTAATTTATTTAGATGTTTTTGTGCCTATTCCCAACAAGCTGCTATATTTAACTTCTTTTTTTTTCTGGTCAGTATTCGTATATAATGACTAGTTTAAAAATAGCCGTTTAAGGTATTCTTTATATGAAAATATCTGGCATAATAACAATGATTTTGAAAGGTCTTCGTCTCCTTGGGAATTCCTAATAACGGGTCTCCATTATATGAGGGATTATTCTAGACATTTCTGGAGATCTATCTCTTTTATGCGAGCGAATTTGCGTTCACTTGCATGTTCTAGAATACGGTATAGGGTCAAGTAAATAAGCGTGTAATTCATAATCTTCCCTTGAGTGTATCCTTATTGTTGAAAACGGTGGTGAATTTATCTCAAGATTGAGCTAAACGTTATTGCGCTGGTATGAGGGCTGAGCTGATATTTCGAAGATTTTGAAAAAAAAAATCGATTATATACAGGGTGTCTCAGCGGATGGATCGATATATGAAAGAGCATGCAACGGAAAATTCAATTTTCCAAGTTAAACACTTTCACAATTATAGCAAATCACGTGCGTTCGTCCATCTGTTGAGAATTAAAAAAAAGTAATTCACCATTCTTTCCTTCCATTTCTTAAAGGCTCCCAACCCATCTTCTGGAGTAATCAAATTACAAAATAATTCTTTTTTAATCCATAAGCTGAGTATTGCTAATAAACCAGGAAAAATTCATATCCATTTGCTTAATTCCATACGTATGTATATCTAACGGGTTTTTAGCTTTCTTCCGTGTTTAATGGAATATTCGCGTGTTCTACCGCGTTAGATATTCTAGAAATAGCAACAATAATGTATTCATAATTTCTAATTTATTTATAGACAATTCCTCTCTCCATGTGGCTGCAGGCCTGCGTTTTTAGTGACGGCGAAAGTGTCAATGATTTGACCTTACGCCATGCATCATTAATGGCGTTTGAATGTTTTTTCTTCGTTGCACGAATCGAATTCAAGGTAGTTTATCAATAACGCCGGGACGAATGCCGTACAAGGTTGTATCGCGTGTTCGCCGCGATGATTGTTAATAAAATAAATATACACATTTATATTCGTGCATTGAATTAATCTAAACTTGCATCTTCAACCAATTAATTGATTAATTGAACTGTGATTTTCAGTAAAAATTTTGATTTGTATACGGGATGTACCACAATAAAGCGAAATGCGGTACAAAGTGGATGCAAATCAATTTAACGAAAAAGAATGGAGGAAGCCGAAAACAAATGAGATTTTCGTAACCAGCATATCGAAGATACTCGAATTCGAATGGTCACAACATATCTTTTGGAACATTTCGAAAAATCTTAATTAAAAAAATCTCATTAATAAAAAGATTTAAATAGCGATTCCTCCTATAGATGTTGATGGGTTGAATCGATTTAAGAAGAGCGTTATTCTCTATGTTCTAAGAGTTTTTAAACTATTCTGCTTAAACACAAAATGGAGGGTCTAGAGCAAATTTCTCGAAAATTCCTTCAAAGATGCTCGAAGTGAGGTCACAGCCTTGAAATCGAAAATAAAACCGTTGTTTAAAATTTCACAGTGAGTAATAATCCCCACCCCTCGAAAAAATAAGCATTTACAGAAAAACTGCGTATTACAAAGATTATAGCCCGTTTTAAAAGATGGTACTTACCGTTAGTAACGTCCTATTTAACTATTTTTCCTTTACCTTTTCGAAAAAACAAGTAATTTGAAGCAGAATTTGTCCTTTCTTCCAGATGTACCTTTGATAATAACGAGATTTGTCTGGAATGGTACGGTCAATTATTGAAAGAAACCAGTGGTGCTCACCAATTGGAGGAGCTCTTCGCTTTCCGATACCACGTCTGGTCGAAGGAAAATGGCGGAGACGAAATCATCAACAAGATCGAGAGCCAGAAGCAGTTCATTTACGATGAGATGGCTTTTAAAAACGAGGTAAGATCGATTAGAAATTGACTAAAAACGAATAAAATGAAGATAGATGTTATTGTTCGTCATTATCCTTGTGAATGGTGATTTAATTGTTTGCTTCATTTAGGTTGAGAGACTGAAATTTGACACTCACTGCGCGTGGAGGATCAGTTCGGTAAATAAAACGTACAAACTCTGCTCAAGCTACCCTCCATTGCTGCTGGTGCCGTCATGCGTATCCGATGAAAATTTGGAGATCGTAGCTAAGTTTAGGAGTTCCAGAAGGATCCCGGCAGTTGTCTGGAGGTATTTAGAATCGCTGTTAAACGATTTTTCCCTTAAAAATCAATTTTTAATTTTAACTGTAGACATTCTGGAAACGGAGCTGTGATAGCAAGATGCAGCCAACCCGAGGTCGGATGGTTAGGTTGGCGGTCTGCGGAGGACGAAGACTTATTAAAAGCAATTTCTGACGCTTGCATGTTCGATAGGGGTCCCAAGACGATGCTCGACAAGGAATCGAACCTATCTCATTCCCCGGCGTCGGTCCACTCCGAAGATTCCGGACATACGCAGCCTCTGATAGAGGTTCCCGAAAAGAAAGTCAGTGATTCTCATCCATCATCCATTTACCAGAGCAGATATTTTAATCGATTTTTTTCCAGAAGGTTTTGATTATGGACGCTAGATCTTATACTACGGCAGTTGCAAATCGCGCTCGAGGTGGTGGATGTGAATGTCCGGAGTATTATCCGAATTGCGAGATACAATTTATGAATTTGGCCAATATCCATTCGATTAGGAAGAGTTTTCATGCTCTTAGGCAGTTGTGCGCTTCTTCCGGTGATTTACCCAAGTAAGCGTTATTAAAAAGCTGTGAATTTTTTGCCATTTTTGTTGTAATTAAATATTTGAAACGATCTCGTCGTAGTAAGAAATTGAACCTTACATCTCGCGTTTGTGTGTTAGTGAACGTTCTTGATGTAAAGTATTTGTGGGGTAATTGAACACATCTGTAGGGTGTCCTACTTTTAAATTTCGATGTTTTTATAGATTATTTCGGAAAAGTACAGGGACAAAAGTACAGTACAGGGACAAAAACGCGAAGTTCGCATAAAGAACCTGTTTAAAATTAACAATATCAATTAATTGAAATAATTAAATTACAATCCTATTTGAAACCAAATAATCCAATTTTTTTCTCTCATTTATAGTTGGTTCAGCCAATTAGAAGGTACACGTTGGCTCCAACACATGTCCGGTGTAATGAAAGCAGCTGTTACATTGGCCAAAACAATCGAGATCGAAGCTAGACCCGTTCTAGTTCATTGCTCAGATGGTTGGGATCGTACCCCCCAAATTGTAGCATTAGCAGAGCTTCTTCTGGATCCTTATTACAGAACAGTTGATGGATTTCGAGTTCTGATCGAGAGGGAGTGGTTGGCTTTCGGACACAAGTTCGCCGATAGGTGTGGTCATCCAACGGGTAGCGATGACCAGAACGAGAGGTGTCCCGTATTCCTGCAATGGTTGGATTGCGTGCATCAATTATTGAGACAATTTAAATGTAGCTTCGAGTTCTCCGACACTTATCTGGTAAGAAGTTTCCAATCGTGAGAATTTGCGATTTGATCGTCGAATTCTTGTTCTAGGTTAAATTGGCGCAACACACCTATTCCAATCTATTCGGTACCTTCCTCTGTAACACGAAGCAGGAACGTGTTGAGAGGGTTAACGATGGTACCTTCTCCGTTTGGGGATTCTTGAATTCGTCTTGTTATAAGAATCACCTATACGCAGCACCTTCGAAACTTGATCATCCGCAGGTAGGATCTGGGTCTTGCTTCAATTTGTGTTTTTTTTTTTTTCATCCTGGGATTTTTAGGTACTTTGGCCACAATGCAATGTCAGGGACCTTAAACTCTGGTCAGCAGTTTATCTAGGATCTTTGGAGCAGAGATCTACAGGTGATAGCGCTTCTGGTTCGTGTCCAGGACCGCCTGATTCGATCCATAATCAGATGACGAAGACCAGATCGTACGGGGATTTACCGAACGCAGCTGATATTTGTTCTAATACGTTTAGGCGGTGTAGTGATCCTAGTATTACGGTAGAATCCATGTAAGTATCATAAACGTTATTGTTTGGAAGCGTTAGGGACACCTTCTTTTATATATTTTAAAATAGCCATGAAGATTCTATGTTGTTAAATACAGATTATGATCTTCTTTTAAATAACTTTTTACATGTTACTTCGTTTCGGAACATTTTGTGTATCCTCCCCAACATTTTTGAAAAGGATTTTTTTCATATTTCTGTAGATATGCAATGTGTCCTCGGATAGGGTACTCTAGATTTAAAAAATAGGATCAAATGGAATCTGCTACGCAGACGTCTCCCTCGGTACTATCGGGGAAAGACAAAGATATTCTAAATTTTACATATTCGAATGGAGTACGGTACCCTTAGCCTTAATCCAACCGAAAATGACGTGGTTGTTAAGATAATTGCCATTCTATTTAAGAAACATGATCACAAACGTTCTTGCTTACATTGCTTATAGGGCTAGGTTGGGGGCTGATAAATGCAGCTAGGTGCTAGCAGATCTAAAACATCGCAATCGCGAAAAATTCTGTTTGATCATTGACGATATTAAATTCTTCCTGAAATATCAATAGTCAGTTATTGTTGTGTTACAGCTACTCTATACGGATATAATTGTAAATGTTTAACCAATGCTATTCCTGCACTACTGGACGATATACGTAAAATGAATAAGTTCATGATGTGGCTTCATAATGAGCACCACGCCTTAAAAAAAGGGATGTTTCCAAAATGGTTACATTGTTTAATTCATGTCTACTCGGTTGTTTAGTTAATTCCACTTATTAATACTTGAATTCATTTAAATACTTACAGAAGCATCAATTCATTGACGATCACACCCGATAAACCACCCCCCAACGACGATCCTAACATCCAAGAAGACACCAGTGACTCAGAAACAACGTCGGCGCCGAAGCGTCCTCTACCCGCTGCTCCACGTTCTTTTTTATCGTCCGAGTTGGACGAGATCGACTGCAAGAGTGACTGCATCTACAAGGATGACGGTGGCGACAAGACGGAGGACGAATGCGACGTGTTCAGCGTACCACCCGCGCCACCACCTCCTAACGCGCTACTGATGCCTTCGAACGCGCCATCTACCGATAGTGGCGACAATAAGACTGAGTTAGTTAAGGACCTCTTGGACTACGAAGCAAATTCGAAGTATGGGCCGGGTCTGAAGGACGCGAACACGTTCGAGAGCATCTGCCTGAGGCCGCGGAACAGTTCGACCGGTGCGGTTAGATTGGCGGGCGATATAAATCATAACGGAGGGGATGCGTTCTTGAAAAGTGGCGCGGGAAACGCGGATGACTTCGACTCGGATACGGAATGCACGACGGAGCCCAGTGAAAGCAGGTCGGAGAATACGGTCGTTTATGATAGCGGCGGAGGTGGCAGTGGTGGAGGAGGAGCTAGTATACATGGTAGGGATAGTGTAGATGTGCTGAAATCGGTCGAAACCAGTACCGAAACGTTGGTGTCGGAAAATGTTGTCTGTGGGTGAGTAGTTCTAATGGTTGTCTAGCAAAATTAATGCAAGGAATTAAAAAAAAAACAGTTAACTAGTTAACTGTGGATAAATGGAAAAAGAGAATAATTCTTTTAAACTTATTCACGTTTAACTACTAATAACTTACACTGAATCATCAAATTTATGATCAATACTAAGCTTCGTAAGAGTTGTATTAACAGATATTTATGGTTAATCAAACACATAAAGCCCGTTGAATTAATATTCACTGTAATTTTAATAGTCATAGCATAGCACGTCCATAATAATTAAAACAAAAGAAAATCTAAACGAAATAGTACATATAAAAGATATCATTCACAACATATTTTTGTAAAAGTGACTCTAATGTAGTCACTTTTACAAAAATATGTTTTGTTACACTCAAATACTCAAACTCACTTATATGTTACACTCAAATGTGAAAGTAAATACATTTTTTTCAAGTCAATAGGCGAGTTAAAATTATCTCGTGGTAAACAGCCCAAGAACTGCTTGGTGTCGGTTTGTGTAAGCTTAAGTAAGGTGTAAGTTTGTGTAAGACACTTAGAAAGAAACGCATGTCTGCCGCGTTTCTTAAGTTAAGTCGTTCTTAAGTTTCGAAATGTCGTATTAATTGTGAGACAAACAGCGGTACAAATTAGAGTAAAAGTACTCTCGGAACCATACTCATGACGCCGGGAAAGCACAAACATGTCCGTGGGTAGTGTATTTTTACCTCTCCTTGCCATATTGCTGTTGCTGTAAATGATTCCACCAAGGCAAGAATTTAATAAAAATAAATTTATTTGCCCAAACGTTCAAACCAAGTAAGGGTAAGAATTAGTAAAAGTAAAGTCTCAATAGCATTTAAATATTGTTAGAGTAACGAAACCTGTTTTGTTCCTTATTTTGACAAAATACATTTACGTTCCTTCAACAAAATTATTTAGTTTCGATCAAAAAAGATTCACTTGTCAATTCAATATTTGCAAAGTGGTTACATTAACAACGAGATGTTAAAAAAATAACTATTAATTCAAAAAGTATTTTTCTTACTCTATTTAACCCAAATTTGTTGGTTAAATGCTGCAAATGGATTTTTGCTTAAATTGACTATACTCTCTGTATGTGTACCTTTAATTAAGATCATTAAATGGTATTTCTTATGCTTGGATTTCTAATTTAGTTCCTTTAATTAGGGGTTATTGTTAATTTTAAGACTTTTATTATTTTTTTTTGTTTGTTTTTCTTAGTTTTGTTAGATTTGGGCTTGTTTCCTTAGAGATGCCCGATAGATTAGTTCAATTCTTTTTTCATTTGAACACCTTCAATCAATAAATATTATTATTATTCATTTAGTGTGTGCTCTAAAATTAACATGTTGTAAGTAAATTAAGCATCGTCCACGTGTGCAATAAATTCCATGAGTGCGCGAGAATAAATTACATCCCTTTTTTCGTTAAAAGGTGTATTAAAGTTAATAAGTCGTGCAAAAATTTCAATTTTTCGAATAAAGGACTTTCTGTTTTTTTTTTGTTCTGCCCGTTTTTTTTTTTGCGCTTAGATTTTTGACTTCTCAAAAAATTAAGGAAGACAACGCAATTGTTTTGCATTTAGTTAATTTATTTCTCGACGCAGCTCTATGTATTTAGTCCAGCGATGTTCCAGCTTTCCACCGAAACAATAGTCGAACTCTACAAAATAGCCTTTTGTTTCGATAATGACCTTTTCATTTGACGTGGACCCCTTTTCGCCAGGTTATTTTTTAAAGGTTGTGAGACGAAAGTTACAGGGGGCGAAATCTGGCGAATATAACTGGTTTCATTTTATTGTTCCAAATGCTAATGAGTGCTTTGAGGAGTTGTCATGATGGCTATCTTTTTCTTCGGTAAATAGGATCCTATTCTCTTTAATTATGTGCCGAATCGGTCCAGTAAATGAACATATTACTACGCCGTGATTACCCTTTTCTTTTTTAAACAGTTAAGATTACGCTTTTCCGGTTAATAGAAATGTCTTCCTGCTTTTGTGCTTAATCGGTAGTTACGACCTGCCTTTCCTCTTTAAAGATCGGCCACGATTAAAAATTCATTCAACCAGTACTTGATAGTACTTAAAAAGCTGTATTTGAAATCTTAAATCCTTTAAAAAGCAAAAAAATGAAACGCTTGGCTTATTGTAGATTTAGGAAAAATATTAGCGGTTTGATAATTTAAGCTTTTTTTTGTAAAACCGACATTAACTAACAAATCGGCAATATATAATTGCGATTGTGTTGCTTGTAAATCGATTCTAGATGAAGTTAAAAAGACACTAGGGAGCGCTTCACCTTTGACTTTAATCCCTAACGTTCTATGTAGATTTATCCTTGTAACGAACATGCATTAAGCTGCGATATTCACTAATTTTGCCAGTAGTTAAGTATTTAGAAAATGGTTAAAATTAAGAAGGAGCATCTTTGTAATCAAAGGAAAAAATAAGCATACAAGAACTTGGCAAACATGTTTTTATTGTTTCCATATTAAAAAATGTTTTTCTCTATTACAGGCACCTCATTTGTTCATGTGAGGAGGAAACAGCCTTCTGATATATATTTTGGAAAATCGCTTTATAGAAAGAGATGTCAGATATATTTTTAATTTTTATGAAAATAAATAACATATTTTAGTTATAAACGCATATTTTTTTGCTTATTTATCTTCATCCATCGATAATAACCTTCCTCTAAAACGATAGCCCCACTCTAAAGCCGCAAAAAATAACTTCCGGCTTTATTACGTTATTAAAAATCATCTCATGTGACAATAAAAAAAATACCTCTTATCTAATCAGATTTAGTTACATCAATATATTTGTTCTTATTCAATACGTTTTTAAACGTATTTTATATTTGATTTTATGTATATTTAAGGTACTAGCAATCACTTTCTTTTAATTTTAGTTCCCCTAAGGAAACCAACGGCTTCGAAAAACTATTCAATCCCGATATCTACAATGGTAACAATGATATGTGCAAGACGTGCGCCCAAAACATCAAGTTCATTCATGGAAAACCTAGGTAAATTTCTCGTTTTTTTATTTGTTTTTCCTTTTCATTCTTTGCAGTTGGCAACAAATACAGCTATTGATCTTGGTCTCATGGTACGATCAAAAAGTACTAATCCCATTGATTGGTTCGCATTAAAAATTGCTTTTTTTTTCAGTGGCGTAGATAATTATTGGGAAGTTATTTATATGTATATAAACAATAATAATAATAATAATAATAATAATAATAATAATAATAATACACAAGTTATACCATAAATGAATCAGCCCGCCAATGACAATAAAGTGAAAGAAAAAATTTTATGTTAATAAAAAGTAATGTAAATTAAATTAAAATTAAGAATATCCGCTTCCGAATTGCCAACTGATTCATCGATTGCATTGTATTATATTGAATATTTAAAATATTCTTTTAGTTCTTTATGATTTGTTAATAGATTAAATTTTGTATTAAATCTATCTAGAGTGCTGTGGTTTTGAAATATAAACCACGACTAAGTTCAGCACAGCCGTAATTAAATAAAAATTAATTTAAAATTCAAATAATTTAAATTTAATTTTAAAATTAGGCTCCTAATCTACTTTTTTTTTTATACGTTCCTACACAAAAAATTAGAAATCGATATCAAGGCAGATTTTTTTTTTATTATCGGAGAGAACCTGAAACAATCCACTCTTGTTTAGATGTAATCTTTTTTCCGTTTTTTTAACAATTTTTTTATTTAGCCATCATCATAGTGGAAGCACAAGCGGTAAAACTTCCAGATACTCTACCCCTCCTCTCTACTCTAGGACACCAAGCGCAAACGGTTGGGACAATACGTTAATGTCCTTCGGTCAACAGAAGAATGTCTACTCGTCATATCAATGCAATCTGGGCGATGATGGGCTTATACCTTTGCGTTGCGACATGCAGGAAAGGTTATGGCAGATTATCGAAGATCATAGAGTGAGCGAATTTTATTTTGTTACTGAATTCCAAGAGATACCAAAAAAAATTTGTCTACCAAAAAAATATCGTATTTAATTGCAAAGATGAACATCTTCATCCAGGGTCTTCATAACGTTTCAGATAAGAGAAGAAGAACTTAGGAGAGAGTTGCAGACTTACAGGAGGGCTCTGATCAAACAAGTTTGTCACAAGTGCAACCATAACGACCTCGATAGAAACGATGACACGGTAAGACGATGTAATGTATTACCGAAAAGCAATTATAAATATTTGATGTTAGGGGAAACGGACTGTATAATTTATTTTCGGCAACAGGTACTGTTGGTCTTATTGTGTTAAATATTTTGCTATTCCCTCGTAGGAAAGTTTGCGAAATTGTTCCGCTTATTTTACGCCATCCTTCCTTCTACGTACAGTCCAGATCTCCGGATTTTCAATTTCTAAAAAGTATTAAACAATCCTAGTTATGTAAAGAACAAAAATATACATTCGGGTCAAGTGCGTATTATATATTGTAATGTTAAAAATATTTGGTTTAAAAAAATAATTTCTTGAATTAAATAACGCCGTTTAGCTAGAAAACTCGCCTTAATTCATTTATTCAAAAGGCCGTGTCGCCTCTTTGCTCTTATCAAATGTTAGAATACCAAGATTGATTGTGATGAACTGATAAGAAAATAAATGTACATCCATAAGTCTGACTATCTACTTTAATCCGTTTAATTCAATCCCCAATGAAGCTGTAAAAATAGAATGAAATCTTGGCGATATTTAAATGATTTTAAAATTTTGGCAATTATCCACATCTTGTTAATTCCTTCCACTCACCTGAGTTACTGCAATCTGCAATTTTTTTTATATTTCTTTGCCTTTTCTTGATGCAGCATTTGGAGTAATGCAAGAAGCGGTAAAATAATGCTGAATTACTTTGCGGCATGTGAATATTATTCATGTCAACTGGTTTAAAATCTTCGGAGAAAATAATTTCATCCATTGCTACCACGGCTAAAACTTCGCGAGAACCGTATCTTGCGTAGTTGAATGCTTTTTTTTTTCGAGCATTCTTGAGGACCACATCAGAATAGTCAATGTTGTTTCCATTCTAAATCCATACCTTTGGATAATTTTTCATGCCGGAGCTTATCGTTCTGCTCTTTTTGCCCCTTGACGCCTGCCTCTGCAACCGCACAACCTTGCCATTAGATCCTTAAAGAATTCTCGCTACAGTACATAGAGGTTTATTTTTTGCTTTTCCCCAACTTCATCAAGTTGCATAAAATCGTTTCCAACTATATTCACAAACATTGGAGAGTTAATCTTGGTTACATCTACGTTGTTGTGGTCATGTGACATAGTTTTATTTCTGCCAAGTCGATAGCCTCAGGGTTGCAAAGATACAAGGTGCGTGTTTTAAACTCATTTTGGAGAATTTTCCAGAATGAGTATAAAAGCTCATTTTGCTTGTCGCTTTTAAGGATTATGACGTTTTTATTGCAGAATTGAGTCATTTCACCTAGGTGACAGAAAGATGTGGATATCAACACATGTACTCGTTACCTTATGAGTTAGTTACTAACATTATCCGAAACAAAAATAGAATGTTACTTCCGGTTTTCGTAATTTATTTAATAATAACCCATAATGGATATACCCATCCATCTAAAGGTGAAAAATTAAAAGAATATTTTAAATTTGAATCGCATCTCTTGGCGCTCGATTAAAGAAAATTGTTATTTTATTCCTTTTAATGAATATTTTACACGATGCGAATATTTTCCTTTTAAATACTTTGTATAACACGCATCAAAGATACGCACTTCACCCGACTGATAACTGCCATCCTCTATCTTCTCTTTTTTTCTGTTTTCTTTCATTGAACGTAGTCAGCATCGAGTGATGATGATGATGAAAGCTCTTCTTCCGGTTGCAAAGAGCCCGATAATTCCGATACAAATTCGCAAAAAACGGAAACACTACTACTGCCATTACCACTTAGAAATAGGGTCAGTCTATATGCGAATCACTAGCCAAGTTTAGTTTTTCTTTTTTTTTTTTAATTATTTGTTTGGACTCTTAAATAAGAAATGTTTTTGGTGTTACGTGTTGTGATTTATTTTCATTTTAGGTTTGTTTTTTTTTTTTTTCTTTTTAACCGTTATCATTTTTTAGTAGATGGAATTAAGTATTTTTAAAAACTACGCGTGTTTGCCGTTTTTGAAATGGTGATTTTTAAAAAGAAAGTTACCAAACAAGAGGATCTAGTTTGCGACGCTAGATTTACTAACAATTTTTTTTCCAATCCGAAAAAAGAACGGATTTTTATTTTTTCCTATTTATTTGTTTTATTCCTAGTGTTTGTCTTGCTTGCTCCCGATATTTGTCTTTCTCCTTCCCTCCATTTTTAACTAGCGCGAATGATTTCTTAAATTCTTTTACAGAGCTCTGTGGTGGATTCCGTATGCAGCGCGGGGGAAGGGCCGACTTCCGCAGTTGAATCGCTGCGATCGGATATGTCGTGGGAGGCCGTGGAAGAAGGTGCTGCCCTCCAGGAGGGAACGCCGACGTTATGGGTTCCAGATCATGCCGTATCGCGATGTACGGGATGTCAGACTGAGTTTTGGTTAGGTAGAAGGAAGCACCACTGCAGGTAATTAACGATTTTCCTTTTTTTGTAGTAAAGCAATACAAAATAAAAACATGTCTTTTTTAGTATTGCCCTAGGATTATCATTAAAAAGATCAAATATTATTGGAGCGGTAGTACTGCATTGACTATTCTATTTCATCGGTCCAACCTGTCACTTCAATAAGTATTTAAAATAAATGTCGATGAAACTACCTAATTGTAGCTTACGGGACCTATACAAAAAAAAAACTCATCCCTTTATTCTTATTCTTTACAGGAGAAACCTATTAAAGCATCAATCTCCTTTCATACTCACAACAATATCGTGTTTTATTTTTTTTTTACATCATATATTTCAGAAACTGCGGGAGGATATTTTGTGCCGACTGTTCGGAATATAGCACCCCGCTTCCATCAGAACACCTTTTCGACCCCGTCAGGGTCTGCACGTCCTGCTTCTCGAAGCTATCCCGGCGAGACTGCGGCGAAGCCCCGTTACCCGAACATTGCAAGCATCAAGTCGTAGTTGCTTCTCATCATCACCACCACCAGATGGCGTCGGCGACGACGAACAACAACCCGCAGATCGCAGCATCCAGCAATTAAGACGTGCACACCGCCCGCCCCCTTTCGTAATCTTACAATACAATAGGATACTGCTAAAAAAATGAGAGTTTAAAATACACGCCAAAAAAAGTATATATTGAAAAAGAAAAAAAAGTATGGAAAATAGCAAGATTTATCATGTTTTGTATTTGGTAGCAATTTTATTTTGAGGATCGCAAGCTTGAGAAAACAAAAAAAAATATTGCTAACGAAATAAACGATTTCTTTGGTGTTAGACTCGATTTTGTCTTATAAATGTACAATACTTAAACACAAGAAGATGATGTTCACGTATTTTATGTGGGTGTGACGCGCACTTGTAGAGAAGATATTTCTTTTATTTTCAAGATCGGTGTTTTAATGAATCTTAAATGGATCATTTGCCGTGAAATTGGCGTATAGAGTTGTACGTGTGCTAAAGAGAGAATTATCATGGAGTATCTATAAAATGTTGTTATTTGTTGTCTACTATTGCTTTGAAATGTTTATTATTATTATTATTATTTATGAACAGTGTTGCCATTTATAGGAGAAAATACATCCATTCTTTTTAAAATCGGTTTTAATGAATTTTAAACTGATTAAATTGGGGTGTAGCGTTTTATGCGTATTTAAAGGAGTCATCATATATTGTTTTATTTTTTTTTTATTATTGTTGAAGTGTTGCCATCTCAAAGGTTTTAAAATTACATCGTATTGCTTAAATAAATATTTTGTTACAATTTTAGAAATCCTAAAAATTGCAAAAAAAATATGAAATGTCAAAATAACTAATTTAAATAAATGAACGTGATCTTGCTGTGGAATGAAGCAACAATATTGCCGTTTCAGTAAATTAGTGGGTTAGATATAGCTTAATAAAATCGAAAAAACTTCATAATTAGCAATTTTTATTTAGAAACGAAAATAGAATATTTGTCGGTTTCCCAAAAAAATTATCGATTGAGGTCTTTCTGTCCGCAATTTGTACAGGTTGCATGCAGCATCTATAATATTATTTATATTAATTAGAAACTACTATGCATCTATAATAAATAAACTTTTGGCGGTCGGACCACATCGTGATGAAACAATGGTCGCGGTTTACGTTCAAATGTATACATGTTTTTCTAATTGGGAAATGTCAATCTTAAATATTCAAACAAAAACGTGTGTTATTTGTGCAAATTGAATTGATAAAAACTATTAAATTTAATATTTTTTATTCAGTAAGAAATCAAGCATATCTATATTTTCCCTGCAGAGCACATTTAATTGACTAAAGGCAAAACCGCAGGTTTTCGACATCGGAAAAATCATCTTTCAACTCCCATATTCAATGAAGTTCTCCCAAACTTAACAAACGAATTCGGTTATCGTAAAGGACATCTGGGCATTAAAGATCGTGAAGAATAGGAATGAATTGTTTAAGATTCAGCCCCCTTGACCAAATACCATTTGGTCAAGACCATTTAACAGTACAAAATGTGACGTCTTCAACTTATAGCATGTTTATGCACTGAGCTTGACGATGTGCTTTAAAAAGAAAAACTTGGCACTCAGTATTTCAAACACTTTGTTTAAATTCTTTTTTTTTTAGAGGAATTTTAATGCAATTGAAATACCAAGAAAGTAACTGAAACCTTATTTTTTAAGATTTCATTTACTTTTACTTAAAGCAATCTTGAAGTTTGAAGTTCTTTCAGTAGTGCTTGAAGCACTTCTAGTAGTATTCGAAGTGTTTTTAGGCCTTTATTGAGTACTTCTATTGTTCTATTGATATATTTCTATTGTTAGTGCTTTTTTTTTGAAGTTTTGTATTTGGGAAATCAAGCACTTTTGCAAATAGAGGTATATCAGTATTGCTATCTTAAAGTGTTCTGGTTCACCGTTCTATGCGTGGTAATTGGACCAGTTTACTCCAGCTTTAATAATTTGAAATTGTTGGGGACATTATAACAAGAATGCTAATATAAATTATTATTATTTGATATCAAGAATGTTCACATCACTTTTTTCGGTAAATTTTCCGTTCATCGCTAGCAACTGGAAATTGGCAACACTGTTCTTGACTGATTTTAAGTATATATTTTTGTTGTTGAAATTAAAGCATATTTTGAAAATAAAAGAAATAGAAGTAAATACAATTTGTTCGTAAAAACAAAATTACTGTGATGTTTGATTACTACTATATACTACAATAACTGCGCCATGTATAGGCGTTTTAAAGAACTATTTAAATATATTCTGTTATGACGATGAAAGAATTTCATACTAAACTATACAGTGTGCACTGTACGTAATAACAAGTAAGGAGCAGGTAACAATTATAATGGTGGATATTTTAAAATCTTTTTAAATAAAAATATTTTTTTTTACTTCCATTTTATTCAAAATTATTCATTTACTACTCTGGATCTTATTTTTATTGAAGCTGCAAAGTCTATTAACTCGGAGTAATCATCTGAATTAACATACGAGTTCCATATTTTGGTTTCGTAATAGGTTAATTAAATTAAAAATAAATAATACGCAAGAGATTCGATTATATTGGCCGTAGGGAAATTTTTGATATAATACTCCGTTCTCAAAAGATAATAAAAAAAAATATTAGGTAATTCGAATGCGAGATTGGGATTGATGAATATCATACGTTATCTGTAAGGTTGTCCAAAGATTAGGAATTGCACTAAAGTAAATTAAATTTCTAAAGAATTATCGTAGGAAAATTTTGTAAAGATTCTTTAAATTGTAAGTGTTAAAAGTAGTGTCTCTCTCGATGTGACCTTATTATGGCAAAAAGAAAAAATTAATGAAAACATGTATTTTATTACATTTTTGAATATATTTTTGCTATTAGGAAAGAAATCTAAGTAAACGATGTGAATTAACTATCGAGGGACTATGGGCAAACTAATTTCTCATACAACACATTATTTCGTATTCATTAGAAATTTGCCCATAAATCCCTAGCGCCATCTTTCTAGGGAAATATAACTACAACTTACGTGTGAACATTGAATCAAGTTAAAGGATCGATGTGAAATCAATGTTTGTATGTGTAATACTTATGTGTATTCGATGTACATATTTTACTTGATTCTACTGTACTCCCATTATTTTCAATGTATTATAAAACACCACCATCGAACTAAAGAACTAAATTTATCCAAATGATTTATTGCTGTTCGATATTTCTCTCTTCACCAATGCCTGGTATCTGTTCTACCCACTACGATGAAGACGTGAATAAAATTGCTATGACAGTATGGTGTTTTGTACTTAGGTTGGCACCTCTCAATAAGAAAAAAAAAATGAAAACTTTAATTCGTAAATAAGTTGTTAGATGGCGCTGTTAGATTTCTCATACATTACTCTTAAGCAAAGTTAATTCGACGAGAAATAAAATGAAAATAATACATTATCTCCATTAAAGATGGCCGACTTAAGTATAGAACTCCTATTATACAAACAAAAACTACTAAAAGCTAAATAAAAGCAACTCTCAATGTATTATGTGGTTAGTGTACATATTATATGTAAAAATAAATATATAAATATATTTACCTGTAATAATTATATTGATGAAGTAAGTAAAAGAAAAAAAAAAAAAGTATTTATCGACGTTGATCGACAAGAAATACATAGTTCCTCTTTATTTGTGAGATATTATGTCCGAAATTTTAATATTTTATATAGACTTTGATAGGCTGTCATTTGTCAATTGCTTACGCCAAACTTGTTTTTTTTTTTTTTAATAGCTTAGGCTGTCAAATTTTGACAGGGAATGAAGCTAAGATATATTCAAGGATTCTTTGACATCTCTCGGATGTAACATTTCATGAAACGCCTACTATATCACCATCTTTATTTTTGTTTTTGTTTTTTTTTTTAATGTTATTTTTATAACGACCGTAAATAGCAAGATTACAATAGCGGAGATGAAATAAAGAGAAAAAGGAGCCGTTTGTATTGTATTATCCCCTACCACTCCCGCCTCCAATCCACGTCTACGATTAACTAATATATATTCGCGAAAAGGCTTTGAAAAACTTGTATATCGAAAAAATCGCAGCTTAACGAAATCTATTAATTATTCTTTTTCCTTCGAATAAAAAAAAAGGAAAACTGATTAGAACAGCTAACTTCGTTCAAATAATCCAAAACAAGATGCCTGAAATTATTGTATTTATATTAGCTCTATCCAAGCAAAATATGGAATCGTAAAAAAAGCGTTAAAAAAGGTATAATAATATATATGTATACAGAAAAAAAAAAAAAAACAGAATTGGTTATATTTGTAAATTTATATAGTTGCATTTATAAACTAGAAGTGGAAGAAAAACCGGTAAAAATACTGTAATGACATGGTATGACCTTAGTTTTATGTAATTGATGAAATATGTATTATCCATTAAGTGACAGATGAAAAATAAAATTTTAATTTTATGAGTTGCTTTTTTTTCTGATTCTCCAAATTAATGCTCCATTTTACCCGTGCTTCAATACCTATATTGAGTATGAATTCTCATTTTCCAAGGCTAGAACAAAGCGGCAGCTTTATTAATATAACCAAAAATATATAATGCTAAGATAGCTTAGCTTCTTCTCGGTATCTATGGAATAATTCGCGCAAACGCAACAAAACGAGAGAAAAAAGTACACTAACACGCGGACATGTTTCTGCTTACCCGGCGTCATCAGCGTGGTTTCGAGAATACTTTTTTATCTGTGAGATAAGGCATTTCTTGATGTGTTGTGATTATTGATGTAGTTTTCAAATTAAATCTATGTTGTTGAGTATCGGCTTTCATGAGCGTAATCCATAGCATAAATGTCGTTCGGGTCTCGCATGTGTGTTGTCAGCTAAAGAAAGTCTTTAGAAATCTTTTGAAAAAACTGATAGCATGATCAGCGAAACGAAAGTGAAGATTAAAACTAAAGACTTTCTTTAGACATCTTCCGAAGAAGCTGATAGCAAGATCGGCGAATCGTTAAATCAAACTTCAGACATGAAAGACACTTCTGCTATTAAATCTATATTGTTTTGTTTTCCAAAACTTCAATTATATTTAAGAAGATTTCGTAGATCTAGGGTCTGTTTTATTATCTTTAAATATGAAAACGCCTCTCCCCGCCCGATCTCAAATAATTTCACTTTCTTATTTTCTTAATTTACGGCGAAGCAATCAATTGCTCCAGCCTTGTTCTACGCTTATCTTTGATATGCATCTCAAGTCATTTTTGAAATAAAAGGAAAGGTGTTACTTAAATTTTACATAATTAACCTTTAACTAGTCCGGTGGCGCTTGACACCAGTCACCAGGCACCAGTCATGCTTCCAACTTAAATATCTATTCCCTTAATCAACATATACCTTTGTGTATTCTTCAGTCATCTATTTGACACTACCTTGAAGTACATAAACGCCGATTCCTTCCATTGTTTTAACCTAAATAAATTCACAAGTGAGACGGACAGGAAGAAATACAACAACCGATAATTGGTACACTAGTATTCCACTTGCTGATCGCTTGTTACCTGACCAAAATATCGTCGGGACACTATTAGCTCTCTTTTTTTTCCATCTCATAAACTTGTGCGCCCTAAATGCGTATATTATTTACATGCATAATACTCCAGACTCAAAGATGGAACGAAGAACCTTCCTCAAGCTACTAGAAAAAGATCGGACATACCCATATCAAGTAAATCGTTTACAATGTCCCCAAGTTCCAAGGAAAATAAGAAAATTGATGAACGTACTGAGCCAGAATCCCAGCAAGAAGAAGACGTAACAACGAGTTCAAGAAAGCGGTCCTAGATCAAGGAATCAACATTCTCGCCAAATATGCTCAATGTGTAAAAAAGACATTTGTTCAGAGCATACCAAGAATTTTTGCTGCAAATGCTGCAATTTGTAAAGACGATAGGTACCTATTATTAGTATTGTTATTATTGTTTATTTATATTTAGAGAGGACAAAGGCGGGTGGAATTGTTACTCTTTTGCGGCGACTAGATAGACTCATGTCTATTCGTCTCATAAGAACAACAAAACACGAGTCTGTTTGGTCGTTGCAAAAGATTGGAGGTTTCATTATTTGTTAAAGTTTTTTATTAGTGTGCAAAAAATTACAATTAAAGTCTTTGTCGCTTATCACGCGCCACGCGAGTATTTACGTACACAAAGTTGAAGCGACTAGTTAAAGGTTAATGTGCTTGCGGTAACCCCCCAGCTCCTCACTTGCAAGAGCAAAAACAACTCCAATCTCTTGCGTGCTTTTGCGGATTAATTACAGTTGATATTTTGCAGACTTTTGTATGATCGGCAAATATTTCAGAGCACGGCCCTTTCTTACCTTCTTCTGGATACTCTCTACATTGATAAGTATATAAATGAGTGATGTTTTGCCTACTCCGTGAACATTTTCTGTGAGTTCTTAGCGCCATTTATAGTCTCATGCGTAGAGAGGACAAGGGCGGAAGAAATTATTACTTTTTTATAAAGACTAGACAGACTTGTGTTTTGTCGATTCTCGTGGACACCAGAAGGCAATGCGAATCCATTCTCTACAGGCGAATAGACACGAGTCTATCTAGTGCCTTCGTCATCTCTTCTCATGTGTTAACGAATGCTCTGTGGTGTCGGTTTTACAGAATCCTCCTGCTGAATACATTTATTCAACATCCCTAACAAAGCCCTAATAAATGAATATTCATTTAACGAACTGAGGTTATTGAGGTTCTTTCTTAAATTTATATGTGGATCCTGGTGCGAGGAGGATATAGGAAAATGTCCAGAAAAAAATAAATAAATAAAAAAAATAAGAACTAGATCCTAAAAAAATATACGAACTGTTCCATTTAAAATACTTTCCATTGATATTCTGGAGCATTTATTTAACAGCATTTTTTTTTTTTGATAAAATTTGAAACAAAGAAACGACTTTATTTCGCAAAAATTGCCTCAATTATCTTAAAAATGAGTGTAAGAAATATTGAAGAAAGTTAACATGAATTGAATTGATGATAACATGATGATAAAGATAACTTTATTGTATCGTTTGCAGCGGAAACGGAACGTCTTATACATCTCAACATAGCTTACCTCCAAATAATTTTTATTTGAAAACTCTCTATAATTAACCTACGAGAAGAATTATCCTTTTCAATACGTTTCCAAGGTTACCGTTTCGAAACTCGTTAAAACACAATTTATTTCGTCTTTTAAACGCTCTCGACATCAAATCTTTTAATTTCCCTTTTACACCTGCTTTCTTTTTAATTCTCTTTTCAAAGACGCGAAAGAAAAACTTTTTTAATGGATTCTAATTCCGTCGCGACAATCCTTTATATTCATTCTATACCTGCCAGTTTTAATGAGTTCCTGCAACGATAGCGGGAACAACTCGAAACGTCTTACCGAAGTGTCCTTCATTACTATCGAATTACGAGTTCACGTTTCAATTTCGGCTTTTGGTCTGGCGCAAATTACGTTTGTCGTATCCTCTCGGGAAGGGCTTGGCAGGAAGTTTTTAATTGGAAAATTGCACAACGGCTTCGTACGGAATTAAACGCTGTTTTTTTTTTTTTTTTTTTTTAGCTGACATATTTGCAGTATTTTCTCTATAGAGTTCGCGAGAAATGGGAAATGTAGCTGTTGTAGAAGTCTGATTGAAGGGATACATACCAGGGTCATTCGATAAATCTTTAGATAAAGAGAAACAAATTGTTTTCTGTAGAAGCCTTCTAAAAAGTATGCAAAAATTGGCATCTGTTTGGATGATAACTTCTTCGTTCGACGTGAAAGATTTTTTTCAAATTTAGAAAGAAGTCACTAGTGGTCGAATACGGTGAATGGTAAACGTGCACACGTGCATTATTTTAATAAAAGATCTTCTTTTTTAAATGAGGACGCCTTTTTCGATTTCTTCCCTTAACTGGCCCAATAACATCGCATAATACTTGACACTTATTGCTTGTCGCTTTTCCAAGTAATCGGTGTAGATTATTTCGCATGGGTCTATACAAGGTCACGCCTTGCCGGGCAATTTCATCGCCTTCGCTTTCTTCGGAGCCCGTTCGACGATCATTCGAAACTATTTGCTCGATTTTGTCAATCATTTGAGGGAGGACTCACTTCTATCGGAACATCCGTTCATCTTTTGCGGATATATTGCCATGTTCAAACTCATTCATCCAATTGTAAATAGTTGCTAACATAGCAGCAGATGTACCACGAACTTCATCGAAGTCAGCTTTGATCTTCTATTGGCTTTAAGCCTTCTAAATGTAAGTGTTTAATCGCCGCTCAAAGCTTACCTTTTCCATTTTTCTACGTAAACAAAAAATTTTTAGATTATCTGAAGTTTTTTTTTACCATTTTCGATTCTAAGAGCGCCATCTCTTAGATTTTCTAAGGACTTCTTAAACCACCCTCGTAATTAATTTACTACTGAAAGAGCCTCGATTTATTTTATTCTTGAAGAAGTACGTATTTGGAAGATGCTGGATGTGTACCATAAAAATCAATCAACGTTTGGAAATTAAATAAAACACATGGGACTCTCGAATATTTTATTTTCGATGCTAATATTTCTTATCACTTAGGAATCTTGGATTTTCTTTCTAAATTGTACATAAATAAAAAGTTTATTTATTAAAATATTAAATAAAACCCAAATTTACACATACATTATATATTATCAACAAACTGGATATTTTAGACGTTGTTTTATTGCCCATTTTGACCACGTAGAAGATATATACATTTAGTTAGATATTTGGGGCTTTTTTTAGCTTAAATTGAATTCACAACTTTTTTATTGCAAAAAACTATTTGGTAACAATTAGAGCTGTGAATCTTGTCCGAATAAGAGGTTTAATATGATTCATTCATCCATTTTGCTATTTAATGTGCTAAAGATATGAAATCCGGATTTAACGAAGTTCGGATATAACGATGTGATTTTGAAGATTTCCAGAACAAATTAATTGGAAGGCTTCATACTCCTGGTATTTTACGTATTTGTAATATGCTGGAGATCACGAATGCAGATTTGTAGCCGGATAAGAATTCCCAACTCTAATACATAACAAGTAATAACGTTCACATTCTTATAAAATATGTTTGAATTTATGATTTCAGCATATAGTATCTATACAAGAGCTGTGTGGTTGTTATTTTAATCGATATCCAGGCGCAAATTCGACATTTAAATCTGATTGTCTACGCCACTGCTCAGTTTTCCGCTCTATCGGAATTCCTTTCATTGGCGTGCTTAAACATTAAAAAAAGGGTGGGCCATCTAAACATGTTTAAAATACCAAAAAAGAAACAAACATAATCGTTTTAAAAAGGCAATTTAAAAACGTAGAAATTGAAATACTTTACAAGGAATTTCAAACAACATTAAAGAAAAAGAAAATCGCTAAATGTCAACTATGACAGGTTTATTTTTAGATGCCAACTTCGCACCTATAAGTGGAAATAGATTTTGAGAAAACAAGTATTCTCCAGAAATCCTTGTATTGTTTTTTTGCATTTCATCTTTTTTTTTTTCCTTTTTTTTATCATAATAAAATTTAATAAAAAAGTATTCTTTTATACTTTCGGAGTGAGTTGTTGATATAGCTTTTGATCTATTTAATCGCATGTTTTTTTTTTTTAATTCTACAACACCATGTTGTCACTTAACATCAAAGCATGCAACGTTTACTTTCTTTGCACGTATTTCCTATCTATTTTCAATTGCGAAAAAATCTTATTTAACCTGTGAAAGGTTTGAAGTTAGCATCAAAGGCGTTATACGATTGTCGCCTGAAGCCACGAGCTTTGTTACCGCAAACGTGGGCGTTCTATCGACGAGGTCTTCGTATCTAAATAGCTTGATGTACTTTTTTTACGTGTATTGGGTACGTGTTTCGATGTTGAAATTCCCATTTTTTTTTTTTGTAATCTGCATAAAAACCAGATATTTTGTAAATTCTTTTCGTCTGATTGGTAGAGAATTTAATATTTTCTATTGGTACGTTTGATTGTCAGTTTGTGACATGTCAATTCGAAGCTGAGAGAATATATATAATGTTATGTAGTAAAACGGAGCGAAAACACGCTGCCAAGTTAGAGAGAAACGTAATATTTTTTTATGTGTGCCTCAACTTAGTACTATACTGAAGTTGCCGCTTTTATTACTCCAATGTAACCGAAAAAAAAAAAAATAAGCATGATGACCAACTATTGAATTTAATGACATCTCAGGGATGCCAACCCAATTTGATTTTAACCTCACACAGCTCTAACAGATTTATTTAATTACCGCATTACACCTTTAAACAATCATACTCAAATTAATTATTCTTGCGTTTTGAAGGACGCTTTTTAAATATTGTACTGATGTGAGCTGACAATTATAAACAACGCTAAAGTATAGGCAACCTCCGTACCATACAAGCTTAATTAACCAATCCGCGACGGCTGTTTCGGGGATACGTATGATGATGACCTTTACAACCTACATGTCTAAAACTAAGATGTGTAAAAAAATACGAAATATAGACAAATAGATGGAAGGATCTCCTGTCATTGAGCCCGAGAGATAAAACATGTGCAAGGTTTAACCCCATAAATCGAATAGAACTGAGTACGACAACGGCCTGTTTTCTCTATTCAGCAGATTTTTGTTGCTATTCATCTAAACCGGCTAATTCACGCGTCTAATTTCCGCATTCTTGATCAATTTCAGGTTTTCTAATTTAATATTATGCCCGATTTTTTCCACTTGACGAATCTAATCTACCGAAGGAGTAACACCTGATGTGTTCCTTAAAACCCGGTACCTATCGCTCTTTGCGTTTGACTAACGTAGGCGTCACTGAATGCAATTTTAGTTTGGTCTCGGGCTGCAATGACAAGAGAACCTTCCGTCTGTTTGTCCATATTCCTTCTCTTTTCGCACCTTTTAGTTTTAAGACAACGTAGGCGGTAAAAGCGGGTACTTGTAAATAATATTTTTCTCGAAGGTAGGGATAGAGCAAGCACGTTAGGTTGAGAATGTGGATCACATGTATTCTCGAAACGGCCGTCTTGGATTAATTGGTTAAACGTGTGTGGTGCGCAGGTTACCGATATTTTTATCGCCACAGTCTTTCTTGTAAGAATGAGCTTGCTTGTAATTATTGTAATCTTACGTTATCTATTTTTTTTAAATATTTATTTATCAACATACAGCAAACAGCAACGAATTGTGAGTGAAAATCTTTTAAATTTAAAGATGGATTGTGGTAGGGAGCGAAGTTAAATTTTTCCATGCGTTGCTGTTTGTTGTACGTAGTATTTCAACGATGTATACCCGGTAAATTTTAAATTAATTTTTCTTACACAAAAGCTTGTTTATTACTTGGTACTTTTTATATAGATCGACGAAATTAGGCTATTTTTTTTTTGCTTTCGTCGATAAAAACAAGCTTATAAGAGATGTGATACATATAAGTGTTCGACTAGATTTGTCTGTTGTACGTAGTAATCAAGATTGTCAAAATTATTACTTCCACTTACGAATTTAAAATTTGAGGAAAGTTCTTCGTTTGATTTTTTTGTTAATTTCCTCTGAATAAAGTACTTTTTGCTTAGCATTGCTCTAAAAGCTTTCGAAAAGCTAGATATTGCTGTAAGAGGTTTAAATATTTTCAGAGATAATTTTTTATTTAATTTATTGCCATTTATTTCTTTATTTGCTTATTTTTGTGGATTGCGAATTAAATTACAAACAACATTAAAATTTCATTTGTTGTGTCGGGTTATTTTTTCTTTTATTTTTAAACTTTAGATAACAAAGCAGAATTGTAGCGGATGGTGCAGAATAATTTTTTTAGGAAGGTAACGTTTTAAATTTTTACAAACGTCCTTTAGATTAAAGCAGCGACAGCATACAAGGCTCACATGAAGGTTTACGATTGTAGTAAAGGCTTGCCCGCAACAACAATTGCTTCGATTAATTTTTGGTCATGACGTATCATCAAACAAGATCTTTCATATCTGGCTTGTAGAATTTTGTCATGATCTTGCTTCCGTCGTTGACCAATTTCGTGAATGTTGACCAGAATCGGCGCGGGGCGCAATGCAATCGCAAATGATCGGTCGGAACCGGAAATTGGGCAACGATCAATTGTTGTGGATGGTCTCAGATGAACCGAATCTACCAAAAGTCATTCGCTCACGAAGTACTTCTAAGAAAATGATGGGCTCTTTTTTTTGTCGTCGCTAGCGATGCTTTGGAGGATCGAAGAGCTAAATACTGCGTAAAAATTAGCTTCTGGCAAAGAAATAATGGCCAAAAGGAAACAGCTTGGTGGACCGAGTAAATTAAGACGAATGTAAAATTCAAAAAGAATTCATTTCATTAAGTAAAATTTATTGGAGCGTGGTCGCGTGACAGCCCCAGAAAAAGAAGAAAAACAAGCAATACGTAATCGTAATAATAAATGCAAATGAACATGAAGAATAGCAAAGCTCCCGGTGAAGACAAAATAATATTAGAAATGATAAAAAAAATCAAGAATATTTGTTTATTGTTACTTATATTAATTTGTTTTTAAATAAAAATGGGTCACAATTATTTTGCATTATATTAAACCTTCCGCGGATCCCCCGACGTTGTCCACAGACCTCCAGAGATCCATACGAATCACTTAGGGACCGCTGATATATAACTATTCGCTTGAAAGAAGATGAAATTAGGAAAAACAACCGATAGCGTCCTGCATAAGTTCTCAAGCAGCAAGTTAAATATTTGATCATTTGAAGGAGAAAAAAGCATCCACTAGCATGAGTTTAAAGCTTCAAAATAAGAAGCACGAACAGAGATTTTGTCGAAATCTTCAAAAACGATGTTTTGGAAATACCACCTTCAGAGAAGGGAGAATGTAATGCAAGAGTGTCTAAGCCTTAACGCCAAATATTTTCAAAGGCACTAAAGCACTGTTTTTGTAAAAAATTAAAAGGTATCCCTCGAAATTGTAAGGTGGAATAGAACGCAAAATTTATGAACGATGACGTACTGTTGAAAAGTATTTTGCCGACAGAACTACAGGATAATGGATTAGAGCTGTTATTGAAGCGATGTTGTTGTATCCGAATGCAGGGGGCTGTTGCTAAAAATTATTTTTTTTATTATGACCCCTTTTCTAGAAAGGTTCAGTTATTATGATCAGAGACAGCTTTGATTTTTTCGTGCATTTCCGTTGTTTACCGTGTACATCGTGCTTTAGAAAAAATCGAAGCGTTGTCTTTGATCTCTCTCATTTAGTTAGTCGATAGATAATTTTTAAAAGGTACATACGAGGAGCGATTGTTATCTTCCGCATATATTTCAAATACACCCTGGATGCTGCTCGTTATCTAAAATTTATTAATGTAAAGCTTGTTATTTAAGATTTATTTGACCGTTTGGTATATTCATCTTCTACCTTATTATTATTCTTAAACCGCTTCGAAATTAGATGTTTAATATAAAAATACCTATTCGAGAAAAAAGAAACCAAACAGTAACCCCATCCTGCGCTCCCATATCGTCGATTACCGCCGACGATCCGCTTCCTTTGACCCTCCTTTCTGACCTGTCGTTTCTCCTAGATTATATTACACTTGTTCCTATCCAGCGCCTCCTGTATATTGTCCAGCATCGGACTCTGATCTCGACTTTCCATGCTGTCGATCATGTTAATCAATTCCTTAAAAACGGTCACCACTTTCCAATTATACTTCGCGCTGCATTCGACATAACCGCACTTCCAGATCTTCTTTACCGTATTTACGATTTCCCTTCGACGTTCTTCGTTACCGCTGGTGATGGCCAATTTACCCCCGCTAGGGGCGCCCTCTTCTGGTAGGATCAGGTCCTGCTTATTGCCGACTATCAGGATCGGAACGTTGGAGATGTTTCTGCTTTCGGAGATTTGCTCGCGTAGGGTCTTTATGTACTGGAACGTTTCTAAATTGGACAGGTCGAAGACGAGGATGTAAGCGGAGGCGCTGCGAAGCCCGTAGAAGCGGTAATCGGTCCATTCGTAGAACGAGTTAACGGGGAAATACGGTATGACGGGTAGATCGGAGATCTTGATCTCGTAGAGGCGGTTGTTCGTTATGACCGATGGATAGTAGGTGTATTTGCGGTCGGTTGGGATGTACTCGTCGGAAAAGTCGTTCCAAACGAATTGCTGTAACATCGGAAAAGGTAAACATTAGAATTCTAGAGATAATTTCGACGTTTCGGAAATGGTGGGATATTTAAAGGTTAGATAACGTGGGTTGTACGTCCGACCAAAGAAATAAAATCACCTGTTTTTTTTTTTGATCTGAGAAAATATATTTTTATTAAATAACTATATGTTAAATAAACAATAAAATAATCTATGGTAGTCCCTGTTTAGTATCGGATAGCGACCAATTTCGAGTTAACCGTGTCGCAGGATTGAAATTATTCAATATACTTAAGGTAGTCTCAATAATTTCAAGCCTAGCACAGAGACAAGTATCCTCTCTCGTCTATATCAGTTATATTTCTTAGCATAGCCACCTTGTAGGTTTACACACTTTAATTCGCCAAAATAATAGTTTGCATCTTGTACTACAAAATGGGCATTTACGAACGAGATGGCCTCATCATTTGATGAAAACCTCCGTCTTCCACCAAAACTTTGAGAATAGAAAACCATCTCTGAGAGCCAATCAATTTGAACCCTAATTTGCGAACTTTTACCACAGCGAACGTTGAATTAACTCCAGGATTATTCCAAAAAACAATCGTCGTCGCCTTCCTAGATAAAGGAACATTCGTCCTTTCGATTCGTTCATCCGATTCATCCTGTGCAGTCCATTGTTTAGACTGCGCTTAGGGTGAACTAGTGTATCTAAGTTACATCCGCATTAGAGAAATTGGATTTGATGACTTATTCATCGCGGATATCCGTCGCGGAACGGACTTCAACGTTTGTGCTCAATAGCACGACAACAGGGGCTTCTAGAAGATCGCGGTCTTTATTAGAGTCTTGAAATTAGATTTGAAAATGATTCTTACGTTGTTCCTGAAATAGATGCGATCGGTGATACCTTCATATGGAAATCAGGACTAGATGAGGAAAGTTGCTGCAGAGGAGGTTTGAGGTAGATGTTAGCGATGACTGAGATGACCTTCCTACAATAACTATTGTAGATCAGAGTTTCGATGTGGCTGAGTTATTGAGGAAGCTGATTGGGTTTAATGTGGAAATGGCCTTTTGCGTAAGGGAATTCATAATAACGCGTTTTTGGGCTGGATGATTGTGCGAGAAGCCATGAAGATATCTATTTGTACGCGTGGGCTTTCATCTTAGCAATCGTCCCGTTCTACTTCTGTAGCAAGCCCTATACGAACCCTCCCCAGAGCGAATAGTGTCCAGTCTGTGGACAGTAACAGCTCTAAAAACGTTTCATAGGAGTGAAGAGAAATCGTCGGAAGAAGCCAGGATAACGACGCGGTTCCAACCCGGAAACCAAGAAAATTACCTTGTACATTTCATCAATATTCTGATTAAAAAAGGCGTTTTATAATTAGCGCAACTTTTTGCAAAGGATTCCTGTAAAAATTCTAGCCTATCCGCGGACAAAGAGCATTCAACGTTTATCCGACAATTTTTAAAAATTGATTTCCTTGAACACACAATTTCCAGTCTCCATCGAACTAGAAAATTTCCATTCAATTCAGAATTCTCGCGAAAATGGTACGTAACGTATCTGGTTACTTTTCGTCGTCTTTACTGCGGAGGTAAACACAAATAAAATAGCCGCTATTATATCGTTTTACTGTACATACGGTTTTCGAAGGAATTCTAAATTAGGTTTTCGCTTAATTGAATGGTGAAGGCAGAACGGTGGAAGTTGAATGATTCTAGCAGCAAGCGAAGTGGTATTTTTCAAAGGAATATCGCAAATACTGTGCAAATGAATTTGGCCTTGCGTTACCGTTAATTAAACTTCATTTAACGCTTTATTTTGCGGGAAATTCTGTTCCGTTTGGTTAGGCTGCCTTTTTTGGATATTCGTAAGAAATTGGTTGTGCAATAAAATATTCAATTTTTGGGAGTGGTTGGATATAACAAAGAAGTAATTCGATCTTCTAACCTAACAACGTGTTAGTTCTAATATCCGCCGGCGTATGTTCTCACCATCTTATTTATTTTATATACACTCCGCCAAAAAAGTATCGCATAATTTAGTTTTGAGTCATAAAAGTATCGCATAATCTTTGTTCGTAGCATAAAGTTGTAAATATACTTTAATGCGCTCTAAGATATAATTTCCATGATTGTTTAAATAAAATACAGGCCAAATAGAAACAAGAACTCATACTTGAGATTTTTATTAAAACAAGAAATTATAATTTTGGAAAGAAAAATGTCATAACAGTAGCTTTTAATACTGAGTATTGCCACCTCTGGCTCTTACGACCGCTCGCATACGGCTTGGCAGAGATTCGATTAACCTCCGTATATAAGCCTGATCCAAATTCTCCCACTCGTCACGGAGAGCATCTTCTAGTCCATGCAGGTCCGCTGGGGCAACATTTTGGGTTCATGTCCGGACTTACCGCAGGCCAATCTAAAACTGGAATACCAACATCGCTAAGGTATCCCTGGACGATTATTGCAACATGCGGTCGTGCATTATCGTGCATTAACATGAATTCGTTTCCTATAATTGGCGCATATGGTACTACATGTTCTTCTAAAATGTCCGTTATATACCTGTGGGCAGTCGGTGTACCTCTGTCTACGGGTACTAACTCTGTACGACCTGTTAAACAGATGCCTCCCCAAACCATAATAGAGCCACCAGCGAAATTAGGTCTAGGTCTGATATTACACTGCGAATAGCGCTCACCGTCTCGTCTGTGCACTGAGATACGCCTATTTGAGGTGCAAAGACCAAATCTTGACTCATCTGTGAAGAGTATATTGGCCCGGTCATTAATGTTCCAATTTACATATTCTCTGGCAAACCTTAAGCGAGCCACTCGGTGGTTCCTAGCGAGACGAGGGGCTGTTAGAGCTACTCTAGCTCTTAATCCACTTTGTCGTAACCTATTCCGAATAGTTTGAGTACTCACACGAGTATTTCTGACTCTAGCCAAGTCGTTCTGCAATTGTCTCGCAGTTACATGTCGTTTACATCGAGATCGTCCATCTTCGATTAAAGCAACTATAGCAGCCACTTGTCCTGAAGTTAAATTGCTCGTTTTAGTTTTAAAAGCGCTGGTACAGAACTCTGACTTCGCACTTTAAAATTTGTCCGTATAGGAAGACTTTCAATAAACAACTGAACAAACCTTACACATATGCATTTTTCTAAATGTGTTCTTTTAGAAAAAAAAAGTAAAAAAGCTATGTTCCGTGATTTTGTTAGTGTTTTTATAGTTCACATACACGAGGCAAACTTTTTGTGAACGTATAAAAATATCTTGGTTTATAAATGCCCTTTTTTCGAAGGAAAGTCATCAGTAGGTAGGTCACGAGAGGCTATTGCAAAAATAATTAGAGAAATTGTTAGCCAAAAACAAATTTTATTTTCCATCTACATGAATATCGCTTTATCAATGTCCAAATGCCTGCTCGCATAAAAGTGTTTGGGCTGCCGCCTGAACAACGTGCGTACCTCTTGTTGAATATCGTTATCACCCTCGAAATGTTTGCGGCCAAGGTCATAGTCACTGCGGGCTAGGTCGGGAATGTAAGCCGGTTATTCAAAAAGTTGGTATTCTAATTTTTCAATCCTCGCCTGGATCAAGTGGGCCGAATGCGGCTCAGCATTATCGTGATGCGGCAATATTCCTCTCGTCAATAGACCTGAACGTCTTTATTGAATTGCAATCCGAACACTTCTTGAGAAACCCAGAACACGGTAAGCGTAACCTTATTAGCTGAGAAACCTTGAATTTCTTTGTTAACGGTGACGAAGGATGTTTCCATTGCGTGGAGGCACGCTTTGTTTCGGGTTGGTAGTGTTGCATTCATGACTCATCACCAGTAACAGATCTATTAAGCATGTCCTCACTTTGCTCTGTGTACCGAAAGAGATGCTGCAAAGACAAGCCCATTCGAATCCTATCCACTGTGAGCAAACTTTTCGGAAATTCAAACGATTGTGCATAAGTTCGTAGGCTAAACCATGGGTACACCTTATTGCAGTTGCTAAGCTGTATATTGTTACTCGGTCGAAGTGTTGCATCTGTGGTTCGTCGTTCATCGTCAAATTTGGAGCACCCTTGACGGTTCTTCTCGACCCAGTTATACATGGCTTTATGTGGCAAACACTTCATCGTAAACAGGAAACATTTCCTCATAGATTATCTTCTGCAGGAAGTCTTTTTGGCCAGAAAAAAAAAACACAACAGCTGCTTCTCCACAGTATGCTCTTCGAGCACGGTCGCCATTTTGATACTGCCTGTGTACGCGCACGGCAATTGTCCCTTGAGTATCAAAATTTTCGATTGCGTTAACACCTAATGGCAGAGAATGGAAACAGCTCACAGCTATTTTCGTCTTTCCCACAGCACTTTGTGACTTATTTAATGACTTTCCTTCGTGATTATCAATCGACTTATCAACGAAGATGAAACCTGAGTCTATCATTTGCACCCCGAGTCAAAGCAAGAATCAATGCAGTAGTTTATTACGTGCTCCAGCCCTTCTAAGAAGTTTAAAGTCATCCTTCCTGCAGGAGATGTAATGGCAACCATATTTTTTCATAGGAGTCATTAGGAAATTTGGGACAATGCACCACGCCACAAGTTAAGATCTTTTTTTGACCATTTTTTGTATTTAAATCAAAGCAGAAAAAAAAAATTATGGACGATGACGTAGCGGCTGTTAAAAAGTAGTTTGCAGAGAAACCAAAGCAATTCTTTCTATGGCGAAGGTTACAGATGTCATTGATGTGATGTAACAGCGACGTATCGAAAAGCTGGAGCTCATACTGTTGTTTTAATCCCCATTTTATGCCTAGTCACGAACGATTCCTTTTTCTGGGATAATACGCGATCACATTACAGAAACAACTTGATGATATTACAGATATTAAAATAAAATGGAGGCTTTCCAACCTTCTTAAAAAAAAATCACTTAATATTAAAATTAGAAATATGTATTATGCCTTACTTTCTTGATGCCCTGTAAAGCTCCATAACGTATCGCAAACTTGCCGTCATAAATAGCAGAGCGTAAAGTTTCGCCCCACGGCAACTAATACGTCTCGCAGATACTTCTTCTTCGCCTTTGAAATATACCCTTACTTCGCGGTTCTAGTTACCTACCATTATTTACTAGACGCATTTTTCATTCTACAGATACTACCGGTGAGTTAGGCGAATGGTTGCGAAGTTTAGTACGGAAAGCGCCGAAAATTTCAGCTTTCGAGCGAAGATTTACGGCTTTGTTTTTGAGCGTTGCATCGTTCGAATTTCGAGATCGTTCGCTAGCGAAATGAACCGGAAAGTCTACGAGAAAGGGAGAGAAGAGAAAAAAAAAGGTACCAAATAAGCGTAGCATACTTAACTTGAGAAACAAGTCCCATTTGTTTCGTGACAACGCGAACATTTTTGCCGGTGAAATGACGTTAACGTTACAGTTTAGATAGGTATATTAGAGCTTCAAGCTTAAAGAGGGCAAACAGCGCTTTTATCGCGTAAGAAATATGTCTCTTTGAGAACTATGAGGAAAGAGAAAAAAGATATTTATATAAAAAAGAGTGGAAGAAAGGGTCGAATTATAAGGGTCGAATCCAACTTGGTGCATGGGGAGTAGACCTAAAATATCTAAATCATTAAGCCTAATTCAAAGCGTCGCAGTATTTCAAGCGGAAATAGTAGCAGCGATGGGCTGTATCGAAGAATTCGACCGGCAAATAGATAATTATCCATTTATTGTTATCTATTCAGACAATTAAGCAGTAATAAAAGCGCTAGATTTCGTGAGATCCGCTAGATTTCTGAGAAATCGAACTAAGGTGAACCAGGCCTGGGTACCAAAACACGAAGGCCGGCCATCGAGGGAACCTAAAGGCAGACGAATTAGCCAGAATAGACGCATCAACTGCAGAAAATTGCCTAATTTCGACTCAGCGAAAATGGTATAAAAGCGCTGGAAAGGAATCTCAAGACTGGTGAAAGATCATTCCAGGTTAGAGACAAGTTAAACAATTTCTGATTGGACACATGCCTCCATTTTCAGCGGACCTATCAAGCAGCTGTTAGAACAATATTAGACATACGAAACAACATGTAGATTTTGCCAGGCGGAAGAAGAGATTGTCGTCTATGTGTACTGTACTGTATGATCAGAGATGAGCTTGGAATGAGCCACATTAGAAATGAGCCACAAGACTGCTAAATCTAGCAAAGAAAGCAAAACCAATGTAATTGATCTAATGAGAGAAGAACCACAATTGATCTGAGAAGGTCATAGTGGAATAGGTCCATATCTTGAAGGCGCTTGATGTACCGTACCACAGCAATTTATTCAACACTCATCAAAAAAATTGTGGCCCAATATGGATGAATTGCTCAAAGCAAATGATGAAAATCAGTGAAAATTAGTGAATCCCATCAAGTTAATGATTATGAAGATCATCGATATCTGCAACGATAATCTTCAAACAGTTGCAATCAACATAATAATTGACTTTTTTATCAAGAGTAGATGGAGCAACCAACAAGAAGGCGAAGAAGAAAAGAGTTCCGCATACACTGCACGAAGAAGCCTTGACCTAACTTGTTTCATTAGTGCTTCAAATTCAACGTACAAAAAAACAAACGCACGACTGAAAATCTCTAAAGTTTCGTTTCAACCATTTTTGTACACTTACATGCCCATTTGAAGCGGTTTAAGCGAAAGTATCGATCAGCGCGCTTGTCCTGTGCCTGTACGAAGTTACCCGATCAAATTAACCGATCGTAAGAATGATTTCGATCCGGAACTTGGCAAATCATCCCATCATAGGAGTCTCCCTTTTAGCATATTTCATTACCATCCGCGGGCGGAGCCTACTTGAAGAACTTAAGCCTCTTAGCGGGTGCATTATCCGCGTATTACAATGTTTCCCATTTGATCTTCGCGTTTCACCCTTTCCGGGGGTAGATGTAATTACTCCGCCAGTCGGGCCTTTGTTGCGCGGAAGCTCTAGGAGCGGTGCAGAAAGGAACCTCCGGTATAGCCACGTTATTAATTAAATAGGTTATCTTTGGCGTCGGATACCGGTAAAGCGATTATCCGAGTTGCTTTTGTGATATTGATAAACCTATCGTCGCCTACATATATCACAAGCAGGTGGCGTTGTTAAATAATTTATGGGGTAACGCGGATGTATATAGTTACCATTTATACATGAGAACGAAGCAATTTTGATACCAATCTCGAACAATAGTGGATAGATGAGATACGTTTGTGTGGGCGAAGGGTCTGTATAATTTGATCCAGTTTTCCTCGCAGGATGAGTTTACGTTAGATATATGTATATCAGGAGCTAAGCAGTTTCAACATTGGTAAATTTGCAGATTTATTCTGGTGAAAGGAGCGTCGTTTTAGAAAATATTAGCATATCTTTTCACTTCCGGTTTTACCGGAAGTAACGTAAACAATTTTCTTCAGTCGATTGCTTTAATTTTTATAAAAGAATGGATTTGCCTTGTGTAATCACGAAATTTATTTTTGTTATTCTTGTTTTGTTTCATTTGCTTTAGTTTATTATTCAAGGTAGAAGGGAAAGAATAGGAGTTAATGTATATTATTCACCTGATCGCCTTGGGATTTCTCATACTTTAGTTTGTTTGCTTTATTTTATTTTATTTCATTTGTTTTGTTATTCCCTTTTTTGTTTTTAGATAATAATTAAATTGAAAAAAAAAACAAACAAAAGTTATGTTTGGGTCTTGAGCAACTGCTTACACGGCAGACAATGTTTAAATCAGCAAGAATAATACGGCGAAATAGTCACATAGAAAGTCATTAAAAATAAATTATTCTAAGCGTAGATTCAATTGTCTCCAGTTTTACAGCGTTGCGTAGTTACATCAAATTTTTGAACAAGCAAATTAAATTATTAATGTTGAAGTTTGGCAATTAACACGTGACGAAGCAGTAACAATTAGGTACTCACACACACTGTTACAACAAAAGGCCATTGTAAAATTGTGTACGCCTTTATATGTACGAAGTTACCAGTAAACACACACATAGAAAAAAAATAAATAAATACAGTGTTCAATGACGAAGAAAAGATAGAAAGTTAAACATAAAAAAAAGGAAAGGAACGCCGTAGCTACCGTGTGCGACGTTCGATTTCAAGGGTTGATATTTCACGTAGTTTCTGGGACCTACACGAGGACTCACACTCACTAAAGTTCTTACGTTTCTAACAGATTAAATTCGAGGTAAGTCTAAAGTACGTGGAGGTCACAAGTGTGGCCCTTCATTTGTTCTTCATCTTCCTTCAAATACCTTCTCCAAAGATACGTTCAGCCTTCATATGTTGTGAACCGGCGCATTCGATTTCTGATTACGTGCAGATTTTGGCTGCCCAAAAGTAACTGTTCGTAGGTTTCGCTTCGTCTGTCCATATATTTTCTGTTGGTCTTCCTCACAAGATATGGTGTGGTGAAATCGTAGAAATGCACCTTTTCGAGAAAATCCTGTAGATTCCATGGATGCAAGTTATGTACTTGCTGACATGAAAGAGGCCTTCGTTTATATTTGTTCAGCGCCTTTTGAACGGCCGGGTTGGTGTAAAAATATTCCGTAACACCAGTTAATTCGTTCGTTTTTCATATTCTAAACGTATTTATAAAGTAGAGTCATATACTGCTTTTGATGGTAACAGATAGACTTTAGTGACGGCATGCATACAGTACCTTCCACCGTTCTTGGGTCAGTCGATGTTATCCGAACGCGTATGCAACACACCACAGACGAACTCAGTTCAGGGGCAAAATAAATAATATTAAATATCGTCCTTTCAGAAGTAAAAACGCTTCCAATAATAATGTAAATTGTCTGACTGAGAAAACAGTCAGATATATTTGAGTGTAGGCTTTCACGACCATGATCCATATTAGAAATGTCTTTCGAGTGCTGTCGTGTACAACACCCGAAAGGGAGTCGGATATTCTGATTAAAATATAAAAAAATAAGATTCTATGCAAAACCAGGATAAGAAGAATGACCTATTAACAAAATTTTTATGATCTTTGTATAATGTTTCGGCTGATATGATTTTTTACGTGATTTTCACAAAACTCTAAATAAATAGAATGAGTTCTACTATTTTCAAAGCCATAAATTGAGTATTTAACATAACTTCATAAGAGAAAATCATTTGGGGCCAGATTGGCTGACCCAGGAGGCCGTTTATCGAAGATTTTATGTAAGAACGTTCTTACGATAACTGCATTATCCGTCTTGCTGTAAGCAACCATCGAGGATTTGAAGGTTTCCTACGTACGGCAACACAGTGTTTTGTACAAGATGTAGGTAACATTCCGCATTTAAATTTCCTTCAATAAAAAAGAGGCCCCCTAAAAGACTCACCTTTTGGGAATATTGAGTATGCTATGTTTTGATTTTCTACAGACCAATAGCTTGTAACAGAGCGATTGTGACGTCCATGCAACACGAAAGAGGATTCGTCAGCGAATAAAATGTTCTTTATAAGGACTTCGTTATTGGTGCAACGTTCGATAATTGTTTCACAAAAGTCGAATCTGTCGTATCCGTTGTTAGAAAATATTTCATTTGTTCTATTCAACTTATAGAGTCGATACCTATTTTTCGTTAAAACTCTGTCGACTGTATTGTGTGAATGTATCACAAGGGATACATTCGCACAGGGATACACAAGGGATCACAAGAATATGCACAAATATAGGTAATGAAAACAGGATTAACGATAATAAAGCATACAAAAAATAAATAAATAAAATAATACACATATAGGCAGACAACAAACGAAAAAAAAGAAATAAAATATTCCTGAAAATAAACTATTATAGTTCGTAACACCCTTATTAGGTTAACCCATTACGTCCTCATCCCGATGCGTCCTTACCCAGAAAAACCTTATCTTACAACATTCTTTTTTGAGCGCCAGATAGTGCTCCTGTATCCCTTTAATCGCAGGCTGACCATTAACATTTCTGGTTGAAGCTACAGAAATAATACACGCATCCTAATGTTACTGTCCTAAATGTAGTTAATCGGTGATAAAATAGCCTGTCTCTCCGCTGCGGAAACACCTTATCCGGAAAGCATATTTCTCACCACCTAAAGCAGTGAAAAAGGCACCCGAACAATAAAACATTAGTTGTAACAGAAGAAATACGACTCGATTTTCAAATTACGAGCAAAGGTGTTAAGTATTAGCGTTTCATTTTTTTTTTTAGATTAATCGAATCTTAATTTTCATAAATAACGCGCCAAAAAAAAAAAAAGTTTTTCTTTTTTCGTTTTCATAAACGTTTTAACCATGTATGTGCTTGAAATTTGAAAAAAAAAAATCTGAGGAATTTCTCGTGAACTCTTGGCACGGCATTCGCGTATTTCGCACATATTTCACATTTCACAGCTGTCCAATATCGACACATCGCTTCGCACCCTTCCAGCCCTCTTCCAGAATTAAATACGTGCTGGAATTTCCCAACTCGTAGAGCTATATCCTGTCCAACTTAACTGTCTGACAACAGGGCATTCCTTAAACTTCCGCCCGAAAACGGGACGTGTTTTCATGTAGCTCCGATCAAGTTATCAAATAAATTGCAACCTTGATACCGGAGAAAAAGGAAAATAAACGGTGGCGGTAACAAGAAAACTTACTACTTATTAAGATCTTAAGTGGAATCGCTGTTCTTTTATTGCTTCTGTCTTGTCGAGGAAGGGAAATCTACAAAAAAGAAGGTAAGGCGGGTACGTTATAAGATAAAGTAATTATTTTTAGAGGCGCTTTTTATTGCGAGGCGGGGAGATTAGGTATACCGTTGGGGTCCCGCTGAAGTTTACGAGAATAATAAAAAAGAAAATGGCGCCGTAATAATGCGCCAGGCGAAAAAAAAAAGGGAATGGGCAGATCAGTATGTTTCGCGTTAGATGAGAAACGAAAACAATTTTATTAGAGACGGCGGAAAATGGCGTTTTCGAGAAGAACTCAACGGCGAAGAGTGTGGAGATCGAAAAGAAGGTCTTTGATTGAAGATGATAACCCTTCCTTTCGTATTTCGACGGATCATTTTAATACCTTTTATCACAATATTTGCAAGCCATTTAAAGAGAGTAAAATATGAAGTTTCTCTGGATTAAAGTCGACTTTAAACATCCTTCATCCCGCAAGTTTAAGAATTAAATTATGTCACTAAACATTAAGGATAAACAATTCGAGTATCGCAAAAAAGGTCTTGAAATATTAATCCACCTTTAAATAGTAAATTACGGCATTAAAACAATAGGAAAAATTCGAAAGATCCGAACATCCTGTATAAAACAAATCGAATTGAAGAATTTCGATGTTAACTCGCCATCCCCAGTACACGTAGACGCTTTCCTAAAGGTGTCAAGGATTACATTAGGCAGTTTCTCATTCGATTCATTCCCTCTCCATCAATAAATGCTTTACGTCGGAGGGCGGACCACTTTACCGTCAATTCCCGGTCCGCGTACGTGCCGTTTACCTTTTCAGCGTTCGAGACGTGATGAAATTGAAGGAGTTGTCGGTGGGGGGGATGGTTTTTAAAACGGTACACGTCGGTCGGTTGCCTTTCTTAACGTTTTTTTTTCGATTTTGTACCGAGCTTATAAACGGTAGTAAGTACCGACTATGGACCGCGAGATCGTTAAAGCCGGAGCGGAAATCGCTACCCGTTAATTATCGAACTAGATTGAGAATCGACGGGTTAATTGACCGATTCGACGTTGTCTACGCTTGCGGTTTCCGGGATCGTTACAATAGCAGTCTGCAGCAGCGCTTGTTAACGTAACCGGAGCGACCGATGGCGCGAACGGCGAAGGTTCATAATAAAACGGTTATTTGCAGATACAGAATTATTTTTCAAACTTACCCATTTTTATTTTCATCTAAAAGGACGTCTTGAAGAAAACTGCGCCGTTACAAAGCTTTATAAAGTTTTGTGCTTTCAAGGCATCCGATTAAGTAATCGTCGGATCAAAATGTGGCTATTACAAGCACTCAGATCAACTTTTGTTCCGATGTAATCCACGGTTACCTACCCTCGCTTTTTCAAGTACTCACCAATTTTATGGAGGAAAAAGAAATTCTTTTATTTTGTTTGTTTTTTTTTATTTATTTAACAATGCAGAAAATGAAGATATTAATGAAGGTTAGGTTACGTTAGATGCATCACTCATAAATTAAGAACGGCTTATGTTTCGCGCCTAATCAAGAGCAGCTTGTTCAGGTTGGACAAGGAGCAATTACATACGTCAGTTTAGCTCGGTTAGGTGGTTGCATGGAAAGCACCAAAAAGTTCATTTTTTCAGCATCGGTGGGTGCTTGGGGGAACGGGCTAGAAAACCTTGGATTACATTGGAGCAGAAGTGATCTGAATGCTTGAAACAGAGGCATTTTAAGCAGTTGCTTGGAAAGCACTAAATTCCTTATTGGTTTGTAATGTTGCTCTCTAGTCTCGTTGCACGCACAAACTTTGTGCTTCACGTTTTCAAAAGCAATAAATGTTGAGGGATTATCTCATCACAAAGTTTCCAGAAAATACCAGAAAACAATAATGAATAAAATAATGCTAAGATGGCTTCTTTAAGGTATTTATGTAATAATTCACGACAGATGCAACAAAAGGAGACAAAATGCCCGGCGTCATCAGCGTGGTTCCTTCTATCGCTGTTGCCTCACAGTTAACGCTGCAACTTTCAAAACGACAAGCTAACAGACTAGACATTTCTGGTGGCCTTTTGTACAAAACCATCCTTCGAACAGTTCTTTGACTCCTTTTTTTCTCCTTTTGTTGCGATTGCTGCGAATTATTCCATCAACACAACAAGAAAGCTACCTTAGCATTATTTTTTTGTTTGTTATTGTTACCTAATACTATCAAAAAGTTTTTCGTTTGTGCGTTCTAAAAATCGTATTCTTCACGTTCGAAACATTGGAAAAATCTATTTGCGGCTTACGTTCCGTCGATCTTGATTATAGTGGCTCGACGGGACAGTAGACAAAATACGGTTTATCAGAGTATTGCAAGATTATTTGTGCCGGAGGCGGATTTTTTTGCGAAGCCGGACTAAATAAGCTAAAATTCGTATCGATATCCTCGTATACCATTTCTTGGTAGATGCTCATCCAATACAATTCTCCTATCTACCTTTATCTCCAATTATTTCGAAATAAGCAATATCGCGTTGGGATTTCTCCCGTTCGGATAGAACCAGACAACGGAGAAGATTTATAGCACCCTTTCCGAGGATTATTTATGATGGGACGTTGAAAATTCCAGAAAAAAAAAAACGGAAAGAGGAAAATCTGAAAGGACTGCCCTTGAACCTTGAAAAGGAAAGGCAAGGGTTTACCGCGAAATAACAGACCTTTTTGGCCCCGGTTCTATCATTTTTTTTTATTCCCTTGCTTGTTGAATATTTCATGGGATCATCTCCGTCCGTTTGGACTCACGGCGACACAAAAACGGGGAAAATGAGAAATGACGAAATTAAAAGAAAAAAAGGGACTCTTGTTTGTTTTTTGTTTATAACAACATTAAAAGAAAAAAAAAAAAACGGTTAAACCAATATTTTCTTGCAATCCGAGAAAGTTCTCCGCGTTCTAGGCGTATTTCGAAAACAAAGGCGTAAAGACTAATTAACTGGTTAATTTAATAAATGTCCAAAACAGCAGGGTGATTATGTCAAACAAAAAGAAAAATAACGTAAAACTCGTGTCCTCGCTTTAAAAGCGAAATTTGGCTTTTCATTGCTGCGCCGGTCGTTAAAACGTTCCGAATTTAATTCGGCAACGGGAATTATAAATTCATAAACAGTCGAAATACGATTTGCCCTCGCGCCGTGACATCGCCCCGCCTGCGTCGTTTGTGTAACTTTTACGATCTCCGGCCGAGGTGGTCGTTGTCGAGCTGCAAACTGCGAACGACTTTATTTGATTACCGTTCGACCCTTCGCGCAAAATTTGGCTTCATGCGCGAACGCGTACGCGACGCGGGTGGCTAACAGGGAAAACGTAGCGTAATACACTTTAGGTCGTTGTAAGTAGACGTAGAATGCGATGAGAATGGGTTTCGTCTAAAAACGAATTTGAAGGACACGTTGAAGTTGCGAGAAATTAGTTAGACGTATGTGTCTTCACATATGTACGTCGATGGAAACAAAGCTATATGAATGATTTGTTTGATTTAAACATGGTATGATGAGTCGTTTTTTCTTTGGAAAAGTATGGCCTTATTTGCTTGTTTCGAAGTGGTTTTAGACCAGATAAATCGACCACTTCGGTCATGTATTAGTTTTAGCTTTTTGGTAATTATTTTTTAAGCCCAACAAAGCATTTAATTGTACTCCCCACCACAGTTTATTGGATAAGTTGGAGAAGTGTAGAATTAGGAATAACCTTTAAGTGGTTTCCCTCTTTTTAATGGATTTCTTCATTGTAATATACGCTGATGATTAGAGATGACAAGCGCAGGTGGAATTATTCCTTTTTTGCAGCGACTAGATAGACTCGTGTCTATTCGCCTCATGAGAATGGATTCGTGTTGACTACTGGCGTTCCCGAGAGTCGACGAATCACGAGTCTGTCTAGTCTCTGCAAAAAAGTGATAATTTTTTCCTCCTTTGTCCTCTCTTCTCATTATTTGAATCATAGCACTAAGCACAGGTTGATTAGCAACGTTGACCTCAACGTGAGTTGTTACAATTTCTTTATAGTAACACACGAGCGTAAAGTTTCTTGGCATCGATTTAAACGTCGGCTATTTCGTCGTTGAGTCAAGGAATATTTCAAACCCGTGCTTGAGATTGATGATCTTTTGGAGAAGTTCTCACCATGCACTACGTTTCTTTTTAATACGATTCGTGATAAATCGAAGATTTAATGGCCCTTGCAGGCTATTGCTTTCATACTTGAAAATACTTCTTCGCATGTGCTTGTATACATACATTGGATATGTGTATGTACATAGTCATAAAATTAATAAAGTATTATTGTTATTATTATTTAAAAAACAATATATTTAGGGGAAGCATAAAAGTATTTGGATCCAAAAGGAGTGGCATTTAGTGAATACTTAGTAAATTGTAACAATTTGAGAAAGTCCATTAAAACGCTTGCGTGTGGTGTTATTGCTAGGAGGTAATGGACGCAATACGTTCTGGAAATATTTAGAAGAGACGTTTTTCAATGTTCCATTTAATTTCCATCTATTCTTTTATAGGAAGACTTGGCTTAGTGACCAAGTGAAAGCCACGACAAACGCTTGTTACGCTTACAAAACAATTGCAAGTTGCAACTTTAAGATGAACGTAGTTAATTTCCGAACCTGTCCCGTACATGCTAAACTATTTCTGAGCATTTAAAGTAGCATGCTCAATTGGACTTAGAGGTATGTTTTCATTTGTTTCCTAGGTTGTATTCAAAACTCTTCATAAATTAACCTTATAAACCATTGGGAATGTTGTATATTTCAAAAATCAAATGAATACTAGGGCATTCTAAGATAGGTTGCGTCATCCTTATCATAAAATCTTGTTTGATGTAATTTAGCTCAATGAGGAACAAAACAAAGAGGAATTGGTATCATCTAGAAGTTGAGTTGCTTTAAGTTGCTTACAACTTTAAGTTGCTTGAAACATTTAGGCCAAGTAATCCTTTTTCCATTGAAGAGTGCTGGTTTAATAATGATAATTCCATTTATTCAAAGGAATTCTTCTGGTAATCGGTCCCTATCATATGTTTCAATTTTTCGTACATTGACGAATGAAAACTTATCAATCATCAGTTATCGTTTGAAGAAGTACTTCGACGTGTTACGAATGTTAAGGTTCTCGATTAGTTTAAGAGTTATTTAGAAGCGAGGATACATTATATAAAATAAGAGCTTGTTAATGTAATGGGCTGATATTATAAAGAAGTGTACCGCAGTGCATTGTGCTCGGCTCTTTGTTGTGTATTATATAACCAAATATGCAACGTTTTAAAAAAAAGAAAAATGTTAATGTTAAAGAAGAAACCGATGGAATCGAGGCCAAAAATTCAATTATATAAAAATACTATGAAAGAAAACAAAGCAATTGAAATATTGTTGATTGGAAGGTACTTAGCTTGTGTAAAGGTGATCGTTACCTTAAAATAACGGGTTAAGATTCCAGACAATGCTGAGGAAATCAAGCATTAGCTTATCGGTAATTACTTGACTAGCTCTGTTGGGAGGTTCACATCTATCGAGAGAGAATCTAGCGCGAATAGGTACATGCAGTGCTTGTATGAATTGGTTCAGCGCCAAATATAAATTATATGTTGTTAAGTACAACTTCAATTTGATCCAGGATGGATTGTCTCAATATGAGTTGATCCAAAATAAATTAAACCAGAATAAATTGATTCAGAATAGGTTGACTGAGATGGAGGAAGGTAAATGGACGCTTCGACACTAAATCTTGCACTAGCAGTAACCAAATATACTCAAAGTCTTCCAAGCTCCTAAATGGTAAAAAAGCCAACCATGCACGTTCAACGTCCCAACAAGTACTTATGATGAAAACTACCAAAAGCCGAAGTGTACCCAAAGAATGATTCAAAGCAAAGTAAATTATGGACGAGGAATATTTAAACTAATTACAATAATAAATTGATAAGACCCAACGTAGACAGCCCAACTTTTATTAAAATTCGAATTAAACGTCTATAAATGTATTAATTAAAATTTCCACCGTTGCAACCGTTCATTGAATTTATGAAAATAAATAAGGATGAAGTTAATCCTTCAAGTCCTAGCGTTACCGTATGTGGCAACGGGAAGAATGCGTGCACTAAAATGAGACTCTTCTCGTAAAAATAAGCAGAGGACATTAGAAATGTCCCTTTTTCACGTGATTTTAAGGAGTAGTAATGGGTTATAATAACAAAATAAGTCTGTCGCAGTTTATTGACTTTTTTAATTCGAGGGAAAAAGGGACGTAAGTGTTGAAAGCTGCTCTTTGCTTAATTTCCTAAATTCATTGAAAGCGAATATCACGAAGGATGGATAGGCAAGGTGGTCAAGGAGGAAGGTAGACACGTATGGATAAGCAATTTTCGCAACGTGTGGTATTGATCCAATATCTCAAGTCAAAAGATACAATCATCACTAGAGAGGATAAAGACGGATAAAACTATTATTTTTTTGCAGCGACTAGATATACTCGCGTTTTGTCGACTCTCAGGGATACCAGTAGGCAACACGAATCCACTCTCATGAGGCGAATAGACACGAGTCTATCTAGTCGCTGCAAAAAAGGAATAATTCCACCTGCCTTTTTCATATCTAATCATCACATAAACGGGTAATACAGGTTCCAAGGCTACCAATTATTATAGGTACTGACCAAGTGAACCAGAGCATTGGTTGATGCAGAAGATTAACCTTGGAAAAAAAAATTGGCGGTGATGAGAGTTGTTTATATAAATAAACGACGTTCCTTTAAACGGTTGGCGGCAAACCAGGTACAGCTAATAGCTATTTGTCATGTAGCGAAGTAGCTGACAATGTTAGATATGACGGAATTAATTACTTGTTCACATTTGCCGTTGAAAGGAAGCGTTATTGTGATGCGATAGAGGGCTGTTTTTCAAGTGTGGGGACTACGTGCAGTTAATTTGTAACCTCTTTTTTCACGAAAAAAAAGACAATCTACTTCATTTGTTTTTGCTTGTTTTTGTACAACATAATATATGTCCTTTTTTTTTAGTGAATCAATATTTTATAAAGAGAGAAACTTAAGGGTTGAAGAATTAATCAAATGTTTTTTTTTTTTCGTACCAATGATATATGTAAGCGGAGTAATAAACTCATCATAAACAGATCTTTGCCCTCAAGCGTTGTAATATGCATTTTCCTTATTACGTTTTTACTATCTCATCCAAAGAGTGTACAATCTCCAAACCGGATGTAAAGACGGCTTTATCCTTGCTGCGATACGACCAACAGCCATACAGTCTTTCGCTTTGTACAGCGCGCGTTCGCTCCAATCCTTCAATTTTCTTAAATTCCCGGTCGGGCTTCGGCAGAAGCTTTGAGAATAAAACCTAGCGAATCTCTTAGTAATCCTCTCAAATTACATCATGCAAACTTGCTTACCTATCCTGGTGGTAGCCTAATACCCGCTTCTTGATGTTTTGCTGTCGCCTTTTCGCTTGCATAAACTCGTTTTGTTCGCGTGCATGCAAGGCTACTATTATTACCGTCTCGTTTTTAGGCATTAGAAACGTGTATATAATAGGTACAAACTGATTGGTGAAAGTGATCAATTGAAAATTAATTATGAAGCTTTGGAGTGATGGATTCATAATAAACCGCTATCGATAACATCGGAAAAGGGCATAAAATGCTGCCAGACGTTCGTCGAATTAAGATTAGAAAGATAGCAAAGATTATGGACATCTCGAAATAACGTTTTTGACTCAAGATTTAGGCACGAAAAATCGAGCGTTGGATGCTTGCTCGCTTGCTCACTCAGAATCAAAACCATGATCCCACCTCTGTGATTTCGCCCTGTTTCCTTTAATAGACGACAAAGTCAAAAGGAAGACAGTTTGTTAGCTACGTATTGTTGTGGAATAAGCGGACAATGTGAAACGCCAAGAAGGGATGTGGGGGTGGCGCCGATGATCTCGTAGACGTAACATTACGGTGCAATTAGCACCATTAGATTCGGAGAATCGATCCCCGCCACTTTCATCTACCTACTTCGTTTATTTTTCGAATTATATCCCGAAAAAGGCTAAAGATAGCGATCAAAGTTTCTCAACGTTCTAAGACTTACAGCTCGCTTACCGTTAAGAGATAGCAAACTTTTAATGAATCCAGCGTATCGAAATCTATAAAGAAAGCTGTTGAGTGAATCGACTTCGGAATAGGCGAAGAGTGAAGAGTAGATTAAGGAATGGGATAGAAACTATGTCGTTACCTCCGCCGTTTGCTAATCGTTCAAGCTTACTTCACTTTTGTCCCATCGTAGATCTTAAAATTCTTCGATCTTTAAATCTCTGTCTTGATCTTCCACCGATCTTGGAATTAAGAACGAACTGGCAGAAACGACAATATTATAAATATTGTCAATATTGTTGTTTATTCTTAAATATTGCCGGGTTGTCTTAGAGATTTTTAACGAAACAAGCAAATTCAAATTTTATTTTACATAACTAAGACGTTACTCTTAAGAATTTCCTTTAAAAAAATTCGTCACATTGTTAGAATGTCATGCATTGTTGATTATTAGGACTGCCATGTCAGGGTTCACCATATCTAATGTCAGCAGTAGCAAAGCTTTATTTTAAATTATAAAGCTGATTAACTTATTCATTTTTTATTTGTCCTTTCGTATTGGACGTAGGTTCCTAAATATCCACTTTTATCGTCTATTTGTTATTAAAATGATTTTACGCAGCCTATAATGGGAAATGCCCATTAAAGAATACGCCTATGTGGATGGATCTGGGGCGGAAACATCGTTAAATGAATAAACATCAATCCTACAAACGTAAACAATTGATTCTACAGTTCATTTTCCAAGAGCTAAATAATAAAAAATATTTATTAACAATGAACGTACAATGCTATCGATTGAATAAACAAATGAATACTTTGGGAAGACAACAAAAAAAAATGATTTGTTTCAATTGAACTAAATCGTTCCAATTGTACAAATATTCCCGCGATCACTTCCCGCTTATTATTAAGCACAGAAAGTGACAAGATGAAACAAGGAAATCGCCAGATATTCAAAATTGATAAATCCAGCTCAAAAAAAAAGGAAAGTCTCTCGGCCTGTAGGATGAAAAGTGAATTAAAATATTAAAATTGCAACAAGTTCAAACGCAGAGATACAAAAAAAAGGGAAACGAAGTGGCGAGTCTCTGAAATAATAATTTGATATGTTTCCCTTGTTAAGACCCTACATCGCTCCATGCAAAGATGGTAGAGTTGGGATAAATTCCTTTTTGTGCCGTTCTCGTGTTTTATGAAGGATCTTCCTCGTACCGGAGCTTACTCCATGGAAGGTGTTATCTTTGGCGAAATTGAAATTTTATTTATTAAAAGGGTACGATGTTAGTTTTAAACGGGGGGGCGGGGAATAACATCAATTTAGGATGTGATTTAAGTTTTGCTGAAAGTGATCGAGTTAAAGGATTCACAATTGGCTCTTTTTAACCAGCACCGTTAGAACTTCCATAACCTCTAAATAGCGCTACGTTCATTTTATACGGGTGCAAAATGTTGGGATGTTGAACTTATAAAGGGCGCCTCTGTAGATTACCGTGCGCTTCACGAAATTATCAGAGGCTAGACAGACTCGGTTTCCTCAAGAGTTTCAGTTTTTCCCAATTTCACGAAGCGCATACTTGTCTTCGCATGTTTAACATCAACCACGATACGTTTACTGATTACCTTATGTTGACGATTTTATACTATTTGCGCATGATATTAAGAAACTCCAATAGAAATTAGGCAAACGAGAGACCACACTGGTAAAATTTAACCTGAAAGATGAACATGAAGAAAACAGAAATAATGAGTCCAAACAATCGAGTTAGAAGGATGGAAATAAGACCAAAGAGAAACTAAATCTCGGAGCTATAACAACTGAAACAGTTATAGGACTGGTAAAATGATCTCGGGGCTCAGGCGAGAGAAGTATCAAAAACAACGTAGGTGAGAATTTATCAGTTTTGTTAGCAATGCCAACATTTGGGCGTTAATCATGGGTGTTAACCGAGGGTTCGAAAAGTAAATTACAAGCGGCACGTTTTGTTCGCGCAGCTAATCACGACGATATAGATACTTTCCATTTTTTTATATGGCCTCCCGATATACCGGGCGACTTTTTAAGAAAATCGAAAAATGAGCACTTCTTCCACTTGTGTTTTGTGTAATTGTAAAAGCACGAAGAAGCATTTAACAGTGCAAGAGACAATTGAAATGTTTTTGGTTTACGGAGAAGCTCGCAGGACTCTTGATAATGGTATTGATCTCAACGCTTAGCATCTTCCATGTTTTTCATGTTCAAGTCGAACACCGGCGTCTTTGGTCTATCGACGTGTGATGTTGTGGAATAATTGGTAACAAATTCGTTGACTTTCGCATTATTGGAGAAAACTTGAATGGTTAAATGTACCGGGACACTTTGAAAGATACGAAGTGCTTATTTCTCGAGTTATTTCAAAGTTTCAAGTTGAAAACGATCACCCGGTATATTAGAGTTACACAAGATGGTGCCAATATCGTTTAAAATGTATAAATAACTCGTTAAAAAGAAATATACAGGTTAAAACAAGTTTTCAATAACAATATATGACATGTTTCAGATTTACTTGAACACGAGTGTACATGTTATTGTTATTCGTTTTTTTTTCATATTGCTTTAAAATACAATAAAAAAAGAAAAACATTATGGAGGGGGAAGAGGATACTACTTAATAAATACACCATACGGAAGAAAAAGAAAACCTAAGTTGCCAGATAGTGGCGCCGGACATTCGAACTTGCCTGGACAATACTGCTTTTCCCGACAGCGGAGGCACCGAGCAGGATAACTTTAACCCTGTCGACGGACTCGGGGCTGATTTCAATTTGGCTCTGCGCGTTCTCCTGCGATTCGTTCGTTGGTTTTCCAGCGGCGGCGGCATTCTGGCGTCTCTCCAAAAAATCCAGGTCCAACTCTGCAACAACAACAAACAACGCATAATAGAGAAGAAGAAGACGGAACGGGGTTAATGTTGTGTACTAGTCGGAACAATGGCCGGCCGTACATTTCAGTGAGAGGTTATTAATGTTCTCGGAAGCTGAAATAATTGTAATTTTGTTTGCGTTTTCGTGGCGGCGCGGAGATAAATAACGCCTCCGTGCACTCCGGAATTGACAAAAAAAAAAAGAAGGATTTCCTCTAACGAGAACGAGATGAGTTCATTTTACGAATGCTCTTGTTCTTTGTTACGTTACGATATCCAGATTTAATATTAATTGTTCGTTTAATTTAATTTAGATGTTATATTATGTAGAAATTCTACCGCTGGCAATGGGAGAAATATGTTGAGGTTTCATTAATTATTTTTCGCGGCAATTCTGAGAGAAAGGTTGCCAGTTTTGGCTCAAATCTGTGAATATTCGTGTAAAGATCCCGCAAGTTGCATCACCGATGATGTCAAAATATCTACTAGTTTGATATAATATAAAATATTGTAAAAATAGCATTTTTTTCAATTAAAACAACACGAGATATATTTTTTGTTATTAAATTAAAATGGGTTTAATAGTAATAACAAAATCCATACAGCTCACGTACAAATCTAAAAGAAAAGCAATTGGCCAATACACGTCGTAGCTATAAGCGTTAAAAACAGCATTTGGTCACAAAACACCGATGCTTTGAGCTTGTTTAGCTCCCATCCCAGTGTACGACACTCTGCAGATCAACCAACAAAAGTGGATCTAATTTACTCCTGTTATTCAGATGTTAAGAGGAAAATCAAGAGACATCTATTAGCTATTACAACAATGAAGCGTGAATAAGAAATAAAGAAAGACATAAATGGTGATGCGGCCCGGATGATGTGTCTTCCGCCATGGTTAGTGTCCAGGTCGATCGAAAATTGTTTGCATTGTTTCAAGCAGATGAATTGCTTTGTATTCTATTTTTTTTTTCCTTAATTTTGAGTATGCCACGCCTAGCCATGTACTACCTACCATCAATTATATGGGAAAGCGATGCACAACCATACGGCTATTTTTTGCGACTTTAAATCATGCATTCGATTAAATTCAGCATGACGTCGCGTAGGTGTGGTGCTAGAGATATAGCGGGTGATTGGTTTCTCTTCCATTTGGCGGATAATTTGTGCAAGCAAGCCGTAAAAAGCGGTGAGTGCAAAATTTCAATCAAGCCAACATCCGTAAGAGCCGTAGGGTTCAATTTTAGGTCCAGTAAATTTTGTTGGACGCGGCATGTCCAACTACAAGATTTCTTGTCACTCTCCAATGCTGCTTTTTTTTTGATTTTGTATGTTTCTTTTTAATTCTCTTTTGGGCTTTTGAGAACAATATCTCCCGTCAAGCCTGCATTTTGGTGTTGGTTTGTTAAATGCTTGGTAATGGATCTGGTTATCTTTTAATCTAGATATTTCTATTACATTGAAGAAAGCATTTCAGCGTATTTTATATTTTTTTTGTAACTTTTCTAGACCATGCGAAACTGTAATCATTCAATGACAGACGCCATCCACAGGAACAGTTTCGTTGAGGCAAATTTGCCAGAAAAAAAGTGAAAATATTCTATAACCTCCAAAACTGGGCTATTTAAATAACTGCAAGCAAGCTGTGATTTATATTTTTAAAATATTATTAATTAATTATAAACTTATTGAAATTTTGCATCGCACGCCAATGCATTTTGCTCAAAAAAAGTGCCATAAAGGAGTTACAATTAACAAATAAATGAGGTGCCTACATGTCGGAGTTTTATTTATAATTAGAGATGACAAAGGCAGGTGGAATTATTCCTTTTTTGCAGCGACTAGATAGACTCGTATCTATTTGGCTCGTAAGAACAGGTTCGTATTACTGGTGTCTCCGAAAGTCGACAAGACACGAGTCTGTCTAGTTTCCGCAGAAGAATAATAATTCCATCCGCCTTTGTCCTCTCTACTTATCACCAATGAACTAACTTTCAGAAAAAAAGAAACATGGAGCATGTATTACACATTTTTTTAATATTTAATAAACATATAAGAGTATGTAAATTTGCGCATCCTGCAGACATGCTAACTAGTCTAAAACAAAGCAAACATAGGCGAAAAGTGCCTTATCAAGCATTTCTATTTGTTCTACGTTGTTGTCCATCACCCTTGAAAATGATTAAATTCGAAATCGAGGAGATTAACTAAGATCAGGTCCGAACTATTCGGAACAGAACGTCCAGAAAAGTCAACTAAACAAAACCACGTTTAAATTTCACACTTGCCACTTTGATCTCTTTCTCCTAAAACGAAATACCTAGAGTGACGTATAGATTGTTCCGAGACTATTTTTTCGGCAGAGAGAATTAATTCCGTCTATCCCTCAAATGCCCCGAATACAACGCAGAGTTCGAAAAGCGCTCGCCCGAAACTTTCGGTCAAACTATTCCGCATAGCGACGTCTTCCCTTTAATGTATGTAGGTGGAATACTGTGTGTAGATGACTAGAACTTTCCCCTATACAGCGTAGAATCGGTCCTGTGTCAAACTAGCGCTACTAATCGAGTACTATTGCTATCCTCCACCTTGTTCTCTTTCCACAGGTTTAGCTTTGTAGATTGGTACAAGTGTTCCGTTCTAAATTTCAATTATACTCCCCACGACGCCGCCTTTTACAGGTTTGAAACTACCTACACACAACTTGTCGAACTGCGGAACAATACGAGGGTGAAGCGTCCTTTCCAGGAAGGTTTATTTGTAAGTTAAAGTCAGTAAATGGGAATGACGGGACAGTTTAAAAGTTTACATACCGGCAGGCGTTGAACGCGTCAAATAGGCTGATGAGCTTTATTCATCGTGCAGCTTAAAATATTTGTCGTTTGTACGATTATTTCTGTTAGATTTTATCGGAAACTAAACAAGCCAAAAGCCGAAAGGAGGATTTTTAAAGTTATATACTTTTCCCAGTCTTCGGATACCATTTTCATCGAATGAAGCAGGATGAGCGTCCAAGTAGTGGCGAAAAAATGTTTCGAACTCGTTGTTGGTGTTGCGTCGTCGATCCTTAGTACAAGAAAGAGAACATTTGAAAATCACATGGCGACAAGCCTGGACAGTAAAGTGGATGTTTAAGTGATCTTCAGCGGAGTCCTTCAAGCTTTTCCTGCGTTAAAGCTTGTCACGGAGAAGCAACATTTTTCGGACAGGGCAGTCCACTTACTTTCGTCTATATGCCAGCTTGACTTCCTCAAGAACGTGTTAATGCCAGTCGGCTTTGATCATGCAAAAAACCAACACTTGGCGGTCATGCAAAAGTCAACAAGCAAAACCTTCCATCAGTTCCAAGAAACTGTAGCTATAATTTTGTCTGTTGCTAAACGAGTTTTGGCTCTTTCGGGGTTGATCCTCCCTTCCTCCGCTTCTTCGTTTTGACGAAAAGGTGCAGGTGGTGAACTTATGTTTCGTCACAGGTTAATGATTTTGCGTACTGGGCATTTCGACCTCTTTATTACTAGAGAGGACAAAGGCAGCGACTAAACAGATTCGTGTCTGTTCGTCTTATGAGAAAGGGTTCATGTGCCTATTGGTTTCTCCGAGAGTCGACAAAACACGAGTCTGTCTAGTCGCTACAAAGGGTGGTCGGGTGGTTCCACCCGACTTTGTCCTCTCTATTTATTACTGTCTAATTACGTAACACAATTGATGCTATTGAGAACAATTTTTTTGTTTTTATTGGAGCGTTAATAATAATTGTTATAAATATTGAAGACGATTATTGTCTCATTTGAAGAAAAGTTAAATTTTTGTTTAATATGTCCGACTTTCGGAAAAGCATTTATTTATTTGGTCGGGCCAATGAAACTTCAAATAAGGATCAGTAAATTGTCCTCAAAAGATGCCTCGGTGAAATGAACATGAATTCCAGAATCCTAGCGCCGAATCGTTTAAATTGTAGAATTTTAGGAGTTGCGAGATTCTGAGAAAAGAAAAAGCGGAAGAGTAAACTATAGAAGCAGAGAGAAGGTGAATTCGATAGAAGATAGAAGTGATCTAGTCGATATTGCGACTTCGAATTCATTGAATTATATGAGTAATTCTGAAGATAAAGAATTTTTAATTACACAGAGACAGAAGATCGACCTGGTTGTACGATAAGAGTTGACGTAAAATCAACGTAAACGGACAAACACTTGCAGAGGAAAGAAGGAAAGAAACGACACGAGTCTCAAAATCTTAGTTCTTTGTGCAAGCAATGATAACCAAGCGTTTGAATTCAATAAAAAAATTGAAAAGTGAAAGATTACGTCTCATTAAATACTGCAAAAATAGGTAGCGATACGAAAGCGAACGATGCAACGGTTCGTTTAAAAGTAAAAAGAGCTAGAAGAACCATCATGATTCTTTGTTTTGCCTACCTTAAATACGCTACCATTAGTGACCTTTAGTCAGACGAAGTAGAGGTAAGCAAAACTATATATTTTAGGAAAATAACGAACAATACAATGCTTTGACGCCTTCTTCTTGACAATTTTGCATAACAAGAACGGACTATTAACACTCTTATCGATGCATATCTTGATATTTTTGAGTTTAAATACAACATATGTTATATCATTGAATTTTCCTTTTCAAAAAGATAAAAATATACGGGCTGTTCTATTTAAGAAAAGAAATTTGTGTTCCTATCTTCAAAACTCTAGTTTTCATCGCTACAAAAGCTAGAAGGGGAAGAACAGGGCATGCTTTAGTAGTTCACAGAATATTTTTTTACGAACTTCCTAATTCTAATTCTTCCCTCTCTTCAGCCTCAAAACATGGAACTCGCTCATGAGAAAGACAATAAAAACGCAAGACAAGTTAATGCAAACTTCACGAAGTTTAAGCCCGCTTGGTCAAACTCCGATATCCGCTAACGGACACCATAATCCGAAAATTAAACATTTATCCAATTCCCCGGACCATACGGAGACGTCGGACTCCTAACGCCATCTCCGAGAAAGACGAATTCTCTCCTATGTCCTTAATTAACTCGGCAATTATACGCGTATTAAACGCGCCCGACTATCCCGGTCCAGGGACAAGGCGGGACGATCACGACGACTCCGGGATGCGGTGACAGAAGCACTCTCGAGTGCCGTCGGTGTCCTCGACGGACCCGCATAACGAGGCGCGATGTATTCCTACCGTCTAGTTGGCGAGAAATGTTGCGTCGGCCTTGTTTGACGGTTTGCATTAATTCGACAGCTCGTTCGGGGATGGATTAGCGTTGGAAATCAAGCGGGCCGTTAATAGAATTCGCATGCAAAACGGAAGGGTGAAATGGTGATGGATAATCGTAGTTCGCGGGAATTGGAGTTGAAAAATACGAGCTTAAGTTAGGTCGTTACGTCAGTATCGTCTAATTTTTTACGCGTACTGCTTGTATGCGGTAGCATTTCGTTTCAAGCGTTAAAGATGCTTTTAGCTACAAAGTTTTGAATTGCCAAAAATCGTTTGAAATCGACGCAATTAATGTTGTTGAATAGGTTTTACATATATTTTTTTTTTTTGTAGGAAATACTACAAATCCATGAATGAAGAGATCTGCTTTATGTACAGTAATACAAATGATACAAATAATACCGCCAGGCTTTCTCAACAAGCAATCCTCCTTTCTCATTTTTCACGTGGCAAAATAAACATCCTTTTTGTAGATAAAACACATCAGAAAATGAAGCAATAACCAAATATATATCATGCTAAGTTAGCTTAGCTTTCTCATGGTATTTATGGAATAATTCACAACGAACGCAACAAAAGAAGAGAAAAATGTTTCTGTCTAGCCGGCGTCATCGGCGCGGTTTCGAGCGTACTTTCATCTCTACTTTCTGTCCCTGTTGTCTCACAGTTAATGCCACAACTTCCAAAACGACAGAATTTTTTGGCGCTATCAGTGTCGCCATCTCGTTGTTAAGCAGTCAGAGAACTGCTCGAGGGATGGTTTGGGAAAAAGTATCGCTGCTTCTTGGCTGGCAGATAAGCGTTGCTATGGCACTAGGGGGCGCCAAAAAATGTCAAGTTTTTCGTTTTGGAAGTTGTGTCATTAACTGTGAGGTAACAGCGACAGAAGGTAGAGATGATAGTACGCTCGAAATCGCGCTGACGAAACATGTCCGCGTGTTAGAGTATTCTTTTTTCTCTTCTTTTGTGGCGTTCGCCGTGAATTATTACATCAATACCGTGAGAGAGCTAAGCTATCTTAACATTATATACATATATCTTTGGTTGCTCTTTTTGTAGGTTTTATCATAGGAAAATCGTCATACAACACGTCGGAAGCCACGTTCATCCATTCAAAAGGACCCCGGTTCAACAATTACTCACGTAAGAATCTAATTGACGAATGCAACACTGCCAACATTATTGAATAATGACTTGGATGCAATAGCATTCTCGTTTGAGATGCGCCTGAATAATACCAATAATAGTTCCTTAAAGTCTGAGATTATACGTTAATAGTTCGTTTGGTTACAAAAGGCGCGTGTTTTTATATATTCGTGGAGCTTACGCGAGCTGGAAGTTAATGTAGCATCATTTCTAGAGAGGACAAAGGCAATCTATAAGCACGATAAGCACGTTCGCTCTAGATGCCCACCGCCTCCGCTATCTCTTTAACATTAATTCGACGGTCGTTCGGCACAATTTAATAGACTTCTTCGATGTTTTACTCTCAGTTAATGGAAAAAAGGATTGCTTTCGCATTTTTACAGAAACACCCACATCGGTTGCCAAAAACGACTGTTAAACAACAGCGAAGCGTCCGACATGGTTGAAATTTTCAACACATTGCGGATATTATCAATATCTTCGTGTTAAGGTGTGCAACTTTTCAAACTAGCCTCGTATTATCCAACGTTCTTAGTTACATAACAAGAAGTGAAGTGCCTCCAACAAGGAATTCTTTTAACACTTCAGAACATATAAGGCCACCTTAAGTATATTTTGACAGCCGTAAACCTTATCGTTACGCGATAGATCTCTCTTTACTTCGTACGATGTTATCGTAAAGCTTTCGAGTGGGTGCTTATAGGGAAAACGCCACGCTAGGAACAGGCACGCGACATTATTTGCAGAGCGAGGGACGAGAGCCAAGAACAAGTCGACGAGCAAGAGCTAGGCGGAGAAATAAGCCCGCGGCACGCCGGTAAACATACATAAATCGCCCCACTGTAAACAATGGAGTCTTTCCTACCGGTTAATGAATAATGGAGATGTAAATTTGTAGGAAATAATTAATTAAGCTTAACGTTAAATTAATTCCGGCTATCCCCCTATTTATAAACATTATTAATATGCACGCGGGATCTTAAAAAGGCGAGGCAATCTTCCTCTAAATAAAACTAATAAAAGGGACAATATACAGAGAGTAACTGATGTTGAAGAAAAACAAGAAATATTGATACGAAAGTAAGCAGGTTTAAGCTCCTTCAGTTAATTTTTGACTGCAATCTCCAACATTCCCTGGATTCTAAGCGTTGCAGAGTTAGTTTGAATGAAATAACTTAGCGCCGGATTTGAGCCAGGGTTGAAGCAGAATTTCGAACGCGACAGCAACGGAATATCTTAGCCGAAGGAACGCGAAGTAGTGCATTTCGCAAGGGACGTGGCGAAACTTTCGTTAAGTAGGTACGATTCAAGGATTTCACGCCACTGACTGGTAATATGTCGCTTAAAGCGCACGATCTCCTTCGATTTACGTAAATCTTTGTATGTTTTCTCATTATTAAAACCACCCTCATTTCTTGGTAGAACCAACAACTAAGTTATTAGATTAGTGCAACGAGTGAGATAAATTGAAATGCGATAAATCGGATATTGAAGAAAATTAATAGCGTCCCCCCTTTGATATCTTCTTTCAAAGAAAAAGAAAATAAAACATGAGTCTGTTAACGACAGCTCCAGCGTTATTTAGAGCTGTAAATTTACGTTAAATACACCTTGTATCGGTACAATAGCGATCAAAACTATGCTCGCAATTTAACGTCAAACTTATGACGGCGATAATTTTCAAGCTCAAACGCGCGTCTCGTACGTCATATTTAACGGTAACCGTTCAGTTATTTGCAATCGAAATGCTGCGCTTTCTGACAAGCCGTCCTATATAACTTTGCTCGATATATCTCCTAACCGCTAATTAGGCACTTGCCGAACGCCATACGTTAGTTTCGGAAGGAAAATTACACGCCACGGCTGACTTTCTATGACGGGTAAATCATGTCAAAGACGTTAGAATTCCGTTTTAATTTGCGAAGTGACGAAAACTTCTCAACTCTGTATGTAGGCGAGCGGTTGATGTGTAAGTCGGCACATACTATGTGTTTTGTACAATTTATTAAATTGGGCCACGTACAATTAAAATCGTGGACAAATGTTTTTAGTATCAAGAAGCAGTTAAATGGCGTCCTAATCGTACATCAAAGTCTTTAAGGATGTGCAAACAACGATCTATAGTGAATTTTTCAATGGTCTTGACAAAAGGACCTGCTTGAAATACTATTATAGTCCGTTTCATTTTATTTTAATCTGACTATCTGAGCAGGTAATTACGTTTGTGTAAACAAACAATGCGATAAGCTGGGACTTGCACAGAGGCGTATTTTGTAATATTTTTGTACAGTAATTAATATACAGCGTTAGTAAAAAGTCCCGGAACGGTCGAATAACTTTGTTATTTGAAAATTATGATTTCTGAAATTTGGTATGGGGGTATAGTTAATATAAATGCATTTTATGCAATACAGTTAATATTTTTTCACTTCCGGTTCAATCGGCAATACGTCCAACTTTTTTTTTTTAAATGGAACGTCCAGATTTTTTTAACACTTTTGAATGCAAAATAAAAAACTACGTTCGGGAAGTATTAAGATGTTTATTTTTATTCACAAGAAAACAGTTAAAAAATTAAAAAAGTGTCCTAATACAGAAAAATCAAGATACCTTTGAAAAAGTTGTTGTTTAGCGTTTGCATTCTTTTTGCCGTCACATTTGACAATCTTAAAAGCGTTTTAACTTTTGCATCGCTATAAATTTACTTATTTTAGACATTGACACATTTGAAAATTTACTGAATTTGAAAAAACTTACTGAATCAGAACGAATTGAGATATTAATGATGCGTGGGTACGGTGATCGTCGACGTTCTTTTGAAGAGGTTCGTATTTTGTTTAATACTGTTTATCCGGATCGTCACATTAGTAAAAGTACGGTATGCCGAACAATTCAAAAGTTTGCACACAATTCCCATTCTCACTATTTTTTGGTAATAAAACAAATGTTATTCTTCGAAATCATTTTATTAATCTTTTTATTCATTGGTACATGGCTACGTTATTACGTCAGAATCGCACGACCTAAGATAGCACTCCGTTACGAAATATAAGAAAGAGCCTCATTTATGTTAGCATCATAAAAGTAAGTAATCGCCATTTTCATTCAGTCCGCAGTCAGCCCGGTGTATTACAGCATCTAACGACGCCGGCAGATCTATTATAGGGTCCCTCCTTCCTCTCTTCCTAAATTCTTAAAAGTAGACAGCTTTGCAGGATTAACGAATGCAGCTGCGTTATTTTGGCGGAACAAAACCTTTTGTTTCTTCAAACGTGTTCGTTTTCTCGCAACTTTTACTCTTAGCCCGTCAAGTAACGATGCAAAAAGTTACCTCTCCCCGTCCACAGTTCCGGCTTTGGTTTCAGAAGTAATTTGGTGCATTTAAGTTTCATCTACTTATACGTACGTTTATATTGTTTAAATTGCTTCAACAGGGCTTTGGAAATATTCTATCCAATGCGTTTTTGGTGCTGAGTGCTTCTTCATGCTCAATTCATGACAAATACGTTACTTCAAAAGGCACACGGCCTCTGCTACCTTTTTAGCCTAATTCGACGGTGGTCTGGCACCATTTGGCAAACTTTTACGATGTTGTCGGTTGTGGTTGCAGTTTTTGGCCGATTTCAATATTAATCGTCAACCAAGTTGGTGCGGCAACATTTAAATTTAGTTGCCCAAAATTTTACCGTGGCAAGTGATGATGCAGGTTCCGCATGAATAGCGACCATCAAATACCGACATCGACTCACAGGAATGACTGTTAAATAACAACTGAGCGTCCAACTTGATTGAAATTTTCAAATTTGTCTTTGAATGCAATTGCTAGAGTATTTTTGACCGGTAACACCATCTTCATGTTACGGCACGAAACTTTTCGGAGTATCTTCTTATATTTTATTAATGCCATGGTGTAAGAGCAATCTTTCTATAAATCGTTAAACATGAGATCAATTTAATTCGATTAACGATTAAAAATGGTTAAATAATAAATAATAAGATATGTTTTAGATACCCATGTAACACGCGTCTAACTTTGCACTTATACATAATGCACGAAAAACCCATTATTCTGTTAAGTACATAAATCCCGAGACGAAACGAGCTACTGATGGGATGTATCAAGTTAATACAGGAGATATATTCATGCGTAGGATCATCAAGGATTTCCTTAAAGCTAGTACAACTCGGCCGAGCACGTTCCCAGCCGCCAAGTCCAAGGGATTAGAAGTTTTGCGGGATTCCCGCGAAGCAGGGGAAGCAAACCGCTCGTTATGGGAACCCGTTAGAGACGCCGGCATATCGCGTCGAAGAAAACGGGAGGCTTCAGCTGCGGAAATTGAGCGCGAAGAACCGGATCAGCTATTCGAATCGGTCTCGTCGTAAGTTAGCTGGCCTAATTGACAAACGCTTACTTAATACTTTCAGGGATGAGAAGCGTACTTGGCCGGCCGAGGAAAGGGTTATTACGTGGGAGCTTGCTCTTCTCGTTTCCCGTTAATTAATTTCTAAACGACACCATTGATGCGGATTTACTGGATGGAGGGCGGTAGTGTAGTGATATTTGCGTAACGGTATTAAGCAATATTTACTGTACGTGCTCGATACGGCGCTCCCTGGTCGTTAGTTTTAATGAAGTTTGGGAACGGGATATGTTTTTTTTTTTTTTGAGAAATCGATAATTCTATTATGGTATTGATATTCTGCGGCTGGTTTATACAAGGTTCATCAAATCTTGGGTTAATTCGACGCCATCATTCAAAAATTTTTCTTCGTTTTACTCTGGATCTTACAAGCGACGATCTTGAGCGTGAAAAATAAAAAAAAATTAAATTTTGGGAAAATGTAGGTTAGACATTTTAAAATTGGAAAAAAATGTTAATTGTTTAAAATCGTACATCTAAGTTCCGTATTTCAGCGTTGGCCATGCTTGATTGAGGAAACGCCTAGACAAAATGGCGCTCGCCTAGGAGCTTCGTGCTTGGAAAGGAAGAGGACAAGTGAATTTGAATAAGAAGAAAAGGAACAAATGTATCGGTAATCATATCTATACTTCCCCAGTATTTCGATAAATTATCGTCCGTTTTTAGCCGTTCTTCCTGACGTTAGCTTAATACCATGAAATATTGCAAGCGGAAACGCTGAGCATTGAATAAATTGCCAGCTTTCTGTTTACTTCCGGAGAGTCCGCAGAGCAGCGCTGCATTTGTGCAAACATCGGTCGGAATCAAACAAGACGAGACGACGCAGCAGGATTCGTTTCTGACCAACTGTTCTAGTGTATAGATTCTCGTCCCTGGCGAGTACCCAAGCCAAACTATGCGGTTTTCCTCATTCTCTACATCTGCGCGACTTGGCTGTCGTGTTGTTTGATGTATACGAAGTCCAGAGCAAATCCTTCCTATTTCCGAAGCCTTGTCCTGTTCTAATAATCCCATTCGGAGGTGTTATAAATTCGCACCATCAAAATTATATCTAAATTTACAGGGTGTTTACGCTACTGTACGTGATATCAATTTATTCATTAGACTTAAGACAATTTTAACTTAAATATAATTACTCCATTCGAATCCCATCCGCTTCATCGAATTCCATCCAATACGGTACACGATTTCGTCGAATGCGAACAGCGCCACCAGCCAAACGCCCTTCATGTACTCTCGTAAAGCTCCCGAACTTGAAACATGTAAATTTGCTTATGTTCACGAGTAAAGCAATTGCAGAATTCGATCGCCGGTGCATAAATTCCGGGAAAACGGGATACGGTAACTTTGTAGCCGAAACAATACACTCAGATTCCCGTTGCAATGTTACCAGAAACCGTGCGCATAATATGCGCGAATTTACGATCATTAGAGACGCATTTTGGACCGGTAATCCTATATGCATTGTCAGACGTACTCGCGTAAATAAAGTTTCAAGCATCGACGGTTTTGGTAAATCGAATGTCGCATTGCGCGTGTTCGGCGACGAAAATTTGGGGGAAAATGTGTAAATCGTTCGAACGTTGGTACCGTTTAATTCAGGATAGTTATACGATCGTTTCGAGCATCGCTTTAATTAATTTTTTTTATTTAATTTATTTTATGTATTCCATTTTTATTTTATCCGTGAACGTTGAAGGCATTTTTTCAATTATTTTATACGTGGAAAATTAAGGCAAGTACATGACACGGAGAAACACCCATAATGGTATATTGTGAGTATTGCGACCGGCGAGGCACGAATCCTTTTAGGAAAGAAGAGAAGCTAAGGCGATGCCGCTGCGAGCGTTGTAAAATTAAAAAAGTCTTCCCCGAGCGCCCAAGGCGATAGGACGTCTTACCAGCGTATAAAATACATGTGAAACCCTAACTGCCTTTAGGCTAAAAAGCACACCCATCATCACGCTAAGTTGCGCGAATTCTTTTGTTTATATTTATATTCGTATTTGTTTCAAACGTGTTGCCGTGACAAGGAAAGGCGCCCAAGTGTAACGTTACATAAATACTTAAAATGCACACTACATACACTAAAATTTCAACGTTACACAGAAGATAGCAGGGCCCTTACGCAAAGGCAACATTAAGGCGTAAGGTAAATGCATAAGTAGACAAACAAAATAAATATATAGAAGGCGCTAATAAGACCAGTCACTACGTATGTGGTGGAAACGGCTGTGATAAATAAAAAGGGAAAGGAAGAGTTAAAAATAACAGAAAAGAAAATAACGAGAGCGATATAAGGGCCAAAAATTAAAGAAAACCAAAGAAAAAAGCATAAAGACACTAACACTTAATTGGGCAGGACGTATAATGAGGAGGAGACTAAACGAAATAATCAGAAGTCATCATGGTCAAGAAGAGGAAGCAGAGCACTGGAAAAAAAGCAGCTTGGAAGACAAAAAGCCGGGATAGGAAGGAATAGAGAGAGACAGTAAACGCAGCGAAGACTAGCAAAATAAGCCATAGAAACAAATGAAAAACGAGGATTAATCCAGCTTATTATAAATACATTGGCTAATCAACCCAAGAATGGCCCGTAATTACATAACTGCCAGCTCGCTAACCTTTGTATTGTCAATGTCCGCTACATTCACAATTCACGCCCGATATGTAGTACGCTTCACTACGACGCAATTAGAAGCGAATTACCAAGAAGGTAATTCAGTCGGATGCAATACATTTCCATGTTAATGTGCATCTGGTTTGCATTGCTTAATCAAAGCTAGCCGTGTAATCAACGGTAATTGTTCGGAGAAATCGACTGTTTAGGCGAGATGTCTGGGCGTGTTTGTTTTAACGAACACGCCCAACAGATTTGGCGATTCGCAATCGGTAAGCTGGTGTCGTAAATTAAGACTTTGCAAGAGCAAAGAGCAAAGAATTAAATGCTGAAAACATTCTGTTGGGCCCTCACTACACGTAAAGATTATTATCTTCTAAGTTGTGTATTGAAGGAGGCGTGTTTTGCATATTCTTACGATAAAAATGTGTTCAAATATCGAAATGGTTATTTAGATAAGAGAATCGATAACACCGCGTCTTTTGGGCTGGATAATGTGTGCGTGGGTTTCCGGGATGTCCCAGCGCATCGTTAGGACGTCGGTGCACGAGAACATGTGGGAAAGGGACAACCTCCGTGGCAAAGCTCGTGGAATCATCTTAACAGTTCAGAAACAATAAGAAATTGTTGTGTATAAGCTCAGATGACAAAGTTGTCATCAACGTATCTGCGGCTTAAGGCTGTAAGAAAATTGGGCTTGTTCGAACGTTTCCATAAAGATACTGGCCACGACACGAGAGGAGATCTCACAGTCGCGCTTGGGACCTGTTTGTAATATTTACAATGAAACCAGAAATAAGCGAAAAGAAGGCTAGCTTCATCCAAGATCATTGGATACGAAGTGTAAATTTAAAACTTTAAGCACAAGCAGCGTTTGTCCATTTGAAAGGTTCGCCTTCAATTTGTTTTCCAAATGTTTGATACGTGCCGTTTTATGAAATTTATTTTCTAATACGCTGTTCTTATTGCTTCGCGTTATTCTTTTGCGTGGATCCTCTGACTAATACCACATCGGTACCTTGTCGTTGAACTTATTTGGGAACAAAGATTATTTGGAAAATTCTAAAACGTATGAACGGATATGCGTTACCAACCTTTGCTGCATTGAATCTTGGAACACAATATACTAGCTTAATATCATCTCAATGTAAAGCAAATAAAACGGAAGACTTCTGTCCAAGCACCTTTCCTTCATTTCCGAAAAGTTCTTAGTTCCCTATTATATTACCTTCTTTTTTGTTGTTGTTGTTGTTGTTTTTCCTTAACCTAGTATATTGTGATATACAATAAATGTTGCATTCATCACATTCCCTAATGATCGATTGACTGCATAAAGTGAGCGAGCGTTCTCTTAAGAAGAAGCAATAAATTTCTCAACTCTGGCGGCAAAAAAATCCCATTACGCGATGTGATAACTCATCTATTATGTGGTCCCTCAGCCATGCCGTAAGAGGCGCGCAATAAATTTCGCCAAACGCTGTCTTCGATCGTGATAAATTGCCTAAACCGAAATTTATGAACTGCACAGTCCTTCGTCATAAGTTACAAAGAGCAAAAACGTGTAATATTTTGGCTCCATATAACGATACGCGTACATACCGAGTGTCGCTGTTAAAGTTGAAATGTAATTATGATAACCTCGGAATTAACGTCAGCATGGTTTCTCTTCGGAGGCTAATGCTCAACTGAACACTTTATATATATATAAAAAAAATCAAGTAATAATTCTTATTTATTCACCAATTATACTGTTGCAGTTGTCACCTTTCCGACCGGTGAATTCACGCCTTTCTATTGGTGCATCCAAATATAATCCACTGCTTTAAAGGCGCTTATTGGATGTAGGCAAAGCGCGGTTATTTTTTTTTTGTCTAAACTTAATACGACGGTCGTCTAACACCTTCTAATGAACCTTTTCGATGTTATCGGTAAATGCAAGCTGGTTGAAATTTTTAAGAGTATCTTCATGTAGAAGGTGGAAACTTCTCAAACTATCCTCGTATACGCGTAGATCGGAATGTAGTAATAAATATAAAAGAAGGCGAAGGAACAACGTCGAGAGGGAAATTGAAGCTGTCGAAACACTGAGAAAACGAATTGGGGAACAAGTGAAAGTGGTCATAAATCCATAGTAGAAAAAAAAGACATCAATATGTCTCCATCTTTTTCCAAAATTCAATTTCGTAAAAGGCTCATAGTGTTTCAACTTGCGAGATCTACGTTTCTTGTATTCATTCGTTTTATTTCTGTTGGAATCGTCTGTACAGGGTGACTCAGAAATAAGGTTTAGATCGTGAATGCTTTTTATGGCTTAGTCGTGTGATACGTGAATTAAAAATTATAAAGTTGAGATAACCCATGATGATAATAATCGAGAACTGTTACCTATCTTATTATAACTTAGCATGAGGATGAGCGCTTTTTGCTCGAAACCGGTAGGATCCTTCCTTTTTCCGCAAATAAATAATTTGTGGAGATTAAGATCAATCGTTGTTCTTTCTTACTTAAAATGCTGCTCGGAGTAACTGAACTTGTGTCCAGAATGCTTTTGAATTACGTCCCACACTATATAAATAGATATTCGCTGATTCAAAGCCCTCCTCATGGGATTTCAATGTGTCAGAGAGAGAGGTTCCCTCCTTATGGAAGTTTCAATGTGTAAGTGAGAGACACACACACGCGCGCGCGCGGACGCAGAGAGAGAGAGAGAGAAAAAAAAAGAGATAGTGGCGACTGGGGCGCTTTCTATCGGCCATCAGACGAACTATTATGTCGGTAAGACAGATTCCTGTATTGGAAGAGTAGATGCCAGTAAGACAGATTCCTGTAATTGGATACCATATGCCGGTAGCAAGATGGCAGATGACTAATTTGTACCAATATGACGTCCTACGCGTAACCACAATGAATTCTCAGAATTATTTAACTTTCATGTATGTATGTATTGTTAACGTGTAGAAATGAAAAGCGGGAGTAAATAATTAATAATATTTATTTAACAATATGTATAACAATTAATAGCACCATTTTTTCACTTCGAAATCATACTGCACAGTACTGTATGCTAATTGAATACATTCGTACATGAGAAATGAATTTGTAGATTTCACAATATTTCATGAAAAAGCCCTATATGGCACGGTCCGAACTCGGAACACGTTTGGTTTAATTTCTTTCCATGTAAAAATGGAGGACAATATATCGTTTCCTTTTCTGGAATTTTGACTATTTCGATCTGTTTACGGGAAACACAAATTTTATTCGCGCAGTGTGCGCTTCTCTAATTAGGACTGCTGAGCGCTTTTTTAAGTTTTTCGTCTTTAGGTGAATTTTACCTTACATTCTGGTGATTTATGGTAAAATGTCCTTTTCTTCCTGCTCTCATTTCAAGAATTCAAGAATTTGGGTGAACGTTGCTCTTATACTTCGGGTAAAGTTCCCCAAATTTTTAGAGCGTAACTGGTACGATTTAACAAACTTTACGTATTCACCATTTCTCTGGATTCGTAGATTACAAACACTATGCAACAGAGCGACCGTATCCTAATCTTCCTCTACATTCATCCCATCGTGATTTACCGTTTCCAAATTAACGCAATTCACTCGCCAAGGTAGGTTGTCCGCCCGAGCTAGAATGTATCGCCAATTCGGCGGGGTTTGCGGCTGGGGTTATTTCAACTTCGAAATAGTTTAATCATCGGTTTGTATCGCGCCCATTAGGCGTAAGCTACAGATGTAGCGTTTCGACCGCAGGAAATTGCGACAGTTCCGAAACTGGCGTCACCGCGAGCTAGTTTACGAGGACGGCCAATTCTACGCCAATTGGATATATTCGTTTAATTAAATAAATTTTCCAACCGCGCCTATCGTACGTACACATACGTACATTGAAGCTTCGCGATATCTACAGCAAATTTGATTCAAATTAGTAGGGCGGTCGTTGAAATATTGAAAATAATAATTAAATATTCGAATCCATTATGAATGCATACCGAATGATGATAATCTTTCGGTCCGACGTCGCGGTAATTTCGAATATCTCTAATTGCAATCCATATCAGATTTTCGATGTTGGCGAACGATGTTTTATCGTTGTTTTTGGTAATAACGTCATTTTGGAAAACAGTACTTTGGAACGATCTGTACGACTTTCAAATTTTAACGTGCTTCCTGAAATTGGTAATAGTCTACATCCTGCGCATAAATTACCGAGGGACCCTGCAGGTGATGAAATATCCATCGGAGTAGAGGGCCTCATCCAATTCTGGAACCTCCGCATTTACCTAAGGTCTATACTGACGGAGACTCTTTAAGATAAAAGGTCTCTCTTCTAAACTTAAGACGTTGCTCATGGCCAAGGTTAAGGTTTTCTTCGGGGCCAAAACAACAGCAAAGTTGCTCTGGTCGTTCTTGAGTTCAAGCGTCAGAAGGTTTATAACGTCTATTGTTATAATCATAAAAGCAGCGCTGCGTCACATATTTTCGTGTCTAGTAACGACAATCATTTGTAACAGTATTAGTCAAAATACTTTAAACGACAAAGCTAACGCAATGTCGTTCGTTCGTAACGTATCCGCGAAAGTTTTATTCGATCGATCTATTGATGGCGTAGAACTCCTCTTCCGTGATTCCGATAATACATACGTCGAATTTTAATTCTGCTTTTGTTTAGGGAATACGTGGACTTCGATTCGTGTCGTGCCCGTTGTTGCTCGTTCTATCTAAATAACCTCGTTTCTAAACACGGTAACAACGTCCAAGCAATAAACTTTCTTCTTTCCTTTTCTAAAAAGAACTTCTTTCCGAAGACAAATCGCTTCGAGAATGGGCATTTATCTTGGAGCACGCGAGAAACCTCAACGTCGTACGCCTTCAACCTTGTTCTTATAGATTTTCGTGTTTAATGCTGATTTATTGCCGTTGCTTTGTGCAAAGCGTTCGTCCGAAACCTCTTCTTCTCTTTTTTCGGCGTTTTTAACCATTCTAATTCAACCGGCGAAACATACGTCGCGATATATCTCCTGGTAAATGTGTATTTCGGTGATTAATAACGAGCGGATCCGTCTGGACGTGACGTGTAACGTATAGTTAGTACGCAGGCGGAATATTATCCGGTAAAGTGTCCAGTAAACAGTCATGAACACTTAAATAAAAGCCAGCCGCTTCCCTGCAGATTGTTTGACAGTTCCGACAGGGCGATCTATCACATAACTAAGTACGTGATGTATTTTCCTCGGAAGGTTTCGCGAATTAGGGAAGTTTTGCGTAATTTTCATTCGTGTTGTTTGAAATTTTTTTTATCCAAGACGAAATATGGCTAGTTAGTCCTTTCATTGTTCTAATTCCTTATTACGCTTTTCTTTTGTGAGTGGGTCGTAGAAAACATCGGAAGAAATGTAAATAATTGTCTTTAACGAAAATAGTAAAGAAGTTAGTCTTCCTCCGCTACGCAAATCTTTGAACATTATGACGAATCCCAACGATTTGAATACCTGGAGGTCAACTCTTCGAGCACCTCTACGAACCCATCATACCAGGATAGATCGCGTTCATCTGGCTTGTAGCGAATGCAGCTCTATTTTTGAGGAAACTAACAGTGTACGATTAGCGAAACATGAAGCGTAAGCGCAATACTCGAAAGACTATAACGACAAATTTAAGCTTTTATGCTTTATTCTCAACATTTTATTTCTTCTTGTAATGTTAAGTATACGATTATTAATGTTTATTGCAACAAATCCTATATATATATATAGAAATTTTCGTAACTAACGTAAATTGAATAAACAAAAGCAGAAGATAAAATATATGCTTCGTACCGTTTTCCTTCTTCAGTAAACAGAGTCTAGAACAATGAGGAAGACCTAAAGGAGGAAACCGCGTTCAATAGAGCTTTCCTCTAAATGTTCTTAGTAAATAACTAACAGGAGAGCTTATATTTGAAGAGGTTTTTCGAACGGTAGCAAGCGCAGGTGGACTGAATAGTCCCTAGAAAGGCTTCTCGGTTGCTTCTCCGCCAAAGCGGATGAAAGTTTTGCACCCCGCTCGCATACACTGTGTACGTAAGTACAAAGCGATGGAATCGAGTAGCGAGCATATTGTTTCTCTGGCAGCAATAGTAGTAGTACTATCGTCGAGATGGTCGATATCGAGGGCTCATTAAAATTAAAATTAAATAGACTTCAGTACGAATAGTCGCTGAAATTTATATTTCTCATTGCAAAAGTGCGTTGTGCTTATAACCAATTAAAACGCAACGTCTTCGGGAAAATCGGATTTTTCAATTACCCACTATGATACGGTCCAAATCCGGAACACGTTTAGTTTAGTTTTAATTAACTCTGGCCGCGGAAGCCTACGTTATTATTTCAAGACACAAGTAAGATTTCGCCGCTAACCAAAATTCTTGTCCTGCTCTAGAAGATTAGATTTAGAAGGAAATTTTGAATTAGGAAACTTTGAAAATGTGCAGACCACATATAGGTATCTACTACGCATTCTTTTCACGCGCAGAAAATTCTAACTAGACCAAGTGCGTAAACTTTAAGATAAAAATTATTTGTTTGAACGAGTTTTATTAAGCAGCCAAGAAAAAAAATTAAATATATTTAAAAATTTTTCTTTTTTTTTTTAGTTGAAAAAAAATAAATAAATTAAATATTCAGGGTTTTTACAAATTAAGAAAATTTACTTTCAATTAAATAAATACAAAATCCAATTATAATCCCTCCTGTCCGATAGCATTTTTTCTTTAATCGAATATTAAATTTAGGACTTCAAACAAAAAAAAATTATTTAATTTTCGGTGCGTGTGATGTCCTAGCCTTCAAATCAAAATTCATAAATCTTTCTCAATCTCGAAATCCTTGCGAACGTTGCGATCCCTGCGATTTATCCAAATCCTTCCCGCAGTGTCCCTAAAGCCCTGCAGACGGTATAATTTTGTTTAATAGAACGTTAAAGTGTTACCTTGAAGATCCAATTACAATATTTAACTTTGCACGTCTCTCCGAGGAATTGGAAAAATCAATTTAGTCAAGCGACACTCTTGATGCAAGGAACCATTTGAATTCCCTGGGCTTTTCAGGTACATACATCGACATTATTTTGAAGCTGATACTAATTTTGACTGTTACATACGAACAACAGCGCGCTTGCCTGAATTTGTAATGATTGAGAAACTTTCATATGAAGAAAGATAATTCTTGATTTCTCACGATACATGTTATTTATTTGACTTTTTCTTTATATACAGCGTTAGTAAAAAGTCCCGGAACGGTCGAATAACTTTGTTATTTGAAAATTATGATTTCTGAAATTTGGTATGGGGGTATAGTTAATATAAATGTATTTTATGCAATACAGTTAATATTTTTTTCACTTCCGGTTTAATCGGCAATACGCCCAACTTTTTTTTTTAATGGAACGCCCAGATTTTTTTTAAATTTTTGAATGCAAAATAAAAAACTACGTTCAGGAAGTACTAAGATGTTTATTTTTATTCACAAGAAAACAGTTAAAAAATTTAAAAAGTGTCCTAATACAGAAAAATCAAGGTACCTTTGAAAAAAGTTGTTGTTTAGTGTTTGCATTCTTTTTTCCGTCACATTTGACAATTTTAAAAGCGTTTTAACTTTTGCATCGCTATAAATTTACTTATTTTAGACATTGACACATTTGAAAATGGCAGTAAAACGTACTGAATCAGAACGAATTGAGATATTAATGATGCGTGGGTACGGTGATCGTCGACGTTCTTTTGAAGAGGTTCGTATTTTGTTTAATACTGTTTATCCGGATCGTCACATTAGTAAAAGTACGGTATGCCGAACAATTCAAAAGTTTGAAGTCTTTCGTCAGGTGAAGGATTTACCTAGAAGGGGACGTCCATTAACAGCAACAGATGAAGGAACTAGTTTGAATGTGTTACTTACAGTGGAAGAAAATCATCACGTGTCTACAACAGAATTAGGTCAAATTCATGAGATCTCTCAAAAATCTGCTCATAAGATTCTTAAATCAGCAAGAATGAAAGCCTATAAAATGTATCCCGTCCATGAGTTAACTGAAGATGATCCAGATCGTAGACTACAATTTTTCGAAACAATGACGGAATTGATCGAGCAGCAGCCTAATGTTTTAGATCACATCATTTTTTCAGATGAGGCAACGTTTTGTCTCAACGGCACTGTGAACAGACATAATTGTCGCTACTGGTCAATTGAAAATCCGCATTGGAATGTCTGGGCTGGTCTTGTTGGAAACAACATCATAGGACCATTTTTTATAAGAGGAAATTTAACTGGCAACGTCTACTTAAATTTATCGCGAAATGAGGTTATTCCAGCACTTGCGGCCCTCTTTCCAAATGCAAACATAAGTGATCACCCTAATGCACATTTTTGGTTTGAACAAGATGGTGCTCCCCCCCATTTTGCCCATAATGTCCGCGATTATTCGAATGAAATTTTTCCGAGACGTTGGATCGGACGTAGAGAAGAACAATCGAATGGCCAGCACGTTCGCCAGATCTCTCGCCATTAGATTTTTTCTTTTGGGGTCACTTGAAATGTTAAGTGTACAAAAATCGTCCCCATAATGTTGAAAATTTAATGAAAAATTATGTGTTTACAATGTCGACAATGTCGTATTTTAATAGATCCCATTAAACAGGTAGAGAAGCCTCAAAATATCAAATTGAAGAAATTAAATTAATGAACCAGCTCTTTGCATATTAACTACAAATAAATTCGACGCTTCTAATTATAGATTAACAAAGCTTGTAACGATATAATTTTGCAAAATTGCAAAGACGTGTTTTTAATTAACCTGTCACTATTGAGGCGTTTCTTCCTTGATTCCAACACGAATCCTACAGATGGTCAAATAGACTTTAATTATACTTAAATGTCTTATTGAAGGAACACGCGTACATATAAAACTATATATATCTTTTGATAAAGCACCGAATCGCGTGATTCCACGCGCTGTTCCTCGTGGTAACTTTTCACTTATTCGCTTGTTAGTCAAATGGGTCGGATGGAAGGACGTAATAAATTTTGCGTTTACTCGAAGGTTCTATTCTTCGATTCACACAGAATTCTTCCTACAGAAGATCGTATGGAAATACATGTTAATTACCACGGATACGTATTTAATGGATGAATATATATCCTTTTTATTTTTATTGAAAAATTACTCAAACAAGATTGAAATAACGGCGTACTCCGCATCATACCGGCGTAATTAATTAGTCAGGAACACCTGTTTCGAGGTCGCGTGCATGTTCATTATCGAAGGATGTGGGAAAAAAATTTGATTCAATTTGTTGCCGCCTATACAAAGACCAAAACCAAGACATGCGAAAAATGCGGAAAAACAGGCGAAATAGTCCCTCGTCATGGTAGCACGAAGCGTAAAACGTGTGTCCAGCTTACCGTGAATATGTCAACGGTTCCTCTTTATTTATCAAATTTGTGTTCCTTCTTATCTTTCGTAAACGTCTAATTCCCGGAGCGAAGCTTGCGTTCATGTATCTTGATTCACTCAACGATTCTATTCGGCCGCATTCGTAGCAGCTAATGTGCTTATCGTTCTTTCGGTTTGATCAATATGGGCATTATTACAGTCGCCGCATGCGATTTTATAAATTCCCGATCTTTCCTCCATTTTCGGTCTATCTTTCCGGTTGCCGATAAGGTTCTCGAGGGAATTTCGCGAACTGCAGCAAACGCTCGTGATCCTTCAAACCTTTACTAAAACTTGTGGCGGGATCAAGGTCGTGGAATTTGTTATATAACGCTTAAATGGGACCTTCCTCAGAATGCGATCGACATGCGTACAAAGGCTAAGAGTTGATTTCTTCCGCTATTGTAAAGTTAATAGTTTCGAATTTTATGAACAAGTTAGATAAAAAAAAAGGAGGGAGGGGGGGGAAATTGACAATTGCCGTTCGCTTTAATTGTTCACACCACTTGGCCTCTCGTTTCATCTTAGATCTCTCCATCTACCTTTTTCTTTTGCTTTTTAAAAGGAAATAGAAAAAAATAGAATACGTTGTTTCTTTTTTTTAACAAAATTTAACTAGAACGATTGGATCGATTTTCTATCGTTTATCCTTCGGTCCGTTGAGATAATACTGTGTTGCGGAACTGCAGCGTATATATGGTTAATTCCAATCATAGTTATTGGAGTATTGATTTTCCTTCATGACGTGGTAATATCCTGTGATTTACGAGGGTCCATTTCCCGTAATGTAAGGCTACACTTAATGCAAATTGGTTGTATTATGCGCATTGCACATTGTATATGCAGCATATGTGTTGATGCACCCGACAAACTATGTTTTATGTATGCGACGTTCAATATTCGCGGAATAAAAGTGAAGATAAAAAGATATCTTACCGATTCAGAGACATCGCCCGCTGAAGCAATCTACAGCAACTTACTATTTCATATATCAGACAAGTAGCTTACGCGTGCATCTATTCAACTTGAACCATGTACAGAGTATCGCAACGATTCAAATGAGGAAATATCGGAGTGCCCAACGCTTAGATCGCTGTAACCGTTCGGAAGGACGGCGTCTAAACCGGAATCGAAATCGACATCGCTCTGGCTTTTCGCTGGTTTTATTTTTAAATATGCATTTCCGGTCGGCGACAATTTTGCCAATATTCCGATAGAAGATTAATCGCCGAATCGACTGTGACAAACAAAACCTTCTCCAGCTTTCTTAGTTGGAAAGCTACGTCGCCTCAAAACTGAAAAAGAGAATTTTCAGTGTCCATGTTTGAGACGTCGTAGAATCGGAACGGCTAGAAGTAGAGAGTTAAGCTTTTTTTTTTTAATCTTAGACGCTCGTCGAGATCTTTCGAATGGATCCGAACTTGAGCTTAGCTCGTTCGGCTGCCCCAGATTTGCACGAACTTGAATTCAAAATAATGGAATTTTTGAAGGGCGGAATTTCACCGATCTACTCTGCGCTTATAGTCGCGTATTGCGGAATAAAATTTTAGCCCGCTATCTCTAACGGTTCGGGAGTAAGCCTGCAGCGCTTCACGACACTGGCAGAGATTAGAGATTAGCCTACCAATCGAAAAACCACGGTTAGTTTCCGCCAATTTCGTGAAGATCAAAACAAATCTAAACAGGCTGCTTAAACGGCGAAAAAACCTGCAGCAATACATTATTGGCGGTTATTTCGCTGTAAAAGTTGCTTATTTAATTTTCCATCGCGTCTCGTCAAGCATTTCCCATTTTTTTACCGATAGCCGGATAAAGAGCAGCTCTATCTACCTATCTTAGATCCCAGCGTAACAATAAACAAAAACACCTCGCTCCTGTACAATAAATATGTCCTCCGCTACTTTCATATTCCTGGCACGTTTCAGGATGTAGCATCCTCATGCAGCTGCAGTACATATCCCGTCCCGTAATATGTTTTTATTAAATCCAGCCAGCTGTGGATAAGCTCATTGCGCGTAGCTCTGGGTCGGATACGCCAGCCGCAAGGTGCGGGCGTAGTTTCTTTCCCCCTTTTACTTGGGTTATGTAAAGTCATTCGCCTTGAACGTGAGTTTATTTGAATAAGAATATAATTTTAGCGTAATGAGATAGCGGATTTGCTGTTCGCTGTTTCGCGTGTATATAACATACCCTTGTTCGAGAGGAGAGAAACACGGACGCGAAACTTATATTCTTAATAACCAAGAGGTGAAACGGCCCGGTTTTGAGGAAGTTCGGTCGTTGGGATCCCCATAAAATTTCGGATTATTTCTGGAGGAGTTGATTTATATTAATGAGTTTGTAAAGTTAACCGATGCGGTTTCAAAATTTGCTTCTCGATTAAGTTGGGCAACTTGTTTCTTTTCAGGAAGAATTGTGAAGCCGTACTTTAGGTTTAACACAAAAAAAATAACTTAATTTAAGTTAAGACATACATATACCTTTGCTTGAAAAGACACGCATCAGTACTACAAGTACTTCTTTCTTTCGAGTTCTCTATAGATTAATTTCCTATTTTCCTTATTCAAGTTTAAAAAATAATATTGCGACGGTTTCTTTTTACTCGCATTTTCTAATTAGAAAGATCTCATTCCCTAAATCCACTCCAAGCAAGCAATTTCAGCCTTTCAGAAGGCTTTCCTTTAATTACACGCACAAATACCACCACTTTTCTCGCGTCTCCATGAGATCTTATCAGGACCCTTAAAAAAGGCGTCCTTTTCGCTTTCTCTTGTAATTACCGCAATATAATTTCAGGTGTTAACTCTTCTTTTCTAATCCAAAGATGGATATAGAAAAAAGAACGCCGACTAACGAGAGGCGAAACAGAGGCAACAAGACCTACTTTTTCCTTGTATTACTTTTGCTTGTTTTATCTCGTTATTTTCCTTTCGCGCGTAGGCATAACTTAATTTGAAGCTGCGTACGAGGAAAAAATTACTTTTCCGCTTGACGGCACGCAGCGGCGCGCTTCTAGTCGAACTTTTCGTTCTGTTTTGAGTCCCTCTTGCTTGGAAACAGCAACAGCGACGATGGCTTTGTGTGCGTTATGCAATTGGCGGACGGTACGTTTCAGCAAGTAACGGGAAATTGCTGTGTTTCAGAACTTCGGAGTAGTCACGGTTGGTTGATGCCAATGAAAAGAATTAGTATTGCTGACGAGGGTTTGAAGTTTTAGGCGTTACGGAGGGTCGTTAATGGGCGTTTGTATTGTGGGAAAAATGGAAGAAGTTACTTTTTGGAAAATATGTCGGTGAAAGAAGATCATCAAAAGAAGAGAGAATGTTTTGCTAATTTCACTGTTTTAAGAAAGTATTTATAGACACCGAGTCTCTTGTCTTTGCGATCCAAGTAGATTACAAATTATTGCGGCGAAGCTTCCCGGATATGGACGAAGCTTATTTATCCTATCATGGCTATATTATTCTTAGTGCTGATTTGAACATATCACCTAAGGCTGATAATCGCACCATCATGTTAGTAATAATACTAAATCTTAGAAGCCTAAGTAATATATAGCCCAGTAACAGGGATAAGATGCAGCACAAAAGAAAGAAGGCATTTATAGCAAATAGGTCGTTAAGCTTTGAGCGAAGCGCAACTTCGAACTCGAGCCGCACCCGTTGGGTGAATTTGAGCAGTTCTTGGTTGCAGCTGTTCCTTCATAAGTTTTAAATACTCCATTTTCAAAGAAGTCCTATCCTTGTTAACGTAAACGGATATAAATTTTCTAATGGCCCTTAATTTTTTGGCATTATGCAGAATATGCTAAGAATCATATTTTAATAATCTTCTTAGTATCAAGCAACATTTGACCCTGTTCAACTTTAGATGGAGTTATGGCAGCAGAAATGCTGAAAACAGCTATCCAGGATTGATCGATTAAGCTCGTGTGGTGCAGAGTGTGCCAATACTTTAGCTTCTTTTCCAATCTAATCTCAGTGATTAGCTTTTGGAGCGACAATTCGCCATATATCATTAGCCATCTTTCCCCTAGCATGTATTATTGTAAATTATCATTCTCCGCTTCTTGTGAGTTTCTTTTAATGGTGTGTTGGAAGCTTTTTACGATGTTACTATTGGAATTCCCCAGCGATCTATCTTTGGGCCGCTTTTATTTCTAATTTATATGGATCACATTTCTGTGTGGAGCTCGATGTACAATTTATTTTGTACGTTGACGCCCACACATTTGGTGTGAAAAAAGCTACTGATTTATCTTCTTCTGATCCAGTGTTGAAAGGGGGAGCGCAGTCGAAGGCAAATGAATGGTGCGGCGGCCCCTTATTTATGTTACTGCTGCTTCCATCTATTCAGCTATATATTTAATAGGTAATACCTTCGGTCTGGTGTTTAATTAAAAAAAAATGTTCAATAAACTTCCCGAAGGCTGCTGCCGAATGGATCACTCCACACAAGAAATCGTTTGCAGTATGTGAAAATAAGATTTGCAAATGAGGACATCTACCTATTCTTCGAGGTGTGGCTCAAAGAAAAGAACGCCTGTAGAGAATTCAAGGGACAGCCTTGAATTGAACAATATTTTCTTCGTAAGAAGTCGTTACAAGCAACGAAAATTGGCATTATGAGCAGAACGTTTAGATAAAACAATTATTGCCATAATGAAAGAGCATATCCTCCTCTGTTATTCTTTCCTGCGTTGACAGTGTTAATGCCAAATTAGTTAATGGCGTTTGTTAACTTTATAAAAATTAATTGCTTTCCGCAATAAAGAATTAAAAAAAGATGGTTTTACCCACACGTTGTTTTGCTCATAATTGTATAGGGCTTCCTCGGGAGAGCGATAGGCAACAGTTAGCGCGGTAACTCGACGCGTAGACCACGCCAGAGGTGAAATCAACTGAGCGGGAAGCAATTGACCACGGTAACTTAGCATGTGAACCAAGCATGTGGACGATCGCGGTTGGGCGAAGATGAGTTGTTACGGATGACGGGTTTCCATATGTCTGGGAGGGAATAAGGATGTTTAAAAAGCTCTACGGACCCCATAATTTTCGGATTGTAAACATTATAGCGCAACACAGCGCTGAAAAATATCTGGTGACCAGTGTTCAGCGTTAACTGAATTCGTTAGAAGGCATGTTCTAACGCAACGTTCGTGCTCTGTTAGACGAGTTTTGACGGAGCGTCCCGTTTCGCCGATATACACATTTACTCGCTAAGGGGGAAATGTTGACTTAAAGGAAATCTTTGAGGGGGGCTTCGTTCTTTCAATTGATCTGGTCGTGGAAGCGTACGTTTTTATAGTTTTATACATCTAATAACAAGAAATGCAAAGAAAAAGGCACAAAGAAATCCTTTTACACCATTATTACACAAAAAAACTTTTTTTTTTTAATCAGTATATATATATATATATATATATATATATATATATATATATACATATATATACATATATATATATATATATATGTATATACATATATATACATAACTAACATCCTTTTTCGATCCCTCAAAGGACTTCCGAACCAACCAAACCTTTCTCGTCCGCCGCTAAGCTTTACAATCCCTACGCGGGACCCGAACGCAGGTTATCCGTACGACAATCGACCCCCGAAGCTCTTCTTAAACGCGGCACTCACATACCCCAGCTTTCCAAGGGAGAATTACTCGACCCCGGGGAGATTACGCAGCCGGCCCGAAGGGATGCAGGATGATGGAGGAAGGAAGAATGATGGAGGTGTGCGTGTATTGCGCGTGAGCTCGTGTCGGACGGAAGCGACACGTGTGACTTTCCAAAATTCGAGTTCGCCGTCTCGGGAGTGAGATATATATCGTCCGCGCCTCGGATATAACGGCGTGCGAGCGCCAGGGCTCGGCCGGCCTCAGCTGTTGTGGCGCATGAAAAGGGTGGTATTACAGATGTAGATCGTTTAGATTTGTGATTAATACGTACAAAGTGAATGATGCCGTCCCGACACCTGGGGGCTGTCTCGTGTAGCTGTGTTTATTGAACTATGTCCGGGATTATAATATAGGGTGTTTAAAATTAACCGGGTTATATAATAAGTATCGGACAAGCGGCTAGGACCTTTTTTGGACCTTTCGATTGATAAATTACGAATATGACGGTGTTTCTTTCTGCCCACTTCTTCTATTGTTATTTCCTTTTTACATTTCTTTTGCGTTAAAGTGTTTTAATTAAATTCTGTATTAACGCGTTAATTTAAGTAAAATAAAGAATTACGCAAATTTATTGGAAATGGCTAAAGTTGTATTAACCTACACGTAGGCTAGCTACGTACTCGATTAGAAAGCTGATCGTTCGTTAACGGGAGAGATATGAGGGTCAGACAAAACAGGCATTTTCCGACAATTTATGCATTATCTAGACGCACCGGAGAAGACATGGAAGGTGTTCGTATAGTAGGGGGCATCCTCGAAGCTTGGGTTAGGCTCAAGCAATTTTTCGTCCTGTGTAGTCGGATATTAATAATAATAACAATAACAATAACAATAACAAAAAATAATTTAAATTAAATAAAAATTTGCACTTGTCTAGATGCTGCGAAGCATTGACATAAAGAAGTCATGTAACGAATAAAAATTGATTCAAAGCAGCATTCTCTCGATCGACATCTTAAATTCGTTCTGGGTTCTTAATGCTGCTTGAAAAGGTGGTGGTGGTTGACGTTATAGCCATGAACAACGTTGCCAAACAAAGCACAACACAAAGCTCTTCTAGAGCTGGCATCGGCATCTTCATGACACGACCTCAACTATTCCTTACAAATGTTGTCAATAATGAGAATTTCAATTTAAATCTTCGTCAGTAGCCGCATTGAGGATTTTCGCCGGGTTTGTCAAGTTTTATATGCATTTAGCTATTTCAAAATTCAAGTTATAGTGTTCGGTGTTGAAAGAAAAGACGAGACGATGTATTATTATGATTCTTTGAATCGTTTAATTGTATCTTGGTGAATGAATTTTCGAAGCCTTTTCGAGATAGCCTTTTCTTCTGAACAGCGCTGTATAAACATTGATCTAATTTAACGGCATCCGTGAAGGTGTGTAAACCCATGTGAAATAGCATTCTACAGGAGTCTCTTCCTACCCTGGCCCGTTTGATGTTTGCATCGCTTGCGGCATGTAATGCTGTTCGGAATAAGATTTATCATTCACATCGCTAACGGCGTCTGACGCCGTCCTTGGTGAGTTGCTCCGATTCTTATATCGCTGATGACATATAGTGTTGTCCAAGGTAAGCCATTTTCGTGCTCCGCAAAAGACTATTCGCAAAGGTAATCTGTTAGTTTCTTCGCCGTATTTGATCCTTGAATTTAATTTTTTCCAGAAATTTTTAGGAATGACATTTTCTCAGCTGAATTCGCTTCTTTTATATCTGTCGGTACAAACTTCGAATATAAGTGCCACCCAATGGTAGACAGTCGGCAAATTATCACTCTTGTAGCAAGATCGTGTGATGATAGTTCAAGCGCGACTGTTTTGCTTATACTTAAGTAAATTAGAGCACCATTTGTCGTCTGGGTGTAGCAGCCATGCTTTTGTTATTATTGAAAGATCCAACGAATAACAGGAAATGGGCCACCCTGATTTTTTCTGGCTCATTCCAATGCGGTACATAGCTACGAGTTGGTCCATCGACTTATTGACACTTGCCATTCTTTCTTTTCGCTTGATCACCGTGAACATTGTTTTTTTTTTGCAAGATTAATAAAAGTAGTGCCGCATGTTGCCTCCTTATTATCTTTCCAATGAATGAGGCAAATTCTATCCTGCAAGTGTAAGCTTCTCCATTTGTTTACTCCTTCGTAATAGGCAGCTTCTTATTCTTCCCTCCTGAACAGCAGTTCTGGCCGCGTCTAAAATTATTATTTTGCTGCAAGTTTACTTTCCTTCCGCGTTAACCGATCCGATTTCTAAAGAATTGGGAAAGGCAATAACACATGTATAATAAGTATTTATTTGGTGGCCAAGGAAGCACATATTAATACTAGTTCAATCGTGTTGCTATAATGACGAAAAACAATGTTTAGAAACAATTATAATCATTCAATAACTGCTTTTCGTAAAAACAAGTGGTTTCAATAAATACATTGAAAGGTGTAACATTCCTAAATTTAAATCTTCGTCGTCCTAAGGCGTCGAATTCCTTCTTCTTAATAAAAAGGCTGATGAGAATCTCAAGCATCATGATCGATTAGCAGTGCTTAGTGAGGAAAAAAAAAGAAAAATTAATCTGCCATAGATGCAAATTAGAACGAAAGCTCTTTGGTCGTACCATACAACATGTCGTCGTCTGGTACGTTGAATTTGCAGAGAGTATGGGAAGCTTTCACAATTTTAACGAACCTAATTCATGAAAAGGCATCCAAATTAACTTCTCAGGCAATGGAAGAATATATCAGTTGCAAGAGCAACTGGATTTAGTAGGAAAAATCTAAACCAGCTTTTTGATCCTTTGGCATTATTGTAATTGCAATAAAAGGAAAACATTTGTCCAGCGAGAAGCTTAAGGAACTAAGCGTTGATGCACCCACTGGTGCTATTTTAACGATTTGTGATACGGCTTGCCAAAATAGTAAAATTTTCGCAAATTGGTCGTTGAGAAAGAAATGTTGTTGTTTATGAATGGTCATACTATGCATTAGCTCAACACGGCAGATGTTATCTTTTTTAAACCAGCGGAAATCTACCGTAATAGGGACAGATTAAATGAATTGAATGTTTCCGTAAAGGACGTTTATGCTCTCCCAGGAACTAACGTCCAAAGCTGTTACATTAACCAGTAGCTCATATAACAAAGCCGTTAGCGAATGAAAATGATAATAAACGTCCAATCACATAATCAATGATAACTACATAAAAAAAACATTTTTTCATTGCTGAGGACGAAATTTCGTCCCTCAGACAACAGTTCCTGTTGAGGGCTTAAAACAACGTAAAAAGTCAATGTTCGAACGTGGATCTATTCAACTTTACAAGCAGTAACCGCTAAAACTTGGGGCTGTTAGAGAACATCAAAATCCTGGAAGATCTCAACATACGATGTCTCTGTACAACATTTCAACCAGACATTTTTGCTTCGAATTGTTTCGCCATAAAGAATCTCGAAGAAGGGATTCGAGGCGCAGCTTACCTACTATACCTACTTTACCTTGGTTCCTACGCAACTATGGCTGCGAAAGAAATAAATGGAAGATAAGATGGCTAAAAAAGTAGAGAATACGCCTTTGGAAGGTCTTCAACAGAATCACATAAAGCAAGCAATAAAGACACGGGAGGACCTCGTACTAGGAAAGTATTTAGCGACAGTACTCATATCAGGCTCGGCAAGGACAACATAGAGAAGCCTAAGTTACTTGAAAGATTGTTGACAGTTCAGTTAGCCTTAATTTGAATAAGGAAAAGCTGAATGTAAAATCTGTCGTCTTTACTAGAAGAGATGCGACCTTTTGACGACTTCACCCTGCTTGGATTATTCTCTCGTTGTTCTTTCGGCGTAGCATTTGTTCTGGATCTTTCTTCATAAGAACTTAATCAGAAAATTCCTTTTGCTTTTGCATTTCTGTTTCCCTATCGACCCTGCGCGATACTTTGCTTTTACAGTAAATAGAGCGTCTAAAAAAAGGGGAGAAAAACACACAAAGCGGCAGGGAAAAAATAGAATATCGCCTCTCGAGTCTAGAGAATTCAATCCAAATTCCATCAATATCCTCTTGCCTTTTTTTTCGCACCGACCGAAGTATGATCGCGGGGGCGCTCTCTGTAGACTTTCAATATAAATGTAAATTAATAATACGCTTTTGGAGAGACAAAAGCCTGTATCGCATTACGGCCACTGGTTTATTTTATATGCATCGAAAAATATCTAGCCGCGTCACCCGAGTCGCGACAAAGAACGTGGCATCCGTTTGACAGACATCAAAAAAAGATAAAAAAAAAAAAACGTATTTGCATTTCAAATCGTGCCATCCTCCCTTGCATTACAATCATCCGTTTGTGGATCGCGCAGCGAAAGTTGCGAAAGCGCTTCGGTGCGGTATCGCTAAAAGGGACAATTCGAAAATTGCCAACCATGATGACATAAAAGGAAAAAATTCGTTTTTCATCCGAAATCAAAGCCAAGTGAGATGAATGAGATGCATACTTGCATAAATTTATGGGGAAAAAATACGATGGACACTTCGGAAGAATACAAAGGTAAAGGCTTGTTATTACATTGAGGAACTGACAAGTCTTTGAACGAGACACATATTTCACGAAAATGTTTTTTAACATGCTACGACCTCTCAGCTCAGAGAATAACCCGTCTAATTTTCTCGATATCATCGATTGCCGGTACTTTGTTCAATATCATGAAAATTAATTATTTGCGAGATTTCAAAAAAAAAAAAAAACGGTCCTCGATCTCAAAGAAATCTCTTCGCGATCCACCGATTTCTACTCCAACAATTCCATCTTCAAAACATCCCATTTACATTCGAACAGCCCTCTCATCCCAACAGCACGCCTCCTAATCTTTTTTAATATCCCTAAGTGATTTTAATTAAATTCGGGTCGTTTTCGATGCTTTGATAGAAGCGTAGGCCGTATTCCACTCCAGATACGAAGCTGAAGAATAGCCAGAAGAAGGAACGGGAAAAGGAAATATCTGTTTGGGAAAGATGATCCGAGACGAAGAATGGACTTCCCTCCCAGAAAGGACGGCCTACAAAAGAAAGTAGACGTAAAAAATGAGCTAATACGTATTTCGCGGGTGTTCGAGGGGATGTTAGGGGGTGGCGGAGGAAGGTTTCGCATTTCGAAAAGCTAAAAGGGAAAGCTAGCGCGTGGTTCCGAGTGTAGCTGGAGTGGCGGAATTGATATTAACATATGTTGGGGGTAAATTGAGCGTCATTTCTTTGGGGAAGATAGGCAGATGTCTCTCATAAATTCGTATAAAGCAGCGGGAAAATGATTTTCGTTCGTACGTTTAGAATTGGCTTGATATTATTGACAGAGAATACGAATTTCAGCATTACGTTGGTTATATACCTCGAGCTGAGTCAATCCCGGACTTAATTAAGATATTTTGTAGCGAAATATGAAGTTTGTAGTATGTTTAACAGGGGCAATTTTTAAAAATTCGATTAGCTGGTCTTTGTTCAAAATAAGCTCTGCCCAATGATCTTAATATTTGCGAAATACGCGCACTTCACTTAAAATGAACCAGCTTTAAGATTGGCTGCGAAATAGATCATTCTGAGAATTTGTCTAAAACCATCTTAAAAGTTGTCAAAAACGAGAAATTAATTTGAAGAGTCGTCCTAAAATTCAGCTACATCCTTCAGAAAAATTAGTAATACTTGGCTTGAAATAGACCAATCTACAAGAATGTTTGGAAGGCAAATTTACTTCTGGATCACACGTTAGACCTGAAGAACTTAGTTTCAAAAATCCGGTAAAATGAAGATTTCCTAAAACGAGTCACTTCCGAATTGTCTTGAAAATAGTGATGAACCTATTGGATGCAATCTTTGTAAAACGAGCACCAGTTTCGAGATTATTTAAGAAACAAATGACCTTTGAATTGATTGAATGAATTTGACCACTCTGAGACTTAAGCTGAGAATTAGTTAAAAGATCTGTCTTGCTACTCAAACAGCTCTTAAGATATTGACACTTGACGTATGATACATTTAAAGAAACAACCTTGTTCTGGATCATACCTTGGTTTTAAAGATCTTGGTGCTTAAAAATAAGAAATTCCTGCAACGATCCATTTTGAGAGCGTGTCTCAAGCCATTCTTAATCTAATCTTTGGAAAATAAATTATCTTTAAAAGACCCCCTAAATTTGTTCAAAACTGTACGTTACGTCACTGCCAACATAATAAGGATAAGTCACCTAACTCGCACTCGGATTGTGTCCGATCGCCGAAAAATATTTTTTCGTATGACAATAACGTCGGTCTTATAATGGATAACCTTGCAGGTATCTAGAAAGCAAAGTACGGTCACTCCTTGTCTTAAAGAGGTTCTATTCTTTCAGTTTCAAGATAAAAGCAAATCCTGAAATACTTTTAATGTTTCGTCACTTTGAGCTTATGATGAAGATAATTCTTGCTCAAAATGGGATTATATAAAACAGTAAATACAAACATTTTTTGAGATACACAGAAGGTCCCAATAATTAAATTTCAGCATCCAAAAGGTGCCCTCATTTCGTTAGTTTAATTGCCCGTAGCTTTAAAGGAGGTAGTTTCAAGGCTTTAAAGCAAGAGATGTTTTTAGAATAAACTGTTCACATTGACTTCACATGCTTTTCGCAGTTTAATTGTTTCTGATTTAAGAGAGCTTCTTTGGAGGATCTCCTATTTTTAAGCTGTGGTCAATATAAGCTTGTATTTACTGAATAAAATGTAGTAAAGGTGGTGGATGTTATCTATTATAAAGCAATAATTTTGAACCCAGCATGAGATAAGTCCATCAACTTGGTAACATTTAAACGTTGTCGAGACGGTTTACAAGAATAAAGCTTACCTAGGTTTCGTTTCGAATTTGGTGTGGTCGCTGAATTGCTAGGTCCGGCCACTTTGATGGCTTTCTTCAAAACTTCTCAACGTCCTAATACACAACCCTCAAAAAGGAAGGAGAAACGAAACACGGGAACGGCAGTCAATGATCTCCCGCTGATGTATAATTCCTTCAGTTACATCTTCTATGATGGTGCTCAACTCAAATCGTGCAAGTTTGCTCAAACGCTCATAAATCGTCGGTTAAAACCTTCGATTATCACAAAAAAAAGAGATATTTTAGAGTGTTTTAAGGCTTCAAAACTCCACATAGAGAAGACGTAAGCGACGTTTTAGAAAATTGTTACTAATGGTCGAATCGATTAAATTTTATCGCTTTGCAATTTATCGGCGATGGCTAACGTTAGGTATATACCAAAGGTGCCCTGTTGAAATGGATGCATATCGGGAAAAAGTGAGTTCGTTAGCAGTTATAGCAGGTAGACCGTAAGACGATCTTTTAAGCAATTTTAAGAGCTCTGGCTTCAATTCAAAACTTAATTCTCCAACCGTGTATACGATCTCCCTAAACGTCTGTTGGCGCAGATAACTTCGTCGGAGCATTTACAACGTGAGAACCGGCGGATATTTCCGCTACAAACGCGCCTAAGCCGTAAAATGGAAACGCCGCGACTAAGAATTTAAACTGGAAAGCTATTTCGATCCTAAGAGAGCGAAGATATATATTTATAGCCCCTTTAGTTATCATACCGGTATAAATCATCCGCTTTATTGTAGTTTTATGCACGAAATAGACTATATTCCGTACGCTTTCCACATTTTTCTTAATATATTTGAGTTGTTTATGCGCACATACGGGATTCCAGTGAGATTGAAATTTACTGATCATGGAAAATAAACGGAAATTGTAGTTTCGTGTTGACTCTCGTTATTAAGATTTCATTCCTTTGTTAGTTATTGCAAATGAGGTGAAATAATCCGGTCGGCATCTTTTTTTATTCCGTTATTTACGAGTTAATACCGAAACGTTTGAATTACGTCGAACGTGCACGAGGAGAGTTCAAAGAGTTTCCGATTTAACGTAGAAACACATGCTTAGGGAGCTGGTAGCAGTAATCTTTAAATAATTTCATCGTCTGGCAGAAGTTGATAAAAGTAAAAAAGCTGAGTAAAGTAACCGATATGAGCAGCTTCCGCTTTTAATATATTGCTGGAATATCAAATGAGAGCTCGTCGAAGATGTTAAAAAAAGCAGTGCGCTAAATAACTTAATCGCGTCTGCCTTGTTGTCGTATTAAATTAGCCTAATTCCAAAAATAAGCTGACGCAAATGGCAGACGTTGTTCTTTCAGGATTGCGGATTGGATGGAGATTGCGCTAATTATTAAAGTTATATTAGCGAAAAGAATTTGCTGGTACCTCACATGTACGGATTGAAAGGTGATATCGTTATCTAAATCTTACAAGGAGCTCAGGATGGACCTTTCATTGCAATTGCAACTTTTAAGAAAAGTAGACTTGGGAGCGTTGAATCTTTAGGATGCTTAAAATACGTTAAACGCTTTAAAAGCTACGAAAGGTATTGGGAGGTTTCCGTTAATTTTTTTTTAAGTTTAACTAATAACGAAATTCGTCTTTTTTTTTGGTTTTTTTTTTGTTTTTGTTTCTGATGATGGACGAGGAGAAGTATCAAATGTAGTCTTCGTAAATGAAAATTAGTAAATAATAGCTACCCTCAAGGGCTAAATTTCTGAAAATTATTACGTATCTACACGAACTGCCTTAATTTTGTTCAGCTTTGCATGGACGAGTCAGTCAATTGCGGCTTCCGTCTTTATGGGTGGCGACGAACATTTTATTGTTTTTCAGATGAAGAATCTATCTCAACTGAAAGGATACCGAAGATGAAAGTGAGACAGGAAATTTTTGATTGTTAAGTAAGTAAATATTAAAATAGAAAATGGAAAATTCGAATATTTGTCTTTTGAATTATAAAATTTAGCCAGGAACCTCGATGCTTCCCACCTTTTTTTATTTATTTTTTTCTAGAGACCATAGTAAAGACAAAAATGTCGAGAAAAATGCGATGAAACGATTTGATTTAGTTATTTTTTTTACATGTTTGTCCTTACAATAATAATAAGAATAATAATGGTTTATTTGCCTATGACGCCGTAGAATGCATAAGCTAAGTCGAAACAAAATGCGTTAAAAGGAAAGTATAAGAACAAAAAAAAAATGAAAATGCCAAAAAAGATCACAGACTACTTAAAAGAATAATAACAAACAAAACATCGAGCATTCGTACTTAGAAATTCGTGTACCGTATAAGTAATCCTTCAGCTGTTTTTATAAGGCTCGACTATCATTAAAACCGCTATCTTGAACGTCTTAAAAGATGGTTTACAAGGCACATGCATATTAATATCAAAACAGTTTCCCTGTGGACGCTCTCATCTCTTTAAGTCGTCCAAACAGTAGTTGGCAATTTATTCTGAGCGATATCCCCATTTGAAAAATCTATGACCTGAAAGGATACGTTGTTCTGCTGAAACAAATTCTTTTTTCAAGTGCCGTTTTCTTCCAGCAATTTCTGCTTCCAGTTTATCAAGTAAGGGTGCGTTGTTGTTGTTCTTCCCTCTTCAAGGGGGTCGATAAACGCAGCTTCACTTCATTATCCCAAAAAAACACCTTTTCTGGAGCTAATTCTCCATTCGCAGTTCATTGTTTCGATTGTGCTTTGACTACAGGAATGTACCGATGTGTCCGAATTTCACCGATCGTTATTGAACTGACTCAACGGAGCTTCGGAAGTTTTTGATCGAATGCTCCTTGGAGCCAGATTAGCTTCTTCGCGCCTAAATTTTCTGCTAATATAGAACAAATACCTTCTTTTAAGATATTCACCGCCTCCAGTGTTTAGCGCAGCTGTTTGTAACGGTTACTCTTCAACAAACGTCAATCGCATGCGTATTGATAAGGTTTCGAGGGATCAAGGTATCATGGTTTCCGTTCGCGTAATACACTTAAAAACCTTCTTGAAAAGACTAACCATAAATAGAAGAAAGGCCGGGAATTTATAAAATCGAGTGCAGCGACTGTAATAAGGCCTACATTGATCAAACAAAAAGAGAGATAGGCACCAGATTTAAGGAACATATCAGGTGTTATAACTTCGGTGGAATAGATTCGCCAAGCACAACACATAAACGAAACCGGGCATAATTTTAAATTAGAAAACTTGAAATTGAGCATGTTTTATGTCTTGGGCAACAATAATAGCAGGCCTTTCCGCCTGTTTGTCCGTATTTCGCATTTCTTCGCACATTTTAATTTTAAGGCACGTAAGTACTTGTAAATAATATTTTTCCCGGAAGTAAGAATAGAACGAAAGAAGAATAGGAAGTAAGATAGAGATTTAATTTATCCTGTATATGTTAAATTTAAACATTTTTCTCCTTTGTAGAATCCTTTCAGAATTTAATCAAGATCTGCGCTATATTCCCGACATCGGACCTAAATATCGCCGCACATTTCTCCCCATTTTCTTTCGTTTAAACGCAGTATAAAAAAGAAGTAGCAGTAATGGATACATCTTAAAGTCTCGCAGCTGTTAAACTAACGAGCAGAAAGAAATCTTACTTCGAGCTCCTACCGTACCTCGTCGAGGACGTGTTCAAACTTGATTTTGCGGATTAGGAACAAATAGAACGACGCTTCGAAGCTAGAAAGTTTCCCTTTTCCGCCAAACGTAAGCAACCGTAAGACGTGTTCTCATCAAAGTAGCACCATCATCGGAAAAAGGCAGCGCCAAGATAGCTTTTTGCGAGGGTTCCTTTGAGCGACTCGAGGCGAAGCGTGTTTTTCAAGTTGGAGATTGGGAATCTAGTCGTTACATGTTTACGTGGGGGCTTGGACGTTTTTTTTTTTTTTTGCGATATTCAGAGGGAAAACGAAAAGAAAAAAGGGAAGAATTGCTAGGGAATATCGTAATAGGAGATCTTGGCGGTATTTAATGTACTAAAAAAAAAGGGAGTTGTTCAGGAACAGCTTTTAGATTCTGGAAAACCTCAGCAGCCTTTGTTGTTATTTCACCCTTTCCTCGTCGGAAAGGGTGAAACGTAGTTAATTATCCTTCAACTGCGAATTGTGAAATTTGATCCTGGAGGGACTTTAACATTTCTGCTTAGTCAGATGCAAGCACTCTTAGGACTAGTAGGACCACCGAACCTTTACTAAAATAGCCGGTAAAAACAATAATTAACGGAATTTAATTCCAGAAGCCAGCTCTTCTCTGATGATGGAATTGTTTTGAGAAACCGTTAGTTTTTTTTTTATCCCTTCTTCGAGGGAAGGAGGAAATTTAATTAGCTTCCCATTTACATTTTACTTCATAATTAAGACGGGCTGCTGTCTCCTCCTTCAATTCCTGCAAGTTTTAAAAGCGACGGCCCGCTTGATAGATTAAGGAGTTTTTCGCGAAAACTTCCAGAACGGGAATTGCGTTTGCTACGCTTATTTTACCATTAATCTCGGTCCTCCTCCGGAACGAGCTTAAAATGTCGTTTATAATATGCTAATTCCGAAGGCTGGATATAATTTTTTTCGGCATGTGACGCAGTTAGAGAGCCATTAGTTAACCGTCCGTGTATTAGGCTTTGATCAAATTAAATTACTGGTAAGGGATTGGGGATAAAACGAGCGATTTTCTCCTTAGGAGCGTTTAACAATTAATGAATGGAAACGTGTCATTTAGCTCCACCAAGAAAGCTTCGTAAACCAGAACAATATTTCAACACTTATAAGATCGATAATCAGGTTTGCCAGCTTTAAAAAAATGTCATTTTTAAGGCTCGCCGTGAAAAATTTACGGATTTGATAAATAAAAAAGAAACAAACAATAAACATGTAACTTTACCGAACAATATGAAACCTGCCCAGTTCTATCAGAAGATGGTTCCAGGAGATTGTTTGTTGCTACCACATTACTTGGTGTGGCACTAGAAACGAAAAAGGTATCTGTTGCCCCCTTCACAAAAGACATCGACCTTCCGGAGAAGGCTTATGTTTATAGAAACGCACTTCTTCAGCGTTTTGTCCAACGAGATGAAAGATCGTAAGATGTCTTAAATCCTCAATCAACTTGAGAGGCCTTGAAGAACGAATTTTACCGATGAAAAAAACACATTCTGAAGTGGTCTTTTACGTCGTCAAAGATGTGTTACTTGACGTGCTTGATTACGCTCAAATTGTCGCAATAGAACGTGGAGGAAGTGATCGGATGTCGAGGAACTAAATAAGAAGTATGCGAATATATCGAAAGGAAGAAATATAACTTCCTTGGAAAATTATAGATCATGTAAGTATAAGTGCGAGAGAAAGGAGTGATGGTGAAGCCAGTATTTGGTTTACTATAGCTCGCTAACAAAGCTCGTATTAAAGTCTCTGGCAAATAATTTTATGCAATTGCACAATGGTTGAAAGTTTTGTAAGAAAATTAAAAGAAGCCCGAAAGGTATCTGACTGGAGCTAAAGAATTGTATAATGAAGACCAAAGTCAAGAGAGCTTGAAAAGAGTCAATCAGAATATCGAAATCATAGCTACGACTTGGATATAACAAAGTAGCACAAAGAATTGGAGCAAGGTTATGCTATTTCTTCAGTTTATGAAAAATTGTGCTTATCATCTTCGGCGTATGTGTAAAAGTTGGCTTAATAAGTTCTCTTTTTCCAAAGATGATCTGGTCTGATATACGAATTTATTGAGACGTAATAATCGCGCTGCTCTGCCATAGGTATTTACCAAGGAAATGAAAAGATGGATAAGTTGGCTGAGGAAGCAGCGAATATGCCTTTTATTGGACTTAATCCCTTTTGTGGCCTCTAAAAGAGCTATATAGAACAAATAATAAAGACATGAAGAGGTATCGTACCAGGAAAGTGTTGCAGGATAACAATAGGCGAAAGCACTCGTTAAGGACAGCAGAAAAAGGCTATCATTGAGAGATCGCCAAAGAGAGAGAGGAAAAGGTTATGTAGCCTTAAAATATCACTTATCGAAACTGCGAAAAGATGAAAATAAAATTTATGAACACGGCGGAGCACAATCTATGCGAATACGTTGCCAACGAGCCAGTGAGAAAATCCTGCTGCTGATTGTAATCACAATAATACAAGATGGAAAGATTTGAATAACTTCTTGTAAAACATTAAAAATAAAGTAAAGAACTAAACCTGGAAGTAAGCGATCGATAAAACGACGAAGATTAAAACAAAGCTAAAGGAGAAGCAGAGAGGATTTTACTGATCGCTTGAAACTTATTTAAAATCCTCGATGTACATTGTGTCACAGAAACACATCGACATCAAATGATCGAAGAAGATCTCTCTCGATAAGGGAAAAAGACGAAGAATACCTGAGCACAAATCCTCGGCAATCATTGGTTCAAAATAAGCGGGCTACATTACGATATAACAAGTCGTTCGGAAAAACTTTTTTTATAAGACATTGTTTTCGATAAGATAACGCCTCCAACGCATAGGTCGAGAAAGATTGGTTACGAAGAAAATGCCGAATTCCACCTTATGGATTGGCCTGCCCGATCTCCAGAGCAAAATCCAATCAGCATTTGTGAAATTTTACGAAAGTTCACCTCCGCCTCGTCTGCGCCTTACTCCCTTTGTTTTCTTTTTGTCGCTATTGCGATCCCTATTTTGTTTTTTCATTATTATCTGAAAATTAATCGTAATCTTTTTTATTTAGACTCGGCCAATAAAAAAGTAAATAAAAAATCGTTTTCCATTAAAAGGATTTCTGTTTTTTCATCATCATCTGAAAATTTAGACGTAATCGTATTTTTTTTTTTTTAGACTTGGCCAATAAAAACTAGATAAAAAAAAAACTGTTTTCCATTAAAAGGCTTCCCAGTTGCATAGAAGCAGTTTTCTTTACGTATATTTTAATTAATTCACAGAATATCCTAATAGTAAAAGCTGAGTCATGCCCATTCAATTCTCTCTAATAATAGCTCCAATTAATTACTTTTTGCAACGTTTACCACCCGTTTTTTCTTTAGGCAATTATCTACGACGTGTCGTAGAGCTCGTACCAGCTTCTCTATTTGTACTCAAACAATTTGCCAATACATGGCGTATTTTCATCCGTGACAGAGACATGACTCTGCGTTTGAAATACTAGAATTAAACGCTGCAAATTTGCATTAGTTTCCACGTACGGATACCGTCGATGTTTATTGATTGCAAGGCGACAATAAAATAGTAAATTTTAGCCCGTTAATATCCAAACAATGGATTACAAGCTTTATCACTCAAATCCGATGCTATTCTGCTGTATATGTATTCGTGGAAAACTAAAACCGTGTTCGTATGAACGGGATTATTACATAGTCGAACGCTATGATGCGTCGCGTACAACTATTACTGTGGATACGTCGTTTTCATCGACATCCAGGATGAAATACACGGTCCAAATATTTTCCGAACGGGGATTAACGTTTCGACGCGAGAACGTGAAACAGAATTAAGCCGGGATTTATGGGGGAATTGACGTTTTGTTTTTGTTTCATTTCGGTAGTGCTTGTTCGTTTATTTTTTAATAATGCAAGCGCTATCTGTCTATTATTTATTCAAATTTTAGTTCGTTTGTCCTCGTTCGCTCCGATTTCAAATAATTGCTAGATGTTTGTCTGAGCCTGTTGTATTTTAAAATTTTAAAAGTAAATGGAAAATATGCGACAATCGAGAATTTTATTGTTTCTTAAAATATTCGCCTTTAAGTTTTAAATACTTTTGCATTCGAAGAAGCCAAATCTAAAGTGGGTGTCCCACTTCACCCGCCCATGCCTTAACGGGCTCTTCCGTTGTCGCAATTGTTGTCGTTCACCACGCAATTTGTTTTTGATAAAGTGGACCAGGAAGAAGCTATTAGATGATAAATCAGGCGAATTCAATGTTATTCCCATTTAAACAATCGACTATTCGGTGTGCTGCGTGTGTCCTTTTAAAGGATGATGCGTCCATGTCAGCTGTTTTTTTTTCTGATTTCATCGTAGACTTGATGCAAACACATTGTTGAATACTAATCAACGTTTACTGCTTTTCGATCCTTAAGAGCAACACAAACGCCAAGAAAGTGCTTCGTCAGCGAACAACATTTGTTGGCTTTGGTTCACTTTGGAACGTCCAAGTTCTAGCTTCGTCACCCATCATGATGCGTTTACGTTAACGTACACCGATTGAATTTTTGAAGCCTTTTTTGGACCAACTCACACGAGCCATCTTTTGAGTTTTGATTAAATTGCGTGGAATCCAACGGCCGCAAGCTGTTCTCACCGTCCAAGATCGTTTGTATTTGACTTTTACATTAGGATGCTTCTATTTCTCCATACGTCACACGTCGAGCAGCTTCGATCATCTCGCACAGCTTTAATGGTTTTAACGTTTAACTTTCCCGAACTTTGTCATTGACACAAGTACGTCCACGTTTATATCCCGCGAACTAGTTATAAATTGTCGTTTTGGATGGTGCTTCATTACCATTCAAAGGTGGAATGAAGTCGATCGATGCATTGTTGTTGGGTTAAGCCGTTTTTTTAAATCGCATGAAAATGTTTACGAGAAATTCCAATTTTTTTTCACTAAATCGGTTTATTTGAAACGTTATTCGTACTAAATTACGCGGCCGACCGATCAAATTCAAATATACGGAAATTTTGGAGTGGTATCTTAACCAAAAAAAAAAAAAAAAACATTGGACACATGAAAATTTCCCTAAATGCAAATAATTTGTTTGAAATATTTGTTTAACGAAAAAAAAAATATTGTTGAAACGTTGGAAAATCTATTGCTTTCATTGAAATATTTTTAAATATGATCATTTATCGAATTTAATTAAATCAAATTGAATGATTTTTAATATTAAAAGCCTTGTTTTAGAACTTTAGAACCGACGGCTGTTTTCAAAATTCATTTAAACAAATATATATTTTTTTTTTGTACTTTTTTCAAAATTGTGGATTCTATTGCTGTGCTGTGGTGCTCCAAATGGGAATATTGTTCGATGATCTTAGCGAAAGTCTTGCTCGGTGGCTGTCAAAAATCAATTGTTTTTTCTTAATTTTTTATGGATGAAAACAAAAGGAAGATGAAAAATAGTCGAAAACTATTTCTTTTAGAACATTAAAGAAGAAACGAGAAAATACTACGAAACCTACAATCTCTCAGAATGTGTCTACAGATAATTGGCGAAAAGCAGACAAAAATACAATATAATCTAGACGTATGGCATAAACTATCGGATAAATATGAAGTGAAAATAAATAAAGATAAAACCAAAGTAATGGTAATAGCCAAAGTAAAAAATAAATAAGTAAAGCCAAAGTAAAGCCAAATAAAAGTTACATTAGCAACAAACAAATATCCGACCAAACAAAAATCACTGGCTTCAAACGATATATTGACCAATTCTTATGTATGGATGTAAAGCATGGGTCCTCGCGAAACAAGAAAAGTCCAAACGATAGGAATGAAATACTTAAGAAGAGTAAAAGGGGTCGCTAGAAAAGATAAAATACGAGAAGAACTGAACATTGAAGAGAGATAACTTGTATGGTGGGGATATTTGCGGAGAATGGATAACAATATGCGAATAAAACTAATGAAAGAAAGGAGAAGAAGAAGAGAAGAAAGAGGGGAAGACCAAAGGAGCTCTAAAAGCAAGCAGTTTGGGTAGATTTTATCGCAAAGCTAAAGAATTTGCAAAAAATAAGGTTTATCCACTCCTGCACCTTATAAGTGAACATGGTAGGTAAGCTTGGACGAAGGTCCTCACTCCCCGTAGCCAATCCCTACTTTATTATTATAGCTATAGCAGCCAAATCAGTATACCCATTACCACCTCTTCCACGGAAGGCAGCAGGTAAAGTATGGCTTCTATTGTCGCCGTTGGTGTAGCTATTAATGCGCTTTCTATTAATTGTTAAAATTAATTGTTAAAAGAATTAGATAACAGCTTGTAAGACGGTATATTCCACTTTAATTATATATTTATTTATACAACGTCCAAATATCAATAATCACGTATTTAATGCTACATTATTCTGATGATACAACGCTTTTCATAATGGGAGCACTAATTAAAAATTTGGATTCTTAGCCTAGAAATTGTTGAAGAATAGCAAAGAAGAGAACGGTTTGCGTCGAAACTATTGCGATTCCTTTCCAACCCAAATATGGAACATATCCATCTAACTTTGTTGCTGATAGTGCTGCTTGGAGGTCGTTAGTCGGCTGGGTCTTGCAGCTGTCAGCCACTTTAAATGAGGTGATCGACGCCAGAATGTTTCGCAAATTATGTTTTATGGGATATCGGTGTCCTTCTCTACCTTCCAGCTATTAAAGTTTTTAATTGAAAATAAAGATCTATTTTGCGATAACATTCTTCGCCATCAATACGTAGCTAAGAATAAGTCTGACTACCGTTACCCAAGACACTAACTTTCTATATCTGAAAACACTGTGGCATCTGAGTGTCTAAAATGTCTGAATTTGATACTTTAATGTCCGCAAATTGTAGGCAAAGAGAAGTCTTAATTCAGTTAAAGCTAAACGTCTTCTTCGTTTGGACCGTCCCATGCTTCATCGAAATTTCGACGTTTCGCTAACAATCATATGGAGCTTTGTGACATTTACGAGCTACTTAAGGGAGGCGTTGCCAACAGAAAAGTTAAATTGATATCAATATTTTGGACCTACCAAATCCAACCAATCGAGTGCTAAGTACCGCTACCGTAGCGTTAGATGCTCTCTACTTTCTAACTATTCCTTACTAAACCTTTGAAATTTAGGCTTTTATCTAATTTTGGATAATAAAAGCAGACACGAGGCGTACTGTTGCAGTATTTTGTTACAAAACATCCAAATTTGAGTTAATTTAAACATTTATATTTAACGTATTTCGTCTTTGCACTACGCATTAAAAATGTTTACGATCACCGCGTAGTTGATTAAAATAAATTTCGCTGACACTCTGTATATTTGAAATTACTTTTCCTTCCATTAATCACAGGAACACAATCCTTAATCTCCAATTCGATGGTATGTCAGCATTATTAATTACGCATTACCGCTACTAAAAGGGGGAAATTAATGAGATGACATTCGTCCTTTTCAAAAGCTCGCGTCGCCCTCAGAAGGCTCCCGCCAATTCGCTTTCCCATTCATTTTCCCCGAAACCGAAAGAGCCTAGCTCTCTTTAATCTTTTAACCGTCGCGAGAGCACCTCTGAACTCAACCTTTCCTTTTTCAGCAAACGAGGCACTTACATGATTTTCTTCAACGTCCACAGTCAACGAGATCGATTTATCTCTGTGTGTGTACAACACTCGCCATCCGAGGGAGTCGACATAAAGAACGTGCGGCTCAAGATTGGAGGTACCATGAAAGTCCGAGCAGCTTGCTTCGACAAGAGGTGTAATTACGGAACTCGCCGCGATCAATTCCGTTCGCGGAATTGAAGGGAAAAAATCTTATGATGGCGATGATGATTTCGAAATAACGAAGACCTTTCTAGGTTGGCACGTTCCGTTAGTGGTTAGCGGTAGCGAAATTCTTTTGATCGGTAATTGGTAGGGGTTTCTCTTTAATTCCTTTTGCTTTGGAACGGTCTAAAAGGAAGGTGATTTCGTTGGTTGATGGTTGAAGTAAGGAAAAAAAATTAAATGAATTAGTTATATCAACATGTACTATATATCAAAGGAATATTAAGAAAAATGCAACTTCTGGGATATACAACTTTGATTAAATTTTACGTTGTTCAACTATTTGGAAGATAATGGCTAAAGCCAAATCTTCGAGAGAAGGATATATATCGTGCAGAAATGCTGATCGATGGCACAGGCTGAAATTTCAGCTTATTAGAAAATCCTTTACCATTAAGTACCTTTACCACTAAAGATATCCAAAACGTATCTTTTTTCATAGCCTCTAATCTCACTTCTTTTTTCTTTCTTTCAGCTCTGTGCTCAAAGTGAATCAACAATATCCACAATAACCCATTTACCAATTAAAATGCATTACACCTTATTCAGGAATCTAATTTCCCAGCGCGTTTGTTTACGTTAAACTAAGCGTAGAATCCGAGATAACCTCTTTTTTCTACAACGAACAAAAAAGTCGAAAGAAAAACAACTTCGAGCCGGAGCATTACTCCCGACGAGATAAGAGGCGAATCCGTTCGGTCGGTGCGTCTTCCATGAACTAATTGCGTTTTGTTTTATCAAAGAATTATGCTGTCGTGCTCGTGTTTTGTGTAATGCGATGCTGTTTGTTATTCGACTCGGGAGGAAACGAGAGAATTTAGCCCGATAGAAGAGCCGGCGATGGCGTGAAACTAATTTCGCTGAGTAAATTTATAAATTAATGCGATCCCGTGGGTACCTACCCGGAAAGTTTGCTTTAGGCTGGAATATCTTTTGCTCCGCGCTAATGTCGAGTGTACAGTTGACGACTGTCTAAATAGGCGATTGTACAAGGTGTCGCGCAGATTTTATTCGATAAAATTGAAGGGTGTTAGTTGTATGTATGTTGTAGAAGATGAATAGGTTAGACTGCGGATTGTCAATTTCAATAACCAGATCTGTTACATTCGAGTTGAGAGAGACGAGCGGGGGTGATAAGAGATTCTTTTTACCTTCGATAAGGTCTAGCAGTGCAGTCTCATCTAAGACCAGGAGAGTTGAGATAAGTGAAAGATTAGTTCTATTGACACGGTGAGTCTAGCCTCTGTCTTCGAAAACAGGGAGTCCCGCAAGATTCCCTGTTAGCCTCAGAATTTTCTATTTTATATGCACGTGGCACTTCTCAGGGTCTACCCCGTAAGCCGATTCGAGAAACGTTGAGCGGCTTCATAATGCTCTGGTAAAGTGTCTAATGAAGTAGCGACTCACGATGAAGGGTGAAAAACGTGTAGCAGCCAGAAGCCTCTGCAAAGACAATCTAAAATTAGCTGACAAGTCGAAACATAAAGCTCAGCAGACAGCGTTTCGAGGACCTTAGGCTTAGTCTAGATCACTTCTTGTCAGAAGCGGAACGATATTGCTTGTCTAAATAAGTAAATTCAATTTAACGTGATGCTTATCTTCCTTGATTGGTTTCGATACATATGTAAAAGTTGAACCAGGAGCTACTAAATCGTTCAAGGGGGTTCGCTAGCACATCTCAACAACGCCATGATGCAAAATAGCGGGATCACAGTCAAAGACTTTTGGAAAGAATTCAATGAAAAACATTAAGTGGCGCATGGAAGAGACTTTGTTCATTTCTCTTCGAAAACGAAACAGAAACAACGCCTGGAAGTGACCATGGTGCTTTAGCCAATCGGATATAGAATTCAATGGTCACGATGTCAATGAACTGTTGGATACACGCAGTTAGGAGTTGATGCGCGCCTGAAGTATCCGTTACTTAAGAACCAGAATCACGGGAAAAACACAAGGTTGACAAAAGATGTTAGCTTGAGCGAAAGGAGCTTCAACATTTTGGAAAAAAAAAACATAGATTCTAACGAAGAACACATAGCTACAAGGCAGGAATTTGAAGAAATTCTGCGAGAATAAAAGAAGGAATTATTCCAGCATTTTTCATTCATAAATATCAAAAATTACAATTTGCCAATTAAAAAAATCAACATTTCTCGCCCGATTTAAGTAACTTCCATCAGATCCACCTATCGCGTAATACTGAACTGCAAAGCTAGAAATAAGTTTGCAAGCGATAATTCCCTAGACCAACAAACCAAGCTCTTACTGTACACCACATACATGGGACATTGACATGGTCGACATCCGGGGGGACACATTTGCGCGCGCTGGAGGCCTTATAGAGGAAAATCCTGAGAATCTTGACCCATTGAAGACGTCGCGGTATATACGTAAGGAACTAACTACACGAAGATATCCGAATAAGTAAAATCTACGGTATATTATACACGATATACGATATAATATCCGAGTAGGTGCTGTTATTTCCCTGTTTTTTAAGATTTTAATTGTCGGATATTTAATTGTAGTACTTTTTTGAAGATTTCAGATGAGTTCTTCGCGAAGATTTAAAGAAATAGAAATAGATTGCTTGTTCTCCTTATATGCATATTGTTATTTAAAATGAAGCAGCATAAGTGACAAAAGGAAAAAGTATTCACCAACTTCAGAGTAAAATGTAAACATGTTCATTATCGATCAAGTACACAACCATTTCCAACAAGTAGGTCAAATTTACGCAATGTTGTCAGGTAACCACAACAATAGGGAAATAACATTACTTCGTAAGTAAGTATTCTCTGTTGATGCGCTTCTGGACAAGATATAAACAGATCTATTGTTAAAAATTCGATCTCATCTCAAAAACGTCAGTTATTAATTTAATCTATTAACGTTAACGTAAAAAGTACAGCTTGTACAATTATTGATACTTATTATTATCAATGTCGCTAGTGGTTTCTGCATTTCCTAATGTGCCAATCGCTCCAGACGTTCTTGTAACATTTGGTGATTGATGACTAGTACGTACAGTTGGTCATTGGTGTTACGTTCGGTGGCAGGCTAAGTCTCGTATGTGTGTAACTCACCGCGTAGGAGGCGACGGTAGTACTGGCCAGTATGTAGCTAGTAAGCGTCGTAGCGACGTTCAGCTTAAAATATCCGAGCATTTTCTTTTATAAGCGTCCGTTTTAGTACATTTTGTTACTGTGCGATTTTAAGAACCCTTTTTTCATTTAGTTCATTTACTGCCCTACTTTAGAAATTTTGGTTTTATATACACTCCGCCAAAAAAGTATCGCATAATTTAGTTTTGAATCATAAAAGTATCGCGTAATCTTTGTTTGTAGCATAAAGTTGTAAATATACTTTAATGCGCTCTAAGATATAATTTCTATGATTGTTTAAATAAAATACAGGCCAAATAAAAACAAGAACTCATACTTGAGATTTTTATTAAAACAAGAAATTATAATTTTGGAAAGAAAAATGTCATAGCAGTAGCTTTTAATACTGAGTATTGCCACCTCTGGCTCTTATGACCGCTCGCACACGGTTTGGCAGATATTCGATTAACCTCCGTATATAAGCCTGATCCAAATTCTCCCACTCGTCACGGAGAGCATTTTCTAGTCCATGCGGGTCCGCTGGGGCAACATTTTGGGCTCATGTCCGGACTTACCGCAGGCCAATCTAAAATTGGAATACCAACATCGTTAAGGTATTTCTGGACGATTATCGCAACATGCGGTCGTGCATTATCGTGCATTAACATGAATTCGTTTCCTATAATTGGCGCATATGGTACTACATGTTCTTCTGAAATGTCCGTTATATACCTGTGGGCGGTCAGTGTACCTCTGTCTACTGGTACTAACTCTGTACGACCTGTTAAACAGATGCCTCCCCAAACCACAAAAGAGCCACCAGCGAAATTAGGTCTAGGCCTGATATTACACTGCGAATAGCGCTCACCGTCTCGTCTGTGCACTGAGATACGCCTATTTGAGGTGCAAAGACCAAATCTTGACTCATCTGTGAAGAGTATATTGGCCCGGTCATTAATGTTCCAATTTACATGTTCTCTGGCAAACCTTAAGCGAGCCACTCGGTGGTTCCTAGCGAGACGAGGGGCTGTTAGAGCTACTCTAGCTCTTAATCCACTTTGTCGTAACCTATTCCGAATAGTTTGAGTACTCACACGAGTATTTCTGACTCTAGCCAAGTCGTTCTGCAATTGTCTCGCAGTTACATGTCTTCGACGTAATGCTTGTAGTAGTAAATAGCGGTCATCTTGGCGAGTGGAACATCTTGGACGACCTGGTACAGGTCTTCTACTGTAATTGCCTGTTTACCTATATCTGGCTACGGCTCTAGAAACACTTGACTGATTGATGTTCATCAAATTAGCAACGTATGCTTGATATCGTCCATCTTCGATTAAAGCAACTATAGCAGCCACTTGCTCTGAAGTTAAATTGCTCATTTTAGTTTTAAAAGCGTTGGTACAGAACTCTGACTTCGCACTTTAAAATTTGTCCGTATAGGAAGACTTTCAATAAACAACCGAACAAACCTTACACATATGCATTTTTCTAAATGTTTCTTTTAGAAAAAAAAAAAAAAAAGTAAAAAAGCTATGTTCCATGATTTTGTTAGTGTTTTTATAGTTCACATACACGAGGCAAACTTTTTGTGAACGTATAAAAATATCTTGGTTTATAAATGCCCTTTTTTAGTTTATGCGATACTTTTTTGGCGGAGTGTATTTGATCCTTTTTTAATATTAGCTTGCTTCGTATTTTTTCGCTTTATTTAAGCCGTTCTTAGTTTATCGTTTTATAATGTTAAGCATTCTTTCAGAATATTGCACCATTTTCGCTGTCATCAACAAGAAAGAGGTGCTTTGCACCATTTGATCTGCGAAATTAGGATTCATGGGCAAATATACCCTTGAACGGCGTCTGAAAAATACGAAGCATAATGAATACCAAAGGGGTATTTCACGTAATTGATTTATGCACAGCTCTTCTTGGCGCCGATTTTCCATTAAATAAAAAAAGATCCACCTTTCCGCGGGTTTCTTAAAAAATATACCAACCATGATATCGACAATTAGAAAATATTATGGATCTAAGCAATTCGACAAAACAATAAGTCAAATCAGGTTAAAGCTAGGTGAAGATTATCTCTGAAGGCGGTACTTGACAATTAACAATAATTTTCAATTTATCTACGCTATTGCGTATTCCCGATCGACGCTCGGCTGACTAACACTCCCACCGAACGTCCTCACTTTATTGATGACACATCTGCTTGATTCGATCGGACACCGTAGCCGTCACTGTACAAAATTCTGTTAACAATATTGAATCTTCTACGTATCTTGACGTTCAGCTTTCATGCTTCTCTAGATTCATAATATCTACTTCGGCATTTCCCAATTGTAGATGTGCGTCTAGTACCTCTAACTATCGAAAAATGTAGGAACATTCACCAAGAATTTTCATTGGTTTGGCAGCTGTTGACTTACTTCGGCTATAATAAATAAATTTCATCTGGAGGAACGGTTAGGAATAAGTTAATCTTTTCTCGTGTAGACACACTTGATTTGTTTTTTGGTCGATAACCATCGACGAAATATTTTGATGTGTCTTCGTTATTATCTATTGAAATTGTAGTTCACAACATTAAATACTCACTTCACAAACTTGAAGGAGATCTAAGTTTTTGAGAACGTTCCAAAAAATAGACCAAAAGTACGGCTTCTTCTATAGAACTAACTTTCGTTTTGATACACCGCTTAAGAGCCTCATACATTGTTTCATAGCGAACTTTAAATTTTTCGTGGATGTAGCTCCAAGGATGGAACTTGCTCTGCCAAGTTGACATCGAAATCATCTACTTCGTCAAATTGATTGTTAATTGTTACCTTTTCCGTTTTTTCTTTATTAAAATTATTGTAAGCTGCTTAATAGCAAGATGTTAATTAATTTGATAATCAACGAATGGTTAATATGGTAGTAGTATACAAGCCGTAACTTCGTTTATTTACAATAATAGTAAGCTTCTCGAAATGCTCTTCCCATTCTCTAGGTTCGGTTGAGTAAATCCTCTTTATACATTGCGTTTCAAAAGAAATGGACCACCCCGCAGGAGGAGACGCAGAACTTGGAAATTACATAGAAATAGTTAGTGCGGCGAGACAAACCAATGATTACATTTTCAAAAATAAATGACAATATCGTTAATAATATGTTGCATCTCCGCGTACTCTTACGCATTCAGTAATCCTTCGTGGCATGCAGGAAATCAGATGGTCGATTGCCTCTTGGCGCTGCTTATTTCAGGCTACCTGTAGCTGTTGACGTAATTCCTCTAAAATGTTGGGAGGATGGGGTGATCGACGGAATTTTCTGTTTATCATATCTCCGAGATGTTCCTTGAATGAACGTCAAAGGAGTCCTGCCACCGTAACGTATTGCTCCCCGCACCATTACATCAGGCGTTTGAGCCGTGTGGCGACGCTGAAAAAACTGTAAATTTTGCCTCTGACCTGTAGGTCAGAGGCAAGCACACAACACCACAACCACACACAACAACCACAAGCGAAATCGGGATTCGTCGCTGAAGACGATAGTTTCCCATTCAAGTTCCCGATGTTGTCGGTTTTGGCTCCACTGCAGTCCGGCATCTTTATGTTGTTGAGTCATAGAAAGGCCAAAAAAATTTCCAAGCCAAGTTTCTAAGCGTTCTTCTTGCCAATCCATCCAAGTCCGTCTGTGAGTGGCGTGAGGTCGGCCCATGCGTCTGCCAATTTCCCCGAAAACTTAAACCAGCCTCATGTATCCCGATAATTCTCCTCTTTCGAAGGGCTTAAAATGGCGAACATTTGCATATCTTCGACTTCGTGGCTTTTGTGAGGCGCTAACTTTACTAATGCAATAACAACAATCACAAACGAACGGCGAACTACCCCGAAAAATACTATTCGACAACACACAATTTCAGGTCTTAATAGACGGATAACTTCTATCAGCAGTGACAGATGACCGCCAAAATTTTATCCTTTGCTTGTCTCCATGCACTAACTCATTATACGTAATTTCAAAGTTCTGCGTCTAGTCCTTCGCGGTGGTTCATTTTTTTTATATATTTTTTTATTTATATTTTCACATTCGGAATTTAATTTAAAAGTGAAAGATTAAAAGGAACATTAAAAAACAGCAATAGCCATCGCGTATTATATTCTCCATTCAGCGTATAACCTATGACCTAGACCTTAAGATGTTTATTTTATCTTTTCATTCTTTTAATTAATTTAATATTAATTAAAAGAATGAAAAGTCTTATTGTAAAGAAATGTAAAAATATAACAAAGTAAAAATATTTTTAAAAAATTTCAAAAATTCTTAGATACTTCGTATTACTCTTCAATAAATCAATAAGCTTCGTTTTTTTTTTTTTAAGAAGATAAAACAAATACATATTGCCGAAACGTTAAACAACCTTATAGTCCTTCCTCTCATTTACGGCTGCAGGAAATACGAAGTACACGCATTTTTAATTGATGTTAGAAAAATCTCTACATTACGTATCCCCACTATGCAACTTCGTGTAGTTTCGGTTGCATACACCATCCAAAAATTACCGAGCTTCGATTCCCATTTAATTCAAAGTAATTTCATTTTCGAGAGGAAGCTTCTTGCTAATTATACAGCTCGCAATGCATACTCGGGAACCAGTTGAAATTACTAGATCAACTACAGATACTGGCTCGATTAGTCATTCCCTTCTCAGTGTACTCGTAAGGGTGTTCGCTCCTTAAGCTTAAATTCTTTTCCATGTTAGATTCAATATATATACGTAAGTGGCTGAGAAATGAGTTGGCGAAAGATGGTTGGCGACTTACTGCACATCAAAGCCCATATACATCGGAGACCCATTCGTCTTCTAACGTTTCCGACTGCGAGATCGACGTCGTGCCACTCGAGGGTTGCTTGAATTATTAAAGAACTCGCGTCGTTTCGGTACTGCGCTGTTCCTTTCTCGAATAACTCACGCTAGTGATTGAATGCATAAATCAAACGTTGGGAAATCGAATTATCGTTTTCGAAAGCGAGAAACATTCCGCGTATGTGCGGAGGAAAATTCGTTTTCTTTGTTCTTTTCCGGAAGAATAGGTAAATATGGAAATCAACAAGGATATTGTGGAACGGTTATTCCTAGTTTTCTTTTATCTCTTTTATGCGCGTGTTTAAAATAATTCCAACCTTATTCGTTGTTAAGGATGCAACAACTCAAGGAAACTTTGAATCTACTCATTATTTGCCTTAAACCACCTATTCCATCCCATCCAAAACGACATTCAATTATGTCTAAAACGAAAACAAATAATCACGTCGGTGGTTTTTGAATTTTCCCTACATCTCGAGATAATTCCAGAGAACTTCCCCAAAAACAACTGTTCTTCCAACGACATCAGTTTATTGAAAACTCCCTACTCTCCGCTGGGAAACTTTAGGAAGCACCAACTGTCGATTAGAAACTGCGTAAGAGATGGAAACGTTATCATCCTCTCATCCCTTCACCCCAGAAACGTGACGATGGGCAACTGTTAGATGAATCCCTCAAAGTTATAATTAAAATCTTGCCACTCCAGAGGAGTTAGAACACGAAGAAGGAAGGAAACGTGCGAGATTGCGGCAAGATGTGCGATACGTGTTCGTTTCACAACTTCCATAACCGCCTTGATGGATTGAGGCGAACTTTCGGTATGTTAGGAATACTTCGCAAAGCGGCAACAACGAAGGAGTTGGTGTGGTGCTATTTAATCTTCTACGATGATTCGTGCAGTAATGGGAAGGTCGATCTGCTTTTAGCGTAATCACTGAGAATATGGCGGAGATGGTGTTGCTTTTGCTTATTTGAAAAACTAGTTGCTAGTTTGTATGAATTAGTAGCGGATCCTTATAAGGAGACAAGTGGGTATGGGACTAATATTACAAATTAGATAAACGCTGCCTTTGACTTGACTTGCATGAGTTGACGCGACGAAACGCACTTCGTATTTATTTATGCAGGTGAGCGGCGTGTTGTCTCTGGTTTCAGCCAGGTTGTGGGGCTTTGCTGGGAGTTGGTGGAAGAAGGGATGGTTGAATTGCGCCAGCTATTTCTTGGCCCAATTGATCATTAGTTTAGGTATAGTAAATAGCGATGTAATAGTTTCACGCTTGCGAACATTTGTTTCTTATTTTCTACGCGCATGTCTTGAGCCGGGATAGCCTGATGTTGATGCGCAATTGATTTTTTTTCATTCACTTCGGGTTACTTTTGTTGCGTAGTTTCGGCGTTTTGTGCGCCTGTTGTTGTTACATCATCATATCAGCCTGGTTCAATTCTATTTAAAAACACGTTCACCGTCAGTTTAATTCAAATCGGACTATTAGTTTCGATTCAATCAAGCTCCAAAGTCATCGTAAAGGGATAAATCCGACAATCGAGATCAATGATACCTTTTTAACATTGTGTATCGGTTCGCTCTAGATCAGCAACATCGGTTAAGCGTTGGGCGACAATCGGGAAACGATAAACTAGACTTAGCGGTAAACACTTAGGTGACATAAGCAATCGATGTTTAACAAAAACAGTCGATAGAGCGTCGGTTGAAGGTCAGTTGCCAAGTATTGTAGGTATGCGACGTAACCGTTGGCTGGTCTACTACTACGTTGGTCGCTGCCAACGTAGATCCAAGAGATCCCTAATCGGGAGCCATCGCTGTGCCAATCTTCTGTGTTACTAGAGGGTGCACAGATTTCTTCTATTCTTCAGAGAATCCCCCATTTCCGGTGTAGAGGCTTATTACCGGAAGTGATCTCGTCACTTTTCTAAAGGTTTCGGACTCGTTGAGTGTATTTCGCCGGGTAGAATTTTCAATTTCTTACAAATAAGCCTTCAAAATTTCGAAAAAAGGACAGTGTTAAAATCCCGAAAGCTTGATCCAGTCAACCATATAAAAATCCCGCCATTTTTTATACAGAACAGGAACTTTCCAAGCCCTGCCGATATATATGTATGTCTCTTGAACCAAACTTTTGGCTAAGTGTTCAATGTTTTCGAGTTAGGAAGACCAATCCTAATAATTCTTGCTAAGCGGCAGGACAACGCAAATAAGTGGTAGTTAAACAGCCTAGGAGTACACGAATTTCCAAAATAAAACAACCAATCAAAATAAATTAAAGTTTACCATCGTTTAATTTTTTTTTTCTATTTACTGCGTCCATCGATCCCCCGGTTTCCGCACCGTTTCACCAATGCAAAATTGCAACACCTTTCTACACCGTCCTGTTACATATTCCTGGATAATTTCCCCATTGCATGGTGATGGCATAAAAATTACTTTGAAAAAAAAAATATTTTGAAGCTAACCCGGTACCTGGCCCCAATAGGCCAAACCTATGACCTTATTTTTTGACTTAGTTTGAAAATTCGAGTACAACATTTTTTAAGTATAAGGCAGTTCCCCGTTCCCCACCAAAAGCCTAAATAAAAAAAATGAAACGCGTGAAAAGATTTAAAGAATGATAACGTTCTACGGGGAACTCCATAAGCCGGCTACAATCTACGTAAATACACACTATTTGCCCCAAATTTTTCCCCAACTACACGACCGGCGGTAACATCGCCATGGATATGACAAATAAATGTAAAAATTAAACAAGGAAAGAAATAGTAGTCAACAAGGCTAAATTGCTATGATTCATGCATCGCTATAACTTTCCTCTTAGCCTCTTAGTAATACGAAATTGAATTCAAAAAAGACAACAATAATATAAATAATAACACGGACGGAACTGTGGAAGATCGTACAGGGTGTTTAAAATTCATAATTGCAAAGCAAGTCTCGAACCGAGTCTTAATAGAGGTTTTAATTAAAGATTCTCGGCGAGTGGCTGCGTTGTACTTTCTTATCGCTAGTTAAAATGTATGAAGCTTAAGTTTATATGCACTTAGATTAACTTGGACGAAGTTTGGAGCTGGGAATGTCCTTGTGGAAATCCGGTCGGGCAACGGAAGTTCATTAACATCAAGAAAATGGTCCGGAAAGTGTGCTGCAGACCATTTTTTGTTTTAGCGTTGTATACTGTAGTGAAGGAGTAACCATCATTATCAAGATTTCTTATTAACATCTTTTTTTTTTATATCTTCTTTATCCAAATTCATAGAAGAGAAAAGGAGGTTTTCTTTCTACATTGGAAAACCTTATTTGGCTCTAAAGAGAATTAAGAAGCAACGTAGTTTTATTTAAAAAATTTCTTCAAATTGTTGGATGCATGTAAGGATTAGGTTCGAACGTAACACCTTGTGTATTATGAATTACACATGAAAATCGCTGAGAAATATGTTTCTTCTTCATGTTTCTTTATATTACTTTCAGATGTACGGTACATTCCTGGAGTTGCTCTGGTTCTTTCGATTCACCCTGTATTGAGGAAACCGCAAATTTGTCAACCTCCGAATGGGTATTTTCCTTCGTAAAAGTAAACGTTTTATGCGCTTTTTGTGCATTAAGTAACAAAGTAGTCGATAGTGACTCCGTGTGAGGTAATCTTTTTCTCATAAATTCTACAATTTAATTAGATATTGCAACCGGTTTCATTGTTAAAGCACATCTTCAGACTAGAATGTATGAATTAGCAATTTTCATTTTGCAAATAAAGATGTTTACGAATAGAGGTGCAATGAGAAATTTTAGCCTTGCACACGTGATGGGAGCTCCGACCAGGCTGATGGACGCCACGTAGTCTATCCAGGACTAAATACTTATTAGCAACGTGTCTCTCCAACTAGACAAAACCGTTCTTTTACTAAGCTTGTAGCTAGGCATCCCATTCTGGGAAGCCTTATCTGTCATTGAGGATGTCTGTGAGGAACGTATTTTGAGAATTACAGTGACTATGAACAGTATACGTACGAGCAAGAGCAATTCTCAAGGAAAGGAGTATGTTAACCTTAACTAGGCTTGACGGGTTTTGTTAAAAAATGTCATTCTTGCTTTCCTTCAGCTCTCACGATGGAGCAAAGAAGGAAGACATATAGAATTGGTCCGAAGAGCTGTTCGACGAAGAGCGATTCTTGATGGTGAAATGGAGTATCGAAGGGCGTCTGCAAATTTGAACGTACGCCAAACAACGCTTAAAAGACGTGCGAAAAGATACCCTTGAACACGGCTTCTGTTTAAAGATGCTACAAAAGAAAGGAATTGGAAGATACAAAGGTGTATTGTCAAAGGAACAAGATTAAGAATTAGTTCAATAAGTAAAAAAAGCTGTTTGGCCTCTCATTGACTGACGTGATATTTAGCGTTCGAATGAACCGAATCAAATGGCGTTTATCACGGTTTCAACAGACACAAGAAATTTGCTAGAAAGGATGAACTTTACGTTTGCCTTGAAAGAAATTGTAGAATTTCTAGAATGTTGACACGGTAAGGAACGAGTGGGTTCATTGAGTTCCGCAGAAAGGGGAACGCTAATTATAATAGAAACGTCTTCGCAAGAAAAAGGAAAAATCCGGCCTAAATGGATCTTTTGTATTCAGCGGAAAAAAGCACCAAAGAGGAAATTTTTCAAAGATCCCACAATCACGATGGACCATATTAACGGCGACAGTTCTGAGGTATGGAAGAATAGAACTTGGAGAAAAGGCTAAGACGATTGAGAAAAGGGTGGTTCCCGTCCTAGAGTTGCTTTGGTTTGGCCCATGAAGCATGTTTAAACGCCGAAGAAGACGATGGTACTATCGCGTGCGATTCTTGGTAGAAAATTTTGGAATATTATTAATTTTATTTTTGGTTTGATTAAACCTATACTTCTTCCTGTACTTACATAAAACATATGTTAAATATGAGCCTTGACCATTTTTCCTTTAGCTTGGTAAACAATTCTAAACGAATTCTAACAATTAGATATTATTCATTATCTTCTAGGAATCACGAAGCAATTCTCCATTTTAATAGCATCACTTCTAATTGTACTAAAACTAGTTTTAATTGCGGATACATACATACTAGGCGCACTTTGAATCCAATCAAAGGTTGCTGTTTATTTACAAATGCCACCGGTTTTTCCTTTGCCTCTATATTTTGTCTAAAAAAAAAGAGTATTTGATGAGCTAAAAATAGACGAGAACCCATCAGCGCTAACTAGATTCTTTCTGCTTTCCGGCTACGGCCCGCCAAACGGTTTGGCTTTTATGGATCGAACCGTACCATTTGATCGCCACAGCGGGATGAGCTTTAAATGTCGTTTAATCGCAGGTGGAATCGGATTCGTTCGACGATAAAAAACGAATGAGTGCGGTCCGCAGAACCTTCACGAGCTATTAACTTTATCTTCTATGATGCTCCCTGTTTTTTAGTTCATGGTGGTAGGTATTAACTGTAGGATTTTACGTCTTCACAGGGATCAATATTTTGGAAAGTACGTATGTGTGTACTTGCGTATATGCCGCTTTCAGGTTGAGACGAAATTTGCACTTAATTTGTTCGGCTTTTTTTTAATATAATATAAAAGTTTTGTTTAATATCGATTTTTGTTAGATGCATTTATTTAATAAACAGCAGGCTAGATATCTTAGCAACAGCAAAGTTTTGTTTAAAATATTATAGATACAAAGGTCTTTTGACGCCTTCAGTTCAGCGCCTTGATATGTCTTGATATGTCCTTTGTCTTGATTGCCCGTCGTGATTTCTCCGTCAGGTCTGTAAGTGAACTTTCATAACGATTAGCTTTTAGTTAACCATCTTAAGCTTTCCTCATACCGTTTACTCGTGAGTTAATGTCTCTTTTCTTACTACTCTGGATATTCTTCGGCTCTTTTATTTACTTTTGTTTTATACTTTGTGTAACGTTAATAGCGGCTTCTTGGCGAGTTGCTGATTTTAAACGTTTTGATTGCCGAAGTTGTTATATCTACTTTTACATCTTCTGATGCTATTGTTTTCCCTTTTTTCTTATTGCTTTGCATTTGCGTGTTTTCTTGATTTCTCGATCAGACTATTCATATTATTGTTAGGAAGTACCAATCGGAAGAACCTTCATCCACATTCTTTTCCATCATCCCCTGTAGACGTGATCCAAAAAAAAAAACAACTTCACCTGCACGCTTAAAAAAGAATTCAATTCCGTGTCGCATCGGATCACGTACGCTTCGTAGGGGCGCGGGATTGCTTCCATAAAACAAGTTACTGCGGCGATGACACAGGTGTTTGGTCGATGTTCGATAGATTATGAGCTCTTATTTCATTTATTTAGTTCCGAATAGGCGATGTCGATCGATTGTCGCCCGAAGAATTCCGTACGTGCGGAGCTCGATTTAGTACAATATTTTCCTTTTCCTTTTGCGCTTTTATCTTTTATACCAGCACCGCAAACTTAGTGTAATAATCTACCTTACAAAAAAAATATCGATTTGCTTTTGTTGGCGTAAGTTATAAGGGAATTGTATACAATGGGGACTGTGTGTCTATGCGCTGTGCTACTGGCAGTTTCCACAGATATGTGGTTACAAAGAGAGAACATGTGAAATTTATGTCGTCGTTGATTACGGTGGAAACAAAGGGAAATAAAGTTCGACTAAGTTCTGACATGTTATCAATAAAACGTATGTACATTGGAGGATAACGTTCGTATTTTGATATCGGCGATTCTATTTCGTGCCGATTTCTAATTTAGATTCGAGTCCGATTAATTTCAAATCGAATCGGGCTCGCAACTCTAACAACTAGAGCTCCCCAACTGCGTGGCGCACCATAGGCGTCGATAAGGAACATAAGTAAAGTACATAAAAACAAAAGAAATAAAGAATTTTAAAACGCTTACTTTTGTAATTAGCCGTATCCAATATAGTGGGTGGTAATGCACAAGGAAAATAGTATTAGTCAGCACACGAGGAGGTAGGCACATTAAAACTGTTACCGTAAGCGCAATCCGATTTCTCAAACATCTGAAGCATTAGGAATGTTTCCACAGTCGTTTCTTTCAAGGATGTTCGTCATTCTGAAAAAATGTTTTTATATCTTGAAAATGAACGCTCGACGTCTAATGATGTAATACACGCGTAATTAAAATAATCTTTGAATTTAGTCACCGGATCAGTAGAGTTACCTTCCCAAACTTGTCTTAACCTGCTAAAATTTGTATCTTTCTTCATAACACTTTCAAAATTTCTTGTAACGATATCATTTTTTTTTGTTATTTATACAGTGTAGGAGTGTATTAACGTCATCTAATATTTGTACTGACTCCGTCAGGGACAGTGCACTATTTTGTAATTTATTTATTGCCTCAAGTACTTCTCTATAATTGCTGTAAACGGTTTGTAAATCTGCTTCAACGGAAATATCTTGGAATTTATCCTGGCTTTCCTTAATAGCCGCAGATTCGTTGGGATTGAATTGTAAGACTACTGATTTTATTTGCCGGAAGTATTTAAAATAATAAAACGCTGCCTTCAGCCGTGTCCCCCAACGCGTAAGAATCGGCTCTGGTGGTTCGGGAATACCGGGACACTGTTTATGAAATTCACTGGTACGTTTGGGAGATTTGAGAAACACTCGTTTCGTATTTGTTATTAATGCATTTACCTCAGGGAAATTTGCACGAATAGTTTCAGCCACAATATGCAGAGCATGAAGTTTACAAGTAATATGTAACATCAACCCATAATGTTCTAGAAGAGAACGACCTACACAACGCATTGTCGCGGCACCATCGGTCATGAAAATTAATACTTGAGTAGTGGCAATTTCAAATGTTTGTAAAGTATCAACGACTACGCTCTCGATAGCGTCGGAAGTACACGATTTTAGTCTTTTACTAGCTAATAAAATTCCCTTTGTAGGTTGACGAGGTTCCAATATACGTACAATCACATTCAAAATAGAATGTTTTTTACGGTCTGTCGTTTCGTCAATACATAACCACAGTAGTTTATTTTTTATTGCAGATCTGATCCTGTTTTCAATTTCGGTACGTACACTTGGCACACATCTCCTTAAGCTTGTTCCCGACGGTAACTCAAAGTCTGGATTATATTTATTCCAAAATTCACGGAATGGTTTCTTCCTGAGTAAGGAAAACGGTAAATTACACGCAGTCAGCATATAAAATAAATCAATTATAAATTGAGTTGCCTCAGTCGGTGATACACCCAGTTTTTTATTTTTGTGTTGCTGACTATTTACATGTCTTCTACAGCCATATTTATCATTGCACATCAGAGGTATATTACAAATTTTACATATAATCTTACTTCCATTATATATTAAGTCAGGAAATTCTCCACAGAACTTTTTCACTTTGTCGGCCTGTGGGCGTTTCTTACTACGCGCGTCCGCCATACCGTCACAACCCGATCGGCCACGCCCGGCGGTACGCCTTCTGACTTGCCACGCACTTTGGGGAGCTCTACTAATAACGAATATGTAATTTAATCCGATCGAGTCGGGCACATTTTGAGACGCGGATATTAGTGCTCTCCTTAACATCGTTTATGGGGAATAATTGCTTGATTGAAAAATACTTCGCGCAGCGGAAACTTGATTTATTCCAACGAAACTAAACGTCGTAAATAAATTGAAAGTTTGGCATTGACTATTCGGCTCTAACTCACATCTATCAATCTGTTGGCGAATTAAAACTACCTTTATGTCTTATAGCGCGTTGTATTGGTAATTGTAGAGCACCCGAGGCATACGCGGAACGGGAATTTGCTAGTGCCATGTGAAAGAGTGGAATAATCTATGTTCCATTGTAAAGTCACAGTTGCACTCGGAGCAATCATTATCGCTCTCTTTAGAGCAGCAATAAATACAACAAAGGTAGGTAACTCCCTTCGATGAAACGTCAAATCGCCCTATGTGCGAGTTGTATGAGGGTAGTTCAAGTAGTTCTTAGAATGGCTAAGAGATGGCGCTCGTGGTACCGAAAATTCTATGTTTCTAACGACGAAGTAGCCTAGTTACTAGACAGCTGTCAATGTTATATCCAACATGCGGATTCTGCTTTTATTGTCGATTTAATCAAAGAGTTTCTGTTTACGCAGAAAAATTGAAAAGAACAGTATCGAGCTGTTATTAATAACTTATTACTTACTATATTTAAAACCTAATATTAACATAATAATATACAGCGTGTTCTATTAATAAAACTTCAATTTTGTAAATTGCGACATAACTTTAATATATGCTTACAATCAGACCTCATAACAAGAAGTACCTTCTGCGCTCGCGAAAACGACCCACCTTGTATAATAATTGCCGGTTAATTGAATTTTCGCTAACATTGTCTTCCACAACGTACTGATACAATGCATGTGTTCATGTTTCGATGAGGCTTAAAACGTATCACATTGCAGCTATCTTCCGCTCTTGACATCCAATCGCGTTGTCCGTCCATCCAGACGATGAGCGGCTACTGTATTTAGTCGACTGTAAACGCGGTCTACACCACGATCCCCGTATAAGCTTGCAATTAATTTCGAATTATCGCTGGCGCAATTAGCCGTCCGTTCGATACGTAAGTACGAAGGCAATATTGTTCCGTCGATACGAGTCCGATAAGTGCAGTCATTCAAATTTGACGTCGTGGTTTTTTCCCATTGACGTACGGATAATCTGCGCGGTTAAGGTAATCACCTACGGTACTAGCTGCCATCAATCGGTGTCATTTCATCGGTATGACGCGTTGTCGAAATGACAGGCGGACAGATGGATCTGCGTGGAAATTATCCAGAAATTAAAGGGCGTTTTGGAGTATAGAAGGCGGTGAATTTGATTTAAACGGCATATTACGCGATGATCGATGGAACTAGGCTATGAACGAGATGACGCGTAAATTGATATAAATGTGAGTGGTGCGATGAGACGGGATCTTATGAGCAAAAAGTTCTTGATTAATAGTATCACCTTACTTACGAAGAATTTATTTCTGTAACGTCCTTTTTCGTGAAACTGACTATTTACAAAAATAATCGAAATCATTGTCATAAACCTTTGATGACCAAGAGCCCCTTTTCATCGCACCACTCACCAAATTGAGAAAATGAACCTTTAATTATTATAGGAAGTATATTTTGGTCATATAAACTGCTTGTTTTTCTAGTTGTTGCAGCTTTTTTTTTAGTCACGAGTTGTTGGAGAAGAACAACTTTTGCGCAAGGTTAACGTTAAGACTTTGGGATGGCGTATCTTTAAGCTGTCGCAAAGAACTGGCGATTTTAAGAAATTAATCCATGGATGCTGAAAGATATTGTGTGCCACTTGCACGAGAATTTAGAAGAGATTTTCGTATTTGCAAAGCATGATGTTCGCTCCCGACGAGCTCGCATCGTGAACGACGTCATTGTTGCCAATGATACTAAAAGAATGATATGGCCATCTAATTCTCCAGGTTGCAATTGCATCGAGCATTTTCGGGACTCGACCGACGCTGAGATCCTTTATTTTTATTTATTTAGTAGAAAACATGATGAGATGATGCTTAGCTATGTTATAAGCAGGAGGAATTTCAATAGAAAATTCATCTTAAAGTTGCCACATTTAAAATTGTTAATTGAGCAAACATTTTTTTGCAAATTTTGAGGTCTTTAATTGAGCCGCTTATTAGATTCCGATGATATTGAACACACAGGGATAAATTCGTTTACATTGGATAGAAGACATTAAATTACAATTAAAAGGTCTGCAGACGATCTAGAGATATTGTTAATTTTATGAGTTCCTTTTAAATTATTGGTGTACACCGTTACTCTTTGCCCTTTAATATTAAACAGAGAAGGAAGTAGTCTTCTCAAGAATAAAACGGACGATTAAGATACGAAACAGGACAAAAAGGATCAGGGTTGATCGTTCTTGCAGATAGACTTTCAGGAGACAAGTTCCACAAGAGAATTTGTCTATAAGTTTACCTGACTCGATACCCATAAGTTCCCTATATGCTAATGCATAGGTTAGCATTATCAGAAAGGAATGTGGATTATTCTAGTCTACGCTTATATAACGAACTACCGTTAATCATCAGATTCTTTGAATACTTAGTTGCTCTAGGACCATATTCTGTGTGCTACGGCTACTTTGTACTTCAGCAGCAATGCTGAATTGACTCAGTTCAAGTGGAATGTTTGTGGTAAGGGGTGATAGTGAAATATTTCAGTGTTTCAGTGTTCCAATGCCACAGTATTCGAATATGTGATTCACCAGAATCTCTGTTTCACGAATATTATACTCCTTAAGCAGCTTCATTTGATGAAAATATCTTTCCTTCTCGGGTTGCATGTACTTCCTAAAACAGGTAGTAGTCTCCGGGGACCAAATCCCGTGAATGGGCGAGGATATTCTTAATTTTACCAACAGGAACTTTGTTTCGCCAAAGAACTACTTTGAACAAAAGGATTTCCTAGGTTCCTTCCAATTTTGTTGCTATTTTTTCCGCTTCTTCAATACAATTTAAGTTTAGGTTTACTAACATCCAACCAGTGTCAAAGAAAGGAAGTTTGAAGACGTCATCCAACGGTTTTTGCAAACGTAGTGTTAGATATAAATTGCAAAGGCGGTAACGAACTTATCACCATGTCTCATTCTTTGTTATCCACAAATCCATTTGAGGGACGGTTCTTTTCTTGCCACGTATCGTACCGGGCCTGTTTTACGAATAATCGTATCTTACCGTTAAGAAAAATTCCCAAATATTCTTGCAGAAATGTTGGCTGCATACGGGGATGATTCTTTTTCAAACTCGACTATTTGCGAATGGTAAAAAATGTTTAAGACGAACGATGCAAGAAGAGGAGAAGCGACAATTAGCAGCTTTTCAGCAACAGCGGGATTTCACGAATGCGTATGGACTTGTTACCGGAGATACATCATTTTCCTTGAATCCAAACAAGAATCAACGCAGTGGTATATTAAGCTCTAGCGCTTCTAAGAAGCTTAAAGTCACCCCTTCTGCAGGAAAGATAATGGCAACTATCTTTTGGCATTACCAAGGGATGATGATTATCTGCGTGAGAGTAGATACCTTCGTTACTTCCTTACTTCGAGCTTTTTAAGCTTGCAAATCGGGTGCTTCTACAGAAGACGTGAATACTTTCTTGCAATAGTTTGTAATCCGCTAATTATTACATTTAGATGAGATATTTACGAGCTCCCTTGGCTTTCTGCTAACATAAGACGAGTACGAAAATCGGCGTAAGCCGTATCCGTTTTAATATCCCTATCATGTTATAAACGCAGTTTCAAACTAATGTAATCCGCACCGTAAAAACCATACATTTTATAATCTCCGGTATTCGGTAAAATCCCCGCGACTAAATACTAAATTAAAGAGGGGTATAAAAGCGTATCCTCCAGCTTAAGCTCGTTACACACCGTTAATAGCGGACTCCGTAGTGCTTCCGCTAGAACTTAACTCATCGTCGATTAATTTTTAATAAAATTACTTCTCCATATAGACTGCCAACTCTCAGCTCTTGCATTATTAAACTTTCGAGTAAAATTAGGACGGCGCGGAATTTCCCAGTACTTCGTTCCGTTCTTTTTCTCCTATCTCTACACCCATCACATGCACTCTCGCCTTTTTTTATTTCGATTTCTATCTCAGTCACCCTTTTAAGGAATTATTTGCTAATTCGTAAGAGCGCCGGGGATTCTAACGGGGGGGAGCACGACGCCAGAAACCGGGAGCTTCCGATGAACAGGTACGCGACATTCTTCGAATAGTTGAGAAAGTAATTTGTACGGGGTCTTTCGGAAGCGGCGACGTAATAGTTCGTCTTTACGTAAATACCATTCGGAACGAGTAAATGAGATTGTTTTTTAGCCGGTGGGACTCCCATCGGAAAACTAATTCATGCTGAACGCGGAGTCAGGAGCTGAAGATTTGATTTAAATTAAATGTCATCCTTGAAATGTTATTTTAAAAAAAGTTAATGGAGAAGACTTGCAAGTGGATCCGTGCATTTTACAAAGAATTACGTTTCGTAAAACATTTGTTATTGTCGAAGCAGCGGGAGCGCAAGGATCGGCCGAGTAGTTCGTTCGTACGGTGGGCGTTAAAATGTTCAATGTTTCCCGGTAAAAATCTAATCCAACAATGATGCCTCAGATTTCTTCGTTTAGCTCTTGGTAGGGAAGCATCACGAGAAAAGACGTGGCCGTGTTTCGGTGGACCAAAATCGCTTGTCGTCGACGACATGATTAAAGAAGATACAGAGGCATCCTTAAGCATATTGAAGATTGCAAATACGTTCGATTTTGCATGAATATTTAGGTGCGCGAACACAAGATTGGAGCTGGTTAACTCAAAATGTACGCTTAACGCTTATGATAATAAATTGCGTCTTGTGGAATAACCCAACACTTAATGATTGCATAACCTTGTTGTATCTCCAACAGCATTTACGAGATACATACATATATACTTCGTCAATTACGTAGAGCTGCTTTTGCGTAAACATTTGTGCACGATTTCTATAAGAGACTTGGTGTAAATCATCTTTTCGACCAAATTTGAAGGAAACATTTTGTAAGTTAGAGTAAATAGAAAATATATGCAAACGTTAGCAATGAAATTATTAACATTGATCACAGAAAAGCACGTTTTAGATACTCGCTACCTTGCCGCGTTAGAAATGTACAAAGACGAACGTAGTTAGTCTTTGCAGCGAGGTAATGAGTTTAACCAGTGTTTTGTGTGATAAAGGACGCGCGTGCATCACGCCGTATAATGCATTTTGTCTATTTGCAGATGACTCTTCGAATATAAAAGATCATGCGGCATTACGTAACATCTTATGCAACGTTGCTCCTTTGATTTGAAGTTGTTTACATTTTTAATAACCCGGTTTTCCCGTAAACTCACAAATATTTTCGAAAATTATTATATTGACAAATAAATTTATTGCGACAATGAACTACGTTTGTCGAATTGAAACGTGTTTATTATTATAATAATAAGCAGCGAAAAAGACGTTAAATATTTTTTCTTTAGACTTTAATAAATGTATTGCTTATATCAATAAATCCGTTTATTGCATATGGTGTGTGGCGTTGTTTGAAAAGTTTTATTTTTTGAGCGGATAGCGGCCTGTTAAAGGTAGATTTTGAAATAATTCTCATAATATGTAAGATGTTCAAATAAATACAAAACATATCAAAGTCACACGTTTTTAAGCGGATCATCCTGTATAAAATAAAAACGAGCTCCATAAAGGTTTACCTCGCCTAAAAATGTTGTATTTAATGAAAACGTAGTACTAGCTTTACTGTGTAAATTCTCAACATGTATTGCCATTTTAGACCAAATTCGCACTAGACTCTACCAATACAAGGTGTTCGAAAATTAAGGCTATAGTTGTAAGCTTTAAATATCAATAACTAACATCCTGTACTTTATATCAACAGTAGATGTAGAATTTAATTGTCTGTCGAGTATTATCAAACTCGCCTAGAGGTCTTACGTTTTCATTGAAAAAACGAAGACTTTCAAAATGGAGACTGCCAGACGCGATAGTCTGTCACTACGAAAATAATTTATTAAAATGATTCTTTGGACCAACCTCGATCTCGTTAGTTTCTAGAAATAATGACTCCATCAGAGTTTCTTTTTTTCTGATTTCAACCATGCAAGCAGATACAGAAGTGCTGTTACAACTTTGAGCGCATGCGATGGCTGTTAGGTCCTGAAAGCTGTGAAAACAAGTATTTGAAGAAATTGTTACAAGAAACAAAAGATTACGGACTGCATCAGTAATGGTTTGTAAGGGACTCTTACTTATAATATAAAAAAGCTGTTCAGACTCCATTAAAAATGTATCAGGATTCAGTTCTGGAGTCATCTGGAGGAAAATCTTTTTGAATCTTCTTTTTTTTAAGGCAAGCGCTGGGTACTTCAGCAAGATTCTGTACCTGGGCACAAAGATTAGACAGAATGCAGACTTGGCGTCGCAGAAATTTGTTTAGTTTCATTGCCAGCGATGAGTCCTCTGCGTTACACACTAGATATGTTAAGCGTACTATGACGTTGATGCGTGGATCCAGTTTGGATTCATCCGGTTTACGCGCAGAAAGAATTTGAGTTCGCTTGTGTCTTCGACAATAAATGGTCCGAGAAATGCGGTCATCGCATTGCCTGCAATATGGGAAAGAAGCCAAATTTTCAGGATACTTCGTCCTGGTGGGATTAGTAGGCTATTTGTGTATCGCATTGCATTGAATTTTTCGAAGAAACCGTCGGGGATTGGGACATCCATTAGAGATAATGAAAGCAGGAATTCAAAGAAATCCTTTTAGGAGTTGGTGAAAATTGCTACATCGCTCATGGTTTGGTGGAGCGTTTCCTATGATGATGTCACAACTTCAATAACAACGTATCAAGGTTCAATGCTAGAGTCCGTCGTAAAACCTTTTTGAATCGCGCTTTTTTTTTTTTCAAACGAACGCTGGATATTTCAACAAGATTCTGTACTTGGGAGCTAAGGCGCTTAGGCTAAGACAATGTAGATTGGACCCCGCGCGAGTTTGCCTAACTTCATTGACATCGATGGTTGAATCGCTTGAATCCATTGGGCTGGATATTGGGGACAGTTTTGGAAGACAAGGTTTGCCCGTGTAGAACTTTCCTATGCCGTCAAGACTTAAAGCTCTTATATATATGTATGCTTATATCTAACAAAGATATGTTATCTTGGTTTTCATTTTATAGCAACGCTATTCATGTCCTTACTAGTTATTATATTAATTTTAATGGAGGTAGAAGACATTACGAGGTTAAATAAAGTAGCCATGACATTTCAAACTGTGAAACAGTTGAATCACATCGTTCATTAAAAAAAAAGAAACGTACATTAACGCAGAGAAACGAGATACATCGAGTATTTTTGTCCATTAGTGCGACATTTACGTAAACTTTACGAAAACACGCCATTTGTAAAATATCCAATTTCTATTCAAGCTCCTGCTGGACAAAAACATTAGCCGGTTCGGTAAACAATCCATTCTTAACAAAGTTCTTACCAAGATCTAGAGAAACGATACGAAGTGACTGTTGTATTTCGTTGGGAAATCCACAAATTTCATCCGTCCTTTATTCATAACTTTAAAATGGTATTCTTCGATAATATTAAACATTTTCGTTATAAATGGTCGAAATTAAAAACCGTTATTTTTTTGTACGACGCGATAAAATTAAATCTTAACGACGGGCGGAAATTGTTAATTCGCTCGGAACGAAGCACCGAGTGAATTAATTCCGCAAGTCGATAGTCTATTTTTATCGTCGTGTGTGAAATTCGAAATTCTTCTTGTTCGGCAGAATTCGGAGAAGAATAGAGAAATACATATAATTGTGACGATGAAGACTCGTAGCAGTTAAGTAATATCAAATTTATTTCTAAATCGTAGCGGTATGTACGGATTGCCATGAGACTTACATATAAAGAGGACGAGAATAAGAATTGTTTTTCGAGTTTCGCACAAAGCGCGCACGAAGTCATCCGAAACGTGCGAATTAGAAATTACGCAAGAAAATTTGGAAGATCTGCCAGGAGGATGTGGAAGTAATGGCATTACAGGCAGTAAATTAGTGACGAATGATGTACCGACGTTACGCGACATATAAAGTTGTTGAAATGTTATACGTAATTTGTAGATACACCAAGCTGATTTCTCTGTTAAAAAAAAAAGTTGATTGACGCGTATGAATCCGAAAAATTTAAGTTTTTTGAAGAGGATGATGTTATATGATTTTTAAAGGAGCTTCGAATGACGACTAATTGAAGGTGAGCGCTAAAACTGTTTCGTAGGAGGAATATAGCTACAAAAATAGCTGCAATCTTCTAAACAACACATAAGTATCGGCACCACCGCACCACGCAAGTTTAATTTATTATACAATAATATATAATAATCAGTCCGGACGGCCGTTTCGAGGACATGAATGGTTCTCGTTATTAATCGGTGACCGGATGGGGATCATGCGCGTCCTCGAAACGGCTGTCCCGGACTAATAACACTCGCCAACGAATTTCAACTTTTGATTTTGCCATAAAATAATTTATACTAAGTTCAATAGAAGACATATAAACATTTATTTTAATAAAAGGTAGAAGGTCAAGTGAGCTCGATTTCTTTTTATATTTCAATGAAAAGCTTTTTTAGATTAGATCATAATTTGATGTATATATATCAAATTATTATAATTAGAGATGTGAAGTAATACTGCTCCATCTCTTATAGACAATATCTATAGCATCTTTTCTTAACATCCAACGTAATCTGTTAGCATAACAGGATTCCATTTCCCCTTGATATTGTTTTCCCATTCCCATGATGTCTTGGTGGAAGCGCTCACCGTGTTCATCGCTAACGTCGCCCATGTTTTCCGGACAAAAATTCAAGTGAGAATGTAGAATGTGCACTTTAAGGGACATATTACAGCCAGCAGCGTGAAGCGCTTGTAACATATCCGTTACTAAACTTTCATAGTTTTCAGCTTTTTTGTTTTCCAAAGAATTCGTGAAAACTTGTATCATGGAGAGCCAAGCTGTTTTTTCCTTTGTTGTTAATTCGGTTTCAAATATTTTCAACAAAAATACCTTCTTTCAATTTCCCTTGTGTTAATTTTGGAAACTTTTCACGAAGGTATTTAAAAACCTTCACCTTCGAGATCCGGTGCCTTTACAAAGTTTTTCATGAGCCCAAGTTTCACGTGGAGAGGTGGTATTATGATCTTTTCTTTTTCTACTAGAGGCTTTTTCTACTAGACTGTCTTTTCCTGGCATAAACTGTTCTGTCGTAGTGGCCATTCTTGCTTATGGTTATGTTTTCCTTGCTACGACGAAAGACATAAAAAGTAACAGTATTTGGTGTAACCAGATTGCATACCCAAAATAATTGCAATTACTTTAAGATCTGCACAAATATTCCAGGAATAGTCTTCGTACTTTATCTTTTCTAATAAAATTTTCAGATTTTCGCAAATTTCTTTCATAGAAACAGCACGACCTATCGAAATAGAAAGATAATGGTTTCCATCATGCAACAAAACTGCCTTTAGGCTGGTCTTTGATAAGTCTATGAATAATCCCCAAGAACTGGGATCATGATGTTTTCCAAAAGCTTCAGAAAGTTTATAAACATTATTGCAGTAGACCAGATTACCGGCCATACTATAAAGGCATTTTCCCTGTAACCAGATCTAAGCTAATGTTACCGCTTTTCGAATCAGTTTTACTTTATATATGCTGTTCAATTTCATCAGTTACTAACTTACGGTAAAATCCTTGTTGGTTAGTGTAATTAGTCCGGGACGGTTGTTCCCAGGACACGAATGGTCCCCATCAACAAGCGGTCTTCGAATAATGATGATGAGGACCATTCGCATCCTCGAAACGGCCATCCCGGACTAATTATTATATAATAAATCGAACTTGTATGGTGCGGAGGTGCCGATACTTATGTGTTGTTCACCATACCACACCACAGTCCTTGCTATCATTACTACAATCTTCTAATGTCACGATAGTTTCATTAAATGATACCAAAACCAAAGAAGATTCATTCTGCATAACCGATAATCAGCCTGATGGTGTGCAGGCATTTACAATTATAAGAAAATATGTCGTCCTGCGCCATAGCAACCACATCTCATAAATCATCCTGTTCCTGTCTCAACAGTCCTGGCACCTAGCGGACTGAAACCTTGCTTACGTCCAAATAATTACGATACCAATCCCTCTTTACGGCAGTAATGTTTCCTTCGTTTACCGACGTATTCAGGCGACCACCGCGTGGATCGTCTTCTAATGATGTTCTACCAGCTTTAGAACGATCGATCCACCGATATACATTACTTTTAGATTCTACAAAGACTCCTCAAACACTTCTCGCAGACGTTGAATGATTCCTGAAGTTTTCACACCCGCTCTCCACAAAAAGAACTGTTCTATGAGATTTAACCGCGTCTCTCATGGTTATAAAAGCAGTGCTACGAAAACGAAATTTTGGGAACTTCTATGTATCAGCTCGTAGCAACATAATTCGCCTTGTAAAGAATCCTAAGATATGCAGACACCTTCATTACTGTCTGCAGATATTAACGAGTCAACGAAAACGTTATAAACAAAGCACAAATTACGTTGACTTACGTGTCGCGCGATTTACGCATGTTGTAAATAATTACCTTTAAAGAGTTTAAAATTAACAGATTTGGGTAACAAGGCGACGGAAATGTACATGGGTAGAAGTAACTAACGAGATACTATACCGTATATAATTAATACAGTCAAACATCGTTTAAACCTTGAAATTCGTATCATATATTCACCGGATCGTCATAAATAACCGGCAGTCGCTATTTGATATTTTCAAGTCGTGGACGTCTCGATAGAAGATGCATCTCTTACTGGTATCGTTATTAGTCATTTGTGGATGTGCTTGGGGGCAAAAGTTACGTGAGTATTTTCAAATTTATTTTACGTAGCCGTCTACATTTACATTTTTGTCCGCTTCCGTTGCAATAGCCAGCTATATCATCCCGTGTGTGAGAACGAAGCCCGATTTCCATCAGTGTTGTATAGATAATGGTATTAAGGCTATCCCGCATATCTTAAAAGGTAAGATGAATATAATTTTTGTTCTATTAACCCAGTAAGTCTCTGAAGTAAGGCTGGATGAGACGAGATATTCGATTTTTTTTTATTAATACATCTTAAAAGGTAAAAAGTAGCATCCCATTTTTGGCATATTGGCAAAAATTGGTGAACGTGTATAAGTCCGTCGATGTATTAATAAAAATATATATAAAAAAAAATATTTTAAATTTTTTCTTCTAAAATTGAATAAATAAGTAAATAAATTAAAATATTTAATAAAATAAATAAAATTAACATTAATTTTAATTTAAAATTTTAGAAATATGTTTTTATTATTTCTAATAAGGTAGTCAAGTGAAAATGATAAGTAATGGGTTAAATTTATGAACGATACTGTATATGGGGCGAAAAGGAGACGATAACTCAAAAAAAAAATAAAATGGTAACATTTAGGGGTACGTTAATTTGAGGAAGATGTTTAAAATACACAGCCATATCTTTATTTATTTGATAACTAATGGAAACGACCACCTATTTATTACAAAATACCTAATTATTACAAAATATTATATTTTCATTTTTTTTTTAATTAAATGGATCACCTGTGGGTGGCGCTAACTAACTTAATGTTTTTTTATAGAAGATTTTAGTTTTTATTCGATTTTTTGAGTCTGCAAAGCAGTTTTAATAAGTTTCCTTATAACTGTTAAGAACCTATTCGTTTTACTTTTTGAAAAAACACGAACCTTAACAACTACATATTCGGGCGATGTAAGAAATGTTAAAAAAGGTACACGTGTTTATGTTTATTTCAAATTGTCTTTTTCTTGTCTTCTCGATTGAAATATGTCATATACTCTTTGCCTAACATAAAGACTAATTGTAAATAATTACTTCTTACTTATTTTGCTTTAAAGTACTCGATAAAAGAACAAAAACATAACAAATTTGCTGACAATTAATTATTCCATCGATCTTGAATCTTAAATAAGAGATAACATTTACGGCAATAACGGCTAGTATGCGTTTTAGCGTAGAATCTATTCAAGTCATGCATTATTCGGGCATTAAAGGATTCCAAACTTGCGTGATATTTGCCTTTAATATCACGCAAGCCACGCAGCCTTCCAGTTAATGCTGGAGCTATACGCTGAGGATCGTTACGCAAAGACTTCTCCATCTAATTCAATGGCATCATCTCCAAACCAGTTTTTTGTTGCTTTGCGCAGTGTGGCAGGATACACCTTCTTGTTGCAATAAAAGCCTTTCATTTCCAAACTATCGTTTTGCTGTTGGAATCAAGTTCCTTGACGGAATATGTCGGCGCATCTCTGCGATTAATGAATTCATATTTGCCAACTCAACATGCATCACCATGTTACAATCTTCTGCCGTACGCCTTTATGTAAGCCTTTAGATTTTGTGCGAATCAGCTTTTCTAGAAAGTCACATACGCAAAGATCAAATTTTAATTCGCTGATGAAGATAACATTACTCCAGACTTCTGCTGTCCAGGATATTTTGGCCCATCCAAAGGTCGATGATGCGTTTTGCTTTGCTACAAGCAAGCTGTATAAAAGAATATCACTAGTTTTTATGTTAACATTCTAGGCAGAATTATGCAATTAGAGTCTGCAGCATTCCCCGGAATTGTTTAAATTCGCCTTGCGATTCCATTTTCCAAGTTCTGCGAAACTTGACCGGAATAAGATGTTCCTTTTTAGTGATACTGCGGTCCAGCTATACGATTACCATGAGTCTTGGTTTTGTAATATTCAAGTTATTTCAATTTTTTTTGCGCTGATTTTCCTCTACAGCACTGATAAATTAGTTTGCGAAGACGCTCGATCATCTTGATCTTACTTACAAACAGTTTTGCTTTATCTCTTACAACGAATGCAAATCATGCTTTGCATCTGGGATCCCTCAAGCATTAAATTTAAGGTCTCTTTTCTTTTTATTTTTTTTTTAATCACCTAATAATTACTTTAAATTAAATTAAAGTATTTAAATTAAATGGAAGCCTGATATTTGCTGGCAACGTGGAAATGTACGCAAGGAAATAGAATTTCTTGAGTGTACTGGAAGAGAGTTAAAAGTTAAAAGTGGAAAGTTAACTAAATTCACGCAAGAATTTTTTTCTCTTGTATACAATTACTCGCTGCTTTAAATAAAATATTGCTTAGTTGAAGCCAGTAATTTAATTTGGCATTAAATAATAATTTGGGATTTCAAGAAACTGAGTAAACAATTGATAATGTGACAAACAAGAGAGGAACGAATACAGATAAGGAGTGTATTGAAGTAGATCGAATACGCTCGTGATCGAAGGAAAATAAGACATAATCACTACAAAATACGGTGTCTTTGATAGAAGCAAATCGTTTACCTCTCGGAAGCAACCGCTTTCTTGAATTTAGTAATTTTTTTCAGAACAGCGACTTTTTGGCTATAGCCGTTTATATCTTCCTATTAATTATTACTTGCTTCCAGTAAGTTTGAAGAATGCTGTTAACCAGCGAAATAACTGAGACCAAATATGGAGTGTAACGAATAAGCTTTATCTGGCATCTTTAACTACCAGGTAATGTTACGATTACCGCCTTGAAAATGAGATTTTTATGTCGCCTTTCAACAATTAATGATCTTCCTTTACCAGTCACGTTTCCACGACTACTTATAAAGCGAATAGAATACTGGGTTTTGTTTTGTGAACAATCGAAACAGTTTTAAAATTGCAACATCTTGTTTCCCCACTTTAACAGCCTTACGAAACTAAAATTAAGGCATGTTGGTTAGCAGGAGACCACCTACATTTTGTAAACTAGCGGTTAAGAGCTCCATGTATGGCCTAAAACTTCTCTTGAACATTGTTCAGGGGCACATAAACGGTCATTTCATTATTCATTAATATTTCAAGTTATTGCAGCACGTCCAATTCTTTTGCTGAAATTTCGGGAATTGTGATATGACTGCTTGAACTTCAAATTGGTTACTTCAAGCCTTTCCTTGTCGGCGTTTGTATGTATTTTATTAATTTTGTGTTGATTGAATGTTACTGTCGCGACAAAGTAGCTCTTGAGGAGGGTCTTCAATTGTCCTTTTTTTTTACGATAAATAACTTTGTTTTAATTCAGTTTTGCTCTTTTTCTTGTCAATGACCTTTCTTCATCCGTCTCAATTCTTGATTATCGAACCTTTTTACTTATTCCCGGTCTCTTTGTATCCTCATTGGCTTGGTTTCCCTCTCGTGCTTTCGGTCCATCTCTTGGTCTATCATCCGTTGTCGATTCTTCTCTATTTCTTTCTATTTGTCTCAACTATTTAACACTATGTTTTGAACGTTCGGTATTATATCTTATTCTACGAGTCGCTAACACTTCTATTGCCTAAAATTCTTCTCAGGAGCTCCCTTTCGAATGTTCTGGAAACTTTTGCATCTTTTAAATCGGTATAACTGTCGTTTTGTAACACCAGTATGCTCGCTTTCTAGATTAGATTTGTTCCCAATTATTAGTGCTCCCAACTGCTTGAAGCTATGCAGTTTTCCAAAGGTCCATCTCCTTATTCTTACTTCACTTTCTATTGTTTGTTGTTCTGCTATTTTCATATATTTTGTTCTTTTTAGCTTTTTGCTTCCTTTAGTAGTAATGTAAGTGCTTCTTCCAAACTCTTCAGGGTAAGGTGCCCTAACGCAAATTATTTACATGTAATGTGTACAACCATTTCCCGTTCGAGCGGAAGTAATTGCAACGTTAATTAATTAATAAATAAAATTAGATCCGCTGCTATAATTGCTTATTCAAAAATTTCAGAATTTCACTCACAATAACATTAAGACTAATTAACGAGTTTCGCGAAATATCCCGCATTTGCGTTTTTCAAAGAAAATAACAACCTTTATACATTTAAAACTAATTATATCTAGACGGAATATTTGAAAATCTTGCCAATTCCTCCGTTATTAAGAAAAAGGCATAACTTTCCAATTCTCTATAAACAACGACACTTAAACTTCAATGTCAAGTCGTTCTTTATTTTAATGTTGCTCTCCTTGCCTTCGACACGTAATTGTAGTTGTCAACGAAAATTAATTTTTTTCCGTTTTTTTAATTAGGTGCTTGTTAAATAAACGCGTCAATTGGTAGAAAAAAAGAAGAAAAAACGCTTCCGATAATATAAATGCATTGAAATAAACTGTTGTTGGTGTTCCTCAAGGTCGTTGAGTTTTATACTGCTTGGAAAAGTCGTGCATTATGCAAATTCGTTTCGAATGAAAAAAGAGATGTCATATTGGTTATATCGTCTTTTATTTATTCTTTTGTTTTTACGGACTTTTTATTGATTGTATAAAATCGCGCATATTCTTTAATTCTCTGCCAATGAGGACGTTATTCGAAAATCAGAGGTCGAAAAGACCTAGAATTTGATATAAAAAAATGACTATCTTTAAAAAATAAAATTGACCTATTCGACTATGTCCTCGAAAGCCAAATTACTTCAAATTTAATGAATTTATTCCATAATTTAGCCGCGCAATGATATTTGCTTCAAAGATAAATTGATTTTGAACAAGAATAACAAAATATAATTAGCAATATACACAGAAAAAAATGAATAAATCGTTGGTTTTGTTTTGTCAAACCAACAAAAGGGATATTATATTAAGAAAGAGATTTATTAAAACAATGAACTGCGATTATCAAATTGACACTTGTTTATCAATATAATGAATACCCGTTGATTAACTTGATTTCCGAAAAGAAACGTTAACAAACGTGTTCATTACACCAATAAATCCGTTTAATGTATACGGAAGTATGTATTCATCGATGTAATAAACAGCCATTTATTAAGATGATAAACTCGTTCTTTGGACCAATTTTGTACCATTGATGTACTTTTTTATTGTATTTACGCATCCTTTTCGTTCACTGCAATATTAATAAACCTACATTTTCAGAATACTCGACGTGTATCACATAAATATAACTAGGGAGGACAAAAGCAAGTGAAATCATATTTATTTTGTAGCGACTAGATAGACTCGTGTTTTGTCGACATTCGGGAAAACCAGTAGGCACCACGAACGCTTTCTTATGAGACGAATAGACACGAATCTGTCTACTTGCTGCAAAAAAGCTATGATTTCCTTCGCTTTTGCCCTCTCTAATCATAACAAAAGGACTTTTCGGCTTAATTTCAACATTTAAAACAAATCAAACGAAAACTGACCGTCTGTTTCGTAATTCTAGGCGATAAACAATACAAGATACCATCCCTAGCGCCGCTCAAGGTTCCCAAAGTCTCCATACAACCCAACGATAATCTGAAGATCACCCTAACCGACCTAGTTATATCCGGACTCGAGACCGCGAAATTGGAAGATGTATTGTACTGAATATTTCCATGGTCCTGATTCGGATGAGGTGATCTGATGGTGCGAAATGTGTTTTCAGGTTCGATTTCGATCAGAAGATCATCAGAGTGAAGTTGTTGATGGAGTACCTGACGGTGTTGGCCAATTACGAGATCGATGGAAGATTATTGGTGCAATTACGAGGTAGTGGACCGTTGAATATAACCACGGGTAAGTTAGATTGGTTTTATTGTATTGTCGACCAGATAAACTCAATTGTTTCTATCTTTGTTTTGTTTTGTATCAAGCACCAATCAAAATCGTTTACGCGAGTAACCGTGTGCAATTAGAATTTGTTTGCAGCTGAAAACAATTTTTTGACCGTAACGTAGGATCGCATCGTATGATCGTAGTATTAGAACTACTTTTCTTTTGTTTTTTTTTTCGAAATGATACGTTGGACTTGAAAGAATTTTATTTGCACGGCAATAGCAGTTGTGTAGCGGTACTTTTCCATTTTGTAATTCGTGCGGAATATTTTCGTTGTTATTTTTAATTCAATGCTACGAATACGTGTCATCGCCTGAAGAATATCTTTGTTCGCTCGTCATCCCTTGTATTCTTGGCATTTTTCTAATAAGTTTGCCTGAATATTTCCTTTTTATATTTTGACTTACCTTTCCTTAGCATGTTAAATGACAAATTCTGCAAAGTATTAATTAAGTGAGTTCAATGTCATTGCCTGCTATGCAGATAATATAAATTTTCCATTTTTAACAAAGCTCAATGATTTCAGCAAATTCAAGTAAAACCAATTCAACAGCAATGCTTCAATTTGATTTATTCTGCCTTTGGTGATGAAGCACTATCCAAAATCATAACTTTGTGACTCGTTTGCAGAACGTGAGCGTGGATGTGCTAGTATCAGTAACGAATGTCGTGAATGTCGTCCATTCACTGCTGTTGTATCATCAAAAGAGCATCGGTAAAAGTCAAATGCAAACGATTTTACTTGAGCATTTAGGAGCGAAGAAGTTTTACAGTTCCAGACAATTTAGCCAGAGTCCAAGAAATGGATCGTGTGAGTAGACGCAAATAAATGCTTCAAATATTCAATCGCGGTAGCAGGTGACGAAACCGGATGTATTCATACGAACTAGAAATAAAACAACAATCCGTTGTTTAGGTGTTATAAAGTGAACCAAAGGATGTTCATTCACGAAGGATTTCGAAAAAATTATGCTTTCTTTCTTCGTAAAAGGCAACGCTAGCAGCAGATCCGTTGCTATCGTTGCTCTTGAGGATCGAAATTAATAATCTATTTTCCTCAAGTTTTCGATGAAATAAAAAAAATCGTAGGCATCGGCGCATCATCCTTCACCAACTCTTGCACAGCACAAACAGATTTAAAGGAGGATAACATTGATCAATGACTCATTGTCGGTATTTGCCTGACTTATCGCCTAATGACTTCCTCCTGTCCCTGTTTGCCAGAAACAAAGTGCGTGGTGACCGGTTTTCGACGGCGTAAGGGGCCGTTGGAACATTTAGAAGGCACACCCGGTTCAGACTGAAATAAATCTTTCGACAATTGGTTTCTTCGTTTGAGAAGCGGTTAGAACTTAGAAAGGCGAATATTTTGGGAAACAATTAAGTGTTTTATTTTCGATAAGATTTCTAATTTTTTTCTTCTTTCGGACGTTTTTAGCCGATAACATTTGGTTCAATGATGGTAGTCTTGAAGCAGCACAATAATTTCTTTTTTCAGTTTTATCATTTTCCAAAATATCAAGATTAATGTAAAATTTTTCTATAAGAAGATTCATTATAAACTTGTGCTGTTCTTGGCGTCATTGAAAAAGCACACAATCTATGCTATGGTTACAACCCAGCATCGCTTGCATAATGTTACGTCAAAATTTTTTTGGGGGTTTGTTTTTTCTATATTTTATCTATTAAAGGAACAAAAAATATTTTCTATTAACAAAGATAGTAAGTTTTAATTATTAAAAAAATTAAAAAATTAAAAAAAGACAAAAATAAAAATGCCATAAAAGAAAAGTAAATAATATTAAAGACCCTTAGCTAGACCTTGTTTTATTCTATATTTTTTAGCTCCTCTAATGAAGGACAAACAAAATGTTTCGTCAGTTATTATTAACTAACTTAGTAACTTGTTAATAGAAGAAAACAGCAGTTCTTTCGATCATCTGGCATGCCATTACCAAGTTCTGTATTTATTTCATTTCTAAATCATCCCTGATCGTTACGTCTCTAACTTTGTTCCTCCTCGTTTTATTTTCTATTTTTCTTATGAATCTCGTATCCATTGTATCTATTCTTGAATTCTGTCTGTCTGCTAGAGTGCAGGAATCGCAGCTATAGAGCATTGATGGTCTGATTGTTTTGATGCTTGTTTCTTCGAGAATTCTACCAATTATTTCCTTATCTAACTTTCCATTTGCCTCAATTGTCGTGCCTAGACACTCGAATCCATTTATTTTCGAATATCGCGCCTTCTGTCTTATTTGACTATCATTTTGGTTTTATTTGCATCAATAACGAAGTTCCATCATTGAACTAAGCTTTATTGTCTCCTTTTCTTTTATTTTCTAGTGTTCTGCTTTAAATTTTTCTAATTTTGTTCCTTACCTCCTTTTCCCCATCCCTATTACATATGAAAATCAGTTCCAGCTTAGGTAGAAAATTCAGCAGCCATCAGCATAAATATTTTTTTTTCTACGAATTTTCAAAATAGTCTTAAAACTTTATAGCAGATCACAAACTAATTTGATTCGAATCGATTACGTAGATACTCGCTTTTTTACCTTGCTTTTTCAGTTGTTTTAATAGTTCCGCTAAACTATCCATCTATTTGTTCCGAGTCGTATGTCGTAAAGATAACACCAACGACGTTTCGTAATAAGAAAACAAACGATTTCTCAAATCGTTTTATTTCCCAAGGTTAACCTAGGTAGAAGGATCGATCATATTATTCGAACGTAGTGTTCACACTCTCGACGGATTAATTCTAAACAAACAGATGGACGAGTTGTGCAAATAACGTAGTACATAGTGGGAAGCTGGTAATTGCGCGTCGAGCATACAGGATAATTATTGCTAAAAAAAGAACCTTCTAAGATGATGTTGCATTTTCGTGTCAAGTATGCGTTTTGCAGAATTTCTTAAGATGCACATACAATGATGTTGATGTATTAAAGGAAATGTGCCAAGGACAGTATTAAAACCTGTTAGTTACTTGCGTTCAATTGAAGGTGAAAACCGCGGTTTCAATGAGCCAATAGAAAGCGAAATTTAAATTGTTAAATTATCTATGTTGACTTTGTAGATCCCCTTATTTTTCTTTTATTTGAATTGAAACGATTGAATTTTTTTAGCTGTGATTAACAAGCAAATAAAAAAATACGATTCCTCCGAGCTTGCGAAATAGGCGCTTGCTTTTGTTCCTTTGATCCTTTCCGCAGATCCATTTTTTTTTTTTTATATTCGGAAGTAAGAAACAATCGCCGCGGGCTAAATCTGGCGAAAAAGTAGGTGCGGAAGCAATCTGTATTCTAACATGAAATTTTTCCGACGGCGAAACTGTCCGCGTGCGTCGCCTTGATGAAACGGAATTCTTTTCTTCGTCGAACATTGTCGAAGCGATCCGTTCGTTTTGCTCTCTTCGAGGTAATCAACGTGGTATATCCATGGCTTTGTTGGCCGATAAAATGCTTTTAGCGCCTGTTGGCCACGAAAAACTCGGCTCTTTGGTCTCTGCTCTGTTTTAATGAATCCATGTCTCGTCAAGTTGTAGTTGCCACGGTTAAGTAATGATCGAACAAATAAGTGTATGAACTAGTTGGATTCCAATTTCATTAGTTCTTGGTCTATTTTTCCGGTTGCGTTATAATTTTTGGGATAGCCTTGGCGCGAACTATAGAAAATTGCCGAGTCAACGTTAATATTATGTAAATCTGGCAACAATTATCACCTCATTCGTCGCGGTTGCACAACAAATTGTCCGATAATTTAAATTTATCACCTTTCGTCGAAGGCTCGGCTTACTCAGCGCAAAGTTAAGATATTTCCGGTTGTACAAGGACAACGTCCATTGTGTTCTATTGCACGTGGTAATCGTTATTAAATTCACGGAATCTTATTTGAATGTTATTTTAACAAGGTCCATGCCTAGGCCATTCCAAAACTAATAATACAAACATACTTAATACAAGCGCTTTGGTGATTTAGTTACCTTTTTTCTAGCCAACATTACATAATAATAAAACTACGAGGACTGCTTCTTTTTTTTTAACCTACGATGGTTCATAAAAACAAAACAAGTGTAAATAACAAAATCAATGTATTACCAAAAGTTACGTACAGACATAACTGCTGTGAAGATTGATGCATTTGTCATATCTACGGACGAGCCTTCCAATTCCCTCTGTATAAAATGTTGTCGCCGGTGAGTTGAGATGGTTCGTGACGTTGTTTTTAAGTTCTTCTGTACTCTGTAAGCTCTGCGCTCTTAGTTCCTTTTTACGAAAGAGATAGAAGTTGTTTGGGGTGTTGAAAAATTTCCCATCGAAATTGTTCAAGAAATCCTTGAATTACAGCAGCCATGCGAGGACGGGCATTGTCTTGAATGAGAATTGCCTTTTCTACTGTTTTGAATGGCTCTCCGCAATAATAAGCAGCTGCATTGATCGAAGTCCCCGGTTCCATAAATGCAACAAGCAACACACCTATTTAGTCTCAAAATATTGCAGCCATAAATATCCTGTTCTTGAATGTCTGTTTGAACTTCTTCGGTTAATTTGGCGAGTTGGAATGCATCCATTGTTGCGACTGTTGTTTTGTACGCGTCCTTATTGTTATCATTATTTTTCTATTATATTCTAGCGAAATCACATATCGAGTACAATGCGAACTTCAACACGGTTGACAAAAATGGCAAGGAATACATGACCGTCGATAAGGATAAAGTTACACTCTTCAGTGAGTTCCAGCATTACCAACTGGATAACTTGTTTGGAAATAAAGAATTAAGTAAGTATATATCTTAAGGTAACGACGGAACGTAGCTGGGAAACTTGAAGTTTATTGCTAGGTCGATAATTATTGCTTAAAATGAGCTTTTTGGGAAACTGGCCCCAAACTGTTTATCTCTATACACATTGTGCTCCAAAATTATTATTATTATTATAAAAAAAAGGGCTCGAACGTATCAAACTTTTCGCATTGCTCCTCCCGCTTCTGGAGTCGTCGATAAATCTTTTTAAATTACAGCTTTTGGATAGATCGCTTGATTGTCTAAATGATCTCATCAAAATTTTAATCTTAATCTTATACGGCAAAATTTTTGAATAAATTTTCGATTATTCATTTATTATTATTTATTCATTTATTATTTAAGTTATTCGAAGGAATTAAGTAATTGTTTCCTTTTAATCTAGTACATTGTGAACGACGTAATTTAATTCATTTCAAATAATTTATCTATTACAAATCTACCTTTTGTGGTCTATCAACGTAGATTTTTGATTTTGATCGGCGCTCCAGAGGGTCATGCTCACCGATCTATCTCTCAAAAAAGTAGCATGTTACTAATTAGTAATTGTGGATAAAACAGATTAGCGTTGATGCGTTTCTAGACATGGCAAACATATGTATTTGTAGGTTCTAATTAGGTTTAGCAATTTGATATCGACTTGACATTTATTGACTCTTTTTTTTGTAAAAAATAAAAAATCTACTATTTTTATATGATTCTAGGTGACCAAACAAATAAGATATTGAACGAGAATTTTAGAGAAGTTGGTAACGAACTAAATGGCCCGGTTACAGAGACGATTAGAAGCATCGTTACTGAACTAATCAAGAACTATTTAACAAAAATACCAATGGACGAAATCTTTTTAAAGGAATAATTGTATTGTATTTCGTAGTTCTGTTTTTATGTGGCAAATATACATTTTTTTTTATGTTTATCATTTCTTTTTTTTAATTTATTCATTTAAGTGAACATTAGGGTTCACAGCACAAATCGACGTTAGAGATAATTGATTTCTCAAAAAGCAAATTTCGAAGTTAGGTTTTGACCATTAAGATATATGAAATATGCCATAAAGCTAAGTATTCCGAGGTTATTTTGTAGAGGTATTCTCGAAAGAATGCCCGTTCTAATGATAATGAATCACCATTAGAGATGAGGTGAAATTATCACTTGTTTTTAGTGATTAGCCAGGCTCGTATTTTGTCAACTCTCCGAGAAACCAACAGGAACGTTCTTATCAGACGAATAGATACGAGAGTATCTAATCGCTGCAAAAAATGAATAATTTCACCTGCCTTGGTCATCTTTAATAATCATCAAAGAATAGGGAACAAACGACATAAAAGTATCGGTAACCTCCCCACCACACAAGTTCAATTAATTAAACCGGGACGGTCGTTTCGAGGATACGAATGATATGCATTCTCGGTTGGTGACCCAATGATGTGAGAAACCTTTCGGAATCAACATGCTTATTTTATAGAAAAATATTATTTACAAGTATTCACTTCTGCAGCCTACGTGGCTTGAAAAGTAGGAATAGACATATATAGAGAGGAAACAAATAGCAGTAGGTATATTGTATTACTGTGAGTAACACAAAATGGCCGTGGTTAGTTTCTTTATTAATAGATTGGCTAAAATTCCCTTTAAGTAGAAGTAGGTACAAGAAAGAACTCGTAATTCATAAAAATATAACTTGATCAACGGTTACTGGTCTACAATCTACGATCTACGATCTTAAGCTCGGTAGAAGCTAACGGCAAGAAGTTCGCGAAATTCCCCTCTCACAGCACATCGAAAGGAGTTGGATAAGGGTTGAGATATGAACGTACGTTTCGGTTCACGGATTACACTTCAAAACCATCTTGGACAAACCGAAAATGTACGAAAGGTCGAGAATTTATAAAATTGCACGTAGCGACTTTAATAAAGCCTATATTAGTTAGAGGAAAAGAGCGATAGGCACCAGATTTAAGGAGCATATCAGGCGTTATCGCTTTGGTAGATTAGATTCGTCAAAAGTAGTCCAACACATAATCGAAACCGGGGATAATATGAAATTAGAAAACTTGAAATTGATTAAGAATGTAACCCAATCGAGGGAAATAGATGCGCAGTAGACGGTTTACATAAAAAGCAATAACAATCTGATAAATAGAGAGAACGGATCGTTTTCGTAGTTCGCTCTATTCGATTTATCGGGGTAAACCTTGCACACCTTATTTTGTTCGGGCTGCAATGACAAGAGACCTTTCACGTATGCCGTATTTTCTCGAACACGTCATAAATTTAAGGTGCGAAACGGTCGTCCCGGATTAATTAATTAAACTTATCTGGTGGGGAGGTTACCGATACTTTTATATTGTCTACCATTCTACGCCACAGTCCTCGCTATCATTATGGAATAGGGTAAAAAAACATTTTTTACTTGTTACCTAATACGAATATAGCGAATAAAAAATCGTAACCCTTTTTAATTCAATCGTACGAAATTTCGCGTCTTCGAAACGGCCGTCCCGGACTAATTATTATATTTGACGACATAATAAATTAAACTTATGTTGTGCGAAGGTACCGATCCTTATGTATGTGTTGTTTACCAATACCAGCTTTGTGAACAAGTTTGTTAATGAGTTAGAAGATGTATCGAAGTTGAATGTTGACGTCCTTCAAAAATTAGGCAAAAATCAGGTTTTTGAAAATTGACGAATCTTAATGAAAACAATGTAAAAGCAAACACAATTTTTTTAATGTAAGTAACGATAAAAATATTAATATAAAAAGCCTGTCTTTCTCAGTGTGGAGTTTCTTTAAAATACAAGATTTAAAAGCCTCGTATATATGTATACAAGTTGTTGTCCAATTCTTCTTTAATTAATACAAACTTACCCCCTTCAAACACTCTAAAAAAATATCTTTTTTTCCGAAAAATAAATCAAATTCTTACTTCCAAAGAAACAAACCATCAAATTTCTCCAGCCGAATCAGTCAAAACAAAAACCACGTGGTCGAGCTTTAAGTTTACGTACTTCGAAAGCTCGCAACTTCCTGGCGCTTCAGCTACGTAACATCCAAGCTAGTCGCGACGCGTGTGTCGACTGAAGGCTCTCCAAAATCCAAGTACGTCGGCAGGAAACTAACCGCGCGCTTTTTGGCGGATGTTGTAGTGGTGGGGGAATCAACTTCCATCCCTTGGAGTGCGTTAAGCACTTACCAAATTGGATATTTCGAATATCATGTGCGGATGTGTACAGGGAAAGGTAAGTTGATTTTGCGTTTTTTTTTTTTTGGGGGGGGCGGGTGGGGCGGTAATGGGAACGAAGTGTGGGGTTTCCTGTTGCGTGGTCCGCATAGTTTGATATTTTAGGGACAAACCGCAAATACGAGACGTTTGTTGTTTGATTTGGGACATGGGATTGAGGTTTTAGGTCGTTGTATTTATGTGAGCAAAAGAATTTGCGGCTTCTTTTTTATTTTTAAATATTTCATTGAAAATAGGCCTTCTATTATTGACAATTTATTTCTTTATAAGACGAAATAGGTCGTGCTTGGTTTGAAAAGTTCTACGTCAAAAATGACAAATTTTTCTTGAAATATTGTAACGAATTGAGGCTTTTCGTTTGATCATTTTTACCTATTTGAATTTAAATTATTGCCTCTTTGCTGCATTAAAAGAGATCATTAAAGCCGTTGTATCAAATTAAAGGTGGATCAATGAAATACTGAAAACTTTAATATATGAAAACCATTATAGTTAGTCAGGTTTGCCTTAGTTTGAGGCCATGAATTTTTTTAAGTTTAACAAAGTCTACAAGTACACATTAACAAAGATTTGAAGTGACTATTTTGCTCTGCGAACTATTTCCATTACAATTTAATTGTAGGCTTTCACGGCCGTTACTTATTGTAGAATAATGATCCGGCTGTTAGTGATACTGCCAGCTTCTTCAGAAAGTTTCTGAATTTAACGTGGTAGGACTTCGTATCTCCTGGTTCCATGATTAAACCAGAGAAATCTAAACAAATGGTTCCAATTATTTCAATCGTAAAATTATTAGAGGCTGTTTGGGTTCCGTGATGCCCTAACCTCAAGGTATCAAAAAGAGGATTTTTTACAGTAAGAAGGACGAATTTGTTACCTCATCAAAATCTATTTTCGTTTGTTTGGAGGCGGTTTTATTTCCTCGAGATATACTAATCTTGTACTAGTCTAATATCCTAAAGATTTACTGATAACCTCGAGAAAATGGTTGCTTAGAGGTTTTCGCAATTGCTGATGGTAAGTCTGCGGTCAAAATATGCTCTTACTTCTTACGAAAGTAATATTGAATCCGCCATCTAGAATTTGAAAATTCTGACTATAGATTTTAAAAGGGCGACCCCGAAAATTTTCGGACGATTTTTCGAGATAATCACCTAAAAAAATTTAAAACAGGCCATTTAATTCCTTATTGCTTACGAAGGACACTGGATTGGATTTGGTATATCTAGAGTAGAATAAGGCGGATTGAAACGAAGGAATAGGGAAGGTGTAATACTAAGTTAATGTGTAAGTAGACATGAATAGGAAAATTCGTCCAAATGTCACAGAAGGCCATCTCTTTGGCGATTTCAGGTTAGGACACCTCCAAGTGCTGACGTGTTAGAGCCACTCTGCGGACGGATTTTACATCTGACTCGGATAGCAAAACTTTGTTGAATCGTGTTATTCCGCTAACGGTCTTACCTGAATGTGAGACGTGGGTCTTATCACGGAGCACAGAGGTAAAACTGGAAACATGGCGAAGTACCGTGTTACTCAATGAAAAGGAAATTACGATAGCCAAGAAGAGATAATTATATAGTTGCATCATGTTTATTAATTATCAAAGGAGCCTGCGACAAACGTTGTAATGGGAAGAAAGGGTATTACAAGAAGAAGAAGAAGAGAACTTAGACAGTCTTGAATGGAGGCAGTAGAAAATTACTTAGGACAAAGCGGTGCCCAAAAGTTGGAAATATGCAGCAAACTACTTCAAGAAGTGAAGGAAAATAGTACAAGCCATAAAGTGGAAGAAGTCCATGTCCAAAAAACGCTTGAAAGTTGGTTAAAAAACGCAAAATCGTTTGAAAATGGAGGTTTTCGAAGTCGCCGTTTTCAAATTTGCGATCGGAACTTCCAAATTCGAGATGGTCGATCCAAGATGACAAGAAATGGTGACGTATGATCAGCGATTCCGAAAACCACTAAACAACTGTTTTCATGCGGCTTTTGCGAGATTATCAGGAACTGTCGGGGACATTAGCGTATTTATCGATGTTTTGTTGAATTAATATCAACATTTTCAAGCCACTCGTAGTCATCCTCCATTTCTTGTGCAATTGTATATTTTTCCCGTATTGGACATCTTGTATTTGAGATATCGACGTCCAAAATCCCTTGAAAGGCGCTGAAAGTTGGTCGAGAAAGGCTAAATAGTTTGAAGGTGGACGGTGGACCCAATAAGACGTTCCTAAAAAGGAAGAAGAAATTCTTTCTGGTGACGTATGATCAGCGATTCTGAAAACCTCTAAATAACCATTTTCACGCGGTTTTGCGAGATTATTGGGAAATGTTGGAGACGCGGGCGTATTTGGCGTTTAAGTTTCATCGATTTGCTATCAAAATTCAAGCCCTAGATATTGTATTTTTCCCAAGTTGGACATCGTGTCTACCTCCAATTAGGGAAAATTAAGTAGCTTAATGTTGCACTTTCTTTGCTTGCTTTCTTGCGCATTTTAACAAGAGGTACCCAGCTATGTGCTTGTAATTTAATTTCTTCAAAGCACCGCATATAACATATTACTGTTTTCAAGTTCCTTAGACGTTCACCAAGCTGTTACGTAAAGAAGAAAACGAACGATATTCTTAGGAGGCTATCGATCAAACCATTTAGGGACCATAACGTTTAGCTCCCTGCGTCATTTTTCAAATATCGCGAAATATTCTCGCAGTCACTTCGCCGGAGAGGTTATTTTTACCGCGGTCCCAAAAGCGTAACATTTTCCATCTTAAAATAGCGGCCTGATGGGATTCGATTTCGTATTCCGTTATTCATGAGCTTTCGAGGTGATGCAGGTCCGATTTTTCTTTATTGCGGGACAGGGATTTTCCGTCGTTCTGAAATCGAAACCTACTGCATACGCCCTCGCGGTAAACGGAACGGCTTTCCCGTATTGACGGTGGGCCGTATCTCCAACATCATAATGTGCGTTTGAATTTACGTGTTTCGTCGAAGACACCGAAAGAAAATTGTAAGTTCTTATAGTTTTGGGGAAATCTTATCCTTCATTTGATGAACCGTATCGACAAAGAAGCATCAAGAAAATCATCTTCCTTCGATCCCGTTGAAAATTTTAATGAATTGAAAACAGTGTCGATATCATCCCGCCCTGCGATCCTTGAACGAAAGTAAATATTATCTTTGTACGAGTAAACTTTTTAAAGAGTTTTATGAGGCGCGATGGAAGATTGAAGTTTGCTTTGGAAAGACGTAGCAAAGAAACATTCAATAACGGAAAGCAATTACTTCGTTAAACAGCTAATTGCACCATTTCATAACTCGATCCAATTTCTGCTCCTTTCCGTGAAGAAATTGAATTAAAATTGGCTTCCGGAGCAAGTATCTCGTGGAATTAATTACAAATTGTAGTTAAAGATACTTCAGACTTAAAAGAGCTATGTAGGTAGAGTGTCTCCTTTATAAACGACCCGTATTTTAACGATAACACATATTAAACGCGGCTAATTAAATTAAACTAAGTCAGATCACTACTCTTTGACTATTACTACATCTGCGTTAAAACTTGCGACGTCAAGTATTTAACAAAGCAAGACTTGGTTAGCTGTACATGGCCTGTCGTCGCTTACGTTTTGTTAGCGAATACCTCCCTTAAACCACGTTAGCCTTTGCTATTGCCGTTGGAACGTATAATGTAAACAAATCATATAGAGATATGTACTAGGCTAATGGGGTAACAATAGGGTAGACGTAGCAAAAGATACCGTTTAGAAATTTATTTAGGCAACTAGTTTTACATGAAATTGTTTATGTTCGAATTCTACATAAGTTAAGTGTTGGCTTAATATGTTTTGGGAAGATGCCATATCGTCAAGGAAATCGTACAAGCTGAGCTTTTTAGGCCAGCTTTTTGTTTGAAACGAAGAGAATTCCGTTCGCTATTTTCTTTGTCGTTATACTGAAAATAGAATAAACTATTGATTTTAGACTTTCAGGTTAAACTTAGATCTTCCTTTGTTCTTTAAAACATTGCATTCTAGGTTTTACCATCTTTGTACAAATAGTACAAGCAATTCTTCTATTCCGTGTTGCCTTTCCAAACTTACTTCGAAATAACACAAAGCAGCAGCGCACTACAGTCAACACGCTGGTAGTGTTATAAATTTACAGTGTCCGTCTAGTAGTAAGCAACAGTGTATAGTGTAGTGTTCTATTCATAATAGTGTTAATTTTGCACTAAGCGTTACATTAAATTTTTAGCACTAGTAATGTGGATAAATCGTAGTGTTATCTTAGTGTTAAATAATGCTGAAGATTTTTTACTATAAAGAGTAATGCTATTAAGTAATTCTAGCATGTTTTCTTTATTGGACAGGAACGAATTTATAACCATTACGAAGATCCTTATTTTCAGCGAAATTGTTATTAAAGCTTTCAGCTTTCAACTTACGCTGCTAAATGTCCACTTATCACTTTGGACATTATTTGATGGTCGACATCAGCTGCAGTTAGAAATTGGCTGGGAATTTGCCATTTTCTTACGTACAGCATGTCAATACTTAAATACTAATCGAGCCGGTCAGATAGGCAACCAATCTAACAAGGCCTAACAAGGTCTCTAATGTATATCTTTTCTTTCGATTTTTATTTCATTATGCAGACTTACATGTTTCGCTTTGCTTACAATATTTAATAAAATTTATGTAATTTCATGAAAGGATTACGTAGTCATTCGATAAAAAGCAACTATAATAACGAGTGTGTGCGATAGAAATAAAGAATCTCTCGAGGGAATAATGGCATATATATTTGGGAAACAACTGATCTGAGATAGTCACAGCTTTTATCGCTTCTGTGACTTTGAAATGTATAGCTTTATACATACAAGCTTTTAGATGTTATTAAAGCTGCGTGTAAGTCTAAAAAAGATAATTATTTAAATTAAAGGAAATAATGTGAAGGGAATTAAACTAAAGTCGAGTCGAAGGATCAGCAGGAAGAATTCCGGAAATTTGTACGAAATGCCTTTACGATGGAATCAATTCCTTATAACAAAATCAATATTTCGAAAACAACTGAAAGAAGTTAAGAACATATACTCAAGAAACGTTAGTCTCACTGCGGCCGGAAGGAAAACTTATTTCTCGGGCAAAGTTGGCTGATTTCAAATTTATTTCTCGCCTTATTTCACGCGATGCCTTGACTTTTTATAGCAATTGAGGAGCAGATAACGTTATAGAAAAAAACATATAATTCATCATGAATATCACCGTAAATCAAATCTAAAATTTAAGCGATTATAAATCAAAAATGTACAAAAATAGACACACAGAAGCATTTTATTCTCTCTAGCACCTTAGTTGTAATAGCCTATATCACTGGGAGAAATGCTTGAAGATTAAGCTTGGAGACAATTAAATAATTTCATCGTGTCAGTATCCAAATATAATTAAAATTATGTACTTGGTTTTTTTTGCCCTCGCGAATGGAAGGAAAGAGAGTAGGCGTGCTTAACGTTTCGATAATATGGATATTACCTTCTTCAGGAAACGACGCTTATCGGGAGAAAGTCGTTAGAGGGTATTATGAAGATTTTACGTTATTAAAAAAATAACGGCTTCTAATTTTTGAAAATAATTAATAAAAACGAATGTAAAAAATATTTGAAACAATTTCGCAATTCTTCGATACTTCATAATACTCGTCAACAATGTTTTTTAACGCATTCCGTCTTTTCAAGAAGATCCAGACGTTAGATACGCTTCGTTTCATTCGTTGCTGCAAGAAACACCAAGCACATATTTTAAATAAAAATTTATAGTGTTTCTATGATATTAAAATTCAACACAAGAAAGCTTGAAAGATACGTAGTTAACGTCCATTTTTAATTAATTATTAAAGCTACAATTTAAACAGAAGAAGACACAATAAATACATTTTACACGAAGTAACATTCTTTCGTTAAAGTAATTAGAATAATAATAATAATAATAACTCGCATAATTTTCTTACATAAACTGCTTCGCTCTGAAGAACACCGCATGTGAGGAAACTATAATCACCGCATTATTTACTTACTTCTATTCTTTTAAATTCACACAAACAAGTAACATTCAACTAATGACGATTAAAGTTAAAGAAATTAAAGAAATAACAGAGCACCTTAAAATATTATTTAAAAATATTCACAAAAAACTCCATATTGAGGTGATACCGTGTAGTTTCGGTTGCATATACCATTGAAGAATTGGAGCCAAAAGATAGTACATGATCATCTAAGAATAATAATGAGAGAAATAATGAGAGTAATAAAGAGGTTGAAGAAACGAAGGGCACTACTCCAGACATGACAATAAATTTAGGCACAGATGGATTAAAGCTATACAGCTAAGCTTAGCTTTCTCATGGTATTGACAGAATAATTCACGGCGAACGCAACAAAAGGAGAGAAAAAAGTACACCAGCACGCGGACATGTTTCTGCCTACCCGTTGTCATCAGCGCGGTTTCGAGCGTACCTTTATCCCCACCTTTTGTCGCTGTTGCCTCACAGTTACTAACACAACTTCCAAGATGACTAATTCTATATTTCTTGGCCGTCCTGCCGTCCAAGAAGCAGCAACATAAACCAGGTACTGTTTCCCAGCTGTCTCCGCGTGTTTTAGGACATTTATTAACAAGGAAATAAGTAACTGTACAAGAAAACTATACGTAACGTAAGGAAAAGACCTTGCCTCGTTCTATCTCTACCGCAAAATATGTTTACGACAAAATGTTCCTGTCTGTAGCGCAAAACGTAGACATGTGTTCATTTTCCACCAAAAAATTCATCGGAGCCGAATGGCTAAATTGACCTCTTCTCCTATTTACCAAATTTGCATTCTTTTTTATATAATTGGTTTGGTAAGAGCCTACCTCCTTTACGCTCTTTAGTTAGAGTAAGAGGTAATATTGCTTATCTAGACTTAAATATATCGACGCAATTTTGCTATGAATAGAACTTCGTTTCTTTCGAAGAGTGTCCCGTGTAATCTTCTTCTATTTTTAGTTCCTTATGTTATTAAACTTAACACAAGGGAAGACATTTTTAGATAATGCAAAATAACAATAACAACAACGTTACTTGTTTCGAAGCTTTGAAAATGAAACGATGATTTCTTTACTTACGTTTTAAGCAGATTTTGATTTGAATCCTATCGGTCCCACGGGGCAATATATAATCAAAAATTAAAGCACTGCGTCTATTTTTTCGAACTTCCCCTTCTTATTGCAATATTTTATTTAATATCCAAAAACACGCGTGCACTTTCAAACAATTGAGCACTTAAAAAGATTGTCTCTAGTTTCAGAAGCTTTAATTACTATTGCTTTAGATAAGACCCTATTTATAATTTATTATCAGCAAAGAGGTTTTCTTTTTTTTTTCTTCTTAGGAATATTGCTTGTAAGATCACTTATTTTTACGCATGCAAAGGAATCGCCTTTATTATATTCTTACACACTAATTTTAATCCTAATTTCCTTATTGTTTATAAACAAATACCTTAATTCGATTAACTTAATATAATAATATCGATATGAGCACGATTTCGACACTTACGAACGGGGATTGTTGAACGTTAAATTGATTGCCTTGCGATACGTTATTTGTTCTTACTTCGATATTTATTGTTATTATCAAAAAAAAAATTGAGCGGTTTACCAGTAGGTGTTATTGCACATGGTTCTTGTGGGTTAGTTTCTCTAGAGTTCGCTTATCTTACACCAGATGGCGTTCAATTCCCGCCTGTTGGAATCGATTCTCAATTGTCGATGTCAATGCTATACTTGCGGAGGTCGGCTCATTCGAATTATTTTGATGTGAATTCGGAAGGGAACAGGGGTTGTTAAAACGTTGGGAAAACGATTCGAAGTCTAGGATAATCATTCTTGTTTAATCCGATTCAATTTTTTCGAGCGAAGGCAAAATTGTTTAAAATTTTTTTTTTAATTAAAAAAAATATATGTAGAACGAAAAAGATACCGTATAACCGTTCGCAAGATACTAATTTGCATTTTCCTTCTATAAACTGCTATTTTGGAAGGTGCAACAGCGGTTGAAGATAGTCATATTAAGAGTCGAACTCTTCATTAACTTAAGTAACTCAAATAATATTTATCGTTAGCTCGAGCCACAACTATGATGGTTTGGTGTGGTTACAACGATTGATGATGTCTTTCAGCTTCGTTCCACGTTTTTTTTCTCTTTTTGCGATAAAATCTTCTTAATCGCTCGATCTCAAGAATCTTTCCTCTTTTCTTCTTTTTCATTGGCTTAGTCTCCCATATTCGTTTCACTTGCCATTTTCTCCAAATGTTTTCACCATCCAAGTTTTTACTAATTACAGTTCGTAGCATTTTTGCAAAGACATCGGATATCATCGCTTTTCCTATTTTCCAGACGACTCCAAATTTTTTCACGTGGTACACGGTCGATCACCCTATCTACAAATACAACGTATATTGATTCTGTACTATTTTGTGCTCTAACTTCTTCAATCGAAAAGATATGGTCCATTGTAATTTCTCCTTTCCTGAAGCCACTCTGCGAATCCCATATACATATGTTTGTATTATTTCGTAAATGTGTTTACTAAAGTTATTCGTCTAGAGTGAGTACAGCCTTTGTTATGGCCTTTTTAAAATAACGGTACTATCATACCGAGATACCAATCCCCGGGCACTTATTCTCCCGTTCAGGCTTCATTCAAAATTTTTGGAGGAAAGCAGTTTACCCACATTTCTAATTATTCCTGATGTTTAGTTGTTTAATTGCATTTAATGGTTCTGCGTATGTAATTTCCAAATTTATGTTCATTTGGATCATTATTATGCTTCGTCTTCTTCTTCTTCTGCCACTGTCACACAGTCACTCTCCAATAAATTTTGAAAATATTGTTTTTCCTCCTCTATAAGTATTTCTTCATCAACGTTCTTTACTGCTATTGGGCCTACTCCTTTACTATTTCTGAAAATCTTTAGTGTTTTGAAAAATAGTTTTTACTATGATTTTCCATCATCTTTCCAAATTCATTTCAGGACTTTCGTTTTGATCTTTTATTAGCGTTTTATCTATTTTACGTTGTTTTAAAATTCATTTCTGTTTGGTCTCTTTGGCTCTTTGGCTTTTTGCTATTATTTGTTTTTTATGTTTCACAAGCTAATTTTGCACGTTCTATCACTATATCTTTGAATGCATCCCGTTGATCACGAAGTTTCTTTTCTTTCAGCTTATAATAACTTATACTTTCATTATTACTTTTTCTTTTGATCTTACTACGCCCTGGTTGTTATTTAAAGCACGAAATTTCGAAAAAAAAAAAAAAATGGGAGTAAAAACGTTGAATTATGCGCAATTAATCCACTTTAAACTTAAACAAAGCAAGCTAAAACATCAGATTACCCACGTATTGGTTTCGTTAAAGAAGTATTTGCTAATCTAATAACAAACAAACATCGTTGAAGCACCAACTCGATCATATTCATATCAACATTTATTCGTTAATCTTATAACAATTGAAGGATGTATACATAACATATTCAGCAGTTCTAAAAATATTATTACATTCAAGTTTGAGAATATTATACTTATAGTGCTACTTACTTGAAAGATTAATAACTTTAGATATTTTATTTAATTCTGTCGAATGTTGTACCTAAGTAAAATATGGAACCGTTCATACATTCATGCAGGTTGATTCATTTTTGACTGCTACCATAGAGCACTCTACTATTATCGAAGCTTGAATTGTAGAAAGTTTCTGACGACATTCAATATATCAGCGATGAGAAGCTGATGATGGTTGGAAAGAGCCAAAACAAGCTTCTGCGAGAGCAAAAATTGGTGCCAGAGGAACGAGAAGAAAGTGAACATTATTGGCTGTTTAAGCTTTTCAAGTGAAATTTATCAACTTTGCCAAATGTTAATAACATTGCTCAACAATAAAAATGTCTTGGACTTAAATATAGCTTACCTTGAGTATCTCCACTTACTAAATTCAAAAATCAGAATAATACATATTTTTTACAATCTAAATGTTCGATTTTGGGGAAATTTCGTGGTTGGATGTTGTCTCTAGCTCCAATTGTTCGTTATTTATAAGCAGAATTATCGTTGCTATTACTGTGATTTTATATATTTCCCGTTGAAATTATCGCAAAACTTCTGCTTTTGAAGTGAAACATTTGTTAAATCGAAATGTGCGAAATCGTCGGGTTATTTTTGATACATTCGTGGCAAAAGAATCTGACGCATCTTGTTGCAAAGTTATGAACTCTAAATAAAAAATGGAGACAAGAAGAACTCACCAATATTTCGAGGAAAATCACACAGATTGATGTTATTAGAATTGCGTAAACTCATTCGAGACTTTGACTTATCGAGAGAGAAGCCTGGATTTCTGGATTGCAGGAAAAGAATCTTCTCCAACGTATCTCTCACGACAACTCAACGTCTGTTTTCCTTCTTTGTGAGAAGAAAACTAATCTTCTTGTTTGCTACGGCGGCTTAACGGAATATGAACCATGATCCAACTGAATGGAGGCTGTTTATGGACTCTTAGCTATGGATTCCTTCACAACGGCAACCGTCCTCGACTAAATCAAATATGCTGGACAAAGTGGGAAATCTGCGGCGATCTAAGAGTCTTCGCAATACTCTTAGGTAAGCATATACTATTGCTTTATATGCTTGTAGCAGAAGAAGGTACTTTAACTCTAGCGAGCAAGAGGTATTCTTCTTTCGCCCTCACATACGAACGAAAAGGTATTTTTATCGGGACACATATTCAGTAACTCAACTGAAATGATATTGAGTGTGCTAGGGTTTTGGAGGCTGGAGTTTTGAAAAGCTCTCCGGGGGGTTTATTGACTTTTAAGCAAAAAGGAGATGATAACTGCGATAAGTCCACTCCCACGTAGAGAAGATTCCATCAAGACATTTCTTTAGTGAACCAAAGGTGGTCAGGGCTGTTGGGAGGAAGCGATGCTTGCGGATTATTATCGGTCAGTGTGTAGGGATGCTCCAGAATTCGCTTACACGAAGCTAGCTGAAAAACGATCTCATGAGGTCAACACATGATCCAGCCATCCGTTATTAAAGAACAGTTATTAAACCATAACTGTTATTAAAGAAGTTGAAGTGAACTTTCTATTTCTTCCACCTATTGAATATTACAGAAACTAGAAGTAATACCAATTTTTCGTGTTTTACGTCACAAAATTGCTGAGTTCGGAGATGGCACGAAGGAAACAATTAAAGAGATGCAGCGAGAGTCGATAATGAATCATCCTGCAGATCATTTGAGTGGATGCAATAATTTTTAATGCACATCGTGTAACATTGCCATGTTGAATCTGAAAATTTAAATGCTCGTTCTGTCTTTTCATCAAATGTTTCATATTGCTCATTTTTAAGTGTAATTTTTTTTAAAAGAGAGGTAATATAAACAGGTACTATATTATATATTAATATGTATAAATAATTTGCGTATAAGTATATCTTGTTTGTACTTTTGTTTCGTTGAAGTTAAAAATCGGAGAAAAATCCATCTACTGCGATTGCGAATAGGTTGATTGTACAGACGTACTACATTACTGTGTTAAATTTGGCAAGGAACCAAGGAACTATATATTAAAATTACTTAATAAGGTACATTAAAATATTTACAGCATTGATATCATTAATATTTAGTGATATAGTAGGTAGAAATGTTAAAATAAGGTACTGCTATAGATTCGATTTTATAAAATACAAATAAAATAAATAAATTTGGCACAGCTAGAAAATCTTGCAGTGAATTTGAAGTTTTCAAGTTTTACATCGTGCTAAAACAATAGTTTCTCGACCATAAACACTAATAGGAAAGGCATCGAAGGTGCTACAAGTACTAAATTTAACATTTCCAAATGGTTTCTGACACCTTCCTTTCACCAGAAAAGGGAGATGAGACTTGTATATTAAATATGCTGCAAATTCAACGAGTCTAACACTGATCCATGTTGGTCCCGCAGAAATTAATTATTTCCTACGTTATTGCAGCGTAAAGTATAGAAAATCTAAACCTACTCAAAATAAGACACGTTCTGAATGCTCTATCGTAGTAGAATATTGCTATAGATACATTGATACATGTCTATACTTGTTTTTATAGAATGTTATCTTTATATTGGGAGAGTCGTCTTCGCAGCTTCGGAAGATTGTACCTTTGTGGTTGGAGATTTTTCAAAGATCTTTCTTTCTTGTTACGAGACATAATCGTAGACATGGTTTAAAATTACATTGAAACCTCCAGGATGCTCTATTTTTTTTTTAATGAAGCATGGCTATATGCGAGAATTATTGTTCATCAGACAGCTGTCAAAGTGATCAAGATAAACATCGTTGTGGACGTGACTACCCCCGAAACGATTGGAAAAATCGACGAAATGGTTCCGGATAATCGACGAATCGAAGTATGCGAATAGTTGAGGCCACAGACACATCACAAAGTACAGTTACACAAAGTACAGTACAAGTGCTGCGTTTGTTCTTATTGGAGAATAAACGTCGACCCTGAGGCTGTTTTAATGCCTTCCTGTTGCAATTTTGACAAATGTTTCCACCGATACGTTACAATGGACGAAACATGGATACGTTACTAAGCTTCGAAGACAAAACACAGTCAAAATTGTGGGTGTTTCAAAGCTAACGGGCTACGAAGAAGGCGAAGATGATAGCCTCGGTTTTTTTTTAAATGCACGCGGAATTATCTACGTCTATTAATTGGAAAAAGGACAAATAATAACTGCAAGGTTTTTTGCGTCGTTATTGGGCCAATTAAGCGAAGAAATCGAGAAACAAGGTCCTTACTTGAAAAATACCCTCTTCCATGCAAATTATGGAACTAATATTCGACTTAGTGCAATGCCTATCATAGTCGCGTCATTTGGCTCTCAGTTGTTCTTTTTTTCCAAATTTGGGAATTGGCTTGGCAGATAGCGGTTCACGTCGAACGTGGAAGTCATCGCCCAAACAGGCGCCTATTTTGACCGCCTTTGGAAATTTTATTTGGAGGGCTTGGAACAAATTGGAGAAACGCTTGGAGAAGTGTTAAATGGAGATTATGTTGAAAAATAAATAAAAATTTACAAAAAATACTTGTCCTTGCCTGTTTGGCTGTTTGCTGTTGCACTGTTGCCTTGTCAATACTGGAGAATCGGAGATTAGCACGTCAACTATTTCGGGATTTCCAGAAGGCTTATTGATAGCGTCCGACCGGGCTAGCGCATAATTTATTGCTCACTTATGTAACACCCTGGAGGTTTCAATTTAATTTAAATTCATTCACAAAGGGAGAATCTCTCGAACTTGCAAAAATCACTCGCCCTATAAACTATTCTATAAGAGATCGGATGAAAAAGGCAGCTTTTCACCCTCGAAAAAATTAAAATTAACAAATTTGTTTGAAGTGTTTTGATTTATTTAAGTTGCACCAATACCATGAAGTAGGTAACAGTTGCCCCTAATACCTGAAAAGATCAAAAGAAAATGAAGACCCGTTATCTTGCGACGTTTGAATTACATTACTTACCGAGGCAAACAGATCTAAAGATATAGTAAAGAATTTAGCCCCGGAAATCGACATGGCCTTCTGGCATTGTTGACAGACGATCTGGACGAACGTTTTTGCCTCTTCTGAACCGTCGTACCAATGGCAGCTGTAAGCAGCTTCCATGACTGAAGAACTCTACACGCATGAAACGAAAAGATATAGAATCTAGTCCCTAAACACAAGGAAGTTTACTGATTACCTCTTCTATGAGACGATTTCCAAAGATGCAGAAGTGAAATACTTGACCGAGGGCATAAAACAAGTAACCTAATACGGTTAATGCATATTTATTAACACCATCGATCTGAAAATCGCCAAGACAATAAACAGTCGAGAATTTAACCCAGCAATTCACAATTTTACCTTGGTGGCTTGATATGCCAACAGCGTCAACATGATGGTCGATGTTAACATATGTAGTAGTAAAGCTATGCCATAAGCATCCCCTATGGCAGTTACTAATCTATAAAACATGAGAATAAAAAATAAAAAACTTATACTCGATATTCTAACTTACCTGACCACGTGCTTATGCCTTTCAACCCAATATTTTATTGCCGATCTCACCATCAGCTCCTGCTTCTTAGTCAATCCATTAGGACCTATACCGCCGCTACTAAATTCCTGCAGGTTCCCTGCCCTGTAGGTAATCCCCATTTCTTGGTGGGTTGTGTACATGCCTTTCAAATTAGCTTCTTCGTTCTTCTGGTTGTAATCTAGAAAATCAACGATCCCCCTAATAAGAATACATTTCCCCGAAAACCAGAAGATTTACCATTATCCACGAGATTATCCCGAGACGTGGCGCTCGGTGCTCTGAAGAGGTCAGCGCTCTTCGGGACGTAAGTATCTAATGTTGCGGACAATTCCTACGGAAAAGAAAATAGGCAGGAATTTATGGTAAAATGAGATCGTCAAGTGTACCATCAAAGGCTTCATTATTTCTTTGAGGTGTTGCAATTGCTCGCAGGCGAATATCAGCCACGAACAGAAGAGTGAATCCAAGAGATTCGAGTGCAGCATGGAGAATCCCACGTAGTAAACCTTGAAATAATAAAAATAAATAAATAAATATGTCTTTGGTTAGCGTAAGACTTTTTGCTATCAGTTATTCAAATTTTTAATGATGGATATCATTAAGGTCGTTGCAACACTAAATACGAAAACTTGGAAATTGATGATTTACCTGATAGACCAACGAAATGTAATATGGCATACCGGACATCGCATCCCACGGGTACCAGGACCTGACCAGCAATCTTGGCACCTCTTCGGTGATGGTTTCATTTTCATTGTTCGGATCTTTTCTCGTATGCACGCTATCCCCAAAGAAGGTGATCGTGGTCCATGCTAAAGATAAAGTGGCAATAATCTAATTTTTTTTTAATTTTTTTACTAAGTCTTCATTTCATCACTGAAGACTTTATGGAACTTTATTTACAAGTTCCAAGCTTCCTGGCTTGTATTCTGCGGTCCAACGATAGCTACTCGTCCAAACAGCGTGAATTGACAGGGCACCGCCTAGCCGGGCGTCGGGAAACTAATTCCCAAAGAGGGCGGAGCATAAATGACCTAGTGTGGAACATTGGAGGACCATTTACGATAACACCTGGATTTTTTGCTATATACGGCAGGTGTTTACAATGTCACCTGTTGTATGTTGACATTGTAAGCGATCATCTAAGCAGGGTATTTCCGATAAAATCGTCTTAGCCCGTTCTCCTAATTTAAGTTCTTTAGAGAACTTTCTTTAGGGACGTCCAAAAATGTCGAAAAATTAAGAAAGCTTATTGTGCCAGCACAACGCCAAAAATTTTACGAAGCTCAGCCAGTGTTAACTTGTGAAAATTAATCATATAACTCCCCCTTTAGCCCAAGAACATTTGTTTGCAATACATACCTATCCAGCTGCCTATGGACACAATCATTACAACTATGAGAAGCCTTCGCATTTTGGTCAAAGCCAATTGATGATACCTGTTATTGGATTCTAAAAATAAAGGATGGCTATTCGATTGGTTCCATATACCTAAAGTTCTGCAAGAGAACATGGAAAGATAGGAAAAATCAGAGATCCCCGCACAAAAAATGCCACCGCATAACTTACCTGTAGAATAATTTTTGCCTGACCCCCAAGTATATGAATTTCGTTATGGTGTGCGTGAAAAATAACACTGTGACTGTATTCGTTGCTAGATCGTTGACGTCATCCCTTTCGACGATGAGGTTTCCGAAAGTGAAGCTAAAATTTTTTATAATTTTTCATTTATTCATATGCTACGATCTTTAAAGCTTTTTTTTTGTCGGCCGTCCCTTTGAGAGCTTTCAAAAGAAAATTGAAGGGAACACAATTATTTTCTGTTGGCTTTCCAATTCCTTACTGTAACAATATTCCACAATATTTTGAATTGAGACATTTTTTGAAGTCTACGGGTAACTTAAGGAATACTAGACTTGGAGAATTGGAAAGGAATTATGAAATTATTTTTAAGAGAACTTTTTAATGAAAAAGAAAAAAATAAAAAACAAAAAAAATAATTTAGTAAATTCTTCTTGTCTTAGAATAATTAAAGCTAAACTTACGAAATTATTTTTAAGAGATCTTTCATTTTATTATTAAAAAAAATATTTTTAAAAATAATTACGTAATTTTTTTGTCTTATTATAAAGTTCTTCTAAATCTAAAGTTCTAATAAAAGTTCTTGAAATAGTTTATAAAATTATTTCTAAGATTTTTTTAATTAAAAAAATTAGGGTACATATCCTTTTTTTATATAATAGATGCTACTTAATAATTTTTATTTAAGTGAATTTTTTCAAAGATTTTCTTTACTTTAGTGTAATAAATGTTTTTCTACAGTAATCTACGATTTTTTTACTGATTTTTTTAATTAAAGAAAATTAAAAAGAACATTTTTATTTTTCTTTTTTCTTTTTTTTATTTTTTAATTTTCATGATATAAGACAAGAAAGATATTTCTAATTGTTTTTGATATATACATTTAAAGTTACATTTGTTTAACTTTACAATGAAAAGATTCTACCCTCTTTGTGGTCACTGTTACTCGATGCCTTTTGTCTGGTATTGAAGGTGTGTTACTTTTGAACAATAAATCAGTTCTTCAATTTACTATCTTTATGCTAGTCTCTTAAATTCGCAGCTCTTCGTTGAATTTTACCTCACATCAGTAAATAAACGCCCCGAATTAATGGTTACCTCCGCACCACACAAGTTTAATTAATTAATCCGGAACGGCCGTTTGGAGGATACGAATGATCCACGTTCTCAATCCGTGACCGAATTATCTCTGAAAAATCTCAAAAACTAATATTCTTGTTTTATTCGTACTTTCGAAAAAAATATTATTTATAAGTAATACGAAATAAGGACAGATGGACGAAAGGGTCTCTTATTACTGCAGCTCGAGACGTAAAATATGTGCATGGTTTACCCTAATAAATCGAATAGAACTGAGCACGATAACGGTCCGTTCTTTCTATTCATCAGATTTTTATTGTTTTTTACGTAAAACGTCTCGTAAGCGTCTAACTCCTGCGGCCACGTTACATTCTTGATCAATTCTAAGTTTTCTAATTTTATACTATACCCGGTTTCATTCATGTGTTGGGCTATACTTGACGAATCTAATCTAGCGAAGCGATAACACCTGATATGCTCCTTAAATCTGGTGCCTATTGCTCCTTTCGTTTGACCAATGTAGGCTTTATTACAGTTACAATTTGATAAATCTCCGACCTTTCTTCGGGCCCTTCTTTCGGTTTACCGAGGTACATGTCTGTATCTTGACCCTTCAGGACCTCATCAAACCTTTCGGTATACTGTGAAGTGGGCGCTTCACGAATTTCTTACCGTTAGGTTCTACCGCGGTTAAGGTCGTGGAATTTCTTCTTCATAGACGCAGGATTATTTCATTAATTTAATTAATTAATTAAGTGTAGATTTGGAATGATGTAAGGATGTAACCAAAAATTTTCAAATATTAAAAATCATTATCATCATTTCAAATATTAAAATATCAGGTATTAAAAATATTTTACGTGTAATATACGTGTTAGTAAATGTTAAATTAAAGAAATAATAAATAAAATACAGGCGATAGTAGTTTGTACAAAGGATAAAAGCCGTAAGTTCGAATAAATGTTGAAATTGCAGCCACGAGTTAAATTTTACAAATTACATGAAATAAATTTTTAGCAAAAAAACTTATTTTTATAGCTTCGTATTGTATTAAGCCATTTTAGAAAGTATACAGGTGTTCCATTAAAATGAATAGCGTAGATCAAAAAGAATTCCGACGTGTTACCGAAGACTTAAAAAGATATTTAATCTAATAAAATTTGAATCAGTACTTTAACTAACAGTAACGTGTTCAAGGTATCAATCTTTAAAGAAACAGCGCCATTTCGCAAGAATCTCCAAATGTGTTTCAGGTAAAAGTTTTTTTTTTTTTTCTGGATAATAACATACTTATTAAAGGCATGTATGTATGTACCTATTTCAAAAAATTAACTTAACATTAATGGCACTTCTAAATTAAACACGGACTTTAAGATTATATTTCTTGCGTTAAATAAATGCTTTTAGAGTTATGCAGTCGTTTCAAAAATAAATGAATCGCTCGGTATAACTGGGGTTGTGCCTAATATGTTATTTTGTTATTCCTCTGTTTGCGCCAGCAACAACTTCGTGAAGATTTAAATGCGAGATCGTGATCAGATGGTTACGTATTTCCTTTCTTTTTTTTTACGAATTTTATTGGATTTTTCCTTTCAAATTGTTAAACTTGAAGATACCAGTTTGTCTATTATTTTTAACGGTTTCTTTGGAATTAATTTACCATATCTTATAAGCAATAAGATAATGTTTAGCTTGCATTAGAATGCTTTTGGAACTTCTTCCATAATGAGAATTTGTAAAAAATATAATATAATATTTTCTTAAGTAAGCAACGAAAATTATTTTTCCCCAAAGTTTTAAAAAAATAAGCCCAAAAATCAAGGCATGATATATTCCATTTTAACTGGAAGTGTTAAAATTATTCCCTAAGAGATCGGGTTATATTAAAAACCCAAATCACCTTTCGCAGACAACGTATCATCTTGCTTCTTCCGGATAAATCGTCAATATTCACTTTTTATACGAAAAATAGTCAAAAATACTTACCCATATTGCAGTAACAACAGAAACAAATGAGCGAAACAATAACCTAGCCTCAAAGTATGCACAGCTCCTGTATTTTCCGCATAGTAATTAAGCATGAAATGCCCGGAGAATTTCATGATCCTGATATTGGGCATCAAGTCGGCCACGAGGCCTTGGGGCTTGAATTGCATCATCTGGAATTTGATTCGGAGAGAAAGAGAATTACTTTGAAAGCGAAGGCGAAAACATGTTCGACGAACCTTGCGTAGATTTTATTTTCGAAAGTCCAATAAACCTCAAGGAACGATTTAAAACATCACCAGCGTCTAAGCACTATTGCACCATTCGATAAAACCCGACCAAAACAGATCATTAACCACATCCAAGATCATTTTCCTTTTTCCCCTGCAAGCCTGCTTTAATTAAACGTCCCAACAAACGCCTCTCTAAGGAATCCAAACTAAACTGACTAAACCCAGCTAACTGGTCAACATTCACCTGATGGCAACGTCATCATTACTAACCGTGAATGATACGGGAATCTGACACGGACTCGTCCTAGAAATAAAACGAATAATCGCTTTCAGTTTTACGGATTAAAAATGCAATAGTAGGCGGCGTATGTCGTGGACCAATCCATGGGGTGGACGATGCGGCTTGTAGCTTCGCCTCCGTTCATAGTAAATGAACGGAGTCGTGCCGGCGAGGGAAGATGGGTATTTAACTTTGTTTAAGGGAGGGTTTCACGTCTGTGTTTATTTGATTTATCGGGAAAGTTTCGTCATCGTCGCTTTATAAGCATATTTTAACATTGTGGTTCTTTTATTCAGGTCAGATTATTTTCTTTCGTGAATTAATTAAGACGAACACTATTTTATATTTTATATTTCACCGGACGAGATGTTGTTTCTATATTGCTGGATTAAGCACGAAAGAAAGACTAGAGCAACCATAAAAAAATTATTTTTCAATTTGGACACAAGCATGACATCGTTTTAATAACATCTTAATTTAATTTAATTTCGCTTTTACTTTGAAGAATGTTGTATTGAAGTTGCACTAAAATTATTGACCAAAATGAATCTTTGTTTATTATGTCTGAGGATACAAACCTTTAAATCCGGTCGTTAACTTTATAAAGATTATTACTTACGGGAAAGGTAAACTCGATAGGTTGGCAGCAGTTATAAGGAAAGTTACCGCAAACCTTTGAATCAATTGATAAATACGATAGTTCTTATAAAGGGCAACTTCAACTATTCAGAATATTGTACAGAACCTTGGATCGCTTCATACTTTCGTGCACGCCCTTGATTTAGGTCAATCTTGGGCAAAATCGAAATTGAACATGGCAATTTTCTGGATCTTATGTTCAGCAAAGTGGCATAAAATTTTGATGTTTGTCGCTGCGATGATCCTTTACAACGGACTGATTTTTTTCATCCATCCTTAGATATTTTGATTACCTTTAACTATCTGTTGAATGCGCGGACTTTCCATTCAACGATAATGATGATATGCAATTTCCAAAGGTATCCTGTGTGAGACTTATGGATGTTGATCGGACTTTCTTATTTCTTAGGCATACCGCTGGCATCTAGCGTTGGGTCGTTGCTTGTTAATTTATTAATTAATAGCAATGAATTGTTACCTTTGTTGAACCTTCATGCGTTGGATTATTTTGGTGATATTGAAGTAGGCACCACAATTATTAGTTTCTCTGTGTACAACTACAAAGCAATTTAGAGCTCCTTCATATCTAGCGTGCAAATAACACTTTAACATTATGCATCAATAAATGCTCTATTTTACATAATGTTGGCGGTACTGTCACTCCACGTCAAAGACTTGGATGTGACTTCTTCAATAGTAAAGTGCAGCTTACCGACCATATAGCTTCTACGTGCTCTGCTTCTTCTAAATTTTTGGGTTTATATCGAGGTTTATTAAGCTAACGCATTCGAAAAAGGTATCTAAGTACCTGTCGTTCTAAGAGAACAACGCATAACACTGCCGATGTAATTATTACAGAATTTTACTATTTCGACGTAATTTTACTTCCTTCGCTGATCGGCTTGAAGAAATAGCTTCGAGTTTCTTTAAGTACAAAATAGATTGTCCAGCTCTAAATTTTGTTGAGGCTACATGTAACTGTCGCCTTTCGAGTTTTTTTATCCTGTAATTGACGTTTGTTGTTGAGCAATAAACAACATGTTTGTAATAATAAATTATTATAAACATTTTGCAAGTTCCAAAAATCGATAAAAGAATACACGTTATAACTATCCTAAATTGTAGCTTTCTTACGAGTAACACACATCCCCAGGATCGCGCTTGATTGTTCGAGTAACGCGACTTCCTCTTCACGAAAATTCCCGATAGTTCTACGTCGCCCATTATCTCCGCCATTCTACACCGTAGCTGCAAGTGACGAAATTAAATTTTGCGGTCGATTCCCATTCCCCAGGATGGGGAAATACAAGCTCTTAAACTTTAGAACTCCCGCTACCAAACTAAATAAATCTTATGCGTGCTGCAACGGAATATAAACTCGCCTATTGGCCGTTTAAAGTTCCGAATTAAATTCGAACCGGTTAAAGCATGGGCTAGTATATTCCGTTTCGACGTCACCCGCACGGATTTAATGAAAACAACCGGGATTTAGAGGTTATGAATGAATTCTTTTAAATCTCTTCCCCAGAGGAGATTTAAAAGAATCTGTGGTTGTTGGGCAACGTTGTAAACATTTTGCGAAGCGCAAGATCTGGATTAGAAATTTTGATCTCAATTGGCAAGCACTTCTCTTATATTTTTAGAAAATTCTGCCATGTTGTCGTTGCCAATATCGGCAACTTCGCGTTAGAGCTTTCGAAGGTAGCAAACGGATAGAAAACATTTTTGCCAATTCTTACGTAAGTGTTGATTTGAATCAACATACACGTAATATTCAAGCAGAATACAATTATCGGTTTGATAATAATTGAAAAATTCCACGTAAAAAAAAGATGGCGATACTCACGGAGGGAAAATGCCACAAATGATTGTCCCTCGAAGAACAAAACTGAATTGACCTCGCATATTAGCACGTTCCATTCAAAAATCATTGTTAGCTGTTCTATTAAGTGCATTTACCTCTGCATTATGAGCCTATTTGAATGAACTCGAATAGTAAACAACATTCGAAAACAAATCGTCGCGAAAACAAAACAAATCGCGATCGTGTTTTGTTAACGGAAGTAAACAAAGTCGTAGCGAACCGCATTTCCTCACATTCCGAAGTGAGATGCGTTTCCTATAAAACGAGAGGTCGATCAATTCAACGTTTCAATTGCTTAAGATAGAAGGTGAAAAAAAAAACCAAGCATGAAGTTCGTAATTGTAGCTCTCTTTGCGGCTTTTGCCATCGCACAAGTTAATTCTTGCTGTCTTCCTGTGAGTAAGAACAAGTTCTGTTGGTCGAAAACCATTTAGAAGGAAGGATACTTAACGATTTTTTTTTTTTTGTGTTTTAGTATTGCGGATGCGAGCCCTCTGCACCATCGCCGAATCCATGCGAAGCCCCAGCCCTCGATTGCAGTGAAAAATACCATTTCACAGTATCCAAAACTTGTGTAGCACCTCCTTCGCCCCCAGCTCCATCACCACCTGAAGTATGCGGGGGTTGCGGCGGATGTGGAGGTTATGCCGGATGTGGAGGTTATGGCGGATGTGGATACCCACATTACGTCTATGTTCCGGCACCAGCACCAGGTAACATAGTTCAAATTTTGTTCCTTTTGAACGCATTTGGTTTCCTTTTAAATACTTGCTTAATTAAACAACTCTAAGCTGTGATTCTGCATGTAACACGTTGTATTACTTGGTATTGTAATGCTGCAATAACTGCTACTAATTCTAAATTTTTTATAGTTGTAATCATTTGGAAACGTTAGCAAGAGTTGATTGATTTTGTTTTTACCTTTTTATTACTAAAGAAATGTCTACGATCTGTAAAAATGACTTCTTCTTTGGTTTTTCTAGGTTGTGGAGGTTGCGGAGGTTGTGGAGGTTGCGGATATTGCGGCTGTTGTTAAGTAGAGCTTCCAAAAAAATGTATTGCCCAATATATAATGTTTTGAGTCTAATGTTAAGTGAATAAATAATTGTTAATAAATATATGAAACTGAGTTTATTTCTTTCTATTTACATTCGGTGTTTCAAGTCTCCAGATAGTTTCGATGTTTCCTATACAAGGTGTTGCAGAGAGCTATAACTAATCATCGATATCCGAAAAAGTATAAACTGAAGAAGGTTAGTTAAAGTCAAAGCGCATTTAGGATTTTCGAAACACCCAGTACTTTCTTTGAATCTAATATCGAAGAACGGGCAAGTACCTAACGACCTAGCGTCAGAATCTCCGCATCTCTGTAAGCCGACGCCATATTCGTTTAATATTATGATTCTAGTTGTATTGGTAACGACTTATCTGATCATTTGTCTCGTTTATTCAACTTCTACGTTAAAAACAAAGACAGTGGTAAATATGTATTTAACCGCAGATACTGTATAAAAATACTATTTGTTTAGAAGGTATTTACGACGAGTCCATATCCTAGCGAAGCTTCCTCAAATTTTATAATTGTTTTTAAGCACTACTTCGACAAATGTTTTCCGTTAATTAGATGTGAGAATTAGACAACTTTAATAAATCTTGGGTTACGTCTAATATTGTACAAATAAAAAATAACTATTTCGAATAATAAATAATTATCTCGAATATGAAGAATTTTACGAAGAAATGATCATCGCAGCGAAGAAACAAAACAACGACAATTTTATTTTATCATCAAAACAAAACTAAAGCAATTTGGTTCTGTCTATTATCCGCAATAACAGACAGAACTACGTAAGTGGCAAGAAGTTGCCAGATAATTTTTCCAGCGTGTCTGAATTATGTAATTCTTTCAATTATAATTTTTTAATCTTGCTAGCAGTATTGTTTCGATCAGTAACTAGTCCTCCATTTGATTTAGTTTTATTAATACTAATTTAAAAAGATATTGACCACTCCTTTTTTAATCATCCTGTTGAAAGTGATATCTCCGAAGTAATGTTCATCGCATAGTGCTGGAAATGATGGAAGTCGATTCTTTCAGTGTGAAAAGCTCAGCTGAGTACATCGTGTCTCCGTTAACCTACTTGATTAGTCTTTCCTTTAGAATTAAGGGATTAGAGATTAGGAATCTTTCCGTCTTGTTTAAAAACTGCGAATATACAATCGATTTTCATCGACCGATAAGACCGATCATATCTACTTTTTCAAAAATAATTGAAACAATCTTGAACAGAAATATTATATCTTATTTACGTGAGTTTAACCTACTATGAAAACACCAATACGGCATTATACCTAATCGATCAACTAATACCGCTCTATTCAATTCAATTAGCAGCATTCATAAATCGTTTGATTCTAGAACGCTTTGTGTGGTGGTAATCATCGATCTGTCGAAAGCTTTCGACTGTATTAATCATTCCATTTTGTTGTATAAGCTAGAAAGGTACAGTATCGATGGAATGTGCCAAAGGTGGTTTAAATCATATCATAATTAATCGGCCGCAGAGAGTGGTTTGTGATGGTTCGGATGCGTGTAGTGTTGCTAGAGGGGTGCCTCAAGGATCTATCCTTGGACCAATTTTATTTGTGAACTATATGATCTATATCATTAGGTTTGGATTTAAATTAAACTCTTTATGCAGACGATATTAGCATCGTTTTATCTCAAAGAGCTGTTGCAACAAGTAAATAACATTTTCGTCACTGTTCAAAATTGGATGTATAAAAATCAATTGAAACTAAATTAGGATAAAACAGAAATTCTATTTTTTCAACAGAAGGAGATACATTTCACCCATCCGGTTTCCTCTTAAATAACTAACTTACCTAGTTCACTCAGTCAACAAGATTACTCGGCGTATTGCTCGATGAATGTGTTAGTTGGGCAAACCATGTAGACGTTTCACGTGCAAGTTGTTACGAGCTTGTTATGCATTATGCAATTTATGGAAGAGTGGTAGTTTTGATATCTTCAAAAGTTTCTACTGTTCTAACTGTTATTCTCGTACGACTTATGCAGTTATTCATTGGGGAATGAGCATTAATGCTGCTAGCGTCTTGATTTTACGAAAGAGGCTTGTCTAAATGTAGAACGAAAATTTTTATCGAGTATCGTGTTCCAACAGGTGCATACTTCAAATTAGGAGAGATCAACCTCTTGATCAAAACCGAAACAAAACATCTAAATAGCGAATAACCTAGTTTCAAAATGCCGGAAAGCTACAAACATAATAAGAATCTTTTTTTTTTTGGCTTTTATTTGGCGCTGACTTTCAAACGCTGCTTGAAATATACAGAGCTAGAGTAAGGTCTGGTTTGGCCCATGACAATATTTTCTAAGGCTCGGCTGGCGTATGGCGTATTTACTGAAGTAGTTAGACGCGATACAAAACGCCGTCCTGAGGATTTTTGTGGGATTTGTAGTACATTGAAACGCGAGAAGCACCACTTTCGTTGGGGCGTGAGCTTTTGGCGGAAAAGCTTATTAGATGCAAAAAACAATAAATTGAGCAGGTTAATTTCTCTCTCATTTAGCAGCCGTTTTTGCAGAAGCTGCATGTTTGCATAGCATGTGTGTGATCCATTAGCAAAGCTAGTAATTGGCAAATTATTTTCTTTGCCAATCACTAGCACTTATACACGGATTTAGAATATCTAACCTTAAGCATTTATACGGCTGGATTAAAAACGATTACTTGAATATTGAATTCTTTTATATCCCATCTGTAGGGCATTCACAATGCCTTTCGCTGCCCGATTTTGTAAGCATCTTCACTACAGAAGCTTTTGCAATTAAAGAACCTTTCAGTTAGGGCCGAGCATCTTCGATTTTCGATATTTTGCGATTCTCGGAGTGTCCTAAAGCGCCTTAATGGTTTTCATAGGAAGTCGTCTTACATCTTTGGCGATATTATTGTCGCGAAGAAACGCGTCGTTGTTACTTTTACTTTCAAAAAGGGCACTAACTGGACTTCCGCTGGTTTAGTATTGTTTATGTTATCGTTACTCGATCGGTGATCGGTGCTCTCGAGCTAACTGAGCGTCTGGACAATTGCTATGTAAGATTATATTGTCTCAGTCAATTCGAAGACATCGGACTTTGATGCTACCGGAAGGACAGTTAGTAATATGTATTAGATAGATTATAAATGTAAGTATTTTTGTTAGAAGAGGAGATTCCTTGGGGAAGTTCTTGAACTTCTTCTTAGACTTGGTTGGAGTTCTTCAACTTCAACTTTACTGCTTCTCAACAAGTAGATGGATGTTTATGTAGGTTCTTCAAGCGAGTATCTACCCCGAGCTGCTCCTATCACGGTAGTCCGTGATATACCCAATACTTACAGAGTGTTGTTGCAAGATGGGAAAGAAGCAGTTTTCTTCTGGATAAAAGAACATTCAAGAATTTGAAGTAATGTTGCTGTTGACCAATTAGCAAGAGCAGCTAGTGAATGGGAACCTACATCTAAGATTTTACTGCCTGTTGGGGGTTTCTTTCATACTGTTAGAACACGAAAATGGGACAATTTCGATACAACAGCGCTTATGAAGCGCTTATTACGTGTTGAAACCAGTTATTAAGTCCTCACGGTGGTACGACAACTTGTCCATAAAAAGGTCTATGTATTGCCAAATAGCAAGGCTTGGTTTTATTCACAGATTCGCTGCGCGCTTAAATAAGATAGGAATTCAAGAAAACGCAACAAACAGAATATTGATAGCTTTATTATAAGCTTTCATAGAGCCGGATTAGCTTTGCCTTTAAACGTCGATTATATTCTTGTGCAAGAGGAAGCAAATATGATTTTGGAACTTTGCTATTGGCGTTCCTTTCTTTCCTAGGGTCGCCCCGTCCTTTTATGTGAGTCTAATTTGTTGTTCTTCCGGGTTGGATAGGAATGTCCGCGTTAAATGGGTCAATAACGTAAGTCAAGGCCAATAATAATAATAATAATAATAACTTTATTTTGAAATTATTGTGTATTAAATATTTAAAGCAGCACCAAATTCCAAATACATACCTCCGGTTGTTACATGAAGCTATCTAAAGTACATTCACATATGTACACAATATACACAAACTCACACAAATAAGTCGAATTAACAAAACAAATTTATAAAACAATTACTACAAAACATCGGAGCATGAGCAATAACAAGCGCAACGCGTCGTTTCGATAAACAAGAAGTCAAAACAAACGTGAGCGGTCTTCCGTACGTACTCCGGAGTGACATGATTCGGCCAAACAAGGGATTCCTATAAGGGGCTCCCTTATCGCACCCATCGATCATATCAGTTCGATCCTTCGAAGATAAGACTGCTTTTACGAACTTAATCGAGTAGGAAATCTTGAAAATTCAATATGAAATTCGCCATCGTATCACTCTTCGTTGTTGTTCTAGCAACCATCGAAGGATATTCCTGCTGCGCTGTAAGTAAAGTCAAATAAGTCGAGATCTCTTTTTATTGTTATTAAAATCATAAAAACTTCGTTGTGAAAATATTTACCTTTGTTTAGGAGTGCGGATGCGGATGTCTACCACCGCCGCTTCCACTTTGCTGCTGCGCTCCAGCCGCGGCTTCTGCCTCTGCTCCAGGTCCAGCTTGTTGTGCCGCAGCACCCCAGGTCGATGAGAAATATCATTTCACCGTAACGAAGAGTAAAGAATGCCACGCAAGCGCGCCAGCACCTAAACCTCCCGCGCCGGCACCTAAATCTTGCGCGCCATCTTGCGCACCGGGTGCTTACTACGTCTATGCTCCAGCACCATGTAAGTAAAATATATTTGTTACAAATATAATTTTTAAGAATTGAAAATGTAACGGTTATCTTTAATATGGTCGGAATATTATTATTAAATCAATTTTTCTCGATATTTTCAGACCCATGCGCTCCATGTGGATGTGCCTCAGGCTCCTGTTGCTGTTAAGTTGCCTTTTATTTATTGTAAGATAACGTGCCAATAAAATAGATACAGAAAATATTTTTTTTATATATATGTATATCCACGTTTTACCTTATTCCTTTATAAAGAAAATCTTGTTTATTATTAGAGATAAGGAAGAGGTTTAAATTTGGAAAAATTGCTAGATTTTGTATTTGTTGTGAACACGAAGAAAATTGATCTGTGACGAATGGTGTTCGAGATTTTTTTTTAACAAAAGAAGCTTATTTTGTTTTTCTCTATCCCTAGTGGCATTATTTGGCCTTGTAGAGGGAGAAAAAAAAAAAAAAAACATAGTAAACATGTTCTCGTAAGAAACGTAGCTATTTACAAGTGTTACTCTTATATAGATGTCCATCGCATGCTTCAGAGTCCAACATAGACATTGCGAAGAAAATTCCACGACCTTAATTTCCTCCTTTCACAGCATGTCGAAAGGTTGATAAGGTTCTGAAGAGTCAAAATATGAACGTAAGTTTCGGTTCGCGCACACTTAAGAGTCTTCTTGGCAATCCGAAAGATAAACTCAAAATGGAAGAAAGGTCGGGAATTTATAAAATTGCATGTAGCGACCTTAATAAAGCCTATATTGACCAAGCGAAAGAAGCGATAGACACCAGACTTAAGGAACATATCAGGTGTTATCGCTTCGGCAGATTAGATTCGTCAAGTGTAGCCCAACACATGAACGAAACCGGCCGTTGTATTAAATTAAAAAACTTGAAATTTGTGAAGAATGTAACTTCTAATAAAAAACAACAACAATCTCAATAAATAGAGAGAACGGACCGTTGTCGTGCTCACTTCTATTTGATTCATTGGGGTAAACCTTGCACGTGTTTTTTGTCTCGGGCTATAATAATAACGGACCTTTCCAACTATTTGCAGGTATTTCCTCTTTTTTCGCACGTCTCAGTTTTAAAGCGAATAGTAAAGGTATGCTATTATTATTATGCATAACATGTTAAAAGATTTTGGTATTATGCTTTGATTGACGAAGAAGCGGTTTAAGGTTGAAAAAGGTAGCCGTGAATTTCAAACACTTCAGTTTAAAAAAAAATGTCGACTATCAGCGAAAAGGAACGAAATATTGAGTATTTTTTTATTAATTGAAACGATCGGACCATTTCTTTTTTAATCTCGATAGACTCGGTCGAGCATCAAATCGCGTAAGGTTTGTGTTAAAACGAACAGCGCGTTCTCTAATGCAGACATTTTCGAATAGATGCTGTTCCCTTCATGCAACATTTCAATGTAAAGATGTTAATGAAAATCCACATATCGATCGGAACTCGTGTAATTGCTCTTGCAACGAAGTTCTACAAAGTACGTCAATATCGACGTTAACATTCAAGTACACCATTATATGTTGTATACCCGAGGATATGTATCAAGTTCTCACAACACTAGACCCACATTAACAATGCCGAGGCATCTGCTACGGTTCCACGGTCTTCAATTATTTAACCGCGAAAGTTATTCTCTATTTATTAACAGGCTGATTACTTAAGAACGAATTGAATGACTTCGTAACGTCGTCCGTTTTTATTTAGGTTAGGATGTCGGGCTCGTGTGATGATGATGATGATGATTACGATAGCTGTTCGGGTAATTTTCAAGTTTCTTGTTGGTTTAGTTTTGTTGATATTGAGCCAATATGGAAATTTCATCTTCGTTCGTTCGATTAATATCAGTATTGATTTCCATAACTGTGTGTTTATTAGCCAGAAAAATATGCTTCTTTGAGGGTTTCCTTATGAACCACGTTTAACATTTCGAGTATTTGATTTAAGAAAATGTTAAAAGAAATTACGATATCTAAAGCTACACATTTTTTTTGTCGTCTTTTGTAGCTTTAACAGTAACGTTCTGAGCTAGCTAGCTAGTCAAAATTCTCGCCTTCTATAAATTGTTAATTGGAAATAAAGACGATCGGGATGGGTAAGATGAAGATTCCTGTGAACTATTGTTTCCGATTCCATACAAAATTTAGGCATTACTCTAAAGTGATCCTAGCTTAAATTTCATTGTTGTGGCTCCATAAACAGCCCTTTTTTCGCATTACCATTGAACAGATGGAAACACAAGTCAAGAGACGATGTGTATCATATCAGGTGAAGGAGGCTATTGGATTGAATATGATGGATTTATTGCTTGTTTTTACAAAGCTTTAACGAATTACGAGAGTCATTTGCAAAGCTTTAGGTTTTAACATGAAGATGAAGTTACCCGCCAGAAATACCTATCTTTAGCCCTGTTGGACGGTCAGCTGTTGTTTAACAGTTTAATAGTGTTTCCGTAAAAATTGAAAAAAATTGGATAATCATTAAATTCCTACATTTGAAAAGCAATACGTCTACGCACCATCATTTAATACAGTGACATTGTGGGCAACTGGACTTAAGCTTGAACTTATCAATTTAATTAACCATGAACGTGCCATGAAAAAAAAAGCTTGCTCTCATTTTCAAAGCCCTACTGAAGCAATTTAAGCGGAATAATTCGAGGTTTGGGCGTCGATTAGTCATTGTAGATGAAACTTGGATGTATCATTACATACCTGAAGTCAAAGTATAGGACTGCGGAAGGTTAGTCGATTCCAACGACTGAGAAAGTGATGGTGACTGCTTTTTGGGTTAGCCAGCAGAGCCTGTGGGCATCTCAAAAGAACACGTTTGTTACATATTGACAAATGATTTCAGCATGAAGAAGATGTTAAGCTTCGTTTCATTTACAAAGCCCCATTGAAGCAGTTTAAGCAAAATAAGTCTGGATTTGGGAGTCGATTAATCATTGTAAATTAAACTTGGATGCACCAGTACAATCCTGAAATCAGGGTATGGTTGAAATAACGGACTGCGAAGGATTAATCGGTTCCGAAAGAGGTAGAGACTGTTTCAGCGACTGAGAAAGCGATGGCAACAGTTTTTTGAGGCAGTCAGCATCGGCTGTGGGCATCTGAAAAGAACATATTTGTTATATATTGACTGAAGATTTGAAGACGAAAAAGATGCCTAGCTAGGTTTATTAATCATTGTAGATGAAGATATGTTGAAGCAGTGGGCTGCAGAAGGTTAATTGATTCCGAAAAAAAGTGGAGACTGTTCTAGCGACTGAAAAAACGGTAGCGACTGTTCCTTTGGGTAGTCGTGCAGTTGCATTAATAGATTATCTTGTAAATAGAAAGGCAACAGATGAGGCATAGCACGCTTCATTACTTGACAAACTGAAAGCAGAAATTGCGGAGAAACATCCGTATTTGAATAAAACAATTTGCTCCTTCAAAACAATGCATGGCAAAAATTAGTAGTTACCAACGTTTTTTGTTTCGTAAACTTAAATTTCCATTCCATTCCATCCGGACGGAGATTTTTGTCCAATAAGAAAGCCGTTATATTCGTAAACGTCCATTTTGCAGAAGAAGGTGCTAACTATTATTTGGACGTATTAAAATGATGGGAACATCAGCGCAGACTTAAAAGAAAACAAATGGTTTAGATATGTTACTAGAAATACAATTAACACTAAATTTTCACTGATTAAAGTTACTTTAAAGCTTTTCTCAAATTTGAGCAGTACTTGTAGCTTGCTGTATTTAAGGGTTTAATATTGTGGGCTTGGAAAACTACATGTACATATATGCATAAGGCGTTGGGCCAGCTTCTAAATTATATTTATAACATACATTTATAAGTTGGTAAAAATGGTAGCTTCAGTTTAATTTATTTATTATTAATAACACCAAACGTAGCATGTAGAATTCGTAAGAAATTGCTCAAAAATTTGTTGACCGTTCTACCTTTTATTATTCAGAACTTCAGAGCAGAAGCATTGAAACTATTTTCTTTTATTCAATTTGCTTAAACGGAGAATCATGCCTTGATCTTACCGCAAATAAAACGCGAATTTGAAGCATTTGCCATGAAATTTTCCATTTCGTCGGAATTTTTTAATGAGATGAAGCGGGAAATATATGCATACCCTTATACCCATACATAGGTACAATGCTATGCATCTGCGGCGAATTTCAGAGATTCCATTCATGTTCCTCGGGGAAAATGTGGATATTGATTCCGCATATGAAGGTCGCCGATATAGAAATATAAATATGTAATGTCGACCGCATTAATATTGAAAGTTTCCCCACGACGCTTTAAAGGAACGAATTTCCGTTTACAATGTAAATGTATTAAGTTAAACAATTCGAGTCTTGGATAGCAAAGTAAAGGAGAAGGTGGATCCTTTAAATAATAATTCAATTTTTACAATTTCATCTATTTTATTCAAATCGTATAATGGCACGTTAGCTTACAATAAATAAAAAGTAACTTAACAACAGCAGGAAGCTTTAGGGCATTCACAAGGACTTGGGGCGCAACCGCACGAACAGCACGGGTCTGAAAAATGTAAAATATAGTCTATTAGTACTTAAAGAAAACAATCGATGAAGCGATATTAAATTTAAAACATTTGTCAGTTACATGGAGCTGGAGCATACACGTAGTAAGCTGGCGGGGCGCAAGCTGGCGCGCATGGCTTAGGATCCGGGTGGCACGATTTAGGCGCTGGTACGCTAACGTCGCATTCCTTGGTCTTGGTCACCGTGAAATGGTACTTTTCGTCCGGTTGAGGCGCCGGGCAAGGAGATGGGGCTGGAGCTGCAGATGGAGCAGCCGGATAGCAGCATGCTGGGGGCGGTGGGGGTGGAGGACACCCGCATCCGCAAGCCTGAGAAATGATAGAAATCAATGAGATTACCATTGAGTAATTGAATTAGAGCAAAGCATATTTGATTTACTTACAGGTAAACAGCAAGAATTAGCTTGGACAATAGCTAAAGCTACGAAAGCGGCTACGATTGCGAATTTCATTGCGTTAGGTGTCGGTTATTCTTCTTCGTCGAGCTTTACAAAGCTGATTCGTACTTCTTAGAAGATTGATCTGATATAATTGATCTAGTCGATAACGGAACAATTTATACTGATCATGTCTTTAATTGAATCACATCAATGTTGACTTGTTTTGGCTTTTGTTTACCAAAACGAAGCATTGTGTTTGTTATTGCTGGCGTATCGATGTTGTATTGCATGGATATTGTTTTGTAAGTTTTGTTTATTGATATAGCCGAAGGTAAATGTACTTGGTATTTAATGTTACTTTGAAAACAAGTATCTAATTTTCAGGAAATCAGTTCTCAAAATCTACCTATTTTCAGAAATCTGATTTAGAAGTCAAATGTTAAACTTTTACAAATGAAAAGTAAAGTAATATTAAATATACAGGCTGTTTCGGGATATAGCATATAAAATAAAATTAATATAAAAGTAAAAAGTATATTTTTAGTAAAAAAAAATATTGTGTTGGACTTAAGAACAATCGATTTGTAGGTTCCAACAATAGTCTGCCATCATGCGTGTATTCCACCTTCCTTGGGGGGGTTATTCACATAACATAACAAAGGAACATCAAGCAGAAGCTCCAACATCGGTCATGGGATGGCTTTTGCAAAATTTAAATCGTTAATTGAGCTTGTAAATTTGAGCACCATCAAAAATTGCAGCGTCTGATTTTTCTGTACTTACTTTGGCGAACGATCTACGAATATATTTCAATTTTCCGCTCTTTTTAAGTAAGGCTTTAACAAATTGTTTGATGAGCCCCAGCTTTATGCGAAGCGGAGCCAAAATAATTTTAACTCTGCTAAACAAAGATTCGTTGATAGTGTTCACCTGCAGTTAGTTCTTCACTAAGAAGCCATTTCTTCTTCGTCGAATGATCTTGCTTTGTTCTATTGACAGGGTTACTTACTGTATTCACTTTGCTGCCCAAGCAAAAAATTGATCATCTTTGGCAATCAAAATAAAAAAAATTCTTTTGATTTTGAAAATTAAAAGATCAATCTTTAAATTTTACAATTTCCTAGAAAAGAACTGGTATCCAGCCAGGCATTGCCTGTCCTCAACCCGTATATATAAATTATACGATTTGTCGGCCTCATAACTTAGAGTATTCATAAGAAATAAGCGGTAAATAATGAAATTAGGCTATAATAACGTATAACGTACGAATTGAAATTAATAATTGAATGGAAACAATGGACTTACGTATAGATGTACAATATACATTTTTGTATTATGCTGAGAGTCTCATTAATTATTGAGGAATTTGCTTATATAGGCAAGCATTTACCAGGGCGTGGGGAAATATGCGATTGGTTGAACTATTTAACGATTTAAAATAATACCTGCTGGTTTTAATCTATTTTTCTCGCTTATTATTGGACATAGACGGTAAGTTTAAATTTGACAAAGTTGCTAAATTTTGTCTTTATTATGAACCCGAGAACCTAACATTTCTCATTTTCTTTGGTTGCACCTAGTAATTTTATTTGGCTTTGCAGAGAAAAACCAAAAACACTTGGTCGTGGTTCTATTATTCAATCCGGAAGAATGTGCAGCTATAAAAACAAATAAAAAAAAATGAGGATAGTTAGATTCAAAGTGATTTAGTAACAGCAACTACATCTGAGCAATGCGAGCGATAGAAAAATTACAAAATTCTTCATTTTCGTTAGAGGAATCACTGTAAATTGTGAAAGATGTACACGAAGAGCTTTGTTCAATAGAAGACGCAAAAACATGAGTACGTTCTAACGGTTAGTTTGAGCTCAGTTAGTTTCGCGTTTGGCATGGTTTATACGTTGAATTACCGTGATAACTGTTGCCTATCACTCTCCTGAAGAAACCGAGGGCGAAACGTCGAGTTTTTATTTTAACAACGACCTAACTTGGAACACGTTTAGTTTCAACAAACTCTGATCGTGGAAGTTTACGTTTTTATTCAGCTTCTTCAGTTTCTCAAGTCACGGAAGACGCTTACGACGGTGAGTTCGTTTTTAATTTTATCTTTTATCTCAATTTTATTTTTTAGATCGGTTCATAATCTACAAAGGTCATTTTAAAAGGTTCTTTTTTTTGTATCTAGCACCGTTCTCGATCACATATCTCTGTCCTTCGAATGCATGAGTCTATTCGTTGGCTACGCCGATGGGGCGCACCCGAATTCGTCCACTCTATTCAACATCATGCAGATTAATCCATCGTATGTTTCAATATTAAAAAAAAAAAACGTCTACAACGGTAGGTCTTTTAAGCTGCAATAAAATTGACAGGATGATGGTGATATTGCTTAATAAAATTCATTCAAACAAGTATTTTTGATGTTAATTATTTTGTCTACATCTTAGCGCTCAACGGTGACTCAAAGAAAGATTTAAGCTGGAATAAAGCTATCTTCTTAACACCGCAGCGTTCCAGCTTGTAGATTGGAGTGGAATGGGATATGCTAAGTTCTTACGCTCCAAAGTGGTTTTAATGTTTCTCTTTTGAAAGAATCAATGGTGATGATAACTAATCAAGTTGTATTTAATAAAAATGCCGATCACACACACAAGAAGGTAACCTAAAAAATCTTTTTTTGGTACTTTGGAATCAAAGCCCACTCACCAACGTTGAGCTCTAGCAACTATAATGTATAAATTGAAGTAAAAGTAGATAGATAATGATATAATCGTAAAATAAAATTTGAGGAAGTGGACCCGAGTCTCGTATAAATCCTCCTCGTATGATTAATACGTCCGTTCATCGGTGCTGCTTTCGTTAAAACACATCGAAATTCCACAAATTTCACCTCGTAATTCCACATATTGCATTACACTTGTAACATAATAGCATTTCTAAACGGGGAATTATACAAGACTCGGTCAATCTAGAACCGGGCAAACGGGTAAACGGCCATTGTACAAACACTTTCTAAATATACAAAAGTAAATTAGAGGTTCCTCGTAATTGTGGCTAGCGGGCCGCGAAAAATTATACGTAAATGAGCCAGATACACGCGGTCGTTGCTATTCTAACACGATTTCTAGCATACCAACGTATTACACCTGTGCGTGGCACCGCGTTGGAAAGATTCTCTAATTGTTCTTTTACATAATCCCATCGGCAGAAGGCTGGCTCATGTAGTATGATTCACCTGCGGACATAAATTTGCCGTGCGATAATCACGTTAGCCGCAATTGTAACTTTCTTTCTTGTTTCACGTTATGTGCGCTCGTGTGTTTACGGAGTACGAGGAATTTGTTATATTAATTTTTGCTAAATTGTTTCTATTATCGTAAGTAATGGCATCTTTCGCGAGTTTCTAAATTTCTACTGGACACGCAAAGATCTTTTTTTTTCCCCCTTTTGTAGCACGTACTCGTCCGTTAAAAATAGTTTTAAATTTCTTTTTCTGTTTTACGAGCTTCGCATTGTCCCGCTTATTCATTTTTGGAGAAATTCAACATTTATATTCTTGAATGGACTTCAGACCTTCTGTTACCTTCATTGACAAGAAGCTTAACGTTAACTTCTTAATTAACTTTCCGTTGTACGTGACTCTCGTAACTACGCACTAGATATCTCTATCTTTTCTTTTTCGATCCTGTTACAATACGCAGCAGTGTATGTTATCTGTTTACTGTTGCCTGTAGAAGTAGCTCCGTAATTGGATAAAAATGTTGGAAAGAAAATAGGAGTCCCAACTTAAAATTAAGCACTTTATTTGAAACTTCACCACGATAAATTTGAAAAAAGATGGTAAGGATATGTTAATTTTTTTTTAATTGGTATTATTTTCAATGAAGATGGCTAAAGGATCGAGCTTGATCTTAGATTAATCGATCACGATTAAGATGATTAAAATTACTTTTTAAAAAGGAACAAAATTTTAACGTTTTCAACATAAGTCAACCAGGGAGAAAGAACTGACGTAAAATGTTTAAACTATTAAAATGCAAAACTTGAACAAGAAGAATCAAGTCAGAAGGAATATAGGCTGAAAACAACTGATTATAAACAACACATCGCATCTACATTAAGACGCTCTTTGTAGAATGAATAGCAAATTTTCTAATAAAAATTGCAGACAAAAAGGGGTACTTTTCACGCCAAAATATTTCAAGCAGAGATTTCCGCTTTAAACCTGTCCGCCGAAAAGAATCTCGAGAAAGAGATGCGAACCACAAATATCAGCGACGGCCAGGCAATTATAAAGATCACGTTACTTACGTGGGTCCCAAACCATCAAGGGATGGAATGAAACGAGTAACCAGATAAGCTGGCGAAAGAAGCGGCGAACATGTTCTTCGTCCGTCCCAACCCCTTTTTTAGTCTCCATAAATGCCATTTAAAACAAGCTTTAAAGACATGGGAGGACTTTATATGGGTGAATACTTCAGTATAAAAATACATCAAAGACGACAAAGAAGAGCTTAGATTATTGGCAGGATTCTTGATAATTCCAAAATATCAATTATTTAAACTAGGAATAGTTGAAGATCAAGAGGATCTGGAAAGGATCTGGCTATTTCTGACATCTACTAAACACGAGGAAGAGAGATCCTGGAGTAGTATTGAAGCTTATTAAAAGCCTCCGGTTATTTTAACACACACAATGGCGCTTTATTACAATAGATCAATTAAGGTCGCAGCGGCCAAAGGCGACTATAATAATAAGAAGAATAAGTAAATATCTTCCAGGTTCGCAGCGACACCGTACAAAACCAGTCTATTCATGTAGGACGTAATAAGAGATGTTTTTGCGGGCAAATTAGGTGTATCACACGTCGCACGGTAACCTAACGCGTCTAATATTAATAGCAAAACTGGAGAGCGGCGCATTTCGCGCAGTTTTATCCCAGTTCCAAACATGCCCGATATAGAAACCGCATTGTGGCTTCTATTTTTCACATCCGAGCCGTTCGTGCGGTAGTCTTTGAATAATTTAGAAGGCTGACGCTGCATTAAGGTATTTTCGTTTTATCCCGGTTGCGTAATGCGACTGGGAGCGGATTCTGTAATGATATCCAACGGGATATATTCATATTTATGCACCGGAAGTTTATCATCGGCTGGAAAGTTGGTCTAATGACTTTTGAGGACGAGAATGTTAGTTTTAAAACTAATAATATTAATATTGCTGAAGAAAGTGATTTAATTCGCGATATAATAACTAAACGTTACACTTGACGAACATACAGATATAAGAGAAATAACATCCGTTGAATGAAAATCAAATGCGATAAAGGAAAAAATAAAGTAATCAGTCAACAACATAAATTAATGATAGCTTCAGCTATTTTTTTGAAACAACTAAAGAGTACATCACAGAACTTTGAAATTTTGTTACAATTGTTGCACGTTACAGTCACTGCTGACTTAACCAAAACATTTGTTTTAATCCTTTAACATTTAAATATACATTCAGAAGGTGTTTTTAATCCAGGAACGTTAAAGTTGATTCTACTTAACAGCCACGGACAGTCAATATCGTTATGCAATAACCCAAATAAAAACTTTACACTTAATACGCAATGCCTTTTACACAATGAGACAAAACTTAGTTTGGATAACATAACATCATGGTCTAGTCCTCTTTCTGGATGAACTCAATTTTGAGTAACAACCACTTTAAATTGAGACCAAACCAACGATGCGTATAACTATAGCAAAATAGTGTTAGGCATCTGATGTTATTAGAATTACAGCAATTTCTGTAGATAAAATCAAATGTCCGGTACGCGCTCTCAATTGTTGCGTTATACGATTGACAAAAGTAAGCTTATTGTCTGAAGGTTACGCCCAAATCTTTAATCGTTTGAAATCTTCACCGTTTAACTTGTACGTTAAATCTATAAAGTTGTTACTTTTCGTATATGACACATTTTTACGCGTATTAATGTTCTGAACTTCAAATGATTATAGCCACATCGATCATTAACCGCTGATATATCTTTTTGCAGCTCAATGCTATCTTCAAAAAATCTCACTTCTCTAAATATTTTCAAATCATCAGCGAAAATTAAGTGTTCACTATTTATAACGTCGATAATGTCGTTTATAAATAGTAAGAGCAAAGCTGGACCAAGATTGGTCCCTTGCTGTAATCCAGAGGACGGATAAAATGTATCTAGAGACCTCATTCGGCAGTATTCCATAAAGTGTTCTCTCCCATTTAAGGAGGATCTAATGGCGCAAGCAATGAAGCTAAAAAATTGATTGCTAGTTTCCAAAGTAGTGCATAGTTGTGTAATTGGTCAAATGCACTTTGAAAATCAGTGTAAGCTGCATCAACTTGGTTCTCTCTATCTGGTCATAAGTCCATATTGATTGGATGAAATCACGGCTTTAACTACATTATAAATATGGTTCTGTCTGTAATTGCACATGTTATCTGGTCTTCTTTAAGACTTTAACACAGGACTCTAGCGGTTTTCCATACTTTTGGCATCTCTAATGATGTTAATTGAATAAATAACACAACGGTTTCATTAATATTACCGCACATTAACGGATAAAAAAGAAATTAGGAATTTCGACAACACCAGCTAGCAGACTGGAGCAGATCTTTTGATTTGTCTAGGTGCTTTAGTAACAGTTCTCGGGGGATAGGCGGCACGTCAATAATTGATGAAGCAACATCAGGAAAGTTTAGTAAACCAGAAGGACTTCTACCTAACTGTATAAATGCACTATTTAAACAATTACCAAATGTATTCATTAAGTTCTGAGGGCTGTTAGCTTAACGATAATATTATAGGTTATAAGGTCGCCTGGAGTTCCAGTGTGATCCCGTCTGCTGCTTGTAAGCCTCCACAGTTGTTTTGGATCTTTTATTACATAGTTTTCCATGTTTACAATAGTAGAAGTGTCTTTCGGGTAATTAATATTTTGCTTGACGCTTCGCTGATCATGCTATCAGCTTCTTCAGAGGATTTCTAAAGACTGAAGAAATTTATACTATGGATGATGGTCGTGAAAGCCTACACTTAACTATTAGTGTTTATATAATTCATTTGCAAGCGATTTACGGGACGATCTGAATATCTGGAAATGTTGATAATGGAAGGTTACGCGGGGCGTTATTTTTCTTAGGAAGCAATTGAATTAACTCAAAATCATACCAAGGAGGATAAGGATGTTTGAAATTTTTAAATTTTTAGGTTTGTTTAGGTATGGTTCGATCAAATATGCGATATTTAGAAGTGTTGAAGTAAATTTAGTTTAATTAGGGAGTTATTGTGCCATATACGATGAATCATCCTACAAAAAGTAGTTTCGCGTTAGAAAACTTTTCTAACCGTCCAAGCATTAAAATGAGAAATTAGCAACCATTAGCCAAGCAAATTATAGGAAAACCTGTTCGATAATATTATATTCGTATCACGTTTCGATATGTTACTATATTGCATGCCGGCCTTCGTACAAATTCGTCAAGAGTTAATTTCAAAATTCCAAGTAAGTAAATAGGCGAATATTGTAACAATTACGCGAGGTTCGCTCAGCTTGTTGGTACAATCCGCGTAGCTGTTTGCGGCAACCTTCTTTAATAGAAAAAAACTGGAACTTAGGGTGAGTATTGTGCCGCAGCATATCCGGTTCGATTAGCTGAATTAGTGACGAAGTTGAGGCTCTAAAAGCAACTAGATCTTTGAACTAGTCAACGTTATGCAGTAAGATGCCTTTTGTGAGGTGCCTGTTGTTGGCTCGTAAATTAAATTAAATTGGCAACGAAAATCAATAAATATTTTATTGCAACAACGAAGCTAGGTAGCTAAGTAATTTGAAGCTTGCGGGGCAATTAGTTTGATGGAGTTAAACTGATCCATTCCTGCTAATCAACTGAACACCTGCTAAAAGGTTGATTCTTGAAGAAGCTACTGAAAATTTATGCGATGTCAAATAAGCGGGGGACTGCTTACCGACATTTTACACCTTCGGGATTTCCTGGCTTAGCTTAATTCTATTGAACGGATTACCCAATTTTTGAGTAGATTCTTGAAACTTGTGAAAACTTTCTTAATAACTACTAGTAACCTGCTGTTGTACTTTTTGGGCGTGATGATATCACCTCGATCCATTTTTCGTCGAACACGCTTTGTATTATTAAGTTGTGAAAGCCTCTTTAAAGATTGAAGCAAATTGTACCTCAAACTAAGAGTTGAAAGATTGAAGTTGGACTACTTCCAATATTAGTTACATTAATAATGAAGTTGGAATCAAAAGATTAGTTCTTACAAATACCTTTTATTTTGTAATTAAGGGACGACCAGTTTCGTGTGGTGTCCACATACCTGCCATACGGCCTTAAAACTAGAAGAAACATTGCAGAAAACAAACGACGATCTAATTAAACTGATTACGATGCAACTTATTACATTTTTCAGTGCGGTACTGGGCCAGTGGGACGTATAAGGTTTTTTAAGGCTTGCCATAACCTCAGGAGCGTCTTGCCTCTTAAATAAGGGTATTTACTTTTTAATTATTTACTATTATTTATTTAAAATTATAACTACAAGTAGGATGTTAATAATTGCGAGAATTTGCCCAAAAAAAAATTGTTAACATTGTAGATCGACGTAATACGAATTCTGCAATGATCTTAGAAGCCGATAGTGCTTCAGAACATTTCAAATGCTCCAATCAAGGAGTAGACGAGAACTTCCAAATATCAAGATCTCCAGAGCTGATTGAATGTTGCCGAGTTATCCAAGTAACGCTGAAGTTTGCAACAAATTTGTACCTGTCGCTATAACAAAATTCTTCGACTTTAAATGGTGAAAGGATCCAAAGAATAGCAAGTTTGCGATAATCCGAACTGTATATGCGAATCACTAGTATATCAGAATAACTACCATTCCAGTAATTGGAACGCCCTGTATATTATACACTTACAAATTATAAATCGCCGCGACTTTAGTGAATCATCGTCCCATCCATTAGAAAGTGAGAAAAATAGAAATGGTGGTCAGCTGACTTTCGCGGATATTCGCCATTGGGCCGTTCGAATCCACTACGCGAATCCGCGCTAGCAAGATAGACTTAACAATGCGTAAAAGATTGTATAAAACAGGTTTCGAAAATTCCTAGCTCAGTTACTTGGTAATGGTCTTGCTTATCTGGTAGCCGATTCTTCCCCGCACATCTCGCCGAAGAGCAACGCATCGGTCATTAGATCTTCGTACGTTATAGGATATCATACGGTTTTATACCATTTGGCTCGTACGTACTTGCCTAGCCAAAAGAGAAAGTGTCTGCACCTAATTCTACATACGATTCATTCAAGAAAGGCTATCGTGATAATTGTGTTGTGCACTTCTGATTTTGTTTTGCTGCTCGTTTCAAATGTAAGTAAAAATTAAGATTTTTGCCATAGGAGGTGTTGGGTTATTATCATAATATTATCTTTGATCAGAATATGTGTACTTCGTTATATAGAAGCAATAATTAAAGGGCTCTTAAGCAATCAATAGAAAATAGTGAAGGTCTCCCTTTTGATGGATAAAATAATTTCTATATCTTCCGTAACCTTTAAAGGAAAAAGAGACCTTCTATCAGGTTGTTGTTCCAGACTAACCTTCGGCAATCCATTGTCGATATTAATGGAGCATTGAAGTGATTATATTTAAGAGTTATTTCATTGTTTCCTCGATTTTCTTTTATTTTAAGATGATCATTTAACCAAGATTGTTTGATTTTTAAAAAATTGGTGATACTTGTTAATTTTATTTCTAAAAAATTCCCCTTTCAATCTTCCCTTTTACCTCGATTTTTCGACTATTTTCGTGTGCAATGGTACCGTGGATCATTTCTTATCACTTACAAGATGTGAGGTGTTTCTTCAGGAAAATTAACGTAAAGCGAACGTTTTTTATTTCCAACAAAAATAATTTTGAGATCTAAAACGAAAATAACAATACTTATTGCCCAAAGTGAGCCCTGTGAAAAATTTGCCATCCACATCCGTATGTATTGAGCGATCAATAATGTTCGGGTTGATATCTTTCATTTCGTTTCATTATTTTCGTGAGAAGATCAGATGAACGAGTTACGCATTTAATTGTTTGTTGATGCTTTAATCATCTATTACGGAAAGTATTCTTAAGACATTTTCGAGCGTTCACGATAAGATGAGGAAGAATTTTGCTGGAACCAAATTTATGGGTAATGGAAATCTTCAAATATCTCGAGATGCTCAAATTTTTGAAAAAAAATCAATCACTTATTGATGCTGGCCGTGTGATTTTTTTGAATCCGGTTGGAATTCTCTTGAGACCAATATCCACAACTATGTCAATTTAAGCAAGAAGTAAATCCATCGTTGAAGGAGTATCTTCAAAGAGGGCAAGATTGGGGAAACAGCCCAAGTTAGTGCTAATCTCTCAATCTGATTGGTAACAGAGTCCCAGGACCACTTATCCGCCAATGTATCTTCGGGCGCCTTAAGTTTGGAATGGACTACGGAGAAACTTATGTTTCTTGATACTTCTTTGAAGATTTGGGCGAGATTTGCTATATACTTGAGGCGTTACTTTATTGACACATTTCTCATGGAAAAAGAGAAGACACTCAGAAGGTACAAGGGGTTCAGGCTAACGTTGAAATTAACGCAAGACTTACTTTGTATTAACCTAACCGGAATTTATCTGTTGATATTAATGACATGAAAATAACGAAAGAACAGACAACGGAAAGCGAAATAGAAATAGCGAGAAAGGTGGAAAGCTTCAAGTACTTAAGAATTACTAATAAATGGCATAAAATAAAAAATAAATGAAAATTGACCGAAGTGCTGAAATAAAAGAACGAATCCAGATTGAAAATCAAGCATATTGGAGATATCGCAAAATACTTAAAAGGACATAAGGATTAGCAGAACAACTAAGCTGCGAATATACAAATCCACAGTTAGGCCAGCCGTTGCTAACGTCGCTGAAGCGTTATGTTTGAGCTTAGAATAGTAAGAAGATCTTCGCTGCTGAGAAAAAATTTAGACAACAAAAGGGTTAACGACGAAGAATATCGTATGCTACGGAATTATAGATTAAAAGAACTCATATTTGGTTAGAAGACATATATTGTTAGGGCACACAGACATATATGTAGAAAGGAAGCAAGAAAAATCAGTAATCAAAGGAGTAAGGGAAGATAGACTAAGAGGTAGACCAAAAGCAAGATGGAGAGATCAAGTCAAAGAGGACGTAAAGAAATGGGGAATAGACAACATAGATTCAAGAATCAGGAATAGAGAAAAATGGAGAAAGATCATTGAGAAAATTTGCAAGATAAAACGGATAATTCACTATAAAAAAAAGGAAATTGAAGAGCTCCTCGATAGCGGCTTTATTCCGTTATTTCGTAGATTCTGCGTACAAATTCAAAAGCAAACTCGGAAAATAATGTTAAAGCTTAATCGGGCATACGCAATCGGTGCGTAGATTACCTCTACTTATGTTTTGTATCTATAATTATAGCAATTTCCTTAGGTTTCCTTTAAATTATCTGGTGAATTTACTTGTTCTACATTTCAAAAAACTATCTTTATCTAAGTCTGATGATCGAATGATTAACATTTTTCGACATATTTCGACTCGTCTGTGAATATCCTTGACATTTACATGAAGCTTCTTTAACAAAAATTATGCAAGATCTTTATTGTCATTTAGCTTGAACAAACAGATGTATTTAAGCATATAAATCGTTGGAAAAACCTTTGTATATAGCGGGATCGGTCCTAACAACCTTGACTTTCTTTGTTTATTAAAAGTGTTGTCATGGAACTTGTATTTAGTGAGGAAGATTATTAACAACAAAGTATAGATTCATTAATTTTTTTAAATAATTGTATCTGTGTGAATATTGTCCTTATTTTTGCTAATTTGCCATCTTGGTAACTTAACTCCTTCATTATCTTGAGCAAGTCGATTCATATCTACAGAGATCATTAAAATCTGTTCGCTATAAAACTGCGAATATACGATTTCCATAGGATCTAGAAGACGACTTTTACGAGAGCTTTCAAGTCGCTAAAACGGCGATGGTCTCAAGGCTAAATACCTACTACCTGCTAGAGTTAACTGGGAGTTGAACTTATTTTGGTTGCAAGAGTTCAAGGACTCTAGCGAGTATGTACATATGTACATGCACATACAAAGCGTCTAGTTTTTAAATAAAAATCCGACATATAAGCATACAGGGCGTTTAATTACAACAACGCATATGCTTTTAAATGAAAGTTTCCGTTTCTCGTTACGGGTTTGGATGTTTCGGTTCTATTTATGTCACTTTTCGTCGATATTGCTTTTCTATTTTATTTTTTGCGATAGCTGTCATAATAAATTTTATTCTATTGGTCGTACGGTTGGTAATCGGTAGATATCCACGCAGCGCGGAGTGCTGTTTGCTATTTGTGACGGGCGAAATGAAATTTTTTGAAGAAAGTTCGTTTTATGCACAACTCTAATCACATGATGGCTACTTCGAGTAGACGCCGGAGTTGTTCCGAAAATAATAGTATTTATATATTTCTTTTAAGTGAAATATCGACCATTAAAGGAATAGAAGGATTTTGCTCGGATTTTGTCTGCTTGAAGGAGACTCGTGTTTTATCTAGGGGATACCACTAGGCAACACGAACCCTTTCTTATGAGACAAATAGGCTATCTAGTTGCTGCAAGAAAGGAATAATTCCACTTGCCTTCGTCATTTCTATTTATAAGAATAACGATGTTGAATCGACCGTTTTTGGGGGGGGCATTTTATATTATTTTTCCCGTGTTGCCTTGTTTCCGAATTATCGTTATTTGTTACCAAGCACTCATCAAAATAAATGTTTAACGTATACATTGTTCGAAACCGTATTAATTAATTTTGGTTAAAAAAAATTGCGTAAAAAAAGATCTATGTGTCAGCTTGTAGGTTCATTATAAATATTAAAATTTCTGACCTTAATTTACGAAATTGCTTGAGTTGACGTAAGCCGTAAGAACAAAATTAGCAAAAAAGAAAAATGCAAACCGAATGCAACTTATTTCATCACTTCGCAATTTAATCGTTATTTTTTTCCTTTAAATTTGGGTTGAGTCATTTGAACGATCAACTAATAATGTCATTATCAAGATATAATTACATGCACCTAATTAAGCTAATAAGTTTTCTCAATTAATACAATTTTGAAGCTCCAATTAGGATTATAATTGCATTGTTTTTATCACTATTCAAAATGGTGTTTCGTAAGCGTCACGTCAATTATTCGTCAACTTAAACTAATCAGCATTCATAATTTTTTTTATGTATGAATTCTAAAATACACGTTTTTTTTTTTAATTTGTACTTTATAATAAATAGTTAAATAATAATCGTTCTTTTGTTTAAAAAAAAACTTAACTGTTATTGCTTATGTTGAAGAAAACATTGGAAGTATTGGTGGAACTGTTGGGTACAAAAACAATGAAATTTTTGTAAAAGTTGTTATCATTCAGATGTGTCCAAACCAATTCTCTTAACATTTTTATCACTTTGAAGACGTTACCTCGACAACATGGTTTGCGCAACCTTAAACAGAAACATATCAGGCGTTACCGCTTCGGTACATTAAATTCATCGAGAGTAGCCTAACACATAAACGAAACCGGGTATAATATTAGGTTAGAAAATTAGAAATTGATGTAAGAATGCGGGAATTAGACGCGTACGAGACGATTTATATGAAAAGTAACAAAAATCTGATAAATTGAGAGAGAGGACCGCTATCGTGCTCAATTCCTTTTTCATTTAATCAAACCTTACGCATGTTTCTTAGGCTTCAATAACAAGAGGTCTTTCCGGCCATCAGTTCGTATTCCATATTTTTCCGCCTCTTACTTTTAAGGCACGTAGATAGTAAAAGTGGGTACTTGTAAATAATATTTTTCTCGAATGTAAGGATAGAACAAGCTTGTTAGATTTAAATGGCTAGATTTATTAATTAAACTTGTGTGGTGCGAAGGTTACCGATACTTTTGTGTTCTTTACAATACTAAGCCAGAGACCTTGCTAGTTCCTTATGGTGACAGTGATCCTTACTCGCGCATGTTTAACATTCAAGAACAAAAAGGAATTTTTTTTACCGTTTATGATGGTTGATGATTTATGACCTTTTCCTTGTACCAATTGATACGGCTCCTTTTTGTGCTTGTACCAAATTATGCACAATCCAACGGAAACGGGTCTTTTTCGTACATAAACGTACGACATATAAAACCGATCGCACGGCAGCCTTAGACTGATCTAACTATGGCTCCATCTTACGGTGAGTCACATGCTCTAATCTTCTACGTGTAGCTTGGAGCAACTATCGATTTTGATCGATTTTCACGAAATTCATTTACTGGTGGAAGCGTCACCGCGACCAAACTCTGCAAATCAATTGGATAAATAGTCTTTTTTGATGGTGTGTTGCCCCTGCTTCAGCAATAGTAAATTGCAAGTTTTAAATGATCATTTCAAATCTCAATAATGCCACTTACTGATAACTTGTAAAAATCTAAGACGTCATCCTTAAAAATAAATTAATAGGAGAACTGGATAAATTCATAAAAAAATCATTATAAGTTTTTTGAGCCGCAATGTTGCAAACTGTGCTTTTGTAAATTGTACAAATTAAAAAATAATTCATTTTGAGGAGTACTGCACTTACCGAACACAATAGAAATTGCATGGAAACAATAAAAAAAAAAATACAATGCTAAGCTAGTTTAGCTACGTCGTGGTATTTATGGAATAATTCACGGTAAATATAAAAAAAAGAGCAAAAAAAAGAATACTAACTCACGGACATATTTCTGCCTCCCCGGCATTCATCAGCGTGGTTTTGAGAGTATTTTTTATCTCTACCTTCTATCGCTGTTATCTTACAGTTAATGCCACAACTTTCAAAACGACAAATATGGCATTTCTTGACGCCTTGCAGTGTTAAAGAAACTCATGCCTGCCGTTCAGGAAGAAACGACATAAACCGGATACTGTTCTCCAACCCATCCCTTTGAGCAATTCTCCGTCAAAAAATGGCGAGCTTGCCGGTGTGAAAGTTGTGGGGCACCAGCGACAGAAGGTAAAGATAAAAAATACTCTCGAAACCACGCTGATGGCGCCGGATAGACCAGTTAGTGTGCTTTTTTTTTCTCTACTTTTGTTGCGTTTGCCGTGAATTATTCCATCAATACCATGAGAAAGCTAAGTTATCTTAACACTATACTATGCTTTTTTTTTGGTTCCTGTACTTACCGTTCATTCGCAATTAATTTCGATATATGATGAGAGAAATCTTCTTATTATTGTAGATTAAATGCAACTACAACATAGAATGACAACAGGTGTTATTAGAAAGGCCATGCTGCAATTAAGAGAATTCTTCGTGATTTCTTTACGATTAAGACTACTTCTTCAGAAAGCGTTGAAAGAACATCGTCTCAATGAGAGAAATGGATCTTATTAATCCAAAAGATTATACTTTCGCAACAATAAGCACGATATGGGTTTCACGTAACTCATATTTGGTTCAATTAGAATTGGCGACCTATAAACGTGTAGGCAAAGCGGATGTTGGCTTATAGACGTTATAGAATTTAATTACTTTCTATTTCAAAATGGAAAGTTACCATTCTTTGGTTTCCTTTACTTTTTCGTACTGGTGGCCAATCAACTTCTGTATGTGAGAGGTTTAACCGCATATTATAAACAGTAACGTTATTATATGCATATAACACGATAAGAAGTGAGAATAATTATTATTGCAGCGATTATGTATGTACCTGAGAACTTAGCCTGCAATATCTGTTTGAACAAACGTACTTTTAGAAGGTTTTATTAGTGGCCTAACCTTGTTAGCTGACATGATAAATTTAAGAAGGCTTTTACTGCAGTTACAATTAACAAGATTTACAATAAAACATAGCTTATTAAAAGTAGGTCTTTATTAAATGCAATTCAAACGTGCGCGGAAAACTAGGATGCTGACACGTTGTAGAGAAAAGAAAACAATGTTATAATTTATATGAAAATAGCAGTAGTGCATATTTATTAATTTCCTCGCATCTATTCAACAAGTTCTAGGCTGCGAAAGTTAAAATGATACGAATGTGCATATGTAAGGTTAGGCATCTTCTTCCAATAAAAGCCAATTTCATCTACGTTTAATATTTGTTCCTTTGCATATTTTCTTTATAAAATTCTCCACGAATTTTCACGTTTTGAAAGTTGTCCCGTTTCCCAAATTTCCGAAAGAATCCGTTCTTTTGTTTTGGTATTCGCGAGGCTAAAGAAAATTCTTCACTCCTCAATAATAACAATAATCCAACAACATCCATTGCGTTGCAAATTTTTCAAACTAGGGATCCATTGCTGGATCATGCGGTCTACGAGGCATTTCTGTTCAGGACTGCAAGGAGGGTGCAAGAGCGTAAACATCTAAAAGATCGTCAGTTATTAGAAGCTTTGACGTTGTCTTTCCTCCAGTCCGCATCGCTATATTCGAAGGTGAAGGTTACATAATGGCGGTCCACGATGACGTGTATCATACATTAGCCTATCAACGCAACGCCCTTGGTTTACATCTTGATGATATCCGTTGTAGAGCATGCAAAATAGAGATGAGCCATGCTAATTAACCTAAACCTATTAACATGCCTAAAATGTGCTCCAAGCTTATATATTTTTCACCATGACATGGCCATGCTTCCAACTACGCCATCTCTTAGTTTTGACGCCGTTTCAAGATTTTCGAACTTATCTGTAACGGTCTCCAACGAGAACTGCAAGATATTTTGCAATTTCCCCTTCCTTACCATCCTCCAATAAGAATCATAGATTAAAAGGACATCAGAGTGACTGAAAAAGAGACGGCAAAAGGAAATACATCAACTAAGACTTACTTACGAAGGCTTCCAAATCCACTTCTTCGTTTCTATTGTTGTCGGCTGTTTCGGCGGAGACCAAATTACGATATTGGGACATCTGAAAAAAAATGAAGATGTTGAAGAAGAACAAATGTGGACATACGGATGTCGTTTAGGTGCCATCCACGTGAGGACTCCGTTTGCTCGTCCAGGTGTAGATGTGGGGGGGGGGGGAAATAATAGTTATAACAATAATAATTTTATTTCGTCACACGTCAACTCATTAACATCATGCCAACTTAAGAATTTTTCCACGTTCCATCCTTCGTGCATGGGTCTTTCTTTTTTGTTATAACTGAAGGCCGATTCTCGACCTGCTTCTCATAAGTCGAGGACTGCCCGTATTATATCAAATTAATATAATTTGCTTGTTAATAAATTATTCTTTACATCAAAGAAATGGCGAGTCGCCTGTAAATAAATTATTTTTTCAAATTAAATCGATGTAGATTGTAATTTAACTTTTTTTTAAATAATTACGTAAAACAAGAACGATTAAAATTTGTTTTGTTAATTACTGCTTGTTCAATAGCTCCAATTTTACGTAATTATCGATTAAATTTAGTCACTCGTCAAATTTGACGAAACAATTATCACGTTTTCTAAACAAGTAATTTAAATTATTCGAAAGTGCTTTTAAGCTTGATCAAGCTCGTGGAATACCTTTTAAGTTTTTATAAAGAACTTTTGTTGGATTAGATTCATCTGGGAAGATCCAAACAGTTGATTGTTGCTCAAATTAGTTTCCACTTCTTACGAATATATTTAAGTTTCGTCACGTATCTTGCCGTAGACTACGTATTTTGAAATTTTTTTCATTGGATCAAATTATGCTGTATCCATCGAGATCGAATGCACTTAACTCTTCGATACGCCTAAGGTTGCCTCTATCTCACGTTATATGGTGGGCCGATGCTCTTCAATGATAGCAGCGATATTCTTTGGAACAACAACGAACTTCGGTCCGCCTTCAACAAGTTCATCGCTGGCCACGACGAAGATCTGAGAATCAGTGGTAGTCTGTAAAGCTCGTCAATTAATGACCTCCTCATGAGTATGTTTGTTTTATTAAACGTTTATTTTCAGATTTTAAATTTATTGATCGCAATAATTAATTCGTATTGGTCACGATAGGTCTTTAAATTAAAATTATTCTGGATATCCTTCGCGTAGATCTTGCTTCATGATTATCTTGGAAGTAGTTGTCCTTCAAAATAAAAAATAAACTTGAAATCTTCCAACAAAAAATTATTTTCGAATTCATTCCTTATAACGAAATACTAGTTAATACTACACATACTTACCTAATGGGTTATATCTCCCATAAAATGGCCTTCATTAAGAAGTATATGTATATATAGAACGACTTAATTGGGTACTAATTAACATAGAACAGGTTTCGCCATATTTTGCGAATTAAATTGCAAAATTTAGCTGTGAACTGAAGTGACAGTAATTACACACGTCGAGCGTATCATTTTGTTTGTGTAAATAATTACTATACGCGGCTTAAAGGCCTCATCTCGCCAAACTAATCGCCCGTAATTATATCCATGTTTCTATTATGTCAAAGTTGTTGCTTGGGGCAAAAAGAAGGTTGTAGAACTGGTTAGAATAATTGAAGCGAAAACTGTCATATTGAACATCTAATGCAATTCATAATTTTTCCAATTTTTTTTGAACAAAAAAAAAACCAACTTATGAAGCCGGATCATCCTGTACATTGGTCTCACTCTGTAACACATAAAACGTCGATGTAAGTATCGAAGGTTAACTAAACTTTACTCCGTGTTACAGAAATTTAAACCAAAATGACTCTAGTCCAACCAAACGAAGAAATGCAGGCCTTCGTCCGCAAGCAGCTGAACGAAGATCTTAACACTAGAGATTCGGACCTTCAAGCTATCAAGGAATGGTTAGCCAAGCAACCACATCTACCGGATACTTGGGGTAAGTACGGACATGTTTCGTTTAAATCAACTCTTCGGAGAACTTCGAAGATAGGAAATAAATTTAAATTTGGTTTAAGCTTATCTAGTGTGGTTACATAAGCATTGAGAGATCAGCCTTAAGCGACCATTTGATGAGTTAAAGAAAACTTGTTTCACGTTCAGTTATATAACTTTTTATATAAATGTTTGATATTTACTGTATTTAACCATGGTTGAAATAAAAATGATTTTCTCTTTTAAATAAGCAAAATACATAAAATGGTAGTGCCTAGGTGAATAGTTCTTTCCGCGCTTGTAAATATGTAACATATATGGCGCACGTTACTCATAAAGTTATATGTATTAGTATGTTAAATATAGGTTTGTCTGTTTACTTTCTAACTTTACAAGCAAATTTACCAATGCACAAATATCGTTACGTAACATTCATTGGGCTGTTGATCTTTGACCAAGACATACATTATACTTCTTTTCTTGCAAATGTTAGCAGAAATCATTTATTTATATTCTTTATTTGACGTCTGTTTCCTAATAAAAATTTTATATATTTCGTCGCTTATTTGCAACAACATCTGTTTTTAGTTCTTTTTTTGTATTAAATAAATTTCACGAAATCCGTTGTTTTTTCTTAAATTATTAATATGCGCACTTGATATGCACATTCTAATAGAATGACCATGTACAATCTTCTTTGATATAAAGTATATTGGAAAATTGTTAGAAACGGCAAACAATTGATAACTAAATTATTATATTTAGCAAGTTAGGATTAGGATAAATACTTAATTTTGGCAATTTTCGAAATTGAAAAGTTTCACAAAGAGGATATGTCCTTCTCGCCTTCTCGCGCCATAAATACTAGAGAATAGAGAGGAGCTGTTAACATTCTCAGAGCATATGTTTAACAACCAAGTACATAAGGCAAAAACGACACGATGAGATGACTATCTCTTTTGGTTAATTACTTTGGTGAAGCTCCTCTATTCTATAGTGACACTGTTCTTCAGGTCAACAGATAAAGATAAATGGGTGTTCATTTTTTAAGGATATGCTTATAAAATTAATTTAATTTTATTTATTTCATTTATATTTATTTTTAACAGAGCTTTGGAAATATTTCAGGTAATATGTTTTTGGTCTTGAGTGAGCAAGCATCCAATTGGCGGTTGGCATTTTCATGCCTAAGCCTTTTATGATAAAGACGTTTTTTCGAGATGTTCACAACCTCTGCTATTCTTCTAACCTTTGACCATTTACTTTAACTTTTCCAACAAACCTCGTCCTCATTAAATAATGTCTTGATTGCATCGGTGTTGGAGAAAGTATTTCGTTACTTACTACTAAAGCCAATGGTTCTAATAACTACAAAATATAATTGCTTAATGTAGCCGATAAAGGCTGTATCAAATATAACTGCGAGACTCTACGCCGAAGATATTCTCTAGAGTTGATAATGACTAACATAATAGGACACCACTTAATCCAAATAAATGCTTCCATTTAAGTTACGTTTGGACAATTGTTAATAATTGTGTTGATTGTTAATTTTTCGTATTAATTTCAAGATTCAAATTTTTACCCGGCCAAAATCTAGACTTTAGTGAAACGATACAAGGGGTCGTTTTTATATTTCCGGACTAGGCATGACAAAAAAAAATAGAACAACAAACAAAAATTATTTTTCAATATAGGCCCTTTACTTTACTTCACATCTAGATCCAGATCTAGATCTAGACTAAAAGTTGGATGCTCAATTTTTACGAAGCCGCATTCAGCAGCAGCAACTTCTAAAAATCATGAAATGTGGACTGGTTGATTATCGCGAATCTTGCACCAACTTTCCGCACTTTTTCACTTTAATAGAATCTCTAAGTCAAAGCATTACATTTGGTAATATTCGACTGTTACCGTACTACCCTTGTTTATAATCAACCATTAAAATTCTTTGAGAATCCCAAGAAGCAATAGCTGTTACTTTTCTTGTAGAAGGGTTGACTTTATACTTCTTTGGAAGTGGCTGGAGCCCTCAATATGCCACTGTATTAGTTCATGTTTTGATTCAGGATCAAAACGATAGATCTGAGCTTCAATTGAAGCAGCAAGTCGATCAGCAATGAAATCTGGTTCGTCCCTACAAAGCACCAAAGCTTCTTCAATCTCGCTACAATATCAAAAACTTTTCCAGTAACATCGGAAGTAATCACGTCAACAGGCCGACGTGGATGGAGATCATTGATACAGCTCAAACTCAAGCTTCACGAATTTTTCTTGTTTGGACTGTTATAACTGCCCGATACCAGTGTTTAAACATTTTAATACGTGACACAGACTCACGTATATTAAAAGTAATAGTGCTGCAGTTGATTTATAAATTTTTATTAACATATATGTGATAAAGAAAAACGAAATAATGAAAGACTACGACCTCTCGCAGTGCCAATATTATTAACACCATCAAAAAGAAAACTTTATGATGTATAATTTTCATAGCTTTGTCCCCAATCCACAAACTAAATTTTAAATATCGCCCTTTACAACATTTACCACCCCCACGTCTCAAAAAGCAAGAACATTTTTTTTTAGGATACACCGTGATTGGGATTTATAATATCAACTTCCTTTTGCATTATTCATCCAACTTATTTGAATAATGAACAACCATGGAACAACGCAGATGTCTCTTGCTTTTCGGATCGATACAGTACCTTAAAAACAGTGTTGACAATCAATTCCGGGGATAATGTATAACGCATTTAACTGTCCCTAGACTAACAAATAAGCCTCGCCAACCAAGGTTAAACCGGCCGTTTACAATCCTGAATTATTTAATTGAACGACACCAGATCGATTATTGATAACATTGCAACGATGTAGTTATATGGATAGAAAGAGACGTGTATGTATTTACTGATTAGGATAATTATGGCACATACATGTGTAGCTTGCTACGACGGCTTCGTTGAGAGCAAGCAAAGGAGTAGGTTTTGCAAATAGGCTCTATTTGTTGTGCAAGCTCTAGAATCTGTTGACAACTTCTTTTTTCGTAGCTTGTTTCAATTTCCAAGCCAGCCTTCTTCTATTGTTCTATAAGCTATAGGGAATAACTTAGCTGATGAGTAAATCTTGAATCATATTTTGCTGTAATTGCACCTTCGCCAATTTTGTCCAATAACTGAATCTACGGGTATGACGTTATTCGTGCAAATACCCAGCAGATCGTCGTTCCAAATTGTTTTTTGTTTCGTCACCTGAAGAAATGCTGATTTTGTTTTCCCTGAACAATTGTTTTAAACACTCTTTTGTCTTATGGCATCGTCTAGTTCTTATAAAAATCTACTCAACACATTTTCTTTTCGGGGAAAAGTTGAACTTATCTCTAAATTGAAAGTTGAAAAGCATGAGACAGTGCTCTTGTCCTTTCTGAGCATTTTTGGAATTTACCCTACAAAATTGGATATAGCTCGATGAGATCTCTTAATTTTCGTTTTTATGACCAATAATGAATTATCCAATTCTCTACAAAGCTAAAAGTTAATAAAAGCTTCATTTTTTTCTTTTAATTGCTCAATTCCCTTCGCCAAAATATATTTTCTTCAAATTAAATAAGCAAAATTAAATCGATCTCCTGCATTTGATATTACAGATGAAAATCGTATGATGACTTTCCTCAGAGGATGCAAATTCTCGCTAGAAAAATGCAAGAGGAAGTTAGATATGTACTTCACGATGAGAACCGCGTGCCCAGAGCTCTTCAGCAATCGAGATATTAACAGGCCAGAATTAGCGGAGGTAATGGACGCAGTGTAAGTATTTCATTGGATTCGTGCGCTTCTTGAAGTTAACGACACCGTTAACCATAGCCACCATACGAAGCTTTCGCCCTTAAAACTTACAACTTTTCAGTCACATCCCGCCTCTACCAGGTCTTACTCCGGACGCTAAGCGCGTCATCATCCTGAGGGGAAGGACGGAGAAGAATTTGGCGAACGCCAACGTTTACGACGGTATGAAAATCGCGTTGATGATTGGTGATATTAGATTGGCTGCCGAGGAAACGGGAGTTGCCGGTGATGTGTATATTTTGGACGCGACCATTGCCACGCCGGCGCATTTCGCCAAGTTTACGCCGGCCATGGTCAAGAAGTTCCTTCTCATAGTTCAAGTAAGTACCATCTTGGTTGTAATCGATGGGTTGTTTAGGGGAAAATCGATTTCGGATTTTAGGAAGCTTATCCTGTTAAAGTTAAAGAAGTGCATGTTGTTAACATATCGCCCTTGGTCTACACCATAATCGAATGGGTGAAGCCTTTTATTAAAGAAAAGATCAGGAATCGTATCCACGTTCATCAAGACATGGATAGTCTGCACAAGTTCGTACCCAAAGATGTCCTTCCTGAGGAATATGGAGGCACCGCTGGAAAAGTTCAAGAATTTCACGGTACGAATGATATTTTCCTTTATACTCTTCATACAGCTTCGTAAATTCTTTCTTTGGTTTGGGAGTCCATGAAGCGTCCGTTCATATCTTGTCTATTTGGAACAAATCTTTCGTATTCAGTTTTACGTCATTTTTAGCTTTGAGAATTCGAAAAATTTGAAGGTAACTCAATGATTTTAAAATATTCATATCAATCCTTGTTTTATAGATCAGTGGCACAAAAAATTACAAGATTACCTCCCATGGTTCCAAGAGCAGGAGAACATCAAAGCTGACGAATCGAAGAGACCTGGAAAACCGACAAACTACGATGACCTCTTCGGTGTAGACGGCAGCTTTAGACAACTCTCCATCGATTAGGCAATAAATTAGGCGAAGAACTAAATAATTTTATAATAATTTGAAACGGTCATCACATTTGCTTCATATCTTAGTCGCTCATATTGAAAGGAATCTCTCGAAATGGACACTAATTATTATTAGGGTGTAGACGTTGACGTATTATGGATCTAGTTGATTGATAATGAAATAAAATGATGCTCTAATTAGCCAAAATTAAATCTAATTAGCTTCTTTTGTTAGCACCTTCATCACGATGCTAAGATTAATAAATTTACTTGTTATCCAATATTATAAATGAGATTATGCAAGAATTTGTGAATTTCTCATTTAGAATTATTGTTAGAAGCTTTGACGTAGAATATTTGCTCAATTTATATAATTGTTACTGTGGTGGGATGTTACGTAATGATTAATAGCCACCAAGGAAGTTTGTCTATAATTATATAAGTAAGCATTATTTTGATTATACATACTCTAGCACCTTTTTGTATTTTTATATTGTTGGTGATTTTTTTTATAAATAAATAGTACTTTTTTCAAATTTCGTTTTATTTGTATTTAAGAACGTATATTTTATTGTTTAAAAAATAATATTTCAAAGGAATTGTTATTGTTGCTTTGGGGTTCCATCTATTATTTGACTACTTAACATGTAGTTGGAAGCTTGAAGATATCTATTTTTCTTTTCGCTCATCTAATTTGCTCCATCCTCAATTATTTTAGTTCAACCTTTATTAATCAGATGTCGCTAGAAGAACATTTCTTTAATTTTGTAATTTAGTTTAAAATTTGTATCCGGTTAACAAAGCAAAGACATGGTAATGTGATAATTGATTAGCTTTTAATTTGGTTCAAGAATAAAATTTGAAAGTGAATGTAACATATTCAAAAAATGGAAGAGCCTCAACATTCTAAGAAATTGTTTGAGTTTGACCATTTTTTTTTTATATTTCTCAAATGCAAGGAAATGGTTGAAATCATCGATTCCTTGAGCAAATTATTCAACTTTAAATGCGAAAGCCTTTATTTATTCAGGCGAACTATATTCATTAATAAACATTTTATCTCATTATTGCAAACATCTTGATTTATTTAACAAGGATCATAGGTGACACTGATCTAACATCGATAAGATCAAATATACAAGTAAAGACATCAAAAACCAGCAAGCAAAACATTACGAGCCAATGGCGGAAAAGATAACGTTTTGTGCAACTAAAAACGCGAAACGTCAACAACGTTTAACACCATTCAGCGGCCTCAAAATTGAATAACACGTACGAATTAAATTTTCCAACTTTTCAGTCGCATTCTTTTGAGAAGGACGTAAAAGAATTTGGCAAACGCCAACGTTGGTATGAAAACTGCGTTGATAATTGGTCATATTAGATTAGCTGCTGAAGAAACGGAAGTTGCTGGTGACGTGTGTATTTTGGTCTCGTCTATTGCCAAGTTTACGTTGGCCATGGTCAAGAAGTTCCTTCTCGTAGTTCAAGTAAGTACTTCCTTGGTTGAAATCAAAAAATTCCTTGTGGATTTTAGGAAGCTTATCCGGTTAAAATCAAAGAAGTACATGTTGTTAACATATCACTTCTCGTCTATATTATAATCGAATGGACGAAGAAACGGGAGTTGCTGGTGGCAATAGACGTGTATTGAACGCGTCTATTGCCACACCAGCGCACTGTATGGAAGTGTACGAAGAAGTAGGAATAACATATCACTAATAACTACGTAAACCCGAAAGTGGGTCTTTACTTCGTGATTAATGAAAGCAACTACTGAAGACCTATTGAATTTGATTATTGAATTGATGCGAAAAACCTATTAAAAAGAAAATGAAATACGTATCGTAGGATGCTATAGATATGAGATTAAAGATATTTGCTTGTGGCTAAGTAACATCAGTGGCGAGCAAAGCAACAATGTCTTCATTACTCGCAACATAGTATAAAGGAAAAGGCAATGTTCATACTTATTCATAAGAATGTTCCAAGTTTTTGATAAAATCCTCATTATTAATCGTTTTGCTTTCTTCAAGGTACTTAACGTTATTGTTATTATTATGCTACATCTCCAAACATTGTGACCATAATCTTGTTAACTGATAAAGTGGCTTTGGTTGTCTTTGGCGCCGATTGGCCGCGAAAATCGCACCGTTTGGATTGTTCTTATTCTAACAGTTATGAATCAACACTAAGAATCATTTGGATTGTGTTTTAATTGGGCGGCGTAAAGCTTCCTTAGATTTAATTTTGATAAATGCTATGCGCGTAATCCGTTGGAATGTTCACAGCCTCAGCAGTTTCATCTTTTTCAATCTCCGATCATTCGCTACCATATCGTGAATTCTTTCAACCATCTCTGATTCAGCTATCAGTTTTCCAATTTTTCTCTTGCCAAGACTAGGTAATTATTGGACTTCCTTCGTGTCTGCAGACCAGCAGCAGGTAACGTAATACTTGGAAAATTATAGGCCAATATCCATAATTTCTATCATATCAAAAATATTTTGGGAGAGTCGCGTGTAAGTCACTGCGTGCTCGTTTATGGATCTACCAAAGCCTTCTCATCGTGCAAACAATGAAGTATTGCTAGAGAAGTTGGTATTAATAGCCATTCAACCGACTCAACTCATATATATCAAGTCGACGTCGGTATGTGGTAATTCATCACGAGGACGGCTATGGAGAGAGGTCAGAATCAACGGCTATATCGAATAAAGTACAGCAGGGTTCTATTCTTTGCCCTTTACTGTTTCTGGTATTTATTAACGATCACTCGGAAGTAATATGCGAATAATGCCTCCATATTAACGGTCTAACGGAGAAACTTGAGAATAATTTAACAGCATCAAGAGACTGGTTTAGATATCACGACCAGTGTTAATGTAATGCAATGAAGAGACTCTTACCTGTTCTGACCATAGGGTCTTTCTGATGCGGACTTCGGACGTCGGACTGGTTTCTAACGAACGAAATATATAATTGCTACTATTATTTAAGATTGCTTTAGTTATGGCAATTTGTGAAAATGGGTAATAAATAGAATTGGCCAATTTACGTCTGAACAAAATAAAAAAAAAATGATACATTGATAACTAGGATTCTGGCCACGAAAACATGTATTACACGAATCTTGCTTGCGACAGCATGACAGGATTAATGGAATCAACATACTTCCAACAAAGATTATCCTATTTTCCTGAAAAAAATTGTTTGGAAAAAAGATACATATGCTCGCATTTTTCTGTTCTTCTTTCTTTTAATTCTTTTAATTCTTAGTGTGTTATTTATACGATTAGATTTGATATGATTAATATATCTCAGCATATCAGCTATCGTCTATTCTACGAAGAAGCTGTGCAAGCACGAGCTTTGCTGCAGGATGGTTTTAGCCAGCGTTATATGGCGAGAGTCCTTGCTATTGACCATTTTACCATTGCTAGGCTGGTACAACAACAACAATTAATTGGGAGTGTTTACAGAAGACCAGGGCACGGGCGTCGAAGGTTAATTGCCTTTTGCGCCTAACAATGTTCGATTACTACAAAGGGAAACGTTGGCTGCCAGAGACGTGGAAACTTGCAAACGGTAAGAGACCGACTTCGCGAAGACAATATTCTGGCTCACATTGCAGCAAGATAACCACCAACTCACCAAACGACTTTGTGTAGCTTCTTTAGCGTTCACTGGAGAACACTACCATTCGAATATAAAAGATTGGCAGAATTTGTTTTGACAAGTCAAGATTCCATCTTTATTCAAAGGACAAACGAATGCTGCTGTATTAAAGACCTGGGGAGCGGTATTTTCAATGCAACTTTGTTCCCAAAGTCCAGTTTAGCGTGTTCTCTCTATAGAAGGTCGTTAGAGTTCACTGATACTTTGGACCCACGTTATTCCGTATGACCCATTTGTTGGTCCAGGTTTGTATATATGCATGATAGTACTCGACCTCACATATTCCGAATAGTTCAAGAATAGAGAACAAGAGAAACTAAGATACCTATTATAGAGTTGCCAGCTCGAAGCCCGGATTTAAATCAATAGAGCATGTATGGGACACCTTTCGAGAGCCTGTATCCGTGGTATAATGGTCCTTAGGAGGTCTTCAAATGCTGGAAGCGGTTCTTATTGAAGAATGGTATAAAGTTTACGTGCTGATGACGATATTTTAAGTTTGAACGGGCAAGAAATCTGCATTTGTTGAAGGATTCTATCTCAAAAAAAAAGTAAAGTTCATTAAATGGTTTCTGAAAGATTTGTACATTTTAAAATATCGAGAGGTTCTTTTTTAAACAAAAGCAAACATAGAAAACAAAACAAAAAAAATAGCAAATTGCGATTATTAACTTACCACTTGATGAATATGAGCGAAGACGCAATTTTAGATCTCTTACGTCTTACGTTTTGCAAATTCTAGCGAATCGCATTATGTAAGCACCATGTAATTAGCTCAAATTCAATTTAATTCCTTTCCGGGAAATTCGAAACAATGCCGGTGGTTATTGCTAGTCAAAAGCAATTCATCTTAATAGAGTGTGAAGATGTACACATCATTATAAAATTGCGTTTTTCTCGAGTTTCGTACTGTTCGACGAACAGGATTCCGCAAATACCAACATCGCTTCAATAATAATCAAACGAAGTGTTACGTTGATCGCGCAGAGGTGCCAGAATGCTAATAGACGCTTGGGAAATTATTTTTAGAAGAAACGAGTCATTATAGAGTTCATGTTGCCAAAGGTTACGATTCATTGACAGAGTAATGTTGCCAAGCTCTATCGGCCGGTATGTGGAGCACGTATTAAACCTAATTTATTGTAGTTTACTGGTTGGTCTTCTAAAGAAGTGTTGAATACGTTTTCTTACCGAGAAAACACTCAAACAATGGCTTCTTCTCGTTAACAGAATTTAAATATTAAAAAATTCAGAACGTGACCGAATTAAACAATGAAAAATTAAGTAAGAGGTATTAAAAATTAAACGCTGCAGACATTTTTTTTATATATACACTGTTGTTTCTTGTAATTTGTAACTTTTTGAACGTTGAAACCGTTGAGGTGTACTATCAAGCGTTTTTAACGGTACTCAAGCCCGAATGCGCTTTTATATATAAAAAAAGAAAATTGGCCGTTTAAAACGTTTTAATTTAAATTGACATATGCGCGTGGTTGGGTTGATTTTTTAAGAAATCATTGTTCGCAACCAATGCAACAATGTTAGTATTAAAGTCTTTTGCATTTGGTTGCATGTTAATAATGGCAGGTGATGTGTTTTTTTGTGTTTTCAACGTTGTATTGAAACGCCTGAAAATACAGAGGAAGTGAGTGAAATTGAAGCTAGCTTTTTGGTTGTTAAATTTTCCTCTTTGTGGCATTTTGCAAGCAGCAGCCAGCAATTTTGCTGGCATTCTATTCATATTAGTTTCGTCTTTGCGACGTATCATTTTTCTTTCGCTTCTAAAACATCTTCGATACCTTTTGGCTCCCTGCTTTATCTTCCTCTTAATATACTAAAAGCGTTTTCCATCGATGGTGTAAAGTTGTTGGTAGATGGTTTTGGAAAACATATTGGCGACGGTGTCTGATTTATATTTTAATTGTGTCGTGAAATGATGCCTGAGAGAGAGTGTTTGGTAGAAGCTGAGTTACACGTAGGCGATAATACGACGTCCGCAATTGATGGTGGTTGTGCAGATGACCTTCAAATTAAGACTCTGACGTACGTTTGCTTCACCCTCAACAGTTTTCTTATTTGGTATTGAGAAAGCAGCGTCTAGGATAGCATTATTCGTAATTTGCAAAGTAATAACAAGAAGTAAAAACGGCAATGAGGGTGGCTCTATATATAATTCGGGATATGCGTGCTTGGTATTGTTGACTTCTAAAGATTAATGTGGATTTGATTGGTTGATAATATGTCGCCGTTGCTTTAGCTAAATCTTCTATTTAATAAATCTCCTTTTAAATTCGATTGATAATACCTTCCACTGTTTATATTATTCGGCATCTCGCATCTCTTTTAGATATGTGCATATTGTACCATCCTACAAAGGTGGGACGAAATCGACAGGAGAATCCTTAAAGCAAATAAAGCAGGGTCTTCATTGAGACTGCTTAAGGCAAAAAGTCTATTAATAAAATTGGAGCTTGAAAAAGATCATTTGACCGGTTCTCCTATAAACCAGCGAAGCAAGAATAGATGAGCTGGATCCGTAAATTTGGAAGAGAAAAATTTTTCGGGAAATATTAGGTGGCGTAAGAATAAAGGAAGGTTAGTGGAGAAAACGCACATCTGAGAATAACACGAGCGCAAAGAATAAGGTGGATTAGGATGCATCACTTGAATGCCAGAAAAAAAGAGTAATTAGAAAAGCGTTATATGAAGGAGAAGGCTTGAAAAATAGAAGAGAAAAACCAAAGAAAAGCTGGCTCAAGGAAGTGAAAGCTGAGACAGGAAAGGTAAGTAGAAACGACTGAGAAGAAATAGCAAAGGACTCGAAGAAGTGAAAGCAAATAGAGAAGATTGAAGCTAGGAGCCCCTAAGGCCTACAGTGCCGATATAAATATTATATATATTCAGATAAACTTTATTCGTGACTGTATGTAAGACTGTTGGAGGTATGTGTTGGCGGTGTGGGTCGGCACTACTCAATCTTTGATATCAAAGTAACGGGCGTAGCGGGGCATCTGTATATAGGAGATGAGGCAGCTCAGCTAGATTGATCGTGTCCCCGCTGGTTGGGAAACTCTTTGGATCCATCCTAATGCCAGGAGCTCCTTGTTTGGACTTTAAGGCCTGGAGCTAGCCATCATAGTTTGATTCAATCCCAGATTTCTGGGTAACGAACATCCCATCAACGTGCTTTGCGTAGGTTCTTTGGCCCAGATTTAGGCGTATATCACGTATTGGCTGATTGTGCCTAACGATCGAATCGGCTTCCGTCGCTGGTTGATAGTTTTCAGTGCCCGGCCGCTTAGGCCACGGGACCGTTAATTGTCGTTACGGGAGGCCTAGACACCGGTAAGGAAGATGTGAGATAGGTTTCGAGAGATCGATACTTACTTTCTCAAAAATTGAGAAGGGAACTTCTTTACGAGGAGAGCACGAGGGAAGGAAGGCGCATTGAAGACCAACCGGTCTCAAGGAATCGGATTCGTGCGGGCAGTTCGTCTCTATTGGTCGGTCGGAACCTGCTGCATGAGGAGCCGTCGGAGCAGAAGCTTTTCTTCTAGGAGGTTGGCGTTACATTTTCTATATGTGCTGAGAACGAGTCTTGGAATTGTAGTCAGTGGGCAAAGAAAAGGAAAACCTCTTTTAATATCCCAAGCTTTCAATTTTTATTGAGATATTCTTCAGGGTTAGTACACCATAAACTATTCTTCAAAGTCAAAGTTGTTTGGTGTACGACAAAGATACTTTTTGATGCAACGCAACCACTAACAGCGACTAGTGCAAACGACTTTGTTAAATAACAACCGAGCGTTCAATACGGACGAAATTTTCAAAAGCATCATTCAACGCATATGCAATCATATTACCAAAATATTTTTAATACGTAACACCTTCTTCAAGTTAAGGCTTGAAACTTGTGCCTTACCTTAGTGTGCCTCTCCTTTTTAACGAGTTTTCCATAATAATTACGTAAAAATCCGTCAGTTTTCGCATTTTTAATCGTTTAAAGGAATATGTTTTGAAACGCGCTGTATACGTACATCAATGGAACATCTTTCCCGCGTAGATTTCCACCGCCACAATCCAAACGCGGAGAGTCCCAAAGCATCTCTCGCCTTTTCATAAGCTAATTACGCTCTCGAAGATTACCACAACGGCTGGTTGTTTGCGCGAGGCACACTTCATACAGCGTTTTTCCAACACGCGCGGAGTCGGGATAATCCTAAGGTTGTGTCGCGCTGTCGCTACTTATGCAGAACGATTGGTTTTTTGCTACACAGTATTGCGCCTTGCGCTACATCTTAACGGTTGAACGCTTTGAAAAGTGAAAATAATCCGCGCAAGGTTTGGATAATATCACTATTGGAATTGAGGCTAGATAATTATTGAAAATAAGCAAGTTAATTTTGTGACATCGACGGCGATTGTTCGGTATTGTGTTCTATTTGGTGCGTTAGTTTTAATTCGGTAAGAAGTTTGAGAATGAAGGTGAGCGTTTGTTTTTTTTCCTTTTTTTGCATTTAGATTTAAATTGGAGACTTAATTGCTGAAGAATTGTTAAAATTTCGTTGAAATTCAGCGCAGAAGTTTTGTAGAATCTCGTTTTGTAAGAATTGAACGTTTGTTAATGGTGTTTTTACTTAAAGCCCAATATTTCAGTTCGCAAAATTAAATTTGCCAAAACGATCAAGTATTTATATCTTGCAATTTGTACAATTGAATTTATTAAATACATTTGCCAGATTTGAAGGTGGTGCGCTTTCCATGATTTATTCTGCTTGACCTTATTTACACAATTATTCAAAATTATTGCTCAACTCCAAAAACAATGAAGATGCTCAAGTGACAAATTTAGATTGGCAGCAAGTTTAGCGAAAATATTTGCCTTGCTACGGTACGCATTTGTCATATGCCAAAATGGTGGGTATGAAAAGTCTTTATTTGAAACAACTGGATAAGCTTGCGAAATCAGCCCCTGCATAGATTGAGCTAATTTTTTTCCCAAGTTTGCCAAGTTTTTTTCAACTAAATGAAGTTTAAAGATGTCAAGTAACTAATTGTTAAAATTTGTTGTAATGTTTCTCGATAGCGGTTATCTATAATTTTTTAACGATCCAAGACGTGCCCCAAACAAGTAAATACTTTGATTTATTCTACGTGTTACGTTTTCAGGAGTGAGGTGGGGGAACCGGTAACCATGGTCTTTTCATTAAATGTACTTAACATATATCCAAAACATGAAATAAAAGGTACAACTCGACGCAAGGGATATCTAGAGAGGACAAAGGCGGATGAAACTATTACTTTTTTGCAGCGATTAGACAGACTCGTGTTTTGTCGACTCTGAGGGCAACACGAATCCATTCTCATGAGGCGAATAGACACGAGTCTATCTAGTCGCTGAAAAAAAGGAATAATTCCACCTGCCTTTGTCATCTCTAGTTGAAAAAATATATTTTGAAGATATATAAAATTCAAATAATTATCATTTTTATAACTATTAGACTTCTTACTATCAACATAAAATGTTGTCTTTGTACTTTTTGTCCTAAAAATGACCGGAATATTTAATTTTAATATTCAGAAGCTTAATGCTCATAAAAATGTTAATTATTTGAATTTTGTACAATATTTGCATTGTTGCATAATGCCCGTGTCGAACTGCATATTTTGTCTTGTCTGTTGTATCTTTGTTGTAGCACTCTGTATATGAATACCCATACCGATTGAAAGAGCTCCGTAAATGGTATCAGTCTGCCATTGAAGCTTTCTTTCTATCTTTAATTGTTTAGACATTATTTACGAAAAACGAAATTTTAGGTGATTTTGACGGATGGGGGGCGCTCGGTGATATCTAGAAACTGACGCAGTCTCATTGAAATAGCCGTCTGACACTTCCCATACTTCCCTTGTAAGTAGAGATGAGACAAAGACAGGTGGAATTATTCCTGTTTTGCAGCGATTAGATAGACTCATGTCTATTCGCGTCATGAGAATGGATTCGTGTTGCTGCTACTGGTGTCCCAGAGAGTCGACAAAACACGAGTTTATCTAGTCTCTGCAAAAAAGTCATAATTCCATCCGCCTTTGTCCTCTCTGCTTGTATAAGTATATTTGTTGCCCCTCCAATCGTATTTTTTAGAATTTTTTGGGGCACGTTTCGGAATCTTCAAAAAAGAAAAAGACTTTTTAATTTTTTCTTTCGTTATTTACTCGACGACGTAAAAAAATAAACAAATATATGAAGTGGCCGATTTCACCGGCTTATAAAAGGCATAGTCGCGCCACTATACCGCGTGTTCAAATTGTACTTTTATAATTATTAGACTTCTCGCTATCAAAATAAAATGTGATAATTATATAAAAATAATATAAAAAAGACATATGTCTTAAAAATGATCGAAATATTTAATTTTGATATTCAGAAATTTAATATTCATAAAATGTTAATTATTTGCATTTTCTAGAATATTTGCATTACTGCATAAAATATATTATTTCTTTCAACTATATTATATCGCTTGTATCGAACTGTACGTTGTATGTAAAACCAAAAAAATCTAAGAATCTTGGAAAATTACGAATTCAAAGTGAAAAAACAAAAGAAATTAACGTAATTAATTTAATAACATGATGAAAATTGTAACAAATTTGACAGTTTCATTAACTGAATTAAAGAGTACTAGGAGGCAGTTATTTTTATTAAAAATATTTTTTTTCAGCAAAAAATCAGGTACTTGTACACCATAACAAAATAACCCACAATGTGGGGGTACCCTTGTACCATGAAAACAATAGAAAAGATCATCGTTGATGGATAGTAATTGGAAAACAATTAAAAAGAGCTTCCTGACGTCTTGGTTATGAAACAAATATTGTTAGCCTTTTATAAAAATAAGATTTAAAAAGTTACTTAACGACCAAGTTATGAATATTGTTATAACATTTCAACAATTGTTGTAACAACCTGCCATTACGTATATTACCGATTCTTTCCGTATCTCCTTTCACTCTTCTCTGTTCTTGTGTAGCTTGTCTGGCTCGCTCCCAGTAGGTATCCCTATTCGTTAGTGCATCTCCCGCATTTGCGATCTTCAAACTTTCTCTTGCATTAATTCTAATAGTTTTTATTTAATGTATTTATCTACTTAGAGAAATTGCCGATAAACGTACTATATTGTTAATACCAATAAATTTGGGTTAATGGCAAACTAGTCAAACGTCCAGAGTTACACAGACAAGAAACATTTTCTTTTCTCTGAAACCAACCAGAGCATTACATAACATTGAAATAGGTTCTGAAACAGAAAAATTACAGTTTTCATTAAAGAATTAAGTCACTATCTAGCTTGCTCAAGAAAACAATGATCGAGATCACGTAACTAACCGCACTGGCAATTCGGAGAACCTTTCGTATTGATCCTTTGAAGATGAAAAGAGGAAAATCAATGATTGTTCGTTGTAACTTTCCATATCATCAGCACAGAATCAGGATTCTTTTAATACGTTAATGCAAGCTCTCTCTATATCCAGACTTTTCGTCTCTACGTCCTTCGAGGGGGTTACTTTGTAGTAAATGGATTTTCCTTATCCATGAAGTCCAGTACATCACTTATACTTATATTCGTTCTTGGTAGTCCGTGTCTAGTGGATTCTCCGTCTCTTTCTATGTGTCTTTGCGTATGTTTTTCATGTGCTCCATGAACCCTGAAAAGCCTTCGGCAGGAGACAAGCTTATTGCTGTGGTGATTGAATGCAGCTCAATATGATCTTGGATGCGAATATTCCTGAACATTTTGAACTTTCTAAACGCCGCCAACATTGCAACCGTTTTAGCTGTGCAATTTGTAAATTCTGCTAGAAGCTGATAATATTACAAAGAATGTAGAATATACAAAATTCCTTACATCTAATATGATTGAATTAGAAGAATTAAACTATTGGCGTTAGTTATCAAATTTTTACAGTTCTCAACTGAAAAAAAAAAAAAGAAAAACAGCACCATCTGCTGTAACTTGGCACGCAGCATCAACATTCATAAATAAACCAATTACTCATCACGAACGCTATTACGCAGCCAAGTATTGATTAATACGAATTTCACTATTACGAACTAAATACTCTGATTCAGTGGGCGAACTTTTCCGCTAAAAACATCGAAAACATTAAGCGGAAAAACAACATAAAAGACAATATGGAAACGTTGAATTTATGACCCGATTATATAGAAACGAAAAAGAAATACTCATTTATTATGGAAATTGTGCAACGATTACCGCAAATGATGTGCATAGATTAAAACAGAAATAATCCCGTTTAACCGTCCAATGTAATCTAAAGGAATTGCACCCGAAATGCAAGTACGCAAAAACTCTAATCGCGACCGCGGAAAAAACCAGAGGATATGGTCGGGAGCTGAGATTTCTTTCTAGCGGAAATCCTAAAATGATAGGATTCACGTTTTGTGTGTGTTTCTTCATGTAAAGAAACCTATGGTTGGCGTTATCTATATACACGGAAATACATCGATGTTCACTAGAACTTGGCCAAATAAGTAGTTGTTAATAATCTGCATTAATTAGTACGCATTTGGTACATGAATCCGCAAGAAATTTTCTTAGTTTTTGATGGAAGCCTGGAGAACGGATAAAGAAAAGAAAAGGATTTGAATACACCACAGAAGAACGTTAAAATCATTAGAGGAAAAATGGAGGAGCATGGACCAGATCTGCGTAAGTCGTGTATGATAAAGCCACCAAGATGGAAACAAATACAGGATTTTTGCAGACACGGGAAGGTGTTTGGAACATGTTAATGAAGGAAGAAGGAGAATCATGTATACGATATATAAGAAACTAATATAAAAATACTTAAAGGAAAAATGGGAAGATTATTGTAAAAGTCATGATAATAATAGAAGAAAGAAACAGAAAAGAAACACCACAATAAGGAGCTTGAAGAAAAAAAATATTTATTCAACATCAAAGGAAATCCACACCATAGGCATAAAAATCATGTAATAAAAGTTAACTCACGGAAGTGAAACATGGACAGCAAACAAGAGGCAAAGAAGCCAATTAAAAAAAAAGAAGTCGAAATAAGGAAGAAGCCCTCTAACATAACTCCAAAAGGTAAAAAAGCCATAGATTAAGAATATAAAGATTGGAAGAATGTAAACGAAGCCCAATTTATTTTTTTTCTCGTTTACGATATAGGCGGTACTTTGAAGAAGCTCAACAATCTAATTTTCTTCAGCCAATTTGTAAACATAGGAGCAGTTATGGGTTGCATATAGCTTTCTGAAAATTGGAAAATTAACCAGATAACCAGCATCCATTGATCATACCGCAAATAGGACGTTTAAGATTTTTTTAATCAAAACAATAGTTTTTTTTAATGAAAACAATAATGTATTTTGTTTGGATGCCGAAGATCCTGAATCTGGATATTCAAAAAATGATGAAATTTTGGGAACATATACGTGGATGTATAGATACTACCCAAAGTTTTTGTTTGCGGAAAAATACTTTGGGCGAAATTAATTTTTGAATATTGGAAATTTTCCATGCGCGTAACTCGTTAACGGTAAGAGATACAGATCAAAATAAGAATTGTTTGTTTAAATAAGGCTTACCACCAGACAGGGAGGATGGCATTTACTGCATTTTTTTTTATTAGATTAGATTATTTCTTACCTAAAAGATATGTATGTAGCTTATCGAAGGAATCTACATTAGACCAGTAAATAGTAAACATGTTTTTGTGGAGAAAATAACCTGAATAAGACGAGCAAGTAGTATATATAACTCACCAAACTTGAAATGAATAGTTGTTATTGGTTGGGAGACCTGTAATGTTGGAAATGGTCGCCATAAGTATTACAAATACTGATGGTAACGTTTGAAGTTGACAATAATAATAATAATGGTCCCCCCTGAATGAATACCAACGAAATCGAATTTCACGACATAATAAAAAATAACCTTTTGGATGTGCAAAGGGAAACATCGCTTTCACTGTTAACTGATACAACTTTTATAACCGCACAGATCAAATTCCCTAGAATTTGTAGATTGAGTATCTGCGCCCACAAGGGAAGAGGCGTTAGAAGCAATAGAAGCTCAAAAGGAAGAGTGTACACCAGAAAAAGGAGATATTTTAGAACTTGAGAATATAAAACCAACCGCAACGCCGTTGCGTGTTGGAAAAGTGGGAAGAAAAGACGACTTGCGGTGAATACAGTCCAAGCAAAGTTTCGCAAAGTTTGATCTTTGCAGCAATTGTACAAGCAAAATGGCGAAGTAATATTGTGACCTAAAAACGATTTGTTCCTAAACATTGTAAACAGTACTGATTCCGGTGCTTCAACGTCCAGCGGTGGGCACTATGAGCCCATAAAATTTAAAGCACCGCGACATTGGGTTTGGAATTTTAAGAGAGCTTACAACATATTCTCAAGCAAAATAAATATATTTATTACTCGATCCATACGGTACGGACTTCGAGTAATCGAAGGAAATTGCCTCGACTTTCGTTAACGGTGTGCAAAAGATCAAGCAGAGCATGCCGGGATCTTGAGCTACATTTCGCTCGTGCTTTAACTGTGCAAAACTGTTACGGCAGTTGCGCAGACTAAATCCTCTCCCGCCTTTGTTCGTTGTTCTCAAAGAGCAAAGTGAAAATTTCGGTCCACGCAACTCGCCGTTTTTGTTTCGATCTTGGAATATTCATTTAACGGCATTCGGATCTGGAAAATTAACAAAGGAACTATTTCGGCAATGGTTAGCCGATGCTTATTTTCCAGATGTGCGAGCTCGCAGCATTTTGTTCTTGGACATTACCATCCATCAAACATGTGAATATATTAACGATCCCGAAACTACATCAATGATACAACCTCTTGATACATGTGGTTTACCCTCATGTAAGAAGGAATACCCTGACCTTCTACTGTATGGCTACGATATTGTGTTATATGAGCGCAATAATATTACAAAATTACTATCTCCTGTTCATCCTTTTGCTTTTACATAAGATTTTGCGCGTTCCCTTCGTTCCTCCATGTGTGGTAGCCAAGCCATGGTACGATGTGCAACAAATTCATGTGTTTTAAACGTTTCTTTGAGGAGTTCCATCGCCATGCAAAATACTCTGTTGTATGTTTAGATATAAAAAAAATCTATAGCGATAGGTGTTTTAACGTCTAATAAAATTAACAGATGATGCTGATGGTCTGTTGCACAACCAACCGATCCCCGTTACCTATTATTAATCTCAAACACATTTACTTGTCGAAAAAAAAAATGAAAATGTTGTTCTTTTAACTCCTTTTCTTACCTGCTTAGCAAAACCGATTCAAACTTTTTTTTACTTTTTCTCTTTGGCAAGTATCTATTTCTCTTAGCCAGAGTGTAACTTTCTAGAGGATGTATTCTTCATATTCCCAAAGTTTCCATTTTTTTTTTAATTTCCGGGTTAGGGATGTTTCCCTCGAAGAATTTGTCAACAATTCAATCAAGCGCAAATAATCTTAAATCGTTTCTTCCCGTGTTAAAACTTACCTTTTCATATACTTTCAACGCAACCTATCCTGTATGTCGAGTGAAAGGTATGAAGGAATTTAGAAAGTTCCGGTACGAAACAATGGACGACATGTGGTACTTATTTGACTTGTTGCGAAATTTCCGAGAAAAAGACGAGGTTACAATATCAATAATAATTTTCGTTATTTTTTTTATTATTTGTGATATACGAGACAGTACGTCGATACGCGGAACTTTACCGATTTTACAATTTCAAACGGAATGAAAAATACATCGTGGGTGCGTGCACAGCCGTAGCTTAATTAAATATCTAAGGAATGTGATCAAGTGATCATTGATCGGAATGATCAGGTTTGAATGTAAATGCCCTATTGTCTCCTCTTGAATGCGATGTGTAAAGCAAAACAATGCAATTCAATGCTGCAGAATATAATAAGGTTATAATAAAATTGTCTGGACGTTTATTGCTTATTCTCTTCTTCAAAGGTGTCTTTATAATATTATCGTTATAAACTTCGCATAAGCTGCGTCTTTGTATTCTTCCTTTTGCAGAATATATTTTTGTTAATCAACCCATTCAATTTAATAGCTATCAAAGTAATCCCAACAAAATTGGTGTCTAATTAATGGTGGGCATAGCGCAGGTTATATCAAAGCATCAAGCAATCCAATTAAAGCCGCTAAGTTTAATTAGTCTCTGGATCAAATTAGATGTTACTGAAACAAGTCGATCTATCTTTTAACCAGCTTCAAACAACGGATTTGATCGAACTATTCCAGGTTATTTTTAGGTTAACGCCCGTGAAGTCCTATCCGCTTCAACCAACCATTGGTCCTTTTCATCTTGAACTAATTGAATCTTTATAAAATTATAGTATTACAGCAACAATCATTTTACAGAGTTAACTGTATAAACATAAATATTAAATCATTCAATTACGCCATACATGTGATGAACACTGCGATTTGACATGTCGAAAAGACATAGCCGAAGCACCGAAATGCTCTTTCTTCTCGATCATTTTGAAAGAGGAAAAAGGATACTAAGAAGGTGTAGAGGAACGACCATGTTCGGATTCGAATTGATTCTTGATCTTATCCATGAGGTTTGGGTCCCAGCCTAGTCCAAATCTTCGTTTCAATAATAGGGCTCTTCATCGAATGAGGACGCCGTCTTATTTGTGAATGCTTATTTTGCACAAGATGCCAGCTTCCATTTGACAGGTTTAAAGGGATGGAAGCATCGATAGGAAACGTGTGTAGAAGGGGAACAGTCAATCTTATCTTTTCAGATTATCTTCATATCTACGGAAAGGAGCTTTGAGAGTGAAGAGGCTGATTTTAAGGTTTTAAATGATTCTAAAAGGAAATGAGATTAACCCAAGTGCATCTTTAGTTAAATGATGCAAAATTTGGATACTTTCAAATAGTTTCAGTAATTCTTTTATCCGTAAAGATGAGTATAATCACGTAAATTCGATTTCTCTAAATCTTCATCATCCTTGTGTCTTTAGGACGCCTTCATTCTGCTTTGCTTATAAGTTTTTTAACCTTAGAAGCTTTCGCGTCCGGATTTTTATTGCGGAAACCTCTTGTTTTCCTTCAATGTTATTGTGTAGCAGGAAACGAGCCTGTTGTTACCACAAGTTTTAACCGCGCTTATCTCGAAAACGGGTTTTCGTACAAACACTTCGTTTCCGCAGCATGGTGTCAACATTACTATTAATTAGGTCGTATCATTAAAAAAGAATTAAAGGATGGCTTAAAAATAGTTTAAAAATTCGAAGAGAATGAGTTTGTGCGTTTAAACACGTGCGACAAGCGCGGTAAAGCGCGTAGACAGTTGGAAACTGATAGATCATTAAATACAAGAGGTACCAGACGATATACAAAAACATCCAAATGAAACACCGCAGCAGAGATGGAGACACTCAAGACTCAAGTGCCAACAATGAGAAGATTCAATAGCCCGATGGAACAAAAACAATTAATTTCAATTATTTCTTATTTTTATTTATCGTTTCCAAGCTTACATTCAATCTCAAACAGATATGAATGTATTGTGACGAGACTCCTTTTCTTTAATTAATAAAATTTAATACTCAGGAATTGTTGAAGAAGTCACTAACCCCGCTCCGCTTAGTACTTAGCTAACAAGAAAAATCTATTAACTTGAAGCACTTTCCAACCTAAATAAATTATAACATAAAAGTAACAGTAACCTTCGCATCACAAAAGTTTAATTAACCAATCCGGGAGGGGCCACGAATGATCCACATTTTCAACCGGTGACCGAATGTAGATCATGCGTATCCATGAAATGGCCGTCGCAAATTCACAGTCCTTGTTATCATTACAACACAACAATGTATCACTTAAGTTATCGATATTCGTCTGATACATTTCCACCAAGCTTCGCTCTAATCTAAATTTAACACTTGGTAAATTTCCCCCGCGTACTACTGTTGTTTCGACCTGGAATCACTATTTAAAGGTTTATGTTTAGAATAACCAGTAACGAACGTAAATTATCTCTTAAAATAATGCTTAAGTATACGTTTCGAACATCTTTAATAGAATCTCCTTCCTATTCATCAATTTCTCATTCGCAAGCGCGAAAAAAACCCCGTGGAATTTAACTCATCGTCACCCGTAAGTCGCCTATTCCACGCCGTGAGACAGACATCGCATTTTATCACGTCCATTCTACATTATTTTTACATGTTAGTTACCGGATGATGCAAACTACAAGACAAGCATAAAATCTGAGCCGTCCATTGGAAGAAGCAGAACGACCGATAGGGAAGAAGCGCTGCTATACGAGGATGAGACGAAAAGTCGACGGAAACAGAATTTTAACTGTCGAATCCGATCAAATAGTTTCAGATGCAAATTTTATTATGTAATTGGACTTATTTACAATTAAATTAATTCCTTAATTGGAATTATTTAAAATCTAGAAACTTTGGGAGACATTAATCGTCGTTGTTGACCCATAGAATGAAAATTATCGTAAACAAATTCTGAGAATATTTTAATTTTTTTTTAAATCGATGTAAGTGAAGTGCTTGAGATGATAGTTTTGATATTACAGCAAAAAATATTCGTAAATATAATAAAAACATTAAGTCAGTGTAACGTTTTTCTTTTTTTTTTAATTAAGTTGATCTAATGAACGTTTTTTTTTTTTTTCATTTTAATAAATGGTTGTTTATTTTATTGATGAACACATATTTTCTCAATGCAATAAATGTATTTGTCGATATAAAGAATGTTTATTAATGTTCCTAAAGTCAATTTCTCTTCTCACAAAGTAAATTGATAAATGGGTATTTGTTATATTGATAAACAGGTTTCAATTTAATAAATTTATTACTTAATATAATAATTTTTTTTGTTTATTATCGAATTAATTTTTTCAGTGTATAAAGACTTAAATCAATACAAAATTGTATAACACGACATCGAACCATTTATTTATGATATAAATATCGGCAGAGCTGCTTATTTGAAAGATATTCCTAATTGTTTTATTCTTAAAAATCGTGACCGTACTCAGTGGCGGACTTACCTATGGCGCAACCTCCAGACACGATTTGGCCGGCCGTTCCTTTGTGTTTCGTGAATAAAGGAAAGTTCCAACGTAATAGCCGATTCGTAATTTTCCCTCATTAGCACGCTGTTATTCATGCCTTCTTCCAAGAAAGGAATATCGAAGTTAGAAGGAAAAATAAATATTTCCTCGTTTGGGCGAGAGTGAATATGTTCTTGGCAAAATTCGATAACGAATTCTTAACAATACACCCTTCCGGTGAAAATTAAATTGGGAGTCACATCGACCAAGTGTAAGTATCAATGCTCCTATAATTTATCGGTAAAAATAAATACTTCTTCCAAATATCGCCTTTCAAAGTTTCCTCACCTAGACACATTCCTAGTGTGCGTGATGGTACGTTCGCCATACGGCAAACAACCAAACAAACAAAGTACAAAAATTGAACGAAGTCGTGGGTAACAATCTAAGTATTCCTATTACAAGCAGCCTTTTGTCGTAACGAAGCCTCACATGAAAGAATATGGACAGAGCGTCGTCGGATTAGAAAATTAATCGCTAGAGCCTCTACATTCCTTCCATTCTATATTTCATTTTTATTCAAAAATGTTTTTTTTTAAATTCTAAAACCACTTTGCCTGTTTAGATGAAGAAACGAGCCTCTCGTCAAAAATTATTTTCGGGAAATGTTGGAATTATACAGCTGTCTACAAAAGCCAGATCACAGCTCGTATGCTGCAACAACTTAATAATAATACATTCTAACTTCCTCCTCAATTTCGAAGCACTTCTCTAAAGAATCTTATTTTTTTAGAATTTGTGCTTCGAAAGACTATCAAACTTCTTAATGACTCTTTGTTTGGATCCAAGAACCGCAGTTAGGCGGACAACAAGATAAAGAGCCGCTAAGATTTAATCATTTATTTAATCTGTCAAATTTTCTATTTTTATAAAATTTTTTATAGGTACTCAATTTGCGGCTTTCCACTTCTTTGTTACAAATAACATATTTTCTTTTACGTGTTAATATCGTCCATAATTTTCCATGGTTGATGCTGACGAACGCCTTAGCGAAAGTTTCAACGCGTAGATACGTGGAAATCGATCATTTCGATGGAACTTTTTAGCTCGCTCTCGTATATGGTCTGCTCGTTGCGTGCGCTATGACAAGCTGGCTAGCGACCAGCGAGCAGGCGAACAGTCGATCGATTGATCTTCAAATGTCACGCGCAAATTCATAGTTCCAACGACAGCTTGCCATAGATTCAGTCGGCATATTAAGTGCGGAAGGCTGTGATATGTTCTAGCGAATGCGATGCGTGTAATATGATCCCATACGTACACTTAAAAACAAAATTTACGACCGCTAATTTAAAAGAAATAAGCTTTGTAGCTCTTGTAATAGTGCTTAGGTGAATGTTCGGTCTGAATAATGTCGTAATAATAAATATACAGGGTGTCTCACGAGGAACTGCATTGATTCTGATTTGAGGCATACATTAATAGAAGACACTGGAAAATGTCTAAACAACCAAAACAATCAAAAGATTCCTTCTGCACATGTCGGTGGATTATCCGCTTAGACTTAATTCTTAAGAAAATCCAAAGGAAGAAGTCTAGTGGTGTTAAATCCTACTATCTTGAAGGCAAATCAATGCTGCAATATCGGGAAATTACGTAGCTGCTGGCGGTGCAGCAAGTTGTTGCAGCAATCTTGTTGGTAGAAAAGGCTATCGAGGTCCACATCTTGCAGAAAAGGCTATAAATCAGATAATATCGTTTAGCATTCAAAGATGTTGTTCTCCCTTTCCCATTTATGAAAAAAAAATATTCTCAAGGATACCTTGGGACGAAAATCCCCCCGTCGGACGTTTACACAGCGTGGTTTCTCCACAATCCCTCCAGGATTTTCTCTTCTCCAAAAGCAACAGTTTTGTTTGGTTATTAACATAACCAATCACGCGAAAGTGAGATTCCTCGTTGAACATGATTCGTTATCAGTTATAGCAGTCTGCTCTAAGATCCAATCAGTAAACCTGCCGTAGTTTTGATGGTGCACAGGTTTCAGTTCTTGGGTCATTTGAACCTTGCACGCGTGTCGACGAAGGTCTTTTGTTATAATTCGTTTGTAATGCCCAATTACCGTGACCGATGATTGGACTGGTCTTTGGACCTTCACTAGCACTTTTGTTAATCAAGCAACATTTTTAGCTGGACCAATATTGCAATCTTGCAATGGTCTCTTGGTAACAAGAACGGAACTAGTCCTTTTAAACTTTACAATTAGACTCCTAATTGCTGTATCGCCAGTTATTTGCTTTCAATCGAAAACCGCTCGAAGTCGACGAATAATGGGAATTAGGATTCCCCAGGTTACGTTGGGATATCTCTATTATCAACTTCTAAGAAGGTTCTTTAATTCCAACGTTGGATGGTGGGAACGAGAGAACCATCAAAAATAGGAGTGGGATGCATTTAAATTGTTCTTGTTAAAGAAACAAAGAAAATGTCGTATTTATTACGCATCTAATAGATACTTTTCAAGAGATACTTATAGAAGTTTGCATTTTCAAGCAAAATGAGAGATGACGTATAAGAAAATCTAGCTACTGCGATCCTGGTAAAGTGTCATTGAAAGGATATGGGCCACTCACGCTTCACCTTCTTTACAGATCAATTTCTCTCATTCAGCGTGGATTTTTGAGACCATCAGTGGTGCGAGTTATACAAAGGCAGATGAAATTGCAACGACTAGACAGACTCGTGTCTATTCGTCTCATAAGAAACACACGAGTCTGTCTAGTCATTGCAAAGAAGTAATAATTTCACCTGCCTTTGTCATCTCCAGTTATGACGATTGATTATTTCGATGTTTGAATAGTTGCTCCGATCAGATCGCAGAATATAAGTTAGGAAATTTAGAATTTGCGAATAATACGTCTCGTACCAGTCCACGAGCTTCGTATCCATTGTAAAGCTCGTACATCAAATGAATATCTGGTTTGTATCATATACCACGATATTCAGCAATTGTGCAAGCACAATATTCAGCCAACGTGTGAGGAGTACAAGGATTGCAATAGTAATGTGGATAACATGTTTTACAGAAGAAAGTTTTGGAGAACACTGTGGTGCGGTAATACCATTGGTGCTTCATGAAAACGCATGTATTTATAAAAATAGACGTTTCTTGGAATTTGTGCTGATGCAGACTTTACAATGAACATTTATGTGTGTATGTACAAATACATAATGTACACAAATTTATTTAATTTTTTTTAGATTATTTGTATATTATCCAATAAAATATTCGGTGACTGTAAGCATAGCAACTCGTGTGTAAACAAACTATATTGTGGTAAAAAAGGTCCCTAAATTTCTTGCAAGTGCAAGGTGACACTTTTCAAAGCAGGCAAATTATGACTAACTACGTAAACATTGCTTTCACTAATTTATATAATCGTAATTAAAAATCATTGTAAAACAACAGTTGCGCTAACTGGCAATTTCACAATTGCCTCTTATTAGGTCAAGGCTAATCGTTAAACGTAATTCCGTTCTTTATATGTAACAAAGCGGATCTGCAACACATTTAATGTAAATATAAAGCTAACATTCTGCGAGATTATTTTCTTAGAACTGTCCATCCTATTACATAGAAAGGAGCTCCAAACAATGGATTGTTGTTTATGTTTGCTCGGGGGGATCACAAAAACGTTTTTGCGGTTATTGTTAAGGTTAACAGAAGAATTCAGGACACCTTATGGTACGCCCTCGTTCTTTTTCCCCATACCTGGAAATATATAAAAGCAGAATTTTTTTAAACAATACGTACGTAGATCCGGTATATGTAAACCTGTCTTATCAAGTTCTTACGGTAGGTTTTACTTATTCACACCAAGGAGATTTATTAATAGAGATGAGAAAGGCAGGTGGAATTAATTATTCCCTTTTTGCAGCGACTAGACAGACTCATAAGATTGGATTCGTGTTGCCTACTGGTGTCCCCCACGAGTCTGTCTAGTCACTGCAAAAAAGTGATAATTTCATCCGTCTTTAACTTCTCTATTACAGATTTACAAGAACTTGAGTGAACAATATCTATAACAGCAACGTTTAAACGCTAGAAAATCCGTATGTTGCTAGAATAAACGATTTTCGGTTAATATTTGGACTGGTGTACCAAATTGTAACACGTGACGTGTAGATTTCCGCTGTTGTCCAATAACACCCATACTCCTGGGTGTCGGGAGTTTAAACGGCGCCGTGGTTGAAACTTTTGCCGACGTTTCGTCCTCACTCTGTACACCGATTGGGGAATGTTCGCTTCGGAGTGGTTTATGTGGAGCTTGCTCTTAAATTCCTCTGTGTTCAGCCAATATGGACCCGGTTACATTACCGTACGAACATGGAATCCCGTAGACAACAGGAGATTCCAGATGATGGCGGTCTTTAAGGCTTTTATGTTGTTCCTGAAGAGGATCTTCCTGATGGTATCGGCGACATCTTGAATATCCACGGTAGAAGCGCTTGTTTACGGAAATGAGGAATGGATGCTGGAAGGGTTGATGACAAGTTTGAATTTCATTGGTAGAATATTTGTCACGGATCGGAGTTTAGGTGATGTGGTTCGGTTCTTAGGCCAACGATTTGGGTTCAGATATAGAAATGACTCTTAGAATAAGATAATTAGCAACACCTTATTCCATGCACTGTTAGGATGTTGGTGTTCGAGAACATCCAGGAACGGAAAGCAACCGCCTGATTCGACTTCCATAGTAAAGACGTACGGGATCATTTTGTTAAGATAAGAAATTGTCTAAAGACTCGTTTCTATGAGGCCAGATGGTAAACGTACCATCAATGAACTTGTACCAACACCTTAGTTTAAGATTGTAATTTAATAGAGCTTGTTGTTCGAACCCTTCTATAAAAATATTGATGACGACGGAAGAAGGAGAAGATTCCGTAGCTGCATATAAGACTTGTTTGCGTTATTTTCTATGAAACTGGAAATCAATGGAAGAAGGACAAACATCAACCAAGTTGGGCGTTGGAGACGGTCATAATCTTTTCGCTTCATTGATTCGTAACAAGCTCTATGTACACCCGTTCGAAGTGAATATCTCTCTGAAGATGTCCCATCAGAGTGATGACTTATTTGTCATTTTCCTTGAAGTAATTGGAAGTTGAGTAGGATCAGGCCTATTTTCAAACATGGGGATAGAGAGTATAGCCCAATAATATTGTTCCTACTTGCTCTAAAATTTTTGACTATTTAATGATGATAATATTTATTTTTACTAAGAGTATACAACGCCATTGAACCTTACGTTTCACCTTATCAACATGATTTTATTTCAAAGAGATCGGGTCTGGCGATTCTAGTGAAAATTACTCAAGACTCAAGACATGACCCAATCTCTCGATAATAAACGGTAGATTGATCCTGTCCGCGAAAATTTTGCAAAAGCAGTCTTCGACTTATAATTATCTTTAAAATTATATCCTTCGGTTTTACTTTAAAGGCTTCAAGTTTCATTTCTTCCCATTTAGAAAATATCTTTATATCGTGTTTTCTCGGCTTTGGTACCTTTATCTTATACAAATAAACAAATTTGGATAAACATCAATAAACGACTCTTTATTCAAACAAATTCAAACGATACTAAATCAATTCATACAAAAATTTTATGCATCCATCGTATACGCCGTCCACCAAAGATCCTACATCGTTCCAAACCTTACTAATCTTCTCCAACGATTTGCAAGTTTTCCCCGTCAGCGCCATCTCTATGTAGAAACAGGATAAGCAGAAGACGATCAAGACGCACACCATCATTATCAGATTCAAGGTAGACGGCCGCGGTCTGCATTTGGTGGATTTCTTGTGTTTGGGTGATTCTCGACCGTTACAGCAACATCGTTTTTCATTGTAACGGTGACCGTAGTGCAATTTCGCTGACATCGGTGAGGCGTGAACTGGCAGAGGAACTCTGATAGCCGCCCGACTGTATTGTTTATGACAGCTTTCGCAAATCCTTTGCATTTCGTTGATTTGATATTATCGTGAGGTGGTTAAGTTTTAGCATTTCCACCGAAGAAAAAAGTTTTTTCTTTTTTTTTATGGTATCTAAGTAGTCATTAAATATGAGGTTCTTATACAGCAATGTAATTTGGTTGTGCGATTACAGTGAAGTAACTTCATATTTTGACGTCCTGTTTTGGCACAGTGTTTGGACAGATGTCACGTTTACGCAAATTATGCTGAATTTTTATGAATCTTGAAGAGCAGATTTTTACAATTTTTCAATCATCCTCAATTTCTCCTTCACTGCTTCGATCTCGGTGGCCGTCCGAATGGTGTTAATCTTTACTGTCTTCTTGGTTAATTTTGAAGACGTTTTGATATCTGCACACCTTTAGCCTCAAATAAGGTCGCTTTTGTTGTGTTTATATTGTATCTCCTTATCAAACAATGTTTATTATTATTATTAATCTTACCTTCATTAACATGGTTCTTGTTAAAGAAGACATTATGCAACATATAGAAATCTATAGAACTGCTTTACCTCTGTTAGAACTTTGTTAATAACCGGAACTTTCATAGCCATTTACTATCGATATCCTTTATATACACTGACTGCAATTAAAAATGCATCACCCCTGAATTGTTGAAGTATTTCGTTAAAATATTTGTAGATGTTTTAAACGAGTTCCGAGTTTGAACGATGTCACAGCTAAAAGAAAGCTCGACGTTTCGCATACAATCATATGGAGCTTTTTCATTAGACGAAAAGGTGGTAGACAACACTTAGCTCGCTAACTCAACGTTAGCGTGCAACGTCTCTTGCATGGTTTACATACTGAGTCGTTAAGTTTACGTTTTACCGTGATGCGGCCCGGACCCGGAATACGTTTAGTTTTAACCGATTCTGGCCATGGAAGCCCACGTTATTATTGTAGATGTATTTCTGAGGGTCGACTTAAACGATGCTCCGTAAATATTTTCGCACGAACACCTGTTACAGTCCGATAGTTGCAATTCAAATATATACAAATGAATAACATGCGTTCAGTAAATTTTAAACAGTCGTATGTTGTCTCGCAGGCAACCCTTTTCGTACGTGGCTAGATCAGATTTACTCGGAATCACTCGACTGTGTTACAAATCAACATAAAGCACTTAAAGCAGGTGCGGGCGCGCCTTGAAGAACTATTGGTTGTGCAATATCATTTTTAGTCAGTTCCGTAGTTACCGGCCTTTATTGTGATTACTAGAGAAGACAAAAGCGAGCGAAATCATACCTTTTCTGCTGCGACTAGATAGACTCTATTCGACTTATAAGAAAGGGTTCGTGTGCATACTGGTTTCCCCGAGAGTCGATCGCTGCAAAACAGATATGATTTCACTCGCTTTTGTCTTTTCTAGTGATTACCTTTAGTACCTGAGCATAGATGCTTAGATGAACCTTATTAGTTGAATTTTTGATACTAATAAATAATATTTTGTGGCCAGCTTCTTTTCTAGCTTTTACTAAAAGCTCGGCTTATTATAATAGTATTCTCCTTCATTTTTTACTTCATTTTATTTTGTTTGTTTGATTTTATTTAAGAACACCTGGTATAGAGTTGTTTATTCCAGATGTAGTTGCTTACTTAGTGGGACTTTCTTTTTCATACGTACTGAATTTTCGTTCTTCTTATTTTATAGCTGGTTAAAATTAATGTTTGGGTAGTGATGACGATTTGAGTATTCCCGAGACCTTTATGCAATTAACTTTGTTTCGATGGTTTTTTTATTACTTGTTAATTTTTACAACATTTCTGATGCCCTCTTCTTGAGTTTGGTGGAGTTGCATTATTTATTAATTATTACTTATTTAATTAAATTATTATTAATAATTATTAACATTTTTATCTGATTCATTGTCTAATCAAATTATTATTATGACTCCAAAATCGCTGCAATAAAATAGTGTTATATCCTAATGAAGAAATAACTAGGGGTGGCGACGTTTTCATTGGCGTTACGTTGGGTAGCAAGCTAAGAATTATTCTCCATTCGTAGAAGATAGATAGAGAGCGAGTTCGTTTATTTCGTTGCTGCCCTTTATTAGAACCTTCGGTTTATTTTGTTAGACACTCAAATTTTTTTTTTATTAGATACTCTCTTATTTAATATTTACTTGTTTCGTATTCCTTCGTTTTATTTTAATAGTTATTAGCATATCATTTTCCAACAATGCCGAGATTGTTAAGGATTGTTTCAGAATATGGCACCGTTTTCGCCGTTACTAACAAAAGAGAAGTACTTTGCAGCATTTGTTCTGCGAAATTAGGATTCAGCGGCAGATACATTTTTCAGCGGCATCTGAAAACTACGAGGCATATTGAACACCAAAGAGACATATATTCGATTTATTTGTAACTTTTCTTGGTGCCAATAACCCGTTAAATAAATTACAGGATCCACGTTTCCGGGGGTTTCTTAAAAAAAAAATGCCAAGCAAGATACGCTCCAGCCGTCGACAATTACAAAATATCGTGTATCTAAGCAAGTTGACAAAACAATAGATTAAATCAGGTCAAGACTAAACGAAAATTATCTCTGCATAAGCGTAGATGAAACGACAAGCATTAAAGGAAGGGACGTTGTTAATGTAATGGTTGGCACATTGCGTACGGAAAATCCTCCAATGTTATTTTTAGTATTTACAAAAATCAGATGGCGTATCACTGCAAACGATATTACCAACATTATCATTAATGGCGTAAAAAATGTAGCTGATGATGATTGCTTAAGAGTCCTACTTTTCCTCTCAGATTCTATAAACGTAATGCTAAAAGCAGATGCCGAGCTTAAAAAACGTTTTCCAAACATGTTACATGTAACATGTGTTGTGCATGGAATACATCGCATTGCTGAACTTATTCGTGAAGAACTTCCTTATGTTGATACATTAATTAACTTCTTTAAAAATTTTTAATTAAAAGCACCAACTAGGATAAAGTTATATGAAGAAATGTGACCGAATATACCTTTCCCGTCAGAACCTGTATTAATACGATGGGGTACATGGCTGGAAGCTCCATCGTTTTATACCCAACACTTTCGTATTTTAAAACCTTTTGTTTTGTTTGTTTTTTTTTTCTGTTAAAATTAAAACGAGATGCTTCCAGTGTTACCGCAGTCCAAGTATTAATGGTAAAAGAAGATTTAGTCGAGCAATTAGAATTTATTAAAAAACATGTCTCAAGCGTAACATCAACGATACTATTTCCAGAAAAGAAAAATATAAAATTAACTGAATCCTTTCAACACTTAGAATCACTGTTAAGTAATTTAAAAAGTACAGAGGGATCGATTAGCGAAGTGGTACGGAACAAGATTAATGCAGTTTTACAAAGAGATCCAGATTACGTGCTATTAAATGAAATTTCCAATAACACTTTTATTACCCACTTTTTAACTTTATGCTTATAATAAAAGGATTTAATTGCATATTTCCATTTCGTACCAGTTACTTCGTGCGACCAAATGAAACCAATTTACAACGAATAACTTAGAAGAATATATCACAGTTAATTCCTTTACGGTATAGAAAATGTACTTGGCGATTGACAAAATATAACTTTTAATTTATCTATGCTACTGCATCGACTAACTAATGGTTAACCAACACTCGCTAGCAAACTGCACCGAACATCCTCAATGTAGAAATAACTCATAATTCATAACAACTCTATTATTATTATTATTATTATTATACGAGATTCCTCCTCATTACATCATTTCAAAAGCAAAAAAAAAATGAATCGAAAGAAAGAAATATAGCAAGTATATCTTACCATCTACGCCAATATTAACAAGATTATTTAAATATCACGATACGATTATTTCTCGTTTGCAAGAAGGTCAGGTGGGATTCCCTCTGACGCGCTTTGCAGCTGATACCATACATATCTACGTAACGTACTTATCTTTGCAAGTTAAGAACGTCAATATACCTATTACGTAAGAATTCCTTATATGTATACATATATGAATAGTTTCACAGTAGGAAGTAACTATCAGTGTCAAATGTCAATATCGTCGCCTTAGCACAAAAGATTTCTCAGTGTACAATGCATATATGTACATACATACAATTAATGTGTAGACATGCATAAAATATAATTACTACGCTATAAATACCGATATCAATAGAATGTAATGATATAAGATACAATTACAAAGCGTGAAAAGATATAATGTTCTAATTGGTTACTCATTTACATCTTTTTTCTAAAAGGAGATTCTTTAAATTATGACCAAAGGCTTTTAGAAGCTTATCCACTTTCTAAAAGAAATGTAAACTTTTCACCAACTCGAGCTTGTTTCTAGATGTTTTCTAATGTATATCGAACATTTATTTAAGCAGCAAAAAAGCTCTTAAACTGGTGCATTTATCTGTTATTTCTTTTTAAGTTTTTAATGTCCAGAAATTGATTGATAAGTAGAGAGGAAATCATACTTGTTTTGTTAGCGATTAGACAGACTAGACTAGACAGTAGTCTTTTGTGGACTCCGGGTAAACAAATAAGCAGCACGAATCCTTTCTTATGAAACGAATAGACACGAGTCTGTCTAGTCGTTGCAAGAAAGGTATGATTTCACTCCCTTTTGTCCTCTCTATTGATAAATGTAGTTAGTAGTCAAGAGAAGAACAAAATTAAAACATTCTATAACATAATTTTCATCAAAATTTGTTTTAAATTTAATCCTTTTTGCAGATGAAATATTTCATCCACTTCTACACGATAAACACCCTATGGATACTCTTCGGCTGGGCAAATCCCACCGAGTTCGATTTGGATAGCTACAAGAGAGTCATCAAGATGTCGCTGTTATTCTACAAAGCTCAAAGATCGGGCCATCTACCAGACACAACTGGCGTTCCTTGGCGCGGCGATTCCGCCTTAAACGACCAAGGGCAAAACGGCGAAGACCTTTCCGGAGGCTACTACGACGGTATAGAGTACAGAATTCCATTTTGACATCAATAACATTATGTCCCGTCCCAATTTACAGCCAGCGATTACGTGAAATTCAGCTTCACCATGGCCTTCACCACCACTATGCTCTCCTGGGGCGTCATCTCGTTCGATGAAGGCTACAGGGCTGCAGGTAATCTCTTTGAGAACGATACGGTCTTTGGGAAAATAGTGAATACTTTTCTAGTATTTTAGGGCAATACGAAAACGTTTTGGATGCCGTAAAATGGGCTACGGACTACTTCATCAAGTGTCACGTGTCTAAAAACGAATTTTACGGACAAGTGGGGGATTTCGACATAGATTTGGAGTACTGGGGTCGACCTGAAGATATGAACATGTCACGACCGGCGTACAAAATTGACGAGGAAAGACCTGGTGAATATTTTTAAATTTAATTGGGCTATAGAAATACGTTTAAGAACGACCAGGAACGAGTTGCGTGTTTGCTCCGGTTTAAATGCGATGGTTGGGGTTGAAAAATGATATATGTGGCAAGAAAATTGTGAAAGAATTGTCTAGATGGCGCTATTGAAGTTTTGGCCGTTAAATAGTCTTAACCCAATGAAATTTACGTAATAGTAGTTGAACGGTTTGGTCATAAAGAAGCTACTGCTTAGCATTCCTACATCATTCCATATGCCTTCCGTCAGCATCCGTCAACCTCACAAAGGTGTTGCCAATCGTAATTGAGCTTTCACATTAAAGAAGAGTTTGAAGGCCTTTATATTGGATCTTTCTCTTTAATTCAATTTCTTCGTATGAATTTATGAATACCATCTCAGTTGAGAATTTGACGAACTGTGACATCACATCTGAATACTGGGGAACTATTGTTCTCTCTCGTAGTCGAGACCTCGAGGTACCTCGTTCTTTTTGGAAAATCCACTGTCGCGATATAATTCTCAAATAGCCCCTTCCTTTGAAAATGAATGTTTTAATCGTTTCGAAAGAAAAAAAGTGTTGAAATATCACATAAATAATCAATATGCATAGAATGTGCAATTAACTCAAGTCGTGCAATTATTACGTAATTGTATTCGTATCTTACACATAAAGAAGTATTTTATTTATTATTTCGAGAAGGATCGAATAAACTTGTCAACCAGATACGCGAGATATTAAGACAGCTATATTTAAATAAATTTTAATAATTCTACGAAAAATGTATCGCTCATTTGTTGACATTTGGTGGTCTGTTTCGTTAGAAATGACAAGATCTTCATCGTTTTATGCTTTAGTAGGAAATTTCTGTATAAAAAAAATGAAATTTATTATCTGAAATATATAGGTTGCCATTAGTAAATTTAATTAAAACAATAAACCAATTCTTGTTAGCTTGAAGCTAGTAGAAGTATTATTGGACAATTGCCCAAATGTATTTACTTACTGCATCTATTGTAACACAATGTGTTAGAGTAGGTCAAGCCTCTTAATAAGCCTTACTATTACTCTAAGATTTTCATCCTTGATTTCAGTGGATGTCAGAAATGGTCTTTTCTCTTAGGCATAGACGACAGATTTAATCTTCTGCTTCTTCTAGATCGAATATATGATATTTCAGGTCTGTATGACCTGTCAGAAATCCCGCCAGTAATCCCTTTTGCTGAACGATAGCACAATTTTTGCTATCTTACCCGAGCCCCTTATGGATACCTTCATCTGTTTTTGTCCTGGAACATTTTCCCAGTACGAGATCCTTTGATTGTAAGTCACAGTAGGAGTTAGAACCGATGAAGGGCATATTCGCCGCTTTTCTAGCCAGCTTGTCTGCCATTCCATCATCTTCGATCCCTTGATAGCTTGGGACCAATCCCCCATAAATTGGGCGTACGAAGATGCGTATAAGTAGGCTCTGATAGTCTTTAGAACTTCCTGACTGTCACTGAATTTAGCTATGATTGCCTCGTATTCATATCTTGAGGTTCTTTATGACTACAGATGACTAAGACAGGCAGATGACTCGTGTCTATTCATCTAATGAGAATGGATTCATGTTGCCAACTGGTGTCCCACGAGTCTGTCTAGTCTCTGCAAAAAAGTAATAATTTCATCCGCCTTTGCACTCTCTATTTATGACCCGCAAGTTCAACAGCAGAGATCTCTTGAGACTTGAAATATGTTGGTGTTGAGTCCTGTAAGGCATTTTAAGGTGGTAGTTAGGCCCACTAATGCGTATACCTGTTCCAACACCTTCTGTTCTTGAGCCGCCCATGTACCATGCTCAAAGTAAGAAAGGTATCATACCTTTCTTGCTTTGAGGCTACCTGGATGCCCACTGACTACGGCTCTCAATGATCACCTTCGAAGGCTGACCAACGCACCAAGGCTTTGCAACGCACATCAGATAATTTATGTTGGGATCTTCAAGGCTGCACTTCTTTCATTTTATTAAGCGTGAAGGTACTGAAAAAAGCTTGTTCTTGAATACGGATATGGAGCGGCGTTAATCCTAGCAAGATTTCCAGAGTTGCCGTGGTATATGTACGCATTACACCTGTTACTTTGAAGCTATTATATTATTGTAAAGTTACTCTTGAGATAATTACAACTTGCAGAACCACATCTATTCGCACTATATGAAAAAAATTAGGGTTCAGCAGATGAAATAGCAATTTTTTAAAAGATCTTCCAGATAAAGATACTACTAAACATATGCAGACAAATCAAAACATTCTACTGATGAAACAATGTTTGAAATCGAAGAGGTCAATAAATGCATGAGTCCTAAGTAGTTAGCCTAGGTTTTTTGGATTGTTAAAGCATATTTGTTGTCGAAAGATACTATTAGACGTAGGATTATCATAAATGTAACATTTAGCCTTAAAATATCTTTCTGAATGGAATTTTATCAGCCAACATTATTTAGATATGCCACAATTTTTTTTTATTATACCAGCTTTATATTCATACCATTGCCACTATCACGCAACGATCAACCATCACATTTCACTTTCGTTTTCCAGGCTCCGATTTAGCAGGTGAAGCAGCAGCAGCTTTCGCATCGTCCAGTATCATTTTCAAAGACGTCAATCAAACGTACTCGAAGGAATTGCTGCGGCATGCCATAGAACTGTTCGATTTTGCTGACAATTACAAAGGTTTATACCAAGAAGCGATACCAGGAGCCAAGAACTTCTACGAGTAAGCTTTCTTGAAACCCAACATTCCAAAAACCTAACGCTAAAATATTATCTCCTCTCTCATACAGAAACGGCGGATACGGTGACGAATTAACTTGGTCGGCTATCTGGTTGCATAAAGCGACTGGCGAGAAGAAGTACCTGAAGAAGGCCATCTCGTTCTACGAAACGTTCCGATTAAAAGAACGGCCCAACGAGTTCTATTACAACAAAAAAGTCGCAGGTATACAGGTATACACCTATCAATACGATATCTTTTCGTTTTCCCATGACGAGTTTAAAGATTCCAATATCTTAAAATTTCATTTCGCAGCTTTTATTAGCGGAAGTCACCAGGAGCAGCGAATACCTCAACGCGGTAGACGCGTTTTGCAAATATTCCATGGTGGAACAAACTAGAACGCCTAAAGGATTGGTGTTCATTGAGAAATTCGGCACTTTATCCCACGCGGCAAATATAGCCTTCATCTGCTTACAAGTAAGTCTTCAAAATGATCGCTTGGTGCTTAGATGCTTAGATTGATTGCAACGTTTCTGGTACCTTTCAGGCTAGCGAATTGGGTCTGAATGCAAAATACGCAGATTTTGCTAAAGAACAAATAGATTATATGCTGGGGAAGGCAGGGAGAAGCTTCGTTGTTGGATTTGGAGCAAATTATCCTAAGAAACCTCATCATGCTGCGAGGTGAGTTTACGAAGATGTTGATAATATAATCCGTTATGCTTTAAATATACTCTTCCTATCTTCCAATGCGAGACGCAAAAGGTTCAAATTCGATAAATCTAAAAGCTTATTAAAGCATACCGATCAAGAACTCAGTGTCACGTTTAAATTTTGTAAGAAAATTCGTCGATTCTCATTTTGTATCCAAGCTTATGCCAGTTTTTCACATGCTTCGCATCTTATTAGCTGCTGTACGAGGAAAATCCATCCCAACAAATTTCTCACCGATCATGAGAACAGGTACTGTTGTCAGTCACTTGTGGACGTTCACTTGTATATCTAGAATGATACTGCTCCTCGGGGTAGTTTCTACTAGAATCTATCCCAATCAATGTCTTGACGATAACAGGACCCAAACCTTCATTGACGACAATTTGACCATTCCCTGATTAGGCCCATATCTCTCTGTTGTTTCGTTTCGTCTTGATCAATTTAAGATAATCCTTCCATAACTTCCTTGCAAAACTTGGAATTTCACATTCGAGTTTGTTTTTCCAGCTCTTGCCCAAATAGACCACATCCATGCGGTTGGAAGCAACGAACCTCGCCAGAACCCAATCCGCAACCGCTCTACGGTGCCTTGGTCAGCGGTCCAAATAAGAACGACTACTACCAAGATACGAGGGAAGAATTCCTCTTCAACGAAGTAACCCTAGATTACAACGCCGGATTTCAAGGCACCTTAGCAGGGTTAATTGTGAGAGAATTGCGAAGGGGCGAAGTAGAGAGTCAAACCGAATGAGCTATCTACTCCTGCCTGTAATTCTCTGTAAAAAAAAAAAAAACGAAGAAAAAACAATGTGATTGTGTTTATTTCCTATTTTTAATGTTTAATTTTTTGTATATAATTATAGTTATATGTGTTTCGCTATTGCCCTGTAATTGTGTATAATGTTGTAATAAAAACTTTGTAATATTTTTGAGCAGTATTATAGATATTTATACAAGTAAGTAACGTGAGTGTTTAAATCTTCTTTATCTTGGAGCGGACGTTTTGGTTTGGAAACAAATGTAAAAATTAACTATTTCTTCTGATCCATGCATCTTAGCACGGTTAGGTAACTAACGCACGATTTGATGATCTACAACAAAAAGAAAATCAAGCGTATCAGTTATTCTTCCTGAGCAATTTAGAGAAAAATCATTCAAACAAAAAACGATGGAAGCCTCTAACAAAGTTATTTAATTTGTGATTGAAAAATCTACTTTTCCCTTCCTATTGTAAAAAAAACATAATTATTAACTTCTTTATTGGTCCAGATCTCTTCAGAAGTTTCAGAAACCATACGCTGATCAACATAACTGATAAGCTGCTCTCATCGATCTGTGAGACAGTGGGAGAGAACCGCAAAACCAACCACTTGGCACTGGTATCTTTTAGACCATTCCCCGATAACCAATCCTTTGGAGTTTCAACTTCCCGCGAGGTATCTTTACTTGTAGTTCCCAGGTTGGAATAGCTGCTGACAAGGGCCACATCATCGCTTGGTGGGTGGCGATAGCTGATCCTGAGGCAAATGGAGGGCGTTGAGGCAGCCAAGAGGAGCAGCGGTTTTAGTTTAATTTAGAATAGATCGATGTTAAGGACGAGGGTTCGGAAATAGTCATTTATGTACGTTCACTCAGCTTTATGAGCGCGTTCGTTCTTATTTACGGATTAGGGAAAGGAAAAATGCAAACATCGTCAAGGCTCGCGTAAGTATAGTCTCTATCGTTCGTATCCTTATCAACGATAGACTAGCTACTGTTTCCCAAACCATTTCTCGACTACTTAACACGAGATGGCGACACAGGTAGCGCTTTGGGACGGCGATGTTCCCAGCCAAACACAATCGCTTCATTAAAAATAAATTTATTTGAATAATTTCTAAATTGCTCAGGGAAGGAACTATTTTCCTCCCACGTACTAGGTAACACACATCGCATACATACCCACATGAAGGTTTGCAGATTTATAGGAGCGAATTTCCCTATAGTAAGGAAGGCCAGCTCCTGGCTACGAAGATGAACGAATTTGAACAATTTGACAAAGCTTTTGTTGCATAAGTACCATGGACAATTGTACAGAGTTGATTCCAGCTCGGAGCTCTACAAGAACAAGCGTATAAATTATCTTTACCATTTTAATTGATTAGCTACAAACAAAAAAATTCTTCGATAGCACGTCTTCTATTTGTTTAAGATGATTTATTTTATTTATTGCTAAATTTGGGAAGGAATCATATGAAAAGTGCTCAAATTTCCGTATACTGAAAAAGCAGAAGTTGCTTTCGTTTTAACCGAAGACTATACCTGGACATTAGAGCAACGAGATCAACGGATGAATCTTCTGATTTCAGGATGCGACTCCCTCTGAAAATCAATATATCATTTGAGGCATATTGCTGAATTTTCCGTTTCTCTTGCAACTCGAATCTAATGTCAGCTCAAATTGTAACTGGATACGGTGACTTATTATAAGCTATTCTGGATGTACAAATGTAAAATTAAAACATCCGGAGGAGGTGACCATCGGTAAAGATAAGAAATACATACTTACGTGATTGATAATTTGTTGCCCAACGAAATTAATCGTAAAGCTATGGATCAACGTTAAGATTACGTACGAAACGCTGGACACCAAGTCAGACAGGGTAGTAGCCTGAAATATATACCTCCTATCATTGTAAAAACACCAAAACATTGCTCACTTACTGTAACGAACGTGAAGGCTATAACGGTCGTGTGGAATATCGAAGCTAGAATCGTGGTCAGCATCACCGGTGAAATGAAATTCTCAAATTCGATGCAGAATTTCGCCAGATCTCTGTGGAATTGGATCAAATCGATGAATTTTCTATTCAATTCCTGGACGTATTGTTCCGTTTGCATGACGTCTTGAATTTGCAAAGAAGCTTTCAATCTACAAATGATAATCTTTATCAATGCTTCGCTGCATGAAGAGACTTAAACAATACTTTTGCCTGTCAGCGTTCTTGAACGCTATGATATCTTCTTCGTGGAAGCCAGAGTTTATTAAAGCTGTGTAGCACATGTATTCATATTCCCAAGCTGAAGATACGCGCAAAATCTTAAATCGAATTTAAAGATATGTATCGGTGATTTTTTTTTGATTTTGCAGAAAAGCTTTGGTCATTGAATTTAAAAATTTCTAGTGCCTCATACAAACCTATCAGTTTGAATTGTGAGCTCGTAATTACGTTGATAGTAATGAAGAACATGTCAGTAATTATGAAATTAAATACCAAAAGATTATGCGTAAAGATCTGGAAAGCGTATACCAAAACATAGACGGTATTGTTATCTTTGTCGAAAGGATACCATATCTTCAACGGTAAAGACCTGAAAATCCAAAAAAGAAATTAAACGAATTAGATGAATTCGTCCGTGTTTCCCGAGTTGGAACAATACCATTCGCCACTTAAAATCACCGGAATCAACATGAAGATTTGGGTACCTATCATCGTGGCGATAACCCAAAACGCTGATAAGAAGTCGGCGTTTCTCGAATAATCTTCGAGGGATATATCTCGGAGTTTCGTGTCCGTTTTGGTTCTGAACAGTCGTTTTACGTTAGCTACGAGTTCGGTGTGGGTTCGGTCGAAGACGTAAAAATAATCGGTTTTCGATACAAGGCTGATGTACACCGCTGTAAATATAATTAATTGCTGAGCGTAATGGACACTATAAGTAGAGAGGACAAAGCCGGATGAAATTCTTATTTTTTTGCAGAAACTAGAGAAGACTCGTGTTTTGTCGACTATCGGGGACACCAGTAGGCAACACGTATCCAGTCTTATGAGGCTAATAGACACGAGTCTATCTAGTCGCTGGAAAAAAAGGAATAATTCCACTTGCTTTTGTCCTCTCTAAATATAAGTCTTTAATAGATTCTTTGCAGCATACAGATTTGTAGAATTACGGGGGTCGTTCAATAAATCCTTACGAAAAGAGAAAAGCAAGGTATTTTCTGTATGTTTTTATTTATTTTTCAACATATTTTTCCATTTAACTCTATACACTTTTTCGAGCGTTCCTCCAGCATCTTCAAGCCGTCCAAAAAATAGAATTTCGGAAGGTCCTCAAAAGAGGCTTCTGTTTGAGAGGTGACCTTCTCGTTCGACGTGAATCGTTGCCCGCCGAACCATTTTTCTAAATTTGGAAAAAAAAGAAGTCACTGGCGGCCAAATCCGGTGAATGCGGTGGATGTTGTACTAATGGATCAGGATCCTCCTCTTTATCAAATGAGGACGTTCTTTCTCGATTTCATCGCCCAGCCGGTCCGATAACGATGCATCATGCTTTCCAGTTATTGCTTGACCCTTCTTCAATGATTCCGCGTGCATGAGAATTTCGCGATTTTATCGCAATATAGTACCTTACCCATGAAATAACATTTTTAGATCGCGCAGTTAACTACCAAAACTGGAATACGAGCAGTCCCCATTGGATGACGCCGTTAAATACGTGCGCATACGGAAATTCAATGTCGTTTGTTCAATGATGGAATCTAGGCTATTATTTCTTTGACTAAACCCATTACCGGAGATAGGTATAATACGAATATTTCCTACTGAAAATTAGCTTGATCTGCGCAACGGCTCAATCTGGCTTGAACAAGACGTCACTGAACCGAATATTTCCTTGCTAAGAACATCGTGCAACACAAAATCGTGGATCGAAAGGTATTTTTACAACGAATTCCACATTGGTCCTTCCTTAATAGGAAATAATCCTTTTTTTGCCGAAACGATGTTTGGCAGAAAAGGATCGTTAATAATAAAACTGAAGAATCATACTTCCGAGAAACTGTTTTTAAAAATTACCGAAAGAAAATTTTCCACAAAGAAAAATCAAAAAAAAATCGTTTTATATACACGAGGATCGAAAACCAGGGTGGTCCTGGCTTTACGGTAGCTGAATCAAGAGTGTTGGCCCACTTTAGATCTCTAAATCTAGAAAATATAAACTCAGTACGTTTATTTTGTGATGAATGTGGCGGTCTAAATAAGAACGTCTAAATTTCTAAGGTTCTAAGCCATATTTCCAAAATACCAGCTCCTGTCAATAATTTGATTTTGTAGAAGTCTCACTTGCCAACCGATCGCATTTTTGATCATACAGAGAAGATATTGAAGAAGCAAAATCTCATCATTAACGCTGAGGAATGTAAGAGATTTTATGAGAAAGCTCGACTTCCTCATAAAATCTCGGTTCACATGTTAGGTACGGATCGGCAGCTATATGACGTTAAAAACTTGTCTGCGGACTACAATAAAGTTTATTTCTACAAATGTGTGTAGAGCATAGCATTTAAAGTAAGTTTCCTCTTAAATTCGGTGAAAACGAACTTTACGTCCGTATTGTTAAAAAGGAGTCGTCACGAGAAAAACTGTTAAAGTTAAAGATATTACCACTAGGCAATTTTCATTTGCTGAGAGGAAACGTAGTCTATATTAGTTGCACAATCGTCATTGCAGTATCCGTGGAATAAGCAGCTTTGCATGTCTGACGCGAGTACTCACTAAACTTTCCGTTAGTTTAAAGATTGAATACCGCATGATTAATTATTTAATCTTCTTGAAACCCTCTAACTTGTAACTTGAATGAGTCATTTTAATTTAATGCTTAAAAATATCATAATTAAATTTTCATTAAAAAAATAAGTATAACACCTCTTTTAGGAATGGATCTGTATAAGCAGATTTTTTTTACAAGATTTACTCATGCTTAGAGCTCCCCAAAGTGCGTGGCAAGTCAGAAGGCGTATCGCCGGGCGTGGCCGGGGGGATATGTAATGTAATATATAAGCAAATAACTCGCATCGCATTTCGGTAGTTTATTACCGTATGCGATCGGGTTGTGACGGTATGGCGGACGCGCGTAGTAAGAAACGCCCACAGGCCGACAAAGTGAAAAAGTTCTGTGGAGAATTTCCTGACTTAATATATAATCCAATATATAATGGAAGTAAGATTATATGTAAAATTTGTAATATACCTCCGATGTGCAATGATAAATATGGCTGTAGAAGACATGTAAATAGTCAGCAACACAAAAATAAAAAACTGGGTGCATCACCGACTGAGGCAACTCAATTTATAATTGGTTTATTTTATATGCTGCGTGTAATTTACCGTTTTCCTTACTCAGGAAGAAACCATTCCGTGAATTTTGGAATAAATATAATCCAGACTTTGAGTTACCGTCGGAAACAAGCTTAAGGAGATGTGGGCCAAGTGTACGTACCGAAATTGAAAACAGGATCAGATCTGCAATAAAAAATAAACTACTGTGGTTATGTATTGACGAAACGACAGACCGTAAAAAACATTCTATTTTGAATGTGATTGTACGTATACTGGAACCTCGTCAACCTACAAAGGGAATTTTATTAGCTAGTAAAAGACTAAAATCGTGTACTGCCGACGCTATCGAGAGCGTAGTCGTTGATACTTTACAAACATTTGAAATTGCCACTACTCAAGTATTAATTTTCATGACCGATGGTGCCGCGACAATGCGTTGTGTAGGTCGTTCTCTTCAAGAACATTATGGGATGATGTTACGTATTACTTGTAAACTTCATGCTCTGCATATTGTGGCTGAAACTATTCGTGCAAATTTCCCTGAGGTAAATGCATTAATAACAAATACGGAACGAGTGTTTCTCAAATATCCCAAACGTACCAGTGAATTTCATAAACAGTGTCCCGGTATTCCCGAACCACCAGAGCCGATTCTTACGCGTTGGGGGACATGGCTGAAGGCAGCGTTTTATTATTTTAAATACTTCCGGCAAATAAAATCAGTCGTCTTACAATTCCATCCCAACGAATCTGCGGCTATTAAGGAAAGCCAGGATAAATTCCAAGATATTTCCGTTGAAGCAGATTTACAAACCGTTTACAACAATTATAGAGAGGTACTTGAGGCAATAAATAAATTACAAAATAGTGCACTGTCCCTGACGGAGTCAGTACAAATATTAGATGACGTTAATACACTCCTACACTGTATAAATAACAAAAAAATGATATCGTTACAAGAAATTTTGAAAGTGTTATGAAGAAAGATACAAATTTTAGCAGGTTAAGACAAGTTTGGGAAGGTAACTCTACTGATCCGGTGACTAAATTCAAAGATTATTTTCATTACGCGTGTATTACATCATTAGACGTCGAGCGTTCATTTTCAAGATATAAAAACATTTTTTCAGAACGACGAACATCCTCGAAAGAAACGACTGTGGAAACATTCCTAATGCTTCAGATGTTTGAGAAATCGGATTGCGCTTACGGTAACAGTTTTAATGTGCCTACCTCCTCGTGTGCTGACTAATACTATTTTCCTTGTGCATTAACACCCACTATATTGGATACGGCTAATTACAAAAGTAAGCGTTTTAAAATTCTTTATCTCTTTTGTTTTTATGTACTTTACTTATGTTCCTTATCGACGCCTATGGTGCGCCACGCAGTTGGGGAGCTCTACTCATGATAGAACAAAAATTAACGTATTCGAGTATCCTCAATAAAAACTATTCTTAATTTTTATATATTACGATAAAACCTCTTTTAACGAACACCTTCTACTAACGGCCACCTCGCAATAACGGCCATTTTTATAAGAACTTCCTAAAATATAGGACAATTAAAACATAATGGCCTCCTAACAACGGGCGCTCTCAATAACGGATATGGGCAGCAAAAATTTCCCCAATTAGCATAATTCTAAGAAGTTTGCCTCTTTATAACGGGCGCAATAAACAAAAAAATACATTGTTCGATGACTTTCTTTGCAATAACACCCATTGCATGCATTTTTATTCCTTATTTTTATTGCTATATCCAAACAACACCACCTGCTTTAACAATTCTAAAGATATAAATAACAAATATTTCTGTCGGGTATTGTCGTGTAATTGATATTTTACTAGACGTTTCGCTGATCATGCTGTCAGCTTCTTCAGGAGATTTCTAAAGACTGACTGCAGAATACCTGCATCAACAAGGAGACCATTACACAACCTATAGCGACGTTAAGGTATTAGACAGGACCAGCCACTATTACCCGAGGATAATATGCGAATCGTTAGAAATAATGAAGAACGCCGACAACTTCAATCGCGAAGACGAATACAAGATCAGCAACGCGTGAAAGTTAGCCTCATACGACGAACGACGCGATTCAGCGGAACAGAGCGATTATGGACCAGGAAAGCAGAACGGAAATGGTTTATATAATCAGAAGCAAGAGACAGCAACTTCAGTCGTTTGAAATCTTCTGAAGAAGCTGAAGAAGCATGATCGGCGAAACGTCAAGTAAAATATTAATTATACGACAACACCCGAGAGAAATGTCTAGTATGGATTACGGCCGTTAAAGCCTACGCTCAGCCAAATATTGCCAGGATAGTAACTTGCCTTACTAGTCTCTTAAATTAATTTTTAAAAGTACTGTAATAAGGATGGTAGAAGACAATATGTTAAAAGGATTACAGATTTCCTAATAACTTGAAATGTCTCAAGCCGCGGAGATTTTAACGAGAAAAGAAGAGATTTTCAAAAAACTTTGTGTGAAATGGGGATAGAAGACGAAGAAATTTTCCGAAAATTACAAGTGGTGAATGTATTCGATTATTTTGCTAAAAGGCTTTCGTCTTCGATAAATTATTTTAAAAAATACAGCCGAGCTGGAAAAATCTATCAATATAGTGAGTGCTTTGATTTGGATATCACCATCGTGGAAAAATATTACAAGACAAAAAATAATAAACAACTGCTTTTTAAAAGCAGGATTTGACTAAGTGAAAGGGAACATTTTTCTCAGGAAGACGATAGTAAAAACGAAGTGCCATTGTCGGTATTAATTTTGGAAAATGGGAACATTTCCTTTTCGGATCACGTGGAAATTGACGGGGATCTTTGCACAGAAAGTTCGGAAATATCCGCAAAGAAGCGTACAGAAGAGTTTCTCGAAGAATTTAAAAGTAACATACGGAACTGATTTGAATTTAAAAGAATTGTATTTTTTTATATTTCGGTAAATAATAGATAGATAGGGAACATAAACAGAGAATTTTAGTTAAAAGTCCTTGGCTTAAAATTTGTCGAAACATTCATTTTTTTCTTACAAGCGTTCTTATTGCGTTCTTTTACGATATAAAAAAAATCGATGTTTAAATACAGACTTTCTGTAGATGGGAACCTCCTCATAACGGACAGTGTCAAATTCCCCACGGCTGCCCGTTGTTGAGAGGCTTTACTGTACTGCAGCTTTTACCAAATTACCATCATTATCATCGTGTGCCTCGCCACAAGAGCAGCAACGTGAAGGGCGATAAAGTATATAATACGATCAATAAAAAAGAATCTTACCTAACACCACGACAGTCTTCGAGTAATCGGAAAATCTCATTCCAGCTGCGATACTCAATTGTATTTCAATCAAAGCCAAAGCTATTACAGCAGATCCATTAAATATACTAACGCCCCTATAAGCATAATACCAAATTTTATAGTAGAAGGTGTCGTTTTTATTCAGAGGCGAAAAGGCTATAATTCTAAATATTAAATTAACGTAAAAGACAAATCTGTCGGATTCCATAATCTCGTTGTTGATCAACTAACCGGCAATAAGTACGACTCACGCACACGTTGTAGTTTTTATATCTTACCTATGTTAAGTATATGCAATTTGGAGCAATTACCAAGTTAGTTCGATACTTTTTTTCTAAAAGTCGATTATTCTTGAGGTAAGTACTTGTTGAACTTGAAGGGTAGATAACTTTTTATTGGTAATGGGGTAATAGACGTGAAATTATAAGAAAGTTTAGAGTCAAGTTAAAGTACCAATTACCACGCGATGACCTAGGTTATGGAATATTTTCATATACCGTTAGAATCGACCCAATTTCGAGCAGCTGATACGTATACAACACGTTGTTTTACATAGACGTATATATAATAGATAATAAAGAGGTTAGCTTAATTAAATGAGCTTGCTTGATGTTATGGGAAAAATAAATTATTTTGCAATAATCACCTGCGCATAAATCACATTTTAAACGTTGCGTTATAGTTTGAAATATGGAACAATCTCACAGCTGTAATATTAATCAATCCTTCCCATAGAGACATGTGCACATAGGCATTCGTTATAAAAGAACAGAAGCATTTAGCAATAAACCAAGAGCTGCTATTGTAATACAATGCGTTGAAGCAATATTCTGCTCCCAAGACACCAATTGAATGAATTTGGAATTCGAGTTGATTGAAACTTTCTTCTTGTAAATCTTTCGTCGGAAACGGGATTTCCTCCTCTGACAAATACAGTGATGGTTCATAAAGTCGTTAGAAAATCTGAGAGATGGCGCTTGTTTCCAGTAAATTTTATTAGATACATCGCACGGTTTCATTTTTAAAAGGCTTAACGCCGAAAGATATCAAAGCCGATTCGGATGAAGTTCCTGGCACAACCGCTCCTGTGCTAGCAATTGTTTACAATTAGATAGATAAGTTTAAACGTAGCCGTACATCCACGAAAGCTGAAGGTCGTTCTGAATGTTCAGCGAAAGTGGCTAGCCTCAAGATGATTGACAAAATCCACTAGGTGGCTTTGAATGATCGACGAATCAAAGTGCGCGAAATAGGCGTAAAAATTGAGCGTGAAAAAAATGTGTGGCCGACTCAGCGAGGCTGTTTTGATGCTTTTCCGTCGCAATCCTGACAGGTTTCTTCGTCGATACATAACTATGCACGACACATGGATACATTACTACACCCTGGAGGCAAAGGAACAGTTAAAACGATGAGTTCTTGAAGGGGAGGGGGCTCCGAAGAAGACGAAGACGGTGAAACCGACCGGCAAGATGATGGGCTCGGTTTTTGGGAAGCATGAGAAATCATCAACATAGATTACTTGGAGAAAGGAGAAGCAATGACTGGAAAGTATTATGGTGCGTTATTAAGTCAGTCTGACAACGGTTCACGTCCTGTGCATAGAGTTATATGGAGATTATTGATTATATAATTGATTGATTTTTGGCAGGAACTGAGATTTTAGTCCCTCTTGCGGGTCTATTTATAGTCTCACACAATACGATGAATTGGTATTTCTCTATGATGCTGACATTCCGCTCAGGAATTTTAGTTTCAACGTATGTCGATCGTGCGATGGATACATTTCCTCGCGTATATTCAGAATTTTAGACAGGACGTCACAAATTTGCTGGCAGTCACTTGATTATTGGAACCATTCACCTCTCCTTCGCCAAACCTTCTATATCTGCTGTTTTGATATTTGCCTCTTACCTTTTCCTTTCTTCGGCGCATTTTTTTTTTGTTATCGTCTCTATTGCTGATTTACATCTTCATCTTTATATGCAAATCTTTCTAAATTATTTTTATTATTGATTATTGATTAGTTATTATATATTATTGATTAGTTCATTACTCTTCTTGGTTAATAATCTTGTCAGTCTATGTTGGTTTCATTCAGTGTTTTTATTCCTTTGACTAACTGATGGATTATACTTTGAAATCTTTGTTTCAAGTTGTCTCTTTAAGGATAATAAATAACTTTTAACGAAAGAAAGAACGTTTACATTATTTATAGATGTATGTATACATGTACATGATGTATACATTATTTATTTATGGAACAGCTGTTGATAGTATCGAAATATTAATTGAAAGAGAAGCTGCAATATTTTTGGGTACTGCAAAACCGAAACATATTTTCGAATTTCAAGAATCTGAAAAGAAAAGCTGAAAAAATTTGTTGGATTGCAGAAAAAATTCACTTCAAGCCGAAAGGAGATGAAACCATTTGAAAACGATGAAAGTCAATTTATTTTGTTGAAAGAAATGGTAAATTTGGTCTCCACCACTGCAGCTGCTGTGCAACGTGACAAATATATTTATTTTAACCAATTCAGGAGGTATAAAATGTAATTTGCTAAATAATAAGCAAAACAAACGAACATGAAAGATGCAATAACGAATTCCATAAATAATAAAGGTATTTTTTAAATAATGGATGGCGACTCGAGTTATTCATCATAACGTTGAACATGAAAACATAGCTCCTTTCTCTCATAAATTCTTTAATCCAGTTAAATATTGCGACCAGTTCCGTAGTTTTCTTTTTTTTTCATGCGTTCTTAGGTTTTCGGTACAATTTTCGTCGACATTGTCTATCACCTACCAAAAACTTAAGAATACCGAGGAATAAGATAAAAAATAAAAACAAACTAAATAGAAGCCATGGTGAGAAACATGGTAAACAACATGAGACCCTACCGCGAAATGTTATCAAACAAGATAAATCCAAAGAAAAGAAGTTTCTTATTACCTTCACCGAAGATCTCGAAGTCTAAGGAGAAAAAGGACGCTGGAACCCTTTTTGGAAAGTCTTCTTTAAGACAAACTAAGCAAAGCTTGATCGATTCGCGAGAAACGGCAACATATTCGCCGAAATTCGATATATTGATGCCGATGACATATAAGTTGCCTAAATACACTGCATTAACGTCTAATACCTTTGAGATATTTAAACTTTACCATCTTAACCGGTCCGATATACATGTAGGCCTTTCAACATTTCGATACCAGGTTAAACACATAAGATACATGTGCACCTAAGCGTCTATGTCGCAAGATATAATAATACACAATTAACGCGAAGCTATTGACATATATCCAGAGTCAAGTTTACAATTACATCATTTTCCATTTACATAATTAAACAGACAGCGCCAAATTCACAGCATAAATACGGATATGAATTATTTACAGTGATAGTGAGTTAAATTGTGCCTTCTATAATTACTCGTTTCCTTAATTTTATGTTTTAAAAGATAAAATTGTTGATAATTTTCTTGCTATTGTAAAGTCCCACGTTGTAAGTGGTAATTGTACAGAGGCAATTAGATAGAATTTGAGTTAGTTGAAGTAATAGAAGGATAGCATGATAAATACAGGGTCTCTTTTGTGAAGTTTTTTTTTTTTTTTCAAAAAACAAATATTGCCAATATAAGTACGTATAATGTGCAAATATTCTTAGCTTGTTAAAATTGTAACGAAAAAAAGAAAAAATGGGTATCTCGGTAAGATAGATACCGCGGTGGCTCTCGAAGAAGTCGAGAATAGGACGCCATCATTTAAAAAAGGAAGGATCCCTTTCCTACAAGACAATGCATGGATGTGACGCTTGCGCAGATTGGATGGGTACAATTATGGAATTAAAGTTCGAAGGGATTTGGCTTCGAGCGATATTCTTTTTATCTTCAAATTTGAAAAAATGGCTCGACGGTCAACGGTTCACATCCTGAACAGATGCCTACTTTTAGGAGCTTCCGAAACTCTACTTTTTGGAGAGCTTAAGAAAGCTGGAAAAAACAAAATACGTTACTTTCAATAACTTGGGCGTCCTAACAAACTCAGTAATTTTTGATCGCGCTGTATATATTGCTCCAGGTTAGTTATGAGATAATTTATATCTTTGAACGCTGTATTAGCGCAATTTTGCATAACACGAAAAAGGTTTTTACTGTAACACATAACGAAAGCAATATTTTGAGCTAGAGGATATACATAATAATAATTACCACTTTATCCATATCAGCAAGAGCAAATTGACATAAATGTCAGACGGAATCAACTGTATCTACAATTTCCATTAACCTATAAAGCTTATATTCAAATTAGCCGGTTCCCATAAAACGAAAGTTTATCCCAGGTTTAGAAGCACGCCGTGATTTTAATTGAAAACGATTTCATGTATCGGTAAGTCTTGTAAATCTCGTTTTCTATATTTAAATATACTTTCTACATTAAAAAAACATGTCTTCATTTCCATTATGGTCCATTATCTTCCAATTAAAACCCAAAATGCCAAACCACAACGAATTAAAAACTAGCGCTTTATTGCTAGCGGCAGTTAAAAGATAGAAATTATTTAGGATGGATTTTTTATGTTGTTTTATTATTAATTTCAGTAATACTTTTTACCCTGTTCGCAACGGTATAAAATTACGTTACGTTTGAAAAAAATCGAGAGAAACTGTGTTAATGTTCAAATATCAAAAAATAATTAAACGCAGTTAACGTGTAGTTAACAAACGAGGATAAAATCATTATCATTTGGTTTTTCTGGAATTGATTTTACCTTTAGTAAGCTCCTTTATCGATAAAAATGGCACAATTAAGCGGCGAACAAAGAAATTCATTTAGTGTTAGTGATGGCGGTTATGAGATTCCATCAAGTGCGTCACATTTTAGAGATAACTGTCCAAATCAGGCCATGAATCACCGTTAATAGAACTGAAAACAAATTTAAAGAACACGGCGAGTTAATGAATCTCCCAAAAAGTAAACGTTCGTGCGTGACGTGCTTTTAGAGGTTGAAAATAATCCGCATTCAATTAGCAGAAACATTGCTTTGGATTATAATGTGAGCCAAACTTCGCTTGTAAAAATTTTGAAAGTTGCAAAATTTCACCCATATAAGCCACATAATTGATTGGCAGAAGATGATTTTGATCATAGACGAGGATTCTGCGAACAAATGAAGGAGAGTTGTAATCTCGATCCAATCTTCTCCTAGCTTGCAGCAACATTTTTGTTTAAACGCAGCAGTTAATAGACAAAGTTGTGGATATTGGGCTGGGGAAAATCCTTATTGGATACAGGAAATTCATACTCATTATCTTCAGAAGGTTAATGCAAGGGCAGGAATTATTGGCGACCAAATTATGGACCCATTCATTTCTGCAAATAATTTAAAATACCTGCAATATTTGCAGTTGGAGATTATATATATATATATATAGCGTTTGATTACGATATGATGGAGCTCCGCTTCATTATGCAAATAATATTTAACGTTATTTGGTCCAAGTACTTTCAGAAAGACGGATCGGAAGAAGTCGTACGATGGTGTGCCCTCTTTCACTGTGTGGGGGTACTTAAAAAATAAAGTGTACAAAAATCAACCGCACAATTTAGAAGATCTTAAGCAAAAAATTCGATATGAGCTTATCTCAAACTCTTCAAAATATAAAAAATAAATTTTATGATCGACTCGAGTATTGTTAAATGGTCGTCATGTTGAGCATCTAGTACAGTGAAATAAGATTTAAATTTATTCTTCATTTTTTTCAGGTCAATAAGTTTAGTTTATTTTTATTCGAACATTCGTGCTTTGACACAGTTTTTCTAAATTTTTTATACCGTTGAAAACGGAATAAAAAAAATATTAGTTGACGTTAAAAAAAGAAAAAAAAACATTTGAAGACGTTATAACTTTAAAAACAAATGACGTAACAAGATAACAACGATATAGTGTAAACTGAAATAATTGAAATCGCCATATCTCCTCCAGATTAAAAAAAAAAATAAATATGAACAAAGATAATGAATTTATCCGCGACTCTCCTTCCACACTGTATATATGGAAACTTGTAAGTAATTTCAACTGTTCATTGTTGGTTAGGCTGATCATCTAAATTTTTTTCAGTAACGAAACAAAAGACGACAGCTTCAAATTAAAGCGTTAAAAAAATTGAGGAAGAAGGCAATAAGAATTTTTATGGAAATACCTCGGTCGAAAGAGTTATGTAAGAAAACAAAAAAAAATATTTCAGAATTGATTAACAAATTCTTTGTGAGGTACACGTGTCTCAGATGAATCTTTGCCTTGAGATTTCGCTATTAAGAATTTGTAATTGTCGTCTTAAGCTCCGATGATTTTTCTAGATTAATGATTTTAACTTTTACATTATTTCACTTTTATTATCTTTTGAATCTAAATTAACTGATTTGCATACTTTAGTTTGTACCAATTATTATTAAGAAAATTATGTGAGTATCGGCTCAATGGTCTAGGGGTATGATTCTCGCTTTGGGTGCGAGAGGTCCCGGGTTCAAATCCCGGTTGAGCCCGTTTTTTTCCATATTAACATGTTTTTTTCCATACACACTAAAGAAATTAAAAGAATTATCTTATTTTACATAAAGTAAGTCAACAAAATTAATCGACTTATACCAAAAAATGTTGGGTGCGACTAAACATTGTTTAAAATTTGCGATATGGTTTTAAATGATCGATAAATCAAAGTACGAGAAATAGACAAGATAACAAGCATATAACAAAGACAATGTTTTCAATTTTGCACGAAACATGGGATGTGTAAAGAATCTGGGTAAGATGGTCGTGGCGCTTGCTCTTAATGAGATCGTCAGGTCGAGGCTCTGAGACTGTTTTAACGCTTTGCCGTCGCAATCCTGACTAGTTTCTCCGTCGATACATAACTATGAACGAAACATGGACAGACTGTGAAATCATCTACGCCGATTATTTGGAAAAAGGACAAAGGACAAACAATATTATGCGTTGTTATTCTGGATCGGTTGAGCGAAGAAATCGAGGAAAAACGTCCTCATTTGAAAAAGATGCATGGATGCGCACCTATGGCTAAAATTATGGAATTAAAGTTCAACAACCACCGTATTCGCCGATTTGACCCCCGGTAACTTCCTTTTATTTTCAAATTTGAGAAGATAGCTTGGTGGACAACGATTCACGTAGAACGAGCAAGTCGTCGCTCAAACAGATACCTAGTTTAAGGACCATGCGAAATTGAGCTTACAAGAGCTGGAGAAACGTTTGGTAGAATGAATAGAATTAAACGGAGATTATGCTGATAAATAAATAAAAATCTACAGAAAATACTTTATTTTTCTATTTCTTTGTAATTTTTAAAATGTGTAGGTTCTCCGTAACAAAAGATTTGAATAAAGGGAATGTTGAATAAAATGATACTTTACCTCACAAAAATCCTTTTTATTTCGAAAGACTAGTATTAAATACAAGGTATACGTAATTGCGTATAACACTGTGAATATTTGATGGAACCTAGGTCGATCTAACTGAAATTATTCAGGCGAAACGAACTCTCGTCAAATTTCGATAAACGCAAGCAGATTAAAACCAAAAGAACGTAATTCGTAAGTTTTAATCTTGGATTTGTTATTATCAAAAAGACCAAAAAGGCCCTCTCGAAAAATCTCGACAATCTTTACCTGATTCTGCCAAGCATATCTTTATATCTGATGATAGCGCTTTGACCAAAAGCAAGTCCATGACAGCGTGTTTCTTCTTCTGTTTTGAAATAATTATAATGCAATATCTATTTAACATTTCAACACCAATATCCAACATCAATACGTATGATAATCTTTCTTTTATTTTGAAATCTCCTTCTCTATAAAACTCTGAAATCTTCCAATTCTCATGAACCTAGCAAGATCTAATAGCGTGTAATGATGTCAACATTCAACCTACTTTTTCCTTTTGTACGGTAGCTAGTTCGATCTCAGCGTGAACCGTAGGCGGCGTGTATCACGTCGATCTAGCGCATCTTCTCTACGTTGCATAATGGAAAGCGGGGTATGCATGTTTGGTATTGTACGTAAAGTAGATGTGTGTAACGGCTAATAGCAAATGTCGTCGGTCTCATCAAATATCGTCTGTTTCTAAATCGGCTCTGGTATACGTTATAAACGTCAACGCTGCAAGCATGTCTACAAAGGCGCAGAAAAGGTAAATGTAATGTAATTGACTTAACGGAGGTAAGGTCACCATCTATAATTTGCTGTCTTGTTACCTTTCACATCATTAGTCTGTTTGCTAATGTTTGCAGAAGGATTCTCAGGATTATTGGAATTAAATAAATAAAATTCTCTTTTAATAACAGTGTTAACGATGCCGGGAATTTGGTATGTGAAATGTTGGTATCGAAACCAACTTAATGTGAACATTTGGCGATGATTTTTTACGATCTTAGAAGAGGCTTAGTAACAATGCACCGATCGACTTTATTCTACCTTTGGCGATGAAGCACCATCCAAAATCGCGATTTATGACTGGTTTGCGGAATTTAAGCGTTGGGGTACTTGCATCAGAGACTGATTCCATGAAGGTCGTCCGCTATCAACCGCTATTGTTTCGGAAAACATCAATGCTCTGCGAGAAATGATTGAAGCAGATCAACATATGAGACATTGAGGGATAGAGGGATATCTCGCCATTGGTGAAAGTTAAATACAAATGATTTTATGAATAAGCATTTAATAGTGAAGAAACGTTGCAGTCGTTGGATGCTACTTAATTCAACGAAAGCTAAAAAATGGCTTGCATGAGTTGGTGTAAAAAATGCTTTAAAAATTCAATCGCGGCGTTTCTGCCAAAGTACCGTAACAGGTTGACGAAGCCCGGATATATTTATACTAAAGAGGATAAAGGCGGATGAAATTATTACTTTTTTGCAGAGACTAGACGGATTCGTATTGTGTCGAACAATTAGGCAACACGAATCAATTCTCATGAGGCGAACAGACACGAATCTATCTAGTCGCTGCAAAAAAGGAATAATTCCACCCGCCTTTGTCGTTCCTAATTCATACGAACCAGAAATAAAACGACAATACATTGTTTGGGTGCGTGAACCAAAACTAACAAAAGTTGTTCGTTCACGAAGCGCTTCAGAAAGAAATGAATGCTTTTTCCTTTCGTAAAAGAAGGGCTTGGATTAGTCGCGGTGGTCCTATTAGTTGGCTTCCAAAGTCTCCAGATCTCACGTGGTTGGTTCAGAGATGAAATTTTCAATAAGTCAACGCCGGTATTTTTAAATAATTATTAAAGATGCGTCACGATTTAAAAAAAAATATATTTTTGAAACGTGTATTTGAAAACATATGAATTCTTTTACGTTATTCTCACGTGTACGATACAGTTTTGAAGTTTAGCCCGTTGCTTCCGACCCACGCTGTATAATAGTAAATAATAAATAATTAGGTATTTATTGCTTCAAGAAGCATTTCTAAGCGTGTAACCGGCTATACTTTCGGCGCGCCATTAAAATATTCTATTTCAAAACCTCCTTACTTCGACCACGTTAATTCTGCTCTAAAATAATACCCACATCGTCGTTAACATTGTTTCGAACCATAAACACAAAAAAAAGAACGCTTATTAAGCATTACGCAAGTAACTACTTCCGTTTATTCGCGCAGTTCTCTTTTTTTTCGCCGAAAATTAAAATGCGCTTGGCATTGTCTTTGGCTGTTGCCTCGTTCAAGTCCGCAGGATACGTTTTCGACGGAATCTAACCGAGTAAATACGTCGTATGGTAAATATTAGAGATACACCGTCAGTTCGCGCGATTCTAACGATTTTTAACATCGCACACATCTTCGAGAAGTGGTGGCATGGTTCTACTCCCGATTGTTGTTTGATAACCGCTCATGTTACCTGCAAACAAGGCATTATTAGATTCGGTTTGGAGTTAGTTAGTTGTTTGCCGGTGCCGGTGTTGTTCGGTTAATTTTGACTTAGTAGAAAATAGTGATCGATCGACCGGATGACTTTGTGATCGTATTATTTCATTATTTCTACAACAATAGTATATCACGAGTTGGAATTAACATTGATCCGTCAATTTTCCTTTATTTTTTTTTTCTTCTTTATATTAATCGATCTGAAGGAATTCAAGAATTGGATGCAATTGTACAAGGCCGCATAAAGGGATAAAAAGGTTGGTACTCTTTTATTTATAAATTTATTTACATTGACTCTGTTACGTCTTCAGCTGTATTCAGCTCTCTTTAACAACAATTTTAGTTTTAATTTTTATCAATTTATCTAAGTCACGTGTTTAATTCTCCAATTCTTGGTTGATATTACGAAGGCCAATAGCAAAATGCTGCTATCATGTATAGAAAAAGGCCTCAGAAATAAGCAAGACATGCAATTGATTATGGCATTGTTAGTAAGTTTTGTTAATGAAAGAACTTCACTTCAAATTATAACGTTTTCCATATTTCCATATCACATGTTTAAGGACTTTTGTGAGATTTAAAGATTAGCGTGAATAGGAGAGGGCTATTGGATCGATTTTTGAAACGCTCCAGCCATTGTTATTAAAGCTTAAGCTCAAATGTAGAAGTTAATATTTATTTATACATGTTATCTACTGTTTTATCTTCCAGCTGCCTTTTTAAGAATTTTAGTGAACGTCTGATGAAATTTGGAGGCTGGTGCAGGATAGCTTTACTCTGATCTGACACAGCTTCCAAAATCAAACATTTTAATAATGTATCTTGGTGGCATGTCTCTTCGAATTTGCTGTATTTTTCATTCCATCAAGTCCTGCTGACTTGTTGGTACGACTATTAATTATGCTCCTTACAACGTTTCCTTCTTTGCGCTGTTTTTTTGGCGGCACCAATTTCCTATTCTTCCTTTTCGGTATTTGTTGTTATTTATCCTTTTCAGTCATCCTCTACCTAGTCTGGTTGTTATTTTGACCTTCTGCACTTATCTTCTATCCTCCATTCACTGAAGATTACACCACCAATTAGGCTGTCTTCGTCCAATGTAACTTATTGTTAGCGCTGATTCGATATCCAAATCCTTACTACGAGAGTTGTTCAATAGGACCTTAGAAAAAGGTAGAAACACAAGTATTCTCCGTAGATTTTCACTTGTTTTTCAACGTAATCTCCATTTAGCACTGTACACGCGTCTCTTCGGTATTTTTTAAGCCCTCCAAAAAGTAGGATTTAAGTCCTCAAAATGGGCATCTGTTTGGGCGATGACTTCGTCGTTCGGCGAGAACCGTTGTCCGCCGAGCCATTTTTTTCAAATTTAGAAATAAAAAGATTTCTTGAACCATCCATCTTTGTGTCAAGATCTTGTTTTGTGTAACTTGAAATGAGATGGCTATGGAAATGGTTGCTCTTTTACCATGGTTCTTATTCCGTTCTTCTCCTTTGATATCATTATCTATTTGTTTAACAAAATAATCATTTTAATTTTACCGAAGATCTCATTTAATGCAACCATTGATATTTTGCCTAATCTTGATAATGGTTTATTTGCAGAGTACGGCTAAGCCTATAAGAACGTATATACTTTCCGCAGGCTCCACAAAATTAGCAAGGACTAGATAGACTCGTATTTTGTCGATTCTGGGGGAAACAAATAGGCAACAGGAATCCATCCTCATGAGACGATTAAACACGAGTCTGTCTAGTCGTTGCTAAGTTTACGAAGCGAAATTCGTTTCTGCAGACTTATCTACGTCTGCGTAACTGATGGAAATTGTCATCCTAATCGACAGTTATCGTTTTTTATTTTCTTAATATTTAAATGGATGTGATTCTGGTGAATTTTTTCATTTCTTAAGTTGCTACTAGGTGACCTGCCTGACAAGCTTCAACGAGCTTTCTTCGACGTTTGCTTGATTATATCACTACGTTAGGCTCCGTAGCCGTAGCTTTATGATTCCACAACAATTAATGGAGAATTAATAAAGAAATAATAAAGAAATGAAAAGTTCCCGTAATTCTTGCTGCTATGGTTGGAGTGCCAAAACAAATTCACACTAACTTCAAGAAAACGAACAGATAACTTCTTTTATAATTCGTATAAATATGAGGATCGCCTCTATAGCATAACGAGATGTCCAGTCAGGAAAATTAAATGCCAAATACCAAGTCTTGCAGACCGAAATAAGAATTTACCTTTTATTGTTCCAATATCGCATCCATAATTTTAATTTTCGGCCTTTTCAAGGCCAACCAACAAATTTCACGAACAATAACAACAGTAAACAAACCACAACTTAACAACCTCAACGAATCAAGAATGTAATTAGCAGCAATAACCGAGTTTACTACAACATTGTTGCCTGCGATATTGTTAAAGAGATATTATCCTACAATTAGCGGAACTTCCGTTACTTCGAGAGTTGATTCTTTTGTCGTATGTAAGCTTTGTGTTTGCTAAGGCTTTTAACGATGTTGGGAAATTCAGATTGATTTATTTGTTTATTTCTGCATAACGGGTTTTAATGTAAGTTGTACAGGATATTGCGTACGCAAGAGACTATTTATATCTACAGAAATATTAATTGAAGATAATTTCATCATTTGCCAGATAGCTTCTGTAATTTGTGTTTCCTTTTAATCGATTCAATGTTGACTTTGAAGGGAATATTATGCAAATATAAGAGAAGATTGGAAAATAACTTATTTGAAAGTAGATCGTAGTAACCTTCTTCGAGGTTTTCTGATGTTCTTTTAAATCGAAATAAATACTTTATTGCTCATACTGCCAATTTCCTGAAGGACGTCCTTGCAGAGCTCCAACGAATTCTTTCTAGATATGCAATTTCGCTTCTAGGACATGTCCTCTTGTCCTAGAAGCTTTGTCTTTTTTCTTAATGATATGGTTTAGTATAGTGCAGTTCGTAATGGTGGTCCTTAAATAAGAGCTAACTCCTTCAAATAATGCTTTCTTTTTAAATGGTGATGTTGGAAAGAAGATTAATGTCCCAAACAACGTTGAAGAAACTACCCAAAATTGCACCCATCCGAGGTTTCTTACTCGGTTCTGACTGAACTTAATAAGTTCCCAATGATGTTAAAGTTAAAGAGATGCAAATTATCCTTTTTGGCTACTATACAAGTTGGTAACGCCCCATTATTTTACGCATACAAGAGCTAGTTATTATAGCTGATATAATTGGATATCACTCCTCCGAGACCTTTCATTTGGTGTGTTGACTGTGGTTGCAAGCACCACCATCATATTGTACCCGGCCAGAAGACTATCGTCTGGAAGATTTAATAACTAGTTCTGGAACGTATTCAAATACCTTTGTCCAATTAATCCAATGAGGATTACGCTTTTATTGATTGTAGAATAAAGTTTTTATTCTTCTTATCGTTTAATAGTTAACATTGGGGACACTTCGATTTACATGTCAATAACATAAAATACGGGACACACAGTATAATAAACCTATTTTCGTTCTACACAATCATATTAACCCTGATCTTAATACAAAACTAAAGGCGTATCTAAAAATTCCGTTTTGAGAAAAAAAAAGGAAAAGGACGAATACGTTCGATTGATTCAAAAGCTGCTGATGATTCTTTCGAATTTCTCAATTCAACATCGTAACGCATCGTAACATCTTCGTCGTTATCGTTTATGAATAATTCACCGAATTGTCATCGATTCTAAAGTTCAGCAATTATATAACGACCCGGTATAATCTTTTGAGGTGAAGTAAAAGGAAAATGGCTACAAAACGCTAGATTTATTGGACGCCAAGCGTATTCGTACGGAGAAGATTATCAAGCATCGAACGTACGCATTCTCAGGTAATTCAAGGTAAACCTAGCCGAAACGGTATAGTTCACGTTCGTTGTTAGAATTCAAAGATATATGTAACAGTATATCTAACGTTAAAACAAGAAAGAAGAAACTGTTTAGCTTAGCAAAAAAGATACTGGTTTGAATAAAACATACAGTTACATGTATTCCTTATTTATATTCTTGGAACGGTTGATTTCGGATTCCGATGTTTTTAATAGCTTCTTACGACTTCATTCAGCATTCAGCGCGTCAGTTTTTTTTTTATTTCTCGTTTTTATTGGAAATGCAGATTCTACTAATTCGTGCCTTGGATTTGATTCGAAATGGAAGCCTTTAAATCCGAAGGATAAATTAAAAAGTTTCCTCAATAATCTTTAGGCACTTCTGCTTCCTACAAAAGTGTTTTTTTTTTCAACCTACGATAGCTCATAAAAACAAAATAAATGTAAATAACAAAATGAATTTATGCATTGGTCATATCTATGGACTAGCCATCCAATCCACTCTGCATAGAATGTTGCCGTCAGTGGATTGGATGGTTCGCTAAGTCGGGGGTATACGCCGGGTGTTCAAAAACTTCCCATCGAAATTGTTCAAGAAGTCGTTGTGGTACAGCAGCAGTGTAAGAGCTGGCATTGACATCAGTGAGAAGAACTTCAGAAGTCAGCATGCGTCTTCTTTTGCTTAGAGTGGCTCTCCGCAATCGTTCCCGCCATGTTTTACGTGGCTGAAATTCAGCTGAAAATGACGCAATGATATTGCAAGTGGCAGATATTATAGTTTGGGAGATGCGCAGTTGCCTTCTGAGTATTCTCGTCTCCCACCGCTCGCATGACCGTTTGCAGGCACCAATATTCAGCTTGAGAGAAATAGTTTGATTTTTAATTTTTATTGGCGTTTTCTTAGCTAAAAGCATCTTATACAGGGCCTTACAATCTATTTAAGCTACGAAAAACTGAGTTATCATCCTGCAATACCGTTAGCCATTGATTGATTGCGCATTCCCAGCAGGGTTTTGGAAAAAAAATGGTGCAATGGTACTGCCTCCAGTCCAAAGTCTACTCCAAACAGTTACGCGTTTGGGATGGGGTTTTGGCCGCTTCAAATGTGGCAATTTTGCTTGTTTACGAAATCATCAATATGAAAATTAACCCCCTCTCCTGAAGGTGATGTTGTTGGAAAGCCTATCGTTCTCTTGATATTGTTCGATGACACAACAAACAAAACTTTCTTGGCAAGTCATCTTCTCCTGTCATGATTTGATTATTTATTTCGCGACGACCAGGTGCTAGTTTTACGTAATTGTACGACTTCCATAGATCCTTCTTCATCATCGATTTCATTACTTTAAAAGCTAAAGCTCCTCGACGTATTTTTCCCACGTCGATTACTAATTTCTTCTGTCTATTCTGAAATTCGCCAAACTTAAATATCTTCCAGAAATTCTTGAAGCCGCTGTTCTTTTCTCTTCTTGCACCCTCTTTCCTTCTCTCAACATTCTCGAATGAATGTGTACGATTCTAAGAATATCTCAACTAGACTTCCAATTCTTCACTGGGCAATCTCTTAACCACTCCTTCGAAATCTGCCCTGGTTCTTATGATTCTTTCACTTTAACATTTCTTTAAATAAGCATGTATATAGGTCTCATTTAAAATCAAATTATAATCGCCGCTTTTTTGTTTGCATCGTGAGGCTCCCTTGATTTAGATAAAGGTTAATTAAACAACAATTCTTATACATGTCAAGTACTCTTAAGAGTTATTTGTTTTAAAATGTTAATTTCGAGGACGACCACTTACAAGAAAAAAATTAACACGATATGGAAATGAATTAGTAAGAAAAAACGAGAAAACGCATAAAACATGTAACATTAGCATTAAATAGAAGATTAAATTAAATAAAGACATTTATTTATACACCTTACGAAGTTATTTGTGTTACTTACAATTAGAAGCTATTCATATGTGAAAGTTCATATCGTGTCGTTAAGAAGTAGATAATCATCTGAACATATAAAAGTCACTTCGTCCATTCATAAAAACATAGGGTTATCGCTTATTTTTAGATCCTTTTTTTTTCTTCCTTTAGCATTGCTTTAACTTTACTCTTGCGATGTGAAAAATAAACAATAAGAACTTAAAATAACGATGATATTCTTCATAGGCATCCTGGATGCGCTAGAAATGGGCAATTCTCGACGTTATCTCCGCTAATTGCCTATGAGATGGCTTCAACCGTGTAATCTGGTAATAAATTCTGTATAGAACGTAAATACGGAGCCTTGCTTCGTTCAAGAACGAAAAGAAAAGAAGGATGGTACGGCAGCGCATGAAATCGTGAAGTCGTGCCTAATTTTTGACCTTCTTCTTCTTTTTCTGCCCGTTCTTTCAATACTGATATGTATTAAACGGTGTGATAAAGTAGACTACACACCTATTAACTATAAATAGTTACCATCCTGTTGCATTTAACTAGGTGATCTTTGTAAATATCACGTTAAATTGCTGGAGGTTGAAGAGAAATAATCATTTTTATATTTCGATCATTATTTATGCTGCGAATAAAGTAATGAGTGTCTGCTACTGCGTAGGATGATCTGCTCCAACCCGCCAAGATCCTCTCCTCTTACTAAAGGTGTCGTTGCTTTTCACCTTTTTAATCATTATTAGGCACTGCACCCCTTTCTGTCGGAGCTTTCCATCGCACCTCTTCCAGATTGCATTTAACATATTTGGTAGATCACTTTGGGTGTTCCAGATGTTCGAGATGATCTCTTACTACAGTAGTGCCCCTTTCAGACAGGCCACTTTACAACGAGAAAGTGCTCGATTCCCTGGCTCCATCAACACACCAGGTAACAAAAGGTCTTTGAAATTTTCCAATTTTCCCAGGTTCTCGTCGAGAGCTCGCGTAAATGCTGGGTTACTGTTGCTATTTGTTAGCATTATCAGCTTGATCATTGTTCTGTATGTTTTCGCGGCCATGTTACATGAGCAGCTTAGGCTGTAAGTTCACCTATTTAATATGTGGATCCCAGGTTATGCGCTCGTCCATAAGAATGTCACATAATTTACATTTACTTGGAATTATTAACCGATCAACCAGTCAACCAAGGGAATTATGGGATGAAATAAATATTTCCCGTAAAATACGAGACGGAAAGCAACACAAATTCTTCGTTGAAATATAATTAGATAGCACTAAGATCAAGGATTAAATGCTATACGTTAATAGTAAAATTATTTATAGATCATGGTATTCGGCAGACTAAAATCTAACAAATGGCCGAATTAGAACAGCTTTTTTTCGGTGTCATAACTAGCAGATTAAATGTTGTAAAGAAACGAGGTTGGCTAAAGTTTAATAATGCATTGGTCACGTTTAAAAGGTCAACGAAACAAATTATCGGCATTATTGCGCTAGCCTCTTTTAATATTCATGAACTCAGAACGTAGATCTTTAATTAATTCTACGGTTTGAGGTAACCATGATAAATCCGCAGTCACTTTGGTGAAAGAACGGAAGGTTGCTATTGCTTGTATTAGCTTCTCGAATTGAAGAAGATTGCACTTACGAAATTAGTCGAGAATATTTTTTAGTTTAGTTCACTTAGATTTCACTTTTGGGCTTTGCAAGAAAAAATATTAAAGCGACTAGTCCACCATTCCTTCTTCTATAGCTTTCAGAGCCTGCGTTTATCACTGTTATTTTATTCAAAAATTTATTGAAAGAAGATTATCGTTAACTCCAAAGTGAAGCTTTCATAAATTTATTTGCCCTGTTCGGGTTGGTCATCAACCATTCAGACGCTTGAGTTTAATCCTATTTGTACCATCGTCCTCAATAGAACTTTTATTCCAACGCAAACAGCTTAGTTTCCTCCGTAAAGGCCGTTTTGTTCAGGTGATAGCTAAATATCCTCGAAAGCTCCATTAGATCCTTCTTGAAAATTTCCGCCCGAATACTTGCACTTCCTCGCATATGCCGTAGTTGGTATCAAGATTGATTTCCCTAACCTATGATACGAAGATCGTTTTTTATGAGGTAGTTTCCAGTTACCAACCCGATAATAGGCTAGACTTCCTCTTGCGGCGTCTAATTGCGTTAACGGAGGACTTACCATCGATATTCCCTGCTGGTGCTTTAATATGAAGCCAACCTTAATTTTTTTACATGTTCTTTACCTAAACAAGACCAACTCTTCATTTCATCTTCTTCTAACTCTTCTAATCCTTCTGATCTAATCCTAGTTATAATCCTATGAAGTGTCTTTTCGAACCCTTCTTGGCTAATTCGCCGGTTATTGTATTGTATAAAGACAACCTTTTGTCTTGCGCTAGTGTAATGCGAGATCGTTTACCATGTTTTCGTAGCTTAGACTTAGTAGTTGGATTCACAACTGCCTTTATAAGCGCCCAATTATCAGTCATTATGGCAGTTGTAGATAGTTTTGCTTGAAAAATCATCGGGTGTCTTCTCGGACTTAAGGATTGCGTAAGGTGCAGTAAAAATAATTTTAGGTGCCATTTATAACAAAATCTGAATGAATGCTATAGTATCAGTGGGTCCTCCAGCTTTGAAATGGCATTGCTACAATTGTTAGTCTTCAATCTGAGGATCGTAATCATGGGGAGCCATCGAAGACGAAGCTTATTGCTTTAGTGATTCCCAGCAGTGCTTGTCGCTGGATAGCAGTGAGATATCTCACTATCGATGGTACATGTTCTTTTCCACCAGCCTTATTCGTAGGTAATTCTTGGTCTCGCCACCATAGTGAATAGCCTATGGATTACTTGTTGTAAAGTTTTACATCAAGGGTAACATCCAAATACTTCATCTCCTTGATTAATTGTAGTTCCTGACTAAACAACCTAATGGGGGCCGTTGAATAGAGGAACCATTGTTAAGAAGTTTCTTCTATAAAGTTTAGGCATAAGGCCTTGCGTATTGTCAATATTATTTTTGTGAATGTGCCTATAAAGAAAAATATATATTTTTTTATAGGCGACACTATTCAAATCTGTGACATTGATTAACTTCTTACCAGAACAAAAATTTGTTAATAAACTTGTAACGCGTATCTTAAACGCCAACTTTGCATATCAGCCACGAAATTTATCGTCGAGTGGCCGACGAAGCGTAAAATTACTAGTAAAACTACATAAGTTGTACAAATTTTTCATCTTTCTCACACACCAACATTACCGGATAAATCTTATTAAAGCGTAACAGAGTTACAGCACATTAATCAAAATAAGTCATAAATTAAATCTGTTAAATCGATCAAAGATCACCTTGATATTCAGCAAGAGAAAGTGAATCTTCATCTCTTTTTTTATTATTATTATCGTTCGCATTGTTAGATAGTAGTACTACCGCGGTGTTGCGCTTCTTACACTAAGAAATCCTAAGAAGCAATCTATTGTTAAACGTGGAAACAATACACGACATCGCCATGCTAACGATGCAACCGCGTAACTTTCGCGATTTTTCTTCACTTTATGGACTCGCATTTCTCACGATTCAAATGAAAATACGTTTAACGGGATAGACGTTACGTAATCGGCGCGGTTTCTGTTTCGAGGAGAAAAATGGGTGAGATTATTGTGTCGAAATTCTACGCAAAACCGTGCGGGCGGCGCTTTTATAACGTCTCGTTGTAATCGAAGCGTGATGTGCGGTTGTGTTGGTTGGGGAAATGTGGTCTGTGATGTTTGTTTAGGGTTTATTGGCGATTTATCTCGAATTTAGATTGATGTATTTCTGCTATTAATTCATGTTTAACTTAAAAAGAAAGTCTGGTGACTGAAAAAGTCAGCAGTTAGCATCAGAATCTCTTGAATACGGAATGCAGCTCTTTTCAAAGCCTTTCAGGACTTTTACATTTTTCTAAATATCGTGGAATCTACACGCGGGCATCGTCTTCTCGTCGCTCAATTCTTACACGCGCCATACTGCGTCCATCCTTCGTTCGATTTTGATCGAGGAAAGCGTTCAGTACAATAAGTACAGTCAAGACATGGTCCTTTAATCAGAATTGGACTAGTGCCTTCAATTGGTACCATAATAACGACTCTTTTCATTTTATTCTGATCATTGATTCGTTACTGATTTTTTGTTTGTCACTGATAATTGCCTTTGTCCTTCTTCTTTTTCTTCCGCTCGTTTTAAATTTTTAAACGGCGTGAACTAATCACGCTGGAACTTTTGCTGGATTTGCGTTTGGTGCTTTGATTTAATCTCTGCCAGGATATCATGTATGTTCTTATTTGAACTGTTGCGATATTATAATAGCTAAAGCTGCCTGTGACTTATTGTATGACGGAAGTGAAGTTTCCATTTTTTTGGGGGTTTACTAAAGGTGCCAAGGTTTTGGCAATTTGAGACCAATGAAATAGAATTACCGGAAGATCAGTCTTTACAGCAGGAACATCAGTGAGGTTAGAATCTTGTCTTCCACTAAATTGAGATAACTCGATCTTGAGAAAAAATATCAGAATCGAATGGGACAATTCCCGTTACTTGAAATCCTTTGATCGGTTTGTCTAATGAATACTTTGACATTTGCAAAATCTCCTGAACTGAATCTATTCATTCACTTCCGTTTGGATAACCGACCGATTCTGGCGAGCTTCCTTTTGTAATAATGCGGCTTACCTGTTTCCGACTTTTAATAGCAATAATCTCTAGGTTCAGGGATAGTGTTTAACTCCGGTTCCGTCGTCATCGAATTAACTTGAAGCTTATTAAATGCAGCAGTTCTGGCCACACTAAGGGACTTACTTAATTGTAGATTCCTCTTGCGGAAATCTTGTAACTAGTTTTTTCCAGCAATACTTTTATTTTTGTTAAAACTACGACGAATCTCGAATTTTTTGACAAGATTTCTGTGCGTCGCGTGATGTTAAACCATAAAAACTTGGTTTCCAAATCAAATAAGTGGTTAGATAGTTGATGCGCTTGTTCTTTAAAGAAAATTGTTTTAAAATAGCCATTTCTAGAACCGTTCAATCTGTTTTTATTAATCCGACGTAAGAAAACTTGTTTTAGAAATTTTGGATTTTGTTGCAGCTCTTTCTGATCGACATCTCCTTGTCTTTTATTGCCATAATTGCTCTACCCATATCAACTTCTTCTCAGCTAGATCCTGGCTTTTCCTTTTGACGATTACGCACTATCTACAAGAAAAATAAATGATCACCTAGATCAGAAATGATAGTAAACTGCTGTCGGAAGAGAGATTCAAGCAAACAGGGACACAAAGAACTATTCGGGCGTAGGTATCCCCTGCGAACAACAATTTCATAGCAGCTTGCCAATGTTGCCATTTTAGTAATTTTTTTATGAATGGTTTGCCGGACATCTGTGCCTCGCTGGTCTTCTGTAATTTTCCCTCATTTACATATTACATATATATGCATTACATAAAAGAAGTGGTCATATTACATAATTATTTTTTTTGATGTGTTGTTCACCATTTGTTTTAATTTTTTAAGTTTTATTTGTAAAACGTGCGATTCACATAGAAAATAATATCTTCCTCACATCTTTAATGTTTGGCGCGCAAACTTCTTCATCGTTACTTACTTTCACTGTTTAAATCATAGTGTTTTTTTATTATCGATTAGATCATTGATTATTTTTTGCGCGTTTAAATTGGATTTTTGTCCAAAGCATTGTCGTCAATAGATCAAAAGCTTTCCAGGTTTAAACCATGTGTAATGAGAAGCTTAGGTGAAATCTTCCTCCGGCTAGACCTTCGTCAAGAATCTTGCTTTTGCAAAACATGTTCAAATTCTACATTGCGAAATTCTATTCCAGGCTGCTGGTGTGGAAATTATAGCGCGGGTTAAATTAATGCTCTTTTTTGTATCGCTGAAAGGACTTTCGCAGTTCGCGAAAGTTAGAAATCTTATAAAAAGACATTTCCTGTGAAGTTATGGATAATTCACTTGGCAATAAGATGAGCTGTTCAGTTCCGGAAAAATAAGAATTTAATTGAAGGGATCGTTACCGCCATCGCCAGGATCATTCTTACGTCTTTAACAGAATGGGCAATATCCTTGATATAGAAATAAAAAAAAATATGGGTTTGGGGGCCAAAACGGATCCTTGGAGAATACCTGATAAGATCTAAAAAAACCAATCAAACATCCCTTTTACATTTAATTAGCCACAGCCAAGTTATTAGAGGAAGACATCTAAAAATTGGGAAGCGAATTAAATACCGTAAAGATACGAGATTAACGTGACGTGTTATATCAAAACGAAAACCCGGCATGTACAAGCTCCAATCAACGCAACCAAGATAAATTCTTCAATTTAATTTCAATTATGCGCCGCGCAATATTTATCTAATATCGCTTTTTGTGTTGTTATATTTTTCATACGTTACGCAAAATGTCGACAAAAGAAAGTCACTTAATTATTTCAAACGAACCAAATGCGTTATTAAATTTTGTAATTGCGTTTTGACCGTGGCTATTTATAAACCCGTGTCCGTGATCGATACACACTTATTCAGAAGGTTCCTTTCGGGTGTCAGGTAACAATTAAAAAGAAGTGACGAATTTGAACAACAGACAAAGACATTGTCTCTGAATACGTATGACGCTTAAGTCTTAACTCGCTTTATTGCATTTAAATCTATTGTTGCTGATTTCCAAACATTGAAAATTGTTTAAACAAAAATTTTCCAAAGGAATTTTTCAAAAAATTTTTAACAAATGCTGATCTTGACCAGCCTTTTAAAGCGATACTTTAAAATCTTACCGTCGAATCTCAGTTAGAAAGAGAAAGATTGTCATGATCCACAGAGTGTTCGAGAATAGACGGAATCGAAAGTTTTATAAGCATCAGTCGACCACGTAAAAGCTAAAATTTGTGCGAAAGAGGAGTTGGGAGTGTAATCATGTCTATGACAAATCCGAAGGCTAGAGGATGAACTTCTTCGGCTCCTAACAGGTGCCTCACAAGTAATTGCATCGAACGACAAATGGTTGTAACGTGAACGTGACGTAAACGTGAAACGTTTCGTATTATCTAAGACGTTCGATTGTACCGGAAGTAAGCTTCGATTTTACTATTTTAAATTGGAACACCCTGTATATTATAACGTTGTTGTATTCGTAGTTCAAGAGGTTACTCTACCATCTCTAACGGTTACGTAACAACGGCAAATTTCACCTGCATCTAATACACAACGACTACGGCCAATTCAATTGCGAAATCCTCAACTGTTATTTGAAAAGGCAGTTTTGATAAATAATAGCGGCAAATAATCATTCTACGTCCAGAACTTAGTCCAATCCGCTTGTTTAAATTTTAATTAGGCAGCCGATTCGGGTACAACTTTCATTTTAAACAGAAATCAAAAGAATAAATTATCCATATTTTATTTTCGATTTAATAATAAATAATAATAATAATAACCACGTCCAATTTTATTTGGAATCAATATATAAAAAAAGAAAACATTTAAAATGTAAATAATTTACAATATATTACGGGGAAATTTATTTAATATTGTCCAATTAGTAATTAGCCTTTTATCTGGCGTATGTGCTATTGAAGCATTCTGTTCCCATTAATTGCTCGGCGTCTAGGTATTAAATGGAAATATTCCAGAGGTAATACGATGCCAATTAGATAATTGCTAAATGTAGAACGTATTGCTCTAATTTCACCGCTATTTTCGTAGAAATGATTTCAATTCTTCGCGACAGAAACGGATTATATCGGCAGGCCTAAAGCTCAATGCGTATCGATTTTTGCCTTTTGATCTCCTAGAAAGTCGTAACAGATACACGCGTTCGTAGTATCAAGATACGAAACGTACAATATGTGATAGAATGTTACGTAAGAAATGGATTGACAAAATTATCTGAGCTTGTGACGGTAAATTATTTATGTTTATTTACATATACATATGTGAATGCGGTTGTTATCAATATATGTGGCTAATGTTATTACGTAGACAGATCTATAGTTATACCGTGTATTCACATTTAAACGTAACAGATCCATTGAATTAATTGAACCGACCTCTTACGACGAGTTGTGGAACGAGTTAATTCCGTTTAAATCTGTTGGAACAATAAAGTAACTTGGGTTATTACTTAACTGTAAACACAAATCAAGGCTTTCGTTATCATAGATTATCTCATAAACAAACAAACGGAAAAGCTGCTGGACTTTCCTGTAGCAATCGCTCAGAAACGATTGTTCGTAACATGTTAACACGCAAAACAAAGACAATGTTGTTTTCAAATGCGGTGACGGCCCAACGGGGTGTATATGCTTTTCGAAGCTTATCATATTCATTTTAAACTGTTAATGTTTAAAATGTGAAAGTTAAAGTTAGTAACAAGCAGCATATAAGTATGTAATATTTAGTATGACCGGATGCTATTAATGAAGGTTGCAGAAAAATTCAATGTCAGTTTATCCATTGCCAAAGAAATAATAAAGTGGCCAGAAAACGAAGATGAACTATCCAGAGTCTTACGCGACTTTCGCAAGCGCGCATGCATTACCTGAAACGTTAATCCAGACTCGTACGTAAATAGAGCTCTAGGTGCACACGCGTCTTTATCCTTCATTCCTTCATGTTCCTCCCTCTCCTCTTCCTACTTAAACAAGTCACATCGTCTATTAGCCGCCTTACAGAGAGCGTATATAGGAGCTCGTTTCATACTGTTTGTCCTTGCGAATGGAAGAATTAAGTTACTATAATATCTCGAATTTAGTCGTGGTGTAAGAAGAGACGTCGAAGAGAGTCGATGTCGACCAGCAGCAATCTCTGTTGAATTCTTTCACAGACGCCATCCTTTTTGATGCTTAAAACGAAAGTGTTACGCTTTTCTAGTAATCCATTCTGCAAGGTACACCTACCTTTCTTACAATATATTCCATTAATCCTCTATGAGAGATATTTGAGAAATTTTCGAGGGATGCGATCCAGACAAAAACGAAGAAAGGTCTTCTTATGGCAGCGAGGCATCATGCAACAGTCCAGAGGAAGCTTCATTCAAATTAAGAGCGAAACGTCGGTATTCTCATGCAATTACGACGTTGAAACCGCGTCCTAAACCCAAATTCTTTAAATGAAACAAATTGAATTTATGTTTATTGCTGCGATTCTTCTAAGATTGCTCTGTTTAAAGTCTGATCTCGATGTTCCGCCTTGTAACTGGCTCTGGCAAACCAAGACCAAATCCGTCCCGGAGTGATTCTTGTTCCGTAAATGGTCATTTTTGCCATGTTTTAAAGCCCAAAAAGGAATATTTCAAGTTTTCTTAACTTGTTTGTAAAGATGGTCTCATGATTGAATAAATTGTCGTTGTTGAAAAATTTATTTATTCTTGACTGAAGTGAATTTGACAAAAAAACGGTTATTTCTATGCTACGTTGGAACTTTTTTAAACTACCTTCGTATACTAGATACTATCGCCTTCTAGCTCTTAATTGCGAAAATAACACTAGCTCATTTTCACCCCACGTATGGTTAATACTTATTCCATGTAAGCGTCTAATTGAATCAATAATTTGCTAAAAATCATGATCTCTTCTACTTAATAACTTCTTTAAACCTTTTATGGTGCACGATGTGTTTTAGGTGTTATTATTAACACTTATTATCGGCATGTTGATGACCTATTCGTAGCAGAAGAAAACACTCCTAGAGGGGCTTGCTGTAATCTTCAGCTGACATTTGTAGAACCTTTTCGTGCAAACTTTTATAATTATGTCTAACATTTCTTTGAAGGACTATATTACGGTAAACGTGAAGTTCCCTCTCTCTAAGCAAATAATGACTGTTTTTAAATCTATCAAAGAAGAATTTGCCTGGATAACATTTGATGTATATTGCCCTATTTGCTTTCTACAATTATCATGAAAGTTACCAAAAATTTAGCCGGTTCTAGCCTAAATGATTTATTCGTACGAGTCGGAGTGAATCAAATCCAACAACAGTTACTCGCTATGTACTTCCAAGAAAATGATCGGTGGTTCCTTTCATTGTATTGGACACCTTGCAAGCATTGCTTTGAAAGATCGAAGAAACCACCATCGCAAGCAATCGATTATTTGAAGAAGAGAAATATCGAATCAATACATCATCTCCACATTCCCCTGATTGATCGCCTAGCGACTTTCTCTTGTTTTCCCTTGCATTGTTTTTGAAGGCCTAACAAGTATTCTTCGTGCCAGCAGTCATGTAATACGTACTCTAGAATCCATTAATCTGTTACCTGTCCAACTGTTGCGTAAACAGCATACGCATACCGATTCACACGTGCTACGCCAACGATCTTCTGATACCATTGTCTAGCTAATTTGCAGCCGACTGTTTTTAAACACAATGGGCAACAAGTAGTGCAAAAAATCGGATCAGTATAGGTGACCTTGAGCCGACCTAATGAGATGAATATAGCAGCGTGACAATTGTCGATTTGAAACAGGGTCGAATAAGGTCGATTGTTCTATTGTTTCGGATTTCGTTGCGTGTGCTGTTTTGATTCTCTTCGGGGATTCGTCATCGGGACATTGTTGCGCTAGAAGATGTTTGCTTGTTACGGAGACGATTAAACGAAGAAAATCAGATTGTTGTTACGTAATCGTTGTAGATATTCGTAAATAGATGTATTACGGATTTAGTGCTTTTTCAAACGTTAAAGTCGGTAATAAGGAGATTAGCATTCTGGGGAATCGATGATAGCCACGTTTGGCTATTACGAAAGATCCTTCAACGTGGTGAATGAAAATTAAGTTAAATTCCTTTTTAATTTAATTAAATGGCTGTTCAATTGAAGTGGTTTGAAGTTAATTAAAATCTATGTTTTTACAAATAATGAACAAAAGAGTTGGAATAGTATTTTTATAACTGTTTATAACAAGCTAAGCATTTACCGAATGGAAATAATTAGTAAAGTGTTAAAAAAAATAACAACATAATTTTGTAAACAACTTTAAATGTAGCAACTTTAAGTTCATTACTTTCTATTTGACAAATCCTTGCGGAATTCTTTCCCGTCCTTTACACGGCGCTTCTACAAGCTCGTCCATCATTATGGGGCGATCGGCGATGTAGGCTGTCGTAAAGATGCTCTATGCAGTTGCATCCGGTGAATTATGGGACCATATGATTCCTTCAATATTGTCGATAACGAGGAATTGGTGCATTCTTGGAGCGCCGGGTTCGTACCTCGGACTCGTCACTCTCAGCATGAGGTTTCTCGAATTTTTCCTAAACTAAAAAATCTACACCTTAGAACGCTCTATGGACGCAGACTCTGGTTGGCCGATTCCTCTGTAGTTGATGAAACCTGTTGGGAGATCTGAAGGCATGAATTACATGCAATTAACAATGATGCCGTTGCATCAACGATGCCGATTCGTTAAAAGTGAGGAGTTTCGTCAAGAAATACAAAATTTCTTCCGCGAATTCATGTAAATGCCACTATTCGTGGATTGATTTCTTAAATCCACCCAATCACGAACTTCTCACGGTCGACTGCCTCTTAGCGTTCTTGTGTTTTTTCTTGCGAATAGCAAGCATATGGCCTTTCTTCTTAGATGCTTACGCTAAATCCGTTGTAGCTTTCTTCTAACAATCGGATTAACGAAAATAGTAATTCAACGTTCAAGACGGTAGAATGCCATTTCGTCTGACTTGAAGACCTAATCGATGATCTTGTGCAAGAATTGTTCTTCTCTGACGACTTTCGCTGTGACCTATCCGTAAATTGCCATTTCTGCGGTACTCTGTTAATGACACTGAGGGAATCTAAATAAGAAGAAGAATGTCTCAGTAGATGTTGCTGTTCCGCAATCTGACGGATCAAGTACCATTACATGCGTTGTTAACTGTATACCATACGAAAATTGAGTCGCGCCTGAGGTGTGGGACCCTACTTTGTGGATCCTCATCTATGGTTTCGAAGGCCTTTGTGGCACAGAAGCAACTTATTTGAATATTAGCCGGACTAAAGCCTGCAGAATCATGTAAGCATCTTTCAAACGTTCACGTATTATAACTCTTCCGCCTTTATACATCCTTCAAGCTGTTACCTTCCAAATCCATCAGAAAGAATCCGAAGCAACCACCATTATCATCCTTATGGAAGCCGGCAAAGAAGTGATGTGTATATATCCAGACGTGGATTGCATTATTCCCTATAAACGATTAAAAACAAGGAAATAGCAATTTGTTTATTAAAATTTTTCTTTTAATCACTGCTAGTAATATTCGACATTTTATGGCTACCAATTCCCCGAGCGAAAGGAAAGCCAATGATAAACGATGACTTCCTCGCCGTTTGGCGATAAAATAGATACGAGATCGCTTATAAATATGTATCAATTTGTTTCCAATCGCTAGTATACGCGTGTATAATATCAATCTCGCGTAACAGCTCTCATAATTTCTATTTGAATAGCGTTTTCGCTAACGTAGTGCCTGGCGTGATATCTTCACAGTTACATAATTAATAAGCATCCTCAAGCAGATCGTTGAGAAACTTCAGATTTTCGATATTGAGTTGTTTTTGCAAAAACTGAAAAAGAATGTAAAGTCCGGATATTAATTCTAAATGATTATGAAATTCTCTGGGATGAATATGTAAATAAGCTCAGAAGAAATTTATTATATTAACTATTAGATCGCACGTCAAAATATATTGCGTAAGATTTGTAAGTTGCTTGCTTTTCCCGTGATCGTCCGAGGATATTCACCAAAGAAGCACTAATATTGAAAAGCAATTCAGCACAAGTGTTTAACTTCTTTGTACAACACGATATGGCTACAAAAAGGAGGAATTGCACTTGCACGGAGGAATTTTCCAGGTTCTTTTTTGGGGGGTAGATAGAAAAGGTTGGAGGATATCTGCATTTTCTTATTGAAAAATGATAGTCCAGCATTATTCACGCTGTATTCAGTTAGTCTTCAGTCGCTAAGAAGTTTGCCAAGAAGATCTTATAGGTCTGAACGGAATCGTTTATTTCAATAATTATTCGGGAAGAAATAATTTTGCAACCTCCAATATTCACCATAACGACCTAAAAGTTGAACATTAGAGAAAGGTATATGTTAAACCTTTACAGTAGTATTCCATTTTGTGTATTTGCCTATCTACGAGGTCTAAGGTGATAGAGATGATATTGTTGGAGTATTTAAATGACTACATCGAGAACAAGACAAAGTGGTTTCAGGCATAGGCGTCCTGCCGAGCATCAAATAACCAAGATGGTCGGCGATATTGAGAAAATCAGCAAATAGCTCTAATGCACTCGATTTAGAAAAGACCTTCGATGGAAGGTCGACGCTTTTCCAAGTACCTACCTCAACGCTAGAAGCGACGCCTATTTTCCAACGATCCACCCCAATATCTGCGCAAGTTGAAACTTTCTGCCAATCTTGCGGGACGAATCCCAGAAACACCAAAGCAATTCAGCCTACTCATCTCCAAATGACGTTATCGAAAACGAAGCTAAGGCAAATGCTCCTAATCAGGGGAATCACTAAAGAGAACAAAATGTTGTTGTACAAAATTATTAATGAGGCCAGAAATCTTTCAGAAAGCGAGTACTATAAGGTGGAGTTGGCGTACGCAACAGTAGAATAGCCAGCACAACAGGGCACACAGGAAGATCCAAGCAGCTCAACAAGCAAAAATCACCATAATATGAGCGCTTATCCCATGAACTCATTAACACTTATAATCAATAAATAAAAGAAATAATGAATTTAAATTGTTACCGGTTAAAGCTCCTAAAGGAGGCGTCCATAACATACAAGAACGAGCATCTTCTAAAACCGCTAATATAGTCACGTGGAACAATATTAACATAAAACAATAATAAATTCACCATTATATCGTCAATATGTCGCAAGAATCCATCGATATCGCATTTTCTAAGCCCGCTTTCACATCGTAACCATATCTTATGGTAATGTAGATCTTATTAGAGAAAGAAGATCCTTCTGACATCATCTCGTACGACACGTATGTTGAGTTACTGTTATTGCATTACGCGCCTATTTATCGGCAAGAGGAAAAAAAAACGGGATCGTTTGAAAAAGCGAGAGGAACAATTGCTGTTTTATGTCGCGAATAGAAAACGCTATAATTAATACGCACAGGTAGCAGATTAACATTAATCATATACCGAAAGCGAATCAGCAATTCATACGTTGATCTGATTGAATATATCAAATGTCAAGCGTTTAAAAAGGTGGGATCGTAATATTAATTTGATGAATTATGCATTAATAAGATCCTTTTGGAATGAGATATTGTTATCTCTTCAATCTAATATGTGCATTGAAAATATGTTGTATAATAGCTTGTTAGTCGTATGAATACTTATTTAATGAAAATGTATGGCCTTAATTCAACATCCAGTTGATTGCGGCATCACTTAGTTCAATAAGCTTTCATATATTAGAAATTACATATAAAATTTATAGAAATTGAGCGACACGAATCCGAGAGATTACCGCTGTAGCAATGATACAAGGCCTCCGAGCTTGAAGGCCCCTAACCTGTGCATTAACCAAAGCTAGAAAACATACTCTAGGAGTTAATAAAGCTTCTTTCTTTTCGATTATTTTTGATGCAGCACAAGATTTGTCAAAAATCGACCAATTTTTTATAGTTTTTCGGTATGTGTTGATAAAAGAAAAAGAGGATAATAATAATAATAATAACACTCGTTTAATACCCAACAGGTTTATACCCAATAATAGGATACAACACTTAGAAATAGAATATACACAAATTATTAACAAAATAAACAAGTAAAAATAAAAATTAAAAATCTAGAGATGCAAAAAGAAAAAGGGTCCCTCTTGTTTGTCTCGCTCCCACCTTCCTCCTTCCTATTGTCCTTGCGAAACGAAGAAGGTAACAATTATCGACTCTCGAATTAAGTCGTGGTACCAAAAAGTTTACCCGCTAAATTTCTCGTCATTCGGCAACAATTTCTGCAGAAATTCGTCACAAACACTATCCCTTCTCGTAGTCAAAGCTACCGCGCCATGCTTTTCAAGCAATGCATCCTGCGGAGTACCCCTGTCAGGATAAGTTCCATCAGCCTTAAAATAGAGATATTTTAGAAATCTTCGATGGCTGTGATCTAGACTCAGACAATCACATGCATGTAAGGGATACTAGACCAGAACGCGCGCATTCTAGTTTGCTTAGCTCAAAAGCATAGTATTAGAGTGTTAATAAGGATGAATCCTTGAAATATTTAGAGACACGCATAATAAAACCAAGAGATTTTATGGCTTCAGAACAGATGTTGTTAATATGCGATTTAATGCTAAGAATGGGTATCAAAAAGAACACCCAAGTCTCTAAATTCAAGACTACGTGATAAATTAGTACCATTGATCTGGTAAAGGAACATAAAAGGTGAAGAGGAACGGGAATACGTAAGTACGCAACATTCCTCAACAGTGCATCAAGACCACTCTGAAGGTTTTGAATGTCATCTACTGAAGATATCTCTGAAAAGATTTTAATATCATCTGCGTAAGCAATGCTCGGAAGATTGATGTTCAATAACAAATCATCAATATATAAAGTACAAACAATAACGGTCCCAGATTTGATCCTTGGGGAACACCAGAGGTGGAAGCAAGGTTATCGGAACAGTATCCATTATAAGTAACGTAAAACTTTCTTTCTTGCAAGTATGATTTCAGGAGGCTAATGTGATAATGATGTACTTAAGCAAATCAAAATGTACGAGTCCTTTTTGGCTTTTAGATTTGTAACTTCAGGCTTCAGTAAGACTTGAAACTGAAATTTTAAGAGGGCCAAATAAATAAAAGTATATCTTTCCACTTAATACAGATATAGGAAAACAATTGTTCCTTCTTTTCCAATAACAGCCAAACAGTAAACAATACATAACACACATAAAAACTACTGTACAAGTTGTTTTGAAACACGTTGCAAATAAAACGAAATGCACGAAAAATAAATTTTGAGTTGGAAATGTTTACTGCTTAGTCAGAAATTCATTTTTAATTTGTTTTTGATTTTTTCAAACGTAATTAGCAATCCCGGAAGCTTTATAAACAAACTGGCTCAAAAGTAGAAACGGTGATCTTTGTAGGCACGCAGTGGCGCAGACCGTATGAAGTCGGTCGATGTTATGTTTATGTGTACATAAGCTGGATTATTCTCATCACTTCCATTGTATAGATGGAACCAACGGTGTACTATAAAAACGTTTTTATACGCGAAAACGACAACATAGATTGCATGGAAGACATGAGATCAAAGAATGCATCGGCATTCGTTTTTAAGATATCGTAGCGGTACCGTAAAATGTGATGCTTGCAATGCGATTCTTATGGTTTACCGCGCAAACGCACACGGAATCAACGAAACACATACAAAATGTAAAAAACGTTGTACCATGCCAGATTTTCGTGACAGATTTAATACTCATGTTAAATGTTATTAATTAATAACAGATAACAATAATAAGTTATTAAGTAATAGTTGTTAAGCAATATTCCATAAATCATTGCGGAGCAAGCAGCAATGCGTTCATTTTGAGAAAAATATGTTCCTATTCGAATATTACCGACCAAGAACCAACTGTGATGGCATTCTTCGCTAGTAATATTACAAGTTGGAAATGCCGTACAGGATGTTATTAAAAATTAGAAAATATGCATAAATGCCGACGAAACAACGAACGCTAACAAAGACGGCGTAATACATGTTATAGCACGTCCTATTAGCTTTGATGCCCCATCGATACCCGTTCTTTTATGTAGTAAACGTCTTATAAATACAAAGGTAGAAACTACAGTGCAATTCATAGAAGATGCATTAATTTAGTTGGTGTACAGCGAAGGCAATTAAGCATATCACATTGCTACTGATGGAACTGCAATAAGCGCTATGAATAAAGTTGTCAGATTATTAAAAAAAGATTTTCCACAGCTCGTTCGCGTAAGATGTTTACCACATGCGTTTCATATTAAGGCAGATACCATCAGACTCGGTTATTGAAGAGTGGACCAACTCATAGATAACACAAAGACGGTGTTTCTCAAATCACCTAAGCTGATTCGCCAATTCAAGAATTTCGGGAATTCCAGAACCACCTGACCTGTATTAACAAGATAGGGTACCTGGCCTGCAGCAGCAGCAGCAATATTAAGTCTTTTGTTTCGGCTTTAAAATCACAAGATTCTGAGGCCGAGAGCTGTTTTCGATTCCAGCGAATTGAAGCGGACTTAGCCGACATTTGCAAAAAGCATCCTGTTTTTCGGGAATCTCTCGGTAAATTGCAGAAGAGCGCATTTGTCTTAACGTTCTTGGCAAGATGAAGACGCCCCGGGAAAACTTGGCGGGCAATACAGGACGATACGTATCACAGAAATTTACAATCGCTCTCAATAAAAATCCGCGTCAGCCGAAAATGAAATTTATAAGCAAGAGTATAAGCGATACACCCGATAGGGAAGGCTGTAAGATGAAGGACGATCATTTTCTAAATTCAAGCACGTATTCTCATCACGTCGTAGAAGGCTAAATAAATCTACAATAGAAGCAATATTAATGATACAATTCTTTACGGCATGATACACCTTTGTCCACATCCAGCCGTCAATAGAGAAAGGTAACTACGTACAATTTTTTTTCTTACTGCCTTCTTTAATTATGCCTTTATTAATTTAATTTAATTAAACTGCCTTTATTAATTAAATGTTTACCGTACGCGTTTTACAACATAGTCAACAATGTTTATTTCGTTTTTATGTGGATACTCCGCAGGCACCTTGTACGGTCTGCGCCATTGCGTTGCAACAAAAATCGCCATTGCTACTCATAGCGCTGACGGTGTATATCGCTATCCCAAGTGGGGCATCCTATTTCCGCAAGGTTCCACGTGCAAAGATTTGAATTCAATTCAAGTGCGTTACCCGCAAGTTAGTTTACGGAAATTAGTTGCATCAGCGAATCTAAATGAATACAAACGTGCCTGCAACCATTGCAGAAACGTTTAATCAACATTTTCAAAATATTCCCTGCGTGACTTCTGAAAACATTCCGACAGCAACAACACCCAAGAACCACATGAAAAGAAACGTAAACTTTGTGTTTGTATATATTGTAACGTTTTAACGGAACTAAATTTAAGGAATTTTCGAGGTTCTAGAAAAGTCTTAAATTAGCAAAAATTGAAATGTTTCTACTCAATCTCTGAATTTTTCCAATGTTCATTTCATTCTCTGTCGTTTGTTTTGTTCTTCTGGCTTTTTGTAATGAGGCGCCTCATGCCTATGTTGGTACGTGAGATAAAGCTGTTACTTATTTGCTCAAATGCATTACTACTTTTTTGGCAGCGACTAGACAGATTCGTGTCCATTCGTCTCATAAGAAAGTATTCGTGTTGTCTACAAGTTTCCCCGAGGGTCGACAAAACACGAGTGGCTGCAAAAAAGTGATAATTCCACCTGACTTGGTCACCTGTATTAATTAGCATTGAACCTTATCATGTTGTTGTTGCAACTCAAATGCTATCCAATGGTAGACTGTTAACTAACGCTAAGCTTACGAGTATCGCAATACCCCGTTCTTGTTAAGTTCACACATTTTCTAACCGTTTACTTCGAAGATCTTATCATCGTAATTTCACTCTCGATAACTTGTGATGTATTCCGAAGCCCAGATTAAGTATCGCCGCCATGTTGTAGAGTTAATCGCGAATATCCATATCTGAAGAATGAAATCGAAGGAAACTTATTATTAGCGCGAATTTCGATTAGATATTCAAGCAATTGAGAAATTAAGCTATTTATTTGAGGTAAACACGCATTACAAGCTTATAGTTCATCAACTGCGCTTGTACATCCACGTTCCTCGACATATTAAAAACCAATAGATTAAAAAAAATAATTCAGCAAAGAAGTATTATTTTTTTATTGTAACTGAAAAAAATTATAATTAGAGCGCAACAAGTCGGTTACCTAGCAGTAGCGTTACCGAAATCGAAGTAAACGTGCGCGCTATTTGAAATTAAAAAAGAAACAAAAGAGAATCTATGAAGAATCCCTTAAAGACAACGAAATGTTTTGCATTTTCTTTTCTATTGCGTCGGCTATTAGAACGCAATTGTCGTTAATAGCTTTTAAATCTACTACAACCTGAGCATTTTGGGATTGCATTTGACTTAGCTTTATTGCGGCTGCTTCTTCAGCGTCCACCTGTAAAATCACTAATTTCATCTTTTCAAAATGTTTGAAATAATAGAACGCTGCTTCTAACCATGTACCCCATCGTGGAAGGATTAGCTGCGGCGGTTCCGCTATTTCAGAATATTGTAAACGAAATTTGTCGAATTCGTTTCGGTGATTTACGAAGAGCAGCTTTTGTCTATGCTATTGGTTGATCCGCATCGGGATAACATTTTCGTATAAGGTCTGCTGCAAGATGTAAAGCGGGAAGCAGAGATGTTATGCGCAGCAAATTCGGTTGAGCAGTTTCGTATGCGTAACCATCATTGTTAGCTACGACAGTTCATCTTTGGTGTCTTTTACAGGCTACCGAATAAGGATGTGACGGTCCTTTAAGGCCATTATCCGTGCTATAATCAATACAATAGAATTTTTTTTAATGTCTGTAGCTTCACCTATAGTTAGTCACAACTGTCTATTTATTACTGCAGTTTTCAGATACTTCTCAATCTTCTCGCAAACTGATGGCAAATGTTTGTTACATCTGCGACCTCAGTAGTTCCCACGTTGGATTGCACTTATTCCAAAACTTACGAAACATTGTTCGTTTCTTGCAAACGATATATTGCACGCAGTTAACATCATCGTTAAATAGAAATGCTTTACACGGTCTCCTTCCGGTTCTTTTTTTTTGGCATGGTTCTACGGTTCAACATAAACTTTTATCGCCTGATTTCTTGACCATTACGTGTTAAGTCTGGAAATTGCCATAAATACGTGTATACCCTGTTATCGAACAGACAAATCGAGGCATTTGTACGCATTTTCAATATTTTTAATGCTTTCCGTTCAATTCCGGCATTTATTTAACTTCGCACTGCGATTTGTATTACGCATAGCATATAGCACGGAAGGCACTGGAAGGCAATCGAGAATGTTAGGCTCTATTAATAACTCCTTCTTCCGTAAGATTATTTCATCATTTCCTTATTTTTCTGTATTGACTTTTTCAACCAACACTTTCTCTCCAAATTTTCTAATAGACTGGCTTAACTTGGCGATTCAAGATTTGCTACTTTGATCCATATAATTGGGTAAAAGCTGATATCGTGCACGTTAGCCCGTTGTTTAGGAATTTTCCTTTGAATTCTTACATTTCGATTTGATAATGTTTAACTAGTCTTTTACGTAAAAGTAAATGGTTTTAGGCGGAACCAAATGCTTTCTTTTTCGTTTTCACGCTACACCTATTCGCTCTTATAGTACGTTCCTATAGAGAAGAATTTGTGACGCAACCGATTCGGGATTGATGGTAAAATTCGCTACTGGGAACACCGCTTGTCTATTAATCCAACAATCGTTGCAATAATTAAATAACATCTATGTTGTCCCGCTGTTAGAAAAGGATTGTAAAAGAAAGAATATCAGAAGGCGATAAAACTAATGAGAAACGGGAGCTTTACGACGGTATCCAATGAAATTCAAGGTAATCTTATATTGCACAATATACCCATATTATCGTATGTATGCACATACTATGTGTGTAATATCTACAGCAAAAAGTAGTAGTTTTAAAAGTGTTATTGCTTAAGATATATTTATTATGTGCAGGATATAACGTGGAAAATCCAGGAATATACATACGTACAAACACATGAAAGTAAAAAAATGAAGCGCCTATTTTATCTACATTTCCGGTTTAATTTTTAAGGCGTCCAGATGCTCCATAAAATCTTTGACTTTATTTTGTGTTGGTTCTTCGCAAAACGTAATTCGTTCGAACTTAAACCAGCTAACAAAGATCTGTAAACTTATTTTTCCATTTAACGTGAATGGCGCGCCTAAAAACGTAATCGACTACTTCTAACGTCTCTTTTGATTCAACATGGATGGATCCTTCGACCTCTTTTTCTCATTGTCTTCAAAATATTTCAATTCATAATATTCATCTTCTTCACTCATTGACTATTTATTCTTTCCTTTTTAATTGATGGTCACCATTTAACCACTCTATAATCTCACCTCTTCGAAGATTTTTCACATCCTCGTAGAAGCTTCGTGGAACCTCAATTCGTCAGTTTTATTTCCACGTCATTACTCCAAAAACGTCCAAATCATTCCAGATATTTTTCTGGTTAATACACGAGGAGATCTCCTTGAATACTTAGCTTTGGCAAGAAAAAGAAACATTCTTATGAGTCAAATTCTCATCTATCTCTTCCAAAAAAAAGTACGATTTCTCGAACCTTGTAAAATAGGCGTTTGCTTCTGCAATCACTTCATCGTTTGAGTCGACGATCGTCTTCCCTCCGAGCCACTTATCGTATGAAAATAGGAAACAATCGCTAGGGCTTAAATCTGGAGAATACGATAGGTGCGGGAACAATTCGTATCTTCACTTAAGCAATTGCCATGGGGACAACCTGAATGAATCGTTTTGCCCTTTTCAAGGGATTATGTCACATATATCCCAAGACATAGTGGCCATAGTTTCGTTGACTGACGTAGTTTTGGCCTTCTTTGATTCCGTTTGATCATTGAAAATGCATTATTTGAACTATTACTTGGTCTCAGGTGTGTTGTGATGAATCTACGTCTCGTCAACAGTTATAACTCGTCGTGCGTGTTTGTGGCGATCGCTGCATTCTTGCGAAAAGTTCCCTTACGTTAAAATGAGTTGTTAATATTATCAGTTGAGATCCCCATTGCCACATCGTGAATTTTTTCAATCATTTCTGATGCGGTGACTTCGTTTGGAACGCATCTTATTTCCAGCAGGCATTGATAATGCGCCTTTTTAAGTAAATTGAGAGCCAGCATGCTGGACGAAAATCAACATTTTTCCCTGGCAGAATAGTGATCCATCGCGTTATACATTGCAACGGTTCGTATCTAGTTGAACTCAAAATTCGAAACGATCCAGTGGTCTTCATGTTCGCCTGGCCTGTACAGTCTCGACTTATTCCTTTAGAGCTATTTCCTGAGGCTCAACCAAGAGGATTAAGTAATTTGCGATGACGAATTACCAACGAACGTAGAAAAATTGCGCAAGGATTGCAACAAGGATTTCAAAAAATGATTTCAATTTTGAGCAGTTCTCGAGAGAAATGTTTTTTTTTTTTTTATTTTGATTATAACGGAAAAACGACGCGTTGATAAATAATACACAATAGATCACTATGTTTAAAGTTTTTTAAGAATATTCGGGCGCCGCTTAATATAAAACTAGACGTGCATTTGCAATGTTCACTTTTATTTTAATTTCTGAAAAAAATCAGGTGGATTGCTTTAAAAGGATCGCGCTATATACGAAGAATAATCTTATAACGGCGTTGATATTTATGTCGAAGTACTTAAGCCGGAGATCCTTTGTACTATTTTAATCCAGTAAAGTTCACGAAATATGCAAATATGAAAGGTTGCTGTAGCGTGAGTAATGTTCCGACGGATGGAGGTCAAGTTTTCCAAACGAATTGCACGGTATAGTGATCAGATTTACATACGTAGTAGAGTAAGAGCTGTTAAACAGGTGCATGGAAGCTTTCTCAATGGGTAGATCTAATAAGAGATTCCGTAATCATACGTTGATCGCCTGTATTATGCAAAATTATACAAATTAAACTTTCAATAAAATGCATACTCCTTTAAAGGCTTTAAAGGCTCGTAATTAAGCAAGTTTCATATTTTTAGAGCTTCAATTTAACGTACAGTCCGATTTATTCAAAATGGGAGGGTATCCATGTTTCGGTTGATTCTTCTCTTAATTATTGTGAAACCTCTCAACAACGGACAACTGTGGCGTAGAGACTATTCGTCCGTAGTAGACAGGTGTTAGTTGTAAAGAGGGTTAGCTAGAGCAAAAGGTTGAATATAAATTCACAAAGAATTTGATCTATTTAATGAATACAGATATTAAAGTAGCTTTATTAATTAACCTCTTATTATTAAAAAAAATCTTTTTATAACGGGTATGCTCCAAAAACTTAAATAGTCTAAACTAATGGCTCCCAAAGAGGTTTGTACAGACCCCCGAGGGTCTTTGCAGCCTGTAAGCGCCATATGCCAAACTAGAATCAATTTGGAAGTGCGTAAACAACGTCGTAGGTTGCGCGAAAAATTTCATCGAAGTAAGTATGACCCATGCAATGACTTGTTGAGATATTTTTGATTTTTTTTCTTTTGATTAAAACTGATAAACGTATTAAATCGCTATATATAAATCAAACGATTTTATTAAAAAGAAATTAAATTAATTATTATTTATTACGTGTAAAGATAACTTAACTTGGAGATGTTACTGAAAGTGATTGTTGCTAAACGTTCCCAGAGACTTACCGCTTCTAGCACAATGGAATCGTTATCTTCGCCGTAACTCATCCAAATCAAACATTCTCATTTCTATTTACTTCGCAACAGATACACTTGACCTTTTCCATTAAGCGGAATTAAGGTCAGATACGCGTACGTTTCGCCAAATTACGTCCAACATTTTAACCGACCATTACATTGCGATGCAGCGGATCGTAAAACGCAACGAAACATCCTTTAAGTGCCCGTTGAATTAATAATAATCGTCACGAAAGATAATTAAGCGGGCAGTTAAAGTTGTCGTAAAACTTACGCAATTCGAAGGTGTTGGAGGTAATCGACGAAGAATTTTTCGGTAGGTACGAAGGACTTCGTAAGCCAAAATATCCCCTCTCTAAATCTCCCAAATTCGATTTCGTCGCCTTTCTGCTGAGAAAGTCGTGAAAATTTGAAGGTCTGATAAAATATTTCAAGGCAATTAATGTTTATATCCACGTATTCTCCATCCCATTAGGAGATGTAGACATTTGAAGGCGTCTAGTAAGTAAGCGTCGTAATCTAGATTTATCAACTGTTAGGTTAGAAAACCTTTGAGGTTCTCAACAACACCTAAAGTTACATTTACCAAACTAATAGCGAGTAGTTAGTTATTTACTAAATTTCAAAATTACAAGATCAGTCTGTCGAAGCTCTTCAAACAATAGGACTTGTCGAACTCTGCCAAATACTTGGTTTAACACGAATCGCTTTCCATTAAGTTATTTTTTCCAAGTTTAGAAACAATAATATCATAGTCGGTAATGCAGATTTCGACACAAAAAGCCATCTGTCTTCAAACATGGGCACTTCCCGTACTATCCTCGTAATTAACGTAATTTATGTAAAGATGAGTATTTTAGTGAAGAGAATAATCTACGTAAAGCATGGTTTAATGCAACGCAAAGGTTGAATGAGCATCATTATTTTTTGCGTTATTGCGTAATTATAGCCGATAAAGCAGTTTTGGTGACTTTACAAACGGGGTCTTTAAAAAAAATGTTTTTATTCAACAATGAACTGACTTTACACAATGGAAATGGTTATTAACGTTTATCAGAATATTCGGCTTGTTGTATTCCTCTGTCTAGCACTGTTCAAGGCTACCCTGATGTAATGATAACTTTCAACGCTTTGAACTAAACGAGTGTGACCAATTAAACGGTATTGATAAGGTCGTTACTTTGGGGGAAAGTTTGGGATATTTACTTGAATATGGGATTGTAGTAATCTGGGCTAACCTCAATAGTTAGGGAGCACCCGTATTGCTACAAGAGTGGTCCTCACTTTTGCTTTAGAGTGACAAAATGTTTTGACATTTTTCTCCGATACTCGCCCCTCTTCCGTCTGCTTCTGTTTATGGCCGAAGTTGTTTTCAAGGTGTTGAAACACACCAAATTTTTACGTTCAAATGGGCACTAGGCTAGAATAATCCTACTGACTGCGCCAATTTTGTTGACTTTACAAACGGAGACTTTTTTAAATTGTTCAGTTTCGAACAGGACAAAACAAGACAACATGTGCGCTTATTCGTTATTAACAATGAACTGACTTTAGACAAGGAGAATAGCTCCTAATGTTTTATCTAGCATTGTTCAACGTTATCCTTATGCAATGACCGCTTTTCAGCGCTTTGAATTAGGTCATCCAGTGCGTTTATTAGCTGGTTAATTTCTTTCAATTAAAATCTATTGACAAGATCGTTACTTTGGGGGAAAGTTTAAGATACCTACTCGTATACGCAATTACGATAATCTGGTTAACTTCAATAGTTAGAGATGAGCCGTATTACAACTAGAATGGCACCTACTTTTGCATTGAGACGGTGAGATATTTCTTTATTTCGAAACGTGGGCATATCGGTTTCATCGAATGTAATAGCCCACTTTACTCAATAAAGTGCCTTAGCCCGCCTATATTTTTCTCCCAAACACGGCTCTCTTCCGTCTGCTTCTGTTCATAGGCGAAGCTCTCAAAGTGTTGAAACACGCTAAATTTTCCTAAATTTAAAATCCTACTGACTGCGCCAATTTGGTTGATTTTATAAACGGGGTCTTAAAAATGTTTATTTTCAAAAAGGATAAAACTTTTTCATTTTTAATAATGAACTAGCATTACACAATGAATTAGTACCAATTGTTTATTAGAATATCCTGGTTGCTATATCCTTCTGCCTGGCTTTGTTCAAGATTATCCGTATTGCATTTTAACATTTTATTCCTTGAGGGAGTACTCTTGGGATCCAACCTCAAGAACCAAAAAAAAAAAAAAAATGGGAGTAATGTTCTTGTGGTTGTCTACGAATACAAACAAAAATCAATTTGTAGAAGCAGTACTAAAAGATCACGTGAACTTTACGTAGTACGTATAATACAAATAAGGCTGGGTAATATTTTTTGTATCCGCAATAATTAAATAAAAAAATGTGAAAAAAATACATAATTTACTACCAATGTACACCTTTTATTCCGTTCTAATAGAACGACATTAACCTTAGAGATTGCCACGCCTATTTGCAATGATATTGTAATAGAACTGTTACCATTGGAGGAAGCAGTGAAACGAATGCAGCAGTACAAATCGTATCAGACCAACAAATTTGTCTTCATTACTTAAATACATATCTTTGTATGACCCTGTTCAACTAAATAAATCTTCTTGTATTTCTTCACGTGTAATAGGTAAAGGAGTACGTGTAGTTATCACTAGAGATGACAAAAGCAGGTGGATTTATTCCTTTTTTGCAGCGATTAGATAGACTCGTGTCTGTTCGCCTCATGAAAATGGCTTCGTGTTGCCTACTGGTGCCCAGAGAACGAGTCTGTCTAGTCGCCGCAAAAAAGTAATAATTCCATTCGCCTTTGTCCTCTCTAATTATCACTTTATAGGTTGATCCACAAGAACTAACTCGAATAATACTTTCCTGACGGAATTGTCCAAAAATTATAACAATCTCTTATAACATTAAAGAAGAACAATTTCGAAGTTAAAGGTTCTCACCCGCCCAGCTAATGTTAAGAGGACTACAGATGTATACTTTGTTGGTGGTGGTGGTTCCAATTTTTGGTTTTACGCAATCAATGTCGAATATCAATTGTTGGATTGAGTTTTGGACGAAAATTCATAAAAAAAAAATAAAAACGAATGAAAGTATCGACCAGAAATATAATTTTAGTCAAAAAATACGTTTCCTAGCGCCCTCTCCGGAATCCTTTGAACTAATCAGAAGGCATAATAAGAAACCGCTAAATGGAGATAAATTCCAGTGAAACAGATATGTGAAGCCTTACCCTCAAATATCCTTCGTCGATGAGCTGCTCATTCTTGATTAGCGTTGGTTGGTTGGTTGGTTTGTTTGGTCCTTTTTGTAAAGAGTATTTCTCATTTCTTTATCCGAATAGATACTTTCGCCTTACCAGATTATTTAAGTTCAGGAAAAAATCCAAAAAAGTTGCAAAAGCTCTAGTCAAAACCTACAATTATATAAAATGAAATACCGAACCTATAATTTAACGATTAACGGCGATCGTTCCCAATACAATGGACAAAGTTCGAATGGCAAAATACACCGTTAGATCTACACGTCTAAGCAGCCAATTAATCTTTTCGAGTGGAGAACGTCGGCTATGCGAGATCAACGAACTTAGCAGCGGTTCATCTTGACTTATTCTGCGAAAAAAAAAAAAACATACGTTCGATCAGCGTATTCGAAGCAGTATTTTTTTTATGTATGAACGAATAGTCGACTAAGCAATTTACGTATACAAGAATAGCAGAAATGCTATTATGACATTCACGATTCTCCACTTAAGCGTGCGTTACGTTGTTACATGAGAGAGCATGTTCTTTTAATAGAAGAACATCCTTTGTATCAATAGAAACTGGTTGGCAACATTTCTATTCGGGACGATTAATTTAATGAAGATTGAGATCTAAGTGATTATCTTTGCCGAAATCATAATTTGTTGAAATTCGTTTTCAGCAAGGATCTATTAGAATGGATATATGTGATCTTTTGGTGTTTAGTAGACGAGCCTTGAAGGCTATAGTGGTTGTAGACGGTTAAATTAAAAACAAATTGGGATCAACAGGTCACAAAGGGACGTCTTTTTTCGGGCCATGGACAACTACGATCGCCACTTAAAAAAGCACAAATCACAAGATTATGTAACCAGTCCATCGAAATATCTTGTTAAGATTATAATTATTATCTACGACTTTTCCCTTAATTCTCTTCTTTAAAAGAAAAAGAAAAAAGAAACCGGAAATGTGTGCATTTCTTCAAGAAGAGAACTGCATATTGGACACGAAGTATAACATACGATAACCCCAGATACATACGTTCTACATAAATACTTGTTACAGATGAATATCTCTATGATATCACCGCAAACTGATTAAAATATTTGCAATACTATCCGTTTACCGCAAACGAAAATGAAAGGTGTAATTAGGAAGAATATTATGTACACTGGAGTACAGCCATCGTGTCTCCTGTACACTCATCGTCTAATCACGGGATTTCCATTATATTCGGCTGTTCCTCAGGTTCTTTCCAGCTTCAAACCACTTGATTCTTTTTTTTTTACGAATTTATTACAGGACAACCAGAGCTTTTGAACATATAATACTAAATTACCCTTTAATATGTTCTTATTCCTATGATATATACAGAGTGCTCCGCTAGTGCGAGGAAGTTTAATATATCGGCTAATACAGAAGATAGAAAAAAATGTTTCAAATATATGTGATTGCCTTAAAAATTGCACGAAATCTACAGTCTTCAATTCAAAAGCAGCATGAAGAATATTTATTTTAAATGACGCACCGTGTATATTAAATATATCATTGAATTCAGCATATTAGTATTACATTTAGACGCGATTAAACAGGGTAACGTAAGGTTTTATGCAGATAGAAATTTCGTTTCATATACAGGTTGCCTTTCGTAAGTTTCCAAATATCGAAAGATTGCATCTTTAATGCAAGTCTTTGTTTCCGAGAAACAGACTATTTTAATGGAAATTTTAAATATTAAATTCTCGACATTTAAATGTGGGTGTGTCTGGAGAACCTTTCTTCGATTTTGATGAAAGTTTATATTCGGATAAAGCATCGAGAGCTGAGAATTTTAGCTGTTGGTAATGTAATCAAAGTAACATTCGAAGTTCGAAAAGGCAGCAGCTTCGTCTCTTAGAAGACTTGCCGTCGATCTAAAGCACATTTTCCTCAGATTTCGTCATGCCACGGCTCTTATATTTCCAACATCCAAAATGGACTTGCTCGTTAATGAAGACCACGCCCGGTTTACTTAAATACCTGTATATTTTACAGTTTTGTCAGAACCACCAATTTTAGGACTTTATTTGCGTTAATGCAACGTTATTATAAGGGATACAATAGCTTTATGAAGTGGTAAAATAATGTACAGCATGATCCACTGAAAGTTCTACCAATCTAAAACCTTTAGATTGATCTTGTATTTTGCACTAATAATGTTATTTTGACCCATATTCCTTAAATTCTCATTCTTTTTGAAACAACTTGACAACGTCGCAATTTCCATGAAAAGATGAAGCTCACGAGTGCAAAAATAGTAACTTTCATTGGAAACATTGTTGCTTATCGTTAATATTAATTGGGATATTTGGCTTCCTCGCATTAATAGGTCACCCTGTACGGATGTAATGCTAATTATTTTCTTATGTATTAATTAAATAAATCATAAACATTTGATTTTCCTAAATTTGTAAAAATTACTCATTCTCTCTCATATGAATAGGGTATTAAAAGTTAAAAAAAAAATAAATTCAACGGAACTACCAAGCATATAAGAGGGGTAAGTGGCAGAAAATGATTTTAAATGAACGAATGAAGAATTCATCTTGTCTTACTGTGATCATATGATTACTTCAGAAGAGCCAACCAAAGATTGTCTCCTGGTTCTCTTTTAAAATTAGTCAAAAGTTCTCTGTTAAAAAGATGTTAATTTAATTTTTTCCGGGTCAGTAGTAACTTTAATTAGCAACATGAAGGAACGGAAATGGGTAACATATCTTCTTAAGACTACTTTGACCCATTTATCTCGGCACTAAATGAGATACGTCGGTGATATATTTTGTTCCTTTAACAGTAATGAATAGTTAAGAAGCGATTTTTTCGGACAACAAAATTCAAAGTTTCCTTCTACTAAATTCACCCACGAAAAAAATTAAGAGGATCCTCTCTCGTGGATATATTATTAATAAGCAAGCCCGAAGAAACGAGTACACTTTCCGTACGCTTCACGAAATTAGCAGAGACAAAGAGGCTCGTATTTTGCCGATACTCCTGAAGCGCAGCTCGTTTCTGCAGGCTTATCAGTAACGAGTACACATAAGGTATAAATAGGAACCTAATGGTAAAAATTTATTTACCTTACAGGATTTAAGGCTTTAAGGATTTAAGGCGATAGGCTATAATAGCTCGCAAGGGACACGATGGCTGTTCTCCGTTGTACTTAATACTGCTGGGAGCGTGTGAAATGCAACAATATTACGTAATTGCGTAAAATTTCCATGTATTTAGACGTTTGTACGTAACTACAAATGTAATTGCCATGTATCATAGGCGATAGTGACAATAAAGGAAATGGTACATGCTATATATAGGCTTTTGTGCAACTGCTGAACATATTGGAAACAAGTTTTAATCACTAGAACAAACTCCCAATGGCCTCCTTTAAAATACCTTCAAAAAGAAAAAGAAATACGATTCGTTGTGTTAACATCTTACCTTTATTAGAAGGGATCATTGACAAATTATTAGACAATTGCCCGGAATCTAATAAGACGCTGAGGAATTTTATTAATGCATTGCATTTTTGTTATTTGAATTATACAAAAAAATATGAAATTATTAGTTTTCAATACGGGCACTCGTGGCGTGATGCTAATAAATCAACAAATTCAGACTACCACCATCCACCACGCATGGGCGCGCGTTTTGCCATTAAGCGGCTCGTCAGTGTGCCTTTGCGGAAAATGGTATCGATTACTTGTCGTGTAAATACGGGTAACGTAGAAACATATATGTACGAAAGAATCAAATTAAAGACGTAATTTGTCGAAATATTTGCAAAGATCTGCGCACTATATTATACATGGAAACATGAAAAGTAAGAGAAAATATGCAAATAAACAAACTAATTGACACAGATAACAAAGAGCTTATGCCGAAAATAAAAAAGAGCGACAAAGAGTTGTGTGTGACTATTTACAAACTCGTTGAGATAAAATCGGATGATTTTCAGTAATTTTATGCACTTTACAAAAAAAAATATTTCAAGGCAGTCAAAGGACAAATGAAGCACCAGTATAGCAACGTGGCAACACCTGATGATCTCCTGAATCGAATTAATACCTCTTGAATACAATTAGTTGCACAGCTAGAGCTCTGGCCGACTGAACGATTTTATTCCCTGTGAAATTTTACAACCGTTCTTCAAGCAATATACACAATTAAGCCAGAAATGTAAATTTGTGGCTTCTGTATTGGATGAACGATCGAAATGATCGCAAGAGTATTGATATGGTATACAGTCATTATGCTATAAGCAAACGTAAAGCTATTTTGACCTGGTGTAGTGAGCGTCTGTAGATGTAAGCAAGGCTCTTCGTGGAGCAGAAAACGACGCTTGATGTTATAAATCGGTTTGTTGTGTTTTCAAGAAAAAATCGGCGAGGAACATGCATTGTTCCCTAATCAGGGGTGGAGGACATGTACGACCAATCCCTGACGTCTCGTTCCTAATTAATATAATAACCACGTAATTATTTTGGTAGAAAGGAGCTGCTCTGTAACACCATATGCTATCCCGTGAATGAGTTTCTGTTAGGTTAATTAGATACAACGTTTGTTCACAAGTTTTCAATACTGTTTGTTTATATGATATGAGTGACTTATCGCATCTTTGAAGACTTAAGTGTTTATTTCGCATCTGAAGTCCTATTTGGCCAACAGAAACAATTACGTTTTCTACAATCGATTTACATCCTTGAAATTTAGTCCGTCTTTACTAGTACTTCACAGGGTTCAAATTTGGATCAATTATTATCTAATCTCTATATCAATGACATATTTCTGCATCTTTCTCTATTGAACAAGTGCTCCATCCTCCATTCGACATAGTCCTTCAATAGATAAGCATTAAGAGTTGATGAATGTTGTGATCTTAGCGCTATAAGTTTTGGGTTGCTTGTTACCACACCTACAACCACAGATTAAAGAGATTTTTTAAATTCTCATCCTGCAAGGTTGATCGAACCTACACGGTGCGGAACGTTGATTACGTTGTTCGTCGTTCGCACGTTTTACGTGGAAGTTGATGCATGGTGTTATTGCTCGTCCGGACTTTTTTTTTCTTTAAATTTCCTAGTTACTCACATATTTTTACGTGGTGCTCCTACTTCCGCCCTTCTCATACCTATGACGATGTGTTTTTCAGGAAAATTAAGGATTTTTGTATTGTTTTCTGCCTGCAATCATACGTAATAGGCACTAAGTATGTGAAATGTCATTATCACCTAATTATCTAAATTTGTCCTTAAAATGCAAGTTCTGTTTCAGATTCAAGTGGCTGAACCGAGCAGCAGAATCGCGGAACACAATTGAATTTTGCAAAACAGTTAAATCGGTTAAAAAAAAAAATTTAGTACGTCTTGGATTATTTTTAAAAATTATTTGTTAGACGTGTTGGACTACATTGCGTCGCTAAAAAAATCACCTGTGAGTTATGCAACTAAATGTTCGTGTGTTAATATTTTGGTCGTCAATTAGTCACATGATTGAATAAATTATAGGATGAGTCATCCTATAATAATATAGTCGGCGGGTTCCTTTGTCAACTGAGATTTCTTCAAAATGATTATTTTTTTGTTGTTACGCCGTCTATAATTGCGGGAATGTTTTAAAATTAATTGAAACCTATAGGATGTCTCGTAAGTTCGAGGATAGCTAAAATTGCTTTTCCTCCTTAAGTGTTGATTAAAAGATCCTAACTGATATTTCGTTTTCGTCGAAAATGCCAATCGTGATAATTGATTTCTGCCTCTTTATGATCCACAATAAACTGGTTAAACTGAAGTAGTTGAAATAACCGCTATCGTCAGACCATTTGCTTCGCCATACACCAAATTCAGCAACAGCGCACGAAACTGTCACGCGAGCTCCTAAGGGTTTCCTGTTACCCAATAGCGGAAATTTCGTTTATTTACAGTACTCGAAAAGTAAAACTGGACCCCATCAAAAGAAAGAAAAACAGCTCCAAAGCTCCATGTTGTGAAGAGTCTCCTCAGATAAACCCTTACGAGCTTCAAAGGGTTTCTCGTTCGATTCTTAGGCGACCGCCATTTCGCATGGCTTGCAAAGTTTTGGAGACTTTTGGGCGAACACTGCGTTTACCGGCGTTATCACATTCCGAGGGAGGCCGGTAAAATTTCTTTTCAAGGCGGAACTTGAAGCTCCAAGGTTCGCCGAGTAGTAATTACAGAACCAACAATTACGAATACAGTCGCACAATGCTCACCTCGATAAGCCATTCCGCCTACTGAAAACGGAATCGATCGATACCCCTTCCGCTCACTACAATTCACACAGAGGGCTCTCCTAATAAGGGACGTCTTTTTGCCGGACCATGTATGTTAGTACCGTCTTTTAAAACTGAACTACTCTCAACATTTATTTTATCAGCGTGCCACGACAGAAAAAGATATGTAACTCGAACAATTATTAAATACGACGGATTTCTATGGCGGCGGTCCAACGAGGTGTATAACCATTTTAAAGCTTGTCATAACATCAGGAGCCTTTGTGTGTAAATTGTAATTGTAAAGTGTTCTATGGATCTGTTAACATAAGCTCTTCACCGTTAAAGGGTAGAGCTCACAACCAATCAATTGGCCTCCAACTACGAATGGTGACATTAAAAGAAATTTGATCCGCAGCGGGCGCCTAACTCTAAATTTATTGATAATCATTCTAAGGCAACTATATTTCATGCAACTTCCCCATTATACGATTAATTATAAATAGTTAATAATATTTTTTAAATATCCACCTGTATATCAAGCGTCACAACTACCACGTCCAAATCGATAGAATTTTCTTTTCGTCTACACCCAGTAGCGCTCCTAAATCAAAATCAAAGAGTTTTCACTTTCCAACATACGTACATCTAACGAAAGCCACTCAGGCATGCAGTTCTTGCTCGACTGTCAGCCGGTTAACCCGGACAGTACGCCGCTCTAATTTCTTCATTAAAAGCGATGGCCAACACCATGCCGGTTACCTATCCCATTGTTCAGCTCTAACTAAACGCTAATAAACACATTTTAACATTTGGCATTTGAACTCGGACAATTCCATATAATATATATATAACAAGAATCGATCTTATATCGGGTCTTCTAGCTAACCAATGTGAAAGGATCTTTTGCTGCCGTAGTCGCGTGCAATATCCTATGTGTGTATCACCATGAAGTCGCGTTATTCGCTAAAAAGGAACCGTAAAAATCATTCGACGTGCGGATTCTGACGTTAAAACTCGCGTCTCGTCGTTCTTCCTCCGACGCAACGGAAATAATTTTAATTTCTAGTGTTCTAAATTTGCGTTTACGATTAAGAGAAGAAAGTGTAGAATACGATTATCTTCGAATTAAATTATAATACGCTCGTGATTTACGGTTTAGCCGTTTCGCGGCTGAAAAATAAGTTCACGCAGTCTACAGCGAAGTGCGAAGGTGTCCGTCGTATTTTCCAATTGCCTTTTGGCTGTGATCTCCGCAGTTTAGATAATAACAACTTCTTTCCCCGTTACTGTATGGATTTCCCATTTTCTCACAGGTGGAAGGCATGGGTAAGTTGGTGAACTTGGTACTAGTTCGCGTACGATACCCTTGACTTAGATCTTGTTGCTGAGATTAGTAAGTCCATGCGTGGAAAAAAATCGTTGGTTGCGAAATTATGATTTGAACCAGAATGATAATTTTGTAAATTAGCATCATGTCTTTGCTTGAGACAGATGTTAACTGCCAAGTTTCTGGGTACTTTTTAGGGTATTAATGCTATCATCTATTATTCTGTTTTTTTTTTTTTTTTAATTTATTTATTTAATTGGATCACATTACACGGTTTTTGTCAGTTTTATATTTTTTGAAAAGTCCTAAATGGAGATTGTAGCAGGTCGCAACTTGATGTTGCATCTACCACATTCCTTGCTTACATTTGTTTTGTACGCCGCCGCATTCTCTTTGTTTCCCTTTAAGAGTTCTCCCTACTGGGTCTTTCCTTACGGTTGCGAGAATACGTTTTGAAGCTTTTTTTTTGTAGAGGAGGTCTACCAGAATCTTTACGATAAGAAAGGGACGTTGCCTATAATATTTCGCTAAAATTCTAATAATGGCATGATTTCGTGGACATGGCAATGCAGTATATGGGCACTTAGAACAGCAAAAGTCGATTACGCTTGGAAAAATAGGAAAATGCCGCTTTCTTCGGCAAATTCTTGTAATCTACACGATTTGAAAGGTTTAAACAGTTAGTTATATTTTCTTATTCCTTCCTTGCTTCCTTTTAAAAAGAGAAGATAAAGGCAGATGAAATTAATACTTTTTTGCAGAGATTAGACAGACTCGCGTTTTATCAATTATCGAGGAAATCGATAGACAACACGAATCCATTCTCATGAGGCGAATAGACACGAGTCTATCTAATCGCCGCAAGAAAAAAAATAATTCCACCTGCTTTTAACCCAGCGTGGTAACAGTATCCCGTTTCTGCACAGCTATTGGTCATTGTCCGAATCTGAATCGAATTAGCTTTCCTCCAACACTTGTATTCCTTGAAAAAAACTCAAAATTTGAGATATCGTGCTCGGGATTACCATCAAAATAGTGTTTTTAGAACCTCATCTGGTGATTTACCATCATCATTATTTCCAAATATTCTCTATAGCTTCTATAAGTTCTTTATAAAGGAATGCTGCATTTGAAAAAAAAAATTTCTTACGACTGTACCAGCTGATATAAAAATATTCAGAATATAGTTTACCTCGAAAATGCATTTGTACAATAAAGATGAAAGATCTACGACGACAATTGTTTCAAATGTATTAAATATTCGTGGTGCGGAGTGTACCGATATCTCTATATCTCTATCTGCCATAGTACTGCCATTGTTCTAAAAAGTTGCGTGTAAATATGGCTTGTACTACCTAAAATTATATCTTTTTCAGTTGATGGAAGCCAATCACTTTCTCTAATTACTTATTACTGCTTCGCTTAATTGGATTCTTTCCAACTTTTGAAAGATACTGTTTTATTTGGTTTTGATAAGCTCAACGTCGTGGTTCTGCTGTAGTCCCGTGATTTCTTCGTAGTTCGTAGTATCGCTATTCCCTTTCATTCTGGCACTTTTAATGGTTTTTATTTTATTTTAAACCTTATTTCTTATATTTCTTATTTCGTATTTCTTCTATAATTTTGTTGATTTTGAGTTTAGCGGCCAATTATATGTTAAAAACTGATCAAAGATATATTTTTTTTTTAATTTAAATAAATATTTTTTGAGATAATTTATTTGATTCAAACTTAAAACAATTAATCTCAAGCAAATATATTTTTCTTTACCATTTACTTAAACTGTGCTTTAACAAATATATTATTCTGTTGGTACTATAGTTTCACACAAATAGTTAGCACGATAGATGCTTTCTTCCTTTTAGAGAAGCAAGCATCCATTTATAAGCACATACTTTGAAGATGTACAATCATCTCAAAAACAAATTTGTGAGCTAACTAACAGAACTACATAGAAAGTAAGCATAATACTGAAAAAATAACATGGTGCTTTTTTTCTCATAAATAAATGTCTAGCTTTCTAAAATATCATTTATTTCTTCCATTACGACGATAACTTGGTCCCTAAACATCTACGCGGCCGCAAACAACATTATTCGACAATATTTACATTTCCCAGGAACCTGTCGGGCGAATCTATTTAGATTAAATTACTTTCTGATCAGTTTTTGGCAAGATTTTCGCAGGAGAATAAACACGAGTGTAGCTAATCGCTGCAAAGTACCAAACAATTGCAAACAATTCAACAATATTAACCCTGTTATTTATTTATTTATTTGTAATAAAGCAAGTCGCCCATTCTAGGATAACGTTTCTGTCTGAAAAAATAGAACAGTGCTTTAAAGATTAATGAACACAATAAGCCTATTTTTTCCAATATATTTTTTTAATATTTCAATAAAGTAAAGCGTGCCAATAACTTGAAACAGACTGCGTTAGTACAAATTGTTATAATTTTATTCTTACAGCTACAAAGAATACGTCGAGAATGGAAATTGTTAAAGGCTATGTATTTTTATACATAAAAGTATTAATTGCCGCATATAATTATAATACAAAACAATGAATTATTACACGTAATTTTGTAATTATCCATTTATACGTACAAGATTATTTCGATGGAGATGACATAATCACAGAATAACTGTTTGTATAGACACATAAAAATTAAAGTAATATTAATATTGCTTCTGTCCGCGAAGAATATTGCGAAATACGACCTTGCAATACAGACCGGGTAATAGGGATAATTGTAAGATTGGGTGCTAAAGGGGCGCTAGATATTACGATAGGAGATAGAACAGGAAATGCCTCATCTGCAGAAAGGACAAAGGCGGATGAAATTATTACTTTTTTGCGGAGATTAGACAGACTCGGGGACACCAGCAAGCAACACAAATCCATTCCCATGAAGCGAATAGACACGAGTCTATCTAGTCTAGTTATTAAAAAAATTTATGTAACCGGTAAATTTAAACATCCTATATACATAAAAATGCCTTTGCAGCCTAAACTACTTGATTCTTCGTAGCTTTTAATTAAATTAATTAAATAATAGAAATAATCAACTTAATCTGGAGATATGTTGTAGACAATCGATGTAATTAATTGAGATTGTTTAACGCTCTATGTATGTCTCTAATGGTTAACATAGCAGATAAAGGTAAAACATTTGATACGAAATTTTGATACGAAAAAACGATGCATGACTCTTATGGCACTAAAGGTTGATTAGAGACGAAAGTTAATTAGAATAGGGGCATTACTTGGAACGTCACAGCGATATGTCAAAGCATTAGAAGGGACAGAGGGCATCTCATATATATACACATAAGTAACGTCTCGATCTCGTCTTTCCTGATTATTTATGTTTAATAGGGCATTCTCTGCATACATAAAGAAAGGTTCTTCTTTAAGAACCGCGCGGTTCACTGTATACAATCGACCAGTTTTATTTTTGAAAGTGGCAGTTTTAATCAAGAGATTCAAAGATTTTACTAACTCTGGCCAACATTCATGCGCGTATCACTTGTTTATTCCACGAAAATACAACGTATCAGGCAACGTTGAATTGTTGAGCTGCATTTGGATGTGCCTGTGACTTTTCCGCATTCTATCAACTATCTTGCTACGTAAGCTTCTGCGGTCGTCAATAATACTATATTCTTGGCTTCCGGATTGGAACCACCTTCTACCTTTCAGGCAGAAGATACGACAGGTCCTCAAAGGAACGAACAGCTCTGAAGATGTCTTGTAAGAGCGAGGACGAAACCGGAAGTCAGAAACCCGATCGTTTGCTATTTGTTATGCGTTTGTTTCGATTTTATGTATCATTTTTTGTTTTCTGTGTCCGTTCTGCCAATGTTTTTGAATGCGAAAGCGCATAATTCAAATGACTGTCGTTTCTATTTGCCACCTTAGATTACAAAGAAGTTATTGTATTATTGAAATGAAATAATTAAATTTCTACTGTTACATAACAAAAATAAACAATAAGTTTGCAAGAATGTTGTGATTTGGTTTTACACTGTAGCATTACGAACATTACGCGAAGGATATAACTTTTGCTATGGTCAATATTACAATGCAACATTCTCAATGCATCTAAAAGTCCCACCTATTTTTATTATTGTATATTTAATATCAACGGATTTAGTCACAAAAAAAAAATCTTGAACAATAATTAATTGCTCACCTTGACTTGTTACAGTTCGCCTAACGTATCCAACCTTGAAATTTTTTGGGAATATTGCACGGTAACGTGAAGCAGTTTTATTCGGGCATATATATGTAGGTATATGGTTCACTGTACACGTATAGTCGAAAAAGAACATTAATTGCAGTCATGAATTCGTCCTTGTAACTAATAGTAATATGCAACTTTACGAGATGCTGGAAGTGGTAACTATTGTGTAAAAATGTTAAATTAATAGCTACAATAAGTTACTATAAACAGCCGTAAATACGAGGGGATTTCGATAGTTGCCTAAGAAGGCCAAGAAGTGACGCTGATAGAATTGAAATAAACCTATCTTTCGTAAAAGCAATTATTGATAAGTGTTCAGTTAAATTTTCAAGCAGATACGTTAATTAATTTGTGAATGGCAGCCATTTAAAGTTGGTAACTTTTGTGATTTAGCAACAATGCAAAGAATCAAGTGTGGAGAAGCGGTTACATTTTTTTTTTTCGGAAAAGAAAAACGAATGATGGGACAAAAATGAAACTCGATGAAGTTTATGGCGACACTGCACCTTCGTTATTAACAACAAAATATTGAGCAACTGAACGAGCATTTTTGAAAAACGAAGGTCCAAATGCGTGAGATCGCCGAGGCTCCGGGTATCCCAATTGACGGAATGCATGAGATTTTAACAATTCATTTAAATGCAAGGAAGCTTTCCTGGACTGGCCGTCGCTATTGCTCACAATTGACCTTAGACGCGAGTGTCAACTTCAAGGGAACGTTTGGCGATATTAAAGCGCTATTCGAATGAATATGTTGATAAAAGATGGATTCATTACAGGATACAAGAGACCAAAGAACAGCTCAAACGATGGATTTTTCATCGCCGACAGGTACCAAAGAAGGCAAAAATTGCTTTATCGCACACCCACAGTGTTTTGAGACGTACAACACGATTAATGGCAAGTATTATGCCGTGAAGAGGTCCGTGTTCGGCGAAGAAAAGAGTTTTGTTTTATGGAGGCAGTGCTCGTATGCACCCATCGTTTTCACCAGATTTAGCCCCCAGCGATTATTTTCTACTTTCGGAAACATAAAAAAAAAGAATGCCGAGACGGGGAAAGATTTGTCCGAAACGGTAAGGTGGCTGCAGAAATAAATTCATATTTGGCTCTTTGGCTCTTTGTTCGGTGTTTCGCGAGTTCGCGCGTTTTACCTCAGGGCTGAATCGTTGATCCTATTCTCCTTTTACCTAACCCTTCACAATTATTGTCTCTGTTTAAATATTGTAATTTGCATGTCTATACTGATGTGTGATACACAGCGTTGATTTTCTTTTCCTCCGTTTAATCCGAACAGTGCTTTCGAGAAAATTAGTGACGATTTAAATCAGCTACGCATAGCGAAGTGCATGCAGTCGTATTCTTTTTGGTTCACACTTTCTTTTCTTTTTCGTTTTAATTCCAAATTAATAAACAATATTCAATTGTCCTTGGTCACCAAACCTAAGCGCCTAGATAACACCCATAGATATCGAGATCGAATTATTAAATATAATTCCTTTTACGTATGGACCTACAGACAAGATAGCGATCCTGCTCAGGCACAAAGTGAACACAATATTCACTACCGATCCAAAAATCTCGAATATGCCGCAAACGCCCAAAGATAAAATAAGGATGAACGAAACTTGGAAGATCGAGGAATGTGCGAGATTTCCTGCAAAGTGCGCCCTGCTAGCTATATAGCCCAACCTAACCGGCGAATAAATGCACGACGAGACGAACGCATAAATTCGGTCGCTAAATAGGAAGAAACATCGTCGCTATACCAAAATCAAACAACGACAGGGCACAAAATCAAGTTTAACGACATAAAAACCATAGTAAGGAGTGAACACTTAGGCAAAAGAATAATACGAGGAGCGATTGAAATTGATTAGCATGAACATGAGGGATGATATCATACATCTAGAAAACCAATCGACTACCGCTCAACATCTATATGCGAGAGTAATTAACACCTGAAAATGGTAAATCGGATTTTACCGAAACGTATCATCGATCCTTTTCAAGACAAAAACATCAACAACGAGATCACACATTGTACTCTTTTTACGTATGGAACTACAGACAAGATAGCGATCCTGCTCAGGCACAAAGTAAACACAATATTCACTACCGATCCAAAAATCTCGAATATGCCGCAAACGCCCAAAGATAAAATAAGGATGAACGAAACTTGGAAGATCGAGGAATGTGCGAGATTTCCTGCAAAGTGCGCCCTGCTAACTATATAGCCCAACCTAACCGGCGAATAAATGCACGACGAGACGAACGCATAAATTCGGTCGCTAAATAGGAAGAAACATCGTCGCTATACCAACATCAAACAACGACAGGGCACAAAATCAAGTTTAACGACGTAAAAACCATAGTAAGGAGTGAACACTTAGGCAAAAGAATAATACGAGGAGCGATTGAAATTGATTAGCATGAACATGAGGGATGATATCATACATCTAGAAAACCAATCGACTACCGCTCAACATCTATATGCGAGAGTAATTAACACATGAAAATGGTAAATGGGATTTTACCGAAACGTATCATCGATCCTTTTCAAGACAAAAACATCAACAACGAGATCACACATTGTACTCTTTTTACGTATGGAACTACAGACAAGATAGCGATCCTACTCAGGCACAAGGTAAACACAATATTCACTACCGATCCAAAAATCCCGAATATGTCGCAAACGCCCAAAGATAAAATAAGGATGAACGAAACTTGGAAGATCGAGGAATGTGCGAGATTTCCTGCAAAGTGCGCCCTGCTAACTATATAGCCCAACCTAACCGGCGAATAAATGCACGACGAGACGAACGCATAAATTCGGTCGCTAAATAGGAAGAAACATCGTCGCTATACCAAAATCAAACAACGACAGGGCACAAAATCAAGTTTAACGACATAAAAACCATAGTAAGGAGTGAACACTGAGGCAAAAGAATAATACGAGGAGCGATTGAAATTGATTAGCATGAACATGAGGGATGATATCATACATCTAGAAAACCAATCGACTACCGCTCAACATCTATATGCGAGAGTAATTAACACATGAAAATGGTAAATGGGATTTTACCGAAACGTATCATCGATCCTTTTCAAGACAAAAACATCAACAACGAGATCACACATTGTACTCTTTTTACGTATGGAACTACAGACAAGATAGCGATCCTACTCAGGCACAAGGTAAACACAATATTCACTACCGATCCAAAAATCCCGAATATGTCGCAAACGCCCAAAGATAAAATAAGGATGAACGAAACTTGGAAGATCGAGGAATGTGCGAGATTTCCTGCAAAGTGCGCCCTGCTAACTATATAGCCCAACCTAACCGGCGAATAAATGCACGACGAGACGAACGCATAAATTCGGTCGCTAAATAGGAAGAAACATCGTCGCTATACCAAAATCAAACAACGACAGGGCACAAAATCAAGTTTAACGACATAAAAACCATAGTAAGGAGTGAACACTGAGGCAAAAGAATAATACGAGGAGCGATTGAAATTGATTAGCATGAACATGAGGGATGATATCATACATCTAGAAAACCAATCGACTACCGCTCAACATCTATATGCGAGAGTAATTAACACCTGAAAATGGTAAATGGGATTTTACCGAAACGTATCATCGATCCTTTTCAAGACAAAAACATCAACGACGAGATCACACATTGTACTCTTTTCCATAAAATAAACAAAAACATTCGAATAAACAATATATATTTGTAAAATAATAAAAATAACAACTCTGAAAGAATAATCTGTTGTGATTAAATAGGTTCTTTTCTTGTCTCTTTCTCGGGGAAGGCATTTGTTAGATAATCCATAGCTGATGAAGGTTTTAGTTTCCCAAGTTCTTCTCTCGTTCTTGTCTCTCGTTCTTGTCCCACAAAAGATCTAAGATAATTTTTAATTTAGAAAAGCTTCTTCTAGCAGCAGTTATAGTTGTAACCGGAAAGGGATAAAAGCTCTCTAACATACGAAATACGAAATCTCTAATGCTAATCAAGCTGTAAGACGCCTTCGTGTTGGAGAAGATAGTGCAACTACTCATGTTATCATGTAATCGGCTCGCGTATCATATTTATTTCTGCTGTGAGCTGTACTGCAATCTCGGTAATTAAGAAAAATCTTATTACAATGTATGTATTTTTTTTTTTATTCAAGACAAAAAAAAACCATGCGAACATAAATCAATGAAAGTTCACTTGAAACACTCCTACTGATAATTCCTAGAATTAATTTACTTATAATTGTTAATAAATAGACTTTGAACCGTATCTATTGTTTGTGAAAGTAACACATTAAAAAATATCATGTATAATATATAGGATACACCAATTGCCTTGCAAATTCCTATATACACATAAGCACACAAGTTGCCTAACGAGGGGAGCAAACGTTACGGTAAAGGTGTATTTTTTTATTGGAATATCCTTTATATTCATTTAGATGTTGAGAAGTGTGACGAATACATAAGCTCGAAAATTCACTTTTTAGAATTTAGATGGCGATTAGCCATAATTTTCGCCGGTCTCACGTCTCTCTCAACACCATAACCGATCATATTTCTAACCGAGGACGGGGTTAGAAGTGTAGGGTCGGCGACTTCCACTGTTAGTATATATTATATTGAAAAATCCTGAAGGTCGCTTTAGTTCGCCTCCCAAGCCTATTGAACGCATGCAATCCTGCGCCAATTTCAACTTCGTCTATGTTGGATTCAGTACTCTGACCACTACTTAACTCTGAATAGACAGCAATAGATCTGTTGATATTTCGACTTGAAATACTGTGAGGCTTTGAATTAGGCTTAGCGATTTAATTATTTTTGGTCGAATTCAACAAATTCCGGTTCCAACTGCGATCTTTATCTTTGAATCGACTTCAATAAGCAAGACTATCTTCTATTCTTCTCTCTAGTACTACTGTTCTATAGTTCTTATCGAAGCTGCATCTGGAACTAATGATTCCAGCTTGACTTTCTGTAACTTGTTAGCTTGATCTCTCTTTGGATACGTAGATGTGGTGGACCTAGGATGCTAAGGACGACTTATAGAGCAATTGTTAACGGAGAATTTATGATCCCCGTGACGAAATAGAAGAATCTGGCGACGTCTGCATTACAATACTTTCTTAACTGATACAGGGCGTTTTTTTTTACACACATTTAATTTAAAGGATCATCAATCACCAATAGCTTGAACCAAACTTTAAGAACATCCATTCCCAACTCTTAATCCAACTTTTTTAATGCCTTATATCTATACCACTAGCGTGTAACCGGCAATGCTACTAAATCTATGAAGAAATATAGCACATTAAACAGAGCTTTAACAATGAATCAAATTCAACAGCAATGTGATAAGCACCAGCACTTTTATTTTATTTTTTTTCTTTTCCCGGTAAATTGTCCTCGATTTTCCATTCGATTTTCCAATTTTAAATGATAACCATTAATGGTACCTAGCGCACATTCTTCTAGCAATCCTTCTAACGAGATCATTCGCATTGTATTTAACTTAAACTCTTAAGAGCGCGGGTATTACATTTACGGGCAAAAAAGATACCTCAGGAATTCCGAACAGTTCTTACGCACAACGGCCGGCCGTTTACCTATCCGGTGTTTCAGCAACACTTAATTCCTCCGATTTCAGATAATTAGAGCGGCAACGCGTTCGCGAAAATAATTATTAGCGAGACCTATACTTCGACGACGTTGCGTCATCTTTACTTGCTTACATAACGCGACAACAGCCGGACAATCGCATTGGCGGTCAAGGCTAGAACGCCAGCGGCAGAAAGAAAGTGCTACGTATCGAGAGCTTTACGCCCCTCTACCGAATGGCACGCGTACAGATAATCACGCACAGAAATCTTATCTGAAGGTGATACGGTCGATCGTTTTTGTGCCCGAATTTTGAAATGTCGATACGATGTTTACGCCGTATTCAAGGTTAGAATGCGTCGCACGGTATTATTTGGAATAATTTCGTGCGGATTCGCTTCGATAATGTTCTGATCATTTGAAAATTGGGAACAAATACCTCATGTGACCATTGTACCTTTGTTACCTAAAATTGTTACTACAATTGTTCTGATATTGTAATTACGTTAATTCTATTTATAAACCTAATTTACAACATTTCGAACTTCATTGTATCTAAATTAATGGCTAAATATATGTCTCAATTGATCAAGAAATAAATTATATCCCATACTTGCTTATGGGATCATTCAATAAAATCCGATTGGCTATTGCAAGAACACCTGTTTCACATGTATAAAACATGTTATGAATTATTACATGTTGCAACACAATGTAAGCTAGCCGGCAAGCCATATATATTCAAGCAATTGCATTGAATGTGATAGATTTTTGATCATTAATTTTATATACGAGTTAGTTGATATGTACAACCTCTTTTTCTTTGGATATTCTTTTAAATGCAGCAATTAGGAACCTTGATCTTTTCTCCTTTGTTCCAAAATTTGGAATTTCACTGTTACGTATCTTTTTTAATAGTGACTAGGCGGAGCAACGAATTCTTTTTATTAACGTTTATTTTACAAAAACAAAAAAACAATCAAATTTTGTTTGTTGCATCGCTTTATTTCATTTCTTTGCCGCTATGCCTCCCCAACGCTTTAAGAGCAAGCCATTTGACGATACGTTTCCGGTTGTTGCTGTACGTACAATAATGCAATTTCTCAAGCTGAAAGACCCTGATGATGTGTAATTTGAGCGTGTTGTTGGATATCTTCATTTTCTTCTTAGCCGTCTTCGGGTGCTTCATTAGCTAGCGCAACAAGAGTTAAGGGGTTCTATATCATCATCTTTACCAACAGACCATTCCTCAATTGCTTTTGCTGAAATATTTTCAAGGCGTCTTATTCGCATCGTTAGCCCTTGCAAACTGACTCAATCCTCTTCGTCCTAATTTCTGCCGACATTTTCATCGCCTTCATTTTCATCAACAGTGGTAATAATTTTCAACCAGAATTTTTGAATTGTGGATAAGCGAACCTTATTCCGTGCTACAGAAATCCAGGGCACTACATCCTTCAAATTCATTTTGAACACTAATAAGGTCATCAGTTTCAGCAAGTTGCAAGACATATTTCAACAATTGATTCTTTGCAATTCATTTTGATATTTTTTTTTGAACATTTGAGATTGATAACATCTCAAATGTTCAACTGATGGTGACCATATCGTTCCTTCCAGCGATCAAGCGACCCTGCACTTGCTGCGAATTTCTCCTTCATTGACTATCTTAACTCTCTAGCAAACTATAGGGCTCTGCCTTGAAAAATGGGACCAGACAATTGGATACCTTTATTTATTTACTGCGTAAACCATAAAAGAAGTGATTCCCCGATGTCCTCAATGCCACTTTCTTCATTGTTTTTCTACCACAAGAAGAAGATGCTTGTTTGGGGCGCCACTGTTCCCTTTTCACTCGATTCCGCTTCCAATCTCCTACGGTCACCTTCCTTACATTGTAGAGAGCGGCCAGACTCTCTCTTATGGATTCACCTTCATCAAGTCTCTTAAGACCTTCAAGTTTAGTACGCGAATTTATAAAAGTCCTTTTCCTTTTTAACACGGCTAAGCCGGAAGACAAAACCAATAATGCACTTATTTATTAACGCATGTTGCGGCTGAATTCATTTTCTTAAACAAGTATAAACCTGCAGAATCGCAAAAATTAAAAAAAACTAACAACTCAGATAACGTGGAATGCTTTTCTAAAGGAACCAGCTCGAATATCGTGGACGATCGGATAACTTTCTTAGAGCTTCAACAGAACTTATTGTGATCCTTCTGTTACAGATGTCTTGTAATTGTCCTGTCACCCAACCAGGACCTACGCTCGCTTCAACATGCGGCGGAGCCCCTTTTATGCTCTTTATGGGTCTGCTAGAAGTATTCCTGCGCAGTCAATGCGATCTGGAGGACCCTTGCGGACGACCCGAGCAATCCCCCCTTTTCCCGGAATACGACTTCATTATAGTCGGCGGCGGTTCCGCTGGATCCGTGATAGCGAGCAGATTATCCGAAATACCGGAATGGAGGGTCCTACTGATAGAAGCAGGTGTCATACACGCTTAGCATCGAACCCCCAGTAACGTTTCGTCAATATTAACGTTGAAATCGTTTCCAGGTCTTGACGAACCGACCGGGACGCAAGTTCCCTCGATGTTCCTGAACTTCCTCGGCTCCGAGATCGATTGGGGTTATCAAACGGAGCCGGAAACGGATGCTTGCCTGAACGAGGATGAGCAGAGGTGTTACTGGCCTCGCGGCAAGGTAAGGTGGATGTTTCCGCGGGATAATTTTCACATCTACCTTAAGTTGTTGTCGAAACCAGGTTTTAGGTGGCACTTCCGTCTTAAACGGTATGATGTATATCCGTGGTTCAAGGAAGGATTACAATAATTGGGCTGATATGGGTAACGATGGTTGGAGTTACAATGAGGTGTTACCCTATTTCTTAAAGAGCGAGGATAATAAGCAGATTGATATGGTTGACAGGGGATATCATTCTGTTGGAGGCCTTTTGACTGTGTCGCAGTTTCCGTACCATCCTCCACTATCGAGGGCTATCGTGAAGGGTGGAGAAGAGTTAGGTATACTCCTTATTAAGCCATTTAACATCCATTCCTCTTTAAATCAATCCCCAAAAATCTAAAAAAATTAAATAAACAGGATACACGTCGCGCGATCTTAACGGCGAGAAACACGTTGGCTTCTCGATCGCACAGACCACAAATAGGAATGGTTCGCGTCTAAGCACCGCCAGGGCCTTCCTGAGACCATTCAAGCACAGAAGAAACCTTCAGATCCTCCTGAACACCACGATATCGAGAATTCTAATCAACCCAAGCACTAAAGAGGCCTACGGTATCGAATACATGAAAAACGGTGGCAGGGAGGTAATTTACGCCACAAAAGAAGTCATCGTTAGTGGAGGTAAGATGCTCTATTTTTAAAGTTACATTTTATAGAAAAAAATCGGAATTTCTAGGTGCTGTTAATTCCCCGCAAATCTTGATGTTGTCTGGAATTGGCCCCGCTGAACACTTGAAAGAAGTAAACATCCCGGTTGTCCACGATTTACCAGGAGTTGGGCAAAATCTTCACAATCACGTGGCATTTTTCGTGAATTTCAATATTAACGATACCAACAGCGCCCCGTTGAATTGGGCTACCGCCATGGAGTATTTGTTGTTCAGAGATGGTTTGATGAGCGGAACAGGTTAGTCGGGCGAATCGAAGTCGTCAATTTTACACGATCAATCTGACTTCTTCAGGTATTTCCGAAGTAACGGCAATCATAAACTCGAAGTACGCAAATCCGGACGACGACCATCCGGATCTGCAATATTTCTTCGGGGGTTTCTTGGCGAATTGCGCTAGAACTGGACAAGTCGGCGAGAAATTGGACAACAGCACCAGGCAGATACAGTTTATACCCGCAGTACTCCACCCAAAAAGCCGCGGTTACATTAAGTTAAAGGACAATAATCCTCTATCCCATCCGTTAATCTACGGTAGATACTACACGCATCCTGACGATGTTAAAGTTATGGTGGAGGGCATTAAATTTGCTATAAAACTATCGGAAACCAAAGGTAAGGTGGTTACATGGTCGTGTTCCTTTTAACTAATTTAACTAATTGGGTGTACTAGCTTTGAGACGATACGGGTTCCAATTAGATAAAACACCTGTCGAAGGCTGCGAAAATTTACAATTCGGTTCAGATGCTTACTGGGAGTGTTCGGCTAAACGGCAAACGGGTCCTGAGAATCATCAAGCGGGTAGCTGCAAGATGGGTCCCGCGAGTGACAAGATGGCCGTCGTTAATCCACAATTACAAGTTAGTAATCTACGTTAACGGTAACAGTAACCCTTTACGCACACCACTTACACGCTAAAAGGTTTCTGAGGTTACGACCAGAGAGTACAAAGGCAAGTGAAATTATTCCTTTTTCGCAGCGATTCGCCTCGTGAGAATGGATCCGTGTTACCTCGTCGACAAAATACGAATCTGTCTAGTCTTTGCAAAAAAGTGATAATTTCCTTTGTCCTCTCTAGTTATAACGAACTTTAAAAGCGTATACACCCCGTTGGGCCGTCACCACACTTAAAGAAATGAAGAATCCCATTGAAAAACCGTACTTTTTACAGGTGTACGGTATAGACAGGCTTAGAATTATCGACGCCAGCATAATGCCGATGGTTACCTCCGGAAATACCAACGCCCCGACTATTATGATAGCCGAAAAGGGTAGCGATATGATCAAGCAGAGATGGTTGACTCCGGCTGCAGGATTCTTCTACACGGCTACTCCAAGTCAACGGATTGATAGGCAGTGGGGTTCTTGGTAGTCAAAGATAGTTGAAGACGTGCTCCTTAAGGATAAATAGTTGAATAAAATAAAATAGTAAATAGGGAAAGGATGTGAAGTGCGTGCGTGATCTTTCAATATAAATGTTTTAAATAGTCCGTTGTAAAGATGCAGTATTAGTTTATAAAGAAAATATTTTAAGTTATTTTATATATAACTCTGGTATTTATTGTAAGTAGAATGACGTTTTTATACCGGGATTTTATTTAATTAAAGGTAATAATGTTTAATACATAGCTACTCCTGTGTCATCTTATTGCAAATATATTTTTTTTTGTTTTTGTAAAAAGCTCTTATGCGATATCGTTTCCTGTTAATCTAGAAAATATATCCAAACGTACTTGTAAAGAATATAAGCGTTTTTTGAACAATTCTTGATTCTTTTAGGCGTTAAATGATTGGATAACGACAAAGACAATCTATATATTTACTTATAGCTAGCTCTTAGTTATTTATTATCAATCTTGTTGACACATCAATCAATACGTAAATGTAAATGTATCTCCTTTATGTACATAAATAGATGGAAAATATGCGAATTAAATTCATTTCGTTCAAAAATAAGTGCTGCTTTACGATTATGATCCCAAACCACTTGGGCCACAATAGACCCATTCTGCATCCTCTTCAAACCAAGAAGCTCCGTAAGCTATCAACCAACCCACCATCTCGGCATAGATTAAGACGTTACCCAGAGGAATCGCCAAGATGTAACCGCTCGTCACCTGGGGTAATCCTTCCAGTTGACATCTACGCCTGACGCTTGCAGAGGAGGTCTTGCAGTCTTTCGTCTTCAGTTTGGTAGGTTTTCAGCTAATCTCATCGGTAATATCCACCCATGCAGAGGTATGGCTAGCGTGCCTGTTTCTTCATTCAGTGCTGATACTATTTGCTTGCTGTCAGTAAACACGTCGATGTTTCCACCTACAATCTTCAGGTCAGTTAGACAGTGTCAGCGCTTGCAAAGCGATGATCTTCAACGTTAGGAGTCGTGAATCTTTTAGGTGGAACTCTGTAAAAATCTTCTGTACCCGTTCCTTTATTGTTTTTTTTGTTTTCATCGCAGTCGATGATATTTCAAAATATTGCTTCTTTGGCTTCCTGATATAACGATGGAATGGATGGATGGAAACGATTGTTTCCTCTTTCAATAACATCGGAAGTAAATCAACAAATACTCGACTTTGAAGTAAATCAGACTGTCAAGTCCATGAATATAGAAACGGCTTCTCGTATTTATTATCGCATTTGTAGCTGTTGACTTGTGTTCTTTGTTGCCTAAACGGCTGACGCGATAGAGACAGAAAACAAACAAACAAAAAAAAAACGAAACAACTAACCCACAAGTGAGACTCAAGTTGTCGTTTCCGCTGGCAGGTCGGATGGATGGTTTATGACCGGATTCAGCTCAGTGAAGAAGGCGGTGGGTCCCTCAAATTTTTATCGCGCTACCACGTCTGAAAGGAGCATAAAGAGCGCACAAACCCAACCGTGTAGACGCGGAAACCAGGGGAGGTTGGACCTACCTCCCCTGATCGAGAAGCCAACTCATTTGTTGGGAGAAAGGGGTTGTTGGTTTAGCATCAGATAGAAGGAAAAGATTCACGTGACAGGTATAAAATTTTAGGTATATAGTAGTAATAGTAGATTTAATTCGAGCTCCTGTGGTTATGACAAGCTTGAAAAAAGTCTATACACCCTGTTGGGCCGTCACCATACTTAAAAAAAATTAGTTTTAACCGGATCAAGCTTAACAGTAGCTCTCTTCTCTCTTCTTCTGTCAAGGCATATACCTGCGATATTTTTCCTAACCCGCCAACTAGAAGTGGAAGGGGTAGCTAGTAGGGAGTTGAAAATTTACAAATTAAAGAAAATAATTGAAATAAAATCAACAAAGGTTGTGTTAAAGGTTTTCTGAAAGTAAAAGAGTTATTTTATCGTGAAATTTATATTTACCCTAGAACTTGGGAATCGATTCCTACAAAGGAATTCACTAACCAATCAGTGTTACGGTCACTAACTTCTTATTGGCCATCTGTCAATAGCAAAAAAATATATACAGTACAAGGGTAATCAAAAGAAAAGACTGAAAAGACTCGCGGAAAATTCCAATGTAACATCTTGTACGACAAAGATTTTACATCTTCACGCCTTCAATCCGTTCAGATCATGTTTGGGAATTGAAGAGGACGTTCAATCAGATCACATCATCTAATCCATTATTTGTAGATTTCAATATTTTCGTGTTATTCCGTTAATTCCGTAATTTTAGCCATCGAATTGCGCTGAAGAAGAAGAGCATCCTCTTCTTTTCAAAACGAGGGCGTTTTTTCTAGATTTCGTGGCTCTTCGCGCTTCAACTCAGCTTTTATCTCTTTCGATGTTAAGCCTGTTAAATGGAAGTATTCAATCACCGATCGGACCTCACTTTCTTTCCATTTTCGTACATAAACGAAAAGTCTTTGTTTAAATCGACAGAAAAAAAAAAATGAAACCGTGTGATGGATATAATTAAAACTTTGATAGTCTTCTATTCTCTTTTAATGTGTATTTCCAATGCAAATGCCTTCTGCCGGATGAACACTTATAGTTAGACTATTATAGCTTATATCTATATGTACATGACTATGTTTTATGATGAACTACAATCGAAAATTGAGACAGCCCATACCAATTATGCTGACACTAAAATTCTCCGCTCTATCTTCGTTCTTTACATGAATTTACACGATTAAAAAATATAGAATCACTCCCAATAAAGTAAATGGTAGCATTGTATTAAAACATCAACTCAACGTTGCTTGCGCACTCTTTTCCATTAGCCGAGCAATTTCTCTAATAACGAAGATAGACAAACGTAATGAATACAATTTCAATGTCGCGCGTAACATTCAACCGTTCCTCAAAAGGTTTTGATGTCACATTTTCGCTATATAAGCAAACGAATTCCTTCCTGGATCGATTGTGCTTTGCGTACAAGTTTTTAGCAACTATGCGTATTGTAGATTACGTCATCCATAGTACACGTAGTATGGCTTGTGATTTGTTATCATTCGGTCATCGTCAGATAATCATGAATCTCATTAGCCAAGATTGAATTTCAACCATTTATATGCATTTATGACTTTTCCCATTGTTTTCGATAGATCAACAAGTTTTAAACGTGAAATAATTAATTTACTTACGGAACCCTACACTTCTTATCTTGCTATACCGAAGCTGAAGAAAATAAAATAAAGAAACAATCAATAATACCTCAAAAACGCTAGCAATGGAACAATGGAGAATTGAAAAGTTTACAAATAAAATAAAAAAGTTATATATTGGACCGAAAGAGAAAAGAACACACCCAATATTTCAATAGGCATTCTATTTATTCTTTTTAAAACGTGTATTCGATTAAAACATTTTTAGAGACCATCGTCTTGCCATCCTACTGACAATTATATATATGTATATACAATAATTATCTACACAAAATAATACACACTCGCTCACTTAAAAAGAAACCGTTAAAATTGACATTAAGCGTAATAGTAGCGACATTACTGCTTGGGTTGTTTGATCTTCTCCAGCAATTCTTTTCCTTGAGCCTCAACACTTTGGGCGAAGCCTTGAAGGGCTTGGGTAGCGTTGCGGACTAGTTCGTTGCTCTAGAAAATTTGAAAAGATTACAAGATTAGTACGCATATGAAAGAAATTAATTTTAACTAGAGAGTTAACTTTAACTAAGGAAAAAATTATTTATAATGCCGGCATTATTTTCCCTTAAAATTTCACAAGTGTCATCTTTTCCTAACAGCAATAAACACGAAAACAGCCAACAATACTGCCGAAGTATATAAAAGTCATAGATCTTGCAATTATTGATGGCAAGTGTGGTTTAGGTTTATTTTGGGCGATCTTGTTGATAATGCCTGAGTTCATAACATGCCTTTAACACTATTTGTGACCGTGCCAGAAGAAATGAGGCTTCTGAGGCCGAATATTTAGCGATGTGCTTTCAGAATTAAACGACGTTCTTGGACTTTCAATGCCTGTTTCTCAAATATTAAAATTTCGTCAGAGAAGTCTCCTTTCTTTGGACACGGTCACATTTATTAATCCTAGTATACACATAATCGTCGAGCAAGAATGCAGTCAAGGAATATACCCAGTAGATTACATTATTTAAATATGCTTTGATTATTAGAAACAACATAATTGAAAGATCGCGTTTTTTTAAATTTATCATAAAATTTAGCAATATTTTTTTATGGTGGCATGGTTGACAACACCACAACAACTTTGCGTGACGGTGTTACTTTGGAATTGAAGTGGTTGATGTTTCCATCAGGTACAATAATGCAGCAGCTATCAACGTATACAGAAAAACGTTACCATAAGCTACCATATATTCGAGTTCATTTATAAAAAATTTAAAGGTTCCAGTATTTTGATGACCAGACGTTCTCAATTATACAATTAATCCCTATAATTAGTTACTAATTTTACGCCTTACACCCGAAAAGTTAAGAAATTTTGTTGAAATAAACAACAAAAATCTAGACATTGTGCGCAAAGGAAAGGAAACAATTGTTTACATATTAAACTGACGAAGTTTTATTAACGAAAATAAAAGCAACATTTCAATTAGAAAACGCAAGATAAAGCGAAATAACATTTTTTAAACAAAATAAGACAAGATAACTTAAAACAAAAAAAGTTTATTGTTATAATATTGAAAAAGGAATTAAAAAAATTTTTTTTATTATTTCATCCGAAATAATAAAAAATAAAAAAAAGTAAGAAAGTAAACCCGAAAATAATAAAAAAAGAATTTATGAAAATATAAAACCAAATGGCAGGAAAATAAAAAGGCTAACCTGGACGAAAACGTAAAGCTATTTTTTTAATAGAAGTATTTTTTTCTTGTTAATAAAATACAATTTTCGTACTTGTTTGTTAAATGTACGGAAGAAATCAGTAATTAAGACTTTTGTGTAAGAAAAATTAATAATTTCCTTACTTCTACGCCCAAAGAAATTTCCTAAAAGAAGGAATTTTCTAATAGGAATCCCTCGAGGACTTTTCAACGCATTACAAAGGCTCCAGTTACATGTTCTTGAATAAAATCGGACTGAGAGGATCGATTTCAGTCACCCTCATCAACCTATCTCGTTTATTTTTCGAATCACACCCCGAAAAAAAATTAAAGGTAGGGATCAAAGTTTCCCAATATTCTAAAACTTATAGCTCGCTTACCGCAAGAGATAGAAAATCAAGGCTCCTTTTGAGTGAGCCAGCGTATCGAAATCTATAAATAAAGCTGCTAATTGGAGAGAGGAAAATTAAGAAAAATATGAAAAAAGTCTCTAAGAACCATCAAAGTTTTCCAGCATCTCTCACTAATCCAATATTTCTTATTAATTTGCAAAAATATTTTGTTATCGCCACAACAATAATTGAAGCTCATCAACCAGTTTTAAACTTCCTCATTTTACTATACATGGTGTTTAAAAACATACGTATATGGAAGCAAGTCGAATTCGTTTCTTTAAAAGGCATTTAATGTATCTGTATCTAAGACAATTTGAATTCTACTTTACTTATTGAATAACAGTATTTATTTTAGTTCTTTGTCACTGATCAAATTTATATTTTCCTCTTTTTAAATAACTTTTATTCGAAAGCTTTGTTATGTGAGGTATTAAAACTTTGACGGAGCCATTGAGGCAATTAAATGATCCGTTAAAAGCAAAGAAATCTGGAGTCATTGTTTAAAATGTTGTCCTCCAGAAGTACGAGAACATAAAACTGACGCAAAAAGATTTATTTTTAAAACATAAAATTGACCCGTTTGAACATGTCTTCTAAAAACGAATTGTTCCAAATTTATTGAATTTAATCCATAATTTTGACACGCACCGTGCAATATGTAATTAAAATTAGCAAAACATCCATCTAACGTTTGGTGGAACCGTTCTCTTTATCTTATCAACATCCGCCGTTTAAAAGAAAACAATATGAGCAGGCATCGGTACGTACAACGAAACAAATGTTAAAATCAAGGATCGCAAAGTCCAAATATTATTCTTCGATTTTTCGACTTACTTCGAAATTTCCACGTAACACATTTTCAATCAAAAATTAGCTCAAAGACAATTTCACATCTGATCTCATACCTGAACTCCCTTCATCAAATCTTCCAAACCGCTTTTGATCGAGTCTAGCACTTCGTTGATGACCTGTGAATTATCCGCGGTAGTATCCCTTTTGTCTCTCAAGCCATCTACGACTCCAGCAGAGATTATCTAAATTTAAAAAATTATATATATTAAAGCTCATTATTTTTTAATGTGTATAGAGGGCGTGATAAGTTCGACTTACCTGGCATAGAACAAAAGCAATTAAAAAGGCGAAGACGATCTTAACGTCCATGATTAGGATGAGTCCGCTAGGTCTCTATGAATAGCTAACTTAGACTGAAGTATCTTCGGCAGATACAAAGTAATTTGTTTATATATCAATGCTTGTGGTCACTGCTCAAACGCGCGATCTTGGTCGAAGTGTACAGTCCATTCCGCAGATTGAGTTGATGTTAATGTGTAAATACAGAGTCGGTCAAAGATCGTTCTTTGTTGATAATAATAGTTCGTAAGCGTAAATTGAACGAATAGAACAGAAGTTGATAACATCGCATTGGATATTTAAAATTAATAAATCAAAATGTTCAATTAATTTTACCGCAGCTGCCTTTAGTAGCTAGGACTTTTGTAACTAAATGTTAGATATTTTGAGGTTTCTAATATACCTTAGTACTACCTTCCATCAGTTCAATAGATGCCAAAAATGATCCACTGAAATGCTAAAATGCTCGTATCGTGTGCGATTCACGACAACACATTTGTATAAAATGTTCTTGCCGTCTCCAGATTTTCTTGCCAAAGACGACAATGATAATGCTAACATGAGTACTTTCGCTTGTTTTTGTCCTAGGACATTTTTCCTGTACGAGGTCTTCCGATTGTTCTCCTATGTTTTTACTGCTTATTCTGCGTGGCTCTTCAGAAGAACAGAGGTTAGGACCAATAATATGCATGTACCCAATTCTTTTGCTAAGTTTATCTGCCTTTTGATTTCCTTCGATCTCTTGATCTATTGCGTCCTAATTGTCAATCTGATCAGATCGGATTCGTACGTATAAGCCTTACTAGCCTTAAGAAGTGTCTGATCATCGCTCAATATATTTGTGGTTGTGTCTTGTATCTTTTTCTGCAGGTTCTTTGCGACATGCAGATTTCAAGAAGAAACCTCTATTTGAAATATGTCACTGTGGAGACCTAGTAGTAGACCTTTTTAGGTGACAATTAGCCCCATTGATGTCTATACCTGAAAAAAAAGGGCAACTAAAGTTTTTAATTTTGGTGAAAGTTGAAAACGTCTCGTAACAACATTGCTTTGTACGTATTTCGACCATTTCTTCACCGGTTGAACTATTCTCATCATCTAAGTATACAAACGAAGCTTGTGTTTCATTTTCAGATTCGCTTAAACTTCCGTCACATCCACGTCTTTTCTTTGTGGCAAGTCTTTTCCATGATGCTCTAAGCTGATCTTTAGCTTCAATTATGAGATGTTTTTTAGCCTTTGATTAGGTTTGTTTCTTTTGATGTCCTCCTGCTAATTGTTTCATTTCCAAAAGCTGTTAGATATGCCATATATCTGGGCTTCATGTTACCAAGGATGACGTTCCGGTTCTGCAAGATGTGAATAGTTAGAGTACTAAAACACCCTGGATGTTTTCTGGGCTGTTCGCTTGAGGTGGAACTGATGCATTATGGATGTCATCATTTACTCCATTGTTAAGCACCGCTAGCTCTGAAGCGATGAAGTCTTGCTCTTGAAAGTTATTGAGAACAGCCAAATAACTTGGATTAACTTGGAAGAGGTTAAACATTGGTGTATCGCTTTTGCATATCCAAAGAAAGAGAACGTTGGGTGAAAGAGAACGCACACTATAAATAAGATATGAAGAAGCATGGCGCTTATTAAGTTTTAACATATGATATCGATACGCCTACCAAAATTAAAAAAATTAACCCATTTAAATTTCACCAATATTTCACTTCGAATCTTTTGGAGCTTCATCAGGAGTCTACCAAGACGTAAAAGCCCGATATAGTTAATAAGTCTAATTGTTAGAAAAACAAGCGAAAAGATGAAGATCTTCAGCATAATGTTTCTGATTGCCATTCTTTTGGCGTATGAAAATTGGTTGTCCAAATGCAGAAAATTATTCCAAATAATGTAAGCACACAGAGGGACAACAATGTAATGTGCAAGTGTTGTATGAGGGTTCCCCATCTGAGATTCTTCTATTATAAAGAGAGCGCTTCGTTGGTGAGTCATGTAGTGGTCATAAGTAGCACTTGTTAAAAGCAAAAAGGATCATCTTCCTTTAAAAAGCAGTTTTTAGATTGAAGTAATGATGAAAATCTCGGAACCAAAGGTTCATAGATTGCTGTCTTTGAGAGATTCTTTCAATTATTCTTCTGGCCATTGTGTTTCTTTTGAAGCTGTACTTTCTAGCAAAGTAACTTAAATTGATTGAAACTACGCAACCTGTCCATCTCTATGTCCTCTAAGCTTCGAATATTACTATCGAGTTGTAATTTCGTTTGAACAATGATGTATTTGCACCATGTCCTTAACGCAAATAGATTAAGTGATATAAAATTCTCGTAAAGGTCATGGTTTCTCATTGTTGTAATGTGTCATCGTCGTAACGTCTCGTATAATAGTTCATCGTGCAGATGGCGTTTGAAAGCAACGTTTCATAATGCAAAATTATTAATAATTTGCCAGTAACTTATTATCTCTGCTGGCTCTGATTTGGCATGTCAATAGGTGAAGTATTTTTAACGGGGATATACATATACGTGCTAATGTTTGATTAATATGCGTAATAATAATGTCTTCGCGTTAAAATCTACATTAGTAGGAGTAGTTATCAAATGATGCACGTATATCTTTACTTTATGTTTTTCCTTTCCTTTTTTTGCTTAATTTTGTGTAATGTGGAGACAATCTATGGATTATTAGCTGTTCTTATGACTAGAAAGGACAAAAGCGAGTAAAATCATACCATTTTTCGCAGCGACTAGACAGACTCGTGTCTATTCGTCTCATAAGAAAGGGTTCGTGTTGCCTGCTGGTTTGTCCGAGAGTCGGCAAAACACGAGCCTGTCTAGTCGCTGCAAAACAGGTTTGATTTCCCTCGCTTTTGTCCTCTCTACTTATTACCAGTTATTTTAGCTGAACAATTTCATTCTCTTTAAACGCATGGCCATCCTTTAAAACCTTTTGCTGCTTCTGATGCAGATAATGTTGATCTCGTATACAAAACGGCAGATGGCGTTGAGTAAACGTGTTACTGTTGTCATAAGCGTTATTAAGTTTTAATAAATAATACAAATATTACTAACAAACCAACACAAAACGATCGGTACACTCCGCACCAAACAAGTTTAATTGATTCATCTAGGACAGCTGTTTCGAAGATACGTGAATCCTCATTTCCAACCGAAGACCGTTCGATGTTTCTCGCAATCCTTGCTGCGCTTATTGATCATGATATTAGCAACAATAAAAGAATGATATTACTCCGCGTATGGCCTCCAAGAATCATATGAAATAATATATTAAGTCCAACATCCACCTGGTTGGCAATATATGGAAGGAGTACCACCAACAGGCGTTAAATGAAAAATATAATACCAGTACAGAGATGGAGAAATGCTAACAGAAGAGGAAGAAAATGAAGTCCAATATCCCGTAGAAATGGAGATGGAGGAAGAAACAATACTTCGAAATGGCGAGGCCCTGAAATGTGATATAATAGAGACAGAGCTGCTAAAATATGGAGGATAGCAACAAATTAAACACGTCTATCGATTAATGCAGCAAATATGGAAACAAAATAAAATTTCAAATGAATGGAGCGTAGGTGCAATAGCTCATATATATCGAAAAGGAGTCGAAAAGGAATGCGAAAACTACAGAGTTATATGTCTACTAAATATAGCTCAACAAAAAGGTGAAATTAAATGCAGAAAATGGAAGATTACTAAAATGGCTTCAGATTAGAGCGGTCAACCATCGATGGAATAGAGAAAAATCGAGAATATGACGTAACCTTCATAGATTTTAAAAGCTCATTTAATACCTTAAAAGGAGAGAAAATAACTTTAAAAGCACAAAAAAAAAACAATTGACGTGGCATTAAAATAGACCAACACCAAAGACAAATCCTAAAGAACAACAACAGAGAGAACGAACACAAATAAAGGTGTGAAACAAGGAGGTCAAATCTCTCCAACGCTACTTAATTTAACGCTGGGAGGCTCCATGAGAAAGGCGAAACTGCATGGTAGAATTGTCATCCAGAGCTCAGCGCAAGCAGTGGTACACGCCAACGATGTAGCAATAATAGCGAACGTAGCAAAAGATCTAATAAAACCAGTTGAGCGACTAAAAGAAACAATAATTGGTAATTAATGAGAAAGAGATGAAATTTATGAATATAAATCATCTAAGAACGCAACAACATACGCTTGAAATAGTTACGACGTTCAATTACTTAGGAGTAACAATAAGGCAAGAAGCTAAGGATAGGACAAGACGAAGAATTCAAAAGGGATACCAGACGCACGTAAGAAATAAAGCATTATTGAAAAATAAGGGCGCAAGTAAACAAAGCAAACTAAAAAAACTACAAGATCAGTCATCGTCATCACGTATGTTATGGAAACGGCGTGCTGCGTCAAAGAGGAGGAGGAAAAACTAAAAATAGTAGAAAGGAAAATAACGAGAGCGATATTAGAACTAGATAAAACAGGAAAGGATGAGAAGAGAGTAAAGAAAAGCAAGGAAATAAAGACCATAAATTGAAAAATAAAAATATAGCAAAATACATAAAGGCACTAAGACATAATTAGGTAGAACATATAATGAGAAGGAAACCAACCGAAATAATCAGAAGAGTAAAGACAATGGATCCCATCACGGCCAAAAAGAAGAGGTAGACCGGGGAAGACCTGAAGAAATGATATGCTCGCGACGAGATCGCGTGGGTGCTGGGAATAGCACAAATGCCGGGATAAAAAGGAACGGAGGAAGACAGCTGACGCAGCGAAGGTTAACAACAAGCTATAAAAACAAATGGAACGAGAAATAAAAGAAAAACGACGATTAATCGTTGTAGAGATTTTAGAAACGCGCAAAAATCCGAAGATGTAAAGGATTGAATTTGGTCGAGGTTGCAAGTAAAGATTAAATTATCAAAAATGCTAATAAAACAAAGGAAAGCGTATCTCAAACTGGTCAAAATTATTTTGTTTCCATGGTTGTTCATTAAATTTTGATAAAGCAACTGAAAGGGTTACTTTTAAATGATAGGCAAATTTCTCAAGAGGACCAATCATACAAAACACGACATTTGAAATACTTGAACATTACTTTTAAAACAAGAAGCAAGTAACTGAGAGTATCTTCGTAACGTAACCTTACTTTAGAATTATCTAAATCATTAATTTTTCTTCCTAACAACACGTTCGCAAGTTACTAAGGCAATTAATAAAACTGGCAAATTTGCGTACGCTCGAGCGTACATACGATTTACACGATACTAAACAAGATAACGACTGAGGCCATCATCTTAACTGGATGATGAGACCTTTTTAAAAAAAAAATTAGAGCTTTTGGCGATGCGTTTCGTCGAAGATGGCCGCGTGGGATGTAGGCTATTAAAGATGTTTTTCCTTTTGCGAGTTATAGTAACGATTATGGATACGTCTATTTAGCGTTGTTGTTGTTGTTTTGTTCTTTGAAAGATTCTTGACCTTAGAATGTTGTAATGTTCGTGTAGATTGCAGTATGCAATTCAGCAGTTGTGAGTCAGTTATTATTTTTCTAAGAATTTCGATAATACTAGTTCAACGTTCACGAATGCTTATGGTGTAATAGTCCCGTTATTTAAAGCAAAACGATATTTTATTTTATTTTATTTAACGTTTGAATGAATTGAATAATTTGTTTTGAACAAATAGAAATAATAGAAAGTGCTGTTTTAGAACAAACGAAGGAGTAACGTTGGAGTTCAGGTTAGCTCCTCCTTGACTTTGTCTTTTCTCTTGCTTCAGAGTAGCCTTTTCTTTAACAGTTTTTCAGGAAAGATCAAATCTAATAGTTGCCATACTTGTAATGCATAATGAGGGTGGAATCCCTCAATAATGTTTAAGGTGATACCTCGTACTTCTTTCTGGCGATTCTAGCTTTCTAATCATCCAAAGTATTGAGTGTCTCGGAATAAACTTCAGACTTGATATAGTTTCATAGGAAACAATCTAATCGATTGAGATCTGAAGATCTAGCAGGCAAAGATGCAACATTTACGGTACTTCCAATGCACCAAGTTACCAGCTTCTTGTTGGGGGAATTGGTTCGAATACATGCAAAGACGTATCTCTCGTAAATATGCAAATTATCTCTGCCTTAATGGAAGAGGAATTGCTACATGGTTTGCTCAATAAGAAGCTGGTGACTCCAAATCATGGTTCTTGGGGCCATCAACAGCTTATTAACGACAATGTCACTATTTAACAACAGCTTTAAGAATCCACGGTCGATGTTTTCCTTTAAGGAATCTAGGTTAGGTATTTCGTAATTGCATGAGAATCCCGACGTTTCGCTCTCAATTTCATGGAGCTTCTTTTGGACCAACACACCGCAGCCCAGAAGAAGCTCCGCGCAACTGAGGGCCAAACTTAAAAACTTGTAATACTTGTAATACTTATTTATTGGAATTTATTCAGTTCCCCTGTCCTTGTCCTTGATGAACAAAATTCTCCTTTCCTTTTCTTTTCTGTATCATTTGACAAGTTGAAGGTAGAAATAACAGATAAACATCAACAATTTCTATGCGAAAAGTTGCCAACTATCACTTGAACGGATTAAAAAGCTGGAAAAAATAAGGAGGGGATCGTATAGACTTACAGAGAGACTATGTTAAGAAATAAAAAAAAGTTGTGGAACTTTTTCAGACCGCCCTCGTATGTAAAAATATTTTTAAAGATTGCTCAATGATATCTTTATAAAAGTATACCTCATCAAGTAAACAAAACGGTATTTCTAGTAATATTATCACAATTTTTCGTATTTAATGCAAAATATAGGAGCAAATCTTATTGGCATCGTTACGAACTAAATCCTTGTACGTATCCTGTTTAAAAATACTTTTGATAGTATTGCTTATAGCAGGAGTTATCTAAGTTCAGTAGTTGATAAAAAAATGATTTCGAATAATCAATATCGCTGTGTTTTCAATTTCGATTATTAAACAACATTAAACATTCTCGCTAAAAAAAATTGGACAATCCTGGAATTCACGCCTTTTGGGTATAATAGAATATCCTATACAGTGTGTTCAGCAAGCAATGGGGTAACGATATCTTAGGAACTACAGCTAACTATAGTAAAGTTCTCAAATCTTTAGTATAGTAATAATAATAATAATAATAGACTGGACCTAATGTACCAACTACGACGTATTTACGAAGGCTACTGTGCCTGTAATTTTCGGCTCCTTGGACGAAGTCCATGTCACGAGATTGGAACATCTAAAAAATAAAAAGTCACATTGATAAGAAAAAAGTAGGTCATCCTAGGGCCTCTCCGTATACTACCTGTTGGCGAAGTGGGTGAAGAACTTTCGGTGATGAAACGTATTGGCGAACTGCGCCAAGTTGCCATAGACACCTCCAAGGATTCTGTTGTACCCTTTCCCCGGAGAGGTAAAAGGAAAAACAATTAGTAGCAACATTAAGTTGGGGGAGAGAGGGGGGTTGGCAGATGGTGTTCCTGCAGTATTGCAGTATCCGCGTGAGGAGCCCGGGGAGCGAACGCACGCTTTACGCCTGTAACCGTTTGCTGAACGAGGTGTGAAGGAATAAAATAATAATAATAATGATTAAAGTCTTGAGAAGCTTGGATAGTAGTCATATGTAATGACGTCTGTGTTACCATTGCTACAAGGATGACTTGAAAATGATCGCAATCGCGATCTAGTAAGCTAGATAAGGTTACTAGAGGTCATAGAACTTGTATTTGAAATAATAAGGAAGGCTTTCACGGCTAGAGTCAATAAAAGAAAGAACTACGTTTCTTCTTCATGGGAGTATTGCCTTTTAGTTAGTTTTAACATAACTTCTATTTATTCATATTTATTTCGGAGACATTGTATATTCTAGTAAAGTTTGTTTCTTCATAATCAATCCAAGTTAACGCTCTGCGTTAATACTGAGGTCTTCTATTAAATAAAGTTTCACCGTCTACGGATTTGGAATTATTCAAACCCACGTCATCAAATATTTCAAGATCGGGATCAGCTTGGGGTCTCATTAAAACATTAGCGAGCTCCTCTAATGCTAGTAAAAATGCTTCGAATGTTGGAAGTCAACACAACAATGTTGTCGCGGATCTTCAAAAAGCCGCAAGATTATTCAAGAAGCATTTTACGTGTCGCCCGCAGCAACCTCGATTAATTTCACCTAAGTGTGACATTAATTTAGAGGGATCCTCTTTATTCTTTGCATCAATTGACAAAATTGAGGTGGCTAGATTCTTCGATAATGTGGCTACGAAACCTTCATAGATGAAATACTATATTTTCTTGTTAAATTTATTTGTAGAGCCGCTAGAACAAATAATGAATCGTTGTTTGTCTGAACGAATACTTCCTGATAGCCTAAAAACAAGTAAAATATTAACAATACTAAAAAAAAAGGTGATGCGCAACGGCTTTAATTTTAATTCTTCTACCTAATTCAACTTTGTTTCGGTAAAGGCCACTGGTGAAACTGTTGCTCGGACAATCACTATAATTTACGGAGATTTGGACAAAAAACAGCACATTGCAGGCATATCTTTTAATTTTTCGAAGGCATTCGGTATTGTTGTTCATTTGATACTGATTAGTAAGGTGGAAGCTTACGGTACACATACATGGAGTACCCAGAAGTATGTCCGTCTCCTATATAAGCGGTAGAACAGCTAAGGTTGCTGCGACGGCGGATGTAAATAAAGCCTTATATTCCAAACCAATAAAACTGAGCAGCTTCCTCATGGATCACTTTTAGCTCCAACTCTTTTCGTAATATACATATGTTAATGACCTCTGTCTAACGCTAACACGCTATACCTTATCTCAATATGCGAACGATACAAGTTGTATAGTTTCAAACAAATGATTTTGCTGACTTCTCAACTTCTGATGCGACCTTAGTTGGTCTTTGTCGGATGTCTAACTTCTGCAGCGCCGAGGACACTGTATGGATGCTGAATAGAAAATACGACAATAATATCAATAATGCAATTAAAGAGGAAAAAATCATAATATTTTGTTACGCACTGTATAAGGATTTAGACGGGTCCAAAGTACTTTCTTTCATGACGTACAAATTTAAAAGATGTCATAATTACATCATAACACATCAATGTTATTGACGTTTCAATCAAAAACATGTTAACACTTTTTATACGCTTCATCTCGCTCTCGCATGGATTACTGCGTTTTGCAGTTTATTCTATGCTATCTTTATAAAATAGCAACAACAACCGTCAGTTACATTAAAACAAATAACTTAATGTTTACAGTATTTCACCTCGTCATCAATCAAAAAAAAATAAAATAAAAAGGATTTTTTGATCATTTCGCAAATTTTATAATTTTTCTTTTAATATCCATCATGCAAAGCAGCTCTTTAATAACAAGAAATAAGAAGACAATTGTCGACTCTTCGACGTTTACGCGATGGATAAACAGAATTCTAATTTAAGGTTGTAAACTTGATAACTACATTATTAGTGCTTGTTCCTTTGTCGTGTTCGATACGATTCCCTGGTAAATATTATTGAGCAAAGTCCTTGTTTCCCCAGATAAAATTACAAGTAAACCATACGATGATTCCAGAGAAGCTGGACAAATTCCATTGAATGAATAACGAAAAACAAGCATGAGACCGCATATTATCACATCATTATGAATAATTGATATTTTCCTCTGAATGCTTTTAGCGCGGTAGCGGCCCGACGGTGATAAGCTTTTTTTAAGCTTATCGTAACCTCGGGAGCCTTTTAGGAGTTACTGAAATTTGCAATATTAACTTCATAACCTATCATTACGTTTAAGATAATAAGCTGTTGAAGCCTTAAAATACCACAATTTGGCGCCGAGTGATTAAATGCTGCACTCAACGCACGATCGCTCAAATCTTTCTCACAACCTCTCTCTCTAATTTTAATTCGACGATCGTTTATTCGGTGAATTTTTTGCAATTTTTAGCCATCTTCATTGTGAACCAACCCGCTGCATTGAACAGCCAACATTGTTGAAATTTTCGAGAGCATCTCTTCTATTCTGGCCTTGTATTGACTATAAAAAGCACTAGATTAGTTTTATTCGACATTAAGCAAAGGTACATCGGTACCTCCGCAAGAATCCTTTTAGTGGAAACCCCTCTAACATATTTATTAAAAAGCATTGCTAATCATCGTAACAATGTTGTATATTATTGCACAAATAAGGAATGTTATGTACACGAATGTCGCGTTGAAAATTCACCGATTCCTCTTGAGCATCGTCTGAATATTGCTGAAGATGGTTTTAGACTTACTCGAGTATGATGCTAGAGTCGAAGACACCAAAGAATCTGAATAATCTTAGTTTTTCCCATGAATTTAAAGAAAAGTGTCCAGATTAGTTCATACAAGCTCGGCATTATAAATGCTTTAGCTTCTGACCATGTTGTATATACAGCCTGTTCAAAATTTAGATCAATACCGAACAATACCACTTTCCAATTGGGATTCCGTCTTATCTCTACGCTTATTTCAATCTTTTCCTTCATGCAAAGAGATATTCCTCTAGTAATCCACGTACAAACGCGCGTATATTTTGTAAACAAGCCTCGTACATCCAAGAATAAATATCTCGTAACTTCGGTACACCACCATGTGTGTGTTTACATTTAATTATAATTGATTCCGCTCCATATTGACTTATTTGCCTACTCTCAAAGGCGATAAGAAAAAGAAAGTAAAGAAGCTTCTCAAGAAGCATGACAACGTACCCGGTTCCAGAGTTCACACGAAACCTAGGCCGGGGGTATATATAATTCAAGTGCATCAAGCAGTCATCATCGCATTACCGTCTGAGTCTCGTTAAGTGCCGTGTACCTTGCGCAATACATAAAGATGGCTAGATTCATCGTCTTCGCTATTGTGGCGGCCCTCGCATTCCAGGTATGTGAACTTTAGCAAAACAATTTGAGTTTAATGTTCCGTTACGGCTTCCAATTAAATCTGCGAATTGAAACGCTGATTTTTCTGCTGGATTTATGCAGGATGCTCCAGGACTTCGACAACTGCTTTGAATAGTGGCAGTTTGCTTCTGGTATGTCATTTCACTTAGAAGTATTTTCTGCATTAGATTTACTAGAACTTATTTTGGTTTAATGAGCAGATTACCAGATTAAAGCAGTGTTGTCAAAATTATTTTGTAAAGTCTCAGATAGCTTTCTGAGCAAGAAGGACCAGAAGAGCCTAGTAAACTTGGCAATATCCTTACAATCTAAATGTAAAAACAAGATCACGTAACGTAAATACAAATTCCAATTGTAAAGCAGCACCTGTGTAGCTTCAAAGAATGATTTAAAACTAACGTAGTTACCAAATTAATTATTTTCTAAATTTAATAGGCAACCTTCAGCAAACCATCCGACGGTCAGCTGAGCAACCTTGCCCAATCCGCAAAGAATCTCGCCGACGAAATTAGCCAAACGCTTGGTATTCAAAAATGGGACTCAGAGCAGGTGGGCAAAACCATCAAGGATCAATCGAAAGCCGTCGCCGACAGTTTGCAAACCATCGTTGACAAATTGAAGGCGGAGGTAAGGTCAAACCATCAATTTGCGTACCGAGAAAGATTTACCGGTTCTTCTTCCAAATCCTCCACAGGCAACAGCTCACCAACCTGAAGTTGACAACGTCATCAAGGGCGTCGAGGAGAAGTTGGCCAAAACCGCCGATGATTTGAAAAAATCCTTCGACCCCAAAACCCAGAAGCAGATCGAGGAAACCCGCAAGAAATTCGACGAAGGTCTCAAGACTTCGGCGGCCGAGCTGGAGAAATTGGTCAAATCCGTACAGGATAACAAACAATTGCAGGGTACGTTTCCATTTATCTAATACGGGATCTTTGATTAAATTCGTTTTTGTCCAATTTGCAGAAGCCCAAGCTAGCATCCAGAAGGTTACGAAATCAGTCTTGGATACGTTCTTGGAGAGCGTTAAAAATGCTGAAACTCAACTAAAGAAAGCCATCGACGACCACGCGAAAACTCATAAACACTAAGCTTCGTTTAAGATAATGTCCTATCGTAATATATTTTTTTCAAAGAAACGACTTCTTTAAAGTTAAATAAAAATGTATTTTTTTTAAGTGATATGAAATAAATTTTTGATACCGCTGTACTTGTATTGATTTACACGTTCTACCCAATGGAGGAAATCTTTCATTAAAAGTTATATTAATAGCATAAACAATAGAAAGAAAGATCTTTTCTGCATCTAACAGGCAACCTTTATCAAACCATCTAGAGATCAACTAAACAAGCATGTCTTAATAATTTGTACATGAAAATTAAATGTTCCAATACGCCCTAAAGAAAGGCCTTTTTTATGAAGTTTGTCTTCCTCCAAATTAAAGAAGCTATGAAACTCCAAAAGATTCAAAACTTTTTGATAGTCGCCTGTTTTAAGCCGTTTAACTTGTGAGATATGTGCTATCTATGCCTATTGCTTAAAACAAAGCCTCGTATAGTGCTTTTGTTAAGAAAATATTCTGTTTCTATATAAGAGCTTCTAAGATAACATAGGACCGACGTTCTTCATAGGGCGCTTACTTTTGGAGTTGTTTGTCGGAATGATGAGGCATTTCTGGAATAATCCTGACTATGAACCAACCACCATTTATATTTTTACCATTTAAAATTTCTAGGTTAATAAAAACTACAAAAGATTTATTTAAATTAAAAATAACCAAACAATAAATAGAAATATCCACATCAACAAATAGATAACTACTATTCAAATTAATAATAATCCAGTTCTTTAACGTAAGGAGCACAAAAGGGACACCTTCTTCCATTTGGGTACACCTTACCGCCTCCGCAGTACTTGCAAATCTTCTTCGAGGGCTCATTCGACTTATTCTCTTCAGCTTCAGAAACCTTATCTTTTATTAGGTTCAAAGAATCCACGTCGGCCGTAAATTTTCCTCTTCCTTTGCCGCAACTTCCACAACAGCTCAAGCACTCGACCGGTTGGGAGGAAGTCAAAATCTTGTATTGGCCGCCAGGTTGGTTGCGATGCAACATCACTACGGGACGCCCAGGCGGATACTTAAACTCTCTTCCAATCGTCAAAGGATTTGAAACAAGCACCCCCTGATTTAGAACTGACATTGCTTCGATCTCCGTAGCTTTACAGCCACAATCATTTTTGGGTTTCTCATTACTACAAGGCATTGGCGGTTCTAAATTATTAATATCGGCTCCAAGTTGGTCAGGTTCTTCGGACGCTGGATTAACGTCCTGCGAATCACATGGCTCGGACGGTTGCGTCGGAATGCTTTCCGTCGGTTCAGGTTCTTTGCCGTAATATGGACTCACAGATCTTATATCGACTGGATGTTCTTCTGTTGGCTCATAAGCCACACCGCCATCATCTTGCTGAATACGCACGGGATCGATCGGCCCTAAATCTATCGGACGTACCGGAACGTTTTGCGGAACTTTATACTCCGGCTGTTGGTAAATCGGTTCCGTCTGTCCTACTTGGACATTCTTCCTTTGACACGGTTCCGTTTGTCCTAGATTAACTGAAACTGTCGTATGCGAATCTTCCGGTCCTAGTAAATAGATTTCCTGCATCGATCCTGGTTGGATTTTGATAGATTCTGGTTGTCCCAGATCTACCGGAGTGGGTTCATCAGGCCGCCTTAAATCCGGTGGATTTGATTCAACAGGTTCTTCGTCTTCTCGTAAATATGAAATTGCTGCTTCATGTTGGGGTTCTAGATCTCCGACTTCTTCATCGATTGGTATGTCTTCATCGAGGTCAGCTGTTGGTAACTCAATGGGTTCCTCGTATGGTACAATCAGTGGAGGTTGATGTGGAGAAGGGGGTAGTGGAGCGGGCTCTTTTTCAACAAATTCTGATTGCCCTAAATTTATGTAATAAGGCTGGTCAGATTTCAAACGAGTTGGTTGCACCGGCCCTAGATTAACTGATTCCTTGTTTCCCAAATTAGTATATACGGGCTTTAGAGGTTCCACTTGACCGTGATTAATTTTTTTAACGGGTTCCGTTTGACCGTGATTTATATATGCGGGATTCTCTTGATAGGAATAAAGCGGTTGTTCTTGCCCCCTATTAATTTCTTTGATCGGATATGTACCTCCCAGATTTATGTAATTAGGTTTCTCAAGCTCCGGAAAATTTGGCTCTACCGGCCCTAGATCTACCTGCTTAAATGGATCCGTTTCCCCGAAATTAACCGGATATTGTGGTTTCACGTAAACAGGATCCGTTGATCCTAGATTAGGCTGTTTTACAGGATCGGTTTGACCTAAATTTATGTGATTGTTGGGATGAATAGGAGAAACGATTGGATCATTGTTCAAACTAAGCGGTTCCGTGTGAAGCGGATGTTTCGGGAAAGACGGAATAATTGCGCTTGATGGACGAATGGGGCGATGTACCGGATCGAAGTTATACTTTTGCTTCAAATAATTTTCTACAACCGATAGTACCTCATCCAAATTTAACGTACTCTTAAGCTCAGTTTTGCATGATGCTTCCGGCGGTCGATCCGGCGTTACAGGAAAGACAATGGGTCCTTTCGTACAAAACGAGATAACACTGTCTACTCCTCGAATGTTTGGGTCCTTCTCTTTCAATCTCAAAGCGTAGTTACAAAGGAACAATCGCCTCACTTTGATCAGAAGCTGTTCGGTGCTCTTGATGTTTTCGATCGCGGGTGTCTGTTTGGCGAAGATTTCGTTGCAAGTCATGAACTGCGTTTTGTATAAATAATCCGCCCATAAGTCGACGATGTCGCGGCTCTTCCGAGGTAAATCTTCGTTGATCGTGTTCTTATGGATTAAATCTAATGCTAGTACCAAAGGCTCCATTAACGTATACCGTTTGATGTTCTCCCTCGATAGAAAATTGCAAAGTTTGCAATCTCTCAGGAAAATGCACGGTTTGAATATGTTCACCATGCTCTTGTAAATGTCGCACAAACCAGGGGTGTGCCTATAAGTTCCTCTTATGTATTTCACCATATCCAATAAGTAATCTATTTCGTTTAATAATTCTAATTTGCCACATGTAACCTGCAGTAAAGTTATCGGAAGCACCGACAGGATATCTTCTAAGATCAACGATATATCCACGTCCAGATCAATTTTTTCATCCCTCCATGGTTCCATATCGATATCCTGACACTTGATGTTCAAATATTTGATGATGATATTCAAAGCCTGCGCGATTTTTAACTTCTCAGCGTCATCGAATTTGATGACGCAAAGAGAGTATTCCCTTAGCATGTAACGAGCCATCTTTTCAATGATGGCGAGAAGGTCCTCGTAGATTTGGCAACATTTTGCAGGTGGTAAAAGGGAAGCCGGTGTCGTTGTAGTAGTCGAAGGAGTTCTAGGAGATGCAGGAGCTGGCGTCGAAGTCCTAATAGGCCCGTGACCCTTTAACGGTGGTGCCGAAGCTTCAAATTCCTGATGTATATAATTCCCATGGTGAAAAGGGGCTCCGTTGTGGATAGCCAACGGATCGTAAGGATAGTGCGGCCATGGATAGTAAATATCTTTAGGATAATAGTAAGGCGCTTCCCGAATATGCGGAGGATAAGGTAAATGGTACGAAGTATACAGAGATGTCGGTCTATGAGGAGGCAGGTAATCAGGTTCAATGTAATTCCTAGATTCAATGACCGGAAGATCTTTCTGCTCTTGTTTATACGAGCTATCACCATTGGGGAATGTTAGAAGGACTTGAGCGTTCGCTATGGCTTTCGGTTCATCCTTGATGCAATTGTACGTTCTTTCGCAAGGTTTCTCGTCCTCAGCTTGGAAATTTGAACGTTCTAAGATCTCGAGGTCGTCATAGTTGCGTTTTGGTGTTTGGAATACCGATTCAAAATCGAATTTTTCGGCACGTACCTAGAAAAGAGCATATTTCTTTAGTAGATGGATATTTGGTAAGAAATATGAATCGGAGCGAAAAAGAAGCTGTCGTATTTCTAAACGTGAAAAAGAAAGAACATAGAAAATAAGATCGCGTCAGAGAAATAAAAACGGAATACATTGATCGTGATTAGAAAGAATGGATGAATGGAAATAAACATGGTAATTATCAAAAAAAAAGATGATCTCGAGAAAGAGGGTCGCTATCAACGAAAAATATTTCTACACAAATTTCCAATTACCTGCGACTTTGCACTTATCACCAGTAACACCAACAATTTAATAGGCACCATTCTTATCCTCTTACTGGCCGATCCCCAACTAACATACCAATTATATACCTTCAATCGTCACCTGTTTAGACTTACACAAATCGATTAATAGACACGTTCTGACATTGAAGACTTCGACCAACCACATATTCTTCGATTGCTCTAGAAAAATGCAGGGTATACATTTTTCCATTTCACCCAATGACCGACATTGACTGTTGCTTATGTTGTTTGTTTAGTTAGTTTGTTAGAAGCGAAACTTTGTTTAGTTTTGTTCGCTGCGTACGTCAGTATGGTGATGTAACGAACTCAGCTGTATACGGGCTATTAAGCATATAGCTTTGGTGTTTCTTTAATTATAAAAGAACGGGGTACTACGTCGTTATTAAGATGCAACACCGTTAACAGATTTCAAGAATTCGAAAGGCCAAAAAGAGTTGAAGAGGCCTAAATAATATCATTTTCGTTATTTCTAATTGTAAAATATTGGATACGCTGTGGCTTATATTCGAGCGCCAGAAACATCTTCTTCCATTAGTATCTCCTTCGACGGTTCTCCCTTAACTTCGAAAACGTCATCTCTTATTCTTCTCACAAAGACCACATCAATTGAAAATATCCTCTCTCAGTTACCGCAACTAGTCAAATATTCGATTGGTTGGGAGGAAATCAAGGTGTTACACTGGTTACCAGATCGGCTGGAGTATAACACTACCACGGGGATACAACCACCTCTCTTCCAAAACCCCGAAACTAGCACCATCTGAAATGGTTCTTTATAATATCTTTAGGTTCGTCGCCAGAATCCTCTTTACCTGCAAAGATTTGTAGAGAATCTGCAATTATTCAAGGTTCTTCTTTAGGATTGCTAATTACTACAAGTGGTTCTAATTTATCAATATTAGATGCACATTCACCAAGTTCTTCATAACATCTTTCGAATCACACGGTTCGGATTCCGTTGGTTCAGGTTCTCAGCTACAATTTGGCTTCGCGGATCTTTTATTAATATTTATTGGGCCAAACTATATTGGAAAGGCTACCGGTTTCAAGCAAAAAGGCGCATTATCACCATAATAATTCTGGGGTGATGATGAGCCGGCTTTCTAATATGAGACTAATCGCTCTTCTTTTTTATTTAATTATCATTCACACAGAGTCACTATGGATTCCTTAGAATTGATCTATGCGTGGTCGAATTATAAAATTCTTGTCAGCACCAATTAGAGAAACAATCGTTTTTTCTTTCTTTCTTGATTAAATAGATTCTAGTAGACCTAATTGAACCATCTCCCTTTGAAATGGTTTCAGTTCGCCTAAATCAGCAGCATCTTTCGGGTCTGGATTATCCGGTTGTAGCAAGTAAATCTTTTACATCGATATTGCTTAGCAAAGCTTAGATCTAGCAAATTAAGTTCACCAAATTACTTTGAAATGGAGGAATCTTTAACAGAGAAGCGGAGCATTATCAATCATTATCAGTATAGAAGCCCAGACAAAATATGACTAGGAGACCACAGCATCGTTTCAGATTAAACCTTTGCATGGATATTTTGGAAAAGCGTACCGTAGGACCTGAAGAAATGGCACAACTAAACAGTGTCAACATCTTTATAATTAAAGTAATTTTTTGATTTTTTCTTTAAATTTTACAATTTACTTGAAAGCCAGAGTCATATTTTGGCTTTCCGGATCTAACATTTCATTGTTACAATTTACATAATTAGCTTGCTGGTTGTTGTGTAGACATTGCTCTTCATTCTCCTCGCTATTCATCATGTTAACCTTCCTCGTCCTCCAAAGAACAGGCTGCATTAATGATGTACCTTTTGCAAAAACATATTTTACGTATGGTACGTCAAATTGTTCTATTATTTGTAGAGAGAGAGAGAGAGAAATCACAAGCCGTGGCTTTCAACGTATCTCCTCGTGCATGAGTTGAACTTTTCGGTAAGAAGATAAAACATATGTTCTTGTATTGGCATTCATTTATAACGTAAGGAAATGAAAGATTATTTCTCGCAAATGCTCACGATGGGTCTTTTTAAATATGAGAGCGTAATTTTCAAAAGCCACTTCTTCAATATCTTTTAAGCAATCCTTCCCGTTTTTGCGCTAGAATATCGATGTACCTCTTGGATCATTTGCCCCGCAAATGAAGAAATTCATGTCAACATATGAACATATAAACGACGGTGATAATATTTCATCACTTGGGCAAACCATCGTTATAGAGATAGAAGCCTTTGTAGAGTTTAAAACAAGTATCAGGTTTCTTTTTTCTTCAAGAGACTATTAAGTAATCAAGATAAACACTTGTAACATCAAGAGAGGCATCAGCGTAACATGGGGTCGCTTAAAACGTTGCAGACAATCAGCCACCTGAAAAATGAGCTCTAAAATATTTTTATTCATTTCGCCCTATCTATTCAGATAAATTTGAGCGGAACTATTAATTTACAAGGGCTCGCCACCCCCATTTTTTTTTCAAATGCAAACGATTTCATTTGTTTAAAAGTTTTAAGTTTGCTGTAAAATAATCCAATTTGCGGAGAAAAATCATCGTCAGTCTCCCGTTAAACATTACATCATCACCTTTTAGGCGTATCAACGTATGTGCCCAGAGAATTAACTTTTCAACATTGTAAAGATGTACTCTTACGAAATGTTGGAGTTGAAGGTACGTTGGATTCCTCGAGTTTTCAGATGAAGCGCTACTTATTACAATGAACAGCATGCTTTGCATCGCCAATGTTCTTTAGTTTATTTAAATAGGGATGGTATAGAAATGGTCCAGTACTCATCTTAAATATTTTTAGGAACATCATGAATAATTTTATGAATTTTATAAAACACGTATTTTATATTAATATAAATAAATAAGACAAAGAGAGATAATATGCAAGATCTAAAAACATTTTTATTTTCTACTCTTATTTATGTTGCAATAACATTTCTTTTATAACTACTTATTCCTTAATCATTAACAATTTTGTTGGTTTCAGGCAATATACTAACATGGTCCCATATTTTTGTTATTACAAAAGGATATAATCAAGTTGGATTGTTTTTACTGCCTGGAACAAACAAAAAGGAACATTATTATCCAACAATAAATTAAATATAATAAATAATTTAAGAAATAAATAAATAAACAATAAATAACATCAAATAAATAAACACAGGACTTATTTATAATCTCAAACTTTTCTTTGGTGACTTCATGTTAAGAACGGGTTTCTTCCTCGACAACTTATCGGGAGCTTTCGTAGCAAGCTTCGTTTTAAAATTGTTCGGTTTCATACCCTTCCTTTTGGACACGTCGCGGAATAAGCTTTCGAGTTTCTGCCGACACGTTTCGATCTGTTTCTCCAGATCGAAGATTATCTTCAATTCTCTGCGAATCCTTAATTTATATCCGATCTTCTCGTTCATTTCTGAGACGGTGTCCGCCTGAATTTTCTCGCAGTTCCCAATCTCCCACAGTAATTTCGCGACCTGGTCCATCCCGTCATCCTTTGCGGTGGACAATTCAGCATCCAAGAGATTCTTGAGGTTATCTAACATCTCAACTTGTTTCTCGACCTCATCGTCGCGCTCCTTTTGCAAAGAAACGGATATCTCCGCTAAAGTCTTTTCGCTAATCAAATCTAACATTGCTAGAAAATCGACTTGCTTAATTTGTTTGGCAATATCGTTCGGCGTTTGAAATTTGATATTCCCAGCGAAGCTCTCTACGATTTTCACTAGGATACAGTGCAATTTCTGAAGACGTATCAATTTTTTCACCAAAGAGTTGGTATTGGAGCTTCTTCCGTCCGCTAGGGCTTCGCCAATTAACTCGACGATCTCATCCTTGAGCGATAACATCTCGTTAAACTTGTTGAGCAAGTTTATTTTGGAATTGGAATCGTTGTGTTTCTTGTTGATTAAGATATATTTCCATTCGTCAACTGCGGATTCTTTAAGACGTTGTAATTTTAATAATTCCGCATATATCGTCTCGTATCGATCAAAATCTTGCTCAATGAGGTCTTGGATGTTATCTAAAGTATCGCTAATCTTGGTCTTTATTATATGTACCAACATGTCCGATTCGTATTCTCGCTTGGTACCCCGAGGATTAGCAGCCATCAGTCTGGCTTCCTCGATGATATCTCCAATCGTCTCTTGGATGTCGTCGCTTGCTTTAGAGATCCTCCGTTTCTTAGGAACCAATGGCTTTTTACGCCCGTCAATGTCGAGATAGGGATTACCTTTATCTAGAACAAGTTTCGGCGTGATTCTTTCCATAACCAATTCTCCTCCGTTCTTCCAGATACGGTTCTGGTTTTTGTGCTTTGATTTCTTCCGTTTTGGGGTGACGGGGAGCAGAGTATCTTCTTCACTATTACTATCACTATCTTCCTCTTCAGAAGAAGCAAAAATCGACAACTTTTCTCTGAGGAATTCATGTATATCATCATCTGGAACCAGCTTAACAATAGCTCGTTTAGACAGTTTATGCTGATGTTGATTTAAAGAATTTCTTTCGATAGTTTCCGATGTTAAACCTTTAGGATCACTTGAATTATCTTCATCCAATCTGGTCGTCTCCACATTCCTTTTTTCTCGCTTAGTTGGTTTGAGGAAGCTTCTAAAGACCCTTCCGGGAAATTTTTTGATATTTCCAAATAATTCCTTAAAGAAATCCATAGCACCTCGTCTGAATCGTTTACCAAAGTTCAAGAAGTAACCGGCACTCGTATCTAAAACATCGGGAACCGATCGTACCATAGGACTAACGTGCTCTCTCATCTTATGGATGTGATTTAGCATCCTAATAGGCGTATTCATCAAATAAAAAGCTTGGTTCTCGGGCACCACAGTTTCTACATCGAACGGTTTCAAGAACCTTCGTCGCATCTCGACTCTCTCGTCTGTATCTAAAGAATCCTCGCTACTACCTTCATCAGATTGCTTGCTCCTTTTACTAGACGGCCTAGTAAGCTTGTAATAGGGAAAGGTCTTATCTTCAAGGGTAATTGACCTCGCCTTACGGGTCTTAAATGGATGAGCAATTTTCGCCTTTTGCGGCGTGGGGAGTGAGATTTCGACGTCTTCTGGATCGGCAAACTTCCCGGATTTTTCGATGAGCCTTGACAATGTTTTTGATCTGAGCGGTTTATTTTCTTGAGCTGATGAAGGATTGATTTCAACTCCGCTTTGGTATCTCTCTTCGTGCGAGGTCGGAGGTTTGTATTTTCCTTTGTTTTTCTTGTCGAGAAAAAACCGCTTCCTAGGATTCAACGGGATGGTAATCCGAAATGGTTTATCTTGGACTATATTCCTTTTCAATGTCCTATCTTCTTGTTGATGACACCGTTTATCGATCTTTTCTTTCAGATCCGTCTTCAACCTTTCTAGTGGTGTAATTTTCTTTGGGGTCTCTATTATTTGGGTTTTCCATGGGTTTCTAGCGTGCGCTACTCCGATATTTTTAGGTTCCAAAAGTTTAATCCAATCAACAACTGGTTCCCGGCAGATGTCTTTTCCACGAAAATCTGGGATTCGGTTTTTGCTATACGCGTCACGTTTACGCCTATTACACAAAAACGAATTACAGCTGTTTCTAAAGACGAACTTAAGATTAAAAAGTTTAATTCGCTACCTGCAGTGTGTTGGCCTGCTTGGTGTACGGCAAACGTTCTTTGGGCAATAGTATTCAAATATCGGACCGTATTCATATGTGGGTTTCGGTGGTGGGCATTCTAAAGAGGATCATTACCAATTAGAATTATCAATCTTTATCAACTTATTTCGAAGATAACCTACCATCTTTAGCCGGCATTACAACCCTGTCCGTTTTGGCGATTAACCCTTGGTAATAGTGAGGGGGAGTGCTTTGGATGTAAGGAACTTCCACTTTGAAACCATGTTGGCATAGAACGGGATCGTCAGGCTTTACGAAGTTGATACGGTGCACCATGTACTCGTAAGATTTCGAAGGGATATGTTTGGGAACGATGTGGGGAACTTCGATACGACATGGGATGGGTTTCTCGCATACGCAAGCTTCGCCTCTTTCGATCACGGTAACTGGCGCACCAGGCGGCGATACGATTTTCAGATGCTTACCGCACTAAAACCAAACACCATGTTGCTAGATGCAATCTCAAAAATCTACGGTTAATTTCGAAAGGACTCACCTTCAGGCAACCACAATCTGCCGAAACCGCTACTAGAATGGCCGCCAACACGATGGCCCCCGTCAACTTCATAATTGCTCGCTCGTACACCTTTCCCTTCAACCGAATTTGAAATAACCAGTCGCCATATTCCGCATCCGTTTTATAGATTCTTCAATGTCGTTCAAAGCAACAAAACGATTGTTTCCAATGCGATGTGTTTGTTTATATTTTTGGCGCATAGCTCACGTTTCTCGCGATGTTGTCGCTTGTAGTCAGGATTCCAGGTCATTGAATCTCAACAGTTAACATGTTGAGTTTATTGTGTTATTGGTAGGAGGTGTAACGAACCAAGGAAAAAATAAAAACAAATAATCGTTCGTGGACGCAAGTCGATGGCATCAATAGAATGTTCCGCTTTTAAAAACAAATACGCTATATTTCTGAAATTGCAAGAGAGAGTTTTGATGTAAACGCATCTGGATTTAGTTGTGATGGATTTTTTTAGATTTTGCTGGCAGTCTTTGGCAGCAACTTGAAAATTCTATGGAACAAAAGGATCTTCAATTCTTCAGAATCTTCTTCCCATCATTATTTCGCAGTCCACCAACAATCGTAACAATTTGATTTGGCAAACGAATCAATTGATTTGTATAACAACATCCTTTCGATAAATTAAAATTGGATCCGCTAGAATATCTTTGCTTACTGATGAGAACTTAATGAAGCGATAAAATTTGCGAAAACACGATAATACTTCAAAACAATATAGCAACAATATTCGTTTAAACGAAAGTGTATTATATAATCGTCAAATTGAATGTTAACGTGTGCGCATAACGCTGCTAGCAAGTATCTTAACGTAAATATTAATACGGAGAGAAGCCTAATGTATGCCACATAACATATTGAGTAAGTTATCTTTAAGGGCTCAGAGGATCGTGCCTTTGTGTCATTATCCAAAGATTTGGGCATGAAAGAGTTAATCGCGCTTTGGGTACCACGTTTACTCGCTCGGGACGAACTGAACAACTTGCACAGCTCCCTAAACGACTTGAACAGCTCCCTAAACAGATAAAAGATTTTCTCTCGATTCGGAATTTCGTTGTTTTTTTTTTCTTTTGTTTGTTTCTTACGTGGAAAGTTTCGCTTTGAGGATAAAGATTTTCATGGAATTAGGTGGCTATCACATTCGTAAATGCCTATTTTATAGCACGAGATGCGGGTTGAACCGATAAAAATGATGGGAGGGATGACTATATTCAGATATAAAACTGAATTTGGCAAAAAAAAATATTTATTTCTGTGTTAAACGGGAATTCCTGGCCCACGAGGATGGCGCGCCTATATATATACATACACGCGTCTAAATGCTTTGTTGGCGAAATTACTTCGGATGAGCATGTTGCGTACTTAGCAATAAAATTTGCCGTTGCGGAAAATTTCGCATTTTGCCTATTCATACTGAGGTTACTTCATATCTGTAGAAGGTCAAAATGTTAGTGGTAACGTTCTCAAGTGAGATTCCGGGAATTATTTTGTATCTGCTTTGGTGTAGATTGTCTATTTCGTGGTTGATAAGCTAAACAACGTTTCATTTGAAGAATACGGCTGTTAGTCATTTTTTTTTGGTTTATTAGATAACGTTTATCGAAATGTTAACGTGTTAAAGATATCGATATGAGATTATATTATTCAAACGAAGGTTATTATGCGAAGACATGCCTTTATTTGTTCGAAAAGAAAACGTTCGCATGGCAAGTAGATTTGGTGATGCATTCCTTTGATCGATACGTAATAAATTATACTAAATGTAAGGTTAGAATACTAAACCTATTGGTTTCAATGTGATGAATTTTAAAGAAACCGAAAAGTTGAGCGAAATGGGAATAGATCTATAATACTTGATATCATATTCAGTTGTATTGCCTTACTTAATTCTCCACCTAATTAGAGACATATCTATTCTATACATACCGATCCTTCTGCAGACGATTATTTCATCTCTATTTTCAGTTCATTAGTTGTTCCAAGTAAATCATTGTAAAAGAGAACCGAAGATTCAAATTGCAAGCAGCAATCTTTCAAAACCAGTCAAAATAGAGCGAACTTTTCCAAATTCCGAAACCTGATAAGACTCAACGTTAGCATTAATATTAGTACCATTGAGCTATGGCAAAAATATTATATGCATTAGAGTGCGTGAAGGCTCTTAATAAACTTTAATATTACTCTAGGATCTTCATCTTTCATTTCAGTAGATGCCGATAATGGTAACAAATTTACATAAAATATGTTCTGCCGTCTCCAGGTCTTCTTGGCATCGACGATAGAAGATCAAACCTATCTTCCTAAATTGATCAGCTGGCATTTTAAGCCTGCCTGTCAGAAATCCCGCCAGTAATTGTTTCCTTTGCTGAACGATAGTAGTCATATGCGAGCATTTTATAAATGTTTCTGAATATTTTTGTCCCGGAAGGTTTTCCCAGAACAGAAACATATGTTTTAATTACTTGTTTCACGTGACTCTCTTGTAGGCCACAAAAGAGGTTAGGAGCGATGAAGGGCATATGCAATACTTTTTTACCCAGCTTGTCAGCCTTTTCATTATCTTCGATCCCTTGATGTCTCGGGACCTACTCCAAAGTAATGGGGTTTTTGTGTCCCGCTTGCCTTAAGTTATATATACATTCATGGATCAGACCAGATTTACATGAGCAGGCTTAATGAATAGGCTTTACATGATAACCTTTAGAATTGTCTGGTTGCTAATCAATATAGTTATGATTGCTCCTCATATCTCTATCTCTAAATTTTTTATAATGCTCTAGTTCAAAGCAGAGATCTCTGCGTGGAGTCCTGTAGGCATTAGGCTCACTAATACCTGTACCTGTTCCAACACCTTCCATTCTTGAGCCACCGTGTACCATGCCGTGATACCTTTTCTACTGTGAGATGCCTAATCAGTACATCACCTTGGAAGATTGATCAAAATTATATTGCATAGAGATCGCGTCCTTCGGAATGTACGTCAGGTAACTTACGATGGGATCTTCAAGGATTCTGAGATGGCCTCTTAGATCCCCAGGCTGCAGCCCCTTCGTTCTACAAAGCGTGAGGGCACTCAGTATAGCCTATTTTTCGATGTGGATGTGATGCGGTGTCAATCTCAGCAGGACAAAAGCTGTTATACAGTCTTCTGAGTTATTTTTGGTCACCAAACTAAAGGAGGCGTAGGTCATTTGAGCTTTAATATCTCAATTCTTACCGTGTAGCCTGCGGCATACTAATAATGCCGCAATGGCACTTTTCTGCAAGTTAGACATGATCTCCTTATATTTTTATTAGTTCTCTCTGATTGGTTTATAAGAAAATTAATTCTTTTTCAGCCTTCGTTTTATGCTTACAAATAATTTAGCGAACCCTGAATCAACTCTTTCTTCCATTTTTTTTTCTTATTTCCAGCACTGTACCTTCGGTGAGATAGCATGTCTTTTCTAAATCTATATTTTTTTGAATCATAGCAAGTAAAGTAAAGCTGGAATCCTTCACTGTACAATTTATGGCCAAACAATACAATTCGAAAGAAACGAAATTGTATCTACCAAGCTGTTTAGTAGCGCAAGATTGTTTAAATTTTTACGGACTTTATGTCCATTCCTTCTAAATATTTCGCTAATATACCATATCCTATTAGAGATTGTCCCCAAGCTTTCGGATACGATTGGAAATAATTAGCAACATATATTCTGCCGTTAAGCTATGCTCTTCTTTCTCTCTTTAGGTAGAGCAATAAGAGAAGAGGAGAGCATACGCTTTACCACAATTCTAACGCTGGCATTATTTCAATTTTAATGGTATCTAGATCATAGAGTAGGATTCGAATTGAAGCAATATCACTAATTTTAAAGGCGCAGTCAATAGGATTGCCTTAACCTCTCAAACTCGAATTGGATAAAATTTTACGGCCGCTAATATTGGTGTAGGTTTAACTTACAACAACAAATAAAAACAATTTCTTTGCCGTTATATCTATATTTTACAATATGAATAATATCGTTTATTTTGCACAACATTCAAGACCATAATGTGGGGTTTTTGAGCATTTCACTAAACGCGTAATTATCGAGAAGATTAACTAAACATAAAGTAATTATCACAATTTCAGTTCTAAAAAATACATAAAATTTGCTAAGTCAGTCTATAAAAAAAAAATAAAAACAACAGTAACAATAAGCAAAAAGAAAACGGAGAGATAAACGAAAATAAATAAACAAGAACAACTGAAAGCTTACGGAAAACAACGTTATATGCACTAAATAAAAATAAGATATTGAAAAGAAGCCCTGCAGACGTTAATTTTAATATCTTGTAAATTATTAATATTAACATAAAACAAAAATTATTCCCTAAATTAGTCTTTTTAAACGAAATTAAAACTATAACCACGATAACTAAACGTGAAGCAAAAAGTAAATTAACACGTGATCTAATTAAAAATAAATCAGCAACCATATCACAAAACCTACAAAATGAAATCAAAATTCCTCTCAAAAACATTTAGAAAAACGCTCAAAATCCAGCCTTGATCTCGATATCATTGAAGAATTACGAGCATCTCAATTTTTCGATAATGATACTGTGTGAGCTGCTGCTGCTGCTGCTGGACGAGCTTGCCGATGAAGAGCTAGAATGCTGGTAGTGTCTGTAAGGTGGGTAGTGGACGCCGTATGGTCCGACGTATTCGTCATCTTCATCATCATCATCGTCATCATCTATGTCGTCGTGATCAGTTTCGTAACCCTCATCATCGGTGTATTGGTAGCAAACTTCGTGCTTCTTAACCGGTTGCATGATCACTTTTCCAGGAATGTAGCCGTCACAGCAAGGGGCTGCCTGACATTCTGGTTTTGAGCCCATGGATCCAGTGTTCACTTGCCCTTGCACTTGGATGTATGGGACGTCCTTAACTGTCGATTAAAAGAAGGAAGAATATTTAATAACAAGAGGCATCTATTAAAAACTATTCAACGTTTTTTAATTTCAAAGACAGGTTACCTTTGGCTGGTCCGAAACCAATCTCTTGATACGTCAGTTTCTTGACGTGAGCAACATCTTCATCATGATGCTCTTCCAAATCCTCCTGATTGGCATGCATTAGAGCTTCGACAGCTTCTTCCTCGATATTCGGGAGTTGGCTGGATGCTATCGGCTTCAATTCGACAACCTGTCCGTTAATTCCATAAAGATTCTCTTCGGGAAAGACAGGTTTGACGGGCTAAAAAAAAGATTTCCCTCAGTAAAATCCCTCTCATTTTCAATTTGGATAAGATTATACCTTGTAGATGGTGATTTCTTTAGGCATGATGCGGAAGCCGAAAGAAAGTTTGTCTTCGGCCATCTTGTTGATGTTATTCTTCAAGTTGTAGGCGATGGCCAAAGAGACCGGATCTGCTGGAACCAAGCCAGGTGCTGCACTACCGACGGGATGACCATTTTCATCGACGGTAATGGTTATGGCACCACCGTGCGAGGCGCTGCTTGAAGCGGTTGAAGAAGCTCCTGACGAATGGTAGTGGTGTGAATTATAAACACTGCTTGACGATGAAGCGGATGACGAACTAGATGCAGATGAGCTTGACATGGAGGAACTGCAGGCCTGGAATTTAAGGAGAGTTAACGAATTCTTTCCCATTAATTCCTTAAATGGCTTACATCGCATACTGGACAGTGTGGCTTTGGTACATGAGCGGGTGTTACAATAGCACGGTTGCAACAACATAAATCTCCAATCGGCTTCAAGGAGGGTACACCTCCAACTTCATGGCATACCACTTTGGGTTTGCAAGGATCATTCTGTTCGATTTTCACCAATTTCTGGGGCCTAACAATCATCTGCGAGGGATGATGTATGCAGACATCTTTGCCAGAACCTAAGCCACAGTTGACGCACGGGTTTTGTGCCTAAAATCGTATAGTACAATCGTAGAAATTACATTTTGCCAAAAATTAAAGGAGCTTACCTGTACAAATGCACAAACGACCACGACCAGTAGCAACGCCTTCGATATCATCATTTCCTGCTGTTTGATCTCTGAAAGTACATTTTCAGACGGCATAGCGTTGGTTTTTATAATGGATTGTCTCGTTTGTTTATAGTAACAATTGTTTTAAAAATATGCGGCAATGAGAAGGTTAACTAGCGTTATTTTCTTGTTGATGTTTTGGAATGATACGTGTTTCCAAACAGGGTTCATCGACTTCTTTAATTTAAATATCTGATTAATTAAAGGTGCATAATTCACATATTGTGTAGATTTTCTTTTACTATTCAGTAATGTGTAGTGTTTAGGTGTGTTGATAGGTAAGTATGAATGTAACTTACAAATGAATTTTAGAAAAAGGTTGCATAACACCCAAAAAAAGACCAAGAAGAAGGATAATCGTGAGGTGAGTTTTACCTGTAACTAAGTCATTTACAATTGCAGATACGTAAGTTGCGAGATAATTAACTTTGTTAACGGTTTCAGCGCTTAGAAGAGAAGACTCTGATATATTAAGAAATCATTAATTATGTTCAGCAATATGCCTAATAGGAAGTTCTAAAATAACAATGAAAGTTCTGTTGAGAGCTATCAAAAATTAAAAGATATAAAACGGCAAATGTTTAGTTTTACTTCTTAAATATAAATAATCTGCGGTAATACAAATAATGCAAAAGTATCGGCACACTCCACACCGCACAAATTTAATTAATTAATTCGGAACGGCCGTTTCGAGGAAACCTTTATATCTAACATGCCTGTTCTATCCCTACTTTCGAGAAAAATATTATTTTCAAATAACCGCTTTTACCGCCCACGTTGCCTTAAAACTAAGAAGTGCGAAAAAATACCGAAAGATTCCCTAGTCGTTGTAGTACGAAAGATAAAACATATGAAGGCTTACCCGAATAAATCAAATAGAACTGGATACGATAACGGTCCGTTTTTTTTTTTTTTTTTCATTAAGTTTGCGTTGCTTCTTATCGTAAGCATGGCCACGTTACGTTCTTAATCAATTTTAAGTTTTCTAATTTAATATTATGCTGTGCTGCAATTGACGATTCTAATCTACTTAATCGATAAGACCTGATGTGCTCCTTGACTCTAGTCCCTATCGTTCTTTTCGTTTGACCTATGTTACAGACACTGCATGCAATTCTATAAATTCCCGATCTTTCCTCCATGTTCGGTTTATCTTTCGGATTGCTTATAAGATTGCTTATTAAGAAGGCTTATATTGGTCAAACGAAAAGAGTGCCTTTTTTCATTTGACCAATATAGACCAGATTTAAGTCCAGTGTTATTTGATTTATTGGGGCGATTCTGCACATATTTAATATTTTGTGCTAAAATGAGGGTGTATCCTTCCGTTCTAGCTTGCTCACAATATTCGGCTATCGAATAAGAATGAGGATCCTATGCACATCTTCCAAACAGTCGTCTCGGATTAATCATTAAGTGTGTATGGTGAAAAAAGAAAAGCAAGTCTTAGTTTTACTTCAAATATTTCTTTTCTTTTTAATTTAAAGGACATTGATTAATTAATTTGTGGCTATAAAATTATTCATGCTGTTGAATATGCAACTTCATTAACTTCTTTCTAGTACATGTTTCTGTAATTGGGAAGGAATGTAATCATAATTATCTTGTGGCATCACAGATGGCGCTATGTAATAATCCCTGTTTTAAAGAGAAAGAAAAAGAATGATTTCTTTTATTTACATTATTGAAATCTATTTCTCCTAAAAATCTCTATAATCTAAACAAAGTTAAAGCTTCAAAGAAGTAAAGCACTATGATAGTATGTTGAATGTACAAGCTCCTTAAGGAAAATATATATTTTACAGGTTCCTATGCTGTGAGGTGGCTAATATAATTAAAACTATTTAGTACAGATGGCGACACCATATTTTTCTCATAGAAAACAATTCATTAAATATTTAATAGAAAATAAAATACTCTTGTTCTTATTTAAGCAAATTTCAGTTGTAGAAAATTTTGAGCTTTCGCCATCTAATAATATATTAACGAAGACGCTACCTACGGCGCCTCTCTGGAAACTATTATCGGAATAGGGGGTCTATTTATTTCAATTTTTCTCAAACTTTATAATGATAACAGGGATTGTGGCGTAGTATGGTACCCCTGCTTGCTATTATATATTGCTACATAAATTACCATATAGCAATATATAATAATTAGTCCTGGACGGCTGTTTCGAGGACAGGAATGGTCCTCATCAATTGGTAACTGAACCGAACCGACCATTCGGTCTTCGAAACAGCCGTCCAGGACTAATTATATATTCATATATAATAAGTTAGCCTAAATATTTAATTATAATATCTCCTGTAAAGTCTCTTAAATTACTCTTTAGCCTACGGCTGTTAAAATAAATGAACTAATAATTATTAGAAAAAAAAACTTTTTTTTTATTTACATTTTTGATTTTACAATAAAAGAATTCTCTATCATATAAAATATTTACGAACAATATATTAATGTAATACTTTTTAAACATACCTACAAACTATTTTTGTATGCTTAATGTATGGAAGCTATTTACAATTAACTATATTTACACTAATTTTCCAGCACTAACTAAGAAATAATAATAATAATAATAATAAATAACTATACATCTCGCCCCTCTCCCCTCACCCTCTAAAAAAAAATTAAAAGAAATCTGAAGCTTTTTGTCTCTTAGGAAAATCTATCTTCAAGAGATCATCAGTTAAATTATCAGCAGGTTTCCGAATACCTAAATTTAAAGGAATCATTGCAGGTTGAGAAGTGCCCGGTGTTTTGCTCCTTCGCAAAGGACTGGGCGAATACGTAGATCTAGATGCTAAATTTGTAGGGGAACAAGATAATTTTAGTTTTGATGTTGCCAATTTCCTTGCAGCCGGAGACATCGTTGCTAACCGGTCGATGGTTGAAGAATTTGGTCTTGGTGATGGTCTGCAAGTTATATTATTATCAGTACGATGAAAATTAATAAAACAATTAAACTTACGATGCAAAATGCCTTCTTGCAGCATCTATAGCCTTTTTTTTCTCATCGCGATGCCTCACACCGACCTTTTCTGCTAGTGCCAAAGCGAGCTGTTCCCGTCTAGGAGGTTCTGCCATTTTAAATGAAGGTCCCTGAGATCTAGATGCAAAATGATATCAATTGGTTTAACTAGCGCTAATGTTTTATTCAATTCATAGAAAATACCTTGGAAGAGGAGTATCACCCCCATCAAGTCGAAAAGGCGTGCCCTCGATTTCACCCCAAGTCATGAAAGGGCTTTCTGCTGCTCCAGGATTAGGCGAAGGTGTTCGAACGAAACTGAATCCGTTGATCTTTGGTGTATCTGATTGAATTAGCTCTTTCCCATCGACGCCTATTTTTCCATCAAGAACCTTTGCTTGTGATTTTGCTAATTCTGATATCGTTTCTTTGCTTTGACTGTCGTTAAATGGATTTTGAGTTAATCTCGTGTTACAACAAACGATTTCCTTCCGTTTCTTGTGTAATTCTAACTCGTCCTCTTTAGTCAATTCAACTCCATCAGGTACGTACATTATATAATTGCGATTTTTATAACTCCAACTGTCTACGGTGAACTTTTTCTCAGGAAGTGCAGCCTGCTGTTCAATAGAAGGTAAGGCGAGGTTTTTCTGTAATTCTAGTTCACTTCTTTCTTCCTCATTATACAAATAAGAGTATTTCTGCCGGTGTTTAGCTTCTGATTCGACCATTAACTCTTCGAAACTCTGATTATCCTGCGATGTATGCGAATTTAAGAATTGATCCAAACTTAATTGTTTCTCGGACTTTTTAGATGTTGTTTCTTCGGGTCTGTCATCCGTCCGTAATTGGGAGGGTGGTGGCATCTGGGTATTGTGGATATTCGCTGGAGTTTCGAATGTCGCCGGGCTTGGAACTAAAATTGTACAAGCGTGAACAAATTTATTATACATGAGGATATAAAATGCTTACTTCTAGGTACAGGTCTCCTTGGACCGCTATATTTAGCATACAACTCCCTCAACTTCATGACATCGTTCTTCTCGACAGCTTCTAAATATTCGTTCTGGGCTCGTAATTTCTCTAAGTCAGGAAAGAAATCTCTTTGTATTATCTTGCCAAGCTCCTAAAATACATGAAAGTATCAAAATAACGCGCTGTACTTTTGTAAAGGCACAAATACAACGCACCTCCACATAGGTATCTTCATCCAAAATAGCTTGACTTTTTCGCTTCTTTGGTACACCAATAGGCTTCTTGAAGACCAAATCTTTGTCTATATCTTGCATTACAGCAATGGCTTGCCTTCCAGGGCTTTTATCAACGTTTTCCATGATTTCATCAAGAAATTTATGCAACAATAATACAAATTGAGGTTAGATTATAAATCCTTTGATATGTTTGGGTGAAACAAAACATTGCAGATCCCTGTAATCTATTGTCGGGTTTTAGGCTAAAAGCGGTCTTTTTGAATTTAACTTAGTGAATCTTTACGTCACCGGTTTTAACGATGGAAGTTTCTATCTCTGAGCAGGATAGCATAAACGTGAAAGCCGTTAATTTCCAAATAACACATATCAGGAAGAAAAGAGAGGGCAAGCTTTTCGAAGGGTCGATCGATACTTTCGATGCTTTTATGTTGATAATTACTCATGTGCAGCCAAAAGTGCTCGAGCTTTGCGAAATGCGAACGTATGTACCTAATTTTTGAGGACAAAACGTTGAAAACCATTGATTAGGATCGCAGAAGTTTAAGTAGGTGAAGCGGTAGGGGTCGATAATGCAGCATAAAGTGACAAATATAATTATCTTTTTTTTATATATGTTATAATTGTTGTAATAATTGATTTTTTATTTAGTTAAAGCGCAATATTACTTTATTAAATGTAATTTTGTTTAATTAAATAGTATTGAAGGAATCTGCAAATGATCTGAATGAAGTTATAGAATCTTACGCGCAGATGGCGCCACAATTTTTAATATATAAATTTTAATTTTTTTATACATAGATCTGCGTTTATAAAGAATGCATTACTATTTACAGGAAATATGTTATTAAATCCTCTTGAAATTAATCCGCTTGCTTAAATTTTTTACAAATTTAATAAAGCCTATTCACACGTACGCCCAAGATTCTCTATATACATCCATGGCACTTACTTTTCGCTTCAACAATCCTTTAATTTGACGAGGAGATGTTGAGAAACTTTCAACATCTCATAAAAGCTTAATTCTTAGAGTTTATAGATATTAAATGTCGGGTATTTGCAATAAATTTACTGTTATACAGTAGATACAGTGGCGGACTGTCTCCTTTGGAGGTCGCTAGTACCCGAGCCCTTCTGGATCGGATAAAGATGGAGTAAAAAAGTAAAGTGAAATAGAATATATATAAGCGAATTAAATTGTGAAGAAATTAATTAGAAAGAAAAAAATTAATTTTCCAATAAAAATGATTTTCAATAATAATATTTTGGAAGCTTCTTACCGATTAACAGAAAAAAAAAAACGAATAACGATTAGTCCTGTAGCAAAGCGGCCTCAAGGCCTACCGGAGTCAAGCAAAGTGATCCGGTATGACTGAAAATTCATAAAAGTTGATTTCATGGCCGATGTTAATAACAAGTTTAATAAAGATATGTTTGAATAATTTGCATGTTTCAGATAAATGAAACCGATAAATAGCACAAGGTAGTTTTATTAAATACATAACGAAGTTAGAAAACACGGTTTTATTTAGTTCCGGGTTCGGACCGTGTCCTGATTAAACGGAAACTCGACGTTTTGTCCACAATCATTTGATTTTCACTTTGCTGCGCTGAGTTTTTCTAACCAACTGCTTCCCTCTCAGTAAATTTCGCTTTTGGCGTGGTTTACACGTTGAGTTACCTTCACTGTTGCCTTCCACCATTCTTTCTCCTGAAGAGGCTCCACATGATTGTGGGCGAAACGTAGAGTTTTCGTTCAATCATGGTACGGTCCGAAACCGGAACACGTTTCGTTCTACCTGACTATGGTCGTAGCGGGCTACGTTATTAATTGCCGAGAGGCTTCTAGTTGCGCCACTGGTTAAAGGTAAGGTTTACATATGGCAATGTTCCTCAAAATAAATAAATAAATAAATAAGGACAAACAAAGCTTCAACAATCTTCTTTCCTTTGGCAATCTATTATACCCAGTAGCCAATTGTTGCCTGAGAGCTGGTCATCCTGTGATACGGAATTCTTAGTAAATTTCTTGATCTGGTGGATATTCAAGTATTTTTTAATTGTTGTGAACGCGACTATCAAAGTTAATCTGGATGGAAGTGCTTTTTTCTCTTTTAAAGTAAGTTTTACAGCTGCCTCTACATTTCAGGTTGCATAGCCTTCATCTGCAGTATAAACATCGTCTGTACTTCCGCAAATATCCCAAGATTTAGTTTGAGTGAAAGGTTTTTGGACCGAACCTTTGAGTATCGCATTTCATTATATTTAATTGTTGCATGTTTCAGGACCGCACATGTTGCTCCTTCCTTATTCCGCCACTGGGTAGACAGCAATAAGTATTAATGTGATGACAATACGGTAATAAAGACTTGCACAGACTCATTAAAACCTTCCGTAGTCTAAATGCGTTTTATACCGTCTGGTATAGACGATGTTCTAGAAACAATCACGGAACGAACGAGGAAAAGGAAATTTGCCAACGCTTACGTCTCTGTTTTTGCGAGCATAATAAATTAAAATGCAATTAATGTAAAAATTTCAAGCAAGCGCTTGGATAACGAGACTGATGGTTAAATAAGTTGACGAATTGTCAGCTCAGCTGAATATACAATAATTAGGAATAATAAAAATAAATTTTAATTTGAATTAATTTTAAGTTTGCTTCTGCCGGATGTTCCGGAATTGAATGTTAGTCGATGGTAGCGTTTGAACAATATGCAATACAATGCTGGATGTACTCTGTAGCGTCAAAGCAGACTCAGAGTCGATGTTTATTCTCCACTGATCAAGAAACGCGCCACCTATCATGTCAAGATTTTTTTTCGCGCTCAATTTCTCGTGAAAAATTGAAAACACTGTTCCTTGCGGCTTCAACTATTTAGAGCATTTATTCTCGATTCGTCGATCATTCAAAACCATATCGTGAAATTGGTCAATCATTTCAACGATAGTCGCTTCAACTGGACGTCCAGAACTACGATCAACTTTTGTGAATGTGCGACCCTTCTACTCAATTGTAAACAGTTGCTAAGACGGCGGCAGATGAACCATGAACCTCATCCAACTCAGCTTTGTTCTCCTTCGGTGTTAAGCTCTTTCTGCATAAACAAAAATTCTTAAATAGACGATAAAAAAGAAATTAACGATCCCCGCTAAAAACAAACCATTTTCAATACTGCTAGCGCCATCTCTTAGATCTTTTAAGGATTTCCTGAACTACCCTTATAATATAACTTTCCATAAACAACAATTTCGTTTACTTTCGTAAAAGATAATTGTTTTTACTCGAGTTTTGTTTTAAAGATATTTTGTTTTTGTTGACGATTTTCTTGTTTAAGTTTACAGAATAAAAGCCACGTATTTACTCATTTAAACAAGGCAGACGCGTGACCAGACCTACATATATCTATATTCTACGTTTTAAACGCACAAAGGACGACACACGTCTCCACTACGTGTGCAAAAATTAACGTTGCTTGACTCAATAAAACAGGGCGACGGAGAGAGATCTTCTTTTGAAAAGCTGCCTTTCTTTTATATTCTTTTCCGTCTTCGATGTAATAGACGTTGCTTCTTACGATCCTTGTCCGCCACTGCGTACCGACAACAGGCATCGAAATAACTTTGATGCCATTCATAAAACCATTTTAATAACGATCATTTGTTTTAGTCTATAAAACATCTGAAGGATACATCGCTGTATAGAGAGGGCTTATAGTTGTGTACGGCGGTAACGGTCCGTGGTGACGCGTATACGCTGTTCCTCCATCTATTTTTAAGACTTTACGGCCGAACATTGATTTGATTTGCTATTATAGAGTGTTAAGTGTCTGTCCGTTATTGCTTTCTGAATAGATACTCTTCCTCTCGATGCCTAAAAGTTTACGATACGACCGTAAAAAGCTTTTTTCTTCTTCTGGTACGATGGACGTATGGCAGGATTTTTAATTGCGATTGGGAGATGGCGAACGTTAATAGAGCTTGGTTTATGGAGGGAATGTTCCAGATACGAGTGAATTTTAAATTGGAAAACGGGACTTCGATCACTGTCGAATAGGGATAGATTTTGAGATCTGTTGGACAATATGGTGAGAATGTCGAGCTTTAGTGATCGTTGAAATTGGGTAATATTTTAAAAACTGGGCCGCTAGAAAGAATAAAAGACCAATGTTCTGTAAAAGAGAAAAGAAGCGAAAATAAGGTCCAATTTAAATTTCCTTGAAGTAAGAAAAACAGAAGTTGGCGTTTTTGAATCATACTTTGGATTTGGAACCTTCGGGTTCGACCGCCAACAACTTTTTCTGGTAACATTTGCTTGTATTTCGCCAAACAATTAAATGCTTGGATATTTACCTTAAAAACTCTCAGGCTGCTTTCCCATTAAAGATCGCAATCATCTGGAGCCCCTCGTCTTGAAACTATTACCATTGTTGTAGAGAAATCCATGAATCTTATAGTGATCATCAAGTCTCTCAGCAATTTAAATTACGACGATAGGAACTTTAATAAGAACCCGTCTTTTTCGTATCATCTCGGTCGTAAAACATTACTGCAACAACACATAAAGATAATTGCTAAGTTACGTGGATTCTCCATACATCAACGCTCCAACACCAACTTTAATAAAATGTATTCATAGATTACCCTATTAATGTTTATCCTGATTGCGTTTTGAGATTGTTAACATTTATTCGTATTCAATGTTGAGTACGAAGACATATTTCCAGTAATGTATTGCCTGCAATGGCGGATTGAAGTAAGCGTGTGAAAGAAAAGATAAAGATGTTACTGCTAATAACTTCTTCCTTGTGCTTTCGTTGTGTGTTAATATTTTCGCTGGACTTTTCGCCGTTGATGCCGACGACTTCTTCGAGATAACTGAGTTGATTCTCCGTTGTTGGATTTTCTTCTTATATACGCTGTTCGCGCATTCAACCGCAAATAGTAGTTCTCCATGTGTTGCTAAAGTGGTACCTTTATTCTCAGTTGATGGTCTTGTTCTTTTCTATCTCTATAGCTTTCCTGATGAGTAGAGAGGACAAAGGCGGGCGGAACCACTGTTCTTTTGCAGCGATCAGACAGACTCGTGTTTTGTCGACTCTCAGAGAAACCAATAGACACACGAACCTTTCCCACGAGACGAACAGATACAAATCTGTCTAATCGTCGCAAAAGAGCAACAATTCCACCCGGCTTTCTCCTCTCTACTGATCTCTTTTTCCGTGGTTCTTGGTGATGGTTATCACTTTTACGTTGTTAGAGCCCATTTTATGTCCAGTTCTGTGTATGTGTTTTGCTAGCGCTGATTGCTCGATCTCTTTTAAATCTTGCGTCCCTTTCATGATTCTTCATTCTTACCGCGATAGCTCTTCCTGTTTGTCCAACGTAGCGCTGACCGCTTTAACATGTTATCTTACGAGATACCTACTATGTGATTTTTCTCTGTCCTATTCTTAGCACTTGGTAGATGCTACTGGATTGATTGGATTGCAGTTACCTCAGGATTCGTGTTATCCCTACCCCTTTATGTGATTCAGTAGTCGTTTTTAACGGCAACTTCTTTCTAATGGTTCTTCTTATGTCAATGTCAGTGCAGCCATTCTTCTTCGGTGCTTTCTCCAAATGTAACTTCTCATTGGTTGGACAGCTAAGGACACTTCTTTGATTGTTTGAAGTTCGAAAACACCCCAATAAACGGTTCAACGTTGAAAGCAAAAGCCATGCATTGTATATATCAAGTGTTTATAGAATTGAAATGGTTGGTACTTATAAAAGCGCCAATGTTTTCTTAGGCGTTGATGATATTCTACGTGTTTAAGGATGGAGAAGCACAGCAGATGCTCTTGGACTAGAGTGATAATTAGTTTAAAAGTTAGGAAATATCTTTGATTTTTTTTATCAATGTTCTAAACAATTCTCCGTTCGAAGAAATCAGTTGTTGAAACATTTATCATGATTTGCAATGGGCGTCTTAGAAACATGCTTTTTAAATGCTTCAACGGCCTCTTCCGGTGTTACAGGACAACAGAACAGGATGTGATAAGTCAGGCGAATATGGACAATGAGTCCTTAATTCAATGTTATTCTCCTTTAAACAATGGATTGTTCGAGGTGCTGCCTGGTAGCTAGCGTTGTCCTGGTCGAGAATGATGCGTCCAATGTCTGCTGCTCCTTTTGATTTCAACGAAGACTTAAGGCAAACAAATTATTGTATGCTAGCGAACCTTTACTTTTACTACGATCTTCAAGAGCGACGGTAGCAATAGGCCCAGTTTTACGGAAGAAACAGCAATCATTGTTTTTTTTTGAAGCGGTTTGAACAACTTTTGTCGGTTTTGGTTCGCTTTGGATAACCGAAACAGTGAATTGCTGCGCTGTTTCCGGTTCGTATAAATGTATCCAGGTTTCGTCATCCGTTACGTTGACAGAAGCATTGATTGAATTTTCGAAGCTTTTTTTTCGCACCAACTCGTACGAGCCATTTTTTGAGTTATGGCTAAATTGTGCGGAGCCCAACGAACGAAGTTGCAAAGCTCCTTCGTCATGTAAAATCGTTTGTATTTGGCTTTTACCAATGCCCAAAGATGCCTCTATCTGTCGATATGTCGCTTGTCGATCCGCTTCAATAATTTCTCTCGCAACATCGATGTTTGCCGGAACAGCAGCAGTTGACGGACGACCTTCACAAAATTCGTCACTGACACTAATACGTCCACGCCCAAATTCTGCAAAGTAGTCACAAACTATGGTTCGGAATGATGCTTCGTCATCAAAAGCAGAGCGAACTCGATCGAAGCATTGCTGTCGAGTTAAGCTCGTTTGAAGATCGTAAAAGTCATCCCACGAAAATGTTCGCGAGGAATGTTAAAGTTTAAGACAATCAAGCTGAAATATACGGCAATTACCATTTATGCTTAACGTTCAGTTTTTTGAATCTCAAAATCTGCATTCGTTTATAAGTTATCGTACGCCGAACGCCCTGTATACTTATTACCTCCTTATTAGACTTTTATCAAAATACTAAACAAAAAAACTACGACATTAACCATCCAAAATCAAGCATCTTCTAGTTACAGCAATTCGAATGAAGGTGAACTAATACATGGGACAACTTGGCCAGTATATATGTCTAGGCGATAAGCAAATAAATAAAATCATCAGGAAGACCACCCATCAACATTCTCCCTCGTTCTTATCAACGATTATCTTATCTTCTCGCTTTTTCCTTTTTTGCACATCTACACTTTAGATGACTAGAACGCTCTCAAACGCAATCGTTATGATTTACTGTCGGTTAAGGAACGAGGTGGGCCATGTGTTGATTTTTGAGTGCTCGCATAACTTTCGAAGGTTCGGAACCCGGTCTCGCACAGCGTTTATCGACGATGCGCGCCGGTAACCGAAAAAAAAAACTGTTTATTTTTTTGTTATATTAACAAACATTATATTGCTTTACATCTGCGTAAAGGTAATTTGGTCGGCCTCAGGAATAATAAATACAAGAGATTTTTCTAGTTTATATATTTGTCTTATCGAGCAATATTTGGAGGATCTTTAGCGCTCGCGGGCTCCTAGATGTTCTAGAAATATGCGATGAACACGTACAAACGAAGTTAAGAAATCTTGTTGAGTCGATCAAAAGATATTTCGGTGAACTTTAACGGGCTCCTCATAAATGTAGCGGGGAGAAAAAAGTTAAAGATATATACAAAGGTTGATTGGAAAGTTTCCAGAAACAAGTATTCTTTTTTTTATCAGATTCACCATTATTTTTTAATGAAGTCTTCTTCGGAACGGAATCTTCAGCTTTTTCTAGATTAAATAGTTGATATTTTAGAGCTGCATGACCTGTTCGAAGTCCCGCCAGTAATCTAAGGTGTACTCTGCTAAACGACAGTACTATTGTCGCTGCCTTAGGCGAACCTGATACGAATGCTTTCGCTTGTTCTGGTCCTAGAACATTCTTCTAATATGATATCTTTTGATTGTCCTCCGATGCTTTAATTACTTGTTTTATGCGGCTCTTTTGTAGGCCATAGAAAGGATTTAGACCGATGAAGGGCGTACTCGCTGCTTCTTTAGCCAGCTTGTATGCGTTTGGCTTGGGAGCCAAGGTAAATTAACGTTCCGATTGCCTTAAATTGTGCATACATTCGTGAATTAGACGAGCAGGCCTTGATAATCTTTAGAACTGCCTGACTATCGCTGAATGTAGTTATGGTTGCGCCTCGTATTCTTATCTCGAGGTTCTTTATGACGCACGGGTTCGAAGCAGAGATCTCTGCTTGAAATATGGTGTCGGCTAGGCATTTTGCCGTGCCTATACCTATTCCAACACCTTGTATTCTTGAGTCCTCTTTTGTTTCTTAAGAACTCTTCAGAACTCTTATTTCGCTGAAACTGTTTCAGCAGGTCTTTGGTAATCGAATGAGCGAGCAAGGTTAGTTTTTCCATGTCTAAATTTTCGAGATACCCGCCGCCTCTGCTAGTCCTCAAACTCGACGTCCGTCTAGCATCATTCGGCGAACTTTTCCGTTGTAATGGGTAGTGCTTGCAATTATGTAAATCACTGAGAAGCGATTGAATAAAGGAGACGGATATTCTCGCAGAAATACCAGAAATTTTAATATTTATCAACGTACATGAATCGATTCTTTTTTTTTTTCTTCATATTTGGACGGAAAGTCGACACTTGCTATCAAGCTAATTTCGTGAGCTTCCATTTATTTTTATGCTCCTAGAATTAATTTCGGTTTTTGTACCTAACTGTACGTGGAAAGCATCGTCGGATGGAAGAAGAAGGTTAGCTCATCAATTATCCGCAAAATGTGTTTAGTCGGACCACCCCTAAGTCAGCAAGATGACCGGGCACACGTCTCTGGTGAGGATAATATTTCAGCAAGCGACTCAAAATAAGATACATACCTACATTAATATGTTAAGGTCTTCCATATTGCTTTTCCGTTTCGAAAGAAAAAAAATATCTTCATCGATTACATGCAACGTTTACAGAAAGAAGAAAGGTGATGGGAATATAAATGGGCTCCCGCAGGAGCTGAATGTTTAGCTTATTGGACGAGTCCTTATCACATGTTGAATTTAAAGATATTCCTTTTGAAAAATACTTACGCGTAATGGTTTTATATGATAACAATGCGAGGCATTTAAATCGTTAAAAATTCTTTTGGAACGCTTGAATTCATTGCTCATTACGACGCTCTACCAAAGATGAATATAATAGGAGATCGTTCGGATGTAACAAACATTGATTCTGCTCAAATATTTCGAATGTAAATTAATCCGAAGAAATTCTGATTTATTTCATCAGAAAAATAAATAGCTGAATAATTCACGCTTCAATGTTAAACCATAGAAATTATTCTCGACGTCATTTCGGTGATTTATCGTATAAATACGTCAGTTCTTTTTTTTTCTATTTCAAATCTCGTCATCCACCAAACGACAATATCTCGGTGTAGGAATAATGTCTTAGATGAGGATCCAAAGCAAATAAAACACGCACAACCGTAGAAAAACGGCTCGCCTCGTAGGAAACATTCATCTGCGCTAACGACTTCCAAATAATATTTATTTTTATAGACGTGCGCGACACAAAAACTCATCGCGACGATTGACGTCCAACTTAGCCTCTTCAAAGATTCCGTTCGTCTTTCTCTTTTTCTTCTTTTTTCTGGGAAGACGAACAAGTCCCGAGTCCTTTTCTCCCGTGTTCCCGGCCGTTCGGTGAGACGGCGAACCGGCGTTTTGGACGCATTACGCGCTCATTACGTGAACGTCGGGCAAAAATTAATTGTTTTTTAATTGTCTCGAAGACATTACAACGTTCGTGGTTAATTTTAGGCGTTGCCGAAACGGTATGAGCTCGAAAATTACTCGGAATTATCTTTACGATGGGAATAGTATTGGTCACTATGTTGATTTAAGGTTACTATATCTTTAAGTTGGTTCAAGAATAAGCTAAGAGGTCCTGTAGAAGTTACTACGTTTTCGGTTACCTTGGTTCAGTTAGATATAAAAATCACAGATCAAAGGAAGCCTTCAAGGCTTCGGCATAATATTTCATGGGCAATGTTGTACTGATATCGAACTTTTTTGGCGGCGTTTCAATTGAATTGTCGGTAGCTTCATCAATGGAATTGTTAAAATATATTTGTTGAGTTCCTCTTTGAGCAATTACATTTTTAATAATATTTATTGCTTTTGTACGTCTCAAATAAATTCCTTTTAACATATTTGAATATGAAAAATATCGTTTTAAAAGAGGCACTAGATGGCAAATTGTGCTGCATCGAAAAATTTGAAAGTTTCATTTCTCTTTCAGCAGCGTTTGACCTTTATAAGTTTCCTTCAATGAAAAAGATGCTAACGCCATGCAAATCCGCTATTTTACGAATATCCTTTCTATGTTTTCTTGTTGTTTTTCTATGTTTTTCTGTTGTTTTTCTATGTTTTCCCGTTGTTATAAGTTTGTATTTGTCTAATTTTCCACACTTCAGTTCAATGTTACATGCTTGATACTTGCTACGGAACTTATCTTTAGCATGTTCTGATAGCCAACTACTTCCCTTCTTAAATTTTAGCGCGTGTGCGTCTTATTTAAGCGTTTGCACGTAATTTTACGTAAACAAGTAAGAACTATCTAAAAAGGAAAGATTCCAAACCCGGAAATTCAAAATATTATGAATCGTTGGGAACATGCAGATACGTTGAGAGATAAAGAAAAAGCTTTAACTAGCTTGAGCTTTACTAGGTAGCAGGGACAGGTAAATATGTTTAGGATTAATACTAGGTGTCCCTGCAAACGATATTACCGATGTTATCATTTACAGTGTAAAAAATGTAGATGATGACGACTGCCTAAATGTTCTACTCTTTCTCTCACACGCAGCAAGCGTAACGTGAAAAACGGGTAACGAGCTTAAAAACGTTTTCCAAACATGTTACATCCAACATGCGTTGTTACGTGATACATCGCATTGCTGAACTTATTCGTGAAGAATCTCCCGGTGTTAGTTCATTAATTAACTCATTTAAAAAGATTTTATTAAAAGCGCCAACTAGGATAAAGTTATATAAAGAAATGTGCCCGAATATACCTTTAAAACCCTTCGTGTTAAAGTTAAAACGAGATGCTTCCGGTGTTAAAGCAGGCCAAGCATTAACTGTAAACGAAGACTTAGTCGAGCAATTAGAATTTATTGATAAACATAACGAAAACGACCAACTTTAAAGAAAATAAAATTTTAAATTAACCGGAGCCCTTCAACACTTGAAATCATCGTTGAGTAATTTAAAAAATACAGAGGGATCGATTGGGGAAAAGATACGGAATAAAATTAATGCCTTTTACTACCCGGAATGAATATTGGCTTGGCTGCCGGCGGGTGTAACTACCAATTGTTTAATGATATTGCAATTCCGTGTTTCCGTGCCTTCTTCGAAAATTCCCCAGATATTTTTTTTCCCCATTTCCCAGAAACGTCCTTAGAACTACGAAGAAATTAGTTAATCTGGCAACTGTTGTATGTTGAATAAAAACACTTTTTTCTTATTTCCTTTTACTGTATTTATTACTATATTTATTAAAAATATACGAATATAACAATTGCAGCTGCTTGGTGAGTTAAATGTAGTTTGTGATGAATCTTCTAAAGTTATTTATGTCTAGATCCTTTTCTTTCTGACCATATCTTTCTTCAGTATCAAAAGTTAAACATCTTCTGTTTCTGATATGAACTTTGATTCGCAGTTAGGGTAAAAATGTAAATATGTATTGCCAAAGTATCTAATTTTCGGAAGTGATGCGTTGTTATTTAAGCAAATCGATTCTGAACGTAGACAATACATCTCTAATTGACTATATATACGCAAGTAATAGATACAAATAATTGAATAACAGAATAAATAATATAATACGAGAATAAACAGAAGACATCAGTAAATGCCTAGAAACAATAACCAAATATATATAATGCTAAGTTAGCTTAGCTTCCTCATGGTATTGATGGAATAATTCACGGAGATAAAAGGAGAGAAAAAAATACTCTAACACATGGACATCTTTCTGCGTACCTGGCGTCATCAGCGTGGTTTCGAGAGTATTTTTTATTTCTACCTTCTATCGCTGTTGCCTCACAGTTAGAGAACTGCTCGAGGGACTGAGAGACAAAAACTGCTCTTATGTAAGATCTGATAAAGGATCAATTTAAATAAGGAAGGTTATTTCAATCGAATTAAAACAACAATGTCAGAAAGTTCTTATTTAAAATTAACCTAAAATCTTTTGTCTAAAATGATCGTAGAAACTAGGCTAGCGGTATCAAATCCTGTGTTACCTAGGATATACTGTCTACCGAAAATACACAAGCCAGGAAAGAGCATGAGAGCCATTGTTTCCAACATCAACAGTCCTACTTATTTGGTCAAGTGGTTATTTGACAAATTGATTGAATCACCAGTACAAATTGATGATTTTTCAGTTAAAATCTGTTACGCGTTTATTGAGAAAATTAAAGACATTGAGCTTACTGAGAACAAACTTTTAATTTCTTTCAGTGTAAGTTTCCTGTTTCCTGGAGTTTCTCCCAATTTAACTTTGGAATATTTAGAGGAACTTTCGTTAGCAAATGTGCAACAACCGACGTCTTAGACCAACAAAATTTTTAATTTCCCTGTATTAAATTTACCCACGAAGAAGAAAAAGACAATAGGATTCCTTTACTTGACATGTTAATAATGAGTAGAGATGACAAAGGCAGGTGGAATTATTGCTTTTTTTCAGCGACCAGATAGGCTCGTGTCTATTCGCCTCACGAGAATGGATTCGTGTTGCCTACTGGTGTTCCCGACAAAACACGAGTCTGTCTAATCGCTGCAAAAAAGTAATAATTTCCTCCGCCTTTGTCCTCTCTATTAACAAGAAATAGAAATAAGTTAGAAATAGACGTGTAACAATAGATTCGTTCCACAAGATTTCAATTATTCATGGGAACACCAACTTTCGGATATTAACTTTTTCGTGCATCCTTTCCTTAATATTCTTTTAATTGAAGGCCGGTACCAAAACGAACTGAAAGAGATTATCAAAATTGCCAACTTTAACGGATTTTCTGAAGAGGTAGTCTATAATACTATTAGGAAACATAAGAACAGGATAAGACTTAGAAATATAACGTAATAACAATAGTAATAGAAAGTTTGTTAAACTACTCCCCTTTCCAAGTTACACGAAAGGTCTTCAAAAAATCTTTTAGGGAACCCGAAACTAGATAAGTATATAGTGAGCAAACACAACGACCAATCAGAATTAAGGTCGGGAATGTATAGAATTGCATGCAACGGCTGTAACAAAGCCCAATTGGTCAAACGAAAAGAGCGATCGGCACCAAATTTATGGAGCATATCAGGTAATATCGCTTCGGTAGATTAGATTTGACAAGATTCGCCATACTTAAACGAAGTCGGGCACATTATTAACTTAGAAAACTTAAAATTCATCGAGACTGTATCTTCGCGACGGGAATTAGACGCTCACGAGACCATTCACATGAAAAGCATTGGACAGAGAAAAACTGACCGTTGTCGTACTCAGTTCTATTTGATTCGTCGGGAAAAACCTCGCATATATTTTACGATTCGGGCTGCAATAACAAGAGATCCTTCCGTCTATTTGTCCGTATTCCGTATTTTTTCGCAGGTCTTAGTTTTAAGGCACACGGGCGGTAAAAGTAGGTACTTGTAAGTAATATTTTTCTTGTAAGTAGGGAAAGAATATACATGTAAGCTTTAGATGTTACTCACGTTCACGTCATTCGGTCACCGATTGAGAATGTGGATTATTCGTATCCTCGAAATCGAAACGACCGTCGCGGATTAATTAATTTAACTTATGCGCTGCGAAAGTCACTGATACCTTTGTGTTGTTTGTAACACTCGTATCTATATTTCTGGTGCCTGATAGCACTATTTTCTAACTTTGCGTTTCTATTTTATTCGGAAGCATTCTTCGAACTAGCACCCAACGCCTAATTTCGTAATTAGAACCGTTTCGTTTCACTCCATCACCTTCAAATCATCTTTTAACGCAAGTATAAAGCAAAGAAAGAAAAAAAAAATGTAAAACGAAAGGAAAATTAACGCAATATACGCGTCGTACGGCATTCAAAATAGCTGCACTTTCTATACGGTAAAAAAGCGGCGTATATAACGCGAGTGGTGTGTTCATAAAAAAAGGCGACCACATATTTTTCATCGGCTCCAATATTGGAATCGCGAGCAGATCTCACCGTCCTCGTCCGACCTAACGGCGCAAGAAGCGCCTGTTTTCTTCTCGACGCTAGGCGGTATGGTACGGAGCGGCGACGCTATTTTTAAAGCTGACTGAAATCTCCGAAAAGATGTAAATTCTCCGCTTTTCATTCTCACCTTATAACGACTTAACGAAACATATATTGGCTACTATATCCGTACTGCAAAGAAGAGAATATTTTTCCTTGAGCTCGCGTCGGGCTCTAACGGTGACTCCGAAAGATCGTGCGCGTGTATTGGTGTAGCACGTGAATTCTTTTGTCTGTCGATGGGGTGACTGCTTCAATTATTTCATACCTTCGCCTTATAAATTAATGTCGTATATAAGACGACTTTTGTAATATTTGTAATGCGTAAAGCTTCGAGTGTGCTAATAATTAAATGGATGTTACAAAGAGTTAATATCAAGGAAAATGGCGATCGTTGGGAAGTAACACGTGGTTAATAATGGCGAGATGATGACTAAAGTTTCAAAGAAAAAAAAATTTCAAACTCTTTTAAGTTTCACTAATATTTCGCGTTTATTTAAAAGCTGCACCAGGGTCACAAAGTTGATGACCAAACTATGAATGTGAAAATTCAGCGATGCACATCGTAAGAGCTTTAGCCGATGAATCCTACGTTCTATGTTGACTTTCTACTTTAAACCCATTTATGACCCTCAAGAAGTTTCAGATTAAAAATGGGTGAAATTAAAAGTTTAAATTTTTTTCTTTTTTGAGAAATAAAGTTTTAAAATCAGAATTTTTGCTTTTGAAGGTAACGAAAGCCATGTAAGCGTGTGTTAAATATTAATGAAGTTCTGCTAATAATTAGTACCAAAGCTTGGGGAAAGAATGAGATCTACTAAACGATCCCGACCTTTTAAAATGGAAAAACGTTCAAAATCATCAAATCAGTTACAAGTAAAGATTTCGCAATTTCTAATTATTTCAGCATTTATCAAGGTCGAAAGTTATCAATACGCGGAGCTGCCTCTTTCAATAGTCTTAATTAACCGAAATAGAGCATTTTCAGCTTATTCCTGAGAAATTTATGCCTTTATAAGAATAAGCCAATTAGTGTTGATCGAAAAAGAGTAGCAGAGGCAGTTTTTATTTAAAGAACAGTTGTAATTCTCAATATCACGCACTGAAGTAACCCTGCTCTGAGTACCAGTAAGCAAAAGCCATTGAAGGAATCTCAGCATAGACGCATGCGCGAGAGCTTCTGAGAAAAATTCAAGGTAATCTGTAGGAATGGCATACATAATATTTTTGTTAAGTGTGGTGACGGTCCAACGGGGTGTATAAGCTTTTTTCAAATTTGTCATAACCTCAGCGTTAATTAAAGCATCTATTAAAGAGTTGAAAGATAAGAGATCCCAAAACTAGTGGAAGAGTATTTTAGGTCAGAGACAGACCTACAACTACCTGCAGCAAAATAGATATTTTTACGTAAAACAAAATCAGTCTAGAGCTGACGATATTGTTATAAACATAATAAAATAAAAAGCTTAGATCAGCTTTAGTTCCCTATCGAGAATTATGCCGAATAGAGGGGGGGGGGGGGGCACACCAGTGAGAAGAGAGAGGTGCTTTGTGGAATGCGGAAGATGTGTCTTAATGCGATCCCGGAGCCTCGTACGAAAAGAGAGGGGTGCTCTTAGTGAGCAAACTGCGTCTTTACACCTGCACGGGAGCCTCACACTGCCACAATACGATTGACCTAAGCATAAAGGATTTTCACAGCACCCAAAAACAAGGACAACTTGCAAATCATCGACGCACTCCGAACTACGCAAGTTTAATTAATTAATCCGAGACGGCCGTTTCGGTAATACGTGGAATCCTCATTCTCGACCGATGACCGAATCCCAACGAAACGGCCGTTCTGGATTAATTAATTATCACGAAAGTTCGATAAATACGCTGGTTCTGGCAAAAAAGGAACATTTTTATGTGCAAAATTTATTTTTATTTTGCAACATCGTCTCCTTTGAACTCGATAAACTTATAGTTGTACCAACGTTTCTCTTAAACAATCGTGGGGGGGGTCTAAATCTGGCGAATATAGCGGGTGCAGAAGCGATTCGTGTCCTAATTTATCGAATTTTCGAATTCTCATAATACTTGCCACCCTTTTCAAGGCAATCACTATCCGTTGTGCCACGTACATACATCCCAAAACAACGCGCCCATGATTCTATTGGTAGATAAAGTAGCTTCGGCCTTCATTGGCTTCGATTGATCACGAAGAGGAACCACCGTTTGCACTGTTCTTTGGCTCCTGGCTCTGCGATGTTTCGTCCATAATTGTGAGTCAACGTCAAATATCATTCGGATTGTATTTTAACATTGCCTAACATTTCTTTGATGTTGACACTCGTGCGTGGGCACTTGAAAGGAATGTTGGGCGTGAGAAGCTCCCTTACATTCACATAATGTTAATCGAAATCATCAATAATCGATCACCGAATCGTTTAAATCGTTTCTAGTGTGGTGACCTTAATTGAACGACTTGGACGTATTTCACCAAACATTTATTTAGTTTGCTTAAGTTAATAAAATATATTGTTGGGATAATGAAACCGAATCAACAATATTATTAGTTCGAAACAACAAAATGTTTCCTCGCTCATATTCAAACGTACTACATTAAGTCAACTCTCGTCGTTAAAGCATGGGATAAAGCGTACTTTGTGCTCTGGTTTTTGGGGTTAAAAAACGCCTCTCCTCTTACACCATTTATTACCCGCCGTATACACACAGAACTACACGACCGACGCAAGACGCAACACGGAGAATGATTAGTAGTTGTTTATACGGAGAGATTTCCCACGTCTGCTGTGCGCGTCGGCAGCGCGTGCTTTTTTCATTTAAAATTTATGGCTTGTTTATGCCTGCCTGCATCAAGTGAACTTCACTTCACGTTCTTATGTATACAAATCTTTACCACCCCCGTCTCGAAATAGCTTCGCAATGGGGACGCGTCCATAAAAATGCACTCAACCGTTGCACCAACTACGCAAGATGATAAAACCCAATACTAATTATCTATCGTTTCGTTTAGGCAGAGGACGAAGAAACAAGAAAGAACCAATAAGGACACTGTTATGCGAAAGGGATTACCGTAGATCTTTTGTCGTAAAAACATCAGGGAAACGTTTTATATTTATATATATTCGAATATTCGAGCAGAAATGATTTATAATGCAGTACAGACGCTTAAATGGCCGTTTCGTTGGTCGAATATCGCCGAGGGGGAACGGTAGATTTAACCGGAACGCAAGATGAAGGGTAAAATTGACGCTTGACTTCGAAGAGACGGCGCATACCATAAGATCATTAGTATCTATTTGCTGTAAATATAAATCAGAAAAGGATATTTATAGCTATACCCAGAAGTCGTGCCTAAATTATTGTATACAGAGCGTATTTCTTGAAGTTCTCATTTTAATACATCGGCAACCTCCGCACCACACAAGTTTAAGCAATCCGGATTACTTGATTAAACTTGTCTAGTGCGAAGGTTGCCGATATTTTTGTGTCGCCTAGCATATTACGCCGTAATCCTTGTTATCACCATTATTAAACAAACAAAATTTCTAGCTTGCCAATAACGTGTGAAATTATGATTACGAATAATGCATTTATTAATTGTTGTAGTTGGGAATATGAGGCGCTAAATCGCTACCTCAAGGTAGCGATTTAGGACCTTTAATTTTCTTGCTGCTTATAAACGATGTTTCCGAGAATATTCTTTGTGCTAAGGTCCTTTTGTTCACGGAAAAAAAGAATTGTTTGAATGAAAGAATTTGATATTTTTTGGCGTTATTTCATTAAGTGAAAGCAATATTTCTTTGAAATAAAAACGTAGGCTTCCACGGCCGGAGTCTGTTGAAAGTAAACGTTTTTCGGGTTCGAACCGTGTCATGTCGTTAAAATTAAAAATTCAAAAAAAGAATAAACTCGACGTTTTGCCCACAATCGTATGGGGCTTCTTCAGGAGAAAGACCAGTTAGCACGGTAACTCAACGTGTAAACCATGCCAGAGGCGAAACTAACTGAGCGGGAAGCAGTTGATCACGGTCACACACAGCAGCTTTTTAATTTTAACGACATGACACGGTTCGAACCCGAAAAACGTTTAATTTCAATATTTCTTTGATCTAAGAAAATATGAAGATATTACTTGTTTCAAAATAAAATAGTTGTTTTTGAAATACTTCTTCGTGTCAAAGAAGAGGTCAAGGAGATGTGTCTTGATTGTATTCTCTTTCAAGAACGACGAGCCAGGTGTATCTTCTCTGGATGGCAGGCTTTTGTATCTCTTAGCACCAGCTGGCACCAGGAGATACGTTCTTGGATCACACTGCTGGATTCCACCAATACCATGAGCAGCTGCATTACCAACACTCTCTTTCTCACGAATTTAGGTAACTAGTTCTAAGTTGTAGTTACTATTGTGATTATTCCTTTGAAATAATTAAATTTGTTGTGTTGATGACTTCATTGCCATCAAACAAAGAAGTGCAAACATATCAATTTCAAATTATTTCAAATACCAAATTTTATTAACTTTGGTAGAAAGCAAAAAAAAAGATATTCCTTTAACTCAACGTAGGCTTCTTTGAATTAAAAACAAAGGTTGCTTGTATTTTTTTCCATGACTGATAGAGAAAATGAATAAACGTTTTTTTTTTAAGAATGTAATATGGTGAGGAAGCGGTAAACATCATCATAAAATTTGATTGGTATTGCAAAAATTAATTGATTTCAATAATTTTGTTTCTAATAATTAAACAATTTATGTCTTTATACAATGTAACCTGTTGGGTACTTCCTGCAATTCCAAATTTGCCGGAAAGAATGAAGTTGATTATGGTCGTGTAGATTTCAAAAGGTGTTCGTTTTAATAAATGCTTTCAAAGGTATGTTGTCGAGATTAAGGAAAATAATAAGCCCATTAGGTCTCGGCGTTAAGGATGTACAAAATATTATCCTTACAGTCAATTAATCGATCAATCAAGGCATTATTGCTTTCGTAATACGCAAGCGAGCTTTTGTATTGATAGCTTTTGAGGCTCGACAACTTTTTCTTTTCTTAAAAAAAAAACATTTTTAAAATTAAATTAAAAAAAATAATACTCGCCAAGGCGAATGTCAGGAATTTGGATTTTCTGATTTTTAAAAATTGTGTAAAACTTGTTTTTTCTTTTTTTATTAAAATAAGTTAATTTTTACTAATTCTACAAAGTCACAAAATATTATTATTTATGTAATTTTAAATATTCTTACACATGAACTTTTCTAGCAATTTTCTTAATCATTACTTTCCATATTTTTATACGTTTTCCATTCATCATCCCACATCTTTTTTAACTTTTCAAATTATATTATTGACGATGACGTGTCCTTATTATTTTTCAATAACTATTGGTGTGAGGATGACCGTTTAGCCGAAACTGGCAACTAGCTTTTAAAGCAAACATTTTCCTTGTATTGAAGAAACAATTTGTATTCATCTATCTTAATTAATTATTTAAATTTTGAATTAATATTTGTATTTCGTGAAATATTAAAAAAATATATATTTCTTTAACTTTTATGAATAATTAATAAAAATTGAATTATATACTTCATTAAAACAATAAAAACCATATACAGTTTATAATAAGAGTTTTGTTGCTGAATTTCTCAAGAAAGTTCGTCAAAACTTGGTAAATATGTCGTTGCTTTTATTTTCAAGCAAGATGGCAAACTTTTATTTTTTTTGGGGGACCGGTGGGGCACATTTGACTTCGAAAAGTACTTTTAGCGCTTCAATTTAAGAACCCTCTTCGGAAATAAAATAATGAAGATCAGTTCTTGTAGAAAAGCTGTTTGACCGATATCGCAACCAGGTGATTAATTTCGAGGGGTCCAAATATATATCTTTTTACACTGCCTAATTTCATAATTACAACTAATTAAGTAATTGATGCGGTAAAGATTAAAAAAAATAAGCGAAGATTACTCCTTTCTTTTACTTGAATTTTTAAAAATCTTATTTTATTATAATCATTATTATTTGTTAATTTAAAAAGGGGCCGCAATTACGCAGTAAAGCGTCCTCCGTCCACTAAAATGATTGCATGGGAATTAAGGAAAGAAGAAGGATATACCACGTTTCTTTATTGCTATTATTAAGACATTTTTAACAACAATAAACAAGATTATACTCTGAGAAATATGGTTAATCGACGGCTCGCATAGAAAGAACAGAACTGATTTTAATTGATTAAAACAAACGGAGAGAACCTATTTGCTTCGGGGTTGGAAGTAAATTTAAAAGGTTATCTTCTTGATTTATTTTATTATTAAATTAATGTAATAAGATGTAAAACATTAAAAGAAATGTAAAAAAATACGTAAATAGTTATACGCATACATTGTACAACATATTTAAATTTATTAGTTATTTTGACTCGGTCGCAATCCAGGAAACCATATGTCCAAATACCAGCTTACACGTAAGTGATTGATTGCAAGGAAGCAAGACCTACCCCACGCAGTCGTAAAACATCTTACGTATCCTTCTTTACACTTACGATCCTCAAGCCGTCTTCCGTCTCTTTCTCCAGGAACCTGGCCTATATACTCATCTAGCAAGAACAATTTCACAACAACAGAAACAACTCTCAGCTCCTAGCACGGAAAAAAGTTGGACGTTTGAGATGTTGGCAAGGGATGGAGGGTGACCTGCAATGAGTTACGATTTTTTCTTCTTTCCCCTATGTCTCTACTACTACTACTACCGCTATGTATACGTATATTCTACGTTTAGTTTTTGTCATTTTGTCATTAATGGCACATAATTGATGCGTTTTTGTTTTGGATGTGGGAATGGTTAACATATTTCTCGTCTACGAAATTATAGCCACACACGTTTTCAAGAATGTAGAGGTTTCACGTTAGAATACTGTAGTTTATGTGTATGTGTTGCCTGTAGGTAGTTAACTTCGAAATGGAATTAAAGAAAGCTTAGATTCAAGCGTCTTTTATCAAAAGTTAATGTGCTAGATGGTTCTTGGTTTTCGAAAAATTAAATAACGACGTCAACATTATTTTTTTTAAATGTTAAAAGTTTGTAACCCGTTTAAAAAAATATTGGAATAAACTATTAAAATAATAGAAAATATCGAAGACGCTTAACGGAGATTTTATTTTAATTTTGTATATTAAATTCCTCCTATGTAGAGGAAATACAAGAAGATGAAAAGGAAGAAGACGTGGTAAAAGGGAGAAGATGTAGATCGAAATGAAATAACTAGACAAGAAATGATGGAAGTAATATCGAAAATCAAAAGCGGACGGGCATGATGTGCGGATAACATAAAACCAGAGATAAATTGGGGATTATTGTTATTTTTTAAGGCTTTTTATTGAATTTTGAACTTTTTTGAATTTTTGAATTTTCTTCCTTCATTGTGTCCTTTGATACCTTGAATCGATAAATTTTATTATTATTATTATCATCGTAACTTTTAAGTATGGGGCCACGTTATATAAATGACGATGAACAAAAGCAAAACAAAAATTATGGTAGCTTCGTCACCTGAGATTGACGTAAATGATTAATTATATGGTATTGTATCGGTTAATGTTTAACTATTATAAAACAATATTTTCCAATTGAATACAAACAAGAAATAAACTATTAATACGCTACAAGGTGGATTATTTGAGGTACCTTATCCCTTTACCTGCAATAAGTATGGAGAATTCGTGCCTGAGTTTATATAACTCACTACTTGGTTGAAGTCGAAGACGGAGTTGGAAGTTTGGATGCTAAATAGTTAACGTTGCGATGGACGAATAAAATATATCCGTTTCTGTTACAACCCGTTGTGTTAGATTGAACATTCTGAAAAAACAATGTTATTAAGTCTCCTACTTAGATTTCTGATTATCACTACTTGCTTTTTGTTTTGTTTTCCTTTTTTTTATATTGTTCTTATCATTTCCTAGCCTCTACATTTATTATTATAAAACCAATTAATTATCAACCAAATAGAGAAGCAATGAGGGCTCGCCTCGAACGCGGGTTAGATGTGCTTAACATTTATAAGACTTGTATGTAGAGAGGACAAAGGCAGGTGGAATTATAAATTTTTTGCAGCGACTAGATAGATTCGTGCCTATTCGCTTCATGAGAATGGATTCGTGTTGCCTACTGGTGTCCCCGAGAGTCGATAAAACAAGAGTCTGTCTAGCCGCTGAAAAAAGTAGTAATTTCATCAGAGGGCTCTGTCCTCTCTAATTATAAGTTCTTATCACTCATACGCAGTTATGTAAGGCGAATATTCACCGAGAGATGAAATATAAAATCTGCAGGCTGATACAGGATGAGTCAAAACCACCGATAAGTACGGTAACGTTTCACATTGATTGTTGTTGTTACCGGTCACACGTTGGTGTCGGAAGTTTCTCTGAGTTAAGGTGGAGATTTAGAGGAAAATGATTGTTATTATCAAATAGATTAGAAATATATAAATAGAATAGGTCTGATGGAAGAAATACATAGAAACAGAGAAAATAATAGCAGAAAATTAGGGTATGTTTAGGGAATAAAATGGAAGACTAATAAGCAGCTTTCAAGACAAATATAACAAATGGCAATAGATACATCGTAAGAAATCTCATGGAAGAGAACGTGGAAACGGGAGATGAAGCTTTCACACGCCTATAGATAGCTTTCGACCCAGCATGAAGCAATATGCAGTAAATGATTGCTTGAGCGAAATGCAGACTCCCGAAAAACTAATACATTTTGCCAATTCTGCATATAAAAATGAGGAAGCGAAAGTACAACCGAGTAAGTAAGCTCCAAATGGAAAAACATATCAAGACAAACAGTTATTGATAGAAAATTGGAAGGATACAAGGGTCTGAAGACTACTGTAGGTTATAGGGACCTGAACTCGGTACAGATAAATGCAAAAAATACAGATAAATATGAATTTAACGAAATGGATAACCTATGCATGAAAGTAAACATAGACAAAAATAAAACAATAATCTGCAACAAAACATCAACGGATTATCCTATCTTAATAATCGGCGTAGTAACAACGAACTACTTCCTCAAATATTTGCAAAAAAATATGTAAAAATAGCTAACAATATATAATGATAAATTTTGTAAACCCCAAATCTTACGTTGGACTCGTGTACTCCGAAACGTCTAAACGAAACATATACACACATTGCGTCTAGAAACGAAGTAAAAATAAGAACGAAAGAAGCAGACTACTTGCAGAAGAAGAAAGAAAAAAAAAGACATCCAAGAAACACACGAATTTAGGTCTTACGATGTTCAACTAATGATTAATTAGGCAAGGACACGTAAAACTGTGCATGTGACGGTTTGACGTGCGGTGGTGTCTCAAGATTGATGGACGTTCGGAGCCGGCGATGGTCTACCGATAATAATAGACCCGCTTTTTTTACTACAGGGTGTTTCAAATTTATGAATCGCCCATAAAATTATCGTAGAAATTACGGTAAAATTAACTTTAACGTCGAAGTTCATTTAAAACAACTTGCGCTTGTGAAGGAAATTTTTTCCGGAACACATCGACGAAATTCGATATGGCTGCTTAGTGGAACAGCTGTTTTTGACATTTTAAAATTGATATTGACGTATTCTTTCAATCGATATGAAAAACACAATATGGCTGGCAGCTTCAACAGTTTAAAAGTGAAACAAAAGCCTTGTAATAATAAAATATATTTTATTTTTTGATGTCATAAATAACAGTAATTAAATATATACATTGGGATATCCATTTTATAAATTATTAAAATTTATTCTTATATTTTGACATAAAATATTACATTTATCTATATTATATCCTAATTTACATATATGGCACTTCTTTCATTCTTTTTGGTACGTGATTCGCTTTGGTAACTCTTTCATTTTAGGTACCGTTGAAAGGCTCTTTTTTTGTGAAACTCATACTTTATAGTACTTATATACTTTGATTCTTTGGTATTAAAAAGCTAATAATACTAAGTTCCTTTGATCAACTTTTAAGGCTTTTAAGGCACAATTGTTGCGAAAACGTTTTATGAAAAAAAGGCGCATATCTTCAATCAACAAGAAGAGGCCGATTTTTAAAGCTCTGATTGTCATTTTCAATCCTTCGAGACCTACAAGCTCCCCTTATCTGGGAGTGTAATCGTAAGAATTCTGATGTAAACTGGACGATCTGATGTTGGCGTTGTTTCCGTAGAAGCCGTGGTAACTCCCGTACATCGTCCTCCCGAAATTGTTACCCCGCATGTTCTTATCGTTGCTATAAACTGAATTGTAATTGTGCAAGATGTTGTGGGGATGGTACATCGGCCCGTAGTTGCAGATTTCGGCGGAGTACGGTTGACCGATCGGGCTGAGTCCGGCACCAATTATGTTGGAAGGTATCAGGCCCGAGGAGGAACCTTGTTGCATGCCTTGAAACCGATTTTGGACCGCTAGGTTGTGGGCGTCTTGCTGCTGATTGGACATCTGGGGATGGATGTCCTCTTCTGGAAAAAAGAAATAGTCCCGTGTCAGTTTCATAAGATTGCAATGAGCGACACATGAAATATAAGATTAATGTTATCGTTGTAGCGATGCCCAAAACAAAGAAGGGTACTTCAATGAGTTTTTATATTCACAACTAATGCATGGATTCGTTTAATAAAGAAAAGTTTGCTAATTTATGACTTAAAATGGTATTCATCAACGTTACTTTCCTAACTACTGTTGATGCTTTCGTCCTAGCCAGCTGTATAACTTACAACAAGAAAATTTGAGTCTATATACAAAGTTTTAATGTCTTTAATCCGGGACGACCGTTTCGAAGATGTGCGAGATGCCGAGTGTACCGATACATTTGTGTTTAAGTGCTTAACTCTTATAACACCCTGTATAATATAAATATGACCATGTATGTACGAGTTTAAATACAAAAGTTACCTCAAAGGCGATTATATTGACAAATAAAATGAATTTTACACATACAAATGTCTTTTTATGTAATAGCGGCTCCTTCTTTAAACTTGATGAATTATGTTGCTTAATGAAATTAAGCAACATAATATCCGCCTTACCTATCAAGTAAAAAGTTACAGGATGAATAGGTGACGTTCGAGGAAATCCCGAAATTGTTTCACATCAACGAAGAACAGGATTACAGAAGAACTCGCCGGGTTTTCAATGAAACATGTTCTCGCTTACCATGAACGAACGGTACGAAATGTGGAAAGACAGAATTGAACTTTATACGTTTCGAGTACAAAAAAAATCAAACTAAAAGGTCTCATTCTATGCCAGATATTACGTTAGAATCGAATGAAAAATAAACGTGTTGATGTATTTTGATGTTTATCCAGCTGAGCTAAGAGGGTGAAATAGGGTAGGCTCATCTGGGAGCCTCGTTTTTGAATTTAGAAAGATGAAATTTGGTATTTAAGCCTTCGATTAGAAGCAAAGAAGGACCATCGAATTTCGGAACTTACTCATGTCAAAATTATCCTCTTTTAAGGACGGCGTTATGTCCTATAGAAGCGTAACTTGGAATCATGCAATATTATTTGATCAGCCCCATATTTCAGGTGAAAATCACACAATGAACAGTGACAATCGAGAAAAACCTGAATTTGTTGTAGGAACAACTTGCCACGATTGAACGACACGAAATTTTGAACATTAAAAGAAAAAAACTAAAGGATCGCATTCACACAGGATCACAGGAGGCAGTTATTAGGTTAGAACTAAATGAAAAAAATGAACTAATTAAAAATGTAGGTGTTTTAAAGGGACACAAATACATTCGGATTCATTCAAATTACAGCAAGGAGAAGGAGAGGAGATATTTTACGCGCAAATATTTGAATTTGCGAATGTGAATTTATATGCGTAGGTAAAGTAAAGTAAAGTAAACGTAAAAGATCCAGAGAGAATGCATGTGCTCTCCGTAAATGCATTTTTTTATATTGAATTAATCATTTTTTATAATAATAAGTACAAACATGGAAAAAATTATTTCTTCGTCTTCTTTCTCGACGTTGTTATCTTCATTGGAATCATCGATCAAGAAAAATATAAAAAACGAGACAGGCATTAAAATTGTTTCCTCTCTTTCATCTTCGCTATCTTTTGTTTCGGACATGGTGGGTTTTTCATCCGAAATTATAGAAACAATAGAACGTTGGATACTACCTGCACTAATTTTACAAAGAGAGGAGAAGAGCACTAGATCCCAGTAGGCAAGCAACCATTTTTGGGAATTTAGTGCTTAAGATGCCTCATATAGGGGAAGTTCGTTTGGCGCCCTCGTGATTTTTGAATTTAGAAAGATGAAATCCGGTACTTAGGTTTTCGGCTAGAAACAAAGAAATGCTATCGTATTTGGAAACTTAGCCTTGCGAAAATTGTCCACTCTCATTTTATTTTACCTCTTGACTCTTTTTATTTATATAACCAAAAGATTAAGTGACAATTTCCATGTTTCTAGCTTCAAAAATTTACGAAACCTTCCAGCCTCCATCATAATGCTTTAAAGGATGAATTTCCAAAAAGGCGAGTCCTTTAAAAGCTTACGGCATGAATTTCCATTAAAGATCCATCTTGAGCCGCTTATGAATTTCTTTCTGAGGATAACACCTTCTAATCCGCACATTTGCTATTGCTTTTTATAATTATTAATACCATAATACCATTAAAAGCAGATATTTCGCATTTATTCTTTTTTCAATAAATTTACAATGCTGCAGCTTTTGAACCTTTTCAGGCGTCATTTTTTTGTAGCATGCTGGAACCGGCCGCTATTCCTTCCAAAAGTATCATTATGTATGTTTCATTAAATAAGGCTTCATTCCATCCGCTTGACGGTGAAATCATTTAACTGCAAAAAAAAATATTCGAACGCAGCACGAACAACTTCAGCCACTTGCATGAACTAACTTTTGGAGTTAGGCTAATTTAATGCAAGATAGACGCGGATTATATTGTTTACAGCACTATTTATTTTCAATATCCTTCGCGAGCTCTCATTTGATATTGCGGCGACAGATTAAAGGCATAAGCTGCTCGCATCGTTAGCTGCTGCCCATTTAAAAATTATTTCTATTAATTCCATAACTGAAATATTTCATTTCAGGTTTCGTGAATAAAAATGATATTTTTTTATGGAGAACTTCGTGATTTTAAGTAAGGGTAGTGTACGCAAACATTCTGTAAAAGATGCTAAACTTTTTAATACCAAAGGAGATTCAACTTGATCAATTTCGCCACGTAGCAGCGCTTTCTTTTGCGGCTAATCGCTAAATCAGTGAACGCGTTGAACTGTTAGTTGAAAAACCGGCCGAAAAAGCAAAGAAAAGAGACGGACAAATAATCGCCATCCGTACCCCGAAAGAGAGAACGTCCGCCGCTTGGGAAATGCTTAAAATATTTGTATTCGATAGTCATAGGCCGTAATTTATAAGTTGTTTATGTAGTAAACTGGATGTTTTCGAACATTTACGATTGTATAAACATTTTGTAAGTAGACTTTCAGGATACGCTCGAACTCGCATAGAGGCACACACATGGCATATACGCATTTCGAAAATCCCGACATCGTTCCGTCCTCTTCCACTTGCCCGCGTTCGTAGCGGGCCGCGTCGGTTGCTTCTACGCGCTAGCGTTCGGTGGCGTACTGCCGTTCCTCCGAGATTTTGTTTATAATTTCGAGAAAGCACATGGCCGTCTTAAGAGTTCATAAATTATACCACAAATTAACGGAGTTTATATTTTCTGGAAAACGGCGCATACGGATTATACAGTCAATCACAAAAGTCTACATACGCGCAGTCCGTTCAAAAGCATCCATAGTTTACGTTCTAACGAGAGAACTCACGAATCTACATCTATAATTTTTGCCTACTTGCCGACGCTGACAACTTTATCTGATATAAATCTGGGGGGATTTCAATTTTGATGGCTTTTTTTTACGTTATGCGGGATATTTTAAATGAAGAGCTCCATGCAACTGGTAGGGAATTAACACCAGCAATATATCGAAGATTGTCAACATATGCATGTATTTATAAAACATGTTTACAAGAGGAAAACAAATTTTATTTTTAATTTTACAAAACAGCGTTAAAGAAAAATTTTTTTTGCTTGGCTTGAAAGACTTACTTCTATCATTTACACCTTCGCGTTGCGACAAAGGAATGCGTTTAATACAATGTTACGGAAGTTGGGATGAAAGTTACCGTTAGGAGATTGAAAAATCTGCAATTTTTATACGGGTGTACAGCAGCTTAGTAAATCCTTACCTTTAAGAACTGGCTTAGTAATGCATTTGAAGTACTTGAAGAGAATTCCTTAAAGGGCGTATCTGTTTTTTTTTTCAAGTAAGAAAACTTTTCCCTTATTCATTTATTATTATTTAATTTTTTTTTTTGTAAAATTAAAAATAAAGACTTTCTCCCTCTTGTAAACTCAATCCGAAGACATACTATATATTTTTTAATTGAAATAATACAAAAAAAAATAGGTTAACACTACCCTTAACCAAGCCTCTACAGCATGTGTTACCGGGAAGTGCATCGATCGATATATGAAAGAATATACATAGGAAAATTCTGAAAACTTGCCAATACACTAAAGTCGACATATGCAATTTAACTGAACAATGGGGAACAATCCAGCGTTGCTGAAACATTGATTTTTTTCGTTCCAAATACGTGAGGATTTAAATTGCTCCAATCAGAGGATTGCACTTCTTCCGCAGCTCATTTATCATAAATTTGGCTCCATTCGTCCAGATAATCTTGTCCAAAATAATTCGTGCAATCGATCACGAATTATTTTGGACAACATGGTTCTTGCAAAACATTAAAATGATTTGTAAGAACTATGTTTTGGAGTTTTGCTTTGACCGATTCTAACATTTCCAAGTTCTGCATTATTCATTCGACGTCGATTGGTGGCGATTTTTATTTTTATGAATACCAAGCAGCAATGGTACCATATCATTTCATAAATAATAAAGACATTCTAATAATCATCGTTTGCACAATTTAAACGTGGCGCCATTGCTTATAATTGAAAACTAAACAATAGTTCCTCAATTCTTGATTGTTTCGTAATGGCTATCACTAATTTAAATATACGAGAGTTCGATGATATTTGAAAAAAAAAAATATGTAAGATGCATTGGCGAGTACTGAATATCGGCATAAGTAAATAGATAGGCTTGAATATTAAAGAAGAATAGCTAAAATTTACAGCGAAGGCTGTTGGTTGGCTCCATTTTTTATTTTAGAAACGTCCTCGTCTTTTTTTTCTTTTTCTTTTTTGGTTTATTCAGTTTCATTTCTTAGAAAAGTTCCTTTGTAAGTCCGATATATTTCTTTTTCAATTTTAATAATCTGTTCAAATAAAAATTGGAATCTTCTCTTGCACTGCAAGCGTTTGTGGGTGCGACAGCATTCTCATTTTATTAAAAGTCTTTATCCTACCAGCGAAATTTTGATCACAGGAAAAAGAAAAAAAACTAGGAGCCAGATCTGGTGAATAGGGCGCAATAGAGGGTGAATTCCAATTTGTGAAACTTTTACCATGGCGTTCTTTAAATGCGGTCGTTTTTCGGCAATTTTTCTTCGGCCTCTTAATTAATGATGCGTAGAATGCCCCTTACATTATTGTTTTTCTTACTTCTTAAAGATAATCGTTTAATACAACTCCGTGACTATTCAAAAAAACCGTCGCCATCACTATTCCGGTCGATGGATCAGTCTTCTCGTTTTCGGAGCTAATTCGCTTCGGCTGTGCTTTAGCTCCAGAAGCGTATCGGTGTGTCCAAGCCTCATCTACAGTTATCAATCGATGTCAAAACTCCAACTTATTTCGCTTCAGCTATCTCAACAGGGGCGTTGGAATTGTTCATTCGCGTAAGAATACGTTTCCGGTACCGAAATTGAGCAAGTTCGGCATCCAACATCAACATTCTCCCTAACATTACGCATGGACGAATGCCAGTCTTAGTCCAATTAATCAGCGGTACTGGTTTATGCTTGCGTTAGAAGCGAAATGCATCGCATTAACTTGGATAAATTTCAGTTCTTCTGGAAGTTGTCTGCTCAATAAATGCTCAAAAATAATTCGATTTACGGAAGTTCCCGATATAGTAACAATTTTTAATGTTTGTTCGACTTATTGTTAGAGAAAAATCGAGTTATTGATGGAAGTTCGACCGTACTCAAATATGTACAGGACCTTACTTATCATTCATTAACCCAGAGTAAGGAGGTTGCATAACCCTCTTACAAGATATTAAATGCACTATTTTCCTTTATTTAGAGAGTAGGTTACGTGTTTTATAACGGCTCTACATCAAATACATTTAATATATCTTCTAGTGTGTCACAAGGTTCAAATCTCGGGCCATTGCTTTTCAATATATTTGTAAACGATCTTTTTAACAGACTAAACGGCAAATTTTTGGAGTACGCAGGTGACTTAAAGATTTTGTAGCATAATTAATGATAATATCGATTATATTAATCTACACACTAGCCTTAATATCAAAATTGATGATAATAATTGATGAGTGGTGTACTCTGAATAGGATATCTTTGAACGTTAACAAATGCTCGGTTGTTTCGTACACTAGATCTACGAACTCATAATGTTTCAATACAACGCTAAATCGCAAATAATCTCCAGAAAGGACAGGGTGATGCTCGCCTGAATTTTTCTGATCACATTTCCGAGATATGATTCTCAGTATCCACGCCGCAACTTTAACAATCTCCTCTCAATTAAAACTTTGTACTTCTCTTTAGCTCAAAGCAAACCAGTGTATGCGTATCTGATTTGGTACGTACCAGCAACTTTCGATTGAGAAGGTACAAAAATGTTTTTTAAAATATCTAACATTGAAAGTATCTGGCAGTTCCCGAGCGCGATTCTTACTATTTAACATTCTTGTCGCAGGACAAATTTCTGCTAAATTTATTACATAATAAAATTGATTCACCGTGCTTACTTTCACAATTTAACTTCAATGTACCTCCACGTAATACTCGTTCCTGCACTTTCTTAAATGTTCCAAGAGCCAGGACAAACATTTTACTTCCTGGACATCATTTGTCTGGACATCATCTGGAAATTACCTGGACATCACAGGTAATTTAAGTAAAAAAAAATAATTATTTTTTTAAACAATTATGTTTATCTTCACTGTATTATTAGCACCTTGCACTCCACTAACTTTTTTGTATTGCTTTATTTTGTCCTTTAAATGGTATTACTGTTGGATAATAAAGACTATTATTATTATTTACTATTATTTATTATTATTATTAATTATTATTATAATTAATAAAGAATATTATTATTATTATTATTTTAATAGTGACGTATCTCACATATTTTTCATGTTAATTTTGGTGATGTTGAAAGAAAGTTCTGAAATATTTAACATTTAAAATTTTAATCAAACACCACGGCCAGAAAAGCACTTCTTTATGTTTCGTCTTTTTTTTTCTTTTGTATTTATAGGCGACAATTCTACCTTCTACTCAAACTAAGTACACTAGATAATATCTTTCCTTAACAAAGTTGTTTTTGAATGCGAAATATAAAATCTCGTGCAAAGAAACGTGCATATGTCGTGGGGGCCCGTTAATCAAAACGTGGCGTTAAAAATACCACAATTTTTCTTGGTAAATGAATCACCACGGTTTACAATCTAGACTAATTAGGCGAACTTGCTAATTTTCGGTACAGGTGATATTTCGCGGAAATCGAACCTCTTGTATACAAATTGAATTCAAGAGAGATTCATTGCGGAGATATGCAAATAAATTTGCCGATAGAGCGTTCGTTTATTTGTAAGCGTTCGTTCGCGAGCTTACGGGTCATACGGGTTAATAATCGTTTCCTTAAATCCATTTTAGAAGGACGAGAAGGACATTTTTTTTTAATTAACTATTATTTAAATTAACCGCTGAACGTCTTTGTATGTTCGAAATTAATATTTAAATTTGGCGCTTTAACGTTGGCAATCCCAGAAAGCATGCGCAATTAAACGCTTTCAATTTAAAAACGTCTATACAATGGAAAGTAATTCTAGCTTATCAATCTTCGCCGGGAAACTTCCTGACCTAATATAATCTACGCTTCACTAGCTGCGAGTTGTAAGTAGACGTCGGATTCCAGATTCCATTGGCGTTCCGTGGAAAAAAGGCGCGAGAAGCGGACGCCATTTTGTCCTCATAAGTCAGACATTATCGGTGCACTCCGTTAACATAACAACACTTAAATAAATAAATAATAAAAAGGCGGTGCTTACACTACCGCGGCTACCGTTTATTTATCTACGGGAGAGCTTCTCGATGTTCCCTGTCATGTCGAATAACATATAGATCCAGAACTCGTTCCGTCGCGTACCTGGTTTTTGTCATATACAACGTATACAGCGTCTTCTGAAAGTATCCAAACCGTCCCGGTTAATCTGTAACGTCGTACTGTCTTTATTTACTTTATATCGATCCTGCGTGGTGAAAGAGCGTGATAGTTATTTACTATGTTCTGGAACTTATGTTTTAATCGTGCCTTTCCGATATTAATCAGACAATTAGATTAATTTTGCTAATACGTGAGTTTATAAAAGATAAAGAAGTAAAAAGAAGTATTAATTTAACATATTTCAAGTTTAAATGACATGTCTAGATTTGGTGTAATTCAAAAATCATTGACGATAACAGGTACTCGAAAGGTCAATGTATGTTAATACATTAGCTTCATTCGATAAAGATCTGTGTCCTTCGGAGTCTAGAAAACAGTAGAATGTCGCAAGGAAGCAGATATGGTGGAAAAGGTGAAGTTAATTTTTTGCTATGGCGACTGTTACAATGTGTTGTCTCATTTCTCTCTTGCTTCAAGTGCAGCCGTCTTTTCACAATTTCTGCCTTCAGCTTCTCAAGTCATGATGCGCTTGTTATTCTTTCTCCCTTTCTCCCGTTAAATTATCGATGACTTCAAATAAGTCACTCGACGTACGAAACGAAAAAGGGAGTTCCAAAAATTGAATCGTTTGGATGGTCTTCTTGTTCTGAACCGAAATTTCCATCTGCCATAACGCACTGCTTTCCGTCTATTAAAAGTGACTCGATCCAATTCAGTGCTTATATCTCATCTTTTCAATTAGGCGCAGCGGAATTCCAAGGTTTCATTCCAATGTCGAAAACCTTCGTCAGATTCAATTCAAAACTCTTTCTTAAATCTCTCAATAGTTGAAATACAGCACGTGCAACAGAACGTCTTCTTTATGAAGCAGTTATGGTTGTTAACCTTTCCTTCTTCAAAAGTTTCTCCATTTCTAGAATTGTACAGGAAGTGATGAAGGATGCGATGGACATATCATCAGCACCGATGATGAATGTGTCGCATCCTTTATTTCAACTTTAAAGGGCAATTATGGTGTGAATTTAATTTTATCAATAGGATGCTTCACTATTTCGACTGTGTCTACGTTTCAGCAATTTGCTGAGGTCCACTTGAATGCTCTTTTGGTCTTGAATTAGCTTTTTCATGCCAAAATTTGTAGTCAATATATGATAAACACGTTCCTTAGAGATGTTCGTAACCTCTGTTGCTCTAGCACCGTTCAATGAAGTTTTGCGATGTTATCGCTAGTGATTGCAGTTCTTAGACGTCTCGAACCTTCGCCAAGCTGGAAAGATTTAGATTCAGTTGGATAAAATTTGACCGTGGCAAATGATGGCGTAACGTCTTTGTAAATAGCATCCATCTTAATTTGCGAAGGCGTATTGTTTTTCATGCATATAGAAAATGTAATGATATTCTACAAAAAGCAAGTTCTCTTCGTGCTTTTAAATGTAAGGGCGGTAATTGGATGGATTGAAGAGGTGCTTATAAGTTCAAAACTTTAAGCGCGCTTTTTTTTCGCTTGTTTAGGTCGTTTTAGTTATTTATTTATTATTATTTAATGTTCCCAACTTTCACAAAAACACTAACATCGATTGCAACAAGCGACAGTTGAGCGTGCAACATGGGTGAGATTTTCAAAAGTATATTTCAGCGATGCAGCACGTAGGTTTGCGGGAGAAGTTGGACCACGATAATTCAAATGTTAACGAATTAATATATTTCATGTTTCCTTTCAAGTTATTTCCTTTTTGATGATCCAATAATTGATCGAAATCCACTAAATAACTGCTTTGCCTAATTGCATCCGAGGAATTCCTTTTGGCTAATTTCCCTTCTTCATCCAGAAACGCCATAACGACGCAATACTTTGATCCAGAAACGAAACGACTCTCCTTCCCGCTAGCTCTTATAAATTTTATAGCTCCTCTCGGATATTTTCTCCTTTGCGCAAAACTAACAAACGACCAAGAACGTATATTCGGGAATATTTCCTCATCAGCGGGGCCTTATCGACAACAGCATCGACCAAACTACACCTCGATTCCCGCGCGCGCGGCACATCAAAAAGATACGCCGTCGCGCGAGCTTCACATTATAAACCCATAAAATACGGAACAAAAAAGCGCGGCCGCGTTCGATGCCGTCCTCTCCTTCTTGCTCCTTCCGAAGCGTCGCGTCTAACGCAGAGATCAACAGGTAATACCGTTGGGCGGCGGCGGCGTCCACCACAAAAGCCTACGGTGAGTCGTAAATAAGTCCTAATCACCCGGTGGCCTGTCCAAACTCCTCCGGAAGCCGACGTACGACCGCCTTTGAACTGAGCCTGTGATCTCTCCATCCTGGCGGTAGATTTCGCCTTTCGAATTTATTCGATTGGATTTTCTTCGCGTCGCTATCGCTGGATGCCGTGGAAGAGATGGAAACGTTGTGGATGTATAAGTGTTTCGGTCTCTTTCGTTCGCGATCAAACGAAATTGATTGAATTGGTAAGAAGTATTACACTGCCTTTCAGAATTCTGTTACAAATTGAAAGATTTATAAGAAAATATGCGGAATTAAGAAACGTTATTGATGTTTCTTCAAAATAAGCAAACACGTGAAAAAAGTGAACATTAATAATTTTGCCTGCGGCAAACCTCTTGCTACGACTTTTATTCAATAGTTCTTAGCTCAAGTTTTTATAGTTTCAGTATTTTCAGTTATTTACTCTAGCTACAAGGATCCATTTTTTGTTTTTACAAAAACAGTGCAAAAAAAAAGAAATTAACACAAATTTGTTAATTTCTTTTTTTTTTTCGTTTTTTTTTCGTCAAATGTGTTCGAAATAATTGTTGTTTCTTTCATTTTCAAAACATTTCGAAACAATTTCGAAGTCTTCGACAGTTTCTCGTTAAAGTAAATAAAAGTCGTTAGTGGATCATCCGTAAAAATGTTAATTTCTCAAGTTCTTCTTTTTCGGTAGATAAGAGTGATAGGTCTGTTAATCGTTCTTGTCCCATATTAGTTCTAAGATATTTCTTTATAAATTTTTAATTTAGAAAAGTTTCTTTTTGCTTGAGGGCCCTGTATCCTTGCTACAGCAGTAAGTACGCCCCTAATTGTTGTTGAACCTGATGCTACTTTCTATCTTTTAATCGCTCGTATAACTTGCTGTGACGAAACATTCGAGGTAATTTTGAAAGGTTCTTCGACATTTGATAACAGATATAGAAGAACACACTTTGATACGCAGTTAAAAATAAAATCCTGCTTTTGTTTGAATTTATCTAAAATCTCTCTTCAATAGGCGCGCTTATGTACATATCAAAATAGCAGCAACTTATAGTTTTGCATCGATGAATAGAGCTGGTAAAGTCTAATTATAAATGCTGGCTTCCTGGTCGTATAAATATCATATCACACGTACGTTACCGATTGAATTTCTGTACGTACCGATTCATTGATGCGAGCGAAGCGAGTATTATTAATCAATAAAATTCACGGCAACGCACGCAAAATATCACGCATATCCGACCGCGAAGTCTTCTCTTAGAATCCAATGAATTTTCCAACTTAACAATGGTATGTCATCAAACACCCTATGTCGTTAACATCTAGCGTTCCCCAAGGGTCATGCTCGAAACCTGTACTGTTTTTAATCTTTACTAATGGTATCTCCAATTTCTTGCAATGTGACGCCGCGTCATATCGTCTTCATATCATTTGCGGATGATATGAAGATAGTTTATAGGATCAACTCCCATCACCGTACAGAATGGCTCGTACTGAATATGTTGAATCGTGTGGATAATATCGCTCAATATTATATTGTATGTCTTTTGGGACCATTTTTTGATAAAATGTTTCCTTTTGCAGATCGCGTATCTTAAAAATAAAATAAATTGCAATATTCCTAGATCTAATTACACCGAATAAAACAGAAGAAAAACAGTCGTTGAAATATTGTAGTAAATGTTCAACAAAATATAAAGACTCGTATTACGGTTTGCATTGAAGAAAATGGTGTTCGCCGTAAGTTTGAATCTTACCGGGTACGATATATATTTATATATTTTATATATTATATTTATGTATATTTATATATACGATATATAAATTTAATACCGTCGAAGGAAAGGGGAAAGTCCCGGTATTTTTATCATTCCTCTTGGCCCATCGTGGTGAGAATTGAGAATATTGAGAAATAGTTCTCCACGCAAAATTTTGTTTTTTATTTTCTTTGAAATACACTCCGCCAAAAAAGTATCGCATACTTTAGTTTTGCATCATAAAAGTATCGCATAATCTTTGTTCGTAGCATAAAGTTGTAAATATACTTTAATGCGCTCTAAGATATAATTTCTATGATTGTTTAAATAAAATACAGGCCAAATAAAAACAAGAACTCACACTTGAGATTTTTATTAAAACAAGAAATTATAATTTTGGAAAGAAAAATGTCATAACAGTAACTTTTAATACTGAGTATTGCCACCTCTGGCTCTTACGACCGCTCGCATACGGTTTGGCAGAGATTCGATTAACCTCCGTATATAAGTCTGATCCAAATTCTCCCATTCGTCACGGAGAGCATTTTCTAGTCCATGCAGGTCTGCTGGGGCAACATTTTGGGTTCATGTCCGGACTTGCCGCAGGCCAATCTAAAACTGGAATACCAACATCGTTAAGGTGTTCCTGGACGATTATTGCAACATGCGGTCGTGCATTATCGTGCATTAACATGAATCCGTTTCCTATAATTGGCGCATACGGTACTACATGTTCTTCTAAAATGTCCGTTATATACCTGTGGGCAGTCAGTGTACCTCTGTCTATTAGTACTAACTCTGTACGACCTGTTAAACAGAGCCACCAGCGAAATTAGGTCTAGGTCTGATATTACACTGCGAATAGCGCTCACCGTCTCGTCTGTACACTGACATACGCCTATCTGAGGTGTAAAGACCAAATCTTGACTCATCTGTGAAGAGTATATTGGCCCGGTCATTAATGTTCCAATTTACATGTTCTCTGGTAAACCTTAAGCGAGCCACTCGGTGGTTCCTAGTGAGACGAGGGGCTGTTACAGCTACTCTAGCTCTTAATCCACTCTGTCGTAACCTATTCCGAATAGTTTGAGTACTCACACGAGTACTTCTGACTCTAGCCAAGTCGTTCTGCAATTGTCTCGCAGTTACATGTCTTCGACCTAATGCCTGTAGCGGTTATCTTGGCGAGTAGAACATCTTGGACGACCTGGTACAGGTCTTCTACTGTAATTGCCTGTTTCCCTATATCTGGCTACGGCTCTAGAAACACTTGACTGATTGATGTTCATCAAATTAGCAACGTATGCTTGAGATCGTCCATCTTCGATTAAAGCAACTATAGCAGCCACTTGTTCTGAAGTTAAATTGCCCATTTTAGTTTTAAAAGCGTTGGTACAGAACTCTGACTTCGCACTTTAAAATTTGTCCGTATAGGAAGACTTTCAATAAACAACTGAACAAACCTTACACATATGCATTTTTCTAAATGTGTTCTTTTCGAAAAAAAAAAAGTAAAAAAGCTATGTTCCATGATTCTGTTAGTGTTTTTATAGTTCACATACACGAGGCAAACTTTTTGTGAACGTATAAAAATATCTTGGTTTAGAAATGCCCTTTTTTAGTTTATGCGATACTTTTTTGGCGAAGTGTATATTGACTTATATTTATAAATATTGTACAGCCTGTTTCAGAGTAAGTGCCTTATTTTTTTAACCACACTATGGGCACTACATTCAAAATATTTTGTAGCAACGTGTTTCAGGATATTCTCCACACGATGGTGATATCAGGTTTTCAAGCGGACGAATTATTTCTAAATGGCGACTTTCACTTTTTTTTTAATGGAATGCCATATATTTTTCTTACTATTGAGATCTTAAAAATATTCTTATGTTTTTAAGATCAATTAAAAACAAGTTGAAAGTCGCCATTGGGAAATAATTCGTCCGATCGAAAACCCAATATTTTTAACACAACCGTGTGGAGAATATCCTGAAAGATATTACTGCCAAATATTTTGAAAGTACACTGAAAACGCGCTTACTCTGAATCAGGCTGCATATGTTAAACTTATAACATCGCGATTTTAATCGATTTGCTAAGATTCTGCTTAATAACGGATTCAATTAAATGTAGATAAATCCTCCGAGTAGAATACGCTTATGTAACGCATTAAACAATAACATACTTATCCACTATTCATAGCAGGAACTTTCGACAATTACGCAAAATAAAATTATAAATGTTATAATAATGAAACATTATCTCACGTTGTTAAAAAAAAAGGAAACATGAAAATAATATAAAAAATCAGGTACCTTTCGGGCAATTTGTGGGCGTAGTCCTCGTGGGAGTCCTTGGTTTTCCTTGCTGGTTCACTTGCGTAAGCGAGGAGTCACTGAAACAGAAGATTAGATTCAATCAAACAAGTTAAATATTTTTGAACGTCTGCTTTTGACGTGGTCTGTTCTTCTAATTAAAACAGACATGATTAAGACAATTAAATTGATTTCTTGTGTTTGTGTAAAGTTTTAAGTGATGGCGCTATGAAACTGTAATATAATAATAAAAAAAAAATAATAGTGCAGGACTTGACATCTCCCAAGTGCTTTTGCCAATTATATGGCGTATTGGGCGCCCAAAAGTTATTATTACGCCTACGCCCGTAGAGCGTCTTAAGATGTTTAAAGTTCCTTAGTATTCGCCAAATTTATGCCAAATTTATTGCCAAATGTATGGAAATTTTCCGTAGTTTTGCTTACTCTAAGAGTCCCTCTGGGTCTGCTGGCACAATTAATATTTGACATATGTGGTTTAAAGCATTCAATGAAAAACTAACTTAATGAAAGATTAAGTGCACAATATGTTCGTTTCAACGTTAGAAAGAAACTATAATTTCTCACAAAAAAAAAAAAACAAAAAAATAAGGAATCCTCATACCTACATTGGAGAACAGCTGATTTTTCCAGCACTTGAAGAAGCTTTAACATACATAATATGCTAAGCTTGTTACAAGCATACGTATGATACGTTTAATGAAGAATTATTAAAAGATGTATTGATGAAATAAGTCACGATACGGTAAGCTTATGGTGTAAATGTCTAAAAACAACAGACAACTTTACCTAATTGAAGCACTGTTATAGCATATTATGGGCGAAGAAATCCATAAGGAAGCACCTTTCGCGAGAATTTTGGTAACATACACTAAAGGCGATTCAATATTAAAAGTTTTATAAGATTATTCTATGGAAAAAGGCGGTCTCGATGTGGATTTTCATGGATTACTACCCAGCGAAGCATATTGGCGCTCGAAAGGTTTTTGCTTAACAAGATGCATTTCACTTCTAGAAACCGTTTTAGAGTGTTTGGACATTACAGATCCAGAACGTCAACTTCGTCCCTCTCATTGATAGCATTATTTATGTATATTTTGAACTTGTTTGGTTTTACGTAGGAATTTTACAAAGCTCTGTTTTGCTTCGCTTTTCTGTTCGCTTTGTGGCTTCTCAATAAAGATTTACGCAAGAATTGTATCCTGAATGATTGCAACGATTGACAATAACAACAATCTAGCCTCACATTTTGGCAATCATACCGCATGCTCCGTATTCCGTTACGATTTTTCGCTTCCGATTTCTTTTTAAATTTTCATCAGTTCTTGCTAGAATTTCTGGCCGCTGACGGTACATAAAGTCTTCCGCAAACATTGTAAGCTACTGTAGCAGCAGTTATAATAGTTATAATAGTTTGCAAAGAAACATTATAATGCCGTGTTTAAAGTATTAAATTGACCATTTTTGTTATTGTCGTCTTATTAAATTTGAGACAACAGGTGAAGTACGTAACTGTTTGAAAACTTTGAAAAGTAAGACGTTCAGTAACAGCAGTTCCTGAAAAAAAAAAACTGAAGTAGCCAGCGAGGATATAATATACAGGATGTCTCAAAACAAACAGCAGATTACTCTCAGTTAAGTAGCGAAAAGAAAACAGAAGATAGCGAAACTTTTACAGACAGTGCCTCTTCACTGCCAATTATTTCGAAAAAGATTGGCTTTTGCTACTGGAAGGATAGCGCTGATGGAGTTACCTAACATCCTGTTCTCTAGATTTACATTTTCGAAGAAATGTATTAAGTGTATGAGAACGCCGACACGGGAATCTTTATTTGAAAGTATGTCTCGATGATGATAAGACAATGCTAAAGGTCGCCCGCAAAGTATAGTACCCAAAGATACCAAGCGAATTAATCCGTAGGTTGGGGCCTCCAAATTCGAGTGCCCTGTATTATTCTTACAGTTGTTAGTCACCCATAACAAGATGATGCTCTTCCACATAAAATCCTGGGAGAGATATCATCTATTGGATTTTAAAACGACTAAAACAAGCGAAATGGAAAGAAGAAATTATGATCTGTTCAAATCGAAAAGAATATCCATAACCTCCTGACCACAAAAGAAGTAAATTTTGAACAAGATTAAGAACCCATTAATTTATTATAAACAAGATCGCGCACCGCGTGTAACAAACTCATATTTTACCGGAGAATCAATAATAACGTTTTCAGATGTCTCGGTAGCATATAAATAACATTAATTTCCTTTCGAAATCGAGCCCACAATTCACCGTCCATCCGACATTAGAATAATACGATAAATCTCCGGGCGCCCGGTCCAAAAGTCCGTTGAATTATGAATATTATTTGTTTTCGCGCTAGATGCCGCCACGGCCAAATCGGCCGATCTTTTTCCGTAGCGCGACTTTTGCCGCGTTTTTGTTTCGCGACGTCTATTTTCGATCCCCGAACCGATAAACGTTTCAGCATTTACATAGTTCCCGCATTTTTAAAATAAATAACATCGCGTAGTCCTAAAATCGCTAAAGGAAGGAAACAAGAGGAGGTAGGTGGAGACTGTAATGATCAAAGGAAATTAGTTTCCTTTTTTTTTGCAAACGGACCAAAATTAGAAACCGAAATACGGGAGATTGGTCGAAAGAGAGAAGAATGAGAAGATTATCTTATTTTTATATTTGGCACTTCTACTTAAAATATTTTTAGGATTATCTCACTTCCGGTTCGTGCGGAAGTAGACTTAAATATAAATATTCTTATTTGTACGTAAGCGAATTATTTTTATAATTCTTCTTGCTTTTAGGGCAAATTAACGTCACAAACTGTTTAATTCAAGTCGGGCCAATTTTTTTATTCTTATACTATTTGTTGATTCTTTTATGCTATGTAGATGTGATCTAATTTTCTTTGAATATGAAAATTTTGAACTAAGAGAAAGAAAGAAAGCAAGAGTAAGAAAAAAAAGCAAAAAACAAAAAAAAAGCAGTAACAAGGACCAAAGTTAAAAAAGGTGAACTCAAAATGAACCAGGCAAATAATGGTTGCTAGTTAATTGGAAAACAAGCGGAGCGAATATCCAATGAGACTTGGTAATGTTATCTCTTAAATGTCTCTTGGTCGTGAGCTTAAATAACAAATTGACTGCTTCAAGAAGCAATTTTGCTATAAAGGTAGCGAGGTTCCTTTATAAAAAAAATATTTCGTGATAAAATGAAACGAAATTAGTTCTACGTGACGTACTAACGCAACTTGTCCATCCAACAATTTAGATCAATCTTCAAACATGAATTCCGCAGGCTCTGAATTCTATTTGACAACGCTGTCCAAAAATTCTGATAAACACCCACACAAAAATTAAGACCGAAGGACTCGCGCAGTGTCTTCCTTTGTTCTCAAGAGCCCTTTCTGCCCTATAAAATTTTCAAATTACAATAGCAAGCCCTTACCAAATGAGAGGTTTTTTTTGTCCAAGAAAAGCCCCAAATCACCACTATTAACGCCTCTCGGTGGGCCATTGATATTAAGCCCTGTGTGTTCGAGTCTCGCGAGGATCAACAAATTTTCTTAGAAGGTACAGTACACTACCACTTAACCTGCAATTTACTGCGGCCCACCCTTTATGGTGAGAGGGTGAGAATAACACGGCCATGCAACACTTTATACACACAGCTTCTACATTAAAAGGTTACGACAAGCTTCAAAGGGTTTATACGCCCCATCGGGCCGTCACTACACTTAAAATTATTTCCTAATTTCGATATTAGGCAAAACAGCGTTTTGTGAATTGGTACGTCCAAAAAGTAAAACAAAAGCTTTCTTTGTGTAGGTGCATCAACAAGCATTTGGAGATCATTATGTGAGAAACAGCCTCATGCGCACTTGCAGCACTGAAAGGATAATAAATTTGATATTTTCAGTAATGCAAACATTTAACAATATTAAGAGGTATAAATGTTGTATTGTAAAAGGCCACGAACATGTTTTGAGGAACTCCAAGAGCAATAGGACGCAGTGAAGACGATGAGGATACATATAAGGCTAGTTGTATTCTATTTAGTTAAGTACGAGACAAAGAACAAATTGCTAAAGTCAACATGTTTCAAAGTAGCAATGATTCTATGACCCAAATTCCTAATTGTCGAACATCAGGGGAATAGAAAGTGGCCCCAAAAAGGAGTAGAAAGCTTAAAGAGAAATTATAAAAAGATTCCTTGTCCTTCTTTCACGCAAAAGAATGTGATTTTCTTTAATTTTTTTAAGATGCGTTGATTTTATTTTAAATTGATATCAAGGGACCGACTTCAAATTAAATTTTGTTGATTACTTTTAGAAAGCAATGACCCCTTAAAGAGCAATTCTTTTGTGCAATGAAGCGCTATGAAAATTTCATTTTAAAATTTGACCAACAAAGAAACATAAAAAAAAGATTTGATTCAAATCGCGAAAACTCTTTGAAACCATTCGCTTCGATGTAATTTACACAAAATTTTGAAACTGCAAATAAAGAGGAAGTACAAAAAGGACTAATTAAATAATTAGTTAATATTAGCGACAACACGAACTTGTGGAAGACCCCAACCTAATTCTCAAAGATGATCAATATCTTCGTCAATCATGTCATTAAGGTTTATTTGGAAACTACCATATGTGACTGCGATTGGTAGTTTGCCAAAACTAAGGAAAAAATTATTGGATCCTGTTCATGGTTGCATTTTCTGAGTTGCCAAAATTTATAGGTCAAAAACTACAGGACAAATAGGTTCTTGCACAATCTACTTCGTCAATTTAAAAGATATTTTCCAAGGTTAAAACTTTCTTTTTTTCAAAATATTAAAATTCTGCGTCGTTCATTCACGAAACACCCAAAATCGTCGATTTCCGAACAAGCTCAATCGGCACTCACTTCGTACGTACCACCTTCGAGACGAAATATACGTGCCACAACACTTCCATCCCACCGCATATCACTGCACACGAATTACTCAAGCGCTTGGACAAATTAATCGCGGACTGTTTGACATTTTCGCGGCTTGTAGGCACGCCATATCGTCTCGGGCGCGTCTCTCTCGCTCTCTCCCGCTATCCGCGGCTTTATTTCGTCGTCCGCTAGTTCTTTCTCCCCCCGCAGAGCACGGAGGGGAAGAAAATCGTTTTTCTTCCCGCAATATCGCACTCGATGTTTGCTTGTTCAATCCGTAGAAGCATACCGGAGGCTAGCTCGTATAACCGGCGTAGCCGCGTTTGGAACTTTGAGAGATCATTTGTTCGACGAATGCGGGCATCGCGTTCGGGCCATACAAGATGGATGTGTTGGCATAGTTAAGGGGGCTATTAATCCAGAACGGTGGCAGTTACAGAAATAAAGCCGGGCGTTTAGGCGTGCATTTAGAGGAGGTTGGGTAATGCTTGGAAGCGTTTTCGGTGTGGAATTTGTTCGGTGAAGATTCAAAAAGTTTTTAGAAGATTTAAAAGATCTTCGTTTACAATTTGTACGCTGTGAATGGTACTACTTTTTTCCAAAAAAAAGGTAAAATTACAGAATTTTTCTTGTGATTACAGTGATGGCGAACCTTTTTGAGAATTGTTCTACGCTTACTTGGCGAAGAGTAAGCGTCAAAAGAGTCATAAGGAGTCAAATAGTGGGCTGTGGAAGTCCGAAAAAGACGGACGCTGTTCCATCGACCCGGGAAAGTGATGGTAACTGTTGTTGGGATAAACATTCATCTTATGGCGTTTACCCATAAAACCATGCAACTGCATTATCCAATCTTATCTGGTTGGAGAATCATTCGGAAATCATTTTAAAGGAGATCCTCACTTGCAGCTAGCTGTCGCGGTTGGACTCAATCCCTGGTTCTCTGGGTAATGAACATACGGCACGATCGATAGTTTAGAGATGTTTAGGTTGGGGAAAAATAAGGTTGGAATCGCTGAAGATTTCATTTAATTCCGTTGAAGATGTTAAAGACGTTTTAGAAAGCCACTAAATGGAGAAACCATCCGAACTTGTTGAACTAATTAAAACTTGTATTACATTGGGCCGATGTTATTAGATGAGCGTTGCTAATGCTGGAGGAAATTTTTGTACATATTAATATTGACGATGTCTATATCTTTCTAAGGTCTTCGTAATCGAGCAAACAATAAAACGAATTGAATTGAATTAAATAACTGAGACACAAAAAAACACCAGAAAGACCAAAAAAGTGTATTCTTCAATCGATAACAACGTTTATACTTTTTTTTTATTGTATTAAGATTATTACTACACCCAGTCGACCGCGATGTTGGCATATTTAGACAACCATATCGCTAGTACCAACACTGCACCGCCTTCTATTTAAATTACAAACGTCCTACTTAATCCAAAAAAGAGCTTAAATTATCCCAAGCATTGTTGAAGAGACCGCAAAACGACGTTGGAATAAACAATCGAAAAGAACAGATAAAAGCTGGCCGAAACAAAGGCCCCCCGATTGCGCCTATATCCACCTAAGAGACGGACAAGGACGGCGCGAGTCTCTTCTCCCCGTACTTCGCGTCGTTCTGGGAAGGCGAAACAAACCAAAACACCGACGCAGGAGAACACCTAGCGCTAGCGCTAGCGCTCACAACATGTTGTCATCCTGCCGGGCATTTTGTTTTACAAGAGGTCAATTTATTGGCCTCTATTACGCGCACGTTGAAACAACGAGATTTATTTTATTGAATAATAGCGTTATCAAATATTTATGTTGATGTGGGCGGCGTAGGAGTGGTAGGTCGCGAAGGAAATTTATTGCTTCTCAACGAGGTGGATAAACACCTTGGTACAGGGTTCGGTGAAAACTGAGCTCGTAGAAAATCGGGTCGCATTTGTTTCGGGCTGCTTTCAAATGATTTTGACACCAAGGGTTGGAGAAAATCAAATTGCATTCAGCTTATTCAGAAGACGGTTACAATCGATTGCGTAGAATGCTTTAACGAAATCGACGTAAGCTAAATCAACATGTTTGTACTGGTCGAATGCCGGGAATATGTATTATCTCACGTTGACGAGATTTATTGTAGCCGACCGTCCGGACAAATATATATTGATGGAGAGTAACATGAACGTAGTTATAAACAAATCGAAGCTTTGAGAAGTAAATTGGAAAGATTTTGAACAAAGGATGTACCAAAAAAGAATATTGAATAAAAAAAATGGAGGGATTTAATCATGACCAGAACTGTATCTATTCAGTAGCGTCCCTTAGTTCATCTTGAGGAGCGTTGGCGCATGAAGGATCGATGAAGACACCATTGAGGCATTTTAATGTCTAATTTTTTAGCATTCCAGCTAGTTATATGCAACATATAATGCGATTATGGAATGACGTTAACCACGTTATGTACGTTACATTAGATCCACGGTTTTACTTGTTGCGTCAGTGGAAATACCCGGTTTTACGTAATGCCCGTGATTACGTAAACTGTATTTCGCATTCAAAATATTCCATATTAAGAAGTCGCAAGATGTCAGATAAGGCGATCGAGGTAGGCAAGGTAAATTATATTTTGATGGAGATTTAAATGTACGCCACTGCATTTATGGATGAAAGTTGTAAAACAACGAGCAGTCATCCGCCCGAAATATTTAATCTAAGGTGACGTTGGCGATTCCTAAGCATGGATTCTTATAACTTCAGTGACGTAGATTATGAATGCTGAAAATACGACTTTTCCACATAGCGGAGGTCTGTATCTGAGATGTTCCGATCGTTCACAGAACGCTTGCCAAATGCTGGACTCTTACGAAATGATATCTAGTACTTCTTGAACGACTATCTGTTATCAAATTAATGACCTCATCATCACGTAAACGGTAAATGTATCGTAACGCACCCGACGAAACGAATTATGTCTTCTAGTCATCTAAAGTCATTGGAACAATTGTCTTTGGTGCTCAAAGTCATCCTATATATCCACGGAATTTGTAACAACATATTCCTAAGATTATTTAAATTGAGAAAGAGGTAGTCGGCCTGACTCGAACGCTGTTGTCGCTGTTTTTTGCGCCAAAGAGACCATCTCCAAGTGAAAATATACAGAACAGTGGCGTATGGAAGTCCTGATTGAATTTCCGCAAATATAAGGCTGTCAATGTACTGGTAGATACACGAGATTTCAAACAATGGAATAAAAAAGTTTTTGCAGACATTCTTTCAACGTTTCAACGTTGATTCCGAACGAGATTTTGGTGCATATGTACATCGTCTAAACGCTTCGCTTTGAGACAACGAGTAATCGCGATAAGTAAGTTCGATATACCTATGCCGAGTGTGAAGCGGCTAAATTGTTTTCAGGAAGCACGTAAAGACCTTCCAATAACTCATTTGCTACCTCGGTCGTATCGCCACACTGATCTGCGGCCAACAAGGGAATATCATCCGCGTACATTACAAAATAGGGATCAGAATAAGAACAGGGGAACATCGTTAATGTACCGGCCTAACTGTACGTCCTTGCGGAACTCCACTTGACATTCATAAGTAGAATCCAACATTGTGACAAAGAGGACCGTGGTTAGAAAAAGAAACACGATATTAAGGAGAACTAACAAGTGTGAAGGCATCATTTAGACATACTGAAGGCAGAATTTCATCGAAAAAGTAGATATTATTAAGCGCATTATAACGTTTCATATCTCGTTTTAAACGTGTATCAAAAAAAATTTAAAGCCGGAAACCACACCCAAATATACACATACAAAAATATCTCAAAACGTCCGTCTTAAAAAAGACATCAACTCAATTAATATAATCGTTTCAGGTCGTATATTATTTCATTTCATTTATACGCCAAAGAACATTACGCGGATACGTGTAGTATCCCAGGAGCATCGTAAAAAACGTTCGCGTCACGCCGCTAACAAATAAAACTAATAAACCTCTCGGTTCACTCGTAAATAAGTTATGTTACATTCCGCGATGCAATCAGTGCCACCGCTTAATTTCCCCATAAATACCATAAAACAGTTCGTTCACCGAATATACGAGGCAGTGGCAGTCACGGGCTGACATCTTAAAGTCTGCACGTTTGACGTTTATGCAGCCATCGTGAAATTTAGAGTAGCCTAGAAGCTGACGCAACGGATCCTCGTGGATCGTTTGGATCGAATAGTATAGCAGTAAATTGGGGCGATTCGAGACGGGAGAACGTCGGGAAGAATAATTCAGTGGCGTAGAGCGAATCGGTCTAATTCCTCGGTTTAGGCTTACAGAAAAGAGCACTTCGTCAAAATTGACCTCGCACAATCCTGTTACTTTGTATTGGGGTGATATATGTAGGATATTCAATTTGAATGTCGTTCTATGGGTAACTCTATTCCTTCTAAAGATTCAAAGACAAAATATAAGACAATTGATACTCTCCCGTGGGATCCAATGAGTCCCATATCAGGAAAATTAATTCATCAGAAATGACTTCAACTTTAGTTTTTTAAATGGAACACTTTGTATATTTTTACATTTTGCATTCGAGTGTATCATTAAAGAAAAATACTTCCAGTCCTTGTTTCTGATGAGCTGATCAACAGTTTCAGTCTACTGGACCATAACATAATTGTTTTGCTTGAAGTGTGTAACGCCTGTAAATAACAAAGGACAATTCGTCGAGCACAATTTAATACAAGCAATTTATGCTGCGAACTTGTATTAGATGATCGCCATTTTAGTCACCATAAACCATCATGAATCGAGCCGCTTTGTTATGTTATAAAGGGCGCAATGAAAATATGGGGAGAGCTTGAAATCTCGAATAGAAAGACTTGAAGCAGAGGCTAAATGTCAATGAAGATGCATTTAAGAGTTGGGAAAATCGCCAAGATAACGAAGAAAGCGAATTTAATTGACTTACTTGGAAGTCCATCAAATCTGGACCTGGATTTAGACAAAATTGGAAAAATGCGTAACTACCTTGTGAAAAACAAATGTAAACCTCATAAAATTAAACCAGCGCCACATTGTACTTAGGCCATGATTAAAAGCGTTTAGATTATTGCAACTGGTGGCTGAATTAACCATTATGCATGATCGAATGTAATTTTCCAAGCTGGTGATATTGTTAGCTTTGGTAAGAAAAACTGAAACTCGATGATATTTTGGATGATATACCACTTCACAAACAAAGGAACAACATATTTCAATAAAATGGCGTTCCAGTTCAGGATACGCGGCGAGAAGAGCAGTTTCCCAACAAATGGTTAGGGAGACATGGATCGTTTGTTTGGTGTTGTTTTTAATGTTGCCCCACAAGGCCTAGCCTACATTAAAGTCAAGTACACGAATTTTCTTATAAAAATGCCTAGGGTCTCATGTACGAAAGTTACTGTTAAATAATGATGGTTGTATTTTAAGAAAAGTGAGAAACAACATATTAAGAAGGGCTAATTTGCGCTTAGTTTATAATGATGAAAATTTGGAGACATGCCTTTAGTTTGGTACTTTATTACGTTTTCTATTGTCGCGTTATAATTTCCCGAAAATTAAAAAATATACAAGGTGTTCAGTTAAATGAAACCAAATTTGGAGTACTGGTACAGTCAATTGCTTCTCTGATGCGAGATTTTAAACCTACGGCAAAAATCAATTGCTTTGGTGTAATTAAACCGTTCTTGCATTCGAACAAAAAGTTACCCGTAGTACGAAGTCCAAACTGAACACCTTGTATACGAGATATCTCAGAAGGAACCGCATCGATCTAGTTATGGACGAGGATACATTGGATAATTCAGAAAATTCGACAATATGCCGAGACTTTTTTTAGTATAGTGGCGGCCCAACGGGGTGTATAACCTTTTTGCAAGCTTGTCATAACCTGAGCAGCCTTTTAGTGTGTAAGTTGTCTGTATAAGATGCGTCCCATGGCCTCGTTATTGTCACCTTCTCGCCGTAAAGGGTGAAGCGTAGTTGATTGTACCCCAACTGCGAATAGTGACTCGGCAGTGTACCGGATCCACTAAGAAAAATTGTTGATTCTGACGGTACTCGAAAATACAGCGTTTAGCTCTGCCCAATCAAGCGTTTACAAGCCGTTACATATACTATTCAAATAAAATATTTTCAATTATCTATAACTTCCGCGTACACCGGAAGTAGCTGTTAAATGTGTTATTTTAAATTTAAATAAAAATTAAAACACCTACCGTTTACGTTAGTTCAATTTATTGCATTTAAATTAATTTTTGGGGAATATTATAAAGCGTGTCCGATAATTACGATTAATTTTTCAAATGCAGAACGTGTTAAATTTAATTTCTTTTATACAATTGCCTATATTCGACTTTAATATTAAAGAAACTTTGGAAAAATACAGTAGCTTTTGCAGACTTATTTGAATATAGCATCAAGGACAGGAATTACTCTTGGGCAAACATCATCTGGACGAATGAAGCCAAATTTACAAGAAAAGCCCTGTTTAACTGGCATAGCTTACGTTACTCAAGCAATTCGACCGCAAACAGCACAAAACGTCCACGAGAGTTAACAATTCAATGTTTCATCAATGCTGGATTGTTTTTCAATTGGGTTGAATTGGGTAAGCTCCTCATTTTTTGGAAAAAAATCCTGTCATAATACACATTTTTCTAATTATTTCGAAAAGTACCCCTTTTATTTATTTCTTTTTAATAAAAGCAACTTGAAAAGAATTGTATTTGTTTAGATACATTCTGCATTTGAAAGTTTAGACCTAATTTTCTAATTCAACAGTTCTGCAAAATCTCAAATTTATAAGTTAAACACGCCTTTGTCCATCTATCACGCACAAATCGGATTTGTTTTAGCAAGAAGCCTATATTTTCCATAGAAATAAATTATAAACTAAAGATAACATTATAAATGAAAATAATAAAGCAAAGAAATAAAAACTAACATGTGGTAAGGCGCTTGAATTATCACGAAGGTAAATACGTGTTTTATATAGAAAAAAAAAACCTTTCAGGTATACGTTGCGAAACACCGAACGAAGTTCTAAATAAAAAAAGTTTTAAAATAAATCTTCTATAAAAAAATACAAGCTATTACTAACCGTAGATTAATAGGGAGCATAATGCATGATGTTATGAATATTCTGATGGGGATTAATGCCACCACCTATTGCGCGACGTGTATTTATGCAAGATTCGTTTCTCTATTAGATACTCATTTAGCTATTAAATCGGATTTGGTTGGCAACCTGTACGTAGGATTTACATGAATAAAGCTCTTTTGAAATGGACTACGGGTAGGCACTCGGTTTAGTTTTCTAGGTACCCTACGTTGTAGCCTTTCCTGCCTCCAATGTTGTTTCATTATTTACCAATGACTATTTTCTTGATGTCTTCAGAAATCTGATGCTCCCATTTAGTTCTACATTGTCCCTTGCGCGTCCTGTGCTTTTCCAAAAGCAGCACTTTAATTATATTTCTCATTTCATAATTCGTGAATGGCGGATATTCTCCTTCATCGACTGCTTTGCTGCACAATTTATCTTTGAGATGCCTTATAAGTCGATGCTACCAATTATTGTTATAACGCAGGCATAAGCTACAAGCTGGTTGGAGCTTGTAGCTTATGCTTGTAAAATTTATCTTTGTCCAATCGCCATTGTTTTTACTTCCTATTTTTCCCTATTTTCGCTAATCCTGCTCAAAAGTTGTCTGAACTCAATAAAAGAACGGCATCGTGTACTAGATGGTGCCGTGCCAAATGATATCTCAGGAAAGGAAGGTAATAGTTCTGTCTCGCGTTTGTTCTCTAAACAATGTCGTGACAAAGCAATTAGTTTAGCATGTTTTAAGGAATTTCAGATTTCGCAAGTCACTACTGGTCAAATTGGAATAGATACGCTACAAGTAAAGTCTACTAGCACATACGACTATAATTTTTTGTGCTTCTTGATATTTTTTTGCAATAACTTAGGTAAATCTTCGAAAATTCCAATTGGTTTATTTTAATGCTCTTCTATTAAAGTAACGCACAAGAAAATCTGCTTATCTTAGCTTGGAAACAAATGAAACAAACATTTAAAAGAATAACCCAAGGAGGGGAGAGATTATCTGAGGTCTTACGTAAATGGAAGCAGCAATAAGAGCGGTCTCAAATAAATTCACTAGCCCCATTCAACGCAATTTGATTTGGTTTCCTTAGCAGATCATAAAGTAAATAATTCATCTTCTTCCGCTAATACCTTGTTAAACATCATTAAACATATGAAGGATGATGAATCCCGGTTCAAGGATTTAAAGAACTCAGACCAATAAGCCCGCTTCCAGTGATGTCAAAGATTTCTCGAGCAAGGGCTTCAGAAACGTTGCGAGCAAGGGGTGTGCCGATGATGTATGTACGTCTTTAAGATGACAGAGAGGGACGCGGCATTGGCGAAGGTTAATGACAACCTGACCGTGCTAGCGGTGGTATTTCTTTCTCTTATTCGTCGCATCTAAATCCTTCAAAGTCTCAGGTGTTGGTTGCAGGGACATTGGTGATTTTCGAATTAACAATATCAGCGTAACGATTGTCACCACAGCGAAGAGTTTGAGATTACAGAGCAATCCTAAATAAAAACGCCAACGATGCGGTCGTTCTCTCAAGTTTTACTTACTGTTGGCAGGTGTATCATTGCTGCTTAGCTAAATATGCTTGGCTAAATATGACCAGCAGAAAGGAATTACAACCAATAGCCCTTCATCACAAAAATATATTAACAAAAACGCCATCGTATCTCGATGGAAAGATTTTTTTCGCCCGGTAACGTACATAACCTTGCAATTAGGTTTAGAGGATTGATCTCTCCACCGCCGTACAGGACGTCACTTTTTGATTTAATTTAATTTTCTTTTGGGTGGCATAAAGATGGTTTTAACCAGAAAAAAGTCAAATTATAGTCTTTAAAAAAAATGAAAAAAAAAGATATTTAGAGTCCCTTAAACGTATAACAGGATCCAACGTAGATGAAGATTTAATCTGTTTTTCTTTTTTTACTTCTAGATTTGGAAACTATTTGTGGTTAATGTAGGAACGGATATTTTGGGAAACGAATGGAAAAAAACAATCGAGTTGAATCGTTTGCAATTGTTACCTTCTAACGTAAGTAATTGAAACAATAATTCTTCGGGTGTCTGCCAAATCATTGCTATCGACAAATAAAATATTTCCGCTTAAAATACCTTAAATCCTTTTAAACGGCAGGAAATAAAATGGAAGGTGTCTAAACTTAAATTGGCAGCAAAACCCGCTTCTTGGATGTGGCTTGTATTGTATTGCTGGTTAATTTAAGGAAAACAGATCAATATTAACAACACATCCTTTTTCTAATTTTACCTCACGATTGTATATTCCCCATTTAGAAAATAAAACCTAACCTACGCCACTGTCTTAGATTTTCCTCCATCAGCCCTCAACGAATCCAATATTTTTAGCTCTCGAAACAGACGTTTCGCCGGTTATACGCGAGTCCACAGCCTGCGGCACATTATTTCTCTAATATACGAGGGCAATTTTTGTTGTAGGACATTGCGATCACATGTTCATATATAGATATAATCTGTTTACAATAAAGGTCTAAAACACGGTTTTAAAATAGGATCCTTCGGTTTCGGCATGTGTTCGCGACGATTATGCCGGCCCGCCTTAAATAACGTCGAAAAATTACGAGATTGGTGTCGTAGCGGATCTCATGCCTTCGTGAATATCGTACTTTATGTTTTACGTCTCAAGTGGCCTGTCGCGTAAGAACGATGGCTTATTTTAGCTCGTTGGTTTTGGTTTAAGAACATGTTTGACATTTCGTAAGATTAAGGAGATCTGGGGACAAATATGTATAAGCTTACGGTATAAAATTGTAGAACATCAGTTTGCAAAATGAGACGAACTGATACGATCATGGTCTTTCATGGACTGAAGGAGGACGTTCTCAATCGAGTAGTAGTGCTAATAATTATAATTCTACGGTTCTACATAAATTTCTATCTATTTTCTCTGGAAGACGAAAGACTTCTTAAGTTGTTTCTCATAAAGAACAAATTGAACATTTCGAAGAGAAAGGAAGGCAAAATTCTCGGTGAAAAGTAAACGAGTCTTACCTATCGTCTGGGTCGCAATCTCGGAACCCTTTGGCGAAAGGGTTACTGGCAATTTTGAGTTGAGTTATCTGCAACCAAAAACGTCGAATTTGAACCATTTTAGAACTGTCGATAGCTTTCGCATTAGTTGCGATTAAGACGATGATATCCTTACCCTATGATTCTGATAAGCTGTCACCGCCGTGAAAGCTGTCTCTGGAAAGATGAAGGTCTTAAAGTTATTTTGGGAAGATGCATCATCTGCTGCGTTTGGCACGTTCTTCGAAGGCAAGTATACTATGTGAAATCGAGGCTGATACCGATGCATAGAATTCAATATTATCTGCAAGAAAAGAAGACCAACGTTTTCTAAGATCTATCTCATTATATGCAAGAAGGTTATTTCTTCTTTTTCCTCAAGGCTCTGGTTCCTTGAGGGTAAGCGCTATCGGGTAAGAATATATATAAAAAAAAAGAAAATCGAAGGTATTACTTACATGACCGTTGTCATCCATTTGATTGTTGGTAAGTTTAAGTTTATCGAATGAAACCACCTGCTTCATCCATTGGGCACCAGTGGCGGGGCTATCGGGGTGGACGTGTATCCTCGGGGGTGAGACTGGATCAGCCTTGCCTGCTACTACCCAACTGGAACTGTAAATTATAGCATTGACATATAATGTGAATACTAGATGTTATTTTCAAAGAAAATATTTGAATTTATAAAGGATGCTTTCATAAAATAATCTTAGTGGGCATTACTTTTAGGAAACGTGGAAGAATATCACTATTTCCAGTAGAAATGCTAACGAATATGCCGCTTTAAATTTCAAAAAAACGGCTACATCGTAAAATGTTATTATGGGACAATGGTATAGCTGCGTTGCGACCTTAGTCTTGTTATTTTGTAACACTCAAAGGCATTTGCCGTTGAGTCTTTTAGAACAATTGTAGACCTTTAATAAACCTTAATGCTAGTGTAGGATTTAGATATGGTTCGCTAGAATGTTGATTTGATGCGTGACCAAAGGCAACACACGGTAAGTGGTAGTTAGACCCATCGGCGCTTCTATATTTTTAGCTTTAGGACTCAGTAGATGATCACCCAGTACAATTCCTAACGATCACCTTATAAAGTTGGTCAAAATTGTATCGCTACGTTGGGATCTTTTAAAATTTGGAGATGCTCTGAAAGATCCCCAGGCTGTAATTTCTTCATTAAGCGACGCTAATGCAGCGGCACTTTCCATCATTGTTGTTGGGTACACCTACAGGAAATTGAGGCCTGCAAGTTTCTGAATTTATTGAAGCTGCTTTTACTTTTGCGTTGCTTTTGACCACCAAATCAAAGAAGAGTAGGTGATCGTGGGTGTGATTATTGCCATATACGACCAAAAGATTATTGGAGACCTAAGATCTCTGGGTGTGCTCCACATATTCATTGGTTTTTTAACAGAATAATAGTTTTTCTTCTGCATTAATTGTAATATTCCTCTTATGTTAGATGGATAAGTAGATACACTAGGTTCAAATTTACACGAATCTCGGTTCGTCCATATACTTTATTACTGTTATTTAGGGAAAAAAAAAATGTGCCGTATTACATCATACGCGTGGTAAATAGCATATGGATGTTGGCATTGAATTAAATTATTTTAATGTTCCGCACATTTGGACGGTTTTTAAATTTGTTGGGTGTATTTGCTCTTTTGTCAACGTCTTTCGTGTTATGGTTAAACGTGAACTCTGAATTTCGCCCGCAATTATATGGGGCTTCTTCAGAAGAGAGAAAGGTGGTAAGCCACAGTTTACACGATAATCCAACGTGTAAACCGCGCCAGAGGCTAAATTAACTTAGCGGGAAACAGGTAAACGTCGTAGTCACGAGTTCTACTTGTTCTTATCGTTGGCATACGCATCAACAAAACAACTGTTGGATTTAACTTATTTCTTATGTATTGGAAAGAATCTAGTTAATTAATCTGCCGAAGAGATGTTAAAGTATTCAAATGAAAGATTACGCGCCATAAACGTGTTTTTTCTTTTTAACAGTTTGTGTGAAAATTATGAAATTGGCTACTTACAGGTAAAAGAATTGAAACTTTTATGATGGCTGGATATGGTGATGGGCAACGTTCTCGTGAACATCCCGTGAATGTTGTTGAACATTTGTTCAACGATATTCATCCTGAGCGAATACCTAGCGGTTAAGAGATTGCTCGCTAAATATAGAGAAACGGGATGTGTTCAAGATATTCCCAAAGCCCGCTTTCCCAAATTAACCAATAATGGAAGTCAACTAGCCACTCAATTGGCATTATAAAAATGATAAAGTACTAAATATGTTGCTAGAATATCAACAAAAAATAAATACAATCCCTGCAAGATCGATTTTCTACGTGAGCTTATCGAAGATGCTTCGGACGACCGAATGCAGAACGAAAATGTCTAATAATCATAATAATTTCTTGAACAATATTTTATTTTCTGACGAAGCCGCGCTTCGTCTTAATGAACTTGTCCGCATTATACGATGAAACATCGTACTCAGCTTGCCCAAAAATTTAATATGCGGGCTGGTTTCTTTTTGGGCAACGAATCGTAAGGCAAAAAAACAGTTAAGCGTAGCCGGTTGCTTAAACAGCGCAAGCAGCTTTGTACTAGACAATTTGGATCCGTTTCCTAATGGTCACTAACCAGATATGACAAAGCATAATCAACAGTTTCAACAAGATCCACACAATCAATGTTCCACAGTACCTAGATGCAATTTTTTCTCGTTCGTTGGATTGGATGTCGGATTTCATTGAATAGGTTGCTCAACTTAAACCCATTGGTCTTCTTTCTGCGCGGTCGGTTAGAAACAAAAGTATACCAGAAGAAATGTGACATATAAGCCACATGACTTAATGTTAATTTTCGTGTTTTCTTTGATTTCTTTTTTAATTTATTTTTAATTTAATCCCACGAAAACGATGAATGTCCAAAGTGGCTTAAAAATTTTACCGGTACCATTTAAAAAATAGATATTTTCGCTTTTACTATAAGAAGCCATTAGAAGGAAATCTATAATTTGTGGAAAACAAGAGAACTTATCAAACAGATACTGTTGGACTTTGGAAAAGTATATAAAAGCAGTTTACTGACCTATGAAAAGCGTAACGATATCTCTTGTCGTCTAAAGGCACAAAATCCATCATTAACATGTAATCCGCGTGCAGATCCAGTCCGCATAATCTCACTTGAAACGTCGGGAACATCCGTCGACCAGCTTTGGTCACGATCATCTCGGTGCCGAGCGAGTGGAATTCGTCCCAAAGGTTTTTCATCTCTAATACTGCTGATGCGGTGCTTAAAGCCGCCGAAACGTTAGCCAAACTGTAAGAATAGGAAAATACAACGTTTAAAACTTGCCTCCGTCTTCGCTTCTTCGCGGGCTCACCTGGAATGGGTATTTTTTCTTATATTATTGTTATCTCGTTCGTTATCCGTCTCCAATGAGACGGAATCGACGTGTTCTAAGGGGGAGTATGCTCTTCTGTCTTTGCCGGCACTCTGAAGGCAAGCTAAAAGAAAAGGGAACAGCATTTAGTTCGATAAACGTTAATGCGAAGGTTTCATGTTCTCCAAACGTTGTTGCGCTTGATCAAATTCTTCTTTCAAACTAACCGAAATGGTTGTAAAAATTGCCGCTAATTATATAGATTTTTATTATACAAGTATATGCGTGTATATCCGCAGAATGTCATAATATTTTCGTCGGCGGGCGCTTATGTTAGAATTACAAAAGGTTGAGTTAAAATTTAGTGATGGCATTAACGTCAAACAATCACGACTTACTACTTATAACGGACTTAGTCTCAAAATAACGAGAGCAAATTGTGGCTTTATAACAAAGGAATATTTTCGTTTGAATAAATCGGATTTGAACGAAGCTCTGAGAAGCATCTGCAAGTATTAATAACGCCACGGAGAAGTAACGAACGAACGAAAAGACATAAATACAATCAGCTTATTCACAAAGTAAATATTTTTCTTCGGTGACTAGTATTACGCTTCTATGTATTCTATCATTCCTATCAAATTATAAAGAAATTTAACGGGCATGTACTTAGGTCACGCTGAGATACTCAAACAACATTTTTCTTTTATCCGGAAAAATTTCTATTGACAGGACAAAACATCTCTGTTTCACTTCCCAAATATAGAATAAAGGCGAATATGCAGAATTACAAGTGCCATAACGCCAAACACGCTACCTCGACTAGTATCAAATAAGATCCGTCGGATCTCTAACGCGCCTCCGACTAAACCGTCGAAGCAGACGTCCCGAAACGGGCGCTCAATCCACGCTAGCCTAATTGCTACATCTCGGCGTTACTCCGACAGTTCCGTCGGCCGCATTAAATCAAAGATCCGCTCATTAGATCTTAACGCGTTCGGCCGCTAATTCGCTAGGCGAAAAGTGATTTATCCGCGCTAGAAGCGGAAAGTCAGCGCGATTTTTACGGCCGTAAAAACGATTCATGGACGCGATTCGTTGGGCACTAAATTAAAGGGAAATTCCGGGTGAAGAAAAAAAAAAATAGAGAAAGGTGACAACTTCTCGGCTGGAAATTCGTAATTACGAGAATACGTCATGCGTAGGCTTCGTTTTGCGCTATTTACGGATGGAGATGTGGTCGGAAAAGGCTAATATGTTGGTTTGTGTCGTGAAATTTTCTGGTTAAAACATGGTAGGCGTTCGACTTAGTTTATTGTAATTTAAAGAATCGATACGGCGTTGGTGCGAGATAGAAGTAGGACTTCTTGGATTGATTATCGATTTAGGTCTTCTCGTCGCTATCTTTGGAAAGGAATTATAAATATTTTGTTTTTCTATTATTTACCACAATGCTCTTGTACTTATTTGCAATAAAATAGTATCTTGCACTTGGCTTATATCATGATTAAGATTTTGTTAACACTCCTAAAGGGTATCTCAAGAAAAGGCTAATGGCAGCTGTAGGGAAGAATAACCGATTGTTACTGTTGTCTTTTGAATCGGTATATTCTTATATTGTACAAATTTTGTGTTTTCAAGTCAAGAAATTTCAAACATTGGCAAAATCTTCTTCATTTCCTCAAATCGTATTGCCCATTTTAGCATCGCAAGTGTTCATTGCACTGTTAATCATTGATTCGTTCGCCTCCATGCTTTCCTGTTTCCGGTCAGTCCTTTCTTTTCTATTCTTCTTTTTTTCTTTTTTTTCTATTCTTTTTTTTTCTATTCTTCAACTTCAATTTTTCTTAGACCTTCAGTATCTGTACTTCTTATTTCAAGCGTCCTTTTTGGCAAAATAAGTAGTAGCAATAATAAGTTCTTGTATAATTGTGACTCTTACAGACCTTCTAAAGAGGTATAACAATGTCAGAATTTTAACGGGTAAAATCGCAACTGAATATGAAGATATGGCTGATGAAAGGTAGCTGTTATTAAGATCATTTCTGGTGTCGTGGGTGAGGCACCTTACGTAATTGCATACAACCGTACAGCTCCCTTAAGATTTTCGAAAGCGACCCAAAGATGCATTAAAATAGTCCGAAGAGTTCCCAGGAAACATTACTTCTCTTGTCAAATTCAATTTTACTTCTCGACATAATCTCTTTGTCCTTTTTACGAATGCGATGACCACCAATCGTTGAAAATCTGTGTTCCGAGCGAAATTTTGGGCCTAGGAAAGTTTAGAAAAATTACCAGGGATAGATAGAAATAGAAATTATCAACAAGAAGCAAGAGAACCAATTCGAAAAGGGAAAAGTTATAGAAGCAATAACGCACAAAAGAACTAGGAAAGTCGGCAGATTCTGACAAAATCACCCAAACGCAGAGATGCTGAAAAGCCTTGAAATAAAGGCATTTTGGAATATATATTGAATAAAGCATGAAAGACAATAGTAAAATTCTCAATGACTGGAAAAGGACTAAAAAAGCGTAGCAATAAAGCAATTATTAGGCGTTCCAGGTGGATTTATAAAGAGCAAGAAGCGCACAAGATCACATTCTCACAGTACGACAGTTATTAGAAAATACAAGAACAAAGGATTAAGAATTATACTTGGTATTTCTATTATTACATTCGGAAAAGACTTTCAGTAGGGTACTGCAAAAAACCATATGGGAGGATGTGAGACGCAAAGATATTAGCGAAATTGATATTAATAAAGTTTATACGACAATAACAAAAACTGCGTCTAGATAATATCATTACTAATGACCAAATGACCAGTGCGGTGACGGAAAGGGACGTGCAACTAAATTTAACAAAATTGAAGAAGAACTTAAGAAAAGGTACCTGAAGATTGGCACGGGTAAAACAAAGGTAATAGCAATAGGAAAGCGAAATCAACGAATGGGAAATCCAACGGGTGGATGACTACAAGTAGGTACTTACTAGGAATGGACAATATTGGAGAAAGGAGCAAACATAGAAATGAAATAAATAGAATGAAGAATAAATAAATATCTTCGAGCAGTAAAAGGGATGATAAGTAAAGATAGAATATGGAACGGAGCGGTAACCAATTGAAGTAAGTGGATTGGATATCTTAATCAAATGAATGAAAATCGACAAGTGGATAACAAGCGAGAAAGAGAAGACCGAAAAGAATTATAAAACAACGAACTAGTCGGCGACATTATTTTGGGTTCCTATTTAAGATTTGAAAGTTATCTTCTAAGTAGGAAGAGAGAGAGACTAATTTTTTAATTTGTTTCTTTTTTGTGAAGTGCTTATTTTTTGAGATATTTGAAAGTTTCAAGTTAAAAGAATCACCAGCCATATTGCAATGAGACTCTTTCTTTAATAAATGAAAAATTAAATATTCAAAAGAATTTTTGAATCGAATATGAAATGCAGAAATTGATTTTTAAAAGAAAAATTTATAATTTTCGGTAGTTGTCTATCCCAATCTTGAAATCCTCGCGGACCCTGCGTTTCGACCCCAACCACACGTACAACGTCAAGATTGGAGCGTCCAGATGCCTATATAACGGAGCTAGAGAGATATGCTCGGAAGAACGGTACTGAAAATGTACAGAAAAGAAAAAGAACAATTCATAATCAACATCTCGAAAAGAAACGAATATCCCGAGTACAAATCGATCAGAGCAATGAACAGCGGCACAAGAACTAACCAAACATCCGAGACAGCACTAACCTAAGCGGATACGTCACTCTACATACAATATATTGGAGCTCTTTCACAGAAACTTGCACCAATAAGCAACGAATATAAGATGAAAACTGTTATAAGAGCAACAAACACTCTCAGAGCGATATTGACAAAGACCAAGCCGGGTAATGTGAATCAACACACGAAGGAATTTGTGTATACCAAATTCCTCGCGAATGTGGACGTCCACATATAGGAGAAACAAGCAAACCCTACAAATAAGAATTAAAAACCACAAGAAAATGGTTCCTCTCCGAGAAACCAATAAATCTAACTTGGCCCAGCACGCTTAGGAAGATCAAAGAATGAATTGGAGGAACGCATGGATTCTGAAAAAGAAGATCATAAAAACAGAAGGTTGTTTAGAGAAACTGCATACATGATCATTGATCACTATACCAAATACCATCACTGGTTCGCGAGAGCTTTATCACTCTAACAACAGACGCAGTAAGGAATACGACAGACTAAAGACCGCTCCTGCGCAATAAAGCTTGCGTGCGTAGAAACATTGATTGCTGTGCACCTACTTTCGCGCAGGCAAATGTAGCTTGCGTAAAAGCTATGAGTTTAAAGAAACAGCCCTTGTGAGGGTTACCCTGCAGACGATAGAAGGATATCTGTCGAAACGATGGATTCTAAAGATCTACGAAACGGAGGAAACAATATCGCCAACAATATCACTTAACGAGATACGCTAAAGATACGTATGTACATATGGCACAAACAACATTATATACTTATTTCAACAAAAAATATCAAATAATTGAAAATTATTAAAAAAAAAAAATAGAAAAATGACGTCAAGACGCACGAATGAAATCAAAAGTCGGTTACGAGCCGCAAATTTTTCTAAATATATATGGCTACACTGTACCTTCATCGGAACTACCTAATTTCTATATTTGTAAAAATAAGATTCGCAATTCAAACTGCCACAACGTCCATAAACCGTGATTTAAAGCATGAAACCGCGCACCGCAGAAGCAAAAATACAGAAAAAAGAAAGGAACAAATGAAGCAAAGATGGGGACGGGAGGGCCATTAATACCAAAAACGAAAGAACCAAGGAGAGGAATCCGGCCGACGAACTAAATGCTACAAATTCGAAAGAGATGACGTTCGTCAGTATAATGCGCCCCTGAAGAATGCCGGATTGATTTATTAGGAACCCGGGGAATCGTTCGGCATTGTACGTACAGCTACAATTTGTGCATGCAACAACGTACATGTAACGTATACGGCTCCGTGCGGTAGCTTAATTTGTGCGACTGTATTCTGTCGGTGCCGGTGCTGAGATGCGTATATAAATAAACCCTCTGGGTAACGTGGTAATTGGAGAAGGACGGCGAAAGTGAGACGGTTTAATAATGTCCCCGAAGCTTAAGGCTCGTGGTGAATAGGGAAGATGAGTTCAATAATTGTACTGCTTTACGTACAGGCTTGGTTTTAATGCAGGGATCTAGAAAACAGTGGCCATAACAGTAAAACAATAGATCGACTTAAGTACTTAAAGTAGTACTTAAGGCTTCAGGCTTAAGTACTTCATCCACAAATTGTTAAAGCAGATACAGCACAATTCCTCTTAACCGGTCACCTCGGAACTGACGAGTATCTGCATAGATGCGCCTTTTGCTTCCTCACCTCCAGTGAATTATCATAATATATGCGTAATCCTTCCATCTTCTCAACACCAAAACGTCTAATGCTGTATTTCCGGGGTTCACCATAAGATATCGTCATTAACATTTTTTCTGGTTGTTTGCTTGCTAAAGTTATGATTTCTCCGCCGTTCAAGAATTTTCAAGATTCTCGCCAGTTTTTCAGCCAATTCTTTGCATCTTCTGGTTGCACTGTGTCGTTGCCCGATAGTTTTTAAAGATTTTGTAGAACGGATTTGTCCTCTGCTTCTGCTTCTATATTTTCACCGTTTGAAAGAATCAACCAGTTTTCCGTCGAGGACGCAAAGATTTCTCGGAGATTTTACAAAAATTGAGGACGGTATTTCATGAAAGATTGTAGCTAACATGTACAACATATCGGTGATGTTAATTTTTTGCGTATCTCTAGAAAGCTCTCATCTTTACTTTTTGAATGTTGTAAAATATCTGAAATAAATTTATATTTGTACTGTTTCTTTTCAATCACTCTTTGGTCGATGGCTAGTACTGAGCTGGACGCGTTAGAAGGATGGTCCATCAGTTGCACTACAAGTCAGCTCGTTAGGATGACTAAAAGTAAAAACGCTTTTGCAGAGAAGTTGTTTAAATGTAAATTTACCTTTGGAACAAATTCTAAATTAAACCACTCTATAAACAACTCTGAGCTCATCCACGCTGATTATTGAAACCCGTGTAATACACGAGGTGCGATGATGAATTCAGGTTTCAAACAAGCAGTTACCGTTATACGTTCTTTGCTTTTCTTAAAACTAGAACCCGCCTTCTCATTGTCGCATAGAAAAGTTGCTTCTTGTAACATCTCATAGCTTATCCCTTTTTCATCTACGCTATACAATTCTTCAGGGGTTAAGTTTTCTTGGTTAGGACCAATACAACCCATTTACGGTTTCCTTTCTTTAACCTTTTATTTCCTTAACACACCCTGTATTAAGGAAACAATTTAATTACCAGATTTCGTCACTGGTTTTTCCAATAAAAACCCTGCAAAATAAATGTTTAGTATCATTTGCGATAGGCGCATTAAATCTGAGGCGAAACAAGACGATTAAGCTCAGATTACTGGAAAAAATGGGGATAATATAGTTTATAATCTTATCAGTCTGAGAATTACAAGCAGACAACCAACGAAACGCCTTCTGCATAACATTTCTTTAGCTCTAAGCTGGAGAACAAAATGAGTTCTGCATTAACAGTTATACCGACACATTTCTGCACAAAATAGAATAAAGTCATTATAACACTTAACCATTTAACAATCAGGAAGAAGGATACGACTACAACATACAAAATCTCTTCACTCTGACGCAGAGGATGTCATTTTACATAACCGCATAAACAAGTACTTTAAGGACAGTTAAATGTGATACAAGCGTAGAAAACAATTAAATCTCGAGATCAATTTCATTTGAAACCGGCAAGACTAGTAAATAATTTGCTGCATATGGCAAAGTACCTCTTTTAATTTAATTGAACATTTTGTTCTTCGAAATAAACCAAAGTTATTTTTCCTTGGATCAAGGAAAAGCTTTTCCGCGTGTGGGTATCGCCCCATGACAGAAAATGAAACGGCAAGTGAAATGGTAATCGTGCAAAATAAACGTGAAAACAGAGACAGTAAGAAGGAAGAAGCAATATGCTGAAAAATAATCAATTAACGTATTACCAAACGATCACATCGCATCTCGACGATTACACGCATTTTCGTAAGTTTAGGGAATTGGTTGTAAGAAGAAAAAAGCACTATGCACACAAAACTTGATTCTTTTTTAAAAACAGGATTACAGGAAGCAAGTGACATCGGACATTAATGTTGTTCCGTAACGGGAGTGTCTGGATATCGGAAGATGAATGATATTGTTTTGACTACAATAGTTCTCCCACAGCTAAACAATGTCTTATTAACAGTAACCGTTTGGAGCCTACTTTACGTTGAAAATTTTACCAAAATTCTTTGCGCTCGGTGGAACAAAGAATTCAACATTTTACCTGAGCAAGATCTATTTTATTGGACAATTAAAAAATCAGCTACCTGGATTAGGACGTACACACGTACCTTTTAAGTAAAAAAATTGCCCAAGAATACTATACAATGTGTACATAAAGTATGGAATAAATTCTTAATTTTTTAAAGTAAAGACATCTTGAAAAAATCCTCAGGTAGGTCGATTTTTATATTCAACCGCGCATCTAATTGCGTATTACGTTTTATTGGTTTTGGAAGATCCCGGCGGATTAGTCGAGATCATGATGAGCCTTTTATGCTTTAAAATACAAGTGACATGTCTTTAAGTTACATCCTGTACAAGAATTATCATATAAGAAACAACTTTCCCCAAAAACATTATTTTCCTTGATCGTTGCTTTTTACATTAAATGTTGAAGTCGACCAACAGAAATCTAGATAAAGGGCGAGAGAAAATCCCAAAACAGTATCATTGGTCCCTTATTTTTTTAATGGCAAATCTTTAAAGGTATCTACAAGCTGCGGCGCGGCAGAATTATACAGCCGACGTTCGAAGTTACCTTAACCAAGCTTTCTCAAACAAGCCCATCGGTAGATCAACTCGCGCCATTGGATTTCTTTTCGTGGGATCAAACAAATAACATTTCGCTGGAAAGCACCAATAGAATTCAGCAAGAGTTTACCGATCATATGCGACACTGTCAGGCAGCAGAAGCAATGCCGTTCGAGGATTTTTTCAAAACGTATTTACTTTAAGAAATAAAATACTTTATGCACACGGCGTTATACTTCTCGCTCAATAACTTTAACAACGAGCAATTTGGTAGATCCAAATAGCGAGATCGCTCCGAAAACTACAAATTTTTTTACCTTCGATTTGCTTCATGGGCGTCACGGCGGTATTGTAGTGCCATTGTTCGGCCGAATAACAGCAATCGCTAGCCACCGAAGACGCATCCACCGGCTGTTCCGAAACGTCCCTGCGCATCTGACACTGTTGGTGATACATTTTACGGTCGAGGACGATCCTAGCGAAATCCGCCTCGAGAAAGTGATCTTCCATAGACGAAAATACCGTCGGAATAAAAGCGGAGAACGTCCGGATTCACCGAACTACATCTTCTCTAGTCGGCCGCCTCCAAACAACATATTTCACACAAATCTTTCCACCGATTCATTATTATATCAGTAGAACAATCGGACCCGGGTTATAATTCTGTAAGCCGCGGACGCTCCTTAAGAGAGTTTTATGTTCTAAACACGAAATCGAAGCATCATCGTATAATAGCGAGGAACTAGAGGAGATTATCCTTACACGAAAGTGAAACTTGTATTGTTAGTAAACTACACGGCGCGGCGGTTGTTGCCGTATCAAGTGCGTGAGGTCGTTTGGAGCTTCTGTGTATACGCGTTCGGTTACGAAATTTATTATTACATAAGTTCATCAGCAGACTGTATTAATTGTCAGCACATTTTAATTATTTTGCTTATACGAGGTGAACGCGGCCTGTTGTGAACCCTGTGTTTCGTAGCTCCTGCGGCGTCTAGTAGCGTTGAAACGGCAGACGTTCAAAGTCAAGTTCATCTCACTTTATTGTAGCTGCTTCTCTGGGACGATTGCTGGTGATGCCTTTACGACCTGGAACAATGAAAATTTAATATAAATAAGATCCTTATGGTGTAGGTAAAGATTATATCGTTTACGTTATGCTCGAATGACTTAATCGCTAGCATGAGAAGGAAATTAAGTTCTTTTGAGTACTAGTGACCAAGTTGGTTATGAAAGGGGACAAGGCCGTTTTTTTCAATTGTTTATAGTACTTAGCCTCTATTTGAGAATAATTTTGGTTCATGTAAGATGAGGTTAGTATTTTGTATTCTGCGATTTTGGCATCGTTTTGTTCAATTTTAGGATGGTTTCTGGAATTCGGCGCATTGAGGAAGAACGAACAAACATCAAACGATACCATCTTCCAATTCAATAGTATTTTTCTTCTTCGCAATATTATTTGCTTCTGGACTATCTACTTTGATGTACGTAGGTGAGTCTACTCCTGAAATCATTGGCCTCATAGATTTACCCGATTGGTGGATTTTCGGAAGGCATTTTTGGAACTGTGGAGAGGAACATTGGCAATTTTAACTTTAGCCTATCGTTAATAAGTTTTGGTCAATTTTTCGGAACGGTTTGTCCAGATCGACCACTTCGTTCCCTTCAACTCCTCCCAATTAAAAACAATTTTTATCTTTGAAGCCCTTAATAGTCCTACGATCGCCTAAGTTCTTCCTTAAACTTTTAAAACATCTTTTTAACTTATCGATGCATATGTTTTATTGGTGCTGGTTGGATGGAAACACCAGGATATTTTTTTAAAGCTTGAAGCTTGCCATATCTTCAGGAGTATTAAGTGTGTAAATAACAGTGACAAGAATTCGGTTTTTCCGGTTGAAAGCGGTTGAAAGAATGGCGATATTTTGCTCTCAATTTCATGGAGCTTACTTGTTGCCCATGCAGCAGCCTAGAAGAAGTTCCATGTAACCTCTCGCAATAACGACGCGGTTTCAACACGGAAACCCGAATTCTTTAAAAGAAAACAACGATTGCGGAAGCCTACAACTACGTAAAATAATAACAAGTTTTTATTGTTTTAATAAAATTTATCATGTTTGATATAAATATCGAAGCGGGGCGGTAATTACTGTATTCCTTACGTGAATCTTCCTTACGTCCTATGAAGTGTCCTCAAAATCGCTACTTTTTTTCAACAAATTTGGTATTTGTCCAGCTTCGTATTACGTAACTTCACTATAGCGTATCAGAAAACCTCTGTACTAAGTGATTTGTTTTTCCTTAGTTGGCTTATTAATTTTGTAAAGTTTTGTTTATTCGTAGGAGGCAAGTACAGTGATTGCATCAATTGTTTCTCTATGCGAAATTCCGGGATGTAAATTGTGAAAAAATTACAAAAATACATGATTAGGTCTAGGTGACAAATGGACGAAATCAAACAATTAGCATAAATACGTCACTGCTTGTTTTTACTTTCTCCATTAATTGCTGTGACAAAGACGACAACTTCGTTTAGTCGAAAGAATACAAAAAAAATGAACAAAACTTAAAAAAAAGATGCACATCGGAAAACATATGTTGAGTGTGATCTGTAAGACAGTGGAGCGTTAACTGGAATACGCGACCGGGAAAATTATTATTAAAACGCGCGTTGTTGAAAGACAATAATCTCTTTAAAAAAGCAATGCGACGGGCAGACTGTGTAAGATAATGATGAAATGTAATGTTAGCGTTGCGAAGTTAGTTCATGCTTAATCAAATCAGCCGGCGCAATTTATGAAAAATATTCTTACGTTCGCGTAGGTCGATGCTAGTTGAACAAATAAGCAATACCTAAACTAAACAAAAAAAAAGGAATTCTCGCATAAATTGATCTAAGTTAACTCACCGTGAATGAAGCGAATAGGGCATCGCAGAAACTAAAATGCGATAAAATGAGAGGAACAAACAGATACAACAAAAAAGTAACTTCTTTAATCACATCTTTAGCCATCTTAAACTGATAAAAGCTTTACGCATACACGAACTATCTTGATATTTGCACGTACATTTTCCTTACATCCTTAAGAAGACTAAAGTCTTTAATCGAATTAATTATTCTTAAAAGGGATTCGATTTTGTGTGGACATTTTTAATTATGATCTGTTCCAGAAAGTTCTTGCGAAGAAATTCCAAAGAAATTCAACCGATTCATAGCCACGGGTTCCTTACGAACAGATCTAACTACCAATTGGTGCTAAACGTTCGCCTTCTTGAGTGTGTAAAATAAATCCCCACGGGTTATAACATATCATGGAGTAATGCTGTGATACGTTAGATGTCTACGGCATTTTTGTAACGATTTTGGCAATATTTACAGCATGTACGCTTTCAGTGGCTTTGTAAAAAGCAACGCAACCAGCGAGTGTTCCAATTTTCTGGAATTGTAGAATTACGTCAGTTGTGTAAATAATAGCAAAATGCTTTTGGTCACTGGAGCAAATGGTTTCTGGTGCCAAAAATTGTCCGGTTACTATGATAGCGATAAACGAAACACTTCGATATTGCTGTTCTCGAGTGTTAATTCGGAATTTTAAGCGCAAGCAGCTGCTTGGTTACGTAGTATTTACACAATAGGCCTAATGTTACCATTCCAGAAATTTGGACCAAAATCACGGTTAATTGCTTGTTTCCTTCGTTGTACTGAATATGTGACAATGATTGTTGCAGGTAAATTCAACAAAATATGGGCACGCGCAGAGGTGGGCGAACTAGCGGATTTGTTCTCGACATCGGCCAATGCAGTTCGCGATAACGGACGAGCTACTATTTTATTTGGTTCTTTGATTTAAAGATGCGCATTGGTCAACAGTCAATAGAATCTCGTGAAGTGTATGATCTTCAGTATAAACAGCGGTAGATTTGAAGGTAAGAAATTGCAAAAATCATTCATCTAAGCGGCATAATGTAACGTTCGTGTTCTAAAGGCTTTTCAGATACACGAATAAAAAAGCCCAATGTTCGCAGCGCCAATTATTAGATGTTTTCTAGGTGTTGGCTGAAGGACTAATTTACTGATTATAGGAGAAAAATATTCAATTATCATCTTGTTACCACTCGTTGTTTTGTTATCTAATATCTCTTCTTTTTGTTTACGTAAACAACAACAAACGTAATACGTAAACAGATCTTCACAAAGCTTAGAAACCTTCGAAAACAATGCTTTGAAGGTTGCAGTTTCAGAGTAAAGAAGATGTTTCGAGAATGGGTTCAAACGCAAGCAAAGGTGTTTAAATGTTGATGAGACATATAAAAAAAAGAGATGTATTCATTCATTGCTTTTGTAAAAACTTGAAAAATATCGTGAAATTGATTAAAAAACTTCGTGACAAAGAGCAACGCGCTCAAGTTTCCAATGAATGCTTTTATAATATTTAAACTCGCCACTGTATTTTGGGATAAAGCTGTTGACTTTTTGCAGCCTTTTACACAACTCCAACAAAATGAAATTTTTATTTTAATTCACAAGTTTTTAACATGATTAGCCCTATTTTTTTAACACCCGCACATATATGTTGGGCATGTGAAGTTAATCCTTAATCCCGAGTGAGCGATTTCTTGCCTCATCTCACTCGGCTCGCTTCCAAAATAGCAAATCCGCGCTGAACACGTGAACGAGGCAACGTGCTAAATGTCAAAACAATAACAAATAATCGATATCCCGATACGCTGGTCAGATTAGAACGTATCGCTCCTCGATATAACTAATTGCAAGATCCAATCTAGAATATTGTTTGAAGTGACGGCCCTATCTTTATCGTTGTACGTCTCTTCTCAAGTTCAAGAACCTGCCGTTGTCGTCTTTCGCACTTACGATTCGTGTCAGTATCAATGCTGGTGGAAGTTTTAAGAAGTTCCATTGGTGATTTCGTTCTAATCGGAATCGATTAATTATATTCTCTTTTGTTTTCATCATGTTATATATTTATATGGTTTTATATTAAAGGATGGCTAGGTTGTGCTTTAAGTAGCTTAAGTCACAGCTGCAGCCTGGATGTTTTAAAACTATTTTATTTTGCAAAATTCCTTTTCCAAAATGTGTCTCGGGCTAATTTATTAGGCCCTAGCCAGAGGATCTTAGCGCATATTTTTATTGCGAAAAAGAGCCCTTATTGCTGCGAAGCTTTTACTTTAAAAATCTAATAGCTTCTTCGCATTTTTTTTTTTGATATTAGATGCATCATTCATATTTTTTCGTAACCATAGTACAAGAAATAAAAACATCAACACAAAACAAATAAAAAGATCTAGTTCATTTTTTTTTTAATTTTACAAGTTCTTCCTGAAAATATGAAAAATTTGTGTTCGATTATTTTTAAAATTAATTCAAAAAGAACCTTAACCTAACATCACATTCATTATTAGTGGGCGCAGCTAGTATATTTGTCTAATTTGCCAAGCTATCGCCCTACCGCGAGTTTGCATCTACCTCAAGGTAAGGTCTTGCGCAGTTTACCTTACGTTTAATAATTTGCTGAATCTTTGGAGAAGGTAAGTGCGAGTGCCCCTAAGGAGTTAATGTAATATTTACATAGTCGACCAATACTTTTCTGCTAATGATGAAAGCTGCTGAAGATGAAAACTAGAAAGAATATGTGGTGTTTGTCTCTTATTTGATTTTAAAGCGTGCCTACAGCTTACAATATTTTTAGAAGAATACATACGATAGTTGGTTCTGACTAACACTTGACTAACATAGACTTTAGATTGTTATATTTCACTACTCCTGTTATTATTATAACCATTAGCGAAAAAACATCTAATTCGAAAATGGCGTCTACTTCAATGTTAATTTGAGTAAGACCGCCTAGAAAAATGTCCGTTATAGCTTTTACATCGAACAGATTCAACAAAGAATCAGATTTTCTGATTACTTTCGAGAAGACCATATAGATCCCGCATGAAGCCCGCTTTCAGTTGATTGGACTACGGGTCTTAAGTAAAGAAGAGTCTGCAGCACGGAAATCAAAGTTTGATGCAAAAAATATAATTCGGGGAGCAATTTCGTAACTTGGCGTGTCCAAGTAATGCCAGATGCTGCGTCTTCAGATATGTAAAAAATTGCTCGCAAGAGAATGAAGTTGAAACTATAACGTAGCCGGCAACCTCTTCAGACCTGAGCCCGATTAAAAATTAAAAATTGGAGACTCATGAAAATTATTAGCAGAACGTGCGATACCTGCGATACAAATCTATATTAGCGGTAGTCGTTCTAGAAGCGTTGCAAGTTAAGTGTATACGAGCTACTTGTCGGTATTCCCTAACGAGTTAACAAATGTCCACTTCTGTATTAGCAAATAAGATGTCTTTCGTGTAAAATATTTAGATTTGCTCAAAACATTATCTAATGTAATAATTGCTAGAATTCGTTATGTTAGCACTTTAGTAAGTACGATGCTTTCTACTATTTACTACAATATTGTCTCATTAATTGCTACAAATTGTTCGCGTCAGAAGTTACTCTAACTCTTTACTTCTTCGTATTTGAACCTTCGTCTGGAAGAAGAAAGACTTCCATTGCGACCGAATCAATTCTCCTCTTTTATTACCAGAAAGACATTCAATTAACAGTAACGCTAACATTCAACGCAAACCCAGTTGGACTATTCCAAGAGAGAACTATAAGCATAACTTTGGCGAGGAATTTGTTAACATCGACTTGTCAGCGCCTTTAATTCAACCGACGTCGTCCCTTCATCAGCACCGTCGGATTCCCCGTACGTAACGCCTTTTCCCAGTAGCAAAAGCGGCAGCGAAGCAAGTGTAGTTCGATGGATTTTTCATCGCCACGTCCTTTAACACTTTATAAAACGTATATGGCTTTCATTTCTTTTGCTATTTTCTTCCTTTTCTCGGATTTTTTTTCTATTCGCGAGTTTTGGTTCTTCGATTCCTACGCGTCGGATATCCCATAGTGCGTTCGGTGGTCGCTACAGGCGCTAACGTATTAATTGAAGATGATTGTCGGCGTTGAAAACGATCTATAAACGTCGTCGTGCAATCGACGAGGAGGAAAGGATAAGAATAATACCGGCCGGAAAAGAAGAAAGATGTACCAATCGATGGATTGTTTGTTTCGAAGAAATTCACAGCTTATGTTACTTTAAGTTACCCATATTATTTTTTTTTTTCTAACAATAACTCGTTAGCCGCGGTCTACGTAGATGTCAAAGGCGTCTACGATTCTGTGAATTTGCGTATATTGAGGAGGTGGTTGCAAAAAATTTGCGTAGCGGTAAAGTTGGTATCTGTAAATATAAAATTATATTTTGCATTCAATGCAAATGCAATGCAAATGGAGCATGTCTCTTCTTTTTTGCGAAATCACCATCAGGTTTACATCTAACTATTGCTGTAGTATATATGCGAATGTAAGCGACATATTACGTAACAAAATCGACGTAATTCAAAACAAACGCCTACGTTTGCGCGTCTGCAATCAACGTGATGTTAGTAGAAACATGTCAACTATCGTTGCGAATTATAAGGACGACGCTTAGAGCTAAGTATCCGATGAAATGTTCGTTCAAAACAATCTGCTGGCTTCGAAGTAATAATTCAGCGTGCAATAGTTGTTTGTGCAGGATAAACTTAAAGAATCTGCAATTTCTGTGTGACAAGGAGAGATTGATAGACAAGATTTTTCTTGAAAAATATCCAAGAATTTTGTCAATCCTTTCAATCAAGTGCCATTCTTTATTAGGGTCGTGGTGGATGAAGAAATTTTTAGGAAAATCACGGCGTGAAGAGCGTTAATAATAAGTGAATTTGTAACCCTTTGTAGGTTTTGCTTTATTCCGAAGTTCTTCTCCGTTTTGTGTTTTTAATGCCATGAGGAACTCCTAAGAGAAAAGAGCGATTATCTTACTTCCAATCCTTAACGAGAGAATGTATATTATCGAACATCGTTGGACCTGGCACGTAGCGGAATCCATTAAATAATAATAATAATAAAACAACTAGAATCAATTACCGTATATTGACTAGTCGGAAACCGCCCAATCACCATTCTTGAATCCTGCGCTGCGCACCCTATTACTTCCTTTATTTAGACGTGAGGGTCGTTGAAGAAAAGGATTATTCGAATTAATGATTACTTTTTATTTCCAATGAAGGATATGTTTTATTAGTACTAAGTTGTTAATTTTTTAAATTTGATGCTAGTTTATTAGATTTAGCTTCGTTTGGTTGCCTCCCTACTTGATATGAAGTTACATTTTTAGCATTTTATCAAATCCATTTGTTCGCGTCACTTCTTTCAAAATTTCCAAGCATCTAAGCTACATATCTTTGAAATATTAAAATTATGCTTTAATCCATGATAATAAATTTATTTCAGGGTCAAAGTACTAAAGTATAAGTTGCTATATATCTTTGGAAAGAGATACATATGAAGAAATCTACTTCCTGCTTGATTTCTTAAAAGCTAATTTCTGCAGAAGAATCCTAACTGCGTCAACGACTTCAGACAGACAGCATGTTTTGTCTTTACAAATCAGGAGCGTCCGCGAATTAACACTTTTCGAGTTCACCCCGTAACTAAGAAACCAACAAAGCTATCCAAATTCTACCTTACATGCTCAGTGACCGTGATTAGTTTGTTCCTGCTGAGTTAGTTTTGCCTCTGGCATGGTTTGCCTAACTATGGCCTAGCATTCTTCCTTCCCCCGAAGATACCTAATACAATTATGGCCGGAACGTCAAACTTGCAATTAACTATGACGTGGTCAAAACCCGGAACATGTTTAGTTTGGAATATCCAAATTTTGTTTGCGCACCTTCACATATTTCAAAAAAAAAAGTAGCTAAGTAACGAAGGTCTTCTAATCACATAAGCACATTGTATTGTTCCTCGTGCTTCTTTTCTTGCAGATGGTCCCTGTTGTGAGGTGCGGAAATGTTAAAAAAAAATGCAAAAATTGCCTTAGTTCCTTACAAACATTTTTTTTAACGCTTTTACGTTTCGGAGATATGTCTTTAAACGCTAAACGTTAGATCCGCCAGATAATAAAAATTTAAAAAAAAATGTAACAACTCGTAAATACGAATTTTGTCCTCCATTTTAACACCTTCGTTTCTTCACCGGCAAGTATGGCCGAAGCGCCTTCTCACATTTAGTCCTTGAATGTGATCTGTAAACCAGCGACTTTTTTTATTTTTACTTTTATTCCCCTACTGCGGACCTAATACTTTTGAACGTAACTGTATACCATTCAAAATTTATTTATTCTACTTACATCCATCTCAAAGGAATTTAAGCTTCGATTGAGCTCTCCACCCCTAACCCTTCCCTCCTCTCCGGGCTCCTCACGATTACTCTTTCGCTGTGAACTTCAACGAATGATTGACATACGAGATGTGTTTATTTTACGAATTTTTCGGTAGCGTAAGTGGCAGGAAGTATTTTTTGCCGACGATTTCTTCTCATTTTTTGCAATTTTTGATATAAGTTCTCGTTGTCGGCGATGAGAGATCGATCTTTTGGACTTCTTTTTCTGCGAAAGCGATGAGTTGTTGTTTACGATAGGCTAATTGCTATATGTTATTAATCGGTAAGCGTTTGCGTTTGGGAAAGATAGAAGAAGAAATTGGGACTTTACGAAAGAATATATATATATATGTGTTTTTGGGAGAATAGAATGAGGATCTAGCAGCGACTTTATTTTTGTATTAAATTATTTCGGTGCTTCGGTGCTTTTAGATCATGGAAAAAGTCCATTTTGTATATCATGGGAAAAGTCCCTTGGTGAAAGTTATTTAAATGACTTCTGAGAAACATACTCATTGCTTTCTACACAGTAGAATTTTGGCTTATTATGGCTCAGATGATCCATATGCTATTAAACACTGAAAGAATTTGCTCGACAAGAAAGTTGTTCGGGAAATGCGATTTATGGAAGAAAATTAGATGAACTTAAAGAAAATCTAATCGTTTTTATGGTCAATCAATATATGGTTAGATTTACTTCTTTTGGAACGACCATTAAAGATTTTGATGGTTCCCTTAAATCTTGTTCTGATTTATTGATATTTTAATCTTTAATCTTCCTTTTTCCAAGGACAATGTCGATTCATCTCGTTGACATTCTAAATATGTTTAACTTTCAACTTGGTTTGAAGCCGCTTTGGTAATCCACGAATCTCATTCAGAGAAATATGTTGTAAGACGATTCAAACAAAAAATAAAAATAAAAACACGTACATTGTACTGGACAGTTGTTAGTAACGGAAGGTTGAGCGATTGAATACTGTCCTCTTTGGTGTTCAATCCTTGAGCTTTTGGCGAGCGTGGAATTTTCCATGTGGCTTTTTTGTACATTAGCTCGTTCGGTACCTTTAACCATTTCCATTCGATGTTGCTCTGGTAATAGTCTTCGAGTAAAGCGTTCCATTGTAATTAATCACAAACTTCAAGTGTTACTTCTGGCTCCGGTTCGTTAGCAGGCATTGATAAAATACTACTGAGCAGTGTTGTGACGTGATCTTGTCTTAAGACAATTAACAGTACTAACCAAATTTTCTTCTTTGGACTCGCAATCTTCTAAGCGGCGTGTGAGCAACATGCTGCAGGTACGGTAGATCATCAAAATCATTTTGATGCTTTTAGAAATAATTTCGGGAGGTTTGACAAAATTTTCGAAAGTTTGACAAAATTTCTCTTTAATGTAATGAGCTCTATCAGGACCAATCCAGAAAACTCAGTTTCTCGTTGCAACCATCAGATTGCGCCACGTCTTAGACTATTATTGGCAGCAGATTCAAAAAACATAATAAAGACTATGTGTCATAAAGACAAAAATTGGCAGCCCTGGTTCATAGTGCTTTTTGCTTCAATTGCGATTGAATCTTCTTATGGGACCACGCAATATTTGAATTGGGCTTGGACTCTCAGTGCTTCCCTTAAAATCCTATAGTTGAGCTAAAGGACCAGAGACGCGTAAAACAATACTTTTAACGCAAAACGTTGCGATGTTTGGTTTGATAAGTCCGAGTTTCGAGTCCATCCTCAGACCAAGTGAAAGCCATCTATAAAATTATTATTAGACTTGTTGTCTTTAGTAAGTAATTTTTTCTGAATTTACCTCATTACATAGATTAGTTATATACTGAATTTGTACATTTCATTTCTTTTTCGGTATATTTCTCTGTTTGATGCTTCTGTAGTTTGCACATCCGTTGTTTTTCCTCTCTTTTTGTGCACTCACAACAACGTTGCAATTTTCTAAGCCCACGCGTTGTTTGCTACTCCTAAAATGTTCGTTTTTAACCATTGAAAATAAGATAGTTTGATGCTTCTAAGAAAAGACCAAAACACAAAAACATTGGATCTGTGTAATTATAATTTTTTGATCATTAACCCATGTACACCTTATTTTAAGACCCAAAAGATTATTTTTTTAATAATGTATATTATAAAAAATAATAATAATAAAAAAACTTCTTCAGAATAAGGAATTCCAACGCCCACAAAGAAGACAACAAGCCTCACTCGAAAACAGACCCATATTTTACGTACAATACACGACCGTAGTGTTGACGTTCGCGATGATATTCTATAGAAAATGACTCACAATCCAAACACCAAGAAGGACGTTTTTCTATATTTTATTCGGTCCTTTTTCCGCCTCTTCCTTAACGCGTTTCCTTTCTTTCTTCCTTTTTTAAAAATACAAAGAAACAACAACCATAATTTACGTCTAGTATTTATGGAAAGATTGTTTATATACATTCGTGTTATTGATATTGTAAATTATTAGGATTCACCTAATTCCGAAGGAATTATTAATAAGACGGAGAAAAATGCGTCGGCCATATTTTATTTTTGGGATGAAAATATCTTCTGCGGACGCTTTCTGGCTAGCGAACGCATATATATTAAGGAAATTCGATAACTTAGGTAACTTGTGATAAATGGGTTCTATTTAAAAGGAAGCTCGTACAGGAGAAAGCCTCTACAACCTAAGGCGTTTTAAATTGGAGAATTTGTAGGATATTCATTACATTTATTTGTTTTATTTGCATAAGAAGATATGCTCGATGTCCCTTTAAAAATTTGAGTAAATTTCAATATTGAAGATGCGAACTGCCTACTTGAAGATACGGATGCGGGTGTAACCATCGCTCCCAATTGTTTTTGAGTATTACAAAAATGACTGAACAACAATTGAAAAGAACGAATCTTGTTTTACAGCCAAATTGATATATCTTAAGATTTGAAGGACGTTTTTTCGAAACAACCGTTAAGTAATCCGTTGATATCTTTACTTTACCATAAATACAAAAAGAACGTTATGTTTACGATAATCAAACAATTGAAGAAAAGTCGTAGGTTCGTATTTAGAAAGAAGATCCCGTAACGTTATAACTGCCAAACGATTGAGCGAAAATATTTTTTTTTTTACAACGGTTACGTCGATAAGAATTTCCTACAGGACCTTTAATAATTTTTTTTTGTTTTAAGAATTGGACAATATGAACAAAAAGAAGGTATTTCCTTTTCTTTTGGGTTACCCCGTATATATTGTAATTGAAAATGTATATGTTTTGAGTGCAATAAGGAGTGATGTTGGTGTTGTTGATGGTGTTGAACTAGGCTTGTCGCTTTTGGCTTTCTATTTGTGCTGACATGTCTGATTTATTTTTTTGTGTTTATTGTTTTATTGTTTTGTGTGGAGAAAGACTCAATTCTAATATTATTTCTATTGTATTTTATATACACCTGATACAAGCAACAGATACTAATATATGTAGAAGATTATCATAAAGCAAGGTATAAGTTTCAAATTCATCTATCAATTTCAACAAAAATCAATAGAAACTGAATATCTCGAATAATAGCGTTCCTTACGCCAACTACTCAATATGTCCCCCATCTCGGTGATATAAAGCACCAACTTTTCCTCTAAGGCATTCTACAATATTTCGGGTTCAACTGCCTCGTTCCTAACAGTCGCTTTTAATTCTTCAAGCGTTTTTGGTCCTATTCCAAATACTAAAATTTTTTAAATAAACCCAAAGTCAGAAATCGGCTGGACTCAGTTAGGACGAATTTAATGGCTGCGAATTTTCAAGATGCCTGCTTATAACACGATCGATAACAGCCTTTAACCGTGGTACTTCGCAACTGTATGATTGCATAATCTTTCTAACATTTAAAGGTATCGTTACGACCTCGACATCCTACATTTCCTTTAAAAAGATACGGATCAATAATTAAATAAGTAGTGAAGCAGTGAAGAGCTTCCTCCGGGTTTCCTGCTGACCACGTACGACAGTGCGGACAAATGAATCCTTCGTTGAGAAAAAAAAAAAAATGGGCCTCGCCTGTTTATTAAATATCAATCTGAGTCATTGTTCGCAACGGAGAATTGTACTTGATCGCCAAATCTGCTTCCTTGAAATCAAGCAATCACTGCAGCTTATGAAAGTACATCTTTTAGGATTCCGAGTAAAATTCTTCAACTTTCTTCAAAATTCTTTCTGCCGGCTTGGTACTGAATTAACAAAGAAAGAACTGGTCCATATCTTATTTCATATCTGTCAAAAGTAGAAGAGAAGATGTGCTAGGTTTATATCGGATGTATTTTGAAAATATTTGCTATAAAATTGCCATATAGAGACTTCACCTTGTTAATTGAATATCACTTTAACAGATAATCATTAAAGACGCGTATTTAACAAATCTTTTATTTTACAATTGAAATATTCATTTTGTTTACAGCAATAAGCGGCATTTATTAAATGTACAATCAAAATCTTCTGAATCCACAGAAAAATCAAAGTAATTGGCTTCTCCAGATTATGCATTCTATAAATTCATCATAAAATTACGCCCTCTTTAATTTATTTATTACACCACATATATATAAAAAAATATATATAAATCCTTTGAATTGTGGAAGCGATCCTTTTTCTTATTTAATTAAACATTAGCCTCTTTTTAATTTTTAAGAAAATTGCTGCTTTAGAAAATATAAGCAATATCCTTTAAAAGTTAAAAAGGATCGAGGATTTGAAGTTTGATAAGATTCTTGAGAAAAATCTACAGAAAAACATTTTTCTATATAACATTTTTAATAAGAATGGAATTATAGCATACAGAGAGACACTTTTAAATATCCGCTGGTCAAATTAAACGAATTAAAATAATTTTTAAAAATTGTGAGACTTACAAAGATTCAATTGTTGGAAATACACTTTTGAAGCTTTGCAAGCTATTTATCATGATTGATTGCATTCAGGAGAACGTTAAATGACAATTTAATACTTTTTTTTATAGAAATTCTTAATAGCTGCATCGCTGTTAAGTAGCTCGTTAATTACTTATGGCATGGAGATCTGGAAAAGAGCCCTAGAAAAAAGACTTATTTATTTTCTAGTCCAGCAGCTTTCAAGCTGCTTTATTAAGCTTCATTTACTCTTTGATTTTTTTGGAAAAAAGTACATTGTAATCGCTTTATATTGATCTTCATAAACTGGCAGTTAAGAAGGTTCATTAAACACAACGCGGGGCACAAATATGCCCGTTTTTATCTATTTTTTTTTTTTTTTATATTAAAATTTGTACTTTTTTTAATATGATGAGGAAATTGAATAAGAAGCAATATTTTAGATGATATTCTAAAAAAAATATGTCTGGGGTACAAGTGTACCTCGTCCCGGTTTATGGAGATTTTATTTGATTTAGGAAATTAGGATTCTCGTACTTACGTTTGGCTGATGCTGAACTAGTTTCTCAATTATAACATTTAATTTAATAATAAGTTAAATAAATCAGCTAATTTGGACCTTTTTATCCTTCTTTGGTTTTCAAATTCATCGTTACACTATAAGCATCGCTTAGAAAAGAAGAGATTGATTTTAAGAGGATGCTTCCTTTCATTTTCGTTTTGGGTAAGTACATCTAAGAGAATGTTAACTAAAACAAAATTATGTTTGACGCACCCTGGCAACGTTTTCGCTAGCGAAACAAATGAAATAATTCAAATTAAAAAAATTGTTAATTATAATTCCTTTATACTTATTTAAAAATGTTGGAAATCAATTTAGTGTGTTGCTAAAGTAAGAGTTTAAAAAGAATAATATAGCGTAAAATCTCGTAAGAATAATTAGAAAAAGATCTGCGATTCAGCGTTAGAAAGAAGAAGAGAAATATATTTTTCACGCAGCCAAAAAAAAAAGAAATCGTCCAAAACGTTTCCAACATTTCTGCATCGTCAAACTGACGTCTGTTATTTGGGCATGCACATGGAGCGCGTACGCCTGTCGCGCAACACGCTTAAATCTCGGAAGAAGAATTATGTACAAGAGAACTAGCGTCATTTGGACATTTACCTATCGTCAATCGTAGGCCATTCTTTCCATCAGCAAGGCTATGAATCGCGTCCTCTTCTCTCCCCGTTAACTTTTCTCCGCGGATTTGACCGTCGGATGAACGTCGGGACGTCTCCCGCTCGTTATCTTCGTCTAACACCTTCGGAACTCACTGTGAACCACGTCAAAATTTCACACCTTAGACACTTCGCGGGTTTAAAATGGATACCTTCGACGAAAACGCGTTTTGACAAAGTCCGACGCGCGATTTTCGATTTTTATTTCGATTTTCTCTCGCCGACCTCGTAATTTACGACGCGAGAAGCCTAGGTTGTAAAAAGGCGGATTCTCCCCCGTGCGATTCGATGAATTCCTCGACTTATACGCCGTACATCAGCGGCTGTAGGTTTTTGTGTTCGGACCGGTGATCCCCCCGGACTTTAATAGATGCATTCGAAATTCGGGCTGTTGAGTGACTGAATTTTAAAATTTTCACACATGTTTTCATCGGCGGGCACGGACGACAGTTTCACTCGACTTCCCCCACCATCGCAAGGTTGGGAAGCTAGACGGCGGTGGTTTTCGCTAGGATAGCGGACGACTTAAGCCAGCTTTGGATGGTATGTACGTAGTGGAGGGGCGTGGCTTCGAGATGCTACTGAAGTACACTCCGATACGCTAGGGTGTTGTTAACATTGAAGCACATTAACGATCTCTTGCAGTAGGTTTAGGTATGGTTGGAATTTATGAACACCTTGTATGGTGTCATTACAGAATCGGCTATTGTTAAGGTTAATTTGGATATCTTGATGATTTGCTTTCAAGGATAAAAGGATTTCTTCCAATGTTACCTTTCAATTTAGATATTTTTAAACGTCGGAAGGAATGTGCACCGGATATTGACTTTATCTGAACTACCTAGCTTTGCATTTTTTTTCCAGCTAATCACAACATATGCCATTTTTTTTTTTTTTTGAAAGAAAGAAAATCAAAGGAAAGATTTATCAAAATTAAAGCAAATCAATATAACTCCTTTCTATATATGAAAGTCGCCATATTAGCTTATTTTGATCTCGTTTAAGAAAAAAGGAAACTTCGTGTTTCGTTTATAATTACGTGTTACTTTTTTTAACTGAAAGAAAGCATATATTTGAAAGTTATTCTCGCATTGCAAATAGTTGCAATGTGAAAATTAAATGTTAAACCTGGATTCGACATCTTGTCAAACAAATCAACGTAATTTAGGTGGCTGCATCTGTTAATTTTGCTTTCATGGTGCAAAACAAGCAACAGCAGAAGGCAGTGTACTGCAGACTAATTGAAATTCATCGTAGAATTACTGCAAGTATAAATTCAGCAGTGATAGAGCTCTAAGGACGCTGTTAAGAAGAGCCAAAGGCGGAAATTTGAGCAAAGGTTAAATTCGGATCCATTTACGGGTTGTTTTGGAATATAAAATGAAAAAAGAACTGGTAAGATACATCCAAAAATTAAAGAAGGCTGGTTACGTTTGTTCGGCTAAGAAATGAGATATTTGCTCACGATGATAAACATAAATTTGAGAGATGGCTCGCGAACATGATTGCTTTAATTAATTAATGAAACAAACGCATAATGCTCAGGGGCAAAACATTTCTCGATCCCTAAGAATGAATAGTATAGAAGCACCTTGATCTGCGCACCTTGATCTGTTTTCAGCAACACTGAAAAGACATCGTTTCGATTAAATTTAATTTAAATATTATTAAATAATAACAATAATAATTTAAATAAGAATTTGTTGATGGCCATGCATCCCTTTACAACAACCTTAATGTTTTTCTAGCAGAGAATGATTTGTATTTGTTCAATCGGATCACAGCTTCTCTTCGAGAACTTCCTTCAAACCTCCTAAAACGTATTAGAACCAACCTTGTGCGGTCCCGCTTTTGTACACACCCCGGAAGGAAGATTACGAGGCTTCAGTGTAGTGAATTGCTGCTTACCGCCTGGAAACTTTTTGCAATCGCGAAAAGTTTCCAGACGTTGAAAAGACGTTGTGAGGTACGTCCCTATGATCCCACCAGAATAACGAAGTACGTTTTTTCAATGTTGGATAATCTGATTGGACGAGGAACTAACAATGCTTCCGAGAGCGAGCCTCAAGGAGATGCACAATCTATTCGGAAGATATTTAGCACCTTGCGCGATCGAGAGAATGGATCGTGCAAGTCGTCGTAGTAGCCTTTGAGGAAATTTCATATATCACGTCGTACTAAATCGAATGCTAGAAAGCAGCACGCAGAAATAGTAACAACATTAGAAGTACGATAAATTAAACGATAAGGAATTTAAAAATTGCGAAGCAACATAAGTAGCAGAAGAAGAGAAACAAACAAGAAGTAAAGGCTAAAATGGAGAAGAACGTTTATTATTATCAGTATTAGTAAGGATTAGGCTAATATCGTGTTAGATAATAGCTTCGATGATCTTTCGCGCAGCATATAGCGGCTATTACCATGATAAAAAAGTCCCAAATTTGACTGATTATGTTGCGCGAAACTAATGTGGAAGCTGCCACGAAAATATTTTTTTCTTACGTTTGGCATTTTTCTTGTTGTTGTAACCGTATAGTTTCCGTTTATACAGAATAAAATGCCCAAAAGTATATGTGTTTACTTTAATAATAATAATAATAATAATAATAATAATAATAATAATAATAGTTATAATAAATCTCAAGGTTATCTCATCAAGGGGAGTCGTAACTGATCTTCCTCTTCCCAAAAAGACTCGGGTGTGTATGACATCTGTCTTAACTTAATGCCTAAAAATTACAGCTCTGCGTGCAGTAAATAGAAAAGAAAAAAAAATTAAATATAAAACGAAGAAATTAAATAACTAAACAAGGAGTATCTAAATTAAAGCAAGCTACGAACAACAAACAATAATGTGTAACTGTGAGCATTACCTCACACCCTGACCCCGTCACATCATACTCCCCCTCAGAATCACTTGCTTTCATGTTATTATAAATTTTTACTCTTTAATATGATGATCACCTCCCAAATAATGCGATCCGATGCATCGGAGGCGTCAGAAAGCTCTCAGATCGTAGGTTGCGAGTATGGAGATCGCCACGAAACTTTATTTTGTTATATAAATACGACGGCTGTCGATCCTCAATTATTTTACGGTATAATGTGGTACTCGGGAGGATCTCACGAATTTTCATATTCAACCAATGCGGTGGATATAACTTATGCGACACATGATCTGGTTTGCGTATACGGAATATACGGCATATAAATTGGAACACCTTATCCACATATACCGGTGTAAGATGCCGGTTTTCTCCTTGTATTTGCTTCTAATAAATACTTATGCCTATTAGTGTTGAATTTTTGATGTTCGTGATGTATACGCCGAATACTTGTACGAAGTAAAGAACTGCATAAAAAGGCTGCAGCTCATCATCTTTGGCATCTTCTCCCGAATTGCCAAATGCTCGAATGGATTTGCAAAAGAAGAATACATAAAAAAACGCCTTCAATAAATATGGGTGTACATTTAAGCAATGGGTTTCTTTTCAGTCGGCCAAGGCCCTTTTAATATGTTGCAATATTTCAACAATTATAATTGTGTGTAGTGTTATTGTTATTATTTTTAGAGAGGACATATGCGGATGAAATTATTACTTTTTTGCAGAGACTAGACAGGCTCGTGTTTTGTCGATTCTTATGAGACGAATAGACGCGAGTCTGTCTAGTCGCTGAAAAAAAGGGATAATTCCACCTGCCTTTGTCGTCTCTAATTATGATGCAGTCGGTTCTGACTACAACCAGTTTAGCCAATGCTCAGTTGCTAGAGCCACGTAATATGTTAGTCAACTTTCAATTAGTCCAGGTAAAAGATTAGCAAGGCCTAATTTACACAATTTTCTTTACTTAATTTTAAGTTTTTTTCATATTTAATTCCGTTCTTCACCACAGCGAAAAATGTGAAAATCCTTCAAAACACTCCTTGCATTGAACATCAGAATTTGCGACTGTATTGCGTTAATTCTGCTCAATTGTTAGAATTCTAAATCAATTCAAGGATTACTTAGCTGCAAGAGCGTTCATTTCCTCATCTTTACAACCAAATTTTTAATAATTTCAAGGCTAATTTTCACAGGTAAATATGTAAGCAGATATGCTAATTATTTGCAACGAACTCAAAAGGATTTTATGAAGCAGATGTTTTTGAAAATGCAGCGTTTCCTATTTTTAAATTGCCGTTAATGAAGTGATGTTTGTATCAAGCATAAGACTTTTTAATTTTATTTTTTAAACATTTTTTTTTTCAAAATTATGCAGCTATGCTAATAAAAATAAATAACAATAATCATTTCAATCATTAAAAATGGTAGACATCGAGATTAAAGTGGATTACTGAAGATGTAAAAGCTTTGTCAAACATTACAGCAATGGCTTTCAGCAACGTCATTAGTAACAATTCCAAGAATTTAAAATTATTAGAATTCTTAATGTTTAACATTTCTGATTAGATTTGTTAGTACAATTTGCTGCTTCTTCTATATATTTTAAATAAACTCTTTATATAATAATAATAATACCAAGGACTGTGGCGTTGTATGATAAACAACCCATACATAAGTATCGGTAACCTCCGCACCATATGAGTTTAATTTATTACCGACCGAATTCGGTCACCGGTTAATGATAAAGACCATTCGTGTCCTCGAAGCGGCCGTCCCGGACTAGTTACTATATATTGCTATATAATAAATTAAGCTTGTGTGGTGCGGAGGTTGCCGATACTTACGTGTTGTTTACCAAACATTTCATACGGTTATCAGTCTAATTTTTTAGAGTTGCATCTAAACATTCTCCGTTTTAGATAATTGTTGACCAAAAAACTTCTTCATTCATAGCATTAAAATTTTAGTCGAATTAGTCTTGAAACATGCTTGGTTTCTTTGATTATGGAACTAAAGTGTTTGATCAAATTTAAGTAAAGCTTCCTAATTCTCGTTTTAAAAATTAACTTTCAAAAGTAAGAAAGTTGCAAATTTGTACGACATTACACGGTTCGAACCTGGAAAATGTTTAATTTCAACAGACTCCGGCCTTGGAAGCCTACGTTTTTATTGCAATTTTTTTAATATCACTACTTTTTATAGGAGAAGCTTCAAGATCTAAGTAATCAAATGAAAAGTTAATATTTTTTAATCAATAACGGCGATAAGCTTATAACTTAACATGTCAATGCATATCTTATACAATTTAGCCAATTGTGCCAATTTCCAATTAATTGGATTAAAAACACTTTCCGCGTGTATAAGATTAACCGTAGTAGCTTTAAAAGTGAAAGTTTCATTACATAAAACGAAATCCATATTATGAGTTTAGACCTAATTTTTCTCTGGTCTTTGCGTCTTTGATATTATTGTATTATATCACGGTAAATATTCGTCTCACTCACTTAATTTTCATCTTTGAAAAGTGACCATTGTCACCAAGAGAAACCTAGTTGGGCAAGAAGGTAGGATGAAGATCAATCGTAATTGAACTGGTGCAAAAGCTAGAGTTAATGGTTAACTTTAGATTTTTTTATAATTCTTGACGCACTTATGATTTATCGCATGTTCTACAAGCTATAACAAGTTTTAAGACGTTAGAATCCCTAATTTTTTAAATAAAAACGATAACAGATGACTTCAGTTAATTTTTCCTTTTTTTTAGGTTAACTTTATCAATAGGCAGTACTACAATAGATGATTTTAACAATTTACTAAAAAAGTGGCAACGTCTTCGTATATCGGACAAGCTCTTACGATTAAGAAGTAAGAAAAATAAAAGCTGGAAACTAAAAATCAGTAAAATTAACAAAAAATTACAATCGAAGAAAATGTTGAAGTTGGTTGCTGAAAGCAACATTTTGCATGTGGCTGAAGTAGTCTAGTTTTCAGTTTCTTTAAATCTAGGGATTTATCTTGAATATTATCCAACACTTTAGTAGCTAAATAACCCTAAATGAGGAAAGTCCAAGCGGGTCCAATCCGCACTTCTAGCTGGTAATTTTAGAGCTACGAACCGCCTAATCCATTCATATGTAAAAATTTTGGAATTTCTTGTGTGCTATGATGAGGAGCTTGCATCCAGCCCATATGCTCACTTTTTTGGGGCCGCTATATATTTATTTCTTGAAAGGAATAAAGATTCACTGTCGATGATTTCACCATAGACGCTTCCATTGGGCAAACATGTCGTATTGCACAAAAGAATTAGATTTAGGATATTTGCATTTTCATTAGTTCTGTTTGTGCAATATTTACAGAATTCCATTCCCTCTCCATAGAAGTTGGGCGTTAAAAGTTGTGTAGCTTATAATATAGAAATCGCTCTTCTTTCAAAGCTTTACAGCTGCGGACCTTTCTTCCAAGCCACAACAAAAACAATTTTTTTAATCTGGGATCGTACGATTTGGAAACCGTCAAAAATTATCATCGAAAACCCTCGAAAGGAATATGTGACCATGTTGAGCTTATCTTCTATGGTGCTCAAAGACATCTTAGCATTTCAATATGTTTCAGGAAAGTAAAACTATGTGATTTGTATTTCTAACTGGTATAACTGACATAACTCGGCCTGAAACCGGAACACATTTAGTTTTATTCGCCCCTGGCCGTGGAAGCCTACGTTTTTATCTTAAAACTTGCTAAACCATGTAGAATATGCTGCATATCACGCTGCAAATTATCCGCAAATCTAAATTAAATTAACTAATTTCAAAATTTCATGTTTCAGCTTCCATCGCAGCGACTCCTATTCATAACATGTATAAACCAGGAACTAGCCCAAAAACGGATATCTCACGTAGAAAGAAACCGAGGAATAGGAGCTAAGAATAGGGGCTACATTATTAGTTTAACCTCTCCGAGATACTTCAGAAATGAACCATAAACTTCAATATTACCTGTTCTTGAAATTCATGCAGTATTTATGGGTTGCTCAATATTCTCCATTCTTACCTAGTTTAAAACTGAACTTGATGAAGGTGGGTTATTCACTCAAATTGACCGTTAAAATATCTCAAAAACAAGCAGCCACAATAGCGAAACATTGTTCATTCATCAAATTCACAACGTTTCCGTTTATGATGATGCTAATTTGCAAAGGGTGTAAGTATATCTTCAATGAATTCAATGACTGTCTATAGATCGTTATCTATCTGTTAGATTTTAACGTTTGCAAGCTCTCAAAGAACTCGAATGATATTGAATAATTCCCTCAATTTATATCATCAAATATACTTGCATAGATATACTTGAATACGTCTTTATTTGGTTTAAATTAAAGTTTACAAGTAGCAACAAGAAAACCTTAATACCACGTTTGTACCGTTCAAATATTTTTTTTGGCAACTATTTCTTCCTACTCGCTTAAATAAAGCGAGACCCTCCGTCATTTTCGAACACTGTTTTTGGCCTCGACTATCCGATAGGTGTGTCTCGACGAGACCGCGCCTTAGTTACCCACTTTTGCCTCGTCTATTGGGCAGGACACCACCATAAATAATACAGGAAAATATACTTTGCGGCGGGCCGTCGAGCCACGGAGACCTTCTCGGCACAGCAGACGCTGCTAAGTTTATATACTGACGGCTGAAATTCTTTGAACTCCTCGCCGAAAACGGCCGGTAATAATATCCAGCGGCTACGAGTCGCCGATTGTCACAACAAAGCGTGCCATGGGAAATCCGTAATTTACGAAATTTACCGAACGATAGGATTTTGGAGAGGTATTGGAGAATATAAACAATATGTTGAATGTTGGTGTTTGACTTGGAGGTGTCAAAATATTTTTCGTTGTGTCGTAGTGAAAGGAAACTGAACAACATCTTTTGTATTTTGTAACAAATTTTGGCATAGTACATGTTACTTTGGAAATTCATTTGAATTTAGCGTCAAATTAACATATTTTTAACAGAATTACAGCCTATCTTTGGCCAAGCGTTCGAAGGTACCGATCTTTACTTGCGAACTTCAATTTTAAATAGTTTATTTGAAACTGCACAAACAAAATTCAAGCAAACAATAAAGATTTTAATTAAATGCTAGTAGGTCGATTAGAAATTGCATCTTCCTCGAAAATAAATACCAATAGACAAAAATCATTATGAAGTGAAAAATATTTAAAAAATAATAATTTTTCTACAAAAACAAACATCAGCCCAAGAAATTCAAGATATTCAAGAATTAAGATTTACAATTATTTTTTTTTAGTACGCTTGGCATTATCATTTCGTCCTTACAGGTTTCATCCTTTCATTCTGATGTTTTCCAAATTTCCCAGAGAAGTCCAGCTTAAGTGGTTAATTGTAAAATATAGCATTTTACCCTTTGTCTTTCAATAATTTGGAAGAGTGCTTGACGCTGTGTTTTTGTTTCTATTGATATTTGACTTTCTTTTGCTTTTTTTTGTTTGTTTCGTAGCTCTATTGTTCAATAAAAATGTATGTAGTAGTTTTTCTGTAAATAGTATGACTCTTTTTATTTTTTAACGATTTAAAGGGGGGCAACATAATTTCGTCTACACATAATACACATAAAGGCACCGACGAGTATTTTGAACGATGGCGCTATAAGAGACTAGCACTTTTTGACAAAGCAGGTGGTTGTATCACTTAAGTTGCGTTCAACATGAGAGAAACAAGAAGCAAGCTGCATTAAATAGAAGAAATTTTCGAAACAATTGAGTAGCTGCGAAAAATTTTGGTTATTGTGGTACTAACAATCAAGGCATAGCGTGATTACAAATATTTAAAGTGATAATCAAAAGCCTCATATAAGGTTCTTCAAACTGGCTTAACTTCAACATCAACAACATATTTTTACATCAACTAACACCTACAAGCGGCCGCTAGTAAAATATCTAGATGCATAAATGGAGGCTGTTCTTCTTTTGTAGAAAATAATTTCTCAAAAACGTATTGATTTTGCTTTCGGCTGAGGCTGTTTTCAAAGCTGTTTCTCATTTAATCAAGAATTCATTCCTCTCTATTGGTTAATACCAAAAAATTCTTTTCTCCATACTTATCCTTATTTATTTATTTATTTATTTATTTATTTATTTATTTATTTATTTATTCGTTTATTTATTTATTTATTTATTTATTTATTTATTTTATTTATTTTATTTATTTTATTTATTTTATTTATTTTATTTATTTTATTTATTTTATTTATTTTATTTATTTTATTTATTTTATTTATTTTATTTATTTTATTTATTTTATTTATTTTATTTATTTTATTTATTTTATTTATTTTATTTATTTTATTTATTTTATTTATTTTATTTATTTTATTTATTTTATTTATTTTTATTTATTTTATTTATTTTATTTATTTTATTTATTTTATTTATTTTATTTATTTTATTTATTTTATTTATTTTATTTATTTTATTTATTTTATTTATTTTATTTATTTTATTTATTTTATTTATTTTATTTATTTTTTTATTTATCCAGTGAGCTGCTGGATAATGGTCATCATTATCCAGCAGCTCCTGCCTATTATATTTCATCAGTTCTTGGTGGGTTAATGTATTCATAAATTCCTTTCCGCTTTCCTTGTTTTTTCTCACTTCTTTAAATCCTAAACCACGTTCACATCTCATTTGATAGTAGTGAATACGCCGAAATGAACCTGTTAGATCTCTTCAAAACTTTAGTGCTGTTAGGCTTGAGATATTAGGACCTCAACCAGGACCAGGACCTCAACAACAAAAGATCAGAAGGCGAAATAAATGCCACGTGTGATATGTTTGTTGTAAAGATGCTGAAGGTGAATAAAGATAAGACCCAAAACCCGATTCTTTACCTCAAAGTATCTCGCAGATAGTGCAAGTGTCAAATTTTTGACACGTTGATGGATTAGCCTCGAGAATATCGTCGGCTTTACTTGAGACGACAGGAGTGGAAGAAGTTACAGGAAAGAACTGTTCTCCGTCACATTGCTTTCGCTTTTGAGCGAAATGGTGTAATCTTTTAGAGGTCCTCGTATAGGATATGTCGCGGTTGCTCTAAAAGGGCCTTTGCAGCGGATATGGTTCTGCGTGGTCTTAGCAACGGAACCAAATCTACTTAAAATGGGAATATGATGCATTTCCGTCATCATCGTAGATTGGAACACGCAGAACGCTGCGAGAGTCCAATCTAATCTTGATTTCTTTAGACGCCTTCCAGTTGTAAGATCCGAAATACCGAAGAAAATGTTGTATGATATGAATTCTTCATTCTCTTGGGATATTAAAAGATCTTTATAGGCATTTTTAATTGTTCCAGATTTAGTCGATTCAATATACTTACAGCACTTTTCATTGGTTCAGCTTCTGGGTTTTTTCTATTTTTTTTTTTGTTCTTTTATGTTTTTTCTTTAAACCATTCTTGCGTTGGCAATGACTTAGTTACGGATAATATGTACTTTAATAATAAAAGTCGAAATAAAGGATACTCTGTGTGATATGAAGGAGCAGACTCTTTATCTTAAATGGAGAACAAACCATGTAAATCGGATGCTTTTTTAGAAATTTTGTAACGTTTGGATCTAAAAGGACTTCAGTACTGAGTAGTTGCTTCCAAGATTAATGAAACGATAAAGTATATAGGGAAGACCGAGTGTCTTCATTTTTAAATTTGCACAAATTCTTAAAGTGGGATCCCCATGATCGAAGGCAAAGTACTAAAACGGTATTATTATGAACGGTCAACATGTTGGAAAAGATCGTTTTGCCAGTTTGAAAATATTTGGAGGTAGATAACTGGGATGTACGTTAAGAAATGGAATAATCTAAGAATGGAAACATCATCATCCTTACTATTTTCTCCCGATCTCGAAATATAATTAATGTAAACCCAACGATGATGATTCTGAGTATATTACTTCACGATCTAGTTGGCCCTGATAGACCCGGGTGCTAAAATAAGTGAAAGTAAACATATCGTTTGCTCCCCGAACCGAGCTCTTTGAAAAAGCCCGACTCCGGCGCAGCCTACCGAACACGAGAGATTATAAATTAAATTTAGTGTTGATTAAATTTTTTTCGAGTTTTTCCGCTCCGATTTTGCCTCATCGCTAATTGGCCATTAAGGTAAATACGGAATAAATTTCGATCTTTAAAGCTGTATACTCGACACCAAAACCTGTATACATAATATACAAAGTACACGCACCTCTTCTTTCGATTTTTTTTTTTACCGATTTTTTTTTCGGTCGCCAGTAAGCATAAAATATTTATATATTTGTTTCTTGGAAATCGAAATAAAAATCTGGATTTTACGGCGCCGTGCAACGGGTCTTTGTTTATAATTATTTTCACATTTTAGCTCCCTGTTGAATTATGAAATAGTGCAGGTGTTTCCCGAAAGCGTTGACGTTTTTATAGCGGTAATATTGTTAATTAATAAAAACGAAAGGTATTAGTGGTTTAGTTTTCGTGGAAATAGTGGAAGAAAAAATATACATACATTATATAGACTGGATATGTTTAAATATCGAAAACAGCCGACGTGCTCCAAGGAGAAATGTATATACAGGATGCGGTGTTTACAGGAAGAATTGGAGAAAAATTAAACTTCTAACGACTCTCCATCTGATGATTCCAAAATGTTCTTCTGTGGCTGCGAAACACAAAATATCCAGAAAGTAACGTAAAATAATCTCGAAACGAGATACATGCCTAGATGCAACTTGTGTTGGATGGTAGTCTAAAAGGTTCTAAGCCATAACATGTAGATGGCGCCACAAGTATTCTTTTAACGTAAATAAGCATGCTTTATAAGATACTATTGAAAATGTCAGGGATGTTGGACGCTAACAATGGACAATCCCGAATCAGGAAATTCAAAGTATTATGAAACTTTGAGAACACGTAGAACACAAGAGAGGGATACAAGGATCGAGGGAAAAATCGTTTGTTTGAATGAGCTTCAATAAAGAAGAATTTAACTTTTTTTAATCGTTGTATAGGTGAAATTTTAGGTGGATGATATTCAACGCAAATCGATTTTTCTTGCCATTTTCTCAATAAGTAACAGCATCGGTTTTGCCTAAAGTTACAACACCTCCTTCTTCTGCTTCTGAAGAAAGCAAAGATCAAATTTCTTCAACATCAACCGTTGATTTCCTTGAAGTATTTTATTAATTTTTTACATTTTTTTTATCTTGTTTTTCAACAGATCTTCTTTTTCGCTACGTATTCGCCACGATTGATCAATCAAATAAATCAATTAGATTCATATCATCGCTCAATGCAATTTCTCGCCTTCTTACATGTTCAATAACGTTTTAAAAGAAATTGGATATTGGCTTCGCGAGTCTTTGCCGATATTGGTGGTTCTAGGCAATTCATGGATTCTTTGAACACTTAAGTCACTCGTGCGATGTTATTAACGGCGTGTTTGAATTCAATGAAATTTTCACCATAGAAAACTGTCGCTTGTAGCCATTTCCAAATGAAAATTCGATCATATCCTTCCTTTGGGCGATTAAAAAAAGAATTGAATAACACCTTATTCGCCCAATATGCTGTACACAATTTGCACCGTAGTACCCAGGAAGTACGACTTGGATGGAAAATTACTTTTCCCGGTTGCAGAACATGCAATTACATAAGAATCCGGACTCTAATCATAACATAGCAATAAAATAGTGCGAAAATAACGATAAAAATGACGCACTACGGCGATGTTGTGTAAAAAGCGAGCCAGCTTGCAATACCACCTCTCATTGGCTAGAAGATTAGTTCTTCATTCTTCGTTCCTTAATCCTTAAACTGCCTATTTTCGGCATATCACTACTTAGCGCGCGAGGCCATGACCCAGATAGTTTTTTCATGTACTCGCTTCATTATTTTCAAATAGGAGAAGGATCTTATTCCATATTTATTGCATTTAAGGTTAAAAAAATAAAATTAGAATAAACTGAAGCGTTAATAAATTAAATAAGAGTAATGGTAAGTATTGCAAACCTTAAAGCGTAGTTAGATGCATTTGTTGCAGATAACCTAAACCAGATCACCACACCTCTTCTTCTTTCTTGGAGGCTTCGTACTACCGGATTATTCGACTTCTTCTCTTTCCTCGGGATCCCTGTATTCTGCTAGCTTCGTGTCATCTTGTTCGTAATGTATGATCGTGTCATTTTGTCCATATTATAAACGCCCCGTTTCGATTTATTGTAGTCGACAATATCTCGGGTTTTCTTTTTTGACCACGACCATTCTTTCTGTCATTGTGCAAAGCACGAAGTAACGTTACGAGCTTATATTTCTTTGGGCAATACCAAAGAATCATTGTCTCTTAACTATTACGTCTTACAATGTTGAGACTCTGCGAAGGAAACTGATAATTCAAGCTTATTTTCGCTCAGAATTTTCAATTCCTTGAAGTAAATGCTTCATTTGATTCCTTTCTACTTAATCGCTCTATTTTCCGGTATACATAGCCCAAAACTTCAGTCCATAGCTTTGATGGAAGATAATGTCTAAACGGATATATTCTTCTAAATATTGCAAGTTGTTCGTCAATCGTCACGCAACAATTTGATACATAAGAAATAACACTTATTGGTCCTATTTTGTTGCTCTTCCTTTCATCACTAGGATGACGTCTCTTTCTCCATTAACACCAAAAGATACGTATCCCTTATCTCTCTTTCCTTTTGCTATCATCTCTAATTGCTGCTATGAAAGGATTGTGTTTCCTCATTAAAATGTACTAAAACCTTCTAAATGTAGAAAAAATCAATTTTTTTCAAGCTTACTTCAATGAGTTTGAGCCATCCAAGACCATGATTTCGCTAACTTCACCAGCATTGTTAAAATCTTTCATTTGAAAGATATTTTCTGCTCGTGGATATGAGAAGTTAATAGTAGCGAGAGGTCCACATATGGTTCTCGTCACACAGCAAGCTTAATTTGACTCATTGCGGCATCTTCCTCCTTAAGGAGCTTGTTTAAAATTGAAAATTACGGAAGATTTAGGAGGATAAAGGAGATTGGAGCTGAATTGGGGATAGTGCTAAACACATTAAAAGGAGAAGACCTTTCACGGCGAAGGCAATAGGGGGCTTCTTGAGGCAATTGAATAAATGCAAGAGGAAATACATAGTACATTTAACAAATCGCCTTTTCTAATATACTATCTCTAAGATTTCTTCCAGCACAGATATTACGCTGTAGAAGTTCCTCAACACGTATGTACGTATATGCTCTGTATACACTTAAGAAATCGTGTTAATTTTTTATGATATACAGGCGTGTTAAAAAGTACCTCGTTAAAAACAACCCGTTGACATTTCCACCTTGCATGCTTCTAAACAACGCGCATTTAATATGTTTAGATTGGAGATCGTATCAGAGGATCTTGCACGTAATTATAATGGAGTTGCTTGAAATCTTCGTTAAGTGTTGTTTTTTTATTTTTAATTTATTTCATAGCTACTCGGAACTATTATCAGGGAAGATTGTGTACTACAGGCATTACTAAATATAAAATTCCTAGAAAGTTAGTAAATTTCATGCATAAAGCGATCAATAAGTAAAAAAAAAGTTATGAAGTTCGATTGAAAGATGCTACGTTAAAATTAATTTATAGCAACGTACACATTTACTTAAATTTTCTACAGGTTATACCTTCTTTTGCATATTTTCGAACTAATTGTCCAAACAATTTTGCCACCCTGAAGGTACTAAAACATGGTCTTTGAAGGCTTTAACATCTTTAAGTGATAAACACCAATGTCATATATACATTTTTGGTTGACATTCGAGAACCAATAGGTCGTTAGGCAATAAATCAGGTAAATACGAAAAATTAAATATTAATTCGATGTTTTCTTTATTTAATGGATTGTTTGAACGTACTGCGTAAGACTGGCCTTATCGATTGTCTTTTATGATTTCCTTCCTCCAAAGCAAAGCTTACAACATATCGAGTACGACGAAAGAAGCAGGAAGAAAACAAGCATTTTCTTGGAAGTGCTTTTTAAAATGGGATCTTTTTTAGCATCTCAGTTGATCAGTCGACGAAAACTTCTTTGTGAGCTCGGGAAATCTTAAATTTTCATGAAGAAACGAATTCATCACTGATGGATCGCTCGATCGCGATGAAATCCTGCAAATTTCAATCAACCGGTCTTTTCTGATGGTGCTTCGTTACCAAAGATTGAATAAAGCTATTCGATATATATTGTTCTTTTCCTTTTTCTCAAAGCTAATTTTGGTGAGTTTTTAAGATAGTTTAAAAGAAAAATTAATTACTTCAATGGACTGCTTTGTGTAATTGTAAGATATACAAATTTTTCTGGCTATCGAGCCGATTCTGCTTTGGGTACCGGAACACGGAGGTCGTCAAGGCTCGTCAACTGGTAACCAAATAACGTATGCGGTAACTAAAGTAAACATTAAAGAACGGAAAGAGGTGGAATTTCAAGACTGGTAGAGGAGTATTCTAGATCAGAGACAAGCCAAGCTATTTCTAATTGGATACATGTCTACATTTATAGCGGACCTACTAAGCGGAAGCAGAAAGCTTGTTAGGACAACACTAGACCTGCCAACAGGATATTGTGTGCTCAAGAAACAAATGCACAACCCGTGTAGGTGCAATATGGGACGGAAATGCGGCCCTCAGAAACGCGCTCGGAATGTTCGATAGCCGAAGCCTAAGTGGACCAAGTTTGCTAGGTCTGGTGAAGAAGGCAAGCGTAACGTAATTAATCTACTGATAGAGGAGCCGCAATAGATCTAAAACGGTCAAGAACTACCTGCTGCATTAATTGGATCCAGTCATTTACTAATACAAATTCGATGCCATGAATTCACAAGTCGAGCTTCTTAGCCTGTTTCGAAGTAATAAGATCTTGTCACTTTCAATCCGTTGTTCCAATTCTGCAACACTTTATACGCATATCTTTCTTCGTATCTAAAAAATTAAGAAAATTACGTAGAAATAACTTCCAACAATAATAATAGAAACTCTTGTATTTTTAGGATAAGAACAATTTATACCAAGAGTTACAAGACGTTTATTTGATCTAATTGCCGGTGTTCTGGATAGGAATTTGCGCTGAGCGCACCATTGGTTCTTCCTTTATTATTAACAGAAATCTTGTTCAAGATAGGTGCAGATTTATTGCAGAATCAAATTATTTCGTCGTCTCTTAGAGAGAACCAGCAGACAATAATCTAAATCTCGATGGTTGGTTCCAGCATAATGGAGCACTATCAACTCAAATAAGAAATCGCACGTTGCCGAATTCTCTTTTAGTTGTATTGCATTGAGCTCCTGTGGAAGTTGGAATCTCTCACGAGTCTCTTGTAAGTTGTAAACTTCAGAAACCTTCGCTAAATCCGCTATGAGAATGCATTGTATGAATAAGGTACCACATGCTGCTTCCATGTTCTAGCTTGGTGATGATACAACAGCTTAATGGCCCCGGTGTCTAAATTCCCAACATTTTGGACGCCAACTTACGTAACCCGTAGAGGTGGGGAATCTAAAAGGATTCCAAAATCGTGAAAGCTTCGACTAGTGAATGATGGTGTATTACACACGACGTAAGTGTAAACTAAATCCATTAATTTTTGCGATATTTAACAATATTAAGTCTCAACCAGCAATAGCAACCACATCCAGATTTGGTTGTAGAAAAGCTGTATCATCAGACTGAGAGCCTGATGATATACAGCCTAAAAATGTTGTCCCTTTCTGCTTCTCTCTTTAATGTTGAAGTACCAGAAGAGCTTTTATGAAAGTTATAACAAGAGAAATAGCTTTATCAAGCAGCTGTACAATTTCATTTAAAAAACGACAGTCACATCGTCATACGTTAAAATTCAGCAACACAACCCTTTAGCATTATTTTAGAAGCATTATTCTTAACAATTCTTAACGATAACACGCTTTATACTCAAATCTGCATTTACCTGAAAGGTACCCTGCATTATTTAGTTAGTCGTGACACGTATTGAGTATAATAAATAAATCTGTTGCGATTTACAGAATTCCATTGACGTCGTTATAAAACTTGCACTGCTTGGCTTATTTTCTATTATCGAGCTAGAAAATTGACTTATCTGCTACGCTGCGACGTTATTAGCGAGGAAGAAGAGTAAAAGGGCTGCAGCTATTGCAATTTCCAAGATATTGGGTCTCCACTCTTACTCTGACAACCAGTATGTTCTCCAATTCAGGGCGACATACAAATATTCATATTTATCCGTGTGTGTATTTTTCATTGCCACCGTGTTTATGTTTACCGAACGCATATCGTCGGCTACCGAAGAGCGCGCATCGTCTTCATCCCATCGCCTTTTCTTCTCTTTCTTTTCCATTCATTCCAATCGAATAAATCGAAAAGCTGGCTGCGTCTTCTATATCTAGACATCTACGTTAGATCTCCGGGCATCAGAGACACATACAAACGAAGATGATGACTCGAACATACGGCCGCAGTTAATCCGGCAAAGTTATTGAGGTGTTAACAGGCTTAACGGACCATTTCCTTCCTTCTACCATCTGTCTGTCAATGACGGTTCGGGTCGCGACATGCACTTAATTTTAAGCTTTATCTGTATACGCGCACTTTTGTGCTTTTGGGATGCGATCGCGTCGCCGTCTAGCGGTAAAAAGGAGATGAAGCTACGCGACGCGCAGAAATAAAGGATGTACGCCGGCAAAAAGGAAGATCGGAGGAGGATGAAGAGGGAAGATGTGGCGATTTCATCGGGACTGTCAGATGGCCTTTGATGTCTGATGATGTTTTCGAGATTTAGCGATGCTATTATGGCTAGAGAACTATCATTTGTGGTTCTTCCATCTCTTTTATGCTTGTTGGGCAAGAAAAGTTTATGAGTAAATACAAGTTTTGGGCTTCTCGTTTGGATTTAATTTTCTAAATTGGGTGTCGCTTAGAGAATTAAACGGAATGAAAAGCCGTATTTTCAGAAATGTCTCTAATTTATTTTGTAATTATCTTATCTATAATTTATGTTTACACTATACGAAGAATAACATAATTTGGATAATATCAATTGCATTGCATGTATTTTCTTTAATCTCCCGTCATATAATCGCCAGTGCATTTTCTTGCCCTTGAAAGAAGAAGCGTTCGGCCTCAAATGTATTGTTGAGATGTTCCCAGACAGCCAAAACCACAAAGTCAGCAATCAATAAGAATGAGCGAAATTCTTTTTAGAACAAAAGACTATCTCTGAGATGTTGTAACAACATTAAATGGATTAGGGCGCATCTAAACAAAAAAAATAATCAATTCCTTTTTCTCGCATTTAGACAATGATATCAATTACGTTGAACTCAATTTAATCGACGACATCGCAAAAACCGGATCCTGTCCAGCGTATAGGAGGTAAATATCTTGAAACATTAAAGGATTTTATCAAAGCTGCTGTGAGTATCATGGTTAGTGGGAAGTTGAAGAGGTAATCTCACCGCCAATATCAAGATGGAAAAGATGTAGAACACTTGGAACGAAGGATTTCGCCCAAATTCCAAGCATAACAGATCAAAATTTGATTGATTCGACAGCTTCAACTTCAAACTATTACTATTGTATTGCCTCTTCTAAAAAAAGGAAAGCTGAAGAAGTTCCTACAACATCTTATGAGTCCTAGAGGGTTACGAAGGAGATACCACTGTGTTTACTTTGTTTTCTCCAATCTGTCGACATTATTTTGGGCCGTTCAATTGCTATTAACAAAGAATGCCAACAATCCCCAACAATGTATTTATTCTTCTCATCTCGAAAGTCAATTTACAAGGTGAAGAAGTGTAGAAATTTTCTTCATTGTGTTGCAAAAGTTCTGGACACCCAAGTGCCCAAGCTATAGCCTCTTTAAAATTAAGTAAATAAACAGTAGAACAAACATCTATAAAGAGAAGAAAGAAGAAGCTTAATGTTGAGCCAAGTAAAAACATTTCAGGAGAAGATGCTGACAAACTCACCACTACCATCTACCTCTACACTAGAGTTTGTCCAAATAAAAAGAAATTTCCTACAGCGCGAGAGTATTGGACATTCTTTGGTTGTAAGACCCTCAAGGAATTTTCATTAGGGTCTAAAGAAGAAAAATTTGAGAGAGAAATTTGAACTATCCACAAGATAGCCACAACAAAGAAACACCAAAGGTGAGGTTTTCCAAATGTTTGAGCTCGAGCGCCAAGGATCGTGAGTTAATTTATTTGCATCGCATTTTTTTTTCATGTAACAGCAGAAAAATCTGTCGAAGCGCTGTAGCAAAATCTTGCCTTCTTGCTCGATTAAATATTTTCACTGCCAGTTTAAACACAAAGAAATGGCGTCATTAGTCATAGGTCGGTGGTGGAAAAGCAGGAGTTAAGTGATTATATAACTTGTGAAAATTACGAAAAATTTTACGAAATAGACAGTACAAAGTAAGTAATTTTTTGTCATTTATTGAAAAATGCAATAATTGGAAGGTACGTTGCGACTTTTTGACCTTTTTTTCAACTTTCTGCCGTCCATAGCTAGTCAGTGGGTTTTAAGCAAGTCTAGTATAAACATCATTGAATGCTTTATTTTTTTTTGCTTTATTTAGACACTTTGTAAATATTCGTTACTTATTATGCTCGACCAACTCCCGTATTTAGCTGGAAACGACATTTTATTAATATATGAAGAGTCTCAATAGTGTTGAAAAAGTTATTGTGTGATATATGTTATTAGAAGATAAAGTTCAATCTGTTGTTATTGATATAATGATGCTTCCGCTTAATCTTTGATACGTATTGCAAACAACATAAAAGTATCGACGCACTCCGCACCAGCAAGTTTAATGGATCGATTAATCCGGGATCCGTGGTTACGAATGATGTGATAAAGCTAATAAGCGTGCCCTATCGCTACTCTCGAGAAAAATATTATTTACAAATACCTGCTTTTACCACCTACATACCCCCAAATGCTAGGAGTCGCGAAAAATACGGAAAGATAGGCGGAAGAGTCTCTTGCCATTGTAACACGAAACGTGAAAAAACGTGGGCCGCCTTATACCAATAAATCGATTGGAGCTGAATACGACAACGGCCCGTTCTTTCAATTCGTCAAATTCGTGTTGTTTTTTATGTAAATAAAATCGTTACGTTTTTAATCAATTTTGAGTTTTCTTATTACGCCTGGTTTCGTTCATGTGTTGTGTTTACATTTGACGATTCTAATCAACCAAATCGATAAGACCTGATGTGTTCCTAGAGACTATCGCTTTTTTCGTTTGACTACAACTACTTTTCCTTGTATCAAAGATCATCTACGTACCTAAGCTAATTACTAGGAAGATAACGCATGCTTCAAATTTATTATGAACAAGTTGGCTGTGGAATTTTGGCATTGTTGATGTTAACTTTTGGGACCTCAACCAATATTGTGTACTGCGGAATGTGCCGATACTTTGATGTTGTTTATAATTCTTCGGCATAATCCTCGCCATTATTATTTTAAATAACATTCATTAAATACTTATTTGTACGTTCGCTTGTAAGGAAATACATTTATTTAAAATCCTGTAAAAAATATTTAATTTAGCATTTTTAATCGGCGATCTTACCGCTATCTAGTGGTCAATGGCTGCAATCAGGCAATACCTCAAGGCTGTTATTTTACTAAAAGAAGTTTCTTTTCCACAATTTGTTATCCTTTCCCATTCTTATTTCTAAAATAACGAAAGAAATGGCCGAACAATTTATATTATTGATACGTAGATGTTTATACAGAGAAAGGTCGTACCTTCATCAATAATGGTGATGAAGGTACCTTTGAATGCTCTAGAACCGAGCAGAATTCTATTTACGAACCTCCCTTTCTCCCTTCCACTTTCTCTCCTATAACTTCGCCTCTTGACTACGAGATGGTGCCAAGTATTCAATACAATTCAAATTTAATTTATCAGAAATTAATTATAGGTACAGCGAAATAGTTCTTACGCAAACAAGATATATCACGAAATTATAATAATTACCACAATTATGAAAATTACGCCGGCGTTGAAAACCAAAAAAAAAAAAAGAAACACATAGCAGAATATGTACTTACGGCTCTCTACTGTGTAATTAACGTCAACACCGCAGCCAATTTTTTTTAATTGGATAACACGCATTAATTATATTCATTTACGTTACTCCCCTGATACGTTTCTTCTCTTTTTTTGTAGATTGCTTCTGATTAGTTAATTATGAAATTATACCTTGCTGAATTAGTAAAACATTTGTTAAATTAGTAAAAAAAAAAGAAGAAGGGCTAGCTGTTTTGAATTTACATTTTTTGTACATTTATTGTTACATAATCCACAGTTCCCAGTTATTTATTTAAATGTATTAATACGTTACGATTTTCTTTAAACGAAGTTAAACAGAATTGGCACGCGTGGAACAAACGAAAATAAACCCGATTCCTTTTCCTTTTTAATTGTTTTTTCTTCCGTTTTACTTCTCCATTTTTTTTTTCTTTATTTCTTTCGGCGCTGTGCAATTATGGCCAATTAAAATTGCATTAACCTCTTTAGAAACAAGATTTAGCGAAGTTGCATGTAATTGTCGGAAGGCACGCGAAAGAAACAGCGCCAACTTATTGCAATTTCATTTCGTTCAAGATTTTTTCTTCGGCTATTTTTTTGGTTTTACTTTGGTCACTCCTTTTAGTTAGTCCCCCATCAATTAATTTTAAATGCTGGGATGTTGTCTGGGTTGGATTGCTTAGTGTGATGGTTTTTGGAAAAAAAAGCTGCCTGAATTTATATGAATTTTCTTTTTTCTTTTAAATAAGCTCATTAAATTTGACATTCTTCTAAGTAGTTATTCGGAAAAAGTTGATGTAATACCGGATGTACGTTGGCAACATTAATGTTAATGATTTTCAAATTTCTTAGGCTTGAATAAACTTGGTTTCAACCTATATGCCAGGATACATAAACGAAAGATTTTCGTATATTTACGTTAATTTATAATGTTAGATTTTTAATGGAGGGTGCCATTAAGACGTCCTCGTTTTTTTTTCAAATTTTTATCAAAGCATCCAGAAATATACGGGATGTTCAATTTAAACCATGCAGTTCTTGTAACTAACTTGGAAATAAAACATTTACTAATTCTTTCAGGTTCGGCCCTCTTAAATTACAGGAAAAAAAGATCATAAAACCCTCCAACTTTTGTTGTTTTTACAGTTGCAACGGCAACAAATAGGAACTTTTTATCGTTGTTATCGTTGGACTCGTTATCGTATACTTGCTGATAGTTAAAATTTTCTTGAGAGGAAGTCAACTTGTTGATATTCAACGCTAGTTAACATGCAGTAAAAATTTAATGAAATCCTCTAACATATCCAACAAGAAATTCATCATGTATGCCAACAATACAAGTGCCGTTGCATCTTGCAATTACGTATCGCAGAGCTAAAATAAGACGAGTTCGTTGTTAAATGTTGTACATGTACATTTTTCTCAAGAATAAATTATTTCTTAACGTTGATAAAGCCCGTAATTGATGTGTATACAATAGGAATTATTACCAAGATATTTTTATACGTTCACAAAAAGTTTGCCTCGTGTATGTGAACTATAAAAACATTAACAAAATCATGGAACATAGCTTTTTTTACTTTTTTTTTTCTAAAAGAACACATTTAGAAAATGCATATGTGTAAGGTTTGTTCAGTTGTTTACTGAAAGTCTTCCTATACGGACAAATTTTAAAGTGCGAAGTCAGAGTTCTGTACCGACGCTTTTAAAACTAAAATGAGCAATTTAACTTCAGAACAAGTGGCTGCTATAGTTGCTTTAATCGAAGATGGACGATCTCAAGCATACGTTGCCAATTTGATGAACATCAATCAGTCAAGTGTTTCTAGAGCCGTAGCCAGATATAGGGAAACAGGCAATTACAGTAGAAGACCTGTACCAGGTCGTCCAAGATGTTCTACTCGCCAAGATGACCGCTACTTACTACTACAAGCATTACGTCGAAGACATGTAACTGCGAGACAATTGCAGAACGACTTGGCTAGAGTCAGAAATACTCGTGTGAGTACTCAAACTATTCGGAATAGGTTACGACAGAGTGGATTAAGAGCTAGAGTAGCTGTAACAGCGCCTCGTCTCACTAGGAACCACTGAGTGGCTCGCTTAAGGTTTGCCAGAGAACATGTAAATTGGAACATTAATGACTGGGCCAATATACTCTTCACAGATGAGTCAAGATTTGGTCTTTACACCTCAGATAGGCGTATCTCAGTGTACAGACGAGACGGTGAGCGCTATTCGCAGTGTAATATCAGACCTAGACCTAATTTCGCTGGTGGCTCTATTATGGTTTGGGGAGGCATCTGTTTAACAGGTCGTGCAGAGTTAGTACCAATAGACAGAGGTACACTGACTGCCCACAGGTCATACAAACGGACATTTTAGAAGAACATATAGTACCGTATGCGCCAATTAGAGGAAACGAATTCATGTTAATGCACGACCGCATGTTGCAATAGTCGTCCAGGAATACCTTAACGATGTTGGTATTCCAGTTTTAGATTGGCCTGCGGTAAGTCCGGACATGAACCCTATCGAGCACGTGTGGGACCTCCTTCACAGACGGATACGAACCCAAAATGTTGCCCCAGCGGCAGCTCTCCATGACTACTGGGAGAATTTGGATCAGGCTTATATACGGAGGTTAATCGAATCTCTGCCGAACCGTATGCGAGCGGTCATAAGAGCCAGAGGTGGCAATACTCAGTATTAAAAGCTACCGTTATGACATTTTTCTTTCCAAAATTATAATTTCTTGTTTTAATAAAAATCTCAAGTATGAGTTCTTGTTTTTATCTGGCCTGTATTTTATTTAAACAATCATAGAAATTATATCTTAGAGCGCATTAAAGTATATTTACAACTTTATGCTACAAACAAAGATTATGCGATACTTTTATGATTCAAAACTAAATTATGCGATACTTTTTTGGCGGAGTGTATAACGGAACGTACGTAGTAGTAGCGGTGAAGTACTATCGTTCTGATTTTAATAATAATTAAAGGCGCTGAATAGAAAAATGTACTGCCCAAGTAATCCTTTAAAGTGGTGTTAAACACATTGGAAAAATTTGAAACATCCAGAGATCAAGTCTTAACGTTTATGACATGGTTTCGCAACAATACTTTCTGTAGGTCGATCTTTTAAGGAACATTGTGGTAACTTATTACATGTAAAATTCATGCTCTACATCTTGTGGCAGAGGCAATTCGAGTACAAAAGCAGTGTTTCTGAAGTCCCCGAAACTTATTCGCAAATTTCACAGACTGTGTTCTCGTACCCCTGAATCATTACAAACTATCCTTTTATCGTTTGTTATCGATGTTATTATTTGTTAGCTATCGAAACAAATCAGAGAAAAATTGATACATATATTGATATATTTATATATATATATACATATATATATATATGACCAGAGATAGCAATTTTGCCAATCTATCAAAAATCTTCTTAAACACTTTTTTGAATCTAGCATCAGAACGACACCGTTCACGCTAATATATCATTGTATGCTGACTTCCTTCACGTGCAAGATTCCATGGCGCGCATCCGAATTCGCTTCGATCCCTTGATGGCTTGGCACCCACCGCAAGGTAAACTAATTTTTGTGTCCCAATTGACTAAATTAAAATATCGATATGGGGACGATTTTTTCCTGCTTAAATGTGAGAATTTTTTTTAACTTTAGCGAGTCGATTTGATTCGATAAAGACGTTAATTATTATTATTATTATTATTGATGTGGAAACATTGACAATTATTATTACTGTGACTTGCCATTATTTGACGATTTGTTTAATTTGATCATTGTCATTGCCAATTCGAATGTCGCAATTTCTTGGTTTCGTGACACCCTAACATACAATTATTTATATTGGTTTAGTTCTGCGGCTATCTGCTTTTTGCAATCGCTCAATTTTGTTTTCTTTCGTATCCTATTTAAATTCAAAAAAAAATAATTTCTTGTCTATGGCGGCAGCCGAACCTTTTATTTTCTATTCAAACTACACATGCTTTATCATCATTTTTTTTTGTATAAAAGGCGTAAGCTGTATTTATGATATTTAATTAATTAATTTTAATTCAATTTGGAGGTTAACCAACATTACTATTTTCTTGACAACGCGAGTTCAAGGGTCCGCTTGCTCCCAATAAATCGCTTTCGGCATTGGCTACGTCTCTTAAAAGAAATCGAAAGAAAGGTATTATACGTTAGGAAGCAAGCAATTAATTGAACAGGTAATCGGTCTGTGATGGTAAAAAAGAAAGGAATCGCCGTTATTCACTAATTCCATATTTCGCTCTTGATTTATCATTTGTTTAAATCAGATGTATAAGCTTACAATTATGAACAAATTATTAAAATAAACATAAAGTAAGCTTCGCCCAGCAGCTACGGGTTTTACGAAACCCGAAAAGATCGTCAAGTTCATTGGCACCAATCCTGGATAACAAATAACTCATTATATCAGCTTTTTTTAACGGAACTATAAATGTTGAATTATTTCTGGAACTGATACGCAGAACAAGAAACAATAACAAAAACAGTTGAAAAAGAAAACAATTGACCAAAAACAAAGCTTTTTCAAAAGATCCAACCTATTCGTCCTTTTAAGGAGAAAATTATAATCTAAATCTAATATTTGTACGTCGTCAAAATAAAAATTATGCTGATTTCCTCACGAACTTTTACCCAAAAGACTGTTGTTAACTTAAACATCGCATGTTGATTCATGCGATGTTTAAGTCATTGTGATGCATATAGCAGCGCTTCGCCCTTTGTTCCATCTCTACCCCCTTCAAAAAAAAAGAGAGAAATTAAATTATTTTCATACATTCAACCACGTGACGGTTAACAAAGAATAAGATCAGAATGTGAAAAAATTATTCCCAATTAAGCCCCCTTACTTTAAAAATAATAGAATAAATAAAGAATGGACAATTTATGGAATTTGCAATCAAGCATTGTATTACGTGCGTTAACTCATTCTGACTTAATTAAATAAATAATTCATGCACAATTAGTCCAATTAAAAAGAAAGGAATAATTATAACATGTCTTACAGCGGTCTGAGAGCATTGCCATGTATGAACGGGTGCACTAAGAAACTGAAGTTTGCGAAGTGGAAGTCGCACAGAGGATATGGTTTGGGAATATGTTACGAACTCCTCGATTTTATAAAATTTTATAAAATTCTGCGACGCGTTAATATCACGTTGATCCATAGTTGTAACCGTGTTTGATTCTCTGCAATAAAGTACGGCTGTATAATAAAATGGAATCCAAAATAGAGCAGAGAATAAACGTGGTAAATTCCGATATATGTGAGCCTTCGTCCTAAACGATATCTAAAATTTTGGAAACTTTATTTAAGGTCACGATGAAAATTGTTGCAAAAAAAGTATTTTAATATCCAGCCGTCTTGATATCCTCTTGAAAAAAACAGCAGCATTAATGTAAATGTAGAGAGGGCAAAGGCAAGTGGAATTATTCTTTTTTCGCAGCGACTAGATAGGTTCGTGTCTATTCGCCTCATGAGAATGGATTCGTGTTGCCTATTGGTGTCCCTGATAGTCAAAACACGAGTCTGTCTAGTCTCCGCAAGAAATTAATAATTTCATCCGCCTTTGTCTTCTACAGTGATCAGACTGATCAGCGTTCAAAGTGATTCAATCAAAGTTCAAAGTGCCAATGTGATTCATCAAAACTTATAATAACAGAGCATTTTTTGTTTGCTATCTTGAAAATAATATTTTAACCATTATCTATAGTCCCAAGGATGCCATAACGTACTACTTTGTAGAGCGCAACGAGTCAATTGCCTCGCAGTAGCGTCACTGCGTTGGTTTAACTGAGATAATCGTGCGCGTTATTTAGAGCAGGAAACAATAGGAGAATTTATGAAAAGGCAAACGTATATATTAGATGGCCGAAACGAGATCCGAAAATGAGGCTTTCAACATCTGTATCATAACGTACGTTTCTACATTGGTCTCTTTGAGATCCGTCCGTCGCGATGTACGTATCTGCTAATACGCAGAAAGAGATCATTCTGCATCTATCGATGTAATATTCGCGTACTTACGTCTTTAAATTTGTACTACGGATCTCCTGCAGCGCTATTGTTAAAAAGATGGCGTAATTTAGAAAATGCTCCACTTTTGCGTAATATAGCATTAAAGTTCTCTTCGAGTGACCGAAACAATTTTTCCGTCGTCTAAGGTATGTAGCACTGTTTGTACGTGGTCAACAATTTCGTACAAATTCGGTAAGGACAACGAAGTGTTTTGCAATCGATTTATTCTATCGACTATGGGAACTTAGTTGTCGTTAATCTTCGGATCTGCTGCAACTCGACGATTTTGAAATTGCGTTTGACTTACCTTTATTGCAGCTGCCTTTTCAGCGTTAACGTTTTGGTGTTTTTCGTACAGTGTATGCTACAAGGTGTAAAGCATGAAGCAGATATGTTATGTGCTAATAGTTGTAAATAATAATTGACCTGTGCAGAGCACAATCGCAGAAGCATCGATAATCGTCATTAAGACTTGCCTTGGTGAAATTTCAAAGTTTTCTAGTGTTCCAACGAATATACTATGAACAGCTTCGGCGGTACATCTTTGTCGTCTTTTATAGACTAGCAAATAAGGACGTGACGCTCATTTCAAAGGTATTGTCCGTGCTACAATCGATCCCGCGGATTTCTTTTTAACATCAGTAAAACCGTTAATTTTTCACTGCGGTTTTCACAGAATTCTTGTTCTTCTCGCTAACTGACAACAAATACTTACGTAGCGTCTGCGCATTTGGTATTTCGCACGTTGGATTGCATTTCTTCCACAACTGGCGAAATATTCTTGTTCAATTTTGGTAAATGATGTATTACACGCACTTGACATCATCTTAGCCTTGCATCATTATAGAAGTGCATCCATTGCGTCTTTTCCTTTCTTTCCAAAGCGCCTTACATAACATCTCTAAAACGCTGCTCAAAAGCAGCAGACTCGTCTGGATTTCTGCTAAAATCCAAGGAGCAGGATTATATCTTATTCATTTATCTTTTCTTTTTTTTCAATTTTTAGTGAAATTTAAAATATATTTCGAGAACGATTCACATAAAATACTCATTATCGACACTAAAATTTGCGCATGTCGCAGATAAACTTCAAACGTGAGTTTCGCAGGCGTAAAATTGTAAATTTGATCAAGGTAGACGTCCAAAAAATTGTAGTTGATTGTCTAAATGTGGCCTAAAACGGATTTTAAGCAACGTGTGCCCCAATTAACGTGCGCAATATATATTTAAAAAGCAGGTGTTGACTCTCTAAAACTTGATCTATTCTCTCATAAATTCAATTTTGTAGAAAGTTCTAGCCTGAGGATGCTCTATTTAGCGCGAAACCGATAACTTATTGTAAAAAAAATAGAATTTGTGAGAAAACGAACCAAGTCTTATTGTTTTCCTTGTATTTAAGTTTAGGATGAGAATTACAACACAAGTATATAATCCAATCGGACGTATGGAAAATAGATAGTAAAGGACCAAGAATACAGCCGCGAAGAACGCTAGACACAATAATAGCAGGTGAGGACAATGATCATTTATTCGAAGAGAAAGAAGAGCAATATCATAACAATTTCCATAGATTTTAAAGGATCTTACAGCGTGTACAAACTTCATTTCATCGCTGTACCTATCGGTAGTAAAACAGGAAAACTGAAAAAAGCAAATGGTTTATTCATACACCATTGACCACGCTATCCATTACACAAATCATCCTGTTAGGTAAGTATATTTTTTTCCTTAAGTAGCGCACAAAAAACAACCGAAACGAAGTTAGAAAAAAGATAAATAACGAAAAAAAAAGGTAAATTCCCCTACAACGGTGGACAAGTCGATGATTTACGCGAATTAATGATAGCCACCGATAGCGATTTAGTGCTTCTAGGAGTATAACTTAGCAATTTAGAGCCTTCTCCTTGTGCACGTATTTTATGTATATATTACGTATACATGCATCCGTGTGTATGTATATATAGATTGGAATTTGATTGTGCATAATTGGTCGCATTATTCACTCGTTTCGGTCCTTCGAGGGACATCTTCAACGACCTTTAAACGAACAGAAGCAGGAATACCATGCGGTTAATTGCTGCCTTCTCTACGCGTAGCCGTTGGGGTAACGAGATGTTAATTTGATGCTGATGCGCTTTATTTTATTTTTTCGAAGCAGGAAAAGGAGAACATCGATTGTTGTAAAAAGACAATATTCTTAATAAGTAGTACAATTTAGCTTTCGTCAAAAGAAATACAAAGATACATTAATAACCAAATCTCCTATTCCTAGTCATAAGAATTGACGTTAAAGATGCATTTAATTCGACAAGTCGCAGCTTGATTAAGAAAAATTGTCCAGAAGCAGTATTTCTAAGTAGCCCCAGAATAGTGTATCGAGCTATTTAAAAGATCGCGCATCTGTATGATGAGGTACTGAATTTGGAATTCATCGTAGTCCTCAAAGTAGTTGGATGTGCTGATGACTCAGCGCTAATCATTAGAGCGAGAAATGAAATCATCTCATGATCTCAAAGATGGTCAAGACCGATGAACTTGCTTATATTACGATATGTAGTATCATGCGACGTAAACGAGAAGAGGAGCTGGAAAGGCAAAAATAACAGAACCGTTGACTAAAAGGCATCCGTGGTCGAAACCTGAATTTCTACTCGTCAAACGGCAAGAAGAACGGGAGATGTAGGGAAATTAGAAACAATCAAGACAGATCAGCACCAGCGATGAAATATCGAAAGATGGTACCCGTAATGGCGATGATGGACTTGTTTGGTCAAAAATAAGCAACTGGTAAAGTTTTGTTAACACAGAAAGAAATTTCGTTGCCCGTTGGGTCAATTAACTCTGGATGAAACTTGGATACATGAGCTAATTCCTAAAGCCAAGGCATAGTCGAAACAGCGATTACCGAAAAATATAATAGCAGATTTAGCGTAGTTTAAATGTAATGAATGCTGTGAGCAAATACGAAAAATAAGTCATGCTGAACAGCATCCAAATCCAAACGAATAATATATTTGCATGTCATCAGCAGTGGAGCAGCATCAAATAGTGAACAAGTGTAAATAGAAAAGAAAAGGGCATCCAAAACGGAACGTTGGGCAATACCAGAAACTAAATTAGAATTATTCGAGAGTTTGTTGTCGATTCTCACCGATTGAGATCTACATATTTTGTAGAAAACGACTTGGCAAGGTTGCCGCGCTCTCAGATATATCATTAAAGGACTTCTGCGTCTGCCAGGCACATCTTGCGAAGATGTACTAAAGTCTAGCTAATTGGAAATAAAGTAATTCGCAATAGAGCTTAACCATATTTCATTATTAATCCCTATTCGTGAACTTAACACCTCGGAAAATGCCTAGGAATAATAACAAAAAAAAAATTTTTAAATAACTTCTTTGTGGTATTGATAGAATCGTTCACGACAAACGCAACGCAAGGAAAGAGAAGGATACATAACTCACGGACATGTTTCCGTCTACCCAGCGCCTTCAGCGTTGTTCCGGGAGTATTTTAACTCGACCCTGTGTCGCTGTTACCTCACACTTGAACGTAAACTTAGTCTTCAATAATTATCTTATCGAAGATAAGTTTGCTGGTTCTTTTTGTTACCATAATTAATTTCTTTAGGAGAATCTTCCAAGTTAAAAAGAAACAAAAAGTATTGACAAACGCAGTGAAAATTGCTCATTTACTGAGTAGATATACATACATATATATAAACATATATATACATATATATATATATACATATATATATATATATATATATATATATATATATATATATATATATATATATATATATATATATATATATATATATATATATGTTTATCTTCAACAATTTACAAGAAATAGAACAACGTATCGAACGAAAACGTTGCCAATGTTAAAAAGCCAGAAGTTGTAAAAATGGATTTGTGATAAAGGCTTGAAAAGGCAAGCAACTTTAACTTGGAAAATAACTAAATTTGACAACATAAATAATTATTTCTATGTTAGGGCTGGTAATATCATATTAATAATTTACTTACATTTCTTCGAAATTCGGTTATATTTAGCGATATACTATAATCCTAGCAAATGCTAAAAGTCCGTATTTGAATATATATTAACGTAAAAAGAACTCCGTGAAACTAACAGCTCTCATCAAATAAAAGGTTTTATAATTATCGGCCACAGATACAAATTACAATTCAATTACTTTCCTAGAGTTTTGACAACTGCTTTTCACTTCACACACTTTAATTGGCAGCTATTAAGACGTCCAAAAGTATCTCTGTCAAAGCACGAGCCGCTTCTTTTTTTTACCCGGCCAGCGTAGAGCTTTCGGCGATTAATAATTTCTCCGTTTTCGGCGGAAATTATACACAGCGCTTTCTTTAATTGAATCTAACACCCCGAAATAACGGCGGAATATGCGAGATAAATACATGAAATTAAATCTTAAACCCTCAATTAAAAGTTTTCGGCCGCGCGCGCAGTAGTCGAAAGGAGGCCGGGGGATGACGAACTAGCTCTAGAATTAAGAGGTCCCGTTCTAAATTATACGTTCCCGATGTGATTTGTTGACGGAGAAATGATAGCTCTCGTTTTTTAATGATATTCGTCCAAATGAAATAATTAATATACCCTTTAACCTACTCCTTCGTCGCTGTAACTTCGTTTCGGATAACCTTATATTAAGCTCGTAGAGTAACGAGTTAGTGCTATTGGAAAAATCTAATTTGACGACATCTGTTTGTGTCAGGAAAGTTGATCGGTCGATCTATACATGTTGTACGTATGTGGTTCATGTAGATGTAATTAATCATTGTTCACGATCCGATGAGTACGAGGATGTGGTAAAAGGAAAGGGTTGCCCCGGTCATCGGGACAGGGAGGCCCGAAATCGCAGGAAGACGGTTTTTGTGATAGGTGTCATAAAAACCGCAATTGCAAGGTGTACTTGATGAATTATTGATGTTGATAGAGGATATAGTGCGGTTAAATCAAGAATTTGAGGCTTATTATGCGTTTAATGTTACTTTGTTGATGTATATATACAGAGTGTTTAGCTAGTGTGTGGAACTAAGTCATTTAGAGAAAAAAATTACATTGTTTGGACCTAATACTTTTCATATGTTAAGTATTCCCTAAAGAATGAAGATTCTTGTTAAGAATCTTTATTCTGATTGTTGTTAAGAATCGTTCTTGTAATGCCAGCAACCTCTGATCGCAGTTGTAAAGGTGTCAATTATTATTATTCGTCAAGCGGCGCTACAATCAAGTATAAGGAAAACAAAAAAACGGAACTACATTTGTTTGACAAGTTTACACGAGTCACAAGTAATTCAGCAAATAAAATGCTTAAAGACAAAAGACAAGTGTCGAACGTGTGTCTGTTAACAAAGGAGCAAGTGAAAGTTGGCTCCTATCCCAATTCGTTAAAGAAGCTATTCAAGTTTCTGATCTAGCGATTTCAGCATTACATTCGTTCTAGTTCTCGATGTTTTGTACGTTATTATGAAAGGAGCACTGGCAGCAGGAATGTTACGATTAACAAGAGCAAGAAGTGATGGGCAATTAATCTTATAAAGAAGTAAGTTTAATATAAACTTCGCACTGTACGTGCTTCTCCTCTCTGATGAATATTGCGTTCCAAACAAACACTGCTAGCTTCAAACATCTTTGGTGCACCGGATGCTAGAGTTCCTTACAAGGCTGCGCTATAAAGTTTGTAATACGTGTGGGCGACGAGAGCCTTCACACGTTCTTATAAGATGGTAGAAATATATTCGACAAAGAACAGTACTGCATCGAACAGTATTCCCAAATTCTTTATTATCAGATCTCTGCATCAGTCAATCAATCAATCAATTAATCACGAGGAAATTGTCTTGTAATACCGTACAACCATTTAAAGTCGGTAAAGGTGGCAAAGATTGAAGAGCAATGGGCCCAGGTTGGAACCTTGAGGTACTCCTAACGGTATCCAAATAAAACTCCGCAAGAAACGAACAAAAGTCTTTAATAAAAGAACAGCCTAACTAACAATCAGACGAATACACAAGCAACATAGACCTAAGCAAAATAGGTAGTTCACTAATACATATGTGTTTGGTAATTTCCCGTACTGCGTCGGTTGTTCGTTTTCTAGTTGCTGCATGTATCGTAATGACCTCAAAGGCAAATTCATTAAAAAGAAAAATGAAAATAATAGGTTTCGTAGTGAAAACGCAGAAGCGGACGAAACGACGTAAAATGAACAAAAAACGGGGCAAAATATCGACATTGCCCCACTTTTCACCGATAGAGAATTAACAGTCGAATCGACTGCAATCAATCGGAATACACTAGATCCTTTGGTTTGCTAGCTAAGGCGCTTCAAAGTAAAGAAAAAATAATTTTTATTTTTCAAGATTGAGACGCCGTAGCGCCGGAACGGTTACAGCTAGGGAGTTGACATTTTCATCTTCTAAGGCGATCATCGAGGTTTTTCGAACGAACTCCAACGTATCCTTCTAGCTTATTCGGATGCCGAGATCTAGAGAAAGCAGAAGAAAATGGCAAGTTAACATTAATGTAAATATAAGTGGTGAAGATTTAACGACTGGTAAAGCTTGTTTCGAACGGTTTGTCGAAACAAGAAATTAAAACACCTGTAAAAAATTTCAAAGCTAAGAATATAGCGAAGAAATGGGCGTTAATACATTTCAAGGTTCTTATGGACTGGTGCAAAAGTGGCGCGTGAAGCATAATTATCAGTTTCAACTCCATCTCCGACGGAGCAAATGATATTGCTTATTACTCACCAGCGGGCATTTTCAACCTAAATGAAAGTTGATTTTTCTTCTGCACTTGATTGGTAGAGTGTTTTGTAGAAGTAATTGAAAAAGCGACTTGTCTACGTATTAACGTTGCATTGTACAAAGTAAATTTTGATACAATTAAGAACTAATTGACAGACGTAGGATTGCAGAAAGGTCAAATCATTTCAATACGATCTTAAAGATAAACTTCCATCTAAACGAGGCAAAGATTTTGAAGCAGAAGCTTCAAAAAGAATTGAAGAGTTCTTTTAGCTACAGACAAAAGCGCCTAGACAGACGACATTTTACATTCATTTATTACCGGGATCTGCATCATTTACCAACCCCAAAATATATAGGCTTCGAATAGACATTATAACTACACCAACCGTTTGAAACTTTCCAATTTTCATTAACGGGAACCGAACGATCTCGAAACCAACGGCTTCGCCGACTAAATGACCCTACTCGCCGACGTTACAGAAGACCAATAACCCGGCAAAGCCAATCTTTAGTCGTTTGCGCCCCGGCGAAAACGATCTCTAAGGATAGAAAACTTAATATCCGGTTAAGATGTTATCTTCCCAGCGATCGACGAGAGGAGGAAAATATAAAAGCGAGATCGTGGGTAAGGATCGTAATATACGGCGTAACACACCAACAACAACAACCACCCTTATTACAGGAGGTAGCCGCTTACCCATGAATGGGATATCGAGAGAAGCTTACTTGATTATAGACCGCGAACGTACAGCGGTAGTGGTTCGGGGAATCGAAACGAACGCAGAGCAAAAAGGATAAGAATAAGAAGGCGCAGTGGAGACCATCGGAAAGACCGCGCACAGAGTAAAAAAGCGAAGTGAAATAATGATGTCCGACCATATATCATAGCGGTAATTATTGGTATCTGAATATTGGTGGGATCCGATCGGGACGGTGGTATAATATAGAAACGGGGAAAAAAGAAAAAGGGACGAAAAAGAGGAGAATGAAGTGTACGAGATCGTAGGAGGTTATTAGATTATTATTGTTTTCGCTTGGTGTTCCATCGCGAGTAGTTTTTGTTTTCTGGGCTGTGTTTTTTGTTTTTGTTTTATGTGTTGCTTTTTTTCTCTGCTCCGGTCATCTTTCCTTTTCCTCAGAAATGTCATGATGTACGCGAAGAATGTAAGGCAATGACGTCCACAAGGATTAAAAGCTAACATTTGAGCCTGATTCGTTTCTGTTCCTTCGTCAAGCTATACTGTAATTTAGTAGCAGCAGTTGAGTTGTTTCCTGAAGATATCTTTGCTCTTATCGCTCGTTTCTGAATACAGAGAACAATTACCACCAGCGTTATTGTCCACAAATGTCTTCCAACATTTCGTGCAAAAACCACGACGATCAGCATAAGCATCCATGGATTGATTTCTTAAAACCATCAGCTTAGTGCGGTCGTTTGAAGATAGGGCATCCCAAATCTCAGCGCTTCCACCTTCAAATGGGATACGTAAAACCATGTTTCTTCTCAGGTACCTTCCTCCTTTAGGTCTTTAATTAATTTTTAGTGATTTTTTCATTAGCGCATCATTTCTATTGAATAGGGACTTAATAGGTATGGAAAATAAGAAGGACTTCTACTAATCTCTACAGACAGTTGTAGTTATTTGTTAACCATTCCATCGAAATCAGCCAAGAAAACTGACGTTCATCATTCGTCGCAGTTCGAAACGGTAACGCCTCAACCACCCACGAAATTCGAGAAAATATCCGGAAATGAGCTTAAATAATTAGCAGGTGTCTTCGTTAGATATTCTTTTCTCGTCGAATGTTGGTTTGCGTTCGTGAATTCTGGCGCGCTCACGCAAAGGTCATCTAGACACGCAATCCACAGCTAAAACTCGATGGAATGAGCACGTGGCCATGCGAGCAGCGCGTCGATGATATTCCCCTAATTGTTTCTTCAAATACGGCCTATACAATTCGGGCTAACCACCGCTGCGCTGGTAATAACACGATGCATTGTTTGCTTCGATGGCATTAGCAATTATCGAGATAAATAATGTCAATTGGGTTGTCTCAATGGAAACAATGAAGTCTTAGCGATTCGTATCATTTATTCTGGATTTAGGTTGCTCTCATGCTTGGGATTTAACGCCTTCAAACTAAAAAAAATATATATAAAACGGTCCTTCAAGGCAATGTTGAGAAGGTGATCTTCTAGGATACGGCCCGATAATGTTATTCCCCCTAGTTCCAGATTTAACTTGCTTTATTTAAACCTTCATCTATCTATTGACTTACAATTATTACGACTGCGACGACCAAAAGCCCGTGTTTACTTTACTCCGTAACGAATTACCTCCTCCATAACGCAAGTCGTGAATAGACGATCATATCCTAACATAACGGTGAGAATACAAAAACCCTCTTGAGTGCAAAAGGTACACTGCTGGGTCTTATTCGGTACAGTGGATGGCGTAGTTAGCTGTGACTGTTATTCACGTAGAGGGCGCGTTGACAAATAGATTAGGGGGATACTAGCGGACTTCTTCGACATGTGTTTCGGTGTACACAATAAATATATCCGTTCTCTGCGCGTATTCAGAAGGCACATTAGCAACACCCTTGGAGCCTCCAAACGACGACGCGTCCAGTCGGCTTGACGCTGTTTGATCTACGCTTATTGGAAAATCGTGTGTGTTACCGCAATCGTGTACTTCATTAGGGGATTCGACGGGATGCCTTGAGTTAATTAGAGTTGGGGCACGTGACGTTAGCGAAGAAGTTCTCACAACCGTTCTGGACGTATTCCATAAGCAACTCGAATTGATCTTTTGCTAAAATAACTGGTTAATATAATTGATGATATCAATATGATTGATATCATAAATTATGATGACACCATTCATAACTGATAATGATCATTTAAAATTCTGGTTAGAGAATCCATATTAAATGGACATACTATCATAGTAGACGCAGATTCTCAAGTTAATGGAATAGTGGAGCCAATACCAAATTAAAGGAACTTCAGCTTTGATTGAAAATCAAATGGATGGCCAAGTAGTAGTTGCTCTGCGAAGTAGACACTTCCAAATGTAATGGCGTCCTCGTTCGATGAAAATCTCCGTCCTTCGAGCGAAACTTTGAGCCTAAGAAGTTGCTAGGGACCAGATCTGGTGGATAGGGCGAGTGGTTTATCAATTCAAATCCCAACTCGTGAAGAGTGACACGTATAATGTGACGTATAAACGAGAATGATGGACGTGTGACCAGCGTCCAATGAAAACGGCCGTTGGCTATAAAATGTTTCAACTACCAAGCAGGGAAGTCATCTCTTTTATCCTTCAAAGTGAATATATATCCGAGTATTATCGCGGTCGAGAAAGCCGCAAAAATAAGTATTAATATAAGTTATTTGGTATTTGTACCACGCGTATAAATCGTTAGATGTCCTACGAGAAAGAAAGAACGTTGACCATGACCGGAATAAGGTTACAGTGCGTTGCAAAAGATGTTAGAATAAGTGTTACAAAGAAGATAAAGCTCAGATCATCATCGTCCGTCCAAGAAGACGACTATCACGCGTCATTAGAAGCCATAGATCGCAGAGCTATACATAATTAGGTTCATTAGGCTTTATAATCCGTTGCTCCAAATTGTTAATAAAATAAATAAAAAATAATATTTTTTGCTCTAGCTCTTTTGGCTAGTTTCGTTAGTTTAGCTAAGTTCTAGGTCTTCGTTAAAATTTAACATTATTTTTGGGTGCCCCATCTTCTGCACATCAAATCTTATATTCACATTCGTTTTGCTGGCATTAAATTCATCGTTCTTGAAGATAATTTATCTCAGACACTAGATTATCTTCCTGAAATAGAACTTCCTTTTTCTTCAAATGCGACCGCTTTTTCACAATTTCTCCCACTTTCCAGGTCGAAAGAGGAGCCTTCTCGATAGTTTAGCTTCAGAAGTGTTAGGTTCTATTTACGGTGATTAATGGACGCCAAATCACCGACTTATTTTACTTAAACTGTTTGTACGAGGCTTTGAAAATATGTCTGAAGCGAATATGTCTACTTTTGTTTGATACGATTTACCCTGCATTACAATTAGAAGACTGTTCACTTTTAAATCTTTCTGAATTTCGTTGATTTTGAAGCATTGCAAATAGCAAATGTATCAAGTACACCTTTTATTTTGGATGATTTTCAAAAATTTTTTCCTTTATTGCCAATTTGGTACTTGCGAAATGGTTCGACTCAAAAGACTCTTCGGCTCATCGCTGTTTTTTATCGAATATTTTATAAATGCGTGCTTAACATGAAAGTACAAGATGGCAAAGGAATATATTCAATAGAAACGTTTAAGACACTTAGCGGGGCCTAAGGCATGATTGTTGTATATTGTAGTTGTGAACATCGGATGCTTAGAAATCATTTTAATTCTTTTTCTTTTACTTCTATTATTTATTTAAAAGGGATAGAAACGATTTTGCCATTGTTAATTTCAAAAATTAAAATTTTAATAGAACGTTTAAAAGTTTTTTCAAAGTGTTCACATTGAATTAAAGCTAATGACATTCGTCTACTCGTTTCTGAATTAATTACCCATTAAACGTTACTTTTGTCCTATCCTGATCGCGATACATTTGCTGAATCGCAAGAAAAAAAAATAAGCGTAAAAACAAAAACAAAAACAAAAACGACACGAAAGTTATAATACCTGCATCATTAGGACAACGAATAATACAAACGATACAATTGTCACGACATGGAGTTTGCTCAGCTAATTGAACAATTACTGGGAAAAGGACAAGGTGTTCCGTACAATATCTACGCTAGTCATCTGATGGGGGCCTTATATATTAACGAATTATTTCATTTAAGGTAAGCGAGAGCTTACGTTTCGTTTGTTTTTCGAAGATGGTTATCGCGCCGGCATTTACGGGGGGAACCCCGCGGGTGTAGGAGGCAAGGAGAGGATTAATTTGTCAAATGCAATGCGCCACGGAATCGTGAAGTAACGGTTTGGTCGCGGAGGTTATCGCTGAAACTAACACGAACAGAAGGTTAATTCTTGGTGCCATCTGTAGACGAAGCGATACAAACGGAATGTATTGGATGGTTTCAAGGTTACAAATGATATTAAATTTCTAATAACGTAGAGAAATGCCGCTAAAGTTATCAACATGCCGTAGTAATTAAAAATTGAAATGAGTTAGTCGAGTTTGTAAGGTGCTCCAACCTTCTAAAATTGTACAGTTGCTTCTACTATTTGTATCCTTTTAAGAAATAAATAAGTAAAATTAAATTTACATGTGATTTTCTCCTGAAAAGTGTAATTATTAAACTTCCCTCGTATATCCAAATAGCTTTTAGTATTATTTGGTTACAGTGGTAATAGTAAACAAAACATATTAATTCAAAATTTCAATTGCGCTGCTCCATTTAAAATAACAACGTAGGTAGCTCACTATATATAAATTACTTTGTCTATCCAATAACTGCAGACGCTGTATATGAAGACATATTCGTCCAGATGCAGAACCAGCAACAATGCAGCTACTTTGACTCAGGTACATCGAATTCTCAATATAAGAATTTTGATTCGGCGTGTTTTCAGGGAAGCTCTAAGGATATAATTTTTTCACATATTGACACCTTAGATAAGGCATCTTGTTCTAGTAAAATTAATTGGCAAACAAACGAAGCATAGGCCGAAGTAAAGAGAACGAAATTACAAAATCGTCCAAGTTGTTCAAAGCCCATTGTATAAACTCTAACCATACATTCAAAAAGGTAACTGGCTGTCGAATAGGTCGGAGCTTTGTCGGCGATTAATAGCTATAGATGGAACATTGTTAAACATAAGTACCCCCCTAGTAGCCAAGTCAAAGCTATGGACTGTAAAGGGTGAATCAGCCTCAGTAAACGAGAACTGTTTGAACCTCAAGACCGATACCCGCCCAGGATGAAGGTTCCCATTATACGCAACGAGATCCAACAACGAGACGATGCCATGTAGGGGGAAAGTCTCAAGGCGAGAATGAAGGTATGTGCGCTCCCAAAAAGAAGTCCCCCTTCCCAAGTCGGTCGGGAAAGTGATGCGATTGTTTCTGGGATAGTCATAGGTTGCGTTAATCGACTACCTTAAAAAAGGAAAAAACAACAATCGGAGCGTACGCATCATTATTTGACAAACTAAAACGGAAATTGCCGGAAATTGGTCGCATTCGAAGAAAATTAAAGATTCGCACTTGAGTGGTCACCTGGGAAAAATTCGCGCATTGGAAGTCGAATTGACAGGTCATCCTCTCTATTTCGCCAAAAGTACGCTCGAAGGACAGAGGTCCTTCGAGCGTTTCATTGAATGAGGAGGCCAGCCTATTCTGGGAAAATAAAGAATTCCTGGCTTAGGCTGGAGTGTTTTCAGACTACCGAAAATAATGACCTAAATTCCTCCTTTAAGATTTAAGCATTTGATTTTTTTAAATGATCAAGGTGAAGCACATTTTTAAAAAAAATTTTCAGTAACATTATCTAAAAATTATAGACGGGTAACTCTATCAAAGAAGCATGTTCCAATTCAGACCGAACAAAAGCAACGTAGAGATAATGAGTACCAGCTCTGTATATGTACATAGCTCCAATTTACTCAAAGTGGCTGTGCAAACACTAAATATACCCATAAAAAATTCCAAATCTTTAAGAAGACTTTGCAAAACTCCGAACAACAACGCAAAGCAATTGGAAACACAGCTCATTTACGTCACGAAATGTTAACTGCTGATAATGAAAACCTCGTATCCAATTTAGTAACAAACGAGGCGTGTTACTTTGCTGAACATGTCAAGTCTCCGCAATCATTACATTCATAGCAAGTAAACATGGCGAGTGTTAGATTTGTTTCGGATAATTCCAATGATATACCTACGTACACACTCCAATACGCTATTCTGCATCTTCCAGCGGATTCGATTTTATCACCATTATAAAATTCCATAAAGAAGTAGCCCCATTAAACGTAAACGGTCGCGGCGCGCTCGGTTTCGAAAATAAATACTTACTGGGCCAAAAAAAAGCGATTTCCCAAACGGTTATTACGTGTAATGGGCCCGGCGAACCTATAATTTGGTAACTATTTAGGTTGATATATAAAAAACGATTCCTAAAAATAATTAAACAATTTCCGAGGCGAAGGATATCGTACGCCAACGATAACCAATTTCATTTGGACTATAATTTCTCCGCTATTATCTCCGTACGCGAAGACTTTTATCTCTTCGAGCGCAGATGTTTCGCGCATAGTGGTTTGACATTGGTCGTTTTAGTATTATCGATATCTGCTGTCTTTCCGTTTATAATTCTTCGCTAGGATTTTTTATTGGTTTATTTTAATTGATTAATTAATTACCTTCTGTTCAATCCAGGTACTTGTAGAATCAGCGATTTCTGGTTGCTTGTGATTTTTCTTAATAAGGCAAAAGATACCGCGCGTCCCATTTGAGATGACGTCAAAGAAAAGAACAGTATATTAGTAATAAATTGTAAAAAAATAACAGCATAATTAACAGCTGCAAACGTTAATTTCAATATTTTGTGGGGCCTCCTTTTGTGCTTGTAACATAGCTAAGCATCTTCTGGGCATGTTTTCTATTAGCTTATTGGTAAATCCTGCGGAATTCTTCCCCATTCTTATCCTACTGCTTTTGGAAGTTCATCCATCGTTAAGGAGAGACAACAACTATCGAACAACTGTCTAATCAAAAAAAGGAGGCCATAGCTTTCTTCCAATGTTATTGGTAGCAATACGGGCTTGGTGAGGAGCATTATTGTCTGCAAATACAAAATTTTTATCAAAATTTCGTTCGAATGGTTCAACGATCGGAAGAAGACGTAAGTCTCTATGCTTCTCGGCATTTACAATCTAAGGTTGAAATACATCAGTTTATAATTCTGTTGGCAAAGCATATCTTCGTTCGAGCGTTCAGTGTTGCTTTTTTAATTTGTCAAACGCTACAACGATTCTCATACACGCTGTATCTTGAGGGGACCTACATTATTATTATTATTATTATTATTGTTAAACGCGATGATTAATTGGAAACTGGTTTGGATTGATCCGGAATTAGACGTTCTTGCGCTGTTACATAGGTGCATAAGACCCGTCACCTAATAACGACACCACTCTTCCATATTTTGAGCGGTGAAGAATTACTATAGCGTTGCCTTTATTGGCAGAAGGTATAGTAAGGGCTGTTCTCTTATCTTTAAAACCTCAACATTTCCAGGAGGTTTCCAAAAAGGTTTTAATATATGCTTCAACGATTGCTATGATTTGTTCTACTAGGATGGACTTAGGAGTAACTGAGAAGTTTAGACCTTTTGAGCGATCTATTAGCGACGGATCTCGCCTAAAAGCGTCCTGCTGAGTTACTTTCGCCTCTGGCGTGGTTTACAGGTTGAATGTTAACGGCGGCCTACCATTATTCTCTCTCTTGAAGAAGTTCTAAATGATTGTGAGCAAAACGTCTGGTTTTCGTTTAACCATGTCACAGTCCAAACCCGGAACACGTTTAGTTTTGGCTATGGAAGCCTACATTGTTCGTTATTCTTTCGTTACCTGGTAGTATGTTGTCATCGGTCAAGGTTGGAATTAGTTCCAGGCAGTTCTTTAGAAATTCTTCTCTATGATCGGGTCGAAGATGGAGACTTCTCCCTGTATATATGCTATGCCTATCTTAAATTGAAGATTTATTAAATTGCGATGGACTTTGTGTTTGCGGCTCAAAAACTATTGAATATGATGGTCGCATATACGCATTTGCGCTTGACTTACCTCTAGATGGAAATCTTGCACTTATAATTGGTTATTTCTCCTTCTATCCTATATACATATCCACCGTTGTTATTTCTATAAATATATACAGTCCTAAAAACCATTTCACCGTAAAAAACAACAATTTTACGCAACCCTAACATTAAACGTTTAGCGTGGTTACACCGTCCGATGCCCATCACAACTTTAAACGCCTTCTCCTATCCGTTTTTCGGAAGATCGCCCATCGAATAGACGGAAGGGTTCCCGTAGAGCCCCCGAAACGAGCGAAATGATAATAATCGTTGGAAAAACAACAAGAACGCCGCACTATAATAGTAATTACATCAGATACACCTATAAATATAGCCATGTTTATATCGGTTTTCTCCTCTGCGAAAGGGCGAGCGTAGCCGTCTCGATCGGATCCGACCCGAAAAGAACCAAATTGTCAAATTGCGCCCATTCGATCGGCCGGAGACGATATTCCGTCCTAATTTTTGGCAATTTTCCCCCGAGTTTCATCCGGAAACGCGGCGATTAACGGTCATTTCTGGCTGTCCCGCCGACGATCGTGAGGGTCGCAGAAATTATTTAATTTCAGTTTTCGGCTCGGAGAAGCGGCGATGTTACGTTATAGGGCGTCTGTAGTTTCCACCGGGGGAATAATAAGACAATAAATAACGTCGAGAACCTGTAATTTCGTCGATGTGAGAAGACAGCTGGGATACTATAAGAGACGAAAGAATAAAGACGGATAAGTATACGATGTCTTCCAAAACAACCACATCGATAGCCAAGCAGGATTATCTTAACTCTATCAAGTTCAGGATTCTTTTTGCTGAAGCCAAGACGTGTGAAAGCCTTTTATTTGAAGCTTAGGTTCTTCACGTACAGCTTTCAAAGTTAAAGGGATTACAGGCGCGCCATCAGACGAAGTTGTTTAGGAAAAGCTACATTGGTCAAACAGGAAGGAGCATTTTGTACAGGTTAAACTGGACACCCAGAAAAATTCACGGTAACATTGTCAAAATGGAGACCCTAACATCGATTATAACAAAGTGAAGGTATTAGCAAAAGCCGCTCACTACCATCAAAAGATAATACGTGAATCTTTGGAAATTATGGAGAATCCAAAAGGTTTCACGTACATAAAGCTGTCGGGATAACGACCAAACTCTCTCTCTTTTCGATTGATGAATTCATTAGTTATAGCTCCTGATATGTACGTCGTTGAATTCATTAATTAACATTTCGATAGCTAGACTTGTGAAAAAATACTTCAACTCATTTATGCCCCTGGTGAAGGTTCAAAAATTACAAAAGATGGCTCTGGCTGCTGAACGATTAATTCATTTGTCCTAAATGTTCCTAACATGTACAGCGTTGAATAATTAAATTCATAAATCTGGCTATTTACTTTAACTCGCTTATGACTCCGATGATGATTTAAAAATAAAAGCAAAAGATTGGCGCAATTCAAAGAAATACTTTTTTGCTTTGTAAACTTCTACAACTATCTCTACAAGCCAGCATTTTTTCGTAAATGTACTAAGTATGATCTTTTGTAATTTATGCACCAGCTGAAGAGAAGAGAATGCAGATTTGTTCTTTGCCCATCTCTGCTTCATATAAAAGTGTTGATACATATATCCAAAACTAGCATTTAATATCAATAATCTTTAACTTTTAAATGTAATTGAAGCTATTTTGTATAAATATCTTTACTTTCATTATTATTATATCATTATATATTAAGAGCCACCAAACCTTCGTATATTTACGCATATCGAAACTGATGTCATTTGTACGGATTTACTGCCCCCAGAACATCATCTCTGGAACGTTCCAGATGATCTACAGCATGGTCCGTTTAATTACGTTGAATATCGTGGCTTTATGTGAAATTACAACTGGCATACCTCAGGGTTCCGTTCTTGAGCCATTATTGTTTTAACATCTTCATTAATGATGTTCTAAAATTGAAAAAAAGCGGTTAACACAGATCAACAGCGGATACATTTTACTTCGTAACACGGGGCCTGAATATGGAAATTTAATTGCGATGATTCAGCGGAAATTTCTGAACACTTTGTATTTACGTAGGCGTCGAGTGTAAGTCTGTAGAAAGGAGTACGCTTCACGAAATTAGCGGAGGTTAGGCAGATTCGTGTTCTGTCGACTGTCGAAGAAACCCATGCTCGTAAGTCGTCTAGTCTTTGTTAATTTCTGACAATTCGGCGGGTTATGTCGCAGGTTATGTTCATGCATAGACTTATTAATAGGCAAGTGAATTACTTTTTTGCAGCGATTAGACACACTCGTGTTTTATCGACTTTTGGAGAAGCTAATAGGCACACGAACCCTTTCTTACGAGGTGAATAGACACGAGTCTGTCTAGTCGCCGCAAATAAGTAATAATTCTACCTACCTTGGTCATCTCTACTTATTAATGAAGCAGTATTAATCTGACTTCCTTAAAGCGTCTTTTGTTATAATTAACCCATTAGTTTATTAAATACTACATGAACGTTTTTTTCTTTTTTTAATAAGAGATGTTATTAAAGAACAAAAGATTTTTATAAAAACAATAAAATGTTTGGACTTAAAAAAATTAAAAATAAGAAAAAATCGAGTATTCTCAAACACAGCTTATAAGAGACTTTTATATTGAACATAACTTCTTAAATTGTTGTCCCGTTGGGCCGTCACCAAAAAAAAAAGAACGACAACAAATCGTCGTCTTCATACTTTTAACTAACTCTGGTGATCACAAAACTATTTTATTCAAAGCGACAAGATCTAATTCATGTTTTAACAAAAATTGAAAATCTTGGTAAGAAGTATCATCTTTTTGCAGGGTGCTTCACGAAAAATTCTTCTATTTGTTCTACTCATTGTCGAAACGCTGTTACCAATTAATCGAACTTCCAGTCTCCTTTACTTACATTCCTTTCAACTTATATCAACGGCTACCTGAAGGTATACCGATAGATTCGATCGTCTTGTTCCTCCATCAACTTGAATAGCTCGTAATTCATCCGCTACGAATGAATATTTTAACTCGTGGATGTACGTATTTTAATTGTACCTAGTAAATTACGATATCGACCTAGCAGCAGCGCAGCCGTTTTATCACCGCTCCCTTTTACTGCGTTCTTCTTTTTCGTGTACGGACCACTTCGAGACCGCGTCTACCGTCTCCTCTCTGGGCAACTCGACTCATTGATCGAAGACCGGCGACGGCCTCAAGACAAATCGGAAGCCGTTCGACCGGCAACGCAAACCGTAATTATGTTTGACAAGTCCGAGATATATTAGTCCCGTGAACCTATCATTATCGCCTATTATAAAGTTTTGAAATCTATCAGGAAATTATCCGCCGCGTAAAAGATATCCCGCGTTGGACGAAACGGCCGGTGAACGGGGGTATTTCGTGGTGTATTCGTGGAATTGGCTTGCGCTAAAGTATATTATTTCAATTTTCGATGTGAGATCGATGCCGTTGAAGGTTTCAATGTCTTCTTGACGAGTACCACCAACCGGGGTGAAATCGCTCGATTTTTTTTAACGCGATTAAACATATAACTTCGTAGATGTTGGGACTGTCGATTGGTCACTGGGTTCATCCCAAGACCGCTCGATCTACGGTAGGCGATTTTTGTCTTTAGAAAGGTTTCCAGATTGAAATCATGTCGACTGTTAGGCTGCATCATGCCAAACTTCGCTGCCAACTGACTGTTTGGCATGATACGCCACCGTAAGCATGCCTTTTCTTGCGCATTTTCGATTGTAAATAGATTGGATGTTTTTCTAATCTTCCATTGAGCCTTTATTTGCTGCGGTACAAATGCCTTTAAAAGGCTCTTGCTAAACCTTAATACTATTCTAGGATCTTCATCCTTCAGTTCAGCGGATGATAGAAACGGTTCACCGAAACGTTGCTGTCGAGTGCGTCTCTAGATCTTCTAAGCATAAACAACAGATTTGACCTTCAGCATTTCCTGCATTGTGATATCTTAAGGCTGCATAATCTGTCAGAAATCACACCAGTGATCTAAGGTCCTTCCATGTTTTGATTACTTATTTTGCGTGACTCTCTCGCAGGCCACAGAAGCCGTGAGGACCGATGAAAAGGATGTGCGCTGCTTCTCTGCCTTTTCATTACCTTCAATCCCTTGGTGGCTTAGTAACCACAGCAAAGTAACATGAATTCTGTATTGCCTTAAATTGTGTACACATCCGTTCAATCAGCCGGGCAAGTTTTGATAGCTTTTAAGACTATCTGACCGTGTCATGATTGTGCCCCATATCCCTGTCTCGAGATTCTTTATGACGTACATTTTATTTGAGTATCGAAACTTCCATTCTTCCTGAATTCTCACAGCTGAGTAGGATTGCGCCTGCTTTTAAGCATACCTGCTTTAATGCTCTTAAACGATCACTTTATCTAAAACTATACAGCGCTATAAAATCTTACAATTCCTCATATCAACATGGTTTTATTTCTGGTAGATCGACTGCAGCGAATCTAATGAAGATTAACGATTAACTCAACGTTTAAGTCAATGTCTCAACAATAGATGGCAAATGCACGGATTTTGCAAAAGCATTCGACGCCCTTCATCGTTCCATGCTTATTTCTAAAATTAGCTCATTTGAGTCTTTATTTCGTTATTTCCTACATAGAAAATAGATCTACGTTTGTCTGCTGCTTTTTCAGGAATTTTCAATCTTCAACTTTTATTTCTTATATGCATCTTCCCTCCTATATTGACAACTCTATAAATTAGCGTTAAGGAACTTGGACACAATCAATGGCAACAAAATTCGACTAACTGAAGGCCAACCGTCAACTAATCAACAGTGCTACTAAAGCAGGTCTAGTACGCTTGTGTAATCTGAGCTCTTTAGATCCTGTAGGCAGTGCACAATAAGGACAAAGGTCCTCTACAATTGCTACAGTTTGTCGTACCTCCTTGGAGATTGGAATAATAGCAGCTGTTCTAATCCTTCGGTATTTTGCTTTATTTCCAAGTTACTAGGATTTTTTCTCCTTTCTTTCCTAGGTATTTTATCAGCTTTGGCTTTATATCATCAATACTGAGTGCTTTGCATCACTTATATTGTTCCACTCACTTCCATCAGCGTTATATTCTCTTCAACGTCCGATGTTCTACTTTCTTAGTTGGTTTCGACGGCACCATCGTCTTGGTTCCCATTGAGCCGGTTTTCACTTTGGACTTTGGTCCGTCCCGATCAACTTCGTAAAACATTGTCTCCATCTTTAAGCTGATTAGATGTTGTAAATGTGGAAATAGGAGGTTTAACCAGGAACAATTTTTTTCTTAATAACATCTTCCTATTCTACTCTTGAGTCTCTTCAATTTGAAAGGCTCAAGCAAGCATAGATTTTGAAGAAAAGGAAGGTAAAAAGAAAAGAAAAAGACGCATGTGTACTTCGACTTGGCCGTGTAAATTGATAGATTTCCAGACATTACTCCTTCTGAGCAATATACGAGGTTCGAACGCGCATTTTTTCTTCGGCATTCTCACCCGCACCCGAACGACCTCCGCATCTGCGAGCAGCGCGGCGAAACGACGCATTATTAGGAGGACAGTTCGGTTCGTTCGATCCCCTGTACCGTATAATTTACCGTATATAATTTAACGGTAACTTAGGCCAGTAATCGCTAGCACTTAACGTTATACCATATAGCTGCATAGATAGGTATAGAGTTCCGAACAACCGCTACAGCGGCGCACCGCGGCTAATAGTCGTCGAATTATTGACAACACAAACGCCAACAACGCGCCGGTAATAACCCGCAAGATATTCACGGTCAGCGAAGCAATAATAGCCGCGGTAGGTTCCCTTTTCAATAATAACGATAACAGTTGTAAGAACGAATGGGATGTTGAAAAGGGAGAAGTAGTTTCTGTCTAATTAGCTCTACATTTGTTGTTAACCTCCACTACTCTGGTGACTCTAATAGGATCATACATAGAGTATCTAGATGGGCACCAATTGGATCGAAATGAGGCGTCTGAATGAAGTGGACGTCGTAAGTGATGGATATATAAGGTAAGCAAATAAGTTTATGTGGTTTTTAATGGTGAACTAAATATTTACTAAGAAACAATAGGAAAGGTGATAATTGCACAAGGTGTGGTAATGTTCCTCAGCCAAATTGACAAATATTTTTTTATGAGCTCTAGCGTTGACCAGTAAGGATAGCACTTTCTTTTAATTAGCCAAATAAGGCCGTTTCTGAATGAGCGCTGCTTGCCTTCATTGCCTTGCTTGGTTATCAGAAACAGTTTGAGCCCTTTCTAGAAAGTACTAAATGGACAACCTTGGGATTGTGTTATATTAGATCACTTGACGACCGAACCGATGATAGGAACACCTGGAAGAATTTGAGTGCAATATCTTAACGATCACGATATTCATCTTAAGATATAAGTTCATGCAATTGAAATAACGTCGAATTGCGGAATCCCAAAAACAATTTCTTCCGTCAATTTCGCCGTCCCGGTTTGCGACGTTCCTTTGTGTCGCAGGCTCTCTCCCGCGCTTCGCCCCGTATCGCACGCGTTCCACCGCCGGACTGACAGATGTCAGTTGCAGTCGTCCGTTTCCCACGAAAACCTATTTCCCGCGTCCGATGTGCGCCGACCACATTTATTATACGGCCCATTTATTATTTCTCGTTCTCCTTTCGACAACGGCAACGAATTTAAGCTTTCCGTAAGTACGCAAGCTACAGCATAATCTATTTATTTTGTTGCATTTTCTTAGCTTAGTATTTCGATTATGGGAGTAATTATTGTTATTCTTCATGCTTCCCAAATGTACAGTTTTCATTAACCATAATTCCCAAATACTTCAAGTGTTTTGCCTTGTATCTACTTCACATATATAAAAGCGGATATTTTCTCTCTTACTTTCACCTTTGGGTATCACTGCATTTGTTTTACGCGAGATAAACGCAGCTTATAAGCAATCAACCAAACGCTAATTCGTCTAATTCGTCTAATTGTCGTTTGCACATTTTATCGTATTATACTCATCGCCATAACCAATTGTTTTGCATCATCCATGAGATCCAAGTATTCCATTGTACATAATATTTCACAAAAGTGGCCCCCGAGGAACTCCAGTGTTCGTCTCGACCGTTTCGTTTTTATCTAGCTGCATTATCCTATTGGTGAGGTAATTGGAGGTTAAGTTAACCACATATGGAGAGACTTCGCTTCTTCGTAGTTCTTCTATGATGAAGCTGCGCTTTGAAGTATTAAAAACGCTTGAAGGACCTGGATACTGCATCGTCCTTTTTGAAGCCGAATTGGTTTTCATGAGGTCGTCCTTCTATCGAGTAACTCGTAGAGCTTACTTAGGAGATCCAGTAAACGTAGAGGTTAATACGTGGGCGTGCAGCCAGATAGTATTTTGCTCTTTTGCCATTAAGGAAACTTTTATTACTTTCCATTTCTTCAGAAACTCATGTTTCCCTAATATGCGATTCAAGACATTTAGAACCGATGCAGGAACAACTTTCACCGCCACCAACGAAACTCCATCAAGTCCTGGACACTTAGCCACCATCATGCTAGCAGCAGCCTTATACATTCCTTCTATAGTGAAGAATGCCACGTTATTGTCTCATTGTTACTTCGCTCAATTATCTTGGGGATCAACATGAGAGAAAAGTTCTTCCAATGTGCTTTTCTTCTTGCTTGCATGCATTTCATGGGGTTCTAGTTTTTTCAGCCTACTAGCCACTATTTAATAACCATCTCTAAAAAGTCTTTATCCAATTCATTCTCTCCCACGTCTCCTTTTGGATGCAACCATGAGGATACGAAGTTCGCTTCTTAGACTGACTCAACTAAATGAATCTTTCAGTTGTAAAAATGTTATCATTTAAAATAAATTGATTTAATCCCTTTGATATGTCGAACATATAATTTTCGATATGTAAGCTTCAGAAGAGGAAATAAAGACAAGCACGAGGAAGAGCTCGTGTCAATTGGTGTATGAAAATGTCCAAGAAATGAGCAGATGAGGATCAAAATGCGCGTACAACATCGTAATAGGCGATGAAACTTACAAGTCGGGAACTAAGCACTGTGTGTTGAACCAAACCAAAAAAGAGACTTCTTCATTTGCGAAGCACTTCCAAGCTGGTTTCCTTCTTTGTACTAGGCATATCGCAAGCATCACTTTAAACAATTGAAGAGCAGTTAATGCTGAATGGTATCGATAAAGGTCATCGATGAAACCATCCATCGTAATAATTGCGGCTCTTACGCAGCGGCCGAAAAGTTGACCATTTGAAGGAGGAAAACGCCGAATCGGAAGATCTTAACGGCGAATACCCTGAACAACAATAAAACGATTTCTACCCTTCTTTTTCTTTTCTTTCATTGCTTTTGTAGAAACCTAAAAGGTATCGTACAACTAAGGATTAACACACTTCCCTATTATTACAACATTTAAAAAATATTAAGTGAACTTTGAAACTTTATATGCGCCTTCGCATATCTCTTCTTTTTTTTTCTATATTCCGCTGAAGGTGCAAATTTAAATGATAGACATATACGTGCAATATGGGGCAAAGAAACTGCCAAAGAAAAAGATGCTGCAGGTGTATCTAAGATCAGTACTTGAGAGTCGGTCACGTATTCAGAAGCATATTTTTTTCAACTCGTCTTCGACCTTTTGCATCGCTGTTTTGGTCGGGACAACAACTCTGTAATTATTAGAGAATTCGCGAATATCTCCCGTCAAAGTATAGGTATACTGTTGTCTCCGTAATGATATAGAAGGAAGAACAAGGCATTGGCTACTCTAGCGGTGAAAATTCTTATGTAGTTCTCGCCTTATATCATTTTTTTAAATTACGACGGTACGTTTGTGTTAGGTATCAATAAACATCGATTGGGATTGTGGAACTACGTTATCTTCGCTCTAAGATGCACGTGGATGGTTTTCAGCGTAACAATGGCTATCTTCTCGTATCTCTGAAGGTAAAGTATTGTTTAGTAATTCACTAAAGTAAACCACACTGGTTAAAAGATACGCATAAAAGGCATATGGATTCGATTAAATTATTCTTTAATATCAGTTGAGTAATTTAGAATTATGATTAACGAAAAACGTACCTATCTTAAAAATAGCACAAAAAAATTGAAATAAAATTAATCTGAGGAAGAAGCAATTAAATATCAAAGACATGTTATGAAAAATGAAATGTTATGAAATGTGTTGTGAAAAAATGAAAATGTTAGTCGTGTCATGACGTGGCTACCAACGAATATCAATGTTGGCTGTCTCTTGTAGCTCCCTAAGCTTAAGGTTGTTAACATACCGTGCACCTGCCTGTCCCATAGATCAATAGGTGTTGAGGACATTGATTTAACAGTTCTTGTAGAGTGATAACAGCCGGAATAAATCTTTTTGCTTTTGGCTTAATCATGGTTAAATAAAATAATGATTTTCGGACACCTGAAGGCGTTAAGGTCTCAACTTAGAATTAGTTAATAAGACGACCCAATAAAGCACTGCCACCAATCGATGTTTAAACCTTCTGTTTTCATGAGAGCAATATTAATGTGGAACCTGGTAAACTTTTTTAAGGGTTGGGAAAATGCCTCAATCGCAAAATCCTTTAAGTGCAGAGGACATGTTAATCGGCTCCACTTCACAAGATCTGTCCAGCTGTCGTGTTGTGGTTATTAAGAACTATTGGTGTCCGTTTCAAAGTCATAAGCGTCGGAACAGCTTATGTTAAAAACTTTTTGATTTTTAGCTTAATCGTGACACATCTCCAAGCATTTGTTCTTAGCGTGGCTGACCGCCCGAAGAAACTTTGCGCTAGTCGATGTTCGAATCTTTACATTTTACTCTGGGAAACATTTGAACAGGCATATGTTTCAGCGGACGAAACGCCTCCATCGCGAAGTACAGAGAGATTCTATAATCATGTGTATTGAGTTTGAAAAGTCTATTACAAAGCTCTAATTATCGGTCCAAAAGATGGAGTTCAGAGATGCCGCTGAAAGGTGTTGGCACACTCAGCACCATGCAAAATTACATATTTTTTATTACATCTATCCTAAAACTAAAACAAGCAAAATACTCGGAACTAAAGAAGAAGATGCTGGCCTATAACAGAAAATATGAACTAGGCAAGAATGAACCCATCAACGTCCTTTTCTCGGTTCAATAAATGTAAATGGCCCCGTAAGCGTCTAAGCTTCGCGACGAAGCTACGCTTTTAATTAATTTGAGGTTTTCTAATTTGTGTGCGTACGCTTTCATAGCGGTGACGTTCTCTGAACTTGATCCTATTTATTCCTTTCGCATTGCCTAGGAGGTCTCTACGTACATTTCGCGAACCGAAAGACACGTTCGTAAAAATTTTATACATACCTTTCAATATCCCGTGAAATGGGAACTTTTATAAATTTGTAATCGCGAGGTTCTGCCAGAATAAAAGCGCGGAATCGCGCCCATCTTGTGTTATTCACAGTTATTAGAATCGGTCATGGTTGTTGAACTACCTTAGCTGCTTATTTCGGCTTCTGCTGTAAACTTAGTGGTCTCGAATTTTAATTAAGTTAAGGAATTAAACCTAACGAAACCCGTTAGAAACCGCCACAGCCAATGAAGGAGGAATATAAATGATAAAAAGCGCTTAGATATGAAGGTTTTTTTCTCCTACAAAAGGCACATGAAAAGAGCGAAAGACAAATGACGGTGGAGAAATTTCAAAGACGGGTCCCTCCAATTGAAAAACAGAGGCCGTCTTTTCAGGTTGTAGCGCCTCTTTTACTTTTTCTGAAGGATGTAGAGAAAGGGTTTGTATGAAGGATCGTAAAGAAATTTAACAAACATTTTAGTGACTTCATTTTTTGCGATATTTAAATGATTTTACTTCTTCCCGTCAGCGCGGGCATATTGATATTTATTGCGTTTAATTGGGATTTTGTTTAAAATTTCTGCATGTACATGAAATTTATTATTTATAAACGTCAGTTTAAATCCGCAAATTAATAACGTGCCAGTTTTACACGAATTATAAACCATCGCCGTCACGTTTTAATAAATTTATTTATAATGTTTACCTCAATCTCCCATCAATAAGGCGCCTACATAACTATCGGAGCGGGGCCAATTAATTTTCAAATTCGCTATGAAAGCTTTACGTATATATGAATTTAAATGTATAATCTACTTTGAGTAAAATAAATTATATCGAGCAAACACGTGGTCATCAGGTTCAACTGAAACTCATAATTTCTGCCCTCGTACAACGATTGGTTGGTGTTCCGTTATTCGGTTGTTAATTTTCTACCGTACACAAAATAAGTTCGTATTGTTTATGTAACCAATTGAAATATGCGATTGGTTAGATTTTCCGTACGTATAACTTCGAATGTAAACATTGTTTTCGATTAGGTGAGTTCTGAATGTACGGATGGAAGGATCGAGGTCATGAAAGTTGATTTCGATGGGATTGGAAAGAAAAAAATTATAGCGTATGCATTAATCGACTTGTATTGTACTGTATTGGATGGAATGGAGCAAAGGAAATCCGTACTAGGTATCTTCTGCGATTTAAAAGAGGCCTTTGATTGCGTTCAACACGATAAGCTTTTGGAAAAGCTGCAATTGTATGACATTAGGGGTTTAGGTTTCCTTCATATCTCTATGTTAGAACCCAATTTATCAAGATTAAACACTTCTCTGCAGAAGGAAAAATTGAATACTTTAAGTCTCATGTTCTACCTGTCAAAATGGGCGTGCCGCAGGGCCCCGTTTCGGGGCCAGTGCTGTTTAGCTTGTATATAAACGACATTGTGCTATTCCTTTCGGATATCTACTTAACTATATACGCAGATGATATTTCGTTCCTAACCACGAACGAAGACTAAGAATACATTTGTAATGGTTCGCTACGGACGCTGTCCGGTTGGTTTGCTCCACAATAAACTTTCGCTAAGTCTAGAAAAAACTAAATACCTAGTCTTTCACACGAGGCTTAGACAGCTGCTACTGCTAAAGTGTTCTTGGCCCAGAAAGCTTTCATGCAATTTCATGGAGTCCTGTAAGCCTCCGTTTCATAAATTCAATTCTTTACCGCTTGCTTGCGTTTACATATTGGAGGTAGTTGTTTATATACATAAGAACAGAGACACCTTTAGCTTAAATTCTAAATATCACGGGTACCTTACAAGAAATAGAGATCATCTACATACCGCTAGCACTACCGCTATCTTTTGAATAGCCAATAAGTACTATTTAGCGAACTGAAACATACGGCCATAGATTGACTCTTGACGATTAGACGTTTAATGGAAGGAAAGTTTCACATATTTCTTATCGCGGATATCTGCCGGGATAAATGTCATAGAATTTTTTACGTATTGTCTATATTGGACTTTTTTAAGAACACGATCGACAGCTATACAAGAGTAAACGTACGTCTTTTACGTAGCTTTTCAAAACCTTTTTCCAAGTTTTGTTGAAGAAGTTCTAAATATGGAATTTCATCCGATAGAGACATGGAAATTCCCTTAAACTAGTCTGAAAAACAATGTTCGATGGTGCGGTAACAAAACTATCCTATTTTAGTGCATTGGTTCCTTCTTACGGTGTTAAATTAACGCTTTAAAAATGTCTTGAATTGAATCCATGAGGCTCATGCTCCTTTTCTTTGAAATCTGTTGCTTGACAAAGGCGGGTGACTAGATAGATTCGTGTCTATTCGTCTCGTGAAAATGGATTCGTATTGCCTACTTAACATCTAGAATATGATTTCTTCCGCGAGTCGACAAAACACGAGTCTGACTAGTCACTGCAAAAAACTAATAATTTCATCCCTTTTGTCCTCTTTAGTGATGACAACTGTTTTGGGCATAGTTGTGGAGCTGTATTGATCCTTAAGAAGAAAAAATATGTGTGCAAGATGAAGGTTGAAATTTGAGGAGAACAGTCTCATTTGAAGAAAATAAAAATTTCATTCCGCCAACACAACAGCGTCTCGCTTTGATGGTCATCAAGGGCAGAAATTTACGAACTGGTGTTCGAATTTATAGGCAGATCTGGTTCCCAGCGACGTTTTTGTTTTTTTTAAGCTGAAAATTTCGCGGAACAAGACGCTAACCACTATTAGAGCAGATCAATTAACTCATAAAAGGCTATTTTATGGTATTCGTGGTGGACCGTTAGAGTGAATCGAATCTTATCTCGCTGAGAGATCACAAGTTGCTGAAGTTGAACATCAAAGGTCGAAATCGTTATCTATAGAAGGAGGTATACCACACGGCTACGTAATATGTACATTCCTATTTGATATTTTTATTAATAAATTAGTTCCTCTAGAAGAAGTAAGCGACACGAGTATGGTTATGCCTGCTGACGACGACAGTTTCTTAGAGACAAATCACCAAAACAATTTCAGAGCGTAAAATGTCTATGATTGAATATAGAAAACAGTGTGAACCCCTCCAATAGATGGTCGTTATTGCAGGAAGCAACGCTCATCGATTGATGGGCTTTGCTAGCTCGTCGGTCTTATCGCCCCCTAACAAGCGTCTCAAGTCGAACATCGCACCTTCAATTGCTGAAAAACGTTAGATATAATGATGATTATTGCTTACCTACCCAAGAAACAACAACATTCCATTCTGTCTAGTCTCTGCAAAAAAGTAATAATTCCATCCGCCTTTGTCCTCTCTAATCATGAATAACGACAAACAAATAGAGGAAAACATATGTAAATTAAACTAAAAATATATTTCTTGGGAGACTTTTTTCAAAATACGTCTGGTTTTATTCTTGTGTGCTTTGCTGCTACCTACAGCCTCATCTGAGTTGCTTATAAAAAAAGATTATCAAACTCTATCCAGCTTATCTTTTGAAATATCTAAGATAACTAAATATTATTGCGAAATATGCACGAGACGTCCAATATATTATGTGCTAACGTGGTGATCCAAGTCACACTGCACTGTGGACGACCACAACAAGTGAGAAGGGTGTCATTGATAGAGAATTATGAACCAATAGCTTTGTTAAATAATTCTACGAAGATATTTGCGAAAATATATTTGTCTTTAATTTAAACAGGCGTCTTCTGACATCAACGAATCTCAGCAGTATTATCTGGTTTATTACTGTAAATTTCAAATGATTGAGTGTACGTTAATTATTCTGATTCTTCCAAGGGATTCCACAAGCCTATCATTACGGAAGCTAGCCACATATATGCACAACTTTCTTTGCATCGTATATACAAATGGGAGAACTTAGGTGTTCCACAAGGCAAACAACGTTAGTCCCTTACTTTTTACTGATTTTCATCAGTGATTTATACGGTAAATTTTGTTGTAATAAGCTGATCTTTGCTGTTGATTTGAAAGCATACACCAAAGTAAATACTATAGCTGACTGCATTGATTTACAAGTCCAGCTAAATGTTTGACAAATTTGGTCTTTACATAACAATTTAATTATCAAAGTATCAAGATGTAATGACTTACCTCCTCTTGTCAAGTTTGTCGAATTTTTTACAATTTACCTTTTGATGCAGTTAATGCTGTGCTTGTTCATCTGAAATATTCAGCGAAACTTCTTGGAGTACCTTCCGAAACTATCCCAAAAACTAACTGTAAGTTTGATAACTGGTAAGCGACACTTTACATGTGCCTTTAAGTGAGTTTTAGGTATACCTTTGGTATTCGACTCGCTGCCGTAGCTTCTGCCGACGATTAGCCCGGATTCTTATAGGGTTTCTTCAGGAATGTTATTGCACATTGGCTGACGAACTTGTTTCGGTTTGATGGAGCGGAAAAGTTAAGGATCGATGAAGTGCGACGGTTACGTGAGGGTTAGCCAACTGGAATATTTGAAGATGTCTATAGAGTCTACAGACTGAACTTTCCCGCTGTAATAGTGGCTGTTGCGAGACAAGATGCGGGTAGTGTTGAATTGAATTTGATGGCTAGCTTCCGATGTATGCTCAGCCAGGGCGGACACGATTAAACGAAACAATCACGTACAATGTTGATGCTAGGTAAGACGAGTGCTGACCGATCGCATTGTTTAATCTTTGTACTCACTATCGTACGAACATGAAGCCTCGTAGACAGTAGGAGCTTCCAGATGATTGCGGACCTTAATGGGAAAATGGTTTGAAAGTTTGATTTGTTGGATTTGAAAGCAGTTGCTTTGGGATTAAACGCTTGCTTATGGAAATTGGGATTACATAAGGGGAATTACCTTAGGGAGGGCCTGGCGTAGCTGTTAATGGTCTTCTCTAGAATAATCATACCCGATCAAAGTTCTGGCAAAATGTTTCAGTTGTTGAGTAACCAAATTGGACATTGCTTTGATGGGCAGGACGGATGATGGTGACGAGAAGCCATTAAGATATCTTAATGGCTTCTCGCAAGCCATTAAAATATCTTAATGGCTTTTCGCAAGCCATTACGATATCACACAAGATTCCTGTGCGTGGATTTTCGCAAAACGGAATATGCCGGAGCCTACGTACCAGAATATAGTCAAAAGCTGTTGTGGAACCAACCTTCTTCAGGACTTCAGGACAAGTCGTAGCCGGTTTGGGTTCCCGCAAAAGTTATTTCCCTCAAAATTACGGGTGGTTATTTTAAAGGCGACAAAATAAAATAAAACAATAGAATTTTATAATAAGTAATTTATTTTTCTTGACATCTATAATATACATCTATAATAATATTTATAATAATAGGATGGCTTTTATACAGCATTCTTTCATCTCTTTCTTATGTCCTTCACAATTTGTTCTTCCTTTAACATTCGCAAAAGTCTCTCGCTTGAATAGAGAAAACTCTTGCAATTATCTTTCCTTACTCATATAAATGCATTTAATGTTATTAACTTAAATAGAAATAGTATTTACAAGAAATATGCACATGTTTTTCTTCTTGCGTTATATTTTCCTCGTCTTCTTTATTCTCTCGTTTTTAATTTTTAATGTAAGAAGTCCCCTTTCATTGAAAGGGAACCACACAAAATCTATGTATGTATTATTGTATTGTTATTTATGAGACATTTAAAAAAAGTCCATCTTATTTTGGAATTGTGATGACTTTGTTGGCACTTTCGTAATCTCCATTTGGAAATTTAAAAAAATTTAAATCTGGATGTTGAAAATTTGGGGAAATATCATTTGTTTATTATTGATATTTCGGATTCAAAAAAATTTTTTTGTTTATATTTTATAGTTTAATATTAGCACGTACCTCTTTAAAGAATAGATCAACTTTATGCCTTGATTATTAAAGTAGTGGCCCGATACTTGTTGTCAGTAGGTAAAGAAGATTTTCAAATCAAAGATTTCAAATAACATCTGTCTGTTAGGATTAAACACCCTTATTGAAGTACAATTTCTGCTGCTTTACAAGGTCTACTTAGAAAAAAAATATGTCTACAAATAAACATCTTAATATTTCCCATTTTCCTCCATTTTTCGTATACAGGATGATTCACAAACTTCTAGCAAAAATCCGGTCATTCTCTAAACAAAGATGAAATTAATAAATAAAAGTTAAGTAACATACATGGTGTTTCAGTGTCAAAAAAACAATTTAGTTGCGTCACACTGAAAATAAAGTTCTGAAATAAAGAATATCACATTTTACTAACTTGTACATAAGGTTAGGCACAGGTCATAGTCATGGGACTGCATGAATGCAGTCGACAGATTGGAAAGTCGAACTAAGATGGTCCTGATCTAGCTTAAAAACAGACAAATTAACCCGAGCAGACTCAACAACTGATGAAAATCGCCCAAAGCACTTAATGGCAATAGCATATACGATAGTGAAGACAACCACTAAACGATGGAAAGATAGGAAATCTCAAGACTGGTGGAAAGTCAGAGACAAACCAGGCAATTTATGATTGGAATTAGGAATTAGATCGTTTCATATCTTTTTCTTGAAGGGCGACTCCTGCAGCGATAATCTTAAAACTTTCCTTCAATTTCAACTAATTTAGAGCCTCCCAACTTGGTTGGTTGTGGAATAATTTTTTTGAGTCTTTTAGAGCACGCCTTGCGCATAAAGAACCGCTAGCACGCAAGCTTCAGTACTTTTGCAGGTCAAATCCAAGTGCATCCTATCTAGGCTGATGTAATTGATCTATTCTTCATACGAATTTCTTCAGAGAGCCTTCAAATGATTTCCTTTGAATTTCATTTGTTTCTGGGATCTTACTTGCTACTTTCCAAGGTTTTCTCTAATATGAATGCCTTGTTTTTATTTGTGACAATTTAATTACCATCCCTTCTAAAGAAGGTGTTAACATTAAAATGTTAAGACCTTCACGTATAATAACACCGACACATTTGTGTAAAATTTCGTATTTCCATCTGTGCTAGTGATTATCAATAAAAATGATTCCATGTTGGCTGCGATCTTTGAAAGCTTTCAAGAGATTGATTAATCCTTGATAAATGGGACATGTTCGTGGAAATCTTCTCATTGCCTTCCGCTACTTTGTTGAATAAAGTAATCATGAATTATTCCAAGAATTTAAAAGGAACTAAAGCATTAACTTTAAACATTGCTTAATTCGAAGAAATATCACTAAACCGAGACGATTTCAACAGAAGAATTTCGCAAACATCTCAAACCATGTCAATTATCTCAAAAATCAAGATACAGGATCCGGCAATAGGTATTAACGAATCTCAGTAGGTTGTGGTGAGAGTACAACATTAACAAGCGGGAGTACTAAACATTACAAATAGAAGCATCCGGGGAATTTTACGCGAAGATTTAGGTAGCCTTAGATTTAGGTACCTATTTCAAGATTTCGCAAAACGTTCCCAGTTTTGCACAGATTTTCTTGCTCTACTTCCCGATGATGTGAATGTTTTGCCCAACCTGATCATGTCCGATTCATTTGATCAAGCAAAATATGCGGTGCATGCGGTCAGAGCAACCTCAACATGTTCAGGAGCAATTCTTACACTCGCAGAAAGCCACGTTGTAGCGTAGCATATATTTGGCCCTTATTTCTTCGAAGAACAGACTCGGATGCTTACTGCTAATTCGCAGCGGGATTTGATAATGCTTGAAAATATTTTACCAGCAGACCGGCAGAGGTTGGGAGTGGTTCCAACGAGATGGGGCAACAAGTCGCACCGCTCGAGTCTGTGTCGGAATTTTGGAACAAATGCTTCTGGGCAAGATGGCCTGATTTAACGCCCTGTAATTTTTTTCTCATGGGGGTATTTGAAATGTAAAATCTACACAGACAAGCCTCACACATTGGAAGAATTAAAAAACAAACAAACAAAAAATTGTTCAAAAAATGAGCCAGCCCATTTTTCCCTTATGTAATACGAATTAACTTTTTATACATCAAATTTTAATTTCATCTCAATTCATATGAAGAATAACTAAACCTTACAAAGCCGTTGAATCACCCTCCATAACAACTGGAAAATAATAATAAATTAAAAGGTTACTAAAATATTCTCATGTTCGTCATTCTTTTTTCCCGAGTCGATTCCTTGAATATTATTAAGGTTCCTTTTTTGTATATTTACAAGATTTTTTTGTTTTCTAGTAAGTACAACTATTTCTTACAGATCTAGATTCGTTTAATCAAATCTTTTTCTCTATTATTCCATGTTTCAGCATACATTCCTGAACAATAAATCAAAAAAAAAGAATCCGATCGTAACGGCAATTTACAAAAATTATTATTGAACGTCAATGTATCTTCAACAACAAAAAAAATTAAATCAATTTTTTTACAAAAAAAAAAAGAAATAGAAACAATACAATTGCTTTTTCTTTATAAGTACACTTTCTCGTTTATCCTCCTTCTCAAGTTCAAATTGTGTCCGTTTCCGTCTTCATTTAATATCTATTCCATTCACTTCTTATTCGCAATCTGTTTTTTTTTTTATTAAAAAAATGTTCCCGTTTTTTCGCAACAAAAGTTCCGTCTCTGTTTATCTTTTATTCTTTTAATTTTAATTTTCGTAGGGTTAAGTTGGGCGAAAGGGATCGGTTAAATATATACAAAGGTGGTGCAAAATCGGGCGAGGAAAATAGGAGTAGGATGGTGGGAGATAGGGATCTTCTTGTTTCATTCACGAGCCCTTTTGGCAAGGGCTTTTGCTAGCTACCAAACCAGTCCCTCATTCAGCTGTTGCTGGTTATCGGAAAAATTTCCGGTGGTCATAAATTCTGGACTGCCGCCTCTTCCGCCGGGCATCATCTGTTCGGGGCCCGGCTGTTGTGGTAAGAATTGGCCTTGCTCGTTGGACATAGCGCCGAATTCCCCGCCCATCTGCATCGGACCTCCGTGATCCATAGGACCACCTGGAATAGAAGGAAAAATCTTTAATACTGGGGGCTTTCGACTAACGTCGAAGATTAATCTAAATTTAATGTTTATTGATCTGTTGGTTTTACACGTATCTGTATAAAGATAGTGTTTGTTTTTTTACGGATTTGGAGTACATCAGCAAATATTCTTTTAAAGCGCGATTGAGGATTTGCTTTTATTTGAATTTCTATATTGGCTGCTTCTGGACTTATTCAACTGGTGTTGAACGGATGGTAAATGCATGGATTTCTGACAATATAAAAAATGGTTAGAAAAAGACCTAAAGGAATATAAGTAAAACAAAAATAAAAAAAAACTAAATAAAACGAACTATCTATCAATTTTAGCACTTTTCATCTTTCTTTATGAAACTTTAGGAGAGAAGAATCAAGGAAAAATAAAAACTAAAAGTTTTTCCAATTGAAAAATACCTGGTTGGTTGAAAGGCATAGGTTGTCCTCCTGGTCCACCTCCAGGATGATGTCCAGGGAAGAAAGGCCCGTCATGAGGATGGAACGGTGGTCCCCCATATCCGAACTCAAATTTACCATCTGCGTAGAAGGGAAAACCTGGCGGTCCATCTTCCATACCACCAGGTGATAAATTCATCGGGAACCCCCGCATTTTTCGCGACGATCCGAAGAAAGGACCCCTACCCATCGACGTAAGCTGCTTCAGTCGCCTTTCTTTCGATCTTTTGTTTTGGAACCATACCTGGAAAGATGGAATTTGGTTTTAATTTCGGGTACCGTTTTAATGATCATTTAATAGGGACTTTCGTCGTTTGATTAACATTTCGTTGGTAACAAATTTTGAGATAATTTAGTAATCCTGACAGCATGCAACAGATTTGACCAACAGGACGGTTGCGCGGCCCACACAACTTGTGACTTTGAGAAAATACTTTAATGGGAGAGTGCTTTCAAATAATCGACATCCATTCATTAGAAACGAAATGTTTCATTTAGAAGAGGTAGAAACTGAGAAACTTATATTGACCGCCATATTGAACACTTTCTTTCAAGGACTCCGAATTTTTGGTATTCTCTCTGTAACTTTTACTTTTATGAGTTTCCTTGTTTTCTCGCTGCTTTTGGCGTCATTTAGCGTATTTCTTCGCTTCTTCCATTGCTCATTATTGTTTAATTACGTAGCCTACTAATCTCATTATTATTTTTCCTTATCCAAAAACTTTTCTGCATCTTCTTGCCCAAGAATTTATTTTTGTGAAAATTATTTCATATTTGTTTTTGTTCGAAGTTGTTCGAATTTTATCGGCCAGGAATTATAAAGATTGGGCAAATGTTCGCTCTACGTCCTTTACCCATAAAGCCCTGCAGCTTGGCCACAGAATAAGAGGCGTAACGCGGTAAGGAAGCTGCGCTGATCGTATCCCGACGGATTGGGGAATCCTTTGTAATCATCCTAATGCCAGGAATTCCTTATTTGGACCCTAAATCCTGGAACTAGCCGTTGTGGCTCAATCCCAGGTTTCTAGATAACGAACATTCCGGCGGCACGACTTGAGTAAGGCTTTGGCCCAGCCATCCTCGTTGAATAATCTTAAATCACGGGCGCTACTTAGATCCCGTCCGGCAAAATATGCGATAGGTCCCGACAGGTCGGTACCAGCTACCAGGTTAAGAAGGGAACTTCTCTAACATGGCGAGGATGAACGAAGCAGAGTCCAACCGGTGAGACCATCTGGTCTTGTTCTAGCGAATGTCGAACTCCTGCGAGCATCTATCCTAAGACTATAATTATGAAAAATCTGGCTTTACGCTTAAAGATTTATATGTAGTTCGAATCATGGTCATTATGGTATGAGCCGCGTTGTAAGAATACTATGGCTTTTGCGCTTTGATACCACCGCCGGTGTTGTTTAGGATCTCTTGATGTGGCATTTGCGGCAATATTAACAATAAATAGTTTTCTTTTTGTATTTGGTCGATATATGCGTTTGAAAGTCGGTGGTGATTCCGTAAATTGGTCGAATCTCGCAAGGTGTACCTCAGCGTTCGATGTTGGGACCTATGTTATTTCTAAGAATCATGAGCGACGTACACATGCGGCCCGTAAATCGCGTACGGTTATTATCATTACCGTACAAGTAACAAATTAACCTAAACATCCGGCCATTGTCTTCTAGCGAAGTTCAATTTTTCGAGCACATTCGATTGCTAAATCTTGGTGAACACAATATATTTTACACTGTTTTGAGTGAAGCTAGCAGGGTAGACGGCAGGATCCTTGTTGATCTTTACTTGTTTAATCCTACATTCGTTATTTTTTTAATGAGACACTAAGCATCGTATATTAATATAAAAGCAGACATTTTTTTCCATTAAAAGGGTAAAATGCAACAAAACATTTTCTACTCTATAACTCTTTTAAAGAATAACTTTCAGGAAGAAAATATCCAACCAATCGTAACCAACGATTCCAAAATGACAACATAAAACACCCACCGAGTAAAAAAGGCCAGCAATAAAACGCGACATTCTCACACAGTATCGGCGGTGTATTTAACACGTGAAAAACATAAAATAGAGCGTCGCGGCCATCCTACGGCACAACGGACGTCTTGGCAAGGTTCAGATCGCCGATTCGATTAACTCCGCATGTTTGTTTTACGTTTAGTATCGCGACCGCATCCACCGGGGCCCTCTTCTGCGATGCATCATCTGAGGTAGGATGCGATCATTCCGTCAATAGTCACGTACCGGCGATGCCGGAACGACACACCGTATAAACATAATAGAATTTGTATGGTGGTGGTGGTGGTGGTGAATCTGCGAGCAATAAACTGCCGCGGATGCCAAGACGGTGTAATTTCTCGCGAATCTCACGATGATGACGGTATAAGTTGGCATTTAATTTAATAATGGTGTACGACGTACGGATGTACCCGTATGGAATATTATACGACAATACTCGAAGACAACAGCTACGATTATGATTGCGATACGAAGAAAAACAACAATACTTGTAAAATAAACATTATTCCAATCTATCTAATTATCTTCACATTCAGCATTTATTAAAATCTGCTTTATATTTTGTTTGCTTTATCTGTAATCTGCTCTTTTTGTATGAAAGCAGCAATGTTGCATATCACAGGTTCCCAAAGTTAATCAGCCTGTGGGGCTCTCATAATTCCCAGAGCCCTTGTCCAAACGTGTATACAATTACATAAGAGATGAATACAGCTTTTGACCACCAAACTAAAATATATAAATACAAAAAAAAAATAAACAAACGACATTGCCCCATTATTTTGGGCAGCGTTACCGAGTTTTGCTAACTTAACAGTTTCCAATGTTTTTTCTCGCGTTTGTTTTTCGTGAATTTTTCGTTTCCTTTCTTTGTCATTTCCTAAGCTTATTTCTTTTTTTGGTTTCCTTTGCTAAGAAATTTTACCGAGTGTTTTGTTGTCAAATTTGTTACTTTTGTGCATCGGAACAATGTTCACTAAGTGTTCAACTTTTAACCTTTGTTCATTGAAATTATTGTAATTTTAATGCGCTCATGTTATCGATTTTTACTTATTATTATTATTATTACTTATTTATTATTTATTCTTGTTGTTACAAAAATTCTCAGACCCACGAAAACAAAAAAAAAATAAACCATCCACGTCAATATAACAGTTAATAACCATAGGTGAACTTAAAGAATCAATGATTGATATAATGCAAGGCAAACAAGGCGATAGTAACCGTGGGTAATCGGTATCACCTTTAATATACCTTTTATACTAAAAGCGAAGTAATAACAACTGGCAAAGTTATAATGTTAATCAATATAACAGACTTACACGAGAAACTAGAAGAAACAACTTCTAACTTGGATTTGGACAAAATAGAAGAGCAGAATGATAATGAGACAATGAGAAAAATGGGAGAAAAGGCAACAACAGAAATGGAAATATACATCTGTGGTTCAGCGACCTGGAGAAAGCGTTTCATAGAATTGAAAGAGAAGACAAATGGTAAATATTAAGATAAAGAGCAACATCAGAAACGTTAATAAGAGGTATACATAATTTATTTGTTTATCGAAATTATTTCAAACAATATTGAGCCTTAGGCAGGGATGTATCCTAGGTTCTTTATTATTCACGATAGCATTGGACGAGGCCATAAAGGAAGTAAAAATGGAAATCAAACCATTTAAAGTAGGTTATTGGAAAATTGATATAGATGTTGGTGGTATCAGAGCTATATTACGCAGGTGTCAGCAATTATAGCCAACGACGAAAGAACATTTAACAGAAACATGAATATTAGCGAAGAAGGAACGAAAACAATGATCATAAGCCACACAGAACAATAGAAAAAAATATACAAATCCAGATACTTGGAAACAATATTAGCGAGAAATGGAAGAACGGATGAAGAAATAGAAGAAATTGTAGCAACCGGAGGAAAATTATTGCATTATTAACAGTAGTAAGAGCTCATTTGTTGGTAAGAAAGAAACATCTAAAGATATCAGAATAGAGATATAAAAAAGTGTCACAGCGACACTGAGATAACAGAAAGAGACAAAAGTAACAGAAAGTAGGAGAATTGAAAATAGAACAAAAGTAGTTGAGATCAAAAAACATAATTGAAGTGGTATGGACACGTGAGAAAAATTCAAGAAGCCAAGAAGCTGGACGGATGTTCGAAGCTAAAGCAAGGAAAGGGAAAGAAGAAAGTGGTTAGAAGAAATAAGCGCATCAGCCGTCAGAGCCTGAACCTAATGAGAGGAAATGCAGCAATGCATGTAGGATAGAAAACTATGGATTCCGCAAACACTATACGTCCTGTAGAAGGATAGGGTAGATCTAAGAATTCTGCATGTACGCATTTACGTATTTATTCTTTGAATCACGTTTCAGTTCAGTCCTTCTCAATATTATTTCTTAGAGATCTATCCAAAGATTTCCCTCAAAGACCAGTTATTCAATTTTTGTTTCCATTTTATTCTCTCTGTAATTAAACAGTACCTAAAAAGACAAAAGATACTTGCAAAATACTGGGAAACCATGTTTTCAGACCATCACGTAAATAACTGAAGAATTACATTGATCTGAAGACCAACACCTTGTATACGGTGCCTAATTTAACTTTGTATTGGAATATCTAATTTGTGATATCTCAAGAATTGTTAAATATGAACAAACAATTCGAAACAAAATCAAACATTATGTTCGATGAAGCAGATGTACATACATTTTTAAATAAAAAGCCCTTCTCTAAAGTTTTTCTTCGTAATGTTAAAGCTTTAATCTATCCACAACATGGTACATACGAGGCATCCGATTTGGATAGAACTTGCTTAAAGCTCCAATTCCAACTCAAATGATTTTTTCTCTCATTCTATCATTTATTTCCGAATAATGGCAAGTTAATATGACAAGGGCACAAATTTTTCCTTATTATTCTATAACAAATTAATCATATCATGTTAAAAGTCGAAATTAACACACTTTCAGCGGCAATTTTGAGCATTAAAGGCGAGCCTAGAATTAATATCGCATTAATTCGAATCATCACATCTTTTCGCTGTAATTTTTACACGTCGATTACAAAACCCGTGACCTTCGTTGTATCCGCCGCATTTCCCGAGACCTTTCTCTCTACGGCATCAACGTAAACTGTACGCAGTCACGAGGGGCCGCAGGGCCTTCGGGGGCCGCGGCCGGGCCAAGCGGACCGCCTGCAGTCGCCCCCTCACCACGGAGGGGGGCCACACCGTCTGTCGGACACCACAAAGGATCGAGAGGCACCCCCACGGCTCTTACAAAGGCGAGGGTGTGCGTGTGGATTTATAATCCGGCGGTACGGTCTTTGGACGATTCGTTTCGGCAATATTTTACGAAATATTAATATTTTTCCTACGTGTCCCGTTTTATTTTCTTTTGCGTGGTTTGTTCCATGCTTTTTTTCTTTTTCTCTGGCGTTTTTTTTTTTTGTTTGTTTCAGTTTTTTTTGAAGATCGAACGGTTGTTGTGTGTGAGGGTGATATGTTGTTACTACCATTATAGAGGATATTATTAGGGTTGTATTAGGGTTGTTTGTGGCTTCTATTTAAGCTGTGGATATCGTTGAATGTACGTTGAAGGGTTATTATTTGTTAGTAAACAGACATGTTGTACGGGAATCATTTTCATTTACAAGCAGGTACATTTAATTTTGATCGGTTGCTAACTTGTTCAAAATGCCAAGGTTATCAAGGAAAAATTAGATGGGAAGCATAAAACGTTGATATTTACCGAAAGTGTTACACCCTTAACTTTTGTCTTCTTCGAGCAAAACTTTGAACTTAGATCTGGTGTATAGAAGTCTAACAATTCGAACCACAGCTCGTGAATTTTTGCCATGGCGACCTTTTTCCTTTAATAGGTAAACGCCAAAATTGATTGTCGAAAACAACTGTTAGACAACAACTAACAGGCCAACGTTGATGAAATTTTCAAAAATGCAATTTACTATTATGCTGCCTGTTAAGTCTGCCTTCTGTTAGACGAGTAGCAATGGCATGTCACAATGGGGAATGGATGATAATGTAAGAGAGGAAATAACAGGAAAGAGATGTGCTCGAAAGAGGGCAACATTGTTTTAATGAAGGAACCAATAAAACTGTAAAAGAACAAAATGTTGCTACGTTAAGGTAGGTAAGTCAAAAGCACACTATAACAAAGAGAAGGAATTAAGTGGCCGAACCAGATTAAGGCGAACATGATATAATGTTATATTAAAGTGCACAAATAGGGAAAGCAATTCGAAGAAGAATGGCAATGATATGTTAGGGCATTGACGAGGACCAATGAAAAGACAGATAAAGATAAGCGGAACAAGAATATTAAAGAAAATGTCGAAGAAATAAAAACTTTTGAACTATCGTAAGAAGGGGATTATTGCAAAGTAACTGAAAAACTGAAGGACAACAAAGGAGCTGGGCTTCATACGAGGAAAATTATTAAAGAAATAATTCGTCAAAACAAATGTAATTTTTCAACATTTCAAGTCTCCATCTACATTAATACACTTATCCCATCGCTTTATCAATGCCCCAATGCCCAATGCCAATGAACTTCGTTATCACTCTCGAAATGTTTGCGGCCAAGATGCACCAAACACATGATAGTCGCTTGGGGCTAGGTCGAGACTGTAAGCCGGATGCTCAAGGCATTATCGTATTCCTCTCGCCAGTGGACCTAGACGTTTTCGTCGAATTAGATCCCGAAGCAGCAACACATGATTCAGCAATCATCTTCTAATTTCTCCTTTGGAAATGGGCGAAGAGCATTCCAGCAGGTTTTCAAGCAACAGCTGAGAGCATAACCTTAATTTCTCTGCTGACGGTGAAGAAGAACGTTTCCATTGCATTAAAGCACGCTTTATTTAGGATTGGTAGTGGTGCAACCATGACCCATCACCAATAACAATCCTCTACGTACCGAGAGAGAGGTGTTGCAAAAAAAGTCCATTCGAATCCTTCCGTGTTCCTCGATCAGTTGTCTAGGCACTGCGTACAAACTTTTCGGAAATCGGAACGATCGTGCATGAATTCGCAGTCTAAAGCATCGGAACTCACTATTGTAGCTCCAACGCTGTCTATTGTCACCCGCCTGTCAATTCGGATTATCTCTTTCACCCGTCGATGTGTTGCATTTGTCGTGACCGCTTCGCTGATCGCCAACAACTTTCGAGCGCTCTTGGGGAAACTTCTCGACCGCGTTATACACGGCTTTACGCGACAAGCACTTTTCACTGTAAACATGAGACATTTCCTTGCGGATATCTTTCTTGCAGGAAGTCCAAAATTTCACAACAGTACGCTGCTCCTCCACGGTACACTCTTCGAGCACGGTCGCCATTTTAACACTTTCAGCTTTTCCACAGCAGTAAAGATTGTAAAAATGATTGGAGGACAATGCAGGATAGGATAAGTTTTGTACCGAAAAGAAGCAAATTGTACATTAAGGTAATTGGAGATTATCAGAATTGTTTCAAAAGAAGAAGGACCATAACTGGCACTAAACTAGATCGTGGAGAAAAGCTATAGAAGAACTTAAATGTTAACTTGACGAATTTTAAGCAAGCTTCTCATTTTTAACTCCGTGAAAAAGGATAAACCCTTACGGTTTATTTAACGCATTTTCCATGTGTAGAAAATGTTATTATTGTGCGACTCAATAATTACAAACGCCACAAAAATAAAATAAATAAAATATTTTCACAATCGTTTCTTTAATGTTTGGGACGCGCTAATATCTTCTTCAAAGGCAACAAATTAAGAATCCGTCAAAGGAGATGAAAAATATGGCACTTATATTTGTCAACGGATAATTAACTTGCTAGACGGTGGTCGAAATAATTTTTCTGCGTGAAGCATATGACAAAGCTTACACAATGTGCGTGTGAGCTTTTTTACATCTCGACATGTTGAAATTGGTTCCAATAAGTTATCCGCAACCTACAGCAGCGCCGAATAAAAACCGATAGACTTCTTATACTCATTTTCACAGCAAATTAAACGAAACTGAAGAGATTTTTAAACACCTCCGCATTCTTCTTTCTGCGTGCGAGCCGCAGATGGATCGTGCGTTGTTACGTAGATGCTAAGATGCGTACAATTCGAATTTGTATTAATACTTCTTCGCAAAAAATTCAAATGATCTTTCTTTTTATATTTCTACGTGCCGCTTGCCTTTCTCCAGTATTTCTCATTTCTTTTCAACCGGCACGGTACGCGGTGTATATTTTTAAACCTAATTTCCATGTGAAGTCGTGCGAGGCCGTCTTAAAATCGACCGAATGCTTGAGGTAAATTGAGCGTCATCTACAAGGTGTGGTCCGCATGTTCGAACCGTACACCTAACTTCAGCAAGTGCGTCTGTTTCGAACATTAAAAGGTGTTTTGAAATGCCTGTATACGCACTCGTTTATACGTATGCGACCGTGATTTATGGGGTTTCTATATTTAAAGCTCCTCCGCGCGTTTACGTTCTGTTATTGTGCCGTTTGGCTGACGGTCGATCTTCGAGGGAACGCAGTTCGATGGATTCTGTGATCTTTCCGTTTTGTAGATGTGGGTGTTCCTATTTGTTAAGAAGAACGCAACGGAATATCTTGATTGTTGTTATTATTTTACAATTCTCGAGATGCTTTCTAAAGAATAGATCTCCGCTCGGCAAAATTATTTTTTCTTTTAAACAACTTCCCGAACAAAATGTTAAAGTTTCTTGCGCGTCTGTTATAAATCATCCTGTATAACAGCAGCAACATTAGCACTATCTGAAGAGTGTCGCGTAGAATGACACTGGAAAGAGTCGGTAATGACCTGCTAGGGGTAGCCTAACTTCTTCTCGTGTTAAACTTGATGGTGGTTCGTTTTATATTTATTTTAATGTTTCATTTGATAAGCTTTAAGGACTTCTCTTATATTTCTTATGATGCACTTTCTTTTTGCTTAGTCTTCTTATATTATTTATATTTAATATTATATTTCATTTATGTGTCTTAGTTAGTCTAAAAGGACACTGGGAATGGACATAAAACCATGTTGTGCGGTTAGTTGCGTAAATAGAAGTTCACTAAGGTATCCTTCCCATTCCTTTCCTTGAACGGAAGTAATTAGAACAATATGACCTCGGAGAAGGAACAACAGCAAGTTAAAGGACGATTGGATTGCTTTGCGAAGTTAGAGAATTTGTGGAGCACACTTCAACGGCCATTGTTTAGGCAAACGGAAGCTCAAACGCTCAATGTTTCACCCAATAGATGGCAGCGTTTAAAAATCGACGGGTATAGAGTGGACGGTTTATGATTTTATGATATGCTTGGTCCTAGTTACTCCTTTATAGTTTGCAAATAACAGTTTATCACACACTCTACATCTAGCTTAGCTAACAATAAGTGGTGAAAACATCATCGCAAACTACATATCAATACATACATCCGTCCTAACGTATAACAATCCGCTTCTCTTCGTAGTTGCACCGCTTGTTCTCTACTCTCCAGTCTCTAGGACGATTCTCCCAGCACAACGAAAAGCCGAAGGCCGCACCGTACGTCGTAAAGAAGTCAGCCGTAGCAGTAAAACCCCGCGGTCGGCTCTTTTACGCACGTATAAATATTATTTTTAATGTCCGTTTTACGACTTTATAAATATCTCATACGTTCAGGTGTTAAGATTTTTGTACGGACTTTATTCGTCCATATTTAGGGTATATAGCTTACGTATATCGTCATATACGTAACGTAGGAATACCGCCTAGAATACACGAGGAAAAAAAAAGGACAAAATTAACGGGGAAGAGATCTTTTACGTTCACGAAAGAGTTCGAAATGCTTCGATCCGGAGACCGCCAAAGTATCAATGCGCCTCCAACGTTATACATAGGTTCGGTGTATTAATGCCGTGGTTCGTATATTATAGGGCTTTTCCCGTCTTTGATTTTATTGGAGGCGATTCTGCGAAGTCGATGAGCATATTTCATCTATTTTATGCCGGAATATTCTTCCAGAAACTGTGCAGATTTTGTTTTTTTGTTTTCTTTTTTATTTTGTTTTGTTTTGTGTATCACGTCGATGTGTATGTTAGAATCTCGTGGGCTTCGATTTTTCCATTCATTTGCCTTTTGAGGGGAACTTTAGGACTTGTTTGCTAAAATACGAAATATTTGAAAAACACACTTAGTAGTTGCGTAATTAGCACATATTATATCCGCTAAATCTCGTCCTGCTCCTCTAGTAAAGCTTCCCGTAACGTTTTCGCCGACACACAGCTGTATCTCAGCAACCGTTGTTTTTTTTATATTCTCAATCCTGTCACATTCGTTGATATTAACTCCTTCAACCAAATGGTCCCTGTGGAAAACTGCCAGCGGTGTCAAATCACAAGACCTGGCTGGCAATCGACATCATCCTTCTGAGAAATAACAGGACCAAAGAACTTGGAGTAAAACCAAACTTTAATGCTCTGCATGGCACCCCGTCCTGTTGTAACTGAGTGTCCTTCATCAAAGGATTCAAATCATTCATATCGCTGATTTCATTTTTGTGCACGCCAAACAATGCATTTTTGTGGCTGCGTTGATTTTTCCGCAGTACCATGTGGATTTACGCTATCTCTATCTTTAGATTTTTTGTTTTGTTATATCTTTATAACAAAACAAAACAAAAATAAAACCACACTAGGTGACGCTCTGTATTTCTTGACAGGAAAATCTTCGCGAATAAATAAGACATGGTAAAGTGTGGTAAGATGAAGTTTAGAGATTTTGTTGACAACAAATTAATAGAGGTCCGTGAAGGCAGTTTCTAGTCTTTAAAAGGTGGCAATGGCAGTCCTATTAAAATTACTGAACAAATTTAGGCACATGTTGACGATACTCTTTTGTGCGCTCGCTTATTGTTAATTGTGAAATTTTCTTTGAGTCCTACGTTAAGAAAACAAAAAGCTTCCTTTTCTTAGATTTTTGATATTATTATTATTATTTGTTTATTGTTATTATTTATTGTTATTTTTGCTACTTTGAACGTACCATTTTTGTCGACATTCTTAGCCTATCAATAGTCATTTTACTTGTTAGCAATCTACATTTTTTTCTTTTTTTTGTTTTATTTTCTTTCCTCATTAATTAAACAATAAAATGGCCGTACTTTACTGAGATATTAGTACAAATAACAATCCTTCTATTTAATTAAGGAGAACATAATATGAAGTATAAAGTGATATCGAATAAAGGACAACTTTAAAAAGGAAGAGAAAGACCTAAAAACGCTGAAAATAACGAATTTTAAGTCAAAAATGAAAACAAAAAGAGAAGATACGGTTAATTTAAATATTATCGAACAGATACTTCGTATATAAGACGTCGCTCTTCTAGGAGAGCTTCTATAATTTAGAAGAGTGCTTTGACCACGTTTAGCAAGCTAAACCATATCTAGAAAGAACAAAATACTAACCTACTATGACGTCCTATGTTTTGTCTTTTTAAATCTATGAACTATAATGCTCACAAGTAGGATCATTTACAGTCAGCGATTCATTGTAAAGCTTCTGGAGCGTCAAGATGTGAACGTACGTTTCAATTCACCAAACTTTCTTGGCAATTCCGGAGGGTAGACCGGCATGAAAGAAAAATCGCGAATTTAAAATTTCATGTTGGACTGCGATAAAGCCAGACGGTGAAGCGAAAAGAGCAATAAGCACATTAAGTACTACAGATACGGAAGGATAGAATCATCAAGTAAACTTAACGCCCTCCGCGAGAATTAGACACCCACGAAACTATTTACTTGTGTGGTGCGAAGTATGCCGATATTTTAACGTTGCTTGCGAAAAAAAAAAAACTATAACTAACTGAATATTTCGGGATACCCCCGTATAGAATAATTTTCGTCATCGAACGGAGATAAGAAGAACCTGTAATCGCATGTACAAAAATAATAAACGTGTACGTTTATTATTTTTATCACGATCTTCATTAAAATGTTATTAATTAATAACATCTCAACAAAAACTTCCGCCAAATGCATACTTCATCTTACAATCAGTCATCACAAACAGCAAATATTTTTCAATCGACTTCGCTATGCACAAAATTCAACGAAAACGTCACGCTCTTAGATGCTTGTCTTGTATCGTATTTCTTCTGTTGGCGAACACTTCGATTTCCCAGCCACCTCGGGCGCACAATCTTCCCAACTGCAATTTGTCCTCGCCGTCGAGTCTCGCGTCTCATTTCTACGGGGTGTCAGCCCTGACGTTGTAATTATAATAACTGGAATTCCAGCTTGGTATAGGATCGTTGATGAAAAATAGTCGGCGGTACCGTTTCCGTCAGTTCGGTTCGGGGCGCCCGAATTCGATGGAATTCTTCGTTTTGGGAGTTGGATATAATTTAACGCTTTGAGTTTGTTATTTTTAATACGGCAGGATTTAAATGGAAGTTAATAGAATCTCATTTTAATTAAGTTTAATTTTGTTGAATTCAGGCGGCGTATAATTGTTACAGAAAATATCGTATTAGATCTTTTATCATTGAAACCTTTCGCAGAGTACAAAGAATTTACAAGAAATTGCAGGATCTATGCGCAGTCTTAGATAGTTACCCGCAGGATTGAAATTTGATGAAAATGTGTTCAGGTCGTCAGAAGAGCTTGCAAAGAAACATGATATTAGCGTCTGAGCATTGGGCGGCGTTTCTTAGGTTCTTTAAAATACGCTTTTTTTTGGTCACTAAATAGCGTCTAATCAGGATATCGCTAATCTCAATTAGCATCGTTATTAAAGTTATAAACAGGATAACGTATCTCTTACACGGCGAAAACAATCATTTGATAAAGTGTTCGACAACATATTTAGGTGAAAAGTTGTAGACATTACTATTTATTATATTATATTATATAATAGTAGTATTACTGTAAATATATCATTTCTTCCAATTTTTGTATCGGGGTTTTTATTTTTTTTTTTATTTTTTTTATTCTTTTACATAAAACTCCCCAATTTTAATTTAAGTATGGAAAATACACTCTTTTGTCAATAAAAGCCACATAGTAAATATTTGTAGATTCTAACAGTAAAATTTGCAACTTTCTCATAAACTATCGATTTTAGGTGTCGATATACGATATTAATGTAATTGTAACTATTCTATTAAGTTTAAGAAAAAACAAGTTTTGAATATTTGTAACGAAACCTTCACTTAACTAAAGCCTTTTTCTTCGTATCTACCAAATGTTTTACGTTAATACGCGTTGATGCGTGTACTATTGAACTAAAGTATCTTCAATTATCTGAAACTTCTGGCTATATCGAAACTAGCGGTCAACTTTGCCATTTTATATAGAACATTCTATATATTCGAAGTATTTTCGTTTTTTCTTAATTTCTGACAGGATGTACGTGAACTTTAACTTGAATGGTCTAGAAATCCGAACAAGTTCTCAAAAACAGTAGACAATGCGGTCAACAATTATGGTTGAACTATCAAATGGAGAAATATTGAAAACAGTGGTTTCTGCAAGAAAAAGCTTTCGAAATCTGTGGCATGGAAGTCACATTAAGTAGTATTTACTTTTAATTATTGTCCTGTGATGATTGCCAATTTATGATGCTTTTTCTATAGTTTTAAGGAGACTGTGCGAAAGGATTTTACAGGATTCTTTTAACCTAGCCAATAAGGACTAGGATAAACATTATGTTGAAGTCCCCAGTTTACATTATGTCAAGGAACTTTATTGTCTTCTATTTCAACTACTTAGAACTCTAAATTAGTTGTGTTTGTTAGTACTAAGGTTTTTGTATTCTTGTACTGCTATTTTGTTCGATTGTTTATTCTTTGTAGCAATTCGGATACTGCACATGCAATTTCTCTTTTTCTTTTTTATTAAGTTGTGTAATTGGCTTTCGCTGTTGGATGAACAAACTTGTTATTATTATTATTATTACTCTATCTTTTCTAATTAGGAACCTACCAACTTTAATTCTTACATAGATATGACCTGCTTTAATTACAGAAGCATTGTTTATTCTATCGATCACAATAATTTCTGAGATCGTTCTTAAAGCGACAATTCCCAACACAGTGATTCCAAAGTAATTTAAAGAAATATACAAGTATTGTCGAGAATATAGTTCAGCGAAATAAAGGCACTTTTGAGGTTGGCTTGAAACATAGTGGCCAAGAAAGTTTCTGCATTTTATCAGCATCCTGTAGTATTACATAGGTTCACAGAATATTTCATAAACAGAGCGGAGCAAATCGGATGAAATCATTACTTTTTTGCAGATACTAGACAGACTCGTGTCTTGTCGATTCTTGTGGACACCAGTAGACAACACGAAACCATTCTTGTGAGGCGAATATTCACGAATCTATCTAGTCGTTGCAAAAAAAGAATAATTCCATTTGCCTTTGTCATCTCTATTCATAAATTATTAGCGGCCTTCATAGATCTTAATTATACTGATTCTTATTGTTACAGTACCTTTGGCCACTGCGACTTTAACAGACCTGAGGTTATATGATCCGTTCGATAACGTTATTTTTGCTGCTTTTGGCGAACCTGATATGAGCGCTTCCTTTATCTTGGAATAATTTCCCGGTACAAAGGCCCTGCCGTATTTTTATTGATTATTTTAATGTGCTCACAGTTTTCAACGATCACCTTATAAAGCTACATAGTTGTTTTGGTTACAGTGTTTTCTCTTCTCGAATTTTCGTTCTTTTCGGGATAACTTGATAACGTTGCAATCTTCATAAAAAATAAAGCTGCTCTTCCTCCTAACACTCCTTACTTTAAAATTTATTGTAGCATCTTGTCGAACAAAAATGATTTAAGGATGTCATAAAGGATGTGGTCAATTATCGATACAATATATTCCTGATATTCCTTATGTACAAATGTAGCAATCTTTAGAACAATATTGTTGAATTTTAACAACAATTGTAACTAAACTTGTTTATTATTGTTATTATTATTAGTACAACTATTTATTATTATCATCATTATTATCATTATCATTATTAACATCTTTATTATTATTATTGTAACAACCTTTGTAAGAGACAAATGATTAAATTTTTACAACAATGTATTTAATAGAGACACTACAATAGTGTACTAAGGATTTAAGCCAATTGCACCTAATCGTATATTCGCAAACAAATTGTAGTGAATTGTTCCGTAGTTGTTTTATCCTTTGCCCAAAACGTTTTCCGCCCAAGCGGATTATTCCCGCATGTAATGGCCTTTAAATGAAGAACAACGATATATTGAAATGCATGTCTAAAGTAATGGTTTCTTGGAGTAGTTGGTGCTATTAAAAGGTACAAACCTCAAAGTAATGCAGATTGATCCGTAAAGTTGTTTATTAATTGTATTTGCACGAGGCTTTTGCGATAATTGCTCCCGGCTGTTTTAAAAAAGTAAATTCAAACGCATTATTTCACAATTCAGTGTCATACAAGATCTTCTTTAATATTAAATCAATTACGTCGAACGAACGGCGGCTTGACTAAACATTTTTTCATAACAAAACGTACGCAGTATTCAACAAAAGTAATCTATTAACTTCCTACGCCATCGAGTAATGACATCAATATTAAGATAGACGTATTTACATAAATCAATGTACATTTTAGAGAGACCCATATGTATTTTGATGTATTCCTCCTCATGAATAATTTCCAATACAACGGCCACCGCAACTATTATCAATTTGGCCGACTTGCGCCAAACGACGTTATTACCATTGTAACTTTTGCAAATGCTTATTATCCGGCAAATTACGAACTGTAGCGACATCTGTGCGACACTCCCATCAATTCATCGCGAAGGAGGAACTCCAACAGGCGGGGGTCTAGTGTTATTGAGGGGAATTGCACGTACATATAACCAATACGCTATTGTTCGATGATTTAATTTAACAAGTTGCTGAATAATTATCAGCTAATTTTTACATTTGGCTTCGAGTTAATTCGGTGAAATGCTCCGTAGCGATCGAATGAATATCTTACCTGTATCACTCGCATGGGGAGCCCCGTCTCTTTCGCCAGCTGCTCTCGTATATGCCTCGTTGGTTTCGGCGTCTGAGAGAAGGCGGTCTTCAGGATTTCTAACTGTTTGGCTTTTATCGTCGTTCTAGGTCCTCTCCGTTTCGAACCAGCGCTACTATCGTCCGGACTTTTGTTTTCCGTTTGTGAGTCTCTGGTTTCTGGGTCTCCGTCGAGGGAATTTTGGTCCTCTGAGTCGTCCTGGCCTGTTTTGGAATCCTGAAAATAGGAAAAAAAGGTGGTTTCACTTGCGTGATGTTAATGTTCAATTGAAGTGGTGCACTAATAAAAAAAGAAATTGCTCAAAATTAACATTTAGGACTAATTCAAGCATTTAAGGATATAGCTTAGATATATATTTTCTTTCTTAATAAGCACCTTATCGTATCCTTTATCAACTTATTAATTATTATCGTTTAGTTATTGCTTAAATGGCTCCAAATAATTATAGAAATACGTATTTTATTATATTTCAGCCACCTTTCGTTTTCGACTTCAATTATTTTTTTTTATTAGTGGAACAGCAATTAGCTGGTTGGTTTCTTTTTTGCTTATAAAGAAACAAAAATGTTTAAAAAGTGAATTTTAAGAACTACCATTATCCAACCGTTCTGTTAAAAATAAAACAGTGCATATAAAAAAAAGATCTTAACTTTTATGCTTAAAAAGTTATGCTGATGCACCTGAATAATTGGTATCAAAACGATAGAACCTCTTGATTTTTATTGGTGCGGGAGCTCTCATTTAGAAACAAGTTGACCACGTTGATCACTTAAGCATATGGAAATTTAACCACTTCGAACGGTGTTCATATTATTACAGTTACCTTTAAATAAATTAGACAATCGTGCATAAAACTATTATTTATTGCACTAAAATCCTTCAAAATATTCCAAATCAATGCTTCAACAGGCTTCAACACTTATTAAAATAAAGATCAAGATCATTGTGTGAGTGGATTGGGCGATCTAGAAAGGACCAGATCTAGACCATTAAATCGATTCGGCAATTTAACCTAGATAAAGAAGCAAGATACAATGCGAGAAATGCACGTGATATGGTAGGATACCACGAAAAAATTGAGAAACGAAGAAAAATAAGGATTTTGAAGGCAAGAGAAGCCACATAGAACAAGGACCAAGATTCTATAAGGACGGATCTAACTGAATAAGTGAAAAGAAAAACAGGGCCAATTGCGTAATTCCTGTTGGATGTAAGCTTGTCTCAATAAAAGCCTAATCGTCTTCAATGGCCCAAGTTTGATAGCTTTGAAATGTTACATATAATCGAACAGATGGAATCATATTTTTAAAAAATAAAGGTAAATAAAAATAAGGAGTAGTTGCTGAATTGTTCGATAGAAATGAGGGCGTAACTGCTTTCATAGCGCAATGGTACCAACTTTCTATGCAAAAATTTTATTATTGACATACCGTCTTCAGATTCAGGTCTATTAAACGAAAAATACTTAATCATCTTAAATCTATTGAATAACATATTGCTGATGCTGAAATTAGATTCTGTTGAACACATTTAAAACGCATCACCAGTATGAAGACATGTTATGGCCACAAAACATCGAAAAATACACTTGGCAACCTCTTTTAGGCAATATATTAACCAAATTTACTTTGTAAAATCGAACTCATCAGATACATTTAATACAGGATCAATATTCAAAACTAAAATACCCAACAAAAGGATAAAATTGCTTTTTCACGCGCATTTCACTAGAATAACCTTCCAATTAAGTACAACAAACCCACGTTCTCTTGCAACCAATAATTGATACCCCAAAAAAGTGGAATAACGGTTCCATCTCGTTGAAAGAAATCTCGAAAGCCGCGCTCTTGGTTACATCGCGTTATATAACTTCACCGGCGCGATACTAGCGACGCCATGCGGCAAAAAGAAAAAAAAAAAACGCACACGAATCGATAATGCCAACAGCTCGAAGTCGGCCGTGGAAATGAGACAAAAAAAAAAACAATCACGCGGCCGACTATGCGACTTAATAATTGAAACTCATTATTGGTGCCGTATTGGTCGTTTTCAGTCGCGGTAATCGTTGGCAAATTTCGATCGCGATTGTTAGCGATATTAGGTGAATTGTTGGTCGGTGCAGCTTCGGAAATTCGAAGAAATTTAATTCGTCGGTTTCGGCGTCGAAGAGGAATTTGTACGCGTTCAACTGTCAAGATCAAGCGAACATATGTCGCGTATGGAAAACCCATGTGTTTGAAATGACAAGGTAAAGGTATGCTTCCGTATTGGACAGATGGCGTTGCTAATCTTTCATTGACACGTTCTGATGAATTGTTTAAGAGATTCTCTTACCTGCCCTATCGAACTTCCAATATCTGAATGTGAAAGGGAGTTATTATTCGTTTCACTTGCCGCTGTAGGTAAGGAACCGTGCAGAGGATGGTGTTTTAAGACTGACGATGCTGTGCTGTTGTCGTCATCTTCTTCGTCTTCAGATGCTGACCCTAATAACGAATCTGAAACAAGGGAAGTAAATTTAAGTATGTTAATCTTCAACTTGATTAGAAGCTATTGTTGACAAGATCAGCAATGCTATAAAAAGGAGGAACTAGGCTCCACAACCAATCCACCTATTCCTAATTCGTCTTTGCAAAAACGTCTTTGCTCTTCAAGGAAAATGAGCTGGCGTACCATGTACACAGTGCCTTCTTTGAATAATGCTCAATTGAGCATATTCTAATAAAGTGTTCATCTCTCTTATGCCCAAAACACCAACGTAACTAAGCCTTGATTCATCAATCTACGTTCATCAAGAAAACGTTTTTCTTGATTTTGCAACTACTCACAATATTGGGCATTTTGTGCATGATGTGAAGAAGTTGCTTAAAGAACTTATCTAGCTGATTCGGATTTAACATTATTATTTTTCTGGCGTTTATTGGATGATTATTTTGTATTATTTGTAGATATTACGATACCAGTATTAAGCTTAATTTTTTTTTTGAAATAGCCATCTTCTTCCAACTGCCTATGCAGGTCAATGAATGTTCAAACATAAGAACATGTCTATTGTGTGGTACTACGTATTGTATTTTTTTTTTACCCGGTCAAGCTGTTATTGAAATTGTATATGTTGTAGATGTTATAGATGACATTACCCGCGTTACATTATCCCGCGAATAATTAGAATATTTGAATAAAATGTCTTCACTTTAGTCTGATCAGTGTTTGGTCGTTTAGCAGCCCCAGCCAGACTCCATCAAAATACCTTCAAACATAATTAACGTTGCTTCACGCGTTCTAACCTCTGGAAGTTCTTTCCTTTCGTTAGTCGGTTCTCGGAAGCGTGAAAACCTTAACTTTAGCAACTTAAAACTGAGATGCAATTGTTGCTAAGGTAGGATCGGATCAAACAAACATTGTTATGGGAACAGTTGATAAGCTTGTCGCTTTTAATATGGATAAAAAGATTGTTAACAGTAACATTCTTGCTTCTCCGACGTTGAAGCGGTTACTTCAATGTCTGCGTGCGAAGAAATGAGGCTTGCATAATAAAGGGCTGATGAACGTAACTATTGCCGTGATACACACGTACGCACCGACTAAATTGTTACCGAACTGTTTGTCAACATTTTCTTTATGGAAGATACCGCTAATTTTTTGAGCTAGGAGTTACCAAAAATTTTTTTTATTACATTAGGTTGATTTCAGAGTGTTCACAATCACTTGCCCAAAAAAAAACAAAAGGTCGATAGCCCTTTGATTCTAACTTTTTAACTAAATGTGTTTGGTGCAATATCCTTCTTCTTATTCACATCGGGTCGAGTGTAGCTTCATTTTCTACATGAAGGTTAAATTAAATCCATGTAAACGAAATGGTTTGTGCTCCGAAGATGTTAATGGACGAAAATTAATAAAAGTTCAAATTTTTAAGCAGTCTAAATATTTATTTAGTTCAAATTGCGACAATTAAGCTAGAACAACTACAAATCCCGAGTTAAGAATTTGCAAAATGTACAATTCATTAAAGTTTTTCTTTCCAATAGAACATCAAAAATAGGACCACATACTATGTGTTGTATTGTATAAACAATAGACATATACGTGTTATTAGGACAAAATAGATATTAAAATGGAATGTAGAACACTACGGTTCAATTGGTAGTTTTGCAATTTAAGTTGTTGTAATGATAAGTCGCGCAAAGTGGAATGAACTAAAATTTAACTCTAACACCGAGACTGAGGATTAGAAGGATTGAATGTGTTATATGTAATCAGCTAAGCTAGAAGAACTTTTATGAGTGGTGATATCGCTTCAACCGCTTTTCAAGGTCTCACTGAATTTAACGAACTACGTCCCATTTACTCACCCGCCAGTATGATCAAAGATCTTGGAGAAAGCTCTAAATACCCAAATATGGGAGCACTTGAAACTTAACAACATAATACCCGGCAAACAATCAGGATTTAGGAAAGGCTATGGTTGTACCGTAGGTCTTTTGGAGATCCCTGGCGACATACCAAGAATTACAGATGCAGATAAAATTACGGTTCCGATATCATCGACATCATTGATTTTTGAAGTAGTTAACTACGAACTACTCTGAAGTAGTTAAATTTTTTTCGCAGTATCTCAGTAATAGAAGTCAGGCCTTTATTAAAGACGCTATTAAATCATATGGTTTACGTACCAGCTCCGGAGTTCCTCAAGGATCCATTTTGGATCACGCTACACTACGCCATGTTTAAAAAGACTGTGATTATCACTATTACCAGCTGTATACTCCGTTTCCTCTAGCGAAGTCGATAGAGCGCCGATAAAAATAAATCAAGATATCGAAGGATTTGTTGGACCATGGAATAATACTGAACCCGTCCAAGCGTTCGATGATTCCCGCTCGGCGAAAAGAGCGATTTTAAAATATTGGGAAACGATTCTATAATTCACACAACAGAGTTTTACTTTAAAGTTAGCTCTTCGAGCTCTTCAATTAAGCTTTTACATACACAGATTGATCAAACCTTAAAGTTAGAAGAACATATAACGAAATAATTCGATTTTTTCTTTTTTAAACTGAAAATATTATAGCAAAATAGACATTTATTAGACCGACATGCAAAAAAGCTCTTTGTGATACGTTCGTTTTAAGTAGTCTGAATTATTGCGACACGTTGTACTTTCTTTTATTTTTATTTTTCTTGCAACACCGGTAGTTACAATAAACGATGATGTTTCTTGTCTATCTTGTATCGTCATAATTGACGTGACACGTATGTACAATGATTTATTTGGTTTACAGGTGAAGTGGAAGAACAGTAAGTCTCAGTTCCACTCACATACTGAACTCTATCTATTACTTAATTTTCATATTAACCTTGTATTGCATTCTACTACTTTCTTTTACATTTTCCTCATTTGTGCTTTCAAAAGAAATACGACAACATTACGAAGGGGGATTAGAGTCAAAACATTTTGCGAAAGCTACGTAAAACTTTTCGAAAAACAATTAATTATCAAGAGACTGTCACCAATTGGAAACCTTCAAATCACCAATGGCAACCACCTCAAAAATGTTCACTAACAATAAATATATTTCATCAAATCAATAATTGAAGACCAATTCAAGGATCCGTGAAATTCTTAGATGGAAAAAAAATCAAAATTTTCAACTAACTCTCTTAAGTATAACTCACAAACGGTTTTCTAACGAAAACAATTGCGAATGATCGACGTTCGAAAAACAAAAGAACCACCGCGAAACAAAATACAAAGGAGCAACAAATACCCCCCGGGGTACGAATTCCCTTCGTTCACAATGCATCATCGGACGCCACACATATACCACCGCATCGTGGAACTAAACAAACAAATGATATATCGCCGCGAAAGGCATGATATAGATGAGCCCCGGTGTAGGTGTATAAGGTGCTAACAACTGCTCGACGATGCGCTGCGAAGCCACGAAGGAGGAGGTAGTTTTTTGTTACGGACCGGCCGAGAACGTCGAAAAGGAGATAGAGGTCGTCGGTCGGGAGGCAGGACGGGTGTAATGCCTTGTTTCCCAGCATGTCTCACACTAATTGGGGTTTGTACCATGGGACCTCATGTGGTCAGCTATCGAGATAATTGGATGTAAGAAAAATATAACCTGGGCTAGAGCACCGACGTGCCTATACATAGAATACGATGAATTATAATAGTGATAACGATAATAGAGAAGAATTAAATTGCGTAAAGGCATTGCGAATTCTAATAGAGGAACTGTACCCGCAGAAGCTGGCAATTTTACTCAATAATTTGCGCAGATGTAGTGTAGACCAGACGTGTTTGACGCTTGGTATTTTAGTAATAATGATAGTTTATTAGAAACAACTGTTTCAAGTCAACAAAATACAGTTAATCTAACGCTATACTAAAGAATTCTTCAACATTATACAACTTAAGCTGTTGCCGTATTCTTCTTAATTCTATTTAAACTTAAATTATGTATAAACAGACTAGCAGAAGAATTTTTAGATCGACAATGAGTTAACGAGAAGATTCACGAGGCTTTATTCCCATCATGCATCGCAGAGCTCGTTTCTCCGTAAAAAAAAAATTGAGAGACATGGAGTGAATTACCCGAAAAGATACTTGTGACTGAAATATATAGTACGCAGTATAACACTGCGCAAGAACTGAATTTGATACATAGCTTTGCTTTACTTGCCGCAATGAGATTTCCATGACAAGGTAAAAGTCAACCCTAAAAATTTGACATCTTGCTGAAACTTAAGGCGCGAACCGTGACTGGTAAGTTGAAGATTTCAGGTAACGAATCTTTGCCTTGTGTAGAATAGGATAGTTGACGTTTTGGAGGGATTTAAATAGAGCTTGTTATAGGAGAACCATATAAATAGCTTTCGAGAAAGTAAATTAACGATAAGAATGGCTTCTTCTTGCGGATTACCAACAGCCATAGCGGAGGTATTGTCAGCATGCGTAATTATAAAGAAGTCTATTAAAAAGGTAGCAATGTCATGCAGATGTAGGGAAAATAAGGTTGGAGCAGCAAGAACCGACCTTTGTGGGACTCCTAAAAAGCTCGATAACGAGCTGAACAGCTTTAAATATAATAAAATCGCTGAATTTAATTGCAACTACCTATTTTTCTCTTTCTTACCAATTTGCTCTTATCAAAATAATAAAAAAGGATCATAAAACAGGAAACACTTCAACTGGTGAAAAATTGAATTGCTTCTTGAAAATTTGCGTTCTTTCGTCATTTAGTTATTGAGGCATGGTAAACAGGTGGGGTTGCGAAGGATTCTGCGTATTGAGCACAATACACAGATAATCCCGATTCAATCCTGATTATTTAAAAAATTGTTGGATATGGTGTGAAGTACCCAAAATTACCAACAATAAGTTTACGTTTTTGAATTCTTGGTCAGTCCTAAGTTCTCCAAATGTTGTATTGTTCGTCTGATTATATTTAGTTACAGTTTTTACGGTTACTGCTTGCTTCATTGCAATTTGTTGATTCAAAATTGCCACGCAATCACTTCGTCATTGACGGCAAAATTCAGTTTCGAGGCAGTTGCTAAGATAATGGACAAAATTAAAATCGCAACCAATTATTTCGTTGATTGACTACGTTGAGGCGACGTGAATTGAAATATCGTGTTTCTTTTCCTAAGATCGGCTGGTTCACTTTCTAATCACTTGCAAACGATTTCAGCTTAAAAAGGAGGCCGCCTCGCGTATTCCGCGCTTTAAAGGCAACGAACAAAAATATGGAACAACCACTTTATTTACGTCCATTGCAAACTACACCGGTAAAGTAGTGTAATGCTGTATATTGTAGCGTACAATCTAGTTTACATGTAGAAATTAGGAACGAAGGTATTAATGAAAAATGACTGATTCTAGTATGTTGTAGTCCTCTTTTTTGGTTGATTAGTTGCCATTTAACTACGTCGAAAACGCAGGCAACCAATAGAACTCACAGTAAGAGATAATGCAATGAAGAAGGACGAAAGTTTAATTGCAGTAATGATGACATGTACAATAACATATTGAAACCTTGCGATAATAAGTTGCATAAATATTTCAACAATGATAATAAGAGCTATTGGGTAGTCACTATTAAAGTACCGGCACGCGTCAATCGTAAAGCTCAAGAGATCCACTGTCTACCGAAAATCCACAAGCTCCATGAAATCAATAGTTTTAAACTCATCTACGTACAAAATTCAAACGGCTCGTAGACGAATACGAGACTTTACCAATAAAGAAGATTATATAGAAAAAGGAAATTTTAGCATCGCTTGATGTTTGTTCGCTCTTCAGCAGCGTGTCGATTCCGTAAACCACAAGACTATTTGGTTCTTAAAATTTAATAAGACAGATGAAGCTGAAGTTGGAGCTTACAAAAGACTAACTTCGCGTAGGCCTGGTACTATGAACAATTATAGGTAGGGATGACAAAGGCAGATGAAATTATTCTTTTCTTGCAGCGACTAGATAGACTCGTGTCTCTTCGCCTCATGAGAATGGATTCGTGTCTGTCTAGCCACTACGAAAAAGTAATAATTTCATCCGCCTTTGTCCTCTCCAATTACAGGGTACGGCAATGGGCAATCCCCCGTTCCATTTCTTTTTTCATGGCCAACTTGATCATGAGCAAATTTGAAGCCTGCATGAAAGAGGTTACTGGTCTTTAATACTGGAAAAAGCACTATTATGTATGAGCAAACTGATTGATAATGGGTATCCATGCATCCTCAAAGCAGCTGTTCCGGACTAATTAATTAAACTTGTTTGGTGCGGAGTGTGCCGATACTTTAATAACGTTATGTACGTTTATTACTTGGCACATTTTACGCACGTTTTAGTTTTAGGATTATTAGTGGCGAAACGGTTGATAATGGGGATTCATGCATCCTCAGAGCAGTTGTTCCAAACCAGTTAATTAAACTCGTGTGGTGCGGAGTGTGCCGACATTTTACTATTGTCTCTTAGCGGCCCATTGTCCTAAAGAACTGTAACTTTTACAAAGAACTAGCTTGAGATTATTTTGTTCAATACGATAAAAATTACAGAACGCTCCGCAACCGTTACATCACAATAAACCTAATTTGCCTTTTATTACGTACAACCACTTCCCGTGCCAATTAAAGCAATTTACGATCGATTTCGCATGATATAACACAGAGCTATACGTTTGATATCATTAAGAGAAAAAATCCGTATCGTCCGACTCTAGACTATAACCTCGGAGCCGGAGCAATATTTACCGCTCGCCCGGCGAAGGATCGTAGTTCAACGTCAACTTTGAGAGGTCCGTACGGGCTCCGGAGTCGTGTGATCTCTCCTGTATACGGTTCGTTGCCTTGCACTTAACATGCCATTTACATTAATCAAAATCGGGGAGTGAAAGATTGTGTGTAAAAGCGGTCTTATACACGTGTCGTTACATGTACATGTGCATGGTTTATACCTCCACAAAGACAAGCAATAGGTCAAAACGGTTTATTTATATGTTATATAAGTACATTAATGGGAATATATATCCGAACGCGTGGTGTTGCTAGTTTGGAAATTCTTTGGATGCGTTTATACTTCGACATCTTTAAGCTCCAAAGCGCATTTTGCTTTCGTTTACTTTGGAATTACGTCGAGAGCTTTCCTGTGATCAAAAGGATCTAAGGTAGAGGATATTTCGAGGAAAATGGACTTTTGTAGCATCTAAAAAATACTTAAGACACAAGGATGACAAATTCTCGTATTTTGAAGTCATCTTTAAAATAGCTGTCTTTGAAGCTTTAAAATAAATTCTTTATGTGACCAATTACACCTTTCCTTCGCTGACGTATAAGAAAGGGAAGCAAACTACTTTATCTCCAATGAAAATTCCATCCATTCATCTAGTAATATCTCAAATGATCTTTAAAATATTGAATTTCAAAGTTATATGTACAAGGATAATCCAAGTAGTTTCAAGCCTCTACACGAAGATAAGGTTACTCAAAAACTTTCTGGTAATATGATTGTGGATGTGATGCAAGGTACTTTTGAAAAACCAAGCCATGTTGGACGCTTGAAGAGACGCTTGTTGAAGAAATTTATGATAATAACTTAAAAATCTTTTCGAATGTATCAGCACAATAAAAAGAAATTATTTACGTGCATTTAACGTGTAAGAAAACGACTCGTTTAATAATATCAAGGATATTCAAATATTACTTAAATACATATTAAATTCGAATAAACATTTAAAAAAGGCAAAGAAAAGTTCTTAATTTCAAGCAATTCACCCTCAGGATGTTTCCTTTTCATGTAATCCTGAAAACTCTGTTCAATCTACTTCCATAAAAAAAAAAAACAATCTGTATATGATCAAATTTTTGAATTCTAGTTTTTTTTTTCTCTGGAGCGTTCGAATCCTTGTGTTTCAGTTGCTGGTTATCGTTCGAATTTAACAGGTATCTTTCCAAAAATAAGGAGCAAAAAAGAATTGAAAAGATTATCGTCAATTCAAAGCTCTGAGCTCAAATTTTTAAAGCTCCCTTATATAAATTAAGGAGTTAAATTTGGGCCCGTTTGTAAGGTATTTCAAATTTGAAAATGAACATTCTCTTTTTTAACTTTAGACGCCCTAGCTCTTAAGCGAAAGAAGCTAGAGGGCTTTGTTTTATCGCAATCCATTCAGTGGTTAATCTTCCATCGGAAACCGACGATGAGATCGACAAAAACCAGAACGATATCGATTATGTCCTCGTTTCGAATGCCGTCTTTGGTAATCCGAGCCTGCCAAACGGCCATAACGATTTGAGCGATCTAAGCGAGTATGTGTAAATTATGTTAAATTTTTATGAATCATTCTACTCTTTGCTAACAATAGTTCAAACTCAACCCGTACTTTACCAAAAATAAAATCCAAAAAACTTAAGAAAGAATTGAAAAGGTTATCGGAAGTTGCCGCCCTGACTGATGTGACGATGCCATCATTTATATAGATGGAGAATTCTCTGGTGGTGTATGTGATTTTGGTCTTTCCAACCTTATAGCCTTGAAACAAGGACGCCATGTTATTGATGGTGTACGTACGCGAAATTCCATTTTGGTATAAGGCTAGTTGATAATATTCATATAATTCAATAAAATCACATATATCACAAAAGATCATTACACTTAACCACTGATCAAACCAATAAAATTATCGTAACATTGGCGAATACTGTCCAATAGAACAGAGCAGCTTCGACAAAAGAAATATACGAGGATGGTACCAGTGTTAAGGAAGACAACGCAATTGTTTTGCATTATTTCTCAACAAAATCTCTTTGTACCTCTGTACACTTAGTTCAGCGATGTTCCAACTTCTTTAAAGCATACAAAATAAAAGATTTGCTAAATTCTGCAAAATAAAGCTCTGCTTCGGCAACGATCTCTTTATTTGAAGTGAATCGCTTTGTGACCATTTCTTCAGATCTGGAAAATGAAAGAGGTCCCACTGGACTAAAGCTGGTAAATATGTTGGATGGGGAAACAATTCGCACCGTAACTGGGCTGATTTTCCTGTCACAATTGCTGATGATTGGCTCAAGGCGTCGTCGTGATGGTAACAAATTTTTGCTTCGCTAGATGGGGTCTATGTCTCTTTAGTTCTGCGTTGAATTGGTCCAATAAACCATTGTGCTCTTGTCCCGTCATTGTCCTTTTCTTTTCTTACGCGAATCCTAAAAAGTCGTCGTCATAAGCTTTTATCACAACCAGCTCTCTACCTTCTTTAAGCGAAGATGTACATTTCTAGATTTACAATTTAATAAAAGCCAATTTGAAACTTAATAATTTAAAACAACTTTATGTGGTTGCTTGTAAAAAGTAAGAAAATCCGAGGAGAATTGACTAAATATTCTTTTATAAAAACTTAGTCCACAATAAGAAAGAGTTACTCCTTTCATAAGACACTTATCGGATAACACAGTGTTTTTCTTCCCGTAAATGTTCGGATCTATAAGCAATTCGGTGTACATTCAGCATACATCACAAACATCTTACGCATCGGGCCCGACCCACGGTGTTGGTGCCTTGCAGCGTAACGTAAGGTCCTTTCTCGCCCGTTTCGCCGGCTGTCCATCAAGCTCGTCACTTTGACAGCGGAGTGACGTACGCGGCCTTCTCCGTTATTTCACGCGTCTTCTCCGCAAGAAAGATCCGTCCATGGATACAGCTCGGTCCCTAATTTAAGCGAACGCGTACTATATGGTTTACGCCGTACGTGCGCTTATCTTGCGGTCCAGAAGAAACGAGGCGAAATATATTTAGAGGCACCGGAATGACGTGTACATGAGCTCGTGAAATCCATCTATTAGGCCGAGTTGTCGGTAACATCGTTTAGTCTTCGCAATTTTTTCGGCGAGGATGATTGATTTGTAACTAAACGAGGTATACGTTGTGTGTAGTTGCAGATCTCTTTCAATTTTTTCGTTGTTTAATATTACATATGCGGACATATTGTTTTTTTTTGTGTTACACTTAACAATATTCTACATTGTAGCGATAGTTGTCCTAATAAAAAATAATAGCAAAGAACTAGTTGAACATCTAAATACAAGGTTTGCGTCGATTCCAACTGAGCGTGAATTAGACATAAATGAACAGATCGATGAAACCAAATATCGTCATCGCCTCAAATTGTACCTCCCAATTGTAACAGGACGCCCTTGGCAGTATTATTGTCAATTTATATTCATTTATTGTTACCTAATATAATTGATTTAATTTACGTATTTATATTGAGTTTTTCGATAACATGATTTCTTGTAAGGCTCGTGATTGGTACGAAATTACGATAACAATGACACGGTGGGGAATAAAGTGCGAAATGATAATGATATCATCACCTAGCATCATTTAAAGAAAAATCTTCCTGTGATAACCAAGGCGAGCGGACGTGTTACCAGCGTCCCGTAACAAATCCCGTTTCTCCTCCGAAACGAACATATTATCGCCTCCAAAAAAGCCACGAAAGTAAGTTACGAAGCATTGCGCCATTGTACGAGGCCTTAAGACACTAAGTGCCCCAAAAGATGAAAAACGTTATTCACAGCCACAATTACTAGTGCTTACAGCGCGTATCAAAAGTTCTAAACGTGATATTAAAATGAAACTTGCCACCGTCGTCCGAATGCTCCAAGTCGGAGGCGTCTGTGTACCCGCAAGAAGATGTCATCGATCAAAGAGTCGAGCACAATCAGGCCAATTCGTACTTCATCTTTTATTTGTGATTTTCCTTTTGTATTCATATTTATAACTTCTTAATTTTTTTGCTCTAAATTGTTTAAAGCGTATATTTTTGTTAATGTAAATTCTCGTTAGTTCTATCTATTAGTTTTTGGAAGCGCCGTTCTTGCCCGTCGTCCGCTGGTAAATTTTATTTTATCATATTTGTTCTTTCTTGCTTTAAATTTGCTGTTATTCGGTATTCTTTGTAGTAGAACATCGTTGATGTTTGAAATAAATTCTTTTAATAATTAATACACTCCGCCAAAAAACTATCGCATAATCATTGTTTGTAGCATAAAGTTGTAAATATACTTTAATGCGCTCTAAGATATAATTTCTATGATCGTTTAAATAAAATACAGGCCAAATAAAAACAAGAACTGAGATTTTTATTAAAACAAGAAATTATAATTTTGGAAAGAAAAATGTCATAACGGTAGCTTTTAATACTGAGTATTGCCACCTCTGGCTCTTATGACCGCTCGCATACGGTTCGGCAGAGATTCGATTAACCTCCGTATATAAGCCTGATCCAAATTCTCCCACTCGTCACGGAGAGCATCTTCTAGTCCATGCAGGTCCGCTGGGGCAACATTTTGGGTTCATGTCCGGACTTACCGCAGGCCAATCTAAAACTGGAATACCAACATCGTTAAGGTATTCCTGGACGATTATTGCAATATGCGGTCGTGCATTATCGTGCATTAACATGAATTCGTTTCCTATAATTGGCGCATATGGTACTACATGTTCTTCTAAAATGTCCGTTATATACCTGTAGGCAGTCAGTGTACCTCTGTCTACTGGTACTAACTCTGTAGGACCCGTTAAACAGATGCCTCCCCAAACCATAATAGAGCCACCAGCGAAATTAGGTCTAGGTCTGACATTACACTGCGAATAGCGCTCACCGTCTCGTCTGTACACTGAGATACGCCTATCTGAAGTGTAAAGACCAAATCTTGACTCATCTGTAAAGAGTATATTGGCCCAGTCATTAATGTTCCAATTTACATGTTCTCTGGCAAACCTTAAGCGGGCCACTCGGTGGTTCCTAGTGAGACGAGGGGCTGTTACAGCTACTCTAGCTCTTAATACACTCTGTCGTAACCTATTCCGAATAGTTTGAGTACTCACACGAGTATCTCTGACTCTAGCCAAGTCGTTCTGCAATTGTCTCGCAGTTACATGTCTTTGACGTAATGCTTGTAGTAGTAAAGAGCGGTCATCTTGGCGAGTAGAACATCTTGGACGACCTGGTACAGGTCTTCTACCGTAATTGCCTGTTTCCCTATATCTGGCTACGGCTCCAGAAACACTTGACTGATTAATGTTCATCAAATTAGCAACGTATGCTTGAGATCGTCCATCTTCGATTAAAGCAACTATAGCAGCCACTTGTTCTGAAGTTAAATTGCTCATTTTAGTTTTAAAAGCGTCGGTACAGAACTCTGACCTCGCACTTTAAAATTTGTCCGTATAGGAAGACTTTCAATAAACAACTGAACAAACCTTACACATATGCATTTTTCTAAATGTGTTCTTTTAGAAAAAAAAAGTAAAAAAAGCTATGTTCCATGATTTTGTTAATGTTTTTATAGTTCACATACACGAGGCAAACTTTTTGTGAACGTATAAAAATATCTTGGTAATAATTCCTATTGTATACACATCAATTCCGCATTCCAATGACCCATTTGGCAAAAGGAACATCTAGAGTTTAAGAAGTTAAGCTGTTTGGAAAGACAACAAATGCGTAACCTTGCTCTCCTTTATCGCATGTTTAGTTAATTAATTCTTGATGACTGTATTTGAGAAGCAACAGAGGAAAAAGAACGAAATCGCCTCGGGGATCCAGCAACACAAAAAAGAAAACGTGGAAATACAAGAACATCCACAAGAAAAAGTGGAAAAGAAATCGATTGTTCATATTCTATTTGAAAACGTTAGAGTTAACGAAGTCAACCATTCGATATACGAAAGAAAGCGATAAAGATGCAAATTGCCGGCCTATAAAGTTTTATTCATCGCAAATGCTCCATATATACGGTTCATTTGTCTTTAACAAACGATTAAAAAATTATTTTCGCAAGTTTACTTCATAATGCATTTTTTTTGCATAATGCTGCAGATTTGCTACAGTTTTTTTCTTATTTCTCTGTAGTTATATTTTAACGTTAGAACTCGAAAATAATGTTTCTTTTTTTTTGGAAAACAAAAACATCACGCAACAAAGGGTTAATATTGAAACCGGACTTCACCGGTCCGTAAAATATTGCCCAACCATTGCATGTGCATTTTATAATTCCGAAGTGTTGCGAAACCGTGTAACATGGCTATATACAGAGAGATCTATAAGGATGGTCAGAAAAAACAATTGCTTCCGCTACTGATTTCATAAATGCGGCACAACTATAATATACACAACGACAATCCTTTTCGGATCTCTCTGTATGTAGTAAAATGAGGGAAGAAATGTGTATTATCACTAGAGATGACCAAATCAGGTGAAAATTATTATGTTTTCGCAGCGTTGCCTACTGGTTTCGCTGAGAATCAACAAAACGCGAGTCTGTCCGGTCGCTGCATCTTAGTCATTTCTAATTATTACACTCTTGCCTCGTAATATTAGATGCATCGCGAAAATACACTAGCTGCAATTAAAAATGCACCAACCCTAAATTATTGAAGATCAACTTAAACGATCCTTTTTAAACAATTAGCCTCATTCAAACGTGGTCGAATTGTTGGGCTACATGAACGCGGTGCTAATTCAGCAGGCTCGAAGAAACTATCCACTCAAAAGAATGCTCTTTTGATGTGCTTAGTTGTGTAATACGGGTCGGTAACATTTGTTACTTTTCTTTTGTTGAATTGTCTCTCATTTATATATTTATCCGTACTTCAAGTATTCTTCTTTTCTCACTGTGTAACGTAATTTGAAGCCATGTCCTCCCTTAAGCCAATAGCTATTTGTAAGTCTTAATGATACTGGTCTCATATGTTCTCCAAATATTCTTTTCTCATCTTAATGAGACAGTTGTGAACAATTTCGAAGTTGAAGACAAGTAATGTAGAAAGAGAACTATTATTAAAAATCGCCTCCAGCGAAATAACGCTATTCTACAGCGCTAACTATTCGATAATATAATACTTTAACTAAATACCCGGTTTAAAAGAAATGACCAAGCAGAATTCAGCCTCCTTTTTGAGCGCTTTCGCAATTTTTCCTCGGCCGATTTAGAAAGCTCAAACGTAGCAAACAAACTAAAAAAAAAAGAAACGTCTACTTCCAAAAAGTAATAATAAAAATTTGCGAATACTCCTCTAACAAGCGTAACGAGGTAACGCTAAGATTTATCCTATAAAATTTATAGTAATAGTACTCCAGCAAATGAACTTCCGACGTTTTACTCCTTTTTGTAAGATATCGAAGTCGTGTGTGAACATAACCTAGTTTCGGACTATCACGCGTAACCTTAGGAGATACGAGGCGGCATTTTCAAAAGGCTCGAAACGATCTTCGGTTCTTGCAAATCGATTGTGTATCTATTTAACTCTAGTTATCGTATTTTTTCGTTGCCTATTTCTTCTCGAAAATGCAATATAATGAGTCGGTAATACGATACCCGTGCGAAGGAATTGTATTTTCGCTTGGATATGATATAAATTGGATTCTCGTAAAAAAGGTGTTTTTTCGCGAAACCTCATTAAGCAAATATCGATGTGTACAGTTCAATATTTTCTGCGCTGTTAAGTATGTACCTTAACACGTACATTACGAAGAAAGAAGTCCATTAACCTCAAAAAAAAATGAGATTATGATCCGTCTAAAGGTGATAATGGGAAAAGTAATCACGCCATCTAAAAACGATATTAGTACCAGCTAACTGTAAAACGATTAACAATTATAGTTCTTGTAGAAGTATACAAAAGATAAGTTTTAGGCATTTTTATACACCCGTGATGGGTGGATATTTATTTTTTACTTTATGTATATATCTTTCTGGCAATCTTTTCCTGCTGATAAGTCTATAATTTAACGGGGCAAGTTACTGCAATGACCATCCACGCCACTTTACAAATCACAGAAACAGTCTCTCGTTGAACATCTCGAAGCAACAATCCTAATTCTATTGATGTCCTCACAAATTATTGTATCTTTAAACAAAAAAAAAGGAAAAAACATATAAATCAACATTCTTTTGTTGAGTGATAGTCTCAAAATTATTTATTCTTCCTCTCCTTCGGAATGAGAAATTATCAGGAAAAAATCATTGGAGGTGTACATCACCGACCGAGCTAAACAAATTTAAACAAAATTAAAGGCGAAAGAGATCCAGATCAAACCTAAAATGATAACAAAATATCCCAAACATGAAGCAAAACTTTATCTTGATTTGTCACGCAAACAAGTTTTCCAGTTCATGAGTGTGCTTTGCGATTTAGCGTAAACGTGCCCAATTCCTGAAAAATTCGTCTTAGATTAGCTAATCATATTCTTAAGACAAACAAGGATTTTCAATTCGTTCACCTGAAGCAACCAGAGTATAGCGTGCAGTAAATTTTAATAAAGAAAATATGTCACTGCTTTTCGTTAAATTAGTTGTTGTAATGGACGAAGATTACAACCTACAAGTTCAGTCCTGCCAATATATGGACGAAATTTGGACGAAAACAACGTTCCATAATTCAAAAACTTAATAAAGTTAATACTATTATACATCCGCTTTTTATATTTGGGCCTAAAAGGTACCAGCCTCATTTCATACGCGATTACCCTGCAAGAATTGGTTTTGGTATTGGGTATTGGTCCTTTAAATGGCTTCGGTTGGATGAAGGAGGAGGATTTCTTTTTATTTCATGATACAGTCTATCGAGATTGTTCCAACGTCGAAAGAATATTTCATATTCCTGCTTTTAGTCAAATTTACCAATAAATACAATTAATCATCATGTGGCCTTTTTCACCAACTTCCATATACTTCGATAATTAAAAGTGTATATGGAAAAAATATTTAAGCGCCAGTCAATACGCTTGGTTAACAATTCTAAAGGGCAATGACTATATATGATGTTCCATCGTCGGCACATGGCCCATTACCGTTAGCCCTAACTCTTAATAATATAACAAAAGATATTAAAGTTAGTGAAATAGCTCCCCATAACAGAAATATATCTTCTGAAGACAAATTTGCATCAGTTAGTGTTACTCAAGAACCAAGAAAAGGAAATTCTTCCGATCGCTGTCTCTCGTGGTGCAAAATTTGCCTTCAACAGCAAAAAAGATAACGGTAACATCAAGAGGAAGTTCCTTATCCAATGGCGGATGTTCAGAAAAGCCATCTAGCTAATTCTCTCTATCTTTCTCCAAATTTCGTTAGACCTTTCCCCCAACAGATACAAACGGCAAGGTCTTCCGAAAGATGAAAAGGACGTAAAAGGGCGACGTTAACCGGTACTCCTCAAAAGAATCTTGTCGATGAGGAACAACTAGTCGCAAAGAAGAGAAACGAGAACTTTATTTAAAATAACTCGATAGGTTTGATAGGAAGAAAATGTTTCTAGAGTTGACATCACAGCTCCTAAAATGGGGAGTGAAGATAAAAATTAGAAACGTGCATCATCCGATGAGGACGAATCACAGAGGAATGCTCATGTACATCGGTGTAAAGAAATACTCAAATACGTAAAATGGTAACAGGTGCAGAAAGTTGCGAGCCGGAAACTAAGCAACAATCAACTGATGACCTGAATCCAACAAAAGTTGTTTGTCCACGAAGCACTTCCAAGAAAAAGATTCTTGTTTCTTTCGTTATGCTGAACATATGGTAAGCATTGTTTTGGAGCATCGAAGAATAGTTAATGCCATCGAAGTTATCATCATCGTTCATCACAACAATGTGACCCCTAATACAGCACGTGAAACAGTGGTCTTGATTTATGACCTATCGACTACTTTTTGCTTCCAAATGCCAAATAAAAAAAGCGATTACGGCGACTTTTATCAACTCATGACGATGTTAAAGCTGTGAAAAATCAAAGTTTTGGGGATACCATCTCCGGAGTGGAGAAAATGTTTGAAGCATTAGTGTGAAACTGTGTCTTATCTTAATGGCGAATACCTGGAAAAACAATTAAACGAGACGTACCAAATTTTTGTCTTTTATTGTTTTAAATCCTTAAAAGAAAAACATCTCCAGTAACAGTAACAACAGTTATTAAAATCGGTAGCGCTTCACTTTAGCAAAACAAAGGAAAAGAAATAAAGAACAGGTAACAGCGATTGTGTTTGGCAATAGAATAAGAAAGTATCAACGAGCTCATTACCTTTTTAAAGATGTTCAACCGAGTCCATAAATATCACACGTTCATTATTTGGATTTGCTGCAGTATTTAATGTATCTGTTGCCTTGTATTTGCAGCGACATTAACTTCTAATTAAAGTAAAATTAACATTACAGCAAAAAATTAGCCAAAACTATAGCAAAAATTCCATATCTATGTAATTAATAATCAGCAAAAAAACTTAAAACCAAAAAAATAAATAAAAATAATAAAAATTAAAAGCTTTTTTCAACGTTAGTCTCAAAAATTATTCGGCGGACCCATGTATGTATGTATTTGTAAAACACACAATATATCATTAATAATACCCCGGGACATTTGCATAACAAACAAAAACCAAACCAACGCCGCCAACTACGGCCAATACACACATACTCCACTACTTCCATCTGTTACATATTTATAAGTGGTTTGTTCATTTTTTTCTCCTTTTTTCACCAGTCATTATAAGTCAGTGCCTTTATTTTTATGCGTGATGGGTGCCTATGTATTGTAGCTAAGTGCTCTCGTGTGAGTCCGACGGAATCGTTTAAATTATCCGCCAGATAGCGCTACCTTCAATGAAATCATGACGCCGAGCCTTTTTATGGTACTTGGGCGGTATTTGTATGAAATACGATTATTGTTATTTAATATATTTTATTACCGTTGACCGCGGTTGTTAAGCAGGCGACCGGTTAACGTAGTGAGTTCTCGGTTTATAAATTGTGATGTGAATATTACCTAAGAGGAGGAAAATAGCGGTTAAGAACACGGAGGAATATTTCAGAGGAAAAGAAAGAATCCCTTCTTCTTTAGATAGTTCGAATTTAGCATTTTTAATATTCGGGGATGTTAGAATACCTACGTATACAGGGTGATTTATTTCAGATCCTCGCCATCAGCTACAGCTTATAATTAAAGATGAGGGATAGATTTAAAGCTGGCGAAACTCGTTAAATTTGGCGCTCGTAATGAACGCAAAGAGGAAAATAGGTCTGCGACAAGTCACTCATTTTCTTCTTTTACATCTAAAGTACCTTTCTAACTACTGCGACCATCAGTAAATGGCAGCAATTAACTTCTTAATTAATAGATTCTTAATTCAGAGAACGTGTATGTTTGAATTCGCGAAATACGCTTAAAAGCCTTCTCAAAAACGCGAAGAATAAACTGAACATGAAGAAAAGATCGGGAATTTATAAAATTACATGTAGTGAGTGTGACAAAACCTATGTTGGTTAAACAAGAAAGCGATAGGGGTCAGATTCAAGGAGCACATCAGATCTTATCGTTTTGGCAGAGAAGAATCGTCAAGTATAGCACAGCACATAAACGAAACCGGGCAGGTAATAAAAGTCGGTACTTGTAAATAACATTCTTTTCTAGAATTTTCTTCGATAATCTTCGAAACAATCGTTCCGGATTAATTAATTAAATTTTTGCGGAGCGAGTGTACCGGTACTTTTGATTTGTTCACCAAGTTATTTAGATATCTACTTTTTGCAGAAGTTTGTAAATTGTTCCGAATATAACAACGAATAACACAACTTCCTCGAATCTCCAATAAACAACTGTTTGAAAAAGCGGACATAAGTGAATTGCGTAAGTAGCAAACAGTAAATTTACGTAATTACAATGAAGATTAATCATGTAGAACATTGCATGTAGACGCTCTCTAGATAGCATTGTTTATATCAGATGTAATGTTGCAACATACACGATGTCCCTTGTGACGGATTCTTACAAATAATAGTTCCACATATTCCAACATATTGCATCGCAACATATTAAAATTATTGTCTAACTATATACGTGGATGCCTTCACGTAACGAAGTTTAAAAGGTAGTTACCCCAAACTCACAGATTTATTGAAAATAAACAGATAAAACGTAGAGCTTCTGCTACAACTCGTATCACGTATGCCGAATAAGTAATTTAATACTAGCTTTAACCAGGAACAGAAGGCAAGGGATGAGAAACGCGCGAGGCCCATATACAGAGTCAAGCTTCAGTTAAATTTGTACGACTCTTGCTTTAAGAAAGCTAAATAGAACTTTAAGAATTTAATTTACTGTTAAATTTTCTCTGCCTCTCTGCCCTGAAGATGCCAACCGCAGTGTTTGGCGAAACGTTGACATTCTAATTAATTTACCATGCTTTCCATTTATCGTTACTGGCGCTGTGCACATATAAACAACAGAGTACCTAACAATCAGAAACGGTCACTAAGACTAACGCGAGGTATGCTTAACACCCGAGGATGCTTTCCATTTAGTCTCCACCGGAATCCACAATTAGCATAATGCAACCTTAATAGTTACTAACAAATCTAACACCGCGGGAAAACCTGTTGTGAAACTACTTTCGAAATATTTTTTCTCGCAATACCGAAGAAATACACCCTCGTATCTAGAACGATCCCCCAACTCAAACCGTATCTGCATGTCGCCCTACCCCATCATCCGGAATGCATGCCCATCAAATCCATGTAATCAGTAAGCGATCTAGTTTCAATTTCCTACCGTAAACAAAGCTCCGGGCTCCCGACAAAGCCGCCGGCTTAAGACAACAGATCATCCGCAAAATTGTGCATACAGCCACACGCACGCACACAGGCCGGCATGCCCCATTTGGGTTACGGCATGAATACTAACATAGGCTTGGCTCATGCTGCTGTATGCTATCGGGCACAATGCTGCAGAGGAAAGTATAACGTTCGGAGGGTTGGTAGATAGAGGTAAAGAAAAGAATAAATTTTATGTAGATGCTTGTACATATGTCTGCGTAAGTTACATTGAAAAATGAAGGAGGATAATGCGGATAGAATGTGGAATTAGGGCGCAGACTTGTTCATCTTTTAGTTGGGTTTGTTATACAGGACATTTTAGATTATTGTCCACATTGAAATGGAATAATATGAAAACGACATCAGCAATACTTTGTAAACAATAATTCCTTTTTAAACGTGTAGTCACCCATGTGCCTTTCAAATATTATTATTTCATGGGTGGGTAACCAATAATCATCATTATTTCTAATGCTTTTAAGCAATTGAAGGCGCGATGTTCGACTTGAGCCGCTTGTTATGGTGCGATACTCTGTAAGGACGACGAGCTAGCAAACCCCACCAATCGATGAGCGTTGCTTCCTGCCATAACGATCACCTATTGGAGGGGTTCAGATTGATTTCTATATACAATCATAGTCATTTTACGCTCTGAAATTGTTTCAGCGATTTGCCTCCAAGAAGCTGTCGTCGTCAGCAAACATAACCATACTCGTGTCGTTTACTGCTTCTAAACGAACTTATTTGTTAATAAAAATAGTAAATAGGAACGGGCCTATTACGGAGTCCTGACGTACACCTCTTTCTCTAGACAACGATTTCGACCTTTGATGTTCAACTTCAGCAATTTGTGATCTCCCAGCGAGATAAGACTTGACTCACTCCAACGGTCCACCACGAATACCATGAAGTAGCCTTTTATGAGTTAATTGATCCGCCCTAATAGTGCCTTGTTCCGTGAAATTTTCAGCTTAAAAAGAAACAGAAATGTCGCCAGGTACCAGATCTGGTGAATAAAGTGGATGGTCTATAAAATCGAACTGCTGTTCGTAAATTTCTGTCCTCGGTGACCAGTAAGGTGAGACGGTATTGTATTGGCGGAATAAAACTTTAATTTTCTTCAAATGCGGCTGTTTCTCCTCAATTTCAGCCTTCACCTTGCCAAATAATGATGTGTAGCATGCCTCATTTATTTTTTTCCTTTCTTCAGGATCAATACAACTCCATAACTATCCCTAAAACAATTGTTAGCACTAGAGAGGACAAAGGCGGATGAAATTATTACTTTTTTGCAGAGACTAGACAGACTCGTGTTTCGTCGACTCTCGGGGACACCAGTAGGCGAATTGACACGAGTTTCTCTAGTTGCTGCAAAAAAGGAATAATTCTACCTGCCTTTGTCATGGCTGATTTTGCATTCGTTATTCACCGTTTCGCTATGCCTGGACTCCAGTGAGCAAAAATTATTAATCAATCTTAAAGCTCCAATTTATTTGGCATAAACCGCTTCAGTTGGGCTTGGAAGATATTCACTCGAATGAGTTCTTAGACCTAAACGAGTAAGAGCGGTATCCAACGAACAGTTAACTTCTTCATGTTTAATTCTTTAGTCAAATACCTTCATTGGAGATGCCCTCAGCCTATGCTATCTCCCTAACTTTAATTCGACGGTTGTCTAATATCATTTGGTGAGCTTTTTCGATTTTCTCGGAGAGACTAACATCGACTGATATAAACCACAAAATATTTTGACAAACAACATCTTCATGTTGAGGCCTCAAACTTTCTGAACTACTTTTGGACATAAGACTTCCTAGGTGGTTAAGGAAAAGCTGTTTGCAATCCTCCTTTTAGGTCTTAGATTGATTCTTGTGGATCTATCAATTTTAAAGAAAACATCAAATTACTTCTTGGAGCTTCGTTGATCCCAGATATTTTAAATAAAAATCATCTTTAGGAGAATAGCTCACTTGTTTAATGAGAATTATTCCAAAAAACGCATCCGTACTAGAATACCTAAACTGATATGTAACACCATTATAAACAATGGATTTGAGGTATCCAGCTAGCTTCAGGGTGCCTTTTTTCTATTTCCCATATTACACTCAGACGTCTACCTGCTACCTATTCATCTAATTCTCCTCCGCATCCATCGATCCACATGTGAGAAACCACCTATCTGCTGAAAGAGATCAAGTGCGTTCACACCCAAGCGCGATCACAAGATTCCCGCTTTCATTGGTTCTTTTAATTAGTTTTTTTTTTCTTCGATGGAGAGAACCTCGAGTTGAATGGGGTGTCCACGACAATACTATTGCTTCTACAATTCTACGTAAGAGGGAAAAAGAAAGATGGATCGGGCGATTGTGGTAGTTGGAAGAAGACGGCGAAACACTGCGTGCGTTCAATTCTCTTCTTCTTTTCTCTCGTGGCTTTCGACGGATCGGCGTTGGCGAGCAACGCTTTCTTAATAATAGAACTTTGCCAACCAATAATAAGCTCCTACTGTTCCGGCTAATGACGGGAGAGATGTTGAAGTTTCAATACGCTCAGCGGATGTCAAAATGTTGCGCGTAGTCATGATGAATCGACATGGAGAATCGATATACTGGCTATATCTTCTTTTGGTGTTACAAAATTAACGCGTTTGGATAAGGATATTTCCGAAAATTAGAGCCATTTTGAATGCGTAATTGTTGCTCAACTGTCGTTTATGTTAATCTACATTATTGTTTGTTGAAGAAAATCGAATATCGAGCCTTTAGTAAATCCTTACATTTGAAGACAATCTGACTGCTCTTTACGGGAATTCGGCAGCTGAATTTAAATGAGCGTTCAACACGACCCAAAAATTGCAACCGCTACCGACAACATTGGAAAAATTAACCAAATTGTGATAGTCGATCTTCGAATAAATGTTAGAGATACTAAAACACATTTGAACTAATGTTTGCAAAGTCTGGTTGAAGCAGTACAAACGTAATAAATCGAAATCTTCGCGTCGATTAATAAATGTACTTGATACTTGTATGTACCGGTACACCTTCGCAGCTAAGGCGCAGTCGAAAAGGTAGCTTGCAATGAGCGAAGATTGTTTCATCTACCGATGGCAGCTCACTTTTGAAACAGTCATCTACCTATAAGCACGCTTCGCATCATTTCTTAACAACCTAAAGACAAAGATTGCGAAGAAACGGCCGCCTTTGAAGAAAAATTACGAATTGGGAGTCGTAGATCACACATCTTGTTCACCAGCGACTGTCATCTGCTTCCTTGACTCAAAGTTTCGATCAGAGGTGAGAGATGTTCATCGAATGAAGAAATCACATTTGAAATGTTAAATTGATTATTTCGAATGTTCCTTTAGTACAAGTATTCTCGATTGACCATCGTTAAAATTCCTTAACTACTTAGAGAACAGGTTAAGGAAGATTATTCATTATTTTTTGGTCCTGCTAATATCGCCTTTGGATTAAAAAAATTCACGTTGACAATAGAAGAGAATATTCTTAAGCTACTCCATCTATCCGGCAATTTCTAGCGTCTATATTCATTATCGCATATTTAGAAAAGACCAACGAATGTAAGGAATTTCACGACGTTACGATAAAAGATTTGTGAAGCTTCCTTTTTACTGAATATCGAAATGTAAGAGCAAAGTTTCTAGGAGGCAAGATATGCAAGTGTACTTCATATCTTGCGTTGACGAGATAACCTCAGAAACCTTCTAGGCAATCCCGAAGACGATCAAAACGGACGATAGGCACCAGATTAAAAGAAGGTAAATATAAGTGCTTGCTTAAGCTTGTCGTACGGCTAATGGAAACAAATTAATTAAATAATTCATGCTATTTACATAAATTGTTTTAGTGTTCGTCATAACACTAAGCAGGCCTTGCTATGATTATTATGTACTAATCAATTAAGTAGACTCAAACGTTAATATAATTAAATTTTTCTGCAATAATAAAACATACATTTAATAACGAACCGGTTTTTAAAGTATTCATCAAGAAATATTCCTCTTGAGGCCTAATACACACAAATTATCAAGCTGACTCCCTCAAGCGAGATTACAATCAAGAAAAGGTACTTACTAAAAGCCAAAATTATCGACATTAAGAAATATAATCAGATACATAATATTCAAAACGATCCCCTGCGGTGTACTTATATTAATACCGCATTTTTCTGATCTAACATTCCCAACTTTATAAAAACCCCGTTATTTACTCTACTAGTTGAATAAGAATTACGATAATAAGCTTCCATCCCGTCGTTTGAGGACCGCACGTTATTTCGAGCAAGTACATGGACACCGCGGACTCGACCGTGTGGCGTCGTCGAAGATGATGACTCTTCGATTCGATATCCTTCGAACCAGACACTCCGCGCGAGCAGTGTCTCGACAGATCCGAGAAAAAGCTACATACAGCGCGTCGGAACGAGAAAAACAACCAAAAACAACAAGAACAAACGCCAGCAACAACAACAAGAACAAGAAGTTCGAACGTTTGTACGTCGACAACTATGAGAAAAGCGACGATCGGTGAGAAAGACGTTTCAGTCAACCGGAGTACCGAATTTCATTATCGACCTGATGTAACGATAAATAGAGCGCATTATTTTGATTATTCCATCAAATCGCGGCACCCTACTCGTTCGATTTTGCGAGAAATTAGAATATTTCAAAGAAAGTGGTCTCGAAAATGAAGTAAAAACATTTTTTCGAGACACTTATTCATTCAAGCTTCGTCTTTACATTGTTTATTATCGGAATATCGAATACAACTGATACAGAAATAATTGAGGTGTTCAAAAATAACCAAAAAAGAGTGAAAAAATAGCTTCCTCGTGGTATTAATGGGATCATCCACCTACGGAGATGTTTCTGCTTAACTAGCGTCATCAGCGTGGTTCCGAGAGTGACTTTACCCCAGCTTGCACCCTCACAGTTAATATCATAATATTCGCATGCTGTTTATGAAGAAGAAGCGACATAAGTCGGGTACTGCTCCCTAAGCCATCCTTTTAGCTGTGACTTGGACTGCTTAACACGAGATGACGTAGATAGTTAGATCCCATTCTTTGAGAATACAAAGAGCACTAATCTGACGCTTAAGACACCTTCAACTTAAGAGCAAACACAAAAAAAATAAGTTTTAAGTGAAGTCGTAAGTTACTGAACAATTCGAACCTTTGTATTCTGAACGCATATTCACATAATGAACATGTATGTCCGTTATAAACATCTTTGGGGAAAGGTGAAAGGATGTCTTCATTAACAGCTAAACCAAATTGTCATCAGTAGAGTTCAACGACAATGTTACTCGCCACTTTGTAGAAGGTAGAAAGCTAATCAACATTTAGAAGGCTCTTTAATACCTTTCAAACAAAAGAACCTAGAATTTTTATTTTACTTTTTCCAGTTTTTGCACCGTTATCAGGAATTAATGAGACTAGCTAAACTAAAATCATTGGAGCATATCATACGTGAGAAAAAGCTTCCTATTTTCCTGAATTTGATCTTTGTAAAATACCGATCATTTGAAAACTTTTCTCCAGAACCTAAATTCACGTGTGTACAAAGAATTCTAATATGGAGGACCTACCAACAAAGAAAAGAAAGTGTTACCCTATGAAAAAAGACAAAAATGATCAGAGCATCAACAAACAAACGTGCTTATTCGCTTCGATAAAGTTTTTAATTTATTGACAATTGAACAAAGAACATAATTTGCAATTTCGCTGTTCCGCAGAAATTCATAGGGCTGATGCTTCACTAAGGCCCAATTTGGTCATGTATTAATTGCATCATACTTCCTGGTTATCTTGGTAATACCTTAAGTCTTGCTTTCAAAAGTAATAGAGAAGTATTTAAAAGTTATCAATTCTGTATCTTTGGATGTTTTATCACTATTTACCAGGATTCCTATTTAATTTAATCCTTTAAATTATTAATTTACTCAAGATTAAGGTCACTCATCAGCAAGCAATGTGAAGTACTTGATGCGACTGCTTGGATTCATTTTTAACAATAGTTTACATATCGTTTGATAAGGGAATTTATTAAAGTTGCAGTGAGGTAGTGGATGTACCTATGGCAATTAATCATTCTAATTTCATCAATCAGGTTAAGCTTTATCGAGGAGTTCGTAGATGATTTGCGCCAGAAGAAAGTCAGGAAAACATTATAAATATTTGTTTAAAATTTAAAAAAAAAAATCAAAAACTCTATCCCTTTTCTAGATACGAAAGTTATTGGTACTGGCAAGAATCCTGAAAATTTATTCGGATACGTCACGTCAAAAGAATAACGTTGTTAAACCAATGAAAAGAAGCATAAGAAAATTTTCACATATGCCAATGTGACTGATATTTATGTATAAGTTGTTTTATGTAATGACTACGTGCTTCTATCCAACGTTACCTTAAGGATTTGTTCAAATTGTAAAAGAACTAAAATATTATAAATTTCCCAGTACTTACTCAAGATACTGAAGAAAAGTAATACGTTTAACGATAGCAAAACGCATTCAAATAATATTTTGTATCGAATGGTGAATATCAAGGATATTACCTACGAACACGGTGAATGAAACGGAAGATCGTTTCACCGACCGATGTCATCTAGTTTTAGCCATACTTCGAATGATTTTCTTTTTTTTACAACCTGAAGGCACAAATCGTGAAGGAATGGTTGCGTTTGAAGAAAATGGAAGGTTGTTTGACCAAGACTTCAGTGGTCGTCGTGATAAAAATTACGAATTGAGGTTCAAAGATCAGCCACCTCGTTCACCATATTTAAGAAGTGGTGAATATCAATGGTATGTTCACGATCGCGATGAATTTTAGATTGGATACTGAAAGTCGCATGTTCATTTTATTACATTTAGAGAAGTTAAAAGGATATTAATCGAAAAATAACAAATTGGTCGTGGTGGCAAAGCCACGACGAAGATTTGAAAATCTAGCAAAATATTTGGTTTGAAGATTTCTATCTCATAAAGCCGATACCCCTTTGGCTTACGTATCGTACAAAAATCATAATTTTGGACGTAATCATAAGGCCACAGACGAGATCAAAATTAGCGATTATCCAATTTTGATCTCTAACCCATATCATCACCGTACTTCAACATTTTTACATATTCACCCAAAAATTCCGCGTAAACCTTCCGAAATAATCGTATCGTTCCTTCGGCTTTACAACGACGTAACGGATCCCAGATTTTAACCGATATTTATCTGCCGGTAAACACCATCATTATACCATTCGGTTGCCCAAAAAATATTGCGCCAGCTTCCCGTAATTTTCGACAGAGCGCTGCGACGGACCAGGTCCGCGAAAACCGCAGTTCACGGTCCGACGGGCCGGACGAAGCGGTCAATTTTCACGGCCCGCTAGGCGAAATAATGTAATTATTACATTATTTCGTATACATTGTTTGCGGTAATTACGCGCCGAATAAGAATTAGAAATGATGTAACCTGATAAGGGGAATTGTATTTGTTTGGCGTTTTCCTTTTTTTCTCCCCCTGACGGACGGAATTAATCAACGAATAGATTTTGACGGGATGACGAATGGAAATTGATTTTTACTGCGAGAAAATAGGCATGTATTTGTCAACAATAATTCGTATTTATGCGGTTTTCGAATAGATTCGTTTGGAGCTGTGAGACTTTATAGAAAAGGATGTTACGCTATTTGCTATGAAAAGAGAAAACAAGAGTAAATTATGATGTAAGACAAAAATGATGGATTTGGCCGGCAAATTAACTAGAAAAAGTTATTTATTAAACATTAAAAATCGATTATTGCTTACGCATTTTAAATTAACCGAGAGATATTCACAGACCACTTCTAACGTTTCTTCTATCTTTCGTTAACAAGCAAAGCGCTTGATAAAATGAAAACGACAAAAGATATCTGAATAATGTTTTTGTTACAGAGATTATTCAAAATGATCATCGATCATTTTGAATCGATCGTTCATCGATCGCAGCACTCATTCCGTACATCCACTGCATGAACAAGTGTACCCTTTAGAGATTTGGGTGACGAATAGTGCAAACCATGCCTTTTAAAATGGCTCACGACTCGCGAGGTTCAAGTCTGGGCTATCAGCTGGTCAATGTGAGTGGTCCACGCCTTATTTAAGTGAGAGGCTTCAAACCGCCTTTAATACGTCGGATTGACCTTCGCTTTGACTCGTCATTTGCAAAAATAGAGCTTCATACGCACCCTGTCATCACAGAAGTCGGATGAACTCTATCGTTCTGTTGGTTGAGCGATTCTTCCATGCGGAAATTTTTGTCCTTCCTACACTGGCGAAGCAGTGCTCTGGACCTTAGCTTACGTTTTTGCTTTCGTTATCTTATATAATAGTGTATCTCTTGTTCTTGCTCGGAAGCTCAAGTCGACTTCTACAATGCGAGAAACGGTATCTTCCGCTTGCGGAGCGGATTTCGACAAATTCGATTCTGAACAGCTTTGTACATCCTCACATAGCGCTGACGGTCGGATATCGGAGGATCTATCATTCCACCAATATCCTCGAACAACTTCATAGCACGATACGCAAATTTACGAGTAACACCGAATGATCCCATGTCGAATGTCCCAAAGGTATCGTTTGTTTCCATGCCTCATTCCTTTGAACCAACTACGACAACGCGATTGCCAATATTGGTCTTTGGGCGATAGATACGTTTATGCATGTACTTGAATTTATCAAAGTAAATGCATAATTGTGCCAAATTGGTCAAACCAATTTGGCACAACTTTTTTACAATTAACCAATTGAACATGACACAAAAAATCCTTTGAAATTTTGATACTGCAACTAGTGCCAAAACAAGATAAATTGTATCTAATACAACAAAATAATTTTTTAAAAGCAATCCAATACTATATACTAACATTAACTTCTTGGTTATTTGCTAACTTTTTAAAAAATCACGTATACGTTTCTGAATATAAACACTTTAATTCAAATATTACATGGAAAGCAATGCTTTTGGAATATTCGCGAGCCCATTAGGATTACAACGTTGGCTATCGATTTTCTACGTCTTCTCCATTTCCAGTCTTTTAACTAGCTTTAGATTAACCCTGTATACTCAAGTTATATTTCATTTGATACGATTTAGAAAAAAAAAAACAAACAAACAAACAAGCATTCCCGTCAAGGAAGAACAAAAACTTTGGCGCCACCGATCTTCTATAATTTAATCCCGCATTCTGTGATCCCTCAAAAACTGCTCCACTTAAAAATAACTGTCAACGATCTAATTTATAATTCGACAAATAAGCAATCCATTACTCCGGGTTTGTGAACGCGCTAGACACAAAACATCGATCTTCTCGATTCAACCGCGATGGCATCTAACAGCTGTCATCGGCAGATGTCGCCGTTGGTGACGAATTCCCGAAAAATATCGCTTACCCAAAAAAGAATAAATAAATAAAAACAAGTAGGTATCACTAATACAACAAATCCAGAAGCGTCTGATTCTTTTTTTTTTTAACTTCATCGAAACGCCAACTACGACTTAAGTGTCGCAAGAGACAAAAATCCATGTAAACGCATCGCGGTAACAATCGAATGTCGCGGCCAACTCGATCTCAAAGGAGACAAAGTTGTCACACTCCGGCGATCGTCTCGGTGCGCAGAAAAACCGAACAAAAGCGAAACGGCGGTGACCGGGGAGCTGGCCTGGGCGCAGAATGAAAGAAAGACGAGGTGTAGATAGAAAAAACAGGCGAACAACGCCGGTCGACTACCGTAAAATCTCGAATTTAGCATTTGCTCCGCCAGGGTACCACGGATATTCCAATCAAGGTCAATTACGTGCGCTTGTGTGCTTTGTTTTTCTGCTTGTTCCTTTGTAGCGAGATGCATGGGTGGTTGGTTTTTGCAAAATTTGTATCGCAATTCGCTTTTTTCCTGTGGTTAATTATAGTATATTAATACGCTTTTTTTATTGGGTATCATATGAATAATTACTGTTTTGTTTTTTTAGCACCAGTATTAAGAATTTCCAATTGGTTAAGCTAATAAATGTCGCATAAACAAGAGAAGTTGATATTTCGAATGATGCCCTTGAAGTTTTTGCGAAAACAATTAAAGGACGAAAGAAAAATAATTCTCGGTAGAATTTTCCACTCCAAAACGTGGTTATTGAAGGCTTCAAAGAGCTTTTTTGAGTGAAAATAGCTAACCGCGCAGTTTTTTTATTGATTTTATTGGAAGTACTTCATAAACAAACAGGTTTCGTTGGATTCGGTTCATTTTGTATTTTTCGGATAAATTGTCAACTGTATAAATTTACGAGCGTTGTGAATGACAAAATCGACAACTACACAAAAACTAAGAAACAAAAGTCTTAATGGATAGCTGACCAGTGCCCCAAACGTTACAATTAAGAACTGCAGCAATTCATTAACATCAAAATTGACCTTTGTCAAAAATCTCGAATTCCGAAATTTGCAGTTATAAAAACTCAAAAACCTCAAAGTTACCGACTGTCGAAATTAGAAGCTGTAAAATCGTCAAAATTGCCAGTTCGAAAAATTTTGATCATTGACTTTTATCAAAATTCGTCAAAATTGATAGTTCCAAAAAAATTTTTTTTTAGCTTCCAAAATTTGCGTTGAACTTCTGACCATTTTCTTGCAATCACCAATTATTTCTGGACGTGGATCAAATTAAACAGAATCGCTCGGTAAATCGTATAGCTATGCTCCTTAGTTATCTTGCGTACAGCATCGACCAACAACCGATGTTGGTCACGAAATTCCTCGTTGAGAGAAGCACGACCACGACGAGATTCTGCAAACCCAACAGTTTTTCTGATATTACTTCATTACCACGACATGCAAATGAAAAACACCAGGAAATCGCTACCAATAGACCCCGCTGCTAGTAATAATAAACGAGATGAATGAATCTAATTTATGTAAATGTTAGATAAATTTTGGCAAGAATAGCAGTAATTATTTTTAGTAACTTCATTCTCAAAATATGGAGAAAATTGAAGCCTTTATAGTAACATAGCTCTTTTTTATTGCTTTCGTATTTTCAGGGGTATTGCTTAACGTACACGAACTATGAAGGAATGCATTAAATTCATGAGCAATTACAATTATTATTATCTAAGAGACCTTTAGAACAAGCTTCCATTCAACACTTTATATCAACTCTTTCCTTTAATCTTGTTTACCGATTACTACAAAAGAAATTCTCAGACCGACTCCGGACTAAATTTAGCATTCCCCAAACATCATCCTTCCTTATCGAACTCGACTCAATAGCCCCGTCAAAAGAACCAAATTTCACACTCATCTTGTTCCGCACAACAAGATCAAGGTAATCGAAGTGCGTGCACATTTTCCCAGCTAAAAACCGAAGCTATACGACGCGCTCATCGAAGTGAGCACAAATTCCATCTCGCACAACGCCTGCTTGACTCCGCAACGATACGAGAGTCGACGCAATGCAGACTGGGACACGCCTCCTCTATCCGCATCCGACCAATCGGAACCCGGCCGAGTTATCACCCTTCGAACGGAGCGTTTTCCCCCACCCGACTTGCGTGCATCGTAGTCTTTTTACTTCCAGTTTTTTCTCCCGTCCGTCCTTTTTCTCCTTTTTACGTGTATTGTATTGGTATATGGTCTGCTGCCTTACAAGTGTTCTGCACCCTTCTTTCTAAAGAAGATTCGTTTATGCATGACGAGGAGTTAGTTTCTACATACACGCGTTATAGAGTACGTTTCAGGAGCGATGTATTCGGACCAATGGAAAGGCTTCGCCGGGGACTATAGTGAATGAGAAAAAAAAAGAAAACGGTTTCCTTTTATCGTTTGGGAGATCGGTGCGAGGTTGCTGTTTCTTTTTGGCTTCGTTCTTTTTACTCTTCGCGTAAGCTCGACTTTAATCAATTTTGACAGCTATTTATTAAGGTTGGATCACGTCTCGGTATTAATGAAATCGTACCGTGACATGTAATAAATATGATCGTAATGCAATTAATGCATATATCACGATTTGTTTGGGTATTGTTGCCGAACAGAACGTACGTTTATTGATTAGCTGAGTTTATTTACAATGATTTCTTTTTAATGGAATAACTTGGACATTTTTCCAGAATCTGGGAAGTTTTATTGTAAACGTCGCTCATTTTCTCATCGAATTAGAGTGTGCAAGTGTTGATCATCGGCTTCACCTGCAAGTCCTGTAGCGTCTTTTTTCTTTCTGTTTTTACGTATATTTATTGGCGAGAAGTTGTAATTTCTGAACAAGAATAAATGAATTGCAATAAAATTGATTTGCATTTTTTTTTTATTGATTTTGTCTTCTGCCTTTATCTAAAGTAACCATATCTTCAATTTCCGACAAACTTAAGGTATTTCCATTATCTTTCAAGAATTCTTGAAACCTCTCGCTTCGGTTGTAACCTAGCCAACAAAATGTTCAATGTCCTTTTTAGTGAGGCATGTTTGTATTTCACTTTGGACAACTTCCTTTTTCTGGAAATGGTTGATCTCCCATTTCCTCCTCAGAGGTTACTAGAACTATATTCTTTGTTGTTATTGCTGTTGGGCTATCCACAAGGTATTGTTGGAGTTAGACTTTAACTTCGTTGAACTGTGGGAATGGTTGCTCCATCACTATTTTTATTGGATTGTTTTGTCGAAGGACAAGCGAGGTATTTTCTTAAGCAAGAAGCACTTGGTGAATTTAAATTACTTTAATATTATTATCTATACTTAAAAAACACTATATACAATACTTAAAAACTTAAGCTCCTGCTAACGTTTAATAATTGTTGATGTTGCTCCGAAGCGTTCGCTAACAAGGCTCGCACCGTTAGTTTTGTGAACTCTTTATATATCTTTGTTCCCACCACCAAGACGACATCAGGTACAATTATAGAGATTAAGACCCTTAAGATTTCGGGTAAAATCATTTCTTGAAAGTAAAATTAGAACTTGTTTGTTAGTGAATGTAACACAGGTCTTGCAATGAAGCAGATGGAAAGCAATAATGTTTTATAACACTAAAGGCGATTATAATGGACCCAAAGCTATAAATGAAATACTTTCGTAAACTTCGGTAAGTAATAGCATACGGACGCCATAAAGCATCTATAAGCACTTAAATCAGGGAAATTCCGCGAAAGCAGAATCTTTATGATGTTGTTTCCTGCGACCCTATGCTAAATATCTAAATCTAAATCCTATCTTAGCTAAAGACAATATAATTAGAAATAATTAGGGCGAAATTGGTCCTTTTTGGCATACTTTTGATCATCTTTTTTCTCCCATTTCCTTGTCAAAATGTCTCCTCTTGGAAGATAATTACTTTCGCATCTGCATCCAGTTTCTTTTATTGTTAGCTGGATGGTCATTTCGTTGAGGGTGCTTTAAAATATTTAACAACAGCCCCTTAAAAGTCAACAATCTGATGTTTTTCGAAGTTGTTCCCTTGGACGATGTCAACTTATTTGTTTCATTTGTTAAGGGTTGCTGTTGATAAGCTTCTATGTCATTTTAGGGGCTCTGGATCAAACTTATCATCTGGAACTACATTGCCATTAAACAGGTGACTTTCCACTTTTCTAAGTGCAATTTCTTCCAGTTCCAATGAATCCGAAGAAAAAAAAACTTTTTTGGAATCTTTAAATAAACATTGCGCCTTTGCACAATGACGACTTTTAAATTTCATCTGTCCATTATTGCTTTGTGGTATTGCACTCCCTTCCTCATCCAGTAGTTATCGTCGAACTGAGTTTTCCTCTTAGCCCAACATCTTTTATTTTGTGAAGATCATGTGATAAAGATGGTTCATCAAGAAGTCCTTCCTAGTTAATCTGGTGTTTTTTTTTTTTTTTTTGAATATTCAATTGATGATGGAATTTTTTTTTTTTCGTTGGTAACATTTACAACGTCATTTAGGGGTTCTATACGAAATCCTCGGCCCTCTATCGTCTTCATATCTTTCGTCAATCGTTTCTCGTCCTTAATTTGGATAGCTAAACCTCTTCCTTAAACCTTCCTCTTAAGACCGCGAGCCCCGATCACATGGTAAAATAGGGTCGTTTTAGAGATCTTATATAATTAGTGGGCTGGGCGCGTAGTAATAAGCGAAATTTTTTAAGATCCGAAACAATAGATTGAAGATCATTCTGAGAGAGTTGTGAGTCTCTCTGCATTTTGCGTTCAAAATTTATAAGCATTGCGCGGAATAAAAAGAAAATTTGATTTCAATCCAAGAGCACTAAAAAGAAGCTGATACTTTCCTATTTAATATGGTAGCGCTTAATCCAAATTATGTTCTTGCTAAGGCAAATGAGGCGGATGGCCGTAAAACTAATTCAACGAGAAAATATCCATCTTGGCAAAGTTTAGCCACTGAACACTATAATTCTGCTAAAAAAAAATTGATCACGATTATTTCTTTAATGGAATGCTTATTCGTATCATTGCCGCTGCTATTATTTGCGTTTATCATAAAAATTCAACAAAATTCTTTAATAGCTTACAAATGGAGTTACCAACTTCATTGTTGAATACGTAACGCCATTACGTAGTCGATTCCTTAACAAGCCCGTAGGTATTCTGCATCAGAAACGTATCCAAAATCAATACTTCCGGTCGACCACCTCTGTTTTCCTGCAGGCAATAGATCTGTACAACGTCATACATATTTTATACCCTCCTCTATACATCCAACGCAGATATGATGCGTATCCCGAGCAAAACCCTAATCGCGGTACAGGAAGCTGTAAAAACAAAGTTCTTTGTTGCGAACTGTTACTCCGTACACGCCGGCAAATATTATTTTAAGGGGTGATTTTTTCCGGGGGCCCAAAAACCGGTCGACGATTTCCAAAACAAACGCTGACGCTTGCCGAATTTATACGAAGTTGGTAGCTCTGGGGGTTGTACGCCGTTCGCGCATATCCCGTATGTATAGCGGAAGCTATGCTGAGCGCAAAACCTTCGTTGAGAAAAGTGGGAAAGGGATCCCTAGAATTATTTGGAGTAATAACATTAGATGATATCGATATGTTTTCCTTAAGGATAGATCAATTATTTGGTCTCGGTATACTTAATAGCAATTATTTCCATTGTTGAGGATACTTACATTTTTTAATTTTGGGAATTAGATTTTATAAAAGAATCTTAAAAAAAAATAACAAACGCATAAAATTGCTACGTTTCTAAGTTGAAAATGAGAAGATCAATTGAATAATTGCGAAATTTATGTTTATTTGAAATTAGACGTGTTTCAAGTTGACCCTGTCTTAGTAGATAACCGAAAACTCGCTGTTTCATCCACAGTCGTATCGGGCCTCTTCAAGAGTCACAGGCAGCTAACTGTGGCCTACCATCCTTCCTTCTCCTGAAGAATCACCATATGATTGTGAGCGCAGCGGCGAGTTTTCAATTACTTGCAATGACACCGTTCAGACCCGGAAGACGTTTAGTTTTAAATGACTCTGGCCGTGGAAACCTACGTTATTATTTAATGTTTATTGCTGCCACTTTCGCGCACAGAACCTCTTGAGATATAAAAATCAACGTTTTTTTCTTTCTTTATCAAGAGCAAAATAATTAGACATTAGAACTCTTTATCTCAAAAAAACTGTTTGATTAAGTTGCATGAGGCTTCATTAATAGGATATGGCTGTATTGATGAATAAATTATTGAGAATTAAGGATTCTATGCCAACCTGTTTTCACATTTTATCGAAGATTTATTAAGTCTTCGATTTCTTCACAACTTCTAAGATGTCTCCATAAAAACAAAATCACAGGAGGTTGGCTTCAGACATCTTACATGCCAAGTTATTTAACCCAAAAAGAACCCCTTGGAAAGAAAAAAAAACACCCATCCATCGTGTATCCAATAATCTAATCTGCATGAACTGCATCTTCCAAGTTAGGACCAACATTATCCTGCAGTACGAGTTTTAAATAGCTTTCTGAAGTTAAATTCCCCACAACTTCAAATGGCCCCATTATTCTCTTGTTAAAAATCCCAGCCTTTGACTATATTGGACGCTTGTACAAATATATAAGCACGAACTTTCTTTAGCCCATGCATAAGCATTTTGCACGTTTGGATCATTCTTTAAAGTAAAAAATGTCTCCATCAAAAGGTGCTTTTGAATTCAAAATCGATCGGAAGAAGTTCTTGGCGAGCGTTAATAATCGCAATTTTGAGATCTCTTGAATAGTGCAAACCACACATAGGCGTAATATGTCCCATGCTATACAATGAATTTTGACTTATACATAGCTACAGTCCCATTTCTTCATTTACTTCGTTAAAATGTCTTTTATTATTATTTTTTTATCACTATTGCCTTCGTTCAGGCAGATATATTAGCTGTAGTCTTAAATTTATTAACGAGTTTTATTATTATTTGTATTATTAACAAATTTCGAAATTGATATATTATTATAATAGGTGTTTAAAAATGTTTGCCTTAACTGCTGCAAAAACTGTAATTGCTATTTAAAATTAATTAACCAATTAATTAGTTATTGTTAATAATTCGCAACTACCAACGGTAAATCTAATAATCCTCAATAGATTCAGCTCGGAGCTCACCAAAATCGAAGAAAAAATCCTAGCAATCCACACCTGCGAAGAGAAATCTACTAGAAATAAGTGGTCCTTTCACAGAAGAAGAAGTAGTTAGTTTAAAATTGTACAAGCAGAAATCTTAACAATTATAATATGTCAGAGTAGTTAATACTATTATTTTAATATTTATTAAAAATACAAAATCTTTTCTTCTTTAATCCTATTTTTAATTGTAATTCCAAAAATATACGACCTTCCCAGACAGCTAGGGCGGTTCGTCAGCTTTGTTGTTTGATGATTTAATTGTTAATGTTTCAGAAGATAATAATTTCAAACTTAAAAAAAAATGTTAAAGGCTTTATAAAAATTGGGCGGGATTATTGTCCTATCGTTACGAGATAAAATCGAAAAGAAATAGTCCTCTCAGTTTTCTTCTAACTTCTTAGGCAAATAATTGAGTGAAATTTTGCAAGAGAAGTTGTATGACAGACGTATCCGTTTGATTTTTTCTAACAAGTTGGCCACCTCGTATCATACCGCCGGTTCAACCAAATAATGACTTAAAAAGAATGTGTTTTAGTCCTGAAGTAGTCTGAACTTAAATGCCATCGAAAATGCATGGCATGAAATGAAGAACAATCACAATGATTTAAGATTCAAGAGCCGGTTGATGTCACATGCTTGTATAACGTATCTCAACACGTATTCGAACGAATACCAAAGTTAATTAAAAAAAAATAGCTTTTTCTTGGAATCATATACTTTACTTCAGTTTAAAACATGTTTTTCTTTCAAACAATGAGATTAAAAACATGAACGAAATACGTCCCAACAGATAACTATTAAGCCACGAAAAAAAATAAACTCAAACAGACGACATCTTCATCGTCATGCATTATATATTTTGAAGTGGATAACTTCGTAAAGCATATAATGGTTCTTGCCTCACTCACAATCCTCTCTCTTGGTTTACTTTGCCCTGATTAGTATCAACCGCAATGCAGCAGGATTAAAGAAATAAATCATTGGATTCCGATGCTCTCTGAAGTTTGATCGCAAATGGTTAAAGCATTAATAAAATGTCGAAACTTCTAAGATTCAAGATCAAATCATTTCGAAGTCTTTTTTATTTTTTTACGAAAAAAACAAATTAAGCTTGCTCCAAAACTTACTTCTTTGTCAGTAACGACAGCAAAGACTGCGCGATACTGTAGCAACACTGAAGTATCGATATACTCCGCATCACGCAAGTTTAATTAATTAGCCCGGAGTAGCCCTTTCGAGGACGCGCGGATCCCCATTATCAAGCGAATGATAAGTACGAAAAAAGCTCTAATTCTAACATGTTCCATTAAGAAAGAAAGAAAATAAATTAAAAAAAAAATTGAAAAATGTCCAATATAAAACAAGGAGGCTTAAATAACTCATTAAATATCATTACCCCATCATAATTACATTAATAAAATTTAATTGCGGGGTTTACGCAAAATAAACATCGCTTGCGAAGTACTAATTACATCAAAGTAAACTATGCCGGCAATGCGCTACCAAGAGTGGACTTAACGAGGAACATATCTAAGCTACCAGCTAATTATAATGGATTCCCAACTTACCCACCGAAACAAAAACAATTTTTATTCACTATTAAAGATCGCATTAGCATTTACATGTGCTTATGTGCAACATCGTAGGTTAACATGTCTTAGCTGCCGATGGATCTTGATGCTCTCGAACGGCCGATAGCAGCTTACGGAGTGTTCCGGAAGATGTACATTTTGTGAAATTACGATGTAATTGTGTAATAATTAATCCGTGGCGTTTAGTGAGAAGGTAATTGGTGATTATGGATAGATGAGGTTTATAATGGATGGAATTTGCTTTGATCTTTCGCGATAATATGCTAGAATTAAGTTATTTCCTGAAAATAATCTTTTCTATCTTCTTCTAACGCATTTTTTTTTAACCTTGAACTGTTGTAAAAATATTCCTTACATCTAAAGTAAAATTCTCTCGTTTGCTGAGTGAAAATTAAATGAAAACCTTATCCAATTGAAGCATTTTTCCCTTCTATACGCGTATTTTCTAAACTAAAGAGAGCAAGTGTTAGGCTTATCTTCTTACCTTGATGGTGTCCTCCGATAGCTGCTTTGTTACCGGCCAAGTAGTCATCTTTGCAAATGAACTTGTTGTCGTCGAGGACGTAGAGTTCTTCGCCCGTCGACAGTTGCTTTCGACAGACGAGGCACGTAAAACAGTTCAGGTGAAACACTTTGTCCCTGGCTTTCCTCACCAGATCGCTGGGCGATATACCTTGGCCGCAACCTCCACACTTCGTACCGTATCTCCTGTAAATTGACGCAAAACAAAAGCGTTCAAAATCGGTTCGTTACGGGCGAAAAATTTGTCGATACGCGATGTAAAGCAGTCGACGTAAGTTAACAACGATAATAACAACGTTAATTCTAATCCTTGATATCTCTCATAGATTCATAGATTTCTTAATCACAACATATAATTTTTTGGAATTTCCTCCACCGTTTGTGTTGGTATTCAAAACGATGACCACGTGTATGAGATGTTTAAAATAGCGAGCGCCTACTCCTTAACATTACGTTAATCTATCATTAAATCCCTCGATTACGCCTAAAATTGTGTCTGAGGTGATATTCGACACTTGTTCCGGGACTCTAATCCTCAGCACACTCTGACAAGTCTTTATTATACTAGACAGACTCGTGTTTTGTCGACTCTCGGGGAAACGGTAGGCGACTCGAACCCCTTCTTACGAGACGAGTAGACACGAGTCTGTCCAGTCTCTGCTTACGCTTGAACAACGTATCATCAGATTATTCAAATCGTTACTGCATTATGATTAATGATTCCTATGTTTTTTTGTCTGGAAATATGGAAAACATGGGCTATAATTAATTACGCCTCGTACATTAAGACCAGGGGGTGATAATAACAAAACAATGGAACACTACATCCGTGGGTTGTTTGAGACGTTGGGCCGTCACCAAAAATGTTTCGATTTAAAAAAGAGGTAATATTTCGAGAAATGGACCCATCAATTGACCTTCAAGATCTGAAGCCATTTGATATCAACAAACTAGCAACAATTGACGTACTGGAAACCAAGATTCTTCATGTTATTCGTGACGTACGACTAGCAAACCCTTAGTTTTCATAAAATTGATTACTCAATTTTTTTTTTTGATTAAAAGAGCGTGACTCGATTATTAGATCTACTTATTCAAGTCGAGAATGATTGAAAAAAATTTTAAATATGAGAGTTACAGATTTACTTTTATGCAAATCTTGCATCCACGATTAAGCCTATCACAAAGTTCAATCGACAACTTTTCGAATAAAAACTTAGTAAATTGATTTTTAATTGAATTTTGGAGAGATACTGAATTTTCGGTAAAAATTCACACTGACGTTCTTCTAAACTTGTTCGATTGGACGTCCAGTGATCCTTTGTTCTGTAAATAGTTTGATGTTAGAATGTCCAAAGGAAGCTTTTATACTAAAAGTCCTTAATTTCTTAAGTAAATCAAGTAATTTCTAAAATTGTTGTCGTCGAAAACTTGCTTTTTATTCCTGTTAATTGTTTTATAAGTGTTACCTCTCGCATACACGGTGACGAACGTTGAAATGCGCAAGTATAGTATTGTCCTTGTATGAAGAGTTCTATGAGGCTTTCAATAACACATATTACTATTGTTCTTGCGTAAGAATTGAGGGTCGTACGACTTTTGCTTGAAATTATCCATCTTTATGATGGATTGATTTCAATTCAATGACGCTGGGATAAACTTTTCTGACAACGCTATTAGTTGGAGCCACATTTCATTTTACAATTGTTGAATCGAACCACAAGGAGACTTATTTGGATTACAAGCTGTACGTGGAAGCAGAAGAATCTCTTCTTCGCCACTAAGGACCCTGTAAGGTCCTCAAGATTACACTTAAAACCATTTTGCAGGGTTACTAAATCTTAGCGCTTCCGCCAATTGGAAAGTTAAAAAAGTTAAAAGCCAAATTCGTACGTTCATCTTTATTTCTAACACAATTTATGGAATGAGATCCGATTCCTCATCGTCATGAACAACTATTAAACAACTGAGCGTCAAACATGGCTGAAATTCTCAGAAGCACCAACGCAAGGTGCAGAGAAGCCGCGTTGCGAACAATGAATAACGTCGCTATTGTTACTTGTATCTCTTGTAATTCTTCGACTTTCAAAGCAACTTTACACTCGTCAAGGAAAAGGAGCGTAGATATCGATTACGCATTCGTTTAGTGTTACCGAATGTTTTTTTTTTTTTCATTCGAACAGACCATTACTAACTTGCGCCTTAGCTTGTCTCCTTTTTGAAACAGACAACGCTGTAAAATGAATCCTCGTCTGAATATAAGAAGCACCTGGAGAAAGGGTGGGTGCTATCAGAAAGACTAGGTGTTGTAATCTGAATGAAATAATACCAAAAATTTGTTCTTTGGTCGTATGAATTTTGGCAATATCTTCTTTAATTTCGATCTATAACGTTTCCTTGATCAACTTTAACATGTAAAAATGTTCGCTGAAAATAGGAATATATCTCATATATTATTTTTGATATCTCACAAATTCCCGAAACAGTTATCTTGGATCTAATAACAAGAAGAAGCGTTGTAATTTTGACTAGAATCTATAAACATTAGGTTTACTTCGCATTACCGCTGACGTATCTTCGTTTAAAATGTTTGTGCGAAATTTAAATATAACAAATTTCAATCAACGTTATCTAAACTTTATTAAATTACAAACTCTCCTCTTTGTCCCGCATAAACAAGTTGAAGATGATGAAAAAAAAGCGGATATAGGGCTAAACATTTCGCCCAAGCAAAGACCGATAAAAGTCCGAAAGGAATTTTGTACCTCAATAATTTTGATAAGGCAAATGAGAAATTGACATATCAACAGGACGGAGTTGAGATAAGCGCCCAATTCATTTAAAATTTATTGTTTTTGGCCCGATAACCTGACCGAGTTTCACCGAAGAGTTCTTCTAAAGTTTAATCCGTACTACTCTTTGGAATTGTTGGGGTCTAAAGGAAAAAAGCTAACCTCTGGTGATACTGCTGATATCACGTAGTTTTTTTTTTACTTTAATTTTTTTCTTGTTCCCGTGTTTTCTCTGTGGTGTGACAAGGTTATTAAAAAGATATTTATTTCAAATAAACAGCTGTTTCGCCTGCTTTCAATCCGATACTTGTCACGGATACAAAGTCCAATCGTGTAATGTTTATTCAGCTGTAAATTATGCCTTTTTTCACTTTGATCGTCTCCGTTGAAAATTAATATCGAGTTTAATTTATTTTATCATCCCATTAGCGCCATAAATCTTCCGTAAATTACGTCGAAGCAACGCCGGCAAATCGGTCATTTAAATTACGCGTTTCCAAATGCTGTGGTATGCTCGGCGTCCACCGTCCAGGGAGAAAAAAAGAGATCTATTGCGTAAATCTACATAAATAACTCTTTCAATTGTTCAGTGTTTAAACGTGAAAGCGGGGAATTGAAAATTGTTTGGTTTAAAAGCAGAAGCATGGATATACGAGAGTGCAACCTAACACAGAGATACATTCGGTTTTATTCTTCCGTGTAGCTGTAGACTTCAGTTCTCGAAAACGCTCGCATCTGTTTAATCCGTCCAAATGATAGTTGATATCTCGTTCTATAAAAAAATCTCTGCCCTTCGAGTCAAATTTTCAGCTTAAGAAACAAAAAAAAGTCGCTGGATGGCAAATTTGGTGAATAGTCTGGTTGGTCTATTAATTCGCGCCTGAACTTGTAAATTTGTACCCTGACAACCACTGAAGTGTGAGACGGTTCAAGCTTTACGTTGATTAGCCCCAATTCCCAAAATTTTCAACGGTAATAGGTACCTCTTGCAGAAAAAGTCTCTAATCTCGCATGTTTAGCATTATGTAGTTCTAATTTTAATTAAGATAGTCAAACTGGTCGTACAACGTTAATAAGAATAAACGCCATTTTTGTACATTATCTCCATTGCTAAAGATGGGTTAAAGATCGGAAAAATTTGAGAAATTTTATCTGGCCATCTTCACTTCTCTACGATGTTTTCAACCTTACATTCACTAGAATGTCAGAGACAAACTTTTCTCGCAACCACGAGGTAGGGTCCTTTCGTCAGTAGTTCATTTTTGAGGCACCTTGCGAAATCCAATCAAAATTTAGATGTTCCAGTCCTTTCTTCAGTAACCACGGACAAATGTACTGGATCATCTAAATCTTGATTGGTTTTCCTAAGGCGTCTCGAAAACAAGTTTAATAATGCTGGTTGAATTGCAGGATCAAATTGTATAGCCTTGCTGTTACCCTCTCTAAGAGCACCGATAATTTGGACGGTTGATTCTCTGCTTCAAACATTTGAAATCACCCCAAGGACAACCAACATCTTCTGCAAGAATTTTTTATTTAACCTCTGGGTTTTTTCACGCGGAGGTAGGGCCGCTCGCTATCGAGTTCCCCCGTTTTTCTGCAACTCTACCTTCACCTTGTCAAGTACTGATACGTGGTATGCCTTCGTCACTGTTTTTTTTTCCAAGATAGCTAGCATTAACACAACTTAACTAAACTGGCAAAAAATCTCATCAGAAAATGCTTAGAAACAATAAGAAAAATAACGACATGAAGGCTTCTTCGTGTTATTGATAGAATTGATAACCATATCTTCTTCGCATAAGGTATCTTCCAACATTATTAGAAGCTTTCTATGGTTAATTTGCTTGAAAATCCACAAAGAAACCAAGCACATGTACCAGCTCCAATAGATCAATAATACTTTTCTTATGTTGGAATCACGTTGAGACTTCTCCATCATACAAAATCTGCTCAGGTAATCATGCTCATATTTTCTCGATACTCAATAAAGCAGATACTGGCTTATAATTAACGTCATTGTTTTTTACTCGATTTGTGAATTGATCTAACTATCACAATTTTGAGCTTAGTGAGAAGTAAACAAGCTCACAACGATAGATTTTTTTTATTTTTACGAAAACAGATTGAAAACACCAGGTCCACAAATATATTTTCGTATCCAAAAGCTTCGTTTTCTTTGGACCCTCAATTCAACAACCTTCAGCAGTCTATCATCGATTTCCTTCTATTCTACCGTGTTTCGGCCCGTTCCATTAACCATTTCCCATGTTTTCCTCATATTTTTATCTCCTAATTCAATCGATTTGTTCCAACTTTGCAATCTCCTATGGCTTTCATTATATCGCTATTAGTTCAAAGTTCTACGAGCTGCCTTCTTCTTTCGACAACTAATGTTTCAACAGTCGGGGATCTCCCAATGTTGTTAGCATTGTCCAGATAGTTGCCAAATGTTTTACATTTAATATATTTATTTCTTAACGTAACTGTAACCAGTTAATCCAATTATGTTTCAAACTTTTTAAGCCATCGAAATAATAGAATTTGTTGAACTCCGCACCAGCTATGCTCCCGTTTCGGTAAAGACCTCTTCATTTGACGTGATTCGGTTTCCGCCAAGAAATTTTAGAAGTTTCGAAAAGGAAAAAAAGCCGCGATGTGCCAAGTCTAGCGAATATAGTGAATAGGGGCCAACGTTTACCGTAACTGAACTGAATCGTTATCGTGATGGTAAAGAATTTTCTTCTGCCGTAGGGGTCTCTTCAAATTATTAATTAAGATTATACCTGGTGAATTCCAGAAATTGTAACTTTTCCAGCCGATGGAATCGTCGTCTTCTTTGGTGGACGTTCACGAGGAAAAATCTATTTTGCCTAACGTGTAAGAACGTATCTACAGTGACATAACGCTCATATTGCGCTTAAACATGTCCAAATATTACTTTGAACGCGACGCCATCTTTGATCAATCTTCAGTGGACGCCGATAACTTTCTTCCAACCAACTTTTGGTAAAAGACAGGCCGCTCCTCATCGAAGGAGTTGTTGTTCTGCAAACATGCTTATACTAAACCAGTATTTGATGGTGGCCGTCGAAGCGATTCCATGGTCCCACAGATACATAAACTTACTCACTTTCAACAGTCCTTAAGACAACACTACTTGATGAATCCCTTTGAAATATTGACAGACCTCCACCAAAGAACAACGCTTACAGTCGGTAATACAGAATTTAGCACAAAGCGCCATCTGTCTCCAAACTCGGGTATCTCCCATATAATCCTCGTATGCAAGAAGCTTTAATCCTAGAATGCATTTCACATCAGTTTCGTGCATATTCTTATGTATGCACTCCTGTATATCGTTGTCGCTTTTCTTAAGCAAATGCAACGGATTGTTCCACAAATCATACGTATAATGGTACAGAGAGACAGAGAGCAGCAAATATGGAATATCTTTATTATATCTTAAACATGCTCTGGTTAAGTAAGAAGCGGTGGATATCAGCAGAGAAAAAGGGGAACAAAATCCCTATTTTATAGACAGATTCTTTCCCAGCGCTTTGAATTCCTAAAACGCCCTCTGCCGACGGTGCATAAATCTATTCAACGACACTTTTACGATCAGCAAGCTAACGCCGCGCTGCGGTATTAGTATTGTTTTCCTTTTGCAGAAGAGAATAAAATATAAACATTTATGCCAACGGTTCAGCGTTTTACGTAGGAGGTGGTCGTTTCAAGTTTCCAACTTAATATTTAAATTCCTCTTTTTAGAAAAGATATTAACAAAGTTGGCTTCAAGTCCGTAATGATGAATAGGCAAAATATATCATTTTTTCTTGTTGTATTACAACGCTTCAAGTCTATCAAAAATTGACGCCGTGCGATATTTGAGGATAGCGTTGCAAAACAAAATCTGCATAAACCAGTTCTGAAAACTTAAAAAAATAAATGTTCCTTTACGAGATTTTCGAAAAAAGAAACATCCTTTAATACTGCAACATTAAACACCAGCACCGGCGAGCCCCATCACAATTAACTCAAATGCATTAAAATACGCTACCAGTCTTCGTATATCTGCCCCTCCGCCTTTCGGGTCGTTTCGAAATTAGATAAAACGCTTTTTATAAGCGGCCTGTTCGCGTAGATAAGTGCATGTTGGTTTATTTATGGTAATTGGTTAGCGTTTGTGGGGGAGATCTTTAGCCTTTTGATAGCAGTTTAGAATAATCCTCATTCACTAGTTCGTGCGGAGGGTAAAGCAGTTGCTGTAGGAGGGTTGGCTGTAGATAACCTGAACGCTTGCATTGGAAATGCAATGCATTGATGGCGGTTGACTTTCCGGAGCAATTTACCCTTTACGTTTGAAAGTTAGGATGTTAACGTGGAATGTTTTTGACCGTCGAAACATTCCATTTCCACTAAATTTCTAAAGCTCAGATTTAAAAGAATTTTAGTAATAAATGGAGTCAATATGCAGATACGAAGCTATAAACTAAGGGGTCACAAAAGAAAGTTAACTTGATGAATTATTAAATAACAGTAAGCTTTCACCACCGATGACTGAATTTGCGCAGCTAGTACATGTTTCCGGGCTTATAGACCTTGGTCTTGAATTGGAATAAGCCGACGTTTCGGGATTTTTTTCAGGACGATGTTGAAGCGTATATGTTTCTAATATCCGACGAAACGTCGCTTTACTCCAATTCCAGACCACGCAGTACAAGCCCGGAAACATGCACTGACTGTACAAATTCGCGAAGAATTAATGCCAAACGTACATAAAATACTTTCAGGAAAAAGGGAGAAGAAGGGTACTATTCAACGCTTGCTAATGGATAAATATAATATAACGCTGGTATTGTCAATCTCACAATTCGGCCAACCTGAGTGGTGGATCCAACTCGGATCGCACGTGATCGTCTTCTTCGTAGCCATTGGTAGCCGATGGTTTTATGAACTACGCGCGTAGATAGTGGTACATGTTGGACTTTTTCGGTTTGGCCTTGGCAACTCGCAAAATTTTCTGTCGGGTTCTTCGGATGGCGACGATGTCTCCCTTACGTTGTTTGTCCTCTCAGATTTTCCTCATGAACTACTTATGAGTTCCTTTTCGTTTTTTTTTTTTTCTCATCATCTCATCATATGAATTGCTGATGAGCACGAATGAACAAATCAAATGGTTAATAATTTTCTAATTAAGGAGTACATTCTGTAGCTGGTCAACGTATTGGACCATTTAATCGGATCGTGGATTAATGGCTCCATCAGCACAGGGATGATTATGAAACTCATACGCTCTACCTGACCATTTATCCCGGACAATCCGGTCGTAACTTTATGATATTCAATACCTTCGTTTTTACAAAAGTAGATGAAGTACCTCTATCGGAACTACAGCGGAGATCACAAAGCTTTTCTGCTGTAAATTTAACTTGCCAATAACTTCATTGGTTGTCGTCGAATTCGTGTTTGCAGTCTTTGCGAGTGTTCTCTAGCGGCTCTAAATGATCGATGTTTAGCGGAATATCCGTTGGCAGGATCGTTTCTTGTCGTCATTCTCATCGTCATGCTTTGTCGTTGATGTCGTCGCTGTCGTTGATAGTTGCTTAATGTCTCGCTTGTATCACTCACATTCGGCAATTAATGTCTTCGCTGCTTTAAACTGGACACCTTCAACAATATTTTCAACATGTTTTCTTCCTTTTTCGCCGTCTTCCCGCTTTTATATTCATGTTTCTCACCTTTCTTCTGAAATTCTATTTATCTTCGTATCTTCGTTTCTGTTCCTCTTAACTTTCTTCATTCGTCCTTTTACCTACCGTACAATGTCTTAATCTTCTTTATTACGCCCTAACCGTGTTTCATCGCGTTCGAGTCCCCAAATTGTAGATTTTTATTAAAGATAAATGCAAGTAGTTACATATAGCCCCGTAATAACTGATTCGTCGTCGCACATTCATTATTCCTACTGTATCGGTGGTGCGGTCAACTCCCCATCATAGTACCAGCAAAATATCTTCCGAAGAAAGCTTCAAGCTAGTCAATGAGATGATATTTCAAGACACCGGTGAGATGTGGACGTAGGAGTCCCGTTTGGCAAACAAGCACGTTACCAGCTACATTGCAGAGTATCTGAAGAAAACACTGAAGGAGAATTTGTAGGACCTTCCAGCGTGGTCTAAAATTTTCCAGCCTAAAAGAAAGACAAGTTTTTTTTTTCTTTTAATTCAGTTCCATTCCCCAACGTAGTCATCCTAGCAACTACCGTCTCTCGGAGCTAAGTTTCAGCTGTTATTATTATATGGGTTTAACGAACGCCATTGATCAGTTATCCTATAAACCGATCACGTTTCGATTCGATTCGATGACTTCAAAAAAAGTTTTTGATCCTCAAGGAGTAAGTACAGCATCCAGCACGCGCTTTGTTCTTTTAACACCCAAATGACCACCACGTTCTTTCAATATGCCCATAGCCTCTGCTGTCTCGCTAATCCTAATTCGACGTTCATCTACCATTATTGTTTCGTTTAAACAGAAAATTATAGTGCACGACTACCCGCGTCGTAAACAGCGTGTATCTCTGCTTTCATTTCCATCGGCGTATCGCCTTTCAAATGCAAGAATTTAATTCGATTTTGTTCCTATTTTTTACAAAAACACCAACATCGACTGGCACAAAGGAACAACTGGACGTCCAACATTGATGAAATTGTTAAAAGTACATTTCAACCCAGGCCAGACTACTTTTGACGAATAACATCATCTTCACACCAAGGCAGTGAGGCAAAGAATAAACGCAGACTAGTAATCCCTGAACTTATTTTATAAGCATAAGTAAAACAGAGATACTAGCTGCAACCGTTAGGGCACCGTTTGAAGATGGATGAACAATAATGTGCATTCGATTGCAGTCGATCGAAGTGAAAGACTCTTTCATTTAATAGGAAATAGGCGAAAGAAGCTTTCGCCTATTTCCTTTATGCTTCATCGAGGAAAAAGAAATAGAAGATATAATATTTAATAAAGGAACATAGTTTTAACAACGTTAGAGGTTATAACTTGCATGATGATGATGATCTCTTGATCCTTCTCCGATGAAGCATACGAAAGCGTAGAACTGCGTAAAAGGAAATCTTTCTTGCAATCCCCCGGTGTCGTTTTTCATCTGCTAAGGTTGTCCTTAATTTGTAAGAACCTATTCTGCCTATCTTTATTCATATTACTTTAAAATACTAATTTTCTCAATTTTATTCACTTCATCCAGCGACTTCATCATTGTCCGTTAAATTATCCATTACTTCGTGTGGTGGGTAACAAATTTGCATCTCTTTCGATAATCTTAAACCATTAAGAGGTACAAGTTACTCCGTCGGAGGGAAGATATAACTTCCGAAAACAGCCGCGAGGACCACTTCTCAATACTAATGCTTCTTTTAACACGACAAATCGATGAATACGTATTAACAGCGGAAAAACGCTGCTCCAGACGAATGGACTCTACATTTCCAAGCGAGGCAACGCAAACGCAATATGCAAACCGTATAAACACATCCTGCACATCCATTAATCCCCCTACTGCTTAGAGGAAATCAAATTTTGCCGTCGTGGTTGCCACCATATCATTACCGATCCTGTAATTTGCCCGGATTTACTAAGGTACCAACTAAGAAAACCGCAATGCACATACCGTAATTACCCAACATAAGGTCTATGGACGTAGTGTACATAATATGTAAATAATAGTTACGTTGAATATGGCAGATTGACTGGTCTCGATAAAATAATCGCTACTAGTCGCCGCTGCGCCATACGCTTTCTCTAAATTAAGTTCGCGCGGTGGTTACATCAGAACCTACTCCGAAAGATAACATGTAATAGTAATAAGAAGCAATTTGAGCTATTACGTTTCTAATTTTTAAAAAATGAACTACGTATATCATCTAGTTCTGCAGAGTCTCCCACAATGGTCGGCTATTAGTTGTATCGGCAACGTCGACAGGCATTTTATGAGAGACTCCCAATTTAATTTCTATGCAAGTAAGACTAGACGAAACATGTCTTTTCCAGGATTAAATCGAATTTCTTGCTGCTAAACCCAAACGGGAATCTATTAAGACAACCCTTTGTAAGAAATATGTGTCATCGACAGCAACCTTCAACGTAGACGCTGGGAAGATCATCGCTGAGAGGCATTACTTCATCGATGGAGTGGATGGATGGACAAAAAAACTCCCGCATGTCCAACATATAGAAAAAGGCAATTGCGTACTGTGCCGTAGATTGCTCGGTAAGAATTGGGTTCTTAAGCTTCAAATGATCTTCTTGTCATATACGGCAACAATCAGATTCACGAAAGCCTACGCCTCTTTAATTTGCAACTTGCAAGACTTCAGCTTCAACAAGTTCAGAGACTTGCGTGTCTCAGCATCACGGACGTGCTGAATCAAGGGATTAATTATCTGATGCACGTTGCAAAAGATACGATACGAATTTGGTCAGCGTTAGAAGGTGATCACTAAGTAAGCATTCGGTGAGCCTCAAAGCCAAGGAGGTACTTTAACATATCTCAGATAGGCGAAAGCACTCATACAAGGCCCGCTAAGCCTAACCAAAATAGCGCTATCGCTGTGATTACTGGTAGGATTTTGGACAATTCATATAGCCTTAGATCTATTAAGCTTGCAATGACCAAAGGCATATGTGCCAAAGCAATACGATAAGAGTCATAATAATTGAAGTAGAACTAGTAATTTATGAAGTAAAAGCTTTTCGTAAAAAAGTGTGAGACACCTGTATCTATTAGCTGCATGATAACCGAGCGAAATAGATTAATAAATATCGCTTAACTTAACTAATACTCGGCTGAACACACAATACTATTAAAAGGATAGCTGATTCTTCAATTTTATGTTTTGAATATTGATACAAAAGCGAAAACCTACGTGTTGGTTACTAATCGATAGTTACTACTGTTTATCCTGGTCGCTAACTTTTATCTTCCACTGCTTTCAGCCAGCTTTGCTTTGGAAGCAGGGAAATTCAGCACTGAGACGTTGGCAGAGTCAGCTTTCGATTCGAAACCTCCACATTTACAACAACGTAAAATACCAACATAATCAAAAATTTATGAAACTTTCCCTTCCTTATTAAGAATGGCCTTTTGTCAAATGAACGTGTACGATTGGTGATAGGAAATTGGGTCCGGAATTGATTGTGATTACCCGCCATTCTTCTTGGTTTCTTAGCTATTAAACTCTAAAGCTACAAAAAGTTCGATAACCTCTTCTTAAGTTTTAGGCGCTTTAGCCTCCAAACAATTAGGCTCAAAGGAACTCATCAACTTTTCAACGTATCCGTATTTGGTCGTATCATCATAAACATCTAACTTATATATAATCCATTAAAAAATAGAAATTTCACCGCATCCTCATCAATTTCTTTTTCCTGTCGATTCTAGGTTATCCTTATCGAGAGCTAACCCCGAACTTTCTTCCCCGTCGTATTGACTATTCGATTCCCTGAAGCGTGTAGATACGTGAACTTCCCCCAAAGTTGGCTTCTCTTGAGAAGCGACGCTCCTAAATGGTCTATCGACCGGTTTTAAAATAACAGGACCCGCCCCTGCATCTCGAAGTCGAGGGGGGGCCGATGAAACTGCGTGTTTTCTTTTTATGGAAGCTACCCGCAGAATACTTTGAACTCATAACGTAAGAAAAGGTAAAAATAAATGTTTGAGTTAAAGTTAAAAAAAAATAATTCCCTTCCTCAACGAAAAAGAATTGTAAAAGAGGAAACATTCAAGATTTTGAATATTTTTTTGAACCAATCAGAAAATCCTGTTTTCCTGAATGTCGTCGAAAGGCCATCAATTCCATTCAGAAAAACAGGGGAAACCATTATCCTTTGCTGTCTCTTGACGAGACCGATGATGTAGATGGTCTAAGCTTAAAAAACGGCGCGATAGATTTTTTGGGAGATGGTATATGCTATTATCAAGTAAGTATTCACCTGTTGCTAATTATTATCAAGTTACATCAGAAATCTTCAGCTTTCTGTGACAAACATGGCCAACTCGCGTTGCGAAATAATAAAAAAAGTTATTCTAATTTATTATTTTTATACTATTAGTGTTAAATCTCAATGGTGCCATTGCAAAAGCTTTAGCTCTGCCCCCGTAAAGGAATCTATAATTTAGGCATCCTTGCACAAAGATTTGAATTAGGATTAGATTGATGTCCCTACGCTATCCTCCCTAGGGCTCTTCATTTGTTACCTTTCGCGTCAGCTTTAAAAACACTCGCTTCCTTATATCTGTTCGTAGTAATTCATTTAGCATTCAGTTCGTTACACGCCTATTGTTAATATATCAATAATAATTTTTCCTGGTCCTTCGTTATCCTTTGTTAGGAAGCCAAAAGTACCACGAAACGAGCCAAAAGAACAAAAAAGAAGAAGAAGCCGTACATTGCAAAGTACCACTACCAACATTAAAAAGGCACCAAGCAAATTCCACATGCTCCCTTTCGAAAATGACTTAACGTCGGTAACTAGATCCGGCAAGACGACACGATACGATGTTAACGTTGGTCGGATTCGAGCCGTTGTTGCGAGTAATGCGCCGTAACTGTGGCGAATTAACTATTCCAGGAGAGGTTTTAAGTGACTTGTGCCTACCACCGCTACTACCGACGCTTGTACGTGTAACATCCTTTGAAAGCCGAATAGGTCCCTTTTGTGACCGCGTTCGTGTTTTCTTTTTATTTCGGCATAAATTTCTAGAAAAATGATCCGCGACTTTGCGGTTTCTTCATCTGTCTTGGTCGCTGGAACTCGTTGTTTTGTGATACCCGATGTGAACTTTACAATGAAAGCGGGCTTATATGATTTTTCGAGGTTCCTTTTCGGCTTTGTTCCCGTCTTAGACTCGCCTGTCTGCGATCTCGTTTAAATTTAATAACTCGTTGTTGTGATCCTTTTGTTGGTACAAATACCATAATATACCTCGCACCATATAACTAATCTTCATTGCAACGTTAGGACTAAAGGACTGAGAATTTTTGGGAGGTTTGCGTATGTAACAGCCATGCTTATGAGACATGATCCGGATTTGTTGAAAATGAAAATATTGGCAGCTGCAGCAGAATCTGCGGCTCAAATATTTGCTCTAAATTCAAGTACCGAGTAATACTGATTGCGAGTGTTACTTTATTAACTAATGGCAAAATGCAACTGGCTGAAGATCCAACTTTTGAAGAAATAGTGTGCTACTGAAAATGCGGAAACGCCGCAAAAAATGCAAAATCCATTTCTTAGAGAACTTCATCCTGATCCAACAGTAGAGGTTTGAAACAAATAAAACTGTTCGTAATGTTCAAAAGAAACAAGTTCAAGATCATCGATTATCGCAGACATGAAAAGAATTGCGAAAGATAATCTCCACCGTATCTTGAAGTGATTGAAGCAAAAATATACGTTCTCAATTAAGATAATCTAGATAGGAGAATTGAGATCTTCCGAAACGTGAAAGACACCAGGACTTTCAACATTTCTTAATTAAGCACCATGGTTGCACATGCTGGGCATGCGGAAACCCACACATTATTGAATAGCACAGTGTTCATAACACAGGCTTATAAGCGCAAGGATTAATTAGCTAATTCTTTTCTGCGGATGCTGCTACCGGTGGCAGATATCATAATTAATTGCAGGAGGTTATCATCCGCCGTATTCTTGAAGATTTAAACGAAGAAGAGTTTTACTTCCAATCGAAGTGATATAAGGACCTCTGTGAGCGAAAATTTGGCTAACTGCCATAGCTGCAACTTAAAAGCATACAAGAATTAAATACCAAATAACAAAATGGTTAGAGGCATTAGAAGCAAACTGGAGGATAAGCATTCAAAATATGGCCAAATTTATTTGAAATATCTCGGTATGATATTGCCTCTTCTTTGTTCTAAACTACTCCAGCATTGGAGTTTGTGAAGAAACAAATTCCTAACGTAATTCCAAAGTATGACGGCATTAATGAGGAATGGAAAACAATATTGTAGCCGCGTGTTCCAAGAATGATTTTATAGAAGCGAATGCGTAATCGGAGTCTTGCCAACAACGGAAGGAAATCCTTTCCAAACACCTAAATATTCTACCATTAAATCTAGGTTAAATTGTTTCTAATTTTGAGGATATTAGTAGCGTCCTTCCGAGGGATGCGATGCTTATTTAGAAATACAAACGCGAACGTTACGAATGCCAAACTTTACGCGATTATCAATGAAATTAAACCTAACATCGAGCTGCTTACCTTTACAGTAACAGTATCGATGAATAGTTTTAGTTCCGCGAACTTTGTGAAGCATTTGTAAGTATCCTTCGACTCGCTCGTAATCTGCTATTACGAGGGTAATCTCGAAAGTTTCATGCCTGAACATGAAGGTGGCGTTGCTTATTGAAAATATTATAGATTCTGGGATCTTACTGCTTTGTCGAATAGAATGCTGCCGCACAAGAATCATATTGAAATGATTCCTGTTGACATCGAACAAATGCTCAATTTCAATTTTCATCGCATATCTGATGTCTATAAAACGCGTGATTTTATTTGCTTTGCTCCAGCGATCATTCCTCTTTATTTTTCGATACGATACGATCGATAAAGGCTTCTTTGTAGGCCTTTGGCGAGAGAATTTTTATGTTGCCGTTTCTGGTGCTTCTTCGATCTTAGGCATTAATTTCAATTTAAAATAATCTACTTGGTCGCTTTTCCTTCCAAAAAAAATCGAAGGTGTGCTTCTTCCAATTTCCTGTCTTAATATCAACGAATAAATAAACGCTTATTTTACAGAACAACCATTCGCAGCAAACAAAGAGATTTGAACATCGCTGAAAAAGGACGACGAAATTACAAGTACGTACGTTGAGAAACAAAACTGAATTTGCTTACTTCTACCTTCGCAATTAACAACGCAGCCATTAGCCATAATGCAAAAGAAGCGAAACTCCTTCCTAAGTTCACTCGAAAAATGTTTTTGTAAGATTCTACCGATGCCTACATGCATATATAGAGCTAATGAACAAAGTGCAGACGTTAATAGGCGCAGCCAAATATGCATGGCGAAAATGGTAAAACAAACCGCATCACCATAAAGTCAGTTTCATTATTATGAAGAAGTAACAACTCCATCTGCAGCCTTGCTTACGTATTAGTCGGCTATCCATACCGTGTCGCGGTGGTATTTTATTTGTGCAGATAAATGCGGTGTGTCTCTGCGGTCGTGCGGCTTTATTTTATGGGACGGCTACGCGGTTTGGTCATTCTTAGAGATGTTTCCCGTGAAAAAGGAAAACAAACGTAATAATTTTACGATCTTGGTCGTAATACGCCGTACATCGAAAGTCATCTTTCCGTTCAAACGGATCAAACTTGAATTTTAATGGTTGTCGTAGTATTGCGCTGCTTTCCTTCTCTTGTAGAAACTAAGACTAGCCCGATGTGTTAGGAAAGCGTATTTATTACTATTTACAACTACTTCGAGTTTTAAGCGATGCGATACGATTCCCAACGTCGAAATCTGCGAGTGTCGCTTTTGATCTCCGGCGGTCCGCTTTTAATCTCCAATTTCCAGTGACCATTTCTAGCTGACGCGGTTTCTGTTCGAAACAATAGCATCCACAAATCTAAATGGTTTGTAAATTAGGAAAGATCTTTAGATAAATGTTGGATTGCCTCTTAATGGTCGTGATTAACTTGGATATCTACTAAGTTAGATGAGACTTCATTCTTTCTTATACCGTGCTGCTAACTTTACATCAACTTCTTTAACTTTTCTTTTTTTTAAGATTAGACAGTCTTACATATTTTATCGTCCGGTCCCGGGCAACCAGCTTTGCAGGAAGAAATTAAAAATTTTGGCCTTCGTTACTTTTCACATTATTCTTCTTCAAATAAGGGAAAAATTTATCTTTCTAGTTTAAAATCTCCCCTTGTGTAAGTCTTTTAATGAAAGATTTCTTACAAGTATTTTATATATTTAGGCCAAGAACTGGACAGGTCCAAAAGCTCCTGGCAGTGGCTGCAAAGGACTTCCAAATAAACAGTTAAATTCCAGAAATTGTCTGGTTGTTGCCCCGAACGAACGAACTAATTTTTCTGCGTCATATCCGATAAACAATAACAATTTTGGCAAGAAAAGGAGCTGTTCGGTCATTGCATCCACCCGCTCAACAATCCGTGTAATCGGGGGCGATTGCAAATCGTCAATTCATAATCTACTAATAACTTAGTAAGGAATTAATCTAACGTTCTCTTACCTAAAGAAATCACTCCTACAGAAGAGCTTCCCTTCCCGTGAGAAACACTTGTCCGTCAGCGGGGCGTGGCAATCGAAACACCTAACGCAGTCCGCGTGCCACGTCCTCTCCAGAACATTCAGCAGAAACTTATCCAGGATTGGTTTATCACAGCCTGCGCACGATATCAGCATTCCTGCGGCTGGTTCGCACCGACCTAGAAAAAATACAAACGAAAAGAAAATTACTGCTACGTTCTACCAAATTCGTGGGATCTAATTGTGTCCGGTTTATTTATTTCGTATGCCTACGACGATAAAATGGAAGGTCCATGGTAAGAAATCAAATGAATTTTGCAGTACAACAATGGTTTAAATCTTCTTTAAAAGTTTTCCCATTGATTTTTTACTTTAATTTTACGAAAGAAACCGGCATATATGACACAATCGGTAAAAGACCTAATGTTAAAAAATTTGTAGCAAGTTCCTTTCAACTAGTTGAAGCAACCATACTCTGGGTTAGTGAAGAATTTGAAATCAGTATCAACCTTCCGGTGGCGATAGCGAAAGTGGACCGCCTCAGTCAGAGGAAATTGAACCGGCAGACTTCCGCTAATTCTGAGCTGGGTCAATATCCTTCGATGCACGTCTCGCTTTATCTGACCGTCACAGCGGCTTTTGCAAGATGTCTGAAGAGGTGGTTAAAAGAAGTATTCCTTCCTCCTTTAAAGTAATCTCTAGAGAATCCTTCTTCTTCTCTAAGGTAAATACTCTGGTCGCTTCTCTCGTGGATTTTTAGAGCAAAAGCTCATAGCTCAATAGGGAGTGGATATTTGCAAAATAAACGATATCGGTGGCCTTTTGGTTTCGTATGTTCTTTAGTCTTCTGAGGGCGTACAGGATCTGTGATAACCTCGAAACCACACCGTCGACGTGAGCCGACCAAATTCATTTTTCGTCCAATTTTAACTAGAAGGCTATTTTCTTACTTTCTTATGGTAAGTATAAGATTTTACGCTTCTTCTTTACTCATTTTTAAGCTGTTCCACCTTGAGTCAGTTGCAAGCTTCGTTTACCGCATTGGTCGATTCCTTTTTTTTAGTTCCTGAACACGTAGCGGTTATCGTGTAATATACGAATAAGAAAATTGAGTTTTATAGAGAAAACAGATGAGATTAGAGTAGTTATATTGCTGAATACTTTTGGAATGAAGAAAGATGGGCATTTGACTGTAGAAGAAATGCAGCTTGGATCATCTGTGTATAAGCTTGTGGAACATATAAAAATATCACTTGTGACAACTGGTTCATTTCAATTCTTGGCTGAGGAAATGCTTAAAAATGTTGGGACATTGTAACCTTATATAAAAACAAAAGCAGATCTAACTCCAATCGTTTTACCCCAGAGGCCAAACCAACCAATCCTATTTGTCGGAAAAACTACTATTACTTCGTGTACTCCAAAGAAAAACAAATAAGCGATGTGAATCCCCATTACGAGCAATCAAAGAGATCTACGTAGGCGAAGTCTTCAAAAACCTTGAAGCAATAACATTTGATAATAAGTGATATGGATGCTTTCGTCTCGATGACGATGACCTCTTCGTTTCTGTTATGACAGTTTTTCTGTCTAAAGTTGCTAATCGTACAAAGGAGATAAGAAGAAAGATTTTTTTTTAATTTAATTTAGCAACTTTCCAACCCGCACAGGAACGAAGACTTCGCTTAATTCCTTGGAAAGGAAAATTATTGACAGTGCACTTATTATTAGTGTACGAGAGAAGAAATTGCTCCAATTAAAATATGAAAAGCCCACTTGCTCTAAACGTAGGAAGAAGACATTCAATTGTTTCTGCAATTTCAAGTTTAATAATCGATTGATTTCGTCCAAAAAATCAATTTTTCCGTCCAAACTATTCAGCGTGAGTCGTCAAATTCATGTTACCAGCGGAAGGTTAAACATTCGCAGCACTCGCATCATCCTCAGGTTCTTCATGGTCAATTCTCCGCCCAAAATGAGTATTTCTAATGGCCATAGGAGTCTCGTTGTCTCAGGGGCTGCCAAAGCGCGATTTTTCATCGACCCTCGAAGATAAAAACGTCTAATTTGTCAAACAAGGCTGGGAACTTTCAAAATCACACATAGCACGTATATCATAGTCGATACAATGTTTTGATTCATTTGTTAATTCTACATCTGTATCTATATATTACCCGCTGGTAAAATTGAATTGTCTTCATAAATTAAACGCTAATACCAATAATGAACATACTACACATCATGCGTTATGTAGGCAGAAAGAGGTAATTTACTGTTGCTTTTAATGGCTTTCGTAATAAGTTTTAAGCGATAAATTGCTACTGCCATTTGTTTTGTTTCAATGTAAATACGACACGTACTTCATTGAAAAAGCTGACATCTATTCCATATCGCCTAATATGATTGTTTACAAATGGATAAGATTGATGCAAGATAACATTGCGGAAAATTCCGCTTAGATAAACATCGAGTCTTATTGCGGGAAGATTTTGCATTGATTTGGATGCTTTTGGAAACGATAAGGACGAATATAAAAGAAGTTATCGTCCCGCTTCGCTACTAGTGTCGTTGGCTGGACTTATCTCCTCCGGTCCTTATGGAACCAATGGGCCAAGCAAAGAATTGCCGCTCTCAACCACTAGAGGGACCTTCAGTTTGGATAAATCAGTGTTGGTTACAGTTAGCCATTACTTCGTTAGTTGTAACATTACAATGTAATAATTAGAAGGCGATTCGTTTAAAAGAAAAAAATATATATATTCCACCCACGCACTAGCCCGGCACCCGGCGTATAAAATTCTTTCATTACTTGCTATTTTCTTTTATTTCACTCTTTAATAGTATCAATTACAATGCGCCAATTGTTTTTCAACGCTTTCAAGAACAACTGCACGAAAAAAAAAAACCGAATGACCTTAAACAAGCCAGCATAATGCCCGTAAAATTAAATTCTACCCAAGCATAACCCAACGCGATGTAAATGTTCAACTGCTTACACTTATGTCGTTTATTTAACAATAAACAAATACTGTTTCTGCATAATTTCATCGATTTTTTTGGTGTTTGTTCTTTCTTTTCGATGTGTTTTTTTTATTTATTGAGCGTTTTAAACTTGATTACTTCGAATAAATGCAACTCTTATGCTATTTTGCTTATTATTATTAATTTTATTATTATTACTCTTATTAGTTCGTTTTTCATCGCTTTTACGTTTAAGTTAAATTAAACGTGCTTGTAGCGACTGGAATCGTGTAACGTGTGAGGTATGTGCAATTAACATGGCTTTTTTACTGCTTTCCCTGTTACTTTTCAAGGGAAAAGTTTTAGATATCTCCGTTGTATTTTGTTTTGAAATAAATACAATAAAAGAAGTAACTTTTGGTTTATCATTAAGTGTATTGGGAAAGGCATGCTTTACACCCTACGTCTAAGAATACATGTCTGTATTTCTAAGCCTTTCAAGCATTTAATTGGAGAGATAAGGGTCCGGCGTCGGCAAGAGTAACCTTTAGCATGAGCTCTATCAAGTATTCAAGCAGATACAACAGTAGTTTGTGAATTGCAGCCATTTAAAATGACAACAGCAAAGATGAGGCGAAAGTGAAATTTATGGGAAGTCCGCGCCTTCGCTATCGACCATAAAATATTGAACAGTTGGAGCTAATAGCAGCCATACGCGCATTTTTCATGGAGAACGTCCAAGTCCTTCAAATAAGGTCATCACGACGATCGAAGAAGTCCAGATATGGTAATAACTTATCAAAGATTGAAAGTGCGCAAGGTTGCCGAGGCTGTGGTCTTAAATTCGTTTGAATTTAAGCTCTCCGGAAGACGGATACCGCTATCGCCCACAATTGACCGTAGTATCAACTTCAAAGGAATGATTAGCGATTTTTGACGTTGATTCGTAGCTGACGAAACATGGATTCATCATAGCACACCAAAGAACAGTCCGAACAGTGGGTTTTTGTAGCCGAAAGAGACCTACGCCGCTTTATCGACCAACAAGATCGCGGCCACCGCTGTTTTAAGATGAATGCGGCATAATCCAGGTTGATTGCTTTGAAAAGAGCGAAACGATTAAGATGAGTATTATGCCAACTTGTTGGATCGTTTCAACAGTGTTATAAAAGAAAAGCGTTATCGTCACAGCAAAATTCCATGAGGTAGGATGTGGCGACCCACTATGTTCGTAAGAATTATCCCGCAGCGATTATTTCCTATTTCCGAACATGAAAAACTGGCTCGGCGGAAAAAAAGATTTGCCTGGAACGTTGAGGTAATTGCAGGGAGAAACGCCTATTCTTGCAGGTTTGGAGAAATAGTATTTTATACAAAAAGTCCAAGTTCTTTTATTGCAAGTCTCCATTTTCAGCATTTTCAGCAAGGGCGAGCCCACTGCGCATACAGCAGCTTGGAGGAAGGAAGAATAAGCAAGAATAGCATCACCAGCCTCAATCTCCCGATCACGCTTTATTTACTCGCTTGTATCTATAAAAGGACGTTTCCAATCAACTGATTGAATATGAAAATAATGCTTTAGAAAGTTTACATCAACCGCTGATAGAATTTCCGATGGAACACCCTGTATTGATTCAAATTTCATAAAAGAAACCGTACAAACAACTCAAATATACGGCTGGTAACACTATTACTGTTACCGGGCCTCCGTGAAGCCATTTTCTGATTCCTTTACGATACCGTGATCATTATTCCTCGAACACGATTCGGTATTATGTGCCTCCGCGTCTAGCAAAAAGGAAATGTCCGACATAAGGAGAACGATTTCTACCGCAAGAGCGTACCTATCTAGCAGAGGAGGTGAAAAAATTATCGGTAAGTAGTATCTTGTACACGGACACTTTCAACTTTTGCCATGCCTATCGCTCCGTACCCGCGCGAACGTTGTATTTAAGTCGGTTACTCGGTGTTGCCAACGTCTACCGGCGCATATAAGTAATACACAGTCTGTCGTATCGAAGTTACGAACAGCTATTATTTAAAATCGGATTGCCTTCTTGGGAAATTATCAAAAGCGGTAGAGTGGACGTCCTGGATTGGTTCGATTGGGCGCGATATAGGTGAAATGATACGATTTGTAACGTATAGCTTGTATACGGAGTCTTTTATACCTGATCGGAATTGAAATTGTATTTAATGTAGTAATACTTATATACCGCGTTCGAATTGTTCGGAATGATGTTTTTATAGTAGCTGCGGTACATACCTTGTATGAAAAGATATTTTATACCGAGTGATATTTAAAAAAAAATAGAATGTCCACGTTATAGAGGACCATAGAATAGTTAAAAAGTGTAATAACCTCCGTAAGTCTTATGTTGTCAAGACATGAAGTTTAAAAAAATTTTTTTAGAAAATGCAATTCCAATCCAGGGACACGATTATGTGTCATGGTAAAACTCTAAAGCTCAATTAAGACATATTCTTAATATTAGAACATTTATTGAATAATAACAACGTTTAAATATATGATGAATCTGAGAGATCAAGAGAAATCAAGATCTTTAGCACATTAACAATATTATAAAGAACTTCGTAACTTCACTACTCCGACTTTACGAAGGGAAAAGAAGGCATATCTATCTTGCTACCAATGATACACGAAGTCTCAGACACACCTTGCGCAATGTTCGTGTAACTATTAAGTCTAAATCATTACCTATCGCTGACTGAGAGATTTTGAATGACTTCTTTTTAGTTATTTCCGCTTCAATCAATCCATTGTTATGACAATACCAAAAGCGTTGTTTAATAATAATAAGTAGCATCTACTCGAGGTCCAAGGGTAAGGGTGGTATCAATATTGACACTCTGATGCTGTTTGTTTATAATCTTGGTCTCACATTATTAAGTTTTATCTGAAAACTTAATTTCCTCCTCTGCTCGGAAAAAACTGCTCCAGTTGCATTACCAAAGGTTGTATTCCTTTCCGCTTTAAAAGATATTGGGACCATTAGCACCCTCCCAGCACTTTCCAATGTTTTGGAAAGATGTTATGGAATGTCGGAATGTTATGAATTCCAATGTCATGGAAGATCAGTTAAAAGCATTTTGTTTAGAGAATGCTATTCCTTCATCTGAGCAGTCAGGATCCTGGACAGATCACAGTTATGCTACTGCTTTGCTGAAAGTCACTGACGATATATTTCATTCTCTTGATCAATGAATGGTAACGATCTTAGTACTACTTGAGTTCAGCAGAGCATTTCTTGCTGGATTCTCAGACTTCGCTACTTTCAGCACCATTAACGGAGGGGTTCTGAAGGGATTTGTAATGGCTCCCTCATTATTTATAATCTGTACCAGCAACCTTCATTCCTGCCTCATCCATTCAAAGTATTATTGCTATGCGGATATATACATCTTGTCGTCCTTCCTAACTTGCTCCTGTTCCTAATTTACTGAGCCAAGATCGTGCAAGATTGATGGAATACTCAACACACCGCCCTCTCTTTCTCTCGCTTAATCCTCGTAAATCGTGTGTGATTGTTTAGGAAAGGGTGAAAGGTTGCATTGGCGATGTTATTGTTGAAATCAACGGCATAATTTTACCGATTATGGATGTCGCGAAAAATTTAAGGCGTGCTTTCTGCGCTCCAAAATAAATTTCTCCTCGTAGACAAGTTCTAAGCGCTAAGGTAAAGGCACACCTCTGTTCTTCCTCGTCTGGACTTCTGCGATGCAATTTACGGTCCGTGTTTAGGCGTTGCTATTGCTGCACGTATACAAAGAAGGGGAAGGAGGATGTACAAGGAACTAGGAAATTCAAGGAAGAAGATTAGCTTCCAGCAAAGTTGGCTCTGTCACCCCCGACGAGAATCCGCGGTGTGCATCCCTTGTCGATCGAGAAGATCACCATAACCGATCTTCCGCACTGCATAAATTCCACCAATCTTGAAGGATAAGAATTTGAGAAATCTCCGTTGAACCTTCTTAATTTCGAATTGTAGATAGATGTGGTGGGGCGACCAAACAATATTCGAGTTTGCTTGTAGCAAAGGTAGAAAATAAAGAAAAGAGATATATTCTCAAAGTACTGCAGACGCGCATTACAAAGCCTAAAACTTTCGATGCGGAAATACAAAGGTGGTTGATATGCGGCCCAAAGCCCAAACGACTGTCAAAAATAACTATAAGATCGCAAAATTCATTAACTCTAAGAAGTGCTTGGCTGTTAATGGAGTAAGTGGAAGGAAATGGCAGCATTCGTTCACGCTGACCAGCAGCTTTGAAGAGGTAAGCCAATCGGTGATCCTATTAAGTTTACGCTGTAGCTCAATAACGTAATTCCAGTTCTTAATCGACATAAATACTTTTAAATCATCTACATAGGATAGAATAGGCCAAGATACAGGAGGAAGTAAATCATTGACGTAGAGAAGGAATAATAATGAACCCAAATTCGAAACCTGTGAAGTACCTGAAGACGCACGAAGCTCGAAAGATTTGAATCCATTATAAAGAGCATCATTGCTTCCGTTGATCAAATAGAACCTTAGTAGTCGAATAAGTGATGGACTGAAGCCAAAAGCAGAACATTTCTGAAGTAAAATACCATGATCTATATCATGAAGTTCCCGTCAAGTTGCTGTTTAATAAATTGGGTAATCGACACAAAATTGGTAACTGTTGATCCTCTTCGTATGTTCGTCCTCTCACCTAAATGACAAAATTATTTTTCGGACAGATGTGAACCTCCTGAGCCTAAGTTACTAGCGGCTTTCTCATGCCGCCTATTTGTAGGATATCGTTGTTTAAACGGTTTTTTAGCTAAAATTCCACCGCGTTTAAAGACTGAAGTTCTCCATTGTGTTGGTTTGATCTGGTATGCGCACGGTCATGGTCTCTTTAATATAAACTTTTTTTATTTTTGGTTGTAAGCTATGTACTTGTTTCTGTTTTTCCTGTAGCTATCTTTTAATTGTAGTGTTTTGCAATATCGCACGCATTCATATGCTTTGCAATCGGATCATCAAATTGCTGCTACAAGCAATTTGATGCTCCGGAAAACAAAGATGAAGTAAGGAATTTTCTAGAATTTTCTTACCCGCGTACTTAAAATTAACGCTCGATTATTTGACTGAATGACACCGACGTATCTCGAAGTAGATGACATTATTTTACTTTCTTTAGAGATATATCCGTATAAAATATATCATTATCTATAGACAAGCCGTTAAACGTTTCATTCTAACGTCTTAAAACATTAGACACTTTCGTCTGGTAAAGAAAAAACTCGCCTTTAACATTATTAATTGACAAAGTTAACACACCAACAAATCGATTTACTGAATCATTCGCGCCATTACGGCTTTTACATTAGCGTTATTAGAAACGTATTACAAATAGAATGTATAATATTAATGAAATTCCAACATCCGACGCATCATTTTTCCTACTTGAAAGAAATATAACGGCACGGTAAGAGTCGTTGGAAATCACTTCTTAATCGTTATGTAAATATATGTGCTACATGTTTTTGCGTCTTGAATTTGCATTTCAAATCGACTCTGGTCTGGTTAGAACTGTTGTTTAAATATAACGAGAGTTATTTCGTATGCAGCACTGTAATGTTTAAATAATTTATGATTGGTGCATGTGACTCCGGATAATACTTAGGAAGTATTGACGAAGAGATATACGAAGTCGTTTATTTCTTTTTTTTTTAACATGCGCTGAAAATTTAGGAAAAAAGAAAATGTTACGAAGAAGATGAAATTTTCTATGTTGATAGATTTATACAAATTATTGCAATAATAGTAATAACGTAGGTTTCCATTGCCGATGTCCGTACAATTGTGCTTGTACAATTAAGCTTAAATATGTATAAAAAGAAATCTCCGACCACCATCGACGAGCCCAGAAAACACAGACTTTTCTAATGATAGTAATAGTTTCTATTACCGAACGGTTATAGGACTGAAGAAGAAATGGAAATTCAAAAATTTTTTATTCTTAAAACACTTCAAGTTAAGTCGAATACGCGGATATATAGAAATAATTCGGGAAAATAGGAGGAGAGCATGAAAAAGGACGAAGATTTAGGAAATTTGATTAGGGTAAAGAGGGTAATCAACAACACCATGCACGGTGCAGCTGCATCGTCCCCGACGGGAAGCTGCAGAAAACATTTCACGCAGCACCAAAATCAATGAGCCACGTCGAGTACATTCCATCAAGTTTAAGCTATAAGGATTTGACAAATCTTCGTTGAACTTCCTGAAAATGCAGCTATAAGCGAATGTAGTGCGATGACCAAAGAGACGAACCATATTCAGCTTTATTTCAAGATAAATTTTCCAAAAGTAAACGACCCATAGATGTCGGTAACCGCCGCACCGCACAAGTTGTGCCGTTTCGAAGATACCAATGATCTACATCCTCAACCGCTGACCAATGATGATGTAAATGTGAGAAAGATCTAAAAGAAAAAGGGTGTCTTGTTACTGTAGCCGTGAATATAACATAAAACATGTGCAAGGTTTACACCAATAAATCGAGTAGACCCGAGTATGCCAACGGTCCCTTCTCTCTGTTCATCAGATTTTTGTTGCTTTTTAATATAAACCGTGTCTGATCTACCGAATCGATAACACCTAATATGTTCCTGAAATCTTGCGCATTTCATTCTTTTCGTTTGACCAATATTAAAGCCTATATTGGCTATGACCACCGCATGTAATTTTACAAATTCCCGACCTTTCTTCCCTTCAGAACCTCATCAACACTTTCGATACGCTGTGAAAGGGGAATCTCTTACCGTTAGTTTCCACTGTAAGTGTTAAGGTCGTGGAATTTCTTACGTAATGTTCTTATGTTGGATTCTCTTAAGCATGCGATAGACATCTATAGAAGAGTAACCGTTTTAAATAGCTACGTTTTTACTTACAAGAAGCTAATCGCGGCCATTTTATGTTGTCCACAGTGATTAGAATCGTTCAAAATGTACCTGTTAATTTGCTTGCTTTCTATTGACGTCTATTTTCAATTTATTGTAGTTTTTCAGCAATCCAGGAACGGATGTTAATTAAACTTTTGTAATGCGGAGGTTATCGATACTTTTATATTGTTTACCATACTACGCCACAGTTCTTACGATCATTATTTTCAAAAAATAATTTATTTTGGAAATATTTATGCTTGAAATGCTCGATGTAGACGTGCAAATGTTGTTAAATTAGCGAAAAATAACTCAAAAATCACAAAATTCCTTAGCCCTTATAACTACTTGATCATTGAATGAGAATGTCGAAGGAAAGGAATTAAATTATCTTGTGACAGCTCTCACCAGCAAGCGGGACGGTGTCAACCAATCACTCCAATTCTTAATGTGTACATTCTTTTAAATCATCCGCATAGACTAGAATTAAGCAGGATAAAGAAGGAAGTCAAGCAAGGAGGACGAGAATTCCATCATGCGTTGGAGGATTATTCGCGGCGAACACGTATATGTTGTATTAAATCATCTTTGAAGCAAATTAATTATAAGCAAAGTATTAGATGATTGGCAAAGTAACAGCAGCGTAGTTTATTAGTCGAAAGATCCAGAAAATGTAGTGCACCATGTATTATAACGTGTCGCAAAACAAAAACAAAAATGAATACTGCAAGTCCTAAAATCACCAACACCAAAACTAAAAATTAAAACACCATAAAACATACACAAACGCCATTTCAGGAGATAATTCATAGAATTTACCGTCAACTAAACTGAAATTTACGTCTATTTTAAAACAAACAACATTAACTACGATATTTGTGATACAATGCACGTTACGTAATCCTAAACAATTGAAACAGAACTTCGCTAGCTAGCGCTGTTCTACGAAAGCGCACGTAATTAATAGATGTCACTGTACTGCGTTAAAGTTCTTTCCGATTGATGGATCGACAATAAATCTTGACTCTTTTTAACATTTTACTTGGATGTTATTATTGTACAAGGTCTTAGTTAGCGTATTTTTTATAATTTATGACGATGTCTTGAACGGTTTGTGATGTATGTATATGGTGCTTAAGGATTATCCACTGCTATAATTACAAAGAAAGAAGAAGAAAACACATGAATACTCGTTGTATTGGCAACATAAATGTAGGACTTCCCGATGTATGCCATCAAGATTTTGATTGTTTGATAATAATCAAAGGAACATGTTGAAACCGGGCAGACGAAACGGAAGGAGAGAAGAAGCGGATCGACAATAATAACCAAAATCATCTGCTGTACATTGTTGATTGTATTAGACAAGAAAAATATTACTGATCACCGCCTGCTTAAACAATATGCAGGAGGAGCTACGGGGATAATCGTAAAAAGTTCGCCAAATGGCGCTAGACGACCGCCCGTTAGGGTTAGAGAGTGTTTGTCGTATATTGACTGGAAATTTGTATATAGCTTGGGTGTCATAGTTGTTTATACGAGCAAAAGGCAATTTAATAAACAAGGGCCTGTTGAAGCGATTTAGACGAAAGAAGTTGGAATTTTGGCGAAGGAAAATGAAACTTAGATACGCTCCTAAAGCCAGGACAGGGTCGAACCGGTTGACTACGAAGGGCGATTCGAAATAGGGAAGAAGACTGTTTCGTCGGCTAGGGAAGTGTACTTTTTTGATATTTCCGACGTTTCTTCTGTTGTTTCTACATCTTTTGCTTCGGTGATGGATTCTTTGAGAACTTCTAATATCCGTGTTCCTGTCCCTAGGTGATCTCTTCCATTTTCTTAACGATATTCTTTCTTTCCTTTTATCCCTTTTTAATCATCTTAGGTGATTTCTTCCATTTTCTTAACGGTATTCCTTCTTTCCTTTTAGTCCTTTTTCACAATGAATCATCTTATTCTAATTCCAAAATCTTCTAATACCCGTTTTCTCCGAATTTCTTCTAACTTCCTGACTTTGCTCTTCTAACTACCGCTCTTACTTTCTTTTGTACTTTTCTTTGTCCTATTTTCTTTCTTTTTTTTCTAAGCTATCTTCATTTCACCAGTGAGTTCTCCATAGATTTTTATTGTAATCCGTTTTTATTGCCTCATTAAAGGCGCTCCCTTCTAAGTTTTCATTTTCTAGTTTTTTCGTTTCTTCTTCGTATATCGCCCTAATTTTTTCAGCTTTTGTGCATGTACCATATAATCAATTATGCTCTTTGCTTTCTTTTCTCCGCGACGAATTTATATTTCTTTACTAGCTCGTGGTGCCAGCTTATATTCCCTATTATTTTTATTATATATTATAGGGTCTTATTTGTTTCAGTTCTATTTAATGCCATTTCTCCATATTTTTCCAAACATTCCACACCTTTATTCAGGTTGTTTCCAGTGTTAGCATTACACTCGTCCATAAGTATAATTGTTTCGTTTTCCTCTTTGCATTCACCTAACATCATCTCCAAAATCTTCGTCTTCAGTTAATCCTTCTATTAGTCCATAAAATTGTATCATATTAATCATTTCTTTTAATTTTAGCTTTATCACCGTTATTCTTGCGTTGACCACTATATATTGTACCACTTTTTAATTTACTTGTTCCTTAATTGTTTTTATTTTACTTTCCTTTCTTTTCTGTTTCGCTTAGTCCCATTATTGCCTTCCATTTCCTCTATTAGTTCTATTTCTTTTTCCTTTCTTCCCCCATTTCTGTACTTTTCCTTTCGCCTTTTTTCCGTTTACTTTTGTTTATTCTCTGATCAAACTTCCTCTTTTTCCACATTTAAATTCGGTTGGCCAACGTATTGCTATGATTTATCACTAGAGAGGACGAAAGCGAGTGAAAACATACCAATTTTGCAGCGATTAGACAGATTCGTGTTTTGTCGACTCTCGGGGACACCAGTAAGCAACACGATCTCTTTCTTATGAGACGAATAGTTACGAGTCTGTCTAGTGGATGCAAAGAAAATATAATTTCACTCGCTTTTGTCCTCCCAACTTATGATGTTGCGGAGTCCCCACGAAAAGTATTAATCCGAGCATTACCTTTCACAGAAACACTAACATCGACTGACACAAACGATTGTTAAACAACAACTGAGCGTCCAGCGCAGCTACGATTTTCAAGACAATCTTCCAACTCACGCACAATCGTGTTACCAGAACTTTTTCAAAGAACTGCGCCATCCTCAAATCGAGCGCTTAAAACTTTTCCGACTACTCCGGTATATGAATTAATAATTACAGCACAATCTCAAATACATCGCACGATACGCATCTAATAATTTAAAACAATCAGCTTCGCTTATCTCGCGCAAATTAACTTTTAAAATTACCTACATCAGCGGCACCATTCAAAAATCGACCCGTTCCAGCTCGGCAAAGTAAAATCACAATCGCGGATTGCATTCGAGCCGGCCTATAATCAAGTAATTGTTGGGAATTTCCCGGAAATACAAGCCCGATAATCGGCACGCGATGGATTTACGAAGTGAAGAATTTGAAAAATATACGCCGATCCCATGTTATTGTGTCAAAGTTTACAAATGTTTTAGATGTATTTCGGATCTACAATAACAAAGGCGAATTTCAAAAAAGTCACGTTAAAATTCGTCTTGAGTGGATCAACCTATTTAAAGCAAGTAAAAAAATAATAACGGTAATTTAACGAAGCCCACAATATTTTTTCGTTATTTTCGGTCATTTCTTGAGTATTATTCGACGTCGAGTGTCGACTATTAGAGAAGATTTTCAAGGATAACAATCTATTCGGGACGGTCTTCACTATAAAATGGTGTGCTGTTTAATGGTTGGGAAGGAACATCTTACTTAAAGGAAGAAATCGAAGATCTCTGTATACAATAATGTTGAGAGCCATAAAAAAAGAAAATATTCTTATGTTGATGTATGATTCATACGCATGCTAAAGATGTTCCTCTTTCTTCACAAGTTGGTCAACATGTGCATAAGTAAACGACTTGTTGACGACGTTGATTCAACTCCCAAAAAAATATATGTTTTCTTCTCAAATTGGAAGTAAAGATGCAAGCATTGCGTTTAATATGTTCACCACGTAAAAGAACCGAATGTAGATTGAGCTTGAGTGGTAGACTTTCGATAATCTTTATGGCGTTGTCGCCCCGTCAAGCTTAAACGCCTGGTCGGCATCTCGAAAAAACGTATTTGAAGATTTGGTGAAGAAAGCGCCCTTCCTCCCTTCGCCTTCCTCTCGTTAGGAGCATTACTTGCTCGTTTAGGAGCGAACACGCTATTTTATTATTCCGGAGCCCCGTTGAAGCGAGTTTTGGCGTCGATTAGTAAATCTAGGAATGCTGTTTGGAAAAATACCGATAGAAACCGGGCAATTCTTGAATTGTTTAACGCAAGATAGCATTACAATACCTGTTAGCGCTAATTAGCGCCAGTTAACGCCAGAGGTGTACAGCAATGTAAATATGAGAAAAAAATCACTCGGAGCAACACTGATGACGTCGAATAGACAGCAACATGTCCGCTGTAAGCCCGCAGAAACGAGTATACTTTCCGCGCGATGCACAAAATTAGCAGAGAATAGACAGACTCGTGTTTCATCGACTCTCGATGCAACTAGTAGAGAGATAACAGAAAAGTTTTAGTTGATTAGCACTTTTCTCTTGTCGCACTGCTCTTTTGCTGGGAGTAATTCCACCAGCACCATGAGCTAACTATATTAGCATTACTTTGATTATTATTTCCAATCCAAGTTTATTTAAATTAATTTGCAAGCTACGCTAGATTAAACGAGCAAAGCAATAATTTCCATTATTTGAATGTGAGAAACGGGAAAGCGACTAACCAGAACACCCACAAAGCATAATAAATTCGCTCCTACAATTTAACGCGTTACACACTATCTAAATAGCCACTGAAAATCGGGTATTATACGTTGTACTTTGTAAGGAATTCCTACATCGATTGCCGTGGAGCGATCGTATATTTTTCTGTATTACATAAGAATTCGGAGGGAACCTATTAAGTTGAACGGGAAAGTATACATATATCTCACAATATCAGATTAAAAGCAAGCCACAGCATGTCAAACTCGTAATATAACCAAATATGAAGTAGCGAGATCGATTGACAGGTCCATTTTAATTTCTTTTCTCTCTTTTTTAGCCTGATTTCTTCACCAATATCGGACGAAATTGAATTGGAATTTTAACAGATCTAAGGATGGGATTTGAATAGACAAAGTAGCAGAAATTCTCTATTTCCCATACTTCAAATAATCCCCTTCGAAGCGATAAAGATAAAATAAGAATATTCATATTTTTTTTTTCTTTCGCCCGTAGATCCCACGACTAATCTATCGACCATGAAGGATTTTAGTCGTTATACAACATATTTCATAAATTACGCTGTTAAAATCGAAGCTATTATGGTTAATAATATCTCGGCAATTGCTACGATGTAAATTTTTAGCTGTAATTCGCATTCACTTGTCAATCATTGAAGGGGGTCAATGTTCTCGGGATATGAGGCAATAGACAGCGTCGAATTTGCAATAAACAAGCGTTATATGCATTTTCTTTAACCTTCCGTAGCTTTGCTTGCGAGCTATTTAGCATTCTTTTGTTACGTCGATGCGGTATAAAGTCATATGATGACAACTGTTTTGGAGCACATTATCGTAAATTTTGGCTGAACGTAATTAACTATTGTCAGTTCATGTCTATTGTGGAACCTTTCGATTCGCTAACAGCAAATTCTCTATTTCAAATAATAAATTTAACATGAAATGCACAATATAGGGTATCTCCTCGGAAGGATCTAACTATACTTGTTTTTTTTTTTTTTAGATTTTGGGAGGAACGGCCATTCTTTATAAAAAGTTTTTTTTCATCAACACCTCAAGCCTCAGCCCCTACAAAAATTTCAAAATAACATCCAAGATGGTTACAATTTATTACATTACCTATACCGTAACATTTCATCGAATAAATTCTTCGTTCTAGAGGCAATATTATTCAAACATTTACGGAAAAGTTGGCGACATTAAATCAATCCTAATAAAGGCAGAAAAATGAACTTTGTGATGCAGCGTTCAGATTAGATATCTGAGCCTCCATTGAGATTCCAAGCACCTTTCTCCGATAATACTTTTACTTTCCCGTCAATTCTGTTCTTTACCAGATGCGGATGCTTTCCTCTCCCAGCGTTATTCGCCCCTTTCAAGATAATCAACGCGGATTAGGTGGCGTATACTTCAGAACACAGATAAAGTGGCTTCTTTGACGCCGGTTAGGCACGAAGGAACCTCTTTTTGGATTGTTTTTTGTTATCTGGCGTGCTTTCACCAACAGTTATGAATCGACCCCAAAATTCATTCGGATGGTGCTTTTAGTTCACTCTTGATCAAATTTCAGGCTGCCTTGTTTTCTAACCACCCTGAAATTTTTGTAGTCGCTAAGGACTTACTAAATGAAACAAAATTTTTTACAATGAGTGATTGTTCTTCTTAAAATAAGTATAAATTTAACTAACTCTAACAATAGTCAATCAAGCTTTTGTTAGACTTTCTGGCAGCAATTAAAGCTAGACGTTAAACAACACGAAATGGCGCAGGTATCCGTTTGTCGTATAGAACATGTAAGTTAAAACCTGTGATTATTCTCTACTTAAATTAACTTGTCACAAAGAATGCATCAAAACTGAATAAAATTAAAACAAAGGTAATAATGGTAACAAACGAAGAAGAGCGAAATGTACATAAATATAGAAGGTATAGAACTAGAACAAGTAGATGAATTTCAGTATCTGGATATTGCAATTAAGGAAAATTGAAATAATGTGGTGAAAATAAGCAAAAGAATACAAAAAAAAAACAAAAAAACAAAATTATAAACATATTGCTGCGAATACTGTATGCTGAATCAACGACAAAGAAACGAGCTAGAAGCGGTTGAAATGAGGTACGTAACAGGAGTGAGAGGAGTAACAACGAGAGACAGGCTAAGAAATGATACGACTAGAGAAAATCTGTACAGTGACTACAAGATCTCATTGAGCAAAGACAAACGAGTTGGTGAGGTCATCCGCAAAAGTTCTGGAAAGTATAGACAAGCCCAAACCCAAATGGAAAGAAGCAGAAGAAGACCAAAAGACACATGGGGTAATATAGAAGGAAAAATTATTAAAAAATGGAAAAAAGGGAAGAATACGAATAAAAGCGAAACGGTTTGCTTAAGATAGGCAACCCAAGCAGAATTCTAGATTACGGCATGGTCCTGTTAGATTGGCTGCCTACATTCGTCGCCACCTCAATTCACATTTAATTATTAATACAACCAATTTTATTTTCGATTGAAGTATAAGAATCTTGTTCAGTAAGCTTGCGTGTGTGATATAATCTCTCAAGAACCAATTAAAATGCTCTTAGATCCATAATCAAAATATACATCTTCGATTGGTACATCCACCCAAAATTTGCTCTTAATCCAAGCAATTTTTTAAATAATAAGCAAGCACAATTCGATTGATCGGAATATTTATCAACATAAAAAAGGAAATCTAGAAAATATAAGGTCTACACATAACTTAACTTATGTATGCCCTCATCTTAAAGCAAATTCTTTGTCTAAACGTCCAACTTCAAATTTATTCTCTACAAAACATCAAAATATTATTTATAATATAATTTATTCAATCATAAATATATTACGGAGGACGGGTTATCCTGGCCTTAGGCGTACAAAATGTCTGGTAGAGTGACTTGTTTTGTTGCAGATACGTGGCCGTATATGCTGGCGGTACGAACTTATTTACCTGACAGGGTAGAGGCTGCTGACAGATGACATTTTGTACGTCAGTTAGTTATGATGTAGGTCCATTGTGTGAATGTATAGGCCACCATAATTTCTTTTGTGTCGCCGTGGAAATGCTTTCATAAATATTAGCTCTTGAATATTGTAAACCGGTAACCATGTTGCATTAAATAGCTACAGGGTGTTAACGTAATATGATAATAAATGAATAGAATAGACTTTAAAAAAAATAGCGAACTTTAGCCAAGAGCATAAACGAACTTAATTGCATTAAATTAATCGGTTCTGCAAGTACGAAGAACGACCGTGTTTAGTGAGAGATGGCGCTTCACTATTCATTAATGGATGCCTCTGAAAATTTCGAAAAGATTCATCGGGTAGTGTCGTTCTTAGAGCTGTTGGAAAAAGAACAATACCGGTCAATAATTCGATTTCTTATTTTAAGACGCGGAAACGTTCGCGGCAATCATGTACCTTTAGTAGCTACCATCAGACACTGGTTTGCTGTGGCTGAACGTCCGTTTATGATTAGGAACGACCGGATCGTTCCGCTAGGAAAACTGCACGCGACATAATCAATAAAGTTCATGGATATCGCGTTAGCAGACCACCAGGTGGATTGCGAGTATGGTGAACATCTCAACTACCTGCCAGCAAATTGGTTTTTTTCGCCGAACGTGTCCCAAAAAGGGCAAAGACAATTCCATCAGCCGGAAACGTTATGAAGACGATGTTTTGGGATCCTCAAGGCATAATCTTGATTGATTATTTGGTGAAGCGAAAAATCATCACGGTAACGTCGCATGGCTGTTATTATTGGACCGATTCGACGTCGAACCAAAGAGAGCAGGATCTCACCCAGCGAAGAAAAAAAATCTCCACCATTCCGACCAAACACGTTATTTTGTAAAATTTGACAAACGCAATTATTTGGATATCTCAGAAAAAGTGGAAAGCTCAAGAAGGTTACGCCGAGAAAATGCATTTATTCTAACATCCTCGTATAATTTCCACCATATAAATCACCTACAGGTTCAACTTATCCACCACATTCTGCGAAAGATGAAAATTTCAATCCGCCGATAAATATACCTAATTAATGCAAATTTTCACCCGACAAAAAACGTACGACGCAATACTTTATACCGTAATGACATTAGACGACAACCGAGGAATAATTTATACGGCAAAGACCGTTGCGTAAAGCATCTAATAGAATGCAAATTTGCACATGTTAGACTGGGTATGACATACAGAAGCTCGCGAAATGGTCAATTCAATTGGTTGCGATGCTAAATGATAAATAGACGTTTTAGCATACGCAGCGACAGGTTAATGAATAGCTTCTTATCAAAAAAATCTTTGGACAAGAAAATTATTGCGTTGATATTCAATTTTTTAAAGGGGAGAGGGAGCAGGGGGGGGGGGGTTCTTTTGTTTTGTTTTGATTATTGACCGTTGTTTTATTATCAACACCTGCAAATAGAGCTGTTCAACGTAGATAATAGTTTAAATTAAGACATTAGTCCTAACATCGCACCGCGCGCCACGAATTTACGAATTTCTGAAACATATGCTTCGATTTATTTATATATTTTATGGGAACCAAAAAATGTGTGCAAGCATTGTAATTATTTAAACATTAACGAACTACGTATGTCATTTTGTCACCTTCAACGGACGTCAAATCATAGGTCTACTCCAAGTATTTTGATACTTTTGGCAATTTCAAATGAGTTAATTAATTTTTAAAGAAGCGTAAACCAAGGCCTGATCTCGAAGCTTCTTCGGATATCGAAGCTTACATCTTATTAACAATTCTTATCTCGAAAAGTAGTTAAAACAAGAACAGCAAGATATATCGGAAAGAGTTGTTTAGTTAAGAACAAAAATACGGCATTAGAATAGCGCCTCTTCTTGTTGAAATGTTAAAAATTAATTTGGAAGTTATCACCAACACTATATTGCTATTTAAATGAGCTGCAGGAAGAACATAACTACTGGGATGGTAAAGATAGAGGTCTCTTGTAACGCTACTTAAAGCAATGGTTTTTTCTTTTGATCGCTTTAAGGCTGCGTAATTTCACTCAAGTAGATAATTTTCATTAATTTTTCTTGTAACTCTTTATTTCAATCGGAGAATTATTGAGATATCCTGCAATTTCTCAAGATATCCACACACACAAAAACTCCGATCCTCAATGATACTCACGGTATTGAGCAATGTTTGACAATGTGACGGCTATTACTCAATTTTTCCCAAATTTTTCTGGGTTATTATTCTGAATATTAGCGATGAGCAGTAATACAAAAAAAAAAAAACAAGTTAATTGTTCTTCGTAAATACCGTGTCCTTTATACGTCTCAATATTGAGTTAATTCAATTTTGAGCATAGTTTTGGTTCAATTGCTTCAACTTTGACTGAAGCGCCGCAACAAATTCACTTTGTTTGGACAGGGAACACGTGCTCGATTCTGCCTTCTTAGTCTGTCCCGCATATGTTCTATTGGAGCGACGTCGGGAATACTAGATGACCAATTCACACATATAATCCCGAACGCGCGTCATTGTGCATAAAAACGAAATTGAACCCTATACATGGAGCAAAAGCAACCATATGAACCGCAAAATCTTTATCAAGCATCACCAATCCAAACTAGAACGGAACCTGTTCGTTAGCTACTTCTTTCTACAATATTTGTATTGAGCAAACTGTTTTCCTTGTCTTTTTCAAATTATTTCCCGGCCATCTGATAATCTTAGGCAAAATCTGAATTCATCCATGAATAATACGTTGCTCCAGTCGGCGTGATTCCAGTTTTCGTGATTAATTAATCGAGATCTACGATGTTCCGCAGATTGCTATAGACGTCGAATTGGTCTTCTAAGTTCCGGATAGTCAGGACGAACTATTCCTAAGCTTATATGCGCAATTCTTTCCTCGCTCAGTCAATTTACTACAAGTTAGGCGCCTAAGAGTCCACTTAAAACTGAAGAAGGAACCGTCTCGTTCGGATGTTGCTCTCCTAATCCTGATTTCCTAGTAAAACCGACGGCTTCGTTCATTTATCTTTTCGTAGCTCCCGTCTCGTACTTTAATATTAAATTAGCGACCCCAAAAAAGAAGGAATTGTCTTTGGATTTGATTTCTGAAGACATATGTTCAATTTTGAATAATTCCTTTTCATTTTTTTAGTCGTTGTTTAGACGCTCTAATTCCTCCGGCTTCTATGAAGCAAGTTATCGTCGATTAATGTCAAGCATCAACCTAACAGAAGGTTCCACAACTTTGTTTGCCTCTGACAGTTGCACCATCAACGAAATCAAAAAGCATTTCAAATTTTAGATTAAGAAAGAAAACGCTTCATTTACTTTTGAAGTTAAAGTCAAGCTTCTAATGTGATAATCTCATCTAGAATTGCGGTGAATTAAGTTGTGCACGGGAACCAAACACTTCATTTGGTTTATTTTGCGTTGAGAATAAAAATAGATACGTTTAAATCTTGCAAGTTCATACCTATCAGTCAACCGTCCGCGTGGTACCAAATCGTCAATTAGATAAACACTAGAAGGGCAGGAGTTTAATTAAAGAAATGTTGATGGTTCAATTTAAATAAAGGCCCCGGCAACATTTAAAAATTTCGTAATTTTCTTCGCTTAAAAATGTCGAAGATCTACCGCCATTGTCAAAGAACTTAAAAGATTCAAGCAACATTAATCGAACAAAAACGATCCCTATAATGCATCTTAACTGATACGAAAACCTACTCGAATAAAATTTAAACCATGGGCCAAATTGACCAATTGGCCAACCTATCCTACTCAAGAACCTTCCAAAATGAGTAGTAAACATTACAAATTCCTTTCGACGTATACATTTTGCACAACTTTTACGCCTTCCCGACCAGATAACGATCGAATATAACCATTCGCAAGCACAATCCCGTTTCTGCTAGAAGCATATAATTTTCCGTTTCTTTTTTTTTAGATTTATACCACTCAACGAACACTACTCTTATCGCCGTGATCTTTCTAGTTTTTCCCGACTCGTTCGCTTCCATCCTTTATAGTTTTTTAATCAGCCATTTTAAGCAGACCATGGTAAAGGAACATTCATTCCATAAAAAAGACCCAACATGTACGACGTACGACTAGCAACGCCCGACGCAAAGCACAAGAACTGTCAGCTAGGCTGTAATTTTATCTCTAATTGATTGCGCTGATGATAAAAATGCATAATGGTTACATAAATTGTTTCGGTTCGTAGTGCTAGGGCAACATTTCTTGCTCGGTTATGTACGGAATAGGCGAGATATTACATTAGGCTAATGGGCAAGGGAATAACGCGTTTGTATTGTTGTCCGTATTAGGTATATGGGAGAGAGAGGGAGCAATACGTGCGGATTACTCAACCTGTTCTTTTCTTCGTTAACGATAAGTAGGGTAATCATAATACTGGTAACGAAGTAGTTCATGGAAAAATATAGGTTTCCATTTTGAAATCGCTGTAGCTATGCATTCGCGAAGCAATAACTTTTACAAGAATGGATTAACCCAAACGTGACCTAACCTATGCTTCCTTAATGGAAGATTCATCTGTATCATATCATCGCATTTCTATATATCTATCGCCAGATTATTCTTTGAAATTAAGTAGCGATTTAAAATTAGAGAAAAATCGTAAAGCAATAACTTTCGTTCGTTTTGTTAGATTTAGCTGCAAGCTGCACAGCTAGGAAGCCTGCAAATCTTATTATGAATTAACCCAAACGCAATCTCTGACTATGCTTTCTTAATGGAAGATTCATCCGAGATTGGGTCTGTTCGAAATCTACGAATTAAATATCTGGAAAACGGTAGCTCTAATTACTTTAATACTCTTCTAGCTTTTCATTAATTTTTTGAAAATCTCAGGTTGCAAACTAAAAAATTTATGTAGAGCCTTTCATAAAATAATTTCTTTATCAACAAACAGGTTTGTCTTCCCTTTGCGAGCAACATCTTTTAACGGATATTGATGAATATTTGCTTCAAAAGCAGTTAATGATATCACATTATCATCAAATTATTCTCCAAAATTATTTGGCAATTTAAGGTTAGTTAAAATTAATTCTATGACATATGGCTGCCTGATAATTGCTGTTTCTAATAAGGCGAGCATGAAAAATATTTGCAGATGATTCAGATATGTGCTTGAGAATTAAACATAGAATTTCTAGAACGAAAGCCAAGAAAGACCAAAAATAACCGTCATATCCTGTATGTATATAAGAAAGAATATGGTTTACGTCAAAACAGGAACCACAATGATTGGGCTATTTAAAAATATCAGTTAGAGAAATAGAGTTTTTGAAACTTTAATGCTCTTCATTACCAAATTAAATGATAACAAAAGATAATATTAAAAAAATAAGGTAGAATGTTAAAAAATTATCATCCACGTAAAAAATCGAGTAGACACGAGTATTCATGAAAACTCGAAGAAAGTGTGTGATCTAGAGCAGATCCTGGGGAAGCACTTTTGTTGATTATATGTACATGCTGGACAAGTGGTTTAATCGAAACCAGTTTTTCCTTGACGATTCTGAAGACAGCTTCTAGACTTACACAGAGATAAGCTATTGACGCGATATCCTTCAATGTTATAAAGAACAATATCGTGGTTAACATTATTAAACGCCTTTAATAAAACGTAGCTGAACGAAATACATCATACTCATCCTTGGTTGAAATTATTAATATTAATTTAACAATTTGGGCGATGTTAGAGCATGTTAATTTCTCGAGAACAACATAAATTTAGTGACAAATTCTAGAAGTTTATAATGGATTCGATGGAACAATATGCAAGATTACCAAAAGAAAATTGTATTAATTAAATAAATTAATGGATTAAGACAATGTTGCAATGATCTCTCAGCGCAAGAGCAAAATTGGAGAGTTATGACGCTTATTTAACTTCTACTTGGGGACCACCCGCCATCATTTTTCAGCAGCATGTGTCTGGTCGTACCAGATTGGTTGATGATGAAACAAGCGAGATAGGGAAAAGCTGCAATCACTAGTGATAACATGGAAAAAGTTCACCAACTTACAATAGACATAGGCCATCGTCGAATTAAAGCTAAATAAATAGCATTAACTGAAGGAAAAGCAATACGCACATATGGTACCGCGCTTGCTCACTGAAGATTCCAACGAACATTTCTGAAGTTCTTTTGGAGCAGTTTAAGCGAACAAGTCGCCTCATATTAATAACCTGACTGAACCGTCTTGCTAAGACTATAATTGTCTAGAACCTCTTTTACAATTTTTGTTCTTTGAAAAAGAAAACGGAAATATGCGGATTGTTGCGTTAAAAGAAAATCAAAATATCTGGTCAAACATGATTTGTTATCTTAAGTTGGTTCCACAAAATTGAAAATCTCTTCCCTTTCGATTATTATCATTCTAGCTTCACTACTTTCCGAGATACTAGTACCAAACCTCAAAACACAACCCATGAGGTGGATATCAAGAGAATGCCTTAGACAATGTTTATCTGTTATCTAAATATCATGACTTGATACCTTTGCCATTACAGAATTCAAACAAGATATCAAGATAAACCGTTGTTCATGCGAAGTCGTCCACCAGTACAAAAATTAATTTAAAATCTTTTGCTTTAAACAGAAAAATTTTTTCGCATTCTTCTGCAAGCTCGTCAAGCCTCATGGAAGCAAGAGAACAATCAAGTTTATCCCAATGATGCTATAGCCGTCTGAAAATTAGCGATGTTTAAGCCGATATTAAAATACGAACAACATTTAAAATGGTTCGGACATTTAATTCGATTGTGGGACCAGAGACAAGCAAAACAAATATGGCAAATAAAATCACGAAAGAAGAGGATAAGAGGGAGACCGTGGAAGAAGTAGAACGACGTGATAGCGAACTGTTTGGAAAAGAGAGGACTGGATTGAAGCAATGGAAAAAATGACAGTAAAGGACAGGAAAAGCTGAACGAGATTTGTACATCAGTGAGGAGCATTAGACGTCATACACCTTACGGCTCATAGAAGGTTTTATCAATTATAGATAGATAGACAGATAGACAATTCCTTTAATATTATTGATAACAATGACTCATTCATGATGAGGGCTCAGTAGTGACGCAAATCAAAAGTAAAAATTATTAATTAACGGAAAGGGAATTGTTATTTTCAGCGGTTCCTTTTTATTAACGTACTACCTCAATTGAATTGTTCGACTCTTGATGATTTCAACTAAATCTTCTGTACCGCATGACAACTTGACGAAATCAAATGAATCGAGTGTCTTCGGACATGTTTTGATGTCGCCCCATCGTCAAAACAAATCGCTTTATTTTGAAACAAACGACCGCCAAGCTGCACATGTTCCGCGAAAAGAAAAACAGAAACCATTAATAACAAATTCACAATTAATATTAAGACTTCGTACATACGTTCGCATGTAACTTTTTCTCGGCGACGGACATTGACAGGTGTCTTAAAGTCGAATAAAATACGCCTCACGACTTCTACATACTTACAATTAAGTTGCGTACAGTACAAAATTAGTCGGACCATTAATCTTAGCGTGATATACAACGGACTTGAAAGAATGACGGCAATTCATCACCCGGGAAGAGAGAACGGACTGCTTTTTCTTGCTCATTATCGTAAATGTTAAAAATTTAATTGTCGAGTTATAAAAAGCCGTACTTAATCATCAATTTTTTCCCGCGTTTGTCGCTTTGAAGTAGATATGCGTAGTGTATGGTACATATGCAGTTCGCGTTCTCTATTTTTTGGGAGCTTTCTTCGTATTGTTTTAAATTTGTTGTCGTCTATATTTCTTTTAATGAAAGAAATAGATACTGTTAAATTTTAAATGGGGCCCGCAAATGCGATCTTTCATTAATACTGAATATTTGGCTTATTTATTATGGACTTCATTAGAAGTTGTGGAGCTGTGTAAAGTTCGTCCCACTTGTTTTAAAAATTGAAATTCTAAATTTTGAAAGAAAAAGACAAAAAGTGGTATAAAAAATTAAAAAAAGATACAACTTTTTCATCCAGCTCCACTTCTTTTAAAAAGCGAAATTCTAGGAGTTGTTCCACGTTGTTCTAGTTGTTCTTAACATTGTTTCCGAATTTCAAAGCTGTATATCTTACCGATTAACAGATCTACCCAAAAAATTAACTTCGGTCAACCCCCTTTTTTTAGAGCAAAAAAAAGAAATAACAGTCTGAAGTCGGCTTCACACTTTTTTTGATAAAAATACCCAAAAGGAAAAAAAATGGGAATGAAAGCTTGGTAAGATATATTCCTACCCGCCTGTTCAGAAGACATTAAAATAAAGTTTCTGAAAGACAACGTAGTTCGTGTTGCCGACAAAATTTTGGAACAGTGAAAAAAGAATGACCAAAGACCTCTGGCTTCTTGGAACAAGCGCTCACTTTGGCTTAATATGTTGTTGCTTCTTTACAGAAGCCTGTCGAAAAGTGCCGAAGACCGTTGGATTCGGGAGAGTTTCATTTATTAGCAATGCTGAAATGATTGTGAATGAATGAAAAAAATCAATGAAATTACATTAACGAATAAAGATATCGAGGCGTGACATTACATAAGGGTTTGGCACCACTCCGAGTAACCAAAAGGAATTTCCGAGTTTTGTCCATCTAACCGGCCATCCTTCATTAGAGACGGACGTTCATCCACGTTTAGATTCGTATCCATCGAAGGACGTGTGGTCCTTTTAAACTACATCCGACTTCCCTTTAATTTCTTCACTCTTCAAAATAAAAGAAATCGAACCACTACCCTTCTCAAGATTCCAAAAATACATAAATTTAGCCACTTTCAGCAACTCAATCGATCAGCCTCTCTGAAATTTTAACTGACGCCGAATAAGGCATAGTCCTCAAAATCGGTAATGCAAATTTTAACGCAAAGCACTAATATTCAGCAACTGTATTACTTCCTCACAAGAAGAGTAGTAGCTTTAAAGTCAAATTTAGCAAAGAGATGCCGTAAAACGATCCGGAATGTTCAAAAATGTTACAATACGAAAACCAAGCATCTAAAGAAACACGCAAAATTTATTTTAGGTATCACGCTTCTCTTAAATTAAACACTTCGCTCATCCTATTATCACACGTTACGCGCTCGATACATCCGCACACCTTCTCTCAAACAACCTTAAAAAGATAATTTGCCCCTAAAATACCTAAATAATCATACCCTTATCAAGGAACCTTTGTGAGATCTTTGAGATCTTGCTTTAAACCTAAAGTTAAAAAATACACAAACAACATTGGGCTAAGTTGTGGGCAAGAATAAGGTGGAACAGAGGTGTTACGAAACGCCTAGAAAGCAAATACCCGTCGGCTAGACGCAGAGAACCATAATTTTAGCGTTAGAGCTCGACTTTGAAGACCAACATTAAGGGGTTTATTTAGAAGTTAAATAGGGGTACTTCAAGTTAAGTTGGACTACAATCTAATAGGATCCTTTATCACTATAAAGCGATTATTTCGAATGAGAAAGAAACAAGTTCTGCAGCTGCAATCCACGCTCAAGAAATTACTGGAATTTTTATTAGGTCATATGCTTCTAATAAATAATAAAGTATAAATAATAGAGATATTGGACTTAGGAAAGGTCAGGAGCACCATAACTAAAAACAACTCACGATTTTATCTGTCGTAATGGATAAATACATAAATACCAAGGATAATGATTGATGTAATAACACTTCGAAAGAAAACAAAAAAGCTACAATAAACCGTTTAGAAAATATCACGTATCTAAACGCGAGAGTGTGAGTTTTGGAACGTTCTTTATATGTTTCTTTATTGCTCGAATACAATAAGAAAGTGAAATCTTTAATTTGAAGATCAATTTATAAGCTTGATGTTGAAAAGGAATGGTTCAGAAAAGTACCTAAAGTAGCTAAATATCCAACTAAAGCTGCCAAATTTACACTCTTAACGTTGTGTTAAATTCAACTCAAGACTTAATTTAGGACCATTTAGCTAACATTGACTAATTTCGATGAGGTTTGATGGATTTATGGACGAATCTACTTTAAAAACAACGGTGTGTGAGACCCTGACTATTTGCGCCAATCTCTCCGAAAGCATTTAAAAATACCTTTGAACAATATTTTATTAACATTACATGAGAGCGTCTGAATTGAGATGAATCGATTCCAATAAAAGTTCTTCATTCGCGAAGTATTTCCTAGGAAATAATGCGTTGTTCCAAGCATCACTTGGAAGGATCGAAAATCAGTTAAGGATGAATGTTATTTAACAATTTGTTTTTGTTAGAAGTCATCGCTGAAATTAGGGAAAAATGCCAGCTGTCGTCCAATAGATTATTTGATCGAGAAAAATCGATAACACTCACCTTATTGAGTGCATAACGACATCTTTCTGCAGGAAGGATAAACAAAAATTAACGGACAGCGATTCTTACAACGACTTTAAAGGTCATATGCCACCTTCAGGACGAAGAAAACCTTTAAAGATATTTGACAAAGAATACAAAAATTATTAGATATTAAAAAGGATAAAGGATGATGAACCTCCTACAACATCATCAACTTTCGCATATCTTAAAACACCTTAATACCTTTGTACTTCAGCACGTTATTCTTCATGGATTTTTAACGCCAAAGGAAAGCAATTCCAAGCATTGTAATGGTATCTATGCAAACTACAGTAACTACCTATTGAAACGGCTCCTTTCATCCAGTACACCTCAGCAGATAAACGCGGAATATTTCTCGGAATACCGCTACGCCGACTTAAGCAATCCAATAGACCCGCCGAGGCATTTCTTAATTGCTTCTCTTTTCGCTGGATGTAAAGTTTCAAAGGCGAAAAATTACCAATGGTATCGCATTGCGAAATTCCACTTTTACAATTTTCTAAATGAAACCGAAGCATAGATCCATCTGCGAGCGTAATAACAGGTGCTTTTAATATTTGCCGGTAATTTAAACGGAAAGGTACCTGCAGTGAAGGATATACAATGGGTTGTTTGCTTAAAAGTGAGATCATTTGATTTGGGTTCGAGCGGGTTACTTAATATTTTTTCTTAGATATGAGGCGTTATAGCACATTGGTGATTGTTATTAATAACGCTAGATGGTATTTACTACTGAATTCGTTTACGTTATGTAAAAATTATATTTTTGTTTAATGTTAGTAGAAGGGATTGGAGATTCAATATAGATAGAATTATTTGAACAATCTTGTTGACGTAACTTAGATGTAATATGATGTAATAGTTGCCGCAGACGTCTTTCTGTTGATTTTAAATGAATTATTAGACTTCGGAACGATTGCGGGCGATTCGAAAGTAGAGTCCCAATGTTTACAGCGGACGCGTTAACGGAAAGAAGAAGGCGTGAGCATTTTGAAAAACGCAAGGAAGTTGCTTTGGACAAGTGAATAAAGACTTTATCGGAGGATGAATGACAAGAAACACATCACTAGCTCATGTGCACATTTCGGATCACCGGAAAAGCAGTTATTTGATCCAATAAATACAAACTGCTTCAAATTCATTCAGCGCATGGACGAAAATTTCTAAACTTAATTTCATCGCCGAAGATTTTATGGAAAATTCCAAATTTTTTAGCTCGTACTCTGCAGACTGATGTGAGCAGCTTTTCAAACAACGAATTATAACTCGTATTGCTGGTAGGCTGGAAATCCACGTTAGATAAGAGAAGTTAATTTCCAAAGAAGATGGATCAAAACCTAAATATTTGGGAGGCCAGCTAATGAGTCGGTATTTTCTTAATTCAATAATTTCAACAGTTGTTTGGACCCCATCAATCCATCACGACTATAATAATGCCACAAATACGTAGTTGTTCTTGTAATAGCTCGTCTTTTGGGGCCCGAAAAGATCTCTCACCTAAAATACGATTTTTCCAAACAATGATACTTTTTTAACGCATCCGTAAGTAATCGTCTTTTAATACATAACAATGTGTATTGCTTCTCAATCGATACAGGGTGTAACATAGAAATGGTAGCTTTTTCACGTTCGATTTTCAACTTAACGATTAAGGATCGTTAACTGATAAAACGTGATAAAAAAAAAATAGTTTGTTTAATCGTTGTTGGTTAGTCATAATTTATTTTTGCATTTTTTGGAGGCAATAATAGTTCCAAATAGGCCCGTAAATGATTTCTAGAAGAGGTAAGAAAAGAAATGGTCCCAACGTAGAGCCCAATACTGCTTTGGAATTGGCAAATAAAGAAAGTGAATTTAACCAAACAGATGTAATCAAAAAAAAAAGTCAACATTTGAACAATCCAGACGACCTCACTAATTTGACGATAAGACTTACAAAAATACAGCCCTGAAATACGTGCTTATCAAATAGGAAGAATAGAAGGAATAGGAAGGAAAATATTGCCGTTAAAAGCGTTGGCAAGATGTTTAGACATTATCGTCTTATTTTGCTTCGGTAAATTTTTTGCATTTTTAAAAGCTATATTTTCCAGGCATAGAAAAATAAAGTAATCTAAAATGGTTACTTCAGGAGATCGTAGAGGAAAATCTGCCAAAATATTTTATGATCTGTGGCATTGTCCTGTTAGAAGTAACCATCCTCTAATTCGTCATTAAACAAACAAATGGTTTTAAAAAAGGCAACAATAAATTTTTACGACGTCTTTTGGCGTTTACTATTTGCCCAAGTTGCTGTCGAAACACCAACCTTTTCAGAATACAATGATTTATATATCATACTAAAAAGGTTTTCGTTGAACCATGTATGCGTGATTTGTTTGTTAACCAAACTTCGTCTGAAAAGAAGGATTTGTCTCTTTCCTCTGATTTCCAAACCAATTGTAGGATTGCACCCTCAGTACGTGGTCAATAAGCTTAAGTTCTTGAACATAACGAATTTTACAAGGACATTCTTCGAAATGAATAATAGATAAGAATAATAATTATAATAGAAAACAACCAAATCATGGAAAGCCCTTTGAGATACTGATTTCGCTGAATTCATTTTTTTTTATATTAAGTCTTATCATTATTCGAGGTAGAAGTAAAAACAAATCTCAGGCGGGAGGAACTATTTAATGATAAATATCTGGATCACAGAATCAATAAATTGACTGATTCGAAGACTTCAGCTATTTTCTGTGGGATTTCGAGCAATCATATAAGAAATGTTTGATTTCACGACTTTTCAACAAAAAACAAAAATCGTTAAACAGGTATAAACATTATTTCACGATTTTAACATTAAAACATGAAACGCATAATACTGCTTTCGACGTCAATATACATCAATATCAAATCAATAAACCTCCAATCATCCAAGCCAGACTAAATTCGAAAAAAAGAAACTAACAATTCGATACTCCTATCTCTTTTCGAGAATATTACCAAAAACAATGGACGCCCTAAAATCGACAAAGAAGATACCTTCTACGTACCACACTGCAAACAATTGATTTTACTGTTTGTTATACACCTATAAAAGTCATAAAATAAAAAAAAGCACCGATTCATTTTTCAAGGAAAGCATCACATATAATTCCATCTAAATCCAGCAGGCCTGTAACGAAACGTCGGCAAGAATATCACTCTGCACAGCGGTGTTGGAGTATTTCTGTTTTGTTATCTGAAACCGTGGAGAATTTGGTAAAACTAAAGAAGTTAGTCACGGTCGTTTGTCCTGTTACAGATGCTTAGCTTTTGTCATTTGTTACCGTGTTGGTGTGTTACGAAATAAAGAAGGTATAACTCTGAAGGATGCAGATATACGCTTGTTTAATAATCAGATATACATAGATGATTATTATGAAAATAAGCTGTTGATATATTGTAAAAACATCATCTCTTAAGAACCTCCTTCGTTTAACCAGGCTAAAGAAAAGGATGCTGTACGTTACTGCACGTTTTCACCTTTGAAATTGGAACATATCAATAGATCTCTGCAGAAAATCTAACATCCTACCATAAGCATCATACACTGATTTATTTAAAAAAAGCTCCTGGTGCAAGAAACATGAAATGAATGCAATATTAGGAACAAAATTGGAATAATTGTTGAAAGACCAAGTAAATCCAACATTTTCATGAAAAAAGACGGTGACTTAATGGAAGATCGATAATTGTTTACGAAGTTCTCTTAATATCACATTGAAAAAGAAAGGATTCATTCATTCAGGATGAACATGAGCAATTGTAGCAGAAAACAAAATAAAATTTGAGGTTAAAGTTTGTCTTTAAAAATTTCGAAATTAACCAATCATTTACGACAAAAACAAAATTTTATCTGAATAATTTCAGTGTAAAAGTGAAGAAGACTTTAAGAAAAAGTTGACTAAAGAATTCTTAACCTCTGATGACTAGAATTTAATGAAAATCATTTTGAAAATACAAATAAATCTTTTCCCAATACGACAATTTAATTGTTTAAATCAGGTTAATAGGAAAATTTCTTCCAATGGACAAGAAGATGGATACTGCATAGAACAAGGTGGACAGAACGGAGAACTGGGAAAACTGGCCAAGTAAATTGCGGGAACGGTGAAATAAAACCGGTGAAATAAACGGTGCTTTGATTAGATGATGCTTCGAAAACTACTTCAGTTATCGCAAAGTTGCCCCATTGATGAAAAGGAGGATGATGAAAACATCGAAGCAAATTGTGGGAATTGTGAAGTAAGCTTGACCACATTGATTTCAAGGAAGTTGCAAAAGCTGCTGGTACTGGAAAATTTTAAATACGCATTTAATCTTGATCAAATAGTGCCTGGAAAACTACTTCGAATTTCCCACCGTTGTTCCGAATGGATTGTATGAAAGATTAAATAGAAAATTGGATATTTACCAACAAGGAAAAACATTAAAACGAAAGATAAGAAGACCATAGGAGGAAAAAAATGAGATATGCCTTAATGATCCTCGGAGATCTGCTTCAAATAGATTGTTTATAAAATTGAAGATTTAGCAGCAGAATAGGCAATTGAAAGGAACACAAATGGAAGAAGCATTGAAGACCTATGACGAAAAAATATTCAATTAAATTAAAACAATCGTAAAGTGAACTTCTAAACTAATTTGAAAGAATTACTGAAGTTTTCAAGACCAAAAAAAAAAATTGAAAAGGCATCTAATTTTGATCAGATGATGATTTCATATTGAAAAGTGATGTCAAATAGATAAAAAACTGAAGATTTTCAAGTAGTGAAAATTATCAAAAAGGAAGAAGTTCGAGGCAAAGCAAAGGAACATTTATATTTATTTTTTTTAAGAAATAATAGAACCCTATGATGAGGAAAGTATCCATGTTAGTTGTAACAATGTTGTCCATATTAATAAAAAATTAAAAAAGAACTATACAAGTCCCCAAAATGTTAAATAAGCATTGAATTTTGATCAACAGAGAACTGGAAGACGAATTGTAGGAACAGTTACACTTAAGCGCATCACTTCAAATGCCTAAAGTTGCCACAAGCGAATTCTAAAAAAAAAAAGAAAAATGTGAAGATATCACAGAATTCAAAGTTCTTCTCAAAATCATACATACACTTCAAGAACCCTAATTGATTAAATCTAAAGAGTTCAAAGTCGCATTTTCAAATACAAATCAATAAGGTTCTCCTCCAAAATACGGCGTCAATTTATTTTCTATCAACGGAAACGTCGGTCTGATTAACACGAATTAAAACCAAAAAGAAATAAAAAAAAAAACAAAAAACAAGAAACAAAAGACAAATTTCTTTTAAAATTGAAATAAACGCACCCATTATTTTTCAAGTTCGAGATTTCTGATCTGTGATAGTGCGACACTACGCGATTTCTTTGAGGAGGTGATGTTGTGGTTCTTTACCTATGTTGTGGGCTGAATGCTGCAGATAGGATGAGGTTGGCCCGATTGGTACATGGGCCAGACCGGCCCTTAACGTTAGGGCCCCCACTGATGTACAGTTTGGAACACCTTCCAAAAAGGCCGCCAGATTGACGGGGTTTCCAGCGCCGCACAGCACAGTTCACTTATACAAAAAAAAAGATTACGTCAAAAAGACGGTCGGTGTGAAGTTAAAGCAAAAATAACACCAATATTCTTTTGTTATGTCGGATGGATGGTGGACGAGTCGATGAAGCACTTCTAGTTCTTCACGCGAAAGGAAAACAACAGTCACTATTGTTTTGGGTTTTAGGTCTTCTTCAAAATTTTCAATAGAATCACAGTCTGTTTATCTAATGGTTCGATCTAGTTTCCTTGATAAGTTTCACTATTTGTCTTATACACGAATAATTTGAATTTTGACGGTGCTTTTATTTGAGAAAAAAAAAAACGTTTGTTTTAGGAAATGCGGCGTTATCGGTTCTAAACTTTCTTTTTCCGTTTTGATTTCTTGATCTACGTAATTCTCTAGCGATTTTGATCTGTCAAAAAATCTTTCCATACGTACAAACGCGTCCTTATCTACAAAGGTTCCTTCGCACTCACTGACAAAACTTGTACTGTGTGTCTATCCCCTGTTCCCTAACAGCCACACATTGATTTTCATTGATTTCATCCCTACCGCCGCTCCCGACCAATAGCGTTGCCGGTCACCGCCCATCCAAACCACGCCCGTCACGGGTAGCCATCAGTTTTGATGCTTATCGTGATTATTTTGTTTTTCCCCAGTCTTCAAGTCTTATATACAGTGCCGTTCTCGTAATTTTTTCTCCTATTCCCCTACTACGGCCGCATATCTTCTTCTTCTGTTTTTTCCTCTTTTTTCTGGTCGTTTTTCAATTCTTTCGATGTGTTTTTTTTTTTCTTTGTTTCGTACTGCTTCTTTTCGTCTTGTTCTCTCATCTCCATACCTACTCCACAATGATGGAAGGTACCGTCTATCTGCGCGGTATAAATGGTGCACCTATACCCGGTATCTCTTATCGCTTTTATCTTTTCGAAAACTGGTCTAGATATAGCGCGGATCGAAGCAGGCGCTGGCTGGTCGGATGTCGGCGTTTTGTTAGTCGCAAGCGCATATGACAATCGGGGTTAAATAATCGTAGTTGGCGACGTCGTTTGTTGTTCATATTGTTTGTATTTATGTGTAAACTGGCGGTCGATTTTTCAAAAGGGATTTTATTCTTTTGTTTTCTGATTGGTGTTTATGTTCAACTGTTATATGCTAATTGTTCCGCGATTTTCTTTTTTTTTAGATTTTTCCTGTCCCCTTTTGTTGTAGATTATAAAATTTTTCTTCTTTGTCGATATTTTTGAAAATATAAAGAACGTTATTGAATATCCTATTAAATTGCCTAAGAAAATAGACGTGCATATTCAGGATAATTACCGAAATCTATTAGATGGAAGTATTGATGATATTATTGTTATTATTAATGGAACTCTGAAATTTGAAAATAGGCAGTTACACTTCCGGTTGCACCGGAAATGCTTGTCAAACTTTTTAATAATAATAAATTTATTTATTGGAGCATCGTAGTGTATTTATAAAAAATCATATTTATAAAAACTAAAGGCATAAACAAACAACACTGAGCTGCCGTAAATTTATTGTTAAGATAGAACTGGCAGACTTTTCTTAAAGTTACAAAATTATTAGCAAGTCGTTTGACGAAATTTATTTGAAACATCGTTTCTTGTTTTATAATGAAGGAGTACAATTTGTATCACTTTTGTACCACTTCTCCTTCAAAATACCAAGAAAAAGTCTTTTTGATTAGATTAAATTTACTCACAGACTAAGACCAACTATACAAGAATCCATTAATAAGTAGATTTTTCGATGAGGTTGGCTTATATTAGACCAATAATAGTGTACAAATGGTAAAAGAGACGTATATACGTTTTAAATTATTCGTATAGAATTGCCAAAAGTTCGAACAGTCGCATATATGACACTTTTGAAAGTAACAAAAGCGTTGAAAACGGAATATTGCGTTGTATAAGCGGTACTTGCGCAAAAAATATTCTCGCAATACAGATTTTTAAGCAAGTCTACACCTTTGACACAGAGTTGCTCCAACTTATAGCTAGTACTACAGACGCAAGACGACGTTCGGGAAATCCTGATATTACGCTTATCTTCGGCTACAAACTCCAGATAGGATTAACTAAAAGAAAATCCTTGAATAATTTATTGAAACGGCGATTAACGCAAAACAAAGGAAAGTCAAGTCAACAAAAAAAATTGTTACTTAAATGGAGCAAGGAGGAGTAAGTAAACAACAGAATGCCAGAATTAACGCTCACAAGTTGTTCGGATTGTCCAAGTCTTTCTTAGCAATTTAATGTTGTAAATTACCATGAAAAGAGGGTTTTATGTCCCCTTTATTTCATGGGGATGCCATTGAATTCTTCAATGTAGTGTATTACTTAATTACTTTATTGCTATACAGTATTGTATCCAATACCACCCTTACCTTTCGACTTAAGATCTAGGATTACTCATATTTATTTGTTTCCGTTCGCTTATTTTAATCTAGGAATTTCTAAAATGCACGTTTGGTATTGATGCGAGATAAGAGGCATGTCTCAGAGCGCAGTTGACAGAGTTCCGAAACATATGCTGATCGAACGACGTCTGCGATACCCGCGTAAATCAGTAGAAATAAGATCAGTTTTGTAGAATTTATCAATGCGGCTTATTAAATTCAGTAACGCAGCAACGATTCGAAAAGAGGAGCTACAAATTTGTGCACGAGTAGTACATATATGTATGTAGGTCTACACACGCGAGTGTACCATTAGCGAGCATTTTCGCACGTGTCGAAGTGAAATTTTTTTATTAATTAAATATTTTTTCAGCATAAAAATTTGCAGAAATTGTACCTTGGACAAAATCATATTTACGACCTCATAATTTTGTACTGTGTACGTAATTGCATGGCAAAGCCAAAGGGGTACCATTGTAATTAATTTATATCTGAAATTTTATAATTTCTATTGCTTATACATATGTATGTAGTTGATAAATTGTCTAAATATCACTAATAGATATAACTCAGATCTAAGGCGTAAGTAGATATACAGTGTGAAGTGCTGCTAAATCATGACATTTGATAAATAATAGAAAGCTGTTTATTAAATTAATACATGAATACTTTCGTCAATACAATAAATAAATTTGTTTAAATAAAGAACATCTTTATTAACATCTATCAACTAGTTTATTGAAAATATAAAAAAACGTGGATTGATATATTTATTTTGTTAATCTCCGACTGGTGTCACTCTTCATCCATCATCCCAATTGAAGATTAAAGCTGGCCACACGAACATTTCTATTGATTTAATAAAAAAATTAATGAACGCCATTTTTAATTCTGTCTTGTCCATCCGTTTTACACCTTAGTACTTCTTCTTCCATTTTATTATATATTTTCTACCCATTATATATATATATATATATATATATATATATATATATATATATATATATATTATATATTATACATATTATATATATTATGCTTTCTTTTGGTTCGAAGCTTTCCTAAAGTTCTTCTACATATTTAAAGGTATTCGTTGAGCCTAGTCCGCACTTCGTTAATTTACCGAGGTAATATTTTTGTAATTTCTATTGCTTATATGTAGTTGATAAATTGTCTAAATATCACTGAATATATGATTTAGATCTGTCCGCACGCACATTATTATTGGTTTAGTTAAGGAATTGAATGGGCATTCTTGTATTAATTAATTTCGTCTTGTCCATCTGTTTTAGATGTTTTCCTTTTCTTTTATTTCTACCATTCTCATTTTATTTCCTCCCAATTTTCCGAAGCGTACGTCAACGTCCGGTACTTTTTATGTATTTCTACTTTTACTCCTTTCAACATTTTATCTTTTCCCTCTTCTTGCTGTTCGTTCTTTTCGTTCCGAACTTTCCCAGAGTTCTTGCATACATTTCGAAGTCGTCGTTGAGCCTAGCGAATAGGGCCATGAACGTATTCTCGAATTAGTTATATTCGTGCGCTTAATAAAGAAAATCTTTATTAATACCTATCAATTAGCTTGTTAAAAATATTGATATATTTTTTTGTGAACCTTCAACTGGTGTCAGTTTTAACTGACGGTACCAATTGAAGTTTAAAGCTTAAACTCCACGAACATTTTTATTGGTTTAATGAAGGAATGAATGAACATTCTTTTGTTAATTTTATATCTTAGTATTTCTTCTTCTATTTTGTTATCCATTTCTCTCCATGTATTATATTTTTTTATTTTTTCCATTCTCATTTTATTTTCTGTCTTTCTTAACGCTCAATTTTCGAAGATTAAATCTGGTCCCGCTGATTTAATAAAGGAATGAATGAACAATTCTTTTGTTTATAACACATTCATTTTCTTGCGTTTCATTAAGCTGAAGTAGTAAATGGATAAGTAACTATTCCTAATTCCGGCAGGTAAAACGATATATCTGAAAATAAAAACGAATTAAAGAATAGACTTTATGATAGGAGAAAGTTTCAGTTGTCCTTGTAGTTTGAGAACTAGGTTGTCGAAAAATAAATACTACCATTATTATTACTGGCCACATTTACAACATCTAAATCTGAAGGTTGACGAAATGCCAAGTATCAAATTACATACGTTAATGCGAGTGATTGGAAAAATTTTAATTGACCAACGAAAACAGTAGCAAGCGTAAAATTAAATTAATTAAAGTTAACAAAACAATGATTAATACATACAAAGATACATACAAATAGATAATAAAAATCATTTTAATGAGCTTATCACGATTTTCAATAGGCTGTATTATCTTACTTTTACTTACTTCTTTGATATACATGATTAAAATGAGAAATATGTAATACACCAGTTTCAACAATAAGGGTTACTGCTGTGAATTGGGGCTGACGGTTAGATGTGAGACAACGGGGTAAACGTTAATTTTACAAATATTTAGAATATCGAAACCTGCAAATACAACAGTTGTGGCGACGAGGACGAAGACGATTAAATATAGCTGCGACAGCTGAACACTAACAAATCTGGAGAAAGAATGTGGAAAGTTATACAATTGCTCCGATTTAAATGATCAAATCTGGAATCAGATAGGTCATCGAGAAACGTTTGTAGCCGCAATTAAGAGGAAAGTTGCTACTAAAGGGACGATATAAAGCTTACAGCAGTCAAATTGCAAGATCATTGGAAGGCAATGGAATCTCGGAAAGATATCAACTTCCGCAAGTACGATAGCACCAAAGGAGAAGGAGAAAAAGTGGACACGAACTCCAAACAGGATCCTACGAGGAACAGAAGCGCTAATGAGAATAAGAAGTGCTACAGATGCGAATATACATCGCATTTGGAAGCACGTGTGAATGTAAACGTTGTAAAAAAGAGCGATCTAGGGCGTGCTTGTTTATAAAGAAAGTCACATAATAATGTTACTAATAACCCAGTTTTCAATATTTCAAATACAGCCGATGTAAACGAAATTACTGTACAACTGCATCGGGTAAATTCCATATGTTGAGTCCTTTTTTACAGCGACTAGATAGATTCGTGTCTATTCGCCTCATAAGAATGAATTCGTGTTGCCTACTGGTGGCCCCGACAGTCGAAAAAATACGAATCTGTCTAGTCTTTGCAAAAAAGTAATCATTTTATCCGGCGTTGTTCTTTCTATTCATAGTATACACCGTATTTATACACCTTTAGAAAGTGCTGTATAAATATCCAAGACGGAATAAAGCAAGAATTTCAAAGCTTAATCGAACAACGGGGTATCAGAGCAGGTAAATACAAGTACACGGACAAATGCGCTAGTTCCCGTTATTAAAAGCAAATCAGATTATGTACAATTATGAAGCAAAGCATACAAGATTTTCAAAAACTGGCGTATTTGAGGAGAAGCCTAGGAACCTTGAATTCTAGTTTGAGTTTACTTAGACTAACTCTTATGCTTTATAAGGTAGCTTAAAATCTTGCAATATAACAGAAAACAATGGAACAGATCTTACAAAGTATTGATAATGTTTCTACCGATATAGGGTCAGTCACGAGAGCACATAGACGCACGTTAATTAAAATTGTGAAAACGAGGTTGTTACTTAGGAATTGCAATTAATTCCATTAATAACTTTTTTATTCTGTCATTGCTTACAACTCAGCATGATGCCTCTGAAACTATGGGCTCCTATTTGAGTTCAAAATTTAAAGATAATATCCATAATTTTTCAGTTACTACGGTTGATGTTGTCACGGTGGGCAGATATATCGATGAACTCTGGAGTAATACCAATAGTTCCTATAACCTTTCTTTCTAATTAATTAAACTTTGTCGTCCCCATATCTCTCCTCATTAATAACTCCTGTATATTATCTAATACATTCCGTGCTTCCTGAAAGCATGCTAGCTAGTATTATGCCTATTCCTAAAAAATCTCCAGTTCTAAATCATTCGGATTTGCGCCCTATTAATTCGTTGTCTACTATGTTGAAGATGTTGGAGAAAGTCGTTAACTTCCAGCTGCGTTTTCATTTGTATGCAAACAGTATTATTCAATCTGAACTTAGGTCAGGATGTAGCTACACACCCAGTTTATCGAATCTTCTCGATGATCTCATATCTGCTCGTGAACGACGTAAAGCTTCTGACCCTGTTTTGCTTGATTTTAGCAAGGCTTTGGCACCTTAGACTGGAAGATTCTTCCATCCGTTTTGAGGTATATAAGCTTCCCTAAATGGTGTCGTTCGATTCATTCACTGTTACTTATTAAATCGAATGCGCTGTGTTTCGTGATGTTCCTCGAGGATCTATGCTGGGACCTCTACTTTTTATTATTCACACTATCCTACCGTCAAAATCAATAAAGACCTGTAAGATTCTCGTAGTAAGTAAGTCTCGTAGTAGATAAGACGTGTAAGAATATTGCTGAGGTTCAACTTTATCATACGTTTGATATTGCTGATAAGGTGCAAGCATTAGATGATGCTACTTTTTAATTCTGTTAAATCGATACCCATGGTCGATGAGGCTAAACGCATACATCGCTTCAAAATTAATTTATCCCCACCGCCGCTATTTAACTCATAGAATAAAAACGTAGTCCCTAGCTTTATCACAATTCACTTACTTACTTTTCAATTTATGATCCATGCATAACTCAAGAGATGGATAGTTGGATACAGCGAGTTCATTCGGTTTATATTTGGTATTCGTAAGTTTGAGCGCGTAACCAATAAATTAATTGATCCGAGGTGATTGCGCACAACGAATCGATTTATGTTAATTTTCCAAATATTTGATGCCTATCATTTGAGGCTCCGATTTAGGAATTTTCTCACTGTTCTCTCTGTCGATCTTCCAACGCTCGTATTCTTTCAATGTTTCTAAATTTTTTAGCAACTTCCCGGCGGACATTAAGAAATGTTCTTTCTGTAGCTTCGGATTATAGATGAGGGAGTTCTCTTATCTGGTAGTCTAAGGTTGATTTAGAACGTAGCTATTAGCATATAAATTATGTAGTTCTGTTGCGATTTATGCGCATTTCTCCTGCTATTTATATGCATGGCAGAATTTAGTTTTAAGTTGGATAGGGGCGTCTTGCGTTCATCTTTTTTCCTTATCCAATTTATAAAGGCTGAACGGAAGATCCAAACCAGCTTTGCTGCGATTTGAATCCAACCTTTTGGAATTATAACAATCTATATGTTTGTTTTAAAAATTTTATAGCTGCTATTATTATTAAATATGAAAAAGTATTTTTACAATAGCGGCCAGATCGCAATGTAAAAGAATTAATTAAAATTATGCTTTACGAATCTTGAAAAATCGTCGCTTTTCCAGCTTGTAGAATCGTCTTCGCTTTCTCTGATTCGTCGTGAAAGGTCAATTCCGCCAACCGACCTTTAATCTTCGGCGTGAAGTGATGTATCCACGTCTCATCAACAATCACATAATTCTCTCGTATTGCACTTAAACATGCTAAACATCGTTTAAAAGTATCACGGGATTTCGTCTTTGACCGATATTAGCCGATAAGCTTTATCTTACTCGTTTTTTCGCGAAGGATGTTTTACACATGTTCAATTGAAGTGTTTACCAAATTTGTGCCCGGCAATTTGTTAATACGATATCATGAACCTTATTGATATCGCTCATAGTTGTATGTATGTATGTATGTATTATAACCAGTATCTTCTTCTCCAACCAGTCCAACTTCTCTTTAGCTTCTATGCACGTTTTCTCTTAAAAATAAATGAAACCAAAAAACAAAATCTCACACATTAACGCTTTTGTTTCAAGGATAAATTAAAGTCTACGTTTTTATTATAAATTCATTCTAACAAAATTCGAAATTGCCATAATCTGCTATAAAATATTGAATCGTTTATTTAATTTTTTTAACATTTGCTGAATGCACATCTAGCTTTAACTGTTGAATAAGAGATACAATTTTTTTGTTTAAAAAGATGATATTAACATGCTTCTTATATATCTTTCGTTTGGGTCAATAAGATGGTTTGCGTGGTAGAAGCACCAACTTCTTTAAGGATACTTTCAATTAAGATCCTACTTCTCCCCCAGTTCAACTTGTTCTTAGCTTCTCTTCGGGAATGTTGCTTTATCGTGGTGCACTTTCGAATAATGTAAACGTTCGCCAAATACGTCGACTCAATTGGAAGTACCATTATTTAGCAGTACTTAACTTTACTTTTAAGCGAACATTTACATTTTAGGTTGCGCGAAGTGGGATCTTCCATTTTAAATAGTCATCAATAGGTTACCCTGAAAAAAATTAACTTCAGAAGCACGTTATGTTCGCAATATTGTTGGAAAAAATATGAGTATTATGCTTTAACATTTAACTTTGTGCTTAATGCTTTAACTTAACGCTTTAATTCTGCTTTTTTTATTATTTAACGTTATTTAACTTTACTTTTAAGCAACCATTTACAATTTAAAATTTTTAATTTAAAATTTGTAACAGCTCATTTTTTTAATTTTACAAACGAAGTCCGATGAGTGAAATCTTCCATTCCCGCTCCGACTGTTAATGGTACAAATTTTAATGGATATTCTCCAACCCTATATTCCAAATACCGTAGCTTCACTATTAAGACTACCTATCTTCGCAAACTTCGACAGGAAAATCGAAATAAGTCGCTCTATTTGTAACTGGAATAATACATTTGTCATAAGAGACAGCTATTATAAGATCTGCCGCAGAATACCACGAACGCAATTCGCAACATACATAAACACATAGACGTGACACGAGGTGGTTCCCGAAATTTCAATCACGCGCGTGAACAGACACAATGATAATCAAGCTTAGTAATTTTTTTATTGTTGTCTCTATCTGTGCATTAGGATCGATTCAAGTAACTAAAATAATTTCAACCGGCTTTTGTAACGATTCTTCCTTAATTTGAGCAACTTCTACACCGAAACGAGCCCCTTCTTACCAGTACTCCTACACTAAACCACGCATACGCGTACTCATCCAACCATGGGCGAATGTATGTATGCACGCTGTACGTTCCGACTTCGCGTTATTAACATGTTCCAACACTCTCTTAGAATTTTAATGCCTCCTCGGCCGTAAAACAAAAACGAATCGACCCATTTTGCCGCACTAAACGTCTCTCCAAATTAAAATAAATAAAGTGACCATTGATTTATGGCTAATTCCATGTATCTAGATTAAGGCTGCCCTCGAATGGCTGACTGGCCGTTCGGCCGGCCGGCGGACTGGTCGGCTTGGTGGCGAGCCCTATGGCCGCTTCCAGTCGCGAACTTTTTGCTTTCTTCGCGAAGATTTCGAAGCGAGATAAGGATGGGTGCGAAAATGCGATGTTTTCCTTTTTTTTTATGATATACGTTCGTGTAAGTTGGTTTGTTGTTGATGTATGATGAGTCTGGATGGGAACTAAGCAGTGCTTAGAAGATCTTTGAATAAATACGTAAAGTGTATTCTTGCAGATATATGTACGTCGGAGGTATTTGCTTATTAGAATCTACGACATGTACGGGTGTTCTACGTAAGCTTTTCCGGTGCATAATTTCAATGGAATAAACTATAATCAACTGGATTAGATAAATGTCTCTAATAAGAATTATTATGTTCGTATTAATAAATGTTGTTAATAAAGAAGAAAAAGAAGTCTATCTAAAAACACCCTCTATGTAAGGGAAGACTATTAGCTTCAGCGATGGAGTTAAACAGCTGGCAGTCGCGCTCGAGAAAAAACTTAGGTGGAACTCTCGCATGTTCAACGTACAGAAAAAGGCCATTACGGTGTCAGGTACTAGAATGCTGTAAATTGCTTGAAGAAGAACTGGCGTCTTAAGTCTAAAATTACCTTTTGGCCATATACAGCAGTAATTAGTGGCAAAAAAAAACTTAGAAGACCGTGCAACGACAGCTTCAAGCAACTCAAAGACTTGCATGTTTGAACCGCTTCACATCCGCATCCATGTTATCGAGCGAACTCATTACAGAATGAAGGGAATACCGGAAGATCGTATAGGATACTTCGATATCCTGGAGGATCCCACCATAAATTTAAACTGATGCACTTAGCAAAGGAGTCGTGAAGCTGTTCGAACGGCTGTCGAGACCCGCCCATACGAATCTGGTCTTCTGCCAGCTTTAATGGAACACAAAGGATAAGCGTGAAGGTGTTTTTTGATGTAATATCGTGCTGATGAAGGCTACAATCACAGAACAAACAATGCCTAAAGTAAAATCCACGCGACTAATTATATTAGCAACTCCCGCAATGTTTGAGATAATTCCTTTTCGAAACAAAAACATATCTTTACTGTACGATGATTTGTCTCAGGCTGTAATGCCACAAGAGAATCTACAACGAACGTTGTGAGTGTATTATGTAATCATAACAATAGACAATCAGACAATAAACAGTCTGCATTGATCTCATTCCTCAAATTTCGAAGTTGATAGCATGTCGTATTAAACGTCGTATTATCCTGAAAAAAATTAACTTCAGGAGCGCGTTATATTTGCAATATTGTTTGAAAAAATGCAAGTATTATGCTTTAACATTGTAAAAAGTAAAATATTTGGTTTCATGAGCACCGAGAAACATTTTTTTTTCGTAAAAATCACTGGTTTATACTATGTAATAATGGTCGAGGTCTTTAATGAGGAGCGGCCAAATCGTCCCATTGGAGTGGCTACAAACGATGCCATCGATAAAGTTCATGATATCGAACTCGCAGACCGCTGGGTGAAGATTAGAAAGATTAGAAAGAAAGATCTCAACTAAATATGTGCAAAACATCCTTTACGAAAAATTGAATAGCGACGTCTGGAAATAATTAATCAAAAACTAAATGACGTAATAACTTCAAAGCAAATTTTGGACGTATTTAAGTAGCGCAATACGATTTTTCCAATAAGCTATAACGATTACAAGTGCCAGAAACTTTGGGGATTCGCAAGGTCTAACCTCATTAATTACTTTAAAAAAAGAGAACAACGGTATCATGCTGATTTATTGGATCGAATCGACGTTACACCGAAGAGAAAAAGTCCGCGTTAATCGAAGAAACAAATTCTTTAACATCCCTGTAATTGCGACAGCAAAACTAGTCCGGTTACGGTACGAATTGGTGCCTCATCCACCATATTCCCATATTCGCCCGATCGGATTCTCTGTGACTTCCCTCATTTTCTAAACTCGAAAAAATAATTTGGCAGCAAACAGTTCGCGTCAAATGAAGAGTTCATTGCCGAAACGGAGACCTATTTTCCAAAGCTCAGTAAGTCTTACCATTCGGACGCTGCCATTCGTAATTGTTAAATTATATCCGGATAAAGATCATTAACAAAGACAAAAATTAGAAATAGCAGAGGGCCTAAAACAGTCCCTTGTAGAACGATGTAAGAAAATCTAGCAATTTTGTGTACTCCTCGCATCGTTTCTGCTTCGCGATATACCTTCAATGTTAATCGCATTAATTATCCTCTGAAACCATTTACCTCCGGTCCAATCTTAGCTCATCTCGTTGGAGAAAATTCACACACTGACCTTTCCCGATCGCGTTGGCGTCGTGTTTAAAATCCGCATCCATTTATTTCGCGCACCGGTTGACAGCCGAATCTCCGTCCGAACCGTATATATGTACATGCATATTCATGTAGAAGTTACTATATTTACACATGAGGCTGTAGGTACACTTAACAACAAAAGTAAATAAAAGATTTTGTGGTAAGGACGAAGCTGAAACAATATATATTGAGACAATGCACGCGAATCGTAACTGATTTATTCGAAAATGGTTGGCAAGAGATAATTGGGATGATGACCATGTTATTATATATAGTATGTAAAGTCTTTTTGTTTCAGAACGTTTTTCTTTTGTTTACCTTATATGATTTGAGATACCTATTTATATCGCTTGGGTAACTGAATGGAAACTATTTTGCATCTAATAAACCGCGTTATTCTTACAATACATGGAGTGCTTTCTTGAAGCAACGGCGTCTTATTTTCTATAACAATTTGTCGCATTAGCAAAAGCAGTAGGCGCGTCGAAAAACTTTTGCTAAGCCCCAAAATGTCCACATCCGGGATAGATTTATATTTAAAACAAATCGCCTTAAGAATACATATTCCTTCAATAGAATTGATTATTGTATCTAATATAAAATAAACATTGTTTCACCAATATTCAACATTCTGATACAAGCTTTAAATTTTGGTAATTTTAATTTATTTTTTGATAATATTTGTTGGTTATAATAAAGAATTGTATTAAAATACGCCTCGCATCAAGTTAATGCAATTTTATTAGAGTAGTTTTTATTTACCTGAAAAATGTCTAATTAAAACGTATAATTAAAATTAAAAATAAAAAAATTTAAATTAAAAATAAAATTAAAGTTAAAATTAAAATTATAATTAAAATTATAATTAAAAATAAATTGAAAAAAAAAAACAATTTATCATCTTCTAATCTGGCAACACTGTATAACCAGCCAATACGTAGCTTTTTAAACATTACTTCAGATACTATATCGCAGAAATTGTAGATGTTCATTTTCTTTACAAATTATAAGATTATAGCCGCCGAAAAAAGTTGCGATTAAAAGCGTAAACAAGCAAAGCAGGGAAATGGTAGCCTAATATTATTGATTTTTTGGGAGCACCCCACAAACAATATGTAACAGTTCATAGCTCACAATTTCCTTCATTGGCTTGTGCTTTCAGCCGGTTGGTGATGTTTGACGTATATGTAAGTTCTTCCTAACATTTTTCTCCAAAACAATCCTGTTTTGTTACAGTTAAACACTTGATTTGAAGCCTTCATTCTCGACAGACCATTCGAATTCATTTCAAATTCCTCTGCAACTGTTTTATTTATTTATATTTATTTCTTTCTTTCCATCTCTTCTTAGATCTTCAGAGCTTCTTACAATGCTACCATTTTTACTAATTTTACAAAGATCGGAAACTATTAAAATATCTCCAATACACGAAGTTCTACATACGAAAAACTGCAGCATCGGCCTATAAAAATCGTATTGGCGCCTTGAAGTTTTGTGATAAGCTTAAAGTCAGTATTTTGTACGTAATTGATTGTATTGTCTGAATTCTTTAGTCTACGTAGTTGAATCCAGATTATTGAATCGACTGTATTTGTGTAATTCATGAAATCTCAACCTGAAAAAAAAGCTTGCTTATTGTTGGTCGGAAATATAATCTACTCAATGAAATATTATTGGTGAGCTGCATTTTCGACTATTAAAGAACATTACAATGTATCATTACAAAGTTGCATCCGCAGATTATGGACGAACCTGCACCTACGTGGTAATTGGAGCCGAAGATAAATACTTTACGAAATCACATAAAAATTGGGAAGAAAGCCTATATCAACATACGAACTACGAAAGCAGCTGGAGGATAGAATTGCTCGTACGTCCAGGTTACACCAAAAACTGTTCAGAGAAGTACATATCGTTTCTGCGAAAGGAACATTAAAATGGCTGGTTTCCTTTGGTATCAAAGATTTTTAGGAAGCCATCCAGCAATTAATAGGAGGAAACTACAAATGAAGAATTCATCAAGAGAAGCACAGAAATTAAAACCTATGATGCAGAATCGCTTTGAAGAACTAAAGAAAGTTCTTGAAAATTTAGGGACAAGAAGCAGTCTCCAATTTATTTATAGTTGGGATAAGAAAGGATGTAGACTTACCTTACAACATGCACAACCTGTCTAATTCCTAATGGAGAAACATGGTGTTTACATAATCGTTTTAATAATGTTGCTCGTGTTAATACTCGGTTCCACCGTTAATAATTTTTAAATGATTTAGGAAGGAGGTACGCCTCTTCCTATATTGATAATCGTCTTTCCGGAACAGCTGAAATATCAGAAGTTACTTATTAATTGCATTAAGCATTTCGCAAAATTTTGTGCAAAACCTGCTGGAAATGTTTTATTAGCAATAGACTAAGCTAAGCATCATATTTATATTTTAATAATTGGAGAGGCTGAAAAACATCAAATATTTCTGTACTCTCCCTTTGCCAACACAATACACGAATTGCTTGTAGCCCTCTTTCGAGCACCATTGGGAATTAGACTTTGTGAACTATTTTGAAGTTACTCGTGGGCCTTCCAGATAATTAAAATAGTAACGCTTTGGCGTTATATTTAATAAATATAAATATACAATGCCGCACTAGCATTTACACTTTCAACTGTTTCTTTGAAGCAATTTCCTCCAGAAATGGAAGAAGTCACACGCGACTCAGAAGATAGTTCGATAGTAAATTTTGTTAACAAGAATACTTAACGCAAGCAAATTTAGCGTCCAGGACAGTATTTTAACATATGCATGTACATTATAAAAAAAAAAAAACAGTAAACTACAAGGCGCAATTGTTAAGAAAAGACTCATCAAGAACAACATCCAAGCAGCAAGAACAAAGTTGGATTTAAAATATATAATGAAGAAAACATGTATATTGCTTGGGTACTCGAGATATGCGTAGGGTTAATTTAGAAAACTTTATATGCTCAAACTACAGTTGAGTATGTGGTCTATATCTTCTTCCTTTCATCTCATGCTGCTAATAATGTGACCATATCTAGATGATAGAAAGAAGCACCTTCACCACCAAAACAAGAAACAAAATTAATTAACCAGTACGAATGAAAGTACCTAATTAAAGACCGAAAACGTCGAAATTAACCTCTTCAAAAGTAAGCAAGTTAGCAATGCCTCACGTTCTTGGAGGGTACAGCAGGCTTCAATTAAGGGCAACACACGGAGAGAAATTGATAATGTTCGACAATAGAAATTTCGAAGATAGTGTTCCTGTTCATTTATTTAACTTTGTTTGAGAAGCTTTAATATTTTAATTTAGCTTCGTCGTTTCGACGGACACACTTCCGCCTACATCAAGATATAAAATTGACTAGAAGATATCGATCTTTGAGATAATTATGTAATAAGCAAAGCTTATAATTTTAACTCCTTCATCTTCCTTTTGATAAATATTTTGTTTTTACCTTTTTTTAAATTAATGTACATCTAACTTAAAACTAAAAAAAAAAAAAAACGAAAAAATAAAAAAGAATTGTTATATTTTTATTGCATTGGCTAAGCTTGTTACCATCGTCAAAACAATGTTTTTTTTTCATTTTGTTTGGTGATAATTAATACTCAATAAAGCGACAGGAATGACGAAATTTATTGCAGAGTCACATTGAGCATGAACTAAGGCTGATCTATTCCACAGATTCACTACAATTAAGCAGAAATCTCATTATTGGCCGATTAAAAAGGGAACTACACGCGCTAGACCCACACATATAGCTACAATAACTTACAAATGAAATACATAACACCTCGCAATCGTAACGACTCAAAATAGTCACAAACATGACTTAGCGTAGGACGAAACAAATAGCCCTTTGTAAGCGCGCTCTCTATCCGATTCCACAATTTCTCCGTTCGTCATTCCAGACGCAGGCGTTTCGCAGGTACGCATTACGTGGTATATGCTTACGTATTACATACATCATGCGCGTAACAGTAAAGGTATCGTTTAGCCTTAAAGCAATTATCGAATTCAAAAACTGTAAAGGCACGAATGGAACTTAATTGAAATCTAAAGCTGTATCCCGTTTCGGGGCCATTACGCGGTTTACGGGACCCGTTTGGAAATAGTACGCAAGTTCACTGGCCACAGCGCCGGTCATAAGCGTCCGTCGGCACGCTAGCACGCCGATGGTCGGAACGTTTCGTCGTTTTGGAGACGCGTTTAACGCCTGTGAACTTGAAAATGCGGTAATTTGTCGCGTACTCGCTCGATTCTCCACGTCTTGGCGTATCAAAAGACCCTGTGCTACACGTTACTGGTGTTTTTTCCGCCTTTTTTTTTGTTGTTGCGGCTATAAATAGAGGTGTGTTATAGAGTTGCTCGGATAACTAGGATCAATCTAACGAAGAAACATTTATAATGAAACGTGTATGTTTATTTCTTTGAGAAGTCTCGATTTATCTTCTTTTTGTACAAGTGTTTTATCCTCTTACACAGATGTACAGCGTGTCTCACAATCAATGTTAGAACAAAAGATATGCGGAACTGAACATCCTTTTGTATGTAAACTCTGCTTGGTTTGAAACTTATTTTTAGTTTAATTTCGAATTTTTTTTTTAGTTAAACGCTCAAATTTTCTTTTTCTTTTACTTTGACAAAATCCAATATTTTTCAATTTCATTTCGAGTAGTCAGTCTATTCCCATCAAAGACACCAATCATCCGAAAGCTCTTGGCTTTTACCAGATTTCGAGTACACGCAGCAATATACACATTCGTGCAACAAAACCATCGGTGAGCATACGTGTTGTACAAACATCACAACAATTTACATCTACAAGATGACTTCCCTTGCACCACACTTAGCAATCCCCAACTAAATCTCCTGACAACTTTGATTCCATAACTTTTCCGCTCCATTGACCGGAAATAAACAGCTATAAATGCTTCCATAAAGAGACCGATGGACATCTTTGGCTTCCATTCGCTGATAAATCTTTCATTATTATTCCTCACCACCTCCTTCTTGGTCTTTCGTTTTCGTGCAATCTGATACTTTCATTCGCGCTGCTTAGAAGAACTAGAAGCAAGAGCACTTATCCTTCCTTTGCTCCTTTACATGTTCTTGATATTCTTCCTCCCAAGTTGCATATTCATCTCTACCTTATCTACCGTGGCCGATGTATCTCATAAATTTGTTTCTGCAACTCGTGTCTTTCTTATCTTTTGCCGACAACAGCTTTTCATCTGCATAAACTATCACCTGCTGATTTTCGAACATCGCGTTCCCTTCTCTGTTTCTTCTACAACCATACAAACCTTTGGATAAGACCGTGACTAAGATTTCATATCCATAGTAAGCATATGTATGACAAATCCCATAAACTAACCATCAACATGTTGAGCATCCCCATCCATACAGCCTTATTAACAAACACATCTCGACAAGTGTATTTGTATTCAATTCCACTTCGATTATGCCAAGCCGAAACTATACAAGGAACGGCCTCACGATAGAGGCACCATGTGGTCGCGATTTGTCCCCCTTTTCGCGTAGGAACAGCCCTCCGTTCCAGCCGCGGGGAACCCCATTAACAACGCTAGTCGAGTGTAGGACTCCAGCGTTTAACAAGGTAATGTGATTTACCGATTTCCCGGATCCCATTGGCGCGAGTTTCGCTCGGGAATCGTCGCCATGTATGAGCGCCGCCACGACAACATGTGTTTTCTCCGTGCGGAGGACTGCTTCGAGTCGATAATGATCTGGTGTGCGGAGTCCGACGTTCCAGATACGCTACGAGGACGTTTAATTGGATGAATGGGTTCCTTTTTTAGCGTAATTAGGTTATCGTCGATTGTGTTTTTCTTTTCTCGCGTTCGTGCGAATGGGTTACTTTGAAAGGATTAAAGCTACAGGTTTGTTGAAAGCTTGAAGATTATCGGATTTAATTGTTTGCGTCGTGAGATATCGATATTGTTTAAAAAAATTAACTGAAATTTTTTAAAAAGTATTATCGTTATAAATTACATCAAGAAAATTGAAATAATTATAGCCAAGTTTGTTGCTCTAAAATTATCAATATTCCGAGCCTAAAAAGAAGCTTAATTACAAGAAACACGATTCTGAAAGAAAAGAAGACAAAACGGCTAGCGACTATATTCGAAGAGGTCTTCGTCGTTTGTCAAGGCACATCCGTAGCGCCATCCTTCAACAAGATTGATGAGGCATTAGTTTGCGCCAAAAGAGTCATGCACGTAAGCCATGCGCTCTAGTCAGCCAAGCGATTCGCAGCGCAATGCGTAATTATTGACGGTGACACTGTCGCGTTTCTCGGAACCTTAAAACGTGACTATTTCGTTTGGCTCGAAACATACGAAATAATGTTGTTGGAATATTACTCTGATATTGTTTCTCCTCGTGATTTTCTGCTATATCAATACGACAAAAATCTCATTAATAAAACTACGCCTAAAGCAGTGGCGGCTCATGACAATATTGTGGTGTGAGGCCAACTGCGTAACCAACGAAATTCCGAAAATTTGCAGGAAATTCCAAGAAGTAGCGTGCTTCGGGGAACTGTTCAAGTTAACTAAGGAGCTCTTTAATAGAGCTTAACAGCTTCAGCAACTGTATTTGGAAGGCGGACGAATTTATGGAATCCTTGAACGAGGTTCATTCTATTCCAAAGTAACCCATTTGCCTCTGTATCGTCCTACCGCTCTCATGGAAGATTCCAGCGCCCACCGAAGGGTAATATCGCCCTCATTGGGAATCTATGGCCTAAACGAAACTAACGAGCAATTGGGCCAAGATACGACTAGTTCAGTTTTATTCTAGTTCTTGCGCTCTCTGTCACCTGTCGCTCTTAAGGCTAAGTTATTGTCTTTTGGTCCTCTTTTTTTTGGCATCTGCGTTGCGTCCGTTTGTTCTGCTATGTTTCAAGCGAAACTGGGTCATCTTCGTGTCGAAGTCTTTTCCAAATTCGGGTTACCACCATCTTGCGAGGCCATTTATCTTGTGGTTTAACCATCCTGGCAATTAATGGATGATTTATGTTGCTGCCCCCTTCCCATGCTTCGCCCCAGAATTTCCTAAGATATTTAGTGATAGAAGGGATAACTAAGCCTTGTCTGATCTTGTAATTTCTCAGGTACCTTACAGCGTTGACTGTATGTCGAAAAACTTTGTTTCTTTCGACTTGTTACGCTCTCATCTTACGCTGATGCTGTGGCTATATAAGTTAATGTAGGTCGCCGCTTTGGCATTATGAAAAGTGGTCATTCCATGTGAGCCTCTTGTCGATGATTATGACGGCGACCTTATCTATTCTATTTGCAGGTGAGGAGCGGACCGCAACACACATCTCCATTAATTTTCAGCCTCCATTTAGAAAACCAAGCTTTGGCCGGGAGCCGCTTGGAGTAATCTGGTCAGCATGATGGTAGATTGCAACTACAACGGTAGATTCCTTGAAAATGTCATGGATATAAAATATATAAAATTGGAACGCCAATAAGGAGCCTTGAAGAGCTCCAGCTGAGATAGAACGTTTGGTGTATTTTACGGTGGCCTGTTTGACCACAAAAGTTCTTCCTCGAAGTTCTTCAATACTTTAATCTTATTTAGATTGATGCCCTCGCATCGTAGGGCTCGCAGAGAGATAGAGGGCTCTTTATAGGGACACACCGCTCATACAGAAAATATTTTATGTAAAAACATTTTTTTTTTTTAATTTAGATAAGCTTTCATTCAATTCTATTTCCCTTTTTTTTCCAAGACTTATCGTGCACATCTCACATTCCTTAATGACATAATTCTCCATGCTATCCTACCACAAAGCCCTTATCTATCAGCGAAATTGTGTATAATATTCGATTTAAGCGAGAAGAAAGAACAGTGCTAGGGAGGGTCACAGGTCGCGGCTGCTGACCGTCTGTCGCGGTGGATGGTTCGACCGCAGGAATGCACCTCGGCGGCGCATCAAGCTAGTTGTGTGCAGAAAACGTTCGGGTTGATTGATGGCATTTTTTCGCTTTTACGGACGTCGTTCCGATGAGACTACCACGCTATGGTCACCGCCTCTGGCCAGAACGACATAAAGCAAGCGGTGAATACGTGAGGGAACTTCATGCAATCTAAACGTATATCCTTGTGTCTTTGAAATGTTGATCATGTACAGTGGTTAATAGGAAAGAACACGTAGAATTTTTAAAAATAGAGAATGTGCTCGCTTTTCAATGTTAAAACAATTGAAAAATGCATAAAAAAAAATGAAAGGTTTTAGCAAATTGTTAACTAACATTAAGTTTCTATTTCCTTCACAAAGACCGACAAACAGATCCGAATTATTTAACGTTGGTACAATTACATCCGCATCTGGGTTAGGATACAAACTAGCTGGGCGCAAAAAGATTTCCCTAAAACGATGAAATAATTGCGGAAACAAGTGCCGGTTTTTTGTGGAAAATTCGATCAGGATACAAATCGGTAAAGACCTAATGGTGCTTCGCCATCATCAACTAATGTTCGGCTCTTTTTTAAAATTTAAACCAGCCGTAAGTTTATGTTTTTCTTTAACAATTTATGTATTTCTGCGGCAATTTTGACGAGTTTAAAGCAGAACTTAGAACGGATATACTGTTCTCTCAAATCAGCTATTGTACATACTTCAGAAGCAAATATAACAACCGAAAATGGTTTGCCAAGTTATAACAGCCTTAGAATTTACAAGGACGCATGTTAGCATCATGCTGGTTCGCAAATTTCGAGAATTTTCCGAGTACCACCTGCTATGTTGAAGTTCCTAGAGCTTCAACATAGCTCCTGTAGCTCCTGTAAAGCTCCTGTATCTGGAAAATCTTGAATAAGACATATGAAGTAATTATTGTCTACAAACGGTAAATTTAATATTTGCAGAAACGAATGGTTTGAGACTTAGGAACTTAACACTTATTGGATAATTGTAGGAAGATTCTTTCGAAAAGCTGGCAAAACTGATGAGACATGGACCAGAAAGTATCTGCGATAATTCTCGAATCTTTTCCATACCTAGAATGGAATTTCAAGAGGACAATTATCGACTTTAAATTTTGGTTTATGGTTGAAATGAGTCCTTATTATTATCAAAATGAACTTGCTAAATTATAAACGCACCTTAAAATTAAAAAAAAATAGTCGAAAGACAGTTTTTTTTTTATTTTAACCATAAAAGACGCCTCGTCACGACCTTCCAAAAGCCTCACTTGCTCGTTTCGCCATACCTTTGCGAGGCAAAAAAATCGACCGTTTCCAGCCCGCAACAATCCAAATATACACCGCGATTTCGAACCGGACCCGAAACTCGACTACAACGCGAGCGGTTCGAACAACAGAAAGAAAAAAAAAAAACGAGCAATACATCATTTATGACCAAAGACAGTTTGAAAAATGAGATTTCCAACCAAAACAACCGCCACCGACCAGAATGTGACCTTTCGCAACGTCGAAAGGGCGTAACGAATCACATTCTGGCGTTCGTATTTTTTTACGCGGTAGTCAAAATGTTCCGTTTTTGTTTTGTTTTCGTGGCCAACTTTATGGTGTTCTTCGGGTAAAGCTTAATTAGTATGATAATTCGAAAATGACTCGTTTTTCTTTTGTTGAGCGCGGATATATGCGAGATCCTATACATATATATGTGCGTAGGGGCGGTTTTTACTTGATGATGGGAGTCCCTTCGTCTTGGCCTTCTTAGATGAATTAGGAGTAGGTCTTCTTTTTCGGCGGACTCCTCTCGGAGCTGCGCAACGTTAAGGTGTTTCGGATGATTAGGTTTTTGTTCTTTTTTTCCGTTCTTTTTCCTCGCGGTGGATAGGAACAGATTACGGAGTTGAGGAGGTGCCTCTCTCCGAATCTATTTATTAATAGTTTTGGGTCTCGTCTCGGAAATGGGGGTCGAACGAAAAAGAAATCGTAATTAAAAATCAATGATGAGATTTATGGGACCCGGAGGTATGTCAAAGGGATGTAAATCAATGTGACACTGTACATTTTTGCTTGGTAAAAGGATCTATTAATTAAAAATATGATGCGATAATAATAGGAAGAAGAAGAAGACGAAGAAGAAAAGGGGGAAATGTCTTAAATGTGCGTATTACAACAAACAAAATTACAACAATGTAAACTATTAAACGAACAGTAGAAAGTACTAGAGGACAGACAAATAAAGACCGTATTACACCGATGACATTAATCATTAAATAGTACGTGTCGATTATTATGAGTTGTTGTTCTCAAGATTAGAATCCGAAGAGATACAACGGCGATATGATACTAACCTCATTGTGGATTATTTGAAGTACGTACGGAGGGTCGTTTTAGTATTTTCTAAGCAGGCACGAAGAAGAAAGATTAGAACGACAATAAAAATTTACTTTTTAAGCAAGGATACAAGTATGAGGTCGTTTCGATAACATCATAAAGGATTTAGTTTGGTGTGTCTGCAAAATACCTTTCAACAGTCGTTATAAATTCGTCATCGTCCGTAAATGTTGTTACCCTTAGTGCTTCTTTGAGATTTGGAAAAGGCGGATGGTTTGAATTTCTTTGAAGGCACGTCATCGACCAACGGCAGCTTTTGAAACTCTGGACTTGTGGACTGGTGGACCTGGCGTGCCTTTTCACTTCAATAAGATCTCCGAGGCGATGCACCAGGCTCGCGTAACATTCTCTTACCACCGCACTATTCTTATTTAGAAAATCGATCGTTAAAGTTTCCCACCGCACTGATTCCTGTTTGGGCTCAGAGTCGAAACGATGAACTCTGGTTACTTCTCCCGTAACAAGTTGATTAATAATTAAATCTAGTTCGTCTCCACAAAGCATCAAAAATTGTTCACACGTGTTCATCCGGACACTCATTTGTAATAGTCAAACTTTTACCATTCTAAGGTAACAAAACGCTTGGTTTCTTCAATAACATCGAAAGTGATCACGTCAACAGACCGACCTAGATGAAGATCATTATACGATGATTCTCGACCACGTTTAAATAATTTTGACCATTCGCAAATGGTCAACTTTGAAGAACAATCATCACCGTATTCACCCAGCATTTCTTCAGGAATAATTTTTGGAACTGTTCATTGCTTTTTAATTATTTTGTAACTGCTCGATGTTCAAATTTGTTCATTCCGACACTTGATAAGACTATCCGTAGATTGTCTAACAGATATATGAACAATATAAAAATTTGATATTGTCAAATCTAGCTGATTTTAAAAATGTTGGCAACACTAATTCTTAAAAATGATTTTAAATCATCGGCGAACAATAGCTTGCTGCGATGCAATTATGCAGGAAGACCATTTTTAAAATTAATAAGAGTAGCGGACCCAGATTGCTATCCTGCGGTATTCCACGTAGGCAACAAATGACCTAAACGATGGTCTTTCTAACTTACGCATTGTTTTCTATTAGAAAAGTAGAAATTGAAAAACCAGGAATTCCTGCCTTTTTTCTTCATCATTCCGCTTAATTTTTTCTCCAGAACATAGTCATCGCACAAGCAATTGTACATAAATAACTTAAACATGACAATTAGACTATGGTATAGTGGTTTCTTAGATGTATGTTTAATTATTTTCTTATTATCAAATTCGTCTTAGGTTACCTTAGTGGAGCTAGAGTCAAATGCTCTGGGAAAACCCTTTCTAACACAAAAAAACAACAGCTGATGAAAGAGATTAAGCAAAGCTAATATTAGATGTACGGAATTACTTACATCGAGGTCTTAGAATAATGTGTCTGCAACAATTAAAATTGGCGCAGCTAGTAGGATTTTTTCACAAAATCCTATTGGCCAGATTTACTGAAACGTAATATGGAAGCTAGCAAACTATACAAGAAAATAAGCTACTGTTCTGTTGAAGTGGTCTACTAATCGCCAAAAATTAGATATTTTTTTCTGCTTTTAATTTGCGTTACTATAAGTAATTAGCAACACATAACATGTCAAACTGCAATTGCTTCGAACATCTTTGAGACAATCTTGGCCGACACTTGCGATTTCTGCGCTAACACAAGATGAGTTTGTAGAGGCGATGACACAAGAATGGGAGAGAATTCCGAAAGGACAAATTGAAATGTCATTCAATTTGTCTAAATTATCCAAAACAGTTTTAGAAATACATATTTTGTCATATTTCAAGCACCTTTTATTGTTTTTTCTAATAAAAAAAAATTAACAACAATTTACATCATCTTTATTGCAAAAAAATGAGTTTAGTGTTTATCTCACAACGTTATTAAGTCATTGTACTTACGTAACCTTGATAACAAATCATTTCCTCGCAAAGCCAAGGAAAATACAAGAAAGGGAACAGGAAAGCGAAATAATCTAAAAACGAACAAGAACAGGAAGAGTAAAACGGCAAAAAGGAACGAATTCAAAAAAGAAAACGACAACAACACAAGACGTTGTATGAATACATAGCGCATAGTCGTAATCTAAGTTGATGATCCCGCGGCTGCATAATGACTCCGCTAGATAGATGGGCATCGCGGAGTACCGAATGGGAACGACAAGGGAACGTCTGGAAAAAAGGACGAAGGAGGAAACGAGGTGCCGGTGGTAGACGCAACAGACAGCGTTCGTATTGCATAGCCGAACAACGGCTCCTCGATTTTAACTAATTACGTGTTAATTATTGTGGACGGGAAGTTGCAATGTGCCGTGAATTCCAGAAGTTGAACGGGCACAATTTGCGCTTGTCTTCGGCTGGTAAGAGGCCGTCCGCAATGCTTCTCTCCTTTTTGCATGTAAACGAGTAGCGGTGAAGAACGCGCACTGTGTCTTCTGGTGATGTATCCTGAATGGTTCGTACACTGCAGGACGCATCTGTAGAATCTATTTGAAATGATTTATAACTTATGAAATGTACTTCTATGCTATCTAATACAATTTAGCTATTTTTTTTTATAGAAAAAGAAAATTTGATAATAATTTAGAGGGAAATTAGGTGATTTTTGATTTACTTACCTACGAAAAGCGACCAGCTCTTTTTATTAAACAATTAAATAAATAGAATGTAGCAAACGTAATATAAAAGAAGGACTGTCGGTTGAAGCATGCGAATGAGTGATTCCAAACTGGAATGAATTATCAGCAAATAAGACGATTATTCCAATTGTCAATAGCCAAGTTTCACATCCTAACATCGCAAGCTTACAAATCTCTTATTAGGAAATAGGTCAATTCGGTCAAAGCTGATGAAACCATGTTTTACAACCAATTCATGTCGAGAACTATGAATCTAATGTCGAAGATAGGTCTCTCTATTAACTCCAGATTGCCATTTAGCAACGTCTCATGCTGTCTTGCACTGACTACTGGTTGGATATAATCGTATTGCCAAGACAGTGGAGCCTGTGGTGAAGTGAAGTAATTTGCAAAGTATTCTCTCACTATCGTACCTTTAAAACCGGCAATTTAGCCAGTAAACCTTCAAATAGCTTATAAAGTTCCTTTAATTAACTTTTGACTTGTTATTGGATGTACCTAATAACGCTTCATCCGTCGCTTGCTTCTCGCACGAAGCAAGAGGGCGATCACACAACTAGTTTCAATGATATCCATTAGCAATCCACTTTTTCCAATAATGATTTGTCTTTCGGAGTGTGTGCATCTTGTTGATTCCTTGTGACTAAGAATTGCAAGAGGTGTTCGTTTGTTGGTGTTAATGCCTTGGAAAATATATTAAAAATTACCGGTTTGTTCGATTGCCAGATCTCCAACTTTGTACAGATCATGACTTTAGAACAGCCATTGCTACACATGTAGTAAGCAGTGAAGATGATCGTTTGATCAGGTAGCTGAAAAAGCTCGGCAGTTACTAAAGGATACGTGGCGTCTTCCTTAAAAAATAAAATTTGTGTTGCAAATATGTTTGTTCAGAAGAGACACGTTAACTTACCTGAATCTTATCTGCCAATATCTGCCAATTGAGTGTGATTTTAACCAATTAAAAAATAACGCAACTATTGCGGAAAATCATAACTATCTATGCTGCAAATAACTATTAAGTCGAATAAAAATGATTCAAAGGGTTGTATAAATGCGAAAATTGTCAACGAGCAATTAAAAATATTAAAATCGAAGAACGTTAGTCTCTTCGTAATCAAGTATTTGTTATTGCATTGCAAAATATAATGAAATGTTTGTTGTTAATTTAACCGTAACCTTAAATTGTCGCATTGATGAACAATACAAAAAGATCCAGCAAATGTTACATTATAAGAGCACTCATATGAGTGCTCTTGTAGGCCTCTCAAAAACGATAGTTGCTTTAAAAAATGCTTTAAGTCATTATCCATTATCCATCATTCATCGACAATAACAACAAAGAAAATCGGAAGTTGCTTCAATAAAACGAAGAACAAGGTTGTTATAGCCTCACAGCGATTTTTTTTTACAAAAAATTGTGATTAATTACAGTTCTAGTTCATTTCATATTGGTCTTACGTTATTTCCTCGTTAAAACCTTTCGTTATTTTAATCGAATCACAGGATAATGACTCGCAGTGCACGCATACCGGATATATAAGCGGGAAAAGAAACAAATGAACACAAGTAGTGAATCATACCAACTCACAATCAGTATAGAAAGATTTTTTGAAGGATTACGTAATCCAGATGTTTGCATGAGTATCATAAACATTGCTGTAATAACTATTAATGTTTGAAGTAAGTCTAACGTTTCTTCTCTTATTTTAATAATGATTAAGCCTCCTCGCTTCTCAGTAACTGCTACCATGCGATGAGGCAACGAAGTATATAAATTATTTAACAATAGAACACACATCAGAAAATGTTCAGTTCATTAGAATTGCTTGGCAAGAGGTCCTTATGGATAAAATCAATTCTTCTTTAGTGTTAAACTGTCTTTCTTCGCTGTAAACTTATCTCGTCATCCAATCCCACAAGTTTTCTATAATATTCATGTCTGGGAAAAGGGCAGGCCATTCCAGAACATCGATATTGCTGTCGTTCATCCATGCGTTGATTATTCTTGCTGTGTGATTTGGCGCATTATCATGTTGAACTGTCCATTCTTCATCGGAAAACATCAAGTCAACATTAGCGATTTGGCTCTAGAGCAACTCCAAGAACTTTTGAGCGGTCTGTCTTCCTTCCAGAATGTCTAGTCAAACTGATTCTCGACTTGAAATACCGCCCCAAACCATTTTTGATCCAGCTCGGCTATGATGACGAGATAAAAATTGTTCTCCTAACCTCAAATCGTGAAAATAATATTGAAAGCCATCAAGTCCATCTAAATTAATTTTTTTCATCACTGAAGACAACTATTTTCCACTCATCCTCTCCGAACTCTCCGAATATTGCCATAGTTTTCGATGCTTTTCAAGTAAGCGTTAGCTACCTACGTGCTTCGTTTAATTTCTCTGGCATTGATTCGATTCGAGTAGTCGAAGCCGAAAAACTTGGAATTTTCCTTTTTTTTTTTTTAAGTAAAGTAAAGTTCTTCCACGAGCCATACCGGCAACCAAGTGCTTTTTAACAACTTGACAATTATATCGTCAATATAGTTGATCAGCATTAGATTGAAATATTGGACTTAAATAGCAATATCATCTCGAAACGCGCCAATCTGATATTTATCTGCGACGGACAACGGCCCAATCTGGCGAATCAACTTAGGCAAGCGAATGATTGATACTTCGGAAGCTGTTATTATTCCCATTATTTCCCAAACTTTTGTTATTTCTGAAGCTCGTAATAATTTCAACTGGGTTATAGTAATGCTCTAATTAAATATTTCGGAGGAACCTTTCTTTAATGAACCATCGTGAGAGATCGACACGGAATTGATGTACGGCAAAGCTGAAGTAGTACATTAAATATTACCAGTAACAGCCTAGAAAAGCACGCCGGATAGAAAGAGAAGACGGTCGTGCTCTCTCTGTGTCGATCCGGTGTACGGCGTCACGCCTCGTCAACTAGCAATCTAATTAGGAGCGCTGAAAAATTGCGCGCCTATTTATCCCGCTGCCAAAACAGACATCATGTGCTGGGGCTGGCGTTGGTGCCCGTACGATACGAATGCAGATGCGTCCTGAAAACGACCGATTCTCCCATCTACGCATACATTTACGTAGACAGTTTTATATTTTAAATGGTCTACAGAGCGCTACCGTCTGCGTAATTGAGAATCTACTCGAAAGTTCATTTAACATAGGCTCTCTATATGAACATTAACGCGATATTGTACTAACGTATTTATGATACAATTGGTGAAAATAATGAATAGTAACAATACCACTAGTAATAATGGAGACGAAACTACCAGCAGCCCATCTTCGGCTAGGATCGAAGTATTGATGGTATAGCTCTCTTCCATTACCTTATATAGATTCCTTTCGTTGATCATTCGCGTGATAAACTTATTCCCGGTTTATTTATAGATCATATTACTTTTTCTTTTTGTTTACATCTCATTTTTAAAAGAAGTAAGCTTATTCATTACTATATTAAGTCTAATGCTTATGACGCTTACTGTATCTTATGTAAACAGATTGCAATCGTATCCAATTGTCGCATCTATCTTCATTGGATGCATTTGTAATAGGAGGAGGGGTATTCCTTCGTTATTCTAGTATGCACAGGGAAAAAAATATGACAACGACCCTCGTATTTTAAGTATAAGAGCCATTTGCACCAAGAATTACAACACGAAAGAATTAATAGAAAGCAGGAAGCTCTTGATATAAAAATAAAGGAGATAACTACCTGGCTGTGACGAGAATGAAAGAAACACAAGACAATAATAGTTCCAATAGATTAAAACCTTTAAAGAAAATAGAATACGAATAGATACAATGTAGAAACATATCCAAAAATATATTGGTAGATACAGCTAACGCTGGAAAGTACTATAAGAAAGGCAAATTACCTGCACGATAAAAATATCATTGCAAGTAATGATATACGCTGGCGATGTAGCGATAAGAGCGAACATTCAAAAAAATCTAATACAAACTGTCGACCGACCAGAAAAAACTAGCCGGAAAGAAAGAAAAAGGATTGATAAATAACGAGGAAAAGGCAAAATATATGAAAATGGGAAGGAAAACAGAACAACAACAAACATTTGAAATAATTACGACGTACGATTACTTAGGAGTAACGATAGAACAAGAAACGAAAGATAGGATAAGAGAAAGAACTCAAAAGAAATACCATTCATAAGGAAAAAATAAAGCACACCTCCTACGTAAAAACAAGTACGTTAAGTAAGTAGACTAGAGCATAAATAGACAACACAAAATAAAGATATATAAGACGCTAATGAGACCACTCGTTACGTATGTATACCATGGAAACGATAACGATAAATAGAAATGAAGAGGGAGAGCTAAAAATAGTAGAACTGAAATAATCAGAAGGATAACTGCTAGTGGATCCTATTATGGTCAAGGAAAAGAAGCAAGCCGAGGAAGACCTGAAGAAATGAAATAAGTGAAGATGCGCGAGCATTCCGAATGGCAGATTAGAAGACCAAATGCCGGGACAGAAAAGAATGGAGAAAGATGGTAGTAAAGCCAGGGAAGATAAACAAAAAACTATAAAGACAAATGAAGAGAGGAAAAAAAAAGAAGAACTCGCCGTTAGGCATAATCTCAAGAATGACTTGATAATAGTAATGTTGAGATATAGGTAATCTCTCGAACGAGTAGAAGAAGTAATGAAAGAAAAGCAAACAACCTGGTGGTCCGAAGAGATCAAAGGCCAAATAAAGGAAAAACAAGATATTTAAATAATAAAACCGCAGAAAACTATAAACGTTCTGTAAATGAAATTGAAAAGAGCAATAAGACCGACCAAAAAATTATTTTCTCGGATATCATCACTTCGAAAGGGCAAACCATATCACGAATAAAAGATAAAAATTGAGTTACGTTGACAAATGACAGACTAGTAATAAATTGATATTTCCAAAAACCATTGAGACTAAACCAAGTCGCAACGAAAGATGAATACCAGAAGACCACTTGTAAATAGATCTCACAGAAAAAAATAGAAATACTCACTATATATACGCAAAAGAATCACCAGAAGCGATAAAAGATCTTGAAACGAGAATGCGGAAATACATGAACGAATTCTGGACATAAAGCAGTAGAGTAGTATGCAAGAATACATATTCATAATGAAGCAAGTAATTAAAAAGGTAGGCCAAGGCAAGCAGATACATTTAGGCTTCATTGAAGCCTAAATGTATCTGCTGATGAATGAAGAATGGGAATTGAGATTAGAATGATTAAAGCATAGAAAGATATCTATAGAGAAAATATTAACCAGGTAACATGCCAAAACCAAATTTCAACAGCTTCTACAACTAAGGATAAGAATAGTTATGCAGAACTAAACCCGGCGTTGAAGTTACGATTTTTACGAATGAGCTAATGAAGAAAATGTAGATCGCAAATTAAACCAATATTTCCCAAAAATGCCTGCAAAACTTCCACAAAATGGCCGTAATCCCTGCAATCAACAGGCCAAACTACATAAGGAACCATCGCAATTTCTTCAACGTTTTTCTTAACTTTCCCGTATCTCTTCAACTAACAGCTTCGTTTATAAATTTCGATACGGTGGATCCGTTAAAAATTACCCCGACTTTCTATCTTTTAAGAATGTTTGGAAACTTTGATCTCTATCTTTAACCTTTTTCGGGATGCAATTCGAAAAATAAAGGAGATAGGTAAATGAGGGTAAGTTGTAGACGCACGAAGAAAATAGACATAATAAAAGTAGCTTTTACCGACCATTGCAAAAATGAAGAATTAGAGTATTCCGGAATAAGGAATAGCTCGCAGACTGAGCCCGTCTCAATGAACAAGCTTTCAAACAATTCGGCAAAACGCAAGATAAATCTTCGCACCGCAAGATATTGAAGGCAAATTTAAATTTGCCACCCTCCATCTTTAATCCTAAATTCTAATTCCAAAATTATCACTTAATATCGCTTTAAATAAATTTCTTTTAAAAGAAATAAAGATAATTCATCATCTTCGAGATTTAGATTACCCCATTTAAACCCTCAAAACAGCGACGAAATACCGTTTTTTTTTTTTTTTTTAGGTTTACTTTAGAGTAAGATAACATCGATTTCTCCCTTAAAAACGTGCTACACCAACAACATAATTAGTCAGATGTTACCACGTTCTAGATGAATGTTTGTTGTTATCGCATTCACCATCTGATCCTCACGAATGCCTTTGATCTTTCGAAGTGGCGGCGATGCGAGAGAAAGACGGAGGATATAGGCGACAAATAGATGGAATGGAGCTGCGATGTGAGAAAGAATTTGACGAATTTTAAATAGGTACGTAACTCGAGGTTTCGGTTGTCGAAATTTTAACGGATTAGGGGGAAACTTCCTCTTTCGCCGTTTGTTTGGCGCACATGTGGACGTGTTGCTAGTTCACTAATAAACACAAAAATTAGCGCATATTTATTTAATATCGGCGAAATTCAACAGCTTCGACGGTTTTGGACGATTTCGTAATTATATTTACAACTTCCTGAGTTCATTCCGTAGATTTATGACGAGAAAGCCAAGAGATCTGTCGACGGGATGACGCTCTGTCGAAAAAACAAACGATTTGCAGAATTAGCGCTCGACAGCTAACCAACATAGTAATAAATGGACGTAAAATATTTCATCATTCCCCCACATGTTCGACGAGTTTTATTTGTTTGTTTATCAGTCGTATTCGTACTGATTTGTACTGTAGCGTAAGGAAGTATCGATTTAACATCTTAGGCTCGGAATCGCCGATTCGAAGTGTCATCGTTATAATTATTGCTTCATAATTCAATCGGGGGAATACTCGGAACGATCATTTCATTTAAACTAATTTAAATGTATATATTGCAATAAATTTTGAAAAATCTCGTAACAATGTGAGCCATTATCAAATAATTTTACATCGTACAAAAGTTTAAGTCTCCTTGTCCTGTGCCAACCATCACTACTAAGGATCTTGTCAACTAAGCCTACTTTCTCTGCACCTTTACCCGACTCAATTAACGCCTATTGGTGGAAAAGAGCCACAGCACATTGCCCAAATTTTTAATAGCTATTTACAGAAGTGCCGGCGCATCCTTCGATCAATGTGCGAAGATACAACCAGCTTCATCAATAAAAAATTATACAAAGTGATCACGACAATACTGCAAAATGCGATCTTAGAAGCACTAGAACCAATACGGAGCAACATCCTCTTGCACCGCGTTGTAGGTGCAAGATGAGCAAGAATCTACTTATTTATCTTACGGGTATTTATCCCTTGTCCAGATTTAAAAACAATCGAATATTGTTGTACCAATCAACAGCATTCTTTTATATTACTTTACGCAATGCTAAGCATTTGTTCGTCGCTTCAATTTCGCATCACAATGCCATGAGTTAGAACGTGCACCTTCATCGTCAACAAGCAATACACGATTAAACAAGTAATTTTGCTAATAGATCAAAAATAGGCCTGGTAATTTGGCAAAAATATTCTTATGAGATACACAATTAAATGCCTATGTAGATCACATCTAACTATCATATCTCCATTAGTTTCTTAAAACTTCCACTGTTTAGTTAATTTTGAAAGGAAATTAATTACTTCAAAAAAATATTTGTTTGCCTATTAATTTTCACAGCGTTGTTAACAACTGGAACATGCGAAACATGTTCTCAAAAATGCTCTCCGATTAATGCTTAGGATATGTCGTTGTGAACGATGTTTTTTTTTTCTTTCGTTTCGCAGCATTATCGCAACTTTCGTCGCACAAGTTTATCTAATTAAATTCTTTAATTTTATCAATTAGGCTGTTTGCTAAACGCTCCCCCGGTTACTAAAACTTAGATTGACTCTCGCACCTCTTATCTTTTTATTTGCTGAAAAAGTTTGTAAAAATTCGACAAATATGGCGCTTTCCTGAAACATTTCCTGAATTTATCTTTTACAAAGTCCCCGTTCAAATATATCTGTTCGGAAAAATACGTCCCTCCGAAAATCGGCAAAGCTCCAAATACATAAGTTTTTACTTGAATACAAGCATCAGGCAAAGCTTTGAATTGCACCTTTCTTTCATTTTTGACTCCGTTTAAGATATGTAAAAATTCTTCGATCATTATCATAGGTGGAAAACTCAAAATAGATTAATTTGCAGAGGTCTCAACAGAAACGATATGCCTGCCTTTTCCTTTCTAATCTCTTTAAATCTCTCACCAAATTCCAATATCATATTCAGCAGAAGCTTACGAGCTATCTCTTTCTTTTATTTAAATTAAACATGTTATTTTGTCACACATACATTGCTCACTAACTTAAAAAAAATCATAATTATGCATTCAAAGAGCCTCATGAACCCCAAAGTTTAATATAGTATAATAAACATGAAAGTTACTGTGGAACCCCAGAGTATGATTATAAGAACTCTACAAATATAAGAGACAAGCGATATTAAACAAGTCACCTTAAAAAAGCAGCCATTGCACCATTTTAGAGCTAAGCAGGGCCTTAGCAGTGGTTGGAAATGTAACAATTTCTGGACGAATGGTCCGAAGACTTAATGAAGAGGGATTAAACAATAGAAGACCAGTTTACTAAACTAGGTTTTGCAGGGGAACATGTAAGTTTGATCTTTTACCATTGGAAATCAGTTTTGTTTTTAAGCCAAGCAAGAATAAGACTTGATTCACTAGATCGACCCCTATTTCTGGTGGATGTGATAATGTTCTAAGAAGGAGCTTCGAAGGTCGCACAGGTTCATTTCTATACCGAGGAAGTCAGCTCCACACACTTTCTCAAAGAAAATTATTTTCTATTATGTTTCTATTCTAAGACATACGACATGCTGATCTAAACACCTTCGAAAATTTGAGCATGTTCTACCAATTTTTCTATCGCTTGGTTTTTCGAGATGTAGAAGTTGTTCATTATTTTTATCCACCGTTCTTATATAGCTTTAACGGTGTCTTATTTGACGTGGAGTAGTGGCAATAATTCCTCTTCTTTAGGAACGGAATCGATGATGTCCAGGAACGTACGTTGAGCGAGGCTGCATAAATTGAAAAGCACCAAACATATACACAACTTGACATGAAGAACCACGATGACCATAGCAGGAATAAGCAGATTAGAAAACATAAGAAATCTATACGTTGCACTGCATTTACACCCAATGATAAACATATTCTTGAATTATAAAAATGAGAAAATGGGGGATACAACCATTTGACTACTTAACACCTAACTGAATGGTCGTTTCATGCTATTTGTAACATTCTAAAAGCGATCACGATTAATTATCTGAAACACTAGACAACCTACAACGTAATTTTTTTGAGGAAAATTCACTACGATAGTTGGTAGCCGTGACCGCATTTCCGGTATCGTAGAGCGCGCGTGTCACCCCGTACCGCGTGCGTTCGTCACTTTTCCCAACTGATTCGTTTCGAACGTAGGTAGAACAACCGTTGGCTGTCAGGAGCGGAATCTTTCCACTTCTGACAACCGACCATTATCGTTTCGTTGTCGAAATGAAGGGATCTCCCGTGACAAGATCTTAGCAACTACGATCGACGCAACGATAATGTTAGGTCACGAACTCGAAGTCCCGTCCGGATTTGTCATCGTCGTAATTTTGCTGTAACAATTTAGGTAGGAACTGTAGGGTGGGAGAGTGAAGGGCACGAAGCGCATTTTGTATTCGTGCCAGTAAGAGAGAAATCTGAAAAGATTTCATAATTTGCCAAATTAAGATTAGAGAAAGACCAAAAGCTCTCTCTCACCGCGCTTGTTTACAACGCAAAGAGGTACTCGAATGAATATTTCGAAAAACCTATTCATGCGCAGCTAGAATCTCTTCGTCTTATCTCACCAGCCGTTATGTAATTTTGGACATCTTCAGATGGAATAAGAAAGCAAAGTCTTTATCACATTTGGGGGTAGAGACATTGCTTTAGTCATTAATATACATCGAGGTGCCATCTCATTTCGTTTTTAACTTCGGATACAATGAAATCATAGAAATTTTTGGTTGGGTCGATAAAATTGCAGCTTTAACCAAAGCTTTTATTAAGAGAAATTACACGGTGCTTTGAATTTAACAATTTTTATTATTTAAACAAAGTCACTTTATAAGATCTTTTCTTCCTTTCTTTTTATTCGGGTTATAATTAAATGTGATTGGTGATTGTTTAAGCAGGTTGGAAAGTATTCCAAGTTTACCAAAATGGGCTTTTATGGTAATGGCAATAATAATAAAACGTCCAGTAAGATAGTTTCTTTTAATAGAAAGAGTTCATTAAACAACTTTTGAGGTAAAAGATCATAAGTAGTAAAGCCACTCACGGATTTAGGACCACTGTGGGGAAGATTTGGATAAATAGGACTCAAATTCAGGATCGGGATTTCAAGATTGAGTTTTCACGTTCAGGGCATCATGATCGGATTTCAGGTCACGAAAATTAAATATTTTGGCCAAAAGTAAACATAAAACTCAATTTTCAAAGCCAATTTATAAATTTTTAAGGGAAATCTAGCTTCAAATTTCATTTAAAATAAATACAGTAACCTGTGCACTTTAATTTGTTTTTTTAATCATCTTTCAATTTGCAAAATTTAGTAGTTCCCATAATCGAGTCCAGAAAAGAAACACCGAATATTTAATTTCATCTACTTAAAAAGAGTTACGTACAGTTACGTAAGAGACCCTGCGTCAAATACACCCCTTTTTCTTGCAACTCCCTTCCTCTTGGGCTTCGCTTTTTCAACACCAACCAAACCATATTAAAGCTCTAATAGTGCCACGACAAAAACATTTGGACCACTGCTAACACCAACCTAGCGCAAGTAGCTAAACGCAGCCAGGAACGTGAAGAGGCCACGATGACGAAGGGTTTAGACCTCTGTCATGCGTTTGTTGCAGTCTATCGCGTCCCTCGGGAACGCCCCTAGGGAATTCTCTTTGTCGCCCGAATTTGTTGTTCAAGGCTATAGATGCTATCCGTGCATGTTGCGAATGTGGCGCCCTCTAGATGACGTCCTCCTCGGGGACGCTGGCGGGTTATTACGCGTCGGGGTGAATTTTCTCATTTATTTGCGGATTAAAGATGTACGTACGAAAAAACGACGTTCTCGTGGAACAAGGACACGCTAGAGAGCGCTATGCAAACGGGTGGAGTGGAAAAAGTCGTCTAGTCGTTGGTGATTTTCCGGACGATGCGATTCGACGCGGCGTAGCTGAAAAAAAATAGAAGCGAAGAGGTTGAGCGTTGAAAAAGATGACGGCTTGTGCGTGGTAGATGGTGTTTTAGAAATAAGGTTGGATCGTCCGTGTGTAACCTTTAGAGAATTAGAGATATGCAAAGTTTATTGTTTTGTTTTTAATGATAAGAAAATGTTAAAGGTATAAGTAAATATAGATCAACTAGTGGCGGCGTTAAGCTTACCGCTTAACGCAAGCTAATCGTCGCAGTAGCATGTAAAGGGCGCTGCAGAAGACTCACATTAATAGCAAATAAGGGGTGTTCAAAACAATTTTCACTTTTGAGTTCCTAGAATTTTGAGGACGCTAGAGACGCCTAGAATTTTGTATCTTTCGTCTAGGTTTAGCCTGAAGTGTCGATTACCGAACGATGTTAATAGAAAATAGGGACAGCCTTCTGACGTGCTTAGTGTCTCACAAATCAACATTATAAATTATAAATTCTCAACTTTCGCCAAAGAAAAAAAAAATACCAATCATCGACCCCTACGCCGTTACACTGTTTGCAAACAAATATATACTCGAGACAACCTTCCGAACACCGACAACCCCAAAATCCCTTCAAGCTCGAACCCATCGCACGTAAGTACTCATACAATGCAGTCACCGCCATCTACGGATGACACGACCCTCGATTCCGCGCCCCGACTACCACTAATTCGACCCCAAACTCTATTTCGCGTTCGAGTGCGCATCGAACGGGCCCCTTCTCGGCCCCGCGGGGGGCCGACGACGACGACGACAACGAGCCGAGCGATTTTTTCCCGAACCCCGTATATTCATTTCGGACAGATTAGCGGCACAAAGCCTGCTTGCCCGCAATCCGCACACGAGCTAGTCGGGGTCGCATGATCGGCGCCGAAGCGTTTTTGATGCAGCGGTACTAAGTAAAAGGGATGTGCGTTGCGAGGCGGTTGATTCTCGTAACGAATTATTCCGATTAGTAACGTCGTGTGATTGTTGGTCCGTTAGGAATTTTAATAGGGCGACTGAGCGCTGAAAAATCGGCTTGTTTAACGGTTAATAACTGGAGATATTTTATTGATGCGAAGGAGTGAGATTTAGTACCAAGTTGATGGATAGTTTACAATCTACGAATCAGTAAAAAGTAAAAAATTAACATATTTAAACTATACAATGCCAATTGAAAGTTTTCAAACGAACAAGAGACGTCATCTCTACTAAATCCGAAATCGACATTACTCTAATTTTCGTCGATTTTGTCCTTAAACAAGCATTTCTGGTCGATTGACGATTGCAACCAAACAAAACCAAACAACCAAAAAAAAAATTTATTCACCAACATTGAGCCATCGGAACAGTTCGAGCTTTTTTAGTTTTAAGGTGCTTGTCGAGGTTTTACGAATTAACCCATCCGATAACCGTTAACATTTTAAGCCGAAGTGGTGAAGGACCTAAATGAAAAGACGAAAAGAGAAGAAGGGAAGAAAAAGAGAGAAGAAGAAAAGAAGAAGAGAAAAGAAGAAGAGAAAAGAAGAAGAGAAAAGAAGAAGAGAAAAGAAGAAGAGAAAAGAAAAAGAGAAAAGAAGAAGTAGAGGAAGTAGAGGAAGTAGAAGAAGTAGAAGAAGTGGAAGAAGTGGAAGAAGTGGAAGAAGTAGAAGGAGTAGAAGGAGTAGAAGGAGTAGAAGGAGTAGAAGGAGTAGAAGGAGTAGAAGGAGTAGAAGGAGTAGAAGGAGTAGAAGGAGTAGAAGGAGTAGAAGGAGTAGAAGGAGTAGAAGGAGTAGAAGGAGTAGAAGGAGTAGAAGGAGTAGAAGGAGTAGAAGGAGTAGAAGGAGTAGAAGGAGTAGAAGGAGTAGAAGGAGTAGAAGGAGTAGAAGGAGTAGAAGGAGTAGAAGGAGTAGAAGGAGTAGAAGGAGTAGAAGGAGTAGAAGGAGTAGAAGGAGTAGAAGGAGTAGAAGGAGTAGAAGGAGTAGAAGGAGTAGAAGGAGTAGAAGGAGTAGAAGGAGCAGAAGGAGTAGAAGGAGTAGAAGGAGCAGAAGGAGCAGAAGGAGCAGAAGGAGCAGAAGGAGCAGAAGGAGCAGAAGGAGCAGAAGGAGCAGAAGGAGCATAAGGAGGAGAAGGAGCAGAAGGAGTAGAAGGAGCAGAAGGAGCAGAAGGAGCAGAAGGAGCAGAAGGAGCAGAAGGAGCAGAAGGAGCAGAAGGAGTAGAAGGAGTAGAAGGAGTAGAAGGAGTAGAAGGAGTAGAAGAAGTAGAAGAAGTAGAAGAACAAATGCATCGAACGAATTAAATTATATATCAAAAGGCGCGCCTTTTGACTATGATCAAAACGCAAACATCATTCGCATAGAAGTAGCTTTAACAGTTCGGAAGTTATGACCGTTGGAAGTTCTCGGACCAACAAAAACCGGCGTCCGCACCAAACTCGAAATCAACATGGTCTTAGTTTTCTTCTTTATCGTTAAATATGCATTTCCGATCGGCGAGTTTAACGACTACTTTAAGACGAAGAGAGGTGAGCTTTTTTAGTTTTAAAGTGCTCACCGAAAACTTCCGACCTCTAACTTAACCTCCTAAACTACAAGGAAGGGCGGAATTTCGCCAATATAACGGTACCAACTCATGGCCTTATAATCGCCTTTAATGAAGATATGTGAGATTCGTTAACTATGGAGATTCCCACTATTTTATAGGCTAGATAGAGCATCTTCAGGTAAACATCAGGAGCAGGTACCTATTAAATTATCAGCTGTATCGATATGAATTCACAACGATTGAAAAAAGTGGATTTATCATAATTCTCGCAGAGAAAGATCTTATCTCAATATTGATAGCTTAAATTTAGCACAGCTTAAATTCTCACAACAAAATTTCATTTAGTGGCAGGAGCTTAACATGCCACAATATTTTATTCTTCGTGAAGCCTCATGGTTACATGGACCACTCGTACTAAGCTAGATATATTAATTGTCACCTTCACGCAAGGCAGCGATCTTTTAGGTGAGCCTTACGTTTACATAAACGGAAGCGTTCAACTTTTTACCTAACGTGTAAATTTTTAAGCGGAAACCGCTCAAAGTTAATGCGTCCACAGATCAAGATTCTATCAATTTTTCTATTCGAATAGTGACTCCATATTGCATTGTTAGCATTTTTCTCATGCGTCCGTTACCGGCTATCAAACATATTTCCTCGTAACAAAGTGGAAGTATAAAATCGTCGTTACCGAGACATCGGTAAGCTCAAAACGAAAAAAAGTAGAAAATATTGCTTCTACTCGTAAATACCTTCCTTTATTTTGCCTTGAATCCAAATTTCACTTCGTCAACGTGAAATAACCCTCCTGTCGCCCAGAAAGACAATAAAAAACGACTACTACTCAATCAAAGAGACCCGCGTAATTCCCAGCGTTCGTATCATTGTTGGAAGCGCGTAAACAGGTCGTCGAAAAGAAGAGAACGCGATGCGCCGAAAAAATAATAGAAAAAAAAAGGAGGACAAGAAATCATTTAGGAACCGTGACATCGTTTAGAAATTTCGAAGAGAGAACCCTCTGGTTTACTACGCGTGAACTATATACAGATTGCCGACGTAAAACATAGCCATTAAGCGGAAAATTATGAACACCATAAGAGTGAGGAAAACAGTTTTAGGAGCTTTATTTCTTTGTCTATTAAAAGAACGCCAGCTACAAACATTTTTTGCAACACTATAGACAAAGAGAAAAAAACAAATTTTCCTTAAATTTGATGGATTTCTTTGATTGTTAAGTAAAAAATAAGATTTTTCTTCATTTTCATTGTTGGTATTGCTCCCCAGTGTACCGCAAGGCTCTATTTTAGGACCGATAATTTTTGTTAACAACCTAAAAAGAAGATAAATTTTGTTAAATATAATATCTTAAAATACGACTTAAATAAAATTAAATTTTATTTCAAACATCAAGCTTTATATGATATCCTTCGCATATCATGGCTAAACTTAACACCAACGCTCTGCATGCCTATCTGCGCCTATAACTCTGCGGCAAACCTCCCGAGCTAAATGAGCTTTGCGACCACGTTCGAAGAGAGGTATTCCTCATCATCATCATCATCATCATCAGCATCATCGTCCTTCCAGCGTAATTAAAATGAAAAATAGAAGCCCAGGAATGTTTTTCGTTAATTTCTCCCGGCCCCGGTAAGGGTACGGGGTGTTACCGGATCAGGTAGGTTATACGCCGGGCGTGTAACCCTTTTACCTGATACGGATCTGAACGAATTAGTGAAAAAATGCCATAACACCGACATAAATCAAAATTCTAGTCTAGGGGCGATTGGTGCGGCCGAGATTTGAGTTTTCCGCATAAACACTATTCGCTGAAGAGACCATGAGGATTTCGTGGTAATCGGTCTGCTGGCGTCTTTATAATAATGTGGACGGGAAAAATGCGTATAAGCGTTTATTTTATGTGTTTTGCACCCAATTTAATGTGATTTTGTTTATCTACAATGGTAGTTATGACTTGTTAATCGTCGCTTAAGTGCAATTACTATGGATGCACCAAGTCGTACTCGCAGAACAACTGTAAGATCGTAAAGATGTAAAGACTGTAAAGATACTGAATAATCGAATCGATTGCAATCCGCGATTGTAACAAATAGATTCATCGAAACCAGGCTCAAATGTGCTTCACTTTATCGATAACACAATAACAGGAGAATAGTCCTCAACGGACGACGATAGAAATCCTCAAACCTCTGGAACCAACAACAAGAAAAATAAGTAAATTGTTGGTGCTGTTCTTCCAGCTTCAAAGAATTATTGTTGGGCTTCGTTGAAAAAGGGGCACGTTTTGTTTTTTTTGTTTTTTTTCTTAAAAATGAAGCAATATATATAAAGATGCACTAGCTTTATTATGATTAGCTTTCTTAGCACACTTATGCAGACAAAGCTCTTGTTGGTTGTGGGAGGTTCCATTATTGTTTCGTCTTGGTTTCTAATAATCAATCCCCAGGAATTCTATTACTTACCCGCACTTGCTGGCGTTCGATCCTGAGAATTTTTAGCAATCCTCGTCCGCAGCGGATCTTCAAAGTTGTTTACACTGTTCGAAATCCTTTCTGAAACGTGTCCTATGAGTTTAATAGGATCTAGCATCATGAAGCTAGGTATTATCTATGTACGTGCTAAGCAGTAAAATTATGAGCTTGTTTTGAAGACTTTCCAGCTTTATTACGCGAGTGTCGCGTAATAAGTCACGAGTCTATATACTTAGTTGTAGGACTCCATTCTATCATCAAAACAAGAACGAAGCTTTCTTATCACCCTTGCATGGGCGAAAATTACAAACAGGATTGCGGGATTACGGGGAATGTCCGATGTGTAGGTAAGACAGTTAACAATCGATTCCAGGAAACGCCTCGCAACACAGATTTTCTTGTAGCAGAAGCCTGTTAGATTCTATGGAAAAATGCCTACCTTTTATCTAAGACGCAATCTAACCTATCTTATACATTGAGACCTTAAGAGTTATCATCTGAGAATACCACTTTCCGCAAGAGTCTCTAATGTATTCCTATAAACAAAACAATTAAATTCTGCAGACACGCAAACGAAGAGGACGCTGATGAGGTGATAGGTGAAAATTATTTAAAACATTTAAAACAATTTTTGATCGTTTGCTGTGACCAGTTCTTTGTAATTACCTTCGGATGTGTTGGCTACCTTTAACCACATTATACCTAAATACTTTCGGCTAATCCATCTTCTACTAAAGTAGGATGTGAAACGTATTAAATTCAGAATTATATGTACAAGAAGCAGAAGTTGGCCCATCAGTCACTGAAACAATGGATACCAATCGAGATAATTTAAATAACCAAAAGAGTCAGCAACATTACATCGTGGCAATCAAAGTCCGATGCCATCATCGTTATTATTATCAAGAGCCGCGTTACCACAGCTATCCAACGAAGAGAAGCAAGTAACGACGACCATAAGCAGCAAACCACTATGTTGGGTGTTACGTCTTTGGTCATTATATTATTACGATCATTTGGAGGCGGGCGACCACTGGTGCCCTCTGCCGCGGCACATCGGAGAGACCAAGGAGCAGAACAAATGCATCTTAATTACAAGGAATAGAACGCGCTGCTGCCATCTTAATTATATTTCGAATGGATCTCGCTATTTTGCGCGCGCCGTAGGAATCGCTTCGCTCAATGTGCACAGCCTTAACCTTTTCTATTCGGAGGCAGCGCGATGCCAGCAAACAGAAGAACTGCTTCTACCTCGGCTTTACAGCTGGCTATAACTACTGGTACCGGTAGAAATTACTTATTCGATTTTTTTCGTTTGTTTTTTGATTTTTGTTTCTTACCTACATTATAGCTTGAGAAAGCCGCGGAGATAGACGTGAGAATACGCAGCATTGATTATAGTCGTTGGGAACGTAGGAGTTACAGCATATGTACAGGAGATATATGAGTTATTTCTGTTAATTTATCATTTATTGCTACTATTATAAAAGATCAGAGCTTCCTCTGGTTGCCAAGGATGCTTTAGCAATATTTTTTTGATGCGTCGACTATTGCGATCGCATATTGAAGAAAAGAAGCAACGGTTGGTTTGGAGTAGACCATCCAGGAAAAGAAAAAATCATGCAGCGACGATATATAGAAATTGTTGCTCAAAAGCTTTGAAGAAATTGCAAAGTACAGCAATAAAGCAATGATTAATTATGGATAGACAAAAGGCAACATACTCAGAGAACCTTCATCACCTTTTAGGTTTCTTCGTCTTTCGTGTCGTCCGTGTATGGTGTCCATCATTTCCGTTTTATTGCATTGTGATACTTACTACGCAAAAACTAAACTACGCATATTTCTTTATCTAAACTAAACTAAGATAGGTATGCTTCAGAAGTTAATTAAAGAGTGAAGCCAATTTATCTTTCCTTATCTTAACGATTTTTGAGCTCCTCCTTTACCAGACAACCGCCAAACCGGAGACAATTTCAAATTTCAGCACGTTTTCACGCGACCCATCAACGTCTTCTCCATTTATTGCACTTGTGCATTATATGGTTAACGTAATAGCAGTCTAGCGCAATATAAAAGGAGTAAACACGAACCTAATCATGATATTTAACGCCCGTGACAAGCCGGTAGACATCGTCTTATTTTTTTTTCAGTTTACAGCAAATGCAGTAAGAAGGTATATTACTTGTACGTACATCAGCTGTCGTTGAAAAAAAAAGATAAGCAAGCGATAGATAGACAGCTAATCGTTGATTGTATGCCTTTTAGATCGCTTATTTTACTTACCTCGTGTATCTGTAGGTAGGATGAGGAAGATTCCTTTTTTTTTCCTGTTTAAATGCCGCTGGATTTTTTTAAATAATGTCCCAGTATGAGCCTACGTTACTCGTACATCAGAAACTAAGCTGGTTCCAAATTTATAAATTTACAAATTTATTTTATTAAAAGGAGCGCCCTTTTGAAAAAACATCATTACATCTTATCAACTCTCCATTTAAAAAAGAAAATTTAACGTACGTTACTTCCGAAGACACCGGAAGTTGAATAGATGTGCCGATATTTTCTAAAAGTTAACTACCTCGAACAAAATAAGTCTGCAAACTTACAAATATTGAATCTGCTTAGTTTCCGATGTACGGCCAACGTAACCTCATCCTATAACACCCTGTATATTCACGAGAAGGATACAGTTAAATGAAATCAAAACATAATTTGAAAACATAACTTCCGCAATAAATTCCGCTTTGCTCGTTGGAGATGAAGCGAAACCCTCGAGTTTTATTAACATTTAGATTTTCAGACGGAACTAGTTTCTTCCCATTTGCAAATAGATTGTCAAGCGGGCTTAGCGGAAGATAAAACCAGCGAACGAAGAATACTAAGAATTATCCAAGAGAATAACCGCGGCATCCTGAAGGGCGATACGCCATTTGCAATTAAAAGCTGTTCCGATGGCGTTCACTGAAAACTCCGCCGGTTATTCTAGAGGAGGCGTTGTTTTGTGTATCTCGTAAGGAACGGACTATAGGGAGCAAAAAGGAACGAAAAAAAAAAAGAGAATACGAAAAAGAAATAACAAACGCGAGCTCGAAAAGAACAATAATAAAAAAAAAGAAACGAGGAGAGTCTCAAGAGTGGAAAGAACGAAACACAAAAAATCCAATATTACAAGGAGCGTCGAATCTGCTGTCTCATTTTTGTATCATTAATCATCCGGCCTATCCAACTTTTAGACTACTTTTATTCAAGTTCTATTATTATCCGGCATCCGCACATATAATACGTGTAATCTACATAGTAGGTTGGTAGACCTGTACGCGCAGCGACGTGCTCCAATTGAACGTGAATGCTGATGCGAACGAATATTGGTACCCACTCGAACTTTTCTAAAAGTAGGGTGTTAAGGATGAGATACTTACGGTTGAACAATTGTCTACGTGAATTGTTTGTTATGAACCCCAAAAGGAAATCAACCTGCAATAAATAATGTTCAAGAATAAAGAAAAAAGGGAAGAATTTTCATTTTCTTCACCTTTAATTAGTTTAAATAATAGGAGTAAATAAATCATTTAACAAATTCATTAGAACTGCTTCCCAAGTGTTTTTTATGGACTAACATCAATTCTTAGCCGTCTTCCTTCGCTATAAACTTATCTCGTCATCGAGTCTCATAACTTTTCTATAATATTCAAGTCTGAGGAAAGGGCGGACCATTTCAGAACATCGATGTTGTTGCCCTTCATTCATGCGCTCATTATTTTTACTGTATGAATTAGCGCATCATCATGTTGAAATGTCCATTCTTCATCGGGAGACGCCCAGTCAGTATTAGCGATTTATCAGGTACTTTTGAGGAGTCGGTCTTCCTTCCAGAATTTCTAGTCCTACTGTTTCTTGAATGGAAATCAGCCCCCAAACCATTACTAGTCCAGCTCGACTATGACGACGGGATAAAAATCGTCCTGCCAATCTAAAACAGTACAAATAATATTTAATAATAAGCCATGAGGTCCATCCAAATTAAACATTTTTCATCATTGATGGAAAACTGTTGACGTGACAACTGTTGACATTGATGTGACAACTGTTTTCCATTCATCTACCTATTCATTATGATTGCGAGCAAATTCTAATCGAGCTTGTTTATGATGCTCTAGCAAGAGGGGTCTCTTACAAAGCTTTTTCTTTTTAAGTGCGAAAATTTTTTTGTTACCCCTTTGGATGGTTCGTTCGGAAGCATGGCTTCCAACTCTATCTCCAATTTGCTTAGCTGTAGCTCAAGAATTGGACGCTATCCGCAAAATCGTACGACGCCCCTTGCCGTTGTTGCCGTTGCAATGTGACCTCTCCGATTAGTGTTCCAGGTAAGCGCTAACTATCCACGTGGCTCGTTTCTCAAATTTTCTGTCGATTTAGCCATCTCGTCGAAGAGTTTAGATCTTTCCTCTTTTTTCTAAACAACTTCTTGTACGACCCATACTGACAACCAAACCAAGTACTGGATGTAACAACTTCACAACTATTGTGGAACAATTCTTGACTTGTTGCTAAGCGACGTAGTTTTCATTTATTTTGCTATTTTTCCTCAGTTAATCGTAATTAAAAAATGACGTGAGAGTGATCAAGTATCGCAATAGCGATGACAATGACTCTTTAAAACAAAAATTGCAAAAATATTAGCGATTCGAATTTTTGAGGCAAAATTCTGCATAAACGTTGTTAAAATGTGTAATCTAAATATATGCTTGGTTCTGCGAATGTAGCCGGTGATCTTTGAACCAAATTACATCAATCACTATGTGAGAGTAATCAAGTGACGGGGGATTGTATAAAGAAAAATGTGAGGTTGCCCTCTTGTTTAATCTGTGGCTTAATGGCCTCATATTAAATAAGATGAGCGCATTACATAATAATTTATTTAATACGCTCATCGATTATGTTAATTTGCAGACTTACTTCACCTTTATTAGTGACTGGTATACAGTGAATGGCATATTTTTTAATATCGGTAAGTGACTTATACCAAACTCTCTCAGCCACTGATTTTCAACCACACTATCCAATCTACGTTGATTACAAGAATAGAAAAGATAAAGGACCTGGGTATACTTTCCGACTCAAAAGTGAGCCTCTTTCATCATCGAGAACTTGCGTATGTTACGCTTTCGTTCGGACCAAATTGAAGTATGCCAATTTAACTTAGAATCCTTACTACACGTACCAAGCGATTCGTTTAAGAAAGGTTCGTCAAATATTGTCGTGTAAGTGATTAGTTAATTCGAGAAATATATAATTATTACTACCTGGTAAATTTAAGGTGTTTTTTTGCGAAATGAACATAAGTTTTGCACCTTATTTGCAACAATGAATACGAAACAAAATGATGAACCAACAAATGCAGTAAATGTCCAATATTCAAATGTTGCCGGTATTTTAAACAACCCTTGGTATAGTTCTTCAAAGAGTTACATCGACATTCCGGAATATTCCTCGAAATATCAATTTTATAAAGATTATTTTTGGCAACTTTCGTAAAACATAATCAAGCAGAGAACATCTCTTCATTCACGTTAAAAATTAATTTTAACGAAAATTAATTTTCTTTAATAATACAAATCATGCTCTACAGCACTCTTAACGCAAGTGTAATTCATCTTTAAATTTCTATGTTCCAATTGCAGCAGATATTAGGCTTTATAACGCGCGAAGATGTAACATTAGATAAGTTTATCAGAAATATAGATGCATTAGAAAAACAGTCAGAAAGAACTCCTAAGGCTGTAAGTGACTAGGAATAGATAAAACTAAGCCAAATAGACACAAGAAGCGTCAAAGGAAATTTGAGAGACCTTAAGTAGGAACTTCTTAAATAAGAGGAAAATTGTCGTAAAACAATCAACAGTTATAAGTTCATTATTGTTGCTAGGTTTAGTTCGTAGATATCGCATATTATTGTAAGATAACCTGTTTTAACACAGTTGGCAGAAATTACGTGTTCTTATTGGTCAAGGTAAGTCGCTGCTTCCTTCTTTCTTTTCTTAAGATAAGCAATAAGAGCTAAACAAACGGAACTTAGATTAATTAAGCGATAATCGAAAGGAACATCCGAATTTAAAAGTTACCAATTTAGATGCTCAAGACAATAATTTCACTAGTCCCAATTCAAACTATATGTTTCTTCTTGTGTAGCTGGTCCAATGACATGATTTTCCGAAATGCTCATATCAATGATATGATGATTGATATGATATGATGTAAGATGATCATTACAGTGTGAATAATATTATAATGATCGTCTTACCATACTTCGTCTAGAATTCTATATTGCGTAATTTTGCTTCATTTATCCGTTGGGGGTCCCATAATCGGTAAATTTGTATTTGAACTAGCCAGAAAAATGAATAAACAATATTTAAATAGGTTAAATAATTAATAAATATTTTAAATAAGACTAGATAAGTAGACAATGCTGAAGTGCACGCTGCATACAGAAAAGGACCTGAAATAAGACCTTAGGAACACCGAAAATAACAATCCTGAATTTCGAGATATTTCGACTAAATTTAACAAGGCGAGAGAGACCGGAAAGGTCACACTTATACACACTTACAAAATGGCCGTGTGCGCCCAGTGTGATTTCGACCCAATTCAAGGTTTGTGCGTTTGCTCCAGAAAAAACGTTTACAATGAAGACAATGATAAAGTTATAACACTTGCCAGAACGATTAAGAAAATTATAAATATTAGTTATGCATTTTCCTCATTACGTACAACCTGTTGGCGAAGATAGCCATCGTATTATAATTCTACACTTTCTACAACGGCTTCACCTAACAATCGCAATTTTAACCATGTATCGCGCTGGAAACCGGCTATTTGGTTATTAGCTACACGTCATTAATACAATTTTAATATTCCCCGTCACCGTAATAATCTTAAACACCCTGCAGAAACGAGGACAAAGCGATTCTAACGAAGGAAGATAGAACAGAGACGGGACAAAAACAGATCGTAATATCGAGAAAGGAAAAACAAAAGGTAGCTGCTGCTGGAAAGAATGGGAAAAACAAAGTAGGCTCCCGCATCGCGTCGTTGGTCATTTGTTTGATCGGTTAATAAAGTTAATTACGCAACATAACGACGTCGACGCATAAAATAACAGCGGGTAATTTAAAACAGATTAGCGTCATGGACTTGTCAAATTAATAAAACTCGCATGGCCGGGGCTCTCTGCATTGCGCTCTGTAATTCACGTGATTAGTACCTACCGATGAGAATCGGAACCAGAATAAGAATGGGTGTATTGTTTCTTCGGTGATAGATACAGCGTGTCGAGCATAAATTTGATTTTATCATCCGGCCCAATTGATGTTGTTACGAATTTGAAGTGGAAAGTATTCTGGACTATTCGATTTTGTTTTAAAGGAAATTTCAGATATTCAGGATTTGAGGAATAGATATTGTTGAGCAGTATTGGGATGTTAAACACACGCCGCTTTACTTGCGCTTGCACTTATGTAGTAACTACTTATCAGTGGCGGCTTAAGATCCCTCGAATAATCGAAAGAATTGTTCAAGAAGAAAATGCGGAAAAAATATTTAGTCCGTGTAAAAAGTGACCAAGACACGAGCATCTCTATCAGCTCTAGAAGTAAACCTTCTGTTCTTCCTAGTTCCAAAAAGATACCAATATAATTCCGAAAATCAAGCGCTAAACCTCTGTCTGTTCGCCGCTAAGAAACGATCTGAATCGGTTACAAAGACTTGACACGCTCACGCTTTCAGCTCGCAAAATATCAGAAAATTCCAAAAGAACGCAATGCGAAACGTATAACTTCTTCTGCAAACCATTGAAGAAGACTGCTATATACATATTTAAGTAACATTTTCGCCTTATGTACATAAGTGGGAGCTTTAAAGTTTAAGATTTTGGCAAACTTAACCTTGGGGTCCGGATGACGATGGTCGAACATAGTCAGTCAACCTACTTCAGTCAAATTTGCCTACATCATACGTAAATCTTACACGAGCATTTCGCACTACTTGTGTACGTCTATATGTTTCATATGTTAAGCACGGACCATAACTCAGCGAAGCTAAAAGGAGATAAATCCAGTAATCTGTGCAGGTTGGTCGATAAAACGAGGATCCTAATGTTGCGCGTGATGATCGAACTTTGATTATCACCATCCCAGATTACGAGCACTCTCGGCAATCCTTAAACTAATACTACTGATATTGATATCAAACGTTTTCTAGTCGATCTTACTAACCTGATTACTTTTACCAAAAAGGAAGGCTAAGGTTTAACATTAAATAATGTTTTATAAATGTCTCGGCTAATATATTCAGATCCATGTTGAGAGAAGAAATGACGGTAGGATGTTCAAACTGTTAAAACGAAGAAGACCATCGCATATCGTCAGCATAGAAGTAACTTTTACAGCGAGTGAAACAATTTGAGGAAGCCGAGGTATGCAGAGTAAATACTAAAGGGCACCCTACGCTTGCGTATCGGTACTGCCGCGAATAAACGCGTTGGTGTTTCTTTTACTTTTAGAAAAGACTCTAAGTGAACTTCTGCTGGTTTTGTATTGCCTATGTCATTATTACGGAATTATTCTTCGATCGATGACCGGTGTTCTCGAGCTGATTGAGCGTCGAACGAGCGCTGTGTAAGTCAGTTAATTCAAAGGGGTCGGACTTTGACGCTTTAGCTCAAATGCCGGAAGTAATACAAGTACTTTTATTGAAAGAGAGGACTCCTTTGGAAGTTCTTGAACACGTTCTTGGACTCGGGGAAGTTCTCAAAAGTATTATATTAAATTAATAAAGGTGTGAAAGCGAAGTCTAGTGCTTCATCGGTTTACGGTGATACCCCAAGCTGCCCACCTAATAGGTAGGTGGATGTTTCTTTAAAAGAGTATCTACCCCTATCACAGTAATCCGTGACAATATCAGCAATCTTAACCATCTAGTATCGATTTGAAAAATAACTACGAAGAAGCGAAAATGCGCCAACATTAAATCTAAGATAGTGTAAAATCGACACAACATTGGGCCACGATTACCCAAAGGTAATCGTGGTAAGTCCCGAAGGTCCTGGAGTAATCCAGCAGAGTAAGAAGAGACTAGAGACTAGACGATCACTAGTCCAAGCTCTGATAGTACCATCGATTAACACTAATAATGATCCAGACCAAGGGCGGAAGCCTGATTATTTTCGTTCAAAAAAGGACCTACATATTGGACAAGACCAGAGGAATACTACGTTCCGTCAAGCAAAAGTTCACAATACTAATTCCGCCAGCGCCAACGACGCCTAGACAAATGGAAGAACCTTGATTGCAGTGGTACTATGAAAAGTCATAAAATTGGGATCACGATCAGTTAATTGTCCATTTAAATCAGTTGGTTTAGCTCATCAGGAAGGTGTCTATTATGTCCTCCATAAGTGACGACTAGACAAACGATCCAGTTACTTCTCTAGCGTTGTTTTTCTTTTTTTCTTTTGTTACGTAATCGAATTTTATAATATAGACGATCATTGTCTTTTCGCGAAAGCATAACTTTCTTGAAGTAGATACAAGACAACAACATGTACCACCATTATATGAACACCTCTCGGCCCTCACAATTGTATATCGATTAATTTGTAAAGATTCATTGTTAATATGGACGAATTTAGGTGAACAAAAGCAACCCTAAAAACTTGAATATCGAAATAATTTTTTATTAACCGAACTGCTTTTTAAACATTTAATAAAATACGAGAAGTAGCAAAAAAAATGAAGGCTCTTCAATTTTCGGAGGCGTATTTTATCCCTTCAAATAGAATTTTGGCCGCTGAAAAAGAGAAATTCTTGCATATCTGAACGCACTCTACATCCCTACCAAGTTTCATCCGATTCTGAATTGGGCACCTGCAGAGCTTTCCTTGTTACTAATTTTTTAAAACTTTCATTGGCGTACTTAACTTTATTTTTAAATTAGACAGATTTTAACTTTCGGTCCTCTAGTCTTCTTTACATTTATTTTTTTCTTCATAAAAGCAGCATAAAACATTTAAACTTAATTATTGGCTAAACACTGCCCCAGTCTGCGCTGCTCCCTTGTCAGTATATCCTTGTATTTAGCGCACAAAACGCGACCGATTGTCTTCAAATTTTTCCTCCATGTTGTCAGTTGTAAGACCCCTTAAACTTCCTTTCCCTTATATCGCCCCTCAATACACGCGAATTCCAATTCATTTCCTTCTTTATTTCGCAGAAACAAAAAACGAATAGAGAGAAAAAAAAAACCGTCTCCCTTGGAATTACGTTTCCACACCGCGACGCGGTGGCCATTAAAGTTTTATACGGCCGTGTGTCCCTGCTGTACAGATATTACACGAATACCCTGTTCTACAGTTCGCCATAGCTGAGCCATCAGAAAACCGTCGTTTCTTCATCGCGAATGAGGTGTGCTCGCATCGCGGTTGTGAGGATTCGTTACGCGACGCGGCACCGTGAAATTCTCCCAAACACGTTCCTAAATGCGGAAATTAAAAACGACCGCTGCCGGCTTTTGGTCTCGGCACTTTTTGCTCGCATCGCCAACACCGCACCGGTCCTGTGCGACGTTGATATTCTACGCTCGGCGAGCGATGTGACCGATAGGAACAAGCGCTTGTACACCTTTTAGGTGTAAATAGAAAATCGAAAAATTTGAATACGCGCAAATGATAACGGCTTTTTGTTTTTATAAATGTATCCCTTCTTTTAAACGCATGTCGAATAAACGTTACGTTCTTATAAATCATTAGATTTGGCTCCCAACAAGCACCATGTACGCATACGGGATATCCATAACGATTTAGACACGAAATAGCTCGAATCCTGTTAAAAAGTTTTAATTTAGTGGATAGCTGTTAAACGGGCATCGAATACTTTTGTTAATGTGGAGTGCATAAAGAATGATTCAAAATAATTTTTTTCTTTTTATTTTTGAAATACGTTCCAATTTTGAAAAGTAAAGGCACTTTACCCTTAAGCTTCGTTTAATTTAAAATGCCCAGCCAGCAAACAAGTTGCATTTAATAGGCGTCATGTTGGAGCATATAATTTTCAGGGCAAGGTGATATTGAATCCATCCCAAGATAAGAGAACAAAAGAAAGTTTTAGACATTCATTCAGTGACAAGGACAAAGAAGGCATTCTAATACAAAAAGGTATCAAGAAAGTCTTGTTAATTCCCGCATCTGTAAAAAGTTCTTTCGTCACCGCCTCCATTGCCGAAGAATTTAATTTGAAGACAAGGAAATCGCGGCATGCGAAGAAAAAGTAGTTTCCATTGAAAACAAACTTCTCGAGTTAGTATTTCAATAGTTTTTAGGATTGAATAGTTTGAAGATGTTTTTTACCAAAAGTGAAGACATGGAGGAAAGGGTGTTAGGCAAAGTTGCAAGTTGCTGTTTAACCAGAAGAAATTGATTGCCGTCACCGTTTAAAAGCAAAAGAGACTCGTTGCCTCCCATTTTAGTCAGCCACTCGACCCGGAACAAAATTTTTTGACAATAGAGCGAAGCTTAAAGCCTCGAAAACAATAATTTGAAAGGATCTTCCACAACAAAGGACAAGCATATTGAAAGAACTGGAGATATCAAGATGTATTTACCAACAGAGATCTTATCAAATGGCGACTATTAAAAGGACAGTTATACAACCTGGGATACCTAGTAGTAGTAGTAGTCTTCTTGAATTTTTCTTTCGTACTTCCGTAAACAATCAGCCTACACGCATGATTGGTAATACAGCAACTTTAATAGACCAAATTTGTGCTTATAGTGACTTACTTGGGACTTCTGGAGTAATTGACTGTGATTTTTCTAATCATAGGTTTGACTCTTTTAAGATCCTGACAGAAGATTAATGTCTATCAACCGCATGAAAGTTCACATATAACACGACATATTAATTCGATGCTAAATTCCTAAGCTGTCAGCTTTAAATTATTTTAATATCTAACAAATGAACGACTCGTCAAAAATTCAAAGTCTCTCCTGTGAACTACGAAAATTTATTACGGAAATAAGGGATAACAATATCAAAGGGTCTTAACTGTATCCAGCCCTCTTACGTTTAGTTTACTAGCTAAGAAAGGAATATGGTTAGCATTTGCTATTGAGGAACCTTAAGTTTCCCGCGACACTAATAGAATAAACAGGAATAAACGTGTAAATCAGATAAATAGTACGAAGGAGTCACAGCGAAGCGCAGCTTCCCTTTGAAAGGCGTAGAACAGGACTTTTGCTTATCAAAACTCGTCCTCCGAAGGTCCAAAGTGGACGAGAGAAAAATTGATTTTAAACAATTTACAAAGTAAATGTAAGGCAACGTGTATTTGATGGCCGTTTGATCGGTTCACATTTTCAGGGTGGATGAGAGATATCTGGAGTTTTGGCAAAATATGCCCCCGATGCTACTTGAATTAAAACGCTTCATTAAAAGAAAGGCAAATAATATAGTGGGGCTATATTATTTGCCATATTTCACTTAAATGGAATGACGGATTATACGAAACCATGGACGAAATTTATCGGCTTACGCGACCGCCAGATTTGAATGCGTTAGGTTACTTCCTCTGAGGGTATTTGAGAGAAATCGTTTATTCAAGATGACCTGAAATTTAGAAAACTTCAGGAATAAATCACGGGAAGCACGTCGTACTGTTACCCCAAGAAATGATCTTAAAACTTTTATTGCTTGTTGTTACGATTTTTTTTATAATGTTAGCATCTGTTTATAGCCGATTATTTCACTACTTCATTACTTCGGTGCAGTGATTGTAAAACACCAACGTCGTTTGTTAATAACAGCCAAAATAATAATAATAATAATAATAATGTAGAAGAACCCCAACGAATAACGTAACATCATATCGTTCAATTCGATCTGATCGTCTGATAATCAACAGCAGGCCTACCAAATCTCTCCCGCTCTCGAATTCGATCAAATTCGATATTAATTGAGCCTGAAAACTCTCCAACTTATTTCCGAAGAGGTAGAACGTGCCAGCTCCATATATATATATATCCATCTATATGTACACAACGTGTAGGAAATATGGCTGTTCGAGAAGCAGTTAGTGGTCGAGTGTTACAATAAATCTTCATCGTTTGAACATGTAATAGCGGACAAGCGAATGTTACGCACTGGTTTACACCTGCCTTCCTTAAAAACAAGCGCATGTGGCGCCACCATACGGACGTACACGTGTACACGCATCTAGGAGAGCATATTTAGGCAATTACCGAATCGACGGGGCAGGTTTCTCTTGAAGATTGGCTTTTGTACGTTTGATCATATGAATTCATAAGTTGTTACGGTTGGATTACGAAAGGTAATTTAGTTTCGGGACGGGTAATTTTTGAATTTGGTTTAGACGAGGTGATGTGATATACACATGACGGGGCGTTCTCGAAGTTGTTATTCACGAGGGTAATCCGAAAAGCTTACCGCATAACATGGAAACAAGTCTTTTTTGTGGAGATTCAAATTCGGTTTCATTTCTCAACGTAAGTAAGTCTGTACGCTTTTCTTAGCGATGTTTCCAACTGTTTAATCCGTCCAAGTTGATGAAAATCTTTGAGCTTAGATCAATTCTACTTCCCAATTCGTAAATTCTTGCCATGGCAACCATTCAAGCGGTGGAATAAAACTGTTTTTTCTTCAAATACGGTGGTTATTCACAATTTCTTCGGTAGATAAGGCAACTCTATAATTAGCCCAAAAATAGAGTAAGTATTGATCGTTACGGTCCCTTTTCCTTCGTGGCTTTTTCTATTTACAAATACAGGGACAGGTTCTTTAAATAAAAATAAGAAAAAAAGTTCTCATTAGCATGTGCCTGGAAACGCCTCGTTTCCGAGATACAAAGCGTTCATTTTTTTTTGTGATTTACTTTTAATAATTGTTATATCAAAAGTCCTTTAACTATACGATTATTTGTCTTGATAGATGTTTGATTAAATTATCTTATCGTATTCAAACAAAATAGTTCCAGTTGGCTTGGAATTTGGAGTGCCTACCAACTGTAAAAAATTGTTTTTTGCTAATAGTCAATTACTGTTTGTCACATTGTGAGTATAGTGTATTTGCGTAATTCATCAAAGAAAGAATTGCACAAAGAAAAACTCTCCACCTCGAGAGTTGCCGTTCTACGTTAAAGAGGTTCTGCAACCGTTGCAATTATGCCCTGGCTTCAAAATTTGTTGTCATTGGAGTTGAATGCTACAAGTTATTTACGAGATGGAATAATATATTGCCATTTACTGAAAATATTAGCTGCATTGGCGACTTTAATATCAATCCTCTTGCTGTATCAGCTTACTTTCCTGATACATTTACTTCTCTAAATTTTCGACAAGTCCTAGATGAACCAACGAGAGCAATTAAGGACTCACCGAGCTTGCTGAATGTTATAATTGCACACAAAGATCCAAACGGGAGTTGTTACTGTAGATATCGCTGGGCATGACTGACTTTACTGCCAGGTAAATTGCGGCAAGTCCTCAGTTTTAATGTGTAATTTATGGGGAAAAGAATGTTTTACTAGTATCTGGACATTTTAACGACGACCGTTTTAGGCCTTGTACCTTGAATTATTAACTTCCTACGCTGTAAGTCGTGTGGCTCAGATGGTGTCAGCATTAATATAATTTCCTCTTGCGCACTTGTCTGACGTTGTAAGAATAGACGTCCTAAGAACTATTTCTATCTGAGCCCAATCAGTATTTTGCCTGCTCTTGCTAAGGTTCTGGAAAAGATTACGTATTTTCAACTTCAAGACTTCATGAGGAACTGAAAGCTTTTGCCCGACCATCCTTGTTTTACTTGATTTTAGCAAGGCGTTTAATGCGGTAAACCACGATGTGTTGATCAATTGAACGAATTGTCAAATTTATTTGCGGCTGCGTTTCAAAATTATTCAGTTATATTTCAATTGTACATTGGGGATACGTGAGCTTTATCCAAACTGGCCCTTGAGATAATCCCTTTTCTTTTTATTATTGTTTCGTTATTCGCAATTATACAAGGTGTCGCAAAAGTTACGTCATTTGAATTGGCTGCCATTTTGTTGTAAATGAAAAAAAGAGCTCTGTTTTCATAAAAAGTTTATTTGAAAACGTAAAATTGGTGACATTGGACTGCTGGACACTGGACGGCCAGTTCAGAATATCCAAAACGGGAAATCACTCGACCTGGAAATTGGTGTCTTAAAATATCCATAGTTGGCCGAGCTGTGTGAGCGGTTGCTCCGTCCTGTTGAAACCAACAATGATCGGGACGCAATGCAGTAATTTGCGGCAAAAAAATATTCGTTTAGCATCTGTCTGTAACGCTCACCATTTACGGTTACGATAGTACCATCGAACGAGCACTACGAGACCGGCCATTTCTTGCGATATTTCTAATGGATCCAGTTTGCAGTTTGTTTTTCTGTATATTTTTATTACAAAACGGAAGTAAAGCGCTATTATTATAATTAATTAGCTTAAACTGTTCCAAAAGGATTTTTCAGATGACTTTCCTTTATTAACAAGAAGTAGAACTTAGGAGACGTTAAAAACCAATGCGTTTTTATTGCATAGGCGTTTTTAAGATAGAAATTAGCCGATAAAAATTTATCATACACTTACGCATTTAAGTTTCAAAGCTATTGCCATCATTCCAACCTGACGAAGATACTACACTTTTAACAACGTAGTAATCCTTCTAAATTTTACTGCATGAAGCCTTTCAAACAGTAAACCCTCATTGAAAGCAATGAAAGCCACCTATAAAACCTATAATCCCTCCAGACACAAACTTGCATACGTTAAGCTCAAAGGGTACGTCAACCAAAGTAATAGCCATGTCCATTATTTCGTTAAACTGTCGGGTTTGGAGATAATATTAAAACGATTACAGATGTTTTCAGTTGCTATCATCGACTCTGGGAAAGGCATCTAATGCGTAAGATGGTAGGGAAATGTGGGTGTTCTTGGAGATCTCCTACTAGTCAATAGAATGGTCAATAGAATGAAAGAGGTTAAGGGTACTAAGTATTAAGGTGGTTAATTTATGACCTCTCAGCGCTTAAGGAACGTAAAAGCTGATTATCTGATAGTGGAATTTACTTATGGTATTAGGAAGTTGGTTGTTTTTACTGTTGTCGTTTGCAATTTTAAAAGGCGCTGGAGGTACCCAAATCTTTAAATTCTTGAATTACTCTGTGATTAGAGAGAATGCACAACTCTTTTTATGATGGATCATTTAAGAATATATGTTACTGTCAGTGGCGTACCGAAAATAAGCCGTACCTGCAGAGCAATTGCGATTATCCTTACAAAATTAATTTTATTCGACAATGATAAAAAATTACCTTTTACTCAGTGTTCGTCCTTATCCTTATACTTAATTTAGAACTAATCCAAGCAAATAGTTCTCCGCTTTAGCAACTTTTTAGCAGTATACTTCCTACCTTTGGAAAGCTAATATTTATGAAAACGATATACTGTGTGCCCAGATTTCGCGGGGGCAATATAGATAACTTGTATTTGCTGAGGCATACAGATGATTAAATTAACGTAAAAGTGATATTCCTCCTATCAAATATCCATTTTGTAAAATTACTTAACGTGACCAACTTAAAAAGAATTAAAGAAAGGAATCGATTAAATTCTTCTAATTTAATTTTTTTATTAATTATGAGATTGAGATGCGGTTCGAACTAAATCTAAATACTTTTGTTACCATTTAATAAAACCAACTTAGGTGGTATAACTTTATTTTGGACCTTTGAAGAGATGATTTATTTCTGCATGCAACTGATTCATCGTTGTCTAGGATACGTAAAAGTCTTCAAAATTTTGAAAAAAACAGAGAATATTTTAGGCCAGAAATCGCTAGCGTCATGATCACAAAAACTTTCTTTTTTGTTTATCAGTGAAATTATGTTTCGAAATAAAATACACGCTTATCATACTTGACCGCTGATGTTCGTCAGCGTTAGTATTATTAATAGGGATGACAAAACAGGTGGAATTAATCCTCTTTTGCAGCGATTAGATAGACTCGTGATATTCGTTTCATAAGAAAGGGTTCGTGTTGCCTACTGGTTTTCCCGAGAGTCGACAAGATACGAGTCTGTCTAATCGCTGCAAAAAAATCCGCCTTTGTCCTCTCTAGTTATTAATTCAATTGAATCGGTGATTGCTGAAAGGATAATCCAAGTGAAATGAAAAAAATGAATTATTTGGGTTATTGATGTGTTCTGCAACAAAAATAGTTAGTGAACCTTCTCCTTGCAAAAGTAATGTTTGTTATCATCATTTTCAATGTAAAAAAAATAGGATTTGTACAAGGACATAGCGCGTTTTAGCAATCTTTGATATAACATACTTTATTAGAAGGCGTAAACATACATAAAATAAAGACATTTTAGAGGATACAAATTGAGCACTACTGAACACTAATGAATGATACATACAAAATATAGTGTAATAGCATTTCATTCATCTTCGATCTGCCGGTCTGTGGTTGGCCACTTTGAAATTTCCTCGTAAAATACTCGCGTTTCGTTATCTTCGTTATCCGCACATTTAAAACATGTTTGATGTTATCAAGTTCTTTCTCTGTATTCATTGGCACCTTTCCTGCAGGGTATGCCTGATGTACAGAGGACATCGACACGGTGCGCTGGAGAGACTATCGTAAATCAAAAGAATGATTTACGAAACTAACTAAGGGCATGGCAATATCTTTTCCAGGATTCTCCGAAAAATATACAAGTTCGTAGAAGTGCGTCGGCGCCAATGCAAATTTTTGCTTTTCGGATTTAACTTCGTCTTTGCTGACAATGAATAAGACGGTCTTTTAATACAAAGAAATCTATCAGGAAGCAAAATCCAATATTATCCTGCAGTAATCCATAGATAAAAATGCTCTGTCGGATTTTTTTATTTTCTTTTAAAAAAGAAGTCCCTATCACCATTGAGGAATGAACGTCCTTCTAGCAGAAAGCGATTTTTCTAAATTTTCCAGATTCTACTAGCGCAAAATACATTCTTATCATTGTGTGGTTCCTATTTCGGCCAGGATATCCATCGTTGTACAGATATAAGTCGGTTACTTCATCAGCAACAGATTTAGTTATATAGTCATAAATAAACGAACACACTTCATTTGCACCTTTTTCGGCAATACCTTTGTGATACATGTACCTCATTGCACCTCATCATCCGTTAGATTCTGGATTAATCCATAACTGGCGGTAGAACAGAACTAAGTCCCAGCCTTAATTCCATTCAACTCTCATTGGTGGGGATTGTCAGTATTCCGTTAATAAGGCTAAGCTTCTTTCAACAACAAACGATCGGGAGAAAATGTTACCCAAGACCACGAATAGATACAACTAGAGCTCCCCAACTGCGTGGCGCACCATAGGCGTCGATAAGGAACATAAGTAAAGTACATAAAAACAAAAGAAATAAAGAATTTTAAAACGCTTACTTTTGTAATTAGCCGTATCCAATATAGTGGGTGTTAATGCGCAAGGAAAATAGTATTAGTCGGCACACGAGGAGGTAGGCACATTAAAACTGTTACCGTAAGCGCAATCCGATTTCTCAAACATCTGAAGCATTAGGAATGTCTCCACAGTCGTTTCTTTCAAGGATGTTCGTCGTTCTGAAAAAATGTTTTTATATCTTGAAAATGAACGCTCGACGTCTAATGATGTAATACACGCGTAATTAAAATAATCTTTGAATTTAGTCACCGGATCAGTAGAGTTACCTTCCCAAACTTGTCTTAACCTGCTAAAATTTGTATCTTTCTTCATGACACTTTCAAAATTTCTTGTAACGATATCATTTTTTTTGTTATTTATACAGTGTAGGAGTGTATTAACGTCATCTAATATTTGTACTGACTCCGTCAGGGACAGTGCACTATTTTGTAATTTATTTATTGCCTCAAGTACTTCTCTATAATTGTTGTAAACGGTTTGTAAATCTGCTTCAACGGAAATATCTTGGAATTTATCCTGGCTTTCCTTAATAGCCGCAGATTCGTTGGGATTGAATTGTAAGACGACTGATTTTATTTGCCGGGAGTATTTAAAATAATAAAACACTTCCTTCAGCCATGTCCCCCAACGCGTAAGAATCGGCTCTGGTGGTTCGGGAATACCGGGACACTGTTTATGAAATTCACTGGTACGTTTGGGAGATTTGAGAAACACTCGTTTCGTATTTGTTATTAATGCATTTACCTCAGGGAAATTTGCACGAATAGTTTCAGCCGCAATATGCAGAGCATGAAGTTTACAAGTAATATGTAACATCATCCCATAATGTTCTTGAAGAGAACGGCCTACACAACGCATTGTCGCGGCACCATCGGTCATGAAAATTAATACTTGAGTAGTGGCAATTTCAAATGTTTGTAAAGTATCAACGACTACGCTCTCGATAGCGTCGGCAGTACACGATTTTAGTCTTTTACTAGCTAATAAAATTCCCTTTGTAGGTTGACGAGGTTCCAGTATACGTACAATCACATTCAAAATAGAATGTTTTTTACGGTCTGTCGTTTCGTCAATACATAACCACAGTAGTTTATTTTTTATTGCAGATCTGATCCTGTTTTCAATTTCGGTACGTACACTTGGCACACATCTCCTTAAGCTTGTTTCCGACGGTAACTCAAAGTCTGGATTATATTTATTCCAAAATTCACGGAATGGTTTCTTCCTGAGTAAGGAAAACGGTAAATTACACGCAGTCAGCATATAAAATAAATCAATTATAAATTGAGTTGCCTCAGTCGGTGATACACCCAGTTTTTTATTTTTGTGTTGCTGACTATTTACATGTCTTCTACAGCCATATTTATCATTGCACATCAGAGGTATATTACAAATTTTACATATAATCTTACTTCCATTATATATTAAGTCGGGAAATTCTCCACAGAACTTTTTCACTTTGTCGGCCTGTGGGCGTTTCTTACTACGCGCGTCCGCCATACCGTCACAACCCGATCGCATACGGTAATAAACTACCGAAATGCGATGCGAGTTATTTGCTTATATATTACATTACATATCCCCCCGGCCACGCCCGGCGGTACGCCTTCTGACTTGCCACGCACTTTGGGGAGCTCTAGATATAACATTTACCCCACAGTGGACCAACAGTGGGCTTAATATCCCTTCAACAATTACCGATTCAATTAACAATGCAACATTTTGAAAAATATGATTCATTTTATACGTTTACGAAGTCTACGAGAAGTTTATGTATTATATGGCATCTGAATGAGATCAATAAGAAAAATTACGGCGGCTGTATGATATTAGCAGAGTTTGTTTTTTATCATTATTACTGTAACCAAGTTCCAAGGCTCTTGGAATATCCCATTAGTCCTAATTTAACCATCTTTCTATCTCCTCAAACACAAAAGTTATCCACGAAATCCGGGCAAACGGTATAGACACATACCAACCTTATTGAATACTTTATGAATATATTTTTATTAATTTTAAATTATTTCACTACAGATTGTTCCAAATTACACTAACAAATTTTAGTATCTACCCACTAGATGGGGACATAAAAAGAGATGATCGTTGTCTCCAAACTAACTATACTTATGTCCCCATCCAATAGCCAAATTCGTTACATCAGATTGTACTAACAGTAAGAAGATAAAGGAAACGATTCTTGCTTGGCTGTATCTGAATTTTAGGGAGCAAGTAACGAAATTCAGATGAAATCGCTTCGAGGAAAATCCTTCAATTAAACGGCGTTGCCAATACAAGTTTACTTACCATTGAATAAACATTAAATTGTAATTATTAAAACTCTGTTGCGTCCAAAAATAAACAGAGTTTGTCTTAAATATGTTACTGTTACATTAACAATTAATAATAAAAGCAAAAATATTGTTTTTATTCAATTTTTATTAATACTGTTTATGTTTCTTTTCCTTGTTTCATTTCCCATTCTCTTTCTCCTAGAAAAAAATTATAAAATAAAACTGTATTTTTCATCACGTCACCTTTCATCACTTCGAAAACGACGCGTTTTGTTCGAGGATTGTCTCCGTACGATTTTCCGGAAATAAGCCGCGTGCTAGACAGGAGATTAAAGAGGAAGCGATGCGACCCCGTCCGCTTCCTCTCTCTGTCGGATGTTCTGGGTCGAATACGCCGTGCGAAAAGAAGGATGACATCATAGGCGACGAGCGTATGAGGTATTATGTGCTTTAAATTATTCTGTTGGATGTCGTATCGTTCGCTTGCCGCTATTTGTTAAAATGTTTAATGATTTCTGGTTTTTCTATATTTTATAGTCTGGATTGTTTTAGAAAAGAAAACCAAGCTGTGTCGCGATGTTTTTGGATGACATTCTCGTCCATTTCATGCATCAAAAATAGGCTACCTTTCTAGTTTCTGGCACTATTTTTTCATTAATTTTCAATGTTATACTTTCGTTATTTTTTGGGTAATTATGCTGGTAGTTAATAGAAGAAATACGGACGATTAACTATTGGAAAGGACAAGCTGAAGTAAATAAAGAAATTCCGAAAATTGGCAGGAAATTTCAAGGAATAGGCATGGCGCCGGATGTTAATTGCAAGTGTGCTAGCGTCATATTTTGCCTGTTTAAGGAATTGTTCAAGCTGTTCAAGGAACCGTTCAAGCTGTTTAGGGAACTATTAAAGCTGTTCAAGGAACCGACCAATACAATAAAACTTCACAGTCGAAGTGCCAAAAAAAATTAAAGTCATAAATCAACATTAATACCAGATTAATATCATAGCTTAACATGCACGACGATGTTTTAGGCTAAAACTTCTGCGAAACGATGTCTTCGAGACCGGAAAATCTTCTTTTTCGAAGGTAATTAAAATAAAGAAAGTCAGGTAAGATACTCAAATATTAAATCCTTATGTACGCTTAGTAACTTTGATCATATAAATGTTAAATATCCTCGGGACCAAGAGGTCTCCTTATTCGAGGTGGCTAAGTGCATATATGGCAATAGACACATACAGAATATTTAAAATGAAAGTGATTATTCGTGCTCTCTTTGCTCACCATCGTTGTAGCAGACATGATCGCGGCACCATGGTTGACACTTGCAACATTGTATCCAGTCTTCCGCTGGTGGTTCTATGACAGATGACACAATAACAGAAGGATAGCTCAGATGATTGAGAGGATAAATTAATCTCTTTATTAGCTGCTGGCGTGAGCGTTGTCTTACGTCGCTCAAACCTGCCAAATGTTAACCTAAAATTTCTAACGGTTATCCAAGGACCTAGTTGACTAACCGTTATTGAATTACATGCAATTTCTTTTCATGGTTAAATCCGTGTTCGATATTGTTTTCTTCCAGGTATTCGTAAGTGAATGTTTTGCGACATCTCCCGAAGTGTTCAGGTAAGGCTTTGTTTTCTTCAGACATTTTTATATAACGTCGAAGTGTTGCTTCCGGAATTTCAAGATTGTTTGCAAGATATTATCGTAATGCTGAAACCACTCAACGCGACTAGTCTTTCTTTTGTACGTTAACTTACATTAACAAAAGCTTATTTAAAGAAATTAATACATCTATATAAAAACCATTCAAAGAATGATGCAATTTAAACAGACCATCTTATTGCTTGATATTTACCGATGGTTTTTCAACAACAAAAATTCTACCCGCTATACAGCTATAAGGAACGTTAAAAACTTTTGGATGGCAGTATAAGAAAAAAGACATAAATTTATAATGGTTTATCAACAGTAATCATTAGAGAGGACGAAAGCGAGTGAAATCATACCTGTTTTGCAACGACTAGACAGACTCGTGTCTATTCGTCTCATAAGAAAGAATTCGTGTTGCCGACTGGTTCTCCCAAGAGTCGACAAAACACGAGTCCGTCTAGTCACTGTAAAACAGATATGATTTGACTCGCTTTTGTCCTCTCTAGTAATCATTCGTCATCTTCCCTATCTATCTTTATTTTTTTAAGGCAACTAGTTGATAAAAAATTGCGAAAAGTTTTTTGTTTTATCACTAATTATTGTTTTAATTTAATTTTATTTTATCTTTTTGAACTACTTCGTTTTCAGCATTATCATATCTTTAAAAACTATGAAATTTTAAAATTTCAAGCCACAGTACTCCTGATTTTCTGCAAAAGAAAAAGAAAATCAACCCTCAAGCTGCATTTTTTTTTAATTTTTCATACTTATATCCGATCAAAAACATCGACTAACGTATCTTATGGCGTTAGCCAAAATCTCTCACTGCATTATCGTCACTTTATCAATAATCCCTTCCATTAAAAATATCAAAACGATATCATCATTATTCTACAGACATTTCTACCATTTCTTTTATATAACCAACGAAAGGATAACCTCAAAAGTAGAGTCTCCAATAACGCATATACATAGGTAACCTACACGATCGTATACTACCAAAACAAACTCGATACGCCGTCGGAACGTTAAGAAGTTTCCAAATTCAATTACCACTACAATGACGTTAACGTCAGTCTTCGAGCTACCACTACCACCCTCTAGAAGTCAACACCAATATTATTCTAGTCCTCCTTTCGCTTACTTTAACTTCGACTTTCGTGGTCGGCATCTTTTGCGGATTATAGAGTAAACACAATCCGATGTTGTTCTAACCGCGGCTATCGTTCAAAGGTAGACCCTTCTCTCTACGGGAGGAACCTGAAGACATCCAAGCCGGGTAGTACTTCAGAGAAGTAAGACGATATCCGCGCATACCGTGATGGTTTATTCGAGTAAATCTACTAATTGCACGAAACGCACATCATGAAAAACGCCCTGAAAGTTTCCGAATTACAAAGGTCAAACGGAGGCGTTGTCGATTGGTGGATTTTGCAATGGACAGTTGATTATGTTGAGCTATTATGCTGTACAATTAGATGTACGGCCATCGGAACTAGAAATATAAATGCCCTAAATCCAGCAATTCCAGCTGCTTTTTTCCAAGATCTTCTTAGTAGAAGTATGTTTTTAACAATTTAAAGAATGTTCCGTGGAGTAGTTGGAAAGCTTGAATATTATCTCAGCAAGCATACAAATATGATTTGTTAAATTTAATAAATCAATTGGATTGCAGTGGAGAGGGAACCATTCAATATTAACAAAGCTTTTTCTGGTTATTTCTTGGGCAAAAAGAAAGACATTTCCGAAACCACTTTCTCGACAGATCTGAATTAATATTAATTAAGATAAGTTGGTTTCTCCCTTAAATGTTATCGTATTCGCCGCAGCAATATTCTCTCCTTTTTCTAATAGCTCAACTCGAATATTTTTGCTGAGCTTCAATTAGAGAGATAAGCCTTCTAATTAAACCAACTACCTTTTGCTCTCACAAGAAATTTGCGGAAAATACGGTTTGGCGGAGTTTTTCCGCTAAACTGTATGACAACTCTCTAACTGTTGTTGAGTCGGAAGCAAAACCAAGCCCTTATATGTAAGACCAATTGTTTTTTGTCTTCAAGCCCTAATTAACTATACGTACATGCACAAATTTAAATCTGTTTGAGATGCATATCAAGAACTGGTTATTATCTTGTCGAGTATATCTTTACGAATTTTTCTTGGAGGATTAGTGTTGCCGGTAGCTGAGATTGTGCAAGACAAGATGAAAGAAACCAGTTTTAAATGAAAGAACCGCCATGTAATTACAATATATTTATTCTTTAAAACAAGAGTGTCGTATTCTTGGTCCGACATTTTTACTTTTTTTATTCTTTTAACACCTACATTATATATTTACTAGTTGTTTCCATTTTTGCAGAATCTAAAAATTTGTTCGTTTCAAACAAATTTATCCGAAAGAAAACATGGTTAACGTACAGGGCACCGAATGCACCAACATCCACGAAAACGTTTCTTTCGCTCTTTCGCGTTCGAAAAGGGATTTGTTAGTTTTAGAGCCGCAAAAGGCCCCGAAAGAAAATCGGCTTTGGCGTTGGTCGCCGACGGTTTCAATAATATTCGGGTGGCTTTATCCCTGGAAAGCGAATGGAAGGATTAGTGTTTCTCGCGTCTCGGTTTCTCGGAGTTACTATTCTGTACGCCGTACGTAAATACATAGGTTGTACGCCCTCTAAGACGAGGTATCGATGTCAAGCCGATTAGGATCGCCAGGTTGGAATCGAGAGGATCTCGTAGCCTTGCGGGTAAGTCCTAGTGCGGTATGTCGGTTCGCTCGGAAATCTTGTTAAGCTTGACCTGAAAATGGCGATAATGGATTAGAGAGAATGTCAATAAGTTTTTTTTTTGATGAATGATAAATATTAAAGGGAAGAGCCACTAAAGATAAGTGGAGAATTTCAACTAACTTCAAAGTTAAAAGTAAATTACAAAGAAACATTAATTCGGTTCACGCAACATTTTTTTAATCCTGAATTAAATTAATCCGCAATTAAAATTCAAATTCGTGATTAAATTTATTGTCCTCTCTAACCGAAAATAAGGTCCGGATTTTTAAAAAATGCTCAAAAGAAAAGACAAAGAAATAATAGGTGCGTTCTAACGAGTGGCAAAAGTATCAGAAACGTTGGCAATACAACCATACATTTATTTTGTTCGCCCAAATGGTACCTTATTCTGCGAAATAAACGTTTACAAATGTGAAGGGCTCCCTAGAAGTCAATAGAATTAATAGCAATTTCTGCTTTTAACTTTGGCAGATGTTAAAATAAAATTTGACGAATTAATTTAATGACCGATTAAAGTTATGTAATTATCGCAAAATTAAACTAATCAAAGATTAACGTCCTAATTCTGGATTAAATATTTAATTCATTTTCTGTAGAAACGAAGTAAATCTTCTTCGATCTCCCACTCCTTCTACCTCTTTCAATTCAATACACATCCAAGTTGCACATGTAAAGAACCCAACAATCCTTCTGTTTTCGATCATTTCGCAAAACGGAAGGTCTAAAATTCCCACGCCTCTGGCGGGTTTCTAATGGCGAAATCTTCGGTTCTAGACAGATGTTTGACCGTCGCTGGCGAAGCAACACCGGAAGCCATGTTATGAACTTTCCTCCTTTCTAGTCGCCGGGGTTTATATAAGAGGACGGTTTATACGTCTAAACGGACGTTTTTACGATTCGCCATCGATAGAAAAATAATAAACAGCGGCGAGTCTGGCAGCTAGCGTGAGATGATGATGGATCGCGTGAGTGTTTTTCGCGAATTTCAGGATAGTCACGTTGAGATGTTTCTAGATTTATAGGAAAGTTGTTGTTAGTTGTTAAATAGAGGTTAAATAGAGTTAAAGCCTGTAGAGGAGAACGCTTGTCGTATTTGCGTAAGTATTGGCAATAGCAAAAAAGCAGACAGATTAAATTGCCCAACTCCATATATGGAGTCGCTATATCTTTAACCTTAATTAACAAAATATACAAAAAAAAAAGTAAAAGTAAAGAATTAAAGCTGGAAAACAATGGGAGCAAATATTTGCTTGTGGCACTTATTGCAATGTGCTTGTATAAGATTATGGAAAGATATACAGGATGTTCCATTTAAAAATTCTAAAATGGCATAAATCAAACATGTCAACAACGATTTCGGCCATCTTGTAGACGCTAGTTGGCTTAAATAAATAAATAAATAATAATAAATAACAAACTGCTCCCTTCAGTAATTTCCCAAGAAAGAACAAGCCATCTAGAATATAACTCCATCGTTACAAAAGAACGAAAAGAATGCTAATTATACGCTTTCTCAGAGATGCATTGCAGATATCTGCTAGAGTCAATGATGAAAACATGAAACACTAGACTAATAATAAACAACCAACAAAACACCGAAATTGAATTAGTCCTCATAAAAAGAGGAATCTTTCAGGAAGAGTCGCTCGGTGCCTTATGATTCTTTACAGCGATCAGTCCATTATCTTCGCTTTTAAACAATCTAAGAGCTAAAGAAAAGAACATCGGTCACCTTCTCAACATGAACGGCTTAGAATTATAGGACACCTCATATAAGGAGATCGAAGATCTCAGAAGAACCGAAGGCTTTACCCAAATTATTATGTTGAAATGGAGTTTGGCTTAGATAAATGCCGTATAAAAGCTATGAAAATGAGGACACCCAACTAAGAGATGAAAAAAGCGAAACGAGATAGTAAGAAGTATGTATGTCACAAGATGAAAAGTACAAAATTCTAGGGCTTCAGTAGAATCGAAGTATTAACGTTAAAGCAACGATAACATACCTTATTGCCATCAGATGAATGAAGATTGATTTAGAAAACATCAACAGAACCGCGTTTACGGAATCATCCGAAAAGCTGCGTTGAACGATTTCATTTAACACGCGAAAATGGCGAAAGAGATGAGAAACCTATAATATGGACGGATCCATCAGCTCAGACAATTCTTCTGCTCCCGGACAAGGATCTCCGAACTATACAGAGCACTATAGAGTACTGAGAGAAAGATAACACAGCTTGATCTGGACAATAACAACTACAACTCACTGCAAATTTAGATCACCGATCAACAAAAAATTGAATCTTAGAGAGGCAAGCAAATACACGGCCGAAATATCTACATACATCAAGACAATATGGATAAACGAGCTCCCGCAATGTGGCACCATGGCACAGCAACGGCGGGATTTAGTTTTTGATTTGTTCAATGGTTGATATCAATAACAACATTGTTAAGAGTTGATCTCAGTTTCATGAGTAAATTGCAGAAACAACACAAAAACGTCATCAGCACGTTTAAATATGAACGGTCGTTGAAAAAATAAAGTTGATAAAGATATTTAACCTTCTTTTACTCTGAAAAACAATTTTTTGCTTCCTGAAGGTGTAAACCCACGTCACGAAGTTTCTCGGGACCACTTTGTTCGATGTAAAACATCCTTAGCGCCAATCTTGAATAACCTTCGCGAAATTCAGCGCGACCATGAAAAAATTCTGCAAACCCATCGCGAACAATTCTCTCTGATGTTGCTTCATTAAGAGAAGTTAAACAAAGCGGTTCGACACATTATTGTTGTGTGAGGCCTACGAATCATCCAACTAAGACCTTCATGCGAAATTCCATTTTTTTTAATGTACGCTCTCACCGTTTCAACCAATAAAAATTTCACCTTCATACTACCGGCAGAATTGTGAGCTTTTTCTCAATGTGACGTCTTCTTGGAAAAGACGTTGACTTGTACAAGGTGTATTTATATCATCCGGCATTTCCACTCTAAGAAATTCCTATTTCAGAATCGAATTTTCCTCTAATTTAGAAGTAATTCAACTCCCACTAAACCCGTAACTTTTCCCTTTCCCGGATAATTCGCGCAGCACAGCCGCCAACTCCTACGCCGCGCGCGGCGTATAAACTCGTTACGGAATGACTTCTTTGAAGAATAATTACGCGGCGAGGAGAAGGCTCGCGGGCACCTGCCGCCGCGGGCAAATCGGAAAGACGCGAAACTCGGTATTTCTTGTAATTTACAATTCGCCCAGTTTGGCCGCTTCATGATGACGAGGTACGTTTTACGGGAATAGCTTCTTTCGCTTAAAAATGAAACCGCGTCCCCTAAACGCGTTTTCGTAACCGACGATGCTGGCTATCTTTTCAAGTTAAAACGGATAATTTGACTTCGTCGGATGAGAAATTAAAAGATGGAATGAAAGGAGAAAGAAGTGGTGGTGTTGGTGGAAAAAGACCCGTTTCCTTCACCTCAAATTGATCTTTGAAAAGTTCGCTACGAAGTTTAAAGTGATGTTGCGAAGATTTCTCTTACGTTCCAAGGAATGTGAACTTACATAATTCTGAATAAGTTATTCTCTCTTAAATTATCCTTCGTTGAACATTTGGAAAAAAAAATATTTCAAAACGTGCATATTTTGTAATTTGATTCGATTGAAAACATTTTCTTTTTCAACACGAGTTAGTACCTCTTTCATTGATGATATAATTCGTGCACTACGCGATCGTCCTTAAAGTAAAAGCTAGTTCTTTAACACCAAGCTTTATAGATGGTTTCTTTTAACCTCTTCGTATTAGATATATGATTTAGTATCCTCCAACGCTCGAGGGACTATCTCTAACTTTGAATTTCAAAATTCCCTTCACTTAAGGTCTTCACCGTGCGTTAAGCTTCACACTCCATTGAGACTACTTTGATTTACTATTCTTCTAAATCTTCTTCTAATCTTCGAAATTCATCTCTAAAAGCGATGCGTGATGTTAGTGTTCAATTGAAGTGGTCGACTAACAAAAGAAAATTACTCAAAATTAACGTTAACAAAAAAAATTTCCTGTAAATTAATTGATGTTACTTCATCGTACGAAATCTCATATAACAATTCTTTCATTTAAGACGCGATATTCAATCGTCTAGAACGTTCAATAACTATTCTCGTGCAGCTAAAGGAGTAGCTAAATCTAATCTGATAGTTAAAAAGACGTTGTACAAATTTGACTTTGGAAGGTAGAAGAAGGGCCACATGCGACGAGTCTAAATTCATCTTGAGAGAAACATGGCCCCGCATGTGCAGTTTAAAGGTGCGAGTAATACGATTTAAGGTGGCATGTCTTTAAAGAGCCACATCCAGCTGGTAATTTTGAAAGATCAATTCATAAATGCAAAGAAGTATAGGGACTTGTAAGTTCCCTAAATCGTTGTGCCATTTGCACGAAATTTTGTAATTATGGACGATAGTGCTCGTCCTAACTGAGCCCGCATCGCGGACGACGTCACTTATACCGATGATATTGAAAGAGCCACATGACCTCTTATTTCTTTAAAGTGCCATTGTATCGAGCATCTTCGGAACAAAATGTGATCTCGTCCTCGTCCTTCCGTAATGCTGGATGAGCCTGCGAATGAAGCAGTGCAACAAGAATGGGAAAGAATTCCTTAATACGCTAATAGGAAGCATGCTCAGAAGATGCTTTGCTATATCACAAGCACGCGCCAGGAGGCTCCACAAAATATTAAAATTAAAGTTGCCATGTTTAAAATTGTTAATTATGTAAAAAAAATAAGGCTTAGATATAGCCTTCTTTTTTAGTTATCACTTTTTCAGCCATTTTTTGTTTTGGACTTCAACTAGTTGGTTGGCTTATTTCTGGCCTATTAAGAGACAAAAAATTTTAAAAGATGAATTGGAAGAATTACCATCACCCGACATTTGAAATACTTTTAGATATTGCATTCATTACTCCAAGAAGTGGCTGAAGTCTTGCGAAGAGTGACAACCATTCTATTAAAAATTTGTGCTTGAAAGGTGTTGCTGATACACTTAAATAATTGATGTCAATGCGATGCAACTTAATTTTTCTTTGCCCGTGACCACTGGTTTATTGGAGCCTTGTCCTTTATTATTGAGCACAGAGATCTACTAATTAAACAAGAATTCTTGACTTAAGTTGAGGATCAATTTCTTCTTAAATGAAAAATAAGGCATCAAGTTTTATTTTCTGTAATTTTAGGCGGCTTACTCGATTTAAAAATATTTTGTTTCGTAATTATTAACAACCAGACGAGATACGAAGGAAAATAAAAGACTTGATTTTGAGTCTTAGCAACGACAGAAAATTGATTGTTTTAATTTTCTTCGTGCCTCGTCTAGCTGTGATGCTTCTCCTACTCAATATAAAGATATGTGTATAATATTACGCATTCCGACGCGTAGGCCGTCAAACGATGACTATGCTACGTAAATAGAAAATCTAACTTATTTTTGGGAAGTAAGCTATTGTTTGCTTTTATTTTTCTCTGTATCTCGGAGCTTGGAGTCTTTCGGATAGAACAATACCTTTAAAGTGATATGTAAAATATTTATTAAATAATAAATAATGAAAAAGAATATCAATGCATTGAAAATCACTGCTTTGTAGGTATTTCTTAAACTAATACGTGGGTAAAAGAACAGCGAACGCGGTCGCATTTATCATGTTTAGTTTCTTTGTTACTTCCTATGCGGAAACTAACCGAAAGTAACGGAAACGATCTTCCATCGGAATATCTGATCTGGATCGAGAAAATCTTGCTCTGACTCGAATGATACGATAATGCACCGAATAATCGGATGATGATAAGATGGAACTGCTCTGGAGTCTTCTCGGAAACGAGAATGTCGGTTGATTCGAACGTCTTCGTGGTCAGGGATTGATTTAAATAATTTGGATTTACTATGAACGTAATAATAAATGCAATTAATTATCGGTTTGTATTTTGATCGAAAAAGATGATAAGATTACGAAGCGATTCGACACAGGTCTTGCCTGGAGATTTCAACTAGATGTATTGAGCAAGACTTGAAAATGTTAAAAGTGCACCTACCACATCCCATAACTCGACGATAAAGATATTCCATCCTCTTCTCGAAACGATTTTTTCTCTTCAATCGTACACTTTACATTCCAACAGAGACTCCCGAACGTTTTCCACCTCCTATTACATCGCCGATGACAACCACATTCGCCGTTGAAAATGGAGAACGAAACCGTCGGCTTCCAGCTTTCATTATTTTCACGGTCGAAACATTATTATCGGAGGAAGAAAGACCCCGCAGCGTCGCGAAGAACCCAACGCAACGCTTACGGCCGCCGTAAACAAAACAATTAATTATCGCGTACAGATGCAGAGTCATTTCAGCGACCCGGCAAGCTGCCCCGTCGAAACAAACCTGACAATAGCGTTGGGAAAACGGCCGAGTCATCTGGGTAGCAAGGTGGCATAGGCGCGTTGGCCAATTGTGATCATACATGTGGAATACAAGACTTGGATGGAATCGATGAAGTTCTAATGCAGAAGGAATCTTTTTGGCTCTTTATTGAGCTTCATTATTGTCAATAATTCCTAGCTTCGTATTGATTGAAAAATCTTGAACTTCGTTATGGCTCTTTCGTTTTCTGTTGTTTCTCAATGTTCACTTTTTTTTCTCTAAAACAACGTTCTTATGACGAAATAAAACACATTTTACCACAAATGGCTTTAAGCTGTCGCAAAAAATAATAGGAATGTAGATAGTTCGTAAACGAGAGATAAAGAAGAGATTAGAGAGGGCGGCGAAAAACATAGATCTACATATTAATGAAACGATGATATGGAGTGAATAGATAAGAAAATTAGAATAGGGAATTATATGAAAATAATAGTGGAAGAATGAAAAACGTACCAATTTGGAGAGGTAGATAAATTTACGTATCTGAGAACTATATTTTCAAAGACTACCAAATGTAAATCTATCAAGCAAGAATGATGACTAGAGAAGTCAAAAACGGATGAAATTATTACTTTTTTGCAGAAAATAGATAGACGCGTGTTTTATCGACTCTCGGGGACACCAGTAGGCAACACGAATCCATTCTCATGAGGCGAATAGACGCAAATCTATCTAGTCGCTGCAAGAGATAATAATCCCACATGCCTTTGTCCTCTCTAATGACTACAAACAAAAACAAAAATATCTTCAGCAAAGCTAAAGTTCATTTGTTCAAAACAATAATCAGACCAATACTGACGTATTCAAGAGCAGCGCTGGTCTCAAATAGAAAGAAAAGTGCTTAGAAGGATGTTTGGTTGAAAGAAAATAGAACATGGATGGTTGGGATGACTTGAAAGAACTTTATGACGTAAATTTAGCGTCTAGCCCAACTTGCCAAAAATATTTAAAGACAAATCAAAAAACAAGTTGAATAACTTCAACTTCACATATTCTGATTAACCAAGTACTACTCAAAAATATTTTTGTTGTTGTGTTTGTGAAAGTTGTTCAATTCCAATGAGATCCCGCAAATTATTAAATTATGAACCATTAAGCCCCATTAAACGCTCCGTAACAAAGAAAAATAACTGGCTGCTCCAGCCAATGCTGTCAATTTACAAAGTTTTACAGAAATTGGAAACGGTGGACAACTCGTTTCGACTAAACATTCGATATTGGTCTAACTGAATGACCTAATATGGAAAGACATTGAGGAAAAAGGGGGGAGGAGAGGTACTGACTGACAACTAGGAAGCAATACCTAACAACAGGAAATATTGTATCGTATAAATTATTCGTAAATTTCCGTTAAAAAAAATCGAAAACTAATTATTTACAAGAAAATAAAAGTCTGAAAATAAAAACGACTTTCACGGCCAGAGTCGGTTGAAACTAAGCGTGTTCCGAGTTTGAACCGTATCATGTCGTTTTGGTTAAAACAAAAACTTTACGTTTCGCCCACAACCGTATGAGGCTTCTTCAGGAGAGTGATTGATAAGCAACAATTGACACGGTTACTCAACGCCTGATGCAAAGCTAACTGAGAGGGAAGCAGTTGATCACGGTAACTCGGCATGTGAACCATACCAGAGGCGAAAACCGGTTAGTTTTCGACTCTTTCCGTTGAGTTACCGTGTTGGTTGTTGCCTACCACTCTTCTGAAGAAGCCTCGTACGATTGTGAGCATGTCGTCGAGTTCTTATTTAAACCAAAACCACATGACACGGTCCAAACTTGAAACACATATAGTTTCAAAGGTCTAAAGATTTAGATTAAATGAATCAGAACATCCAAATTTGAGAAAAGTCTAGGTTTATTGTAAATTGAATCTTGCATTTTAAATTAAATAATTGAAACTACCTTAAAGCAACCGAACTTAAATAGAATAAACTTAATTAATTTGCTAGTTTTTAGTGCATTGAATTTACGTAAAAAAAATAAGAAGAAGCTTATCTCAATAAAAGAGGGGCACATTTTCCACAATTGGAAGAGAAATTCTTCCGGAGATAAATCGGTAGCTAGCTACTTATTCTTAAACACCAGAACATGCTCTCGAGGAAACGTGCTCGTTTCCTCGAGCAAGATGAAGAATCTGTTCCAATATCACTCATGTATATTGACCGAATTCAAGATTGATATCTCCGAGGGGAATACCTCACAGGGTCCCACGTGCACTCAAAAATTACCTTCAATTGGATTTCTTTTATGTACCACCGAGAGTACACGTTATCGTGAACCAAAGCCCCGAAATCCAGTAACGTATATCCCAGATGTATCTCTAATGCTACAAGCTACGACCAGAACTCGAATCAAATACTTTGTACTTTTGATCGACCAAGAAAATGACTGTAAAGACGCTGCATAAGTAATTCTGAATTCACAGAGGTCTATGGCCCCATAAGTTCCAAAATTCTATTTCGCATATCTCGATAATATATCAGCTTCCAGAATTAGGTCGTACGCTCCTTCATATAAATAACTGCTAAGTAATGAGAACATACCTAATACCTAATATGATCACTTCTATTCGAATGAAGACGAACGCCAGACGCCAAGATCTGATCTGAGATCTGAACATACCAACACCGGAACGCAGAAATGCCAACTTACGGAAAGAAAAGAAACTAGTGATATTAGAAATATTACAAGAATTGATAAATAAACAAGAAATCGAAGAAGTGAGGATACACTGGCGGTTGGCAACCAGGTCAACAGGTACAATACGAATAAATGAAACACGAGGAGCTAAACAAATTATGACAGAATGTATTCGTGGAAGGAAAAGAACAGGTCGCCCTAAAGCACAGCACGGAAGCAGACGTAGAAAATTACATAAAACTTCTAAAGATTGCCAGGTGGAAGAAAAATAGGAAGAATACATGAGACTGCAAAAGTTATTTAATACGGAAATTCGAGTTAGATAGATTCTTTCCTTAAGGAAAGAAAGTTATCGGTTACTTTGTCGGACTATGTATCGGTGTTGGGAGACCTGGCTTGTGGAGTTCCTCAAGGCCCCGTCTTGGGACCTCTATTGTTTCTGGTTTCTATAAATTATTTGCCGTTATTCTTGCTATATATATTGCTCTATCTGCGCACTCCATTATGGACCTTCTATTTACTGTAGATTAAGCAATTTGAGGATTGGTGTAGGTGTCCCAATTATAGATAAATGTACATGTCCAACATTGGCTGCTGGTTTTTTGATTGAGGTCCTCGAATGTAGCAGATGACGAAGCTGTTATCTTGTGTTCGTCTTAATAACGCTGACATCTTAAATTAAAGCTTATTCATTTCTTACGTTAGACATCATTAATATCTGTATGACTTCTTTTAATTTCTAATTTACAGATAATGTGGATATTGAAAGCTGTAAATCACCTCATCTGGTACACTGGCGGCAATTCTAGCAACATCCTCATTAATATTTATAGCATACCATCAATTAACTCTGTTCCATATCATCCCCTTTGATAATTCCGACGAAAAGAATCGGAGAGTTGAAATATTCGCCGAAATCATCTTCGTAAAGATAACCGTTAATAGTTCGCATTCTAACGGCATCCAAGAGTCCGACAAAAAAAAAAACAAAAGAGTGAACCGCCGCCCGAAAATAAAATCATCCCGACGGAACCCTCTCGAAAAATCAAATAAATCATCGAAAACGTTGAAATTTAACAGTTGGCTGTCGTCGTCCTCCATCTACACTACTATATCGTCGTTCGTCGATTGTTTACGCTCATTTGAGGGTACATTAGCGCTGTCCTCTGCGCTCGTAACAATTTGTACTCATCGCCCCATCGTACAGAGAGTTTCGGAGTCGCCTCCGGGGTCCCCTTCGCCTGTACATCATATCCGAAAAGAGAAACACTAGACTAGGCGGGGCAGAGATCGTACCGTGAAGGACTCCCCGCGGAGTTAATGGCGCCCTCTAGGTCTCGTACCTTGCCGAAACAGAGGTTAGCGACGGGGGGTCCTCGTACGGTCAACTCTATGTTGCTCGCTGCCCCCTTTTGCGCCGATAACATAGAAAGGGTACCCAGATCGGGCGTAAGTTCATAATCGAATGATTCGTACGAATGATACGTTTGTTTTCTATTATTTCATGTTTGTTGCGTTCAAATGTTATTGTATTTCTTAGATACTCACTGAATTCCTTTTGCAAGGATTTTTTTCACTGCCGGTGCATTTATCTACAAGAGCTCCTCGCAGTACTTCTTTCAAAAACGTTCGTAGGGATCGCAAGATCAGTATTTATTGTCACTTCAGGCCAAAGCTTTTAAAAAGCTACTCTAAGAGGTTATTTTATCTCATGTATATTTGAGATCACAAAGAAAAGTCTTCTGAAGTGACACTAAAACAAAAAAGAAGCAATTGTTACATTGTAAAAAATATCTCAAAACATTCATAAACTTAAAAAAGTGAATCTTTGTTGAAATTAAAGATAAGTAAAACTATAACTTGTTCCCCTTTATTAGCTTAATTTCTGATGGGTCGTTTGTTCCTCTTGCTGCCGGTCTTGTTAACTTTTCATTATCTTTCCATTGTTTTCCCTTAATCTATAATTATGGTTCCTTCTTTGTCTTTATAATTCATCATATTACGTTCATTCTTCTGCTTTACAATTATATTTGAAGTTCCAATGTAGTTCATTTGGCATTTCGGCACTTGGATTATTATTATTTTTTTAATTCAATGATGGATAGCTTCATAAAGTCTACAAGAAAAGATGTTGGTGGCAAATTGCGGAGGAGAACTGAAAATATGTATGTACCACACAACACAAATTACTTCAAAATAAGAAACTTGCCATCAGAATGGTTTAGAGTTTAGAGAGTAACGAAGGATTAAAGCAAAGAGGAGTACCGAGCCAGATTTTCTTATAATAATAATGGAAGTCTTAAAAGAACTTAAAGCAGAAGTACATGGAGAAGAAGCGAAGACCAGTTAAACAGTAGAATGCGCTTTTGCCAATGGTTTGACGATATGTGTGGAGAATGAATCTAGAGAAAGCACTGAAGAAAAGAAAAACTCTCTCATTCAACGCAACGAAGGAATAGAGGAAGAAATAGACGGAAGAATAAGCAACACAATAAAACGGTGTTTAACAAGTTGGGTACTGAACAACAGTTTGAAAAGAACACCTCAAACAATGGAAATAAAATATTTAAGAAAAGTGGAAGGTGTAACTAAAAGCCATATGTAAAGCCTCTAATAAAGATGATCGAAAAGCAGCAGCTTAAATGATTTGATGGTTTGATAAGAATGAAAGAAGAAAGAGTCATTGGTGGCGGGACCTCACAAGAAGAACAAAAGGGAGCCCCCAAAAAAAACGTACAACAATGCAATAAGGGAAATACTGGAAAAATAAGGGGGTTGCAGCAAAATTGGCAAAGCTCAGAAGAGAGTAAAGAAAATTAGCCCATAAAGAATAATAATTACCTTTACCACCCAACAGTATGAAAAGTTTTGATTCATTTGATATATTTTTCCATTGCCACGAATTGCCATGATTGATTGAATTGATTGCCATGTCTTGTGACCAACATGAAGATACATATCTATTTCCACTTAATTTAACGTCACGTATTTCCGTCAGGATCACACGTCTTACGTACGAAATTCTTATCATTGCGTCAATATCTTCCGTGCAGCATTTTTTACGATCAACAAACTTAATTAATAAATCCATTAATTAGTTCGTTTACCTTGCCGTTCTTCAATTAATTGCTACAGTATCTATCTGGACGAAATCGAAAGAGTCGCCCCTTCCGAAAAACAAAACGGCGGCGAAAACGACCGAAATAAAAAAGAGGAAAAGGAACAAGAGAAGAAGGTCCGCGCCGATCGCATAAATTTAATTAGGAACGATAATCCGGGCGTGCCGCTGGGTTATGTGTTATGACCGACGCTATTTGCATTTCCCACATAAATTAAATGGAATTAAAACAGAGCCGGGCTGCGTTTCGCAAGATCATTTTTCTTCGAGAAATCCCCCTTCCCCGTTTCGTTTCTCGTTTCCTTCTCCCAGTCGCGCTAACAGCATCAGCCAGAACGTTCGGACGATGAGCCATAAAAGAACAAGGATAAAAACTAGGAAAAGGTACCAAAAAAACGGTGAGTAGAAGCGAGAAGGAGATAGCGAAGCAATGCATGCAGCAACAATAACGACGGTTGTGGTGTGTCGAGTGGTGGCGCTGAAGCGCCTCGCAGCGGGCATCCGATGAACTACAAGTCTCACGCTGCGATAATCTAAGGCGGCTTTGATTTCTATGTAAACCTAGATGTAAATGGCCATGAATTTCACGGACGGTTCGGATATTCCTTTTCCTGCTCTTTTTTAGTTTTTAGTTTATTTTATTTCCTTTCTTATTCGTTTCGGGCGTTACAAGGGCTCTCTGTTGTCGTTTTCGAATTTCGTTGGTTTAAGTATGCGAAGATTTCATAACTTGTCTTTGCTTAACATTTCATCAATACTCGAAATGTAGCGAACATAGAAGTGCGTCATGAACAACCTCAACCATTACTACATTCAGTGATGTTATTAAAACCTACTCATACGAATCTGGTTCGAATCACGAGTGCATACACAATTTAAGTATTTGGGATACGAAAACCACGCTACCTTGCGATGGGTCCCAAGCCATCAAGATACCGAAGGTAATGACAAGACAGACAAGCTGATTAGAAAAGCGACGACTACGCTCTTCAGTCAAGAGAGTCACACAAAGAAAATGCTTAAAACATGGGAGGACTCGTATTGGCAACATGTTCCAGGAAAATACACCACCTCAGTCTCGCCTAAGAGAGCAAAAATAGTGCTATCGTTAAGCAAAGGAGTTTAATCTAGGAAAAGCTGAAGCTTCATCTAGTCTAACACATATAAGCGCATTTTATTGCAACAGATCTATCAAGGTCGCAGTGACTAAAGGCATTTGTGCCATAGCCTCGCGATACTAATACTAATACCAGCTCAACTCTCTATACGACGACTGAAGAGGCTAAACTTAGCAACATCCATCACACCAAAGCGTTTCTCTTTAGAAGGGCTTCAATATGCGATAAATGTTTATATATTATTAAACGTATATCACGCACAAATACAATACAAAAGACTCGAAAACGAAGCCTTACTTTAAGGTTCATTATCTTGGAGGAAGACTATCTTAAAAAAAACAGAAACAAATTATAAGAATTTTCGGAAACCAAATTCAACCAAGTTCTATGACCACTACACATTTTAGAGGCAACTCATTGCATACACAAGGACAGCAAAGTCCTCCAACTAACAACAACATTATTGGCCATGTTTGTGATTTATGGAAACCAAGATGCGATTTTTATTTGACCGTTGGAAGCATGTGGAAGCATTTGGCTAAAAAGTTGTACAACGAACTACCTGAATGCCTAAAAAACACACCATCATTCAAGCAGAATGTAAAAAACTTGTTATTTAAAAAAATTTTAGTACAACACTTGTTTCTTAATTTAACGGAGGTGGTGAACCTCAATTGCTGTTATTATACCTTTCTTTGTCCACCAATTCTGTTATCCATATGGATACTTGGAATAACTAAAGATTGTTATGTTGTTATGGTTGAAACCTAAAGAGAAGCAAAAACATATTTTTTCGATTATTTTCGATTTTACGCTTGGATAGTCTTCTAACAGTAGCTTTTACAGAAACAAAGGATGGTCTAAACACGAAAAGTATCAACCTTGGTGCCATCTTTAAATAAAAACAAAGAGCAAAGTGAATCTCTTGCGTTCTTATTACCTTAAAAACAATGAATTTTTCGATTTGAAGACGTTATTATTCTAGCTCTCTTTAAGGAATTTTATCCTGATGCTAGCTGAAAAGAACGGGGCAACTTATGCTCCTACCTTAAATGTTATTGTAATAGCTTCTAGTGTTTTTCAAGTTTTTGAATAAATTGCAGAATTAGAAATTTCCGTAATAACCGTGTTTTCGTTCTGGCGCAACTTGTGAATGTTGGAATTGCATTTAACTTAGCTTTATTTCAATTGCTTGTTTATCGTCCATTTGTAAAATCACCGATTTAATCTTTTCAAAATATTTAACATAATAGGATGCATGAAGCAGGCAGCAAATTCATTTTAACAACTTTAAATAATTGACCTGTGCGAAACATAATCGCGGTAACATGGGTAACCATCATTAACACTTGCTTTGCTGAAGTTTCAAAGTTGTCTAGTGTTCTAACTAATACATTATAAAGCTTCGACAGTACACCTTTACTGCCTTTCACGGGCTAAAAAACAAGGATTTGACGGTCTTGTTAAGGCCATTATCCGTGCTACAACCGATACTAGGGATTCGTTTTTGTTTGTAGTTTCATTTATAATAAGCAACAACCGTTCATTTCTCGCTGAGATTTTTGTATAATTCTCAATCCTATCGCGCTCCGACGGCAAATACCTACGTAGCATCTTGCGGACTTGGTAGTTCCCACGTTGCATTGTATTTCTTCCAAAAACTGACTAAACATTGTCCGAATATCATAAATTTAACTTAAAGGCTGTCTACTTACTTTCTTTATTCTACCAGATAAAAACAAATATTGAAACGATTAAGTTTTAATCCGCATTTTATCCCGATTTTTCTCGTTCACATTAAATTATAAATTCATCCGTAGATGTCGCTCGAACACAGCACCAACACCAACACCATCTCCGGGAGCGTTTCATTACGGGTATAATTCCCCACCTTTCGCGGAAAAAAAAATATCAACAATTCAAGATGGCAAAACTCGATTTACTCTTTTTGATTAAATCGAGGCGTAACGATGCATGCGAAAGAAGCCCTTACAGAAGGGGTGGACGAGCTAGTCTTCCTGCGGATGTTGCGAGGGTTTGGCTCAAGGTAATGTCGTTAAAATCCAATTTCGTCCCGAATAAAATTTGCAAGCGTAGCAGCGGTGACAACTGTCGCAAGTTTAATCAAGTAGAGGTTCTGGATATGAATTATAATTGGGTGAACGTACATGGAACTGTTTTCTTGTATTTATTTTATTTTTTTTTAGTTACGAAGGACTTTTTTAAAATCGAGTGTTAGGAGTTCATCTAAGGATTGGTTCTTATGTCGTCTTAAAATTAAAGACTCCTTTATTATAATAATACAAATGCGTTGAATAACGGAGAATGCATGACCATTATTCTTCACAATAACAGTAAGATTCCTGAAGATGTCCAAAAGGAAGCTGTTCAGGTTGTGGTTAATCGAAGGTTCTGGAATACCACCTTCGTAGATCCATTGAGCTAACATCAATTATAATAATCATATTAGGTCAAAAACGGCTACACTTTGTCACCGTTAAAGCGATTACGCTGCACAACGTCTTGAACTGCGCTAAGATAGTGATTGTCTCACGAAGTAAGGTGTTCTATGGAGAGAGAGCATGCGTAATAGACCCATCGTTGGCTAAATACTGTAAGATTCACCATAACCATATCCTTCACCATTCGAAAAAAGTATCTTTTTGTAAAGAATAATAAGCGACATTGGCTTATTTATTCATGTTGCTTAATGTAATTAATTAATTAATTAATATATAATAATAATTAATAACGTAATTAACGTAACGCATTAATTTAACATCTTGATTTCCCAAAAGAAAGTGTTGACGCGGGTTTTCATCAATTATATTTAAATGCTGGTTTTATATATGTATGTTGCGCTAAAAAGACCTCAATATTCCTTCTTCTTTTTCTTCAATTTGCTTTAATCTATATTTTTACTAAAATATATTCCAAGACCCGAAAATTTGTACTTGTAGGTATACTATTGTTAAAAAAACAAACGAAACAGCATTAAGAAACCATAAGAAATGAAACATGCAAAAGCTGTTTAACTAAGCATAGTGTGCGTCACCTTTTTCAATTGCAGATCATTAACAATGTGAAGTAAACAATCCATTCCATCGGCAATAAATATCGGCCAAGAATTAATTCAATCACCAGCGTCTACATAAAATGTTGTTTATCATGAAATGGTCAGAATTTCAGGACGCTTACGCGAGCAATACACCATCTCGTTTGTCGCAATTTATCTAATAATTCATGGCGTGCTACAGAATTGTTAAAACTGCGATAATGCTGCTCTAGTTCTCTTTCCTGTTCTCCGTTTTCTACATTAGAGAATCGTATCAAGGGTACGAGGTTTGACGGCGTAAAGGAATTGTGATAATGCTGAGTAGTCTAAAGGGGCATCGTCGCCTCCGACCAAAATCAGTTCTTTTCCTTGCTACAGCATAAAACTGGATATCTTTTGGGCATATTTGATAAACTTTCGTTACGTTTTGAAACGTACTGCATTTTCTTTGACATTTTCCTTTACCTAACATTGGCATTAAAGTTGTTTAATTAAATTTTGCCTGAATTTCAATGATAGAAAAAATTGAAAGAAAGTCACAAATTTTGCGACTGTTGTTTCATGAAACCGGTCGCATTTATATTTTAAATAAAAAACTTATGAGAAAGGAAAGCCTCTTTCGTTGACTTCGCACAAAGCCAACATTTATTCTTTATATTTAAATATATTCTTAGTTCAAGTAAGAATATAAGCAAAAGAATTATCTGTACAAGGACAATCTAGTACAATAGCTTATAAGGGCAGCCCGAAAATTCGGATTTCTACGAAATTCTAAAGGCTGGAAGCGCATCTTCCTTTCAAGAATTATGAAAATTATTTTCAGAAAAAAATTCGAAGAGGACCGGGTACCTCGATATATATTTTTTTTTTCAGAAATAATTTACATGATCCTTGAAGTAGCTTCTGAGATTTTCACAAAAATTTAAGAATTATTTAAATCTTCGTAAACGGTCGTACGCGATTAGGTTTCTTCTCTCTATTAAGTCCATTAAATCGCCAACACTAGAGACTATAAAGAATAATGGAAAACTGCAACGAAATTTGATAATCTTAACCCGCCTCAAATTTATCCCGATATAATCACGAGCATATTTCGATCACACCTTATACACCACCTCCGAAGCAATTTCGTCGAGAAAATTCTAACGTATACGCACGCTTATTCGCTGCATAAAAACGAGGTAGTTACATCCAAAATGCGTAGCTAAACACCTCCGTAGCACCATAAACAAAACGAAAAACAAATCAATCTATCAACATCTCAGCGGGAGTGCGAAATATATCTGATTCCAGCCGTCGAAAACCATGTTATTCGGATCTTTTTAATGTTTTTCGAACCTACTCCCATCAATCTCGGTCGATCCATGCATGCGCAAAGCGTTTAATTTATTTTTTGCCCCACCGTGCGTTAGTGTCAGTGGTTTACGTTAGAGGGCCAAGTAATAATATCGTTGGGAGCTATCGACATAGATGTTTCTTGTTAACTACTTAATAGATAATATGAATTCGTGTTTTTTTTAAGGGTTTGTACTGCAAAATTCGAGATCAGGTCCGTAATAATTATCGCTAAAATCTGGGTCTTTGTGAGTAATTGCTTTCAGCCGAATGAGACATACGGATCTTGTCTTAATCCGTTCCTGGATCAAAAATTAATTTTGAGCATTTTATCAATAAATCTTTAATGTTTGAAATTGAAAGAAATAGGTTAAAGATTCTTTTTGAGATCTTGCTAAAGTAAAATATTTTGAGATGCCCGCTACCGAGTCGACAGTTCAAGTTAAAATAATCAACCATCAACAGGTAATGGGATAGCAAAGGAACAGAGATATCGTAAATGCGATGCTAACTATTTAAATTTTGGCTTTACTTCAATAGAAATAAACAATCGAGTGTATCCTCTGATTAAAAGTTCCAGCATCCGCTGTACGCTACCAAATAGGGAAAAGCGACATCTCGAGACCAATAACACGCTCAACCTCGCAAATTCTTCAAAAAGAAGTTGCAAGAGAAAAGCAGAAAAGTGCGTTTACTAAACAAGGCTCTGTATTAATCAATCTATTTACTAACATCTTTTAAAGTCGCATACAAAATGGCGAAGAGCTTATTTTATCGGCTATTCTCGGCATCGTTAACATTATGCTGGGAGAATCTGGAAGAAAATTAAATTCAAAGGTACCAATTAATAGAAAAAAATGAAATGTACGTAATTTGGTTTAGACTACTAACAGTAACAAAGACCTTCTATTCTGCAAAAGGGTCGTCAGCAGTGCAAAGGCTCAAGACTTACTTGAGATACTCGACAAGTTTATAACTGAAAATGGTTTAAATTGGAAAAAAAAATCAGGCGTCTGCAATCAATTGCAGGCGCTTTTTCGCAACAAAGCACCTCATGCTATGTGAATCCATTACATCATCCGTATGTAGACAGTTGTCTCAGAATCAATGAGCTCTCATTTGAATTTGTTGTTGGACATGGTAGACATGGTAAACTTAAAAGCTAGGCCACTGAAAGCTAATGTTTTTATGTAGCAAGGTCTTATCCCTTGCATCCGAGCTACATCAAGAAATTCACACTTTTCTGCAAAAGGAAGGTCATGAAAACTTCAAGTACTTAGCCGAACTTGACTTTTCGCTGAAATAAGCGTATCTGTGCGATACATTTGACAAGCTGGATCTCTTGAATGTTTCTCCGCGAGGTCATAACATGCGCATTTTGAAACTTTTGCGAGAGATTGAGACGTTTAAGAAAAAGTTGCAGCTGTGGATGAGAAAAATCAATGAGTTTCGCTGAATTGGACAAATATACGACGTGTAACAAAATCCTTGTTTGCGCGCTCTAGCTTCACTAGAATTTACTTCGCGAGAACCATGCGACAACAAAAGAAATTGTTCCTTCCGATTTAGTGATTAATCGAACCTGATTACCCAACTCCAAGCCGAATATTCAGCTATAACAGTAGTAAAAAGCAAATATCATTTAACATTACGCAGTTTATTGAACACCCTATAGCATTAAACATCCAAATCAGATACTAGAACAATCTAACGAATCATCTTTGATTTATCGATTTTAAACAAAATTCCAACTCGCATAATGTCTTTCTTCAGACTCCACTGAAGAAAACAACGCAGAAACAAGATGATGACGACGACAAAAAACCACGATCCTAAAAAAAAAACTTCTTAACGCTTATTTATTCAATACAGTCAGGCCGTATAATTCAAATGGAGTCTTCAAGTTTTGTGAGAATTTGTCTAGCGGACCAAGACCGATGACCGGGCCCTTCCAATCGGCCCGAGTGGCCAGCGTGTCGAATCTAAGCGTCGGGCGCCAGCTTGTAATTCACAGGCCTTGATTTACATCAATTCTTCAATTATCTTCCATGTACGTGGTACCCGTAGCACAACAATGTTTCATATAGACTTACACGTATATACATATGTATGTTCCTATGTACAACGTAGATATAAGAGAGTAGCAATTGAAGTGTTGGATGGATATTGTCGCTTCTACGGAGTCAAGCGGGTTATTGTTAGGAGAAATCGTTTATCTTGAGAGCCGTTGTTACGCCATACGTTCCAGATAAATTGGTTTATTTCATTTGGATTTTTTTGCCGTTTTTCATTTTTTTTTTCGTCGACTTGCTACATTTTTCATTGTTTCTTTTTTTTTATTTCAACAAAACAAACACTTTTATTATTCGTTTTGAAAGTTCTACAATTTCTTTGTCTGGCTGTACTTTTCCCGAACGAACTAGAAATTTCCTTGCTTTAGGATCTAAATTTAGCTCACCTCATCTCTTTTAGAGAACGTTAACATTTGCAGATTTTTGTCTAAATTTCAGCAATTCAATGAAGTTTCGCCTTTTTAAGATAGAGATAGAGTCAAAGCTAAGGCTACTTAATTAATTACTAATTTCTCAGAGAACGCAGTGAATACTGGTCCCTCTATTAGCGCATCTTTGGAAAGAGAAGCAGATATAGCTTTAATGTTTTCAATGACCAACGAAAATCAGAACCGATTTCGAAATAATAAACGGCAAAAATTATGTAAGCACTCGGTTCCGTCGCAAGAACATCGTTACATGCTCTCGTAGTACCTCGTTGCCAAGTAATAAGTGCCAATACAGCCTCGAATCCGTACGCACCCACTCGAACACATCGAAACGACTTCTGATCAGCGGGACGCGAACAATCTCAACACTCTGACAACTAACAAATAGCCGCACATCAGTCACGACCGATGAGTTATGATCGCCTTGCTGGAAGCTTCACTGCCGGCGGCGCGAGTTCGGATCGTTCGTCGAAGGTGGACGTGGCGTATGATGACGAGCCTTGATGATGACGGGTTAGTTGAGAATTAAAGAATAAGAACAACAACTGGAAGACGAGGAAAACGTAGGCGCGGGAAGAATACAGACAAATGCATGAAGTTTGAAATAAGGCATTTTATCGTTAATGTATGATCATTGTTTTTCTTGAATATTTCTTTGAGTTACTGTGAATATTCAAACAAAGTTGGCTGCAGAAATTATTAAGCTGATTTGCTTTTAAGTTGCACATACAACCATTAAGACGATTGGTGGTGGTTATCGCATGCATTATTTAAAGTTTAACAAAAAAAATTTGTCCATAAGAGGAAACTAATGACTAAAGAGTCCAAACGATGTGCCCGACCAGTAGCGTCGATGCGAGAGCAGAGTGGGGTAAACTTCGCTCTCGCATAAGTAGTAAAAATAAACGATGCATTTAGTTGCCGTTCTAACGTGTTAAAGTATACGTTGAAAATGTTGCGAGGACGTAGAAATAATGCGTCAAATCGGTTGTCTGCTACCGTAGTAAATAAATTTATACATCGGTTTCACGATTTAATATATGACGGTAAGGCTGTGAAATGTTTAGTTTGTGAAACAACTTTATTATCTTGGAAAGCGAGTCAGTGTCAAAGACATATAAATAGTGACAAACATAAATTGAAAAAGATTAGACGCAAATCATATAATGAATTTGTGGTTGATTTAACAATGATGCTAATTGCGACCAATATAGCAATACATAAAGTCCAACACCCAATGTTTCGCCAGTTTTGGAATAAATACAATCCTACGTGGAAATTACCATCTAAAAATACGCTACACAATTACGTACCATCAGTGCGTGAAAGAATTGTAAATTTTACGAAAAAAACGGTGAAAAATAAATACCTTTGGTTGACAATGGACGAAACTACAGATATTAAAAAACAGTCCATCCTATCCATTGTCGTAAGGACGCTGACCCCACAAGGATCTTCTGACCCTTATTTACTAGCCTGTAAACGAATGCAAGATTGTACTGCCACGGCGATACGTAGTGTATTAATAGAAACACTACACAAATTTGAAATTTTACCGGAGCAACTGTTAATGTTAGTTACCGATGCTGCCGCGGTTATGTGTTCCACAGCAAAATTACTCAAAACGATTCAACCAAACCTGCTGCACGTCACATGTTTGCTTCACGCTTTACACCTTGTAACAAACATTATACGTACAAGTTATCCTGATGTGGATGAACTAATAGGACAAACGAAAGCGGTTTTTCTTAAATCTCCGAAACGTATTCGCCTATTTCATTCGCAGTGTCCTGACATACCCGAGCCGCCGCAACCGATTCTTATACGATGGGGTACGTGGTTAGAAGCAGCATTCTATTATTATAAACATTTTGAAAAAATTAAATCAGTAGTTTTACAACTAGACGGCAAAGAAGCGGCTGCAATAAGGCTCGGTCAGGTTCAATTTAAAAATCCTCAAGCAGCAAATTTAAAAATTATTTACGACAGTTACGTTCCAATAGTGGATGCAATAAAAAAGTTACAGAACAGTGCGCTGTCCTTATCGGACTCATTAGCAATTATTGACCACGTAGAATTAGCGCTGCATATCCTTGATGATGAAAAAAGTGTTTGTGTTCGTGAAAAATTTAATAGTGTATTAGATAAAAATGTAGATTTTACAAAATTACGGCAACTTTTTACCAATACTGAAGGTACGTTGTACAGATACAAAGAGCACTTTAACTATGCAAATATAACATCTCTCAACGTCGAACAATCCTTTTCAGCATATAAGCATTTATTTACGTCGCTACGTACGAACCTTTCCGAGACTAATACAGAAACATATATGATGGTGCAATTACTTCATCGCGCACATCCGGATATTTCTGCAACAATGTAAACATGTTAGGTAAGTTATTTATGTTTTTTCTTAACGTTTTGTAAAGTGATTCAATATATTTATTTTTAAATAAGCGCACTGTTATTCTGGTAAACTCTCCACGCAACGCCAATGCTCGGGCACATCGTTTGGACTCTTTACTAATGACCCACACACACACCCAATTTTATAACGATACAAAAATTATTCTGAATGTACCAGATAATTCTGCGAGGAGAGTTCCGTAATTACCTGGTTCCGACAAAAGATGGCGCCATTACAATTGAAATAATGCCGCGTGAGCATTTTTAATGGCGAACATCCAAGTCAACATCTAAGTATCAGAAATGCTAGTAAAATTCACAATATGGTAACAAATGATCGAAGATTAAAAGCGGGCATATGAATTTTAACAACTTCTTTAAAAGAAAATTTAAGGAAGCTCTCGGCAAATTGGGTGTCGCTATTGCCATGAACACACACTTTACGTTGATTTCAAAGGAATATTTGACGATGTTAAAGCTCAATACCGATTCAAAATTGCTAACGAAACATATAATAGCAAAGATCAAAACGATGGATCAAACCTACCATATACGTACGTGGCTCATCGACTACTACAAGACGCTGCTTCTATTAAAATTATAAACGGTGTAGATACTCTTTTTTAATCATTTTTTTTTACATTTTGAGAATACTGCACACCTGTACGTTGCTCCCTTCAAAACACAAACGTGGTCATCTATACACACACGCACAACGTTACCCTCGTATCGATGCAACAACGCGTTATGTGCATGGTAGGTACAGGAAAGCTCGTAGCCAGTCGATAATTTGTATGACGGTTGATTGATTGCTGTTTATCTTATTGAGGGATCTTCGCGGCGGGTGACCACCTCTTTCTAGAGTTGTTCATCGTCGGCGGCTCGTCGCCGTACGCGTACGGGAATATTGTGATGGGCCCTCGTGTTAGCGTCAAAACAATAGACGAGACGAGACGTACGTAGCCAATGTGTTGATAAGTGTTCGCTCGTAATGAGAAAGCGGACGGACGCAAATACTGACGTGAGGTACGCCTAAATTTTTTTTCGTATGTTAAGTTTAATTATTTTCGGTTGGTTACTAAGACTTATGTTTAATCCAAGGTTGGCAGCAGTTCTACTCGCTAACGTTAGAGATCTCTATTTACATCATTGTAAACTCTGCTATAATTATATGTATGTTGAGTCATTTCAGATTCTGTTTACGAGCTCCTTCGGTTCAAATAAACACCTAGAAGCTAGCTTGGACTTTGAGTGTAGGCTTTCACGACCGTAATCTATGGTAGAAATGTTTTTCGGGTGTTGTCGCGTACTTGACTTGACGTTACGCTTATCATGCTATCAGCTTCTTCAGAAGTCTTTAGAAATCCTCTGAAGAAGCTGACAGGGTGATCAGCGAAACATCAAGTAAAATATTAAGTACGCGACAACACCCAAAAGACATTTGTTCTAAAGCTTTAGTTCTAAATAAATCCTTAAAAACTGTATCGATAAATGCATATTGATAAAAAAAGCAGGCTCATTCAAATCCTTAGAAAAACAAAGCATTTCCTATAGATTCTTATTTATTTTTCTTCCCCGGTGTTTCTCCAGCTTTTTTAAGCCCTTCAAAACGTAGAACTCCTAAAGGCTCTAAAAAAAGGCACCTGTTCAAGCGATGACTCTCTCCTTCGACGTGACTCGTTGTCTGTCGAGCCATGTTTTCATATTTAGAAATAAAAGGAAGTCACTTAGGGCCAGATTCGGAGAATACGCTGGATGTTACACTAATTTGGGCTCGAATTCCATAATTTTGTGAAGCTTCACAAGTTGATGCAAGTGGATCTTCTTTTTCAAATGAGGACGTTTTTTCTTTCAATTTCTTCGTTCAACTTAACATTCTAAGGACTTCTAAATTCTAAGGTAGGGCACCACCCTCGTATAATAGAAATTACGTCATAAAAACAATATAATAAAGATATTGGTACAGTCCTATTCGATCACCTGATATCATAAAAGTATTATTGACGTTATTGAAAGCTCGGATACCTCTTTGGTTTACTGTACAATACGGTGGTGTGGTCCCCGTGTACCCTATCCGCATCTCCCGGACCATTAAATTTGAAGTATTACCGTAGCACCGGGCTGTATGTGAGTCCACATTTGTCCGTCAAGATCTAGACGATGATAGCTGACTTTGAATAATGCGCTCGTGGCACAAACGAGCAGCATTCTCCTATTAAAAATAACCACGTTGATTGTTCGAAATGCTCCAAAAAGTAACTCGACATTGTGTAATAATTATATCGAAAAAGGTGTATGTAAAGTTATGTCCAAATAATGCTAATACGTATTATATAACAAGCCGATGGAAAAATTTAGTAAGTACACAATTTAACATATAATTAATGAATGCTCTTGAGGCGTATGTGATTAATGTTGGTCTTGTTAAACAGCGAAGAGGAAATGTAACCGATAATAACGTTATTTCGAACAAACATACACCTCAGACTCGATGTGGTAAATACATCAAATAGTAAAGTATCGGCACACTCCGCACCACCCAAATAACGTTCACTTGCTATCATTATCGATGGATATACTATAGCGAATTTTTTCAAAATCAGACATACACGTTCAAGAATTTCACTCCACTATCACGGAAGATGTCCTCTCAAGGAGCTTCTAAAAATACAAGAATACTCCAACATTGATGTCCTAAACGAACCACCTTGTATATTTTTCATACCTTCGGAATTAACCAAATCAAGAAATGCTTCCATTTATTCATTTAAAAAGCTGGTCATACGTTTCAGTGATGTCGACCATAATAGTATGTCAACACTATGAAAAACAGAGAGCAATATGTCTAACGCTGTTTCATGAAAAGTGAAAAAAAAAACATTTTAAGAAGAGCTGATCTGCGCTTAGTTCACAATGGTGAAAATATCGAATAAACCTTTCGATTAGAATTTTATCTATCTCTTCTTAATGCAGTAAAAACAAGCGAAATTATTTGGTTATTAAATTGATACGATCAGACGCAGATATACAAAGTGTTCCATTTAAAGAACTAAAGTTAAAGTCATTTCCGGTAGACCGGTAAAGTTGCGTATTTTTCTAATACGGGATGTGAGTCCTTAATTCTTTAAAAACAAAAAAGCTACTCATAAAACGAGGTTCAAAACCGAACACACTGTATAATAATGTTAAAAGAATTAAAATAACCATTTCAACAATTTAAATGAGTAAATTACAAATAATATCGAAATAGAAAAAGTAAGATCAAAGTTTGTCATTTACGCGGCCTCCTTACGCTAGTGCGTCACGTAATAAAACCCCGCGTTTCTTGTAATGGCAAAAAATAAATTAACTTTGAGCTTGAAATAAAATTTTAACACTACGACACTTGAAATTACTCAAACACGGCTGCAGCTAAAAATTCTGCTTGATTATCTTGACTCTCTTGTTACTGAACACGAAATCACCCCAACAACGGTACATATTTCGTATATTCTGTTATCGTTTGCAATCTAGCGTCCAACATCCCCTTCCTTAATAACTTTTGAACGACAGAAGTTAGCATCATTCGAAAAGTCGATATCTGCTTTTTGTGACGTAATTCTTGTTTTTATCGGTTGTTCCGTTTCATCACCAGAAACGACGTCAACTTTCTTATCTTACTGTATACTTTCGTAATTTTGAAAAAAAACAGTAGCAAGGCGAACCTGATATTACTTCATATATTTTTCTTTAATTTCAGGAGTACTACAATATGCTGCAATAAAAGTTTTAGCAAAACGTTGTTGCTGGATAACAAAAGTTGAAACACGAAACGAATAGAAGCTCAACAAAGGAAAAATAAAACGTAAGTTACCTTCTAATCACTTTGAGTTTATAAAGAACCACTCCATTCTTAATCCTTTGTATATTTTGACATAAAACACTCAAACAACGAGCATACAAGAGGTTAGAAGCGGGTAGCACTTTTCCTAAATATTGATACACTTTTTGACGCCGCAGGGCATATGGAAATCCTTTACAAGCTGTTCCAAATACTTAATTTGCCTCGACGAAAACTTCGTAGAAGGACAACATTATATGATGCCCTCAAACAAAGTCATTGGACCCATTCTTTTGTAAAATCTTCTGCCATCTTATCGTGTATATACCAATAACTGGGGACCCGAAAGCTCAGGTTTCGATGGAACTCTAGAGCCTGAAAGAGTGCATAGTTTATGAGATGGAGGCAACAAGTATACACCAAAGAAATCAGCGAAAATCCTGTATTTCTGAATCTTAATGACACAAAAATATTCCTTGTAGCATCTGCAAGATATTTGGGCATTCTGTTAGGTTTCAAATAACATTTTAAGTAACAAATGAAACGAAAAACAAATGTATCTTTACATTTTGGTGGGAAAAGTTAGCTTAATTTCGAAGTGGAGCTCTGTTGGTGATCTCTTCCCTCCACAATTTCTTCCAAATTGGGTTTCCATCCTCGCCTTACACGTTGTAGTGTTAAAAAAAGTGTGACAATATCCGAGAAAGTTAAAATTAAAATGATTTAATAGGATCCTTTTAATAAACTTGGACCATTAACCACCTGCGGATTTAAGATCGCTCGGGGTCGCCAGGATTTCGAGATTGGGAAGGATTTCTGGAATCGAATTTGAAGACTAGGAAAACACAAGTACTGAACATTAAACATTTGGCCAAAAAGTCGAACACGCAGAATTTTTCAATTTGCAAAGAAGCAAGTAGATCCCGCAACTAAAGCCTTGAATATTCGATTTTTTACTCATTTTTCAAGTAGCCTCATTACAATGGTAATTCTTAATAAATTTATTCCAGTCTTTCCTTGTTGATAGCTTCTTAGCTTGTACTCATGTTTTTCCTTTCCTCTACAAAATGTTACCCCGATGACTCCTTTGATCGACTTTTTTTTCTTTTTCCCCCTCATTCTAGCTTCTCAAATTCCTCTGACAGGAATATCAAAGTTCAATCATTGCAAATGCCCCCATTTTCTCTAATATATTGATTTCCAACTCTATCTAGCCTAGTATCAGCTTGTATTGTTCGTAAATACTTCGCATTTGCCGCGCGAATCTTTTTAAACGTTTTGCCTTTTACGTTGCGTCTCCGCTACTTCTTTTATATTTACTTTATTCGCCTTTTCTACTCTCTTGTTTACGTTAATCTCATGTCTTCTCAAACTCATTTAACGTTATTTCTAAATATTTACGGTGTTCTATCTTTATATCTTTACATATATATATACTTTAATTTCGTTCTTGTAAATAACACGTTCGCTCTCCTAGGTCTAAGTGTAAATTATACTTATTTGCTCAAATTAACGACACCACCATCTCCAACGTGTATGCGTACGCGTTCATGCTAATAAAATAACCATTCCTAAAAGCTAAATATACGGTTCTCCGCGTGCTCGGAAATAGGCGAACGGTAGACGAAAGGGTGTTACGAATTTCTCTCGCTCAGCTATTGTTTTCCCATAAACACGCCACATTACATGTTGTTTGACGTTCAAATCGGCCTGCCAACCATCTCTCTACCTGAGCTCGTTTCGTCTGACGTTGATTTGATAATTGGCCATGCAACGACGATTTCGAGCTGAGTACCTTTCGCATGTACGTAGTCAAATCGTGACGGATACGGTGACGGCTGGTCCCTCCGATGATGATCGGGGGAATAGATACAGTCGCCTGCAAAAATAATTGTTACGCGTTACGCGAATCATTTTTTTATGAATTGAGATCAATAAGATTTTACGAGTTTATTTAAATCAATTTAAAAATATTTGATTTTATTCATTAATAAGCAACGATACGAGGGTAGTACTGCATTCAGCAAATGTACTTCTCGACAAAATCTCACTGCCGCCCTGTACACTTAATCCGGCGATGTCCCAACTTTTTTCAGCAATCCAAGCAGCAGGATTTGTCGAGCCCTGCGAAATAGGCCTGTGTGTACCCAATGACTTTTTCATCATCATGCACCAACTTGCATCACAACTGAACTAGTTTTGCTGCCGCAATTGACAGTGAGTGGATAAAGGCGTTACCAAAGTGATTTTTTTCTGCATTAAATAGCTGTAGTACCTGTTCGAATGTCATGTGATTAGCCTTTGCTTTTTCAAGTAATCAATCAAGACTATATCTCTCGAATCCTAAAAAATCGTCGCCTTAGCCCTTCTGGTCGATGGAGAGCAAGCGTCATGGTTGCTCCACTTGATCGTCAGGCGTAGTTAAAAGTGAGTGACTCCCTCTGAACTTCCTCGCCAAGGAATGCCCCTCTCGAAGCTCTCCGTGTACCTCCTCGTTGGTGCCCAGCAGAAGAAGCGGAGAGCCAGAGTGACGAACAACATGCACCCCTCCCCCTTGAGATCTCGGCGCAGTGGTAGGGAATTTGGTCAGGGTTTCGATCGAGGGACTACCGCTCCCAACCGTAATTGAACTATTTCGAGTTGATGCGGACAGCCTTAGGAAATCACGTGCCGATCCTCTTCAATCACATTGTACGCAGCATCGTCAGTATTTGGAGCAACAATCGATTTTAATCGACCTTCACGGGATTTATTTGAACGAAGCGATCCGAGCATTGTCGTTGTATTAAACCATCAAGACCTACAGCAAGAAATATCTCCAAGGTCCTCGTAAAGGATAATTCCGAACCGGCATACATCACCTTTGCTAAGGGCAAAACACAAATTATATCTAAACAAGGGACCAAGAACCCTTCTGGTTTGCTCCAACCCACTGGGAACCACTGCGTCCACTCCCGACCACATCTGCGACCAATGAAAGACACTTTTAATAGAACTCAGTGCCAATTCTACCCGTAACAGACGGAACCGCTCGCTGCCTTTAGGTAACACAAGCGCTGACCTCATTATGACGGCTACTGGGAAGGAATTGAGGAGATCATTATAGCGCAGATCGCTGCCGTTGAAGAAAAATGCAATATGAGCGGTGTATCTATACAGGCAATCGGTTTGATAATAAAACAAACCCGGCATCAACGGGAGAAGCGGGGATGCAGCGAGTACGCAGAGGCGAAGCCTTCAGACCAACGATCCTGCAACGCTAATCCCAAGAAACTCTCTCTCAACAATAACAGCGAGCGTATCTTAAAATTTCTCCCCCGTCAATTCATTACTCGTGCCAATCAAGACCAAGACCAATCGGATAAAAGGAACTCCCCACTTCTGTCGTTGCCCTTGATACCATCTTCTTCTGGAGCTGAAGCCTTTCTTTGAACTCCGAAAGACTAGAGCCTTTGAACGCTTGTTATTCGCCCCGTTACAACCACCGCCAAGAAAAGAGCACCCAACCCATCCACCAAACGTCGATCACCAATCTCACAGCGACGTTGACGGAAAACCGCGAGCAAGTCCAGGTAGACCGACTTACAGCTATGAAGCTTAATAGAAATTTTATTTTATTACAGCGTTCCTAATTTTGGATAATTCCCTTTCGCGCATATTATTACGTGCATTTGATACAACCTTGTACAATATTTTTTTTAATCCTTGTATCAATCGGGAAATCTATTCCAAGCTAGTAATTCTATTGGTTGGTTTCTTATATACACTCCGCCAAAAAAGTATCGCATAAACTAAAAAAGGGCATTTATAAACCAAGATATTTTTATACGTTCACAAAAAGTTTGCCTCGTGTATGTGAACTATAAAAACACTAACAAAATCATGGAACACAGCTTTTTTACTTGTTTTTTTTTTAAAAGAACACATTTAGAAAAATGCATATGTGTAAGATTTGTTCAGTTGTTTATTAAAGGTCTTCCTATACGGACAAATTTTAAAGTGCGAAGTCAGAGTTCTGTACCAACGCTTTTAAAACTAAAATGAGCAATTTAACTTCAGAACAAGTGGCTGCTATAGTTGCTTTAATCGAAGATGAACGATCTCAAGCATACGTTGCTAATTTGATGAACATCAATCAGTCAAGTGTTTCTAGAGCCGTAGCCAGATATAGGGAAACGGGCAATTACAGTAGAAGACCTGTACCAGGTCGTCCAAGATGTTCTACTCGCCAAGATGACCGCTATTTACTACTACAAGCATTACGTCGAAGACATGTAACTGCGAAACAATTGCAGAACGACTTGGCTAGAGTCAGAAATACTCGTGTGAGTACTCGAACTATTCGGAATAGGTTACGACAGAGTGGATTAAGAGCTAGAGTAGCTGTAACAGCCCCTCGTCTCACTAGGAACCACCGAGTGGCTCGCTTAAAGTTTGCCAGAGAACATGTAAATTGAAACATTAATGACTGGGCCAATATACTCTTCACAGATGAGTCAAGATTTGGTCTTTACACCTCAGATAGGCGTATCTCAGTGTACGGACGAGACGGTGAGCGCTATTCGCAGTGTAATATCAGACCTAGACCTAATTTCGCTGGTGGCTCTATTATGGTTTGGGAAGGCATCTGTTTAACAGGTCGTACAGAGTTAGTACCAGTAGACAGAGGTACACTGACTGCCCACAGGTATATAACGGACATTTTAGAAGAACATGTAGTACCATATGCACCAATTATAGGAAACGAATTCATGTTAATGCACGATAATGCACGACCGCATGTTGCAATAATCGTCCAGGAATATCTTAACGATGTTGGTATTCCAGTTTTAGATTGGCCTGCGGTAAGTCCGGACATGAACCCAAAATGTTGTCCCAGCGGACCTGCATGGACTAGAAAATGCTCTCCGTGACGAGTGGGAGAATTTGGATCAGGCTTATATACGGAGGTTAATCGAATCTCTGCCAAACCGTATGCGAGCGGTCATAAGAGCCAGAGGTGGCAATACTCAGTATTAAAAGCTACTGTTATGACATTTTTCTTTCCAAAATTATAATTTCTTGTTTTAATAAAAATCTCAAGTATGAGTTCTTGTTTTTATTTGGCCTGTATTTTATTTAAACGATCATAGAAATTATATCTTAGAGCGCATTAAAGTATATTCACAACTTTATGCTACAAACAAAGATTATGCGATACTTTTATGATTCAAAACTAAATTATGCGATACTTTTTTGGCGGAGTGTACAACTCCTCCATTTAAATTGCTTAAACACGCTTAATATTTGGGACTTTTCATTTAAATGGTTGAAGAAACAGATGAACTTTAAATATTTTTTAATTGTTTAGTTTTAAAAATAACTATTTCTAAAATTCGTCAAGTCAAACGGATGCATATCTACCAACTGAATAATCGTTTTCAGAACGTTAAAAAGACCTAAATCAGTCCGACCGATGACGCGATAGTCGAAAGGGTCAAACTCGGCGATTCACCGACTGAATCCCGTTTAAGCTCCGGCTTAAACTTGTCGTCGATTTGGAGTCCGACCCATGCGCCCAGTAAATTCAGTACGGAGATTTGCGTACACCTGTTGTCACTGGTGTATAACTTCTACACTATGCAGCGATGTATCCACCGTTCGATATGAACGTTGCGCATTTATAAAGATTTAATTATACAAAAATGTCGCATTTGAAGTACAATGAAGTTATCTAACGTTATTAAAGAATTAGAAATGTAAACAAACGCTCATCCTTATGCATAATACTTGAGCCCCCGTTGTATAAAGTCTTCCTTTCCTAAAGCCTCATTCAGGATCGCATCTTGATATTTCTCCCGTCCATTGTTTCTTCTCGATAAAAGACGAGGCAAATTAAAAATCGTCTATTTACCATCAAACACGGTCGCGATCGACAGTTTTTCCCAGAGTCCGTGTGGTGCCTTTATCTCCGCCACGAACAAGGTCATCTCGGAAGGTAACTTTAACGGTACGTTATACACGAGATTTAATCGACAACGTGACGTGGCAACTTTTGCAACAATAGCGGCCGCTCGGCGCAATAACAGCGCGCCGAGTAATATGGCTCTTCTTCTTCATCATCATCGTCATCTTGTTCTTCTTTCGATTTAAAAACGAGTGTAGCTGAACGTAAGTGAATCTCTCACGCTAGCTGAGCTAAACTAAAGGCAACCGAACCGCTAATGTGGCCTTTGTGGACCGGGATGATGATGCTCTCGATGAAATAGATTGCGTAAGTACGTATTTGATACGACGCTATGGTGTTGTGAAAGGAAAATTTGCATTAAATATGTCTAACATACTGGTCCTTGTCGTTTAGTCGGCAAATACAAAAAGGCGACTATTTGTTTGGCAAGGAAAGAAAATGATGAGAGCTGCTTATTGTTATATGACCAATGGTTTTAAGCGCGTATTTCCCGTTGTAGTGCTCGATCAAGATGCACCTGTTGATTATAAGATGGTTTAGCTAGATTTCCCTGAAATATTTACGAAAATAAAAGAATAACGTTTACTGAGTATACGATCTTACAAATTATTATTAAGCTGGGACTTAGTGTTGTCCCAAATATCTCAATCGTCTGAAAAACTGGTGTTTGCTTGCGGAAAAGCCGATTTCTTTCAGTTGACGCGATTATTCAAATCGAAGCATATTTTTAACTTTTTTTCTGGTCCTAGCATTATAAGTAGATGTCACAATTATCTCGGCATTGCAAATTATTGAGCATATGCGAAATCATCTTATTTATTTCAGTAAAAACCTTGAGTTGCATCTTTCAAACTGACAATAATATGCAGCCTTACAGATACCATTAACTCCATGATATTCTATCAAGTTATTATATCCAACTCTACGTCTTCATTATCGAACTTGAAGACGGCTGTAGCAGCATCTTTGTTGAAGAATTTCCAGATCGTCCAAATGAGGTTACCAAATGAGGAACGATTGAAAAAAATCACGATATTGTAATAGATGATCGGAGATTTATGAAGTGTACGAGATTGGTGAAGCTGTGAGCATCTCAATTGACCGTTTACATAACTCATTTAAATGTAAGGAGGCTCTCCACAGGATGGAGACCTTGAGCACGTGCGCCATCTTCAAAGGATCCAATGCGAATGATGTTTTGCGCCGATTCGTAATTGTCACCGGAACATGGATTAAGCGCAGCCCAAAGACCTAAGAATAATTCAAAGAGTGGGATTTTTGGTCTCCAATCGGCGCCAAAGAAGGCCAAAATCACTTTATCGGCCAACAAGGTCATGGCCGCGATATTTTGCAGCGAACGCAAAGTAACCTACGTCGATTACATTGAAACTTGCAAAAAGGAGTAACGGTGAATCTCATGCCAACCTGCATGATCCTTTAACAATGCTGTAAAAGAAAAAGGTCTGCATTTACCGGAGACAAGAATTCTGTCTCTTCGAAACAATGCATGCGTGCACACTTGTGTTGTCACCATAACAAAATTCTATAAATTTGCTTCGACACCCACCATATTCGCCGGATTTAGTCCACAGCGACTACTTCTCAATTCCGAAAAGTGCAAGTCACAGATAAAATTGTCTTTTTCTGACCAAGGCTAGGTGTTTATCTAACTTCCCTCGTATGCTCAACGCAAATTCTCCAACTTGCGTTTACTTTTTGCAATCTTTTAAGAATTTTTGGGTATTATGACGATTTTCGAAATTTTTCAGGAATCGTGACTATTAACATTAAAAGGAAGCTAAAGATTATGCAGAAAAGATTTAGTCTCAATAATTTTCTTAGCGAAGACATATCTTCGTAATAGATAGAAGACACTCTCGAATCTATGGCTGTGTTCGTGCGTTTCTAGATAGTTGCCGTTTTCAATTAGGAGTCTGGCTACCAAAGAAATAAGAGACAAAGATTCTACGACGGTCAAGAACTCCTTCGGATAATTCTGGTATTGACCTATAGAAGAACTTCTAATACGTCTAATTCTTTGCCCTTCTCGGATACAATCTTTCCCGCTTCAAAGTTTTATTCACAAGACATTGACCAATTCTTTCTCTATTTTGGCATAAGAACAATACAGTTCTTGTACAATCACAATTAAAATGACCACCTTATATTGCTGTTACCTCTTTTTAACTTTGAAATAAATGCTGAAAGAGTTTTTCATAAAATTATAACGAAAAAACATACAAACAATTTTTTTCTTCCATGACCCAAAATAATTCTAGAATCTCGCCAAATGACTTTCATAAAATATTTTTTTCATATAACGTATTAAAGCGATCGTAAGACCATTCTTCCATCTACGTCGAAAAGAACTTCAATTGTTATCAATGTTTATTATTATTATTGTTTTTAATTGTAGAAATTAACAAACTGAATCTAGAAAAAAAAAATAAACAAAAATCACATTAACCAAATTATAATCGTCTAACTTCAAGAATGACCCATTCCCTTCTCCATTCTCAAAAGAAACATCTTCTTCGCCCTCTTGCCCGGCCGCGTTTGGCATTCCCAGTTATGAATTTCTAATCGGTTAATGTTGGGCCGGGAATTTAAGATGCAAAGCCGGGACGGTCCCACCGAGATTATTACGCGAGATGAATAATGGAGTCAGGCCAAATATGACGGGAATTAGCGAAAAAATACTGTCGGGAGTGCTCTCGGTGCTCGGGAGCCGGCAGTCCGTCTTCTGGGTGTTATTATGCGAGACCGCAATCTGACGAGGGCGTTCTTCTTCTGCCTTCTAAAGGTGATTAAGCGTAATGCATTTAAATTAAGAGAAAGAAGTCGTTTGATTTGAATTTTTATCTTATTGCGGAATTATTATAATTACGCCCGCGGAATATGACGGTGAAGTATCTTGTTTTACGTTCTTTTTTTGCTCCTTTGTTTTTTAAAGGAAGGAAATTTAAGGAAACTACAGTAATGGTGTCTGGAATGAAAGATGGAATAAAATTCAACGAGACGCTTCAAATAACATCGTGAAATACAGGGTAGCATTGAAAAGCGATATTTTTTAATTATTTTATGGTCCTCTATCGCGTGCTGCCATGCATTACACTTGTTTCGATGTCACCCGGTATAAATATAATATTTTCATTGCGCAATAAATATACACGAAATTTGCTACAATCCATCTTTTCTAAAATACCCTCGAAAAGAACTCTTCTAAAAATCGCTGCGTCAAAGGTCCTTCTTCTACGTCCGCATATCCCGAAAGGATCACACAAAGTATCCACTAGCACACGTGTTCCTTGTCAAACTAAATCGACCAAACGCAGAGGACAACCACAAAGACACAAAAAAAGATTTCGCCGTCGAAGCACCTTAAATCACCACGGCTACCGTAGCTTACCATGTTTTACAAAAACGACAGCGGACCACGTCGAATAACGCTAACTCCGTCAAACGTAGAACCATCTCCTCGCAATTGTCCAACTCTAGCGTTATCTCTATTAGTGGATCGTTGGTAATACTTATTTTCGAATAGCGTAGAGGGCGCGGTACTCGCTCATATCGCTTATATTTACATATATACACGAATATTCTCTTCTTCGTCTACTTCATTTTCTTCATGGATTTCATCTTCTTATCGATGAATAAAAAGCGGGCAGAGGAGAACGACGGACGAGAACAGCGTTAAGGCATTACGCTGGATCTCGTCATCATCGGTAGTCCTTCCGTTAACAATGGGTGCTTTGCTACACACCTGCGCGAAATGCCCCGGTCGTGGCAGCCGAAGGATTACTCCGGAGCGATAGCGATGGCGTTAAGATAGCGCCCTGCGGGACACCCGCTGTAATGCGCGATTGTTACCGTTTTACTTATACGGGGTTTTTCTGTATTTTTTTTTTTTTAGGAGCTACCTTAAACGCATTTAAATAAATTATTACCGTTTGTGTTGATGGATTTGGAGAAAAGGGGTTCTCCACTGAAATGAGGTTATTATTATTTGTCTGTTTCGTGAATTGTTCGATAGATAGCTTTTCTGCTGTGAGATTTAGATGTATTTTTCGTGATTTTGTTCGATAATTATGTACATCTCTGATTTAACGAAATAAACATAGTTTCTTTTAATACGCTTCTAAATGCCTAATCACGAGCATCGCCATCTAGTGATTATAGTACAAATTTCAAACTATTACTTAGTTGTTTTATACTTCAATATAAAACTTATTTATCGAAGAGGTACCGAAAAGGCTAATCCAATAGGGACAGGCTGCCGCTTTTTTACCTTATTTCCACCTATTTTGTTAATTGTATGTCCTCTTTTACTTTATTGACCATAATTGCAACCTATCTTCTTTTTTTTTAGTATGGTGGCCGCCCAACGAGGTGTATAGCACTTTCAGAACCTGTCATAATCTCAGGAACCGTGTGTTCTGTGGCTTTCTTGCTATCATCCCTTTGCCATATAGGTGATTATAATTAATTACAATAGCTTTGTTTGAATTCGAAATTGTTATTGTTGTTTTCACGAAAGTAAATGATGAAAAATCAGAATGAAATCTTCAAAGGCTAGCTGCTTTGATAGAATATAATAGAATAAGCAATACTGATAGCAAGGATTGTAACATAGTATGACAAACAATAGTAAAGTATCGGCACACTCCGCACCACACAATTTAATTAATCAATCCGGGACGGCCGTTTCGCGAATGTTCTCATTCTCAATCGTTGATCGAACTCGGATTAATTAATTAAACTTGCGTGGTGCGGAGTGTGCCGACACTATTGTGATGTTCGCAAATATAGTAAATTCTCGAACATTTTGCTGTGCAACCGAAAACTGGCCCAACTTTATTTTTAATCATGTTAAGACCACCCTGAAAGCATGTATTATTTACTTAATCTTCTACTTAAAATTTACTTAATCTTCACTTATTAACATTTTATTTTTCATAATCCAATATTGAAATTCAACATAACATATCAGAGTGTTAGGCAAACTTATTCCAATTATTTAGAAAAATAATGAATAATATAGGACCAAGCATTGAACCTCGAGGAATCCTCTTTGTTGCATTACTTCAATAATATTACCTAATCATGCTACCTAATACTTATTGAGTATTTATTCATAACTGAAATTCTTTTATTTTGACACCAAAGCTGCTTCCGCTTACAAAAAATCCAAAACAACATTTTATTCCTTCCAAACTAAATAACCCTGATTCTCCATTTATTAAACCGAAACAACGCGAACCAAAGCATGCTATGCAATACGTACACCACATAGAAGCAGCAGCCATCGACAATTCGATACGCAAGAATCCCATCTACCTCCGCATAGAGTAAAACCATCGAAAAATGTCCGCCCTCGCAACAACTACATAACGCACCGCCACCGTGCAAATAGAAAATATATATTCGGCCATCACCTCGGGCTATTTCTTTATCCGGCCCTTCTGATTGGCGCAGAAAACTCCGAGGAAAATTGATTTTCTCGTGACGTCAACATCGGCGCTAGTAAGTGGAAGAAGAACTCCATCGTTACGTTTCGCCCCTCGAAAGGAAGCTAAGCACTGGAAGAAGACGAAAAAGGGAAAGAAGAAAAAGTAGTAGAAGGATGACGGTTGTAGTAGAAGTAGGAGAGAATCGAAGAAAATAGGAGGGAACGTATGGAATGGTGAAGGGTACGCTGCGGGCCATTGTTAAGTTCACATCGCTGAAATAATTTAACTCAAATTTACGTTAAAATAGAGGTTTAAACCCTAAAATGAGCAGAATTTGAATCAATTTTGGTTAATTTAAGCTTTTTATTTAATGAAAGTCTCCAAAATATTTTCAATAATTTATATTTGGAAAATATAAGTAATATTCGTAAATTGTAAAAACACACAAAACTCACATATAACATCAATAATGATTGTCGTTGGAACGACCATAAAAAGTACCAAGTTATCCTTAGAACAACGAATAAACAACTAGACGCAAAGAATTGATTATTTGTTTCTATTTCGGTTGATTGCTATTATTCCTTAAGTTTGAACTTTAATTTGGAATAATTATCACTTTATTTACGCTCTGAGTACTTTAAATACCAAGGTGCTTTAAGGTAAAAAGTGTTTAGAAACATGCTTGAATTAAAGTAATTTGAGCAAGCAAAGGTAAGGAGAATGCTAACTAGAACTTAAGTTATTTTACTTGGGAGTACTTCAATTACCTTAACTCCGCGCTTAATCATAGATGGGAGCTTTAGGTAGAAAGATCACGATGCAGAAGCTAAGAACTCGCTATGGAGTCCAGGAGCAATCACTTAACACTTCGCACAAGCTTGCTAATGTTACAAGTTACACACATATCACGCATATAGAACGCTAAGCTGATCAACGCTTTTTTTGGAATTCTCAACTCAAGAACCCGGAAACTCCGCAAAGCAAAGCCTTATTACTAACGCAGCATAATATATAAGAAACCACCAGCAAATAAAGGACGGTCACCCTCGGTTGATTATCTTCGACTATCTTGGAACTAGCACCAAGCCCATCTTTGGTTTCCTGCTTTTTTTTACTTTCAACTCGCTCTTGCGGTAGTTATGCAAAGCCACTTCAATGATAAGGTACCTAAAGCGCCCGCAGGCCTTGTCCTAATGATAACTTCTTTAACAATGCTTTAATTATTTTGTAGCTGGTTGAAGCACTTGAAGAATGCTTCAAATAATCAAGTACTCAAGCAAACTTGTTGGAGTATTACCCTAAAAAAAAAAAACATTAGCCCTAAAGGTACTCCAAGCACTATAGTAGAGCAGTTTATTCAAATGTTTTGCCTTGTTAAATTTGGTATCATAGTAAGTCTTGGCGGTACTCTATACTCTGGGGACCAAAGAAGATATGCTAGATATTCCCTCAATATTTCAAAAGGCAGCTACTCCATTGATATCCATTTATCTTTAACTGATTTTTAAATGAGCACCCACCGCTCAGCACTAACCAAAATCCTCGTTTGGTTAGTGAACATATTGACCATGCTGAATGATTGTTTTGTCTCTTTCATGCTTAATATAGTTAAATTAATAGTGTCTGCGAGTGTACTTAGATGGCACTCTACTCGAGGATTGTCGAATAGGGTTCGTGGGTCGTGAAAAACGAAGCGGAGAAAAATATTTTCGTCGTCCTCGTGAACGAGTAGCTCTGCGCACACAAGCAACCCCGAATACAAATACAAACGCCAGCGCGTTCGCATCGTTGTGGAGTGTGCAGTCGTCCAAGCATGGTTGTTGGAGTGCCATCGGCGAAATAACATGTCCGTAAAGAATGGTTAAAAGGAGAAAAACGACGGTGCACGCGAAGAGGATCGTCGTCCGCGATGCACACAAAAGGAAAACCGACGCGTCCCGGAAAAATCGAAGAGCGTCTCTCTCTTGTTTGCCGTCGGCTAACAGCTTCGAGCTTGTTTAGATTTCAAATGGAAGGAAAAGAATCGGTCGTGTATGGATGCGAGGCGATTCTTTTTCCGTCTTTCGATTGTTAGACGTACTTCCGCTTCTCTTCGTCGGAATTTTTAAATTCGTAAAAGCGGAACGAAAATGTGAAAGATGATGGGATCGGTCATTTTGAATTAAAATTTCGCCTTGGTTGTGAGTTACCTAAAAAAACTCTTTTTTTAACAAATCATATTTTATAATCTCTCAAACATGTCGCAAAGACCGCATTTATTTTGTAAATTTGAGAAATTCGATAAATTAATAAGTTGCCATTTTTTAATTTTTTTTAAACAAGCGCTCCTTCGAAAAAACTTATTTTACAACCACGGGTACCGTGGGTATAATGCTCACAAAATCATTTCGATTCACCAATCGCGGTCTACCCGAACGTTGTAAATTTTTTACGCTTTCTTCTCTTTTGAATTTATTCATACGAAGTCGGATATTCGCTCTTGCAGGACCAGGTTTCCCAAATTTACTCGCGAGCTCTGACAACAACTAGTTTCTCCTCTAATATTGACATTATTCAATTAAATACGTTTAAACAGACAGAATCATTTAAAACCTTTAAAATAGAACTAAAAAAAATAACAGTTACTTCATAATCTTGATAGAATAATTTACGTCAAAAGCAATGCAAAGAGAGAAAGAACACACCGCCCACGGACATGTTTCTGCCTACCCGATGACATCAGCGTGGTTCCGAGAGTTCTTTTAATTTATTTGCGCAGTGTAGTTGGAACCTATCGGTTTTTCAATGTACCGTCTTACCTTACGCAACCCACGCACTAGTTACATGTTACATGTAAACACGCTAATTATCATCCAGTTTAAGCTACTAAATCTCATCAATCATGCTAATTTCCATTATTTTAATCGCTTCCAATCGAAATCCATCAGCTTTATTACATATTAATGACAGATCAGCTACAAATTGAATCGTATGCAACGTAGGACTTCAGCCGTCCGTCGACTCCTTTCGATCAAATTGAATTCCGACGAATTGTAGTGCAGTGAAATAATCACCAATGGAACTTACGCAACGGACGAGAGACCAGAATAGGTGAAAAACGAAAACAACCAATATCTCATCCCACATCTAGCCCGATAGGTTTCGACGTATAGGCGCACGGAGATTCCTCGCGATATGGCATCCAGATGGAACACAGGAGGCCGTAAAATCCGATTCCAATAACTTTAAATATAATCTAATAATCAGTTGGAAAATATTCATAGGCCGGTAATTATAGGTGTAGCGCATAGAACCGTCTATTATAAAGAAGCAGAGGCGGCCACGAAAAACAGAAGAACATCGGACAGCAGCCTGCCATTATTATTATACCACGCACTGGTACGGGCATCGAGGAGTAGGCCGTGGACCACGGAGGCCGCGTCGACCATTGAGTTTAGAAAAAACGTGTTGCATTCTGTTCGAGATTTTTGTAAATAGGGAAAGACGGTCTGAGGCTTAAAAATCAATCTGAAATCGATTATCTGTAAATATTATTATTATTATTATTATTATTATTTGCCCAACAATGGATACATGTCTAATTACAAGACAAAAATTAAGAAAAAAGGAACTCTTCGAGATATTTACGCTTGAAAAAAGTAAACTAAGAATGTGCCTGAGACCTAATTCTTGACGTAACCTAATAACTAGATTCTACGCAAAAAGCTATGAAACGATCTGAAATTTATGTCAAAGTTCGTGTTGGTTAGAAGCAAGCATAATGTTGAACACTTGGTGCATTGGAGATCTTGCAAGAGTGTTCGTTTTTGTTTGCGGACAATAAAACGTGTTACGGAAAACGGCTAGCGTATTGATGAACTGTAAGCTGAGCTCTATCTAAAAATCGAGGTGGATCGACGTTAAAATGAGCTAATGCAAGTACTTTAAAAATTCTCTTTTGACAGCTTCTAACATATTAATATGTATTACGCCATATTAGTGAGCTGTATTTCAGCGTCACATCTTCTTTGGTATTGAATAATCGGCTGTTTCTTATGGTAAATCCTAAAGCTTTCAGAGATGATTTAACGATGTTTAGAATATGATCTATAAATAATAGTTTAGCATCGTATGTGACATCCAAGTCCTTAACAGTCGTGCAGCATGTACTTGAAATGATCTTCTGCTACAATGCAAAATTACTTTTACGAGGATACGTGAGGATGTTTAATGTCTTGTTTGAGGAACACCACAAATAGAGAGAACAGTGATTTGTTGCTGCAGAAACGAGCAGTCTTCATTTGTTTGAATTCGATAATATAGTATTAGATCATCTCCGAATAACATCTTGCGGCATTTCAAGACATCATAAAGATCATTAATATCCAATAGCAAGGGCAATGGGCCTAGATTGTTTCCCTGAAGCACTCCTGAGAATCTGATCGGTAGCCATTACAACGCATATACTGTTTCCTATTGAGCTGGTACATCTAAAACAAGGTTATTATAATCTATTCAGCGATACCCCATAATCTACACAAGCAAGATGTCCGTACGTAAAACATCGACTTGATCGTTAGCATCCAAACATTCCAAGAGATACTGGCCGAGTATGGAGAAGTTGGTAACGGTTGTTCGGTTCTTCACGGAAACATGTTGATATTCTGAAGGGGTTTATAGTGATAAAAACGCATCTCAAATGCTTTGGCGAAGTTATTAAAAATCGCCATCAAGCGATAATTTTCAAAAGAATTTAGGCTTCCTTTTTATGTTGAAGTTGGCGTCATTTATACTGACTTTACGAAAGGTTTCGACTCTATAGATCACTCCGTGCTTATACCTAAATTTGATGCATTTAACGGATTTAATTCCAAGCATTACATGCCGCCTTCTAGCATAGCACGGAAGACAAACCTTGGTCCCTTCCTATTCAATGCATATGTCTTAATGATCTTCTTGAGGCATTGAGCTGTAGAGCTCTAGCATATGCGGATGATCTCAAGATTTTTATGCAATCGCAAGAAGCTATTGGAGAACATTCAGATCATCCAGAGTTGGTGCGGCCGTAATAGAATTAATCTAAACATTAACAAATGTGCGATAGTGAGCTACTCAAGAACCACAACATCCATTACTTTCTCCTACACAATACGCGAAGTCCTTATACCGTGAGTAGAAATATTTAGAGACTTGGGTACTTTGTTTGACTGATCATTACGTTTCAATGACCACTTACAATGATTTACTAATTCCTAAGCTTTGAAGTCCCTTTTGCCAGAAGTAAATTGGAATACGCTAGCGTTGCATGATATCCACGCTATGTGTACCTTCAACTTTCCATGGAACGTGAGCAGAGGCGATCTGCGATTTAAGTTGGATGGTCCATAGAAACATGGATTACGATAGTCTCTTGGATCACCATTCACTGGAACCACTTGGTAAGAGGGGAGAAAAGCAAAGCGTCAAATTTGTGATACAGCTAATCCACAATAAGGTAGCTCCTCCTCCTCCGTCCTTGCTAGCTCAAATAAATTTTGTAGTGCCAACACATTTAACGTGGTCCTTCGGTAGACTTCTAACACCCAAGACAAGAATCAACACGCTGTTGATATGGCTGGTAATCGTAATAGACTTTATCCGGATCCACTTATCAATTATTATTATTATGAATAGGAATGATTTTAGTTGCCCTCGAGTCATTTGGAAAAATACAAGTTGTTAAAGACTGATGGCGTATGACACATGGAATCCTTATGGGGCACATTTTTAGTAATAGGAACTATCAACGAAAATGTATTTATTTACATTCAGCGACAAGAATTGCAAATGCTGTGTGTGAATCGGGAGTATGTAGTTTGTATTTTTATCACCAACACCAGTGGCGTACCATTTGTTTTGGTATTTTGTAAATTATTTAAATAGAACAAATCAAATCAATATAACCGCTAAAACGTTAATGAACTTGATATCACGTTGATAAAAGATCGCCATTTATAATTATTATTGCTTTTCTTAAGTGTACACCTGTAAATCGGATTCTCCTCAATGTGAGTAGATCTTTAAACGTTGAAGATTGTTAAATTTTATTTAATATATTTTATGTAATAGTTAAATTGTTCTTATGTATCTCCGAGCCTCCTTCCAACCTGCCAACCAAATTCGTCAGATACCGCCTTTATTTTATTCAAAATATTATACAGGGCGTTTATAGATACTTCTAATTTCAAATTTTAATTTTCAAAATACTAAGTTACGTTTGTTACCAACTTTAGATGCGTATTTTTGAGGAATCACCGACACTTTGAAATATTGCAGGTATTGTTAAAAAATAGCTACATAGTTGATTTATTAAAACTACTAAAACTCAAGTGGATGTTGCTATTAATTGTTCTCCTCTATTGAAACCATTGAACTCTTATCTTCATTTCTAGTTTGCGTTATACTTCTAAATTCTTAATTTATCCGCATTTTTCAATTTATTCAATCAATCATCTCTTAAGCAACAAGTATTTTCGTTATTTTAAGAGGAAAATGTATAACTTGAATGAAAATGTATAAGGATATTTAAATAAAATTTCGAGTTACTACGACTTAATAACAATATTCCGTCTACACGTTTTCCTAACTCAATGGTAATTGAAGGCGAAATCAAGCAAACCGTTGCCTGAAACTGAAACACATGAACGCTGAACGGAGCGCTATGGGCGTGTCCACGTTCCTTATGAATGATGTACGCCGTTCGTTTTAATACCTTTCGAAAATTTTTGGTCGTTTTTTCCGCCATGGCTGTTTGAGGAGAACCAACAAACAACTACAACGCCAACAAAAACAACAACAAATCAAACACCACACCGACCGTTGGCATTATTGGGTTCTTGTCGTTTCATCGTCTACGGTATGCTGGAGAGTTCTTTAGGTCGAGAGATTACCAGCGCTTTATTTTAGGAAATATTAAATGTTAAAGTTAAACATCACGGGTACGTATTAAAATAGAAGTAGAATATACAGTAAGATGAACATTACGATTAGCATGTCCCTTATACTGAAGTTTTTCTCTTTTTTCTTTTTTGAAAATTTTACATCTCACACACTTCATTTCTTCCCTTTTAGATAGTATCTAAATTTCAAGAAGAGGAAGAAGTTTCCTTGCAACATTTAGAAAATACAAGTGACGGGGTTCTTGGAAGCAACGCAATTGAATTTTGCAACTTTGTGATTTATCAATTTAATCTCACACACGATCTCCATGACGGCATCTTCTTCAAGAAATTGAACATTTACAATAAGCAATGTTCCGGATTCTCTCGCAACTCTTAATTTAAAATTTCATTGCATATCGCAAGTTTCTGAAGAGTCAAGATATGAAGATATGTTTCGATTCACGTAATACACCTGAAAACCTTCTTGGCGATCCGAAAGGTAAACCGAAAATGCATTGCATTCGGAATTGCATGCGATGGCTGCAATTAACCAGTGTTGGCCAAACGAAACGAGCAATAAGAACCAAATTTAAAGAGCACATCAGGTGTTATCGATTCGGTAGACTATTTTCTTCAAGTGTAGCCCAACACATGAACGATACAGTGCATAATATACGACTGTAACTTCCTTCAGGTATTAGACACGTACGAGATGATTTACATAAAAAGCAACGAAAATCCGATGAACCGTTGTCGTACTCAGTTCTATTCGATTTATAGGGTAAACCTTACACTTGTTTTATGTCTCGAGCTACATTAACAAAAGATCCTTCCGTCTATTTGTCCGTATTTTTTCGCACGTCTTAGTTTTAAGGCACGTAGACGGTAAAAGCAAGTAATTGTAAATAATATTTTTTTCGAAAGTAGCATGTTAGTTTTTCTCGCTTCATTCGGTCACCGGTTGACATGCATCACAATCCTTGCTATCATTATTAAACATTTATATCAAATCTTCAGAAAAAATTGCAACTGTTTCATCATATAAAAGAACTAACCAGTTTTCGCTTAATATCAATCGACGTATCAGAAATTTCAATGACGTCTAAAAATACACCTACCTCTTTAAATTTTTAGTTTGGAAGTTGATATTAATTTAGTATTCCAATAGGACACGAAGATTTGAGCCAAGTCTCAACAAAAACTGGTGCAAATATCTCGCACGTAACGAACTTAATTCTTCGTCCGAACGTTGGTACTGGCTGTTAGTACTTGGCCAAAATATAAATATCTGCATGCTGTAGATGGCACGATTCATCTAGCAAGCTTGATGTATGGCATCGGAAAATTTGCGCCAGCATCTCCGCCCAAAAACTAATTAAGGCAATTCTCAATAATCATTTACGTATGAAAGTTCCTTTTGGATTTGTGCCAGGAAGCAATCTTCCTCGCACAAATCCTTGAATCTTATTATTTTTTATTTTGAAGAATTCGGGTGCACTTTTTTTTAAACCGTTTAAATGCCGGGCTTATGGTAATTTATGGATGTTTAGCTTTAAAGGCGTATCTCCGTAATATCAACAGGGATAATATACTTACTTTTCGTCACAATTTTTGCTCAATTGAAACACGATTAATCCGCTTAATCAGTCGGCATTAGGCACAGCTCCTAATTTTCTGGAGCTGCGTTAATTGCGACCCCTTGCTCCCTTCGAGTTAAATTTTTAAGCATTGGAATACTTATGAGTACCAGTGATTAGTAAATAGTCCTAACAGTTTCCCTTACATTTACATGTCCCAGTGAGCTATAATATTGTCTGGCGCAGATTCTTTGAGATGGTTTCGAGTCAGTAATGCACGATCGGCACAAAATTTCTCTGTACAGCGATAGATTAACGGGTAATCGATGATAAAATCTTCGATGCTATGAGCCAGAACTTTTGCAGTTGCTTCTATTATAAACACGAAGTCTTGCACACTTGATTTTCATCTAACTAGCATTGCAACTAATTTTGGTGTAACGAAATATTGTCTTCTCCATGTCCTCTTAGCAGGAGGCGACGATTACTTCTAAATTTCAGGAAAAGGAGAATAATCAAAGTAACTTAACGTCAACATTTAAAACTAGCTTTTCAATTTTGAATCTTCATCTTACTCGACGTTTTCACTAAAACACCGGCACACACGAAACATATTTGATTAATTCGAAACAATTGGCGTCCAAATTCGAGAATTCTCGTTGCCAAATAAGCTTGCAGAAACGCTTTCCATGCGCTTTGCAAAATTAGCAGCGACCAGACCTTTCGTGAAGTGCTACTCGTTTCTACAGGCTTATTGCTAACCGTCTGACTGGATGATGTGAAGAGATGTTGGTTCTGGTACGCCCTATCCTATCTCTACTTTCAAAAATATTTTGAGTTCCTACTTAAAACATGCATTTGGTTCACGCCAATACATCCGTTAGAGCTAAGTAGCAAAAAATGAACCCTTTTCCTCGTTTAACAGATCTGCATTAGTTTCCATTAATTTGAAGATTTCTAATTTAATATTACGCCTGGACACTTTTGCCCATTACTTCCAGTTGCAAACAACAAATAATTAACTGCGCTATCAACATTTTCTTGGCGTACCTCTTTCTATACGGTGGGTTAGATCAATAACAGAAATATTAAGATTTTCGAAACCGAACGACGTTCAACAACCATGCAAAGCATCCACATAATCGGCCAACATAAAGAAAATACATAATTAGATAATCACAATGCGACGGCGAGTCTTCTCATTAAGCTTCTTCCTTCAACGGCGACCGATGTCTATTATCAGTCGAGCCGTATGAAACCGCGACGAGACCATACGGAGTCTTCTTTCGATGGAAGCTCACAATAACAAAGAAAGCGGATGGATCTAACCGTAAACGGTGATGGACAAATCAGGAAGAAGAAATATTCACCAGAAGATGGCAGATTTCATGTTCTTCACGGTCCGTGCGCAACATTATTATCTGCTTATTTATCTACTCGTTATTGTGGGTGATGTAGCTGTTTTGTTAGGATTTTTCCTGTTCCAAAGAAGTATGATTCTTGGAAGATGTTCACTTAAAAGTAGCGAGTACACTAAGTGGAGGTAAGAGCGGTTTCTTATCAACACAGAAGTAAATTCTTAGTTACTTCTTCGCTTACGTTAGTTATACAGTATGTCTATCTCTATAGCTTATAGCAGATTAGTTTAACCAAAATATAGTATTATTTCGAGTTCATCACTTTGTATTAAAGCTCTTATATTTAAACATACAACGGATTATCGTGAATAGTAATGAAACTTCTCAAAGAAATGCTGAAAAACACTAATCTGGTACTCTATTCCCGACCACATATGGAAGAAAAAAGCAAAAATTGCTGGATTTTCAAATTCATCCGGTTCATGCGAGACCCACACATAGCAAGAGGTTGTACCACTGATGTAGTTCTCCTCGGTATCGTTAATACATTTTATCGTAACAGGGCAGTGGCCCGCCCAAGAATCCAAGTACAAAATTCTGTAAACTCCCACATTTCGTAAATACATATCGGTTGGCCATTGCTGAAGTAGTTCTCTTGTTAATTTTCTAGATGTAAGAGGAAAAATTAGTGGAGATTAAAAGTAAGATAGATAAGATCAAAAGGGACGATGGCAGGAATGACTACAAACAAGGAAGCAAACGAATTATGATTAATATAAAAACACAAAGGATCTATGTCAAAGGATTAATAAAGGACGGAAGAGAGAAATCGCGGGAAAAATTTAGCGAAAGAATGAAGAACACGAGACAAAACAAAACGGAAACAATTAACGTAAAAGATAAAGCAGGTACTATTATAAGACAGGAAGGGGAAATCGTGGTAACTATTGGGAGAAAAGACACAACTTCTAGAAAACATAGCAGAGACTATAAACCCGAAGATGAAATAGAAAATACGTGGAAAAAGGAAATAAGCAAGGATAATAAAACAAACACTTAAACAACTAAAATTGAAATAACAGCTGAAATAATAAAAGCGCTTCCAGCGTCAACTAGAAGAAATGAAACAAAACACGCTAGACAGGACATAGAAAGCTACGATGAGACCAGTTCTAGACGACTCAACTCCGCAAATGCCCTACGTCCTACATAAGGATAGAATGACTTAAAGGTTAAGTGTGTATGTAAGATACCTTAACCATCATGCAGAACTTCTTTGTATTCCTATATGGAAGTTAAAAAATTACAAGCTCGGACCTGCTACAGCAAAATACGAGGGAAAGTTCCAAGGTTCTGAGAACTTAGCTGTAATTCTTTTATTTTATCAATTTTCATCAATATAACTGAAAACATTTATCCAAACGATAAACTAATTTTTTAAGCCGTCCTCTTCGGTCTTTTTCGGTGTTTTTCCGGTCCACCTATTTCTGGCACGTTTTGCGTCAGTTAAACATTGAAATCGAACATGCCGTAAAGATTTCTTCAAAACTTGGAACAAATGAAAATCGCTGGGTACGAGATCTGGTGAGTTAGGTGGATGCGGAAGCAATTCAGTTTCTATTCTGGTTCCAACGGTCCTGGCAACCAACGGGCTGAAACCTTACTTATCTTAGCCAGAGTGAACTCTATTGCACTGGATAGCTACATAAACACGTCAAAACTTGTCCATCACCAATAGGATTTGCCTATAAGTTCTGCGTAATTTATTAGAGCACAATATCTAAAACTTTAGAAGCATCTCCCGTGTAAATAGTTATATGAAAATTTCGTTTTTTCTTTAAGTTGTTGAGTAAATTAATAAAATAAACAGACATTGTATTAAATTCACTATTACTTTGATAGGTTCTCAATAATTGGTTGATTCAACTTGTGCTCATTCATTTGTTTTTGAAAGAATTCTGTATCTATTTCTTCTTTATCTTGTTTATTTTAAGGTCATTGTGCTCGCTATGTAGACGACATTTTAATTTTTCTTTGAAAATAATCATTTAAAAGAAATCATTGAAATGTTGAACCAAGATGTAAATTTTTCATATCTTTCTTATATTATCAGCGAATTTGGAATAACTTGAAAGAGAAAGGGCTGGAAGAAGTTAAATGCTATCAACGTCCGAATAGCAACAATAAATTGCAAAGTTTCTTAGGATCGTTAAACCATCAAAAGAAATTTATACCATTACGCCAACTTCTTCAGAGAAACATCATATTTGAATAGAAAGAACGTCAGGAGGCAGCATTTTCAGATGTTGAAGGTTTCTACAATTATCTTCTTTTAAATCATCCACATTTTCGGCAGTAATTCTTCATCATAACAGTTGCTATGATACGAATGTACGAAAATGAATAATCAAAAGTCTAAGGAGGTTACACGCTAATGCCACTTGATTGTTCTTAAAGTACAAGTAACCTTTCAATTGGCTTAAATTGAATGTCTACTTTTCCCAAAATATGCCTGCATATAAACAATTTAGATGTTCATCTTTACAAACATAAATATGAAGAAGTAGACTTCGTCCCAGAGATCGTAATCTTGCGACTTGATGTTTTTAGTATCTGTCTTCAATAAATGTCGTTTGACGTCGGTCGTTTGCAAATTTAGAGCGCTGGATTCCAAATAACGTGTGCTTCCTTTAACATATTTTTAATATAAATTACTTGAAATAATCAGCGACTTTGATTATCCCCCAGAAAATAACATTAATGGACCATTTAATTTTGAACATTACAAATCGAACCCCCAGTACATCTCCATCCTTCGCAGCTGAAAATACAACGCGCAAATGCCCAGAGGACACCGGCGTAGCCGGAAAATTCCGGCGGCGCTACGATCGCCTGAAAAATGAATCGGGTTTCAGAGGGCACACTCGGAAGGTCGCCATGGCGACGACCCAAGCGCACCCATCAGGTTGCCGGGCTACTGAAATGAAATATAATAGTGTCGCTACTGGGAATGCGACCCCCCGCGCATATTTCCCCCCGAGCGTCCCCCCGCGCCGCCGCTAAGGCCTTAGCGCTTGGCGGATTCGTGGGGATCGCAATTTCGGGCATCGCTCGGCGAGGTGCTAGGGGGGATGAAGCGCATTTGTTGATGGGAAGACGGAAACGTCGCGAGGGAAGAACGGGAGGGCGCGGAGAGGGATGCGGGTTCGGAAAACGCGACGCTTCTCGAACAAATAAGTGAAAATCTACGAGAGCCCGGCGAGGGTGAGATTGAAATTTAAAAGTTTTTGTGTGGGAAAATTATAAGGGGAATGAGATGGGAAAAAAAGAAAGAGGAAAAAAAACAATTCGGGGTATCGTGTGTGGGAATTCTGTTTTTTTATTATTTCTATTTTTTTAGTAGATCTAAATAATTAATACAAAATGTAATAAAATTTATAGTTGATAAATATTAAAACTTCTATTCAGGGGAAAGTAACAAAGGAAACTTATTGAGTTTGGTTTGGAAACTTATTAATTGAAATCACCTTTGTTAGTATCCATCGGAATAATACAAAATGTTTTTTTATTTTACAGGCGGCTCTCTATTTCAACTTAAAATGTCGAATCCTTAGGCAAAAAGTCATTTTTGCCAAAGGCACACGGCCTACCCACTGAAACCACTCAACCCTCTGCAATATCTGGTACCATTGTGAAAAATTACTTCAGATATGGCTGGTTCCACTAGACTACTTCCTTGTCCACCTTCCATCTATTGCTGCTATTGACCTTCCCTCCGCTTCTTCTCTCTCTTTGCTCCGCATTATGGATCTAATCATTTGGCGATCGCTTTCCAAAGCGAGATTTCCAACCGCTTCCATTTGAAGGCTGTTTCCAGCATGGGCTGCGCCATAGTGTTCGATATTGTCATGCTTTCCTGTCCAATTCTTTTACATGTTATAGCAAAATTAAAAATCAACTTATTCAATTAATTTGCCAATAAATCACGACGTATAAAACGGGTTTCACAGATTTTAAAATAGATTAAATTTATAATGCCTCTACGGAATTAAAGTTAAAGCCGAGATTGCTTAATGATAATCTTTAAGCTTAGTTGTCAAACCAACTAAGCTTAAAGAAACGGTAGCAACCGAAAATTTGGCCATGAAAAAGCTAACCGCACGTTGGGTGCGCCTTTCCTCGCTCAGAGCCAAAAACGTTTCCGAAGTACATATTACTAAAGCAGTATAAGCGAAAGCGAAGCTTTCATCCCACAACCTGCATCCGTTCTACTACTGTATTGGATATCGAGCGTCCTCATTATCTTTGTTAAGTCTTTTGGGATATAAGGAAAAAGAGCCACGCGCCATAGGAGTCTGCGTCAAAAAGTAATCTAAGTGGCCAAGAGCCCTCTAAAGATGACATTTTATCTCGAATTCGATGCAAATCTTTAAAATAAACCATTTGCTATTGAAAATACAATCCGTGTTATGCCATTGAGCAAATTGAGTCTGCTCTTAAAATTAGTCGAATTGCATATTTGCCAATGTTTAATCGAAACCTTCCAATAATAGGCAAGATGGTGAAGTTCGCAAACAGCCTGTATGAGACATTCTACATAAGATGATATTGAAAAAACTACCACACGATAGCGGAACAGAAAGTAATAAAAAAAGGGTCTTATGCACTAATATTCATAAGTAGAGATGATCAAGGCAGCTGAAATTATTACTTTTTTACAGCGACTAGACAAACTCGTGTCTACTAGTCCTACAAGAAAGGATTCGCGTCACCTACTGGTTTCCCCGAGAATCAGCATTTGACCTGCCTTTATTATTTCTGTAAGCGTCATCTTTCCAAGATATTAAATCAAGATATTCAAGATATTCGGCATATTGAAAACTTGAATTTTTTTTATTCATTTCTCTTCTATTCCAAAACAACAAAAGAAAATCGGTACTTGATGAACATCAACTTTACAAATAACAAAAAACAAAATTTTAAAAACATATGGGACTTCACTTGTTCTTGAATATATCTTTGAGGTGCACCAGGATTATTATGAAATCTATTATCGGTCTTCATAATTCTGTTTGAGAATTTCTCTTCATTATTTAGATTTTCCACATACACTTAATTTCTCGTAAGTCCTCAAAAAGCAAACCACCTATTTCTAAATTATCTTTGTAAACGTTCCCTTGATCTTCAAGGGGACACTTTCTAATCTCATTTCCTAAAGATATATCGATAGAGTTCGCCTATTGGTCGAGATGAACCAATTAGGTAATTGTCGATTATGCCCGTCCACACATTAATAAAATATTCGCACCAGTCACCATTTCATTTCGTTGAAAACACCATCAAATCTAAATCCTGCTTCATCGATGGACAAAATTAATCAAAGAAAATGTTGCCCTTGGTTTTGCAACTACTCGCAATATTGATCCAGCTTATCCACTTGATTCATGGTTAACATTCTATACAGCAGAACTTATTTTTCTGGTGCTTATTCTCGGATTATTGAGTAGATTTTGCAAAAGCAGTTGTTATATAAGCTTATAGATCAAGAAGTAGATAGAAGAAAAAGTAGTTACTTTAATTCAGTGTCCTTACTACCTTCAAGTAAATATTTTATAAGAATCACACTTCTTTGCACCATAAAAAATCCTAGCAAACCAGCTACACCTCCCGCAACAGCCCGGAGACAAGTAAGTAGGTGATAATGTGTACAAACCGTGAAGGTCTCGGAACCAACCATCTTCTTGTAAATACTTCTTCTGGTTTATCCATCAACTTTTACAGCTAAATCCATCTGCTTTCGTTATTATGTGTATTACATTAATCTTATTATTAAGGCTTGAAAGCTTTCTCCAGGAGACTGATAATCTTAGAGAGAGTGCGAGATACGTTGGCCCAAAAAATATTTACAATTTCGATGTAATTCAATTTAATTTTTTAGAATGCTGCCAATAAATAATAACACAAGAATTAAATAGCGCGTTCGAAAACCTGTGTCCTTCAAATCGAGCTTGCATCGTATGTTCGCATCGTTTAATTATGTAAAATGACTAAACTTATCGTGATCTCTCGTACTTAATGTAAGTATACCGAGAATTCAAAGCAAACGTTGCGAGATCGTACAATGAAACTATCTAGTAGAATTTCCTAGTTTTGCCATATTTCGTCTTTAGTGATCAATGTTTTTCTTTCGAAACAGCTCGTAACGGACACAACCAACCGTTGATCACTTGCAGCCAAATTCGAAAAAGATTCCACCTTCGCCATTCAGTGCATTTGAAAAATTTATTACTTGCGCCTATGTTATATTTTCACAAAAAAAAAAAATGCTTCTATTGAAAATAAGAACTCGATTTCTTATTATTAGATAAGATTTTAAAGCCACCAACGTAACCTCAAATCATCGATTCTTCTACGAGATTCGTTCCTATCTAACAACCGTATTTTCAAAGGCGAATCCCCAGCATAACATCTGCATGCACCTGAACACGGCTAAAGCTGCCACCCGTAATCCCTAGAAGACCTACATACGCGACTGGCATTACGATGCAGTATGATACATGCACGGATTTGCTGTGTACACTCTACGGCGCTCAACCTCGCCTTGCACGGCGGTTCAAGACCAGTCAGCCGGTTGCTTTGTTAGGGACGGACCTGACAAGGTGCACACCTCGGCATCCGACCAATGGCAGCTGGTCGACGCGGATTCTTACATCTCATGGTGGAAATTAAAGGAGATGTTTTACCTTGATAACGCACGCCTCTATACGGCCGGAGGAATCTTTCATCGGAGCAAGAGAAGAGTATGTGATGCATGCACGGAGAATATATCGAAAGGATGCGAGCATTGGTGGATGTCGATACGTAAATGGTACCCATAAGATTATTAGACCTTTTACGAGAATAAAAAATTATCAGATAGAAAAATAAGGAAATGAAGAAAGATGTAGCAACAAACTCGTTAAGTTGCGGTAATTTTCCGCAATATTTACGCTTTTAGTGCTTATTGATTGGGTTGGTAGAAATTAAAGTAGTCGATCAACTAAATTTTCGTCCTTCTTTGGAATTATTTAATCGTTTTAGGAAAGCTATTAGGTTAAGGTCAGAAAGGCTCTTTCAATTAAAAGCTGTAAAATAAAAAGCCCACATTTAATCCAAGATTAATTTATTTTAATGGGAGACCTTAGAAATGCAATAATTTTAATACACTAAATCGAGCAAGCACGTCTCATAATAGGTTAACATGCGTTTCCTTAAGTTTTTATTTATTAAAAATATTATTTTAATCCCGAATTAATAAGATTTATTTCATATACGCACAATGCCACGTCCCTTCTTCGAAGAACTTGAAAAGCCCAATAATTGAAAGATCTTCAAAACTTTTGGAACTTCAGAAAGAAGTCCAAGTTATAAACCGTTAATGAGAAAAATGAAGTCAAGAAACTTGGATAAAGTTGCAACTGTGCCGCAAAAGTTGTCTTATTCCGGTACAACGAACAAGTTCTCGTGATATAAGGAAGCTTGCACTGTAACATAGCAAGAAAGCAGGGCAAGATTGATTTATGGATAAAACGCCCTGAAGTGGTGGCGCAGGAAGTTCGAGAAACGCAAGAATGCGCTGCTGAGAGATATTTTAACCGAAAATAATTTACTAAATACTTCATAAGGAGGCTACCAACCGCGGTCAAACAGGATTGCTATTAAATACATCGCAGACGGGTAGCTATTGAAGTTAACCAACGTGAAGAAGAAGACGACAAGAAAAGTCCCAAATGCGACTTGCTTTAGTGTGAGAGAGGTTAAAGCAAGTTCAGGAAGTCTATACGGCATCTGAACAAATCCACAGCTACATGATTAAAATTAGTTTTTAATTAGAAAAAAGATTGATGTTTGTGATTTTTAACCTTTAAAAAAACGCTGCCACTTTTAACTTGTTAATGATAATTCTCAGGTCTCAATTTTAAAAACGCTTGACCTAACTAAAAAATAATGGAATATAATAAAGAAGAAAGGGAAGAGAACCTTAGTACGTTACAGAAGAATTTAAAAGGAGATCAAATGGTTATATATTTTAGCCTATGTTCACCCAAAATGTAATTTGGCCAGCTAGTTTTATATTATTTTTTCTATAGCAGATCTTAAAAAGTGCTTTGTTGTATTCAAACTAACAGAAGAAGCATCATTTCATCCGCAAAGGTAGATGAAGTAATACCAACAGCAAGATAGGTAAAATGCTTTAACTTTAAAGAACGCATAAGTATCGGTAACCTCCGTACCACACAAGTTTAATTTATTATACAGCAATATATAATAATTAGTCTGGGACGTCCGTTTCAAGGACACGAATGGTAAATGAGGACTATTGGTGGATAGATCAATCTGAGCAAAATATACAGATTAAGGCACGATCTTAGCGCCCTCTAGTGCCAAAGAAACGCATGCATGCCATTCAACAAGCAGCCACATAAACCGATCACTGTTCCCCAAACCATCCCTCGAGCGGTTCTCTCCCAAAAAATGACGAGTTTGTCGTTTTGAAGGTTGTGCGCTCTCGAAACCACGCTGATGACACCGGGTTAGCAGAAACATGCCCGTGTGTTAATGTACTTTTTTCTCTCCTTTTATTGAATTTATCGTGAATTGTTCCATCAATATCATTGAGGAAGCTAAGCTATCTTAGCATTATTAGCATTAACAGTACCAGTTTTTCCAAATCGTATCAATAATTTTTCTAAATACGGTCTTATCTGAACGATTTCCGATTAGGAAAACTTTTAGTATAAATACGTGAAGTTGGTAAGCAATTTTGCAAACATTCTCTTCATTTGAATAAGCATTGATATTACGATAAAAAGCTGCCACTTCTACTAAAGCTCGATTTAGAAAGCTAATAAATATTAATATTCATTGAAAAACAGACTGCGTTTTGAAAATTTGCCAAGGAAACGTGAAGCTACATTAAGCACATCTAACGATACAGCAGAGTATTGTTACTGCATACGAAACCGATTTGCTACTACTCAACCATTACTATTACAATGATTACATGAAACTAACGATAACAATAAAAAAAAAATAAGAAAAAGAAGTAGCATATTTTCGTGGGAATAAACGAATTTAAACGGCCTTCAAAAATCACGATTTTTCGCTTTTACTTAAAGTAGCGATGCCCACGACGTATTGCAAAACTGCTAATTAGCCGATGAACATGGGCGATATTGCGTAGAACGTGGGATTGCCACGAAACCAGCTGTTTTTCTACGAGAGACCACTTAGTAAGTTGAGCTTTCAACAAACGGAATTACACGAGTTATATTTTAGATGGTCTTTCGCGTATTAAAACATACGAGTTTAATGTCTTTTTCTTTGTTTGTTTTTGGTGTGTAGGGCGTAATGAATAGGTTTGGAAAATGCAAATTTCGTTTATAAACATCAATTAAAAAGTTAATTTTGTCCAGTTTTCTATGAATAGGTGATCCCATGTATACAAAGGAAACCAATTAATATCAAGTACCTTAATTTTTTTTAATTTTCAGTGTATTAACATAATGGGAAAAAAGCAAACACAGGTAAGTACTTCATTACTTAAAATGTATTAAACCGCGATAAATAGAGATGGTGATTTCATCTTATCGAGAGTGTTAAGTGCTTCCGATAAGGGTAACGCACTATTTTACAATTTTCAACGAAATTCTCTAACAACAACGTATTTTTCTCAAATGTCTGCTTCGTCTACTTCAATTCGATGGTCCGAAAATAGCTGTTGGCCTTTTCTAATAGCTTCAGAGTCTAGTAGTTTCAATGTCGAAATAAAAGAATTGACACCCTGAAAATGTTTTCAGTAATTCGATACTGCTGCAAGATCTCGTTAATACAGGTTCAGGTGGTTGTCCAATTCCTGGACAATGAAGTTCTCCAATTGGCGAATCCGTTTAAGGTATTTGAGAAACACCTTCTTCGTGTTAGCTATGAGTTGGTCTTACTCTTGGACAGCCGTAGTAAACATATTACGTAAAGGAGCACTAATAATGCGCCAACCTTAATCATCGTTGCGGCTCCATCAACAAATATGCTTAATCGTCATCGCCGTACACAAACTAAATTAATAGCATCTTGTATCAATTATACTATGGTCTCCGCCTTCGTATTTATGTGCTGTACAAAAGAAATGGAACCGCCGGTCCATCAATGTTTAGAGTACGCACTAATGTTTTTGTTAGCGTTTATTGTTTCGTTGGCGTTTATCTACATACATCTTTTCACTTTTATCGTCCTATACGGCATTTCTAAACGAACGTATTTCCTCTTGCTCCACAAGGTTTCGTCGATTCCACGTTCCGTTTGCACTGTTTCTCGCTATAAACCATAAGGAAAGGAGCACATTGCAAGCATCACGTTCTACGGAACCACCATTATATTTTACAAACGAATATCGATGCATGCGTTTCTCGATCTCGTGTATTCCATATAATCTGTGTCGTGTACATTACGCAACATTTATATAGCGCATTGGTTTCATCTGCGCAGTAGAAGCGATGCGAACAAACTGATCTATGTACATACATACGCTTATAGCATCTTTCTTTATAGCACCGAAATTAAATTAAATTAAAAACGGAGATTTCCAAGAAAATTCCGTGATAATCTGGTAATTACTTAATTGCCGTCCTGGTGCTTGGAAATTAAACAATTATCGTTTTGAGGAGAATATAAAATGCGGAGGCGTTTTATGCGGGAAATGTTGTGTTCTTAGTATCATCGCATAAAACAAAGTTCGCATAAGTTAAATGTAGTTAAGTTTAGAAGAAATTGCCTTTTTTAATAATGTTTAATTAATTAATAGAGAAAAATAAAGAAAAACGACAAAATTAATGCTTTGCGGAAATTATTCGTATGAAATCGTATTTTCCGAAACACTCTATCTAAAATTTAGATTTTTAATTAAAGAATTAAATGATTGTCTTTTAAATGGATGTCAAATATTAAAACCAACATTATATAGAGCAATTCCACATCATTAATAGGCTTCTTTTTGAAAGTTAGGCTATTTCTGAATAATAAATGAGGTTCTCCCTGTTATTATTATTATACATTTATTCACTTTTCAAAAATATAATATTTTGTACGGCCTTACTGCAAGTAGCACAATAACATATATCTGTATAAATATCGAGGTATTTACAAAGTGCACGTTGCACTACAATTTCCACTGTTCTCGCTCCTTCTCCGGAGATCTTTAAAACTTTTCGTATTACGTTCGTCGTGGATAGGGCGATTGCCTTTTGCGTCTCTACGTGTAGTTTTGATGGAAGATCTAACATCTTTAGGTATCTACATATGTAACGCCTTTGCTTCTCACTAGACAACTGGAACGATTCAAGCTGACGAAAGCCTTAGCATCTGTTCCAGTTCAGCGAATAGAAGCAACCTTTTTTGTTTTTCCCTTCAGGAATATTGGTTGGTTAATGGGTATTGCTACATCTATAACACTGGCCAACAAATTTCAACTTTCGGTTCTGCCATAAAATAATTTATATTAATTTCAATAGAAAACATGCAAACATTTATTTTGATAAAAAGTACAAGGTCAAGTTAGTTCGATGTTTTTTATATTTCAATGAAAAGATTTTTTTTAGATCAGATAATAATTTAATGTATATCTCAAATTATTGTAATTAGAAATGTGATGTAATACTGCTCCGTCTCTTATAAACAATATCTACAGCATCTCTTCTTAACATCCAACAGTAATCTGCTAACACAACAGGATTCCATTTCCCCTGGTACCGTTTTTCCATTCCCATGATGTCTTGGTAGAAGCGCTCACCGTGTTCATCGCTAACGTCGCCCATGTTTTCCGGACAAAAATTCAAGTGAGAATATACACTCCGCCAAAAAAGTATCGCATAATTTAGTTTTGAATCATAAACGTATCGCATAATCTTTGTTTGTAGCATAAAGTTGTAAATATACTTTAATGCGCTCTAAGATATAATTTCTATGATCGTTTAAATAAAATACAGGCCAAATAAAAACAAGAACTCATACTTGAGATTTTTATTAAAACAAGAAATTATAATTTTGGAAAGAAAAATGTCATAACAGTAGCTTTTAATACTGAGTATTGCCACCTCTGGCTCTTATGACCGCTCGCATACGGTTTGGCAGGGATTCGATTAACCTCCGTATATAAGCCTGATCCAAATTCTCCCGCTCGTCACGGAGAGCATTTTCTAATCCATGCAGGTCCGCCGGGGCAACCTTTTGGGTTCATGTCCGGACTTACCGCAGGCCAATCTAAAACTGGAATACCAACGTCGTTAAGGTATTCCTGGACGATTATTGCAACATGCGGTCGTGCATTATCGTGCATTAACATGAATTCGTTTCCTATAATTAGCGCATATGGTACTACATGTTCTTCTAAAATGTCCGTTATACACCTGTGGGCAGTCAGTGTACCTCTGTCTACTGGCACTAACTCTGTACGACCTGTTAAACAGATGCCTCCCCAAACCATAATAGAGCCACCAGCGAAATTAGGTCTAGGTCTGCTATTACACTGCGAATAGCGCTCACCGTCTCGTCTGTACACTGAGATACGCCTATCTGAGGTGTAAAGACCAAATCTTGACTCATATGTGAAGAGTATATTGGCCCAGTCATGTAAAATGTTCCAATTTACATGTTCTCTGGCAAACCCTAAGCGAGCCACTCGGTGGTTCCTAGTGAGACGAGGGGCTGTTACAGCTACTCTAGCTCTTAGTCCACTCTGTCGTAACCTATTCCGAATAGTTTGAGTACTCACACACGAGTATTTCTGACTCTAGCCAAGTCGTTCTGCAATTGTCTCGCAGTTACATGTCTTCGACGTAATGTTTGTAGTAGTAAATAGCGGTCATCTTGGCGAGTAGAACATCTTGGACGACCTGGTACAGGTCTTCTACTGTAATTGCCCGTTTCCCTACATCTGGCTACGGCTCTAGAAACACTTGACCGATTGATGTTCATCAAATTAGCAACGTATGCTTGAGATCGTCCATCTTCGATTAAAGCAACTATAGCAGCCACTTGTTCTGAAGTTAAATTGCTCATTTTAGTTTTAAAAGCGTCGGTACCGAACTCTGACTTCGCACTTTAAAATTTGTCCGTATAAGAAGACTTTCAATAAACAACTGAACAAACCTTACACATATGCATTTTTCTAAATGTGTTCTTTTAGAAAAAAAAAAAAGTAAAAAAACTATGTTCCATGATTTTGTTAGTGTTTTTATAGTTCACATACACGAGGCAAACTTTTTGTGAACGTATAAAAATATCTTGGTTTATAAATGCCCTTTTTTAGTTTATGCGATACTTTTTTGGCGGAGTGTAGAATGTGCACTTTAAGGGACATATTACAACCATCAGCGTGAAATGCTTGTAACATATCTAATCTACAAAATTACTAAAGTTTTATAGTTGTCAGCTTTTTTGTTTCCCAAGAAATTCGTGAAAACTTGTACCATGGACAGCCAAGCTATTTTTTCCTTCGTTGTTAATTCGGTTTCAAATATTTTCAACAAAAATACCTTCTTTCAATTTCCCTTAATTAATTAAGAGTGTTAATTTTGGAAACTTTTCACGAAGGTATTTAAAACCTTCACCTTGGAGATCCAGTGCCTTTACAAAATTTTTCATGAGCCCAAGTTTAACGTGGAAAGGTGGTATTATGATCTTTTCTTTGTCTACTAGAGGCTGATGTTGTACATTGTCTTTTCGTGATATAAACTGTTGTCGTAGTGGCCACTCTTGCTTACACTGTTGCCTTTTATGTCCCAAAGACATAAAAGGCAACAGTATTTGGTGTAACCAGATTGCATACCCAAAATAATTGCAATTACTTAAAAATCTGCGCAAATATTTCAGGAATAGTCTTTGTACTTTATCTTTTCTAATAAAATTTCCAGATTTTCGTAAGTTTCTTTCATAGAAACAGCACCACCTATCGGAATAGAAGGATAATGGTTTGCATTATGCAACAGAACTGCTTTTAGGCTGGTCTTTGATGAGTCTATGAATGATCTCCAAGAACCGGGATCATGATGTATTCCAAAAGCTTCAGAAAGTTTATAAACGTTATTGCTGTAGACCAGACCGGCCACACTATAAAGGCATTTTCTCTGTAACCAGAGCTAAGCCAATGTTGCCGCTTTGCGAATCATTTTTACTTTATATATGCTGTTCAATTTCATCAGTTACTAACTTTTGGTAAAAACCTTGTTGGTAAGTGTAATTAGGCGTTCTTTAGTCCTTCTATCTACTAGTACTATATCCAGCCTATTGCAGGGTACGTGGTGTATCCGAGTACAGTAAGTTCGCATCGGTTTCGGGCGCGTATTTATAATATGGAGTTCGGTTCTGCATGTATCCAATCTTATATGCTAGCCAGTTGTGTACAATTCTTTCTACTGCGTTGCACCTATCGGTGTATTCTTTTGTTGCAACGATTGGAGAACGCCTTTGTAATACATAGAATTCCTTCTAAATGTCATTCTGAGCTGTGGCATTTCATCCAAGACAATGTGGCATCACATTATCTCGGATGGAAAGTAAGAATCCCTCGATTTCCAGGAAGAGAACCTTCGTTGAGCTATTTGTTCGCCACATCTTCTTAGAACTTCGTTAGTTGTTGGTGTACCCCCGTTTTGGACACGCTCGCGAAAATTGAGCACTCGGGATTACTGCGTTATGCAAGGCGTTTGTTGCCATGTTCTTGTTGTTATTTCGCGATGAAATCGAGCAATCGGGTACTCCTCTTCCTTCCAGCGATCTTTTCAGGCGAAAACGTTCGGATGCTATTGTGTTTGTTTTTTTCCTTCGACTTTTCTCTTAAAACATTATCTTTCCTTCCATATTTGGATCATTCTCCAAAAGATGACAATGGTTTTTCTTCTTCATTATTCTTCTTCTTCATTATTTTTGTCCTTTTTGTGCGATTTGAGCAAATTTTCTACGTCTTCATCGTCAATTATTCCCAGATCTATTCCTCGCACCATGTTTATGGTCTTTTGATTGGTAGCTATTATATTTTCTTCGGTTCTTTTAAGTTCGTCCACGTCATTTGGACAAATTGTTTTCCGCACCCCGTGCATTTACTGCTTAGGAATTTGTCGCCGTGAAGAGTTTATCTCAATTGAATGTTAAAAACTTCCCAAAAACTCTTTAACAGATATCTTATTCGTATCTAATGTTTTAATCAGTCGATCTTAAATAGTAAGATTTGAGGATAAGCTACAGAATAGAGATAATATTGAAGGATAGAAACGAATACTTCAAATTACAGTACCTGGACCTTATCCATGTATATAAGCTGAAAGAATTCCCCAACCTACTTTTCCGCTAGTTTTCTCCATTCACTGCAAGGCGCCGAGAGGATTCTCCTCGTCGCCTTATTAAAAGGCGCTGGAGATATATCACCCCGGAGAGAGCCTTGCACAAATACTCGCTCCGAGAGAACTCTATACTTTACATCTCTCGGATCCCGAAAGGAAAAATAAGAAAATAAGAAGACGTAGACCGTGGGACTTTGCTGAGTATCGAGGGAATGGCAAATATACACGGGAACACGTACAGAAACGGAGGAAAAGCAAATAAAAGTAGTATGAAGTTTTCGCTCTTCTCGTTGCTGAAACTATGTGTGTATGCATATGTATATATATATATATATATATACATAGGGCGTCTTTTCTTCCTTTTTCTTTAAGGAGAAAATGTAAATAATGTCGATCTCATGAATATACATAGTGTTATTTGAAAATTAAATAATATCTTAGAGGAAACTGTTTATTTGAAACGTACAGGGAACGTCAAAATAATTCAATGTATTTTATTTGTAAATTTGAATTCTGCCTACTAAGATTTACTCAAGCAACCGCTAATAGAAGCCGCGTTTGTTACACTCAACTATGCTTTGTACAATCAAAATTGGTCCACGTTGTATGAGAAGGATGTTTTTCATTATTTTCTTGGTACAATTATAAATAACGAAATAGTACACTAGGAACCACTTCAAGGATTGGCTTGACTGTAATGTTAAATGCTCTAGTGAAAGTCTTAAGAATCTACAAAAGCTTAAACGTACAAAGAAGGTAAAAGAAACCATCACGTACTTGTTTAATAATTAACTAAACTATTAACTAACTATAAAATTATAATTTCGTTCAATAAGATATCGTAAAGTACAAATATGATCTATCAGTCGAACCATAATTTATAAAAAAAAATGTAATTGTTTTATTGACACATCAAAAGGTACGTCATGCAAGGATCGACTATAGAAGGCGTTTTTTCCGTTTTAAGCAGACTCCTGATCGTTTGATCTGTTACCTAAACGGATTACTGCTGGCGAACGAGATCTCAAGAAAGCCGTTCTTACTAGTCGATTTATTCTGTCTAAGGAAGTCTCATATTTTAAGTTCTGTTAATATATTGTGTTTGATGTGAAATGCTCTTAACCGCCGTTCGGCTTACTTTAAGAGCCGCTGCGGATGTTCGAGCACCTTATCGTAGCTGGATAAATGGCCGCCGATATGATATCAGGTTCACATTCTCCTCTTGCCACCATGTTTCAGAACACAAAGCATATAATGATCGAGAAAGAATGAAAAGCAATTAGGATATACTTGGGAACAAGTGTTGAAATAAAACGGCCAGAGTCAGTTAAAACTAAACGTTCCGTGTTCCGTGTTCCGAATTCGAATCACGTCATCGTTAAACGAAATCCCAACGTTTCGTCGACAATCAAATGGGGCTTCTTCAATACAGGGAAAGATAGCAGCCAACACCCAGCACGGTAAGGGCAGTGGATTTTCCCCTTTAGCATGGTTCGCACGCTGAGCTTCCCGCTCGTGATTTACACTATGTGTCACCGTGCTAACTGTTGCCTAGCACCTTCCCTTTTCCTCAAGAAGCCTCAAGAAGCTTGTGGGCTAATTTTCGCTTCACCATGACAAGACAACACGAAGACAAAACTGCAACACGTTTAGTTTTATGCTGTTCGAATATGTAATACTCAGCTTTATGAGAAAAAACTACTTTTAAAATTTATAACTTCAAACAACAGAACTACACGAATACTTGCTGGATTTCATTGGGTGGCAAAAAATTTGTATGAATTACTGAGAACTACAATTAATAACAGTTACAAACTTCAAGACCCTAGCCACTAATTATGGAAGAAAAATACAAGTTAATTTGCGCTATGTTTTTTCGTTTTAACATATATATATTTTTTTTGATATTCCAATTTGTTTGTTCAGCATTCATTAATTATAAGTCGCGAAACCTATTAACAATATCATTAATAAAAGCGCTGGTTAATACCTTCCCTGTAATAAATAAATTAGCGAAACATATGTAAATACCCAACTCGTTCTGCGTATAACCAACTAGTCTGTAATAAAACAAGTCCGCTAAATTATACGCAGATATACATGAAGATGTGCTTTTTTTTGGTCACTACGCCAAGCGCTCAACGTACATACCTACTTATAAAACATTTCCTGTTGCGAAGGAAGTAAGTCCATCAATTTCAATTACCGACCCCGTCCGTTTCGACTCGTACTGATAGCTCTTCTTCATGTCAGCCGTAGATTACACGCTATAAGCACTAGATTATTATTTGCAACGCGGGATGTATAATTTTATTGAACAATTAACTTGTAAAGCAAGTTACGTTATAATCACCATCGCCGCGGCAATGAGAGGCCCGTTGAAAATCCCCAATTAAAATTACGTTTATTAACTAAATCGAATTAGCATACGCAAAAGTACTAACGTATGAAACATGTCTATTTTGCATGCGTGCTTCGCGGAAGAATTAATGCTGTTAAAGCAATTGGTTCAAAAAGAAAAGTACGAAAATTCATGCTTTTTTTGCTCGTAAATATTATTCGTATTTGTCAGGAAAAGAAGCTAGAAGGAACAATATGATAGCTCAATTTACTCCGGCTTAGAGGTAGTAATTTTATATACGTGAAAATATAATTTATTTGTGTGAAATATGCACCAATATTAAAAATATGAAGTACGCTTATAAATAGCATTTTATTTATTTACTATGAAGCTATTGATATATACGATGGCGCAAAAATAATGTCATAACTTGAATTGGCTGCAATTTTATTATGAAGAAAAAAGAAAAAAGAGCTCTGTTTTCATAAAACGTTTATTTGAGAGTGTAAAATTGATGACACTAATTGGAAAAAATTGTATCGCTCAAATGGCCATCTCTTAGCAAATAGCTTTGCCTCAAAATTTACTTTGGCGACTATAACTACTTTTCTTTAGTCGATGTCCTTCAACATGTTGACTAGATTTATCGAGTAATGTTGTTTTGAGAACCGTTGAAAGTAGCCAAGTTTACGGCGATGATGAGTCCTTATCAAGCTTTGTTCTCAAGCGTTTCACGTTCCCAAAGAGGAATACCTACTGATCCAACCTATCACATTTTCTCACAAAACAAGTGCAAAGTATGGAAGAAGGTATGCAATGCTGCAATCCCACAGAAATGTCCGGAAAGCTATTCAAAAACAATGCATTTCAACTTACATTCGGCCAAGTAATCTTATATGCTCGTCAAAAAAGAATCATAAGTTCTTCGTTACAATTGGAAGAAATAAAAATGTTTGTTGGGGTCTTATTACCTTCAGGGTATCATAAATACCGCAACAATGAAAATTGTTTTGAGTGTTGGTCTTTAGACGAAGATTCAGATGTCGAAATAGTTAATAAAACGGCATCTACATGTAGCAGATAACGATAATATGAATAACAATGGCAAAATGTTCAAATTGCGGCTTTTTATAGATATGTTCAACTAAAATTTTAGATAGCGGATCATATTTTACAGATCGATGCAATGATAAAATATTTTGGCTACCATCTCGTACAGATATCCGCGGCAAAGATAATCAAAAACGGAAAGGACCGCTTGGTCTTAGCCGTAATTTGACAACTTCTTCGACACACTGGACGTTCTAGATAATTTATTTAACTCGAACCATTCCGAAAAATCGCCAAAAAAATTCTTCATTGCGTGCTTCAAAGGTTTTGGATAAGAAAGAAGGAGCTTCCTATGATTATCGACCGGCAACGAAGTATTAGTTGTCAAACGGAAAGATAGCAGTGTTTGTTCACAGACAACTAACAACTGATGGATTAAGCTTCTGGTAACTCGCGAGCTATGATTAAAAACAACAAAAGAAGTCATTGTTGCAAAGCTTTGTAAATCTTTGCTACCGGCTTGGGCGCAGCTGACTCGGATTATCAACCCACATTGACAGAGTTGTTGTTAAAGGAAAGATATGGTCACTCGTTACAGTTGGAAGTTACATGAGACGCAGGTAAAATAAACTTACTTGGCGTCACTAGGCAATACATCCACATCAATAATAAACTTCGTAAAACAAATATACCATGCCAAATTTTTGATGGTATCAGGCATGACAATGTTGCCTATTTCGCTCAAAAAAATGGAGAAAACGTCTGATAGTCTAAAAGACGTTCCTTAAATTTCAAAAAAATTTATTTCTCCTTTCCAGTGAATCAACACCAATCCAAATCATGCAAATATCCCACTGAAGAACCGAACGGCGAAAGCAGCGATAAATAAAAGATTATCCAAACAAATTTAAAAATTCACAACCCTCTCCTATTTCAATCTTAACAAACGCCCTTTTTTTCTCTCGTCGAGTACGTTCTCCAACCCGAATCCTTCGAAGTACATTCAACCTCCCGCCTTTAACGTCTCCCACCTCTTCTTATTACATCGTTTCACGAATATTCAATACCCTCAACGTGTCGTATTTGTTTTCTTTTCTTCGTTTTCCCTTCCAGAGCTCGTCACTGTTTTTTCAGTGAGTCTTTCATCCTCCGTCCTTCCTTCCCCGAGCGTTATCTCGTTTCGATAAGGATGAGATCTCTCCAATACCATCTACGCGGACACGGTGCTGTACAAAAATACACAACAAACAGCCCCCTTAGCGCTATTCCGCTTTGTATATTCTACGTTCTATCGGTCGCGAATCTACTATTTAAATATTTACGGGGTTTCTCTTGTTACCGGGCATTGTCGCGTTGGGAAGCACCACCAGAGCTGTTGACACTGGCGCCACGTGCGAACGTATCCGATGTCACGCGCTCCGCTCCGAGGAGGGTAACGGCGGTCGTGATTTAAAGGGATTCCGTTTTAATCAAGCGAAATTAGGGTAGAAATTAACGGACACCCTATGCGTACGTTGCTAGGTACGATTGCGTTTTGCATGTTGCACACGCATACATCTTGTAAGCCCTGGGAGGGTACGTAGTGTGCTTTAGGTTGGTGGTGGACACGTTAGAAGTGGTTTGTGGTGAATGGAAAATTCAAGTTATCAACGAAATCGGTCTCATTTATTATGAAGCCTGGTCACCTTTCAGGATAATAACAGAATACAAGAATATGCTTAGGCAGAGGATACTTAGGGTCTTAGGGTCACCATTACGGACTCAAAAAATTAGTTTGTGTGGTTAGTACGACCCATATTTTTTAACGTAACGTAACTCTTTGCTTCATTGCTTCAACAGGTACAGCTGGACAAACGCCTGCTCATTTAAAGAAGCTTACCCTTCAAGGTCCCCAGGTCCCACAATCGTGGATTGCTTCGTAATTCATGAAGACATGATTGGCTACAAGACACAATGTAAATAATTGCTTATTGGCAGACACTTCGGAAAACTCCACACCTGATTAATTCATCATCAATATTATTCCAGGACGACCACATCTAATCATTGCAAAAATTAGTCTCGGAGCTAAAACCGGCGTACGTTCGCCGCCCAAGCCCTCTATTTCGTTTTACTCCGTAAACGCGGCACGTGCTAACATGGGATTCCCCCGCTAGACCGTACGCGGAACTAAGCGAACTAATCTAGTAGCCGCGTGCCTCGTACGTCACTTGCACGCTGAATTCACTCCTGTATGTGACACGGCCGTAGCGCTCCGTTTGGTCCTTTTTAGACGTTAGAACGTAGGATTGCCAGGACCGTGTTTTGTCGCGGTGTATCCTAAATACGTACAGTAGGTCCGTGCCTACGAAGGTGCTGCGTTGAGATCTGTCGTTGGATAAACGTTCTAAACGGGAAGCAGAGCGAACGCAGCAGGATCCAAATTGAATTTTATTCCTGATGATTTCCGTGTTGTAATATCGAATGAAATCGAAGGAAGGCAAGGAGATATATGTTGGTGTTACTGTAATACGATTAGGTGTTTTGTACTTTATCCCGGCTGTATTTAAGGTATCTGCAGACTCTCAAGTCTAGTAAAAAATGCTTAATTATTCATTGAAGCAATATGGTAAAATCAATTGGCAAAGTGAAGCACGTTAATTGGTGGATTCTGGATGAATCTAGCTTTCGTTTTATGCAATACGCCTGTTGATGATCCTTGAGATGCAAATCACTTCTTAATATTTGCTTCACAACTACCCAGAAAATAATTCCAGATTGAAGAAGGGCGTAACATTTTGCATAATAGTTTAATTGACCAAGTTTCCAAAAGTAATTTCTGCAATGCTACAATTAACCCAATTAATGCTTACATTCCGTGACATTGAAAAAGGTACCGCTCGATAAAGGACCATGATATAAGAAAGATCTTAAACATTGATGCCCGTAACTTTTTCACTTCCCAGATGCAGCATCTTAAAGGAAGAAATTTAAATTCTTATAAATTTCTTCCGAATGCGAAGGAATACTTGAACCAAAATGAAAATGTTATAGCGTGGCTCGATGAAGTTCTTTCCCAGCTGAGAATAACATATTTATTAAGATATGTTACTGCGTTTGGAAGGAAATTCATGTTTCAAAAAAGCAACAGTTAGTAGTGAGGTTACTAGTACGCAGCATGATGGCTGCTTAGCAGATAATAGAAAATAATCCGAGAATGAGCACCGGAAAGATATGCTCATCTGCACGGAATGTTAATCGTAAAAGAACAACTTCTTCGCCTCTTTCAATCCCAAAAACTCCATCGCCCATCAGAACGGGGGATTATTTATCCCATATACAATATAGCGAGTGGTTACAAAATCAAAGACAACATTTTCTATCGTGCTCTTGCTCACTGACAGAGCCGGTTTTAATGGCGATGGTACATAATGCGCATTATTGAAGAGATGAGAACTCTCATCGAACCAAGTTGTTTTGCAAGTAGTAGAAAATAATGTGTATGTCGGCAAACATAATCATCATCGCATAATTGATCCATTTCGATTGACCAATCGGTGAATTTTTTAGTTTGTTGTTGGGAAAACGAACAATTAACACTTAAATGTTCCGCTGAACATTATTCAAAGCATCTACTGCAAGAACTTATGCAAAGATCATTTGGAAATTGGTGAATTGGTGAATTGGTGAATTGGTCTTATCAAGGCCAGCACACGCTCACGTCCTTTATTCGCCTGAATTTTTCATTTTGGGACTTTATCATGGAACTAAAGTAATGAAGTAAAGTAAAGTAAAGTACTCACTAAGTAATGGAGAGCAATTATAGAGTCTGCTGGTAGATGAAGTATTAATCCAAGCATATATCGAAGAGACCGTCAGTCATTAACACAAATTGGTAATCCACGAAGAAGACCATCCTTTTCTACTTGCCTATATTTTTGTTTGTCGTAATGTTGTTATTTCTAAAGATCATATTTTTTTTGTTACAAAATATTGAAGAGAAATAAATTATGGCTTAAGTACTTTGCTCTTAGAATGACGCCATCATCATAATTTGTAGCGTATATTTGCTATACAAACACAGAGATCTAAGTTCTTAATACAAATCACAAGCAACAAAGGTACCAATACACTACCTTGAAATATACCCCATAAACACCCCGGCACCTGCGGCACATCAGTAGTCTTTCCTAAAACCTCGGGATAGTGGCCTGCTTTCGATACTAAAGAAACAAGAAGATCGATTCAAAAAAGGGTTGAGGATACAAAGATATGTCGAAAACCTTGCAGATAATGATAGAGCTTGCATGGAAGTTCCAGACTTCTTGGTCTCCATCTGCATCTCAATCAATAAGTTTATTGTAACAACATTGGAATCACAACGATATCGGGGAAATCCGTAGGATCTTTTTGTTTCTCGAAGGAACGTTCGTTGTTAATCCGCCAATTAATTATAGTTACCTTTGTCCAATTTGAAAGAAGGAAATCTCCCAAATACAATACTGTGATAAGGTGCATTGTCCAGTAGAATTAACGATGGTCTTTCTAAATCATGGATCAGATGTGTTAAAATCATGCATTTTAAAAGCTTCAACGGCCTCTTCCGGTGTCGAAAACAGCTCACCGCGCAACTTGTTTTTTGATAAAAGGGAACAGGAGGTGATTAGTCAGGCAAATAACATTAATTCGATATTTTTCTCCTTTGAATAATGGACTGCTCGATGTGTGAGAGGTGGTGTTGTCTTGGTGAAAAATTATAAGCTTATATCTGCTGTTCTTTTTGATTTCATCGAAGACTTGAGGCAAACAAATTGTTGTATCTTGTATTTCGATCCTCAAGAACGGCAACAATCCCAGTTTTATAGAAGAAGAAAAGCAATTACCTTTTTTTCAAAGGTTTCGTGAACGAACAACTTTCGTTGGTTTTAGTTCACTTTGGAACAAACAAATAGACGTTTGCCGTATACCTTGGCAGGAGTCCGCCGTTACAGGAACCAGAAACGATGAACGTACAGCTTAAACTCGTTGATATACTTCGCACATACGCAGGATTTTCAACAAAATGATTTCCGTATGTCGCTCAAGCAATTTCCAATCAAAAATGTCTATTGAATGTACGACCAAAAATCTCAGTTAAAAAGAAATTGTTTCATTACATTAATTTTTCAAAATGTCCACCCAATTGCTGTGTATACATGCGAGCTTTATTGAACATGGATATATCCCGCGGTATCCTACAACAATATTAATTTCTCGTGTTATTGATTGCGGTTTATTGTCACAATGGGTAATAAATGATTAATCAAAGCCATCCCGATTAAATTAATAGCGGTATCCACACCTGTATTTACGGAGTTTTCAAAAATGCTAAAGTTTTGAAGCAGATGTTCATTGAATACGTTTGACTTGAAATTGTTTGAATGAGACATTCTTAAGCTGTGGCAAGCTTCATGTCGATTAAAATAAGTTGTTTATATAATGCTTACCGTTACTACAGCACTTAACTAATGACGCTAATACGAACAATCATGATGTAAGTTGCACCTTCTTAAATCTATGATTAACATTGATCGTGAACAATCTACCGGGCGTAAGTGTTTATTTAAAATATTAAAAAAACAAGTCAAATGCTAATTATAAATTAAGCCTTTATTATGTGCTTATACAAAGTACCTTAACAGTTACTAAAACAATGTGCTTGTTAATTTTTTAACAACGATAATCATCAATTTACTTAAATTTGGGATTCACTACTCAAGGCATATCTTGGCAGTGTGTTCCGGATCATTATCGCGCTGGAACACGAAGTTCTCACCGATTAATCGTGTTCCATATGGGACACCAATCCTCTCCAAAATCTCCCTATAGCCTTCTTTTCTCAGGATTCCATCTATTTTGACCAAAGCTCTCACAGAGGCACCGCCAAAACAACCCCAAATCATCTTCATGTTTTATTGTTAGTATAAAACAGTATCAAGAGCTCGTTCCCCTTTCGATCCACGGCCAAATGTCTTTCTGTTTGAGCCAAAAGTGAGAAATTTAGATTCGTCGGTCCAAAATACTTTCTTGCAATCTTCCAACGTCCAATCTCCGTGTTCTCTTGTCCATGTTAACCGTTTAGCTTTGTATGCTTTGCAATCCGTCCGTGCAAACCAGCTTCGCGTAAACGCCTTTTCATTGTGGTGAGACTAACTGATTTTGGACACGAAATATTCCCTTCGGCAACAATTTCTGGCGCTGTCTTTCGTCTATTTCGCTTGCTCGTCCTTACCATAGCACGATCTTTTGCTGGTGTTGTTATTCTTGGCCGTCCGGGTCTCTGTTTATTCGATACACTGCCGCTCGCAGTAATGCATCAATTTCTCGCCACTATCTGAATACGCGTTTCTGTTGATGATTCTTTTCTTGCCGACATTACTTTAATGTTACTGGCTGTTTTCAAGCACTTTGCACCAACTGTTCACTATTCGCTGCTCGCATTGGGAAAGCTGAATGTAAACTAAATTTTTCATTATATTGAAGCGCCTGTGTTGTCTGTTATCATATCTTATGATAGCTGCAATAAGCATTTCCCATAAACTATTCTATGTTCTAGTTCGTCTATATGAATCCACCAAAACCGCAAAAAAAGATCATTTCCTATATCTCCCAATCGGATCGATCTTGCCAATCGGGTCATTACGTAACACTGAACATTGCAAAGCAACTATAATCTATCTCGTACTTACATTTTAATAATACAAATACTTTTATGGGGATAACATACAGTTTATTTGAAGAATCGCCAATTATGAAGGTGGGTAAACACTTATGGCCGGTAGTGTACGTATAAAAATAGAATAATGTGAGAAATCGTGGATCCCGAAATTGACCACAGTCGCTAATGTAAATTTACAGTCTCCTTTTTATGGTGAATTTCTTTAATAAAATAAGAAGAAGTTAATTACTCCAACAACAGGTCCACGTTACTTTCAATAATTTGCAAGTCCTGCCCTGTCGTATACGCTCTGCGCGAGCACCCAACAACGTATACATATACATAAATATCGCACGTCGAAGGCCAGAAAACGATCAAGATACTGTCGACCATTGTTCAACTTAATCTCGGACACACTTCGCGACGCCCAAACGCATCTAGCGGCCTAGGGTACGCTACATCCAACTCCCCCTTGCCCAAAGCTCGCCAAGCGTATAACAAATACATGCATAAATAAAGACACGGTTTCCTACTAGATAGGAGAGAATGTATATAAAGCGTGTGGGCAGGACAATCGCATTACCATATAAATATGTCAAAAAATCAGATAGGAAGCGCCATCTAGCGCGCCTAGATTAAAAACGCCGTTATCTCGCACGGTCTGAGGGGTTTCGAGAAGGAATGCGCGAGCGGTCGGATGAAAGATGGTTATTTCCGCTTCTAAAAATTATTGTTTTGAAACGTTAAGTTTTCGAATGAAGTTACATTTCGAATGATTAATGTTTCGTTTGATTTTAAAATTATTTTTTTTTAGATTATTGTGCGAGATAACGTTGAACGTTTTCTTCGGGAAGTGAATTTGTAATTTAATACTACGTTCCTGATTTTCGAAAATCACCGGATGATGATTCCCGTCACAGTCGGCTTGTGGACGAGATAACTTCCGATGTTATTAAAAAAAAAAAAGCAGTGTTTGGTATTAAAGAACGCGAAACTAAAGAAACAACAATTAGCAACTTTATCAGGAGTTTACTCAAATTCCTTGGAATGACAAAAGTTTATGAAAAATGAGCTCCTCGAGTGCTTACGCCAGCTTTGCCGCTTTGTGGAGACGACTCACGTTTAGTTATCACTCGACTTGTCACCCACGATGACGCCTGGAGCCATCAGCTTGACTCTAAGTCAAAATAAGAATCAATGCGGTGCCATATTATGACCTAAGTACGCCCCTTCTGCGAGGAACGATTTTTCGGGATTGTCAAGAAATTTTGAATGATCGACTACTTAAGCTTCCAAATTCGAGCCTAGAAAACTCTAACGTAAAAAGCTACCTACTGCTCCGTAAGAGACCGCCCTACAGAAAGCATGATGGCGGCACCATCCGTCATAAGCATTAAGATCTGATCTCTGGATATTTCATAAATAACGATTGATGTGGTCCCGTTTTGCACACCATAAGATTGTTTCGTCCACACACACAGCACACTTTTTTATTTTTCGGTTCAGCCTTAATTTTATTTTCTAAATGTAGATGCTCAGATGGTAAATAATTTCGTAACGTGGTCCTGCTCGGTAATATAACATTGGAGCATTTGTTCCAAAATGAAATAAATGAATCGCTGTTTAACAAAGTAAACGCCAGATTGCACTAAATCATCATTGTACATAAATCAAATAAGAATTGTTCGTATATTGTCGCGACGATGATTTTGATATTATTATGGCTTGCACTTTGCACATGCTGTTTACAATGTATTTCTGACCAACACGTTAGAGAAATCTAGATAGTCCTCAATGAACCTATTCCGTCTTTAATGAGAGCTGTTTTCGTACCTTGGACACTATTAAAAACAGAATTCAGAGTGCTTCATTGCTACTATTACGTACGCTCCAGGCGGCAGCGAACTAGATACTGACTAGTGTTTCGCATGCGGGAGTCCGTTCGTATTGCCACAATTCGTATTGTGTGAAACAAGTTATTGAAATCTGCGGTGTTAAATGGAACTATTTAAACATCTTTTGCATAATTAATCTAAATCGTTCACCTAGTGGTGATTTTGTGACCGCAAACATACCATTAGACAACTTGTTTTCTGTTTCAATGTTAACTTTCTATCGATCTCTAAAGAAGCCTTACAACAAATTAATTTGTTTCCTTCTTATAATCTACATTCATCTTTATCGACACATTGAAGGCAAACTAAGGATATGAATACTAGGTAGATAATGTACCTATCATTTTTCATCAACGATTTTCTCATTACCTACAAAACAAAATGTGGGCAGATGTATACGGAATATAAAGATAAACTTTCTTGTTTTCTATACTTTCACTTTCAAACACGCTGTTTTAAACGTACTAATAACTTTATTAAGAAAGCTGCTTGGGTAACAACTACAGTTACTAGGATGCACGAAAATCTTAAAGATATATATATACACTCCGCCAAAAAAGTATCGCATAAACTAAAAAACATTTATAAACCAAGATATTTTTATACGTTCACAAAAAGTTTGCCTCGTGTATGTGAACTATAAAAACACTAACAAAATCATGGAACATAGCTTTTTCACTTTTTTTTCTAAAAGAACACATTTAGAAAAATGCATATGTGTAAGGTTTGTTCAGTTGTTTATTGAAAGTCTTCCTATACGGACAAATTTTAAAGTGCGAAGTCAGAGTTCTGTACCAACGCTTTTAAAACTAAAATGAGCAATTTAACTTCAGAACAAGTGGCTGCTATAGTTGCTTTAATCGAAGATGGACGATCTCAAGCATACGTTGCTAATTTGATGAACATCAAATTAGCAACGTATGCTTGAGATCGTCACAGGCAATTACAGTAGAAGACCTGTACCAGGTCGTCCAAGATGTTCTACTCGCCAAGATGACCGCTATTTACTACTACAAGCATTACGTCGAAGACATGTAACTGCGAGACAATTGCAGAACGACTTGGCTAGAGTCAGAAATACTCGTGTGAGTACTCGAACTATTCGGAATAGGTTACGACAGAGTGGATTAAGAGCTAGAGTAGCTGTAACAGCCCCTCGTCTCACTAGGAACCACCGAGTGGCTCGCTTAAGGTTTGCCAGAGAACATGTAAATTGGATCATTAATGACTGGGCCAATATACTCTTCACAGATGAGTCAAGATTTGGTCTTTACACCTCAGATAGGCGTATCTCAGTGTACAGACGAGATGATGAGCGCTATTCGCAGTGTAATATCAGACCTAGACCTAATTTCGCTGGTGGCATCTGTTTAACAGGTCGTACAGAGTTAGTACCAGTAGACAGAGGTACACTGACTGCCCACAGGTATATAACGGACATTTTAGAAGAACATGTAGTACCATATGCGCCAATTATAGGAAACGAATTCATGTTAATGCACGATAATGCACGACCGCATGTTGCAATAATCGTCCAGGAATACCTTAACGATGTTGGTATTCCAGTTTTAGATTGGCCTGCGGTAAGTCCGGACATGAACCCAAAATGTTGCCCCAGCGGACCTGAATAGACTAGAAAATGCTCTCCGTGACGAGTGGAAGAATTTGGATCAGGCTTATATACGGAGGTTAATCGAATCTCTGCCAAACCGTATGCGAGCGATCATAAGAGCCAGAGGTGGCAATACTCAGTATTAAAAGCTACTGTTATGACATTTTTTTCTTTCCAAAATTATAATTTCTTGTTTTAATAAAAATCTCAAGTATGAGTTCTTGTTTTTATTTGGCCTGTATTTTATTTAAACAATCATAGAAATTATATCTTAGAGCGCATTAAAGTATATTTACAACTTTATGCTACAAACAAAGATTATGCGATACTTTTATGATTCAAAACTAAATTATACGATACTTTTTTGGCGGAGTGTATATATATATATATACATTATCCGGTGCTGAAGCGCATCTTTGATATGCCAAAAAAAAAAAAACAGTTATGACGTATATGGTTGCAAGATCAAAAAAACAATACCTTTCCAAAAAGATAATAAAATGTGATCAGAAAAGTAAAACCTGCCGGAGTGTGCTCGATAATCTAATCGAGACTGATGATGGTTATCTAACTGATCCTCCATTTTTGAACCCTTCCTGACGCAGGTATCTCATCAGACTTCTTGGCACTAACATGAAAAAGCACGGAAAACTGACGTATCCTGTTGCTCCAGTCCACAAGTCAACTCTTTCAGGAACTCCCATCGCTAAACGTGGCTTCACAAAAACCAATCGCTAGAAATGATTAAGGCAGGTGGAATTATTACTTTTTTGCAGCGACTAGGCAGACTCGTGTCTATTCGTTGAATGGTTCGTGTTGCCTACTGGTTTCACCGAGATTCAAAAGAGTAATAATTCCACCCGCCTTTGTCCTCTTTACCGATCACCAACCTTGTAATCCAGATCTGGCTCCCTGAGACCATTTTGTTGTTATGAAATCTGAAAAGAATACCAAGTGGTCAAAATATTTGGACGATAACGAACTTACAGCGGCTGTACTTTTGATACAAATCAAAAGATTTCTTTTACAGCCGATTAAACGGAAACGGTATAAAACTTATATCCAAAAGCAAGCGGCTTGTATTGAAAAATACAGGGTGAAAATGTGAGCAATATGTACTCGGAGATTTATTGCAGATCTATTACGCACGTGGATTTAATTATCCCCAAATCAAATATTCCGTTTCCTCAACGAAAATAAAATTAAATACCCGTTTCCACACGTGCTACAAAATTAGATTACCTCCGTCCATCCTAACCTCAAATCTCAAATTCGATTAACATATTAAAGTAACGGCACCGCAGAACTACAACGGTTGGTCCCACACCACCTCGTAGAACCCGTCATCGCTTTAACGAACACCGATCGTCATGTTTGTCCATCCTCTTCTCGGCGACTATCTACGTAGATCTAGACAATATTCATGAACAACCCAACTGCATAGCTTTGACAACCAACGACAGTCGATCATATAGGGCACATATGTACGTCGGATCCGTACACCTCGTCAACTCGCAATTCTAATCACGACCGTAATTACAACAATGCCAACGTTTTGATCCCGCCGGGACCATCCTCAGGCGTATATACTCGTACACGTACGCGTGTGTACACATGGTCGAGTACATGACGCGTCCGTCGATTTGGAAGCGGTATATGGATCTCTGACTGGGTGTACTATAAGGGAGAATTAAAATATCCGGTCTAGATCGCGGCTACTAGCGTGGATCTTCGCATCTAGCGTAACGATGGAAGTACTCAGGAAATGTTAGGAAGGAGATTGCTTACTGAGGATTGGTTAATTGAAATTAAATTTGCTAGACACGCAGTCTTTGGTGAAATTTCTTAAGCATTGGAAATCTAAGTAATTAAGCCGCTTCGCTTTATAGGAACACGTAATCAGGAAAAATGTGACGATTAAAAAGTATTCATGTGAAGGTTAGTTTTCCAAAAGTACTTGTAATAGTTCCAGCCGATGCACTGCTTCCATCTAATGGGCCTTATAGGATGAATGCAATATAAAGGCAAAAGGACCAAAACTTTATTATTTTAATTGCAGCCAAGGTGCCTGTTAATGTATCAACAAAACAATCTTTCAACATGATTAGCACCGCCTGCTTGTTATTTTTTTCTCAAGGTAAAGGTTTTTAAGTAATCGAAAGATCAGATTCAGCCAATGTCTAAATTACATACAATGGAACGTATTTCTCGTTTAATATCTTTAATATCTTGCTGCTGTTATAGCTTAGGTACCCAGAACAAGGTTTCCTGCTCTGACTGCTACATGCTAATACATCGAAATAATAATATAAACATTTGAATCGATCTGTCGAATTATTGACTTGAGACAACTAAGACTATCTGGAATCTTCTTTAAATGGTGGTGTAATGACGCTTGTTGTACGTTATATCTTTTTCGCTGTAGAAAGTCATCACGTTTTTGCCTTCCTTGATTTCTTGCAATACTGTCGGTTTTGACCACGAAAAATCGGTTGTTGTTCCTGAAAATGTTGGTGCTTCGCCCAACATGACTGAAGAGGTTCAGCATATCGTGGACCACAGCACATTCGATTTTCCTTGAACACTTAGTCGTCGATGGATCCCGCATATTTTAACGCAAGCCCAAAAAGTCTATCGGTTGATATAAGCAAATGTAACAGGTGAAAAAATTAATTCTAGGCAACAATCAGCTGCTTGGATGTACCCAAATGAACCGAATTGCTTTGGAGGATCGAAGAGCAGTTAATGCTGAAGGATATACAGCCAAATGCCATCTTAGAATAAGAATGATGCATATTGACACTATCGTAAAAGCTCTAAAGTCAAATACAGCAATTTAATAATTCATCAATTTCGAATTAATCAAAATTCATCGATTCATCATAAAAGACATTGGCAGAATTGCATTCCATAAACAGCACGCGTTTTGTAAGAACAAAGCAAAGCGAGAAATTAAACGCCGCCATATTATTCAGATTAGAGCTTAGATCGGACATTCTGACTATCCTTCACTGTACATCCATCGAATATCGAGGGAGATCCGCGCAGACTGTTCCGACTAGTTCGGAGGAGTCCCGCGGGACGATTCCTCAATCCGAAAGCTCACCCTCAGCGAGAATGAAACGTGTTTGTATTATGTACCGACTCTGGAAGCGACGATGTGTTCCTCCTTCAGTATCTATCGCACAGAACATGTTGTAGTATAGTAAAGCAGGGGCATCAATGTACACACACGCTGGCTCTTCGGGATCGGAATTGGAGCGCACAATCTGCGCGGCATAAGGCGTAGAGGTGTCCAGGGACCTGGACGTAATCTACCCCTTAACACCACGATAGTGTATCCTGGTCTGTTCGAATTCATCCATCGGATTCGGGTTATTCTCCATTTGAATATTCGGATGCATTAAAATAGCAAAGCATATGTGAGAGGATAAGTTAAAAAAAATACATTTATGGGAAGATTAAGGAAGTATAAAGACGTAGAAATCCTCGTTAGTTCAGCTGAAAACCAAGTACTTTAAGTGCGCTTGGATGTTCAAAAAAAAATCAAATCTTCAAAAAATTCTTGAAATGGTACTTGGACTTATTAACTAGATTTTGATTGGATATAATCCAAGTAAAAATTTCTTGTATTGCAATAATGTAACAAATGTACTCAAGATATCAACAACATGTTCACATCTTTCCTCAAGCGGTGCAGCCACGATGTCGGAAAATTCGTAGCATAGAGCTAAGAATTTTCGCATCCTACCTAAAAGCCTTCAAAACTGTGCCCATTTACAGACAGGGCGATACTGGTCAGTGTTTTAATTAAAAACCCATTGATATTCTACCAACGTCAATATAACAGCTGATAGGCTCATCAAATATCTGGACAAAGTTAAATGTTGAACAAAAGGACAACTTGCTACCCAAAAATGCATATCAAACAAATGAAGAGCTTTTGCTACTGGGCCTGTGAAGAAATATCTCTGAGCAAATTAAAATACTTTGGAACCAGAGCTTAGCTGCTAGGCTTATTCAACTCTTATATCATCAAAAGGAAGCAAACTACACTTTAGAGCGATGCAATATCACGGATTTGTTGCAATTTCTTTTTCTTAGGCGTTGAATAATGTTCTGACGTAATAAGATTGGGTGTACCTCAAGGTTCTATCTTGGAGACGTGACGTTTTCTTATATTTGTCAAAGGTTTACCTTTATGTTCTGCGCAGTGGCTTCTATTGATGATTGAGATGACCTGTATGCTATGATCTCCGCGTTGATTTTGTCATGTTGAAGAAGTTTCACGGATTCGAGCATTATATTTGATAGATTGTTATCAATTCGTGGTCGCATCGACGCACACAAAAGGTTTGAGTCTGTTTATAAATGCTACTAACGCGTCCACCTTTCTTCATTACCTTTTGGGATCTCGACTAGAGTATGAAGCATTAATATGCATCATACTACGCTACTTAACATCCTTTGTGGTACGAATGACAGATACAAACGCTGTTGCGATACGTTCGAGCTAATTAACGGATAATTTATTAAGAAGATGAACTATAATCAACCTTTACAATCGTTAACGAAATCGCTAAATAGATGGAGCTACAATTGCGCCCGCAGTAAACCAAATATTTAGCAACGTCGAAATTACGCCCGGCAATTTTTCCGTTCCGCGAATAAAATAGACGCGGATTTATTAGGGCAATTTGGCCAAAAAGTCGCGTGGACCGTCGCCAGAACGAGTGTCAACGCGGTCAAATTTATGAAAGCAACGCTGAACGCTGTTGTGCGACATAACTGCGTTTAATTGGCGGATAATGAGAGACCCGTTTACGAATTTTATACGGTGCGGCGGCTAGCTTCCCTTTCCCTTCGTTTCGGCGATCTGCATAGTTCGTTAATCTTGCTCTATAAGGACGATCAATCCCGCGTATAAGGTCCTACGTCCGTCCAGATATTCGTAGAGAATTAATTCGTAATTGCTATCGTCGTCTATGGAGAAAATTATTTGGTGGCGAATAGATTTGGGAAGCTATTAAAATAGCTTTTCTCTTTTTGATTGTTTACGTTTATGATAAATTTACAGTAGTTTAGGAACTGTTATTAAAAAACAATTAATACGAGGCGATCCAAAAGGAGGAAATTCCGAAAGTAACCGATCGAACAATCCTAAAAACTCGATTACAAAACAAGCTGTCTTTCACCAGCTTTAAAAAACATTAAAAAATATTGTTATTCTTGAATTTCTTATTATCAAACATCATCTGCCAGATAGATTTTTCGTCGCGGAAGTTTCGATGTGGTTCGGAAACAAATTAGGCAGGTTCTAGCAAAATTTGTCATCTACACTTAGAATGGTTCATTCCTGAACCATTCTAAGTGTCCATTCTTGTAACACGCTCATATAGGCCCTTCCAGTGGATCTCTATCTTCTGATGAGGTTAGTGTATTACCTAAGGCCCCTAGCTTCGCTACTACGCCTACACCTATCACTACCGAAGGCATCGTGACTGATATAAAGTTTTGCTCTTATCGTTTTAAAACATCAAAAATCCTCGCACGTGCCGAAATCAAACCTTCCTAAATCAGGAATTCTGGCCTTAAAAAAGCTAAAGTCTAATTCTAAAATTGCTGCTAGTAAGCTCTAATAAGGAAATTGTCCTGGATATCCTGGACAAAGAAAGGTACGAGCAAAAAGTCCTTTCCTAATTGCAAGAGGGATCCTTTCAACTTCTTAAACGCGATCATCCTCCCAGAATTGAGCGTCCTTCCATCATTAATTGTATTAAAACTTTTTCTTAACGTCTCCCTAAAATTCACAAACCTATTATCTCCTTACGTCCTATTGTTGGCGGGATGAATAGCGCTACCTACGAATTATCGAAGTACCTTTCTAATCTTCTGAAACTTAACGCTGGACACAACGACTCATCTCCCTAAAATTCTCAACATTTCAAGCGATTTGCTTGTAGCCTTCCATATTGGTTGACCACCGGATACATTATCGATTACAACCTGATAATCTGGCTAACTTGATTGAAACTTACCTATTTCCAGTTCCGTCGTAAATACTACGAGCGAGTCTCAGGCGCAACTTTGGAATCTCCTGTCGTCGCCAATTAACTTTACGGAAGCATTCGAACAACAACCCCTGCTACCTCACAGGCTTAAGCTGAAGTGTTGATACACATATTTTGATGATATCTTTGGTTATCTAACCTTATGGACTCAAATCTTCAAATAATTTCCTATCGTTTCGGAATTGCTGACGTGATTCTAAATCAAAAATTAGAGCTAAGAAATATTTTTTGTTTTATCGGGTTCCAGTTGCCATCTTCAGGAATAAAGGTATGTGCTTAAACAATGTTCGATTTAACAAGAATGAACTTGTGGTAGGCAGAATCGCGTATTTACTAAATTTCTGACCATTGGCGAAACCGTCTTACAACAATTAGAACAATTTTTTTGGAAACCAATCCGTGTGAAATTTCCAACTTAATCCCTTCCACGACATCTTGCAGCCGTCGCAATGTTTTCTATCTTTACCACTCATTTCCTACGACCATCCTTTTCCCTCGACAGTTGCATCGTGCGACCCTAAAAAACGCGACGGATCTATTTCACGGCCTACTACGTTTGTGGTGATATAATGTTCTCGTATACGTTACCGGCCTACTATTATACTATTTTAACGCACCATGTCCCGACTTTAAAGCCAAAATAGAAACAGGTGATAACATTTAATACCTTTATGCCGCTACGACGGTAGTTTTAAGGGTATAGCGGCTATTAAACGCGAGTAGAAAAAGAACCGAATGCGAAACAAACTCGAAACGTTTACCGCCAACTCCTCAGGTAGATGGGAAGTCGATCAGAGATCGCAGAAGGCCGTAGACCAGGGATAATCCAGCGCAGTGTGAATAAGTGATCACCCGAGCTTGAAAATTTGTTTGACACTAGCGACAATGGTGTGGTTACACGAAGAAGGTAGACCACACGCATTAAATACCGGGAGATCTTCTTTTGTCCGCTCTATCTGTAGGGTGGTTATTTTGGCAATGGATTAGCTATGGGGCGTGTTAAAGGAAATTCACCAATATTCGTATGTGTGCTGGATGTAAGATGATACCGTTTGTATTTAGACCGGATTGGGTGAGGCAAGAGAGCAACCATATTTGTTCGGTATTGTTATGTTGACTGCGAATTTATGCTGTTTTGATATGGGTGATGTTTTGGTTTAAGTTGTCACTAGGTGTGAAAATGTGCGTGAAATATTAGTGAAAGGGATCTATCTTTTGTAGCATTGAGCAAATAATATATTTTACTTTTACAAATGTGCGGAATAAGAGATCAGATTTGAATGAAACCGTATCAAAATTTGACTACCTATACAGAGATTACGTTACTACGTCTACTAGGGCATAGGCGTCTCCAGGGTGAAGGCATACTTACCAACAATAAATATCATTAAAAGCAAGTTTGTAGAATGAGTGTGAAACAGGTACCTAAAGCTTACACATCCTTTCAGGGCGTTAGATTTTTTTGTTTGTCTGTGGAAGTGGTTAATGGTTTTAGCCGAGGTCGTTAACAACAACAACAACAACAACAACTTTATAAAATTGCGTCCTACTTAAGCGGAGGATTGCCCGAAAAAGAAATTATTATTATATAAAAAAAGGTAAGTGCAATGCTCGTGTAATGACGCTGAGAAGTAAAGTTCTCAAGAAAAGGGGTACACATAACCACATTGCTGATATAAGAGAATTGGGGAAAAACAGTTCATGTGACAATGCTACGACGACACAAAGCTAGCGGTATGAAAGGTCAATCCAAAATATTAGAACAAAGGAGTAAGTAGCTCCAGTTTTGCCTCTTCACCAAAGAAATATTATTTTCATTCAGGTTCAAACGACGACGGGATGATCATTCTTGGTGTTCAAAGTAATTTATCGCCTTTGAGCGAAGCTAACTGCTGCGTGCCGCACTTCTTCTACCACTCGTACCCATTCCATGCGTTAAGAATCAATACCGCCATTCCATTAATTTGTGCGTTGCTGCCAAACAAAAATGAAGTAACGTATGCCAAGTTACTACAGCAATTGGAGGAACTTTTATTTGATGTTGAACCTGAGATAATAGCCGCCTGATCGAAATAATTTTCTCAATGAGGAAACCGCGAACGCTTTTTTAATTTTAAGCAATGTATTTTCCGAAAAATCCAGTGGTTGTCGTTTATGGTTAATTGTTTAAAGAGACCACACGAAACTACTACCTGCAATAGCATTTGTGTCTCCAGCAAATGTTGTTGAAACATTTGAAGTCCTTTTGTGACAACCCAAACCATTTAAAAATGCCCGGGTTGGCCCGTCTACGAAGAGTCGCTGTTCGTCTCGATTTGCACACGAAATATGGAATTGCCATAATGGTGTTCATTTGGTTCACGTTCATTTAAAACCAATAAACTCTATTGAAAGATAGCATCGAGGATTCGACCAACAGATTGCACGTGAACATCCAAATATACGGAAATTCATCGAGACGACACGGAAAGAACAAAGTCTGCATAAACTGCAGATTAAGCAATTTGTAGGTGACATGGAAGGACCTCCGCATCTCGTAGATCACCTTTTAGATGGTCCAGCCTTTAAAATGCTCTTAGACTCTTAAGCGTTAACACTTTTAGCGCTTCAAATATTTCAAGCGCCTCTTGGACGTTGCCAGTCCTAAGCCTGGAAAAAGTATAGAAGAAAATGCGGGAAATTTTAATTTTGGTCAATTGTAGTTTGGTGAAATTTGTTTTCGGGCAATTTTCCTTCGATCAATTGTTTCCAAGCAATTTTCTTAGATACGTCCTAAATGGCCGTCAAACAATACCAATTATAAAATCAATAATAAAACTTTGATAAAAACATTAATAAGAACATATCAACCTAGAAGTCCTTATCAATCAAAATTGTCGAAATTAGCTTCATATCAACCTTCACAGATCAGAATTCTGGTAAAATATTCAACAACTCTGCGAGGGTAGCAACCTTTGGCTAGTTGCAAAACAACAAATGGAATTAATTAAATGAATAATTAAACTACTAGCACCGCTATTTACCTACCAGCTCGACCACCAACTCGCAAATCTACGCCGATGAGGCGCAATCAGCAAAATGGGTCTAAAAATGATGGTTTTGGTTGTTTCGTATTAATTATTTATTTAATAAAACTTTTGAAAGAAAGTCCAAAAGAAGAAGCCACCGCCTTAACAACTCCACAAATATCGAACACTAGAGAGATTCGTTTTCAATAACTTAGAAGAAATATTTCTAAAATGGACCGGATCAACGCAAGAAGTCCGCCGCTGAAGTGTAATAACCTATTGTTCTGGAAGTCCCAAGCCGAAAACAAGCATTACGAGCGGTAGATGATTTATTACATGTTCATTAACACACTGAATGTTATACTATTTATGCGTATTAAAACAAAACAAGGAAATCTTCAGAAAGATCAATTTCCTAAAAATAAAAATATCTAAATATACAACATTTACAAGAAGATGACTTCTTCTCTTGAATAAATTTTAAACCATTTAGGAAATTGCAATTGCTAAAGATAGAATCCAAAGATTCGTTGTCCTTGCATAGTACTGAAGCCACAGCTCTAATTTACTTCCCTCATGCGCACTTCATTTCGGCGAAAAATCTTCAGATGCGGGTGTTATCAGTTTACGCCGGTGTGCACGAAGAAATCGCTTCCATTTCATCTTACACATTCTTATTGTTATCATTTTTTTTTATTATTATTATGAAATCCCTCTACGTCTACGTCTCCGTCTTCTTTCTTCTTTTGTGTGATGTATGGGAAGGACTACCTATGTTATGTACAACGGGCGAGGAGACAAATGGGGCGCAATATTTTATCGGTTATCTTGGTTCGGAATGATAACCGAATAAAAAAGAAACGCGAATTTTATGATTGCCGCTGCAATACAACGTTATTTATAGCAGACGATTGAAGATACCGGGATGTATAACTAATAGCCATCGATGTTGGTGGTGTTATTATTTGTTTTTTTTTTTTGTTTGGGGGGGGAGGAAAAGTTGGGTCCTCCTTTTTTCGGGAACAAATGCTCCGCAAGTTTATACTACTTCGCGCAAGAAGAAGAAAAAGATAATTATATTTATTTTCAATGGACGTCACGATAACGAAAAACATTTAACAAGTCTGCCTTGCAAGTCTGCTCTTTGCAAAAAAAGAAGCAGTTCTATAAACAGGCAACTATCCTCAACTGAGCTATTACGCCTTAAATTGATGAACAGTATTCCAACGGACATGTCCTTTTACAATTACAACAGCTATTAGATGTTTTCTGTTGTTCGTTTCGCAGCCCTCCAGGCAACGTGTTCGCGGCATATTTCCTTGTCCTTACATACGAACCGGGATCCTACAAGGGAGGGTGGGTACCCAGCATGGGGGCTTCCTATCTGCGCGCGAATCGGGGGTGGCTTTCGTATTGTTCGAAACCGGGCGGTCGTGATGTAATTGTATGTGATGGTACTGACTGTGAACGATAAACTACATCACCTGATAACGAGAATTAGTTATAAAGAAGGGGGAAGGTTGCTGAAGGTTGTTGAGGGTGGTGAAATACGCGAACGTTAAGGGTTGATTTTGTTTCGAGTACGTCATATTTTTTAATTGTTTGTAGAAATATTGTTGTGGGACATTGAGGTAAATTCATTGGGCTTTAATTCGTTCATTTGTTTAAGTTTCAATATTACTAAATTCTGACAAAAGTATCATATTCGTTTAGAACTGTTAGACAAATGAAAACAACTAGGAAGGATTTGGAATATTAACGTAACGTTTATTTTTCGTAAAAAGCGTTGAAAGCACGCACTTCGATCAACGATTATCCTTTAACTTGAATTTTCATCTATTGGAACATATCAAATTTGGCGAACCCGCCAGGATATTTCGATTACCTTGTTTTTGAAAATTCAAAATTATTAACAAAACAAAAAAAAACTTTAAGGCTTCAAAATAACATTTTTAAATGATTTATTTAAATTTTCAAGATCAATAGCATAATTTATCAAAATGCTAAGAGCACGAAACGATTCCGGAGATTGTGTAGGAGGCATATTGAAACGAATATCTTCGAAATTAAAGCAATTTGTATCAAATCAGGGAAACTCGCAAAAGAGTTGAATCAAGTAACTGAAGATAACATTATTGATTTGGAAATGTACTCAGCCAATGCCACCTATTAGTAACGATGGTTTTCATAAATCCAACCATTTTCCCAGTTTCAAACTGAATGAACCCTTTCCTTAATTTGAAAAGTGCAAATTCTTTCATAGCCACCCTTTATTGGCGACGCTTCCACATGGCTCCCAATTAGGAAAGCTTCACTTCAAAATTTTAATGAATTGAAGCCCAAAATTTCTTGGTCAAAAATGGAATATAACAAAGTTAAAAGTCATCTTGTCGTGGGAGAATATAATGTACAAAGCGGCTGTTCAAAGAAAAGCTTTTTATAAATAAACATTGAGACGTACAACGTTTAACGTTGAAACACATCTAAAGATGTTTACACAGTTTCAAGGCTACTCTCGTGATTCGCACGATAAACCACAAATACAGATCAACAACAACAACATCAGCACTCTTACACGGCATATCATCGTCAAGACTTCAGGAAATCAAGAGAAAACATAAGTGACTTCATGATTCAAAATGATTTTCAAGAAAAACATTCGATATTCAATATTCATAACAAATAAACTTTAAAATTTAGAAATGATGGTTTCGTTCAGCTTGGGATCTGAAGTAAGCCTGATATCTGATTGGCCCTAAATTTTTATTGAGATATCAGTATACAGTCGCTCGTGTGAGCTCTTCTGATCCCTTTCCGTCGATGGGTTATTCCATTCTCCTGGAGTTCGTTCCGTTTCTTCTCCAGTTCATCCACTTTTCTCCTTTCTTTTTTCTCTGTTTCACTGTTTTCCCTAACCTGTTCATTTTTTTTTTTTTTCGAATCTCATAGATCTGTTCCCCACATCTTGTTTTCGAGCGCCCTCTAGGTCTATTTCCTATCAGTCTCCATTGAAGTATTTTCTGAATTGGAGAGTCTTCCCCCATTCTTTAGGTATTTAGGTATTCTCTAGGTTTCAGATTTTGAGCTTCTAACTTGTATAAAGTTTACAACGACGAAGTGACGTTCTCTCTGCCAAAATTCAATCGATTTCCCACAAAGAGAGTCTTGTTAATGGCGTACAAATTATGTTAGATGGATAACCACCACCACCTCCATTAAAAACAAGAAAATTACGTTATCATCCAATTTGCGTATTTGCAAGTAAAAACGATGACTTTTCTAGGATGCATTTTACATCTTTTCCACCCCCAAAATCTTAAGTCATAAACAAGCTATCCCCAGAAGTAATTCAGTTCAACATCAACTCTCCTTAGAAGTAGAAAGCCGAATACACTCCACATATTTTCTAATTTCCAAGCTTGCATCTCAAACGTACAAACATTAAAAGCCATCATCACCACGTACACTCCTTGTCTTCTACACAATCAACGGCATAGGACCGTAAATAAAAGACGATGGGTCTTCTTCTGGTAGCTGACACCTATTTCGCTTTTCACGTGAAGAGAACTAGACAAAGAAGGACCACTTACAACCCGACTACCGCGGTATGTTCGAGTCTAGGTATTTGTGTACGCTTAAGAACGTATTGTGTCCAAATATGTACAAGAGGAACATCGTATTAGGTACATCTACAACGATAGATATAAAAGAAAAAGATGAATATATAATATATACATTTATGTATCTAACAATAAGTATGTATCCACACATATACTATGGTATGTGTACGTATATATGAGCGTGTGAGCCAGCATCAACCCGGTAAAACAGCTAATCTATATGCATGACCGCCCCTTCCCCTAACACCCCAGTGACGGCTCTATCTCCGCGGCCACCTAGCGGCACAAGCTCGTACTACCAGTTTTGTGGCTCGTTCTGTTTTAGCTCGAAACGAAACTTACGCATTTCAAGATTGATCTTTGCTACTACACGTACAACATTGAATTCGCAAGATTTCTGCTCTCCGCGTAGATTTTAACAGGCGCGATCCGACTAAAAGAAACAATAAAATTATACGATCGATTTAATGTAGATTTTTTAATTTTCACACGTTGGATGCGGGAGGTGTAGTTAGCAAATTAATCGACTTCATTGTCGTAAATTATGTCATATCTTATACCTCATTAAAACATAAAAAATTTTATGTATTCATATAATTACTTAAACTGAGATGTTTTAGGTTATGAAGGTAATGAACATTAGATTCCTAGTCGCGATCGTAGAAGGTAATATTTCGACAAATTACGTCTCTAATCGGATCCTCTCATCCGTACATATTAATTAGCCGATCTTCCACAAATGCACACAGATGAGCCGTTATACAGCGAAACATTCGTCTATACATCGCAATCGTAGAGGTATTGGCAAATATTTCGACAAATTACGTCGATTAGAGTATCTCTCTCATCCATATATGTTAATTAGCCGGTTGATTACCATCTTCCGAATATCCACTGATGAGCTATTGAACAGTAAACTGTTTGTCTGTACATAGTTGTTTTCAATAATAATATGCTTTTCTTTGTTTGTCTTTATTTTTCCTACACATACTTCAGCTTAAACCAGGTGATTTGCAAGCATTACGATCCTCAACTCGGCCGCCACTTCACCAGGGGAGCAACACTAACAAGTTAGTAAGTAAAGCTTTGCCTTGAGATTAAATCAAAGTTACTTGCAGTAGCATCAAAAAACTTAAAAAAAACACACACTCACACACTGTCAGTCATAATGGATTAAATGTATCTCTTAGTAAGACTTTCCAAAAGGTAAAATGTACAAATATGATAGATTCCATAAAACTTTGCGTGACGACGCTCCAAATGGTCTAAAAACATATCAGAACACCCAATTTGTACAAGTTGTACCTGAACAATGGACAAAGACTCGTCCACTCGTTTCTGAGCAGTGATCCGACTAAATTTGTACAACGCACTCCTTAAAAAATTGCTTCTAATTAGCTAATTAGCTGAACAATTAAAACAACTTATTCCGCGCCGTTTTATTATAAGTTCCGTTAAGTCAACCACAATTTTTTTAAATTTCCTTAGCAAACACCAACAGACTCATTAGCAGAAGTCAACATCACATGTTTAAGTAACTATCTGCTGCTTAATATACAAAGCTCAACTTTCTTTCAATTATTGCAGTGTTGCTCGAGTTTCAGCTAAGACTCAACTTCTAAACTTTAAAATCTATTAGAACAATCAAATTCTCTTTATATGATAAACAAAAAAAAAGCAGACTAATTGGATAGTTACAACTGCAAACAATATTTAGCTGAGATACTCAACACTCCTGGTAACTATGTTTAATAAATTTAAAAGAAGCCCAAAAAATTTATTTCTAAATAATAAGTTTCTAAAGCAAAGTGTGTAGCAACCATACAGTGGTTTTTCTTCGAAAATAACGCCAAAAAGCAGACTTTTGTTCTTTTTTTTTCCTCCTCCATTGAAAGGATTTTTCGAGATGTCATCTTGAGTAATTACTGATAATTAAGAACTAGAATAAACGAAACGGATAATTTTTAAGCAAATTCAACCAAACTACTCCGTGTAACACACGAAGCATTGTTCCAATAGAAATGGCAAACCTGTCAGAGGCAATCATATGGCGTGAAATCAATCAGTTTCAAATTTGTTGTAATCAATCGAATCGCGCGTCCGAGCAGTTTGTGATTTCTGTTGAAGGGAGCCTATGTTGCAGTTTCATTTCAAATTATCTCGATTAAGGACGAGGATAATAGGATATCTTTAGCAACCTTGCGATAAATGCCTTGCCTCTTAGTATCCTCTCTCTAGAAGTTTACCTTTAATACACTTGCATCTACAATGCTTCTAAAATGTCATTCGTTGGCAATAAATAGAGCATGTAATTATTTATTTTAATTTTTTTTATTGGATACAAGGAACAAAAGAGAAAAGAAAATCTATAAAAATCACCATTGCGGTAGCATAATGATATAACAAAAAAATGGGCAAATAAATACAACAAAAATAATACTTATCAGCACGAAATTACATAACGAAATATATAGAATCAATGACTTTAAAAGAAAAAAAAACAAGTGTGAAATAAAAGAAATCTTGTGTGTAAGAACAGTATTATTCAATTATTATTATTATTTTGCAATAAATAAAATGATTCTTTTATGTCATATATTTCGTTATGTAACAGTTATTGATAAAAAAATAAAGGAACAGGAATAATAATAATTAATAAATAGACGATATGATTTTTTTGCATTGATGTAGAGGTCGCTGAGGTTCGGGTCGCCGCATTAAGGACCTAGCACTGGGGAGCGCAGTTAGGTACCTCACAGAAGAATATTATTATATTATTACTAGAGAGGACAAAAGCGAATGAAATCATACCTTTTTTGCAGCGACTAGACAGACTCGTGTCTATTCGTCTCATGAAAAAGGGTTAGTGTTGCCTACTGGTTGCCCCGAGAGTCAACAAAACACGAGTCTGTCTAGTCGTTGCGAAACAGGTATGACTTTACTCGCTTTTGTCCTCTCTAATTATTAGTCTCTCATCTTCCACATTGAGTATTGCACCAAAGTCATTCGCCAGAAATAAAAAATAAACAGCAACATTTCAGAACAAAATCAAACGAAAACGCTCATGTCATTTTCGCCTAAAAATAATGAAAAATAACCGTACTTACTACACTTATTCAACCTAGGAAATCCTAAATATCAAATCTGTCGTCTCTAGCCAAGCATAGTTGGGCAAGATCGAAGAAGCAACTATTTTTCTTCTGTGACTTGACGGACTCGTGTTCTGTCGACTTATCTGCACCACGTCCCAACTACAATGATAATAATAATACTTTTGACATAAATATTAATATTATAACTAGAGAGGACAAAGGCGGAGGAAATTTTTTTTGCAGAGACTAAACAGACTCGCGTTTTGTCGACTCTCGGAACCAGTAGGTAACGCGAACCCCTTCTTATGAAACGAATAGTGACGAGTCTGTTGAATCGCTGCGAAAAAGTAGTAATTCCACCTGTCTTGGTCATCTCTAGTTATAACGTTACTTTGTCCATTTTGAAGTATTACAATAACCAAAATAACAACATAAAAAAAAAAACTAAAATCGTTATTACATCTATTATGAAATATAACGCCTTCGAGAAAATCCCCAAATACGCCTAGTATAACGCTAAAATTTACCAAACCATTCCTAAATTATTCAATCCAATTCAATCAGAGCAAACGATCAAATATTAAAACAAATCAATCCATCGGTCTGCACCTCGCGAACCATCCTTTGTGAACGAGCCTTTACCTTTACGTTGCTAGCGCGGAGTGTACTATGATTGGATCCGATTTCTACCGGCGACTGTACAAAATAGACATCGGGTACGCGGTACGTTAATCTGCGTTACCAGGACAACCAGGGATAGCTATCAACAATACCACCACCAGCCACCCTGGGTTTCTTCTATTTCATTCATACCGTCGTCGTTCGCGAGTAGGAGACCGAGAAACCACCGCTGCCGCTGCAGAAAATGCTCGAGGAACGTGTGAAGTTCACGCTACCGACCGGCGTTATTGCTATTATACTTATACCCTTACGTTACTTATTGAGATCTTTCGTTTTTTTCCATCTTGTTGATTATACCGTACGCGGTTTTTTGACGATTACAATTGCGAAGGAATAGATGAGGTTCTACAATGAAAGTTTTAAGCTTTACCAGAAGTACGTAGTTACATATCCGAATGTACAACTAGTTTAAGTACCTATTAAGGGGGTCTAAATATGTGAATTCGTGAAACGCTCTGCACCGTAAGGTCTCGTTTTACGACGATGTGGAGATATGTCGTAAAATGAATCGTCGTAAAACGAAGCCCTTTTTTTAATGTCATTAAATGAGAAAATTTCCCAATCTATACGACCAATATTCGCTGAAATTCAAGAGATTTTCCCAAGAAAATGTCCAAGCTTAGGTTCAATAATTTTGCAAAAAGTCTTCTTCATCATCGCCTTGATACATACGTTTATCTGTTAAGTGCTGTGCTAATTCTTCAAGTTCTTCATTCGTCGCAGCAGTTCTGGCATATCTTCAGGTTCAACTTATCGAGACTACCTTCTTCTACCATTTTAGCTATCTCACTCGTGAACGTCCTCGCCACCAACTAAGTGATAAGGCCAAATCTCATGAGGCACGCCCTTCTTACAAATGTTCGTGACTTCTTCCCAAGTCGCAATGATGTGCCCAACAGCTTTCAGGATGATCTAGTCTTTCCAATATTGCTTAAGAGTGACACGAAGGTAATGCAGCAATAACACCTTGACCTATGGCTTGTAAATAGTCCACTTTAACGTCAGGTTCGGATCTGATTTCGTCGATGTTTGGCAGATATCCAAGTGCATTTTTCAACAGAGGAAGAACAAAAACAAAAAAAAAAGAACAAAATTGGATTTCCACACCACAGACAGATATGACTTAATCGTTACTCAAAGTCTTTCGAAATGATCGACTAACGGCGGCTTTAATTTTAAGGATTTTGGTGCGTTATCACCAAGAAGTTGGCCCGTCTTTGGCTGCCTTGAAACTACGTAGAGATTTTTCACCCCGTAGAATATGGGTTCTAGAAAGCATCCTCTTCCGGTACAGACCACTTTCGCTTATATTAAGGACAGGATCCAGTATCAGAGTTGTCTGAAGATTATCAAAAAATTCGCGAACTACATCAGCATTTGCGCTGGCAGTCTCCCAACTAGTTTTCATCTTATGGATTCGCCAACGTTGTTTGAATCTAGCAAATCATCTTCTGCTGGCCACGAATACCTTCTTCCCTTACTTGAATGCCATCAAGCAAACTCTTAGCTTTAGCAACAATCGCATAATCGAATTCCTGCTGTACCTTACGTTGGTCGCTTTCAATTTTGTAGTTTGCTGTGGTGACATTTCCTTTCAGAGAGTCGCTGGTGCTAAATCAAATGAACACTACCACGTGCTTCACCAGCTTCTGTACCCAATCATTGGCGAGGAATGTTAGTAATAGAGCAGGTCGTAAAGGTGAATCTGCCCAAAACGAACGGTCATAAAACTGAACGCTCTGTATTAATCAAATCAGCAACTTATTTAAGCAAAAGACAGAAATCTAGCTCTCTTTCAAACGGTGGAGAGCAAGATATACAATAATCGATCCATCAATTATTGATGAAATATGCTGATGCCTAATTAATTTGGGTCTGTTGGGCGTCACGTTGTTTAGAAGACCTAATTCCTATGAGCCAAAATCAGATAGCGCTCCGACAAGAAACGAACAAAGAAAAGCCGCTGTAGCTGTGTGCTTGAAACCCAGCGACGAGGTTTCAATTGAAAAACGTAGAAAAAGAAAGAACTACAATTATTAGAAGAAATAGAAGACGTTAGAAGCAGGGATTTGCATAAACTTCGAAGGATTCGGGTTGGAGAAGATACTCAGCAAGAGAAAAAAGTCTGTTAAAAATCTAAACGAAGAAATCAACATAGCGACGGAGGGAAGGAAGTTAATATCCAGGAGTGAAGACGAGGAAAAAGGTGAAAATATGAGGAAGGAACTAGAAATAGAATCAACTAAACAAATGCTGGAAGTTGATTTGGGCATGCAGTGACGATAGGAGAGAAAGACAGGGACAAACGACAGAGGGAGTCTGCCACAAAATAGGACACCGCTGTTGAAAGTTGAACAACAAAGAAAAACGAAAGAAATTATAAGAAACGAGAAAAGGTAAGAATGGGTCTTTGTTTATTTGGATAATCTCTATTAAAAAAAATATTTTCTGAACCATTACAACACATCTTGAAAACCTAAATAAATCGCATGAAACACAAAAAAAAAGCTACACGAAATATTGATCAATGCAATGCAGCAGATGTACTTTTGCCATAATTTCTTTTAATTCCAATCGAATCCCCTCAATGACAGCTACACGACTACCAGAAACAACCTTTTATTAAATATCTAAGCGGTCGCCACCTTAAGGCCTCTTTCGAGCTGTCCCGACCGTGTCATTTAAATCTATTTTCCACGCAAATTACCCCCTTAGTTGAAAAGCATCGCGGCAAGCTGCGTTTTGGACGTGTCCCGAATAATATCTCCGGCATGACAGGTGTCAAATAAATGTTTTATTCATGTTAGGCGAGATAAGATGCAGTTTAGCGTCGAAAGTCGCGAGATCCGTCGTTCAAAATGGGGGATTTGTTTTCTATCCTTCAGAGAACGCGGATAAAATTAAAGGAAGTTATTGAATTCCGGACTGTTTTCAAATGTTTTGTTTTTGTTTTGGCGTATGTTTTTATTATTCCAAATTTCAAATTCATTTGTTTGATGGACAAGTCCGTTACAGTTGATGTTTCCTACGCAAATAATTTCCATGTTGGAAACTTAAATAGGACCATTAACGACGTTGGTGGTCTGGGAAGTTTCTCGCCTAACACGCAGAAACAGGTGTTTTGTCGTCAAATTCAGTTTTTAATCTGTCTAAATAAAATACAAAAAAAAAATACGAAAGCGATGGGCTCCCTCTTTCGGTGAAAATCGGTATCCTTCGAGCGAAATGTTGGGCTGGCGATCACTCTTATTGAGTTTGAGACAATGCATATCTTGATGCAACAAAACTTTTGTTTTTTCAGCAAATGCCGCCATTTTGCCACAATTTCTGCCTCTAATTTGTCAAGTAATGATGTGTAGCATGACCAATTATTATTGTTCCTTTTTTCAAGATAGTCAATTAATGCCGCCCCCAAAAAAGCAGTTACCATCACTTTCGCGCCCGACAGAACACCTTTCCTTTGGTTTCAAACCTAGAACAAAAAGCTAAAAAAACAGATCGAAAGAAGAAACACGTTTATTATTGTTAAACAAGAAATATGATTTGTCTAAACTAAGAGCAGCTTTAAATGAAAGGCTTTTCCGTTATTTTTCCGTTATTTACCGTTATATTACTACAGAAAACTTATCAATAAGTGCTATTACGATGCGTTAAACTTAAGAGAAAGGATACTTCCCATCCTTCAGTGAATAACCGTACTACCGAATTTTATCCTGTACTTTGTAGTACCACTATAAGAAAATTCAGCAATCGTCCTTCTGCAAGCTGTAATGACAACCCAAAAAATGGTTTATTATTCTTATAATTTCAAAATTTATTAAGTCTATTTTACACATGAATGATTTTCATTTTTCTTTTTTCATTTGTTTTTCACTTACGAAATAGGAAAATTGAAGCCCAAACACGTCGGCCAAGTTCGAATCTAAGACGAAATACATTATTGAAAGTTTATTTGCGGCTTTGAATTGAATGATTAAAAATATTTATGAAAAATAATAGGGGAGACAGCGTATTTACTCCCCCTGACCAGCCGCCAGAGCCACCTACCAATTCCTTCTCCGTTTTGTAACCTTTGTCTACTTCTGCTTTTTTTCCACCCAGCATCGACATGTCCTTGCGTTCGAGATCCGCAAGGGTCGTCACGATGATCGTCCTCCCTCGGGACGCGTCGTGCACGATCGACAACTACCCTCGTGTCATGCATTTAAATAGCTTCATTAATGAATATCACCAGCCACCTGCGATTTTTTTGCAGCTCTTGCATTCGCGCTCACGGGCTGGTCGAGAGAGAAGGGGCGACTGTCGGACGGCCGAGGGTAGAAGGTGGGTTAGACGAAGTACGTCGGCTGCCGGAAACATCCGCAAGAGGGCGTAAAAAAGAAGGGAAAAACTGGAAAGGAAATTTTTCTCGAAGGAGGTGCGTTATCTTTGAGGTAGCGAGGAATTGGGATGGGAGGGTATGACCTTTACGATGTTTGTTAGATGAGAATTGTTTAAGCGCTATTACGGAAATTAACCGTTGGAGATGGGGCAAATTTTGGGGAATATGCGGAAAATATATGGAAATGTGATTGGACAGAAATATAACTACTTCACAGTATTCTGGCCAACTAAATTAAAGCTTTTTTGTAGTTTTGCGCGTTTGGAATAGCTGAAAAATAAAACTTGAACGCAGAGAATATTCATCACATTATCAAGTAAAATTTTGACAGGAATAGTTTCCTGGGTTTTGGAAATCCATTGATGATGGTCCAAAATCCGGCAGACCTCTTCAGGCAAGGACATAAGAAGAAGAATGAAACTATTGACCATCAAGACTGCTCAAGAGGAATTCCGAATATTAAAAAAAGAATAATGTTGTAAAATTTATAAAAGGATTAAAAGATTAATAAAGTAGCAACGAAATGGATACGGAGAACTCCCACACACAAGAACAAAGATTAGCCAATTGATTAAAACGAAGCTACAACTTAACACTGACAATGGAATATCGGCAGCTTGATCTCCTCAAAGAAACAAGAATCAAAACGCAGTGGATTGGTAAAGAGTCTCTAATCACCAATCACCAAGAATGTGATGTGAAGAAATTGATAACAACCGCTTTATGGATCTGGTAAACATTGAAAATGTGAATATGAGAGCTTTGTGATTTCAAGCAACAAGATTTATTGTTAAAAATAGATTAATTAAATTATGTAAGCTTTCACGGCTGATATCAAATGTAGAAGTAGGTTCCGGGGTGATAAGCCATGGAATGTCTACCGGAAGTTCCGTCCGCAACTGGAGCGAACAGTTTCAATGGCGAGAGCGAAGTATTACTCGCTTATTATTACTCGCAGACGTTCTGACCTGTTTCTTGATTTCTGCAGCAGCTTATATAGCCTCCGGTTTCTTCGTCTCTGTCCCTAACAATTGGTTAGTCAAACTCGGGGACCTGCAACAAATCTCGTCTTCGCTGCTCAAAATCGAAAAAAAGAACAGAAGATCGCAGAGTTAGGTTTAGAACTAGAAGAGGTAAATGAGAGCATGAAGACGGGAGCAGAGGGACGCCACCACAATCTGTTTGTTTAGTTCAAATTACTGTTGAGTGAAGACGTATTGGGTCAAGTTATTTTCCAACCAAATCAGAGTGCTTTAATGTTTAAATACTATTTCAGGACAAAGATTGTTCAATAGTACGTGAGGTTCCAGTGCGTGACGCGTTGCCATAGAGAGTTCGCGCAACATCAATGTTTCGGATTTTTTTCTATCAATTTAATTAAATAAAAATTAAATTAACAGTAAATACTTACTAAGAATTTTATTTTAAACTTCCAAAGGTTTAAATGGCTTCACGGTTAGTATTTATAAAAGATTTTGTTGCGTCTCAGAGTTAGAGTTATCGAATCTAAACTCAAGGTTACTCATGTCATGTACTACGTCAAATAATTCCGCTAACATTGAAGCTGGCTACTTTACGTTTGAAGATTGGAAATGTGTGAACTGTCTATCAAACAGTAAAACTAAGCAGTTGATCTGATCTACACAATGTTGATATTTCTAAGTAAGAATACTAACACTTCCTAAGAAATCAAACAAAATAAAAAATGCATTAACACATTTCTAACGGATCTCTAATAATTCAATGTCCAAAGACTATAACATCATTCCGCTTATTTATAACAGGACAAGAGATAAAAAAGGAAAAAAGACGACAGAATCGCCACCCCAAGATAGACATTAACTCGACCTTCCGACATCTCTCACTTTATGATCGTTTCACCCCCCGAAAAGAAGAAAAAAATTCCGCAAAGGCAACAAGAAGAAAAAGAACAAGACCGTCAAGAAACTTTACGAACCAGTAAAACGCAATATTTGCGCGTACACTTTCTCTCGACATTCTCCCTGCTTGATTTACGATCTCTTCCGTACATTCGGGCGGGCTCCTAAGAGACCAGTTGACCGCGAACTCGAAGGGTGAATTTCCAAACAGTACATGTGCGTATTCGCCGTGATTATGGCATGTGTATGCGTATTAATAGGTGAGCTGGCGATAGCGGGGGAGATCGGTCACCAGGGGCCGCTTGATTCTTAAATGCGCATGTTGGACGATACGTTGGAAGCGATCGGGTTGTTTTTGGAACATGTGTTTTGGACATGCTGGTTGTTTAAGTATGTACATAGCTCTTGGGGAATGTAAACGAATGTTGTTATTGTTAGTTTTAACCCTTCGATTAAATACGGAAATAAGGTCGTAACTTTCGAACATTTCTTTTCGTCGGAAAGTCACAAAAAAATCAAGAAAAATCAACGATGTCGATATCATCGAAAATCGCAAAAAATCAACGATCCGGTAGTATCGGGAAGTCTCAACAAATTAAGGAAATGCAATCGTGGAAAAATCGCAAAGAATAACAAAAAATCAACTATGCCGGTGTCTTCCAAAAATCAAAATAAATCACAAAAAAATCAACGTTAGAAGGTCCCAAAAAAAGTCAAGAAAAATCGCAAAACTTCACAAAAAATCAACGATCAGGCATTGTCAGAAATTCCCAAAAAATCAAGAAGAATCAATCGTGGAAAAGTCTCAAAGATTCACACAAAATCAACGATCCAGCATTCTCAGAAAGTCTCAACAAAAATCAAGAAGAATCAATTGTGGAAAAATCTCAAAGAATAAAAAATCAACGAATCCAGCATTGTCAGAAAGTCCCAAAAAAATCAAAAAGAATCGATTGTGAAAAAAATCTCAAAGAACAAAAAATCAACGAATCCAGCATTGCCAGAAAGTCCCAAAAAAAAATCAAGAAGACTCGATTGTGGAAAAAAAATCTCAAAAAATAAAATATCAACGATCCAGAATTGTCAGAAAATCCCATAAAAATCAAGAAGAATTAATTGTGGAAGAATCTCAAAGAATAAAAAAATCAACGGTCCGGCATTGTCAGAAAGTCCTAAAAAAATCAAAAAAAGTCAACCGTGGAAAAATCTCAAAGATTCACAAAAAATCAACGATGTAGGTGTCATCGGAAAGTCAACAGGAATCTTAAAAAATCAACGATCCAACATTGTCCCAAAGTCCCAACAAAATCGAGAAAAATCAGTCGTAGGAAAATCGCAAAGCATCACAAAAAATCAACGATCCGGCATTGTCAAAAAGTCAAAAAAAAAATCAAAAAGAATCAATGATGTCGGCTTGTCAAGCTTTGGATACATCCTGTATTTTGAAACAAAAGACCTACGGACATTTGCTTGCTCAATATCACCCTAGATAGTACAAAAATGTGCGCCGATGCAAAAATATTCTAATTTATTCGGCAAATACATTATGATATACATTATAAACAAATCGGAATGTGCGTCGTCGGCACTATTCTTCAACAACGGCAATTTTTCGCCTGAAATTAGGTTCACAATACATCACAATATACAACACCCAATCGGCCTTAAATAACGCACTAAAATGCAAGGCCACGCACCCAACGAAGCGCAACTGAAACCACCCAGCGATCGCAACGCAACGTCCAGATCGAAATCTAAATCTGACGAATAAATCAAATTGGCATTAAAATAGTATCAGTAGCGGCAATCGGGCGTTAACACAGATGGTATCACCGGCGACACTACTCCAGCCATACAGCGTCCTCTAGGGGGAGACTAGGGCGTTCGGTTATCTACTGAACGTAGAGTCCCCCTTTAGTTTTTCTCCCGTTCCTTCCACCAACTGTCCTTCGGCGCACCGTCAAGATAGCGAAAACGCCGGAGAGCCTCCGCATGCGACTTTGTTGCAGATGGGTACGTTTCGCCGGCGGGGTCTCGACGCTGCATTTTTCAAAACGTCCGACGGGATGGAACAGAACGAGATGATGGGGGTGTTCTCCCCGTTACGTATACGGTCGCGTAGATCTTGCCGATGTAATGCGCTGGATGTAGCTGCCGCTTTGGGTTATATAATTGATGATCGGTAATTTATCAACGATTCAAAAAGTTGATGGGGTAAGAGAGGAAATTATGGCCGGGTGTTTGGGGTGTTTAGGAGGTGGTTCTAAGTCGAGCTGTAATCGGTGATTTTGATTTTGTTAAAATAAGGGTTACTTCTTAAAATTCATATTATGTCTGCACAGAGTGGGGCAAATTTTATGCTTTTAATAGGGAACTTTAAAGGAATTAGACAAAAACTGACGTAAGCTTCTGGAGCTCGATTTTAAAGAGAAACCGATCGGTGAAATCCGTATTTTTATATCTTCCTTAATATAAAAGATACAGGGCGTTTTCTTTAAATGTGCAATTGGTGATGGTGGTAGTAAATAAGCAAATAAAAGATTTCAACAAGGCAGAAAAAATTTGTTTTAATATTAAATGTTACAAATAACGATTCAAACAAACTAAACTAAGAAACCCGTTAATAGCATTACTGCTATTCACAGCTATGCGGAAATAAGGGTGTTTACTAAAAAATGCGTAAACATGATAAATGATAGCAAGTGTTCGAATTGTCCGTGAACATAATCGGCACCGTTTTCTTACACTCTGAGCTGAGTTCACCAACTCGAACGGAGATAGAGAGTCGAGCGCTTGCAATAGTGCAGCTTCTAATGCCTGCTTCGAATTGGGAGGATGCTTAAACTTAAAATTGTTAATCTTTCTCCAAAAGAAACAACCCAATAGCGTTAGATCAGGCGACCTTACCGGCCAATGCATCAGTCCTTGATGCCTGATTCAATTGTAACCGAATTGTTGGTTTAGAATCTCATGAATCTGGCCAGCATTGCGAGGAGGTGCTCCGCATACCGGAAGCAAGTGAATTCCAATCGATTTAAAGGCATTTCGTCTACGAAACGTTCAGTAAATTGTCGCAAAATTTGCAGATATCATTCAAGAGTTAATAATTCCATTATACCAGGTGGGGCAAAAGTAATGTCATTACTTGAATTGGCCGCCATTTTTTGCAATTGGCGCCAAATGTCACTGTGCTTTAACATTTGTGACATAGATATAGAGAGAATTGGTTGTCAACAAGCCATGGAGCGATACACACCTCAAGAACGTGGAATTATCGTTACTTCTTATTTGACAAATTTTAAGTCTATTGTTTTGACGCAGCGTGAATTTCGCCGTCGTTTTCCTGGTCGTCGTGTTCCATGTGCTTCGTGCAAACTTGGTTCCGCAAGAAGTTGCCAGCCTCGTAGTGCTCGTTCGATGGCACTACCGTAACCGTAAATGGTGAGCGTTACAGACAGATGCTAAACGAATATTTTTTGCCGCAAATTGCTGGATTACGTCTCGATCATTGTTGGTTTCAACAGGATGGAGCAACCGCTCACACAGCTCGGGCGACTACGGAGATTTTGAGACATCAATTACCAGGTCGAGTGATCTCCCGTTTTGGAGATTTGAACTGGCCGTCCGGATCGTCAGATCTAACAGCACCAGACTTTTTCCTTTGAAGCTTCTTAAAATCTCGCGTTTACCACAACAAACCACGAACCTTGCAAGCCTTGAACGCTAACGTTGAAGCAGAAATCGCTAGCCAGATGTTTTGCGAGTAACAATTTGAGCGATATAATTTTTTCCAATTAATGTCATCAATTTTACACTTTCAAGTAAGCTTTTTGTGAAAACAGAGCTCTTTTTTTTCATTTATAACGAAATGGCAGCCAATTCCAAATTATGTCATTACTTTTGCGCCACCTTGTATATGTGGGACCTACCGCGGAAAATTCCTACCCGCACATTGAAACTGTATCGTCGTCCTTGGTTTCTCCTCTCAATAGGAACATAGGGATTTTCACGCGACCAAGTACAAGAATTGAACCTGTTAAAAATTCCAGCACTGCTTATTATCTTATAATTTAGAGCAAAATTAGGATTTTCTTCGCATTTTCCCAAAAGCCATTGACAATATACCATACGACACTCCAAATCCCCGGCAAAAAGGTTTGATCTGATTTTACGCTGTTTTAAAATGCGCCTTGCCGAAGTTCTTGCTGAACCTGTTGTGTATGTACATATCTTCACACCTTCGTATTTCGCGCATCTTCTTGCGTAATCTATCTTAATCAGGTACGTACGTATCCGTACGTGTTGCTCGGTGCGTCTTCTTTCTTCGTCTTCTTCGGTGTTGCGCGGGTCGTAAGCGAGAAGGCCAACTCGTCCTCTGTCTGCCGACGGCGATGCGGTGGTTTTAATAATCGCGGCGACCGGCGATTCCACATGCCGGTAGCCTGGTAACGGCTTGTATCCACGCTCGCAGGGTTGCCACTACATAATAACAACCTTCTTGACCGTGAGGCATCGTAATCGGTTCGTGGCCCACGACGCCCCTTTTGCAATTATATTTTTGATGCACGATCTTTGCCTTCTCTTCTCTTCTTCTTCTCTTCTTCTATTCGTCTTCCTTTGATGCGCTCTCGGTAGATATAGATACTCCTTCGTCTTCTTCTGGGTACAAGGTTTTCCTATGTACATACGAAAGCAATTGTACCACTTGAGAAAAAGGTAAAATAGACAAAATTGAACATAGTATCAGAATAATTTGAGTAATGTAGAACATACATGTCACAAAGCTTAAAATAAAAATGTTTTAATTTTTATTTTAAGTATACGTCTATGTGAATACAGCGCTTTAAGGGCCGAATACCAGTATTAAGATGATTTTTAAAGCCCAAATCAGTGTTTAAATGTAAACCTGAATTTTTAACCCAATCCTAATGATGTAGAAGACAATCACCAATTTTTATCTTGATCCTCGTGAGCGCCACTACGCCCGCCGTTTCCTCAACAAACAGCCTAAAACATGACTCATTAGGGTTAATTTAAAATGTTTTTTAAGTATACCTTACGTGTTATTAAAATCAACGAAAAATCAGAAAAAATCCGCGATACCCAAAAATCGGCAAAATCAGCAATGCCGACGTCATGAAAAAATCCCAAAAAATCACCGATGCTTGACGTTTTGAAAGATTCTCAAAAAATCAACGATTCCGGTATCATAGAAAAATGACAAGAAATCACAAAAAATCAACGACACCAGTTATTATTGCATTATTGCCTTTTAGAAATGTCTTACATTGAATAAAATCAAAGAAAAAGAACCGGAAAATTATAAAAAAATCAACTATCCCAACATCGTTGGAAAATCCAAAAAGAGTCAACGATGCCGACATCGTTGGAAAGTCCCAAAAAATCAGGAAACATTAACGAAAGATTAAGGAAAGGTTAACAACGTCGAAAAATCTCAAGAAATCAACGACTCCAGCATCTCAAAAAAATTGCAAGAAATCACTAAAAATCACCGATGACGGATTATTGCTTGATTATTGGATTATTGCTTTTTGTAAATATCTCACATGTCAATGAGAAATCCCGAAAAATCCCGAAAAATTAGAAGAAATCAACAATGTCGACATCGTTGGAAAGTCTCAAAAAATCAAGAAAATCAACGATTCCAGCGTCATAGGGAAATGACAACAAATTACAAAAAAATCAACGGTGCCACGATGGTTGTTATTACATTATTGCTTTTTAGAAATATCTAATGCGTCATTAAATACAACGAAAAATCCCGAAAAATTTGAAAAAATCAACAATGCCGTAAATCAACATCGTAGAACAATTTCAAAAAATCAACGATTGTAGTATTGTCGGAAAATTACAAAAATGATGCCGACATCGTTGGAAAGTCCCAAAAAATCAAGAAAATCAACGAAATCATAGAAAAATTACAACAAATCACGAAAAATCAACGATGTCGGGCATTATTGCATTATTGCTTTTTATAAATATCTCACATGTCAATAAGAAATCCCGAAAAATCCCGAAAAATTAGAAGAAATCAACAATGTCGACATCGTTGGAAAGTCTCAAAAAATCAAGAAAATCAACGATTCCAGCGTCATAGGGAAATGACAACAAATTACAAAAAAATCAACGGTGCCACGATGGTTGTTATTACATTATTGCTTTTTAGAAATATCTAATGCGTCATTAAATACAACGAAAAATCCCGAAAAATTTGAAAAAATCAACAATGCCGTAAATCAACATCGTAGAACAATTTCAAAGAATCAACGATTGTAGTATTGTCGGAAAATTACAAAAATTATGCCGACATCGTTGGAAAGTCCCAAAAAATCAAGAAAATCAACGAAATCATAGAAAAATTACAACAAATCACGAAAAATCAACGATGTCGGTCATTATTGCATTATTACTTTTTATAAATATCTCACATGTCAATGAGAAATCCCGAAAAATCCCGAAAAATTATAAAAAATCAACAATGTCGACATCGTTGGAAAGTCTCAAAAAATCAAGAAAATCAACGAAATCATAGAAAACTTACAACAAATCACGAAAAATCAACGATGTCGGTCATTATTGCATTACTGCTTTTTATAAATATCACATATTATTAAAATCGACGAAAAAAAACGAAAATTCAGAAAAAATTAACGACGCCGATATCGTGGAAAAACCCCAAAAAACGATTTGGTATCGTCGAAAATCACAAAAATCAACGGCGCCAACATCGTCGCCATCGGGGATGGTATAGTCGAAATTTAGTCGAAAATCAATCAAAAGCAATCAACGAGTCCCAAAAAAAATCAGAAAAAAGCAATCGTAGAAAAATCACAAAATAACATAAAATCAACGATCTGGCATCGTTGAATGATCACCAAAAATCAACGATGCTACAAAAAAAATTGGAAGTGTCAGGAGTATATGGAGCGTAATAAAGGGCCCAACATGGAGCCCTGCGGTACGCTCGACCTTAAAAAAGTGGTACTCGTTGACACCCCATTAAACCTAACACGTTGCTTTATATGTATTGCAATACAGCTAATAGAAGCGAACGATTAATTATATCAAAAGCTTTAAAGAAATTCAATGTAATGACGTTGCGCAGATATAACCTGCCCTAAATCCAGACTGGATGCTGAGAATTAAGTGATTATTTTTAAGATGGTTTATCAGCTTCTGATCTATTATTTTCTTGAAAATCTTTGACAAAACTGGCAAAACAGTTTTAACAGGCTTTAGATCGGAGAAATCATCGAGTCTTCAGCAGGTTAAGGCTATGGAATACACCCAAAGTTGTACCTGTAAGTCCTAGAATTTACGGAAAATGTGAGGTGAGTAATATTTGACGCAATCTACGATGAAACTATTGAGAATACATATCATTGTTTATTTACTACTTCGATCAAAATGTTGCTATTTTAAAATATAAAAAGTATTCAAAATAATCACGAATACGCATTGTTTCTCATCTTATCCAATTGCTGTGTAGATTACGTATAAGTGGATGTTCATATTTATGTATTTGCACATAATACACGCGTATTAAGTATGGCACAGCTCGTAGCTGACCAACCCACTTTCCTAACATGTAACACATGTGACGCAGCAGCTCCTGTACATGTCAGAGCCGTCTATCTGCAAGGGACAGGACTTGAACGTTCAACGGTCTGTGTTTGATGTAATACAACGTACAATACACGCACTCACACGAAAACACCTACACCGCTGGCTACAAGGCTCGCGTACGTACGCTGGGGTGATAGCGAAGAACGACGGGGCTGCTGGGTGCTTTACCCGGCTGCGTCCGTAAGATAAGGACTAAGCTCCTGCAGCAGCAGTTCCCTTTTACAAAAGCTCCTCCGTTCAAAGGATTTTAATTTTTATCGCCGAATGCCCTCCTTCCGGGGCTGTCAGGGGGAGGGATAAGCGATAGGTGGTTGTGGAAGGCACACGCGACGGTGGGCAGATTCTTTCAAACGCATGCAAGATCCCAACGGATAGGTTTTTCGGTGTAGGTGTGTGTGTGTGTGTGTGCGAGTTGGTGGCTTTGAGGCTTTGAAAGGCGGCGGAGGTGCTTCCGGTTCTATCATCCCGGTTACTGCCTTTATCTGTTCGTCTATTGCGTTTGTTCGTTTATCTAGTTTGACGAGGACGTTGAAGCTTGGATGGCGTTTCATTGTTTTCCATTGTCTTTTTACTATAACATAGACAACATATTTTAACAGTTGATCGCTTGGATTCTATAGTTTCCATCAAGATGCAATACGAATTTCGTCAAAATTAACGAAGTCAAAGATACAGGGTGTCCAAATCCTTTGGAATTGTAAAAATAAGCCAATACAATGCGGGTTTCATATCTATTCCGTTGACAAATTTGTGGTCTTTAATCGAAAAGATAGACGGTGTATGTTGTACGTACTTTTGAAACTTTGAAGGTTCCTTCTAAAGAAACTTTAACTCGAACGGAAACAGCTAAAGCAGCAGCTGTAATTAGAGATAGACGTAGCAGTCCAAAAAGCCACGTTGGAATTTTAACGAAACCGGCAGCTATGCTAGGAGATCAGTGTCGTAGGAGAGCAACATCCGAACGAGCTCATTTCATTTTCCGAACCAAATCTTTTTCTATTCAATCATTTCTTCATGGTCAGGAATGAGAAATAATCGCTGGGTGGTTGAATCTAGTGAATGTGGAGGGTGTGAAAGCAATTCTTATCCTAAGTCGAGAAATGTGGTCATGGCAGTGCTCGAGTGCATTGTCTTGAAGAAGCCTCTCCTTTGCCAAATGGGAAACGAGAGATAATCGCTGGCGGCTAAATATAGTGAATGTGGTGGGTGCGGAAACAATTCGTATCCTAAGTCAAGGAATTTTGCTATGGCGACGATGCAAGAGTCCTTGCGTGCATTGTCTTGATGAAACAGAATCCTCTTCTTCGTCAAATCGGATACAAGAAATAATCGTTGGGGGCTAAATCTAATAAATGTGGTGGACGCGGAAGCACTTCTTATGCTAACTCAAAGAATTTTGCCATGGCGACGACACAAAAGTGCTCGCGTCCATTGTCTTGATGAAACAGAATCCTCTTCTTCGCCAAATCGGAAACAAGAGATAATCGCTGGGGGCTAAATCTAATAAATGTGGTGGACGCGGAAGCACTTATTGTGCTAACTCAAAGAATTTTGCCATGGCGACGATACAAGAGTGCTCGCGTGCCTTGTCTTGATGAAACAGAATCCTCTTCTTCGCCAAATCGGAAACAAGAGATAATCGCTGGGGGCTAAATCTAATAAATGTGTTGGCTGTGGAAGCACTTCTTATGCTAACTCAAAAAATTTTGCCATGGCGACGACACAAGAGTGCTCGCGTGCATTGTCTTGATGAAACAGAATCCTCTTCTTCACCAAATCGAAAACAAGAGATAATCGCTGGAGGCTAAATCCAATGAATGTGGTAGATGCGGAAATAATTCGTATCCTAAGTCAAAGAATTTTGCCATGGCTCGCGTTCGTTGCCTTCATGAAGCAGAACTCACCAAACGGAGATGCTATTCTTCCGCAAACCCAGAAACAACATCCAATCGCTGGTATAAAGCAATAAACGATTGATTAACATTTAAATTTGCTGTTAACAGCAAATCGTAGAAGTTGTTCACTTTATAAATGGCTGTCGTCTACTCTTGCCGCCTTTTGCCGAGACCGGGTATCGCATCGCATCGCATATTTCAAAGTCAACGGCAAATGTCGATCTTAAGCAAAAACAGGTCAACATCGAAGCACCAACATGAGAGCGTAAATATGAACGTTCGTCCAGAACAAAACTTTATGCGTCAATATCAACTTTAAGAAAATCTTCAAAAAACTTGTTTTCCATTGTTTGATATATAATCAGAAATGTTGCCTGGATATCTATCAAAAGATGGTCTTATTGCTATTTATTTAGAAAGAAGAGAGGATGTATGAAAGAAAAATGCCGATTATCCGAAAATTAACCGAAATAATCGAAATCCGAATGACTTTCATATTAAATCCTCCTCTAATCCGCACCAACCATATCCAATATTTGATTACAAATATTTGACGCGCAATAAAATGAATTGCCTATTAATTCTAAGAGAAAGCGAGACAGTCGGCCTGCATCATCACACCCCCAGGCAGCCCTGGAAACTCCACTATCTCATAATGACGTTACTTAGGGTCGAACCTTGACCCCTTCGCCGGAACCCCTGTGCATATTTTTTCTGGTGCGAGCTAACTTGATTAATCCGCCGCGAAATAGAAAGTTCCGTCAAATAACAAAATTAGCGGGTGGAAATTGCCATTACCAGCTAGTTTCGATCCACGCTTTCCATATATCCCGGTGTATATAAGTGTCTACGCTCTATACATGTTTATGTAGTAAATAAGTGCATTATTGTAGAGGGTAGATTTCGTAGGAGGATCGAAGTTAAGGGTAGGATACGTCGCATTTATAGAAAACAATTGTTTTGGGGGTGAAATTTCGCGAATGTTGGAATTTAAGTCGAAAAGTTTCTTTATATATGGCATTTAAAAAACATTTAATCTAAAGTTCTTTTGTTCTGGCTAAGTTAGGTTAATTCTGTTAATTCTGTTCCACCCCGACATCTTCAACTAAAAGAAATTTGAAAGAACGTTAATTTTGGTAACTAATTTTTTTTTGGAGATCTAGATAAAGTTGAGCCAAAATCCTAATTTCACCTTAAAAAAGATTTATCGTCGCACAAGAAAGAAATCCATCAATTATCAGATACCTATAAGACAGGCCAACAAAAAAAAATTATTTTTTTTTGCTACGCACCATGTACCATGTGTCGCACTGGTACCGTCGAATTAACGTAGCACCTTAAAGTGCGCTCTCGAATTGGCGCTCATGAGTCATGACACAATTTGTTAAAGTCTCACATAAAGAAGGGGAATGCTTCACATATATTTGTAAATCGTTCCCCAAAGAAAAATTAGCGGCTGGAACCTTGCCGGCTCGAGTTTTCCAAAGATGACTGATATTGAAACTACTGCCTGGTGCTCCTTTGTTACTGTGCTTAAGAATTTCTTGGGTAACGATAAGGCAGAACATTACGAAGAACTCGTATGATATACGTAAAAGAATGGGTGTAAACAACGTTAAGCGGGAAATTTTTGTCGGCGTAGCTAACGTAAAAAATTCTATTTTCGTTCGACTGCTCTATCTTTAAACACAAACCTACCATTTTCTTCAATTGTTTAATAGAATATACAAACATCTTTGTGGTGAAATGAAATTATCGTAGAATTAAGTAGCAATTGCTTCCAGAAAAAGCTGCCGAAATCCTAAAACTAAGATACATTAACGTGGCTGTGAAACAATAGAAAAAAAAGCAATCGAAGAAAGATAATTTCATATACTTTGCTGCGACCAGGACTTTGTTCCGCTCCACTGTGCATTGTTTTGATCGGCATACGTGGTCATTCGATCAATAATCGGTGGGTGAAATAGTTGATCCTTTTGCCAAACAAAAACTTGGTATCTGTTTTTCTACGCGTCCCCTTTCCTTTTTTTTGTCCTCCGCTTACATACAGCTTCCTACCAAATCATTTCTCCTTTGTCTTTTCGATTGTTTCCATCTGCCGAGGTTTACCTTGTGTGTTATTAACCACCTTGAAGGATCCCTAGGTGTGAAGAGTGTCTCCTCGTTCCTTCGCTTTGTACATCTTTTTTATTTAAAATTTCATTATCTTTATTAAAATGTCCGGTACAAGCACACGTTCGCGAAAACTAAAATCAACAATAACCAAGCAACAAAAATCGTTAATAATACATCTATCAATCTTGGTTTCATAAAGCATTCCCAAATAAACCGCACAAGCGGAAGAAACTACATAAATCAGACTATCGCGTCCAGATTTTCGCCCTTCTCCCCATACGCCGGAGGAAATTCATAAATTCCACGGCCTTAGGGTATAAAATACCGAAGTAAATGTTGTAGAAAAGAATTCGAGGGTACACGTTTACTTCGGGACCATTTAGACCGCGTATATGGACTGTATTTGCTTTGAACACATACTTACCTCCGTGGTATGCAATTATTGCATTTTTTTCTTTTTCGCTTATTTTTCTGAGTACACACAGAGTAGATGGAGTATATAAGAGCAGTGAATGTGGGTTGAAATTTAGAAAATTGGTGAATTGGTTTTTAGTAAGTTTCCGGAAAGCAAAGGATCCTGAAGTAATACTGCCAACCGTAAAAACATTATACAACTATAAGAAACGAACCTGAAGTTATTTTAAAAATTTAGGGAAGGTCATAAACCCTTCCTGTCTCCCTCTTGCAGCGCCTATGAAAACAATATATCCAATTGTATAAAATTTTTAAAAAAGAAAAAGTACCTTAAAAGAATTTACTTAGGCAATACATTTCCTATAAAAATAGAAAGGATTCTGAAAAATTCCAGCTTTAAAATTTAAATTTTATATATATTGCGTCATCTATTTTTAAATGCTAGAACCTCTATTTATTGTTATATTGCAGAGCTCTGTACCAATGATCTTGGGACTATTTGAAGGAAGTATATAAAATAACAACAAACGACCAACTTCAAACTATAACCTCTAAATTATAAACATAACCTCTATGTTTTCGCAAGTACTAAAATAATAAAAAGAATACAATACCATGTCTAAACAGTAAGTAAAAACTTTGATTTATACATGAAAAACTGCACGATTATATTATTTGAGATATGGACTCATGCTACCCAATAAAAGCAAATTAACACCAGCCAACGTTATAAAGAAACCTTCTATATTCGAGGAAGAATCTGATAGCGATGAAGAAATTAAGAAGCCAACGGGAATATCGACAACTATCAAACGACAGGTTAAAATTCAATCGAGCTGTATAAAAAAAATTAATATAAATTACATTTATTTATATTCCAGGATAGAGTCTTACAAGAAAAAGCCGTGGAAGAAGATCCTACTGTCTATCAATACGATGAGATATACGATCAAATGGAGCAGGAGAAAGTGGAAACAAAATTAACAAAGAAAGAATCGGACAAGAAGCCGAAATATATCAACAGATTATTAGCCGCCGCTGAAAAGAGAAAACGTGAGAATGAAAGACGCATCGAAAGGCAAGTGCAAAAAGAAAGAGAAGCTGAAGGTAAAAACTATAACGTTTATGCCGTTTTACAAAGCACAACTTTAAAGTTTCCATTTTTAGGTGACGAATTCAAAGATAAAGAATCATTCGTTACGACAGCATATAAAAAAAAATTAGAGGAACTTAGAAAACTTGAAGAGGAAGAGAAACGTGAAGAATACCTTGAATCAATAGGAGACGTTACTAAGCAGGGAAATTTGGATGGATTCTATCGGCATTTATACGACCAGAAAGTTAATTTCGCAGAGAAAATGGATACTGAAGAAAAGTCAATTAAAGAAGAACCTAAAACACCTCTGAAACTCACCGATGAAGATACCGAAGGTGGCAGTGAAGACATATCAAAAACAAATTTAAAAGATCCTAAAGTCTCTAGCAAAAAACATGTCTCACATAAGCGAACCTATCGCAAACGAGAAAGCTCGGAATCCGAAGATGAGAAAAAAGAGAAAGATGACGAGAAGAAATTGGAACATTTACCGTCGAACATAGATGCCGACTCTGATTTTAGCATTGATTCTGATAGTGATGAGTCCGATGATGAGGTGAAACCTAAAAAAGCGAAAATTGAAGAAAATGTTAAAGTTGAATCAAAAACTGAAGACAATTCCATGAAAGAAGAGCAATCAATTGATAAGAAAGCTATAAAAAGTGAAGGGAATGAAATGGATTTGAAAGATAAATCTAAAGAAACCAAGGAGATTAAGCCTAGAAAGATTAAGATTGATATCTGGAAAAAGAGAACAGTCGGAGCTGTTTTTGACGAAGCTCTGCAGAGGTATTTTGAAAGGAAAGCATTGAGAGAAGCTGCAAAATAGTAGCTGTTAAAAGAAGTACTACGACTGCATTTCTTATTAATTTTAAGGCCATTTTTGTAAATATAAATATTGCTTGTAGATAATGGAATGTATTTAACTATTTTGACCTGTTTCTCTTTTTGTCCCTATTACCCAATACCTTCAAAGTATTTTACCCCAATTCAAAATATTGTTGTATATTAAATCTGACCTAATAAACTAAATACTGATTTATCTTTATTTAAATCAGTTTATGCATTACAACATTTATTAACAGTGTCGAAAAAATTTAAAATTGTAAAATAACCTTTATCATTTCCCTAAAACACTATCTTAAATGATTGCGATACAATTTTAAGGACATGAATTTTAATTAAATGGCTTCATAGTCGTTTTCGTTTAAGAAAAGAATATGAAAGTCAAATCAATCGGTGAATACTAGAGAAAACGATAGATATGATTTTGTTAGTCATGTAAACAATCTTGTTTGACCATTTCGATTCTTTTTTTTTATAAAAGTGCATGAAAACAGTTAGGCAGCATTTTTTGTTTTTACCTCCAAAGATGTTTAAAAAAGAAAACTTAATAGAATCAGAAAGAATGGCCCGAAACTGTAACTTATCTGGAAAAACTCAAATCTTTTTACCAAGTACTGGTAAAAAGGTAAATTTAGCAAGCACTTGGTAGTACTTGCTAAATGTAAGAAATTAAAAGAACCATTTGGAAATAGTACATTCAACTTAATTAAAGAGAAGACAAAAATTAACCATTTTTCTTAACCTTAAATATTTCAAAATTCCTGCCAGTCCCTCATAATTTATCGATTTGCTCCTAGATGTCACAGCATCAATCCTCTACTGCGCCATCTTACAACCATTTTTAAAACATGTCAAATATATACATCCTCTGATTACTGAAATAATGTTTAACTTAATTCAAATAACATGCAACATTTTTAATTTGATAATAATATCACGGCTTTTCTTAATTATAAACATATCAAACTTCCTTCCTTTTAACTGTTTGCTATTGGATATGCGGTTGATAATTCTCTCCTGTGCCATCTTACGACCATTGTTGAAACATGATAAACAGGATTGCCAGAATAATGTTTAATTTGGTTTAGATATAATTAAAGATGGCAATGTAACTGTTTTTACATTAGATACCGCGCTGTCAATTCTCCGCTGCCCCATCTTACGCCTGTTATTGAAACACTCCAAATACAGCAGTGCTTGTGTGAATAATCTGCAATTTAATTAGAGATGAGGCAAAAATATTTTTTATTGAAATAAAATCGGGATTTTTTTAGGCTTCAAATACTTCAAAATTCCTTCCTGTCTCTCACAATTTAACTATTTTCATATAGATGCCGCACTGTCAATTCTATACCGCGCTATCTTATGGCCATTTTTGAAATGCATCAAATATACATAGCGTTTGATTGTACGAATTTAATGAAAATGCAATTAAAAAATCATTCAAAAATAGTTGTATGCAACCACATAGCAACGTTATCCCGTCTTTATCTTTAAAGTTCGTTAATTCTTTTTGATATTTCGCAATTTACTAATTCTCCTTTAGATGTCGCACAATCAAATTTCCCGTTGCGCCATCTTACAGAGTTTTTTGAACTAACTAGAAAGCCAAACTTGCATGGCGTTTAATTGTCCGTATAACGCTTGTTTTGTGTTTCTTACATAAGTTCATTAGTTGTTATCGTATCAATCGCTTAAAGAGGATTTAAAATGACAGAAGATCGTCTACATATCGTAAGTAAACAGTTAAGCATTTGTATTAGGAAGAAAAGCATATACTTGAAACTAAAATTTCATATTGACCTAACCATTGTAACATTGTAACTGGTTTATCTCTTTAGGATTGGGGTATAGATAAACTATACAGAACGCAGAGGCAAGTAGAAAAGAATCCCTACGATTTAGAATCATGGTCAATTCTCCTCCGAGAAGCTCAAAGCAAACATATATCAGAGGTGCGTCCGCTATACGAACATCTAATCTCAATCTTTCCGAGCGCGTCCCGATACTGGAGGATCTATATCGAACACGAGGTACAAAACACATAGTTTTTGTGGATACTCCATAGTCAGAGAAAGATTAAACAGAAAACGAAACGAGAAATAAATTGTAATCGTGTGTTTTTCTCTTTATTTTCTTACAGATGAAGTCACGTAATTTCGAAAAAGTCGAAAAGGTAGGAAACCATACTATTGTAATTAATAAAATGATTACGTATAGAAATACTTGTTTCATTTTAACGATTCTCTGTGAACGCTCAAGAATTTCACTATCGCCACTACTTGATATGTACAATAAATATACTAGTTTAAATGTATTGGAAGAATTTTTTATTTCTATACTGCCTCGAGTTGTGTTGAGAAGTTCGGGAGGAAGTTTTTTAATATCTTATTGTTTTCTGATAGAAATCGTTCATTGACAATGCAGAGATATTTGAAGGCTCCTTTCTGAACTTTTACCTTTTCTACTCGTATCTTCTTTTATTCATTCATTTCAACGTTAATTTGTGTTAATCATAATTTTCCTTCGCAGTGGTAAGTTGTTTCAACTTGTTATTGATGATACATACATAATTGCTTGTATTTCAGATAATAGCTAATTTCGAATAATTGAGATATGTATATAATAGTGCTAAGGTCAGGGACGGCTGATAATAACGGATGACTCTTCGATTTAACGCGAAACGGAAATACACCAGCGTATCAATATGCCTAGCCGACCCTGACTGAGATATCTAAAGATGAGCAAAGTAGGAGAAGTTAGTAGCGACTAGACAGACTCGTGCCTGTTCGTCTCATAAGAAAGGGTTTGTATTGGTTACTGGTTTCCACGAAGGTCGACAAAACACGAGTCTGTCTAGTCGCTGCAAAAAAGTAATAAGCCTCCTCTACCTTGCTTATCTCTACTGATTATGCAAAACCTACTTATAATTAACGAAGCTTACTTTTAATACTTTTTAGTCAAAAAATAAATAATGGTTATAAATATGTTTAGCGTAAGTCCCATAATAAATGAAAATTTATGCAAAATATTCCGTTGATCAACCCGTATCAACTTTCAATGCACACTCAATTGTTTTAATATCAAATTTGAAAAATTCGGGAATATTGGCAAACGCAATTTTTAAGTTGTGGATTTTTCTACAAATAACAGATCTAGTCGTATTCTTGCAAATGCTATTATGCTATGTAACATAGGAGATACTAATGCAGAACTTTTTTAATTATTACGTTGCAATGTACGTCCCCATTTATTTATTTATTTATTTTATTTAAGCACACAATGTGCTTAAGTGGAGCTACTTTCTAACTATCCCGTGCATTGTTATTAATTGTTCCTGTAACTATAAGTGAGTGACGTACTTGAGCGTGGTCAGAATTTGGTCAACGAGGGGACCAGTTAGAATTGACGTTTTGAAGACCTTTATATGACCGGCAATAAGAAATTAAAGTGAAATTATTACAAGAATTGGCGAGAGGACAGGAGGCTCACCGTCCTTTTCTGGCTACGCCTATGGCGACGTAACGGATATTTCCATTGGTTTAACAGCGAAACTGTCACTTTCGTCTCTTTTAAATAGAACATTTCAAATTTAGCGGACTATCTGTTTTTGTATCTGAAATTGGTTGCGTTTAGCATGCGCAATTGCTGCATAACCGTTGATTGAACGACTAATAGGAATGCGTAACCTTCGCTTTTCATTCGTTATTTACTGAAGAATTGAGCGAGTAACCAATAGAAATACGTGGCCTAGAATTGTCATTGGTTGTTCACTCAACTGTTTCAGACGATTGCCTGTTCCTTAAATAAGGAGAAATTTGTTTGAAATAAACCGTTTTATAAACCGTATTTTACGTAAAGACACATAATTACTCTAAGCATGGGCGTAGCCAGAATTTGGTCAAGAGGGTAGATAAGGGAAGGGCAATTAGAGTTGACATTTTAGAGACCGACAATAAGAAACGAACATGAAATTATTTCAGATTTTCAGCGAGTAGGAGGAGGGGCATGGTTCCTTCTTGGTCGCCCGCTCTGGCTGCGCTCATGACTAAAAGTTGTTAAATATGATAATTAACCGTAATAAAGACATTATACATGAAAATATTTATTCTTTTAAATACGCTAATTGTTTATAAAAGCATTTAAAAAGGATATTCTTCAGTTGAACAATTTTAAACCTAATCATTAGGATAACTTCATAGAGCTCATAGAATAATTACTTCTACGTTTACAAATAGAGCTTTCTTGTTGTTAATAAAAATATTTCTCAAGATCCTCTCGTGTTTTAATTTTAATTTACATATGGCCGTTCGTAAAATGAAAAAGTGTAAGGCTAACTAACTATAACCACCATTTATTTTCTATTATTCGTTACGTGTTAATTATATTTTCATTCCAACAGCTATTCCAAAGATGTCTGATGAAGATCTTGAATATAGAATTGTGGAAGCTATATCTGACTTACGTCAAGGAGACGAAAGCCTCGTTACCGACGTACAAGTAAGTAGAATGGCCCCCCTTCCAACGAAATACGGAATCGTATCCGGATATCGTTTCGTCCATTGGCATTTAATCCGGACGAATTTTCAGAGAAAAGATGGCTCAAGCGTACGATTTCGCCCTGGATAAGATCGGTATGGATATCCACTCGTACCCTATATGGAACGATTACGTGAACTTCTTGAAGAGCGTAGAAGCTGTCGGGTCGTACGCGGAGAATCAAAAGATCTCAGCGGTGAGGAAGGTCTATCAAAGAGGGGTCATCAACCCCATGGTTGGGATGGAGACGTTTTGGAAGGATTATATTTTGTTTGAGCAGGTGAAATTATTTATTTAGATGGCTTGAATGACAGATTCTTAATTAAGAGAATTGTTCAGGATCTTGTATTTTTGTGTATTTCGCTCCCTTCAAACCTTTTTCAAGTTACGCCACTGTTTTAGAATATTTATAATGAAATTAAATGAAGTCTTTTTAATTATATTCGGGGATTTTTGAATGCTTATACGGCATGATGACGTAATTATCCGCGCCGTCCATAAACTACGTTATGGTTTAAATTTAACCTATTTATTTGATTTTTTTAGGCTCTTCTTATAATCTTGGATATAGCATTTATCATTGTTTCTATTATTTATAAGTGGAGCTTCCCATGCAAGAACAAGTCAAGGGAAAATTTAAAGATTAAAGACAAATTCATGCTAGAGGGTGTCTCAGCAAGAACTTGAATTTTAAATAAATTAATTTCATTTTTTCTAGATTTTAATGTTAATATATTCAAAATTATTAATTAAGGGCTCGGTGGCTCAATGATAAGACGGCCTGCGCTTGGCCGGGCAGAGCTAAGCGGTGCGCGTTCACGCCCCGTTAGGGTCACCATTCGCAGTTGGGGTACGTACAATTAACTGCGCTTCATCCTTTGCGGCGAGGGGGTGATAGTAACAAGGCAATGGAATTCTTTGGCCACGTAACTTGCGCACTGAGATTATGACAAGCTTCACAAAGCTTATACAACCCGTTGGGCTGTCACCACACTTAAAAAAAACCATGAAACAAAATGACGAAGTTTTACAGTACTTTTTGGAATAAGAGACACTGGGTTTCATGAATTTGGTGTTTATTTTCTTGAGTTCTTGAATTGTTTCTGGATGTGACAGGTGGCGCCATGCTCTTGAAACCCGATCCATTCCCTCTAGTTCTTACCAAAAGAATTTTTTTATAATTTTCAAAAACACATATTTTGAGATCTGTCGAGTTGAAGTTCTTGCAAAGCATATGGAAGATGAAACATCTCCCCAGATCCAAGAATTTTGCTAGTTAACAAAAGCCGTTGAAGTGAAAGTGAATCTCGTCGCTAAAGCGTTCTTCCAAAACACAATTGGTAAAGTTTGTGTGCTGTGTGTAATCGCTAGTGACTACAATCGTAGCCATTGAATCAACTGAATCTTGCAAACATGAAGGTCCAAATCTCTTGTCAACAATTGTTGAAGGGTACTGCAATCCTTGAGTACGACGCCAGTGTTCGATTGAGCGGTGATACTGACACTCACACTTATGATGTTTTGAGACGATAAAGGCTGAGATCTCTTTCATCTTTGAACGAAAACGTACCTTCAAATTTGTTGATCAAGTGTTCAATAGCAGGCTTCCCCCCCTTATCCTTAAACAACTCATAAAAACTACAAACATCTTGGGACTACCCCCGAATGAGCAACTTGGATTTCGGGCGGATCTGTCGGCAAATTTAATTATCGAATCGTACCTCCGAGACAGAACTTTTACAATTACGTGTGGTTTGTTTTTCTCCTTCAGGAGAGCAATATTAACTGGTGTCGCTCAAGGTTCCCTTTTGACGCCGTAGTTGATCATCTTGAACGTTGCCGTTAATACTGTTATCTGATTGCAGCGGGCGCTAATGACAGCTCCAAATCAACGAAGAAAAATATTTAACCATCAGTTTGAACACCGGCTTAGCTGGAAATAAGTGATATACATGGAGTAAGACAGTGTTTTATCGTAGATCAACGTTTAACTTGGAAGGTGCATATCGAAGAAATTAAGATCTTGATCGTTATGGCCAATGTTTTTGGCCTTGCTTCTTTACAAAATATGCCTGCCGCCAAGTTTTATACACGGAAGACTAACATAATCGATACGTCTCTCACACTTACGCAAGTTGTAGGTCATCCAAAATAAAATGTTCGGCACCATGGCGGAAAATTCTGTGAACCTCTTGCTGACTTTGTATTAGCGAAAAGCCGCAGGATCGACCTCCTCATCAATGCAGGATGATCCTCATGAAGGATACGCTAATAACATAAATGATCAAGCATGAGCGTCTAAATTCTCGAAAGTGATTTCACCGACCAGCTTACGACAATTCAAGCAGAAAGAAAGGGAAACTAGCGATTGGAGAGCTGAAAAGCTAGTGGACGAGGTTTGATAAGACGAGGACCGTTCACTTGATTCAACACGGATTCCAGCAGTGTAAAAATATGTGATTCTCAGAACTGATAGAGAAGCCTCCAAACAAATAGTTTACAGAATGGGTATAGCCAGAATTGGGTCAATGGGCGCCAATTTTAACATTTTGGAGACTTTTATGTGACTCGCAAAAAGAAACGGAAGTGCTCGCTGCCTCCCTCTGGCAATTAAATTGCATTGGTTAATAGTTTCTGTATTTTTTAAAAGACTCATCGACATCGCTATTTGTAATGCAATCAACGGAAAGTAGATATTTCCTTATTTTTGTGCTAGCTGGTCCAATGGAGTGCATAAACATTTTAAAAGGTTGTCACAACCTCAGGAACATTTGTGTGTAAGATGTATCACGGCTTCCACCTTCTCGCCGTAAAGGTTGTGAGGTACTGTTAATTGCCCCCAACTGCAAATGGAGACTTGAAAGACACAACGCCCAACTACCCAATCAGAAATATTCAGATTTTAATTTGTTGCCGGTTTGTTTGGATGAATTAAAACGTAACATTTCGGAGTTTAATGATTCTTGGTTTCCTACAATCATTATAAGGTGATTAATTCAATATATCTTTTTCTCCTTTTTTTATTAAATTACCTATGTGCGCAGTGTCGTTATTTTTTTTGTAATAAAATAACGGTAATGCTTACCATGTAGCGTCTAATAGAATATCTTTAACGTATTCACATTGTAAATAATTGAATTAATTAAATAAAAAAGTATTTTGAATTAATCATTAGTGTTTTAATTAAGCCAAACAAACCCCCATTCCCGAAGAAAAAGAAAAAATAAAAATTATATTTTTTTAGCTTTGACACCCCGAGCAAAAATTATCACTTTCTTACCTACTATCCCGAGAAATTAGGGAGTACAATTTTTTTTATGGGAACTTTCAAATTAAACTGTTGGAGAATTTTAAAAATTTTTATTGGGGGACGCTTCACTTGCTTGTAATTAATATTTAATATTTTAATTATACATTAATAAAAAAAAGAAAAACATTAAGTAGACGTTAGATTTATTATATTGTTTTTGGTACCCCTCGCAGAATGAAAAATACATAATATTTTCTTTAATTTTATTTTTATGGTCTAACGCTTTTGGCAAAGCCAAATAGGAAAAGAACGCCAGTGACGTCACGATGGCTTGATCTTATTGAGACAAATTAACAGTTCCATATAAAATTGTATTAACCACAATTAACCCCATCCCATTAATTGTCAATCGCAACTCTACTTATTGGTTAATCTCGGAACACATGTTCTAACCTGTTAATATTTAGGATTTTATGAGATTTTAATTTAACGAAGTAATCCTCGTACGCAGGCAATTAATACGATAATAGCTGAAAAGATGTCAATCGAAAGAAGTCGAGATTACATGAATGCTAGACGAGTTGCCAAAGAGTTAGAGGTACAAATTCGAGGTATTAACAGAAATGCCCCTAGCGTGCCGCCCTGCGGAAGTAACGAGGAACAGAAACAGGTACTAATAACAATCCCTTCCAATTTAATTAATCAAAGAATACAATTTTGTAGGTAGAATTATGGCAAAAATACATAGCTTGGGAGCGCAGCAATCCCTTAAGGACGGAGGACACGGCCCTGCTCACGAGGCGAGTTGTTTTTGCATTAGAACAATGTCTCTTGTGTCTTGGACATCATCCGGATATCTGGTACCAGGCCGCCCAATTCCTTGAATACAGTTGTAAAGTCCTGCAAGAGAAAGGGGTGATGATTTTGATCGAGAATTGTCGGGATTGTGATTGACGATACCTTTTCGTTATTTTTAGGATGTTAATGCGTCGAAATTGTTCAGCGAGGAGGCCGCGAACATGTTCGAACGCGCTACTAGCTCGTTATTGAGCAAAAATATGCTCCTGTACTTCGCCTACGCCGATTACGAAGAAGGTCGACTCAAATACGATAAGGTGCATCAAATTTACCAGAAGTATTTAGATATTAAGGACATAGATCCTACATTGGTAAGTCCACTGTTTTTTTTTTTTTGAGTCGATTAAAATGTTCTACGATACTTTAACTTGCATTTCTTTAATGATAAAAGCAGCATCAATAATGCTTCAATAATTAGATCGTGAAGCTGGAGTTCTTCAAGGATCTGTTATTGCTTCCACGTTTTTTATCTTTTAAGATATATTTGGAATACCATAAAAACTTTAAGATTCTGAAATCTATTTTCAGGCTTACGTCCAGTATATGAAGTTCGCCAGACGAGCCGAGGGTATCAAATCGGCCAGAAACGTCTTCAAAAGAGCTAGAGAGGATCCGCGTTCGAAGTATCACATCTTCGTATGCGCCGCCCTGATGGAATACTACTGCAGCAAGGATAAGAATATCGCCTTTCGAATATTCGAATTGGGCTTGAAGAAATTCGGTGACAATCCGGATTATATCACATGTTACATCGACTATCTGTCCCATCTGAATGAAGATAACAATACAAGGGTGCTGTTCGAAAGGGTGTTGTCCTCGGGGAGTTTAGAGCCGGAAAAATCAGTGTAAGTGTACGTACATCTTCTGTATATGTGAAAATATACCTTTACAATATCCTTCCAGAGATATTTGGAACAGATTCTTAGAATTCGAGAGCAACATCGGCGACCTTCAGAGCATAGTCAAAGTCGAAAAGAGACGATCGGAAGTCCTATCCAAAATCAAAGAATTCGAAGGCAAGGAAACAGCGCAATTAGTCGATCGGTACAGATTCTTGGACCTGTTTCCTTGTTCGGCGGCGGAACTTAAGAGTATCGGGTAAATTCCACGTGGAAAGCAATGCTTTCTTCCAATCATAAATGTTTGTCAACATTTGCAGGTATACGGAGGTGATTTCGATAACAGGAGCAGCCAAGCACAGCAATGCACTACAAGCAATAATCAATTCCGAAGACGACCAAGCCTTACCGAGGCCAGATACCTCCCAGATGATACCATATAAGCCCAAAGCGAATCCATTACCTGGAGAACACCCTGTACCGGGTTGGTATCATTAAAATTCTCTAAAAAGAACAAAAATTAATCGCTTTACAACATATTATAGGAGGCACATTCCCGCATCCTCCCGCTGTTGCCCATCTGTGCACATTACTACCCCCGCCAAATTGTTTCTGCGGACCTTTCGTTGTCGTAGATCAACTAATAGACATCTTCAATAGGATACAGTTACCAGATACAGGTATGTTTCTTTACAAAGGCTGTTTTTTTTTTATTAACACAAACATTTGAGGGAGCTAATTATAAATGATAAATTCGCTTTTTATCGCAGTCCCGGCGCCTTCAGAAAACGGTGGCGATGTTCGGCTATTCGATTTAGCCAAATCGGTCCATTGGATAGTAGAAGAGGGCGGTGGAATCGGTATCAAACGTAGGAAACGGATAGGATTGTCGTTAGATGGCTCTGATGATGAAGAGATGCCGCTACCGCCCACCAACGACATCTACCGGCAGCGACAGCAAAAGCGCGTGAAATGAACGAAGTACAATGGAGCGGGCAACCAATGGCAAAAATATGATTTTTTTGTGAGAATATTACGAAATATATTTATGCGTTTTTTTCTATATGAACGATAACGTGTAATATTCAGGCGTTTCTAATGTATTTTTCTTTTTTTGAATTTATGAATTATTAAAAGTATTTTTTTTCTAAACGAGGTTTTTATTAAAAGTCCAATTTTTTCTTTTTTAAATTTCACGGACGGTGTTAATTGGTAGTTTCTTCAATAGAGGATATGTTAACCAAAAGATATAATACTAAGAGAGCTTAGCATCGGACATCTTTCTGCTTACCCGACGTCATCAGTGTGGTTTCGCGAGTTAACTTTTAGGCAACAGCGATAGAAAGTAGAGATAAAAAATACTCTCGAAGCCACGCTGATGACACCGGGTAGGCAGAAACATGTCCGTGTTGGTGTGTCTTTCCTCTCCTTTTGTTGCGTTCGCCGTGAATTCATCAATACAACGAGGAAGCTAAGCTACCTTAGCATTATATTTTTTGGTTACAGTTTCTAGGCGTTTTCTGATGTGTTCTGTTTATATACATTATGGTAAGCCTGTTCGAATATTCGCATGTGCGGTTTCGCAAAGCTCTACCAACGTTGCCATCTTGTGTTTAGCAGTCGGAGAATTGCTCGAGGGATGGTTTGGGGAACAGGACCCGGTTTATTTCGCTGCTGCCTGAACGGCAGACATGCGTGTCTTTGGCAAGAGTTCAAGCGAAAACCTTTTTAGATCCGCGAATATCACATCATTACACGCGGAACGATCACTTTCCCTACACATCAACATATTTACACCTCGCTATAGGAGCATGGCCGAGTCATCAATGGAAGCCATGCTAATGGTGTAATATGCACTACTGCGAAAGTACTCGTTTCTGCGGGCTTACTTACCGCTAAGTGTATGTGTAACCTCTCTTAATATGGAGACAAAAAAAGATACAAATACATCCACTCTGACCCTGGGCAGCCAATAGAACATGTTGCTGAAAATCAATTCAAGCATATAGGCAAACATTTTGCTTACCTCCTTTATACTTTTATGAATTATTCTTTAGCCATTAGTATGGGAGTAGCCGGAGTGGGACAGGGAGGAGCAATGGTCCCTCTAAATCGCTGAAATAATTTAGTTTTTATTTCTTATTGACGATCATACAAAAGTTGCCCTCGATCCTCCTCTCCTGACCGAACTCTAGTTACGTCCATGGCCGTATATTTATTATAAGGTATTGTAAGGTGACAGAAAGAAAACACAATTTTTGTTCGTTTTTCAATAGTTTTTATAATAATTACAGCAATTTTCTTGTTCATACTCATCTAAAACAGCTCACGCACACACACTTTAAAAATTAGAAAAGAAAAACAGATGCAATTATCTTCAACGTTTCGTAAAAAAAATAGAAGGCGTTGCTCTCTAAACATCTAAAAGGTAAAAAGGAAAGAAATTAGAGACGAGGTGGAAATTTGCGCGTACAAAACACCTTTTTCGAACATCCGTTACGAATCGACGATTCAATATTCAAGCTAAACAGTTTCGTTTTAACAACGTAACAGTTAATATGTAGACCGTCCTAAAAACGTGGTGCACGCGCAAATTTCTTATAAGTGGTCGACATTGTACACCTTAAATAGCGAAATGATGAATAAAGATGATACACGTTACTGCTAGCAGATAATCTACGATATAGGAAACCGTATTTGTTACCTCAACAACAAAAATGTACAATCGTATGGTGACATCTTATTTATTACAAAGGTTTTTCCTTCCACTGAAAGCGTCCAGAATCACCATGTTGAAAAGGAAAAATCTTAAGAAACATCTCTATTTCGAGTGTAATACTTACTAAGCATATAGTTACGCTGGTCATACGATAAGCAATGTCATTTTATGTCTTTTTGGTTTTCATACAATGTTTGCTGCATAAGGCTGTGCGGACCAAATTTTTTGTATTGTAAAGAATCTGCTCTCTTTTCTTTAGGACTTGGGTAAGAGCCTTATGAAATGCTGCCAATTATTTTTAAGATGTTATAATGATTGTTTTAAATTAAATTTGGACTTCTAGAAGTTAATTTTATATGGCTCCGTGTAACTCCATGGCTCAATAAATACTCAAAAGCAACATAAATATCTTTAATAATCACGCAAATTCGAGTTTGATGTTAAATTTCACATTTGATTTGCGCAAATGATGATTTGATTAGATTTTCAAGTTAGTTCGATAAGCTTCGCTTAAATTTTTAAAGTTCACGGAAGTTCAGTAATTTCGGCAATATTACCAAAGCAAACGTTGGAACCAGTTGCTAAACTGTAGAATTGTGCTAAACTTGTAGAACTATAGAAGATCCAAGTTAATTCTATAACCGTTTGCACGATTTTAAAATAGTTTCATTATTGATCGATGAATGGCGCTTTGTTAGAAACAAATCTTATTTGTTTGGAGTACATCAAGGATATACCGAATGTTCATTCTATTGTCAGATGGTTTTTTTTTTTTTTTAACAGATAAAGTTATCATTATTTATTTTTAAACATTTTTTTTTCAATGTAGGCCGATATCGTCAATAATTTAAGTAAGTAATTCGGGCACATATTCTCGCAAATATGAACGTTGCGGTAATTACAAATTTAAATCGCCCGCGAAATTTTTAAAAACACATTTCTGGTTAGTAGTCTTCCCCAAAATATTCAGAGGTAGGCAAATCCCTGGAAATTGAGAGATAGATTTTGAGTAACTATTTAAATGTAAACTGTTCCTATCTTTAATCTAATAAAATAACTTTCCACAATGAACGTTTGCAACTAAGCATACTTCTAAAAATACACGTGTGTTAATCAAGTTGCATAACTCAATTATCTATATCAACTTGTTGCAGCAATTAACTTGGAACAACGAATAATTTAACATTTATGTTTGGTAAGGAGTGCGTAAGATATAATAGACTGGGGATATTTTCCCGCGGGCTAGGAGTGAAACAGAGCAGACTACCGGCGCACCGTTTATGAAATGCTCGAAATCCGCTTTCCGCTCACAAACATTTTTGTTGCAAATTTTTTGCGTATCCGACATTACCTTTGCAATTGCTTCTAACCTCTTGGCCAACATAAGTTGCTTTTTTGGTTGCACGTTATTGTCTTTATTTTGATGTCTTGCACTATATGATGTTTACGGCCCCATTTGTCCCACAACATCCACGATTTACCAAAAATTTTACGCACCGTTATAATATTTAGTAATTATATCCGTCTTACTCAGTGGAACTCATAATTCGATAGATCATCGATTTTATTACATTACATTGGTGGGAGCGTTGCGTACTCAATACGAACCTGTCCCGCAGGAAGACATCCCAGCCCTATTTATTAATATTTGTAAAAAAAAGTAAAAAAAAAAGACATGACTTATAAAACAAATATTCTTCACAATAAATTTGGGTCCTCCAAAGCCTTTATTGCAAGCAAAAACTTTCTTACATAGGGCCAAAAATTCTGCTTTATTTTATTAATTATTAATAAATGCGATATGAATGTAGTCTGCCGTTTATTTATTTCTTTTATTTATTTTGTTTTGAATGATTGTATATTGCGGTATGTAAAAAAATAAAAACATTGAAAATTATCTTTTTTACTTATTATTATTATGTCTCAAATTTGTCGTTTATTACACGTTAAAAATCATCTTAAATGGAAAAAACGAATATTGAAAAAATACACAAGTGAGAAAAGCGCAGTTAAGTACAACAATGTTATTAATGATTATTTATATAAACGGAATGATTATATTGTTATAAACAAAATCGAATGGAATTACCCAAAGACAATACATATTTAAACTATCAGCTAGAAACCTATATTTGCTAAGATGTAAGTATGAAAAGCAAAGAAATCAATTTGCAACCATCGACTAGCAAAAATAGATTCCGTCCAACAATACGAAAGTAAAAAAATAAAATAAAAAAGAAAGGTGAACGAAGTTTTAATCGACGCTAAAAGAAAAAATAGAAAACCTGAATAATAAAATACAATTATTAATTACGTTTTTTTAAATATGTTACAATACTGTTATTATTAAACAAACATTGGTTTACAATAAAATCAACTTTTTTTAACAACAATTGTAGCCAGGTAAAACATTATTTTCGGAAACATGCAAAATTTACACGGAGAAAAAAATGTCTCTGGAAGTTAAATAGCAGTCAAATAAGGCTGTTACTAGTAAAAAAATAAAAAAATGAAAATTTGGTACTATTGTGCCTACAATTAATGTTTGCGGTGTTGTAATTTGAAAGGAATTAATGTAAATGTATCCTTCCCAAGGCATATACGAAAGGCAAAAATCATGTCAAAACCAAAAAAAATAATACATCGGAATCGAGGTGAGACAGAAATATTATTCTGCGTATGGTGATTGTGATTCTTTACAATTAAATTATACAAACCGCTATTCGTTACATCAACTTTTATGTTTGGTAATTTTTTGTTTATAACTTTTTCGGAAAGTGTTACGTTACGAATCTAATTGTTAGAAAGTAGAGAGACGATGTAGTGGCACTCGTAGTTCTTTTTGTAGCCGAGATCAAACTAAGCAAGTTTAGAGGAAGTTGGTTAATAGTAACGATAATATACGAAGAATTTGATTTCTTTAAGGTGACATTCTTCTCCAAAAGCATTCTTTTATTTCCAATAACCGTAATGTAGTAGTAGAATTAATGATTTTTTTGCTTTGTTCCAATATATATATTTTTTTTGTTTTCGTTTAACTCTGTATACAATATAATATAATTGTAATAATAATAATTACGACTTTTAGTGTTTTACTATTATTCTCATATCGATATCCTTTTTGTTTTTGAATGTCGTTATTATTATTCAGCAAAAGGCTCTGCTACTACAAAAAACACCATTTTTTTAACCTTTCTCTCTCTCTCTTTCTATCGCAAAGAACGCTTTCATGCAAACCACGACAATCGCCTCCTCAAGTGTATTTATATATATATATATGTATATATATTATTTTACGCATGCGCGTTGTAGACAGACATTCGCAAACTTCCAAATATATCTCCCGTCCTCGTCTAAATTATTTACTTCATTATTATTTTATTTATTCGCCAAGATGCAAAACACGACAACACCCTCTTCCTCATTCGCTCCCTCCCATTCGCGCTCTGTATATGTCTCAGTCGTTCGTTCAGACGCACGCGCAGCCGCATCCACGCTCCAACAGACAGACGAGATACAATAAAGTTACGGCTAGATAATATTAATAATAATAATTATAATAATAATACAGTATGTACTGGTTGGTGGTGGTTTTTCATCTTTTTTTTTTTGTTGTGTATTCCACCCCCTCCCTCGAGTGTCCATGAATACGCGCTCTTTTATTTTATTATTTTAATTTTTTTCCATTTTTTGTAAAATAAAAAGCACAACACTCGCACTCAGTGTCCGCGAGGCCAAATATAGGACGCGACCCCTCTCTAATGCAGTTATGAGACGTCCTGGTCCTCGACATCTTGGAGCTGCTCCTTGGGTTCTGCTTCGCCTACGAAAAGAACAAGCAGAGGTTAGCGGATGGTAGTAGATTTAGATTTACATTTACACAACCAAAGCTGCCCAAACTTCAGGAAATCATTCCTTTTTTTTAACATATTTAAAATATAAAATTCGTAAAGGAACACTTGCTTATATCTTAATAACTCTAAGTTTAGTTTTTGTTGGTTATTAGGCAAGATTGGATTGAAAAGCAAAAATAAACATGTTGCCTAAATATCGCCTTGGGAAATTCAAGAACTCCTGTATTATTTTATTTATTCTGCTAAACATTCAATAAATGTATTTAATTTTATTATTGTTAATAGTAACATCTTTTCATCTTTAAGCTCATCTTAAAAACCCACATTTTGTTCAAATAAATATGCAAAAACAAAACAAAAAAAACACCAAGGAATACAAAAAATAAAATGAATCAAAATGTAGATTAGAAAAGCAGTTTGATCCAGGGTAGTCTGAAATGTTTCAAGCTCCAACGTGAAGATGGTGCTCGCTGTTCGTCAAAAATATGCTGATAATATAATTGCGCATGCGTTGAAAGACACTTTTGCAAATTTCAGTCATGGGCGATCAGTTGTTGTTTAACAGTCGTTTGTGTCGGTCAATCTTAGTGTTTCTGCAAAAATTGAAAAAAGGCAAATGTTGAATTCTTGCATTCGAAAAGCAATACACCCACGCAAATTAAAGCTCAGATGGACTCTGTTGACCATTGCGAAATCTTGGACAGATGAAACGTGGTCGTACCAGCTTGGTTGGTACATCGGTGCTTTGGTACACGGTGGTAACATCGGAAAAGTTTATCGTTAAACGACCGTCGTATTAAGGTTAGAGAAAAAAAAGAGAGAGCCGAGGCTATGGATAGGATTACGTTATACCAACTACCGACGATACCAATATTGTTTAGGGGCGTACCCAAAAATGTCAATTACGACGGAATTCAAACTACGGATTGTACAATAGGTAACAAATGTCCCAATCGAAGAATGGAAAATATTCTCCAATAAATCATATTAGAAGACACAAACGTTGCTAGTCATCAATAACCGTTAAAAAGAACGGCATTGTTTTGTTTTTTTGTTTTTTTTTCATATACAGCGTTAGTAAAAAGTCCCGGAACGGTCGAATAACTTTGTTATTTGAAAATTATGATTTCTGTGAATTTGGTATGAAAAAATTGGTTAAAAAAATATTAACTGTATTGCATAAAATGCATTTATATTAACTATACCCCATACCAAATTTCAGAAATCATAATTTTCAAATAACGTTATTCGACCGTTCCGGGACTTTTTACTAACGCTGTATATTAGAACAAAATAACATTTCTATTATATTTAAGTAGAAGAGTAAGATGAAAGTAAAGGTCCCTGCAATTATTTTGGGCAGTGTACTTTAGGAATTTTATTAAGTAAAAATACATACATTTTAATGTTACATACAAAATTTTAATGTATGTAATATGTGTCAAAATGTGTTATGTAAATACAGTCGAACAGAAAAAGGAGTCAGCAGTTTTTTGTGTGGCTGTACATTAGACAGTTTGCCTATATTTTGTACATTACTCCAACTTATACTAAAATTAGTTAATAATGGCCTTTCTTACATTTCACAAAATAACTAAAATATGATGGTTATCTTTAATAAAGATGATCTAGCAAATTTAAATCAGAAAAAAAATAAACAAGTATTAGACAGAAGTAATCCCAGCCCCGCAAGAAACAACGAAAACGACTTGATTTCAGAGCGCGGTCACTTTCTCGTTTGTCTTGTTGAATAAACAAGATAAACATTAGTGAAAGACGTGATTCGTAATGAGGCTATTGTAGTCTAAATGCTGTGAGATATCTCACGCTGTCCCTTCAAATTTGAGCCAATTCATTCACCATATGATTTCCAGAAAACTTCGAGAAAAATAAATCAAACCAAGTGATCGTCAAATCTTTTGGCATACCCAATGACGATATTCAAAGATACGTTTCAAACGGAACACAACCCAGCGAAATGTACAATGTAAATATGATTCTACTCACCATCACCCTGCATATCACTGGTCCACAGCGTGAGGTTATCTCTTAGAAGCTGCATTATCAGCGTGCTGTCTTTGTAACTCTCCTCCGATAAGGTGTCGAGTTCGGCGATGGCGTCGTCGAAGGCCGCCTTGGCCAGACGACACGCCCTATCAGGACTGTTTAGAATCTCATAGTAGAATACGCTGAAGTTAAGCGCCAAACCTAGGCGGATCGGATGCGTCGGCGGCAATTCGGTCATCGCGATGTCACTTGCCGCCTTGTACGCGACCAGCGAATGCTCAGCGGCGTCCTTGCGATCGTTACCGGTGGCGAATTCGGCCAGATATCGATGGTAATCGCCCTTCATTTTATAGTAGAACACTTTCGATTCGCCCGTCGACGCGGCCGGAATCAGATGCTTGTCCAATACGCTCAGGATGTCCGAGCAGATGTCCCTCAGTTCCTTCTCCACTTGCCCGCGGTACTGCCGGATCATCTCGAGCTTATCGTCGGCGCCCTTGCTCTCCTCCTTTTGCTCGATCGACGAGATTATTCTCCAGGACGCTCGTCGCGCACCGATCACGTTCTTGTACGCTACGGATAGGAGGTTCCTCTCTTCGACCGTCAATTCTACGTCTAGTTTCGCTACCTTCTTCATGGCCTCCACCATTTCTAGAAATTGCAAAGAATGAAAAAAAATAGCACATAACAAGTTGAATGGCATTTAATAAAATTACCACACAGTGTATTATGGTTTGGTCCTTTTTATATGAACCTCATTGTTTCCTGTAAAACAATTGTTCGTAATAGAAAATGCCATAATTAGGACTTTCTATTCAAATTAACCGTTGGTATTAACTTATACTTCACAAACAAACAGTTTGTTACTTATTTATCTAATCACTTCCCCAAAATCAATTTCCGTAAGTTGGTACTAAACAAGGAAATCCACAGAATCGTCAAAAGGTGACGAAAAATTAGAGAACTCGTTTTAAATTTATGAATTTCTTGGTCAATTTGAATCCGTGGAATTATTGATCAATTTAAGCGTTAAGAAATTGAAGGTCGCTAAATTGAACAATTTATTGGCGCGTATAAACCCGCTCCAACAGGAATTGCTTTTTGATATGCTGTAGGTATCTTCTTACTGGTTTTTGGAAACATTCTAAAGACGAAAATACTTGAGATTATCAATTTTCTGCTATTAACTCCATTATTAAATAGCACAAAAAAAGCTTGTACTGAAATATAGGCGTCCTCGCTCATTTCGAATAAATACAAGGATAGTTTTAATAAATAGAAACTACCTGACATTGGCAAGAACAAAACATTCTTGTGCGTAAAATTAATTTTATTTTTCAACATAGTAGCCATTGAAGTCGTTACATTCAGCCCAACGTTTTCTTGTCTTTTGAATCCCATCAGAAAAACACGATTTCTCCAACCCTGTAAAAAGTAGCCGTTTGTAGCCAAATCATTTTACGCGAATCCATTTTTTTTATATTCGAAAATACGAATAGGCTAGGAGCTAAATCCGGCGAATATGAACGATACAAGTTTTCATGAAACAGCACTCTTTTCTTCGAAAAATGCGGACACGTTTCACGGCGTTATTGAAAGGTTCCAATAAGTTGGCCCATTAATCGTTTTGCCCTTCCCAAAGTAATCAACGTGAATTATGCCGCGTACATCCAAATTCACCGTGGTCACTTGGGCGACAAAGTGGCTTTGGCCTTCTTTTTGGACGTGGGGGTGATGAATTCGATGAATCGACGCGAAAAATCATTCGGACTGCGCTTTAACATCGCCAAATTCTTTCGTACGCATTCACAGTGAATTATGAACGATCGCCAGCCGCAAGCTTCTTTACATTCAAGTCAGTTATTAAAATGACTCGGCGCATTGAGTTGACCACGACCACTGCGTTTGATCCGAGTTTGATGAGACTCGGACATTTTCAACCTCAGGTTATTCATCACCATACCATGATCTCTTTTGGACGACCTGATCGTTTTCCATAAAAAATCCTCGTGTGACCGCATTTAAATTTAGCTGTCCAATATTATCATTCACATGCCAACTGAAGTATCTGAAAACTCGAAGATTTTTGCCATGAAAAAAAAGTTACTTCAGTTCCAGTAACACCATCTTTCGTTAAATTCAGGTAATTAGCAAGCTCTCCTTGTATAAATCCTCACGAGCATGAGTCAAGTAATAAAGCGAACAAGCTGTATGAACACTTCATTCCAAACTAGGAAGTCTACGATTGTTGCAAAATGAAATATTGGACAATATTGATCTTCGCTCTTAGTGTGAGGCAGTTGTAAAATTATATCAAAATCACACAAAAAAAAAAAACAGTGGATATTATAAAAAATATATTGTGACACATAGAAGATATTGAGTAACGTTCACAAACTAAACAGTACGACGTGAAACCCGATGAATCATACACTATTACGTGTTGCTCGTGAATTATATCTAAATACTACTAAATTCCTTCTAGATTATTTTCAATGTGTTAATCTAACGAAATTAGCTGCTAGAATTTTTATCTATGATAAAATAATTTTGAAATTATATGCTCCAATTTCTTGCACAATACGTAAACTCCTTAGCTTTGAGCCTGTAGAAATATATTGGATGGTGAGAAGAACTCGCTGCTTGTTTTAATTTATCACTGGCATCGCGTATAAGCCAATCAAAAAACCGCAAGCGTACAAAAGCTTGACGTTTGTCGTTAATTAAACGCGTCTGTAGTAAAACGGATAAAACCTAACCGCATCTACCGACTTTAAATGTGTTTCGGAAATGCTTGACGTACGTAAAGGGTAATTCATGCATCCAGAGAACCGAGAACTATTGCAATTTACGTTATTTTGCAAACGTGCTGTAATTAAATTGAGATTATATAACTGTAGACGTAATTATTGTTACGCTGCTTGCCGCATGGTGTCCAAAGTACGTTTATTTACTTTATTCACACACTTGTTACGTGTTTTTTTTTCTTTTTTTTGCAACGATTGTAATTACCGGAGACATCAACTTGCTCCTTTTTTTTCGTGTTTAATTTGTGGTGTCTGCGTGAAAAAAAAATTATTTTAACAGCTTCCTTTTAATGGATCTCAGAAAGGATTTTCCTAATCAAGTTATCGACTATCTACTAAACAGCATTAGTCATATATTTTCAGGATTCACTATTGATTATTAATCACAATCACATAGCATCAGGCTGTTGCAGGGACTTCTCCGATATTTAACGTAAAATACAGACGTTGGCAAATGTGATGTTTCAGTGGAGTTATAATTTTCTGATTCTTTCTAATTTTTTTTTTTTTCATTATTTTACAGAGAAAAGGTACAAGAAAAGGTAAAAGATTTCTCGAAACACGTAAGAAGTATTATCGAAGGAAACAACTTTTTATTCAAAAGTTAACTCGCACACTTTAACCAGAGGCTATCGGGAGCTGCTTCCTTAAAACTCTTAAACGCAAAAGGGTATTGAATAATATCTCATTTCAATGTCTTTTGAAACGGTACATTTTGGCGTTTAGTCTTTTTAAATTTATCGATTCGTTTTCGAGATATTTAAGAAAATCTTTTGATTTGGTTTGTTTTGTATTTCTAGCCGGTCAATCTACTTAGGAGCATCGGAACAAAAACCTATAATAACTAGATAGATAACTTAGATTGTGGTTATTTATGTTTAACGTTATGTTTAATCCGGAATGTTTATCACCCTATTTACAATCATTTAGTAAATAAAAATGTAAGTTTTAGCTACCATTTTATGCCGATTTTGCGTTCGGCGATTCAATTTTTTTTTACAAAACATTAAACTGGTATAAACGCAATAATCGCATGAAAAGTGGGTACGTTCTCCTGTTTGCAAATACATCGGCTGTTGACTTGATCTGTTGCAAATGTAAAAAGTAAATAGCGGAAATTTTTAAAGGAAGCCACTGAAGAGGAAGTGTTACATCGTTTCGGCATAGTAATCCTAATACTTCAATACGCCAGATTTCTGCGGCAACTGGAATTTCCTCGACTTCTGTTCATAAAATTAGACAGCTTCATAAATTCCATCTTTACAAATATGTCAAAAGTTAACTGAAGACATGCAATGCATTTGCAAGAAATATCTGTTTTAGTGATAAATGTACTTTTTATTTACTTGGATTTACAAATAAACAGCATCAGATATTGAAGTAACCAAAAAAAAAAAAAATTTATGGTCAAGTATATTGAGGGACCAAGTGATTGGTCCATTATTTTTCAATGAAAATTTAAATGGAAAAGCATATTTGGATATGTTGGAAAATATCATCAATCACTTAATTACTTCGCGTTCTCGAAAATCAAGTGGATGGTGATGGAAAGATTCTATTTCCTAGATGTAGATGATTTACATTTTAAACCAAATGGAGCTCCTCCTCGCTATGTTTCGGTACGGCAGTGGGTAGACAATGTTTTTCCAAATAAATAGATGAGACGAAGAGAAATAAGGCTATCAGATTTTTCTATTGCGTTATTTAAAGTCTAATGTATTTGCCCCTCCACCTCAAAATTTGAACGAACTTCGTCAGAGGATTATAGGAACCTGCCGTGAAATTCAAAGAGATGGTTTTGAAAATTTACACCACCACTACGTCGCCTGTACATTGTTTAGCGAACAACAACATAAACTAATAACTTTCGAAAACAAAAATAAAATATTTTAAGTAATTAAAATATGCTTGAGTAATAGGTATTTAAGCCTAAAACAAATAAAAAAAAAAAAAGAAAAAACAAAAAGAAAAACAAAATCCGACATAAATCGATCAATTTCAAAAAATCAAACGCCAAAATGTACCGCTTCAAAAGACCATTAAGATGAGGTATTACTAGATCTTTTTTAAGATTTTTAATGGGATAGCCCGCGGGGGCAGGAAATTTCCAGATCTCTAAAAATTTAGGATGAGAAGTTTTCAAATGTACAACCGATATATTCACCTCCGTGTAATTCAATATTTAAATGAAAAACCCTAATCAAAACTCACCTTGATTAATGACCTATCAATTTCACAATCATCATTATATTATCGTCACGATTCCCCGAATGACTTTTTATGTTTTACATTATTTTCGGATTTTATTAAGATTATTAATTGATAAAGCATCCGTTGAGCAACAAATTACATCGAACACGATATCATATCATTTATAAATAAACAAATTAGTTACAAGAAATTAAAAAGTCTGTCGTCAATTTTATATTTAAATGCTGAGTAAGCAACTACTATATTAGGCAAAGTTTATACTTTAGTACTAAGTTTGTAGATAGAGACTACTTGCGCCGTGATTTGCCGCAGTCTGCTCAGCCAAGATTTAGCTTAATTTAGAAAATAACGAATACGATTTAAAAGGAATCCCCACGCAACGAAATCTCCTTCTAAACGAACGCTAAAAATATTGCAACAATGGCCAAATTATTTTTAAAGAGATCACAAGAGTAATATTTACATTCCAAACAATGCTACAAACGCAAACATTGTACAAGAGTAGATAATTGACGAATCGTTATAGAGGTCACGTATATCACAAATAATATGCATTATTTGTACAAGATTAATATTATCTCGACTTTTTATCGAAACGATAATATTTGACCATGCCCCGTATTTATCTCCAAAACATGTTAATTGTTTTGGGCAAATATTTTGGAGAAATATTTTCCGTAAAGAACGGTATGATATTTAGTAATAAAAAACTTGATGTTAATTTATACTTTCGTAAATTGCCTGAAAATTTTGGAAACTCCATTCTTCGATTCTTTTAATTTAAGAATATGATAAACACTGATTTCCGTTATCTATAAGTTAATAAGAGAAATATTTTCATTGGTTGGGTGAGGATAAAGTAGTCTTCAGTAAAAGGGACTCTAGATACTACTATTTGAGAATTGTTTACTTTATAAATCTTGAATCAGGCATATATTCTACGAATGAAACGTTTTAACAAAGGCGTTCTTCAATCAAAAAAGGTCATCATTAACGTAGTACAATGACCTAGAAAAATCAAGTAAAATCATACATATATTGCCTCATTTCTGGCCGTGAATCATTGTCGAGGTATGTTATTACGCTACATATGTACAAAAGCATGACTAATAAGCTAAATTTTTAATTACGTTACATTCGAAAGCTCGCAAGGGCGTCGCTCTAGAAAAACATGAATGATAATACCGGCTAAGCTATGCGTCTGGCTGGGCGGTATTGTGTCAAGTGGAAATTTACTGGACTCCCGTGATAATTCGTTCTTATTTTAACAAGATTTTTGTAAAAATTACCGAGTTAAATTATAATCCAAAAACTCGGCAACAAAAAATCGGCTCTTTTATATTTGATATTTTTTATAGTAAAAAAAAAACTTGCCAAAAAGGATCTAATGTAATAATACTAAAAAATTCAACTTTTTTGAGAAATTGTACTTACGAGAATACTAGAAAAATAAAATAAAATAAAATAAAATAAAAAGCGAAATCTGCATTGGACAAGGACAAAAATACCTGAGAGAGATGGCCTTGCCTAAATCTAGAAATAATCTTTCTTTATGGTTTCTTTGAGATATATATTCCTTGATCTTATTTAAAAGATACTTATGAAATTTAAAAACCTCCTGATATCTCTTAGTTTTAATATTGCTACTTGCAAGAATAGCACTTACTTTGACTTCAACCCTGGAATTATGAGCCATAATTTCGATATTCTTACAGCCAGAAAATTATTAAAAAAAAAAACAAAGCCTGTGGTGATTTGGTTTAACCATTCTTGGATGTCCATAAATGGAAATCTTTGATATAAAATCATGCAATCACTGGATTTTATAATCTTTTTTTCTAAAAAAAAAGAAAAGGAACGGTTATTTACTAAATCGTTAAAGCACCAGCAAATTTAACTAAATGCATGAGAGACCATCGTTTTGAACAAAACACCACCAGAACCTACTTGAAATGAACCATTTGTATGGGCAATAAGCCATAATTTATTAAACATATTTCTCCACGTAATATTATCTCCATTCTAAGTACCAGTCCTAATGATAACCGCTAGCGCCCATATTACGCAAACACTGATAACCCGATTAAACACACAGTACAATACTACAGATAACATAGGCGATTCAATTAATGAACGGTTTCTTCGAGACGGTAAAACCGTTGCTATGAATCACTTGCTGAAAATTACAATGAGAAACGAAAATATTTGTAGACGCATTAAAATACCTGGCATTTTGCGTATTTTTAGAACGTTCTTTCACTTCAAGTGTAATGTTAAGGCTGCAATAAAGAGTATTATAACCGATTGGAAGGAAAGAAAAAAAAAGGAAAAGTGTGGATGAATCATCTATGAGTTAACAAGCCTATCTCTTTTTACAACTTTTCCGCTTAGATAAACAATAGTTTCCATAGTTTTGCCGCGTAAACGAAATAATAAACAGATGAATGAGGTAATTGCAATTGCTTTAGCAACGATTTTAAGCGAAATCGAGCGTTTTATGTTTGGCCAATGATGGCAAATGTTTATATTTTGTTTTAGTCACCCGCAAAGCAATTCAGAGTAGAGAAGAAATGAGAGCAGAGGATCATTTGTTGATTTTCTTAGAAGGATTTTTGACAACCATCTTTTAAATTCGGGTAAACCAAGGTTGTCGCATTAGGCTTTCAAAGTATTCGCAAGTTGAGTTCTGTTGGGTAGTGAGCTAAACAAAGACAGAACCGATCAATAAAGAAAAACGTCAATTGATACTAAGCAAATTTATCCCGGAATTGAATTACAATGAAACACATTAACGCCATGGCAGATTTTCAAAGTGATCGATTTCGGAAACTCGCACCTAGAAGCTGATACTTTTAAGGATGAAAACGCAAACAGAAATTAAAACCAGAGTATGACTGATGGACTAATTGCAGAGACTAGATAGTCTCTGCAAAACTAGCTGTTTGTCCACTCTCGGGAACAAACAGTAAGCAACACGAACCCATTCTCGTAAGATGAATAGACACGAGTCTATCTAGTCGCTGCAAAAAACGAATAATTCCACCCGCCTTTGTCATCTCTACTGGTGACTGATAGACCAACGTAAACCTTTCAGAGAATAAACAGGTACCAAATTAAAAAAATATCTTTTACGAAAAACTAGATTGACGAAATCAATCTAGTTTGATTTCGTAATACATCTTGGGGAAAAAAAATGAAGACCTATAAAGATACTTGAAACACACATAAGCCTTAGAGAAAGTTTTATATCGAGTCTTCTATTGTTTCGCTTATTACAGGATGAATATATAACAACATTCAATAGTTGGAATATAAAAAAATGTAAATGCCGGAATAAACGAATTTAAATACCCAGGTTTGTGCTATCACTGCTATCAGTCAGCCTACTGGGGTAATAGAGGAAGAAACGAATAATGACATAAGAAAAAGGATATCTGCCAAAGGAAGCGTATTTTTCTTCTTGTGTAGAAAAAATATTCCAAACGAAACTTGAGTTCTGATACTCAAAGAAGTAAACCCGATGTACAATCGAAACATAAAAACCTCAAAGCAAAATCAGCGGAACGATTCATGAAGAGAACTAGCTGAGATGGTTTGGACACGTCAGAAGAATGGGAAAAGGAACAATAACTCGCTAATTATGTAATTAGGGAACAAAAGAACCACAAGATGATCTATAGAAACAAGACAGAATGTGATAAAAAAGTCATACAAAGAAAGAGAAAAATGACACCGGGAAATACTACAGATGGCAAATGCCCGAAAGAGATGGAGAGACCTCTGGGCGAAAAACTCTACTATACACTTACTTCCACATCGAATCCAACATTTCCGAATGATAAGACCTATCGACAGCATGCTAAATTTTCCACGTTGTCCCACAGTTATAGAGAATTGGGAAAAGTACATCTAGAAGTTGAAGTTGAATGCAGTTGAGAGAACAAAGAGAAATTAAAAATTATAAATGATTGATGGCCCAGTATAAAGTGACAAAAACCGGTTCCTTACAGAGTGAACTAGTACCAAAATAAAAGAAGTATCTTTTGCAAAAACAATACATGGAATATATCTTGCATTTGCTACTCCTCATTGTACGTACAAGAGCTGGAAATTTGCGCTTTTAGTTAGTTAAAGTTCAGTTAATTGAGAATTTTCAAATTCGAACTGGAGAACATTTTTGACAAGACTGAGAAAGGCACGAAAATATCTCAAACGAAATTCCTTATTTTTAGGTTTAACGATTTGGACCAATTAAAATGTTATTATTATTTTTTAATTCGTTCTGCTCAACTTTTGTAATTGTTTAATAAACAGACTGGTATATACGAACAGCTAGACTTTCAGAGCGTTTTCAAGGGTTGCACCGATTTGAAAAAAAAAAAAACTACATCTACAAATTGTTTTTCTTTCATTTTTGTGAAGACATATCTTAATTATTGACCGAGTCTTTTGTAAGAAAAGAAAAAAAAAACAGGATAATTCAAATGAACTCGTGATGATTTAGTTTTTTTTTCGAAAGAAACAAAACAACCATTTAACTAAACTAAAAATAATATTCTTTAAGGTAGTTTCAGGACTTATTCCGATATTCCGTTTTAAGTCTGAACAAGTCAAATTTAAATTTGAAAATTTTCAAATTAAAAAAAAAAGGCAGTGTTTTAAGTAATGTCTACAAGGATTTGCAATGTTCCAAGTATCTCTTTTGAAACCTCCGAATTATCCTATTAATATACGTTAATAGTTGATTCTCCTTAAGTACTGCTTGTACTAAAAGAAAAAAGATCAAGTAACATTTCATCATCCAAAAAAGCGATTACGAGATTGGAGAGTTAATAGCATTCTATTAATGAAAAGAGTTTCAGAATCTGCAAGCATATTATTCTTGAAAATGCAAGAAGGGCAAGACAGTGATTATCACTGTTTTCTTGTATCTTATTGAATAGAAAAATAAGACAAATAAATGATAGGATGCACCCATAAATTAATTTTAGTAATTATGACGTAGATGACGTTTGCTTCTAACAAGTCCAAAATTAACATATACCAAACCTGCCAAAGACTCGCATTTTCCAAATCAAAATTCCCAATTAACAATCTGTTGTCTTTTACGTAGCGATGATTAGTGGATTTGAATATGTTTAAAGCGTTGTAGAGATGCATAAAAGAAGTCATTTTAATTCCAAGTTTGAAGATGTCGGTATTTAAAAACAGCTCGTTGCATCTTTAAAAGAAGCAAAAAATGCGATGCACTTTTTTAGTGAATGATGCAAAATATCTAAAAATACACATGACCCAAAAACCATCGATTGAATGGGATCTTAGTAGATATCTCAGAATTTAAATTGAGATTAGTAAGAAATCATCGTGCAAATGATATTTAACCTTTCTAAAGATAATATAATCCATTTGAATTAAACGGATTAAGTAAGAGGATATAAATATATTTAACCGACGCAAATTTCGAAGCAATTTGAAAATTTGCCATAAAAGGAGAACATTGTGTTTTGTAAACAAATCACGGAAAATTTTTAAGCCAAGTACATCATGCAAAACATCTCTAAATTTAATTATAGACGGCAAATACGTAAAAAAGAACTTATTTTTACGATATTCAACGTAACGTATATCCATCCTAGTTGAAAAAATGCGATAATCAATAAGACATACAACCTACAACACCTGGAAGGCTTCATATGGTCGAGTAGACCCCTTTTACCCAACATAATTCCCCTTATTCAAGATTTGCACGTGTATTTTCCGCACCAGTACAACACTTCCTGTTATCGAAAATAAAACATGGATGGAATATTTTTTCTAAAATAAAATTTAATTGGTCGATTACAGTATGCTCTAATAATCATCAGACTGGCGCACCTTGTACAGTAACAGCATCCCCATTTACTCGCCAGGGAATTTTCCCTAAAACTGTACGACCGTAGCAGGCCAATTTTAGCGCCTCTGCATTTTAAAGCGGCCACCGAACACCTGCGGGCTGGGTTGGGATAACGCTTCATCTGCTGGGAAACCAGAGGGGAAGAGGGGTTACAAGGGTGAAATAACATGCCCCTTTCATATGGTGCAAATGTGCGCGCTGGTGGAGTGTCACATTTTATTTTGGGGTGGATGTTTCAAAAGCTAAGTACCATTAGGAGGACCATTAGGTTCCTTTTTGTACTAAAAAGGGGCTTAATATTTTATATTTTTGGTATAACGTAAAATGATGATGACCTAGTTTTCTTTTTTTTTGAGAATTTTTACCACAACCAACATGATTCAAGGATCTAACGAAGTTTTCAACATTAAAATAGTTGATCTTAATGCATGTGGGTTTGAAAATTGTCCCAAACTTCAAGAAAGGTCTTCATCTCCACAAAAAAATCCGATTTCTACACTTACTTCTACTTCTAAACTTACGCCTTCAAAATTTTTTTCAAATACTTCACAATGCTCTGCTACCACACTTTTGAAACGTGAACAATTACATTGGCGGTCTTGTTGATCTAAAAAGTCGCAATTACGATAAAAAATATCGTTTTGAAATAGAAAGGAACTTCAACATGACCGATGTGGTGGTGCAAAAGTAAAGAGATTTTGAAAGAATGGAAAAAAACTGAAAGAATTGTGGTTTATCTATCTTCAAAACGTGAAGAATTCTTTAGACAACTTCAACTCTGTGGCTCCTACTGCAAAGAAATTCTATGAATAGATTTTGAAATCAATCTCCAAACAACGGATAAGTTCATCCAACAGTTTTACAAATTCTTGATAAATAAATTTGGAACTAGAATATAACCATTCTTTCAATCGAAGATAAAGTATTCCTTCTTGAATCTTTGAGATATACTTGTAATGTTCAGCACGATAATGATATTCGTTTTTATCTTCGCGTGCATATAAAATGCTAAAAATAGCAACTTTAAATTACTCGGTTTTCACCCGAAAATGTGTAGATGTAGTCGACGAAGTTTTAACACCATTTCCAAGTTTTCCAACGACCATTATCATAATTTCATCCCCTAAAAGCTACCGTCGACTTCTCAACAGCCATTCCCGCATTTCATCCGCGCAAATTTCATAATATATTCATAGAATCCAGCTTCCGGCACTACTACATATCTTCCGCCCTTAATTCCGAAAAACCATATCCTCTTCTCGTCGCGTACTTTCTAGAAGCTTTGGAAACGATTACCTCGGCCAGCATTCCCCTTCGGACTCCCCCATTCCCGTGACATTTCCAAACGGGGCAGCTTTTAGTAAAATGGGGGCAAGACGACATATTAGCCTTAACGTGCATTACGTTGGGATGTCTGAAATGCCACGGCGCCTTTGCATAGACGTCGCCTAGTGCCAGATTTTCGACGGTATGACGTCGCGACGTCAATAGAGGCGCGCAGAAGCTCGCCGGTCAGACTCTTTACCGAACCCCGATCAATATCTGGTCGCCTTGGAAACGGACCGCCTCCATTGGCCGGACCTTAACGTTACTATACAGGGGTGGAAGGGAATTGCGGGGGTTCGGGGAATGAATATAGAATAATAGGTTTGCTATCGGGATAGGATTTTTATAGGGTTGAGGAACATAATGGGAATGGAAAAATTTTTTTTTTTAAATTTGCTTAAAAAAACATTTATTGAAATTACGTCGTGCCTAGATTTTAGAGAGTGAATTATAAAAAAATATATATTGGGTATATAAAAGACAAATTGGAAACGTTATTTAACGCTGGCAGACTCCCGGTATTACGTTAAAAAAAATATTTTAAAACTTAAAAAAATAAAAAAAATGAATTTGGATAACATGTTCTATTCATGTTATTTTTTCTTCTTTATTATTATTTTTTTAATATATAAACGATAGGGACACACCCAAAATTTGCAAATACGCATCAATTTTTATCGATTTACAAATTTCTCTTGAAAATCCTCTTAATCAATAGATAAAATTAAACCCCTTGCCCAAAACATTTTAACCTCTTTTTTTTTACTGTAATTAATCTGAATATTAAAAAAAATGATTCCCAATTACTCCATGGCCACGTACTTTACTTATTGCACGAATAACCTCACTGTTAACGTATCAGAAGTCACGATATTATTCTATTATTAACGCAAGGTATCAAGGTAACTTTTTTTAAATGTATATAGGAGGCCCTCAATCATTTGAAATGAAAAAATATTGATCGCCCCCTTTTATAGGTGAGAGACCTTGAGGGAACTTACATATAATTTCTAGGGGATTTACCGGGTTTCCCTGGTATCTTTTTTTTTAATTTTAAAGGGTTGCCAAATATACATGCACGAAAAAAGCGCAAACATGATCGATATCTAGCTGCAATTCGTGTGAATCGCGTAGGGGGCCCATAGTAACCGCTAAAAAAACGCAATCGTGACTCACAGTATTAACGGGGCAACACGTATTCGTCAGAACGTAAAAGGAAGCAATACTATGATGTGCATAAAATCGACAGGAAGTACCTGTTTATGGCGCATTTTCTACTATTGTTGCGGACGCGGATGCTTAGCAAAGGATTCGAACGATAAGCATATTTAACCTTGGAAAGAAAAAAAAAACGTTTCGCGTAGGATACCATATCATGGGGGACCGGCTGGCCGCTCAGTTTAAGACAGTTGCGAGAGAGGTAAATGACACATCGAGAGACGACATATCAATAACGTCAAAAGCTTGTAATAAGAAGAAAGTTATTGATTGGTACCCGGCTGTGGGTATTAAGGATAGAGAAACGGCGTTTTCGACGAAATTCTTTACGGAACCACCCTTACAAGGTGACAATTATTCCAATTCTAAGGATCTAACATGATATAGGAACGGTTTGCGCGTCGGCTTGTATTGATCGAGCGATATTCGCGAATTAAAACGCGAGGTCGAATTTTATTTCGCATTACCGCTTTTTACAATGAAATTTTAATCATATCTCTCGTAAAAAGGAAGAAAAATAACGCGTATATGCATGTGGGTTGTTGAAACATCGTAGATCTCACCGTTGGTGAGGATATCGCCCGAGATCGGCGGAGCTGTCAAAATTTCCTTAACAAATTACGATTCTACACGCGTAAAATGGAAAAATCGAAATGAAATCGACGAAATTGGACGTTAAATGGGTTCTTTTGCTAGATTTCGTCGATCGGCGTCGTTCCGTTTTATACGACATCGTCACGGCGATCGGCTACACACTCCGCGCCTAGACATTCCGGCATTGATTTCTCAAATAAATCGACGATAAACGTGCGAAATAAACGTACCATCGTATCGCTCCGCTTGTTCGGCCAATTTTGCCTTATAAACGTTATCCTCTCGTTCAGACATTTTGGAGATGATCTCAGATTTCTGCCAACAAAACACTTCACTTCACCACCGGAGATTCACTGAACGCGATCTGCCAATATGGCCGCGCCCGCCACCACACGACAAAATAGTTCTTGCTCGCTACTGGGGCCGTTATACTACGTACATGACGTCAGCGTGCGCACGCAGCTAATTTCCGATCTTCTCACTCCGTTTTCTTCCTTTTCTAGTGCGCCTCTTGTCCCTCTTTTTTTTTGCTTCTTTTCTCGATAATTTCTGGAACGACGATCGGGATAGGCGATATAACGGCAGCTTCTGGGGAAGGATGTCTCAAATTTGAAGAGGTAGCGTCAAAATTTCAATGTATAATGCACGCTGGATTGTTTATAAACAAACGAATTAATTTCCACGGCACCCTGACGACAATGCGAGTTTGACAGGATTTTCAATTCAAAATGCCACATTTACGTACTTTCAAAGTACTTTTTTAGATTTATTTAACACGGCGAAAAGGAAAATCCAACGTAGGATTTAAAAATTTAATCTTAATCAAGGAAAAATTGAATTCTTAAAAATTTGTCGAACTGGCGACATCTATCGTTCATTAGATGCAATCCTTCCATGCATGCATTTCCAAATTATTTTTGCATATTTACTTGAAAGGGATAAAACGAAATGATAATTGTTGTTATAAAATAAATCGAGCAAAAAATAGATTTAATAAACCAGTAATATAGGAATAAAAAAGACAAATAATGGCGACATCTATTATCAAATAGTTTAAATCACTCATGTAGATACAGCAAGACTGTGGCGTAGTATAGTAAACAACACAAAATTCTCAGCAACCTCCGTATTACACAAGTTTAATTAATCATATAATAATTAATACGGGACGGCTATTTCGGCCACCAGTTGCTAACATGGATCATTCATCTCCTTGAAAAGTCCGCCCCAAATTAAGCTTTATATATTTAATTAAATTTGTGTGAGACGGAGGTTACCATTTCTTATGTGTTGTTTACTGTATGTGTATTTTTAATTATTTCCTTAAATAAAGGATTGTATATTTAATGTGGAAGTTTAAAATTAATAAATAATACAAAAACCACATGAATAAATAAATTCTCATTATTGTAGACGACACCTAAAAACGAATAGTATAAAAGACAAGATTTCTGTGTAAACAACCAAAAATCCGAACTTGATCCTGAGGTGGCGCTTGGATACCTTGAACAGCTTATCGTTTATTCATCAAGTAATAACAAAATCTAGGAAATACTAAAGAATTTTAGGAAATACGGATAACCCATTAAAAGAAAGTAATTAAGAACGTGCGCAGAAAAGATGTTCAAAATGCGAGACCAAGAGAACTTTTCCAACGTTATTACTATTACACAGTTTCCAAACGTTACTAATTATACAAGTTGCACACGTATAAATTATTAATATTTTGAAATGAAGAAGTGTCATGTAATCAAATTCAAATTCCTTTTGTTGAAATGTACAGGTACATCAAAAAACCGAAAACAGTCTTTTCAGCAGTGTTTTCGGTTTTCCTCTTTTCCTCTTTTTCCTTGGTTTTCGCCTCTGGCATGGTTCACATGCTGAGTTACCGTGATCAGCTGCTTCCCCCGCTCAGTTAGTTTCGCCTCTGGCGTGGTTTACACGTTGAGTTACCGTGCTAATAACCGTTGCCTATCACTCTCCTGAAGAAGCCCCATACGATTGTGGGCGAAACGTCGAGTTTCTTATTTTTATTTTAACAACGACATGACACATTTCAAACCCGGAATACGTTTAATTTCAATAAATAAAAACTAGAAAAACATCCCCTAGGTCTGTAACAGCGATAAAAGCTAGCAATTTCGATAAAGAAGTTAGGTTATATTATGCCAAAACAACATTGGACTATCTGAAAAAATGCGAGAAAGTACCTGCCGGAAGAAACTATCTAAAATACCCTGCAAACTGATAAATCTTGGCTTATTATGAGATTATCCGATGTTTTATAAAAATACAAAATAAATGATTTATAAAAATACAAAATAAATGATTTATAAAAATACAACGCCTACTTGAGCAAGAATTAGCAATAATTTCTATTTACGCAAGCGCTGCTTGAACAGCATCTTGAGTAGGGACTATAAATATTATATATAAATACTATAAATAACAGGCTAATAAAAAGGAATAAAAATAATTGGAAATATATTTTGTTTTTATTAAATTATCTAAGTTTTACCAAATAAGGAGATGTGAATGACATTTCTATAGCTTTAATTTCCGTCTTTAATGACAAATAGAATTTCTATTTGTATGATATTATTTGAGCAACATTTGGAGTAGGGACTATAAATACTGGCGTAAGAGACTAATTAAATTAATATTTTGGAAAATACTTTATTTTCATTAAATGCCTAAATTTTATCAATGAAGAAGATGAGAATGTTTTTTTTCCTATAGCTTTAATTTCTGTCTTTAAGAGCAAATATAATTTATACTTGTGCGTGAACTTTTAATAAGAGAACAGGCAATTTGTAAACAATGAGGCGTCTCTAATTAATATAAATGTCGCGCCAAAGGACATATAAGGGACGAATTATTCATATTCACCATATTTATTCCAAAATAATACGTTATTTGAGGAAATTTAGATTTTAATTCAGTGCCCATTTTAAATTTACCCTAAAGAAGCTTTACAGCTAGCAAATCTCATAATTCGGATATATATTTTTCAGGTTGCTAGCTTTGTATTTCCAAATTTTTGTATTTTTTTTTAAGTTTCCCTCATTATTATCATTGCACATTAACAAATCGATTTATTGCAGATAATGGCGACATCTGCTAGGGAGCAACATAAGTTATAATATACAGCGGAAGCATTGGGTAAAAACGCTAGAACGAATAGCGCCCACTATTGAGTGAAGTACAATAATAAAAAGGTGTGTTGCCTTTTTAGATACAAATCTTTAATATTGTAAGAAAAATATTAACTAGTTGCTTTTCTTCCGATTATATTGTAGTGCCTTCCCTTTTAAAATTCGTAATTTGAATTATGGAAGTATATTTCCATAAATACCAAATGAGTTGCGCATACAATAAATAGTTTACACCAGACAAATTTTATTTATCTGGTTATTATATTTATTCATTTAGTTTATTCGTCCGGTGTCAATGTATTTGTATCGCCTACTGGTTTTCTCGTGACTCGATAAAGAACGAATCTGTTTAGTCTCTTAATGTCTAGTCTGTTAGTTTTTGAAAATTTTTTGAAAATGGCTTTCTTCTAAAAACTGCAGTACCAATAGTAAATTATGAAAGTAACATTGTAATACCAACAATTTTATGATTAGGATCCTAGTTTGTTGTTTAAAAATCTTACCTTACGAATATAGATGTCGCCCAACGTTCGAGTTCATATTAAATTGTAAAATAAAAATTTTAATTTTTATTTCCTTCATTAGGACGTTTTTCTTTTAATTTTTTTGTTAGAAACTTCCAGAATCTTGGTTGTGTTCTATAATTTTCTAAATCTTTGACCAATTTAAGGCAACTTGTATGATGGAAAGCATATTTGTGTTGCTGGAATATGTATGATTAGAAACTCCTGTTTTTAAATAACAGTTCAATATTATCAACATTACTATATATAATGCGACCAATAAATTTTCATGAACTGAACTCATAAATAATGGTAAATTCATTAAATAAACAAATTCAATTCTTTTCTTCAAAGAAGAATGTTTCTTAAATTTTATTTATGAATCTATTTATGAAATATAGCATTTAAAAAGGAAACAATAACACTTCTTTCTTATAATTTGATTAAGATAAAATATTAATTTAATTGAGATAAAAGGAAAATCAATTTTAACATATTACTCAAGGAGTCAGGCGGCAATACAGTTCTTTTATTTATGTGGCTGATTTGTTTATTATATTGAATGATAAATTAAATGAAGAAAAACAAATAATTAAAAAATTGTTTAAATAAAATATCTTATATTATATATTATTATATATAAATATAAATAAAGTGTGTTATATCATTCTAAAGGTAATTTTATATCCTTTTCAATAGTGTAAAAATATATAGAGTGTTTCATATAAAAAAACATGTCTTGATAATGTCTCAAAAAAAATGGGTGTTTAAAAAAAGAAAAAATTAAAGCATCGGAATCAGCGTCAAAAAAAACATCTAAATATGGTTTGTATATAAATCAAGTATTTTCGTAACTAAGAAAGTTACAAGGTTTTTTAAAAATTACACATTAAAAGAAAATGCTCTGTATATCTTATATTACGGAAGATATAAAAATGGGGATTTCACCAATCGATTTTTCTTTAAAACCTAGCTCTAGAAACTTAGGTCGGTTTTGTCCAATTCTTTTAGAAATACGAGTTCCTTATTAAAAGTATGGAATTTGGCCCACTCTGTACAATAATTTTTGAATTTTGGCGGGTTAGGGTTGTATGTATGAAATATCACTAGGGATTAAATAATTTTTTTTCAGGAAGAGAGTGGTAGTATTTATATTGGAATTAATATAATGGTAATAATAGGCAAAAATTTGCAGAAAAATATTTATATAAAAAGTAAGATTGATCTCATTAGTGAAGTTAGTTTGTGTATTTTGGGTTGCCTAAAAACATCGAACACTGGAAACCGATAAAACCGGGAAGAATCGAAAATTGATAATAAGCAAGTTCCCGCTGATCGGTAAATACGGTACAAGAAAGTTTCGAATTGCTTCACAGATACAATGGAACGAGATAAGCGTGCGATTCGAGGGAGTCCGGCAATACGACGTTGCACCTCCTAAAAGAATTGCCCGAGCAAATGAAGAGAAAGTACGACTTTTTGTTATGTAAAAGTAAGATGGCGACCTTATATACATAACCGTGCTGCTCAATTTCTAACGTTAGCGATGCATTTCAAACGAAAACCACCGCAATAACAGCCCCCTCAGTGATGTATTCGAAGCGATTGAGACCTATCGGATCGAGACCGAAAAGATTCGAAACGAGGTGAGGCCGTTTTCCAACGCTTTCGCCCCCGAATTCGAAACCATTCACCGTTTTATATCCATGAGAAATTGAAAAAGGGGTCATTAACATTTTGTTTTGTTTTTGATCCTCCCGTCGTAGATAGAAAGTACGCCGCGAGAGAGAGTAAGGACGGAGGGCCCCCGCGTCCCGGAGAAAGATGGCAGACGCGGCCAATGCTCAGACGGTTGAGTACCAATGGGCATATAACATTGTCGATTCCAGCAGAGTCTCGACATTTTTGATTTCGATGCTCCTAATTGTCTACGGCTCGTTTAGGAGTCTTAATATGGAGCAGGAGGCGCGTGATCGCGCTAATGGTAGTACAAATTGCCTGCTGAATCCTTCCACGCAGTCACAGACTGATAACAACGTACAGACGTTAGATACGCTTCAAGCTTTATGTTTACCGTTAGGTGCTAGTATATCGTTACTTGTTATGTTTTTCTTCTTCGATTCGATGCAAATGCTATTTGCAATTTGTACTGCAAGTAAGTATGTTTTTTTTATTATTCGCTCTTGTTACTATTTTATTTTCACGTGTAAAAGTTAAAAAAGTCTTCGCTTAAAAAGTTCCAAAACTGGAAATATATTTAGTAAATCACAGCATATTTATTTGATTTAAATTAAATTTTGAAAGTAGGTTGTTTGTTTTGCTTGTTTTGGAATATTTAAATACAGAGTGTTAAAAAATTGTTAATATTCTATAAATTTCAATTTTGTGACGTCAGTAATCATGATTATCATCCATTAAATTGATTGGTAATTAATTCACTAAGGAAGTAGTTCTTATTTCCATAAATTTAACAAAAATTTCTTTCAATTTCCTTAAAATATTTTTATGCTGCCGATTATTCTAAATGCCATTTTTTTTAACGAATCCTTTCCTTTTTTTGACATTTTTTAAGCTTGAGCTCTATGTTTTATGTATTCAAGTATTTTAAAATTAATTATTTAATTAATTAACCACGAATGAAAACAACTTGTGGTGTGGTTCTAATTAACTAATCAAATTAATTAATTTAATCAAGAATTAAATTTTAATTCGAGATTAACTTAATTCACAATTAAAAAATTGTTCTTTAAAAATGTGATAGGGAATACCGTTATCAAATCTCGATTTCATGGAATTTTCTTGTATTTCATTTTTTTTTATTTTCGTCATTCCCCATTAGTAATGGGCCATTACTATTATCTACAATTGCCTCCATTTTTTACTTTCTGCTTGTTTAACATTATACAGGGTGTGTATAAATTGTCGGAAAAATCAGATGCATGCAGGGATATTCTTCTTTCCATTCTGAATGGAAAATCGTAATATTAAAATGCGTTGTGCTAATTTTTGTATGTTTTTAGGAATCACTTGAAAGAAACGTACATTTGGCAACACAGCACTTTTATGCTAGTATAAAGCAGGACCGTAATATTTGATTTATTCTTGAAATTGGTTATTGTTAAAACAATACTTATTAACATACCTCACAATAATGTTGTGATTGTTTTCTAATAATCGAGATTTGGCTGATCGCGTATCTACTCTCATTTATTAAATATATTTGGCAAAACTAAATAATTAAACTATTTAATAATCTTCATTCGCGGAAGATCTCACCCCCTCATTTAATGAGAGAAGAAAAAATTTTTGGGAGCGTTAGTTTAGGTAGTTAAAGTTGACATTATCACTTAGATGCACTTTAAATTAAAATAATAAATAAAAAAGTTATTTTCAAGTGTCAGGTGCTTAAACAAATACCTTCTTTTAAATTTGATAGGAATGTAGTTATCAGTGTTATGCCCCCAATTTTTTCAATTATCAAATTTATATTGGTTAATCTTGATACCAATAAATTTAGGGCTTTTTTCAAAAGATTAACTCACAATAAATATAAATAATAATAATAATTCTGCAATTTTTTAAAGAAAAGATTTACACAAGCACTTTCTTAAATCTCTATTTTTTTCAATTGATTGGCATTGAATTGATTCTTTTCAAATTACCTTTAGAATTGATATGAACTTTTTTGATTTTAAGCAGCTATAATTTTTTTTATTGTCGAATAGCATGGTTTGAAGAAAAAGAAAAGTATGTTTTAAAACATGTTCTTCAACAGCTGCGCTCTTTCATACTTTAAATATTCGATCATTGTGCTATATTTCGTAACACCGAGCTTTGTTAAAATTGATCGCGTTTGGTAATCTCCTTCCTTCTCTGGATCAACGAGTTTATGCGATCCGATGAAGCAATCGTGTTTATATTTTGGTTGGCGTTTTAATTTTGGCGAGTAAACATTGAAAGTTCTACAAAAAAAAAAAGGAAGAATCATGATCAATTGATCATGGTTTTTGGTTATCAGCAAAAGAGCGCAGCCAACAATTTTTACGTATGCGCTGCTTTTTCTTCTAAGATTGGCCATAGATTTTTTACATGTTAATAATTCAAACTAATTCAACCTTCTATTGGAAAAGTATTGTTAATCAGAATGCGGTAGCACAGGTTCTACTATCGAGCTAAGTTTACAAATTAATTTCTAAAACAAAGGAAGAATAAAAAAGATTGTCTGCGATAAGACTCGATTCTCATATATTTATGGTATGTCACTAAGGAAACAAAAGTACGTCCACAATATGTATTATAATGAGCAAGTTCCCTCTCTACTATAATTTGCGCCATACGAACTAGACAGTTTTAAATTTTAACGTAATGTAATTATGTTGGTTCATTATGTTGGTTTTTGCTATATGTGCTTTATAGCGTGTTTGGAAATTTACAAAACACTTGCAGCGGTAACAAAACATGGAAAATTAATTTGTGAAGAAGCGTTGGCCGTATTGCGGCGTGTTCATAAAAATCGAATGGTCAAAATTGTTGATGTTCGCGAATTACTGGATGATGAACCTCTTCCAGGCTGTTCCAGCTTGATCACTTCCGACATTATTCAAAAAGCCTGGAGACAAGTCTTGTCTTGGAGATCAAACCTGGATCCATCATTTGGACGCTGAGTCAGAAGTTTAAAGGCACTCCTTATACAAGGAAAATAATGGCAACTATCTTTTGGGATTGTTCAAAAGTTTTAATGGTTGATCATCGAAATAAGATTAATGCATCGCCTCGTAAATTCAATTAATGTGAAAAGGGGCGTAAAAGTAACGCGAGGTGTTCTGTACATCAATCTATAACTTAAAACATTCAAACGCTACCGTTGCTAAATGTGACTTTTTTCCAAATCTAAAAAAAAGAAAATCAAGCAAAACAACATTTATGGACAATGCGACATTTATAGCGACTGTTTTTGATATTTTGCACCACGGATGGGGAGAGCTTCCATTATAAAAAAAATATATATTTTTTATAATGGAAGGGGCCTACATTGAAATATACATTTCTATTCTTGCTATAGTCCCTTTTTCTTGTTCGTGCTTAGTCCGAGGATGTAAATGAAATTCTGTTCATTTTACGACAAACATTTATTTTAACATTAATTAAAATCTATCGTAAAACGCATTTCATACATTTTACAATAGCCTATTTGTAGGTTATTTCGATAGGTTTACGTATTCTATTTTTTAAATCATCATCTGCTGGTCCCTCTAATCGAAATTCCTTTTGTGTTAGATAACCCCATAAAAAAATGCAGTATCGAAAAATCTGGACTTCTGCAGGTTCATTTGTAAGAGCAATAACGTCCAATTACCCACCTATTTGGATACGACTGAAAAGAAGAAAGGTTACTCTTTCAACAAAATGCCCTATCACCCAAATTGCCTCTAGTCCCGCACCAATTTGTAAAATTAGAAGATCTGTGCCCTCCTCTTGCTAATCTTGTACAATGCCTACCTTATTTTTTTCAAGACGTAGCTTTTGTTACTACATTTTAATTTACAATATTTGAATTTGGTCAAAAAGGGGCCAATTGGAAGATTAAAAAAGAAAATAAACGAGGATGAAATTGTTTCAAAGATTTAAAGAAGGGCGCTTAACATTTAAAATTTATATTGAAACTTTACAATAAAAAAGAAGGCTAAGGATTGGTTCCTAGTACCGCCATTCTTCATGCGCCTAGTAGTCGCATGCTCTACACTGAGCAGCATCATCGTTAAGATCTGGATCATTGGAATCAATTGGAATCAAGTGAATTCCATCAGACTCTTCAGTAAATGAACTAATCCTACGCTTGTTTTTAATTTGTTCTTTTTCAAACAGCTTCTTTTCTGCAGGCATCTTTACTTTCTTATTCCTGTTCAAACTCTCCTTCAGGCACTTGCCTATCGATGTTGTTTTGCCAACTCTGCTTTTCTTCTGTCTTGGCTCTTCGCTAGTTGAATGCTCTGGTTTTCCGCTAATTGAAAGCTATGGTTCTCCGCTAGTCGAAGGCTCTTCCATTTGAGATTCTAAGAATCAGGAATTGTAATGAAACATGATTATCTCTGCCTTTCTCAATGGCTTAAATAGTCCGTGTATGGGAATGATGGCCATTAAGTATGAAAATAACTGGCTTTGCTTCTATTGGTTTTGCGTTGGTCAAACCGTCAACTAAATACTTCAGTTTGCATCCATCAGTTCAGGTTTCGTATTTTTTCAAGGAAAATCGAAAAGAGGCGGCACAAAATTGCAATTGTTATTAATGCTACCTTTTCTGCAGAGGACAAATTAGATATTTGTTCTTTTGCCTTTGTAGGCAACTACGTATTCGGATTTTTCAAATTCAGCTGTTCATTTTATTTATTTTTTATTTTTTTCTTTTTACAATCTAAAATCAAGACATCAAGAATTAATTACAATTTTCTTTTACAGTTATAGCGACGGTAGCTTTAGCCTTCTTATTACTACCCATGTGTCAATATATAATACGCCCGTGTTCCGACGGAAACAAAATCTCATTTGGCATGTGCGGCAGGTTCACAGGGGCTGAACTGTTATCCTTTTCACTTTCAGTATTCATAGTTTGTATATGGGTCCTAACAGGTAATGTATCCAAGTTCGTACACGACGAAGCACCTATTAACCAAGTTTTTTTTCTCACTATTTTCCAGGCCATTGGCTTCTGATGGACGCTATGGGCATGGGATTATGCGTTGCTTTCATTGCGTTTGTAAGACTACCGAGTTTGAAAGTTTCCACGTTACTTTTAACGGGATTACTGATATACGATGTGTTTTGGGTCTTTTTCTCATCTTACATCTTCAGCACCAATGTGATGGTTAAGGTAAGCTCTTTATTTCATTGAAAAATTTAAGGGGCACGTAAGTTACCGAATAATTATATAGGGTGTTATCAAAGTCGACGCATTTATATTAATAAAAAATGAATCATTTTGGGAAAAATAATTGATGATCTTCGATCGCTTGTTAGCCTGTAACCCAAAGTAACGTAGTTTATATGTCTCAATTGTCTTAAATTGCGTATACATTTGCAGATTATATCAGATTCATATGAGCAGGCCTTGATAGCCTTTAGATTCGTCTGACTGTCACTGAATATTATTATTCAGTGGCGCAATTATGGTTGCGCCTCGTATCCCTACTTCGAGGTTTTTTTATGACGCATAAATTCAAAGCAGAGATCTCTGCTTGAAATATGTTGACGTGGAGGATCAACTACGTTGATAAATAAAGCTGAATTTGACAGAAAGATATTTGTCTCTGTGTTCAACTGCAAACCGTTGAGGCTACCCTTATGAAGGAACTCTTAACACATTTTAGGTGAATTCAAGAAACTTTAAAAGTGCGCTCCTCGATAGATCGCCTGTTGGGTCCGCGAATATGACAACTTTGGGGCCATCTAAAATACCCAGTTTGTAGCTATGATTATGAAATTATTCGTGGATAATGAGCAAGATTATCCATTTATAGTAATAGAATGAATTAAACAACAGAATCGTTTGATTTTGCAATCACTTGTATAATATCTCAACTTTGACAACATCCTGTATAGTCTAAAACCTTTAAAAGAACTAAGAGACGTTGACTTTGGCAGAAAAAAAATGAATATAATGTGAAGTGCGTAAACGTCACCTTACTATTTGTGTTTATTTAATCATTTCTCAGTGTTTCCTCTAAGATTAGTAGGAGGTCAATGTTTGCCATCGGTAAATAGAATAAGCTTCGCTTACGCTATTTACCGATATTTCACTTGATAAACGTTAGAAAGTAAAAGATATTATAGTGTTATTTGCTTAATTTAAATATTTATTATGATGTGTAAATAAATAAATCTTATATTGATCGGAGTTTATGGGGGCGAGGTGTTATTATGAAAACGGCCCAATAAGAATCTAGCAACCGGTGTTTTTTAGATAATGTGAAATCGTCGATAAAGTTATCTATATCTAAAAGAATTAAAGTTTAAGCAAGGTAAATATCGGTTGGGTATGTTAATGGGATAAAAATATATATATGAGATTGGTCTAATTACATGGAAAAACACTAAGACGGTGTTTGTTTAAAACTCCATTGCACTTAACGTATATCAACATTTCTAAAGTATAGTCGACGTAAAAATACGCAATTTTCAAAAAAGTGAGCGCCGTGAGGTTACCCTTATTAGCGTAAGCCGAAGCCTTTCGGAAAATCCTGGATCGAGAGCTCGCGTAGTAGTAAGGTAAAAGGGCCTCCTTTGCAATAAATTGGCGCCGTTTGCAAATGGAACTTCAAGGATATCGTTTAAATATTTTGAGAATTTGTTTTTTTTTATATTTTTTGGTGTCTCGTGTAACAAAATCGGTGACTTTTTTTAGATTTTGACAAAAAATACGATACTTTCATGAAAAATTTTCAACCATTGCAGGTGTTTTAAAATTTTTAATTTATTATAGTATCTTCTCGGCACATACTACAACAATAGAAAATAATATTTTGCGTAGCAGCACATGGAAATATTGAGAAAGATGACATGAGCACCTTATCTATTTGTAGGCATTGAGTCGGTGTGAGTTCATAGTAATAATGAACTTTGAAGATTATTGAATGAATTTAATTTACGTTTCATTTTGTTAAGCAGGCAGCGATTGGTTTCATGTAAATCGCACATCAATAGGCCTTAAAATTAGAAGAAATATTGCAGAAAACAAATGAATTTGTAATCAAGTTGATTATTTGTTTATTTATTTTTTTATAAAATATATATTTGTCCTTTTTTATCTAATTTCATTATTAGCAATATATTTATTTAAATTGGCAAAGCTGTATAGTTCTGAGTATTAACTGAGATGCTGGAAAAAATCTGATCTTGCCATTTCCTTTAAAATAAAATATTTCTGTGCACCGATTCATCTGTATGTAGCAAACTGTATTTCTCTTATTAGCTTAGTTCGGGTTTGAAGGTCTTGTATATGAGGAAAGAAAACGCACAGTTTCTCTTTTTCACTTTATTTAACTTCGTATCGTCGCACCTATTGTCGACCTCTTCTTATAAAAGGTTACAAGTGTTTTTTGTTCTTTTACTAATGTTTCACACTCTCCTTCATTTTTATTTCAAATGTTTCTTATTCAACAATTACGTCACAATAATTTGTTTTGTTCTTTTTTTAATGTGTGGTGACGTCCTAACGGGGTGTTCAAGCTTTTTTTCAAGCTTGTCATAACCTCAGGAGCCTTTTAATTTTAATATATGTCGTTTATGCGTCTAAAAGATGAACATTTTTTGAGGAGTTTTTTGCCAATAATTTTCGTTTACACAAATATGATGTATTTTAGTTTACGGAGAAAGCTACAAATTTCAAAAAGTTTTGATATCGACACAGCCGTCTATCATTAAACAAATGTGTGTTTATCACACGTTCTATATGATAATTTTCTACTTAATAACGTCAAGAATTCTCCAAATTTATCGTGCATAACATAAATCGTAGAAGTCATGCAGGGTACAAGAAAATCTAATCGACACATTCAAGAATTTTGCTAGAATTTAAAAAATGCCGTCTTGCTCTTCGTAATGTTTACCTTCCATTTTCATTGAAATTGTTATCATTCCATCTACGATAACCAGGTGGTGTTAAGATAAACGCATTTGGATTTAGAGGCTTAGTAATGTGTAACCTCGTTTTTTTTCCAATGAATGTGCTACATATTTGAGTCTATACAAGGTCTGTAAAAAAAAAACGGAGTTCTAAGATTCCGCTTTTCTAAATTTACATTTCTAGAGTGGTAATAATTTTTTTGGTAAATTATTTTGGACGGGATCGAAATTGTAGCTTTTTGGGAAATTGACCATTGATAAATACATGTTAAGTGCGAGTTAAGATAATGGTATTTGTGGAATTTAGGGTAATGCAAGTTTGGATTTGCTTTACTTTAAAATACCATAGAAGCCATCAATGCAACTAATTTGGCAACATTCGTTTTTTGCTCTGATGCATTTTTACATTCAGTTAAAACATTATGTACAGCGTGTTCCATATTGTTTCCTGTTGTGTGAATGAATTTTTAGATTAAGGGAATATTATATAGGAGAGAATGAAAAAGATCTAAATTCAATATATAAAAATATATAGGATGTTCTATTTGAAGAAAGGTAGTTAAAAAAAAAACTTAATACAGAATTTTGTCTATTCCATTTCTCAAACAAGTCTCCCAAAAAATAATTCCCACCATCCAAGCATAATCTTACGTCAAAACTCGTTTCTTAGGTAGCAACACGACCCGCCGATAACCCTGTCGGATTAGTAGCAAGAAAATTACACTTAGGAGGCGTAGCCAAAGAGGCACCGAAGTTAAGTTTGCCTGGAAAGCTGGTATTCCCCAGCATACATAATTCAGGACATTTCAGCATGTTAGGTAGGTCCTTCTTTCTTGCGAAAACCTTAAACGATTACCGTTTTTTTTTTTTTAGGTTTAGGAGACATCGTAATGCCCGGCCTCCTACTTTGTTTTGTACTGAGATACGACGCCTATAAGAAATCTCAAGGCCTCGCCGGATCTCGCCTGACGTATTTCCATTGTTCGTTGCTTGGTTACTTCCTCGGCTTGTTGACAGCTACCGTTAGTTCGGAAGTTTTCAAAGCCGCGCAGCCAGCCCTGTTGTATCTGGTACCGTTTACGTTGTTGCCGTTGTTAACGATGGCTTATTTGAAAGTAAGTAGTGAGTCTATTCAAGTAGTTTTCACCGACGACGTGTTAATGATGTCCATTCTCCTATACGTCCCACAGAGAATAACAAAACAGCGTTAATGATAACAGAGCGTTCCATTTAAAATAAGTGAGCTTGTCTGTGTCGCTTTAGATGAAGTATATTCCAGATATGAGTGAAAGATTTTCAAAATTCAACGCACGTCAATTGCTCATAGTGGATGGTTATAAGAACGCTTAGACAACTCTGCGTATCTCTACGAAGAAGTACCAAAAACTAACCGAGATTACCTTATGGTGGTCAGAGCATCCGTAGTACGCGGTTCTCCCGCTTAGCTAGCGTAAAGCTATATTTCCGGTGTTTCAAATAAAGCATATGTAAATCTTTTCGTGGAAGCTGGTACCTAGTTTTTAGTCTTTTAGGCAATTTCTCCACTTCGCCCGTTTTAAATGTAACGTTTCGTCCGCCGATATACTTCTTCGTACTTACCCAAACCATTTGAATTGGGTTCAGGTCAGAGCGATGTTGTGACATCATTGCCCTATGCATTTAAAACTGTGTCTATTTTATACCTCTTGAATCGTAATGTAAATGTGGATCTCACTTTATTATGATAAGGTGCGTTATCAAGGACAATAACATTTCTCTTGTAAATTGGGTGCTAGCTTTACTGCAGCCCGTTTTTTTGTTTTTTAACGACCTCCTCCGAAGATGTGCACCAGGCATAAAACCATCCTTCCCACCACCGCGAACAATAATTAAACGATCTTTCTTAGATGTTGGTTCATGCAAACCTTGATTAGAATCATATTTTCAACATTAATCATGGATATGGGATCAATGCATGCACGTTTCATCTCTGCACTGGTGGTACTTCAATTACCGAGTACTACATCATCAAATACTTGCATTTACAAAAGCGCTTGAATTATATCAAGTACAAAGCACCTTAAGCATTAAGCGAAAAGCGCTTTTATTATCTTTATTATTTTTATTAAATTCAATCAAATTTAATTAAACGAAGATATCCTTTTGTTACCAATATATCTAATCATGCTCTTACTTCTTTCTTTTTCCAGGGTGATCTACGAAGAATGTGGTCTGAACCATTCAAGTCCCTAACGACAGCAAAACATTTAGAAGTGTGATAGTTTTACTTAAAATAAAAAGAAAAGATGAAATAATAAATAAATAAAACAAAGGAACATATAAAAGAGAAGAGTAAATTATAACAGAAGAGATATTTTTAATTTAGAGTGAATTAATTGGAAAACGCAAGCAGAGACTCGTAGTTGTTTCAAGAAATATACGGAGGCAGTATAAGATTAAACGATTAATAATGTAACAATACGGCATGTCCTATTCGAAATTCCAAAGTAGTATTTCGATGTAGTTAGTTACATCTCGCAATATCTAAAGTTAACACGAATGGGACAATCCGTAGGAATATTGTTTTTTTTATTTTTGTTTTTTGTTTTTTTTAAGGAAGAACTTTAATTAATGTGTATCATATAATTTCAACGTAAGTGTATATAATTCTGGTACTTTAGTTTTTCCCTTTTTTAAGTTGCTCCTCGATACGGCGAATGGGGGTATTACAATGTTTCGTTATTAACCTTATTTCCATAATCTGGATGATTAATATGATACCACTTATAGTAGCATTTTACAAAACAAAAAAATTAAAAGAACAAATGACGTCAATTAACGTTCTTGATTAACATGTTTCTAATACGATATTTTTATATATTTCGTTTCAATTTTCTCCTCGTTTCTGTTATATTTGAAAGCTTCCGTAGTACGAAAGATAAGCGACTACATTAGTGATTCTCCATAACAATTTTATTGGTTCCTCTTCCTATCTTTTTTTTTATTTCGATTTTTAATAATTGAAAGCTGAGATATATGTTGTAAATATCTCACGATATACATGATATAAGATTGAACAAGGCACTGCATTTATTTAGTTTCCTTTTTCTTAGTTTCATTACAATTTCATTTCGTTACCTAGCATGTATCGGCTAATTGCATCTAAGTACTAACAGTTACTAAGGAAACCTCAGATTCTGTGGATATTTTTTTAAACTATTTTTAACAGAAAGTGTTCAAAGTTCTCCGTTCTATTTTTACTCAATTTACAAACAGTGAAAAGACAAGATTATAGCACGGGAAGGTGTGTTGCGATAAGTTTTGGAAATGATCAAGCTTTGGTATAACTTGTGTTCCAAGTAGCATTACCTTACAGGAAAATTGGAAGCTGTAAATTTTAATTCGATGCAGAAATAAAGTATAAGCATTAAAAACTTCAAATTTGTATGTTTGGGTGTAGATGCACAGTCTTCAGTAGATCTACTTGAAGTTTTGCAGCTAAGTTATAGGAAGCTTTGAAGTAATATATTCTATGATCTTAATAAACACAAATTCCATATTCCTTAATCGATATTGGTCTTTATGGATTCGTTACAGATGTTAATTAAATAGGGGTACTCTAGGTCAGCGCCCCGTGGGCAGAAGTTAGGTCTTTACGTTTATAGAACTATATCTTCGTACGAGCAAGACCAAACAGCTTATTCCTTGCTGCGATAAATTTTCTTCCCAAAGCTTCTATATCGGATTCCCAAGTGACATCAAGGTACTGACCACCATAGACGAGTTCCATTAATATAAATATTTTCAACATGCCAGACATGTCTTGGCAAAACAAGCAGCCGTACATCTGCCTATTGAGAAAAGGCATCAGTTTCTCCCATCATTGTTCCTTCATCGCGCAATTTCATAAGAGCAAAGGCTAGCCTACATGTAGCGATCATGTTTTTTTTGCTTCATTGTTTATTACATTATGTTGAATAGCGTGGTTAAACTTAGAGGGCGCTATGAAAGTTTAAAAAAACGTTGAATTGACTCATCGAAATGTCTTAATGAACTTATTTTTTATCGATCTAGTATGATTTTTGTTTGCTTCTTTAAAGAAGGAAATTTCTTGGTTTTTGGGAGAAAAGTATGAAAGGCCGTGCATCTTAATTTATTTTTATTGGAGAATAATTTTTTTTAAGCTTAATAATTAAGCTTTTCATCAAATTAAGATCGAACTTCTTCAATAACATTATAACTGCAAATTAATAAGAAGGGTAATTCGCTTATACAGTAATGAGTGAACTTCATGAACTTCATATGGAAACAAAAATAACTAGATAGAACTTATCGCAACTTACTTCGTATGACATATGATGCGTAGAAACAACTAGCTCTCAAAGAAAATACAACAAATAAAAACAAAAAGCTTTTTCTGTGATTTGATTTATATATATTTTTTGTATGTATCATTACTATAATTATTACAAATAATTATTATTATTATTATATGATAACGAATCCTACGAATAATAATTATTGAATAGAATTAAAACTTACTAACTTACCAACTACTACTACCTTACATGAATACATAAAATACTAATTATGATCTAAACTAACTAACGATTGTTTGATTGGTTGATTTTTCTTCTATTTCTTCTAATCGCTATCTTATAATTTTTAAGAAGTGTATTCGTAAGTACATCACGAAAGGAAAAATAAATAATACGTCATTAATTAAGGGATAATATTGTTAATTATATTTTCCTCCGTCGTTTATTACCATCATCGATATCTCCATTTTTTTTATGTAATGTTAAATAATTTAATTTTTGTTTATACATTGATTATATTTTAAATACGTATGTGAATTTATTATTATTATTATTGCTATTATTATCGGATTAATTTATGTAATGAAATCTTTTTGATAGAATCGTAATTTGAGATATGTAAATATAAATAAATAATTTTCACATAATTTGGGATTTATTTTTCTACCCTTTTGAAATTACATTGGCGGGACCCCGAAATGTGACGATAATTCTTTTATTGAATATAATAAAAGATGATTAATAAGACCCCTTCCATATTGCGGTATGTCTTTGCGAAAATTCAAACTCGATCGAGGGAAAGCGGGCTATTCGCGATCAGATCTACGGCGGCGTCAAGCGCGAATCTTCCCCATTTAGGCTTCGAAGACGCAAAGGCCATATTTTTTCGCGTGTCTTAGTTTTACAGCATGTAAGCATAAGGCGCTAGTAGTAGGGGGGATACAAGATGCCTGTTAGATTTAGAAGTTTCTCACATGATTCGGACACCGGTTGAGAATGTGGTTCATTCATATCACGAAACGGCCACCCGGATTAATCAGCTAAAGTCGTGTGGTGCGAAGGTTGCCGGTATTTTTGCGTTGTTCGCCATCGCAGTCCTTGCTGTCAATATTGTCTTTGAAAATGTTACTTTTTAAAGACTACTTTAAAGACAAATACAAAATCTTTGAAATATTTTTTTGTTTTTGATTATACCTTTAAAAACAGGCTAAAATCCTAAAAAAAGTTTTGTATGGGCGTTACTAGACGTTGGATACCGTTTGAACTTCAATTGTTTTAAAAAAGTTTGTAATTTGATATACTGTAAACTATGCATGCATTTAAATAGAAAAAATTTCAGTTTTTGTGTCCTAGTTTAGATATTTTCAGATTTATTTGTGCGGGCGCTAGTAATGGTTGGCCGCCACCTTTTCAGGGATATGCGATTTACTGTATGTACCACTTGGGAAAGGTGGAGGATATACGTTAAATTTGATATTATTTATGTGTATAATAAATTAAATTATTGAATGTCAAAAATTTCCTAAAATATAATTATACTAGGTTGCACCCGGCAGACGCACGGATTTAGAAAAGGCACTGCTCCCTTCCTAGTAGGCTGAAAGTGGGGTGGTTCGAAAGAGGAGCATGGAAAGTTTATATTCCACTCGGTTACAATTAGATCGTCCGCGTGCTGGGTGCCTTCCATTTAAGGTTCAATATATCCTTTGTATTCTCGTGTGGGTTAACACATTCCGAGATATTGGGAACCTCAGAATATCTATCCCGGAAAACATCGAGAGGGTTCGAGCCGCAATTGAATAATCTCCCAGGTGTTTCGTCGAACGAATCGTTAATAATCTTCATTTACACAAGATGGTTGTCCTCCAAGACTTGAAGCCAGACAACATGCTAGTAAAAACATGCTTGTGGCGTTGCCTCGAGGAGGTACCGTTTCCTTCTCTGACGGGACACATTTTTATCTCAATGGATGTGTCAACATGCAAAATATGCGCTGTTGGAGTGATACGAATCCTCATCATCGGCTCTTATTTTTTTGAAGAAAACGATCAAACAGTTACAGTCACTTCTGCGCTTACCTAACTACGATCCAAGATTTTTTCTTGCCCAAATTGGAAGGATCCCCCACACAACAATTGTTTGGATGGACATACATGGATCCGGGATACACTTCCCGGGCACCTCATCTCCTTAAGAGACGACTTGAACTGGTTAGCCGACACCTAAAATCGTTTGCATACAACATCGTTTGAGAACCTTGGAAGCCCTCAAAAATAACAATCGAGCCCAAATCGCCGAAATTGCTTTGGTAATGCTTCTTAGAGTGCACGGAAACTTCAGAAGGTTTACACAGTGTTTAGGATTTCAGGGGCACTATTTCGGTGATACTTTTTTCAAAATCGAATAAATTTAAATTTTGTAACAGCCCATTTGCAAACCCATACGCCACCCCCTGTACATGTATCAATTTAGATAATTTGAGCCAGTCATGGAAACATTTAAAAATGCTTTGAATTGCTATTGAGCGTTCGTTGTTCCATTGTCTCATATGTCTTTCTTCCAATTCTTTTATTTTTTTGTATTTTTAGTTGTTGAATTTCTCCATGTTATAAACAAACAAAAAGGAATTATCACAGCTTATCGTGATATAAAATTTAGCTTAAGAGATCTCAACGTTGTTTTCAAACGATTGTAATCCAAAATAATTGTATTATTGTCGGTTTAAAGCAATTAATCGAGTAAAACGAAGAACTTTTATAAAATAAATTTATTACATTTCACATTATGTATATAAAATTAGTATTTATCTAAAAAATTCCTTTCCGATGCACTATTTTTTGAAAATATTACAAACGAAGGCGTCCCAGCTTTCAATAAAAACCTAAAACAAGAGTCGTTGTTAGTAATAAAACATCATCTTAGACTTAATTCCAAAAATCATGTATATTTAAGGAATTTACCTAAAATTCAGATGTTAATGTTGGTATTAACAACCATGATCAACACCAACATAATTTCGAAAATATTAAACATTTCCTACAATACCTAATTTTAAAAGAAAGGTAAGCTCCTGAAGTATTACGCAAACTAAACGATTAGTTTTAATTAATTGACAATAATGTTTTAAACAAAAAATACTACTTACTTTTTATGTTGTAAAATTTCCTTTAATGACAATTTGATATCAACAGCATAGACTTCTTGTAATTGACAATTTTCGAAATACACATTAATGTTATTAGGAGTATATTTCTTTTCTATATCCCACTCCGGTGGATTAGCAAAAACTTCGTTTACATGATCAATAAATCTAAAAAATGCAAACGGTGAGAATTCAGAATAGCTTCCACCGTTCTAGTAATTTATATGCATACTAACGGAGTGGCAATCCGATGAGTTCAATACTTACAAATCATTCTCAGGGAAACTTTGCACAAAATCCATTGTTTGATATTCGGGATATAAAAACACTACGGGCCAAACTAAATTGTTCTGATCGTCTAGGTGCACTTTATTTTCAACTAACGTTGGGAAATGTACCTCCAAATCTTGTATACTTAAACTATCATTTTTAGACTCGATGTTAATATTTCTATTTGTAATCGCATTCAGCAATATTTTCTCATCTTTTAGTCTCTTTTTAAATAGAATTTCTTTCTTACGGGTATCCCGTTCCTTATTCTTTTTCTTATTAATAGCATCTTGACGAAGTTTTATAATATCTTTGACGTTTGGTTCCAAGTCTAAGATACCATCACAGAATTCGACGCATTTATCGAACTCTTCCATTGCAAAGCAACAATTTGCAGCTCTAATCTTTGCTTTAGCATATGTAGGATTGATTTTCAAAGCTAATTCGCAATCTCTCAAACTAGATCTGAAACATAGCGATAAGCTATAAATTCAAATGTTCATTTTCCACTTACCTGTAATTTTTTAAAAAATAATGAGCTGCCGATCTATTGTTTAATAACGATGCTTCGATTTCAGGATCTCCGCATTTAACTTTAATTCCTTCTGTGTACGCTATTATGGCCAGACGGTAGTTTTTATGTTTAAAATTAAAATTGCCATCATCTTTATATGACGTTGCCAATTCAACAGGAGTATTTTCTAAAGGATCGTATTTCAATTGCTGTAGACCTTCGTAAAGGGGATGGAGATCGTCACCGGGTTCGGGAGCTTTCTTCATGAAGAATGGATGTTTTTCAATCTCCTAACATATCTAATATTACGACTATATGTATATATTATTTGTATCGAATTTTAAGTTTAAATAGACTTACCTCTTCCCATCTATCTTCGGGCCAGCCATCGGTGTATTGTTTTTTTGGTAAATTACTAATGAAATCATCTAATTCTCTATCCAATTTTTTAGCTAATTCTAATCGTTCTTCGTCGGTCATTGGCTTTTTTTCTGTGGTTTCTTCCATTATTTTAAATGAAAAGAAGGGAAAAGTCTGTAGGTTAACAAGAACTACAAAATAGGGTTATCGAAAAGAACGATCACAGAGTAGACCGAGGAGAGGCGGATAGTATCTCAGACTTAATGCTTTGGATTTCAATGACCTTCAAATGGTAACGAAATTAGATAACGGATATTAAAAATGCGAAAGACAGGAAAATTTAAATCAAAATCTATGCATTAAACAAATATATTCTTGTTTAAACAATGCTATTTGAATTTTCTGTTACTTCTATGGTACGTACTGCAGTCACCACGAGCAATGGCGAGGAATCGGGATTGTGTGTAAACGGTTTTAAAAACGTCCACGCTCACTTAGCGGGAATAATGTGTTTTGAATATTTACCTACGGCGTCTCATATTGCCTCTGTTAGAGAAGTATAAAGTAATGCATGTTCACACACGCGAATAAAACCATTAGTATTTGAAGCAACTGGTGTATCAGTGCAAAAAATAGAAAGAATTGCTCAGGAGGGCATCAGATCCAAGTGAAGTAAAATTTAGAAATCCAAGTAAGAAGAGACCAAGGCAAAATTATGTAATGCTCGCGAATTAAAAAAAAAGAAAAAAACGAAAATTCAATATTCTCTAATTTGGAAATAGTATCTAAAATAATTGAATAATTTTCGGAGATCTGCTCTATTTGTTTTATTTGAAATTGCTCGAGTTTCTTGTTAACCAATGTTTAATAATCTGTACAAATTTCTCATAATATAAGACAGTTTTAAATCACGTTTTCTATTTCGTCAACAACGTCTGTGTTGGCCGAGATATCCCCGGACAAGCTGTTTAAACTCACGAATACGTTTCGAAGATTTGATAGAAACATCTTTGGTAGAAACTATCTTTTCTAATAAATCTAGCGACAAGACGATATACATGGAGCAAACATGTTACATGAAGCAATTGAGGATGAAAGAGATGAGTAACTTTCCAGCTCTAACCATGTTTGAACTTCCATCTTTAACTGACATGACAAGTTGGGTTACCGATATATTGAACTTCCCAATGGTATTTATTGTAGTTTTTACTATCGCTTTTTAAAGTGCGCAGTAGCACAATTCTTCCTTACGTCCTTTGTTTCATCCACCGTCAGCCGTGTTGTTTTTTTATTTTTTAATTCTGCCTCGATTTGATCCGTAATCGCGACTTTCATTCGCAGTAAATTAAACAATAACTGACTTCTTGCTGGCAATCTCCATTTTGGAATGTATTTCTTCCAAAACTGTCGGATTACTTCGCTGTCTACAATATTTTGTGAAATGTTGCGCACACTTGACATAAAAATGAAATCATGCAGATCCTGTTTCGTGTTTAACAGGTGTTGTTTGCAATTAACATCTCTTTTACAAGCAAAAATGCCGCGATCATCATCGATTGGCCATTATCAATCCGGCCAGCCATACCTACGCTTATGAATCCCGACTTCGGGTATATGCGATGGCTTTCGAAATATACCATCGCCGCCAATGAGTGCGCACTCATTCCTGCAGGTTTATATAAGAGCCGGTCAATAAATATGGGGATGTAGTAACGTTCGCTAATTAAATATTCATTCCGCAAATTGGATTTCATCGAAAGCGACAATCACGAAAATCATCTATTGTACGACCATATCGCAAATGTTCTCCCATGTTATCTGTCCGTGATTGATGGTGTCATAACCTCTTCGTCTAGCCTTTAAAAGTAATTTTAAATGCGCTCTCGGTACGTTCAAACAATGCGACATTAAAATGTAAATTGCGACCCATTCAAGTCGATGAAAACGAAAATCATTCGCCTGGAATACGTATGAGCGTCCGTCTGACGTTCTATTTGCTTATTTAATCTTCCGTCTACCTGATAACCGGTGTTTGACACTTCGCAAGTGCGTAGTTGCTTTATTTTCCTGCTTTCTTTGGTCCCGCAAATACGATCTCAAGTTCAAGTCGATCTAGTCATGGCCTTAAACGGTTTTCTGGAATTCTTTCAGAAAGGAAAGGTGAGTTTTTCGGAATCACGGGCATTTTATAAGCTTTAGGTTATGTTTGTTTAAATAATTACCAAGCGTTCATTCTCTGTAAAGACTTTTAGACCAAGAAAGAAGTTTGCACATGGCACTATAAGGTACAGCTTGCATAAACAGGCATGTGCTAGCTTAAACTCCGGCATCAATTTGAGGGCTGCTGTAAAACTACCAGAAGGCGAGGATTCCAACGATTGGATTGCTGTACATGGTAATTATCTTACTTTTAGTTTGCGGTAACAGTACTATCCGCCTATATGTATTGCAAGCATTCATAAATCATTCAGTAGCCTTTTCTGAGAGTTCACTGTAGTTCAAAGAAATAGTGCTCACTTATCTTATCACATTTTGGTTTCCTCCTTCTATCTTTGTTTATTCACAAATAGTGAAATGTTTATTGTGACAGGGATTTCTTTTTGATTCTTTAGTCGTGGACTTCTTCAATCGAATAAATTTGATTTACGGAACGATTTCCGAGTATTGCACCCAAGAAACATGTCCAACGATGTCCGGAGGGGCTCGTTTTGAATATCTTTGGGCTGACGGTGATAAGTATGTTGGTATAAATTTTCTAGTAGTTAGATTTGTATTCTCGCCCAAATTTTTTGGGGTAATTACATTTTCGATTCACAGATTTAAAAAACCAACGCATTTACCTGCGAAGGATTACGTTAGCAATTTAATGGATTGGATCGAGGCTCAGATAAACAATCAGGCCCTATTTCCGTGCACTTCAGATCTACCGTTCCCTAAAAGCTTTCAATCTCTGTGCAGTAAGATATTGGCGAGACTTCATAGGGTGTTTGTTCACGTTTACATCCATCATTTTCAAAATATCGTTTCTATTGCAGCGGTAAGTAGCTTTTCTTGTATGTTTTTAGAAATTTATTTTAAAACTTCTTTGTTTTTCAAAAGGAGGCTCACGTCAATACATGCTACAAACACTTTTACTATTTCGTAACGGAGTTCGATCTAATTAGCCACAAGGAATTGGAACCGCTGGCCGAGATGGCCTCGAAAATATGTAAAGACACTTAACAAGCTTATATTTTTCACGTATTAGTAGGTTTATAAACAAATTGATATTAATTGGCTTTCTATTTCGATCGGAGAGAAGAGAAGGAAATGATTTTATTCTTACATTGTTTTATATGAAAAGGAAAATCATGACAAATATCGAATGATTATTTTATTCATTTTAAGTATTGTGAATCTCGCATTTATTAAAATGTTTTAGTTTTTAGCGATTTGAATTTATTAGTTTAGCTTATCTCTTAATAAGAAAGACGAGAATAATGGCCAAGTTAATTTCTTCAGTAAATAAATGGAATATACTTATAGTTGATGAATTGGAAACTTAAGAGATATTAAGATGTCTAAATTATATGTGCCAGTACGTAAGTTTTCGAAGACTGCGCCTCTACCAAAGTGCCACTATTTTACTTCGTGGAGCATTATTATTAGGTTATTTAAAGCTAGTTTCTGATTCGTCAATAATTTACCGTAGTTTATGTTGAAATCAATCACTTGTTAGCTCATCATAAACGACATTAGCCATAGCGAAACCAAATACTGTTAATGCAGGACTTTACACATATCGTCAATGATAACAGTGGCATAGTCATTGTACACAAAGAAAAGGATATCAATTAGCGGAATTTTAAAGAAATGTAGTAATCACTTCTCGATTCATGCCTACTATAGAAATCTAAGTCATACGATTTTGTTGTATTTTATTTGTTGTTATTGCATTGAATGATATTTGAATAAATGATTGCTCTGAAATTGCTTTGTTTCTTTTATTCATTTTTTTTATATTCTAATGTTCCAATTAATGCTTTTGATAAAAAATGGGATCGATTAGGATCTTGCTTTAATATATTGTTAAAAAAAGAAAAAAAAAACTAACGCCCTTGACCAAATTTTGAAAGACCATTTACATGTAGCATATTGAAAACTCTATTCACTCAAAACAATTTAATTGGCAACAAAACTCGATACTTCACCCACAGTCACATGGGGGATCTTCAGGAGAGCGGTAGGTAACAATTAACGCGGTAACTCTGCGTGTAAACCATGTAAGAGGGGAAACTAACTGAGCAGGAAGCAGTTGATCGCGGTAACACAACATGTGAACCATACCAGAGGCGAAAATTTCAGTCTCATCAATCAGTCTCCCGAAGAAGCCCAAGATTGTGGGCGAAACGTCGAATTTTCGACTAATTACTATACGCTCAAAACCCGGAATACGTTTAGGTTTAAGTGACTCTGATCGTGAAGACCTACGTTATTATTTCAAAAAACGAAAAACTATAAGAGAAATGGATCTTGCAATGACTGCTTATGTTAGCAGAACTTATAGAAGTTTCGATATAAGAATAGGAGAACATCGTAGATGTCTACTTCCAAATTCGTTAATTACCTTTTAGAGTTAAAAACAGTAATATTAAATAATCTCGAGCCTTTAGAAATCATAGAAAAAGATACAAACGGCGATCCCTTTTGAGCCCTTTCGATATAGTTGTGAATCTAATGTAGAATGGCACTGAATTTCGAAATAAAAGCGCCAATTTAACTGTTCACTCCTGTATATATTACATTGTACCCTGTATTATTTACATCAATTAGATTAATAAAAAAATGAACCTGTAATCTTGATAGTTTCTTAGCATAGTATTGTTTTATGAAAATAAATCACTGAAAATATCAATAACGAAATATAACATTAAAGTATCGACAATCTCCGCATCACACAAGTTTAATCAATTTAATAAATTTAATAAATCAATCAAAATAAATCAATAATAACCAATTACACTTATGTGGTGCGGAGTGTACCGATACTTTGGTATTGTTTTATTATTTACAATGCGAAAACATCGAGATAATGTCGAAATGTATAGGTGTAAAGAACATTGATGGTGTTGCAAATGTTGCAAATTTATGATTCCTCGTCGTGCTCAAGTATTTTGCAAAGAAAGTTGAATTTGTGTTTATATTACGTGCTACGTAGTTCTAATATCGTCCAAAGGAATTGATTCGGATATTTCAGCAAAAGTTGATGCATCTGGAGACCTCGCATTCCAATCGGTTTTTTCTTATTCGGAGCTTCTCCATCATGATAGCGCACGACTTTTCATACAAATGCATCAAAATGGCGAATTTCATAGAATCCGCTTACATAATTATATTTGTCTATAGTAAAATCCAATTTTATCCATTTCCAGAGCAACTATTCGTGTGGTCTTTACGGCCACCGTGGCACACGGACATGCTAGCCTTTTTATAGCACTTAACCACCTTGTTGCTTCTGTTTGCAATGTTTTCGTCCACCATACCCCCGATATATGGGTTATCATTATCCTGATTAGCCCCATGTATAGGATCATTTATGGTCTTAACCCCCACGTTTTTTAACACATCTGTCTAAGACATTGTTGATGGTCTTAATGACGTGGGAAATCCACGAACGTTTTTGATCGAATCATACTCGCAGGAATTTTGCATTCGTTCCGATAATACTCCAACAAATTTGCCGTGTACTACCATAGCCAGATCGTCAGCATATCCTAGGCAATACAGGTCTTCCTTGAATAGCTTTATTATTAGTTCGTCTGCAAGAGATGCTCACAGAAGAGGTGATAATATACTTCCTTGTGGACATCCACTTCCTGTCCTCATCCGGATACTAACCTCGCCTAGAGACGCCACTGTTTCGCATTCTTCTAAGACAGTCCTTCTCCAGCAAGGAGAGCCGCGAAGGCAGCACTTTTATCCTGGCGGCCTCTACAAGAGAGCTAGTGGTGGCATTATTAAATGCTTAAACACTTAGAGTTTAAGCGATTTAGATCGTCTGGGGCTGTCTGTTGACCTTGTTGTGTTGTCAGCATCTGGCCTGTAATATTCTTGTCCATCAGTCGCGCCAACATCTTTAGTAGAATGAATAGCTAGTTCAGAAATCCTTTTCATTTTGCGTGCGAATGTGACGCTTGGTTGTATGCCACTGGGTTGGTATATGCTCCCATGCCCAAACAGCAAATACTACGCAGGTGAGGTACTAGCACCTCGGCTCCCAGGATAAATTTCATCCACCCTGGGAGAATTGAATGGTTGGAACCTCCTTACTGCCCGCCTAATTCTATCCAGTTTGGTCATCCTTATCGTCAACTTCCAGTTCTCTTGAGCTAGCTCACTTGGCCTGTGCTCAATAGACATGCTCTCCTATGACCTTGCTAAAATTATCGAGGCTGGAAAGTTGGCTTTTATAAACTCCTGAAAACTTTCTTCCTTAGTTTCAGTATAGGTATCCTCCTTTTAAAAAAAAAAAACATCCATTCTTTGCTAGGCTTTTGTGGATTGTGGGTATTGATTGTGACAAATTGAAGATATTTGGTATAAGTTAGTGTCTAGAGGCTGTTTTACACGAAGGATAATTTTACATAAAAATATTCTTGTGCAAAATATTGCCAGCGGCTGATGCGGGTGTGTATTACAATGGTTCTTTTTCTCACATATTGTGTAGATGAATTGTACCATGCAACGGAAATACAGGAGAAAATTGAAGCATTCCGTCACCGCCTTTCACAATCTAATCATTTTGGACGCCATTATACTTCATAATGTTGGTGTAATTTAGGTTGCCTATCTTACTTAAGTTAAATTAAAGATATACTTTTCTATTTTTTATATAAAGATCTAAGCACAACAATGGAAGATTGTACAACCATCATAAAGTGAATTTTATTTTAATTTTAATTTCGTGATAAAATAAATTTTTAATTGGTAACCTACCAAAATCTAACGAAAGAAGCTATTAATGATGGTTAAATTATAATTTTAAAAAGAAAAACGATTTTGTTCAATTTTTAGAATTTTGGTTTTTGAAATGGAAGCAGAGTGTTCCTAATAATACTTAATAATATCTTTCTTTTTTATTTATTTATTTTTTTTAATGTATTGCACTTCAATAAAGATTTATTCACACAATTGAGGTTATTATTATTTTTATTATCACTAATAAAATAATATTGAGGATCTTCTATTTAAAAGACTAAATTTGTATTCCTTCCTATATGAGCCCCTCTTTTCCCCCTCAGCCCGCGTCGAAGCATCAAGCGGACACGCTATATATATTAAAAATTATTAAAAAAAATCCGGACGTAATAGTTTAAAAATAATTATTCCGAGTCCATTAAACATTCAAAAAATGCTGGAATTTTGAATAGAATTTATTTGAATTTCGCCTGTCCACAAAGGTATTCGTTCTTACTGAATGGAGAATCGTGTGTTTTCGTCGACTTTCGCCCAGCCAAATATTTGTCTCCAGCGGGTCTATTTAAAAACCATAAAACTGATTCCTTCTATAAATAGTAAACGTTTGCATGTCTAATTAGGGCTTCTTGAACATTTTATCGATACATTACCGTATATGCGGGATTTATTTTTAGATTAGATAAAAAGGAGAATTGCATTATATAACGAGCCCGTTTCGCATTCGGTACGAACGAAAGTCGCTGAACGGCGATTTCCTAGCGCTTCGTCGTCCCAATTGTCAAAAAAGAATTCAAGATGGCTGTCGCCAACTTGACGTTCTGAGGTTCACACAGCCTTTTTTTCAAATTATTTTCGACTATATTTATTTTCTTCAATCCGTTCGCAACGAAATTTCCAAATAATAACGCAAGAAAACCGTACGGAACGTTAAATGCAATCGGTAAGGGTCAAACGGAAGAAACTGGAAAAAGAAATACGCGTAATTTCACACGGTTGCAGACAAGAAGGAAGAGTTGATCGTAGCACACAGCGATTACAATAAAAAATGTGCATCTTATACCAGGAATTTTCAACGTTACATCTCATCGACGACCTATCCTATTAACGAAGACGTCACGCTGGATCGCCTAACAATAAATAACTGGAAAAAATGATGTAATAATATAAGTGTAATAATCGCTGCTGCGTACCAATTTGGAAGGAAGTAATTTTTGTAGGTGCGATCATAATGTACAATAGATGAAGTGCCCCCCACTGTATACTTATCTGTGATCAAATTTAATTAAGTTTTAATTGTAAATATATATAACGATATATAAGTCAATTAGAAGCATACCGATTAACGAAGGAATTAACGAAAAGAAAGAGGGATCGGTATACAACATATTGAGCAACCATGGAAGCTATGCAATACGAATTAGCTAGAAATATGACGTTATTGTTCTTCTTCGAACGGCTCCTCGATAAAGGGGAGCCGAGAACGTTGCACGATTTGAGCTGTCAGTTTGGATCGAAGGGATTCACGAAAGAAATGAGACAGATAGCGGGCGGTTCACAAAGTGGCCTTAAAAAATTCTTATCGCAGTACCCATCGCTGTTCTCCATCGAAGGTGATTACGTGAACGTTAACATGTTCCAAAGCTGCAAGGATAGCAAAAATAACAACGGTGAGTGCGAATTATAACGATACGATCTTTTTTTTAAATTGAGAACAACCTCGATTTTCATTGAACTGGATCAGTTTTTTTTTTCTTCTGATTTTGTTAATTGGAGTTATTAAAATGTAAATGTACGCATTTATTCGGTATTATAAATTTGAAAGGCACAACGGAACTTTCTAAGGCTTATTGTGGGGGTATTTTTCTATTTTAAATCAATTTTTTTTCAATTAATTTTATTTTAAAAATACGTATTAACAAGTATTTGAAAGTGCATAATTTAATGATTGTCAGTATATAAAGATTAACTTTCCACATTGTAAATTAATTGCTTGTGAAATATATCACGTTGCAACATCGCGAAGCATTGAAATTATGAGGATGTTAATCTTAATTAAGCATTTAATTAAGTTGCATTTTTTTTTTAATGAATGATGTAAACAAATCGTTATGAAATTGTGAGATTTTTTGTAATTGAAAAGCATTTGATGCAGATTAAGGTTCATAGCAGAATTGATACCGATTAAAGTTGAATGGTTTAAACTTTTTATGATAGATTTTAACAAATATATTCCGATATACTGGGTGTTTTTTAGAAAGGTTGGTATAGTTTTATCCCGAAGACCATACTTCTATGTCCAAGCTCTGAAACTCTGAAATTTAGCAATAGATTTTGTTGTATAAGATTGGGTGACGATGTCAGTAAATTTATTGCTTCATGCAAAGGATACATTATTGAATTTACCATTTCAACATGATTTTTCTCGATGCTGTTAATTGAAACTTCATGTGTGTTAGGTTCCCCTATATTTATTTCTAACGGTTCCTACAATGATCCGTAGTAATTATAATTTTACCGTTTAATTTTTTTTACTTAGACAAACATAATAAAATAAGTTTTAAATGAATTATTTAAAAAAAAGCCAAGGAAGGCTCTTCTTGTCAGAAAAAAGTGTATTATTTCTTACGTTATTAGGAATAATTTTTTCTGTGGGGTGGGGGCCCAATGGAATGTGTAAGTTTTTGAAGCTTGTCGTACCCTCAGAAGCCTCATAGAAATAAATAAAATAAATTGAAACAAGCTGCATATTGAAGAATTGTAACAAATTTGTGGAGGCATTATTAAAACAATTTGCTATATTTAATTAAAAAGAAAACAACATTAACTACTCTTAAATATAACAACGTAACATAATGATACTTTAATAATTAATATTTCCTCCTTTTACTCTAATGATTGTTTGCATTTTTTAGGTATGCCGTATCTTGTGAAATTCCATTCTTCTTGCAGAGCAATTCTTAATTCTTCAATTTAGTTCGGAACTGGATTTAGTGCTACTATACTGCTTTTAAAAACATGCTACAGGTGTTCTACGAGAACTGGCAAATTGTTGACAAATTAGAAATAATCTGTCTTTTCCATTTCCTTTATTTGCTTTTAATTACTTAAAAACCTTCAACGATCCTGAGATCAGTTGTGTCGCTTCTGGCACTTTTAACCTCGTCCAAGTTTTTTGAAATTGTAACTTTGCCTGCGTTTCTTACATAATCATTCATTGTGGCGTCTAGGTTCTTAATGGACGTTTCTACTTCCGACTGGATTTGTAAGTCGCGTTTATAACGTTTTAATCACCTATTTAACAATGTGATTTTAGTATTACTGAAGGTTTCTGATGATTGATTGCGAATCAGTGGCGTGCCTTTCAGGAAACAGGCGGTGCTTTCGTTCTTTTCAGGGCAAATTTCATGGAATTTCTTGTTAAGGTATGGCGTCTTTGGATCTTCACCTTCTGTATAAACCGTGAAACCATTGTTTCGTCCGTAAAAATATTTTTTTCACTATCGATCGATGTCCCTTAGCACGTGCTCTTGCCAATTCTAAATTTCGTCGAGGGAAGTCGAGGAGCTCTGGCAGGACGTTTAAGTCGACCTCCTCGAGTCTCCTTGTTATTTATTTCGACAGATGCATTAATTTGTCTTGTATTCAATAATTTATTTCTACGGTTGCGAAAGATGAAATTCTCAAATGTTGGTCGTTTCAGTGTTGTAGATCTGTTACGTTTTTGACGAAGGCATTTTTTGCATTCGCCAGTGTCGTCTTACTATACGAGAAACAATCGAATTGATGGATATTTACCGCTGTGCAATATATATATTGAAGTGCAAAGATACGGTTTCGTTGTTAACACGATCTTGGTCATTGGAATTTATGCTTATATTAACGTGTAGTTCTACTTATTGTCTAAAGGGCTTGCTGATTTAGATCTTGCATTCTCTTAGTTATATTTACTTTATTCGAAACTGAATCTTGAATGTATCCCTTAGCTATGATATGGATATGATCTTCCATCCACCATGATGTTTATTGTTGGTAACATTGGATCTTCTACATCGTCGAGCACCTGATATTTATCTAAGCATGGATTATCTCGTCCATAGTGAAGAAGGTGCGAAGCATTTTTACAATTGCGCTTCCAAGTTCTTTTGACTTTCTTGGCATTAAGGTATACTTTGCTGCTTGAGCATGTAGAATTTCCTCTGGAATATATCTTCTATCTTCGTAATATTTTGATATTGTTGATAATTGTTGATCAGATCAACTGAACTGGTTCCCAACGAGAACTTTTTCCCTAAATTGTTATTTTTTTTTCTATGAACCATGAAAAAATACAAGAAAATATTCCTCACATTCCTCATAAAAGATTTTTTTTCCTTCAATTAAAACTTTTTATAAACAAAAAAAAAAAACTGTCGCATCATCATCAATAAATATCCAGCTATTTTCCATCGCGGAATATTTATGCAAATCGCGTCTTCCCCTTCTCCCCGTTTACTTTCGTTTAATTTACATAACATTCTGCGCGCAATCTAATATCCTATCGTATGTGTGTACGTATGTTATTAATTGCAATTGCATCGATTCTTCGACAATTTGATCTTCATAACGCGTAAAATAAACGTAATAATCAATTTTCAAGTTTCGCATTTCGATGTATTGGATTTCAATGTTGTGTCCAAGGTCGCCCAGGGCAGGCGTAAACCCACACCTCGATAATCGCATATTAAAGTATGTGAACGATGAATTTTTTAATTAGTTCGGCGTCTAACAGGTGTCACATCTTTTTCTGAGACTTTTTTTTTAGCGAATTTAGGCGTTCAAATACAATTGAATACGTCACCTTGATGCTGGCGTTCTTATTGTTTCTTTTTCGTCTTGGTTTCGGTAACGTAGCTTCCTTTGTTTCCAAAATAGGTGGAGGATGTGGTCATCTATTTAAAGAAGTTTCGAGGATAAAGAGGTTTAATTTCGCTCTATGACGATCTGTTTTTAGTTCTAAATTTCTGTTTTTGTTTGTTTGCCTGATTAAAGGTGTAAAATGCTTGATATCTGTTAGTAATAGTTTATTAATAGGTTGTTATTAAGATTTGTTTTTTTTTTTTTTAATTTTTATTTGTTAGATGAAATCAGATTTTAAAAAAGGATAATTTAGAAACGAATTCCAGCAACCTCAAGATTCAGATTTCGATGAAGCTCTGAAAAGTGGCTCTTCGTTTTTTTTTTTTTTGACGAATAAATCGCCCAATTTCGGGGTGCACTGCTCTCCAAAAAATTTAAAAGAAAGATTTTAAAATGTTTGTAGATATCTTGGAAGTAAATAAATCGATTATCTTTGTTAATATTTATTTTTTTTTTTGAAAAGATCTCGTAGGGGTGCAGCGATTTCTATTTTTTTTTTTAAACGACATGTCAGTCGCGTGTTTTAAAGTAGATTTTACTTTTAGCAAGGTCCTTTAGCGATAAAAATGGCACAATTAAGCCAAACACAAAGGATTGAAGTGTTAGTGATGATCACCTATGGCGATAGAGTTAGATTAAGAAGTGCTCAGATCAGCCCATAAGTCAATCTACCGTTGGTAGCATCGAAAACAAATTTAGGGAATACGGCAATGTAAAGAATCTTCCAAAAAGTGGACGACCGGTGCTATTAAATGAAAACGCACAGTTTGACATGCTTTTAGCCATTGAAAATAATCCACATTCAAGTAGTAGAAACATTGCTTCGGATTACAATGTAAGCCATTTCGGTTTTAAAATTTTTTAAATCTCAAGAATTTCACCCATATATATGCTACAATTGGTTCACGAGTTGGCAGACGATGACTTTGATCATAGACAAGAATTCTGTGAACAAATGATGGAAAGCTGTAATCGCGATCCAATGTTTTTCCAAGACGTTTTATTTTCGAATAAAAACAATTTTTTTAAATGGATCGGTCAATAGACACAATTGTAGACATTGGCTAGGGAAAATTCTCATTGGATACAGATTCACAAAGTTAATGTACGGGCAGGAATTATTGGCGAACATTTTTTTTGCAAATAATTTAATTGGAGAAAGATACCTGCAATGTTTGCGTTACTTCTCAATGCAAATAATCGTGAACTACCAAACAATAACGTTTGGCTACAGCATAATGGCGCCCCGCTTCAATATGCAAACAATATTCGAGGTTATTTGGGTATGCAGATTGGATTGGATTGGGTAGATTGGAAGAGGAAGTCCGATGGAATGGTCTGCTAGGTCTCCCGATTTGACGCCTTTAGACTTCAAATGATACAGGGTCGTTTGTTATTAATTTTATTCTTCATTTTTTTCTGATCAATAAATTTAGTTTCTTTTTATACTAATTTTCAAAGTTTGCTACTGTTTTTGCCATTTTTTTTTCATGTGTAACATATTGATAATTTTATACAGTTAAAAATGGATTAAAAAGTACTACTGAAATTAATAATAAAAAGCATAAGATGTCAGTTAAAAATACATTTGATGACGTCACAACTTTAAAAACAAATGACGTAATCAGATGATAACGATGTAGTATAAAATAAAATAATTGAAATCGTTATACCGCTTCCAGATCTCGAAAAAAAAGTATTAATTAAAAAGGTAATTAATTATTCCTTACTTTTTTTCCACACTGTATAACGGGGTACACGTTCCTCCATAAAGCGTATATTCAGCCAAAAACATAACAAAACTAAACATAAACATGTTGGAAAATGGAAAAAGTAGGCTACTTTAAAATTTGTTTCGTTAAAATATCCACCTTTGCATTTTTGCAAATGTTTGGCAAGCGAAGGACTGGTTGTTGGAATCTATTGAGAGAAATAGATTGTCAGGCTGGTCAGATGGCTGATGGCAAAGCTGCTGCTGAGGTTGCGAACAGCGTTATTTAACTTAACTTTTCGATTCGACCGATTCCATAGCAGCTGCTCGATCTGATTAAAGTCATGACGGATGTTTGAGGCTGTTCTGTTAAAAATAGAAATTCCCATGTCCAAAAGGAATTTGATGAACATGATATTTTCTTATAATACTCGTATTCTTTTCTTCTAATTTAATACAAATCACCGATACCATGCTTCACAAGTTGACGCAAGGTACTCCGCAATGATTCTTTCGTCCACTTGTCTGCGAAGAAATATCAGCTGGTTGCCAAACGCTGAGAGCTTCGATTCATCATGGAACAGCCTTTTTTCACATTTTGATGTCCCTGTCTTGATGTTCTCCAATCTTTTTTTTTACAATTTCGTCAGCATAGAAGAGATCTATGTGCAGCAACGTGAACTTTTAACGTCGCTAAAGTTAGCTATAATGTACCTTGATAATTTTCGGTTCAGAATTTAATTTTGTATCCAACCATGAAATAAAAAGGTAGTAGTATTTAACTTTGGTGCTAAATAATGAACATTAGGATGAGGCAACCGTGACACTTAAGGTACTGCACGTAAGTTTGAACCGTGTAAAGGTACAAGAAAAATATACAGCATTATATTTAAAATAATAAACTCAGAGGTAATTTCCGCTTAACCGGAAGTGATACATCGTTAGAGATATTGAAAATTAAGATATTATTAGAACATGAACATTTCTAATGAACGGATGGCATGAATGACCCTGTATATGGTTTATCGTTGAAACTATTAAGATCATAAGCTTTTGTTAAGTTTTTTCATGGTGGAAAAATTTAGTATCTATATTAAATTAACGTCTTCTTAGATTTATAGACATTAGCCTTGAGATTACGCAAAATATATTTAAAATTAAACATTTTATAGCGAGATTAATATTACCGTGTATCTCCATTGCATTATCAAGATAGCATAAATCACTGTTAACTACCCAGATTAACCAGGTTACTAGATTAGAAGGCACGTGATTGTCTTTTTTTTTTTTAGAATTTCCTATGTTTACTTTCTTTTTATGTTCTTAATCGTGTCGAAAACTTTTTCATCTCTTATGGCGGCATGTTGTTCCTCTCTTGTCTTCTGTTTCTATTACAGCATGCTTTTTTCTTCTTCTTAAGATTCCTTCCTCACAACGACATCTAGTACTTCTTACCTGAGCGCTCTGTTTATTCCTCGTTTCTGGTTTTCGTTTCTCGAGCAATTCCGTCCTGCGGTTGATGTGGATGGTGCGCCTGGTTCTACCCATGATTTTTTACCCTTGGTACTCTCAAAATAAATCGACTTTTCATCTCCTGTAACTATACGATGCAAAAACGACTTCCTTGTAACGTGTTTCTGCGCTTTTCCATTTGCCTGTCGTTCAACCCGTATCCGTCTGCCGGCCTTCTAAATTTTTCCCATCTTCCGTAGCCGAAATTGAAAATAGCTTGTTGACTGACGCCCAATTGCTCAACGAGTTGTTTTTGTGTTTGCGGATCATCTCCGACCAACAATGCTTGCAATTCCAGCGATGGAACATGTTCACCATAAGCTTCTTGAAGTAATCGGTATGATTCAGCAGCAGTTTTCTTCAAATGATAACAAAAAATCAATGCTGTCCGCGAATGCTCTTTGTTCGGCTATATTCATTTGTCCTCTCGTCATTTCTTGTCGTCCTCTTTGCGTTTGTTCAGTTTTTTTCGGTCATCTTTTCAGAGAATGTTTAATGTTTAAGAACGAACGTTGCAAAATGCAGCATTTGAGTTGTACATTTTTCTTATGATTTTGTTGATATAGCTTAAGCTACACCCAGATATGTTTTAGACGTACTTATGGGGAGGGGGTAAGAAGCACAAAGCCTTAATATCGTAATTTCCTAAGAAGAGGAGCAAAATCAATCTTTGTTAAGCTTGGTATCAGAATTTGTAATATTATCTTGTACATGTGAATGGTCGTTGCGGCGATTGCGCCATCTAAGAACATATTTGTAATATACAGTGACTTAACAACGAAACAAGAAAAATATATATTATTCTAGCTTTTATATTAATAAAAAACAAGATTTGATCCTTAAATTTACAAAAATCCCCTTACTTCTAATATGGTTTTGAAGATGATATTATGCAATGTTTTTTGCTATAATAACTTGGATTATTCATTACTTAACATCTAAATATTTGCAGGTCACAAAGATTACACGGCCCAAGCTGTAGACTACTTCGCGGAGAAACTAGCGCAATACGGTGAAGGTACCGAAGTGCCTATAAGAAGTCTTCTAGGCCATCGATCGCAAGCCAGCCCGGAAGTAAGACACGTATCCGGTCAGCATTTCCACGAATTCAGGGAATTTCTACTTAAACACCCAGACGCCTTCTTAGTTGATGACGAGAAAGAAACCGTAACCTTGAAAAATTACAACAACGTAAAATCGCACACCCAAGAACTGCATTTCAACGTGAACGTCCAAATCGATCCCGAAGTAACCCAATCCCTGCTCGATTTCCTGGCGCAATGCATCGAAGTGAAAGGCCCCATCTTGGTCGAACAATTATTCCAGATCGTCAGTTGCAATCTACCCGAGAGCATGTGGTCGAACCTTTTCAATACTCCAGCCCATCTAACCAGCTTTTTACGCTTATTTTCCGACAGCTTTCATATACAATCCAACTTGGTGACGCTATTGCAGCGACCTCTAGTGAGCCAGAAGCACATCAACGCGCAGATCTTGAACCAGCAGAATTTGAACAAGACTAAGAACGCTCAGGGTAGGATCGAGAAGGTCGCTAAGCAGGATGAGGTCGATTCGTCTGCGAGAGGTCGTAACGATTCGTCGGGTGGGGATAGGACCCCGGTGGAGCGCGTGGTATCCCCCTTGAGTCCGAAAGGCAGCAGCATTAGCGATAGGTTGAAGCAGCCGAAGATGCAGCAGAAGCTGAACGAAATGCAGATGAAATCTAAGTCGCCGGAACCTCAAGAATTCATGCAAAGATCATCGCCGACGAATATGAACCTCAGTGATTACGATAGGAATAATAAGGGTGTTAATTTTAAATTGGGTAAGTTCTTGAAAATCATGAATATGATGAAGTAAGGTTACAGTTTGTCAAAAAAAAAATTTTTTTTAATACGTAAAGCAAAAAAGACTGGACCTGGACTTGCTCTTCATAAACTGCACTACCTTGACGTACATAACCTAATCCCACTTTATGTTAATTTTTCTTTTTTTAATTCAAGGCAAAATTAATCGTCAAACTAGCGACTCTATCGAAGAACCATCAACACCCCCAACTATTAATAACAACAACAACAACTCGGCAACCACGAACAACTCCGTTGCCGAGAAACAACCGAAGATATTAAACAACAATCAATCTCTCAAGCAGCGAATCAACAACCTCGTTCTAAAGACATTGCAGGAGAACACGGGCAGGGACCGACAAAGTATGCTGAGCCAGAACCAAAACTACACGGAATCGTGGAAGGTGACTCTGTTCCAAAATACCAGGGTCATTTGTAACGTTAGGGAGTGTCAATCCGTCATCGATCAGATGATGAATCGAAAAAATCAACAGAATAATAGGCAGAATGGTATCTGCGATGATGGGGAAGATGTGTGGCCGTTCACTGAAGACAAGGTAGTAGTTGGGTTCGATTGTGAAGGAATCAATTTGGGCGTTAAAGGGCAGCTTACTCTGATGCAAATAGCCACTATGAATGGGATTTCGTATGTCTTCGATTTGATTTCTTGTCCAGCTATGATCGATAATGGATTGAAGGCTATTTTGGAGAGTACCGAAGTGGTTAAGGTATGCTATCATGATGTACAGGGTGTTACCTTAATATGTTAATCAATAATGTTAATGTTCTAAAGAAAAAAAAAGAGAAAAGCCGCTGTAATCAAGAATCTATCTTTATTTATTTTAACATCAGAAACGACAAAGAAAATCGCAATAATTAAGATAATATTGGCACACAGTCGATATACAAACTTTTCCTTCCTTCTTCAGATCATTCACGACTGCAGGAATGATTCAGCTAACCTCTACCGTCAATTCAACATCACCTTGCGCAACGTTTTCGATACGCAAGCCGCTCACGCCGTCCTAACCTATCAGGACACCAATAAACCGGTGTACAAGGCCAAGAGTGTCGCTCTCAACGCCCTCTGCGAATGCTACGGCACACCAGGCAATCCGATGAAGGAGCAGCTGAAGAACATCTACAGGCGCGATCAAAAGTATTGGTCTAGACGGCCGCTCACGCGCGAAATGATACTCTACGCCTCGGCGGATGTTCTCAGCTTGGTTCACGAGAAGCTATATTATCCGCTGTCGAAAGCTATCCTTCCCGAAAATCGGAATTTGATGATCGAACTGTGCGAGGAGCAGATTTTCATGCATATCAATCCTGATTTGGTTAAGATGAAGAAGCGGCAGAGGAAGACCGAGACGGAGGTGGGGGAGTTACGGGTAAAGTTGTCGCAACCCGCGAAGAGTATCGTTTTGAGTAATAGAGAGGTTAGGTTGTTGAGGTACGTATTATTTAAGGTATATTTCGTAACGACCTCTTTTGGATGTTACTATCTCATTGTTTGTTTAATAATAATTTTCATTGGTGCTGTTACACATTGCATTATACAAGTCAAGTCAAGACAAAAGAAAAATAAATTCAAATGTACGGGGGTAATGTCATAAAAAATAATAAATTAAAATATTAGCAGCCTCTTGAAAGAATACCCAATAACGCAAAATTTTGTATGAACAGGTACATAGAATTGACCGAAGAAGAAAAAGAAAAACTTAAATCTTCAGCAAAAGTAGCTAAGAAGCTTGAAAAACTTGAAAACCTCGGTCAAGATAGGGATCTTAGTTCAGATGAGGATGACAACGATTACCCCAGCATGGATAGCGACGTCGCCTCACCGAAGAACTCCGAACCAACCAGCCTAACTGAAAGCATGCAGTTGGTGGATTCTATACTCAGCGATAACAAGATCGACAAGCTCGATAAACTGAATAAGTTGGAGGAGATCCTAAGCGTAGCTACGTTGTTGCAGAACGACAACAATGGCCTTGAAATCGTTAACAATAACAAATGTACTTGCGGTTGTCATTCAACCAAAGCCACCTTGAATCGCGGCTTAAACGAAGGTAAAATCGTAGTGGCTAATTCCGATTATCAAATAACGCACAGCAATAATGATAATAACAATAGAACAGTGGCTAAGGAAGGTCACAACAACGTAGAGACGCAAACTTTAAGCACAGGCGATATTGTCGTCACTAAGATTTATTTTAATGAAACTGCAGACTGATTCGCTTTTTTTTTTATTTTTATTTAGGTTTATTTTTTTTCCTTTACGCTGTAGTTTTTTGAAACGTAATTTCTTTTTGTATCATTAATATTATTATTATATGTGCTTTATTTGTTGATTTTTTTGTTTTAAAGAAACAAAATCGGCAAGAATTGTGAAAAGACAGAACATACTGAATTTGTCTAAAGTGGCAGTAAAACCTGTGATAATCTTGCTATTTTATTATCGAACTCTGTTTTTATGAAATAATTTATTTGATATTTAAATATCGGAGAGAAAAATCAAAGAGTGAAGCCCATCAATGATATTGATTTTTTTTTTAATTTTATTTTATGAAATCTTAATTATTTCTACCAATTTCTTATCAATAAGTGATTGTTAAAAGAAAATAAAGACTATCATCGGCTATTAAAACCGATCCTTTACAATATAAATTAATTTGCTATTATTACGTTAATAATTTGTTTCATGTGTACTTCCTGTGATACTTTTTTTTACAATTCTGACATCAATGGCAGATTTTTTTAAATAAAATTACCAATGATTGAATACTATTTGCTAGAGAGTAGAGTGAATCTACGAAAAAATTCGATTATAGCGAGATCGCATCGTTATATCCGAACTTCGTTGTATCCCGGTTAATTGACAATATTTTAATATTTATTTGTTTTTTTTTTTAATAAACAATCGCTATTCTTAGATGTACATGTTGCATTTGGATTGGATTTTAGAAATAATTTTTTTAATTGATTTAAATTTAAAGGGGCGACACTTTGAAGACGGTATCTAATTTTTTTAAAGTGTCTTAATTTTATGTTGCAAAGGATGAAACTTTGAAATATCAAAGGGGCTCCAAAATATATTCCAGGGACATTTGCTGTGTTGTCCACGCGAAGAAGTCTCCTATTAATTACGTAGCCAAGATATTTTGTGGACGCGCTCACGGAAGCTCCGCGTTACCAACTCTTTCTGGTCCTGTTCTTCTCTTTTACCAGGCCACCACCTAATCAGCTGCTTCCTGCAGCTTCTTAACCATTATATTGTCGTCTTCTGCAGCAAGTATATACTGCCTCATCATCTGCGTACGGAGAGCATCACACCCAGATGCCTTATAATGTCACTTGTCTAGATTGCGAAAAACTGTGAACCCAACAGCAGCTCTTGGGTACACCAGCATTTGTGCGGTCGTTTAGCGACACGTATTGTATCGAAGGCCCTCGTTATATTCCTTCGTTCAAAGATACCTCTCACCGCGTCAGATAACGGAAACAGTTGGAAATCAGTCAAGTGATTTGATTCGAAATCCAAACTGTTCGTTCGTTCATCCAGTTGTGAAATAAGTGGCGCTAAGCTTATGAAGCAGTAATTCATTCATTAAGGCCTGTCTGTAAATGTTAGGGTTGGGCTATCGATGATGATCGTATGTGACGTTACAAACGATATGAAGGATTTTGATGAGTAGATTGTCGAGTATTTTTTGCAAAAATTATTATTAAATGAGTTTGTTAACAAAACATCTCTCAGTTCGCTATATCGGGATTGTCGTTATATCCGGCAAGTCATCAAATAAAAATCAAATTTAATTAACCGAAGCTGAGGCTATATTTTTTGTCGGAAATGCTCTGGCTAGCTCTATTTATTCAATCGAAAAACTTGAAAATCACGCGTAACAGTGGGCAATTATTAATAGGTGCGGTACACTCCTAAGTAAATCATTCGCATTTGGGGAACAATTACTCTGCAAGGTGAGGGGTTGATCGTAACAGAGCTATGGAGCATTTTATGCCTCTGAGGTATATAAACTATAAATAGCTTATATACCCCGTTGAGCCGTCACCACAAAATAAAATTAAAGTTTTTTTCCTTTGTTTTCATGGAATATTACAGTTTCTTACTTATTTTATTGCTTTCAACCCTTTAAGTAATTAAAACTTAATTATTGGTATTTAGTGGATTCGTATGCCCGATGTTTTTGACGTTGCTTTCAGCTACTTCGGAAGGTATTGTTATACTAGTTGGTTTTATCGCTGGACATCAAGGAAAATTTCAGTGACTTCAACTGAAACTGAACTGAATGACTCAATCGACAAAAAACTAGATAAAAATGCAGAAAAAGGCAACGGAATGATCGGTAACACCTGGAAGATAAATCTACATTTAATAATATCCGTAAAAGCCTACACTTTGGACAAATTTAGTATGTTTTCTATATAAATCTTCGTAATTATTTATAAAAAAGAGTGAGATATATATATATATTTTTATCAATAGTTGCATTTGTTTTGTTTTTGTTTTTTTACTTAAACATACTGTATGTAACTGTCTGAGTTTTTTTTTTTTAATATTTAGTGTTCTCTTTGTTTCTTGTAAAGAAAATGATTGCTTCCTAAACGGATTCCGCCTATCACCATTATGTTATGTGTATTTAATTCAAGGCAGTGATCTTTTTAAGATTATATTCAAGAAGTTAATTGTTTATGTATCTCGGTTAACTTCTTAACTATATTTTTTCTTCATTTTATGAATTATTTTATGCTTCGTTTACCCATATCTCCCTAAAACGTAGAGGTATGTAATTAATAATCAATCTGTATACTTGAAAGTGCTCAAATTATAATGATATTTAATTTTTAACGATAGGTATATGTACCACTTTCTTTCTTTTACCTATTTATACAAAAAGAAAATATAATAATTTATATATATACATATACAATTTTTATGTTGGTGCTAAATTCTGACTACTTAAAGAAAATTATATGCTTATATACTAAATATTTACTAATTTATCTAATATCTTTGAAGCTATGATTTCATAACGTCCATTATCGATTTAATTTTTTTTTTTAGTCGAACTTATAATTAGTAGATAGTGAATTAATGATTAAGCTTTAGGTAAAAAACGAAAATGGATAAATATATTTAAATTAATTGTAGACTAATAATGCAATGATAATCGCACTAATTAATTACGAAGCCTACAAAATGTTAATTGTTGAATTCTAATAGCTATTATTTATCGGAAGAAGATTATGATCTACGATTTATTGTTTCTAATTGCAACCGATGATATTTTACAATCCCTGTGACTAAAATATCATCGATGATTGTGAATTTCCATTATTTATAGGAAATAATTTATTCGTAACAGGAAGTTCGTTACTTACAATATGATTGGGTGACATTTCCCAATCGTATTAACCTATCTTTCAATTCAATGAAAGATACGGTGGAATTAATAAAGTTAACTTCAAATAATGTAAGTAGATTGTATTAATTTCATCTTGACGATATTTATTTGAACTACTATATTAATTATTATTTATCCCTAAATACTACTCGATACGTTTAACTTGTACTTGTTACACTTAAACCTCACAGAAGAGGTAACTGCACAATGCTCTAATTGAAAAGCGATGCATTCATCAAAACTAACTCCATTAAACTAAAGAAGAAATCAAATATCGTATTAGGAATCTAAGACACTACTATAAGTGTGATTTTTAGTTTATTTTTAAGATATTTCTTTTCTGTTTAAATTAATATGGTGGCAAAACGATTTTATAAAGTTAGAATTTGCATTATTCACTAAAAAAAAAAAAAGAAAATGGCAAAAACAGAGAAAACATTGAATTACAAACAATATGGGTCCCAATGCAAGGCCTTGAATAACTCCAAAATCTCGTATTAAGCAGCACAGTAGAACTTGGGTTACTACTGATATTTCTATATGTTTTTTTAATTATTGGCGAACAAAATATCTTTATTAATTGTTAATATCACCACTAACACGTGAAGCTAATACGTTAATAATAGTAATTTCAAGGTAGTACCGACACAATTCATCAAACTTACAAGATCTGAGTTCTACTGTATCCCATATCGAAAGAAAATTCTTACCTTCGTTCTGGTGAACGGAGATGTAATAATACTTTTTGTGATGCACTGTCGATATATAATATTTATACGATTAAGGTAAATATTTGATGATGATTTGTATATATTATAGATCTTTTTTTTTGTTTTACGTTAATTGTATTTTTACTTTTCACCCATTCGTAACTTGTAGTATTCTAACTTGTCAATTCTTGTGACTTAAAATGGCTATTTTTAAGTCAACTAAGATTTTTACTGTCGCATATTATTTGCTATCGATTAATTGAAATGTATTTATTTTAAAGCCCGGAAAGGAGGAAAAAATGTTGAAAAAAAAATGTATAAGGCAATATATATGTATTTCTAACATGATACATTTATTGTTTGCTGAAGTGTTGGTAAAAGGAAAAATTGTAACTCAAATTAGATCCTTATTCAAATAACGAATAAAATATGGTTTTTTAAAAAGGACAGTTGTACTTATTTCTTTTTATTATCTCTACGAGGACGATACGGGGAAGCATCCGCGTTTGGAGAAGGATGGCGTATTATGCCCACCGATCTTTAATCGGCCTTTGTTAAAATCCGACTAGTATTTTGAGAGCTGTTGTTTACTAACTTCATGTTGTCATGATAAGTAACCAGCTGTTTGGTACAACGCTATTGTTGAATTTTGCTTGATAATATATCGTCATAAACAATTATTAAACGTTCGTCTTTAGATACGGAACTTTTAAGACCTTTAGTGGTCTTGTGAATGATGCTTCTACGTAGATTTCGGCTTTGAGTATTTCAAACCCATTTCTTAGAACAGTACTCCTTGGTTGTCGTACAGCACATCGACAGTAGTCTTTTTCTTTCGCTTGACAAAATCCACCTGCTGTTTTTTTCTGTTGGGCACAGTTCGTATGTGACATAGTATGCTCAAAAAGAACATGAGCACGCAGTGCCCCGTTAGCACGCCTATTGTTAATCTAACTCTGCTTAGTAGTAGGCAAATATCCTCAACAATATGCAAAGAATTTAGTTCGCAACTACCGTTAATACAGTACTATTAGGCATTAAAGACGTTTATGAATATCGACTTTCTTAGTACTTACTAAGAAAGATTTACTATGCGACGAATATGAGGGCCTGCGTTTGACTGGCAAGAGTTATTCGCCGCGTTACTATTCGTAGTTCGGCTATAATTAATTACGCTTTACTTATTACGGCGAAGGGGTGACAGTAACAAGGCCATGAAATACTTTACACACTAGGTTAAAGGTTACCGAGGTAATGAGAAGCTTTTGAGATGCTTAAACATCCCGTTGGGCCGTCACCACTTTAATATGAAATAATATTTTATGTTACTGAAGTATATTTATTATTTATTACTAAAACTGTTAGAATAAGTTAATAAACCCTTTATTTTATCAAACATTATTTATTTTACCGGACTGACAATACTGTTTAGGGCTCGGATACACATCTCAATCGATATTGTTGTATGGTTATTTATTTAATTAATAGAGTGTTCTATCAAAATAATAAAAAAGTTGAAATATAGCAACTAACCAAATCAAATTTCAAATAACAAACAATATTTTTTTTACAAAATAAGTTTATTTTGTTCATATCTTGAAATATATACATATAATAGTAGTTGGTAAACATATACTATTTATATATGTGTAGGAATGCTTACATACTAAAGTTCTACTCATTAATAGATACTATTTAGAACTATATATAATAATAAAAAAGGAAAGAATAGGAAAAATACAAAAATAAATAATTATGTATTCAAACAAAAAGAATCTCGTAAAAAGATGTAACGTAAAGATTAATTTATTGGAAAACGTAAGAAAAATAAAATAAATCGAATACTACAAAAAGCTTGGATTGATCGATAAAAATATTTATATAAGAGCAATAGTTTCATCTATATATGCCAGATCGTCCTTAAAACTATAATAATCATAATAATAATATACGTATCAAAAGAATATGAATATAACAGTCTCTCTTTTCGAAAAAAATGGTCTTACATAATAAATACTTAATATTAACAATAAAAGTAGAAAAAAAAAGAATAAAAGGGGAAAGCGACATCATCATCGATTAAAAAAAAATAGTTCTACTTAACGAGACTTATATAGAAAAAGAAATTAAAAATAGTAGCGTATCGTATAAAAAGGTGTATAAATATGAAAATGAGCATTGTTTCCCTTTGATCGTTAAATAATAAACCTAAAATAACAGATATGTCATTATAATGCTTTTGAGTTTTACCACTCCTCGTTCGTTTCAACATCTCCGTTTAACACAAACTTACAACATAGCTGTTTTCGAAATATCTACAATAATCACATAAATCGATTGAGGAATTACAAGCATTGTTTGAGAGATTTTGGTAAATATTTGAAAAATAGTTATGCGATAAATTATGTACATCTATTGGTATCTTTCCATTTCTAATCTTGTTCGATGAAGTTATTAAAGAATGGAGTAAACCGAAATAGTTAAAACATACAAAATAAATAGTATACAATCACATTATTTTCTTTTTTTTATTTGAAACGAAGTATAAGTTGATATACAGGGTGAAATATGATATATGTGCATGGTAATATCAAGCTACTCCCATTTTATTTGGTCGGTAAACAATGAGTGACAAATACGGTAGAGCTATTGTCATAGGTGTTAGACCCACTCTCGGAGAAAAATTTTCAGATTATAATCCGTTTTAAAATTAAATTTGAAGACAATAATATTTCTGATAAACACCCTGTATATCTCTTGTAACGAATTATTTGTAGCTTGTTGTCATGTTTGTGCTTTATTAGGTTACATATTGTTTATAAATAATAAATCTAAATGTAACGATATTTTATAGTATGGTAAGAGGCTAAAAAAATTAAATTATAATTACTAATTTAAAAAATATATATAATTAATAATAGTTACGAGAATGGGTTCTTCTATCAATGGTAAAAAAATGCGTCTATAAAAAAAATCACAATTATAGAAAATGCTGTTGGATGTTTTAAACTAATGCATTAAGAAAATCATACCAAAGTTCTACGAATTATAACGAAGATTCGAATAGGTAGCATCGATTATACGAACATCAATTTACGGTTTTCAAGCTAGACGGCGCTTATCGATTGGCCACTGACTAGAAAAAAAAAGGTAAAGTTTGATTGATAAATGGAATGATTGCTTCCGAAATGCTATCCACCTGTTACAAAAAAAAAAAATAGAGCTCTAATTACAAAGAAAATTATTAATTATTTGAAAACCATAAGTAGTGAAATTTAAAATTCTTGCAAAATGAATAGCGTTTTAGCTGATGAATGTTCTTATGTTCAACGAACAAAGAGTTTTTCGTCAGCCATCAACAAGATGACTTTTTGAAAGCAACGGTCGCTATTCAACTTCGCCACAACCGAAAAAATTCCTCACTCCAGTAAGAAAATGATGGGGTGCCGTGTTTTGGGACGAAAACATTCTGTTGGTTGATTTTATGCAACGTCGGACAACAATTATATTAATTGTATATATTAATATATAATATTATATTATAATTAATGAATATATTATTATATATTAATTGTTACAAGCGATGAGACATTGATATCCTACTTCATCGCAGAATTAAATCAACAGTCAATGCTGTGCCTCCATTCGACTTCACCAAAGTCAAGAAAATTTCTATTGGTTGATTTTATCGGACGTAGGTCGACAATTACAATTGATGTGTATTGCGAAACGCGCAAAATCGACATGGCGTCCGGAACATTCTTCTTTTACACAAAATTAGACCACACCCAACGACTATTACCTTGTCCTTCAAGCCTTGCGTTTGAAACACTAGCTTCGTGAATAAAGGTTTGAAGATGACGAGAAACCTGAGAGCACGTCAATGACGACGACGTCATTGTCAACGAGTTCAATTCCCAGATGGCAAACTTTTATGTAAAAGTATTAAAGCATTTGGTGTAACATTACAGAAAGCGGTTTGGAGGAAACTATCAATAAACATTTTCTCTAGTGAATGATTATCTTTTATGACCAAACATGACTTTGGTGTGCATTTAAAGGAAAAAAAAGTACTTTTAAAAGAAACCGGAAATAACTCTCTCGTTTTACATTGTAACCCGAAAGGTATTTAGTTCAGAATTAAAGGAGGTATCTCTGTAGCGAGTTTGGTCCATTAACATTGAGACACCTGTATATTTGGTGTTGGCGGTCTGTAAAGCGCCATCTAGCGAAAACTGGTAGAAGTAGCATCAAAATCATAAAACAGTCTAATTTCTTTTTCCTTCGATTTATTATTATTTTTATTTTTGAAATGAAATCCTGAAATTATAAATTTTTGTAATGATCGTCTTCCTATTTTTCTTTTTAATTACATCAACCTAAAACATCCATCGAACATCTTTTTTTTAATAAAACATCTCCCCCACTTCACATCTTTCTTTAAGTCCAATTTTTTTCCGCCTCGCTTATTTTGTTCTTAGTTTTTGTCTTTTTTTTTACAGAATACTATCAACGGCACTTTGTATTTCGTGCGGATTCAGATTTTGCGCTTGCAACTCACAATATTGATCCCCGATCTGCTCATCTTTAATATCCACCTCTTCGTAACTAATGGATTTGATTGCCGAGTCCAATTCTTCGGGTTTTCTCTCGAAAACATTTCTAGATGAATCGTTCGAATCGTCCCGATTCTCTTCCTCTTCCTCGTCATCCTCGGTCACGATCGATATTTGCGACTCGTCTTCATCTTCCGAGGAACCATTCTCGGTTTTAACCTCAGACTTGCACTCGTCATTCTCATGCTCATGATCAGTACTGGAAGAATTGGAATCTTCGGTTTCTGAAGAGGTCACCTGCTTCAGTCCGTTCTCGGCGGAATCGTACGGAATGATTTTGTTCTGGGTTTCAGTCTTATAAGGTGTTCCGCCGTTGTTGTTTTTGATAGCGTCAACTTGTTTCTGCAGCATATTCTTCTCGATGAGCATGTTCTGGAGCATCTGAGATTCCAAAGAGTTCTCTTCGGAGACGTCATCGGAATCGCTAGGATCGCTGGTTGAGGTGTCCTCGTTTTGACCGTGTTGATCTTCATCTTCAGAATCGTTGACGTTTTCGTTCTCAGACTCGGAGCTGCACTCCACTTCCTCGATGAGGCTTTCGAAGTTGATCTCGGGTTGTATCTGTTTACCTTCGTCTGCTTCGTCCTCCTCTTCTTCCTCCTGCTTTACATCGTAACCGTTGACCAGCGTGTCTTCAATTTTGATTTCGGGATGATCTGCTTTGGTGTTCTCAAATGATTCCAATATTTTCCAGTCAAAGTTTTCGTGTATTGCCATGTGTAATTTGAGCTTTGAGCTTGCGTTATGATACCTGTTAAAGATAAATATAAAGATGACATTAGGTCGGTTAATGTGTTAATATCGAAAAAAAATAATAAATCATTTCAAGACTCACCTTCCGCATATCCTACAAATGAAATTCGATCCAAATCCTTGCCCATGCAGCAAAGTCGGATGATTCTCTCTCAGATGTTTCTGCAACGCCTCATAGCTTTCATTGGCTTTCAAACAGATCCCACAAACAGTAGCAGCAACTGTTTTATGGCAACGAATGTAGTGCTGCCATAAGTGCTTTTTAGCAGGCCACGTCTTCAAACAGATCTCACAAAGAGAAGGATCATTACTGTTGACATACACCGTTCTCTTCGAACTATTCTGCAGGGGGCTCTGATTGCTTTCAATATCATCAAACTCTCTTTGCTTGGTATTATTTGTTGGGAAGATCACTGAATATTCTACCTTCTTATCACTCTTAATCTTTTTAGAGGATCTCTTTTGGTCTTCGAATGGTAACTTTTTCCCCAGCAACCTTTTTTCTAGTAATGAGATTTTACTTTCGTCCATTGTGTTAGAGTAGTCTATCTTGGAGCCCGTGGTTCTCTCATCGTAGTCGCTTTGGGTCATGTTTTGATAACCGGGATAATTCTCAGCATCCTCCACATCGCTGTTACTGTTCTTGTCTTCATTTTCGTAGTTGTGTTCGAAGTCGCTTTCGCAGAGTTCCTTCTTAATGCTACCGAATTCGTTCGAAGGGGTATTCTGGATCGAGCTCTTCGATTGGGAGAATGTTATGTGCATAGTATCGTAGTGTTTCTGGAGCTGTTCTTCGGAATCGAATACTTCTAAGCAGACCTTGCAAGGTTTGAAGATTCTACCGTGGGATTTGTTGAGGTGGTCGAATGTCTTCCATTTGGAACCGTAGTTTTTACCACAGACGGTGCAGGAAGTAAGTGGTAAAAGGTGCTCCTGTAATGAAGCAGCGATTAAATGCTTGAATTGCGGAGAGGTTTGAAAGACATATGTATCGATTGTTTCTTAGTTAAAATGAAGTTTTGAGCTTAATCGCTAGATGGCGATGGGCTAAATGAATTAAATAAAGTAATTGGTCACAATTTTGAGATCATCTATGTATGCGTTCTACTAATCAATATATCTTCCATTTGGTGGAAGATTTCTCGCTGCAGATAATTAAACCCAAATATGACTTTTGTCCAGTAAATAGACTACTCTTATGCTCAAGCTTTTAACTTCCCAATTTTAATCAATTTACTTACTTACTCTTACCTTATGCACTAATCGAACGTGATCCCTCAGTATGTGCTGTGTCTCGAACAACTTCAAACAGATTCCACAACTTAAGCTCAAGATCTTCCGATGCAAGCTCAAAATATGCATCTTCAGTTTGATCTTCGTAGGCAAACTGTCAGCGCAGAACTGACAGATGAAGGAGTTCCAATGATCCTGCTTGTGTAACCTTAGGTCTTCCTTGTTTCTCAAGATATTCCCGCAAGAACAGAACAGATGGCAATTCGGATGCGTGAACCGGATGTGCGAGACGATTTCACATTTACTTTGGAATTTCTGACTGCATATCTCGCAAACGTATTCTGAATGGTAATTGATGAGGTGTTTGGTCAAGCTTTGTCGGTCTTTGAAGATTCGCGAACAGGTTTTACAGCGGGTGAGGAGATCTTTTTGTAGGCGAGGTCTGCAGTTCTTTTTGTGCTTTTTTAGGAGGTTCTTCTTGTGGAATCCTTTGAGACATTTCGGACACTTGAATTCGCCGTTGTTCTGTGGCGGGGTGTAATTGGTTATTATGTTGGTGTAGAGGTTAGAGGATGAGTCGATCTCTTTTGGCGGGTTCTGTTCTTTTTCCTTCTAGAAAAACAAAAAAAAAATTAGCATTTAGCATTTTTTTTTTATATTAAACTTAAGATGAACATTCTCTTGCAATACTGACAAAATTAATGAATTTCATGTGAAAATATGTAGCAAAGATGTGAGGGATAATCTTCCTACTTCCTTAGTTACAATCAAACTAACAAGGTAAGATTTTGCGAACAAAGTTAGTGTTGAATGGTGCGCTTCCTGGTGTCATTTTGAGAGACCTAAACATGCAAAAATCACATGGCGACAATTCCGGGGTATAAGGTCGATGTTGAAGTGTTCTTCAGTGTAGTTCTTCATTTATCAAAGCAACTATATGGGTTTTGGCATCCTACGTATGCTGGCTTATCATCAACAATAAGGTTGTAATAGTACTCTTAACATCGAAAGTCTTCTTCCGGTCCCAAAAAACTACGACAACCTTGCCTGTTGGCAAGTGAGTTGTAGCTTTTACAGGAGTTGGTTCCTCCTTCCTCCATCAGTTCATGCCACTTTATTTCAACAACGACGTAGTGATTGACCCACTGTTCATTTGAAACATAATCATGAAGTTCCCATTTCCCTCAATAAGGCGGTGATATATGTCCGTTTGTGAACGACGGAGATCACGTTTATTTCCCTTAAGACCAAGATTCCACACGGTTCTATGTCAGGGTAGCGTTCCCGAATTGTCTATGAAATTGAATCTTCGCCGCTTTGACGCCCTCATAAGTAAGAAACTTTATAACAATGCTCCGTACATCTGATATGTGTACTTGCTTTTCGCTCATTGTGTTTGCCACTAAACAACCGAAAAATAAGAGAGGTTGAGGCCATTTACCCACTCTTGACATTCCATCTAACGGTTGCTAATTTTGGCCTAACTATTCTTTTAGAAGGAGAAACACCATGTCTGCTTGGCAAGAAATTTATATTTAATTAAACAGTCATTGAAATTAAAGGTTTTCGAAAATTGTTTAAAGGAAGCTTGAGATCACTCCTGTTAATAACATTAAAAGATCAAATTTTGCAAAAACAATGTTAATAAATCACTTGTCTTCTAGACAAATTTTATTCAAATTTCATCTGGGCAAGAAAGGAAAGAAGCAAATATGGAGAAAACCTTCCATGACATACGAAAATCAAACCGCCAATAGGACAATAACATTTGGTGGAGGATCATTTATGGTGTGGAGTTGCTTCTCGTGGAATGGATCACATAATTTATGTGTGTATTTGAAGGAATAATAGATGGACATCTTTTATGATCATAATAAATGAAAATTTAGACGAATCTCCATTCAAGATGGGACAAGAAAATGGTTGAATTAATGTTGAATGATTGATCAAGAAAACTATCTTATGCTGAAGATAACATTTCAATTATTGCTTAATCGCCGGATTTAATTTCGTTTGAAAACCTGTGGACGTCATAGGATCAAATTAATTTAGCGGGTTGAACAAACAAACAACGGAGTTGGAGAAGGTCCGGAAGAATATTGATCTATAATTTTTATAAAATTTAGTGGAAAGTACACAATGTCCTGCAAAGTGCTATAACGTCCAAATAAAGCCGCATTAAATATTTAAAAAAATGTTTTTTTTGTTTTTTGTTCTTTTTTAACTGTTTTCTTTGTTACAAATGTTTTGTTTTCTTTAAAGAATCCTTAGTATACGTGTTTGTCCCAATAATTAATGTTGGATATTAGATAATAAATGCATTTAAAATTAAATAGACGATAAACAAATAATTATTGTCTATTTAATTTTTTCCTTGATTGCATATCTCTCTATCTAGCTGTTTGTTACTTGTTTGTTCTTGTATCATTTACAAGAAGTTATACGATGATATTTATTTATTATTTAAATTATAAAATATGTGAGTAATCATTAGGAATTGAATCTTCATAAACGTTGATAATTGATAACCTAAAACATGAAAATGTGCAAAATTATATATTTTTGGAACAGCCTGTATAGCAGAAGAGTCACTTCTCATGTTAGATAATGGATTTTTTCCCTATATCCACATTTAAAGTTGTAAGATGTAAAAACCTATAACAACTTCTCTTTATTCTTTAACTTAATCTTACGTTAAATTTCAATTCGTATCAGTGTAACCAATATTAAACAAACGTTAGAAAACAACTTACTTCCGAATTCTTTTCATCATCATCTCCCTTCTCATTTTCTTCTTCCTGTTCCGAAACCTCTTCACTAAACGAATCCTTCTGCTCGTGTTTCAGCATTTCCTGTCGCATAAAACTCTGCTTCACCGACTGGAAATCGAAGCCTTGGAACTTCTGCTTCATAAAGTCCTCGTACTCATTCGTAGGATCCGGTTTCGAATTAAACAGTTTCGCGCTGTGAATCTTGCTGAAATGCTGCGCCAAATGATACTTCGAAGCGCTCGTTTTGTGACATAATTGGCAGGTGATACTCGGATGACCTTTGTGCAATCGATTCACGTGCTTCCATAGGTGAGAATTCCTACCGTAGAACTTATTACAGAGATCGCAATGGAAGATCTGATGTTGAGACCTACGGTGAGCACTGAATTCTTTGAAATCGTCAAAGACTCCTTCCGTGCACTCGTTACACGTGTAAATCTTCGGCGAGCTCTCAGAGTTAGGGTTCAGTTCGATGTAATCGCTTGGGTCGAAGATCTTGGATTGCTTCCGACAGTATTGGAGGATGAAATCGTGGACTACGATGTGATTTTCAAGGGTTTTCGAGTTGTCATCGCTGTATCGGCAAACTTTGCAGATGTATTTGGATGAAGAGGTTAAAGGGTGCTGTTTTGTGCAGGTTTCCAGGTGAGACGATAGGGAAATGCAGGAGTTGCAGAGTTGAGTACATAGTCCGCAGGTTAAGGACGCTTGTTTGGCGTGTTTGACACGGAGATGTGTATAGAGATCAGTTTTGTTCGTCAGTAAGGCCGGGCATATTGGACATGCGTAACTTGGTTGCAACGTTGGGGGTTCTTCGGCGACGTCCATGTTGATTGGAAGTGGCGGTTCTGTAATAAGTTAAAAAAGTAAGAATTTCGCGCTTTATTTCTCGCTTGTTTACTAATAGAGTAAACAGGCCAACAAAATGGAGTATTCAAATGTGCGAAATAGATAGAAAGGATATAAGGCAATATAAGCCTCTGGAGAAATTAAAAAGGGTTAGAAAAAGGATCGTTCGGAAGTGATGTTGATTGTGATGTTTTGGGCATCTAATAAGAACGAATAACAGAACTTATAATGCAAATAAAAGGAGAAGGACAAGAACCAAAACACTGATGGAAAGAAGATCAAAGTTTTGATATGAACAAGAAGCAGTGTGACTGGTCCGAAAAAACAACATTAGGCGAGATTGGCTTATGGACAATGAATATGTTGTGCGTCCTTACACTGCCAGCACCTTACATTTGTTCTTAAAGTAGTTTGTAAAAAAATGAAATAACTATGCGGGCTACGGGAAATGTTCCAGATTAGCGACATCAGAGTTAGACATCACTGTATTAATATTGAATTTGCCTTACCCGAGATCTCGTTCTTGTTCTTCAAATCGGCGATCTTCACCAGGTTCGGTATTTTCTTCTTCTTTTCCATGACAGGTTCCGAGGCGAGGATCTGTGCCATGTCGATGCCGTGCGTTTCGAACACGTGACCAGCCAATTCCGCGGGCGTAGGGAACTGGGACTCGCATAGCAGGCACACCTGTGGTAGGCTTTGGATGGTATTCGCCTAAAATAAGATTTATAAACTCAAGAATCATTCTCAGCTAGTACAATTAATTAGTTCACTAGGTTAAAGCCGGCTTCTCACAATCCAATAAGGCAATTAGATTGCGACAACTGGCAAAATCGTTAATTTTTGATAATGTTTCATATATAAACATAATGAAAATAAAATGTCAAAAGAACAGATTAAATTCTTTTAAGTTCAGTATCGCTTATTATAGTTTACTAAGTTTATCCTATGTGAGATGTTCTGCATTGTACATTTCACTCAATATTCTTTAAAGGTTCAAAGTCTTCTAAAAACCTTATTTCTCTTTGAATTTCCACCATGCCATCGAGAAATCGGCAAAGCTATAGGCAAAATTTAACAAAAGCAACTTACATTCTCAAGCCGTTCCTCCTGTCTCGTATCACCTAACACCTTATCACTCGCTGCACCGATAGCTTCTATCCTGTTCGTGATATCTTGATTCCACTTATTAAAAAAAGGTACGTCCTCTATAATTTTATTACTGATTTTCTTAGGCTGTCTATTTTTCCGTCGGCTATTAAAGTCGTATTTGCATATTTTCGTTCGATAAGGCAATATTTCATCACATTTTCTCTTTTGGTTTAACCTCTGCGTGATTTCGTTTATCAGCCGATTTTCTTGATTGTCAAAATATTGTTTGTTGATGAGGAAATTATCGACGTCCACACCTTGTAAGGAGGCCCTATTCTCACCGTTGCTTGCAAACGCTATCTTATTTGAAACGGTGAGTATATTCGAATCTTCATTTCCCGAATTCGATTCGTCTGACACATCGTAACTAACCAAATTCACTTGGCGATGTTTATCCAACGTTTTCGGAACATACTTGGAGTAATCAACATTGTTTTGGTTCAAAGTTTTTTCTGCCTCCTCTAATGTCTTTGGGAAATTTAATATTGACTCTTTGTACAAGCCTATGAAGCTAATCTCATCGGTTTGAATACCTCTTTCAGTCTTTGTAATTCTATCGACGATAGTACCCTTTTCGAATTTTCGTTTGCTCTTCAAACAGGATTCGTGTATATCATACTGTGACTCTAATATAATTAAATTCTCAAGACAGCTCTTGATGAACGTGTAGAAGTTTTCAACGTTCTCTGTGCATTCTTTGCATATGGTGTCGGGTAGAAGACAATGTTGGGAAACCTGAAATTACAAAAGGAGTGTAATTTAAATGAGTAAATTGAGAGGCTACGGAAGCTCACGATTATCGGAAGACAGGTTTCCAATTTTATTTTCAACCCTTCTGTTTTGAATATGTTTAAGTGGTTATCGGTAGATTTTCCACATACTCTGCAGAGCTTCGTTTCCATTTTCGGGCATTTTTCGCTTCGGTCTTTCACATGATCCTCGCCGAAACATAGAAGATGCGGCCCGCTATAGACACCTGTACATATTGTTATTTATTCGTTGCACCCACAGTTCCGAAACGTAAACTTATTATTTTTCTGAAATAATAACTTATGCGACGCGTGCGTTTCCGATTATTCTACGTGCGATCATGGTTTCTTCTACGGCCCGATTTGCGATGCGACACCCTACGGAACTTCGGTCAATTTTTCGCATGCAAATTAAAAATATGCCATAAAATCACAAACAATACCGCCATTTTAATTTGCAATTCTTTTCGGATGCGCATATAGCCAACTCAAAACAAATTTAAAAGGCACTAAATGATGGCAATTTTTGAATTCTTATTTATTAACGGCGCTAATCAATCTCGATCTAGGAAAAGTAGGCGATTTATGTTTTTACATTATCTTCGTATCATGAAATTAAATTTCTTTCGACGTGAAAAAAGTAAATATTCGGGGGTGCCAATTTTTAAATGGTGTTATTCTAAAATTCTTGATTTAATTGGTGAGCGAATAGGTTAGATTAAAAGCCACGACCTGCTATTCTAATCATAACAATTATAAATTAGTTTTATTTTACAATATTGAATGGTTTTTATTGGTTAAACAGTTATCTAATAGTCGAATTCTTAATTTTATCAAGTAGTACGTCCTCCGTTTAATAGATGGCGCAATCGTGAAAGTTAAACAACAATATTTTTGTGTGACAAACACGTTAAATATTAAAAATTATTTATTGTAAAAATAAATTGCTAAAATAAATTAGTTTTTCAAAAGAATGCAATTTATTCTAATTATAAATCCAGTGATGTAAAACGTAAGATACCTTTGTGAATAAAATCCCAAATCTTCAGAATCTAGCTATCCGATGTCAGATGGCGCCACCTACCTATTATGTTAAAGAGCTGCTACGGTTTTGTACCAAATTTGGTATATTTTCTCTATCACAATGTTCAGATTTAACAGTTTTTTTTATATAAAATTTCCTAAAATTTTATTAAAATGCGTGATATACACATTTGAACAGGTGACCAAACGATGTGAGAAGCCTGTAAATTTAACAGACTTATCCCATTAAATCAAATAGACCTTATTACGATATTCTCTCTTCATCAGATTTAACTTACCTCTTATGTAAATAGTTTTGTAAGCATCGCATTCGGGCGATGAAGTTAATCAATTTCAAGTTTTCTAATTTACTATCGTGCCCGGTTCCGTTTATACGTCGAGCTACATTTGACGAATCTAATCTACCCAAGCGATAACGGCTGATATGCTCCTTGAATCTGATTTTTACCGCTCTCTTCATTTGATCAATATAGACTTTGTCGCAGTCACTCCATGCAATTTTATAAATTCCTGACATTTCTTCCATTTTCGATTTATCTTTCGGATCGCCAAGAAGGTTTCTACGCGTATTACGCGAATTGAAACGTACGTTCATATTTTGAACCATGAAAACTCTACAAGCAGCTTTCGATATGCTGTGAAAGGGAAGTTCCATGAATTTCTCGTCGTGGAGTTTCTCACATAATGCTTATATTGGACTCTCTAAACATGCGATCGTCATCTATAGAAGCGTAACCATTGTAAATGGTTACATTTTTTATTGCATTGAGTTCTTTGTTGTACCTACTTATAATGCTTGGAATCGTTCATAATGTACATATTAGTATTTGCTTCCTTTCTATAGATGTCTATTTCTTTGTTGTTGTTTCTAGTTACTCTATCCAGGAACGGAAGTTGATTGTTTATTTCTTCTTTTACCGCGAATTCAATAGTTTCAAATTTTAAATTGAGAGTCGCGAGTAAATTTACAATAGTACTTTTCCTAGTACCAAAGACCGCGAAACCTTGGTGGAGCAGAGCGCGCTGATACATTTGCGTTGTTTGCCCTACTACGCCACAGTCCTTGTTATCATTATTTATATGGATCTTAAGCAAAAAATCAATGAACAGATGCGTCTTATATATGAATCTTAGGTGGTGCTCAAAAGGAATTTGTTGGCGCACTTATCTTGAATGGTGAATGCTTCCAAAATTATCAAAAGCAAGGTTTAGCTTGAATGTTGCAAGAATGCTATAGGCGGAAACATAATTTGAATTTTGCAGTTATTTTTAGAAAAAATAGCGCACTTATTCTGCAGATATTTCCTTTTTTGCGCAACTGTTGGTACGTTTTCATCAGTTGATAATATTGATAAAATTGCCTTTTACCATTCCCTATTTAATAAAACTCTTCCATCCAACAATTAATAAAATTAAACGACTAATCATAATTTATTGTAAAACGTCATATTTCTACCGATTTTTTGATCATTAACTTGTTCAATTAATCGGATAATATCTCGGGACTCTAAAACAGGCTTGATGCACTAACCCAAGAAAATTCGCTAATAATTTAAGTGGGCAGTTCCGCTAATAAAAATTAAATTCGCATGTATTACGCTAAGGATTAAGCAAACATGTCCTTCGATTACTGGAGTTACCGATTTAAATTTTCCGTGATGTTTAAAAGTGTCCACTCGGTGTAATTAACACAAATTAATTTAGACCCCGCTGTATATGTTTTTTTTATGTGAATCATGGGCGTAGCCTAAGGGGTCTCCAAATTATTAATTGTAATCGGCTCCATTTTTTAAAAAAATTTTTGCTAGCCACATGGTGAAACGTTATAATTTGTTTTCAATTTTTAGAATTGATGGGAACGGACGAATGAAGTTACATTGTTATGTGTTGTATCTTTTTATATTATATCTGACAATCGTCGGCAAGTAGATCTGGATATTAGTAAAGCATTCGATACGATAGATTATTGCATTCTAAGAGATAAATTATCTGCTAGCTTTATATAAGTTTCTTTGTAGAAAATTGCATCTTTACAAATGGACTTAAACGAGGGCGTTTCGTTTAAGGAAATACCCTTTTTTTGGGAAAGTTTTACGTTCCTATACAACGATTTACCGCAAAAATTTCCTCCAGAATAACTTCGTTACGATCGATCTAAGTAATAATACCTGATACGACAAAGTTAAACCGTTCGCGAACACAAAGGCATTCCCCTTGTGGTGGTTGCTTCCTCGACAAGATTAGGGATGACGGCGTATGGGGTTAATTTAATGCCGTAGGATGAATATTCAACATTGTTCGACGACGCCGAGCTTTACTAGATATTAATACATTAAGGACGTAACAGTAACCTACATAGGAGAGGAAAGGAACAATTAAGATAGGGACGCCTCAACTTTAGTCGGAAGCTTAAATCCTGCATTAATATTTTGACTTATATTCGTTAATAAGTGTTAATTGTTGTTGGATGATAGTTCAAAAAGAAATGGAAAAGATGTCGCGTGTACAATTCCTAGTTCCTTAACTCAATTTTCTCTTTGTCGAGCTTCGATCTCCTGGAAAAGCGTAACGTTGAATTCGAAAGAAATCAATCTTTTTTCTTTTTTTGTGAAATACAAATAGGATTCGAATTTAACGTACGCCCGACTAAAAAGGTGTCGCTTTGTGCATGAATGAGAGGAGCGTACACGATGGCCGATATGATGAATAGCATACAGCGGATCGACAACCGCCTCTATCATTTAGCATAGACAGACTTGTAAATCTCGATTTACGGACCATTTAAAAGCCGATGCTTATCGCAATCCTGGTGTTTCGAATGAAAATTTCTATAGCAAGCCTTTTGCGGCTGTAAATATATCCTTTCGAAAACTACCTATATACATGTAGTATTAGGTGATTGGATGCTTGTAAAGCTCCTTTATCTATCGAGTTATTTACCAGAGCCATCAATGACCGGTGAACTATTAATTGGATATTACGTTTGCTACTTGCATTATTTATGATTTTCTTACTTTTTTATTGTTGTTGATCACATTTGAAATATCCTGTTGGTCTTGGGATCTGAGTTTGAACACTGGAGTTTCGGGTTCGCAACTCTCTCAGATTACGTTTTAGTAATGTTAAAAAGTTCCCTTTCGTTGGTAACGGTCGGTATCAACCACCTCTAGGCCACGCGGGCGACAATTCTCAACCAGCCCAAGTAGAACAACTATCGACTAATGAGGGTAACAAAAACGAGCGTAAGGTACAATTGACCCGCCCGTGATTTAAGTCTATACAGCGGGTATGGCCAGTTAACGTTCTGCCCAAATCTTGTTTGTTAGCATTGAATTGTACCATGACGGCTAGCTCTAGACCTTAGGGTCCAGGTGAGAAGTTTCTGGCATTAGGACGAATTGAAAAAGTTCCCCAACCAGCCAGGATACGGTCGGCTCCCGCCATACCCGTTACTTTGTGGGTGGGCCCTTCCAGGAGGACTAAAGCTCATGAATGGTATACTTCTGGAAATACCTTTTGGGAACGTAGAGCATATCCACAGTCCTTGGTCGTATCCTTGCATCATACTTTTAATACACTCTGTACGAACGATATTTACAAGGTAATTAAGATAACATTAAACCATACTCGACTAAATTAACTTTGTTCAGTACCAACTCCAATTGGTAACTCGTAGATTTCAAGATAACCAATAATACACAATTTCGGCTCTGGTACAGAACTTCGCATACACCAATAAACACTTCAATGGAGTAAGCCCATTCTGCAAGCCCTCTATCGCCTAAACGCTTCCATCTGAACATACAATATTCATCCCATTGCGGTGTTGCGCCCTTATCCCTGTTACAAGATATAATGAAATAAGTTCGACGGAATTCGTCTAGCTCTATAATATGTAAGTACAGTTCTACGTTCGATGCGGTGTCGGAGCCGACGAATGTTATCTTCATTAAAACTCTTCGCTATGAGGCCAGATTGCGAGTTTGTATGGATATATGCTCGTATTAGTAGCGGTTAGTATGTTTGCAGCCCGAACGGGAGCGCTGCATCCATTCGAAGCATGCGGCGATCAATTTTAATCGTGTTATAGTGGCCTCCATTAGTTCTACGCTAGATAAGGCGATCATCATGTGGAGTTGTTTATGCTGAATGTTAAGAGTAAGGGAAGTAATTGACGAATAAGGAAGCTGATTAGTAAAATTGGAAAAAAAAATAGGGATTGTTAGTAAAAGAAGAAATTTTGACTTGTTGTAAGCGCATGCGACAATAAAAGACTCTGCAAGGCAACGAAGCTCATCGTTATTATGTATCGCATTTATCTAATCAATAAATGCAGCCACAGAATTCGTCGTTAGTAGTAAAAAATGCTCGTGCTCAAATTGGCTTTGTTAGAGTCGTTAAACTGATTTTTTTGCTGCCTTACCTTCAATAATATTGCTTATTATTAAAGGCGTGCGTCTTGCCCAAGGCTGCTCAACACTGAAATTTAGTTCTAGCTGTACAAATCGTGTAAAAGAATCTATTAATAGCACAGAAAATAAAATACCAATTCATCATCAAAGACATGCGAAGCATCATTGTTTTACAATAACTTTTATATTATTTTGATAGGTGATTAAGCTAAATCAAACAAAACGATGCAAATGTCCAAAGAGCTTGCCGTCAGTCCATTTTGTTCGTGGTGAACTTTCTAAGGTTAGATTGATTGTTCTTGTAGCAGCAAATAAGCCTCGATCGGAAAAGCCTCGGAAACGACTCAAGAGGACGGATGACATCAGAATTATTATTTGAAAAGGTAATTGCACAATGGTACTTCTCGGCTGCTTCTGGGCTAACTGCCCAACTCACTGAAATATTCAAAATTTAAAAGTTATAAAACTTGTCTTGCTTCCAGCGAATATCGCCTCAAAGGCACAATTTAGAAAACTTGAAGTCGTGGAATTTTTAAAGGATATTGACGAGGAAGGTGTTCGTTAAAAACTCAATGCATCAATTATTATTTATCTTAACTAGCACTTTTTCCTTATTCATTTCCTTCTATTTCTGGCTCGATGTAGTCTTCTCCTGTAGAATATCCCGTTTTAACAGCTTCGTCTAATTCTTGTTTTGTGATCGTACCTATTTGCCTGTGATTTCTTTCCACTGAGTGTAATTGTTGGCTTCGTTCGTCAGTTCTTTCCAATTAAATCTATCTCTTTAATGGTTTCTCCATACCTCGAGTACTTCTCTGGTTCGCCTTTCCTCTAACGGCTGTTTGTGCACTGGAAATTTATGTTGTTTTTAAATCTTTCATTTAGTTCTTACTTAGTTACTCCTTTTCTTTTCACCAAAGTTTTTATTGGTTTTCGTTTCTTCTTACATTATTCTTTGTGCCTTCTTTCATTTGTTTGTCAATACTTTTTCTATGCTTTCCTTATCTCTTCTCTCCACCATTTTTTTCTTCTGCTGGACTTAAAGTAATTTTCTTAGCCTCTCCTAATTTTCATCGAAAATCTATGTTTTCATTTTTCTTTTACACTTTTCTATTTCTTCGCCGGTTTTCTACTGGTACATCTATTTATTTTCTTCTTCACTCAATCTCTTTATGTTATTCTCAGGGTATTTTTTGGTTTCTACTTCGTTTTCTATTTCTCCTTCAATTTTTGCAGCCGCCATTCGGTGATTTGTTCCAATTTCAGCCTTCCGATTTGCCACTCTGTCGTGTACGTACTTACGTAATTTATGTACAGATGATGCACCTTCCGTTCATTTCTTTCGCTTTTGCTTTGCTGCATCTTGCTTTTGCTACCAATATGAATTTTCTATTTTTAGTTCATTTGCTATGCACAACGCTGATATTTTGCTTCCATTTCTATTTATGGTTTGCTCTCCATAGTTGCCCCTACATCCCAGTCCTTGATAAACGTCGCTCCCTATTCTAGAATTCCAATCGCCCTTGACAATTATTTTTCTCTTGCATTGTTTACCATATTTTGTAGTTGTGTATATCGTCTGTTCCTTCTTCTGGAGCGCAGATTTGCAATTTCTTTCATGCATAAAGTAAGTATAATCCGCCTTTCTTTTATTCTTTTCTTTGGGTCTGTATAGCTAGTATGTCTCATTTGGCTTTGTACAGAATTTGCTTCTCTTTCTAATTTCGCTTGGCCCTATAATTTGGAAGTTATATGCTTCTATATTTTGTTAGTTCTATATCCTTTCTGTTGATTGAGCTTACATTTCAGGTTGCTATATTGCACGTTTTATCATCTTCTATTATTACTCGTTCTACTTCTTCTGCGTTCCCTTTTCCTCTCTCTTCGTTATTTTGTTTATTTGTCTTCCTCTGTTTGTCTCTCCCTATTTATCCATATTGCCTTCCAATTAATATTATTACTTTCGTTTTCTTTATTATTGCTTTGTGTTGCGTTATAATTTCTTCCCTTATAATTTAGACTATCTTTCTGTATTCTATTAACGTTATATTTACCGCTAACGTCTTCACTACTGAACTTAAGATTAGATTTCATTACTCCTGTTTCTCCTTTGTCCGTAGCCATCTTCGTCATTCTCTGTTCCGTTCCTTTTCTTCTTCAGTTCTTTGTCACAGTCGAATTCTCGAGCCTGACAGTTTTCCTGTATTCAATTTGCACTTCTTCACCTCTTCTTTAGCTTCTTCTACACTATTTTTACATTTTATTGTGTGCAGGTTGCATTTCGTTAAATACGCTCGCGTGCATTACAACCGGCCGCCAAGCACAACCTAAATTCGTTACTACAACGAATTTAGCTTACGAAACCTACAGCAGTATTACGAAACATGTAGCCGAACGATCATTCCCGTATGCCCGAGAGTCGACAAAACATGAGTATGTCTAGTCTCTGCAAAAAAGTAATAACCTCATCCGCCTTTGTCCTCTCTAACCATAACGTCAGTGCCTAAAACAAATTTGATGCTATTGGGGGGAACTGCTATTTCGGGCTGATTCTGCTAATATTAAGGGTGCTACCAAATAGCATAACTTTTGGAATAATTTGTTGCAGTCATTATTAGAAGGTAAGTATTGGTATTTGCACTGTTTTCACAAGAAAGAAAAAACTTTCAAAAATGCAACGATATATGCATTAGTTTAATACATAAAGTACTTAATAAATCCCTTGTTTTACTTATTTGTTAGAAAGTAAGGAATCTATTCCATACTTTATGTACACATAGGGTGTACATAGGGTGCTTTAAATTAAACTTTCGATTTCAAGCATCTAAAATTAAATTTAGCCTATGGTTACAACAACCGAATTTGCTTAGTTCATTCAACCTGGTGACAAGCGATAAATGGTATGTTGATTAAAAAGGTGTATCATTACGCTTTTCGAAGATCAACGGAAACAATTTTATCCGAATCACGTTTTAATTTGCTGCAACCTTAAAACTACAAAGATTTCTCTGTATTTCTCGCCGTATTTCGTACGGTAGACGCAAGACAACTCCAAAACGAACAACTAGAATAACGCTAAAATGAAACAAGACTCCGGTTCCGATTTATAAAACGAACCGTTAAAAAGCTACATTGCCGATTGAAAATAGTAAGTACAAGAAAACAACCGAACGACGACGCTAGCTGGTAGAACAACAAATGATCTTCCGCCCTCTACAGTCGGCTGCTAGCTTGCTCGGTGTAGCCGTTCGAAGTGCAACTATAATAACCAAACGAAATTGCTTTTGCTTTCCGCCCTTCGAACGTTTCGCAGACGCCCGGCGAAAGGGTTTTTCGCTAGCGCGCGCGCGGCTCGGATGAAATGGAGAAAAATAACGTTTATTTCGCGAGCCATTTGAGACGAGCTGAATTTAAGAATCGTTCATTGTGAAGGGAATGTACACTAGGTCGCATAAGTATTTTAGTCTTCGTAAATGCATGTACAGCCGCATTTTCTTTGATCAAGTATTTATATACGCAGATATATAATGAACGATAGAGGGAGTTAATAAATTTAACGTTAGTTTAGTGTTGCATCTAATTCAAGAATCAGATGCCTCTAATAGGGTGCCCGAAAAGTATATCGGTCAAGATAGTCATGTGCAACTCTAAAGTATCGGGATACTCCGCAGCATATAAGTTTCATTAAATAGTTCGGAGCAGCTGTTTCGAGGATGCCTGGATTTCAATTGTCAACGGTATAAGCGAATTACGCGAGAAAAAATAAATCTTTAGGTTAGTTAGGCTCTTAATTAATTTAAGATTTCGTTTATGTATTGTTGTACACTTGGCGATTCTCTCCTTCCGTAGCTGTAGCACTTAATATGCTCATCGGATCTGGTACCTGTCCGCTCTTTTCGTTTGGCCTATATAGACTTTATTTTAGTCTCTGCATATAATTTTATAAATTCTCGACCTTTCCCTCACGTCTAGTTTATTTTTTGTTTTTTTTTTTCAGAAGGTTTTTAAATATATTTAGCAAACTTTCCATATGCTGTTGAAGGGAAGCTTCATAAATTTCCTATAGGCGGCTCTTGCTGAGAACATGTCCGTGGAATGTTGGATTTTCTTTAAAATGTAATTGATATCCATACAAGAGGAACTACAAGAACATTCCTCAGTTTCATTCATATTGTTACGAACTCTAATAGTTTATTTTCAAGAATATTTTATTTGTTTTTTAATATTTAATATTTTTTTGTACGCTTTATTATCGTTATAAATATACATATATCGTTGTTTTATTACCTATATTTGTATATTATCTTCTATTTTTTTTTTATCCGTACATAAAATTTAAAAATTATTTTATCAGTATTTAATGTATATGCGGCGTAATGAAAGAATTTGCTAAAATTTAATGTCAAATAAAATATATCAACGTGCTTTGTGGCAGATTTATCTCCGCACTTTGTATTCCAATACGGTAGCGGGTCGAGTACATCATCCCTTCGCCGGTTATCACTGCCGCTACGCACGTGCCGGCTATGGATTCAGCGCTTTCTCGGGTTGTACGGGCGTAGCTAGGTATCAGCTAATGCGACATTTTCGGTGCTTGTGGCTACGCTTCTCGCACAATGCGTGTTTTATGATTTTCTCATTATATAAGGAGGCCGTGACAAGGAGCAAGCAAAGCGAAGTCTACGCACGTATATTCAAGCAAACAAATAAGCATACAACTGTATTTACAGGAGGACCTCTGTAATCGGGACCTCTGCATTTACGATAGATGTTGGTCGACTATTAGAAAGCCACAGTTACGCTGGCGGATCTTCCAGCTCCTAAATTAGTATTAGTTGGGGCGTGTAATACGAAAATATGCGCATAATATTTGTCCATACGTAAATATTCGAATAAACGTATGCAACGACATACGAATAAAACATTCTTTTGGCTCATATGAAAGATACAAAGAATAACAAGCAGATTTGAAGCAAGCATAAAATACGCAGAAGCAAGAAGGGTGGTGTCTAGCAAATACTAAATAAAATGAAGATTACGAAATCTCCGACGGAAAGCAATACATGTAAATACACTCCGCCAAAAAAGTATCGCATAAACTAAAAAAGGGCATTTATAAACCAAGATATTTTTATACGTTCACAAAAAGTTTGCCTCGTGTATGTGAACTATAAAAACACTAACAAAATCATGGAACATAGCTTTTTTACTTTTTTTTTCTGAAAGAACACATTTAGAAAAATGGATATGTGTAAGGTTTGTTCAGTTGTTTATTGAAAGTCTTCCTATACGGACAAATTTTAAAGTGCGAAGTCAGAGTTCTGTACCGACGCTTTTAAAACTAAAATGAGCAATTTAACTTCAGAACAAGTGGCTGCTATAGTTGCTTTAATCGAAGATGGACGATCTCAAGCATACGTTGCCAATTTGATGAACATTAATCAGTCAAGTGTTTCTAGAGCCGTAGCCAGATATAGGGAAACAGGCAATTACAGTAGAAGACCTGTACCAGGTCGTCCAAGATGTTCTACTCGCCAAGATGACCGCTATTTACTACTACAAGCATTACGTCGAAGACATGTAACTGCTAGACAATTGCAGAACGACTTGGCTAGAGTCAGAGATACTCGTGTGAGCACTCAAACTATTCGGAATACGTTACGACAGAGTGGATTAAGAGCTAGAGTAGCTGTAACAGCCCCTCGTCTCTCTAGGAACCACCGAGTGGCTCGCTTAAGGTTTGCCAGTGAACATGTAAATTGGAACATTAATGATTGGGCCAATATACTCTTCACAGATGAGTCAAGATTTGGTCTTTACACCTCAGATAGGCGTATCTCAGTGTACAGACGAGACGGTGAGCGCTATTCGCAGTGTAATATCAGACCTAGACCTAATTTCGTCGGTGGCTCTATTATGGTTTGGGGAGGCATCTGTTTAACAGGTCGTACAGAGTTAGTACCAGTAGACAGAGGTACACTGACTGCCCACAGGTATATAACGGACATTTTAGAAGAACATGTAGTACCATATGCGCCAATTATAGGAAACGAATTCATGTTAATGCACGGTAATGCACGACCGCATGTTGCGATAATCGTTCAGGAATACCTTAACGATGTTGGTATTCCAGTTTTAGATTGGCCTGCGGTAAGTCCGGACATGAACCCAAAATGTTGCCCCAGCGGACCTGCATGGACTAGAAAATGCTCTCCGTGACGAGTGGGAGAATTTGGATCAGGCTTATATACGGAGGTTAATCGAATCTCTGCCGAACCGTATGCGAGCGGTCATAAGAGCCGGAGGTGGCAATACTCAGTATTAAAAGCTACTGTTATGACATTTTTCTTTCCAAAATTATAATTTATTGTTTTAATAAAAATCTCAAGCATGAGTTCTTGTTTTTATTTGGCCTGTATTTTATTTAAACAATCATAGAAATTATATCTTAGAGCGCATTAAAGTATATTTACTTACTACTTAAGTTTATGCTACAAACAAAGATTATGCGATACTTTTATGATTCAAAACTAAATTATGCGATACTTTTTTGGCGGAGTGTATATCTATGTACAGAGAGTCTGGTTGGGGAAAAGAAGGCTATTTTATTTTATTATTATACACGAATAAATGCATTTTTTATGTGTTGTGTAATATACGTATCTACTTCACTCTGACTTTATTTTTTCAAACCTTCTAGCAGTTCACCGGCAATTAGCCCAATAAACTAAACTGGACGCAACGCATATAAAATTAAAAAAAAAAAAAGAAAACAAATATTTATTGTCATAATTTTATGGATAAAGTCAATAAAGATAAAGATATATATTTTATTTATTAAAAAAAAAGGTTAACAAGGGTTAATAACATAAAGTAAGTACTAATTTTAATGGCTTAACATGAACACGAGCAAAAATTTTCTCATTTCATTCATTCGGGTTAAGACGTCGTTAGAATTCTTCTCTTTAATCTAAATACAAGACACTTCAGAGCTTATAACTAGAGAGGACAAAAGCGAGTGAAATTATTAGTTTTTTGCAGTGACTAGACAGACTCGTGTCTTGTCGACTCTCTGGGAAACCAGTAGGCAACACGAATCCTTTCTTATGAGACGAATAGGCACGAGTCTGTCTAGTTGTTGCGAAACAGATATGATTTCACTCGCTTTTGTCCTCTCTACACGTTAAACGATCAGCAGATATAGAACGTTAAAGAATGTGGTTAATGCATTGCAAGATTTTTTAGTTTCAATGAGAAATGCAGCTTAATTCATAACCGACGAATGACCAACATCTTATTTGAATTTCCAGTTACAATATCTGGAATAGTTGGCTGCATTAGCGACTTTTTGATAATGAACGGTTACTATATTGAACAAAAAATGAATTCAATAAATCGCGTTTGTTGACCGCGTTTTATTAAGGCAACGAACAAAATTATTATATTTACTAATATAAATTAGCTACATTTATTAATTTGAAGCCTGTTTGTTAAAATAATAATTACCCGTTTATCAACTTATTTTGCGAGAAGCGTAACAAGCTTTAAAGATTTTTTCTTAAACATGTAAATATATTTATTAAATCAATAAATCGTTTATCGTATGTAGTGTTTACGCATGAGTATGTGTTTTTGATGTAATAAACATACATTATTAAAACGATAAACGCCTTCATTGGACTAATTTTGATAAAAAGATGATTAGATTAATGTACTTTTCTTTATTGTATTTACGCACTCATTTCGTTCCGTGTAATTTGACCTATTTTGTTGAGTTAAATAAACCGTTGAAGTTGAAAATTTTCCAAAAATTAAACCTTTCAAAGTATCAGAAAAAAAAGTTTTTCTGTGTTTTTTCCCATTTCTCATTTTTTTTGTTCTAATTTTAATAAAACTTATGATGTACTTATTTCATATCGAAAGTTTACATTTAAACTTTAATCTTCTATTAAATTAAAATTGCTCCAAAAATGCACTAAAATGTTTAAATATTTATCGAACACATTGAAACATAGTACCTAAACAATGTTAAAACGCAAGAATAAACCACTTCAAACCATTAACAGATTAACTGAATAGATTTTTTGACGTGTGAAGTATTTGATGTCACAAAAACTTATTTAATTTCACGGAATAATTTATACGAAACAGGTGTTGTAAGACATACCGGTTTGCCGTAAACGAAAGTTAAAATTCGAATTCTAATTTGTTATCATACGTATAGCTGCAAATTAATTAATAATGAGCGGTAGTACAACTAGGCCAACCACCTTTAAATTACGTATATGTACGTCAAGGCCTCCCGAAGCAAAAGTTCAATAACATCGCCCGCAACGTAAATTTCGTATGCCACAAGAATTTAAACAACCGTTCCTCAGGCCGGTATGAATGAGCGTCTGAAATTTTTTCGTATGGTATTTACATCTATTATTATGTACGTGTTATTTCTATTAGATTGCATTGCGCAATATACAGAAAGAACATGGTATTCAAGCAGTGGCCGTCGTTATGCATATTGATTCAATTTAACAGAAAAAAAAATCCTGGACAAGGTGTGAAGATATTAAAACTTATTGTGTTTGAAGGTGCGTTATATACGTATATAACGTATAGCTATGTGAATATGTATTAGACACCATCCGAATTTTTCTTCGGATGTATAAAAATAAATTACATATCAATAAAACGACAAAGTAGATATACCACACAGGATATTTTATTATCCTGTATATTTTATTATTCTATATATTATTTAATATATAGAATATTTTCAATATTTTATTGGTCCATTAACTGCTTTTATTTAGAGATCCCACATGTTTTGGCATATTACTGATTAATTTTCGGCAAACGTCGCTGGAAATTCAGATCTATTCGTTGATGATTTGTTGGCAAAGCTGCTCTTTTGATCCGCACTGATGTTTTGCGAATTTGCGATTCCTTCAGAATATACCATAAATTTTCAATTGGTGGTAAGTACGGGAACTGTGCTGGCCAGTTTAGCAGTCGCACCCAGTTTTCCGGGATCCATTGCATTGCAGCTCTTGCACCGTGACCAGCAGCGTTAGCTTGTTGATAAAAATATTCAATATTCTCATCTTCAAACAATCTTCCAGGATCTCCCGTAGCATCTCGGTGTAACGGTTGCTATTCATGCGCCCTTCGCAAAGAATGATTTCGCTAACAGCTGATGCCGAGATGCGACCATGTTCTACTGTTGGTACGATGGATTGAGGGAGATATTCTTCTCCGGGGCCCCGGTTGTCCGAAAAACTGCAATAAAAGAAGAAATTCCAGCAAACATGATTAAATAAATATAATAACAATATAAAATTACGTTATGTAAATTACATTTGATGTAATAAACAACTACAAAAGGAGATAGAAGAAGCATAGCTCGATATCAGAGTCGTTAGAAAAGATTACGCGCGACCATTCTTCCTCTGTCCAATGCGCCTATTTCTTGATCCATTCCAAGCGTTTTCTTCGATGTGTTGGAGTTAAGTACGGCTTCTTCGCGCTATACGTCCATGTAAATTAGCTGCTTTCAGTCACCTTTTACCGCACTTAGGTCCAAAGAAGCCCCATGTCGCGTCCACAGCTCACTAGTTAATTCTTTCGACGATTTTCGTCGGTCCAGTACAGCCATTCGTTCTAAAAGACGATCTGTTCTTGTCGTGGTTCTTCGTTTTCTTCCTGATGTACGTCTATTTTTGTAACCCCCGGTTTCTTTATAACGTTTAAGTTTAGTCACACTTTGCGTTAAGCTTTGCGTACTAAGTAATACAATTTAATCGCGTTCTGCCATGGTTAGTTCACGTTTTTCAGGCAGAATTGCAAACGTTATGGAACGGTCTATTACTCAGCAGCTTACCTAGATGTTACTTGACGATTTGCATGCGTTTTACTTCAATACGCTATAAGAAACTAATGATAAAAATACAATATTTGCTCTTCAATCAGTAACTAGCTTATTGCTGTCATAAATCTTTGTTTATCCACTTATTATAATCCCTTGTGCATGCATCTGCTTATGGAATTACCCAAATAAGCAAGGATTTTATAATACCGGGTTTTCTTTCCAGTGCCTAATACATATTCAGATAGATTCATTAATAACTTTAAAATTTAACCGACTTCAAAGTGATTAATGAGTACTTGGTTATTTTATTATTAAAGTGGGGACGTTGCATGCTTGTATTTTGTTACTGTGCGGTTTTAAGAGCGCTTTTTTCATTTATTTCGTTGTTGCCCTGCTATAGAAGTTTTGATTTTGCTTTATGTTGTTACTGCGTTGTTTTAGAAGATGAACAACTTTCTGATGCAGCTGGAACTTCGCATAAATAAAGCCATTGACGAAGAAGATATAATATTATAAGTTATTAGAAATCCACCGATGGAAGAAAGTCAACCTACCACGTCTACCTTCTCAATAACGAGTTTGGGAGGCGTGAAACCACTGTAAGTGGTGCAGCTACTTTATCGTGATTAATTCAGGAAGGACAATATGGAAGAATGAAGGACAAAGATGAAGCATAGGCGTTTGAAGAATTCATTTTTTGTGATGTTATTGATCTCATCTTCGAGTAGTGCGTTCTGTATGCCAGAAATTCCAAAAAATAATAATTCGGAGGGTGATACCCTGCTGTACATGGCGACGCTGACCGTCGCTGGATGTTTTAAAAGCAAAAGCGAAATAATGGTGAAATTTTAAGTGTTCATTACGTTTTCGTTCCTAACGACCGCCTTATTCCTTGGCGTTTAGCCAAGGTTTTTTGGTGCTTTTTTTGGTGAAGATTAAGAGCTTTAAAGAGATTTTTTCTTTATTGATTATTAACTGAAGGAGGACCGGTATGTTTTTACACAGTCCTTCACACAAATTCTAATTTTTCTCCAAAATACTCCAGCTTATTTCTTCTTTCTGCAGTGGATAACAATGTTAATTTTTTTTAGTGAAGGTGGCTGGAGATTGTTTCAAAGCATCTTTTACAATAACTCACTTTGATTTTGTTCTTATTTATTAATTTTGTAACAGTTTTCCTTTCGGCCCAGTAACTAAAACAGTTTAAAACCAATAAAATTCAAGAATTCCAAACATGAAAAAACCGTAACCCTATTTTTTTTTAATTCCGTCGTATTTTAAAACAAACAAGCAACGAAACTAACAATTCCCATTTTATTTCTTCATCTGCGCAGATACACTAGATCTGTTTATGGAATTACCCAAATAAGCAAGGATTTTATAATACCGGGTTTTCTTTCCAGTGCCTAATATATATTCAGATAGATTCATTAATAACTTTAAAATTTAACCGACTTCAAAGTGATTAATGAGTATTCGGTTATTTTATTACTAAAGTGGGGGCGTTGCGATTTTAAGAGCGCTTTTTTCATTTATTTCGTTGCTGCCCTACTGTAGAAGTTTTGATTTTGCTTTATGTTGTTACTGCGTTGTTTTAGAAGTCTTTTTTCGTTTATTTCGATTTTAGCTCCCTTTTATCACGTTTACCAAATAGGTATTTCGCAGATATTCTCCATCCATCGACAATTAGAAAATATTATATATCTAAGCAATTTGACAAAACAATAAATCAAATCCGGTTAAAGCTAGGCGAAAATCATCTCTGGATAAGCGCTGATGAAACGACAGATATTAAAGGAAGAAGGTGCGTTGGTAATGTAATGGTTGGCACATTGCGTACCAGAAATTTTTCAAAGTCATTTTTGTAAAAGTTCTACTTTTTTCTCAGATTCGTAATGTTAAAAACAGGTAACGAGCTTAAAAAACATTTTCCAAACATGTTACATCTAACATGTCTGGTGTTTATACCTTTTATTATATATTTTTTATATTTATACCTTCGTCGTCAGAGCCTTTATCAACATGATGGGGTACATGATCAGAAGCCGCATTTTTTTATACCCAACAATTTCGTATGTTAAAACCTTTTGTATTAGATGCTTTCAGTATTCTAGCAATCCAAACATTAATTGTAGAAGAAGATTTGGTCGAGCAATTAGAATTTATTAATAAACCAAAAATTACTTTATTAATAAAAAAAATAAAAACTTTAACTTTACTGAATCCCTTCAACGCTTGGAATCATTGTTTTGTAGTTTGAAAGCCAAGAGTGATCGATTGAGAGAGATTCAGACCATGCGCTATTAAAAGAAATTTCCAGCAACACTTTTATTACCCAGAAAGAAAGTTTATGTTTAAAATATAAGGATTTAAATGCGTGCTTCTATTTGGTACCAGCATCAAGATATCTTTAAGTAATCTTGCAGCTTTAAGCATATAAGCTGCAGGGTCACTCACAAAGAGCAAAGCTCTTTTCCGTTTCCTCACATTTTTTGGCAATATTTTGAAAAGGATACTCCTACTATTTTGCTGTTTACTAAATATGGTCTAGTTTGCCGATATGTACGCAAAACATCAACAGTCGTTAACTATATTTCGCCATAACGTATTTATATTTTAATATTGTTTACGATTTCATAATTAAGTATTAAGAAATAATGCCAAGGTTAAAAATATAGAGAACAAAGCTGAAGATGAAACGTGCGCAACCGTACTTGTTGAATACACCTTAACACCGATTTGCGCGGAAGGTGGAGGATTCGTGCGGGTTGATTCAGGGATGTGTCTGTGCTAAATGATAGAGGAGGTCATCGTTCCACGGTATGGTTATTACTAAAGAGTCCAAACGATGTGCCAGAGCATTGGCGTTGCGTGGAGAGTTTACCAGAATAACAGTGCGCTTATTTAAAAATAAATATATTGAATCACTTTACAAAACGTTAAGAAAAAACATAAATAACTTACCTAACATGTTTACATCGTTGCAGAAATATCCGGATGTGCGCGATGAAGTAATTGCACCATCATATATGTTTCTGTATTAGTCTCGGAAAGGTTCGTACGTAGCGACGTAAATAAATGCTTATATGCTGAAAAGGATTGTTCGACGTTGAGAGATGTTATATTTGCATAGTTAAAGTGCTCTTTGTATCTGTACAACGTATCTTCAGTATTGGTAAAAAGTTGCCGTAATTTTGTAAAATCTACATTTTTATCTAATACACTATTAAATTTTTCACGAACACAAACACTATACTAACACTAACACTAACTATAATTGCTAATGAGTCCGATAAGGACAGCGCACTGTTCTGTAACTTTTTTATTGCGTCCACTATTGGAACGTAACTGTCGTAAATAATTTTTAAATTTGCTGCAACTTGAGGATTTTTAAATTGAATCTGACTGAGCCTTATTGCAGCCGCTTCTTTGCCGTCTAGTTGTAAAACTACTGATTTAATTTTTTCAAAATGTTTATAATAATAGAATGCTGCTTCTAACCACGTACCCCATCGTATAAGAATCGGTTGCGGCGGCTCGGGTATGTCAGGACACTGCGAATGAAATAGGCGAATACGTTTCGGAGATTTAAGAAAAACCGCTTTCGTTTGTCCTATTAGTTCATCCACATCAGGATAACTTGTACGTATAATGTTTGTTACGTATACTTTAACACGTTAGAACGGCAACTAAATGCATCGTTTATTTTTACTACTTATGCGAGAGCGGAGTTTACCCCACTCTGCTCTCGCATCGACGCTACTGGTCGGGCACATCGTTTGGACTCTTTAGTTATTACACATAGAATTGAAATTCTTGGCAACTAAATATGGTTTGCTTGAACTTCTTAAATATCGATTTATCTGTGTATTTTGTATATAAGTGTAATAGTAAACAAAAGTATTATTGATAAATGTACTTAGGTATGTGTACTTATTTGATAATGCAGGAAAGACTATGTTGTAACAAAGTTTAGGTATTTACGGTTTTATTTGCTTTATTAATTACATAGCATGTTATCCGTATGTGATTTCAGTTAAAAGGGGCTACCAAACAATGTGACTAATGCATTAAGAAATAAAAGTAGTCGTTATTTTTAAATTAAACTTGGTAACTTGGTAACTTGGTAACTCGAGGCTCTTTTAGGATGAAAAAAAATCGGACGTATTGCGGGTTTGCACCGTGTCATGCTTAAATTCGACGACCAAACGATCCACTAGGACATTCCTTTTCTCCCCGAAAATTTACGCACATATCTCAACGACTTATCTTACCATCATCGACCGACAATCGCGGTGTTATCAATTCTCTCAACCAAAGGTCCACTTCCAATTCGGCTGTTTAAAAACTAAAACACATTTCCAAAACTTTGATTCACAACGATTAATCTAGGAAAGACATTCAAGCTGCCATTAACCGCCATATCAACTTTACTTCATACAAACCTCCTCCGTCCAATTTTAGTTCTAGTATCTACCCTGTCACTGATCGTCCTCTTCAGCGACAATCTCTTAGACCACCTTTCCATCAAAGACCGCGATCATCTGGGTCCTCCAGATTTCATGTTCGTGCCGACAACGTGTACATCAGTAAAGGTCGCCACCCGTGTGAGCGCGAGCGTTGTTGAATGTAAACGGGTCCGCGCCGGCTGAACATAAACTGGAAATTGGCCAACAAATATAGTTAACTCTCCCTATTTCATTAAAAGAATCCGTGAATCTCTAAAAATTTTAAAACATCTTAAAACAACATATGGAAACCTCAATCAATTAACTCGTAAGAAGTCTTATGTAAATCCTTTTGGTATGAATAATCGCCAATCGCTAATAGTAACTAATCCCTGAATATGTTTCATAAGAGTGAGGACGAAACATCGGCAAAAGCTGCGATTCCAATCCGGAAATCAAGAGTACAGTATTGTTGTCGATCGCGAAAGCCCACGTAAAACATTTAAATTGATTTACCTGTTCTTAACAACATAATGCACTCCATTATTATATATTTAAAGCTTACAATCTTGGTGTATATAACCATTAAAATGACTCAAGGCACACAAAAGTTATTCGCCGAAAGAAGTTCAAAATGATCATCGGAAAACGGCGGGGAGACTCTCCTAAAAGAAATCAAGCATTTCCCGACCGATTTGTCCGAATTTGATTAGGCGAAATCAGGTGAAAAGACCGAGTTGTGGATCTCGCTTGAGTCTCGATATTCGAAGGTGCTTATATCTGAAGACGTAGCTCCGAATAGCGACTAAGCTTTACGGAATTTTCGATCTCCCGACGGGAAGCCGATGCATCTCTGCCGCGAACGCACGGCAATGAAAGGAGATAACGCGGGAAGTGAGGGCGTCGTTGAAGGTGACGCGCGAGCGAAACGGAAAATTGAAAATTCGTGTCGGAGGAAATGCGTTTCTTCTTTTTTACCCGAAAGCTAGGGAGCTGCATTGATTTCGTAAAAGTTGCAATAAGCGAAAACGAAAAGTCAAAGGGTATTTTGCCAAGCAAATAACATAAGAAATGCGATGGATTAAGGACAGTCCTGTGTATTTATTTCTTTTAAAATATTGAACTTTTGCCAACTTTCAATGTAATTTGAAGCTTGTTTTTAATGCCAAATCGGCTTTCTAACCGCTCTAAAGCTTTACATATACAGTACGTTCGAGCGCTCTATAGTCAACTGATGTGCTATGAGTTCTCTTGCCATGTCCTCACTTCCATCTTTCCATATCCGAAAATTTTCAACTATTATAAGAGACCTTATGGCCAATGAACAATCGGGATATGAACCTATGCTCTTGTGCATATGTCTAGTCGTCATTTAATGATTTATATTAGAAAATGTACGAGGGTATTCAGTTACTGTTGCCCATATGCCAAGAGCCGGAGCGTTTCCCTCATTAAGAGGCTAACAAAGTCAGCATTTACTACATAGTATTGTTAATTCGTTAAGTATGTTACGGAATATTCGAGCAAGGGAAGAAAGAAAAAAGAAGAAGTCGAATTAGCGCGACTCAAATTTATAAACAGCGAAAATCTAAGTACGTAAAGTACTATATTTGTTGAATGTTTGAGAAATCGTTATTATTGAGCTTCATCGTGATTCGTCAATTCTGATAAGCGATGAGATACAGAGTCTCCCAGATGTTTTGATATGCGGAACAATTTCATCGTGACTCATCAGACGAACATCCAGAGGAAGAAATTCATTTGTCTTTGCGGGAACCCGTTTTTATAGGAAAGGATAAGGAGACGATTTTTTGGACCAAGTTTTTTCCGAGACTTGATATGCGCACAGAAAGGAGGAATATAGCCATGCATTTGCCTGGAGTAAAACAAGTGGCGACGTCGATGATCTATAGAAAAGATTACAACGGCACCAATTCGGCGAATTGCGGGCCTTGCTTGGATTGCTCTATATGGCGGGCGTAAAGGAAGCTCCTGATGTGAATATTAGAGAACTTTGATAAAGAATACATAAATAAGGCATCTTAAGTTTCAGCAACATGGTTTAAGTACGTCAATATATATATATACAGGATGGCGCAGGGGAACGGGAAATTTTGAACGTTACAGTTGTTAGCACTGTAGAGCCGGCAGTTGTTCGTAACGTCGCACAATTGTCGTGAACGCATTGCCATTTAGTAATTATGGATCGTTGGACTGGTGCGGAACGTTTTTTTCGTTTCGTAAACAAACAGAGTTTTCGTTATTGAGCCCAGGACAATCCTTGTGAGTTACACCAGCGACCACTACATAGCGACAAGGTCACAATATGGTGTGTTGTATCATGTCATGGTGTTATCGGCCCTTATTTTTTTGCACGTGAGGATGGTAGTGCAGCGACAGTAACATCCGCTCGATATGTTGAAATGCTTCAAACATTCTTTACACCAAGACTGTACGAGCTTAATCCTAACATGGAAAACATGCGGTTTCAGCGGGATGGAGCCACGTCACACACTGCTCGACATTCGATGGTAGCAGTTCGTCAATTGTTTGGAAGACGCATTATTTCACGTAACGGTGACATTGAATGGCCTGCGAGAACCCCTGATCTTAGTGTGTGCGACTTCTTCCTGTGGGGGTATCTTAAAGGCAAGGTGTACCGTACACGACCTGCAACAATCCAGGAACTGGAGGAGAACATTCAACAAGAAATTACTGCCATTCCCCAAGATTTGCTACACCGCGCGTTCCAAAGTTTTCATAACAGGTTGTTAGAGTATGAACGACATCTTTCCGATGTCATCTTTAAAAAGTAAAGAGACACTTTTGGACATTTTGATTGTAAAAACATAAATGGCATGCTGCATACATGCACTTTCGTTAATAAATTACTAGTTTTATGAATTTATTCGTGGAAATGACGTTATTTCAAAATTTCCCGTTCCTCTGCGCCACCCTATATATATATATTTCTTAATGCAACTTGACGACCGAAAATAAAATGTAAATTTTTAGAATTATTCCAAAGAAGATGTTGTCTGTTGGAGTAAAGAATGATTTAGTATCAATGTTTTGAATATGTCGTTGTAAACCGCTTCTCCTTCCTTTCATGCTCGTAGCCTTGACTACGTAAATTTCTAATATCTAAATTAAATTCTTTGATCGTATCAATTATGTAGATTGATTAACCCTCGATGTTCTTTTCTGTTCTTCGTGATGGGGTGTATAAGCTAGGAGAATCTGTAATGTTGGTAAAGTAACGAAACCCTTCCTGTAATTCTACGTCGTTGCAATTTTTAATTAACAAAACTCCTGGCGCCCTTTTCAAAATTAATATATTTAATAATCTTGATGGACCTCTGCCACACTCTACCCTGAGTGCTGCTGGAGCTGCAGGCACAAAATATACCATTTTGCTTTCAATGTTGTGTTTAATCTTTTGGCGTTGCTTGACTACGTACGAGGTATTTGGTATAGCTAATACTTCTAACTGAAATTACAAAATGTACGTAAGTATCGTGAGGTTGCTTTGCAAAGGCTGAAAGAAGAAGATGACATTGAAATTCATGTGGCTAGTTTTTGGAAGATGAACAACTTTCTGATGCAGCTGGAACTTCGCAAAAATAAAGACATTGATGAAGAAGATATAATATCATAAGTTATTAGAAATCCACCGATGGAAGAAAGTCAACCTACCACGTCTACCTTCTCAATAACGAGTTTGGGAGGCGTGAAACCACTATAAGCGGTGCAGCTACTTCATCGTGATTAATTCAGGAAGGACAATACGGAAGAATGAAGGAGAAAGATGAAGCATAGGCGTTTGAAGAATTCATTTTTTGTGATGTTATTAATCTCATCTTCGAGCAGTGCGTTCTGTATGCCAGAAATTCCAAAAAATAATAATTCGGGGGGTGGTACTCTGCTTTACATGGCGACGCTGACCGTCGCTGGATGTTTTAAAAGCAAAAGCGAAATAATGGTGAAATTTTAAGTGTTCATTACGTTTTCGTTCCTAACGACCGCCTTACTCCTTGGCGTTTAGCCAAGGTTTTTTGGTGCTTTTTTTTGTGAAGATTAAGAGCTTTAAAGAGATTTTTTCTTTGTTGATTATTAACTGAAGGAGGACCGGTATGTTTTTACACAGTCCTTCACACAAATTCTAATTTTTCTCCAAAATATTCCAGCTTGTTTCTTCTTTCTGCAGTGGATAACAATGTTATTTTTTTTTTAGTGAAGGTGGCTGGAGATTGTTTCAAAGCATCTTTTACAATAACTCTCTTTGATTTTGTTCTTGTTTATTAATTTTGTAACAGTTTTCCTTTCGGCCCAGTAACTAAAACAGTTTAAAACCAACAAAATTCAAGAATTCCAAACACGAAAAAATCGTAACCCTATTTTTTTTTAATTCCGTCGCATTTTAAAACAAACAACAACGAAACTAACAATTCCCATTTTATTTCTTCATCTGCGCAGATACCCGTAAAACAATTTTTTACCTGCATGTCGACATCGTTACATGCGTATATTTACGTATTGTAGAACCCGCCTAATCAACTTTACTCGTCGAACATCGCTCCGCCGGTCCCCAAAACCGATTGCAGCCGAACGGGTGGGCGCTCGTTGGATCCGTTAGTCTCCGCCGTTCGCGTCCAACGATAGTTCAAAACAACCTGTTTGCGTTCAGTAGGCCGAGACCGCGCCGCGCAAACGAAACGAACGCATTACATTGTCCGAGCTAAGACAATCGGGTGTAGGTAGTTTTTTTTTTTCACCGGAGTCCCGCGTTTTTGAACATCCTTCTGGGAATAGGATCGAATTTTTGTGGAAAATTCGAGTATTTTTCGAGAAAAAGTGCCCGATTTACCGGTTTCAACGAGTATTAGGAACTGGAACTGTGCGCTTTTCTTTTTTTTCTTGAAAATAGTGTAAATCCGTGCTATCCACAAGTGTTTGTTTGTTCGAATTTTATCCACAACGTTTTTAACAGTGAATTTTTATACATCAGTGTCTTACAAGTCGTCTGGTGTTTAAATACTATACTAGAAACCAGTTCTTCGTGTTTGTTATCTCTTTCCTAACATAGTAAGCTCTTCTTCTATCTTCAACGGTTTGCTACCACCTCACCGTCCGAGAGCTCCACGAAGAAGATGTTTCGATTTAACTTTTCCGCAACGTTAAGTATGCCCAACGCAGCCCTGGTGGTGGTTCTAGTCTTCTTAGTAACAGGTAGGTTCTTGGAACGAGTCTTTACCTATGAATAGAGGTATTATAACACATATCTCTCTGTCTACCTGCTGTCCTCTCTCTTGTGATCCCTTGAAATATTCTTCGGGATATTTCCAGGAGAATTCACTTCGAATTCAACAGGTAAAAGTTGAAGTTACTCGTTTATTTTTCCTTTGATATAATAAGATACATATATATTGGGCGCATTTAATAGATTCTACGATAACAATGGGTTAAGGTGTACCGTAGAGATAAAACCAAAACACGCTTTTATCGATATGACGATGCGGGTGAGATAAGATTTTTGGGGAATGCTGTCCTTATCGGTTGTTTATCAACGCTTATACGTTATTCTCTATCGTGCGTTTACCGGGTCGGTTTTTCAACACGTTGACCGCCACGATGATAAGAATTTTTACTATCTGTGGGACCACGCGTTTTTTTTTTTTTAAGACATGTTTCAAAACAAGATTTTAATGTGCAAGGCAAGTGAGCATCGCGCGGCCTGGTGACCAAAAAAATTTAATGCAGAGGCCACGCGATGCTCACTTGCTTTGCGGACGCAGACTTGCAGATTTGCTAAAGAAGTAGATAGAATGCGCTAATACATACGACCAGCTTATCTTGATGCTTCATGTTGTACAGTTCACACGTGTAAAAAAAAAATAAATGGAGGATTATGGAAAAAAAAGAACAAGCCCCCCGTTCGTTAGCATTTTAGAAAGAAATTGTCTTAGAGGAAGAAGGTTATAAAAGTTCTTTAGAAAGTTACAAACCAAAAAAAAAAATCCAAAAAAGAAAAGAAAAGGGGCTAAATGAATACCTTTTACGCTTGTTGAGCCCAGTACATCACGTCAATACCTACAGGCAGTATTGTTCAAGGAAGTAAAATAAGATATGAACAGTTGCATTCACGGACTCGTGCTACCACTCATGTTGAAGATACAATTGAAGAAGCGATGATGTTATAAAATGGTCTTTAAATGATCTTTAATTTCTTGTTAACGATCGTTTGTAATCTGCTTCACTTTTCTTGGTTATTTCTGAACGAAAAGAAACTAATTGTTGATTATGATTTTGCTGCGTTTATTTACCAAACATTATTAAGGCAATAATGATAGAAACGAAGTTATAGTTATTCACAATATTGTGCAACAAGTATTACAGCTGAAGCCAGGCCATCTAGATTTATCCGTTCACTAGGTCGGATACTTTTATTTCCCATAACATTGCTAATCAAATATGAGGCAAATCTGTCCAATACAGCTTCAAGTGAAATAATACATGCGTTGCACCTGAGTTCGACTGAAACCAGTGCTGTAACGAGTATTGCGAAGCACACGTGCTTCACACGGCCGTCAACGTGTTAAAGCAGCCTTTTGTTTGGATGAAATTAAAATAATCCTTGTAAGCCTTGTGAACTTGTAGAAAAATATTAAAAAGTATCAAAAGGCCAATGATGCCATGGAAATTTAGAATAATTAAATCTGATCTAAAGAGTCATTTTACTATTCGTGAATTAGAAGATATAGTCACCCAAGGAAAGCGTTCTGCTTTCCTTGGGTTTTCATAATAATTTCATTTCATAATTTTTCGCAATATTGTGTTCCAATTTGAATTATTTTCAAGCCAAAGAAGAAAGTTAAAAGACTTTCGAACTACGCAACGTACGTGTGATTTGAGCAGATCTCTAGATATAAATCTTTGTAACATCACTATTCCTTGCGATGTGATGTGTAAGTGTGATTGTGGGATTGGACAATCATTTTAATTCTGGAATTTAAGATTAATAAGACACATTGAATGTTATCTTAACGATACAAAAGTATTACAAATCAAATAATGCAAAAAAAATGAAAAAGCAAGTTGAAAGCGTAGTTTTTCGAAATAAACGCAAAACTTGACCAACGTTTTCTAATTTTTTTGGTTTTAAGTAAGAAGCTGCTGGTTTCACATTGCAATCCCGAAACGTACCAGTGTGTTATGCCTCCTGAAGATTCGTCTTATTGTCCGGGGACTCCCACTACGTATGGTAAACACGCCATCCATCTCTATGGTTCTGTAGTTTGTATTTTCTCACTGATGGCTTCGGCTATGGGTAAAAAGGTGCTAATTACCGTCGCCTTCTACATCGGAAGATCAGCTAGATAGTTGTAGTTATTCCCTCTTCCGTTCTCTTCACTACTACATCTAGGAAGGACAGATTTCTATTTTCTTCTTTCTTCATGGTGAACGTAATGGTTGGGTGCTCTGAGTTGAGGTGTTACAAGAAATTTCGTAATTTCTCTTCTCCGTATTGCCATGTTACAAGAAGTATCGTCGACATATCGCAGTTAGCACTTCGGTTTCGTTTCGCCCGAGCTTATGGCTTTCCATCGCTATTGTGCGTCCTCTAAAGATATGTTGGTGAATCGCGTACGTCGTATGGGACACAATATCTACGAAGTGTTTTGAATTCTTCACATATGAGGTACTTTGCCCGGCATAGGTGTGCCGAGTACTTTGATAAATCATAGGCCGGCGATCCAAACGATCGGTATTCTTGTTTGATCATTTTTGGTACTTCGTATTAATAGCTGCAACACGTATATAATAGTTATGTATCACTCTATTTTTTTTCATATAAAAAAAAACAAACGATTTGCGATGTAAAAAAAAGGAAAAGCGAAAAATTTACTTAAACACCGACAATACGCGTGATACTTGTCAATAAACATTGTTTTACTACGCGACCTATCGTTTATTTTATATTCAATAGAGCAGACATCCCACAAAGATGAGATATATGTCATTACATTCACGTATCTCTCTATTTTCTGGCAAACACGGCGGTTATTAAATTCTTTCGCTGTACATATTTCTAATTTTTTTTTTAAGAACATTTCGGCTTGCAACTATTTTGAAACGCAGCCGCTATCACCTCATCAACAAGAGCTCGAGGTTTTTCCGATTGTTCCTCATATTTCTTTTGCCAACCGTCCACCAAGTCTCGCGCACGCTAAAAAATTGCGAGTCAAAAAAAAAGATTTACTTCAACCCTAAGCATCTCCTTCGAGCATTACTACATAAAAAGCGTTAAGAGACAAAATTCTCCCCGCGCAAAACAGAGATAAAACATACGCCACTTGTGCTAAGGTTAAAGCAAAATCACGAAATGTTTTACTGCCGTCGTCCAGCCCCCGCCCAGAAGAGCTTCTTTTTTCTTCTCCGGTGACTTGGCCGCGCGTGTAAGCTTTCCGCCGCTATAACGTTGCCCCCTCCGGTTCCCGCGCGCCGCCTACATCATTCCTATATTCCTACGAGTAATTCTCTTTTGTTTCTTTTGATGTCACGCAAAAAAAGAAGGCAGTAGGCGACGTCTTCCAGTTTCTTACGAATAGAGCCAGCGCTTTATGTTTTAGTATTACGCCCTCTTTTTACGGTAGAATGAAGCGTTTATTTTCGTAAAGATGTTCGTTCGACGAAGTAGCGCTTTAGGACAACTTGGGAAATTTAATATCGATAATTTGGAGACACGGTTAGAGAAAAGAGAGTCGGAAGAAAAAAGGGCGTTGGTTGTCTTTATCTTGTTGGTATTGTTACGATAAAGGTTTTTGTCCTGGGTCCTGCTTCTAGTATATCCTATTACTAAGTTTTCCAGTGATAGTAATTTTGTTCAAGGTTTACTAGATTCTTTCCTGTTGATTTGTATTAATCCGGAACTAATCTTGATAATAACAATAATAAATTGTTTTTTTTTAATAATAAAAAAAAATAAACTAGGTGAAGTTCATTACAACTACCAAATTTAACACAAATGAGGGAGAGGGAGATGAGAAGAGCATCAACACATCCATTGCATCCTTTTTAAGATTTTTATGTGTCTAATTGAATACATAGGTAGTTAGATGTGTATAAGTCATGTATACATATAGTCTCTTCAAGCCTATATTGATATTATCTATAATCAAGTAGTGGTGATACACTATTGCTGAATGAAATAATCTTCTATTTTTCATATTAGCCGCTTTAAATCGTTCAGTTCGCTAGAAATGTGTTTCCTACGCTTAATGCTGAATATTAAACGTAGATACCTTTTTAGTCTTAATTGTACTGATTCTGACAAAAAGGCGCCCTCTATTTACAAATAACCACAGAAAGATTCAAGAAAAATATTTTTCCTCGTGAACACCAAGCAGTATGCTTTTTTGCATTAATCGGTTTCGAAAATTATGGCGCCCACATTGATGAAGCCTCGCCCCGAGGTTGTCCATAGATCTTCGCGTCAATTCCGGTGGAATGGCAGCCACTTCCTGGGTGATTTTTAATTTTTTAACTGCTTGCGCGCAGGCTTGTGGGACGATGTTTGTCCATTTGAGCGTTTAAGTGTCCTCAAAGAAAAAAAATACAAATCGGGTAATCCTGGGGCCAGACGATGTTTTCTGGTAAAGAGAAGACGTTCAGTAATTCTTTAAAAATTTACGTACGAGTACGCCAAGAGGTGTGAGCTGTGTCTCCGTCTCGTTGCAATCATACTTCTGGCTCTTCATGGTCCCCAACAAACTGGTTAAATTTATGTCGGGCAAAGTAACTGCTCTCGTTAAGCCATCTTTAGACGAAACTTGGTACCACCTTAATCGTTTTACTAACAAACAAACCATGGATATATGATCCATTCTTATGTTTTAATACAGGAATCATTGTATTTTGAAAGGGTTGGCGTTTGGATAGCACCCTCACGGAGAACAATTATTGGTTCCTTATTTTTTCATGAAACAACATTTTTTTAACTAATTGCATGATTTCGAACTAAGGGACGGATACTTTCAATAAGATAACGCTACAGCTCATAAAACGCTGCAAACAGTGGACCTCTAACATGTATAGTTTGATAACCGCGCAATAGATTTTCCCTCCATGTTTTCTTGATCTAATTATTTTAGATCATTTTATTTTTATTTAAATTTAAAAAATACGCCGCACACAATACAAGTACTTACCAAAGAAATTCTAAAGGACCAACATGAAAGAGATCATTTTTAATTACTTTTACTAGGAAATACATTTTTTTATTCTCTTAGCTTTATTATTGCTGAATAATAAAGTTGCAAAGCTGCAAAAAAGGCAACCACTCCTCGATAACAACGAAAAACTTTACCAAATGGTGTTATATAACCGTCGAATTAAGAGTAGAGAGAAAATAAAGTTCCAGGCCATCTCGGAAGAATGCGTGTTTATCGCATATTGACTGAAGATCTGCATCAAAAAAGGTAACCGTACGTTAGCTGCCGCTCTTGCTCACTCGGGACCAAATTGGAATTGGCGCCGGTCTTGAAGTTTTGACGTCGGTTAATAGCTGTAAATGAAATTTGGATACATCAGTACATCACTCCTGATTCTAAAGCACGGTCGAAATAATGGACTCCAAAGGGTCCGAAAGGGGAAAAGACTTCTTCATCAGCCGGGAAAGTGGCGGCAACTGTTTTTTTTCTGATTGGTCTTAGGGTTGTGTTAATCGACTATCTTAGAAAACCAAAAACAGTAACGCAGCTATGCCATGCATCATTAATTAACAAGTTGAAAGGCAAAAATTGCGGAAAAAGGTCGTATTTTAATAAAAAGGAAGCTTTGTTCCAGCAAGATAACTCGGTGAGTCGTCGCCACTGCAAAAATTCAGAAATTGTCGTTCGAATTGAAAGATCCTAATCATGAAATCCGGGCTTTTTTGTTTTTTTTCTTCTTCTTTATTTTACTTTCCTGGGTTGTAAGACTCGCTCGAAAGATGGAGATTTTCATCGAAGAAGGAGGAAATCACATTCGTAAACGTCAACTACTATTTGGATGCATTAAAGAGATGGGAGCATCGCTGGAAAAAACGGATTTGCCGAGAAATAAAATAGAATTTCATAAAGATATAGTTGATTTTTGTGTGTCTGGAAGCTTTTCAAACTACCCTCGTACTTGAGCTTCTTCTATGTCTAATACAGCGATTTCGGAAAGTAATCAGGAGGTGGTAAGATGGAGCAAAACCTGCAGTTTTTCGTGGCCAAAGTCAAACGCTAGTTACATTTTAAGAATCAGCGTTGATCAGACATTTTGAAAAAAAAAAAAATCAATTTTTCATTGATTTGCCTAAATACCTAGAAAAGTTTGGAAAAATTATCGATGATTATATTCTTAGAAAGGAGCCCCGTTAAATTATTAATATGAACTGTGTTATTGATGTTATAGTCTAAACTTTTGTTTCTTTGACGCCGGGACGAAAAACATCTCTTTGTAACCTTATCAGCACGTACAATTGTCCCTTTTAAAAATTGCTATAACAGGGAAATGGTTGATTCTACGCTGTTAAGGTGCTAGTATTGTCTAGAATTTTGCTGTCTAACGTGCTCTTCCGGAAAAATTACGATTTATGTAAATGTCGATTTATAAAATATTCTCTTGGGTTCTATGACAACAGCACTCTACTAAACTTTGTCTCAGAATCTAACGAGGATTCTAGAAATGTTAAAGAAAAAACAACTTCGAGTAGCTACCAGCTAGTACAAAACAGTCATGTCCCATAACAAGAAGAAAATGATTTCGAAAGGTCTCCATTCACAAAAGCTATTTTCCGAGTCCCAGGAGACGACTCACTCTGTACATTCATATGCCTAAACTAGTTTCTTTTAAAGGATTATCCAATTGCAGTTTAGTTGAAGAGGTCTATGTTTTCGTAATAGACTCTTATTGAGCTCTCAACAGACAATCTCGCCTTTTATATTTGGGGATGCACAATGCTCTTAACAGAACAGAATAAATCGATGGAAAATGGTACAATTCTTCCTATATAAAAGTCCTATCGATTACGTTTATTCCTAAATGTTTCCTTTCTTATACTACGTCATTAAGTTAATAATCGTATTAAATCTAAATTAGACCATTCGAAGCAAGTCTTGCGAAAACATCCCACGCTAAATTCGTATCCGTAATTAGTAGACCAACCTTTCCCGTCGTTTCGAATATTAGAATTTCAAATTTCGCGCGTATTTATTAGCACCTCGAACGTAGTCCGAAATGCCATTACGTACTGCGCGTATTAAGGGGAAATTGCTTCTCCGTACGGAAGCGCACCCATCGGGCGACACCCGAAATTATCGAAATGTGAAAATGAGGCGGCCAACACCGCCGCCATCCTCCGAGTTGTCGACATCGCCCTTTTAAATTATCGCCCTTTCGTTCTAATAAAATTTAACCGAATCCGGTTATGAACGGCGACGTGATCGAAATAAACAACTTTTCGCATCGGGAACCACCACCGCCACATATCAAATCCTTCGATTTCATCCCATTCGCTGAATACGTCGTACATATCACGTATTTGGCGGTGTACGCGAGCAAATATAATAATCCCTCGGCGTTTTTTTTTTTTGTCCGAAATCGCCGGCGGAAATTAATATTTGAGAGATTTAGGAGCACGCCGAGCGTCAAATATTTTAATTTTGCGATTTCGCCTGGTATTAAACGATTTGCTACGGGGCGCTTTGTATAGATGTTCTTTTGTAGATTTTTTTCAATTAAATGTTGTTTCTTTTTTTTAGATTACATTTCTTTTTTTAATTATACGGGGTGAGTCATTTCCGTGAACTCGGGGGAACGTGTCTTTGCGAATCGAGATTTTTAAAAAAGATGTGTTTATTGATATCAGATTTAATTGTGGATAGGGCTTAAAATTACATTGAAATCTACAGGATGTCTCATAAGTTCGAAGCTGCCCAAATGACTTTTTTTTGTGGAACATCTACATATTACTGAATTTTTGGGGATTCGCTAAACAAACAAAGAGTCATATTACCGCAGGGCCCTTGCTATTATTATTATTATAGTTTGCTAGTAGCTTTTTTTACATTTATAATTGGAAGTAAGTACGAGGTGAGTTCGTTACTACCAGCTCTTAACAAGAGATGATGCTCCTAGAATTGATATAGCTCCATTTTTCCTAAAAGCAAGCTTTGAGAAGAAAGTCTTTAAGAGTAGATCAGATAGTCTAGAGACAAATTTGCTTGACAAACCCGCACGAGTGTTTGCTCTCTTCCTTTTAAATCTTTAAATCTTTCTTTTTAAGTGCTATCCTATGGAGCCAACTTGGAAGATCATTTGGTACAGGTTGTTGATATAACAACTGACGTGGTTAGGAGCCTTCACTCATCTAAATAAATGAAGAATAAAAACTGGTGAGGCGAATTTGATCGATGGCATGGCTTCAATTTCGTGGTGCCTTGTTCAAGTAATCATAGGCGCAAGGGTTATTAATGATCTCGTAATCAGTTCGTAAGAGATTGCGTGAATTGTTTTAACTTGGGTCTTACAACTGTGAATGATTTGAATATGAATGACAAGAAAAAAAAGAACATAATAAGTTAGTTGTTGGAATCAAGCCTGGAGTTCTATAAAAAAAAAAAATAAAAAAATAAAATAAGGCGTTCGTCTAACTAACTATATAAAGGTATCGGTACACTCCACACCACACAAGTTTATATAACTACTTCGGAATAACTGTTTCGAGGATACGTCGATCTTCATTTTCAGCCGAAAAGATCTCGACGTAGAGACGCATTGTGCTCTTTATTTTTGATATCAAGAGTCGGGAAAAGTTCAAGTATACTAAAATATTAACATATCCGTCATTCTATATTTACGTTCGCTTGCAGGATAATTTGGATATGTTTAATTTGTTAAGTGTAAATGCATGTTAAGCTCTTATGTATTCGCAAGAACTTGAGAGACTCCCGGATAATACTGCGTTATTTTACGCAAGTCTTGTGAGTTTTCGCGTATAACGAGTTGCTGTTGCCTATCACCCTTCTTTCACCTGAAGAATCTCATATACATATGGGCGAAACGTGGAGTTTTCCTTTAACAGAAAAAAATACATGCTACGGTATAAGCTTGGAACACTTTTAATTTTAATTGATTTTAGGCGTACGGCGGCCTAGATTTTTATGTGAATCAAAGAACTCGGTTTGTTAAAAACATCACCACACAATGTTTGCTGTAAGTTGAGATCAATCCAACAAAACCTAATAAAACTACAAATAAATGGTAATTACCCCAACATATTATCTTTTACTTTGGTATTAATTAAAATTGTTTTTTTTTTTTACATGAAAGCTCCTCCATTCCCCTTTAACGGAAATAAAAAGCTTGGACAATACCATCCTATTCATTTTGACCCGTTGAAAATGCTCATCTTCATTTTTCAACGTATATCAAAACGTGACTATTACTCGCTTCGAAAGTACGGGTCAACATCTTTGCAATGAACCCATAAGTGTCCCGATTCCATCACAAATAATCGACAGAAAAGGTCGCGAAGAAGGTTGGAAACTAAGAAAATTTCCGGTTTGACCGTGCCAACTTATACATTTTGACCTGTTGAATACGCTCGTTTCTAACTTTTGTCGGTATCGTCGATGTTATTTGAAATTTTTCGACAACCAAACACGTCATCAGAACAAACTCTAAGATCCGCGTCGCTCTTGCTTTCGTCGATTTTATCGTTGGTTATGCATATCTGGTCGACGAATTTCTCGCTTTTCTACGACCTTTCAAAGCTAAAAAAAGGAATCTAATTTTTCTTAACTTCGGTACGTAGCGGTTAAGATTAGATGGTCAGGCTTTCTTTGGTTTTGAAGCACATGTCGAGATCTTTCGAAGATTTTACACGGCTTTAAATGGCGTACAAAGAATCGTTCAGTATACGAACCTGTGCGCATACATACTTACAAGACGCATTCTTTCGAAGACAAGGTAGTAACTTAACCTTCAGCCGTACAATGCCCAAGAACAAACAAGACGCGGACGCTATCATTTTGCATCGTTTCACCTAAAACAATACCTCGCTTGCGTAACCCAATCTACGACTTGAAAACGAAACTAGGAAATACAGTAAGCGACCGCTAATTTGAGTGTAGAATACTCGAGCGATACAGGGCGTTTGAAAAAGCTAGGAAAAGTAATTAAATCTTGTTTAAACTTAATTTTTTCTAGCGAAGTTACCTTCGTCTCTGTTACAATACTTATTCCTAGGTCTTTTATGATCCAATTCTTCTAGGATAAGGAGTAACGTTTAAACCGATGCCCTTTTCCTCGCGGAAAACAATTTTAAATAAAGGAACTTCTCGAACATCCACGCCCTTACTTAAGTGTGGCGCATGGAAGAGTTATTTTGAAAAGGGACGAAATAAAATCAGACCTTTTACGAGCTGCGGCGAAGTTAGTGGCTAGCCGGGTAACTGGAAGCACGCACTCCGCCATTCCGGTCACGTATGGCCAACACCAAACCCGAGGAGCAATTATTTTCGCTTGAAGACAGCAAACAGGAAAAGTTTTTCTTCGCGGCCTATTCTAACACCGGAAACACATCAAGATCACCGTACGAGGGTTTAGAAGGAACGATATTAAGAGGTGAAAGCGACCTTTTTTGCGACCGACACTATTATTTCAAACAAGATTGATATTCCCTTCACTGCGTGCTTCATTAAATTGATTTGCTATGTTATGTCTTCGATATGAGGCATCATCGGGGGAGCGTTAGCTTTTTATGTTATTTACTGGCAAAATCGCTGAAAATATTGGGGATCTACCGAAATATATTTTCTACTTCGCCTTTGATGACGAATAGTTGCTTTTTCTCAAAATTTTAAGCTTTCTAATTTTCATTTAACACGTAGGAACGTAGATTTCCTATGTTAGGAATAACTAATATAAATAGTTGGATGGGCAGCAGTTTGTCTTGTTGTCATTTGTTAATTGAAGAGAGAGAGAGAAAAATATAGAACAAAATTAAATTGTTTAAAAAAAGACTATTGCACGTAGCCACAACGTAAAATTTCCCACGTAGAAACATTTGAAAACTACAGAAACAATTTGTCTCTGACTGAAGGCCAACGCCGCACCAAAGCGGCAAAGTTTTCTGTTAACTTAATAAAACGTAGCAAACAAGAAATCAAGACCATTGCTAACGGGACACTAGTTAGCGTGTCCAATTGTGGCCGCTGTTAATAAAGTAATTACATATTTTTATAAATTTCGTAAGATTCCGTACGACAAACTTTTAGAAAGCTGCATTTTTATCATAGTACCTAGATTATTGAGATTAAACATATCTTGGCAGAAGGCAAAAATTAAGACTTTAAATCTCATGTCCTATCGGTTAAAACGGGCGTGCCGCAGGGCTGCGTTTTGGGGCCAGCGTTGTTTAGCTTATATCTCAACGACATAGTGCTATTCCTTTCTGATGTCTAATAAACTTTTTCAATAACGAGTGAAGGCACATGGTTAAAATGAGTACTTCTCGTTACTTGCACATTCATGCAACAATAACTGGAATAAATGAGAAGTTAGGGAGATTTTTAATGTTTGAGGCGAACTTCATTGTACGTTTGTTGTTTGCATAACAAGGATAATACAAAGTTTAGAATAATTCTTACATGTAGTTATAGATTTATTTACTTGACTTTACGTTTATCTACGTTTATTGTGGACAACCGTTGCTTATTCTATGTACGTGTAATTCTATCCTACTTTCACCTTTACAACGTTATTCTCGTCGGATACTTCGTGCGTTTATCAAGCTTAACCGTATTTGTGTATTGCAAATAATAAATATATTACTCACTTTTACACTCATGTCACAGTATTGCCTTAACAAAGCACTTGGTAATTGCATACGCGTTGTTATACGCTTTTCTATCATTGCATACAATAAACGTAAGTGCATGAACTGCACGCTCAAGGATAGCCGTGTATTGCTTCGAAGTTAAACCGGCGCGTATCGCTGTACGACGAGGAGCAATCTCTTAAAGGTATGCGTGCACGTTCTGTAAATAATTACTATTAAAATTGTGCGCGGAGTCGACTTTCACAAGGCGTCTGGTTGGTTCTGTTAACTTTAACTTACTTTACCTGGTTGTTTGTTGGATACGGGCATGACTCACGCGATGGCCGTTTTTATTTTAGCTTTATTACAATCGGCGTACGGTTTAGATACGACGAAGGTAGTTCAGTGACGTAGACACTGCCTGTTTTTAGCCAGTTTTTTTTTTATCTGCGATACGTTGTTGTTCTTTCTCTTTGGTTTGTAATGTTGGGTTTACGATTGTACATTGATGGACGGTTGAAAGTTAACTAATCCAGTTATTAAAGGCGATAAAGGTAGTCTGAATCATTCTCAAAAGTGAGAAATTCGCATTTCGCGGGATTCAGGTGCCCCAAGTCCTTCTTCCTTGCAATATGGTCTCCTCTTCGATCTCGAAGTTAAAATTTTGACGTCGAATAAGACTATTTCAAGCGTAGCTTCTTGCAAATATGTTACATTAACAAGTGTTCTGATTCCATCAATTGTTGGAAAGAATTTGAAATATCTCGTGCGTTGCGCAACATTTCCTACGGAATGAGCATTTAGGAATTTCCGTATGCGTCAGTTAATTTTTGTACGTCGAAGTCTTGACTGACAGTGTCACCCTGATGAACAATGAGAAGACGCCTGAAAAATGTTGATGTTGCAACAGCAGGAAATAGATCTTCCGAGTTCCGCATGGGTTGGCTTCTATATTTTTAGTGATTAAAATGAAATCGATTCAAAATTGATTCAAATTCAAAAATTGGTGATTTTTTGCCATATCGATGGTACATTATTGTTATTACTTTTATTATTGTTTACGTATACAAGGTTATAATGAATAAAGTGCAAAACTAAATGGGACGTTTTAATTTTTGTTAATTTAAGAAATCGATTTCTCCTGTTACAACATAGCTGCGATAAGAGAAATTGTCTTCTAAATTAAATAAATAAATTTATTTAATTTAATCAACCCGAAACCTTCATGTTACGCGAACTCTCTCTGTTAACACGTCACGCATTGAAATCTCACGTACGTTCGATTAATCAAACAATGAAATACATTTTAAACACTTAATCAGATGTTTCTTCATTCAACGGCCGATCATCGTAGCGTCTCTTTATTCCTTTGTTTTAGTGAAGCGCTTCAGAAAATCTCCTTTAATAATTTATTATAATTATTTATTGATACATCTTTTTTTCCTTATTTTGAATTCTTCTAACATACTTTGTTTTATTCTCATCCTGTATATAAATAACAATAATATACTTATTGCTATGTATCAGGACAATGGTGGAGCATTTAACTCGTTTCTATAAAATCAAGTGTATGTCGTTCAATGTTTTCTTAAGTTCTGCAAGTGTGTGACATCAAGCGCCTTCTGGTACACGTCTTTGAAGTTTCATTGACATTTTTCAAAAATTTATTACTTCTGCAGAACGCAATGTTTTACATCTTTGTGTTAACTCGATAAAAATGATTTTTGCGAAAATTATAATAAATAAGTTAGTAGTACCTACAAGGAGAGTTATCACTAGAGATGATAAGGGCAAGTGGAATTATTCCTTTTTTTGCAGAGACTGGATAGACTCGTATTTATTCGTCTCGTAAGAAAGGGTTCGCGTTGCCTACTGGTTTCCCGAGAGTCGACAAAACACGAGTCTGTCTAGTCTCTGCAAAAAAATAATAATTCCATCCGCCTTTGCCCCCTTTAGTTATCACATAGACGTGTTGCAGATTCCAAAAGTCGAATAAAAAGTAAAGTATTCCACTTAAAAAAAATTAGGTTATGTAGCGCCGGGTGACGTACGTCACTGAAGTAACGTCATTTTTTCGAATGTATCAACGCAATCAATACTTTTCTGCAACACTGTATTTAGCAAGCTCCAAACCTATGGAGAAGTAAACTTTACAATTCAGAGAAAAGGTTGTTCTTCATGTGTGTTTGAGGATAAACAGAGATAATACAGTTAGTATTTAAAAATTTCTAAACATTAGTCATCAGGATGTAACTTGTAGAATATTACACGAAATGTTTCTAGCATAAAACAGATACAAGCGTTGGAAACCGGTGATAAATGGTGGCTACTGTAATAACCGCATTTTTATCCTGAAGTTTGATATTAATTGCCTTTTATCTAAACTTCAATAGAAATCCAAAGACAAATTTCCTCGGATACGTTTAATATGTATGAGCATGACCTCATTACGTTAACACGAAGAGCCAAAAAGAATAATATAATTTGTTTAAACGCACGTGCAAATTATATTTCTAGAAGAAGGTTAATTCGAGTTTAGGTTATTCGCACGCACGCGAGGTTATAAATGCGTGCCGTGCTACCATACAGAGTTTGCGCAACGTTGAAGCTTGATGTTAGCTTTTTATTAACCCAAATTAATTTTCTTAAACGTAATTATTGGTTGTTAGTTTTTATTTTATATTGCTGAAAGAGTGTCTAGAGGACGCTGTTGCCCGTGCGCGTTAATTTTATTAATTCAAGAAATTAATTTTTCCTGTTATATCATTACTGGGACAGGGGAAAGTGTCTTCTAAATTAAATAAATTATTTTTTCTTACGGACGTTGGATCCGAGAGTGTCTTCTAGACACCTCTTTTGAACAGATAAGAGGAAAACCACCCAAAAACCTCGATGTTACGCGAACTCTGTGTGCTAACGCGTCACGCACTGAAATCCCGCGCACTTTTCATTAATCGAAGATTGAGTTTACGTTAGTTCTGGAATAAGATTTAAACACTTAGCCAAATGCTTCTTCATTCAACGGTAGATTGTGGTGCCCTACCTTTATTCCTTTGTTTACAATAGGATTTGCTAAATATCACGGCCAGTCACAATATACGTTTCATATAGATGATATTTTAAATTATTTCAATGTTAATTCTTATAGTTCTTATAGACAACTGAAATGTGGACGCGTTATTATTAAGTAATATTTAATTTGCGAAATTATTAGAAGGAAAAATAGGAGCTCTTCGGCACATTTTGGTAGAAAAATGTTTCGTTAACGACGAATATCTACAAAAAGAAATCGAAAAAAGACGAACTATTTAGCCGGGATTTATCACTGAATGAACGAATGTTTAATCAACAAAACGCCAGATAAAATAAATAAAGAAAAGTGCCATATGCTGCGTGAACTATATTGATTTCAGCTTAATATTAAAACTGATGCAGTCTTCGACCGTGACAAAATGTAGTAGGATCCTTTAGCTTGGAGTAGCATTTTGAAAAATAAATGTATAGCACCCTCTATGAGAAGTTATTGTTATTGTTATTGTTACGAAAAGAGGCCCCGTTCTTTTGATTGTATCAATTACTACGAGGGAAACGCCTATTGCCAGAATGTACAAATTGATACCCTGTAAAATCTCCGTTCCATTTCAAGCATCTTTCGTAAATCCTGCGTGAGTATAAGCATACTTTCCGAGTCTCGGGTATCAAAGTTAAACTTTGACGCCCCACATTGGGACTAACGATACTTTAAATTTAGGGTCAGATGTTGCGTAACGGGATATTTTATTAAATACGTTCCTTCTCAGGTAGCCTTGAGGGAATTTTATTTGCCGGTGAAGAAATCGGCTCTGATTTTACTTTGTGCTTTTAATCCTCAGTATTTGTTAAGGAAAAAGGGTTAGAATTCTGTGAAATTCACCCGTTAATAAGTTGTTTTTTGTTAATTTTTTATTGGGTTCGAGGGGAAGAAGAAGGAAAAAATTAAGTGGTTTCATATACGATAAGGTGGCGATATCCAGCCTTTTAATCTAGTCAAAATCCTGTGACCATCCGCCCGAAATCTTATTTTTAAGTAAAGATATGGAGCAGATTTGGAGGAAAGTACTTGATGATATGAACATCTTCTACTTTCCATATTCAGCCAACTGGCAGCTTCCAAATTTTGGTAAAAATAAAATTTTGTTAAACCTTATAATTATCTTAGGCGAGGGTTGGATTCAAATAATGGAAACAATCTAAAGCAAGGCGATACACAACCACGCAGTAGAAGAATTGTGATCAAACAAAAGCCTCACATAAATACATATTTCTTCACATCACCATTAAATTCGATGCTTGGAATTTACAGAGAATTGCATAATATTATAGAAGGGGAAGGGAAAAGGGAGGGGTCTTTTCCCTTCCTGCCTAGAACAGCAATAAAAAATTATTTTTCAAATACAACCCTTTTGCTTTTAGATATAAGCATTAACATCGTTTCAATAACATCCCTAACCGATCATAAAAAAATCCCTTTGGTTTGTTCCCGAAATGCCTTTCAACGGCCGCTACAAGTTCGTAAATTATGTTCTCTTTTAGTGCTTCTTTGAGGTTTTTGGAAGAAAAAGTAATCACGGGGAGCTAAACTTGGACTATGAGGTGGATGATCAATTTCTGTGAAGCCACATTCAGTAACGGTAGCATTTAAAAGTCTTGAGTTATGGATTGGTATATTCCCGTGGAGCAATAGGACATCTTGCGTGCTTTTTCAATATCTGAGGCGATGCGTTAAGCTTGGATAATACCGTACTATCCGTTTTAATATTTATGATAAAAATTCCGAAAATAGTTGCCATTATTTTTCTTGCAAGACTTTAAGCTTCTTGGGACGCCTTCCTGTTTTGGCTGGGGGTCAAAATAATGGAACCAGGTTTTGGGTTTGGCTTAACTTTACAAGGTGGTTTTGGAATGGGCGAAAGCACCTCGCGCTAATTTTCATTTAAAAAACCTTAGAAACATTGCTTCAAATTCAGTTAGAATAAAAAAAAATACCATCTTAGATTTAGCTTAAAGCAATAAATATGTAATTGCTTTAATCCATGACTTATTTTTCTTGCGATTGTTTTCCATATTGAGGGAGCGAAAGAATAGCACCGCCATAAATCATCTCCGAAGACATGCGCTCAAGAATAGTTAAATCTTGAAAAAATCTCAGCTTGCACAGTTCAAGCCTGTAGACTTCTTGACATCCATCAACCCTCTAAGAACACGTAGAAAGCAAAAAAAGAGTCGATCTCTTCAGTAACAAATACAATTTCTTCAATGATCTCTTTAGCTTAAGGAAAAACGATTTAACAAGATAAAATATGCAATTCCCTAAACCTGACAGTACAAATATACTTTCCTCCTGACGCAGCACTCGTATTAGCTACACTTGCTCAGCGTAATTTTGTATGACTCAATGACAAGTACACATGTAGCAAGCGCAATATTACACGTAAATATTAATATTCCCTTCGTATCGATTCACTCCGGATAATTTTATAATCAATACTCGTCAGTGGTAAATAATCGCTTTGTTGTTACCTTGCCGGCTCAACGTCCCTGCTTCTCGTTTCTACACAAACTTTAGATATAAAAATAGGAATAATGCGAAAATTCCGATTTAATTGGCAATGCGAAATTATCTATTTTCCGTTTCCCATTACGTCCGACGTTATGAATAGCGCAACAATAGGTTTGGAAATTTTAATAGTCATAAAAATCATAGTTCCAAGGTAGATTATTTTTGTATTTCCTATTTATTGTTCTGATCGCGCGGGGCTCAAATTTTTATTATTGCATATGCCAGAAAACTAAATCTAAACCGAAATCGTTTGTTACAAGACATTTAATGGTTTGAAACGAATACATACAACGCGATCAAAAAGTACCGATCCATGTTGATGCATCTGCACAACTTGAGCATTTCAATTTAACGATATTTGGGCGTTTCTGTGGCGTATTTACGCAATGGGAGGTTATTGAATTTATTAAGTATCTTTATTGGAATATCCTGTAGTTAAAGTAATCGTTTCAATTCTTACTGTACGCTGCTTTTATTTTAGAAGTGGAATAAAACAAAAATTGTAGCATGTTATATGTTACACGTAATAAAATAATGTTTTGAAAATAACACACCGCATGCTTTTTTGTATTTTTAGGCCTCTCTAAATTACGCTTAAACCTCTCTAAATTAGCCTTCCTTACACAAGAAAATTTTTGAAGAAAATATGAAAGTTTATTCTAAAAAAAAGTTACGAGTACGAGTGTCGAAAAATGTTGGTCTTGGACGTCTTGGTAAATTCCCATCCGATAATAAAATTTAGTCTGAACGATATCTATCACATCTGATTGAGTCGGGGGATCTCGCCGGCCACTCGATTAATGCTTTCCTCCTAATTCGTTGGTTTGGGAACGTGTTTCCAAGATATCGACGTATAATGGGTAGGTAACGGGATTTTCGTTATTGAGGTTATCAGGGTAGAGTGCTGCTAACTTAGGAATTAGCTCGTTCCTTAAAGATTCCTGTTAACTTGTTATTAAAGAAGAAATGTACCACAATTCTGTCAGCGATTATGCCCACATATACAACATTTTCCCAGGATATTGAGCTTGCTCAGCATTCACAGTCAGGTCGATTGGGAGTTCCATGTAAAGTAAAGGTAGTCGATCGAAATCGTTTTAACACAACTCGATGCTTGTTTTTGGGAAGAATGGTACTTACTGTCGATTTTGATGCGGCCATAATACATTGAGTTGCGCGTTTTCACCGGTTCACCGGTTAAAACACGAATTTGTCTAGTCTCTGCAAAAAAGTAATTTCATCCGCCTTTGTCCTCTCTAGTCATTAAATAGACGGCAAACTTCTCTAAGCCATCATAAGTATTTCGATACGTTCTTCTTCTATTAAATCCATTCTGCATAATTTCCAAATATACTCGATCGAATTTTCATGTATTTAACATGTTTCGATGTTAGGTTGGATTGTTTCGAGACTATCCTCGTAGTTTTGGGATTCGTCTATATCTTCATCAAACATTCAGCAGAATTCTTTCGGAAAGCCTCAATTATTAAAATGTCAATAAGGAACAAAGAAATGAAAAAAAAAAAGAGAAACCAAACGAAGCCACCGTACTCCTGAAGGCAACTCCGTGAGGATTTGAAACACTCGGTCGGAGCGCCGCGGATATTTGATATTTATTCCTCCATCGTCGTGCAAGGTAAATTCCGGAGATTGAAGGAATTAATAAGGTGCGGAATATTTCGCCATCTCCACAGCAGCGGAACGCAATTTCGCCTGCTTCTTTACCTAAAAATTAGGTAAAGAAAAGGACCGGATTGTTGGATTGTAGCAAATTATTGGATTGTGTGTGTGTGTGTCAATGGTAGCAGATTAAAAGGACTCTGTTTGGATTAATAACGGTGTCTTACGAAGAAATGGAATTCTTGACGTTGTTCTTTAATTTTACGAAGTATACAACGAACCAGTCAAGAGTTAATTGAAAGTTATCTACTATCTTTAAAGTTTACTTTTTTTCTCAATAACAAAAAAAAACGATTTTCGCTGGAGCTGTTCAACTTGGCATCCATACACGGGCGTAGAGGTCCTGGTTTGGAATTTTCTTTATAATCTAGCCGAAATTTGAATCTGATGGAGTTTATCGAGTTTTGGAGCCACAGCTATGTACATATGTATATATTACACAAGAGTTAATGACAACGTTAAAAAGAAAATAGAAACAATTTAAAATGCAACGGTATCACATAACAAGTGAATACTAGAGGCTGGTTTGATCCTTAGAGCATAGGCCTTTTCGAAAAGTTTATTCGGGTCGTGAATCAGATCTTCTTGGTTAGATAGAAAAGTGTCGTAACACGCACTCATAGCCAACTCAAAGCACAGTGCACGAACGAGATAGGTTGGAGAAGCGCTCTAACCGCTGAAATAGCACTAATTGGTGCTAGAGGTGACGCTCCGTCAGTATCTCGCCCGAGCTAGCTCTCCTTCTTGGTTAGATAGAAAAGTGTCGTAACACGCACACATGGCCAACTCAAAGCACAGTTCACGAACGGGATAGGTTGGAGACGTTAAAATTACGTTAGGTTTATTCCAAAACAATTGGTGGTTTACGAACTCGTAGAGACAAAACAAACAGGTACACATAACTAGAACTAATGCAAAATCAAAAGTCCAAAGTATGACATGCTGCTGTGTTGCAATAGTTTGACGATGACGATTTTGGCGATATTGTTGCAAATGTACATACTTACTTATATACGTTTCATCTTAGATGAAAGGTTGAAGTTGACTTTTTGACATTAGCTGACATCTCTTTGTTGCCGAGTTAAAACTACGTTTATATTACTCCGAGTACTAAAAATGCCAGGTCTTAGTGAAGCTCTTATGACTAATGCTTTGAGGTTAATACAGAACTAACATGGAAGTGGCTAGAATCAACGACGTATCTTACAGTATCATTAAAGGAATGTTAACACGTTTCGGTAGGGGCGGCGGAAGGGGAAACCTTCGGAGGAGAACAACTCCTGTATAAGATCTGGAACCTCGAATAACAGGAATGGTTGTATTTAATTTGACAGTTAGAGGAAGAGCCATGGGGCCCTTATATTACGGTTTGGGTTGGTATATCTTTAAACGGTGGAAATTTTTGTATTTATGAACGATGATGCTCGTCCTCACAGAGCCCGCGAACGGTGTCATTATTACCAATACTATTGAAGGAATCAGGCGTCTCCGTAATTGTTCAGACTGTAATTGCATCGAGCATCTTTGCGACAAACTTGGCTGATAGTTCTCGTCCTCGTCCTCATATAATGCTGGAAGTGTGAAGGAGCATGTCCAGAAGATGCTTAGCTGCTATGAAGCATATTTATAATTGCGAATTATCTTTAAAAAAGGCAGTTTATCTTTAAACGATTTATTATCATTGTTTAAATGGTTCTAAACACTTCTAAAAGTACTTATTTTTGTTATACTTCAGCCATCTTGTGCATAATTACAAATGTTCCTCCTCTCGAAATCGTTTAAAGTACAGTGATTGCCGTCAGATTGCTCCTAGTTCTCGTTTTTTTTTCTTTTATTTTCTGGACTAATATAAGGCAGTGTTAGGATAGGACGCTGCTGTTTAGTGGAGCATGTATTTTAGTTCCTAACATTTTCTACTCTTTCACTGGAGAATTGATCACGTATCGATTATTAATGCATTAATAGAATAGGTCGGCTGTATCGTATATTCCATTGAATTCTTACATTTGAACTTATTCAAAATCCTTTTCTGTCGCTACATTTAGATAAACGGCGTAAACGATTATTGCCCGGAGGATTAACGAGTAATCCAAAAGTTCTTTGTGTGAATCACGAAATAGAAACATCTGCCAGAGGTGACAATCAACTGCAGTTCTTCCATCTCAAACAATTGTCCATGTTATGGTAATGACGTCCATTAGGTAGCCTCGGATACGTTTCGTCCAGGCAACGAAACCGTATGGTTCCTAACATGTTGAAGACGTCCAACAAGCACAAAAAATGATCAATGTTCCTCTTTGACTGTAAGATCTTTTCAATTCAAATATGAAGTTGTGAAACTCTGCCATTGATGTGGTTAATAGACGAAATGTTGAAAAATGTTAAGCTATTATTCTGAATATTATTGTTAATCGATTGTTGAGTTAAAGGGTTATTGTTGCTTGTACGATAAGCGTGTTTCATCGAACAAATTCGGAAACTCCCTAACTTTCAAACAAATGATAATTGTTAATTATTATTCTGATATTTTAACTAGTCTAAATTAGTCTAAAAGGAATTATAATGGAAAAGTAAAACCATAAATTATTTCCGGGCCAGCGTTATAAAAATAAATCAATATCTTCAATGCATGCGGTTTCTATCGACCGTTTTACGCACGATAATGGGACAAGTGACTCATAACCTGCTCTATCTAGCACTAAACACAAATAAAAATCAACGCCATAGCATCAGCGAATCCAGGGAATGACTAACGTTCGCGTTGAATTAGGTATTTACGCCAAATTCCTCTTATCCGTTTTGATCAGAGAAATTACCTTAACAACATAAATGGTTTTGATATCATCGATATTACGATAATCTACGAAAAGATAAGATTAGCAGGTACTTAACTTATCATTTATATACAACGATCGTCGATAAAGTCAAACGGGATAAACTCTTGTTTTTGATTTTTAAGAATTATTACGGCTTGCCCCAGGACCATTTAGCATGCCAAGCGACGTACACTGGTTATTTAAAGGATGAGTTATTTTGTTGCTACCTAACATAGCACAAAGGCTAAATTAATGATTTTTTTCTTTAAATTCAATTTGATCTTTTTATTTTTTGATGTGCTTTCAAAATGTCGTTTATCAAGGCTTTTTTTAATTGAAACTTAATTATTTCTTCAATTTTCTTTTTACTTAATAAAAAGTAATATGTTTGCATAAATTTGCATGTTCGCTAAAGCACTTTCCAATTACAATTACGGCTAACTTCTTTTTTCTTACCCAGTTATTTTGACAATTATCTAATCAAAAATTTATCGAGATAAATTACTTAATGAATAACCTAAGTAGACAAAATAGAAATTAACACTGCCTAGGCTTTCACGGCCGGTATGTATAACTGCTGCGTGTTAAAACTTTTGCTCTGAAGATTCGCTGTTAATGCTTCTTCAGGATAACTGAACTCCGTTGTGGATTTCTGTGAAGTTTTCGCTCTATTGAATGTAACGATTATGCATAGTGGACACTTCCACGTGTTATTGAAGTGGTACCCTTCTTCTCTGTTGACGGTCTTGTTTTTTTTTTCAAATTTTCTCGAGCGGCGAGTCTTTCTCTATAGTTCTTCGCAGTGATTAACACTTTTAAAAGAAGTCCCTTTTATGTCCAATTTCGACAACCATTTCCTTTGTATTTTGTGTTTCAATTTATATATTTTTTATGAATTTTATGATTTTTTTATATTTTATAAAAATTGTTATTACTGCTTTAAACATATCAAAACACTTTTTTTAGTACTTATACAGGCAGAAGAATTAAGGACAATCATTTTTAAAATAATAATTTTAAAAATAATTGAGAAGTAGTCAAGAAACGACGTTCCAAACGACACTTTTGTAATAATTTTTCGCTGTTTTGATTAGTGAACGCAGTTTTTCCAATTATTTCCAAGAAGTGCTTGCTACAATTGCTATTCTTCTAATTTATAAACCTTTTCAAGCGCCTTTCATTGTCCGAAATTTTTCAGAGCAAAAAAACGCTAATATTTTTACTACTCCTCTGAAAGCCGACTTTTTGCAACTCACTGTAGAAAGTACCCAAAAATAAAACGAATTCCCCTAATATTCCCTCCTCCTTCTAGAAACCGTTATTCTTCCTCATTATGTTTTTTTTTTTTTTCGAGCGCGAACTCGAGAAATATGCAAACGATCTTAATTGCTCTGTTTTACTTCGAAGAAAGTAACTAATATTGACATTGTTTTGCTCCGGCGAATGAAATTCGAACAAACGCGCGCACGGAGAGCGGAACTACCCACCAGGCCGCCTATTGTTGTCGGTCGTTCTCTTTTATTTTTCCCTCGTCTCATTGTCTAAAGAGTGAATTTGAATTTAATTTACTTCGCTCCTTCGTCGACTGGTAACAATGCGAGAATGCAAAGTGTTAGTTAATGGAATAATCGAGATTGTGTCTGCATAGACTAGATTTAAATGTAAAGTGAGGAGAATAAGTCGATTAGACGGGGGGCACTTGCATCTGGATGATGATGATGATGGAGATAGTTTCGCTACGTGAAAGTTTGACTTAGTTTTGTTGGTCAACAATCAAGACCTGCGTGTTTGGAGATAAAATTTCGTAATTGATGGAAACGCCACAGATAAGGTTTCGTTATTTCGTTCTTTTGCACGTAAAACTACGTAAACATATTAACGCAAGTATATGGCGGTATAAATTAAAGGAATCTTTGTTAATGCTGCTGCGGCAAGTTAGATGCAGCGCGTTCGAGATCTACTAGCGGTAAGTTGCGGATTTTTCTGATAGTTTCGATATATTCTCCGGTCACTATTCGCATGTTGCGTAATAATCACCTTCTAAAGCGATAGATTGACGTGCAATAATTTGCACATACCATTTTCACACCAAAGGTTCCTGAAGTTATCAGAAACTTTAAAACTTATTCACCCTGTTGGGTCGTCACCATTCGTAAAACAACAGTTGATAACGGAATACTGCCAAAACTCTTTGGTATTTTAATTTTTCTTAGAACAGACCATCATCTTCAAATTTCTTATCTGCGTACACTGCGTAGACTTTCATGGCCGTAATAACTGTTACTGCTATTAAGTTCTTCCGTGTTTCGACGTTTCGGTGTTAATATTGATGGCTTCTTCAGGGTAATTAAACTGTTTCTCCGCTCATTCTGTTTATGTACGCCGATGGCATATTCGATTCGATCGTGAAGTTTCCGCTCCACTGAACGTGACGATTTTGCGTAGAAGACTCTTCTACATGTTGCTAAGGTGATACGTTGAAGCTGTTATTCTTCTCTATTTCTAATTCTATGGCTTTCTGATGTGGCCTTTTCCGTAGTTCTTGGTGGTAACCATCATTTTTACGTTGCTGAAGTCCATTTTGTGCCCAGTCTGGTTTACATCTTTTGCCATCGCTGATTGCTCGATACTTTTAAATCTTGCGCCTCTCTCGTGTTGGTTCACTCTTACGATAGCAAATTCTTATTATGAAACTTCAAGTTAGTTAAATTGAAAATTTGAAAGAGCTAATTGTTATTTTCGAATTCTCCGGTGAAATTCAATCCATCATGTGTTGATGTATAAGAGTTGATCTTAAGACCAACAAACAAGCGTTTATGCCCTTTAAACACGGAGTCAATTACCATAAATTTGTTTATGGTGATGTTGTCGATGCATTGCTACTAGATCGAGTCAAAATTCAAAGGAGCACCTTCTAAAAACAATTTTAGGGGGGATGGCAGTGAATTCTTGCATATTTGACCATCTGCTTGTAAGTTCTTGTAAAATTAGTTCTTTTCAACTCTCATATACCTTATACAAACATGTAAGCTTGATGCGACGTTCAGGAGTCAACGTATTGAATTTGGCCTTTAAATTAGCAATTGTTTCCTGAGAATAGTTTCTTAAGTATTTTTTGATTGTGGCGTACATTTTCGATGACATTTAAGTCCGGGTTATTTGAGCGTCAAGATGTTCTTTTGGCGAAATTATTGTTTTCGATGATTCTAGTTTGTTTAACAATGTTTCCTTTTTTGCGATTAGCGGCGATTTGCTTTAAGAATTTTCCCGGGGCACAATAATTTTGATAAATTCTTCAATATATTAAAAAAATAATCCTGTTATTTGCTTAAACCTTAACAATAGACTAGCAACAAAAGTTGCTTTCCACGGCTTCTTTATAATATTTTTTCAGCGTCTTAACATTTATTTGTCTACGGATATCATTTCATTTAAAAAATACAATAAAACAAAAAGCATTGACGATCATCAAACCATGATAGATGTTTCTTTCGATTTTATAACTATTTTCGAAGTACTTTATTGTATCATAAAAATACGTGGAATTCCTGAAAAAAACTGTTAATCGCCCAATAACTATGATAACTAGGACGGTGAAATAGAATGGTAAACAACATTAAAGTATCGGCACACTCCGCATCACACAAGTTTAATTAATTATTTCGGAGCAGCTGTTTCGAGGATGCGTATCAACCGTATCACTTAATGATGCGAGAAAAAACTTCTAATTCTAGCCTGTTTCTTCTATTCCTACTCCCGAGAAAATACTACTTGTAAGTATTTATTTATACCGGCTTCACTTATGTGGTGTACTACACTTGACGATTCTATCTTTCCGTGTATGTAGTATCATATGTGCTCATCGAATCTCATACTTATCGCCGTTATCGTTTGACCAACATAGACTTTATCATAGTCACGGGCAATTTTATAATTTTCCGACGAAACCAAGAAGGTTTTTGGGTGTATTTCGTGAAGTGAAACATACCTTCATACCTTGGATATCTAGGTCAATAAAAACTTACGAATACCACCCGATATGTTGAAGATGCGATATTCCTTCCTTCCGGGATTAGCCCCGTTGAGTTTCTTACGTAATGTCCACGTTAGAGTTTCCTACGAGCGTGATCGATGTCTGTAGAAGAGTATCAACTGTAAATGGCAGCATTTCTCACGAATTTAAGTCCTTGGTTGTTATTCGAATTTTGAATTGAAAGTCCCGCCAGCAAATTATAATTCTATTAAGGTTCGCATTAATAAGCTCTTTCGATTCTCTACTCATGGATGGTAAAAGACTTCTTCTTAATTTTTTACAAGGTTCTGATAATAGCAAGTTCTTGTTGCGATTGAGTTAAACCGATTTATCTAATATGACCATTCTGTTTCCTTCTTTCCTGCCTTTAAATAAAAACAATTTTTATTCTTGGAGCCTTTAATACTCCGAAGATTATCCGGGTTATTTCTTACACTTCTAACCTCGTCCAATCTTTTCGAAATTGCTATTTTGCCCGCGTTTCTTACATAATCTTCCGTTATGGCCGTTTCTACTAACGGAATAAGTTCTTCTGGCGGCGCTGTAATTTTTACGTCGCGAATACTGTGTTTTAGCCCCTTATTGGTCTCTGATGATCGATTGCTCTGCATTGTTGCCTTGTAATTATGTTGAACAAACAAAGATTTGTAACAAAAATAAACGGATTACTGGCGAAATACAATAATTACGAAACTCACCTATATATATATATCGTTTACAGCTTATCTGTATAAACACTAATTTAATTATCAATATTTACCAAATTACACCTTGTCTATTTACATACAGCTTTTCCGTTTCCCAGAATAAATATATACTCTACGTATTCGTATTATGTACGCTTCCCTATTCAAATATATTGCTATAATGAATTAATTATATAATATTTACTGTAGCGAAGTGCGCACGAACATGCACAAAGATAATTTCAACATTTTCCCTGTAAATAAATATAGTTTCCATGCGCGGAGAAATTTGTAACAAACAATGTAAACACCGATGGCGCAAATAGATTTCTTTAAGTTTACCGATCTCACCGGCCCGTTCCACTTACTACTGCGAACCATCAACACCGGGTACGATTTGCATGATTATTACGTGCGTTTCAGACGCGGCCAAAGTAGCGGTACATTCTGAATAAACTTATGGGACTCATTCATCTGATACGTTCGGAACTGGGAAGAAGGTCTCAATGAGAAAAAGAAAGTTGAAATTCTTATACTCTCTATTTTTATCGGGCTATTGTTTCGCTATTTTGATATATATGCCAACATAGGCTGGCATGTGCAAGTATGCGCTTTAATAATTTAGAGACTAGCGTCTATAGCGGAGAATTATTAAAATATTTTGCTCTGCTGCATTCAATATAAATACCGCAACTATTTGAGTTTTTGACGTACGCTCCCGTTGTGACGTGGATATATTCATGTAGCAAAGCATTGAAGATTATTAGACATTCTTTCTACGTAACGTATATCTATTACATAGATGTTTACTTGCTTATTAAAATTTTCAATTACTTTTTTTGCTAATTTTGGCTCGTACAAGAACTAACCTCATCGTGATACACATGCCGTGCGCAACGACGATCGATCGATGGTGAGTGAATGCAAAGGTCGGCATTAATTCGCTACTAAAGGAAATTATAAAATCTGAAAATTAAGAGAACGTATGGGACGATTATCTACAGTGCGGCGTATTTTAGCAATTTCTTCTTTAAATGGACTCTCCTGTATATTATTTTTTTTACGTATTCCGCAATGTGATCGTAAAAAAATTATTTGGAATTATTTTTTACGTTGATGGCATCTACAGATAATTGTGGTGCTAACCTCAAACAGGGGAAAAGTTGCTGACGCGCTTTCGGATTGAGCCGCTTCCTATCGACCACCTAAGAATTGCGCGAGCTGCTTCAAGAATTGCGTGGCATTGGCCCTCTTTTCAACTTTTGATGGTCTCTCGGAATCTACCTCATCTACATTTGGCAGAATGGTCGGTGCTAATCTCTAAGAGAGATCTGCCGATCGTTTCGCATACAACTGAATCCTACTGACCACTAGAAATTCACAACGCGAGTCACTAATTAAAAGGAGATCGGCTAATTGCTCGTTACACGTACGTTACAGAAGTTTCCATTTCAATTTTTGATGGGTAAGGGCCCGCGCAAGTGCATCAAGGACGACCGCGCCAAAGTTTTACCAAAATCGTGTCTGCTGGTATGTTCGTTACTCAGAAACTTAGGATTGAGTCAAACCACGACGGCTAGCTCCAGGTTTCAGCATCCATTCATGGAGCTCCTGGCATTAGGATGAATCCAAGGGATTCCCCGATCAGCCAAGATACGATTGGCTTCTCTACTTGCATCTGTCCCCGCCGCGCATGTTACTTTGACTGTGATCAGCGAAAAATTGGGTGATGTAGCTGCAAGGCTTTATGGGTAAACGCCTACCCAACTTACATTTGATAATTCGATCTTGCTTAGATTATATCAAGATTGAATCCTGAAATTAAGTGGGCTACTCCATGACCATCCGATTAGCCTTACAAATTGCTAATGCACTACTAGCATGACGGCGTTCAAGCTATCTTATCTCGAAGAGTAGGAGGATTTTTGCAAAGATTATTTAGAAATAGGTGAATTTACGAAACATGAAGTATGCTGTAGAACTAAATAATAAGGAGCAAATATAGAAGAAAAATTCTGATAAATCAACAATTGAGGCATACATCAAAGATGCCTTCGATTGAGCACTTTTTTAATACCCTGTACTTTGAAAATAAAAGCTTTAAGGATCTTCATCGTGCGGTATTCTATGCTTTACCCTGTACATTTGTTTGAGTAACAATAGAGCTACGTAATTTTCTGGAACTTGTGCAAAATTTAAAAGAACTTCAAATGTTTCAGAAAAGAACCAATTCGATAATTTGAGATTGGAAGATGTTTCTGAGATCTTATTTCTCAAAGATAAATAGATTCTTTGTTATAAAGGTTAGATTAGAGAGAAAAGGAATCAAACCCAATACGTTGACAAACCACTACCTTTATCCAATTTAAAAGGAATAAACGACGGGAATAAAAGAAATATCCAGCATCAATCCTACAAAACCGGCATCAGTCACAAACGTCTTAACTTATTTACCGACCCACTCGTGACAATCCCGGTCCTGACTCGCAGAGAAGAGGTCCACCTCTTTCTCCGATTGCGATTTGCGCGAAGAAGGAGAAACGGAAAGGAGACGAGGAAGAGGAGAGATGCGAAAACATGAAAACCGTGCGCCGCAAAGGTTATGTATTTTACATGTCCCGCCTAACGAGCAGGTGTCAGACGGTATCTAGCGGAAGATGTCGCTTTTCGGTCAACTAGGGAAAGCGGACCTGACACACAAACACGAGGGGAGGGGAGACACACACCACCCCGAAACGGTGAAGCGCGCGGTATTAAGCCATTGTATTCTGGATCCTAGCGCTCGAGTTGCTAGTGGGAGAGCTAGGGTTACGACAGAGGGTGAAACAGGTGGTTAGAATAATCGTCCGGATTATGAGAGAGCGAGACGGCCATATGACGCCGTCTCGTAGCCTTATAGGCTATCCGCTTTATGAACGGATGACCTCCAACCCTAGTTTGGATCGTTTCGGCTGGACGGGCAAGTGAAATCAGGGGATTTTAGTGTCATTTTATGCCTTATACTAAAATATTTTACGTGCGTTTTCCTTCTAGAATTCTCTACGTTTGTTTTTTAGATTCCAGACGTAAATTATGAATGTGCGGTGCCTCTATTAAGCACTTGAATTTGAACGAACAGTTACCTAGAACACCAAGAAGAGATTTTTTGCGATTTCTCAATAATTGCTGTTTTTGGACGCGTCTTATACTTACATACATCGCTGGCTAAAAAATTATTCATGAATAAGGAATAAACATGTATTTAAAGGCGCTGAAAAAATACAATAATTAGAAAGACAGGAAGCGCGCCAAGCTTACCGTTTTCTCCAAGTCCTAAAGAAGTGTTCTCGCAACGACAGAATTATCGACTCACTTTCAAAGCTATCTAAGATAACGGGGGTGGTGATTCTGAGCTCTCTTTGTGCTGAACAACTCGTCGAGGACGACCTCACCTGAACCTTCGACAGCGTACGGCATGATGGATTATTGCTCAGAATGACGAAGCTACATATAAATTAATCTTGACATGATGTGCCTCGCTCGAAGTTATCTGCGGGAAGTAATTCTTTTCGCCAAGGCAGCTTAGGTTCGGCCAATGATGATGTAGCCTGTTGAGGTTGAAAAGCTGCTCATGCGATGGCTTCAATTTTAACATGAACAAATAAATGGAAGTTGGAGAAAGCACTTCTTCCTCTGAATGGGAGAATTCCAAATGGTCAGCAATGATGTGGATATAACACCATTCTCGAGGAGCACCACGGTATCTTAGACGTCTCACAACGACAGATACTTACAGCAAAAACCTAGCACCAAGGTGAAGCTCAATTAAAAGGAATCAGATCTGTTCTTGCAAGAAAATGAGAATTTTGGAGGATGTAAATCGTTTTATGGCGGCACGAACTTTTAAATTCTAAGAATAAAGCAGCTCTTTTCTTGGTGCCCCCAAGAAATTTGAAGAAAAAAATTGTTGATTAAGACGATTAATAGGATCGATTGTTCCGATAATAATGAATAATGAAAATATCGAATTAAATTATTTATAACTAGCAACGCTCCATTTCATTCAAAACAAAATACTTTCGAAACAAGCGGAAATTGGATTGGATAAATAGAAAATTTCATTGAACGTGTATGTGGGAAGATATCAAGCCAAGCTCGGTAAATGGTGAAACCTTGTCAATGATTCATCGCTTTTTGACCATGTTAAAGATCGCTTTCGTTCTTCGTCATCCAAAAATAATCTCTTTCAATTCGTCTTCCTATTGCAGCATCCTGAACAAAGATTTATCGTTTGTTCGGTACCAATGTGAGTCCTTCTCACATACGTGCTCGCCTGAAGTTATTGAATTATCTTTGGACTCAAAACTTGCAAGAAATCTTTCAAAGCTCTTATTTCTTGAGATTATTTGAATTGCATCATTATAATCTTTACCTGAACAATCCAATTCCTTTCAAAACGCCAATTTGTAGACTGTTTCAGCCTAACGAACATAGCACCTATTAGCAACCACTCTGTTACCGACCCTTACTTTAATTTAGGGCACTTCTTTACCCTCGTTCCTTTTTTTTTGTCTTCCGAAATCGTTTGGGCAGTTCGTACCCTAATTGTCCAACGAATGCCACGGCCGCTCTCCACATCGGAAGGGTAATTTTTAATTAATTAATTTCCCACTGGCCCGGAGCGGTCTACAAATGGCCCCGTTCCGGAGCAGTAAAAACGGTGATTTCGAGTTTTTATGGGGTGTCCGTTGTAGGCGCTGCGTTTACGGAACGTCGTTAAAAATCGACTAGGCTTTGACGGATTAAACGGGCTTTATACACGGCCATGGCGATAAAAAAATATTGTGCGAGGCGTATCGCTTTATAACTTTTTCCTATTACGGTTCCTGTGCTGGTAAATTAAGCGTTTTAGATATATGCATGAAGACATTAGGTCGAGCTCCAGATGGATTGGTTGTTTTATAGCAAAGATTTTGCTCGCTGGTTACACAAGTATTCTTCTTGCCAAATTCAGTTTTATTTCTCAACATAGTCCGTTTGTGAGTCTATGTACTTTTTCCAGCGATACTCCTATCCCTCTAATGCGTCTAAATATGTGAAGGTCCTTTCAATGGATAAGAATCTTCATCCTCCTAGCGAAATCTTAAGCTTAGGACACAGAAAGGGTTGGGTCCTTGCGGATCATATATACTGAGTAAGGTGGGCCGTCCATCAAGAATTGGTTGGCGATTTCTACGGTCAAAACTTTAAAAATCCATCTTGGATAAAGTTTCGAACCTTCTTAATTTCTAGTGGTTGATTGGTTCTTTGTAAGCTTTCAAATTGAATTTGCTTTGTTTATTTCGATCGTGCGTATATCAAACTGCCTCAGACATATTATATATGTTCTTTGTTCATGAGTAATTCCTTCTTTTGCGCTGATGTAGGTAAAATACTTTCAACCAATTCAGGAGTGGTCATGTTATTTGGCTAACGTAAAAAATGTTCAATTTGTTGAACTAACATGATATACTTTTTGGCAAGTTAGCCCATTTGATTTTATCAAGCATTTCGTTCTGTCTATGATGATATTTCGCAATTTATTTGTTTTTCAATGAAATTCGGTTTATTTTAATTGGTTTGAAGTTGTAAGTCTTAGTATTTTTTTATATATTTTCAGAATTTTCAGGATTACCACTAGAAGCGGAGTGGCATGTTGATTCTGGTCTGTCCAAATGTGTATATTCCTGAAAACTTGTAATATCAGATCTGATGAAGTGTAAGTCCAGCAACACGATTATCCACAATAAGCAAGATAAATTGTCCGATTTCCGCTACTGATATTACCGTTGCTGCGCATTGTTAAATTAGGCTTTCACAAATATTATGTATAAGGTCCTCGATGAGGAAGCTTTGGAATTTTTGTGCATTGAGTCGCTGATCAGGAATGAAAGAAGGAATTTCTAATAAGCATGGATCCAACCCTGAACCGTTTTAGAGATATAGCGCTATATTTGCGCTAGATATTATGACGTTTGCACATTTTAATGAATAATTAACAGAAGACATGAGCAGAATAGATAATATAAGTTCAACGACTACCAAACATATCCATCACGAGCAGCCATACATGGTTTAGCTCTTCTAATTAGCTTCTCTTGCCAATTTACATTTTCCATTCTTCCTTGTGCGTCATCAAAAGCTTGCTCGATTCTAACCAGTGATTCCTCTGGCTTTCGTCATTTCTATTTAATAATGGCGGTACCATAAGTCCATACGGTTAGAATCAGTCTTCCTGACTCTTACGACTTATCCATTCATGTGAAAATGTTGCATTCGAAAAATCTGTAGACGCTCAGAGGTTGTATTCTGTTGATACCACATGCGCTAACGTACATTCAGAGAGATATCTTCAAGTAGCGTCTCGCGGAAAATCTCTGTACATTGTTTCGTTAAAAGTTACTGATAAATTCTCCTCAAGCATTCGCAGAAAAACGGTGCTGAAGATGGTTCTCCGAAATTGCACGCGACTCGCACATATTCGTTGCAAATCGGTGATTTTTCTCTCTGGTGCAGAGAAAGTTGTAACCGCAATGGGATCTCCATTTTCCAAAATTCAAAAGGTTTGCCTAAGGGCTTAACCATGGTTGCAAGTTCTAGACTAGTTTGAAGATGGACTTATTCGTTGGTCTCGATTTACTACATCTGCAGTTTCAGCGCACCTGCGAGGTGCGCTGTTCCGTCTTGGGAAAGAATGTCTTTCTTTAGGCGTGCGGAACAGTTGTGCAAGAATGGTGTAGCTGTATGTTCGTAGTAGCCGCACAGAAAGACTATATCACGAAGCTTTTGATTGGTAAATTTAAATTAAATCAAAATAGGCGTAGGTTTCGATAATTATGAATATTTTAGTTTTGTTACAGCCTCTGTACAAATTTCTTGAACTCCCTCTTCGAACAACCTGTATAAAGACCTATCCAGCCTTATGCAATTAGGTATTCGTAGGATTTAAAATATTCATTGCTACATCGCTTAAAAGAAGACAAACAGTTAATTAATTCGCGTTCACATGTATAGATGATAAGGATTTCGTTTTCGAACGTGTCGACATGCCGTAAAATCTGTTGCGACATCGCTTTTTATTGCTTCCGTCATTAACGTACCCTTCGTGGAGTTTCGTGTTGATATATCCCAGTTTTATTGACTTTAAAAGTATCTCGTGCCAAGCCACGTGCATATAAAACGGTTTTAGTATTTAGTTACAAGACGAGAAATCGGATAAGTACTGGTAATTTCAGAACTTCGCCATGGTGAATGGAAAAAGAAATAATCTTTCCTTCGCCCTCAAACAAAAAAGGAAGGAAATTGCCTCGTCGATTTTTCTACTGAGGGTGTAACTTTTCTTAGAACGGTGTGCGGCACGCAGGTGCAGAGCTTTTTAAGGTTGTTAAGAGGGATTATTTAAATTATTTCGTTCTTATCGGGGAAGGAAAAGGAGCTTTTTCAAACTTATTTTAAGTTAATGGTTTATTTTTATCAGCTGTGGTGTTTATATGCAATTTTCTTGATGACAACTTGCACGAAGTGCTCTTGGCGCAGATTGTATGAGAGGTATTTACTTAAAGCTTTAAATGCCTAATACGTTGAATAAATATTAAAATTTGAACATCGGACCGGTTCTTTTTTTCCTTTGTTCATTTTTAAAGCGTTCAGAAGTCTTATATTTTCCAAATTTTTTTTTGCTGGCGCATATAATCTGCGCTTCTTTTTAATGTTATTACCGGCGTTTAATTGGATTTTTCTTTTTTTTACAGGTAAGGAGAAAAGATCGGGAGATGTAAAATCTGGGGAGATGGGGGCTTATTCTGTTGGTCCTTTGTTTACCGATCCACGTCTCTGGTAAGCGGTTATTTAAAAACTTACGAACAGGATGTTCAAAGCGCGAGGGCGCGCCATCTCGCTAGAGCAAATATCTCCATTTGGTATGTCACGATCATCTTCATTTGGAAAAGTTCCTGTAAAAGTAGATGCAAGTGCAACTCAAATTAAAAAAAAATCCAGATAGCACCGTAAGTGTTTTGCCAAGGAAGGAAGGATCAATGATTCTTATCTTGGTATTGTAAACCATTCTTGCTCACATGAAGATATTGAGTATGTGCATCGGTAATTCAGTGAGGGCTCTCTTTACTCAGGTATCTGCAATTTTGTTGATTTTCTGTTCCGTTCAGGCGAAACGAAGCTTCGTCCGAAAAAAGAATTTGGAGGATGAAGCCTGAATTGAGATTGCGTAAGTCTTGTATTGAGTTTTTGCAGTGCAAGGTTAGCATTAGATAAATTGCATATTTCTTGTTTTCTCAAGTTCTGGTTTTATCGCCGTGTCCAATAAGAATTTCAATGCGTTTCTACGGATTCCATTTGTTTCTGTCGTGAAGACGTCCTTCATCTTATCCCCGTCGCCGAAATCGAAAATCGCTTCAGACTATCGCATGCCCGAAGGACACGATTTCCAATAACTAATAAAATTACTTTTAAAAGAACTATTCCAAGTTATAAGCCAAAAAATCCGATCTTCAACCTTCCCTCCAGATGAAAAACTATTTTCCACATCCTCTCCATTTTCCATTCATAGCCAATGTAAAACAAAGCCAATTACGTCGTCTCCCGTAATCCGACGACGGATTTTCCCGGCTCCCTCGAGAGAACTTCTGCAATAAATTTGGTCACGTCTTTGAAGGACATTAAACATTCCGAAGATATCCACCGCGTCATAAAATTATTTCAATTTCTCTAAGTACTGGCGCGCCGAGAACAAAGTCACGGTTGAAGGGGAAAAGGGAAAGGGGAGAAAGTCCCCCACCGCCTTTCAAGCTGTGGGAGACGAATGTTTAAGGGAAGGATTACGTTGGCGGGCATCAGATGCGTAAGGAAGAGGAGGGGACTTTGTAATTTCGGTCAGGCACAATTTATGCTTTATGGTCGAATAATACGGTCGACTCTATGTTGGTTTCTCCGTTACGGTAAACAACGAGGTTAGGAGGGAGGTTTTATAGGTAGCGTGAGAAAGATAGAAGCGTTATTTACTACGAGAAAATGGGAGATCGCCTAGTTTTGTCATTTACATCCGCGGATCTGCGGAGGGAAACTAAGATTAATCATTTTACCTGGATACGGTCCATATATTTGCGGAGGGTAGAAAGGGGAATAAACCGAGAAGCGCAAGGAAGGCAATATGGTTGTTGTCCCTGCGCGACATTGAATATATTATGAAGTTTGTTTAATTTCGTTTATTTCTTTCCTTAATTGTATCATGTATATTCATTAATTGCTTGGAAAATAGACGAATGTCTGGTGATTGCGGTACTTGCGAAGTAAGTTGTCGAGAAAAATGTTAAATTTTCAAGGAAGCTACAATTCACAACATTTCTCTGGCGTGTCGCACGTTGGGGTTGGGTACGGTACAAATCTTTTTAAATTTCGGCAATATTTTGCTTTTATTTTTAAAGTTTCATCAGGGTCATGAATAAGCTAAAGCAGATCGTTAAACTTGCGAATCTAAAGGTTTAAATTGCATATTGTATATACACTGAAATTTTCGGCGCAGACCATCAAGACTGAGGGCATGAGCAATAAGCAGAGTTTTTTAATGTGGCTAACAAGGCTCGTTCGAACGCCGAACATCGCGCCAAGATACTGCTCAGAAGAGATTGTCGATAATTGATAATAGCCAATACAATAGCAGAAAATTATTTGTTTAAATTTGTCTTGCTTCTGACCAATCTATAATTGTGAGCAGATTATTTAGCGAAAGCGAGTTGTCATCAATTCGGTTAATTGCACAACATACCTTCACATTATCTGCGCATAGATAAAGGAAGGCCTCAGCCGAACGATTAAGAGTCTCAAGGAGGTTGTTCGGGTTATTTAGTGTTATTTTAGCGTTTAGTTATTTGTAGGATTGTATTAGATTAGATAAATACGTTGTTTGCGTTGGGTTGTTAATACGCGCTTAGGTCTAAGCTTAATCTCTGGTTTTCCGGCCTTTATGGCGTATTGCCATAAACCTATTAGGTGAGAGGGTAAATTGTAAAATGAAATTAGTTGAACTGTTTGAGGATATCAATAAAAACTAAATTATTTTATTAGTCTGGAATTTCCAAAGGTACTTAAACAACAGGTAATTTTGGTGACGAAATAAATATGCCCACATCTCATCCCTAGTATTATAATGGTTAGTAGTGGGGACACTTATAATTAGAGCTCCCCAACTGCGTGGCGCACCATAGGCGTCGATAAGGAACATAAGTAAAGTACATACAAACAAAAGAAATAAAGAATTTTAAAACGCTTACTTTTGTAATTAGACGTATCCAATATAGTGGGTGTTAATGCACAAGGAAAATAGTATTAGTCAGCACACGAGGAGATAGGCACATTAAAACTGTTACCGTAAGCGCAATCCGATTTCTCAAACATCTGAAGCATTAGGAATGTTTCCACAGTCGTTTCTTTCAAGGATGTTCGTCGTTCTGAAAAAATGTTTTTATATCTTGAAAATGAATGCTCGACGTCTAATGATGTAATACACGCGTAATTAAAATAATCTTTGAATTTAGTCACCGGATCAGTAGAGTTACCTTCCCAAACTTGACTTAATCTGCTAAAATTTGTATCTTTCTTCATAACACTTTCAAATTTTCTTGTAACGATATCATTTTTTTTGTTATTTATACAGTGTAGGAGTGTATTAACGTCATCTAATATTTGTACTGACTCCGTCAGGGACAGTGCACTATTTTGTAATTTATTTATTGCCTTAAGTACTTCTCTATAATTGTTGTAAACGGTTTGTAAATCTGCTTCAACGGAAATATCTTGGAATTTATCCTGGCTTTCCTTAATAGCCGCAGATTCGTTGGGATTGAATTGTAAGACGACTGATTTTATTTGCCGGAAGTATTTAAAATAATAAAACGCTGCCTTCAGCCATGTCCCCCAACGCGTAAGAATCGGCTCTGGTGGTTCGGGAATACCGGGACACTGTTTATGAAATTCACTGGTACGTCTGGGAGATTTGAGAAACACTCGTTTCGTATTTGTTATTAATGCATTTACCTCAGGGAAATTTGCACGAATAGTTTCAGCCGCAATATGCAGAGCATGAAGTTTACAAGTAATATGTAACATCATCTCATAATGTTCTTGAAGAGAACGACAAACACAACGCATTGTCGCGGCACCATCGGTCATGAAAATTAATACTTGAGTAGTGGCAATTTCAAATGTTTGTAAAGTATCAACGACTACGCTCTCGATAGCGTCGACGGTACACGATTTTATTCTTTTACTAGCTAATAAAATTCGCTTTGTAGGTTGACGAGGTTCCAGTATACGGACAATCACATTCAAAATAGAATGTTTTTTACGGTCTGTCGTTTCGTCAATACATAACCACAGTAGTTTATTTTTTATTGCAGATCTGATCCTGTTTTTAATTTCGGTACGTACACTTGGCACACATCTCTTAAGCTTGTTTCCGACGGTAACTCAAAGTCTGGATTATATTTATTCCAAAATTCACGGAACGGTTTCTTCCTGAGTAAGGAAAACGGTAAATTACACGCAGTCAGCATATAAAATAAATCAATTATAAACTGAGTTGCCTCAGTCGGTGATAGTCGGTGAGTTTTTTATTTTAATTAATTAATTAATTTAACTTGTGATACTTTTGTATTGTTTGCCGTACTACGCCACAGTCCTTGCTGTAATTATCGAAAACTATCATCGCAATGAACATAAGCTGGAAATTGGGACGAATGGTCTTATTCCATGCAACTACGTATGGATGAATTTTGCAAATCCGATGGATAAAAAAATTGTGTTTAATCTATTTTTTTAACTAGTTTTGGGGCATATTTAGAATCGTCAAAAAATGATAGATAATTGAAGAATTAATGACAAAGATCTTTTTTATTTTGTTTTTTGAACAGTTATACTTCAAAATGAAGAACGACGCATCTTCGAAGCTCTCCCGAATTAGTTAATTAAACTTGTGTGGTCCGGAGTGTACCTATGCTTTATTTCACAAACTTTAATGTTATATAATAAAAGGGTATAAATAAAGGTAAAATTAGCCAAATATGTGCAGTTGCATTTATTTTTTCAGGAATTAGTAGAGCTTCTATCAAGAAGATATGTTACTTGTAGTCTACCTGTAGATAGGAATCAAAACAATTGATTAAAAAAATCGATTTCTGCCATAAAATGCTCCAATTCATTTTATTAATCTACTTTCCTTTGTTTACAGGTACCGTAATCCTTGATCCATTCACTATTCGCCGAACTCGCCTTCAGGTAGGGCAATTCAAATTTTACAGATTCCCTTCAAATAAAAAAGCGATAAAGAAAATAAATAATACGCTCTCCCCGCCCTCGATTTGCCCAACTTGTAGCGTCTCGTGTAACTTTCCAAATATCGCGTGTAAAACTGCGCGAAGAACAACCGCCTCCCGAAACCACCGCAAAGATAAACAAAGCGTTCGATTTGGCGATATTCAATTTCGCCGATATCCCTCCACTATCTTCGGCGAGGCGCACAGATCTCCCGATGATCGTATAAGTCACCGTCAGTATATAAAACACCCCGGAGGTTCTAATATAACGAGGATTCGAGGGTGGGTACCTACGGTGTCGTAAATTTTCGACGTTCGCACGGAGGCAGACGGTATAGGCTGGTAGAGTCGGTGGTTGGTGAAATAATAAAAAAAAAGGAAACGAGAAACAGGAAGAAACATAGCGGGCGATTGCGGAAACGCTTTTTCTAAATCTGTAACTTTGCGTTAGTAAGATCGTTGACCCTATAGGTTGTTTTATTTACTGGTTGGGCGTTTTCGCTTCGTATTTTGCACGTTTCGAATTTGTTTACGTGGTCGAAACGTTAAGTTTAGTCAACTTTAACTCCAGATTCACTTATACGAAGAGTTATACTTATACAAGTATTGTATTGACGTTTATGGAATGTTACTTCCAACGTGATTGGACATCTTTCCGCTTTCCTTTACTTTTATCAATTTCTTTTTATCATTTTTCTTGTTGGTAGAAGACACCTAATAAATTGGCGTATTAATTATATACTCTGGAGGTAGAAGGAATTATTGGCATAGGTCATACGTTCTAACGCTTTTCTTTAATAATTTTCATCTTTGACACCGACGAAATAAATATTTATTTATAAAAAATCATTTATTTTTATTTCAAGAATAGTTGACTATCAAATATTATTAAAATCGCTTATTATTCAATTGTTTCAGCAGCCATCTTATCCAAACCATTTTTATCTCTCTCTTGAATAAAGAACTTTACGACTTCCATAAGACTTCCACTTAAGATATAAAAAGAAAACATGTCGAATGGACAAAGAGAACCGTAAAAGTAGAAATAATCGCCTCCGCATCAAGACCACGCTTGCTCGTCTCCCCTTCAGCCACATTTCTGAAAACGCTGCAGGACATCAAGCAAAAGTAGAAAAGACAAATAATGTCGTAGAGAGTTCCAAGCTGAGTGGGAAACTAATAAATTTATTTATTGGGTCATTGAAGGGGGGATATCTGAAATATCGCCATAAGTTCGTTTATGAGTTGGCGTTAAAAGAAAAGTGTAGAAGCAGAGATAAAGCGGGATGGAGACCGAGATATAAGCGAAAGGTTGCGGATAGAGAAAGTGAGAAACGTCGGAAAGAAGCACGCACGCTTTCGTTTTTGATAGATTGTTTTTTTTTTTTTGAGGGAAAAGCGATGGAAGTATGGGGTAATAAAGAAAAATAATGAAATGTATTCGGGGGAGCGTATATATGGGTTGGGGAGTTGTATGGCCAAGCGGCGATGTCGGTCCTTGAAGAAATTAATGGAAGTATCATGTTTTGAATTCGAAATCTGAAAAATGATCGGCGCAAGGGATATAAATTATCGCTAACGTTTATAAACTGTTTCTGCGGTTCGCGTTGGATTATACAGGGGGTGCAGACGGATACCCTTAAGTTATAGGGTTATTATTTTAGACGGATATTTGGAGAATGATATACATTAATGTTGACATGAATGTATTCATATACGTCGAAGAACCGTTGTTTTTACAAGCACATGTAATATCTTATATACTTTCCTTAACAAACAAAAAATGTATAGCAGTGCTTTGTTAGGATAAGTGATAATGGTCTTAAAAACATGGCTTTATATAACGAAAAGTAACAACAGTTTTATCTTGCTCAAAACAAAGAACTCACTCTACCTGAAAGAGCAAAAAGATTATTACCAAAGCGACAGTTGTGCGACCACAGTGGAACTATTCTCAAAGCTGCTGGTTCGATGGAAAACTGGGTATCTAGCCATTTATTTATTTATGAAGGACCTGCCAATCGCCGTAGCAAGTATCGAGCGGCAGGAACGCTTGAAACCAGCGTTCAAACAATCATCACTTCTATTGTTACTATTCCAACTATTCAAGAAAAATTGCCCCTGTAGAAGAACTCGAATAATTTTTATTCGACAATCTACTTTAATCCCGATTTCAATGAAACAGCACGTCTTTTAAGTATTTTCAAGTATTAAAGTGACTTGTCAATCTCCAAACAGCTCCGGTACAAACGTACTTGATCTTGGATTCATCAAATCCATTGAAGCTCTATAATATCAGATTGTAGTAAGCGATATTTATGAATTAACACATCCGAAACACGCTTTCGACAATTTAGATTGTCAAATGTTGAATAGAGTGCTCATCGCTCAGTGCTTAATTGAAATAATGAAAATCGGTGGGGCAAACCCACATTGGAAAGGTTGGTTCGTCAAGACCTGCTAAAATTAAAGAGAAATTAAAGACTAGCTTTTAAATGTTTGTTTTGAGGTTAATAACTTTTTGCCAAATTGAACAAAGTGAACTCCCACTATTCGGCCTTACCTATCGTCTTCTCAGCCTTAAGATCTAGCAACGAAGGTATCTCAAGTATAAATTGATGATTGTGATGAAACTTCGTCATTTTATCGACCCCATCAAGTGTTGCTCAACGATATTCTCCGCTGTGATAGAGATGCATGTCTAGACGGTGTAATGCTATTGAAATGAATTTAAGTGTCGAACATGAAGGTCGCTTTAAAAAAGGCTCTTGTGCGGATATATTCACGTTTCGCCGGTTGTATAGGCGCTATCGCAAAATAAAATGCAATTTAGAAGGACAAATACGTAGTCATGAAATTTTACGTTATGTTGTACCATAATTTCAATATTATCAAGCAATAATTATCGGACATGCTTTCTGCAGGAAAAGCACTTACGACATTGCTGATTGGATAGAAATTTTGAGCCGTTTTCGAAGTTCCAAGTCCCAGAATTATTTTACGAAAGTTCTCGAAGATTGTTTGAAAGGTTTGATTAAACCTCAATACGTAGATCAAATTCCAAAAACTGTGAAGGGAACAGTTCGGCAGTGATTAGATAAAAAATCTGAGATGGATAATTTCCAAAATACTAGACTTGCGGCAGGTACGGTTGGTCGATCTGTACCGATCTGAAGATAGTTGCTTTGTTGAAGACTGACCTAGAGGAGTATCACTTATGTTTGGAGAAGCGTACATCCTTCATTCCTCTTTACGTAACAAACTCAGCCTCATGAAAAATTTTGTAAAAACCATGGATGAGAATTGACCAATAGTCAAATATTTGTTTAAAAAGTTCCCTCAGCTTAGTGAAGCTAAAATTAAAGCGGGCGAGATCACAACTTCGTGAAGCTTCTTCGAAGAGAAGAAATGCGTGTTTGCAATGCGTCCTGCCAAGTTGTAGGAAAACTTCCCGAGTGAGAAAGCTAAAAACTACAACGAACTGATCGAGGATATGTTGGCTTTATTTGATGATGTCCTTAAAGATCCACTTGGTTAACACCTACCTGAATTTCTTTCGTAATAACTATGGGTAAATCAGTGATGAACACGACGAACGTCTTTGTCAGGGCATTGCTAAGACGGGGAAACTATGCCAGAGTAAATGATCAATATTAATGATGACTGATTATTGTTGGGCACTTTTCCCTGTTAATTACAAACGATGGGCCGAAAAAAAGCAAAAGCCCCAAGTAATCAGATTTTTGAAATCTTCACAAATGTACACAAGCGTGCGTACTTATTATAAAGAAGCCGCAGCCAATTCAGCTTCTTCTTAGTTTCTGTTAATTTCTGTTAAACACATTCATTAATAAATGATTCTTTTAATTTCGGAAGGATAACTTTTTCTTTTATAGAATTTCTTCCAATTTATCTGCAACGTTATCGTCAATTGCTTCAAATGTATTTCCTGCCAAAGGTCCTTTCCATAAATTTCTCACTTAATTAATAAATAATTGATTTATTAATTGAGTTAATTTAAGCTTGATTTCAGCTCTCTAGTTTGGACGTTTCTTTGTTTACACAAAGTTCATTGTTTCATATTTTTACAGCATAATATATGGACGAAAGCTCTCATGAATTTTAATTACACTCTTAGTAAGCTGTCTTTTTGCACATTCTTCATAAGAAACAATATTTTCTGGGCCGGGTGAACTAGCACAAAACACGAAAAAACCAGCACTTAAAATAATATGACAAATGACGAACGGAATTGGCGAAAAACATAAATACCAAACAAAATAAACTTTTATTCTTGCGTTGCGCTTCTAATTCTAAAAAAACCGATACCGATTGCAATAATTCGATTTCAGGGTGACAGTGTGTAGTAGATCCTTTCATTTTGAAAATCGAACGTCTTACAAGGAAAACCATTAGATTCAAGTGGTGCCATGATTTTCCTCTTAATTTTTTCTAATTACCGCCATTTCAGTATTCAGATGGACATTTCTCACCGCTACGCTGTTAACTCCCGCTGAAAAGTTGGGATCAATAATCTTCTCTATTATTCAGTGAAATACTCCTATCCATGCTTCCATCTAATTTCGTCTCATTTCAAATTCAATTCGATCCGACCATGCAGAGGCTACCAGGTGTACCGTTCCAGCTCCTAAGCAAGCATCAACAATGAGAGGAACAAAGACGGAAGTAGAAACAAAAGAAAATAAAGTTGACCACCGGATCCGTTCTCTGGAAACCATCGGGCAGTTCAGTTCAAAAACCAACCAACACACACAATAAGATTATTAATTCTTCTTCTCTTTGTTCGTTTTTTTCTTCCTTCCGTTCCATCTACTTGCGTTATTAACGAAGCCCATTCGAGTCGGGGAATGTTGCTATTTCTGCCGTTCTTTCGGACTTCCCGGTTGACGACAACGTTAAAACACGGAGAATTAAAGAATCTCACGAATACGAAAGGAGCCATAAAAAGAATTGCGTACATTTCGTGAAGGTAATGGCCGGTATTTTGTGCTACGTTCGTGGTAATTACCGTAATTATCTGCTATACTATTTGTTCTTAAGATTGGTTTTAAGGTATTTTGCGTATTATGCTTTAATTATTTCGTTTCCCAATTAAGGGAGACGCAATTACCGGTGTTGAAAGCATCTCGACTATTAAAATAGAAGGTGAGAATCATTAGATGAATTAACCGTGACTACTCCCAATACACTAACACTTTTAGCTTAGTAGCTATGGCGTTTTAAAAATGAGAAGACTAAAAAATTTTGTCCAACTTTGGGCAAAGTCTCCAAAGATTATTCTATCAGCCGGGAAGCTGAGGATGTCATCATCGATTATCTTGAAGAAGGAGAAATAATAACACAAGCATACTGTACGTCATTACTTAAGAAGCTGAAGAAATTGCGGCAGAACGCGGACACTTCAGTGGGCACCATGGCGAAAATTATGATTTTGGGCTCGAGTTGGCTCGAGCAATGACCCTTTCGTAAGCTCAAAGTTTCGTTCACTGGACAGAGACTTTTTATCCAATGAAGACCTCATCATATTCGTAAACGCCTATTTTGCCGAGCAACATGCTAGCTACTATTTAAGCGGATTAAGGAGATGGGGGCGTTGCTGGGAAAAGTGTATAAATTTATAAAGAGACCATGGTGAGAACTGAATTTGGTAAAAGTGTGAGGCTTATATCGATTCTTGTTCGTCTCTCTTCGAACATCAGAGCACTCAAGGAACATTCCACAATTAAGGAAAGATTCTCAGTGATGACGTGGAGATCAAGTCAGAAAGCACGGGTCATCCAAGATCTTTTCAGAGAATGGCTGTTTAAAGTTTGTGTCTCAAGCATCGAAGATTACCTTGCCAGCGCTTTCAATGATTTGCCATTGAAAGCGCTGCTTTTATTGGTTAATGCACCAAGCCAACCAAAGGACCTTAAAGATCATTTATAGATAGTCGAATTGCTGTCTCCGAATACGACGTCGTTGCTTCAGCTAATGATTGCGGCTTGTACATTCACGTGATGTTTGATCGATGCTTTAAAACATGCCACTTTTGCTCAACGATGGCCATATACAAACGTCTTGGAATGAAAAATTTGAGATTCTTGAAGGTCACTGGCAGAATTCACAGAAATACAGTTGAAGCGTTCTTTGTGGAAGCCGTGTCCATTCTATGTTCAGGAAGACGAAGATGCTGTCTTTGAAATTGTGGCAATTGTGAGAAGTTTGGAATTTGAGGTAAACGAGACTTATATTGACGAGCTCATAATAGACCATGGAGCTGATCACAGATGAGCTCTAAAATTGCTGGAATGAAGAATAGTAAGAAGGCCTGGAAGATGGGTCTACTTCTAAAAAGGTGGAGCGATGCTATTAAAGATCCTTTCAGGTTGATGTCAATAGAGTTGGAGATCTCTGCAACGATAATTCGGAAAATCCTAAAGAAGGAAGAAACACAATTGACATTGGACGGCTTCTTTAGGACTCCACATACAGAGAAACAACGACTTCTTTTTATTAAATCTTAATAACTATTCGCTTTATAAACTGACGTTTGAAATTCGAATTTTGAACCAGCAACACTGCTTAACATCTAACCAAGAACTACGTAAATTTAAATTTAAATTATCATACATAAATTCAATAAAAATAGCAATATTTCATAGCTTAACGCGGCTATAATACCAGCGAATATCGTACAACGGATTTTTGTCGAATCGGGCTAGGAAATTTTTTCCCGAACGTCGAATACGGAGTGTTGTTAAGCTGCTTATCGCCGTTGAACGCTAGTGCGACCTTTGTTCGTTACTTTTTTGCTTTATTTTTTTTTAGAAAAAGGCATTAAAGGATTTTTCACATGGACGCGAGTGTTGCAATACACCTATGGGGTGCATTCGAAATATCCCTATATTGATCTTTTTTAGCGAAAAAGCGAAGGAGTCAAGTTAAGGGGCTTAATTTAACATTCTACATAGTTTCGAAACATTTAAAATTAATAAAAGCAAAGCTTTACTGGAATTTACGGCACCAACACAAATGTATATTTGTTCACAAATACGCTATTTGCATTTCGAACTATCGCCTTTTAAAACGATCAAATTTGCTAGAAGTTTATGCGTCCTATTAAGTTGGCGACAGCGCATAACGAAAGGAGTTTTCAATGGGTTTCCTATTCTAGAAGCTGCCAAGTTTCGTTAGAAGAAGGAAATTCGCGAGTAATAAATTATACCACGGTTTATTTCGACAGCCAGCTGGTAGTGTTTATGTTCGATTGTTCTATAGTGCTATTGTTTGGGCAACTTTTGTTCGGTTCGTTTGTTTAAGTTTGCGTTGATTCAGATGTATGTATGATCCTTTTTCTACACCGTATTTAAATCAAAAGGCTATCTGCTTAATATAGAAAGTTACAAATGAAAGATAACTTCTTATACAACTTCAATAGTAAAATAAGCCAATAACTTCTTTATTTCTTATATCCAACGCAGCTTATCGGGGTGGTACAAGAGTCTTTATACGATATTTCGGGTTGGGTTGTAGCATTTAGTTCCCACGAAAAACGCTGGAAGGATTTAAAGATAGTGTCTTTTAATTTTTCCGACATTTTTTAAATAACTCCAACGAAGCTCAAAATTCACTGGGTTGAAGTTAGATGACCATGGCGGCTATGAATCTTCAAAGTGTCTGCTTATAACAGAATTGAAGAGCAAATACAGCGTCTGTATGAGTGTAGAAAACCCGAGGTTTGGTTTACAGTTTGTCTCCATTCTTCCCTATTTCTAGCTTTCCGGTTCGAATCTGAGATGTTTAGTTTCTTCATATCTTCTTCTTCCACCTCATTTTTGCTAACTGTCGCGTGGACGCCTTCTTCTGTCTTTATCTTAAATACAGCTTTGCGGTGTTGCAGTGGTGGCATCCTTAATATGTCTTATTGTCTGGGTTTCTACTACATCTGCTTGTCCTAGGTTCATTTAAAAGCGCTTTAAGGTTTAAATTAGTTCTTCTTTCTCACGTGTTTTCCATTTTCTTCCCTTAAAAGATTTCCTCTGCCTTAGGATCCACATTTCGTCCGCAAATGTACGGGTTACCGTTTTATAGATGCTTACTTTCAGAATTCTAGAGATAAGTTTACTGATAAGATATCTTTTTAAAGCATTTCTCCGCCATTAGTAGCGCTTGTATTTCTTCATATTATCTCGGATCCTTACTCCTAGGTGTTTAAGACTTTTCTTAAATTTTTTCCAGTCTTTTCACTATATCTGCACTTCTATGAGACAGTAGAAGGCAATGATTCTTAATCTTTCCAGTGGTTTTGGCTCTATATTAAGACACTATATTTTTTAAGTAGTTCCCAGCCAAAAATTCTCTGGGTTCAAATAAGACGATTTCGGCGACCATGAGTATTCAAAGTGTTTGCTTCCTGAAAAGCAGCAGTTAGTAAGCCTTTAACTGATTGATAACCTCTAAGTTTTTTAATTAAAAGTTTAATGAGATAATGTAGTTTCATTATTTGTCGAATGGCAATACCAAATTTGCTTTATCTTGTTGACTTGCAAGTGTCCTTTCTTCCAAATCTTGGATAACAAGTGATAATTCATATTTCAGGGAAAAACTAAAAAAAAAGACTTATCTTCATAACAAGCTGAAATGTATGTGGAAAATTGCAAAACATCTGAAAGCTATCAAGCTTTCTGGTCAATATCTGGACGAAAGTACCACAATCGTTACGGATCTTCAAATCCTGGAGGACATGTTTTTAGACATACTTTACGTAGTTTATAAAAAATAAATTAACGCCGACTATCTTGATATCGTTGTATAAATAAGAGGAGAGATTGGCCGAAAACGTCTCACCCTTTCGATATTCTGCGACTTGAGTAAATCTTTTGGGAGCGTACAACATAAACATGTTTTTCCTGGTCATGTTTCTTTCGATCTCTAGAAATTAAATAACGGTATCTTTGGGCGAGCTTTGTACTATAATCGCTATTTTGGCAATATTTTCGGCGAATACGTCAACTAGTACCTATTACGGTTGTCTTGACGATAGCACTCCATTTGATCGAACGCAGTTGCCGCTTTAGATTGTCAACTTCCAGCGGTATCGATTTCGCAAGTTTGTCGAGCTTTGGAAAAGCTTGTTAGATTCCGTAATTAAGGTGAAATAGTAAAACGGCGCATTAATCCGTTCAAATAAGAAAGTAGAACACAGTAATTAAGAATTTTTCAAATTAATCCGTTGACATTTTCAGGTTCTTCCCTCTTTTTTTTCCTATTCCCAACGTCAATATTTTTTTTCTTCACCTCGCTCTTTCGATTTATGCAGACGCGCCCCATCCTCAAATACTACCCAACCACTCGCCTAATGAGATTTTCATTTGCCGCCGTTGCTGTTGGAACTTTACTAATTCGTCTGCGGACCGACGCGACGCTACTTTGATTCCTCGCTCGTGGGAGTTGAACCCGAGCGCGCGGCGGAGCGGGGCGCGAGGAAGCAGCACTTTTTGCCGAGTCTCCTCGGACAAGTTCCCGTTTTAAACACTCTCCGAACTTATTTAGTTTTGAATTTTCGGCGAAACGGTGTTAGGTAAGTCCCGTTTCACTAAAACTGTTAACGGGAACTTTAAGTTTATATTATAGCCAAACAATTGTCTGTTCGTTACAGAACAACGGGAGGATGCTCTTGAAGATGCTGCCATTGGAGGATTTAAATTTAGAGTTTGTTTTCGTTACGATTGCATTCGTCTGGAAAGATTTAGCGTCTTCCGCGTCTTGATCAAAGTATCCAAATGATTAGAATTGTTAAACAAGTCGTATGCGTGGATGTGACTGCTTGTTCTTGTCGCCGTCAGTTGTCTGATATCCTTTTATGTTAATGAAGAGTTAAAGCCTTTAAGAGAATATGTTTATACATACTAGATATATATTTTGGGACCTACCAGGAAATTTATTTTTAATAAAGCAAGATCTCTTAAAGATGATCGTGTTGGCGTGTATTATTTCATTGTTCACCGATTAATTGCGGCATTTACTTCACTTTACTCGTTGCGTGTTTAAAAAATAGCACATCGAAATAAATGATGACTAACGTACGAGGTATGCTGATAAAATTCAGATTTCACTTTGATGCCATAGATGTTTGTTAATCAAGAACGACGAGGAACTCACGCCTGAAGATCTGCGTAACATGAAACGGCAGTCACTGAGGATAGCAAGCATTAGCTTTATAGCTGACGAGTTGGACAAAGTATGGAGGGCGAGAAGCTCACACACATAATGCATTTCCCAATTGATGGATAATAGTGGAGCATAATGGACCAATTCCTCGGCTTGCACGTTCTTCCTTGACGTAATATCTTGGGTCTTTTTCCTTTGTTGCCGTCTATATCAATCAGTTCATCGCAATGGAGAGACGAATAATGTGCGAGGGCTACAAAGGAGAGTGGAATGTCTTATGAATTCTTGTGAAATTGTTGATGCACGGACAGCTTTAATTTTTGCAACAAACACAGCAACCTCGTTAATTAGGGTCTTCCAGATTTTGAGAGTTGAAGAGAGTTTGAAATTGGCTTTGAAGATGGTTTCTACGTTGCTTCTGAGGAGAATCTTGAATGCAAGGTAGATGCGTTTGGAAACTAGGACCACATGAGAGCAGTGGTAGCCTGGCTGTCTTTCCTAGAAGAATTATGGCAGATCAGAGCTTCGATGATGTGTTTCAGCTCTTGAGGAATTAGTTTCAAATATCGTTATATTAACCATCTGGAGAAGAGAATTGATAACATCGTGTTCTTTGGTCTCGATGCTGCTACGAGAGGACATTGCGGATTTAGAACCTAGCACATCATCAAGACGCTGTTGTACGAGAACATTTAAGAACGGAAGGCAACCCTTTGACATTCAATAGAAGTGAATTAAAAGGAAAGGAATGTAATGTTAAAATTAGGAGAAATTTTGTCCAAGAACCACGAAGGACAATTAGAAACATGTTTAGCGAAGCTACATAATCAATTTCTAAGATGTTGCAATTATCATACACCATCGATGTACCCGATTACAAATTATAACCATACACGGTGAAAGGATGTCACACGCTCTGCAGTCTCTGCACCTATCTCGTGCTTATTTGTATTCTTCGTGAAGACGTAGATTGTGTTCCGTATGAGAATAGCGAGTCTTCGCTATAAATAGAAACAGGAGACGTCGCTTTGTTTATCAATTTATGTTGCAAACTATATTTACTTAGTCTGCCACGATAATGGTTCGTATAACAGTCGCGTTTTGAAATGTTTTTTTTTTTTTTGAAACGCTTAAAGGGAGAGATACAATGTACAGTATTAAGAATATCAATGAATTATATGGGACGGACTTCATATATATTGTAATTCTTGTACAAAGAAAGAGGAACGGTTCTTCTTGGATTGTCTTAATAATCCTTCTAATTCGTCGAATTAATCGAATCAGCTTGTTGAAGTGCAGCATTTTTATTTCTTGATAAATACGCTCGTTATAAATTAATATTGAAGGATTAAGGGGCGATATACGTGTAATGCCTATACGAGCGTCAATGTAATTTTCCACAATGACAGGCAAGCATGTTCTGTATGCATTTAGAGCTCACATACGTATGCATTTTGTTTGAAACTCATGTTTAATTCAAATTGCGAAAAGCATCGCTTACTCTTCTACGAGGGCGGCCTGAAAAGTTTCTAATATAGAAGCAAGTATTCCTCCTCATAGTCTCCTTTTAAGTCTGTACTGCGATGGTTCCGCAATCTTTAATCCACTAAAATAATCGTTGGCACCTTGTCTTATAAAGTAGACGTTTGGCCTCCTTATTCGATGAAAATCTCTGTCCTCTGAGCGAAGCTTCTCTCGCGGAGTCTTTAGGCGCAAGATCGATCGATTCTGCTTTCAGCTTATCAAGTAATTATAAAACAGTTGATTAATGTAATTTCTTTTAAGTACCGTCACTGTTCCGGTGGATGGAACAGTCTTTGACATTTTTGAAGCCGGTTCACCTTTCGCAATCCATTGTTTTGACTTATTTCTCTAATACGCATTTGGTCTTGAACAACCGATCGCGATACCCAAAGTGAGGTTATCCAAATTTTGACCGAGATGCCCACAGCGTCTGCTAACTCTCCAAATTTAATTCGACAGTCGTTTAGCACTACTTGTCGAACTTTTTTGATGTATCATCCAACCAATCCTCCCAACCATCCCAAATTGATAGTTGTTTGTTTCCTATGTTACATAAATAATACCATTGATCGATACGACAATCGACTCTTAATCACAGTTGAGCGTCCAACGTGACAGGATTTTTGAAGAGTATTTTATCAGAATATGTTCGACGGAGTAACGTCATCTTCATGTTGAGTTGGTTTGAGACTTTTCAGATTACCCTGGTGGATAGTTACTATCAATTTGGAAATCAAATTAAAATATTTGAATAACAACGCTGGGACATAGCAACGTTAACCGAGCGAATAATTGTGTCACGTTGTACAAGTGGATTAAAATTGAAACGTGTTCGATGTAATTGTTATTTTATTACGCCGCAGAGGCACCTGCGTTCCTTTATTGTGCGCTGTCGAAGCCATCAAGCGTACGCTGTGCATATTTATTTAGGAAATTGTTCGCGGATCCGGGTTTATTTTAAAATTTCAGATTATGGATTCGCGAATAATTAATCGACAACTTTGTTCTATTGTAATGAGAAATGGGCTCCCGGAAATAGCATAAAATCAGTATCAATTTTATTAAGCTGCTAACATTTATGGCGGAAGGATATGCAATAAAACTACTCGGAGCAATGGGTTTGAAGCAGACACGAATATAGAAATAAGCGAAAGGAAATATGTGCGATTTAGGATGATGGGTGCGTTGCGTTGGCGGGAAACCAACAGCGTCTCGCTTCTTCACCTCCTGGTGGTAGCGGTGGCACTGGTGTGCGGCTCTTCCGACGATGGGGACTGTGACTAGCCTCACTGGAGACACTATTTTGGCCGTGGTTGACGCCCTTGCTTCGTACCTCGCAACTATAAAACAATATCATGTGATTTCTATGAATCTTCGTCTGTGGCTTTTTTGGCCATGTCGGAAGCTAATTCTATCTTCCTTCAAGAGATAAAGAAGCGTTTTTTATCCTTTTCTCGATTTTCCTGACAGTTTGGGTTCTATAGCAATACGCTGGCCATACGTCTTATCGCCTTGTTCGCTGGGGGAAGATCCTTTTTATTTTATTTTCGCGCTTTATTCCTAAAAAGAAGGTAATATATGAATTTAAATGCATTCAGTATATTAAATAAACGGAATTAATTCTATCGTGTGAAAATTAAACATTAATAAGTTTTAATGTTAAAGTGTTACAAGTTAGTAAAGGCAACGTTGCGCATAGGCGCTTTTTCTAAAGTGATTTTACTGGAACTGAATGCTATATTGGGCGTAATCGAAACATGGCACTGTAATTTGTAATCACATAAGACCATAATTGAGTGTAGTCGTCTACGCCCAACCCTGGTATTTTGGATACCCTGTTTATGATATAAACGGGAAAATTGCCAACTTTCCTTCAACGGACTAGTTGAGTTTAAAGTCTGCTTCCTTACTTCGTATCATGTAAGAATTTACAATCTAGAGATGGAGATCGTGTCTTTTACATTTAACACGAGCACAAACAACTAATACGTTTCGCAACGATTCCCTTGTTCGCTTCTCCTCCTTCTTTTTTGCTATTAGCAATTTCTTTCCAGCGTTCTCGGCGGAGCGTAAATAAATTAACAAAGTTTCAACGTTCGACCAAGTGCTGCTCAGCTGCAATCCTCTACTCCGAACGTTCCAGCGCCGGCTTGTCTTTTTTCTCGCGCGATCGTCGCGGAATGGTAGTTCTTCTTACGCCAAAACTACGATACGTACAACCCACCCACCACTATCACCGCCGTCCGCTTATTATCCTTTTTGTTTGGACCCGGTGCATTATTCGCGTCTGGCGCTTCTGTTTTATTGCGCCAGTTTGCCACGCCAAACGGCTAGTTTCGGATGCGGTGCAACAGATGCCCTCCTCGTCGCGAATAACAAAGTGACAAACTTGGAAACGCCGTCAGGTCCTCGGGGGAGGTGGGCGTGGGGGGAGGAAACTACGAGAGATACTGGTTGTTATAACCAGGTGTTCCCGTGATTGCATTCGGTTATAATGACGGCCGTTGTCTAGGAGATATTGCTGTAATAATGAAAGAATTTTAAGAGTTGGGGCGGGAGCGGTTTTGGGAAAATGGTTTTGTCGTTGATTGGGTTTTGAAGAAGACGGTGTAATCTTGAAGATATATTAAGGTTTGGGCAAAATTGAGGATTTTTGTAAATTTATTATGTTTAAGCAACCAAAAAAGGACGATGGCTTTGTTGATAATGTATTGAAAGTAAACGTCTTAGAGAAACGTCAGTTTACTTTTTACATTCATCCTATAAACTGCAAAATACAAGCCAAACAAGGTCAATTTTATACATCTCTCATTATAGTGCCGATCAAAACGTTGAAAATGGATCCATTATGGAACCGGCAATATCCTTCTTTTTATGCATATCATTATAAAGACATCTTTTGTTGTATCTACTCTCGGTCAAGAACCTTCTCGTTTCTACCACGGGACATAACCAGTTCTTGGCTCTTAGCGAAGATCGACTCACTCCGCACCGATTTCACTACCTCGCATCCTCTTATCTGTCTGGCTTTGGAACGCGAAGCAGTCCGCTAAGCAACGCGTTTACTTTCTCGTTTTGAATGGTCTTGTAACGGTTTTTAGCTGCCCACGCGTCGGTCGACGGCGACCTCAAGAGGAGATTCAGGTTCGTCGAAACTACAAGCGACGACTTCGCTGTCTTTTAACCCGGTGATCGTCGGAGAAAGTTTTAGCTTGGGGGAGTGGATTAAGAACGTTGCTCTGTTATCGTAAACGACGGTATTTATAGCGAGCTTATGGGCATTCACCCACGCTTTACGTAGGTTGATTATTCTGTTACTTCTGAATGCTCGTATTGGAGCACGGCTAATTTTTTCTTCTTAATTGGATTTTTTAGCGATTACATCAAAGGAAGTCGGGGAATTGTTAAAAGATAGAGATAAAATCGCTAGAATCATTAATTCATTACTTGTTGTATCCGTTTTTGCTCATTAGTGGAAAGTGAAAGTTATTAAACAGTTGGAGGAAGCGTGAGCGCGTTTTTATGTTATTTTAATTATTCATTTTTTTAAGTTACAAACACAGGTTTTTATAAGTAGTCCAAGGTAACTTACCTCCAAGTATGTTTATATTTTTGTGGTAATATAAAAAGATATTTAAACCAGTTCGCGATTATGCTTGAAGATCTCCATAGATTTAAGGAATTTTCTATTATAACAATGAAGGCTACAAAACAGTTTTGCGGACTCAGCTATACGCAAAAGCCAGGTACAATACTCGTTCTCCGACCGACCAGCGTCATTATTTTGGTAATTTTTCTGGGGTCTTCTCTCTTGAGTGTGTTATCCTCGAAGTCCTCGTCCTGGGCCCCTTTCTCTGAATGTGCTTCTAAAAACAAAATATCCTGTATTTGTTGGTTCTTCGAACGGTGGCGTTTTTCATGACGGGGTTCTAGTTCATTTATATCTTCTGGAGGAAGTCTTTATTGAGCCTTGTAAGTAATTTCCGCAGTTCCTCCATTCTAAAGAGATTTTACAACGGTTTATATACCCTCGTAGATGATGACGTACCACTTCTTTTGAATGACGTACGGCACAAAAAGCAAGGCGAGGATGTGGATCGCTAAATGATGCAAATATTGTATTGTCGTGGGGAAGAAGTCTGGAAAGTTTTCCAACATTTTTTTCGTATAGAAATACAATATTGTTATCCTAACAATAAATTGTGTGGTTTTAGTAAAAGTTCTTTAGATCTAGGATATCCAGAGATTCGTCACATCTTTTTCACATGAACTTTTTAGTTGTTCTAGACATGTTTTTTTCCCCAACATTGCAGCTGTTTTTATTACCACATTGAGACGGTCGATATGCATTTAATAGAAAAACTATTGAAGAACATATTTTTTTGCTAAATTCTTAACAATGCGTTAAGAAAAGAAAATTATCATGAATTTGTGCCGATGTGAAATAACCTTAAAGGCTCACCTTATTTGAAGAAATACGTTATTAAGTATTTGAATTTTTCAAGAAATTATAATTTTTGTACTTTCTTACATTAATAGCGGTTCCTTACGGTCACTTCCGGAAATTGAAACTTAGTGAACTGCTCTTGGTCAGCTTTATTTGAACTTTTTCTTGAAATTTCCAAGATTTCTCATGCTGAGATAACGCATATACAATACGACATTGTGAGTACGAGTACATGTAAAACACGTTCAGCACGCGTTTATTTAAAACGAGCGATATATTCGCGATCGATTCAATATTCTCGTAATTTTAGGACGTTAAATATAAATAGAACACAACCTATTCGATTCCAACGTCGTTTCTTGGCAAATGCAAACAGTTAGACTTTCTTACGACTTCAGTAGAAACTTCAGGTATCGTAGGAGTAATTGGAAAGGTATAGTCTCTTCGATGCAACTGAAACTCAAACACAACAACTCCGAATTGTAGCAGGGAGAATGGTGAGAAGTGCTGCTGGCATGGAATTCTGTATGCACGATTTCTACCTCGAGACTGCGTACATATTAACTCATGATTTAGTTAGAAACAAGTGACGGGATCTTCAAGTTTTTCTGTTTGTCGCGGGATATAAAAGCGTAGCTCTTTAGCAACCTCGCTAGTTGGTGTAAAAAGTCATCTTACGATCCACGCAAACTAATCCTTCAAATATTAAAACTATCAATCACAATTTAGCAATAAACCACCTTATCTTTAAATATTACTAATTTCACAAATTTAAATATATTGTAATGACACCATTATGCGTAGGGCAACCCTTATAAGTAGAGATGGCCTGTGTTTTGTCGACTCTCGGGGACAACACGAACCCTTTCTTATGAGACGCGAGTCTGTCTAGTCGCTTCAAAGAAGGTATGATTTCACTCGCTTTTGTCCTCTCGACTTATAAGGTATAATGAATCTACTTACAACTTTTGGTTAGGCAACCAAATATACACATACATAAATGCCAAAAATTTCACCGATGATTCTTACATATAATTCAAATAGAAAACCTACGTGAAGACTATTGTTACAGGCTTCTCTTCCAATTTTAAGCGTAATTTTTTTACCGTGAACCAACAAGCGGAAAGCATAGCACTTAGATAAACAATTCAAATCATTTTAGCATCGGGCGGTACTAAATCTTCTTAAGAGCTAGATGCTGCTTTAGTCGCTTTTAAAATTTCGTATTACCCTAGCGCTTCTTTGGATTTTCCTAGTTAAACATTCAAAGAGCCATTATTATTATGTGTATATAACTACGAGTTATGCTTTCGTAACCGATTTACGGTTATTCTTATTTTATCAAGAATTCTTCCGATCCAATTGAGGTTTCCTGCCCGGAGATAGCTTCCTGGTTGAGTTCCGCTTGTTATGTTAGAAGGTTATGATTCTTTCGAGGTTAATTCCGAGTGAGAACAATGAAGGAATAGAAACGACAATTGGACAACTATGAGTTTTCTTACATGTATTATACATCTTCTGCTTTGATTATTGCAAATGTACCGCATCCAGGTTTTTATTTATTGAAGAAATCGTTATTGTTGGTTTAAACACGAAGTATAGTTCGACATAAAACTTGGGTACAGAGCTTATTCCATCCACTCTTAGTCCAACCATCATCGTTGTTTTTTTACATTTTGTAGAATGAGATGTTCATTCATTTCATATGAGCAGTAACATCGGAAAAAATTACGAGAATCCAGAAATTAAAGAAATTCTCTTAAGCATTTAACATTTATGCAGCCTTGTTGAGCTTCCAATTTAAAAAAATTTAAACATTAAACCGGAGAGTGGTCAATTCGATATTAGTCAAGAAAGTAAATTTATTTAGAGTGTTGAACGTTTCACAGCAACGGTTCCTAAACTTTGAATGATGGCGGAGCGCTAAGGTAAAATTTGAACTCTTTATGTAGTGCTTGTTTAATACTTGTAAAAACGCAATTCTTCACAATTTTTATTGTGAAACAAGACACAAACACCCTGAAAAATACAATTTCTAATAAGATTTCCGAGCCTGCGTTTGCTTTACTATATCAGGGTTGATATTGCTTAATATCGCAGGACTATCGTCGGTTGCATCCAACCTATTCTTGTTTAAATTCTTTATTAAAAATAACGCGGCGAATCGTTGTTCATAAAGCAAATCCGTGGAAAACATCATCGCATCTTGTAGGTCCCCGGCTCTCGTGATGATTTTCAATAATTCTTCGGATAACGGTCGCGCGGAATTCAGTAAAGTAGCGACAAAATTCCTCTGTATGAGTTTCTATGCGGTAGGTAACTTTGATAGACTTTCGATGTTAAATTCACATTGCTTTTATCTTGATCATAAATGGGTTTCTTTAGCGCGGGCATTCATTCGCGGCACTTTATCAATCTATAAGTCGATTTTTTTAATAGAGACGCAGAGTTTATCTTTAAATACAAAAATATTGCGGCGCTCTAGAAGTTGTTATATTTCTCAAAATTTGAAGCTGCAAATTCAACTTATTTAGATGTGAAAAAATGTCTGTAACATATGCTAGTGCCAATCACTTTTATCTCGATCGAAAACCATTCCTGTCTTGGCTTATACAGTCGTCCCAACATATTCCCCTTCGAGGACCAACAAACTTCCTTACGATAAAGTAACAGTTTCAAGTTTGAAATTCAAACTAGCACTTATTGTTTTTAAAAGCAGCAAAGGTGATTCACTTTGGATAAAGCTCAAGTTTTTATGGCCAGTTTTACCAAAGTCCAAACGCCAGGGCTTAGCAGTGCGTTCAGTAGGTTCTTATGTAAAATGATTTCCTCTCCTAAAATGCTTTCTGCAGCTATCAACAAACATGACTTTACTAATGCTTCGTTCCTGTTTTTCTGATACAATTAGTCTTGAAATTTTGAACGCTGCAGCGATAGGTTCCTCGAATGTTTCCTATCTTGATCCACCACCAGCCCGAGCTTTATTTTTTTTTCGAATTTTCCATTTTGTGGGATGGTACCTGGAGGACGATTGCTGAACTTTGAATGCACAGTTCTCAAATGTCGCATTATCTTCGCATGTTTCGGTGCCTCATTGCTGAGAACAATAGCGCATAGAACACAGCGAGGTCTAGTTTCGTGATTTATTTCGATTGAGATAAATCCTATGTTTCATTCCGTTCTTACATTACTGACGGCGCCAGGACAACAAAAGCTTTCATCTGTTACGGTTATTTCGACCACTATTGCAATTTAAGTGTACACACTTATCTATATACATTAGCAAGATTAATAAAAACGCGCTGCAGTAGTGCTTGTCGAAAATTCAGTAAATCTCTGAGCTGGCTCAACTCGCCACTTCGCGGCGTCCATACGTGTTCTGCTAGATGATCCGCCGCCTCTATGCTTTACTACGCAGTTGTATTCATCCGACCCTGGTTGGGAACCATTGCCTTAGAATAATCAAGCAAAACCAACTCAGTAACTATATTATCTCCAGCGATCTTAAAAATATCATCTGTTATCTTAACCAACGTCCGAGCATACCTGAACCCCAAACCTTGATTGTTCGTTCGGCACTCTTATTAAGTAACATAGAGGAGCAGAGAGTTCTTGCAATAATTTGCACAAGCAAGCACGATTGTGAATATTCACAAAGAAACAAGGAAGACATCTTGATTATTGACACAATTCTATCGAGGGCAGCCCCATTAATTAGTAGCTTAAAACAAAGACCACAGTAGGAGATGGACGGAACGAGATCATCGCCAACTTCGATGTTTTAACAACGAGCAAAAAAGAAACAGAAACCAGAAACAAAGAAAATCGCGATGTTTTGCGAAGACGATCGGTATTTATTTCAATCGCGAAATGTAGAGGGATGGAGGTGTAGGTATCGTAAAGTAGAATGAGCACCGCCGCCTAGGTAAGAGAACAATCGAGCTCTCTCTGAAAATCGACATTGATTTGTTTCGCCGGTAACTCGATTTGCCTTTTTGCCTGACAAACAACTTCAGAGCTGGGATTGACTTATTTGCCCGATATTGAAAACTGAAGAGACAAAGACGGAATTGATAAAAATAGTGCTATAAAACGGAAGAGGGTTTCCATCGCCACCCCGGATCGTCGTTTTTTTTTGTTTTGTTTTTTTTTTTTTGGCACGCTTCGTTATTGTCGATACGAGGGATTGGAAGGGTATAGAAATGTGAATATTTCGAATGGGTTTAATTCATTTTAACGAACGGAATTGAAAAATTTCGATAAACACATATCGGAGCTTATCGAAAATAAATTTTTAATAAACGTTTGCATTTAATCGATAAAAATATGCGATATTAAAAAAGGTTTTCATATATGTTTAACACGGCATGCATGGACGAGTGTAAATACGTTGGAATTAGAGGAAGTAGCAATATTAACATGTTTTAGTTACGTTTACAGATAATAGTAGAGTTTTATTGTTCTTCGGATTACAAAAATTTATATGAAGCATAGAACGTATGCGCTACCCTATCAAAGATTATATCGTTGTCGATGGTTTCGAACAATCGGCTATCAAATTTAAAATTTAAGCTTACCTTTGTGAATTATACAATATTTGAAAGTACACGTTCGAAACATTCCCTAGTACTTGGACGCGGTCTAATTGGATACGGGGGCCGTTTAGTATGACCGATTTATCAGCATTAAATTTTTTGACTGGGAAACATCTAAAGTCCGGGGTACTCAGTAACAAAAAAAATAGTATTCACGGAATCACTCATGGAAAAAGCAATGCGGGCCCGGCCTTACAGCGCTATTTGTCGAATTGATAAGTTGGTGCGCTCTAGTGATAGGAAATACTAACCTGCCAGTTAGAAGATAGCGACCTCAAGCCATCTCCGACACGAGATGAAAAGGGAAGTAGTACGTGAGACAAATAGCGGTGTGACGTAGAGAAGAAACACGCTGGGGGTTACGCTGATGACGTCGGGTAGGCAGAAACAATTCCGTGGATAATGTGTTTTTTCCCTCCTTGCGTTGCTTTTACTGTAAAATATAACGAGGAAGTTCTTTTAGCACTACTTTTTGGTTATTCTTTGGTTGTTGCATCTTTTGATGTCTTGTGTTGACTTGAATATTGTCGGCCGAGGCAGTGTTTAGAAATATAAATGGAAGATTTGGCGATAGAGATAGGTCACCTGTAGGCAAACTCAATTATTTCAAAATGCACACGTCGAAATTAATCAAATTTAGTGATATGTTTCATAGATTCTGTACTAAATATTAATATATATAAGCAACGTTCAAATACATGACATTTATATTTTATAAGGACGGCCCACCTTTTAAGTGTCTGAAGACGAGTGCTCAACTTATTTTCGGAATCTTAAGAAATGGTTTGTCTTCAGATACTTCGTTCCTTATATGTTACTCTGAGGCAAATCACTTCAATTACTTTTTAAAAGTGCATTGTTGTATAATATTGGAAGCATTACATTTGAAATATTTTCTTTGAGTAAAGTTCTCAAAGAAATAGGAAGGACTGTAACGTTGGGTCCTATAGGCACGTAGAATAAAATTAAATAAACATAAAATTAAACATTAAATCAAAATAATAAAAGAATAAACCTGAAATAGATCAATTGTAAAATAACTGAAGCCCTATATTCAGTATTTGAGCCACTTTCCTACAATCATCTTGCACACTTCCTGAAACACTTTGCGAAGAGCTTGGGGCATTTTTAGCGTTACTGGGACCTCAAATACTTTTCTTCCTCTTACTTTACGTTAAAGCCAGGGTTTAATTGCTCATTGTTTTTTGTGCGTTCCTTTGCCTTTTTCCCAATAAAATTTTGTAAGCAAGAATTGCGGCGGTAAAATTTTGGACGTCCATCCTTTTCCAATTTGCAGACAGAAAGATTATGAACAGCGTCGCGTGGATTCCACCCTACCAGCATTTGCTGTAGGAACATATAAAAATACTTTATGCTAATTCTCATCTTTCAGACCCAATTTTTCGTGTTTTGTAGCTAATATGCTTGTGGCCCCAACTATTGCACGCCTTTTGATTCGTCAATGGACGTCCAAAACGATGTTCGCCTTTTGTGCATGTTCGGCTCATTCGTCTAATTGTAAACTGTTGCTAATACAGGAGCGGATGTGCCATGAATTTCGGTGTTTCGGCCTTTTAAGTGTTAATGTTTAATCACCTCTCCATTTTCTAAGCACCTCTTGAACCACCATCGCGATAAACGACACACACCAACACTAATGCTAAAGTCGAGCAAAGACCTATTTGTAGATCACTCCGCATCGAAGTATTGTAAATAATAAATATAAAATTCCCCTGGACGTACCAGGCAAATTAATTAATATTTAGGTGTAGAAGCTTACCTAGCGAAATCGATCCTCGAACATACGACGTTTGCTCAAATCCTGTTTTCCGTTTGCGCGCTTAAATTTTATTTTAAGTACCTCGTGTTAATCGATCAATATGGTAGTCCGGCTAAATGACATAATCACGAATGAACTTTGATAAATAATTCACCCTCTACGAATCGACCTGTCTGTATTTTACGTGTCACGCACGGAAATTACGTTAAGGGATTTTCATATCGAAGTGGTTGTTGTTCTGTTGGATTCGCTGTAATATGTACAATTACCACGATTGATGGAGGGTTAACTGTAGGATATTTTGTATTTCCATTATGTCGAAGCTGCAACTCTAAATAATGCATTAATAGTGCAATGGTCGTAACATCATGGAAGATAACAAAGCTACATTTTGCCGAAAAATATCGATTTACCCTTTTGTAGTGCATTTTTTTTTTAATTTGTTATTCTTAAGCTATGATTTTTTTCTTTAATTCTTTAAGTTTCATTTGTATATTTCTTATTTTGCCGGTTTTGGATTTTTCTGTTGGTCAATGAGATAAATATTATTATTTCTGTTATTATCACTATTAATACCGTTTAGAATTGATTTGCAACGGTTGCTAGCCGCAGGCTGGTTGCTAAATTATAGCGACACTGATTGCAAGTAAGTAGATTTGAATGAAACTGACTATGTACTCTCTCTCAGGTCTCAGGTTGTGTGCTTTACAACAACCATGTGTAAAAAAATAAGTTTTATTATAAGAAAAAGATATATATATAAATAACGGCACAACGAGCAGCAACAATTATAAAATATAATTTCACTGAGAGTCCTCTGAGATTAATATGAAATTAAACGACTCAGGGCAACATATTTAAAACAACACGAAGAAGAAGAAAAAGCAACAAAAGAATTTACGTTACTTAGTGTGATTATGGGCGCGGTTCGTTGGCGGGAAACGGACAGCGTCTTCTCGCCCTCGCCCTGTTAGCGGTCAAGACTCTTGACCCAGCTTTACTTCAAACATTTATTTAACTCACTCGAAAAAACACTATTTAAGCTACATCGTTGTAAGATATAATTATGGTGAAATATCACGTCATTCTTTATATTCTTCGTCCGAGGCTCTTCTGCCTACAACGGAACGCCGGTTATATCTTCTTTCGCGAGATAAAGGGGATTTTTTACTGTTTGTTCGACTTGTCTGGCAGTTGCGGTTTGATACATCCAACCATCGACGTTTGGGCGTTGGTCGTACGTCCTATCGCCTTGGGCGCTGGGAGAATTATTATCTTGTGACGCTCTGACGTTTGACATGTTTTATTCCTGAATAGGCGTCGTCATCAAAAGTCAATACTTCTCTCTGAGACACGAAGTTGTTTAACTTTAACATATGAAATATTAAGAAAAGATGCGCTCAACATACAGAGGTGAACTAGAAAGTAATGTGCGTTTAAAATGAATACATTGAAGAAAATAAATAAAAGTTAATTAGAATAATGTTTAATAATGGACGTTCCGTTACAGATTGGGCATTATATTTATAAGATGAATATGATAGAATCGCAAGTGCGAACAGGAGTGATAGAAGGCTTGATAGCATCATCAGTTAAGCCAACCAATTCCTTTGTTCTTCTTCAATACTATGTCCTATTTTTTCGCGGTTTTCGATGGTAGCAACAGGTGTCCTCTAACTTTTGTCCATCCAAGCGTAGTGCTTTTAATTGCTATTTCGTTTTTTTTTTTTATATAAAAGTTGAAAGGTTCGTTTCAATTTACTCCGTAAAGAAAAAAACAAACAACATTAACTGCTACGAATGGACCTGAAATAATTACCCACTTTTTTGTTGAAGAAAATAAGCTAAAAGGAAGCAAAACAGAAGCAAAAACTTATTACAGAGCTCGTTTGGAAGGGTTTAATTTAAATTTTAATATGCCACTCGTACAACAAATAAAAGAGGCAACTAATTTACCTTGAACTCGCGAGGTGCAGTAGGTACTCAGTGTGTTAATAGTGGAAGTCGAGCACCAGACACGCAGCCATGTGCAATTTTCTGTGAGTACTACACAGATACGAGGGTATGGGTAACCGGTTCACCTCCAATACAATGCTGCTGACTTTAAACTAGCTACGTGTGTATATGCAATACGCGTGTGCGTGTTGCCGGTACATGAACTGTACTTTGTGCTCTGTGGGAATTATTCTACGGCTTTTTGCACGTCGCTCAACGTAGAAGAAGCACGCAAAATACCGCGCGCAGGAACACTGGGATACGAAGGGAAAATACGTGAAGCACGTAATTGAAAAGGAAACGTCTATTTGTTGTACTACAATTGATTTTATTACGAACAAATTACGAACGAGAGGCGTGGCAATTTAATTCTCGGATTGGAGTTACTTGATATAGAACCGAAAGTAAAACAAAGGAAGACAAAACAGCTGTTAGTTTCTGCGTGGGAGGCTAGCGCTCACGTCGTGTTTCTCGTCGTGTCGGTCGTAACGGAGCAACGAGTAAATATTAAACCCGCAACATCTTAAGTCGCATTACTGAACTTGAGATGGACGGTGGATCTGTCGAAACGTAGATTGGATCGAAAAAGTGCGTGCTCTTGTAGCACGAGATCGACGAATGATCTTTCAATGGATGGCAGAAGAATTAAACACGAATAGGGAGACAATTCGAAAAATTTTGCGTCAAGATTTAGGAAAGAGGAAGATTTCTGCCGTATAATCTTACGGATGAGCAAGAACAGAAAAGAGTTGCATCGTGCGAACACTTCATTCGATAATGGGCGTTTCAATACGACCCTGGGACGAAGCGCTAGAGTATGCGGTGCGTTGAAAGAATTCCATCAGGATCCAAAAAGTTTCGCTTGCGAGAATCCAGAATCAAAGTTGCTGATTACGTTTTTTTTTTTTTGAGAGACAGGTTGTAGCGAAGGACAATTGTTAGTGCTAATAACGTTGAAGTGATGAAGAGATTACATTTCTCGACAAAAGGCGTTTGTTTTTTTACAATACATCGTCATATAATTCGTTAATTCACGGAGATTCCTCACGAAACAGTGTTGTCGAGATCAAGTGATTAATATCGACAAGTAAGGGAAATTATTACTTCCTTGTAGCGACTAGTCGGATTCGTGTTTATTGGACCCATCGGAAGGGGTACGTGTTGTACATACTTCTTTCCCCTAGAGTCGATAAAACACGAATCTGGCCGTTGCGAAATTTAAATTATAAAATTATAAAATTATAAAATTATAAAATTATAAAATTATAAAATTATAAAATTATAAAATCATAAAATCATAAAATCATAAAATCATAAAATCATAAAATCATAAAATCATAAAATCATAAAATCATAAAATCATAAAATCATAAAATCATAAAATCATAAAATCATAAAATCATAAAATCATAAAATCATAAAATCATAAAATCATAAAATCATAAAATCATAAAATCATAAAATCATAAAATCATAAAATCATAAAATCATAAAATCATAAAATCATAAAATCATAAAATCATAAAATCATAAAATCATAAAATCATAAAATCATAAAATCATAAAATCATAAAATCATAAAATCATAAAATCATAAAATCATAAAATCATAAAATCATAAAATCATAAAATCATAAAATCATAAAATCATAAAATCATAAAATCATAAAATCATAAAATCATAAAATCATAAAATCATAAAATCATAAAATCATAAAATCATAAAATCATAAAATCATAAAATCATAAAATCATAAAATCATAAAATCATAAAATCATAAAATCATAAAATCATAAAATCATAAAATCATAAAATCATAAAATCATAAAATCATAAAATCATAAAATCATAAAATCATAAAATCATAAAATCATAAAATCATAAAATCATAAAATCATAAAATCATAAAATCATAAAATCATAAAATCATAAAATCATAAAATCATAAAATCATAAAATCATAAAATCATAAAATCATAAAATCATAAAATCATAAAATCATAAAATCATAAAATCATAAAATCATAAAATCATAAAATCATAAAATCATAAAATCATAAAATCATAAAATCATAAAATCATAAAATCATAAAATCATAAAATCATAAAATCATAAAATCATAAAATCATAAAATCATAAAATCATAAAATCATAAAATCATAAAATCATAAAATCATAAAATCATAAAATCATAAAATCATAAAATCATAAAATCATAAAATCATAAAATCATAAAATCATAAAATCATAAAATCATAAAATCATAAAATCATAAAATCATAAAATCATAAAATCATAAAATCATAAAATCATAAAATCATAAAATCATAAAATCATAAAATCATAAAATCATAAAATCATAAAATCATAAAATCATAAAATCATAAAATCATAAAATCATAAAATCATAAAATCATAAAATCATAAAATCATAAAATCATAAAATCATAAAATCATAAAATCATAAAATCATAAAATCATAAAATCATAAAATCATAAAATCATAAAATCATAAAATCATAAAATCATAAAATCATAAAATCATAAAATCATAAAATCATAAAATCATAAAATCATAAAATCATAAAATCATAAAATCATAAAATCATAAAATCATAAAATCATAAAATCATAAAATAATTATAAAATTATAAAATTATAAAATAAAATTAATCGTCTTGCTTTCTTGTTGGTTGGTTTCATACGATCAAGCTATATAAATTCAATATCAAAAACAACGGTTCGCTGGACCAGTGCGTTTCACTGGGCAGAGTTAAGTGCTGTGCGTTCGAGTCCCGCTCGGATCAACAAACTTTGTTTCTGGGTCCGGTGCACCATTAAAGCACGGCAAGAAGGTGACAGCAACAACGCCATGGAACACTTTAAACACCCAAGTTATATACTAAAAGGCACTTGAGGTTATGATAAGCTTCAACAAGGTGATGCACCCCACTGGATCGTCATTACACAAAAAAAAAATAGAAAAGAACTAAAACGTGATTTAGTTGGAAACTCGAGAAAAGAATCGGCAAAAAAGTTTCGTAGCACCATCTGGAGTATCTACAGTTACACTAGAAAATATCTTCCGTTATTGAACATATCGGGCGACACGGAAAAAACGAAGAAGGTAAATCGAACATCATCGAACGTAACCGTATGGTAAAGCCATAAATCCGTGCGGGCGTAAATCCGGAACTCTCGGGCTCCGCAGGAGTCCGGTGCGGTAATATCCGATTGGAGAATGGAAGGTATCCCGCCTACGGAATATCGGTTATTCGCGCGGCGCGTTTGTCATGCGGAAAAATATGTTATTTTCGCGTAGGGGAGACGCCTCGTTATCTCCCTGACCGACTGGATGGACTAAGAGCGTCACGCGGCTGGAGAAATTTACGCTACGATCGGGGAATCCCGGAAGCAGCGGGTGAGAATCCGCAGGAAAGGATGGAATTAGTGAGTCGAAACGAAAACGAACTTAATAACGTTTTCGGTCGTATGAGATTATTATTTAGATAACGGGAAGAACTGGCGAAGAAGTTGATGGTCCGAAACAGCACGTATTTAGGAGGGAAGATTCGATTATGAGTTCTGACGTTAATAGATTATAGGAAATTATATTTATGTATTTTGCTTTGGGATTTTCTTCGCTCGTGAGCTTTACTCACATATATTGTTGCTGGATTATTAAGCACTATATTGAAGATATATTGGTATTCCTCCTGTTACGAGAACCTATTAAGATTAGAGAGTCTGTTGAGTATTTAAAAGAAACGAGTTCTTTGATGATTGTAGAAAGTGAACTTTCAATTTACAGGCCCTCATGATAATAGTGTTTAACGATTATCTGGGGGTCTGAAAAACCAAAAGTTTTGTGAAAGTAATTCTCATACATTTGTCATTTTGTTTCAGGTAAGCAACAATCACTCCTGCTCAGCATTATAACAACCTTCAATTATTCCCTATTGTGTAAGTACTAATAATACTGAGTTTTGACATCGCAAAGTATCATGCTTTCCTCTTATAAATCTTCCAAGTAAGTAAGTTTGTGCTTCATTGGAAGTACCGCGGCAACCTTATCGAGTTTCAAGCTGAACCATAAATATTCAAAATTTCTTGATATGTTGACATTCATGTTAAATACTAGATAAGGTACAATTGTACACCAAGGAATAAAATCATAATCTGCTTCGTTACATAAGCTGCCATGGTCGCTAATAATACAATACTTTTGGAACTTCTTCAGGCTATGCAACTTCTTCAGACCTATTATTGCATATTGACTTATTTGTTCCGGAGGCGTCTATATAGGGCTTGTTACGGGTTAATGCAGCGGAGAAGCCATGGATCAATGAACCGTGCCGGTTACTAGGATGTCCTCGTGGGGGACGTTGTGCCAGGACGTTGGTGTTACTAGAACATCTAGGAAAGAAGGGCAACCGTCTGATTCGACCTTCAGGAGGAAGTGCATGGGGATCACTTTGGGAATTTAGAAACGATAAACAAAGTTGTTTAAAGAATCGCGCCCATGAGGCCAGATGATAAATGTCTCATCAACTTCTACATGTTGGTAGAAGTTGATACCAACATTTCGACTTTAGGTGACAGAAGAAGTTGCACTGCTGTTTCTTAGACTTACTCGCAGGTTTGTTGGCATCAAACTAGAAACAAGTAGAAAGAAGACAAACTTCAACCAAATCAGTCAGAGGAACTTTGGTGAATAAGCATTTGACATCATAGCTGACAAGAAAATCGGCAGGATTTGTCACCAACTCCAACAACCTGATTGTTTGACGAAACATTGGAAATTTTGAGATGATAATTTCTTTACTTTGTGATAATTACTTTGATAATTTCCATGTAGGTTACTGATGGTGCTGATGAAAGGACGCAGATACATCGTATAACTGGGGGGTTGAAGGATCACTAAGGATATCAAATAGGTCTAGATGACGTTAATGATAGAACATTCAATTCGGGGAGTAGGACCATTAATAACAAGGAAAAAACTTTTTGGCCATGCTCCTCTGCTCAGGATCACCTCAGGATCCTTTATCAGCTCTTAGTAAAGCAATTTTAGGGTCCAGTTTCATATTTCGTTAGAGTTTCTGATTCAGAATGGCTTGATTTCGATCATTGAATCAGCTGCTGCCTTCGTTTCCTAAATCCAAAATCTCGACCCGTTGTTGTCCAGTGGATGAACCAGATTCCACGTTCGTGCGGTAGTGTGTACATCGACGAAAGAAAGCGCTCGATCAGCACTCGTGTTATCGAGCATGAAGATGGCTGCATGTAATTTGGCCTGCCCTTTCTTGAGCATATATTGCAAATTGGCCAAGAAATTCAATTTAATTCCAGTTCGCTTTGTTGCCCTGTCGCAAGCCGTGGAGTATCTCCTTCTGGAACGAGTAATTCCCAGGCAATGTGCCGCAATTGCCTTGAACATGCTCCACAAGAGCGAGGACAAAACGTCGGTAGAAGCTACGGTTCCAATCCGGAAGCCAAAAGTATGGAGAAACGTCGGTGATAGAAAGCAACACATTGTCTTCTTTAGAATGATAATACAAAAAGAACAAAAATTATATCTTCTTAAGATCCATCTTTTTGATGTAATATTGCATTTTTGTAGTATCGCATTAGCAGAACGACTGTCCCGTCAATTTAACTGATTTCGTAGCGCCAATAATGACGAAAATAGCAAAAATGATCACCTTTGCGCCCATACCTCCGTCTATCACCTAATTGCTTTCGAACGCCGTCCCGAAAGTCTCATTTACGATACATTTAGCACCAATACCGTTTACAGTTACGCAATTACAGGAACTTACACAACGAGGCCCAACAAAAGTGAAGTATGCGCCGGTAATAAAAGTATTTCCCTCGACGACGCAATACATATCTGCCATCTGTTGTTGTCGGTCGGTAAAATGGGCATATTTTAATTATTTGCAGATTATATTGAAAATCACGCGGAACGGTTCGAAAGCTTTTACCTCGCTACAGGTTAGCGTAATTGTATTTTAACTGCGACCGCAGTAAAGCATGAAATCGAATTAGATACGGAATAGTTTACGCAAGCGGAAAGAAAGAATAAATAAGAACAAGATGCATAAGTCGATATAATAACATTCCGAAAGCGTGACGTGTTGTATCTACGTAATATGCAGATATAGTTTCCTTAAATTAAATTTAAATGAATTTCTTTCAATTATTATTTGCTTTGGGTAACTCAATCTGTGTTTTATGCAAGTAAATCGTCGGAAACCAAGCAAAATAAAACTGTTAGAGAATATTATCGCTGAATGCGCTCGTTAAAATTTGACGGCATCTTTAACTGTTTCTGAGTTACGGGTATTTGCGTTTTTCAGACAATAAAAAAAAAGAAAAGAAATCGACGTCACTACAGTTTTCGCCGAATTTATCGTTGACGGGTTTCCATAGGAAATTAACCGTTCAATTGATTACGGCGCTCCAAAGTCAATAAAGCCTTCTTCAACTTTGAGACGTCCAAGCGTCGCGACGGTTAGGATAACCGGTTGAGCTTTTTCTAGTTTTAAGCGCTCATTAAGACCTTTCGAACGGAACCAGTCTTAATCTCCTAGCTCGTTCGGATGCCGATATATAAGAGAGCCGATAACAGTCTGAACTTTTTGAAGAGCGATGACACTTCTTAAGGTCATCAAAACAAAGATCGAAATTTCGCCTATCTATGGTTGTATATTAGAGATGGGCATTTGAAGTGCACGCTGAGGAAAAAACAATGCTTGGATTATACATAGCAAGAGACGCGGCTTTGGACATAGATCGGAACGAAGGTACTATCTCGAAGGTACTCTCTGCTTCGATTGTTCTAATCAAACTTGTGGCCGCCAAGATCTGAAGCTCCCTGTCGCCAAATTGATTGAAGTTAGAGGATCGCGGTTTTTGATGCTGGTCGTTATTCTTGTAATGAACTTATATATGTCCCGAATTCGCTGTAAATAGTTGTTAGGAAAAGGTTAGGAAGAAGGTCGGAAACTTAGAATAATAAAGAAGTTCGAAAATCGCCGATTTTTAGGTGCAGGAATTTGAAAACTTCGGATAATTAATAACGTCTTCACAACGAAGCCTGAATCGAGGTCCCTTTAATGAATTGATTACGGCCCCCCAAAGTTAATCTAGCAGCGTTCTAGCATCTAGACGGTTAGAGTTAGGCGGTTGAGCTTTTTTTAGTTTTAAAGCGTTTATCAAGATTTTTGGATTGGGATCAAACTTAATCTACTAGCTCGTTCGGAGGTCGAGATATAAGAAAGCCGTTAAAAATTTGAAACTTTTTAAGGCCATTCAAACTTTTGCCAATCTCTGGTCGTATATTAGCGAAATAAAATTTCAGCTCGCTATCTCTAACGGTTTAGGAGAGATAAGCGTTTGAAGTTTGCCATATACCCACACCAAGGAAGAAGCAACGCTTGAATTAGACACCATAAAAGATGCGGCTTTCGACATCGTTCAAAACGAATTCATTATCTGCTTCGATCGTTCTAACCGAAGCTACGGGCGTTTAAATTTCCTAAATCGCTAATCGTCAAATTTGAAGCTCTCCATTCTCGAATCTATTAAGGCTAAGGGATCTCGATTTTTGATGCTGATCGTTATCTTTATAATGGGCATATAAATGGCCCGATTCCACCGCTGATAGTCGATAGAAAGAGATTGGGAAGAAGGTCGGAATTGCCGATTTTGAGTTACGGGCGTTTGCAGGTTTCGGATAACCAACAACGCCTTCAGAACAAAGCGCGAAATCGACGTCGCCGTAGTTTTCGTCGATCGTTAGGTATGGATTTGACAAATTTGGCGGTTTCGGATAAAATGTTAACATGCGGAACTTTTTAGCTCTTTTGCTTTGGCTCTTCTATCAACTTCGAGACGTGCCGGAACGGCTGGGATTAAGCGGTCGATCTTTTTTTTTGGTTCTAAAGCGCTCATCGAAATCTTTCGAACGTATTTAACCTTATAGCTCGTTCGGATGCGGAGATATAAAAGACCCGTCAAAATTGGAAGCCAAAATTATGAATTTGAGCTCTCCCATTCAGCTAGGTCTCTTCTTGAACTATTTGTAAGTTATGTTGGACCTCTCTTGAACTGTTCGTAAACTATTCTTTGCCCATTCTTAATTTCCCATTTTTTTCGAATATCATTAATTATCTGTATTCCTTTGTAATAATCAATGTTGCTTTTGAACCATTCCCGAACAATTATATAACTAAGAAAACGAGATATTGCAATGCGTCGTGCTAGTTACGCAAGAATACCAAATACCAATACCAAAGTAGCGAACATTGTTTAAATTTTAATTTAACTTCGTTTGCACCGAATTTGTACCGGGATAAAGTGTCGAACATTAAAGACACTTACAAAAATATACGTTGAACGTTCACGGGACATTTCAGGCGCACATTTATCCGCGGAAGGATAACTTAAACGGCATCTATAAAAAAAATACGCGCCCATAAAGAATGTTTGCCCGCAAACAGCTATCCCTAACGCCGTTAAAAAGCTACATACATTATATTATCAACCGCCTGGCGTTTAACGCGTAACTGGTGAGATATTACGCTGTAAAAGAGCGATATATCTCTGTGTTCATAAGAGTTATATTATTTTTTGTGACGTTTTTTTTTTTCGTCCCTCGCGAAATCTGTCCTATTACTATGTATAAAAATGGACCGTCAAAGTTATTGTTTACATTAAGGAGAAACGGGAATACGGGAGCAAGCGGTTTATGTATTTTTTTTTATCCTTTGGATATTTCTTGAAATCTCTGTTAGTTCGTGGTTTTATAAATCATGTTGCGTTTGTTTAAAGCTTCAGTTCGATCCTTAATGCTCAAATATTTAGAGTTACTATGTCCCAAGCTTTTTAGGGATCGGAAATCAATGTCCGTTTCGATAGATAGACACATCTCACGTCCCGAGGCCTATCAGGAGAGTTTTACGAATATCCTTCGCAATGGCGAGGAATGAATGTCGCGAAGGTATAGGCCTAGAAGACTAAATGTTAACCTTTCTTCTTTGTAAATCTAGCAAGATCTAACTGTATCTGTTGGTATAAGATTGAGGTCCGCGATCTTACTTCTACATTAGCAGGCATCTGAATTTATTACATTGAATAAATGTGGGATTGAATGTAAGCCTTGCAATAACGATATAATTCCAAATGATGCTTAACTCAATAAAATTGAATACGAAGTTGATTTTCTCGTAATCGGCTTACTTGCTCTGTGCTCTGAATAGGACTGGGACGCGTTCGGGAGTCTCTCATAAATGTCTAGTTGATACCGTTACTGGAGCTTCAAGAAAATCTATAAAACTTACAAAATTTTTATTTGATGAACAGGTTCTGCATTTAAACGTGGCCATATTACAACCAAAATCAAGTTTAATAAGCCTTTTCAGGAGTTTGAAGCTTTTATAGATGATTCAATTAGTATAACTGTTACTTTAAAGTAATTTGAAATATCATCAAGTATTTTGGAAATTAAAGTTAAAAGTTAGTTTTCTAGTGTTTAAATGTGCTTAAATGATTTTCAGATAATTATTTAGGATGTCATATGCCACTATTCCTAATTGGCACTTATATTCTTTCCTCCTGAAGTGGCCATAATTACTACCGAATCTCCTAGCCGTTTAATGGTATCCAAATTATTTCTTTTGGGAGCAAATTTTATTTAATATAGAATTATCTAACTTTTAACTAACTTTTAAAGGCCGTTAAAAGACGTATTTTTGTATATTACATGTGTGCAAATTTAATGTATTCTATCATATTCCTTGCTGCTCGTTCTTTTCTATTATATTATCCATGTTTGTTTCTTGTGGTTCTGGTACCTGTTATAGAGCCGTAAAACGTTCTTTGTAGGAGATGTTAGTAACTTCAAAGTATTTTCTTTGCGGAACCACTATTACTTTCGCTAGATTTCAATTTGCTCATGTATTTGGTTTCGTTCTATCACGTGCTTTCTACGAAAAACGTGGGAAGTGCGTCGTGCTTAACCACAACCATTTCACAAGTCGTTAGATTAAACAAACAAGCAGCTTTTCAGCAAAAATTTCGCCAGCTTTTAAGTGGCGTGAGGTAAGCAAGTACGCAATCATAAAACAACAAAATAACGCACAGTCCGCATTGTTGAAATGGAAGTTCGCATTTCCATGTGTTTGTATTATACAGGCTAATCTGTATATGGAAGCATGCTGAGATTCATTCGGATGAAGTTTGTTAGAACTTGAACGTGTAAAGCTCCTCAAACAAAATTTGATGGAAGTATCTCAAGCAAAATTACTCATTATTTCGAAGCAGAATAAGTCGTTAAGTAAGACGACCCAATTGTTTTACGTTTAGTAAATTTATTGTACTTAGCCACAACGATTTCACAAGTCATTAGATTAAACAAACAAGAAGCTCTTCAGCAAAAATTTCGCCAGCTTTTAAGTGGCGTGAGGTAAGCACGTACGCAATCATAAAACAACAAAATAACGCACAGTCCGCATTGTCGAAATGGAAGTTCGCATTTCCATGTGTTTGTATTATAGAGGCATAATCTGTATATGGGAGGATGTTGACATTCATTCGGATGAAGTTTGTTAGAACTTGAACGTCTAAAGCTTCTCAAACAAAATTTGATGGAAGTATCTCGAGCAAAATTACTCATTATTTCGAAGCACGATAAGTCGTTAAGTAAGACGACCCAATTGTTTTACGTTTAGTAAATTTATTGTGCTTAGCCACAACGATTTCACAAGTCATTAGATTAAACAAACAAGAAGCTCTTCAGCAAAAATTTCGCCAGCTTTTAGGTGGCGTGAGGTAAGCACGTACGCAATCATAAAACAACAAAATAACGCACAGTCCGCATTAATGAAATGGAAGTTCGCATTTCCATGTGTTTGTATTATAGAGGCATAAACTGTATATGGGAGGATGTTGACATGCATTCGGATGAAGTTTGTTAGAACTTGAACGTCTAGAGCTTCCCAAACAAATTTTGATAAAAGTATCTCGAGCAAAATTACTCATTATTTCGAAGCACGATAAGTCGTTAAGTAAGACGACCCAATTGTTTTACGTTTAGTAAATTTATTTCTCGACATAATACACGAGATCCAGCATTGATTCAACTTATATGAGCCATCTATTAATGGAAATATGTATATTGTTGATGCAAATCTTCATTATTTCAGTTTATTCCAATTTTAACGTCAGCTAAATTTATGGGTTTCATATTTTATTAACACTGAATTATGGCCCGATTTACGGCGCGCTAATTCCCCTTAAACTTCGCACGCTATTCGACTGATACCGATCAGCATCACATCACGCAGCCTAACCCACAATACAGCTAACGCTTCTAAATACTCTTCATCCTCTCGATCCCCATTAAAACTCGGATATAAAACTAACGATAAATACGCCGTTTTATCGTTTTTTTTTTTTCAACTAACTCTTTTATTTTTAACCGTACAACACGGCGGTCGCACTCGTCCGACGTTCGACAATACGGCTCGCCCCATAAGTGTACAATAGCCATAGAGATGGACCCTTCTCCATAATAAAATAACGCCGATTATCTCTAGCGCTGAAACGCGAATGCCATGCGCCGTCATAAAATTACGAGGTCGAAACGAGAGAGCGTTTTATATCGGCGTCGATAGCATATTTTTATGAAATCGAATTTACGAATTTTATGTAACGGTTAGTGTGTTGTCGACGCTGCGTAATGGCAGCGACAGTGGCGGCGATATGGTTGATGATAAAGGATTATATTAAAAACGCTAAATTTTAAGCGATGGAAGGCTACAAATAATAGCCGAGCGAAATGCCTCCGCATAATGGAAAAAGAAGCGTGGCGAACGTTTTATTATCGAGTTCGTTTAGTTTAATGAAATGCTGGTGAATGCATGAAATATACGTTTTTTTATATTTATTCTTTTATCAAATGTTATTCAAACGTTTGCAATAAAAAGCAAGAGGAAAAAAGCAACATAAAATGAAATATGCCGTAACGAAAGTCTTAAATATTAAGAAAAATTATTACAAAATAGTATTTAAGGAAATGCGGCAAATAGGAAAACCATAAAGGTTCAATAAACGATAAAAATAATGTAAACAACCTTAGTAACATATCGAGTCCGGCAATAAAGCGGGATGATTTAATATTTTAATTATTTCTTAAAGAATGGATTTTTTTATTAATTGAACATGTATAATATAAAGTATAAGAATAGTTACTTGGCGTATGATAAACATAAAAATATTTTTTAAACACTACGTTTGCCCAGTGTCCTCAAATTTTGCACGACTATACGCAGCATATTTAATTTCTTTTCGAATACGTTGTTTGAGAGCTTGGATAATCTTGGGGTGGATAGACCTAGAACATTTTTGCCTTTAAGTAACCGCATAAAAAGTACCCGCAAACCCATAAATCGGTAGAACGAAGAGACCAAACGGTATCCTTGTTGCTGCCCCCGTTGTTCATTATCACTCGATGGATCATCTAAATTTTGTACGGATGAGAATGTAAATCTTGACGGAGAATCCTTCTTAACGATAGGTGTACAGCACGAAGTTCGTGGATTTCTCGTCACCGCCAGTCGAACAACTTCAACTGTTTTTGCGCTTCTACCACATTTTCTGGCCCTTTGATCCAGATTCTCAAGGTTCTTAATCCACGTTCTAATCGCGTTATTCGACGAAACAGACTGGTTGCGCGGTACATTGAAATGGCGCGGAAATACGCGACGCGTTTGAATGAAATTCTCGTTATTCCAATAATAGACTTTAAATGCGATGGCGCGTTGTTCACCCGTCTAACGATTTACTATCAACTAAACAGTAGGCTGCGGGGTCTACGACATTCATACTCAATATCATAAATATCATGTCATATATCAGCAATATCATGAAAGATCGTTATTTCTGGATCAGAGCAGATGAAACTACAGATTTACCCGGGAGAGGTAAATCTGTAGTTCCGACAGGCTGCACCAGATTTGTGGAACGACTTATTTGTAATATCTCTAGAACATTTGATTTTCCCCACGAATTTCTGCGAATTGGACATCACCAATCTTTGGTCTTCCTAATCTCAGGAGGTCATTTGCAGACCTTGTTCTTTTAAGTTTGCGTTACGCCTTCCTCTTACAACGACCTGCTCTCTCACTCACTCACTCACTCACTCACTCATTCACTCACTCACCCCGTTTGAATATACGTCAACTTTTATTTCGAGGGTTGATCGCTAAATTGCAATTACCTTGCTTCTACATTTATGCTAGTATTTGACGGTTTATTGACCTGATATTTTAATTAATTTTTGATCCAAACTTTCGCAGTATTTTACATCGCAAAACTCTCAGCTTTTCAAATAATTCCTTTCTATTTACTGAAACACCGGCATATTTACGTTTGTCGCATAGTTAAAAAAAAGCCGCTACGCGGCGCTAGAATCGATCCAACGCCAAAGGTATTTGATTAGAGGCAGTCTAACGTATGATGTTTGCCAGGCAAAGTAGTCGAATTCCAAAACGCCAAAGCTAGAAATGCCTCCCGGCAATTTCGACGGTTTCCCACGTGTGCCTTTGACACATGGCGCAAGTGGGTTTCGTGTTTGACAAAAAATTGAAAAAAGAGAGTGAGGTTTGATCTACATCTTTCCATATAGAGTGCGATGTGCAATTTTTTGTTTTGTTTTTCGGTCGTTTTCGTTTTTGAAAAAAAATAATTTGATGTTTATCCGGAGCTTGCTAAATATAAATCTACCTTATTAGGTTCGTTCCAACAAAGACATCTTTCACCGTGTTTGAATCAGTAATGAATTGTTTTAAACGCATGCGTTGAGAAACTACTAGTTCTGTTAATTCTTCGATCGATCCAGAAATAATAATAAGTGTCTGCTGGAACCATCTTGGAACAAACTTAATTAGCTCTGTATTCTCTAATCCCGTTACATCATTGTACTTGTTCCGTTGTACGTATTAGGTGTGTCATACTAATGAGCAATATTATGCGGAGGTTATGTGTTTTTCCCCAATTTTTGCGAAGCGGTTACAAAATTATTGCTGGTTGAATTAAATGAGGCTCCTCAGAGACTTTAGCTAACCCAGGCAAATAACCCTTGAGGATCCAAATCGTTGGCCAAATAGCTAGAACTTTACTCATCTTACTTATCTACTTACTTAAAGAGCTGAGGGAGTCGATTTTTTCATTAATTTGTAACAACTTGTTGTTGGAAAGAATCACTTGCGAGGATGGTTTCTTTTTAGGACGAACGGTTAAAAGTGGTGAAATTTCCATTTCCGTCTTTGGAAGATCTACAGAAGGAAAGAAGAAAAACGTTGGAATATGCGTGTGGGGCCCTGCGTGAGATAATTTAAGTTGGGAAAATCAAGTTCCAACATTTTTCTCGTAAATTCTTCTATTCCAAAGTAGATGATCGGTATCCTATCTTAACAAACATATCATCAAGCCAAGGTTCTAGTTACCTTCTTAATTCTTGGCCTGGTGATGTGTTAAACACAAAAGCAGTCGTCTTGTTTTGGAATAAAAGAATTGGAAGGAAACGTTTTCGACCTTTTCAGTAACTTTCCTAACTTAGTCTCATTTTCTAAATCTTTTTGTTCGTAGCTACGCAGATAACAACAAACGATTTATATTGGCTATTTGATAAAAATTCGCCGTTTGTTTCGCCGCCTTTCGTGACTCGTTTTCTCTTTGGAACTTTACTATAGGGCTTATACTATACTAGCTTTACTTAGGGTTGTTTAGATGATGAAACGACGCTGCTGACTTTGTTATTGAACGAGAATTTCGGGTAAACAACATATAAGTATCGGTAACCTCCGCATCACACAAGAATGGTCCTCTTGGTTGATGACGAGGACCATAAGCACTAGCATCATGAAAAGCTTAAAACTAATAGCTAAAGTTTTATTTTCCGGAACTCCTACTTTAGTAGTTTCCAACTTATTGCTTTCTTCAAGGAGACTTTGTTTTTCCTTTAGTCCATCTTTTAATTTTTTTGTACTTTCCATTTTTGAAGGTCTCAAAAACTTGAGGTGTCGGGTTATTCCATAAAATAAATTGTTACTTGCTGAAAATTTTAGTGGAATAACGGTTGACGGTTGACAAATTTAAATCCGTTTGACTTGTAAGTTCCTGGACTGTACAAATTTTTGATCGGGTGAATCTTATCCTGTGAATTAAATCGTTTGTACCTTGTCGATCGTGTGACCTATTGGATTGCATCTTCTTGAAGAAAAATTAAAATTATTATTAATTAAAATAATAAATTACATTTATTATTTTAATAATAAATTATTATTTATTAAAATAATAAATAATAAATTAAAATTAAAATTCTCCTCGTTGTCTGTTCCAGTCAATTATATAATTGCGACGGTTTCAGAGATTCTAAACCTGATACTTGCTTTTGGTATCAAGTACATGGCTCAAAGCTCCTTGAGGCTCCTTTTTCTTGGAAGAAGGGGAGAATATTTTTCTTAAATTGGTCAGGCTTTGGCATTTTTGATATTCCTTTTATTATTGCGGCAAGACGTTGATCCTTTTTTTGTTTCAAGTAACCATTTTAGCTGCACGAACTATTAAAGGAAGTTTGTCATCTAGCTGCTCCGGTACTTGAGCTACTGTTCTTTGCTTAACTCTTAACTTAACTGCTTGACTTCTGGCCATATTCAAGTTGTCGACGACCTAGTGTATTTTCTCATTATTCTTTAATTTTAAAAATTGTAAAATATGTGCATTTTCTATTCAGTTTGAGCTAAAATGGACATTAATGGCTGTTTATTTTCGAAATCTTTCGAGATCTCTTTTTATCGTTATGCTTTCCTTCTTATTAATTTTATATAAATAAATATATTTTATTAATCTTATATAAATATATAATATATAAATAATATAAATAATTTTTGATTGTAGACAAGCAACCGACAAAAAAATTAACAAATAAAAGTAATTGCCGGACTTCCTGGTAATTTGTTAAAAGTTTACTTTTACCACTTTTTCACGGTATTTCATTAACAAACGAACTTTCACAAATAATTTAAATAATATTCAGAGTAACAAATTGCGATTTTAGAAATGTTTTTAAGGTTTCAATATCAACATCTGATGATTGCATTTTGAATTAACCAGAAAGCACTACTGTTTCCTTGAATTCGTTCAACACTTAAATAGAAAGAAGCGTATCTGTTTTGCTGTTCACACCAGCGACGAATGATTCTTTCACGATGTGCTTGATAATTATCACAAAATAGGTTTTTCCCAAATATTTAATGGCTTTAGATCATAATGCATCGGCGTATATCCCGAGTCCATCTTAATCGCGTTAACCCGCAAGTCACGGTGCATCGATGCAAAAGAACGGATTCAATTTAGCATGAAATTATCGATTCGCCGTTTTGAGCTAGGAGTGCGAACGAATCGATTCCGCTAGACGTAAACCGTCCGGAATTAATCTATTCCGAAGCATATTTAATGCGAAATTACACGTTTCTAATCAACCAGTGGTAAATTAAATAGTCGCCAGATCAGCGGAAGAATTGAAAAATGTCGAAAATTACCGTCCATACCGTTAAGCGAGAAGTTACATGATAAATAGAGCGTTGAACTTGATAGATATGATCGATATGACGTTCATTAACCGGTCTAGTGGTGCGTTTTTTTTTTTTTTTTTTTTTTTTGTAATTAACGTGTGTACTGCTGTTTTCGGTTATTTCCGTAGTAAGTCATTTACGAGTATTTCTTTATTGCAACGTCCAATAAAACGAGCTGAAAGAAACCGCACTTTATATTCTTTGCATCTGGTAAGTGTGACAGCGGGCTACGTCTGCGTTCAAGGAAACTTCACTCAACCGCCGAGAATACCAATGCTTTGAACTTGAGCTCTTTGAAGCCGAGGAAGTAATGGCAACAAGACGAAAGCAGCTTGGAGGAATCGTTAGATTAGATTCTATTAATTTTCGGTTTTCCGATGCTTTTGTGTAATCTTCGCTGTTGTCTACCGCATTCTTAAGTGGAGAGCGATTGAGAAAAGAGGAAGTAAGATTTCCTTTCCTTGGCATTATTTATCAACGGCCGGTTTCATCCTTGTATAGGTAGATTCCATTTAATTTTCGGCGCTATTCACTGTTATTTCAATTTTGCGAAATCATCTGGCCTGTTTATCGAAATGGAAGACTTGTTAATTGGTAATTATGGCCATTCAGGAAAGGGGTATTGGTTCAATTAGTAGAGAATCGTCGATAGCTTCCTGAAATGGTGATCGTTTTAATTGCTTTTTGAACGGAATGAAGCTGAAAAAGATACTTTCTAATTGGGCTACTGCTCAATATGTGCGAATCTACACTCTGTGAAGGTTTGCGCGTATTTTAGATTCGTCTAAAAGGCTTTGAAATGATAGTAACTAATCGATAAAATTAAACGTACTTCAAAGGGATTGGCGGCAGTGAGTAAAAAAATTTTTGTAATGATGCTAACATGAAAATGATACGGCTTGAGAAGAACGTAAACAAAGTAAGAAACGACTGCTGAAGTATTCAACTATCATTACGCAAAGGTTTGTGAAGGAGATTAGAAACTCTTCTAATGTAGCAAAGGAAATCTGTACTCCGGTGTATTCTGTGATCTGAAAAAGGCTTTTGACTGTTAAAACAGATGTGCCGCAAGTACCTGACTTGAGGCCAGCGTTGTTTAATTTATATATCAACAATATAGTTCTATTCCTTTTTGATATCAATTCACCTATATATGCAGATGATTTTTCACTTTTAACAACGAATAAAGACACAGAACACATTTCTTATGTTCTAATGGTTTGTTACAAGAAACTCTCACCAAGCCTAGAGAAGACTAAATACTTAACCTTTCATACAAGGCACAAAGGCTGAGGAATTGAGGACCTATCCACAACTCAAGTACAATTAGAGCAATCCAATTCCATGAAATTACTGGGTGTCATCATTGAGGATAATCTGGTCTGGGATGAGCATTGTTGTGAATTAGTTATCAGATTCTTTGGTAAACGGTATGTGTAGGTACTTCAAGAGTGTCTTCTGTAGCTGTTTTATGGAAAAAATCTATTCCAGATTGAGATATGGGATACTCTTGTGGTCTTCAGCGGCTGCAGCTGCTAAAGTATTCTTGTCCCAGAAAGCTGTAATGAGATCGTTGGTGGACGCCCGTTTCACGGAGCCTTGCAGGTCTTTATTTCGCAAATTTAATTTATCACCGCTTGTTTACGTTTACATAGCGGAAGTAGCTGTTTATGTGCATCAGAGTAAAGGCACCATCAGCCTGAATTCTGAATATCACAGATACATTATAAGAAGCAGAGAATATTTACATATCACTGTTTGTATCATTGTATTTGTGATTTTATTTGGTCATTGATTCCGTTGGTTTCTTTTGTTTTTGGTCTTTGCTGACAGCTGTAGTTTACCAGAATATGAGGGTCATTAAGAGAATGTCCACGATAAAGACTTACGGTATTTTATAGACACAGCCGACAGGGTAATCGAGGGAAAGATGAAAGATCTGAAGACTGGTGGAAGAAATTCCAGGTCAGAGATGCCCAAGTAATTCTTGAATAAATGCTGACCTAAATTGAAGGCGGATCTGCTAGGTGAAGATAGAAAATCTGTTAGGACAATAGTACGCCATTGACAGTAAATTTTGGAAAAAAACGTAATATTTAATTTTCACAGCGTTTGCCTCAATTTGCTAGGTTATGTTAAACTGTGACAAAAACAACATCCTTGGCATTGCCGAGGCATACTCCGTAAAATATTTGGATATGCCACTCAATAACCATCTTAGATGGAACTTGTACATTGAATATATAGCATTAAAAAACACGGCATCTTCTCGCTACATTTAATGTACATGTTACATTTAGCATTTTTCCAAAACACAAAACATTTCTTCTATTGTTTGAATAAGACTTAATATATTTTCTTCTTAAATGTTAGAAGTTATGAACAAAGAACAAGACTTCTACTTAAATTTATCAAATTTCCTGCAAATACATTTTTTCAAGCATTTACTTATTATTAGTGTTCCTGCGCCTTTCGCTTTATTCATACCATCTGTTTATTAAATCTCCTAAATTTAGAACGAGCCCGTTTTCCAAGGAAAGCTAATTTTTTATTTATTTTTCTTTTTTCTAAATGGGCAGCCTCCTCCTTCAGGCAACTTTATGCACTGCAAATACGTACATAATATTAATTAAATACGCGGAGAACGTTATCGTCTCCTAACCTAATTGAAAATTTCCATTTCGCGAACCGGATAATAAGCTCCCCCTCCTTCGCCTCGGCACCCCGCGCTGCTTGTTTTTTTATTGCCGCCGAATTAAATTTTACGCAACACTTACGATCGTAGGACGCAGAGAGAGTACTTTGATCTCGCGATGTTCTTTGAGGAAAAGAGCGTTTCGAAGAGGATTTTTTTTTATAAAAAAAATGTAATTTTCGATCCGATTTTACTGAGTAAAGTGAGTTTGAATGAGCAAAAAGTAAATTTCATTAGATACTAGGAGGGAGATACGTTAGATTTTGGTTGGGTTTTAGGCGAAGGAGTAGAATCTTGTAGTGAATGTATGAGTTTATAAAATGAAGCGGCAAATAAGCAATGAAAGTATTTCAGATGTCGAATAGAATGATTACCTCGCATCGTGGTGTACTTTGAGGCTAAGAAGAAGCTCAGTGGAGCTAAGAATGTGGTTGTTGTTTGGAGATGTGTCTACTTATTTTTGTATAAGATGCATATATAAATGCTTGGCGTGATATTAAGGGCTTCTTTATTTTGTTCGACATCTTCTCGTCTCCTTTTTACTTGAAGAAGGATAAGAAATTCATCAAGGACGGATTGTCTTGTCTTCTTTTTTTATATGTCGTTGAACAAGTTTGCCAATCAGCTCTTACAGCAGTGTTGGGGAGCTATACTAGTGAAATAGACCGTACCCTCTCCCAGCAATATAAAATTCTTTTAATAACAACTGCTTTCCCGCCTTCTCGATTTTCAAAGACATAGTTATCTCAAAAGCACGATTTATCCTTGGACAACATTATCTGAACGAAAGAGGCTAGATTACCTCATTACTGAAGTAATTCGAATCTTCACGTATTCAAGTCGCAAAGCTTACAGGAGAGTTGGCCAATGCTGGGATGCAAATGTCCGTAATGAAGATGATTGTTTTCGTAAAAGCAATTTGTGTCTAAGGACGGTAAAGTTTAACATCATCTTTATACCCGACATTCTTTTCTGACGACTAGATACTGGATATAAACGAGAAAAAAAGCGACTTCGAAAGTGTTAAGAGTTTAAAAGGAATCATCCACGAAGAACCAACTTCGAGAGAAATAAGAAGAAAGGACGACCTCACCATTTTTAATTAGTAACGTTCCGAACAATCTTTGATAACACTCGGAGATATAAATCTAGTTCGCCCCCTTTGGGGGAAGCGAGAGCGTCGGATACTAACTTCTCTCCCCGATACAAAGAAGGAATTCCCCCGGGAGAGGAGCAAAGTCGGCAGTTGTTGCCCTCTTCGTAATCACCAAGGAATCTAACTTCGTAATCCTTCGAAAGAAATGACGGGTTGTTGTAGTCGCAGCTGGGGCTGCAGCCGAGTGCATCCGTTGTAGTTGTGGGAGAGAAGACGAAAAAAGTGCATCCTATACGTTTTGCTCGTTTTCCCTTGGCTGGTGGAAGAAAATGGATCTCTGGGAAATCTTAGCTATGGAATATAAACTTTGCGTTGTTATACACTACCGTACCATGCTAGAAATAAAAAGCAAGGAGAGAAGGAGATTAAAAATTGTATCCTCCTTCAATCCTTTATATTTCCTATGTACCCGAAGAGGATTGCAACTACATAGTTCGACGATAATGAGCTTTGTGTGGTACGCGATTTTCTTGATTGGAAAAACGCTCCTTCGTTTACCCGTCTCGCTCCTTCTATCGGGAAGCTCCGGAACGATTGTACTGTTTTTCTTTATAAACTATTACGCGCAACGGCTAGATAGACACTTAGATATCGCGATGGGAGGAGGAGGAGTATCGCTTGGCCTTTTTGGCGTTTGTTCCGTTACAGTCGCAAGCTTCGTCTTCTCTTTTCATCCTCAAAAATGGAAAATGGGAAATTTTCCATTCGATTGGTTCGGATTAGATTTGTCGAACTGTAATTTCTTGGAATCCTATTTGCTGTTTATCTCTCCGCGCGCAGACTCTGTCCGAATAAATTACTTTTATCGAGTAAATAAGTAAAAAAAAACGCTGGCGTTTTAGGAAAAAGTTTCGGATAATGCGAAAGCGTTAGCTTTAGAATTGTTTTCTTTTTATTTTATTTAAAAAATCTTCTCAGACGAAGGACGTGATTGCTTGAGAATGGGAACTGGCAGCGACTTAATATATTCATTATATTGTGTACAAGAAAAGTTAATTATACGAGGAAGGTAACGAAAAGAAGGGATCAAGCGAGATCATAAGACGTAACATGGAAATAATTGTAGAAGATGGCAAATAGGCAGTATGTGGTTGACACTATCGAAGTATCCTGATGAAGCTTTAAAAATAAAAGCCGGATATCGTTGAAATTTAAAAGTGAATGAGCCAATGAAGAGCATTGATTTACTAAATCTATTAAAAATTTGTTTAGAACAAAGTTTCTTCTAATTTAACCTAAATTTGTATAAGTTACTTCACGATCTCTCTGGGAGCTCCCCTATTTCATTGATGTTTGCTGAATTATTCATGCATTACTTCTGGCCAAGCTCTATAATTAGCCAACAACCATTTCTTGAGCTCCCTACGCTAGATATGTATGTAGACGATACTTTAGTCGTGTCGAGAAGCCATTTTGTTCTTTCCGCCAACAGCCCACATTATTCTATCAAATTTACTTCAGAAATTGAAATAAACAAACAATGGCATCATCGTTTACTGCTAGGCGAATCACCCACATAATCAGTAGTTTGGTTCCTTTTAGCAACAACTGTCTGTACAGTTTAGTTAACATCCTTGTATTTGAAGATTAAACAGATTGCTCAATTGAATCATTACGAATCCCAGATTATAGATAAGACCACCGTTCATTTTGACCATTCTAACTAAGGATACCGCTTATCGTACAAACGTTTCCTGTGTTTTCTCCGAGATCTATAGATATCGGATGTATCGGTTAGTGATGTATAATTTTTCAAAATTTGCTTATTCTCGCCTGTTTCGCATTCATCTCTCATCCATTCACCCCTACCTTTTTAACCGAGGACGCAGCTAGACTACGTGGAGGTGTCGATCAGCTTTTGCTAATTATTAGTTAATAATTAGTTAATATTGATTACTTAAGCAGGAGAAACGTTTGAAAAGTATACTTACTACCAGATAGTACAGAATATATCTGTCCAACTTCATATATATTGCGTCTTGGGCAGGCTATATTCTATAATTAGAAATAGCGCGATGCTAATTTAACAAAATCGATGTTGTAAATTGAGTAATTTTAACAAGATGATCTAGAGCTAACAATTTGTTTCCTTTATTTTAACAAAAAGTAAACAACATAAATTTCTAGTTAAGCTCAAATAGATGTTATATACACAAAAATGTTGCGCTAGTCGTATTTGTTCTAAACGAAACCGGCCACGAAAGTAATTTACTACCACCGTGATCGGAGGCACGCAAATGCGATTTACGTGTTACTTACCTTAGTTGCTTTTGACAGCGACATGTAAAAGAATTTAACGTCTCTAGAGACGTCGAGAAGTCATAATTATAGAGGACAAAGGCGGAGGAAATTATTAGTTTTTTGCAGCGACCAGACGACTCGTTTTTTGTCGACTCTCACGAATCCATTCTCGTGAGCCGAATAGACACGAGCCTATCTAATCGCCGCAAAAAAAGGAATAACTCCACCTGCCTTTGTCATCTCTACTCATAATTAGAGAGGACAAAGACGGCTGGAACCACCGCTCTTTTGCAGCGACCCGACCGACTCGTTTTGTCGACTGTCAGGGAAACCAATAGGTACACCAACGCTTTCTCACGAGACGAATAGACACGAGTCTGTCTACATAGTCGCTGCAAGGAAGCAATAATTCCACTCGCCTTTGTCCTCTCTAGTCATAACACATAACACCATAACGTAGCAGTTGATGTTAAGAAATCGATAACTTTGACAATTACGTAAACAAATGTTAATTTTTTTTCCGAAATTTAGGAAGAAAAATAAGATATTACACTCAGGCCGTAAGTACCTTTGCAAAACAAGAAATGCAAGTGTTCTTTGCATTTCTTGCTTTCTTGCTTTTCTTCTTTCTTCCAAAATATCAATTTCGGACGATAAATCGATGAAATCCCCAAAAGTTGATCGTTACACGTCTGCCCTATGTTAGTCGCACAATAAAATCCCGGATGTTTTCAAATTATAGAACTTAACATTGATTTCGAAAGTGAAGTATACTTCAAGTAAGTGAAGTATAAGAGACAAGTTATTCTGGGCTGTCTTGCCCCTTTGTTATCAATAGCGTTCGTTCAATATTAGTTAGTTCCAACTACGATACACATTAAAATTAATCTTTGTCACCTAAAATGTGTTTTTTAATAATACCCTTTTGCAATTTGTAATATGCCATGCCAGTACGCGATCTAACATCTAATGAACTGATGTTAACGCTAAAACCGGAACAATGTGAGGTTTTGTAAACTTATTCATTGCATTTGAATGAAATCGAAATAACATATTAAAACAGAATAAGCACATCGTCTGCCTTTTGATTGTATCTGTTTGTTTGGCGTCGAAAACAAGAAATTACCAATCCCCTCATTTCTATACATCCTCGTTATTCCAAAAAAAGCGCGAAAATAAAAAAGAACGCAGCCCCTATTGTCACAGTTACCCCCTGGCGGGCTTCAATACGTCAATTAGTGAGTGCGGTTTTAATGGAGCCCATTCAAAGGCGAGCCACCCTACGCTTTCGACGGACATTTATTTGGAGCCACCCCACCGCAGGCGACAACCTCTCAATAACAGGCAATTTTTCACATAATTCAATTATCGTCGGAATACCGACGCCCAAAAACAAACTTTTCAAAGTTATTTTTTCTCTTAGTCTTTTTTCCTTACGCCATCAGATAGGGTGAGCTAGCGTCGGCGGCCTTCCTTCGATAAAACGCCGATTTCTTCGCGTTTATTCCCTCCGCCCTTTTCTCACAGCGCCGAATTCTCTGGCGGCCGGATGGCGCGTTGAAAACCGGATGTTTGGAAAATATCGAATTCCTTCGGGATTTTGCAAAACCGTCGCTTTATTTTTTTTCTTTTCCGAAGGCAAAACTATTTTTTTCATCGACGAATGCAAGAGTTTAAGAAGGAAGGGGAGATTTGTGTATAGCGAAGACCTTCCATTAAATATTATTTTTTAGAGCCTAGTTAACAAACTGACGTTGATCTAATTGCTTCAGTGGCGTTGTTAGCTTCAAAATTTTGGGTTCACCAACAAAAATAATGAAGTTATATACTAGTTGTTACAATGTTACGCTACTGAGTCTGTTAAGAAATATTTCGTAGAATTATTTCTCAATTCTTTAAATTTAATTTTCTTAAGTAGAATACGTTATCTTCTAAGAGCTTTAACTTAGGTATCTCCTAGGGTTATAACGCGGCAATGTTTGCCTTTATCCATTCAACGGTGGCTTCGTAAGAGCAATTTATTGCAAGCCACCTCGCTTTGAAGGTTGTGCTTAGCAATTTCGATTTCATTGCCTTTTGTTGAAGAGCATTATCTTTTCAATTGCCCTTTTTTGGTCCTTTTTTTCCATTTTCGGCCTTCTTTTTCTCTTCTTCAACGGTTGTAGAATTTTTTGCAGGGCTTCTTCAGGTTTGAACTCTTGTTTTACCAGCCATTTCCTTCTTTTCCCAGTGTACCGCTGAGTCCCGCTTCTTATCTTCTTTGCAGCAAGGCGGAGCTTTGCGATAGACTCCTCTAATTGTGCACAGGTAAATATGGCTGTGTTGCTGTTGCAAGAAATTGAGGCCGTTAAAATGTCTTCTTTGAAGTCCCTTTATTGATCGCGCGAATATGGAAGATCTAGAAGTCGGCCAGCAAGTCTAGTCTTCCAGAAGGCGATAAGTATTCAGAGTTCGCTCATTCGTGACCAAGATTAACCCGCTTACCCATGTGTCGGGTGCCAAGAAATTTGGTGTAACCCGTTTCGTTTTAAAGTTTTTTTATTGAGGCCGTTTCCTTTCTGTTCGGGCGGTTGAGTGACATAAGTCTGTCTGTGAAACAAGTAGGTGTATTGTGTATCGGCAACTGAAAGCTTAAGTAGCTAGAAGGGATTGCCGGCACCGTTGCTCCCTGGAAATGCCCTTAGCCTTGGACTTCTTAAACACTGCGTGCCCAAAGGATATAGGACACAACATCCTCGACTCCTAACGCCATTGGCCAAATTGCGCTATCGCATTACTGCAAATGTGATCGGAGGAATTAACAGGGAATTTATCATTTATTGCTAGTATCCTAAAGCAATACGTTTTTTACGGATATTTTATTATGAAACCTAGATTTAAATGTATGTATCACGGAGGATAGTGATATGTAACCGCAACTATTTCACTATTATTTAAAAAAAGTTTAAAAGCAGTTTGCTCATGAACTTTTAACTAATGTTAACTGAAATTTTCTTGTTTCTAAGTAAATTAAGCGGGTTGTAGGACAACTTGAATTTATGAAATGAAGACGAAGTTATGTTATATATGCAACAACTTCGCCCTTACAGTGAGAGCATTGAAATCGGTTGAGTTAAAAATAAAAGCAATTCTGTGAAAAAATGGTAATTCCACGTTTTTATTGGATGATCCCTTTACGATTTTAATGAAGACTTAACTCAAGAACGATGCCCAGAATTGCTTTGTTCAACATTTGATGAAGCTCAAAAAAGGCTCTCAATATCGATTAATGTTGTAAAATAATGGTTGCTCAGCCTTCAACATAACAAACTTATTCCCCAATGTCGAACAAAAAAAATGGACGGGGAGCGATTTTTATTACTTTTTTATTTAAGTAGCTGTTGACGCTCGTAATAACCACATTTTACCACCACAAAAAAAATATTTCGAGAGCTAGTTTCAAGCCATACGGAAGTGTATAACTCTTAATGGCAAATATTTTCAAAACTAATAAATCGTTTTTTACCAAAAATCTTATTTTTTCATTGTTTTCGTAAGAATTTAAAAAGTATCCCATGTATTACGATTTGGAACATTTTTTTGGGATGCTTTTTGAATAGTTCAAGTAGGTAATGTAACATGGAATCCATTCAAAAATATGGACGCATTTTTAACAGTACAAAATCACCATTAAGCATACTGTACCGTAAACAATATTCCTACTTATTTCTCCCATACAACTACGTACATCATCCATGGACGAACGAATATGCACGCATTTTCGTTTATGCATACGTCATTAATGGATGTTTTTGAGTTTACAAAGTTGCACAATGATAATTGGGAACCGGACAAGTAACCGTCAGGGTTTTCAGCCGGTAATTGCCGAATTACCGGGAACCAGCTTCAGCGGTGCGAACGGGCGTATCGGCCGTTAGCTGGACGCACTAATGTTAACGATACCGTGTTTTAACTACTGATTTTTGCAGTATGTATACGGACGAATGTAGATATATTTATATTTGCTTTTAACGAATTCAAGTGTTTTTTTCTGTTGTTTTTTTTTTATTTGATAGACTTGCAAAAAATGTACGGACGAACATTGCTGTTTTATTCAAACGCATTTATTATTTGTAGGTCGTGTTTTTTCAATATTCAGAGGTGACGTCTTCTCAGAAGACGTGGGGCGGTCATTTAAATAATTGCAACTTTCAGTTCAATCAACTTTCGATGTAATATTTATTCAATGCATTGAAGGGTTTTTCATATTTTCAATTTTATTATTCTTAAAAATTGGTTCATCATTGCTTGTTTTATTTTTTTAGTTCACGAAGAATAACTATGTAAATAAGTAGAATTTTGGACATTTAAATCTAATATTTGCAAAATATGTTTATTAAAGTTTATTATCTAATGTGGGAGCAAGTAACTGCAATTTAATTAAAAAACTAACGGTAGAAACTTGAAGATGTAGCTGAATCGTCAGTTAAGAGAAAGTTTCATGAGGGTCCTTTTTGATTAAATTTTTGGCTTATTTTTATATTTTATAGACAGGGTGACATTGCAGAAATTAAGAAGAAAGAACCATCAAATAATAAAAAAAGATCTTATCTGCTAATGTTCGTAAACCTGTTGCCTTCAAGAAACAGGATACTAAAAGTTTGAATTTTTTTTAGGAAATCTATTTTTCTTCAATATCTCATATCAAAGGAAGTGCCTTCTTGCTCGATATAGGCGTTGAAAATAACAACGTAATATAATAAAGAAAAGTAATGATTAAATTAGGAAAAATATAAGGCCCTTCGCACTAAAGAAAGTATTCAAATTGATGGTGTCGTTCTTGGTTATGCTTTACCAATCTTTGTGCTAATGATTGACATCTTTGGATTATTATGGAATTTGCAAAGTTTTCTTAGCTCTACGTTCGAGATCTGTCGATTGGATAATCGAAATGGACCAATTAGGTAATTGTTGACTATATCTGCCCATACACCATTATTGGTTGAGGATTTGCATTGCGGTTAATATCTGCTTCTTCGCTGAAAAAGATTAATGATAAAAGAAAATTTCCTTTTCCTTGATTTTGCAAGTACTACAAATATTGTAGACAGAGTAAATGTTCTGATAGGTGGCGCCTTTTTTTGGAAATGAAGCGGGCGAAGACGCTGTTCTTTGAGGACTTGTTCAACCGATGCGCAATTTGAAGGGCTTTTGAACAAAGGGCTTACGGATATTAGTGTAAAACCTTTTCGTATTCTGTTTAATTTTATGGTTTAAGAATAGGCATTTTTGCGTCAACGTTTATTCCACTTCTGGCTTTCAAATAATTACGTTATCTACAGTTCTTTTTAATGACGACTTCCAATTTTGAATAAAGGCCATTAAAAAAGTCGATGAAAAAATGAAAATAAACTTAATGAATTAATTAAAGTGGAAGAAAGGGTATTGATATTTTAAATAGATATTATAAATTAAGTGAGTCCATTTCATTCATCGGGAAATCTTCAGCTTTTGATCGAAAAAATCCGGAAGTCTCGCCCCTGATGGATTGCTGCTTTAAACCTACGTGTAGCGGTCTTAATAAAATGTTGGATTTTGGGAGAATTTGTCTTTTCTAGAAATCATGCAATGGAAGCTTTTATACTAGTTGAAATATTAAAAAACCATGACTTCTCAGAAGCAGCTAGTATTAACTACTATGATGAGAGTGATGAGGAAGGTTTGCGTAATCTTTAAGAATTTGATGATCAACGTAAAAGAACACAGCGTAGATTGACAGTGGATTTGCCTCCGCGGCCGAAGTCTGTTGCTTATCCCCTAAAACCGGAGAATCTACAAATCGATCGTCTAGCTCTGTGACTTGATCCTGGTCTCCTAGCATAGCTGCCGATTTCATTAAAACGCAGAACAGGTCTTTGAACAGCTGAATGTACTTGAGCGCCATAATATTGGATATGGCCATCTTGAACGAAATTTACTACCTTGCCGCATCCGTTGGAGTAAAAGAATTTTTTTTATTGTCAAAATATCTAGCTGCAAAAATAAAGACCAGGCACACTGAATATCTTTTTGATTATCGATCAAAAATTTGTTAACATCATATAACAGCAAGTAATGGAGCGATTCTTTTGCGCCTAAGTGTACTACGAAACGGAATGTTGATGTAAACGAATAAGAATAAGAACTTGAAACACCGTCGGAGGCTTATTGATATGAACAGGAATAAGTATCCTGCGAAGACTATCAAAGGGAAAGTCCTGTTTAGGCATTTAACTTACGCATTCTCTGATGCTCTTCACAAACAACCATTTTATCTAAGGCCGGATCAGGCTTGTAATGTTCATCTACAAACTCGCAATTTTTGTGTGTTCTTAGCATCAAACAATCCGTTGTGAACTTGAAACGCGAACGCAATAATTCAATAGGAAGACTAGATTAATGAATTGGTCGTCGTAAGTGAATTGAAGAACTAAACGTTCGGGAAAAGGGATTTGCATAGTGAAGCATATGATTACGCGAGGATCTTTGTCTTCAGAGGCTCGATCCGCAGTGGGTTAGTGTAACAAGAAAGATCATTTCATTACAAGCGGGTCGTGAGGGTTGTGAGAAAATTGTAACATTCTAGAAAGCGCTAGTATACATCTAGTAAAAAAAAAAAACGAAAATATTGCAACGTCGCCAAGGGTAATCGTTGACAATTTAGGTCGTAAGTAACCAATAATAAGTTTAAGCAGAGGCGGTGCGCTTCAAGCTTTCGTCACAATTTTCTAGTTAATAAATAAGCGCTAAAAACAAGTTACTGCTGCATGGTGAAGGTCCTAAAATGTATTAACAACAATATAGAGCTGTTCACTCTTATCTCCCATAATTCGTGAGTAATTTGGAATTGGAGGTTTAAGAAGTAGAATTAGTATCAATTTCTCATCATCTTTAACAGCGTATCAGCCTCCATTTCCTTTGTTCACTTTCCCACAACAAGTTGCGTTATTGTTCGTCAAGCACAAATTCATTAGTTCACCGTCCATTTTTGCGCGGTAGTTAAATGAAAGGATCTTAGACCAATCCCTACACGCTTGTTCTTCCACGAAGTTATCAATATGCTTCTCTGTATTCCACTTATTTTCATATTTCTCAAATAAAAATGCATTTTCCTCGAAATTTCTGCCTTTGCACAAGCTCGTCGTTTAAAAAATGAAAAAAAAAGAGAAAAAACAAAAAGTAATTTGTAAATACTGACCGCTTCCCGAGCAACCCGCTGAAACGAAACCGTGCTGGTTGGTGGAATGGGAGAAAGAGACAGGGGAGAAAGTCTGAGTGGGAATTCAATATGCCCACGGATAGATTGATATCGTATTACGACGAAGGATGGCCGATAAAAAAGCGGATCTTCGCTGAAAAACAAGGGACGAAATGAGATTTATGCCCACAAGCTGAAAACGTAGGAAACATTACCTATATATCTCCACGAAACGGGTCGGAGGATGTTTTATAATATTTTCCGTGATGTAATTTGTAATAGATGGGATTTGGCGTAATAGGAACGATGGTGACTTTATTTTTTAAATTAGAAAATTCTCATCGTGTATGGAATGAAAACAACATATTTTAAAGCTCAAAATAGACTAGTTCTTATTGATCTTTTATTTGTTTACACAAGGAGAACGTGTAAATGTAGTGGGTTGTTCAAAATGAAGTTCGTATGAATTGATTCAGAGGGATTGGGCTCTTTTCTATATGTGACTTAGTTTTTTTTTTTTGGTTTTAACTGCGTATTTAACAGACGACTTGTCAACGAATTAAGAATATATCGAATAGTCTATTGATTAATAAGTGGATCTTGATTGGTAAAATCATTACGTAAGCTCTGGGAAAAAATTTGATTGCTAGACAAAGTCATTTGGACAAATGAAGCACATTTTGGATGAAATGGGAGGGTTAATACATAACTGCGGGGTTTTCAGCTAGGATGTCGAAGCTGTTGTTTGGTGTTGGTGTATTCAAGATGTCGTTGGACAAACGGAAATAGCAACAATAAGTAACCAGCGATATTTTCAAAACAAAAACAACAACAAAAACCACTTGTTTACTTTGCACTGGGTCGCAAGGTATCAAGCGATCGAAGGTATTGAAAATATAGGTAAATTGACTAAAGAAGCAAGGAATATGCCCTGCATCCGTACTAACCCCTTCTACGACCTAGAAGAGAGCCATATAAAACAAGTAATTAAGAAAAACATCTGGGATCGACAGAACATATTTTATCATCAGTTATACCCGAAAACATTTTAGTAAACCCCTTTCTAATATCTGCTGAGCTGAAGGATGAAGATCCTTCAGCTTCAGCTTCAGTAGTATTAAGGTTTATTAAGAGCCTTCACCGATTCTAACACATATAATGGAATAGATCCATCAAGGTGGCAGTGATTAAAGCCTTTGTTCTAAAATCCATATATACTAACGTTCCAGGTATGAGTCATCTCTTAGTTGTGAGGTTACTTCAAAGAAAGAAGAATCGTTGAGAACTGAATCAATTTTAAAGGAAAATAGATAGCGACTTTCTGTTTAACCTATCCTCTTCTATTTAAAAATTTAAAAAGAAATTAAGGAACAAGAGCACCTGTTTCTAAGCGTGCTCCTTAATCTACTTTCATTTTATATGAAAGAATTCGTCGCATTAAGAATTAAGACCGGTCTAGCCATTACATTACACCGATAGCCATCGTTCCATCTGAATTTTTCGAGAAATTATGCTTTTTCTACTTTCTCGTATTAGTTGCGCCTTCTAGCGGTCAATTTCGAACATTAAACTATTTTTAATGAAATGTTGGTTACTTTTGCATGGTTGATTTTTTTTTTTTAGAGTTTTGTAGAAGCTACCGTTGATGAGATAGGGTCGCCGTCTATCCTTAAACGAACACCTAGTATATTGTAAAGTAATAATTTACCAAATTGTTGTTTTATATAGTACCCTACAGTTCTATTGATTACATAAACCTGCGATACGATTGGGGGAACACCAATTGTTCATTGTGTCCCTAACACAAAATTCAAAATTGCATATCTCAGCTAAAAGAAGATCGTATTGCGGCAAGCGGATTTTAAAGCTGAAGATTAGTGCAACCGATGTCCTTTATGAAAATCCGAGAAACGATCCGTTGGCCTAAGATAAGTTTATAAATTTGGCAAAAATAGTTATCTTTTGTTCATTTAACCTAAAGTTACTAGGATTCACCCTCTATCATTCGTATGACAGAGAAAAGATCAAATTTCGTAGGTCCCTGTTATTACTAGCTTTCCTCATTTCAATTTAAAATAAGAACGCAGGAGGAATACATTGTGGGTTAGATAATAGCGAAAAATCAAGTGATAATTGCTTTGATTAAAATCATCCATAATCAATGTGTTGTTAATTAATGTAGTGTCGATTAATTAATGTATGCGGTGGACTTTCTAACCTACTTAGGTTAGCAGCTAGTAATGATGTTGGTTGTCGCAAAGGTAAATAAACCGGATGTACTGGTACTATGCATTATTAAGTTAATTATATCTTTCTATAAAATACCTATCTCTATATTATAATTCGAATAATCAAGATTTAATTATATCCTGTTGAAGTACATTGTACATATTTGGATCGTTTCAGCAACTATCACAGGCGAGCAATTAGAAAAGATCTCTCTCTAGGTTACCAAATAGAAGATGTACGATTTCTACAACAATAATATCTTATTATTGTGCTAAAGAAATCTTTCCCAATTGTACTTCTCGCGAATTTGACTGTATTTTAACTATTGTGATTATTTGTGAGCTCAGACTCTTCCTGTTTGGATGTTCTCAATACGATGCTGATGAAAAGTTGAAAATCATTTGCAAATATCTTGATAATTTTGTTCGTTAGTAAACAATAAATTTGTAAAATTTGAGGTTGAATACAATGTGTTTACCAGTTCAAAAATACGTTCTTTCCAACGTTTTTTTTTTTTTTTTTTCTTTTTAACAAATGGAGTCTATCTACAAAGCGCAAATCTAGAAGCTTTGCAAAATACGTATCTAACGTTAAATTCGAAACGTCGTCCCAATTTTCTGCAATTGAATTAACATTTTCAAGGATATTGTTACTAATTTCTTCGTGTTATTCTCCAGTTCTCGATTTGATCACGAGAAAGAGAGGCGATGATGCCGTTAGTAAATACAGAAAAATAATAAATTAGAGGGAAATGAGCCCAATCCGGAAAACGTGGTGAAATTATAGAATTGTTCATCAATTTCTTTGATGCTTCTATTGAGAGCTTTTGAGGTCATTGATTGCCAATCTAAAATCATATTTGCCCAAAAACTTTCACAATTGTTAGGTGTAACGCAGATGACGGAGGATGTAATTGAACATAGGGCCGATAGCCACGTAATAGATCAAACTTGATGATTGCCGGCCAGGGAAATAGTCATAATAAAAAATACGTACGTGGATTTATTAGAAGATACAATGTGAAAGGAAAGTAACGAATTTGATTATCTTTGTTAAAATTTATTTTCTTGAAAGAATCTCGAAGGGGCGTGACGATTTCAATTATTTTACGTTATAATACATCGTTGTCATCTTATTACGCCATTGCTTTTTTAATGTTATGTCTTCATTTTTTTTATTATTAATTTCAGTACTTTTTATTCCGTTTTCAATGGTTTAAAATTATCTGTATGTTGTACAAGAAAAAAAATTGAAAAGAACAGTGGCAAAGATCGAATATCAAAAATGAATTAAACGTAGTTAATGTGTAGTTAACAATGAGGAATCCATAGTTGGCAAAAGTAAGCGATAAAATTATTGTTATTTGCTTGTTTTAAAGTAGATTTTACCTTTGGTAAGCTCCTTCATCAATATTTTTATTGAGCGATTAAGCGAGAAACAAAGAATTGTAGTGTTAATGATAATCGGTTATGGCGACAGAGTCAGATCATATTAAGAAGAGTTTCAGATTTTTGGAGATAAGTATCCAAATCAGCCTATAAGTCAATCTATCGTTGCTAGAATCGAAAACAAATTTAGAGAAGACGGCAATGTAAAGAATCTTCCGAAAAGTCCGGCGGCATTAAATGAAGATGCATAACTTGACGTGCTTTTAGAAATTGACAATAATTCACATTCAAGTAAGCCACATTTCGATCTTAAAATTTTTGAAAGTTCAAAAATTTCACTCATACAAGCTACGAGTTGGCAGAGGATGATGTTGATCATAGACAAGAATTCTGTGAATAAATAATAGAAAGTTGTGATCGCGTTTCAATGTTTCCATTGGACGTTTTATTTTCGGATCAAGCAACAATTTGTTTAAACGGAACGGTCAATAGACAAAATTGCAGATATTGAACATTGGATATTCAGTGTCCTTAGATTATTATTATACGACCATTCTTTTTTGTAAATGATTTAATTGGACAAAGATACCCGCAATTTCTACATTTGGAACTGGTGCTTTATTAGCTGTACTATTTCCTAATGCAAGTAACCCTGAACTACCAAACGATAGAGTTTGGCTACAAAATGATGGTGCTTCCCCGTATTGTGCAAAATAATGTTCGACGCTGTTTGGATCAAATACTTCCAGGAAGAAAAGGTCCGATGGATGGCGGGCTAGGTCATCCGATTTGACGCCTTTGGACGCCTTTAAGCAAAGAATTCGACATGAGATTACATTAATACAACCACAAATTCTTCAAAATGTAAGGAATGAATTTTATAATCGCCTCGAGTATTATCAGATGGGACAGGGTCGTTATTTTGAACATCCAGTACAGTGAAATAACAACCGTTATCTCCGTGTTTATTTTTATATTTAATTTTATTGTTAAAGTTTTCTCTGGTCAATAAAGTTAGCTTTTTTTTATTCTAATATTCGAATTTTGATATTGCTTTTTCTCATTTTTTTTTCCAAGTGGAACACACCGATAATATTTTGCCGTTGAAAATGGAATTGCTCTATTGAATAGAACTATTATTATAACTTGCAATTAATAATAACAGTTGATAATTTTAAAAACAAATGGCGTAACAAGATGACAACGATGTAGTAAAACTTAAAATAATTGATAGGGCTATACCTCTTGGAGATTTTCTCAAAAAAAAAAATGTTATTTTCTGTTATTTTTTACCATTCGTGATTTTTGTTTTCAAATAATTTCCTTTGAATAGTAACGGTAATATTCATTGGCAGATTTGGGATTCCCACAAATTTCTTAATGCGGATATGTATCGCTTTTACAGGGTTAGATAACAAAAAATAAGATATTTAAAAATATTTAAATATCGGGTCTCGCTTGCATACGACAATGGTAGCAAAGCGTTGTTGGTTTTAACTCATTGTTACGCATTTTGGTCTTGTGGAACAACGACGAAAACGTCTAATAATGATGCGCATTTTTTTCAACAATATTTTATTTTTTTCCGAAACCTGATTTTTGTCCTAGTTGAATTGTGAATAGGCATGACTGCCGTTATTGGTCCACAATGGATGATAGAACATATTATACACAGTAACCTCAAAAGTTTAATGTGAGAGTTGGGCAACGAATATAGGTTCGTTAGACGTCTTCTTTCTAATCGTAACGTATGGTTTCGACAAAATGTTCCACTACATGCAGTTAATGTTCAAGAGTACTTAGATATAATTTTCCTCGGCGGTTGGATTGAACGCCCGATTTTTATTGAACGGTTTCCGATTTAAATTTATTCCCATAAAAACAAAAGGATATGGAGGAGAAACCTCAAAACTTGGAGGCGAAATACAAGCCAAGTCAATTTCTTTTCTAAAATTTACACAGAGATATTATATTAACGCATCATTTTCGCGGAGCCCTGTAAAGTCAGAAGTTTCAGGTAAAAAAATGCTGTAAGTTTCGTCATTGGCATTTCAGATCCTTTGGCACCTTTGACTTAATTCGCATAAAAACTGAAAATGTTATCTCCGTGCTTTGAGTAAGAGCTGTATGCATTTAAGTTGAATATTGCGTCCAAAGTCATACGAAGACGTTTAATCTAATTGCTTCTTCATCGATTCCGGTTATGGAATTTTCAAAGAATTATTCAGCGATGTTTTTGTTCAATAAAATTATGTTTTGCAAATTTAGTCTTTCTAACTCGCAGCAATCTTGTTTTAAATTCAAAATTTAAGTGTTTCCGTCGTAAAACATTAAATTGTTTCATAAAAACTGTAACGCTTTCTTCTTTAAATAGTCTTTCAGAAAATTGAAAAGCTATCATTACAATCATCTTATCTTTTCCACCGCCCTTTAATTGATATAGCCTGACATATTCTAGCAAACATCGGTAGTTCAATTATCGCTTTGGACTGGATAACTAAAGCAATTTATTCAATAGTTCAATAATGCATTAACGTGCTTTTGCATTTCCATCTATTCTAAGATGTAGGAGCGTACACTACCGCTTTCATAGGTGTCCTATGTTCCTACGGGACGCCGAAACCAGATATTACATTGTCCGGGCAGTTTGCCCGTTACGAGGCCCTAGATGCTGGCCGCCTACGACGCCGGCATTCGGACAGCACCGAATTTGCATATTTGATGAGAAATTTCGCGAACATATCAAGACGGGCGGCCGTAACAGGGTTGCCATCATCGCGCGAACGTTATTAATATTCAATTACCTATCCGGCACGTGTGCGAATACGTATATACGGGAGCGTTCGCAGCTTTTGTTGTCGCGTTGGCCATTAGCGCCTTGATGTTTCATTAACGCGGTATTGTACGTCGGCTAGATGGCGCCCTTGTTACTAATGCAATCGTTTGTAATTCGGTCGAAAATGATTTTATAGAAGCGATTTGATTAAGAGAAACATCCGTCGTGCGTTGATGGGAGGAGGGAAGTTGCGATGTATGATGATGGTGATTGGGGATTTGTAACGGGTTCCTTGCGCGATTCAGACTTGTCTATTGCCGTAAAATTAAGTAAAGCAATCCATTGAATAAATTACTAAATTCATCAAATTTAAAGCAAGAAAGCTTGGATTTGATGAATGAAGCAAAAAAGCTTGGATAAAGCAAGCTTTAAAAGCAAGCAAGTAAAAGTAAGCAAGCGAAATAAAGCAAGTTTTAAAAATAAACATCCTATTATTATACCAACCACATCTAAACATAAAAGCTCGCGCTATTAACATGAAAGATAAATCTTATGATTTTCACCGTTAATACGATCATCTTCTACGAGATTTTCCATAATTCGTTTCGCCGCAACCTCCGGGCTTCGCGTGACCATAAATAATAGAATAGTAAAGCTGGACGACGTTTTCCAATAAATCCATCCATAGATCCGATTCTTCCGAGAGACTTTTATGGTATATTTCATAAAACGGCCGCCATCGCGGACGCCATTGTTATCTGAAAATTAAACCTTAACGATCCGTGGCCGTAAACTCTAGCGCGGTTGACGTATTTCTACGGGTCAAGACGCGTCCTACAACTCGGCCGGCATTTTCAGAAAAGAAGCTGCGCTTCCTTTCTGACTTTCTCGAACGGACCAGAGATGCAGCGGAATCGAATAAGGTAGTAAAGATTCTTTATCTCCGTCGTATCATCGTGGAACACGACAGCGCGAGACAGCGTCGGATTCTATTAACATATAAGCAGCGAGGGTATCTCTGGAATGGAAAAATGAGGGAAACAAACGGGGGAACTCGTCGGTTCGTTTCGGATTGTCTTTGAAGGTTAATGGCGACGTATCGGAAAGAGAGGATTTGATTTAGAAGCTATATTTACTTTTTTTGGTTGCTCTTCAAGTTGTTTAACTTAGTTTGCAAAGAAATTGTTTTGAAGAAGATGTTATTGTTGAGGAAGAAACGAGAAGGTCGCACAGGTTGCTATATATTTTAAAGCCATCACCGATGTGGTTATCACTAGAGCTCCCCAAAGTGCGTGGCAAGTCAGAAGGCGTACCGCCGGGCGTGGCCGGGGGGATATGTAATGTAATATATAAGCAAATAACTCGCACCGCATTTCGGTAGTTTATTACCGTATGCGATCGGTTTGTGACGGTATGGCGGACGCGCGTAGTAAGAAACGCCCACAGGCCGACAAAGTGAAAGAGTTCTGTGGAGAATTTCCTGACTTAATATATAATGGAAGTAAGATTATATGTAAAATTTGTAATATACCTCTGATGTGCAATGATAAATATGGCTGTAGAAGACATGTAAATAGTCAGCAACACAAAAATAAAAAACTGGGTGTATCACCGACTGAGGCAACTCAATTTATAATTGATTTATTTTATATGCTGACTGCGTGTAATTTACCGTTTTCCTTACTCAGGAAGAAACCATTCCGTGAATTTTGGAATAAATATAATCCAGACTTTGAGTTACCGTCGGAAACAAGCTTAAGGAGATGTGTGCCAAGTGTACGTACCGAAATTGAAAACAGGATCAGATCTGCAATAAAAAATAATCTACTGTGGTTATGTATTGACGAAACGACAGACCGTAGAAAACATTCTATTTTGAATGTGATTGTACGTATACTGGAATCTCGTCAACTTACAAAGGGAATTTTATTAGCTAGTAAAAGACTAAAATCGTGTACTGCCGACGCTATCGAGAGCGTAGTCGTTGATACTTTACAAACATTTGAAATTGCCACTACTCAAGTATTAATTTTCATGACCGATGGTGCCGCGACAATGCGTTGTGTAGGTCGTTCTCTTCAAGAACATTATGGGATGATGTTACATATTACTTGTAAACTTCATGCTCTGCATATTGTGGCTGAAACTATTCGTGCAAATTTCCCTGAGGTAAATGCATTAATAACAAATACGAAACGAGTGTTTCTCAAATCTCCTAAACGTACTAGTGAATTTCATAAACAGTGTCCCGGTATTCCCGAACCACCAGAGCCGATTCTTACGCGTTGGGGGACATGGCGGCTGAAGGCAGCGTTTTATTATTTTAAATACTTCCGGCAAATAAAATCAGTCGTCTTACAATTCAATCCCAACGAATCTGCGGCTATTAAGGAAAGCCAGGATAAATTCCAAGATATTTCCGTTGAAGCAGATTTACAAACCGTTTACAACAATTATAGAGAAGTACTTGAGGCAATAAATAAATTACAAAATAGTGCACTGTCCCTGACGGAGTCAGTACAAATATTAGATGACGTTAATACACTCCTACACTGTATAAATAACAAAAAAATGATATCGTTACAAGAAATTTTGAAAGTGTTATGAAGAAAGATACAAATTTTAGCAGGTTAAGACAAGTTTGGGAAGGTAACTCTACTGATCCGGTGACTAAATTCAAAGATTACATTATTAATACAATTACGCGTGTATTACATCATTAGACGTCGAGCGTTCATTTTCAAGATATAAAAACATTTTTTCAGAACGACGAACATCCTTGAAAGAAACGACTGTGGAAACATTCCTAATGCTTCAGATGTTTGAGAAATCGGATTGCGCTTACGGTAACAGTTTTAATGTGCCTACCTCCTCGTGTGCTGACTAATACTATTTTCCTTGTGCATTAACACCCACTATTTATGGATACGGCTAATTACAAAAGTAAGCGTTTTAAAATTCTTTATTTCTTTTGTTTTTATGTACTTTACTTATGTTTCCTTATCGACGCCTATGGTGCGCCACGCAGTTGGGGAACTCTAGTTATCACTGCAATGGGTGAACGCTTCCTTGGCTTGCGGCGATGCTCTTCAAAATAAGGACAACTGACTCTTATTATTGATTAGATTTGGTAAGAACTAACAGCATAATCTATCACGTCGTTTCGAAAAAGATACAACAGCAAGTCCAATTGGGGTGTGCCAACCTGCGGGTAAGTTCCGTCCAGTTTATTCGACGAAAGCCCAGCCTTCTGCTACAGTTGCTTCACGCTGCACAATGAAACGTATAGCTTTCGAAATGCTGTACGTCAAATATAAACGTTCAAAATTTGCAATTAATGTAAAATTTCCCAAGTTCACGCTTTATACGTATAGAACAAACACCGTTTTCCTAAAAGTGAGCACCAACAAGCTATGTTGTATTTACCTTACTGTACAATGCAAGGGACAATTAGCCAAATAGGAGGGTCCCGCTTTTAGCGTGGATGATCATAAATCCTCAACTATGCGCCCCTGTACAGACCGCTTGTATTATCATCCTCCCAAAACGATTCGTTTTTGGTCTAGTTGGCGGGAATTTAGAGCTAATGTTTGTGCGAACAACCAGTTAGAATGTATTGAATTCTTGCTTGAATATGTTGGAGAACACGCAGTTATTCCGTAGAATGTTGTGTCGCAGTAGAGTAGGATAATCTATTAACTGAATTCGTTAAGAAAAATATGCTGCGCTTGTATATACGATTGTTAGCGTATTGACCTTAGAATATGACTAAGTAATATTCACAGTATAAGTTGCTTTTATTGAAGTTTATCGGAGTGGTCCGTTATAACATTTCCTTCTGTTTAGCGATTTCACCATTCGCTGTATGAACGCAGCAAAAGATTTCCTGTCTCGACAAAAATAGCACTACATCGTTCAAGAAGTTATAATCGGGATTGTTGGTAGATAACCTACACGTATCATCGTCCTCCATTTGCATTCCGGAGGACGCGTCTCATCCTTACAGATGACGTAATGTTTCGCGACGTTAAGAACGTACATACATTATCTAGAAGGCCGTTACATAACTTTTTACGTTCTACCTTCGCCGCCACAGACGATGTACCTGAAACTTTCGAGTTTACGGCCGTCTCTCCGGGGTGCTGCAAACTCTTTATCGGCCAATAACCGAGCTATTCTCGGCTATACGTTCGCTTTAACGTCGTGCCAAACGCCACGTTTACGATGTTGAATATCTCGAAGAATTACGACAAATTATCATTTCTTACTTTTTTTTTGCGATGGCGGGAACTAGCGAAAGCGGAACGTTCGTGTTCGTATAGGTAAACACATGTAGCGACTTTTGTGTTTTATTTTAATTTTGCGTGTTTTATGCGAAGACTTTAACCGATAGATTTCTTACCACCACATTTATTCTAGTTCAAGTTCGTAACGCAATCGCTTCGACTCAACATGGTTTCGTGGCAATAAGATCTAGCATGGCTAACTTGTGTAATTTCATGCAATGTATGAACATTTCGAAACTAGATCGTTCCCGTTGTTCGTAGGATTTTCTATTAAGATGTGAAACATCCTCGAAGCGCACGGAATGTTCTAGAAAAGTATGGGACTTACTCAGACTTATATAACATATTTCGCGAAAATTGAAAGTAGGTGGGGCGGCCGGTATCAATACGGCACCACTTTGACGAACCAATTTCCTAAATAACATTCGAAGAGTAAGAAGTAAATGGTTCAACAAAACACCTGCTTTGTTTCAATGCGTTGCTTTGTATTTTTGGGGAGTCTCAGAAAAGTTGACAGGTTTTTATTAAGTAAAGAAGTCGATAAGTTCAAGTGAGAATAAGCATCGACAAATGGTAGGACAGTAAAGAAACGGGAAAAATTGTAAATACGTGAATTATTGCACCTCTTTCTAATATTAACGTCTCATATTAACTAAGAAAAAAAAAGTGATCTTAAAGTTTTAATGTTTACGTGACCTCCATCTGGTAGTGCGTCATGCAATAAAATCGCATGTTTGTTCGAAGGACAGAGATATTCATGGAATGGGGTCGCCATCACATTCGTAAGTGTCTGTTTTACAGAGCAAGATGGCGATTACCGTTTGGGACGAATTATTAGCGTCATCGCTGGGTAAGGTGTTAAGGATTTGCAAGGGAACCATGTTAGATTTGACAAAAAAATACTGCCGCATTGGTTTGCGATGTACGTTTGTCAATGTTATTCTAGGGTATTATTGAATGTACAACAACAGAGCTTTATTGTTATTATTATTTTTCGTTTGGAATATTCGATCTTGAATTAGATTTTTTTTTGTTTCAGGTAAGATGATCCTTTTCAGTTCAATTCTACAATAATCAGGTAAGCAAACAGAAACAAAAACACTCGGTAAAAATACGAACTTTGCGAAAGTAGAAAAAAAAAAGAAAAGATCTGATCTATTGCTTCTTGGAACTATACTTCAGCGTTCATCCCAGAAAAAAAAGGAAACGCACCTGTAATTCGCTTCTGCTTCCCTTACCCCCTCCCCCTTATTCCAAAACAAATTGAATTTCGTTAGAAGCCAGACCAACCACCTATTCTATAACTGAATTTTATCTCCAATTAGCGGAATGATGCTCTGCCGAAGCGAGAAAATCCGTCCGAAAAAAATCTTTTCAATTTGCGCAATGTTAGACAGCCAGCATTTGCATTTGTTATGATTTCATTTCGTAGGGAGTTCGACTGCGAGCTCTTCGCGTGTGCAGCAAGATGGCTAACGCTAGTAGCGGCCGTAGAACACAGGCGCAATTAAACACAACGAAGGATAATTAAAGTAAAATTGCAACGGGCTGGCTAGACTGCCTGCATGTTATCCCAGCTCCTTTCATTACATTAAAATGTGTAATGTACGTTGTAGGTGCTTGGCACTTGGAGGATTTGCGTTCGGGAAGTATGTGAAAAGGTTGATGGCGGGATGGAGAAAAAAAGAGGGGGGGGATCTTTTGTGTTGGATGTTGGGTAAAGGTGCGCCGTATAGTTTCGAAAACATCGTTTCTAGATCGTATTTTAATATGAAGCCGTTGCATGTACTTCTTTGTATTCAGTTCTGTTCTATTGAAACTTCCTTATGGAATATTAAAAAATATAATTTGTGTGTGTGAGGTTATAATGTGATTCAAGAAGAAATTGCTAGTCTTGAAAAAAATATATATCCAGATGAGCATTTCTTTTTCAATTTCAAACACAATAAACGACAATCGCTTGCAGAACACGTAGTAATAAGGCGAAGCCTTACATAGAGATTTCAAGTACACCACTGGATAAAAAATCGGAAACGGCCTCGAGAAACATTTGGACTTTCTGTGCAAGACCAAATAAATATGCCGGAAAAAACAAGCATTTTTTCTTTTTTTCTTTTAAATCTCGAATGCCATTAGTTAGGTCGCTTTTCTCCTCGGATTCACAACAAATACAAAATTTAGCAGCTTTACCACCTTCGAACCAGGAGATATCCTTAAATTTAACAAAATCTGCAATGGTAAGCGGGATCTCCATGGCGATGGTTGATATATACGATTTCAGCATATATATCAAAATATTACGCGTCTTTCTCTGAGAGGAAGATCTTTGTGCGCGTGTACATCTATGTCTACTTAAATATTTTACATATCGGAAATCTACATCATAGAAAAAAGTTTTCCCCATCGCTACCGCGTCCCTAACGACGCCAGCACCAGGAAGCCGCTGTAATATCGTCATAGCCGCCCCACCCCAAAATATTATATGACGCTCATCTTCCTTCGACGTCTCGCGCATAAAGATTTTAAGCGGGTAAAACTGCGTACGAGCGAAGAAAATAAAGAAGCGGGCCAAATATGTACGCCCGTGCCTTCCGATATTACCTCACGTTGATAAGATTTTTCTTAATGTCGGCTGAGAATTGGATGGCGTGCGGTCGATCAACTTCTTGGCGATATCTTCGCCTCTTCCGTATTCTTCGTCCTTTTGTATAAGATGTGTTTTTGATGCTTGTATCTGCGATCTCGTGCAGGCAGTATTGCTAATTCTCTAATGAATTCATGAGGAATAATTTCAGGAAATTTAATCTCGCAAGTTGTTTGGTGATAAGCAACCAAGTGATGGTTTCACCTCCATTTGTTAAATGTGAATTTTAATAAATTGATTCTTTTTATTTGTTCATAGTTAAATTATTTATAATTTCAACAAATTCAATCAATTTGAACGTCGATTTTTAGTTATTTGCCATGGTGGTAAGACGGTACCTTTCGCTTCATACATACATATACGACTGTTTTTCTTCAATTTTCGCTTTCCGTTTCTCAAGTAATGATGAATAGTGTGCTAGTGCTACGGCTTCTTTGTTTTCCAAGATAATCGATCAATATAACCCTGCGACTATGCGAAAAAAAAAAGAAAAAAACAGTCGCTAACACTTTTCCAATCGAGCGAACCATCTTCGCCCTTCGCGGTCCACTATTTCGATCGTGTTGCGGTTTCAGGAGGGCGCTAGTGGACTTAAATATATTTAATTTAGACGATATAGACAAACACGTTCTTTAGAGAGATGCGTACAGCTTCTGTTATCCCTGTAACTTTAATTCGACAGTTGTTAAGCCGATGTTATCGGTCGTGGTTGCATTTTTTTGGCTGTTTCGAACGTTCATCGTTCACCAAATTGCTGCGATCATGTGTAAATTCTGCCCCCCAAAATTTCGAAATTTTGTATATTTGCTCAAAAGTTTTGTACACGTAAACGATCATTTTCTTCTGAAAATTGCAAAATATAACTTTGTTTTTGGATCTTTCTAAGATGTCCAAGAAAAAAGTTGCTTATTTTTGAAGTTTTTTTTTCGATTTTCAAATTTTCAACGCCCTAACACAGATTTCATTTTTTTTTAATTATTTCTTAATTTATTTTTTTTGAAAAATATATATTTAGCAAAAATATTGAATCTACTTTTGGCCGTTTCGACTGATTTATACAAAAAAGATTATTTGTCATCGTCAGGTAACTTCTAACTAATCATCCTCTTAAAAAGAAAATATTCGAAGCATTTCTTTTTTTTTTTGGTATAAGAATTTTACATTAAAAACGATGGAATTGGGCTAGATAAGAAGATTCTTAATTAGGATCAAATCAGTGGTTCGAATACATGATTTTTTGCTATTTTCTTCCAGTAATTGGGATTTCTAACTACTGCACTTCACCGCCCAGAAATAAATTTCCCCGCCTATTTTATCCGCGATCACCTATCCATGTAACTTGTGCGACTCCGGCAAATATTTCGCGTAACCTACCCTTACACCACCATTACATTATCAAAATATGTATGCATTTCGTAAAACTTTTCATACCGAACATGGTCGTTGCCAGCTCCTTTGCCCTCTTCTGACAGGCTAAAGTCTCTCCTACCTGCCTCTAAACATCGGGAAAGTAGAGCTTGCAGGAATGGGTTGAGGTGGTAGGCGTGTACCGGATAGCGAAAACGGGCGAGTTTATATGGGAAAACTTTTTCTTGTTACATAGCAAGCTCGGCAGGGAAGAGCAGACAATTATTGACGCGTGTGCTTGGCATCTTAGAGGGATGGCGGAGTGGGCGAAGAGGAAAGTTCGGAAACGGCAGGGCCTGAAATGAAAATGAATTTTTTTACGTCGACCTGCGGGAGGGGGAGGGAGGGGGGAACGAGGATGAGGTGTAGGGGGACAGGTTAGGCGTTAGACGTTGGGAAAAGTTCGACAAACGCATTTACTTCATCCCTCGTAATTTATTACCTTCCAAAATGTCCATTATTCGTCTAATACAAACAAGAAGGAAAGAAGAAGAAGGCGGGCACAAGAACGGGGAAGAGTTTGATATTTTATATTGTTATTTTTTGCGAGATGATGCGTAAGCATTTTGATATATTTATTAGTTGTTTTTTTTTTCCTGGAATTAACTGAATTTAAATGGTGTGATGGTAGGATATAATGTATACGTTCTGTCGTGCTCAGATCTTCTTTGTATAGACGTCAGAGTTAATTTTCAGCAACTTTTCACTTGTGTAATTGATATTACAAGAGTTACAAGAGGTTGTAGCAAACCTGCCAGTAATCTAAGATTATTTTTGCTCAAATTCAGCATCGGCTCTCCTGCTCTATGTTGATATAAATACTCCCGCCTAATTTAGCTTTGGCATATTTTGACAGGGCGAGGCTTGCTATTTACTAATTTCCTGCAAACAGCAAGGCTCTTGACCACTGAAATTCTGCATATTCGCTGATGCCTTGATCAGCTTTTTCTTAATTCACTCATGGGTTGGGACAAACATTGCCCAAGCGGCAATGTTACGTTATATTGCCTTTTATTTTAAAACCCTCCAGTATGTCCAATATGACACCTCAAGTATCTTTCTTCCTCTAGAAGAAAGACACTTACGTAGTTGGAAATTAGCTGTAATAAAGAAAGCCGCGCAGAAATACGTTTCCAGCAAGCGTTACTCGAACCAGCTTAATGGCGCCCTGGAAAGGAATACTGCTTCTACCGAGACATTTATTTTAAGGTATTCCCCGACGGAGTACGAGAGGACTAATCACTTAAACGTTTCACTTGAAGCAGTCTCAGTTTCAGCACGCTAAGAGGTGTTACGCTAACGTCGGATTTACCAACGGAGCAGCCGCATGAACTGGATATCTCGTAACACATGACATGGTATCGGTACCGAAGCTAAACTTTAATAAGCTTCTTCAAAGTGAATGTTTCCGAGACAATTAAAAATCGGAAGTCAAATAAAGAAGTTCAGATCGAGCAATATCTCCATCGAAGGTTTCAATCAAGTTTAGTTTTGCCGGTCTAGTTTTCTTGATGTTGATGTCGCAAATCCTTAAGCGCGAAGTTCAGCTAATTACAGAAGAGTACCACTATCATCATTACTACATTCCCAATTTTTATCGTAAATTCTCAGATGTCAATATGTCCTGGTTTACGAAATTTCGTTATATATCCAGAATCTGGAATAATTTACAACGCATAGCTTGTATTAGCAACCGTTAGCCGGGAGTATTGTTAGTACTGCATTATCATGATCCGCCTAATCCAAGATACACATGCTGGATAAACAGCACTAAGTCTCGGCTTGGCGTGACGTAATCTGTGCATGTTGTGTGTATTCTTGTTTGCCTGTATGAATTTTAGACTTTGCTCATATGCATACATGCGTAACCGATTGATTGTGTATGGACGTTTTCCCCGTATTAATTCCTGCTTTCGCCATAGAACTTAGGCTTCTTTTTGAACTAATGCAAAAACTAGGATTAAGACTAATTTTCGATTTTTCAAATTCGATAGTTTAAAATCGGAATGATTCGATTCGATTCGAGGTTTTTTTCGGATGTTAACGCAATAAAATTTAATAAATAGTATTGTCAAGTTCATTCGGAGCTATGCGATTTGCGCAAATAAAACGTCGGGAAATATTAATCGACGTGTCGTGAAAATGGAAATATTCCAATTTTACTGTCCTTATTCGGCGAATTCGTGATGGGTGGGTGGTTGCATTTGAAATATTGAAATATGAACACCCAATTTTAAAGGAAATAATTTCGCAATTCGTTTGAATTAATTGGTTTTCGCTTTAATATCGACGGATTGTTTTTACTCGAATAACATTCCATGAAATTATTATTTAATATACCCGCTTCCGTTTAAATTAATAACAAAATTATTTTCTGAAAAAAAAGCGACTGGCATATACAGTGCGTTTACTAAGTGCGCAGGTGGATTCTCTTTCCGAGGAATTTTAAGATAAAAATTTTTAAACAAAAGCATATAGTACGTAGTGAAGTTTTGCTTTTTAAATAGAGTACCTTGTATAACTTTCTTTAATATTCCCCATACTTACCTACGTATTAATTTCTGAGATAATTTAATATTGTTTCTTTAATGGTTGATATCTTAAAGACCTTGTTCTCTAGAACGGCCATTCAAATTTTATTCAATTCAAACGAAAATCTTTCATATTTTAGATGTAGCGATACAAAAATATTCTAGAGTTGGACCGTGGCAAACATACAGGGTGTTCCGTTAAAAAAATGGAAATTAGATAGATCCACTAATAGATTTCTGGGTCTTGATCTTGATCACTGTTTGTCGTGGAAAACCCTCTGTATGGGTACCGTTACGCGGGTAAATGCGTCTTGCTTTGAAATATGCTCGTTAAAGCATATTACTGGATTCGGGTTTGTGAGAAGGCTGTACTACGAGACTGTTTATCCGAGGTTGGGCCATGCTGTAGCGTTGTGAGGGGACTCTGTTGATGCAAGAAATGTTCCGCTAATGTGAAAAAGGGTTGTGCGGGAATAAGGTTTTATGAGCCAGGTAATAAATACATTTTAATTCAGTATCAATATACGTATTTAATAACATATTCAAGTTGAAATTACACAGTGACATACACTGGTGATTTAAATGAGTTGCCTTATCTGATAACTGTGTGTTCTCAATGACGAGCTTGTCTACTTACATGGTTTGTTTTTGGATCCAATCTGCGTCTAGCTTGCTTTGTGATGATTTGTGATCTGATTAGTGCTCATATATTATTTTTAGTTTGATTTGCTCAACGTGTACCAACTGGGTTAAATATACACTCCGCCAAAAAAGTATCGCATAATTTAGTTTTGAATCATAAAAGTATCGCATAATCTTTGTTTGTAGCAAAAAGTTGTAAATATACTTTAATGCGCTCTAAGATATAATTTCTATGATCGTTTAAATAAAATACAGGCCAAATAAAAACAAGAACTCATACTTGAGATTTTTATTAAAACAAGAAATTATAATTTTGGAAAGAAAAATGTCATAACAGTAGCTTTTAATACTGAGTATTGCCACCTCTGGCTCTTATGACCGCTCGCATACGGTTCGGCAGAGATTCGATTAACCTCCGTATATAAGCCTGATCCAAATTCTCCCACTCGTCACGGAGAGCATTTTCTAGTCCATGCAGGTCCGCTGGGGCAACATTTTGGGTTCATATCCGGACTTACCGCAGGCCAATCTAAAACTGGAATACCAACATCGTTAAGGTATTCCTGGACGATTATTGCAACATGCGGTCGTGCATTATCGTGCATTAACATGAATTCGTTTCCTATAATTGGCGCATATGGTACTACATGTTCTTCTAAAATGTCCGTTATATACCTGTGGGCAGTCAGTGTACCTCTGTCTACTGGTACTAACTCTGTACGTTAATAGAGCCACCGGCGAAATTAGGTCTAGGTCTGATATTACACTGCGAATAGCGCTCACCGTCTCGTCTGTACACTGAGATACGCCTATCTGAGGTGTAAAGACCAAATCTTGACTCATCTTTGAAGAGTAAATTGGCCCAGTCATTAATGTTCCAATTTACATGTTCTCTGGCAAACCTTAAGCGAGCCACTCGGTGGTTCCTAGTGAGACGAGGGGCTGTTACAGCTACTCTAGCTCTTAATCCACTCTGTCGTAACCTATTCCGAATAGTTTGAGTACCCACACGAGTATTTGTGACTCTAGTCAAGTCGTTCTGCAATTGTCTCGCAGTTACATGTCTTCGACATAATGCTTGTAGCAGTAAATAGCGGTCATCTTAGACGCCCTGGTACAGATCTTCTACTGTAATTGCCTGTTTCCCTATATCTGGCTACGGCTCTAGAAACACTTGACTGATTGATGTTCATCAAATTAGCAACGTATGCTTGAGATGGTCCATCTTCGATTAAAGCAACTATAGCAGCCACTTGTTCTGAAGTTAAATTGCTCATTTTAGTTTTAAAAGCGCTGGTACAGAACTCTGACTTCGCACTTTAAAATTTGTCCGTATAGAAAGACTTTCAATAAACAACTGAACAAACCTTACACATATACATTTTTCTAAATGTGTTCTTTTAGAAAAAAAAAAGTAAAAAAGCTATGTTCCATGATTTTGTTAGTGTTGTTATAGTTCACATACACGAGGCAAACTTTTTGTGAACGTATAAAAATATCTTGGTTTATAAATGCCCTTTTCTAGTTTATGCGATACTTTTTTGGCGGAGTGTATATAGTGCCCGACGTTAACAACAAGAAATAGAGATAAAGCAACCATCATTTATTTTAATAATGAGGAAGACCCCCTCGTTTTTTAATAACTGCTAACAAGCGATGAGGTAACGAAGTAAAGGAATTATTTAAGAAGTTCATTGGAATTGTTTCCCGAGTGGTTCTTATGGCAAACATTAATTCTTCTCTAGTGTTAAACTGTCTTCCTTCGCTGTAATTTTGTCTCGTCATTCAGCTCTATAAGTTTTGTATAGTATTCATGTCTACGGTAAGAGGAGGTCATTCCTAATCATCTATATTGGTGTCGTTCATCCGCATGTTGATTATTCTTGCTGTGATTATCATTTCGAGTGACGTGTTAAAAATTGTTCGGTCTTCGTGAAAATTCTATTTGAAGCTATCAATCCATCCAAATTAAACTCTTTTTCGTTACTGGAGACCTGCTTATGCTGCTCTAGCAGGAGGCGTTTTTTGCGCAGTTTTTTTTTTCTTTTAAAGTGCGCATATTTCTTTATTATCCTTTGGATGGCTCGTGCGGAAGCGTGACCTTCGATTCTATCCCTAATTTCCTTAGCTTTAGCACAAGAATTAAACGCATTGTTAAAATGTGCAATCTAAATATATGCTTGGTTGTGCTCGAACGTAACTGGTGATTTTTGAACCAAATTACATCAATCGCTATGTGAGAGTGATGACGAGCAATCGACTATTGGTCACAGCCTTGAATTATGGGTTATGGATGTTCCAATTATAAGGAAGAGTACATGGAAAATATGAAATCAAGGAAATATATATACAAACACAACAAAATAACAAAAATCCAAAGTCTAGAATCGTTCAATATCTTATCAAACGTGAAACTTGTATCATCCCGGATCTTCTTTGACTACAAAACAAAAATGTTGCTTCGAATTTCCTCAACGGATTAAACTTTTACGAGCTACGGTGTACCTCGATAATGCAATATCCATGTATTTATCGTATTCATCGAAGATGGCGTTAGGTTCTATACGCTAGAACGCCCATGCAAGTGCTCGTACACCACTATACGCTTGATGAACCAGAAACTCCATTACCGAGCGAAAAAGAGCCCGATTATATGTTATGAATGGATGATTCCGTTTACTATTCCGATGCAGAATAGCGGTAATTGAACAAATTATCGAAAGAAGAAAGAAAAAAAAAGAGTACTACAATCAACGTCATTAATCCGATCGTGAACGCTCTGAAATAACGTGAAATTTAATGAAGTAGACCTTTTAGTTATGCAAGAGAGCATATTTAAACTCGTGCGGTTACATATAGGGTGTAACCGAAATATCAATTTCAAGTTTGAAGAATAGGTCGCATGTGCGAGATAATTTATAAAATTTACAGAGAACTTTTGAGAGACCTATATCATCACTACAAGGATAGCTAGAGAATACGTTTACAAGTACTTCAGAATGTTGTATTAACAAGTATAGTTGAGTATGATAAAGTACCCCATGTAGATAAGCGTTTTTAAGTATGTTTACTGCAAGAGCTCAAGTTCCATACATATTGCTTGTTGCATTAGGAATACGAACGGCGAGGTTCTAAGTAACTTGTATTGCGTCAATTACAGCTGTATTAATCATGGAATCAAGGACAAGTGATCTGGTTGATTTAGAATATGTGTTGGATATGAGTCTCAAGTAACTAATTGAAACTAAGTGAAATGTTATTTATAAAAGAGAACAAGATTTTAATGTCTTTTGGTCAATGTGATCGTATGAGCACAGTAGGTGGTCATCAATAGAGTAGGCAAGTTCGCACGGCATAGCAAAAGCTAAAGATAATTAGAGAGAATAAAGGCCAACCATCACTCTTTTGCAGTGATCAGACAGACTCGTATTTTGTCGACTTTCGAGGACATTAGTAGGCAACACGAACCCTTTCTCATGAGACGAACAGACACGAGTCTGTCTAGTAAGTTATGTAAACTTGCTGAAACCATTTTTGGAGTCTGGCACAGATTTGATGGACCAAAAATGGATACTGGTCCCTTTCGACTTGGCTTTCGAACGTTGCTGTGGTTTCTTTTTGGCTTATAATGAACAAAAAAAAACCCGGAGAAAACCAATTTCATTGCAATATTGTTATTAGGGATCTATCAGGGATCACTTTGTCTTTCAACTTCCAAATTTTGTAGTACTTCAGTTCAGAGTACCTGATGATATACGACTTGATAATACTGGACATTTGGCAGGGCCCTGTAATAGACGTAAAAGTTGCCCAGTTACGTGTGATGGTGAGTGGATAAAATGTAAAGCAGGGCTATGTATTCTTATGTGATCACAGCCCAACGAGGTATATAAGCTATTTAAAGGTTTTTGATTTCCGAGCGCCTAGCGTGTTGAGACGATCGCGGTCATAAATAGTAAAAGTACGTATGTTTCATTAAAGTTTTTATCGTATATGTTTAATTGAAGATCTTTTTCAAGAACTATTTAAAATTTCAAAGAAAAATGAACTCCGGCGTTAATGGGTTAACGACGCGTACCTCCCCTTTTGTGGACGAGCGTTAATCGAAAAATCTTCCAACATCCTATCCGGAAAGTTCAGGCTGCGATTCGCAACTTTTGGCTATCTGCTGCTCCATCTTTAGTCAGTAAAATCGTTAAAAAATAAAAAGCGGAACCAAAGAAGACGGTTTTTCAATTTCCCTTCTATTTAAAATTCAAATTAAACGAAACCGAATAATTTCATTCTGCATTAAACCTTTTAATATTAAATAATGGAAAAAGGTCATCTTATTCATACGACTTACGATACGCTTGAAATTCGTCGTAAAACCAGCAAATTTCGTCGTAACGGAGAAATTAAGCGACACCAAATAGACTGGATAGATTCCGTAGTGGATCCGTTCCGCCTCGCTAATAACCGAATATCGTTCACACGGGTTGTTAAAACTTTATTGCCGTACCGGGGCAATAAACGCATCAGCGGTAAAACGGGGAGATCGACCGGGGAGGAGGAAAGCGCGGTAACATTCGGCGAAACATCCGGGTGAAAACAACCGGCGAGTTACGCGAAAACAAATTAATTTCACCCGCTATTAAGTTAAACGGTAAACAAGTTGGCGAGTCTTTCAACCTACGACAAGGTCCCGAGGTCCTTATATCACTGCCACCGCTATTAAAGCTTCATCTCCTATATCTACTAGCATCGCATCATTTTTCTCCCGAAATGGGTCGCCGTTTTAACGTTAATAACAGGTTACACATGCTGTTGTATGATTCAGGTTCCGTAGATTTTCTGTGGAAGCCATGACACTGCAATAACGGTAATTAATTGCGTCGCGATGAAGCCAGACTGCGAAGCTGAGAGAATACTGCTGAAGTCGCCGGTAGTGTAAGCACGAATTCAACCTTCGTCTAAACGAGTTCCATTTTTCTCTGGTCCATATCGTAGTCGTTGGATTCATGTAGACGTCATAACGGAAGAGTCCTGGCTCCGGAAGATACGCCGACAGATGTCGTTGTAACTTCTTGTTATTTTGCGTTGTTGGGATGGACTTGAGAAATTCGCAAATTAACTTTTTAAAGCCCTCCTCGCTCGACGTGAATCGTTGTCCGTCGACCCATTTCTTCAAATTTGGAAATAAGAAGAAGTCGACGGGGCCAAATCCGGTGGATACGGTGGATGTTGTTCCAATTCGAACTTTAAGTCCACAATTTCCGCAATTGAAACGTCTCTTTTTCTGTTTTTCTTCGCTCAACCGGTCCAATAACGACGAATAATACTTTCTAGTTGTTGCTTGTCGTTTTTCCAAGTAACCGGTGCAGATGATTCTGGGTGTATTTTAGAAAACCGAGGGCGTCACCTTGTTGGCCGATTTCGCCGTCTTCGTCTCTTTGGAAGCTCGTTTCCCTTCAGAAATTCACTATTTTGACTGTTTCTTTGTCTACGGAATGTAGTACCAGAGGTTGTTTTTTTTGTTTTCGAGTAGCGATTTGAAATAAAACGAATGCCTAGAACAAGGATAAATGCATCAAATGGAAAATAGTTCTTTATGTACAATTTTAACGGCTTCTTTGTGCATTCTAGCTTTTAGTACAAGTCTTCATACGTACACGAGCCCACTCTTCCGCTTTTATACGATTGAAAACCGGCGTTCCCTTTCAATTAGGGTTGACTGTATTAGAAGCCCCTTTACTTTTGTTTAGCAATTGACGGGAAAGAGGCAGTAAGCCTTTTTTTAACTAAACGAGGCCATGATCTTTGAGGCGGTCTTCGAGTTGACGTAATAATTTGCCAAATCTTAATTTTAACGTCTCAACAACACGAATTTCGTTCAGTAAACTACAAAGCGAAGAGTACAACGAAAAGCCATTCTAAAACGTGTAGTGTCAATTGCAGGGTTCGCCAAGGACTGCTTTTTCGTAAGCCCCATTAACAACATGATTGTTTATCATGTTGTTACATGATACGTCTCTTGTACATTCACATTGGTCCATTTTTCAATACGATTCTCAAGCGTTTAATTGGCAGTATTGGCAAACGAATTGCTTCTGTTGTAATTTTGTTCAACAGTTCCTCGCCAAAATAAGCGAGGAGAAACCAAGATTTAAGAGTATTTACTTTGAGCGGAAAATCATTCTTTGACTCCCAAATTGGTTATGGTCGAGGTCAAATATTTTCGGAGACTGTCCAATGAAACTCTGGACTGCCAAGTAAACGTTCTAAAGTCGCTAATCTCTTGAAAGAAAGATTTAGATTCTGTCGGGTTCATTCGTTGGGTTCGAGTTCTACGATTTCAGAGGAAATAATTAAAGATTTTACTAGAATTTATTTTTTAGATAGGAAGCATGCGGTCATGCTGTTCTTTGTACACCTCTAGGAGCATAATTATTGTCTTAGATTCGGACGGGCAGACTCTCCACGGCCGCGTCCCTACCGTTCTTGTAGAAGATACAGAACGCTCCACACCACTTCTCCACTCGAGTCACCGCAAATTGCCGGTAAAATCAGCTAGTTCGCTCAGTTTAACCGTTTCTTATAAATCGAGAATATCATAGTGCTCCGCGGAAAATTATCATCACTTACCGACGCAAATCGGTGGCTTATGGCAACAACTTGGCTGCGTTCGACTCTTGAGCTTCATACGGAATCGGAATCTGGGGAGTTGTGCTGAAGTGCTGGTTAAACGAAATCGTTACGGGTTCTTTCTATAGCACCTTGTAAGGACGTTTGTGATTTTGACGTTGCACAATATGTGGCATAGTCGAGTCAAGCAGGAAGCCGTAAGATATATTTCGTGGGCTTTTAGATTTGCGAAACAGCGGCGCATCTACTTATTAAATTGGATGCCAGGGTAGCTTCTGCATCATCAAAATTTTATTTTTCTTGCAACCAATTCGAAGCAAGGAAGAAGTATTAACAGTAAGAGAAATAAAGAAATACAAGGTACTTCAAAAAGAAACTAAAAGCCTTCAACATGAAGAAATATAAGAAAAACTAAGTACACACGTTGTTGCACATCAATGAATGTTAGACCGGAAGGAAGTAATATTTTGCATTTCTGTAGCATGTACAGGTACATAGATGAAGTGAAGGTGGATATAATTTTCATTTTGGGAACACTGCTTTGTTAGTTGGACATCCGTACGTGTTTACTGAAGATTCCTTTTTACTCCTATAATACTTCCTATAATTGCCAAAACACCCCTACTCCCAGCTACCTACATCGAAAATAAGCCCTTTATCGCCGCGTTGACATATCAATAAAATCCATTTCGAGGACGGCTGTCCCCCCGCTGCAACGAGTCGCGCTTTTCCAACCTACGCTAATGATGATAAATCGAGTTTTCCTTCATGATAGCTAACGATGAGCATACGACTCGAACGATGAGGGGGGTGCAGGATGGAATGAGGGCGCCAGAGGACAAGGCCTAAGCCGGACGAATCGAAAAGCTCCGGCGTACTACCAGCGCGCAAAAAAAAAACGAACGAAAATGGAACGCAAGAGGGAATTTATTATGACAGAGATCGCCCGAATGAGTACAGCGGTTGCGTCGATCCATTGCATATATACGACGTAATTATAACCGAAAATCTAACGTAATGATGGTAATGTTATGGGGTGAATAGGGTGAATAGGAGGGGAGGGGGAGGGGGTTTATTGGCGTTTATGGATATTGGAGAATTAATTCTCGTTCCGATTGCCTTTTTAGATTAACAGGGCGTTTTGGTATTGATCTTTTTTTGTTGTTACTTTTTAAAAGAAATCGATGTCGGAATCGGTGTTAATCAAGTCCAAAAGTAGTACATCATTGTTATTAAAAAAAAAAGGGAAAAAGAAGAAAAGGTACAGGCATTATTAGTGTTTCGTTTGAGAGATCGGCTACTTCTGTTGCGTAATTCGTTATAATTAAAAAATTGCGAAGAAATTTCGGTGTTTCGCTCATTAAATATGACGATGTCAAGAAAGTTCTTCCCCGCCACCTACTTGTTCGTGTTATTTATAATCCAAATTTTTCAGCTTTAATTAGATAACTTTTTTAATTTTAATTAGGAAAAGTTCTTCTTCGAATTCTTGGCGTTAATCAACTTCGTAAGTGTTCCGATAAAGGGATTAATGGTGACGCCGGATTTTTCGCAAGAATGGTTATTAAAAAGCGCTTCTTTCTAGTTTCCTTTTTGGCTTAACGCATCGAAGACTACCGTCCAAATATTCATTCACATTTACAGTGTCCTTTAGAAAGATGGTTGTTAAAATTTATTAATTTTAAAAAATTATCGCAACTTGTCTATCAGATGGCGTCAAGTGTTTAAGGGCATGTGTTTTACGTATTTGTAGTCTGTAAAATCACGCGAGCACAGCTAGTAAAAAAATGTGTCCAAACATACGAGCGCGGTGCCAGTTACGTCAGAGAATAATTTCAATCGGCCGGTACCAGAATCTGAAATTTCAGACACCAATCGGGAGATCGTAGCATCGACGAAGATACGGATGCTGAAAACAATATTTCATTGTAACTAATACGTTCAGATGTTTTGGGCAAATAGGAACCATTTACAAAACGTACAAAAGAAATCAAAAAAAAATTGTGGAGAAGCTTTCATTGAATCCGAAAGGGATGATGATGTCTAACTTCAAAGTAAAAAATATGGATCAACCAGTAATAATTTAGCAAACGATAAACCAGGGCGTTGCACTATTACAGTTTTTCCAGTTATTTTCAGGCGAAGACTTGCTTCGTTATATCAGCAACGAAAGTGAAGAATATGTGAAGTACAAATATACTGCACAACTTTAGTGCAACTATTGAGGATACGTACAAAAAGTTAGGTTATAATTTAATTTTTATCTTGATTTGTTCTAAATTCGAGATATATGCTAAGCCACTACCGCACGGTTGGTCTGTTAACGAAACTATGGAGCCATATTACGCGGTAGTAATTATTTCAAGCAGTTTATTAAAAGAACTAATCAATCAGGTTTGGATTTAAAAATTGGCGTCTCAATAAACCAAATTGTACGAGGGCAAAGATGAACTTATTGGCGATATGGAATTAGGTAGCTACGTCGCAAAAAGCGTGACAGTATGTTTTATTTTAGAGGAGGTAACGCGCTTTTAGATCATTATTTTTATTATTTACGTTATTAGAAGGTATGAAAAAGGGAAAATTGTACGTCACAGGTACTATTCGGCCAAATGGAATCGAAAGAACCACTTTAAAGGACTTAAAAGAAGTTCACGTTAAAAATTTACTGATACATAGAAAACCAAAATATCGATGGCATAGCTCGCATCCTTATGTTTGCTGTTAACGCACCTTACGTTAAAAATATTTAATTCCGCTTATCCAGTTTTCCAAGTCACAGACGCAGCTTAGAGACGGTAATTTCTCGTGTTCACTCAGTAACGTAGAGATAATTTACCGAGATCAGCTCATAATCTGCAAAAATTATCTTAAAAACCTCTTTGCATCTAGCACAGGAACGGCACCGTTCGCGATAATATATCTCTGCACGCTGACTCCTTTCGCATGCAAGAGTCCATTCGTTAACTGCGCCGATGGTGCGCATTCGAATTTGCCCATTCTAAAATATTCCTAAACGCATCTGGTCTTATTTAGTTAGAGCTTTGAGACGCATTAACGCGTTAATAAAGCTTTTCTTCTTCGAAAGAGATTGAATCTCAATGAGTAACACGGATTTTGGTTAATTTAAAGGCCAGGGTTTCGCTTGCCTTCCGCATGAATGTCTCTAAGAATGAATGTGGACTTTACACTTTGTTTACAATTGTTTGTTTGCAATTGTTTACTGAACTAGGTGCGAAGGTGGAAGAAAAAAATAGACAAAAAAAAATAGGAATAGGATTGAATACTATTAATTACTAGAGAGGATAAAGGCGGATGGAATTGTTGCTCTTTTGCGGCGACTAGACAGACTCGTGTCTGTTCGTCTCGTAAGAAAGGGTTCGTGTGCCTATTGGTTTACCGCGAGAGTCGACAAAGCACGAGCCTGTCCGGTCGCTGCAAAAAAATTGGTGGTTCCACCCGTCTTTGTTCTCTCTACTAATTACTATGATGACAAAATAAAATACCTGCTAATCGTTCAAAGATTTAAATTCTACTTCGTTTAAGGGCCTCCCCAGTATTACTCGCAATCTCCCGCGTATTACCATCCATTAAAGTCGTCAACACTACCATAATCGATCTGTCAACATTCTAAACGGTAGTTCCGATCAGGTCCTACGTCAAACGTTCGCAAACCGATAAATTCTCCACCTTATAAATCTATCGATTCTCTCCAGGGCATACTCGTTCTATGCAATTGCATACTGTTCATCGCCCTATTCATGTTCCGGCGCATATGGAGGGGATACGTGGTCTAAATCGAGTTGTATCTCGTCCTTGTACCAAACGCGCCTATGAAATGATATGGATTATGCTCGCATTTAGCGATCGAAATCAATAATCGAGCAGAGGAGATGAGCCGGTGAGTTTCTGCACCTGATAAACTGTTAATGAATGGATGGCACCCAGGGGAGTTGATTTTGGTTATTAACTGTGTGCGATTGGGCAATGGACGGGTTAATTACGTTTCGAAATGATGTAAGGAGGATAAGGGGACAAATTATATTTTCCTGTTTAAAATCTATTCTTAATGAAAGACATCAGCAACTAGTGACCTATTCCTCTACTTTGTAATTTTTCGTAAGCTTTCGGACATGTTCTTCTCACGCTCTCTTCTTTAGTCGGAAATTTGTATCTAAACGGCGACTTCTAACAGTTGCCAGCTTAAATTGCTTCACATAGTCATCGAAGTGGTGGATAAGAAAGGTCAAGTTGATGTGATGTACTTGTACTTGAGTTTCAGAAGGCATTTGGTTAAATTTTAAGCATAAGATTTCCAATATCGATGGTTTTGTTTTTTTTTCTTTATTAGCGATGTTGCTATCTTAAATAAATTTTATTTTATTTCTTTGCATTTTAGAACGGTTGTCTCACTATTCAACATAACAGAACTGATTGTTCTTCGTTGTTAAACGAATGTAACTTACTTGCCCCTACAACTACTTCTAGATTACCTTTTTCTATGAATTGTGATCCCAACATGACGAGTATACGTTGAGATGAGTGAGATCTCTAGTTTCGTTTAGGTCCATTGGTGATACCATTTTTATAATCCTGGCACTTAATATATAGATGTCATTATTATAATCAAAAAAATAGCGAAAAGCTATGGATATACTTCAATTTAAGAATAAGTATCAAATAACGGACAAAAATTCTGATTGTTGCTTCATGATGGGATGATTGCATGCAGTGAATTACCTCTTTCTTGCTTAAATCTCAATATCGGGTTGCTTATGACGAACCTTTCCATTCCTAAAGTTGCTGTTCAACATCTGGATGATCAGGATTACATTTGGGTAACGTTCGGGTGAGGCAAATTTGAACTATTCACTTATTGCGCAATATGTGCTTTGTAAAGTAGTCTCAAAATCTGTAGGTATTGAAGGTTATACTGTATTCTAGTTATTTTAAGGTAACTGAAGGGTGTGTGACGTACAATGGCACAAGGCATGTTAAAAGTAGCGATGAAAACGTGCCAAATTCATATTCAAACGCTTGCGTATCCAAGATAACTCATTTTGCCCATTTTGAATTAAAAAGAATAGTCGATCCATGTAATTTTGAGTTCAAAATAATGATTGTGAGTAAACTTAAACAGACAATCACTGAAGCGACATATTCATAACGTATACATTGCGAAAGTTGGTAAGTTTGACCTTTCAAAAGCTCAATATTTCCCAAACATTGAATTCTGGTGAAAAACCAATAATATTTGGTTCATATTTGTCTCAGTTGTGTCAGTCTCACTGTGTGTCAAACAATGAACTACAGTTCCGAGCTTTTATCCATGTATGTATGAAGGTATCACATGTTCTTAAGTTCGCAGCTTATCCTTCTTTGGCTAGTAGCTGGGAGTCAGCATTTCTTTATGTTTTGCAAATTTCTGAATTTGGTTCATTATTGTGTTATCATTTGCATTCAGTGCCGTAGTTGGAGATAATCTACAGAGTGCTTTATGATTCTTAGCTTTGACACAATCAGAACCTGCATGCTGCCTGAAACAATTGCCTAAAAATCTTCTTCTGTTCTGTTTCGTTTCCATACTTAGAAGAATCGACTTTACTACATTTTGAAAATTTGTCAAACGTTTTAAACTTTCCAAATATCACAATGTTAGAAATTTGCCATTGCTTCAAACTGGCAAATTTTTCTTCCGAATGTTCCAAATTCCGTAATTTTTACAAATTTTTCACTGTTGTAAATTTTCTAATGTTCTTGAATTTCAAAATTTCCCAAACTTGCCAAACGTTTACATTTATATGTATGTGTACATTCCACATACATATACATTACAAATATTCAAATGTTACAAAGATCCCAAATCTTTCAGTATTCCAAATTTTCCCAATGTTCCCTATTTATCAACCTGATTTTACAAATTTTACGAATGCTCCAAACTATCCAAAATCACCAGATGTTCTAAATTTTCCATATCTTTCAATGTTACAAATTATCTATTTCAAATTTTCAAATGGTCTAATATTTTTAAAAAATTTCAAGTTTTCCCATGTTCCAAATTTTTTAATTAAATTCTTTAAATTCTCAATTCTCGAAACATCTCCATCAAGCAGTTACTTTACATTTGAATTAACGCAAGTGTTTTATGTTCCTCAACATCGGCGTTTATGTTGCTCTTATTTTAAATAGACGCCGTTGATGACAATTGAATACCTGCCGCCAAAAGCGACACGTCAAAATGCGCAGTTGTTGGAAACGACTTGGCATGCTTCATAAACGACAATCCATTGGACAATAATAATGACCACCTAATTGCTGAAATCGGTCGGTGTGAATTGTTGGCCTTGCACAATAGAGTACCCAGGCAGTGTACGGGCTTTTATTGACATCCAAAATTCCGGAAATTCGGAAACGTTAAATATATATGGTTGTGAATCGCAAAATAATTCGAAACTTGTGTATCTTTGTATGCCAGCCTGTGAGCGTGTATGATTGTACCTTGTTTTCGATTTTATAAATAGCGAACGCGTCCAATTGGAAGCGATTACCTCAAAAATTAATGCAGTAAAATTATATTAATGAATAAATTGGAAATTTGAAGCGGTCTGTGAAAGATAGAGAAAATTCGATTATCTTCTTTATTTATTAACAGGAAGCGTTTTCAATATGTGCTAGGTAGTTTGAATGGAATGTTCAGTAGGAATATCCCTACTTATGACTAGTTAAACATTCAAATCGAACACCATGTAAAGGTTTTTTCAAAACTGGGAATACATGTATATCACTTGGCGCGAGGTCTGTTGAGTAAGGTGAATGCGGAAGCAATTCCCATCGTACATCGTTCAAAACATCCTTTGTCTTCAAAACATCTTGTGGTACGGGGTCTTCTATTATCCTGTTGCAATAACGGATGCTTACGCACATTTCCAGGCCGTTTTCTGGCAAGCGCCTGCCACGGTGGTTCGGATAATAAATTCGAATAATACTCTGCGTTAATTGCAGTATCTTTCAGCAGATAATCCATGAAAATACTGCTTTCGCAATCCTAGAATACAGTAAGCATTATCTTTCCAACAGACGGAACTGCACGCGCCTTTAGTAGGAGCTCTTTTTCCGTTGTACGCCATTATTTGGATTGACTTTCGATCTGAGGATTGAAATAAGGGGTCAGTGGTTAATTTTGACAACAGATAATGTTGTCAAAATTGATCAATACAACGGGCTAATAGCTCTTGAAGTTGGCGATAAGTGTCAGATCTATTGAGTTTCCTTGAGCCTGAGTATTCTTAGGCCTACACTAATTTGACGAATATTGATTCGCATGTCCTCTTTGAGTAGCTCCTCCACGGCAGTAATCTTTCCTTTACCGACGTACTCAGGCGACCACTGCGTGATTTAAGGAAACGATCGATCGACCGATGTACGCTACTTTTAGATTCTAGACTCACCAAATACGCAAGTTTTTACGCCCTCTTTCAATAAAAAGAAAATTATTCCTTTTTTAGTCTTCCATGGTTACAAAAACATTGCTACAAAAACAACTGCCAAAACTTTGGGAACATCCCTCGTATCTATTTAAAAACCTTTTTTTTTATTAAAATAATTTTTGTCTCGTTTGTCTTGTATGTTAAACGTGTGTCACTTACCCTTATATATTTTTAATACCTTTTTTAATCCTTCGTTAAAATTGTCAATGAAAAGGAAAATACACAAGGAAAAACAAAAGCAAGAAAATAGAAATAATGACAATAGCAATCGCTAGTAAAATGGATGGCAAGAAGAAACAAACAGAAACGAACGAAGCGAAGTAAACGAAAAACAATAAAAGAATTGTTTTCTTTCTTGAGATCTAAAGTAGCAAATGTTGAAATGAAAGGAATTAAGGATCTGGGAGACTAGAATAAACATTAAGCGGTATATTTAAATATCAAATTTATAAGAATTTAAGTTAATTTTCTTTATCTAAATATTGGGATTTTAATGATTTACATTATCAAATTTACGAAATGATAATGTAAGTGAAAGATAGAAGATATCACTAACGCTCGGTCGTAATAAATCTCAGCAGCCGTATTCAAAAGATTTATTTCGCAATTACCAAAATTTAGATAAACGACGAATACGATATCGGTATTTAAATCAACGGATCAAAAAGCGCAATTATTAACATAAACCAACCGACAGAGGGCGTTTCACAATATCAAAACTTGATTAAAAAATCAACGAAAACCTAGGTTTTAACATTTTAAAAATTGCAAAGCAAATTTTACATTAACCCGGATCATTTTGTATGTAAGACTTGGGATTAATCGTAGCATCAACATTCTTTCTACCTTCATCTTCTATTCACAAGCGGAAAATAAAATACTTAAGGCGATTTGTGGTTTTAATAACCGCGGACATTGTTGCGCGACCTTTAAAGTGGCTGACGCTGTTAATACAAGTTAGAATAAACTCTCGAAGGCAACGACGAGAGCCGTTCAATTACTGCTATTATGATATCGAGAGCCTGCTCCAGCAGATCCGCTAAGTGGGCGAGAAACGTCGAGTATAAGTGGATTTTCCAACGGAATCGTAAATTTTTCACATGGGCGCTCTCGTTCTCGATGTACACATCGTTTTAAGTAATCATTATTTCACACGTTATTCTTCCATATAACTTCTTACTTTATTTAGCATTTTTCTCAGGGAATCGGTAACTTCTTTATGCCTTCATCGTAAAAAGATGTGGTTTGTTGGCTTCAAAAAGCTCGACAGGAAAACCACTTCCCGTGTTGGTTTGTAATTTTTTTTTGCGGCGATGAATACGTTTGACTTTACTTAAAAGCTTGCAGTTCCGATGTTCGAAGAAGAAATTATTATCCAACCATCTTGATAGCTTGACAGCTAAGTTTTGACTTTCTTGGGGGCTGCCTCATTCTTCTTTCTTCGCCACATGCTGGCTTGTTTTGACTTGGGTATGTAGTGAGGTAGTCATATTTCATCACAAATAGCGATGTTATTTAAAAACGGGTCCTCTTTATCTGAAAAACGAGCGAAGGACCGCTCGCAGTTGTGCAAACATGTTGATTTCTGTCTTGCTGTTAAGAATTGCTGCTGTTTCCCAAATCTTTTTTTTTCTTTTACAATGTTAGGTTCTTTTGTCCGTGAATGAATTACTATTTAATACTTTAGCTGTAAGTATAGCGTTATTAAAGCCTCGAGTTGATTTAACTTAATGTCCGGCTAAGCTTCTTCTTTTACCTTCTCCAGCTTTTCTTATTTAATACTGATCCAATTTATAAAGTTTACCTGAGCTTCAGTTCCATCAATTCAATATCCGTGTCGTCATAATCAGCGCGAGATAAGTGCTTCAGCTATGTATAGAAATCAACTAGGTTCTTGGTGATCACGGATTGGACGCTGCCATTACTTATTTCTATTTCAGGACAAATTTCAGAAACTCTCAGTAGCCTTTTAGAAGATCTCGAATAACGTTTCTGTTTATGTAGTACAAGTTCGTGGGGCCGATTAAGGCTTTCATCTTCGACTTCTTCACGGCCTCCATGAATGCCAAGCAAACACACCAGGCTTTGACAACATTCGATTTTTGAACTGCGTTGTCAGCTTGAAGCATCTTAATCGGCGTCATGTCCTCGTTAACGTGAGACTTAATAATAGTGCGTTGCGCTATTAATAGATGCACGTTCTTTTCAGTCATAACGTGCAAAATTGACCGATAGAATGATTCGCATTATTCCAATATTAACGAAGTTACCAACAGCAAGCGAATAATTTTAGACATGTGTAGGTAATTGCCTTTAATAGACATATAGTAACCAACCGGACAAGCGCTACCTCGGTCGATCAGAAAGCACTTTCTAACGATAATAACGGAGCAATCAGCGTGGCGAGCGAAAGGAAACAAAATGCTACACATTGACGGTCGATTATTTGTCTGGGTTCCCTTCAAGCTAATGGCACCGATTATCACCGACGAAAGAAATATATTGTTTGCGTAAATTGCTCCTTTCTTTCTTCTTCTGCTCGCGGCAGAATCGTAATTTATGTACGTTTATAATGGTTAAGTTCCTTGGGCTTGTGTTGTTATTGATTAGAGGATGACTTGGAGATGGTGTCGGTTGTTCCTCTTTCGAGAGAAAGTAATAAATGGAAACACATAAATAATGAGAGTTTGTTGCAATTGAATCATGCAGCAAATAATTTCTAATATTGTGAATATTCTATATAAAAAAAGAGCGCTGATTATCTGTAATAATAAAGCTAATCTAAAAATTTGAGAGTCTAGACGAGCAGAAGTAGCTAAATACACGTGTTGCTAAAGTACTAAGTTTTAGTTTTAAATATTATTTAAATATAAAATTTAAACCTCGCTTAAAACTAAAGAAACTGATTATGCTAGTTAGTGTAATGTTAAAATTAACGCTGGATGCATTCAGTTACATTTAGTTACATGACTTGGCAACAGTTGACGTAGCCGAGTCTCTTCGTTTTAGTCTCCTCTATCTATTTCTACGGCTTCATTTGGTAAATATATATTTATCTAAGGATAACTCCAGGGGATCATCACAATTTTTGCCTTTATTTGTTTCTTCATTAAATTTCTTAATTTTCAAATGGGATACTTCACTGTAGTCAAATTCGCCAGGGAATATCCAGATTTCAAACCTCTGAGAGCTAAATCCAAGATTGAAACTTACGTTACAAAATACGTATAACATTTATCGGCGAGTTGATGATTCAAATTACATTTGACGCTGATTGGGTGTCTTTCTTTTCAAGTATGTTGACTACAAATCATCAAACAGAAGCAACGGAATGGGAACTGATCTTATTCAAGGCATGGACGAATTTCGTCTTTGCAGCTTCTATTCGTTGCAGCACGCGAGATCGTGTCTTTACAAAGAGATTTCCAAGAAGCCTCTTCAATGAAAGAAGAAAGTGTGTATTTATAGATTTATAGAAAGCGTTAGATGGAATACTAAAAGACCGATTATGGGAGGCGTTACATTACACCTAACACAATATTGACAGAGAATGAAATAGAGATAAACACAGAGAAAGCAAAAGTAAGGATAATAGGCGATGACGGAGAAATGCTAGATATTACAGCGGGACGAATAAAAATACAAGTACATGCATTTGAATACTTGGGAAAAGCAATAGGATGCGATGAACAAAAAATTCATAAGCAAATAGGAAACAATAAAGTTACAAAAATATAGGTGTTGAAAACAAATGAAGAGATGGTTGTGAATCAAGGGAAGAGCAAGATGCAAGCATTCTTAGAAGAGTAAGAGAAGTAATTAGGAGAGACAAAATGAGAGTATCTAGTAAGTATCTAGAGAAGAGACAGTTGGGTTGCTGAGGGCATTTTCAACGAACGCCAACAACAAGACCGGTCGAGAAGATATGGGAGGCTCGTATTATGAGCCTACCAATAGTAAAAAATTTATTTAGCTGGTCCTTTTTCAGTAGGTCCTTGACGACAGTAATGCTTCTTTCGTTTACCACAGGGTGGATCGTTCTACCAGTTCTAAACCGACCGATCCACGGATGGTCCACACTACTTTCGATTCTGCAAACTCACTAAACACTCTTTGCACGCGCTGAATAATTTCCGAAGTTTCTTCTTTCCAACATCTTCTTTCCGCTCTTACTCTTTGAGATTCACACGCGTCTTCCATGGTTACGAAAATAATGCTAGGAAAGCGCATCCATATCAGTCGAACACCAGACTTAGACTGAACTATATTGTACTTAATAGCCGCACAAACATGTTAAAACTTGTCTATCACCAATAGTATTGCTTATAAACTCTGCGTAATTTAATTAGAGCATAATTTCCAGAACTTTGGAAACATTCCTAGTACCTTCGCTAAGAAGAGTTCTTCGATTCGAGGAACATGTAAACTTATTATAAAGAGCGTCGTCACGTGTAATTAAGGGTAGATTAATTTTAGCCGCCTTCTTGATGAAGATTTAATGTTTGGACATATTACTTGGATTATATTTCGATAAGAAAAGTGATACAATCTTAAATTAGAAGATTTCCCGGATCAGAAGTTACCGCAATTTGGAAGAACACCATTCAGGCTACGTTATATAGGGTATTATTACTAGAGCTCCCCAAAGTGCGTGGCAAGTCAGAAGGCGTACCGCCGGGCGTGGCCGGGGGGATATGTAATGTAATATATAAGCAAATAACTCGCATCGCATTTCGGTAGTTTATTACCGTATGCGATCGGGTTGTGACGGTATGGCGGACGCGCGTAGTAAGAAACGCCCACAGGCCGACAAAGTGAAAAAGTTCTGTGGAGAATTTCCCGACTTAATATATAATGGAAGTAAGATTATATGTAAAATTTGTAATATACCTCTGATGTGCAATGATAAATATGGCTGTAGAAGACATGTAAATAGTCGGCAACACAAAAATAAAAAACTGGGTGTATCACCGACTGAGGCAACTTAATTTATAATTGATTTATTTTATATGCTGACTGCGTGTAATTTACCGTTTTCGTTACTCAGGAAGAAACCATTCCGTGAATTTTGGAATAAATATAATCCAGACTTTGAGTTACCGTCGGGAACAAGCTTAAGGAGATGTGTGCCAAGTGTATGTACCGAAATTGAAAACAGGATCAGATCTGCAATAAAAAATAAACTACTGTGGTTATGTATTGACGAAACGACAGACCGTAAAAAAGATTCTATTTTGAATGTGATTGTACGTATACTGGAACCTCGTCAACCTACAAACGGAATTTTATTAGCTAGTAAAAGACTAAAATCGTGTACCGCCGACGCTATCGAGAGCGTAGTCGTTGATACTTTACAAACATTTGAAATTGCCACTACTCAAGTATTAATTTTCATGACCGATGGTGCCGCGACAATGCGTTGTGTAGGTCGTTCTCTTCAAGAACATTATGGGATGATGTTACATATTACTTGTAAACTTCATGCTCTGCATATTGTGGCTGAAACTATTCGTGCAAATTTCCCTTAGGTAAATGCATTAATAACAAATACGAAACGAGTGTTTCTCAAACCTCCCAAACGTACCAGTGAATTTCATAAACAGTGTCCCGGTATTCCCGAACCACCAGAGCCGATTCTTACGCGTTGGGGGACATGGCTGAAGGCAGCGTTTTATTATTTTAAATACTTCCGGCAAATAAAATCAGTCGTCTTACAATTCAATCCCAACGGATCTGCGGCTATTAAGGAAAGCCAGGATAAATTCCAAGATATTTCCGTTGAAGCAGATTTACAAACCGTTTACAACAATTATTGAGAAGTACTTGAGGCAATAAATAAATTGCAAAATAGTGCACTGTCCCTGACGGAGTCAGTACAAATATTAGATGACGTTAATACACTCCTACACTGTATAAATAACAAAAAAAATGATATCGTTACAAGAAATTTTGAAAGTGTTATGAAGAAAGATACAAATTTTAGCAGGTTAAGACAAGTTTGGGAAGGTAACTCTACTGATCCGGTGACTAAATTCAAAGATTATTTTAATTACGCGTGTATTACATCATTAGACGTCGAGCGTTCATTTTCAAGATATAAAAACATTTTTTCAGAACGACGAACATCCTTGAAAGAAACGACTGTGGAAACATTCCTAATGCTTCAGATGTTTGAGAAATCGGATTGCGCTTACGGTAACAGTTTTAATGTGCCTACCTCCTCGTGTGCTGACTAATACTACTTTCCTTGTGCATTAACACCCACCATATTGGATACGGCTAATTACAAAAGTAAGCGTTTTAAAATTCTTTATTTCTTTTGTTTTTATGTACTTTACTTATGTTCCTTATCGACGCCTATGGTGCGCCACGCAGTTGGGGAGCTCTAATTATTACTTTCATGTAATTTATGGCCGTAGTATTGGGTTCTATTTTGCAATTAAAATAACAATTATAACTACATCCGGTTACCAAATCCATATGGATTAAGCTTACCGACCTGAATCATATAATATACGTCGAAAACTTTAGAAGTACCTAAACATACATCATCTTCTTGATTATCACTACTTGCCCCGAATTTTCTGAGATTTGATAGGCTAAGTTCCGCGTCGTACCGTCGTTTTTATCTACATGTTGCTAGTAAAATAGCCTTAAAATAGCATTAGCCTAACAACTTGAAATTATTGTCACGACGGGAGTTTGCATCTGAACTTTACACTCTTCACAGCAGCATTGGAGCACTTCAGCATTGAAGGATTTTATCGATGCACATTGCAAAATTTACAGAGGCTGCGCTTAGAAGTTGGGATTAGTGCTGTATCTCAGTATATACTCGTATGTCTTGATCTATTTATATCATATTCGACATCTAGCATTATGGATAAAGCTTTATTCTATTTATCTATCGATCTATCGATGACATTGAGCACGAATACATCAAATTAACAACCGTAGAACGAAGCTGATGAGAGCAATGTTCTCATATAATATCTTATTAAGGTATACTTCATGAAAGGAAAGGACCTCTTCGTAATATTTGGCGACGAGTACCAAAGAAACACGTTAAAATTGTCGGAGATATACAGCGGGTTGCAATGTGCTCTTACCATCTCCGCGGCGTGGTAATCTTTCATCTCGGACTCGCTTTTTTTCTGAACTTTATTGTTATGGAACACTTGGAAATTTCATCGTTCGATTCCTCCCCGAGGTGCCACAAAGTGTTTATCGCGCGAACCGCCGTAACCATGATGTGCCGCGTATATTACGGTTCCTTATAGCGTCGCTAAAAGGGTTATGTTTGACACGTATGTATGTCGCAGATTCCTTATCGCGTGTACAAGAAGGGTAGAAGGCGGAAGTATACGGCTACTTACCTTGCACACTTTAAAATATCAAATGAGACTTAGAAAAGTAAACTTGAATAACAAATTCAATTCTTATGTTGGAAGTTCGAAGGATTATTGGAGCGTTGAAAACGCCGTTCGAAGTTTATTTGGCTATGATATTGTTGAAAATACGCAATATTATGGGCAGCTTAGTAACAAAGATAATTATTTTCAAGCGGTGAACCATTGTTTACATACTTATAGCTTATGTGTTTATTATTATTATTTTTATTTATTATTTTATTCTTTTATTTAACGGCTCGCTGGGGTGATACTAACAAGGCCATGGAATACTTTACACACACAACCTATACACTAAAAGGCTCCTGAGGTTATGACAAGCTTGAAAAAGCTTATGCACCCCGTTGGGCCGCTACCACACCATACATTAAATACTTTTTGCTTGTTTCATTGGCCCATCTTTAGAAGAACAAAATATGATGCCATTAGAAACTAGTCTTTAGAGAGTATGATGTGTAGCTAGCAAGCTATTGTTTTACGTTTTGAACCGGTAGCACGTATAAAGCCAGGCAAGAAGTAAATGATTTTTGAAAATAGAATTAAACAGAGTTGATTACTTTAAATTGATTTTCGAAAGATCTTTAATAATGAGAGTGAACAAGATTCGGCAAAGTGTAAAATAAAGGTGATGATCAAACTTACAGGTTTTGTCGTGAATTAAATTCGTTCTAGTGAATGAGAATATCACAATTATGGTGAGGCAGTGCTCTGCACCATTTGCGATGCGGGAATGAATCTTGTTAAGGACATTGTTTAAACATCGTCACTGTTGCAAACGAGAAAAGACTCCTACAAAATGAGATTCTGTTGCGGCTTATCTACCCTATTGGAAGGTGACGTAGCACTTCATCAGAATGGCGTCCCGTTCAAGAAAACAAGGCGATTACGTCGTTCAGATCTGTACTGTTGTGCAGAACTGTGCCCATATAAAAAACACAATTAAATATTTGTTAAATGATTCAAAGAACGAGTACAATCTACAATTGTTTTCCTCTTCCTGTTAGTAAAAATTCTTTGATTATTACTTTGTAACGTAACGTAACGTAACGTGTAATCAGGGGTTCGTCACAGAGTAACCTGATCGTTTTCCATCCACCGACATCGTTTCATATTTTACCCCTTTCAACGCTATCAATCTCATGACGTCATCGACGGACGTACATCAGGATTTCAGCTTTTGTTTTCTATATATCCCAGTATAGTCGTCCGCGGTTTTCCGATACCAAGAATCGACGAGCGTGCGAGGAACCGGTTGTCTGGTGGGTTCCCCGAAAAAAACAAGCGACAATCGCTAGCGTTCGCCCAGCGCCAACCCGGTGAATACGCCCGAGGGCAACGACACTTTACCACGTAACAAATGCAATCGAGGTCGGCCGCGACTCACCTTTTGTTTCCCGCAAAATGCGCTCTTTCATAGCCTTCTACGATCTCTCTATTTATGGCTGATATTGTATTGTTGTGGATACGGAGTTAAAACGTACAGATGGACTATTGACGAAAGCGTTTATTGGAAGATTCCTGATGATTTCGTAGCTTCTCGGTACCTTTGTTAACACATGTACACTGTGTACGGATGGAAAGTTGTTCTAGAGGTCACGCCTTCTTTTTTTAACGGTTTTCGTTTGTTATTTTTCTGTTGGTGCGTGTATGTGTAGGAATTCTTTGTTATGAAAGGAAGAAATGAAGTTGTTTCGTTTACTATTGTTCATCATTTTTTAAAAAGACCGTTAGAAAGGAGTTTCGTGATAATGACTGCTTTTGCTTTGTCTATATATGTTCTCTATTCGACGTAGTAACTTTTAATTAGAGACTTATGTTTACGTAGAAAACTGGTTAATAGAAGATAAGCTGCTACGACAATTATAAAAATTGTAGATAAATCGTCTCTTTCAAGTTTTTTCCAATTGCAAAGAATAAATTTAAAGGAGCTTATAGATTAGCAAATTTTAGTAATTATCAGTGTCTGATGGCTTCTATACTTTACGTACACGTATGACTTTTATGGAATTTTATTACAGCACATACATACTTCCGTATATGTAGATTTATTAATAAAAAGTTTGCTTGGTTTATCGCGAAGTAAGTTAATAAAATGGCTATTTATTGTATTTTATCAATACCACAAATTTCAATTAACAATCATCGTTAATTGTTGTAATAAATTCATTAGTTAATGCGATAATTTTCTTTTAATTGAACCTTGATTTTAATGGCTTTGCTGATTACATCTTTCCAAATATTTAAAATATAAACACATTTAATGTTTCAACGATTTTATATCTTCTTGAGAAATGAAGGCTTTTATTTCAAATAAAACATGCTAGCAAACAAACAAATAAATGTACGTGTTACATTCTTTGATTTTAGAAGAAGTGTCGTATATGTTGATATGTTTTAATTTAAAGAAAATAAATTAAATTGTCAAAACATTAAAATGAAATTGAAAAATTTATATCAATGATTCCGTGATAAAGGGCCTGCGCTTGACTAGGTAGAGGTAAGTGCTGTGTACTAGGATAAACAAATTTTGCTCCTCACTTTACACCAACAACTTACACACTAAAAAGCTTCGGAGGTTGTGACAATCTTGAAAAAACTTATACACCCCGTTGGGCCGCCTCCACGTTTAAGAAAAGAAAAACCGCTAAAATCAAGAATCAGTCTGCGTCTAAGAAGGGAATCGGATTATTTTATTGATACGTTGTTTTAACAAAACAAAGTTAACGAACACAATTTATTCAGTTTCTTTTTTTATGTGTCGTTAAGAACGATTGCGTTGACACCGTGCTGTTTAAAAAAGCCATTGAAGATGCTGCGGTTTGAAAATGATGGCAGCAATTCAGATTGATAAAAAAGGAACTTATTCTTAACCATTTTAATTTTGCCTGTATCTATCTCTGGAATAATCGCCTTATTGACTATTGAGAATATACAAGTTCCTTCAGTAAGACAAGTCCGCTACTGAAACTTTTCTTATTTTTAACCATTCGGAAGCTATCTTGAAAAAAAAAAGAATTTCAAGGGCAGAATTGAATGGAACCAATGGAAGGTGTTAATGAGCAACATCGATGGAGTCCACAAACTGACAAAGCTTCAGCACAATCGATGTTGTCCAAAATTTGAACAGATGTTTTAAAGAAATGTAACATCCTGCAGATCACACGCGAATCCTGGCATAAGATTCCCCGCCTTTCTTAGACATTCTTATCTATAATTGATCATTTTGGAAAACGTTGGCTTCCGGCTGCCCTTGTATCTAGCGAGCCGTTTATAAATTTAGGCTTGTGACGAACAATCGTCGCATAAATTTGTTTTACTAACTTTCGGTAAAACTATTGTTGAGTTATTATTACGCATGTTGCTATGTAAATATAGATTTTTCCCGAACTCTTCGCTTCTTTAACGTTAAGCACGTCTTCGTCTTGGAGTGTTATATAAACTGCGTTTTTGGCACCACAAAATAAAGGCCTTTATAAAAGTGCACAAATAGCAATAGCGATGATCTACATCATACATATATAACTAATCAAATCGTTAAGTTTCAAGTTTCCTTTTTTTTCGTTTTCATAGATCGATGCTTTGTTTATCCTTGCATTTAACATATGTGCCTCCGGACATAACATTTAAGGGTCAATGTAACCATTGAATGGTGCTACTAACAAACAAATAGAGACATATCTTCGTTCCAGCTGTGCGAACAATCCTAATTAAAGAAAGCAAAGAATCACTGTTCCATTTGCCGAAGAAAAAAATCGTTACACATTTGAAAGATGAAAAGAATACTTTCAGTCCATAAAGCTTCGTTATTACCATATGTATATGAGGCCACGTGGAATAATGGTGACCCTCTATTACTATGTATGTACACAAATTAACTGCGAGTGGCTAATTTAAAATGGTGACGAAAAAATAGGTACAGCCTTGGCCAAGTGTATTCAACGTCGCTAATATTTACAGAATGGAAAGAGGCACCGCGTATGCTTAGATTCAACGTATTATGAAGATTCTTTGTATAATCTAATTCCTCTTCCAAATCAAAAACCATGCATGTTGCACGACAGCGTTCGTCGTTAGCTTGTTTTTTTTTTCTTATAACATTTTTGCAAACCAAGCAAGGAACAGCATGTCAGCATCCTGAACAAGCCGAAACAAGTATAACATCATTTCAATAACGTCGTTAGTCCGTTATAAAAAAAAATAAGTTGCTTTTTTTGTAAAATGTCTTTTAACAGTCTCTGCAAGTTCAGCATTGTCTGTTAAGTCTTTGTTTTTTTGAGATTTATAAGCAAAAAGTAGTGGCAGGATTACAAGATGGATGGCCAATTTCTATAAAACTACATTCGGCAGTTTTTAAATATTTTGACTTGCATCGTCGTGGAGCAGTGTTCCACCTGGCGTCACTTTTCCGCGCCTGTTCGCTTCAATAAAATCTCTGAGGCATAGCACTATGCTTGTATTATACTCTTCCGCTCCCTTATTTAGATAATCGGTCAGTAGAATTCCACGATAATTCAAAAAATAGTTGACCTAATTTTTCCTGCAAAAGGAATGACTTTTGGGAGGGCTGGAGCCACTGCATTGATTGCTGTCTTGGTTCATGCCTGGTGACAAATTGATTGATAATTAAATTTTGCTCGTCCCCATAAAGCGTCGAGAATTTTATCGGATCCATTTTTCATCCAACTTTCGTCATTCCAACGTATTAGAATTCTAAAAATCCCGGCTTTTGACGTTTATAACATAGTTGCTAGATGACGCACCTTTAATCTTGCATCCTTTAGTACAAACCATCTGTTTGTTTTAGTAACGTCCAAGGCGTTCACATTATAAGGCCGAGCTGGCATCCAGTGATTCTCGAACATGTTTCAACAATTCTGACTATTTAACATTTGGACAAAATCAAGCAACAGCATTCGTATCAGAATCGTCAAATGCAAGAGAAACAATGCTAAATTTGAACAAAAACTATTTCGGATTACTGGTCTTAGGTCTACTTGGAGCTCGCGTAGACCTAAGGTATTAGTCATACGAATCCATAATAGCTGAAAATTAACTTTGTCGTCTACGTCAAGAAGATCTAGACACGGCAGGATATAGTTTGTGCAAACATTCCATCTACTTCATCGAAGAAAAATAATAAGGTTCATAAAAAGTCTCAAAGTACTACTTTTTTAATATTTTCACTGAAAATGTTTTACTTCGTGCTTGATTCTTATTGATATCTTTTGGTTCTATCTTCAACATTAACGTTACAAACTGACGACTTACTGTACCAGAATGTCAAGTGATAGGCAATAGTCCAAGTTAATCTCTTTCTTTACCCTTTCTCTACGCGTATCTCATTAGTACAGCAGCTAGGGGAGATCTGAGTCAAAATCCAGCTTATTTCCTTATGGAGGTTTCAATTCACTTTTTATCTCTATCACTCCTAAATTCGAAAACAAATCGAACAGTTTTCTGACTATTTGAGCAGCTCCCTAAACAAAATTGAACAGCTCCATGAGTACCTTGAACACGTCCCTTCTCAAATTTCTCATCAAGCAACGGAGCCTGTAACGTACTAGTTCACCTGACATCTACGAGGGCGGAGTGGTGAAGATAAAAAGTGAATTTGGGCCTTCATAAGAAAATATGTAGGATTTTACGTTAGCCTTAGACGTCAGCTCACGTTTTCCTTAGTCTTAAGTATTACGCCAGATAGTTGACCATTTTTGATTATAACGAACCTATTTCGTCAGTTTTTATATGTAAACTTCCATGAGATAGTGTTGGCATTTGCTCCGAACTATTCTTGCGTCTGTGCCTGTGAATATACTAAACATAACATTGAGGAGCGTTTTGTTGACGTTTTCGGCATTCGACGTTATCGAATAGTTTACTTGATACGTGAAGATCAACATTCAACCTTGCCCGAAATGGAAACCGGTATTTTACATAGTCTTATAAGGTGTATAAACCACCTAAGTTACGTTAAATTCTAGAGGTACGAGTTGGGTGCTTTTCCTTGTTCGACGCACCTATTTCTATAAAAGTTAAGGCTGCCATACACAGCAGTTTCGGACGACATTACGCGATTCGACTATATTGAGCCTTTCACGAGTGTCCGATACATTCGGCCAAGCCTGTGCGTAGATCCCATGATTCATACGTTTGATGTGATATTCAATTAACGCGATGTTATTTCAAGGGTGTTATGATATAATATACGTACTTTTGACTAGCATATGCTTATAGTACGCATAGTTGGTATGGATATGATGTAATCGAGACAAAAAAATCATGGTTTTAAATATCCACATATGTATAACGCGCATAAGAAACATGCCTTTCAATTCAGCTCGTGTAAAATAGACTAATTCCGTAAGGATTCTAATAAGATTAGTATCGACAATAACATTTCTTTTCCTCGGCGTGTATACTGGATGTCTCTTTCGTTTAAGGTCGTGTTTTCGCAACACGCGACAAACATATTCGTAACTCTCAGTATTCGCTATTACTACTAGTAATTACGTTAACAGAATTCATTTGAACCCTGGATCATAAACAGTTCAAGGCTTCACAGCCGCAGTTGTATTTTTGTAATTCTCCTAGTCTGCCGCGGCCATGTATTTTTTGTTTATTGCCGTGGATTTTGCTTGAGTTTGAGTGGCTTAAGCTAAACTTCGCCGAGGCTCACTATACTCTCTTACTTTAATAAAGGCGATTTATTATTATTATTGGTTAGTTGTGTTTTGTAGCAAGCGTAAGTAAATACGTATTTTGGTGCCGAGAGTTGATTATAATTAATCATGATAGCAAAGACTGTGGCGTAGTATGGTAAACAACACATAAGTATTGGTACCCTTCGCACCACAAAACTTTAATTTATTATATAGCAATATATAATAATTAGTGCGGGACATCCGTTTCGAGGACGCGAATGGCCCTCATCATCATTCGATCACCGGTTGATGATGAAGATCATTCGTATCCTCGAAACGGCCGTCCCGGACTAACTATTATATATTGCTATATAATAAATTAAACTTGCGCGGTGCGGAGGTTACCGCTACTTACCATACTACGCCACAGTCTTTGCTAACATTACGGTAAGACCTTGTCCACACCCTTGACAGTTCCAAGATCAATGGCTAATTGACTGTATTTACAAATGTCTGTTGTGACTATTTCTAATTTTAGGAATTCGTCCACTTTTTGGTTTGTCTTCAACGGTACCTGTTTCGTTAAATTTTTTGATCAATTCCTGTTTTCGGAAATTTTATTTTTTCAGCTATTCGTCGCTGTGTCTGTCCTTTATTATATAACATTATTCTTCTGTGACCTTCACCCATGGGTATTTTTCCCATTATAAAGGTGTAAATACGAATGCTGAACGAAACGCTCTAAATACCACCAAAAATAAGAATAACTGGAAGAAAGGATCTTCAACAGTTCAATAATTATTTCAAGGTAAAAATTAGACATACGTACAATTATTTGTCACTGACTCCAGTCCTAAACTTCCTATTTCTTTCCTTCAGAGGTTTAATAAATAAAAGATTACTTTATTTAGACAGAATTATGCTATCTTATCTAAATTTAAACTTAATTTCTGTTACGACAGATTCTTGATATTAGTTGCGTGCGAGATGAAACATGAAACTAACAGTGGCGAAATTGTAATTTTCGTGATCGGTCTAAAACAAATTAACACCACTGTATGTACATTAATGAGTCCTTTAATAAGGAAATTGGAAAATGGACACACTGTATAGTGTTTTCGAATTCTAATAATACCCTGTATAGTAAGCAATTCTGCGAAATTTTTTAGATGTGGAGACACAGTTTAATCAAACAACTGTGAATTTAAAAAGATATAATAATATATAGGCTATTCCACTTAAAATAAGTAAGTTAACAACTGTTTCTGGTCTAAGCGTAATTGTTAGATTATTAAAAATATTTTAACCTAATAGCCCAAGCCGGTTTTAGTGAATTGATAAGTTTTCACAATCTCCCAGTTTATATTCTTTCATACATCGATCAATGGCCCTCCTCAGAGACACCTCAATACATCCAGGGAAAAATAACAAGAATTATTTCCAGTACCGGAATATACACTCCGCCAAAAAAGTATCGCATAATTTAGTTTTAAAGTTGTAAATATACTTTAATGCGCTCGAAGATATAATTTCTATGATTGTTTAAATAAAATACAGGCCAAATAAAAACAAGAACTCATACTTGAGATTTTTACTAAAACAAGAAATTATAATTTCGGAAAGAAAAATGTTATAACAGTAGCTTTTAATACTGAGTATTGCCACCTCTGGCTTTTATGACCGCTCGCATACGGTTTGGCAGAGATTCGATTAACCTCCGTATATAAGCCTGATCCAAATTCTCCCACTCGTCACGGAGAGCATTTTCTAGTCCATGCAGGTCCGTTGGGGCAACATTTTAGGTTCATGTCCGGACTTACCGCAGGCCAATCTAAAACTGGAATACCAACATCGTTAAGGTATTTCTGGACGACTATCGCAACATGCGGTCGTGCATTATCGTGCATTAACATGAATTCGTTTCCTATAATTGGCGCATATGGTACTACATGTTCTTCTAAAATGGCCGTTATATACCTGTGGGCAGTCAGTGTACCTCTGTCTACTGGTACTAACTCTGTACGACCTGTTAAACAGATGCCTCCCCAAACCATAATAGAGCCACCAGCGAAATTAGGTCTAGGTCTGATATTACACTGCGAATAGCGCTCACCGTCTCGTCTGTACACTGAGATACGCCTATCTGAGGTGTAGAGACCAAATCTTGACTCATCTGTGAAGAGTATATTGGCCCAGTCATTAATGTTCCAATTTACATGTTCTCTGGCAAACCTTAAGCGAGCCACTCGGTGGTTTCTAGTGAGACGAGGGGCTGTTACAGCTACTCTAGCTCTTAATCCACTCTGTCGTAACCTATTCCGAATAGTTTGAGTACTCACACGAGTACTTCTGACTCTAGCCAAGTCGTTCTGCAATTGTCCCGCAGTTACATGTCTTCGACGTAATGCTTGTAGTAGTAAATAGCGGTCATCTTGGCGAGTAGAACATCTTGGACGACCTGGCACAGGTCTTCTACTGTAATTGCCTGTTTCCCTATATCTGGCTACGGCTCTAGAAACACTTGACTGATTGATGTTCATCAAATTAGCAACGTATGCTTGAGATCGTCCATCTTCGGTTAAAGCAACTATAGCAGCCACTTGTTCTGAAGTTAAATTGCTCACTTTAGTTTTAAAAGCGTCGGTACAGAACTCTGACTTCGCACTTTAAAATTTGTCCGTATAGGAAGACTTTCAATAAACAACTGAACAAACCTTACACATACGCATTTTTCTAAATGTGTTCTTTTAGAAAAAAAAAGAAGTAAAAAAGCTATGTTCCATGATTCTGTTAGTGTTTTTATAGTTCACATACACGAGGCAAACTTTTTGTGAACGTATAAAAATATCTTGGTTTATAAATGCCCTTTTTTAGTTTATGCGATACTTTTTTGGCGGAGTGTATTATTTACATACATCCTTCTTTAAGCCCCTATCAACCATCAAACACGTATCTGTTTCACTCGCCGCAAAAAAGAAAGAAACAAATGCAAAACAGCAGAATAAATTATATACCTCCCTATACACAACATATTCTATTTAGCTGTACGAATAGCGGCACAATGTAATTTACAGCTATTCTATTCTAAAAATATCGCTTTTTAAAGCATCGCATAACGTATTCCGTCGGGGTGCATTAAAAAAAGCGTTTCTGGCCTACAGCTGACGCATATTAAAACTATGCAACCTGCCACTTGAATATTCGGGCCTGCCTATGATTTAAATGAAAATTACCGCCATCTGCGCTATATACCTCTCGTGCGTGCTTATTTTCCGGTTTTACAATTGATATATATATTATTGTTTGTAGCGGGCGGCATAAACTGTACGCTATTTTCCGGCTTCCGGTTGTTTTATTTTTATTTTTTTGCAAATTGTTACAGTTTTGCGGCGAGTGTTAAAAAAGAGGTTTCGCTGTAAAAACATAAAGACGTTATTCATGGTGTAGCGATTTATATGTTGTTTTCTAAATTGTATGTGTGGTCCTTTATATCGTCAACAATGCAAAATTTAGTTGTTAATGAATGAATCACAAAAACTTTGTTAACGTAAATAAAAGTGTAAATTAGAGCAGATCATTTTAATACAAATATAGGGAGGTACTTTCGGGGGGGTCATACGCGAAAAAGCGATGCGCTCTTGTCACGCCATATACAATAGTTAAAAATTAAATAACTAATTAGCAAAAATAACTCAAAACTGGTGTGGTCAGATTTGATATTGATTGGGCCATCTGGGTTCCATTATCTTTTTCTTTTTTGTTCTACAACTTTGGCTTATTAATAGCTTTGGGTCCAGTCGTTCTTTGTATTTTTGGTAAAATTTTGATTTTGATAGTTTACCGAAATTATTTCGTTCGTGAATAGAAGTATTTGTTGGGACGTGCTTGGTCGACTTGTCGAAATTTCGTTAGATTTTGAGATTTTGGTGAAATGTTCGGGTATTTTCGATTAGTGCTGGTGCTGGATTGGCCCATTAGAAATTGCATCCCGAGAAAGGTATTGTTACCAATATCGAAGAAAGAAAGTCGTATCCTTATCTGAAGACTCAGCTGTGTTTATTATTCAATTACGCCAAGGTTGCCAAGTTTCTTGAGCAATCTGGTTTAAATCATAACGATGTATACTAAAACTTATTCGATGCTATATGAAGTCGCTTCTACAAATTTGGATTTATTTTTTTTATGATTTCTTCATCATCCAAATTTTCTTTTAGAAATGTCGTTTCTATTAAGCTTCGAGAACTAAGCACCTTATTGGTTGAAAAAGCACTATAAATCGTTATACTTGTATCAATTTGAAATTGTGGCAAAGCATTAATAAGTTGATTTATATTCGGATGTGCGGAATAGAAGGAAGAAGCATATTTTGAATGGAGGGATTCACAAGCGTTCATTGTTCTTTGTAACGATGACGTATGGTCGTCCCAAGTATAAGATGGAAAATGGGAATCTTCGCTGATGTGATTGTCTACAAGTTAAGTCTCTGCTAAATCAATAGCAAACATTCCTTCTGCATTTCCTGGATGAAGAAATCGTAAGTTAAGAACTAAATTTTTTCATTTTCATTTTCCCTTTTTTCTGCGGTATCCTGCAGGTAACCCTATTTGGTGAATTTTTCGATACCATGACTAAGTGAAACCTATGACCTCGAATAAGAGCTTCCGGAAACGCGACGGTTAAGCATCGACTTTCTCCGAAGCACCGGTTCCTAAAGGGGATCTTTCGAGAAGTTATTGTTTAGAGAGTTCGGCAATACAGTGAAGATAGCTTCAATTTTATCTTACAAATCAAGTTTAATTCGGGGATGCAATTTCGTTGTACCCGCGATGCAATTTATCTTTATCTATGTCTTCTGGAATGCAATTTCAATTAATCGCAAGTTTCTACAGCATTTTAATCGTATACAGTAGGATCTTCCTGGATTATGCTACCAAACGATCATTTTTGATTAAATACTACAGCGCCCACGCTTCTGTAAGCTATAGATAGGAGAGCTCGTTAAAGTACATCAAAATCATCCTTGATAAGGATGGGTGATAACTCGAGAGGGTTCTAAAGCAATACACGGGACAGCTGAATTTTGAAAAGAAAAAAATGTTTTTGACCGATTTATTTGATTTTCGGCACCAGAAATCCGATTCTGAGGTTCCAATCTTCAAGTCCTTGCTATCCCGAGCCCGGGAGCAAAGGAAGTATCGGTACTTAATATTATGAATTTTGTAATAAATATAATTATTGCAAAATTTGATTGAATTAAATTAAATTAAATTAAATTAAATTAATTAAATCAATGAAAGAAATAATTTGAAGGTACTAAAACCTCGGCACAACATACCGGTTGTTATGGACGAATTAGTGCTGCAGAGTGTACTGATAATGTTTACCTTAATCTTTATTATTCATTCATTATTATCATTATTATCATTATTGTCATTATTATCATTATTATCATTATTATCATTATTATCATTATTGTCATTATTATCATTATTATCATTATTATGATTATTATGATTATTATGATTATTATCATTATTATCATTATTATCATTATCATCATTATCATCATTACCATGATTATCATCGTTATCATGATTATCATTATTATCATTATTATCATTATCATTATTATCATTATTATCATTATCATCATTATCATGATTATCATCATTATCATTATTATCATGATTATCATTATTATCATTGGTATCATTATTAGCATTGGTATCATTATTATCATTAGTATCATTACTATCATTATTATCATTACTATCATTGTTATCATTGGTATCATTGTTATCATTAGTATCATTACTATCACTATTATCATTGGTATCATTGTTATCATTACTATCATTAGTATCATTACTATCATTGTTATCATTATTATCATTAGCATCATTAGTATCATTAGTATCATTATTCCATTACAAACACTATTGAAACGTTTCAGAGCCAAAAATGTTATCGATAAGTTGAGTAATACGATCTTTAATTTTTTAATATTGAACCTTTACAATTTATTCCTCTTTTCAACCTAATTTTAGCACCCTCTAGAGACACTACACTCAACTTTCGCTTTTCCCACACAACCAGAGAAGCACCTAAATACATACACACATCTGTCTACCCCATTTTGTAGACGTTAAATCCGATATAATCCCCCGCATACAGTAGGGATGACGTAACCTACAAAACGGGAGGATAAAACACGTCGACGGCGTTGTTTAAGGCCGCATAGAGATGATACGAGGACGTTAACGTTTCCGGCGCCGGATGGAAGGTTGGAGAGTCGGAACGTAGTAGTGTGGGGGCTCTGTAATTACGGGCGACTTCTCGACGACGGAATCAAAGTAATTTGCGCTCGCTTTGTGGGTTGGACGCGACGAATACACTCGAAAAAATGATTGCAGTAATAACATAACTCCCTTTAATCATGGGGCTGGTGTTCCGAGCGCGTATTGAAGGGCTTTCCCGTGGAATGCCGCTCGTAGTTGGATCTGCGGCTGACTGCTGTGTAGGAGTCGTCGGTGAACGGAGAGGTTGAAATAGGTGATGTGATAGTATTATTAGGATGATTATTAATATTTTGGTAATGTAGGAATTCTTTTTTTTTTGAGATTTGGTAAAAATCCGTTAATCTTGCAAGAGCAAATCGAGTTCCTTTTCTAAAATATTCTCATTGCTTTAAGGAAAGCTTAAATTAGCGAATGTATTCAATGTGTAAGTGGGTAACTACAACTTCATTATCTAATAGCTAGTTTGGGCGTGGGGAAGGAGACTAGGGATGAGATTGCTGTGCTGATTGTATCCTGGTTGCTTGGGAAATTCGTCGGTTTCGTCTTAGTACCAGAAGCTTCTGGACCGTAAGGCCCGGAGCTCGTCGTCGTGGTTTGACTCAATACCAAGCTTCTGAATAACGAAGATCTGATTAAGCATGGCTTGGGTAGGGCTTTGTTTTGGCCATTTGCGCTATATAGACTTAAATAACGTACACATGTAAATTTTTTTATATATTACTACTACTATTAATATTTCAATAGTGCTTCGAGCTCTACCGAAAATTTACGAAGATTATTTGCCAGTCATTTAGTTACTTCATTCCTTCAACTCAGGGAAGGTACAGCATAATCCATTCTTGCATTTTTATCAATCAACATTTGGCGTAGTGAGGCGTATTTGTATGTTGAGATACTTTTGTTGTAATTAAAACGGCAGAGCTAAATAAACCACAAATCAAGCTTAGAACTGGGGTAAGAGAAGCCCAACAAACTGAAAAAGAACCAAAGTAAGATGCAAAATTTGCTATTATCAATGAGAATTGCAAACACGGCGGCATAGGTAGTTTTTGGAAGTAACTTTCGATGCTGGCTTGAGTTAGATGGTTCATCTGGACAATATAGCAAAGAAGTTGTCTAAAATCATCAGCTATGAGACAAGCATTTTTGGACTTCTCATCCTCACTTGGTATACTGAATACTTTATTTTGCAGAAGAAGACTGGGAGGTCTAAAATCAAACTTACGAAGAATACTTACGATTCCGTCCAAATTTATGTACACTTACCGCTATCGTCCATGTCCACAGCAAAAAGCATATATTACAAACGAAAGGTTGGAAACTTTTCAGACTATCCTGGTATAGCCTAACCTAGATGCACGTCTTAGCTTTGAATTTTCGTGGCCTCCCGATTTTCAAGTGCTTCCTAAGTATTTGCACCTCGACATCAGGACATGGTTAAATATATCACATTTTTGATGATAGCCTTCGTTTTAGTCTCATCTCACATTCCTATATTTACCCTATCGAAGATCCCAAAAAAACAAAGTAATGATTTTTTGTACAATTTCCCCCAACGTTTCATCTCATCCCTTTGCCGAAAATCCATCCACGCGACCGCTCCCTTGCCCCAATTCCAATCCAAAGACCTCTCATACGTGCCCCGCCATACCGATACCAATTTGATATCCAAAGCACATATGAGGCGACGGAATTCGACGAAAGGGAAATGAGAAAAGAGGTCTCGACGGTCAAATTAAACACATACTTCTTTTTTCCTCTCGCTAGGCCCGAAATTAACTGTCAACCTTTCAACCAGTCGAGTCTAGAGGAAGGGTATTGTCGGCATCCGCCTTGCAGAGGACGGGCCACTTACAATTGACTTGCCAGACGCGAAACGATGTTGCGTTCACGTAGGACCCTCTATTTCCCAAGTGTGACAAGTGGGACGTGTTCAGAAAGATTCGACGCGTGTATTAGGTGCCCGCTGTTTGGAAGGGAGGAAGGAATGTAAGAAATGCGAATTTTATTAGGGGATGAACATATACTGGTGCGACCGGCGATCGTTTTAGATTAGTTTTTATTCAGGATTTGAAGGATTAAGGAAGGATATACGGTGAACCCTTTAGCTAGTCGACTCGATAGTTGTTACTTGACTAAAGCGATCGTCTGCCGTTATTGATTGACTATTAAAGAAAACAGTGCAAAGAACCATACAGCCCTATCCGTCTTCTATACTTGGCTGCTCTATTTCAATCTATCATTAAAATTTTATTAATTTAAGGCAGATTAGCCTGGTTATCTTGTCCTGTTGCTTGTTATTTGATAATTTTTAAAATGGATAGAATATGGAAAATAGACAATTCGCGCTATGAGATGACCAATATGAGCGCTATGAGAGCACCACACGATAGAAGGCGAATTCTGGCGGGACGGTTGGTTTATATGTTACGCAGAGTCGTCAGTCATGTTAAAAGTGTTGCGAAACTTGAAAAAGAAATTGTTGGCGTTGGTGTCTATTAGAAAAAAAAAAAACAAAGGCAAAACTTTTCATTTATCAGTCAGCTGCTTTTACCTTTTTTGTGTTCTTTTGTTAACTCTACGCTCACCTATCGATGTACGTGGTAACTTGCTTAATAATTTAAAGTAATCAGCTATTAACCAGTGAAGTACAATGAAAACGTTCGTCATCAGAAAAACATCTTTTATTACAATTAAATTTTTGGTCATTAACATCCAAAATGTTCAAATTACTTCACCAAAAAGAGTACGAAAATCACGTACGTACCTAACACGTTAATTCCCATTGCAATGATGTAGTACAGCCTGACAAGCGGCAAGAGATTCATTCCTTCCAAACACCATAAATCATCACCCCCACGTCGCTTGCATCAACAATTACGTTCCAATTTTCATTTTCCGATGACGGCGATCCCGTCGTACATGCACTTGTTTACTAGCGTTCAAGTTTCTACATAGGGAAAATAATAAGAAAAAAAAGGAAGAGAACAAGCAACTGAAAAGAAACAACCCGAATACCGTCGCACAACAAGCCGATAACAAATCGTTCGTTATCCTGCCGGACGTTGACGTTTCATTCGTCTCCGTCGCCGGCGTTATTGTCTCTCTCTCCGTTGTTTCCTTTTTGTGTTTTCTCGTCGATTCTAAAGGTACGACCTGCCGGTCGTAAAGTCGCAGCGTTCCCCCATGTGCGATGTCGCAATTTGGACAGTTGATTTATGGAATCCGTCGAAAGGACCAACGAAGACATGATAGAGGATAATATCTCCAGCTAGAGCATTACCTTCGAACTCAATTTTTCATGGATATTTTTTAAAATCAATGGCAATTAAGAAGATATTTGAATAAAAATGCATTAAAAAGGAGATATGTGGATCTTGGTCGAAATATATAGGAAAAATACGAAGTCGCCCTTGATGAATTTATTCTAAGTTGATGTTTGGAGATAGATAGCACCTTGCGTGTAAGTTTGCATCATCAGGTGTGAGTATTGTTCTTTAGTAGACATTCTTGAGAAATTTATGGTATAATGTTGTTTTGTGAGCGGCTGAAGGTGAGCAAGTTTACCTATTTGTGGAATCATGCAAAAAGAACAATACTGGCTTGTTGAGAAAACGATAGCAAAAACAGTACAAATTGATGCCCTATCCGCTATGTTCCTTTCTTTTTCCGATCTAGAAAAAAAATGGTTTGGCAGTTTATGCCAAATGAGAAGGACGTTGCCAAAACAGAGGCCTATTTTGCATAGATCCCATTATTCGGATGGCTTAAAAACGTTGGAACATCGTTGGACGTACGCGAGGGTACGGGCAGATTGTGACGAGATATAAATCTATTAATTACAAAACCATTGAGTTGTCTTTCTTAACATCCTCGCGAAACCTTTGTATAAGTTTGCTGAAGGATGCCATCCTGATTTTCCAAATCGGTCCGAAACATCTTCCAACGATGTATCGATGTTTGACGAGTACGAGAACCTTTGATTCGGGTCGTGGTCGTGTCGTGGAACCACCAGCATTCATAGATTTAATAATGTTATATGGTTTTAGAATAACGGTTGATTTAAGGAAAAGCGCTTTCAAAGAAGAAATAACTTGTGGTGGGAAATTTTGAATTTAATTGTACCAAGAAATCCAGTTGTCTAATAGAAAATAAGTCGCCTATAAAAGGAGACAAGCTGTTGCACATTCAGTTTGACGATAAAAGTTACTTTTGATAAAAAATCACGTTTCGAAAATGTCTTGCCAAAAAAAAAAAAAAAACAGCAACTTCTTCGTTAACTATTTGGCTTTCTAACAAAAGATTTTCTAAATATTCCAAAATTTTATTGTCAAATCATATGATGCATTCCAATTCTCGAAAGTTATGTTACAATTGGTACTACGTTTTATTCCGTATTTAACGTATACTACCGTAGAGAATATTACTCGAAGATTCTTAATTTTTGACCTATTAACTAACAAATACCAGAACCATCTTGAATGTGAAAGTTTCTCCATTCCATTCGAACCACTTTTTGGAAAACCAACGAAACAAAAAGGAAAACCAGCCATCGAAATTCAGTCGAACATGTACTTTGATATGTTTGGATGAGAGTATCTAATAGAGGACACCCTAGTCCTATAACATATTTAATGAACCAACTGCCACCAACCATTGCTGGCCTCTTAAGTACAATAGCAAAAGTGCAAAACAATTAGCATTCCAATTGAAAAGTAAAAAAAAGGCTTTCTAATTTTTTTTAATACGCAAAAAAAATGTTTTAAGCTTACGTAAAATATATGCTAGAAGAGATAAGCTTTTAAACTATTTGGGGAATTTATTACGATTTTGAGCATTCTTTCTTTTCTCATTTTTAGTAGTAAATCAAATGTTTGTTATATTTAGAGAGTAAAGCGTGGAGTACTTTATTGCGTAAGAATGTTCTCTCGTCAGCAAATAGATAAGTCGCGGCTTCCAGCAGGTATAGGCACGATGGTGATAGTATTTGTAATTGTTGAAACGACGGTCTGTACGAGCCTTAGAAGAAGGCACCGACGAACTCCACGGACCATGTCTTTCTGGGCGATAAAATAGCCTTTCCATTCGGTATGATATAAAGATATCATTAAGACTTGCGTCCTTAGGCATCGAAAACTGTAGCTCTCACTTGATTTTCTTCGCCCATTCGTACTATTAAGCTGTTGATACTGCGTTGTTTCGTATGGTAAGCCATGCGCTTTGTTTGATCAGTGCTTTCTGCGAGATTCTTTTGAATAAGCCAATTACAGAGAATTTCAGCTAGGTTGTTGACTGTTAGACTTGAGCCTTCCACTAATATCGAAATATCATCGTCATACATGATGAAATGTATGTTGTGGAGCGTCTTCCTCGCTAGAACTAGATGAACGGACAGCTTGAATACATGCTCTGTACTGTCAATCTTTCCTTTTACGTAGCGAGGAATTACAAAAGTTGCAGAACTTTTCTTTATATTTCGGTTATAAAGTCAGTTTTTAATAACTGGTTCGTCCAAAATAATCCAAGGAATCAGCCATTAAAGTTAATCTTATATATACATAGGATACCCCTGTATATCATACATAATTTGCTATAAATACAATTTCTCTACATAGCTTATCACCATCAAAATTAATCTTCATTGGAGCTCCTGATATATGGCTATTAACTAAGGAGGGTTCTCCTTCCTCTCGAATCTAGTGCCTGGCTTAGAAGATTATGCATCGATCCCCCGCCCTATTTCCCCCCGTACAATTCTATCCTTCGTCCTCATCTCTCGCACCCAACGGTAAATTAGTATATCTTGTAGTGCGGTGTAGGTTTCACAACCAACCCTCGACGAGACCACTTAGGGATAATGTTTCCACTTATACGAATGGTGTCTGACATAGTTCCACTACGTGCCGGTTTTACCAACCCGGTACGTCTCACTTCGGAATAATACTCAGTCGCTAGCTGTGTAACGTGGGAATATGGGAGATACATGACTATTACATAAATGAACGCGGTATAAAGTTAAGTTACATTCGTTAAAAGTGATACGGACGTTATTTAATTTTGTTGAAAGATGACGTGCGCTCTTGAGAGTACGTATTGTCCTACGTTGTTTAACGGATGGAACGTACATACGTGCAGAGCGTTTGAAAGTAATATTTCTACAGTGTCATTTTTGAATTTATTTTTTTTATCTTCTGTAACATTTCGTTTCATTCGTATTTTTTCAGGTATTTCCGACATTGTCTCCATATTATGGCTATTATTATTATCTATGGCTCTTAATAAAAATATTAAAACGAGAACGTACGAAATAAATAAATTGCCAAGAACTATTAGCAAAAAATTTCTATTCTTTTTCTTAATGACTGTACTTCTGAGTGTACTTCTACATCTGCGTTGAAGACATTGGTATGCTACCATCTTTGTCATTCCTGTATACTGTGAACTAAAATAATATAAACATTTTATTGAGGAAGGTGTGGAGAAAGTCGTGTATGGCAGAGTTACTCTCAGGAATGTCAAAGATCTGTGTTGTTAAAGATGAAAGATTAAAGTTCAAATAGGAAATTTGTTGTTTGAATGTTGGATTGTTATATATGCGGAGGTTAGGTAAATGAGCATTTTGTAATAGGAAAATCCGAAAAATGTAGTAGATATAATCGATTCAATTATCTGTGTGATGTTAGCACCATCTTTTTTTTGAAAAAATGAAATTCCAGGTTGTTTTGTTGTTTTGTTCCACATTGTTTTAAAGTATCTAAGACAAGTCAAAATTGGTCTAAGAAATTAAAAAAAAAACAATTTTCTGTCTAGTCCCTCTTTTTTTTCTGAAAAATCTAAGTTCCGAGAGTCGTTCTATATTTTTCACATTTTCACATTCTGCACATTTTTCCAGAATTTCAGATTCAGATCTCTGAAAAATAAAAAGATGTGGCCAAGAAATGAAACAAAAAAGTGTGACGTTAACCCTATGTTTTTTGAAAATTGAAATTCCGGAAGTTGTTCAAGGTTGTTTTAGTTGTTTTGAACATATAACAATAGACCAGTATTTTTTCCAGATCAAGGGATATGGCCAAAAATCGTAAGAAGAAAGTGTGAAGCTAGCGCCAAAGACGAAATTTTGAGTTGTTCTAAATATTGTCTCATAAGATCAGTTTTGTATCTCTTACAGATCTAGGAATATGAGCAACAAAGCTCTCTTTCTTTGGAATATTGGAATTGTGAGAATTGCTCCAGTGGTTCTAGTTGTTGTAAATATTATTTGAGAATTTTAGAACGGTATCTCTCATTCATCAAGAGATATGGCAAAAACGAAACAAGAGAATGTGAAGTGAGCCCTGTCTTTTTTGGTAATTGATATTCCGAGAGATGCTTTAGGTTGTTCTAGTTGTTCTAAACATTGTTTCACATCAGACCAGTATCTTTTCCAGATCAAGAGACGACAGGGCTAGAAAGCGAAACAAAAAAGTGGGAAGCTAGCACAATTTTTTTTTGAAAATCGCAATTTTGACTTGCTTTAGGTTGCTCTAGCTGTTCTGCATAAATTTTGTATTTCTTACAGATCAAAGAATATGGTCAAAAAAGCTCTCTTTTTTTTTTGAAAATTTGAAATTTTGAGAATTGCTCCAGTTGTTCTAGTTGTGCTAAGCATTGTTTCAGAATTTTAGAACAGCATCTCTTATACATCACGAGATATTGCAAAAAAATACAACAAGAAAGCGTGAAGTAAGTCCTGCTTTCTTTGAAAATTGAAATGTTGAGATTATTCCATAATGCTAGACCAGCATCTCTTCCAGATCAAGGGATATGGCCAAAAACCCAAACAAAAAAGTGGGAAACTAGCACCACTATTTTGAAAATCACAATTTTGACTTGCTTTAGGCTGTTTTGACTGCTCTAAACATTATTTCAAAACATCGGTTCAGTATCTCTTGCAGATCAAGGGATGTGGCCAAAAAGTGAAATTCTGACGGCCCCTTTTGAAATTAAAGTTTTGAGAACTGCTCCAGTCGGGCCAAACATTGTTTCACAATTTTAGAACACTATCTCTTAAGAGATATACAAAAAGAACGAAACAAGAAAATGTGAAGTGAGCCCTGCTTTTTTTGAAAATCGAAATTCTAAGAGTTGTTTCAGGCTGTTCTAGTTGTTTTAAATATTGTTCAACAACATTAGACCCGTATCTCTTACAGATTGTATACGATCCTTCTTCTTTTGAAAATTTGAAATTTTGAGAGTTGTTCCAGTTGTATCCAGTGTATTGAATAGCAAGATTGTTAATTTTTTTTACATACTTATTTGCTTTTTAAATATCAACACAGCGTATTCCTTTAGACTAGATTCCATTTTGTGAATTCAATATTTCTCTTTTTAGATTATTATTTATCGTTAGATGATTAATTATCGAAGCTACAAATGTTTCCTGCTTTAACCCTAGAAGCGTATAATGTGATATTGATCAACTGATGCTGCTTCTCATTGTTAATGGCATTGAGAGTGTAAAGTCTAATGCACCCGGCTATCGGCCTCAGAAGTAATAACATAGGCTTCCACAGTCAGAATCAGTTAAAACTAAACGGGTTCCGTCTACTTCAGCTCCGCATGACTCTGGACGAAACGTCAAGTTTTCAATTAACCATGACTCGGTCTAAACCTGGAACACGTTTAATATTTTAATCAGCCTCAGTATCGAGTTCGAATCCGAGGATCGCAACGAACTATTTGATCTTGGATTGTGCATTTCAGTTTTCCAGACAAGAAAATACTTTCCTTGCTAGCTAAATAATATACGTATTATAACTATTTACGTTGACGTGTAGGAAAGCTTAAATTCTCTTAAAAAATCAATGTGAAGCCACATTTACGACTCGCGGTGTGACATTATCGAAAAATAGTAGATACTGGGCAATAAGAAAACCTGCATAGTGTTGTAAAACGTAAAAGACTGTATTTTTAGATTTTATGATTATGTTATTGGAACATTTTCCATTTTTTAATAATCAAGACCCCGTTGAAGGTTTGCCACCTAACATCAAATAAGAAATGTACCTTTACTGATTTTGTGAAGGTGTACTTTACTTTAATAAAATTATTGGAAAGATATGTGTATACAGGTTGACAACTAAAATCGATTTAATAGCAGATTTATTTGTTGAACTGCGCTAAACGCGATCTTTAAATAAAAACCTTATGTTGTATATAAAGATATACACTCCGCCAAAAAAGTATCGCATAAACTAAAAAATGGCATTTATAAACCAAGATATTTTTATACGTTCACAAAAAGTTTGCCTCGTGTATGTGAACTATAAAAACACTAACAAAATCATGGAACATAGCTTTTTTACTTTTTTTTCTAAAAGAACACATTTAGAGAAATGCATAGGTGTAAGGTTTGTTCAGTTGTTTATTGAAAGTCTTCCTATACGGACAAATTTTAAAGTGCGAAGTCAGAGTTCTGTACCAACGCTTTTAAAACTAAAATGAGCAATTTAACTTCAGAACAAGTGGCTGCTATAGTTGCTTTAATCGAAGATGGACGATCTCAAACATACGTTGCTAATTTGATGAACATCAATCAGTCAAGTGTTTCTAGAGCCGTAGCCAGATATAGGGAAACAGGCAATTACTGTAGAAGACCTGTACCAGGCCGTCCAAGATGTTCTACTCGCCAAGATGACCGCTATTTACTACTACAAGCATTACGTCGAAGACATGTAACTGCGAGACAATTGCAGAATGACTTGGCTAGAGTCAGAAATACTCGTGTGAGTACTCAAACTATTCGGAATAGGTTACGACAGAGTGGATTAAGAGCTAGAGTAGCTGTAACAGCTCCTCGTCTCACTAGGAACCACCGACTGGCTCGCTTGAGGTTTGTCAGAGAACATGTAAATTGGAACATTAATGACTGGGCCAATATACTCTTCACAGATCAGTCAAGATTTGGTCTTTACACCTCAGATAGGCGTATCTCAGTGTACAGACGAGACGGTGAGCGCTATTCGCAGTGTAATATCAGACCTAGACATAATTTCGCTGGTGGCTCTATTATGGTTTGGGGAGGCATCTGTTTAACAGGTCGTACAGAGTTAGTACCAATAGACAGAGGTACACTGACTGCCCACAGGTATATAACGGACATTTTAGAAGAATATGTAGTACTATATGCGCCAATTATAAGAAACGAATTCATGCTAATGCACGATAATGCACGACCGCATGTTGCAATAATCGTCCAGGAATACCTTAACGATGTTGGTATTCCAGTTTTAGATTGGCCTGCGGTAAGTCCGGACATGAACCCAAAATGTTGCCCCGGCGGACCTGCATGGACTAGAAAATGCTCTCCGTGACGAGTGGGAGAATTTGGATCAGGCTTATATACGGAGGTTAATCGAATCTCTGCCAAACCGTATGCGAGCGGTCATAAGAGCCAGAGGTGGCAATACTCAGTATTGAAAGCTACTGTTATGACATTTTTCTTTCCAAAATTATAATTTCTTGTTTTAATAAAAATCTCAAGTATGAGTTCTTGTTTTTATTTGGCCTGTATTTTATTTAAACAATCATAGAAATTATATCTTAGAGCGCATTAAGGTATATTTACAACTTTATACTACGAACAAAGATTATGCGATACTTTTATGATTCAAAACTAAATTATGCGATACTTTTCGGGCGGAGTGTATTATTGGCAGCGCAGTCAACTCAGTAATGCGACAAATGAATTATTGGTTTCATTGAAGCATCTGGTGGAAATTTTTTGTCAAATGAAGAAAAATGCATACAACACAAACGAAGGATTGTTTCCTTAAAAAGAAAGGGATGCACGTCTTGAAACCTCCCTATCCTACCTGCCCCACAATGATTTATAGGTTCGGTAAGAGCAAAGCTCTGGATGAATGCTGTATGCACATAAAGGAGAATTGCAAACTTCGCTTTTGCTGTTTATCTTTGACCAAAAATATTCACCAACTGGAATCACTCTTCTCCCTTATACAGGTATATAGGAGTATATCCACACATACCCGCGTATATAAAATATGCGTCGGTTGGCCATCAATTCGGCCCTTTCCATCTCACCGAAACCGGAACTAGACCCCCGTGTAGTCGACTGAACCCCTCAAGCGTATGAAATTGCCCCCGGAATTCGAGTTTTAAGAGAGCAAACGCTTCGAAACGATCGCCCCGCCGTTAACCACCTCGCTACCTACGTAAATATCTGGCGATGACGACGATGCGGTGGCTTCTTCGACGTTTGCCCGCCGCTCTCGCTATGAACCGATGGAGCGTAAAACACAAATTCCTTGCGAATTTATCCGTTCCGCGATGATGTGCGCTTCGTCTAGTGCATGATTTGCGAACGTAGATGGCGACGACGTAACGTTGATACTACATATGGGTACGGATATGAGGTAAAATGTGGGGGAGGGGGATGGTCTGATCTTTGGGAGAGTGAAGAGGATGGAATGGAAAGGAGATTACGTGTGCGTCTTGAATATGAAAAACAATGTGACGAGTATTTCTTTGTTTTGGCATTTTTCGCAGAAAAATGTTGGTTCTTTTGGTTTCCATGTTTCGTTACATGTAATGGTGCTGCTGATAGTAACTTGATGATCCTCCGATCTTTTGGATAACTGCCGTTTTTGGCTTAGGAGCTTCAAAGTTATCATTTAAGGTAGTTAGGCTAGGGGACTACGGCATTAGTTTCAATATGTAACTAGTATATAGATCGTGCCGCAACTTCATGCAAGATCATTCGCTGTATCAAGCAGCTGTGTAAGCTGCTCTTGTTGTTCAGAAAGATATTTAAACTGTTCGAGTTGTTCAAGCTGTGCAACTTATTCCCTGAATAAGTTGCACAACTCTTCGAAATCGCTGATGATCAGCTGAGCCCCTAGCTTATCTATTTACCATCGATCACGTCGAAACTCATTGTACTACAGCATTACAGCAGCTACTGAACATGGCTTGGCATGGTCACCAAACATTCTATTGTGTTCTTAAAAACATTATTTCGAGCTGAAATCGCTCTTGAAATGATAAGATCACAGCTCGGTAATGCTCTTTATTCAAGATTTCTTTAAAATTATGTTTTCTAAAAGTCCTTCAAGTATATTTGACCACTTTCACCATAATTAAAGGAGTAAACAACTATGTTAAAATCTCGAGTAAATTTTGTTGCAAAATATCGCAACTTGTTAGATATGCGAACAATCTTCGTGTTACCATCAACACAAAGAAGAACCTTTTAATATAAATGGCGAAACTTTTACATTATTGGATGGATTATTTTCAAATAAAAAAAAAGATAAAAATAATTAAGCAAAATAGAAAAAAAAATGCCGAAATTGACGAAGAAGAAATATTTTTCTCCTCCCGATCAGGTACATTGGACTTTAACGTACCTGATCAAGCACTGACTGAATTAATATGGACGGTTTCTAAAGAACGGGAGGTGCTTCGTTTTGCTGGTAATAGATACTCTAATATATTCTGTACAGTATACCATGACCATTCTATTGTACCAAGTGGAACGTAAAGCGTTAATTTATTGCGCGGCACCCTTACAATGGCGAGTGGATTTACATATTTTTTCAAGCAAGACTCCGTGCGCCCTACCCCCGTCACGGCCGTCTGTGATAATATTGTTACAAAATCGGTAATTATCTTATTCGCCGTTTGCGCAAATTCTATTTACCATTGCGTTCTATACCATGTAACGGAGGAATATTCAAATTACCTCAAAATTAATACACTTCTAAGATAAGCGTTGGTGCCCGAACCGATGCTACCAACGCAAAATATGCACGGAAGTTTGACCAAGCGACTCCAGAATTGTTATTGCTTTTATCGTAATAGTTCCATTACGGAATAGTGTTTCTAGTTGTCCAGGAAGGTCGTAGTATTTTATTATATAATATTCGCGATTTGCTCTTTTTTAGCGTTTTACGTAATATTTTCGTAGTTTGATCTATTCTGAATACATCGTTTTGTATAAATTTGAGTTCTTGGTTTTGATGTTCTGGTTTAAAAGGATAAATGATTCAGATAAAACAAGAATATTTTTGGAGGTTTCTTAGTCTTAGAATATCCGCATTACTTTTAATTTGAGAGAACAAGTATCGATGGAATCTTTTTTAATTTCCTACGTTTTCGTTGCGATCACTCCATAGTTTAATATTTTGATTTTCTTTCGAACACAACAATTTTGGTTAGCAGGCTAGAACTGAAGCTAATTGCAGGCTTCTAAGAGCGGTAACGAAAAAGCTTTTGGGTAATTTTAAAGCTTTCATTATTGAATATTCAAATACAACGAATTATGAAATAATGAATTGCAAATATATAAATAGAGGGTTATCTTTTGTTCTAATCTTTGTCTTATGGGAGTTGTTAACTCTTTTAATTTTTTTGTGGTTCTTATTTTGTTTTTTATACAAGTTAATTTGTTTATAAATAAGGGATTATTTATTTTATTTGTGTATTGTTGTAAGTAAATTTATATTATTGGGTGTGATACAAGAGAGATCAAGAAGTAACGTTAATTACGAGAATTATTGAAATGGGGAATGTTCCTCCATCTATTTAAATTTAATAAATTGCTGGAAAAAAATTAGAAAAGCAACGTTTTCTATAGGCCCTCGGGCTTACAATTTTGACTTCAAATTTCTCGAGAGTCAACAACACCTAACCTAGAAGGACCTTAATACTATACTATTTGCAAGTTCCGCCCACTAAGAGTCTCCTGTTGTGTCCTTCTTGAGATGTCTAAAACACCCTGTATCATTCACTCGCACTATAAAAGATTCAGACGTAACTAATTTAAGTAATTACATTATTTCCGTGACGTCAAAATTCAAGCAGGTGAAGGATAGCCAATATCATTAAAACGCAAGAAAAAAGGAAAAACGGGAAAGAAACAGAAAAAAAACATTAACGTAATGAAAAGGAACGCAGGTACCCGGGTATCATCGAGCCTCAGGTCAACGCCGATTTTATCGAAAGCGGAACCTAATTCGATTCAATTTCTCGCCGTAATAAATACACACAACTTCGCGGAGGGAACGCCGTAAATTTCCGTTCTTTACAGCGCGGACGGAGGGAAATCGAAGCGGTCGAATTTTCGGAACGATATTCGAAAATAAACACCGTACTACGTCGAGGCCTTTATATTTATACAAACGGCGGGAACATTGAATAACCTTTCACGGGCAGGATCGTGCGAAAATCGCAAATACACAGATATCGGAAGGGCGAATAAGGAAAGGGTGGTGCTTTATCGCCCTGTTGGCTGTACGGGGTATGAGAGGGAGGGGGAATCAGTAAGCAATCGCGGTTGCTTACCTTTCAATATACAAAAGAACCGTGTTCGTGCTACAATCGAACGCCACGTACTTGATTCTCAATTATCCAAGTCTCGTGGATATTTTACCGCGCTTCGCTTTGGTACCTTTGCGACTTTCCCGAACACGAAATGGCGCGGCGCCCGCGTTTGCTTTGTACGTTTAAGTGGTTTATATACTCTGTCTCCAAAGTTAGTTCTGGAATGTTACGAAGATGATTAAATGGAGAATCTTTGTAATTTTTTTTGTTGAGTATTAAAGTGGTAAAAGTAGAAAAGTCATTGATTATCTCATATTTCTCATGTCAATTAGAATATATAAGGTGAATAAAGTAATCACGAAGGTTTCCACGACCAACTCAAAGACAATTGTAGTTGTTCATTCGGTAGTATACTGGTAACAGATGTGTCCGGGTCTGTCCTTGGTTGTCGGGAGTTGTGTTCATTTTTTTTTCCAGTTTCATCAGATTAGATCTTCCTGAAGTCTTTGGTCGCTGACGTTCGGGCATCGGAGTCTTCGTTCTGGACTCCCTCTTCTGCTAGACACCCAGTTTGTACTATGGTGATACTTATGCCAGCCTATTAAGGTGATCGTAGGTAGTCTTGTACTTCGTTCCTGAAGGGGTTTTCCATAGCAGGATTCTCGCTAGTTAGCGTCTTCTTGAAGAAACTTTTACTGAGCCTTGCCAGAAATTCCTGTAGCTGCTCAGTCCCGCTCATGTGTGTCAGTGCGGCCACCGAGGTACGTTTGGATACGTGTGGTACTAATTGCAAGCAGCGATTTTGTACATTCGCAATGGAAATGATGTGGGTGGGTATCGCCGTGACCCAGACGGGACTGGCGTAGGTAAGGATCGGGTGTATGTGGGACTTGCCCAGCATGACGCCCGTGTATCCTGGTCACCTACTGCTTGTACTTTTATGCCTTGGGTAGTGGAAACAGGATGCAACGCGATGCTAGTTGCTGTAGTCGTGTTCCGTTGGCTCTTTCGTTGTTTCTTTGGCGCGCTAGGGTTTGGATTGGAGCCCAAATTAATTTCAGTTTCTCTTCTTTTTTGATGAAATTGTGAGCATCCTTAAAATGGGTCGTTATGGCCAGGATCTTTATGTTCTCGATTTCTCCCAAACAAGAATTCCTTCTCTGTACCATTACTCGTGCAATTTATGCTCATTTTTGTTACGATAACAGGTGCTTGTCCAGCTGCAAAAGAATTTTTCGATAGGTCGACAAATGGAGAGCGGATCACGGCGGTCCTTGGTATATACGAGCATCTCGTGGATATTTTCCGTTCATCTGTAGATGGATTTTATCGAAGGTTCCGCCAGTTTGAAGATGATCGAACTCTTCGTCGAGGTATTGTGATCGGTAGATTCGTTCTGTTTGTTGAACCACGGGGTCTTCAAGATGTCACCATTGTTCTGATTTTTTCCATAGTGTACTGCGTCTTGGGTCTAATGCTATTCAAATGGTCTAGGAAGAGTTGTAGTTTCTCCATGTCAGAGTTCCAAATCACAAAGGTGTCATCCACATACTGGAAATCGCGAAATTTTTCATGAAAAAATTAAGGATGACCAGTCTGAGGTTGCGACTAATCAGACCACCAACCTGGACATAAAAGCAAACGTACCGATTAAACAACAATGACCGCTACCACATCATTTTTAAGAATTGTGAGAGTTACCGACGAAACGCTAGACCTGAGACGAGCTTATCGACAATAGTTAAGTTAAATCCGGAAAACACACAGGGTGAATTGTTTACAAATATTGATGTTGTTTTGTTCAAGTTGTTTCATTTTCGGCGGTCACTATGGAGACATTTTGCTTCTGATTGGAGGTGAGAGACCAGGTTTAATTTTGGCGAAGCTTACGACCACGAATTGTTAAAACTAAAATATAATTAGGCAACTTTATTGTTGCATTATATCAACAAAAAGGAATATAAAGGCCGTTCAATCATTCAGTAGTGATTGTATGTGTATCATCTTCTCCAAAAAAGATGTTTTTATTTTAAAACATACGGAATAACAAATTAATTTGACAGTGTTAGAACAGCGTACTGCTTAAAAGCATGTCTGCAACTCTCTCGATTAAAGAATTTCAATTGCACGTTTCTGCATCACGAAAACGTTCGGCACCAGGGCAATGTTGAACTCGCCTAAGTATACCTGATTTTAGGTTAAAACCTTTTAAAAACCCCAACACAGTGGATTTGCTTTTAACATTTTTCGATTTACGAACTTAAGGGAAAGAAAGGTTTTATACAAGCCTTGTATAAACACATTCGGAAAGAATAATCCCTAGTTAGTGCGCAGTAGCCGTCCTGAAGATGTTCTATAAGAGTTAGGATGAAACGTCGGCCGAAACTATGGCAACTATGCGTTTCCAGCTCGGAAATTAAGAGCTTAATGTGATTGACGACGATGCTTACGTAACTGATTCGTCCATTACAGTTTTAAGACTTAAGCTTAATTTGATGCGAACGAAGCTCTTGGTTTGAGAGTAACAATTAACGAAAAGCTACTTGATGTGGAGTCTATTAACCATCCATGTCGATGTAGCTTGTTAGAAAACTGTTAATGCTAATTTAAATAGTTGCCTTTTCTACGGGTGCCAGTGCATCTAGTTCGTACCGCTGAACGTATTCTGCGGCAATTTAACCATTTATCGACGAAACTAGTTATTATCTAACATTGGCTAACCCCAAATGCCCCGGTTAGCTTGTGTAGATTTACCGTTCGACGTGATCTGCAAATCGAACAACAGAATAAAACAAACATTGTACACCGCGTGCATGGAGAAGCAATTGAAACCGAAATAGCGCCATGATTAATTTGTTATCAGTAAATAGATTTCGGTGTATTGGAAAATGATTTAGTTGGTTAAACTGTAATGGGATAAAGGCACTTGTGTAACCGTTTTGGTAAAGGCAGTGTTCTCGAACTTGAAAATTCGTCGTATGAAGATGTTCTTAGTTTAAAATATCAGTAATTTACAAAAAAAAAGCAAGAAAAAAAGTCAACTGAGAAAAATAGCATTTCTTTGAGGCAATTCTATAACGGATAACCATTAGTCGGTCGGATTCATATTTCGCGACTCAGAAGGCCAACTGTCCGGATAATGCCTCTTAATTTCGCGATGTGCCAAACGTGCTGCGTAATAATGTTTCTACATCATTGTCAATGTGGCGTGGAGCTCCCCCCCTTGCACGAAAATAATGTTATCAATACAACGGTCTTATAATGCTGATAGTACAAAACCTTGCATCATTATTGTTTTCCGCTAGTCTATCTTCTATTGCTTCATTTAAATATGTAAGGTCTCCTACACCCGTTGTTCATCTTTGGTATTTCACAAGAATATCAACATCCGTTATATACTTCGTTATTTTGATCTGATCGCTCTTCGTTTCCCGAAAAAATTGGAAAGACGAAGGAAAACGAGCATAAACCATACAATACACGGAATTGGGACATAACTCTCCTCCGAAATGACCATTTTCCTCAAACTTTACGCGCGAGAACGGACCTAAAGGGATGAGGAGGTATCTCGATAATGGTGACGAAGGGTTACGGTCAGCAGCGCACGCCACGACCCTTCGAAAAATACCCTTCGGAGGAAAAGCGAGGAACAAAAGCGTCGAGACGAGAAAACAAAACGACCCACCAATCATGCGAGTGTTAAAATAACGTCCAGTTAGTGGGGATCATCAACTAAAGCGGGCCAAAACGGGGTTATTAAGGTGATTAATAACGTCGGAGGGATGTTTGAGAATGCTGATAGTAGTAATAGTGGCGATGGGATGGAGGAACGGAGGAAAGTTGGTAACGTCGGCGTGCGGCGAAGCGATCGTCCTCTTTCGGGACAATGTCGTACTATTCTTACTGTCTATTGCAACTGGTGACGGTTTATTGCTGCAAATATGTTGTTTTCCCTTGTTAAAAATTTAAATTGATAGTTCTATTTTCTTTTGTTTTTAATATTTTTTTTATATATAAAAGATGCTGGGGTTAAAAGACCTTACATCCTCCTTTTTTCATATGGAATAAACGTTAATGTTGTTGTGTTAACGTTGTTATTGTATTGTCGTACAATATTTCAAATTTATGGAGCTCGGAAATCGACTCAAGGTCACCCGGCGAAGATGTTGGGAATTATCGTCCTTTTTCATCGTCAAGATCTTCTCCGCTGAAACGGCCAACAAAATCGCCGTATACCATTCCCAGCTGTTGTTGGGCGTCTTCTCCTCCACTTCTTAATTGTGAAAGATTGTTGGCGGCGGAAAATTATGATCTTGTTTGCCGGTAATAGATTGAATGTACGAGGTTGGAGTTTTCGAACAGTGCTACGTGAAACATCTGCGCCGCAGCTCCGCTTCGATTAAGGGAGGGGGGATGAGGAACGGCGGTGTCTGTGGCAGGTAATGTCCATCCTTTTTTATTATTTTTGGAGAGGGAAAGATTAAGGAAGTTGTACCATCTTGAAATGTTTTTTTTTTTTTATCGGGAGAGAAGATATGTTGGATATGGAGGAGATCGTTCAAATGAATACATCGATGAAGATTTTACAGATTTAATAATTCATATAGGCGCTCTCTTATCCTAAAGCTAAGTGGATAACATTTTGAGAACGGGTGCAATGATAGTCTGAAAAGAGTACAAATGTTCTAGCAGAGAGTCGGCGTCTATTAAACGAGGATGCTTTCCATCGTTCGTTCTTTGTTTTAACAGAAATTAAATTCTGTTATTTCGCCGGGAACAGAATTTAATTTGGTAACATACATCAATTTATTCCCGACAAATTTAAAACTTAGATGTCTACTTCACCATCCATCACCTCAACTACTAACAATAATTGATCCTTCCACACGTTTCCGTTGAAAATATGGTTATTACACTTTTCATTCCGAGTGAGCTTCCGTCTCCAACGTTCATTTCAACTTGTTCCACCTCTATAATTCACGTAGGTACTTACCTTCTTCGTCCCAGTTATATGTTCTGTGCAGGAACTGCACCTCTCTGTACATCCCATCCTATTATACAGCATAAGCTTCGAAAGAAGGATAGAGACAGCGCGTTACGTTTCTCTGCATAATACGTCGCTGAAATTTAATTTCATTGAAAATTGGAACAAAAGATCCGGAGTCCTTTCTTCACTCGGAACGGGGTTAACATTTCACCGTTTCCTCGGTTGGTCTACTCTAATTTAATACATCTGATGTGTTCGAATTGTGGAATGAGAGTGGATAGTTTTCAATTTCGAGTTTTCCGCCAGACGTACAAGTACCGTTGTTGCTTGCGCATACGTCCTTATGAGGAAGTGATTGATTTATTTGAGTTATAAATTAATACTTTTTTCGTAGTAGCCGGCTTATTTCTGGAAACTTGAGTATTTATGGACACACAAATTTCTACAATTTCTTTTGTAGGGTAGTTGGTTTGATCTGATTAATGTACATGAGTTAAGAAAATAATTAATAATGAAGATGTGCCGGAGTTTGAAGAAGTAGTTTCTGGTAACCAATAAGAAGATAGTCACTTAAGAGATATTAAGAGCATTTTAAGTGACTATCCGGAAGTACAAAATTAGAATTCAGCCAGTGCTAAAACCAACACTAACCTACGGGTGTGAGGCCTGGGCTATGAATCAGAAAAACCAATCGAAGATGGTCAATTGGGAAAGAAAAATTTCAAAAAAGACTAATTGGTGGAAGAAATATGGTGCAAGAAGAACACATGCGGAATTGTATGAACTGTAAGGGTAAGAGGAAATTCATCAAAAATAGAAGACTACAATGTCCAGAACATCTAGAAAGAATGCAAGGTAGAAAAAATATGAAAGAAGTGGCCTGAATCGTGTCAAAAGGGGAGGGTAAGCAAGAAAGACTGAGGAAAAGATGGCTGCGAGCAGGAAAGAAGAACCTGCTCGGAAAATAAATTAGAAACTGGAGAGTATCATCAAAGGACAGAAAGAGGTGGAAAGAAATTACATAGCTTAAGACCTAGATTGCTTGATATATATGTGATTACTGTACTGCTGCTTATCTTCATCTAATACAAGGCACAGAGAAACGTACAGATTGCTGTAAGAAAGTTAGAAAGCATCCAACGAAATGTAGCAGTAACAGAATATCAGAGAAAGAGATTGATTTCTCCTTTCTTAACATCTGACCTCAAAACCTACAATTAGGCTTAGGTAACGCGATACCTAACATCGCGTTGCAAGTCTTCAATTGTTTTGCTTCCTTCTCCTCTTGTGGAGGTTTTATTTATTATCCAGAATACAATTCATCATCGATTTTTGGTTAGGCATGAAGTTCGCCGACAAACGCGCACGTTGCAACCTTGCGAATACGCGGCGATGATACTTCGCGGTGACGCTAGACGGTAAACCCCTGACATTAAAGTACTGATAAAACTAATCTAAGGATAAATTCAAGCTAATTAAATTGAGAATGCATTTGAGATTAGGTAAATTGCAATGATTAAGCTGGCAGATTAATTAAGATTTCTCTTCGCCAATAATGGCTCGTATGATTATCTCGTATTTTATGGACAGATCAAGCATGATGATAGAGTCAGTATTCCAAGCTGTCGATGTGATCAGCAGAAATTTCATAGATATTCATATAAGAAGAGTGACTTCATACCTAATTTCACTATTGGTTTCTCTTTTCTTTTTTGGAGATATACAGAATAACGATACCGTAGCTATGAGTAGTAACGAGGATGCAATTGAAAACATATAGAAAGGTTCATAAAATCATGTTGTTATGGTGGTGGAAGGTTATTTGCGCTCTCCATGATTAAAGCAATACCTAAAAAGTTGAGAATCAGAAAACTGTGGGCCGAGAGGAAAATAGAAAAAAAAAGACAACCACTTACGAACTGGAACGCCAGTTGTTTGCAACTTATACAACCTGCAACCTTTTTTAAAATTAGGAAAACTTTTAAAAACCACCAGAAAGTTATAAGGCGCTTTAGTTTCCTTCATGTAAAAGGGGTTTCAGCACCACCTAGCTACGTGTTCCTTTTTTCCTGTCACCATTTCCTCCATGGAAGGAAAAAACGAAGTCGCCTAAGTGGAGGAGTCTACAACTGTGTAGCTAGTCTTCAGCTGAAAGGAGAAACAAAAAGAAGGCGTAGAACTTTTTTACATCAATTAATTTTAACAACTTCGAAGCTGTGTACTCAGGAGCTCTAATAACGAGAGAGCTTTATGAAATTTTTATTTTCACCCTCTATACTCAGTCTTGTGCATGTGTAGATACGCGGCTGCTCTAGTTTCCTCGTTTTTTCTTTTTCTATTTGAACGAAAAAAGAATTCTCCGCTGAGCGTCACCGCATAGCATTCATAGTTATCCTTTGGTGCGCCAACTCCGAGTACGTTGCGAGATCCTACTTACCAGGTGCGAGTTATCCGCCTATTCTTGTCTTATGCAAGCTAGAAGCTCTCAATTTACGATGTGTTAATTATTTCTAATGAGTACCGGCGGTTCTATGACTGGGGAGAGACGTTAATGAGCAAGTTTACGCCTTTCGATATGAAAAGGAGTCGCGGGATCTTTTTGCGGACGGTTCAGCTTACTGAAAGCTGTAAGTTGAAACCCTTACGTATGTAAAATTTCCCACATTTTCGATTCAGGTACGTGTCTCTCCATTTCTGTGTGTCTGATATGGTTTCTGCTGAAAGGCGGGGCTTGACATTGGTGGTATGCGATAAGGTTTACGATGTTTGTTTGTTGCTAGATGAAAGTGAGGGTTATTGGATAATCGATATTTAGAAAAGAAAATTAATGGTATGCGTATTGTTCGGATTTAGAAAAGACTATTAGCTTTAGCAAGTCTATTGCCATTTGATTCTTTCCAAAATATGCTGTCTTTAAGATATACAGATATTGGGCAAATGGATATAATGTAAGAGAACTCATATGTTTTTTTTCCTTTCAAGCAACACGTGATTACGAACAAAATATTATATATTAATATCGTTAACTCGTTTAAATCGTTAAATAATCGTAACGTTAATCATATCGTTTTAATAAATGTTAAAAAAATACTGCCATTGGCTTTTAACATTTAATGCTTCGACTATGGAAGGCGTCTGTTGCTTTGCTGATTGCCTCATATCTTGTTTTAACATTGGCTGCAGTACTTGTGATACGTCGAATTGGTGCATCCCGAGCGTCGACTTTTGCCTTGTAAACGACCGTCATCTTGTGTTGAGCAGTTCAGGAACTGCTTGAGGGATCACGAAGGGAACAGTACACTGAACAGTACGTCGCTGCTTTCTTAACGGCAGGTAGTAAAGGACGCTAAGAAATATTGTTGTTACTTGTTGTTTCAAATGTTTGATGATACAAAGTAGAGAAAAATACTCTCGGAACCACGATAGTGACTAGTACAGCGGATGTTCTGAAATATAATTGAAGCTGAAAATGTGGTTTGGAATAGGAGCTAAATGTTCAAAAATACTGCCATTCACTTCCGAACGTTTTATCCTTCGTCCATGAAGAGCGCTGCTGTTCGACTGATTGCCTCATGTCTTTTTTTAATATCGGCTGTAGCACTTCTGATACGTCTGAATTCGTGCATTCTGAGTGTCGGTTTTTGCCTTGTAAACGCCCGCCATCTCGTGTTAAGGAATCCCAGAACTGTTTAAAGGATCGCCTGGGGAACAGTATCCCGCTTAGGTCGTTGATTTCTAAACGATAGGCGCTAAAGGACGCCAAGAAATATCTGGTTTGTCCGTGTTGTCGTTTGTTGTGGTATTAACTGTGAGACAAACGGCGGTACAAGGTGAAGAACAAACGCTCGTGGAACCACGTTGATGACTAGTACAGCAGATGTTTTGAAATATATCTGGTTACTTTTTTTAATTTTTGGAATTGAAGATGATCATTTTTCCGCTACGGTTGGAACAGGAGCCGACTTATATTTAAGTCATCATGATACGTTTTACCATTAAGGTCTGTTTATGGAGTATTAAGTAACAAACGATATACAGACGCTGCTTAATTTTTTATTATATCTGTTACTTATCGCATTTCTCATACACATTCATATTTTGAGGGATTTTTCTTAACCTCTTTTGGAATTTGAGAAGTACATTTGTCAGAAAACGGTCATCATCGTCTATTGTTTTTCTCCTTACATACCGTATTATTTTCATTTTTGGTGTATGGCGGAAAGCAGATTTGCCAGCCGTCGTGTGAAAATAACTGAGTTCTTATCAAGATTTTGGACCTTCTATTTTGAAAGCTATAGTTCATTGGCAACCCCTATCAACAAAATTCAGAGGAACGAAAAATGTTGTTCGACTTGCGCATTTTGACATCTTCACATCTCTGCCTTTCACTGAACTTGTCAAATACACAATTTTTAGGATATCTTCTGTATGTGTACACGTTTCTTGAAGTACAATGGCATTGCTTCATCCTAGCGGACAATTTTACATTCATTACAAAAAAAAATACATAAAAAGAATTTCTTTTAATTTCTACGCCAACACCATAATTACTCATCAACCAACATCCATAATGTCTATTCTAAGACATACTTTTCATCTGCGTGATCTCACGTCCGAGATATTCATCATAAAAGCGTGAAAAATACGTTGTTCCAGGCAGAAATTATTTCCACTTTTCTTGCTTCGCGCAGAAAAAAAAAGAAGTCCACGTGCGCTCGCCAGAAGACAATGGTGGCGGTTGCGACAGGTAAGCAGGTAGCGCAACGCCTGGCAGATGAGTAAGTAAGGGAATTTGCGTGATGCATTGCCTTATTAGTGAGTCAGGACGTAGCGGAGGCGGGCCTCCACCCGTTCGAGCGAAGAGGAGAGAAGCTTTCCGGAGCGTCGGTTAGAAATTGCCGACGATAAATAATTGAAATGGCGCAAGGTGGCGCTGGCGGCGAGGGATTTCAACTGTGGAGACGTAAGAGGTGGCGGTACTTGGCGAAAACTGGTAATTTGTAAAGGTTTTTCTCCTTCAAGAGGTGAAAATAGGTTAAAGGAAGATGGGAATTGTATTTTGGTGATGTAGTGAGGTTTACTTTAGAATCCCGGCAAATTTTCTTAGTGTCTAAAATTTAAGTCTTTGTTAGTTGGTTTGAAGTGTTCTACGTGCCTGTTCCTTGGTTCGCTTCAACATTTATCGATTCATTTAGAATACTTAAATAAGCTTTCATAAAGGTCAATGTTATCTTCTTCTCGAAAACTACCACTCTATTGCGTCTGCATCTACCCAACGAGATCTCATCAATTAATTAAGTAGATTCCCAAATATTTGTCTTATTTACAAACATACTAAAAAAAAAAGAAAAAGGTGAAATTATGTCGTTCTTTTGGATTTCACCACATTGCAAACAACTCTCTTTACACCCCACCATCAGCCAACTCGTAATAAAACTCGTCGAATTCGCCTCACTATTGCCTCGTCAGCCGGCTTCTCCCGCAAATAACTTTACTACAAATGGAACGGTAATTAAAAAACTTCGCCGTAACACCACGTCACCCCCTCACAAGACATAATTTGACCCACGCTCCAACGCCACATTCCACAACGACGACTACATAATAAAAACTCCTCACCCCTCGAGTAGAAACCCTCATCAAGCGAACACAAAAGAATAGAAAGGAAGAAGGGCTTATATAGACACAGCCGGCGAGCTTGAAGGAGACTAAGAGAACAAAAAAGAAATCGTGAAACTTTTACAATAAATCCCCGCCGCTTTTCCAACAAAATTAACACTCTTAATTATCGGGTAAAAGGAGAAGACCAACGTTGGAAATAAGGTAAAGAGAAGGAGGGAGCGAGCGAGCATACAATGGACCACTAACAATCACCTCAGAAATTAATTCTGAGTAGTTCGTGGATAGCCAGGAAAAGCGGGGAGGGAGATAATCCGAAGAGAAAGCAGGAGGTGGTATGGATGAATCGGTTGAAAATTGATGTCGGTAGGGAACGCCGGGGTGGAGGACATTATTCATCCGTGTTCGTCGGAGTGGTACGACCTGGATCTGGTTTCTTTTATATTTTCTTCGGCAAAAAGTTTCAAATCAAGGTGGCGAATTGGAATTTGCACGGTGTAGTCAAAAGAAATGGAAATTTAGTTTTCTGTACATCGTATAGGAGATCCATCGACATGCAAGAGTTTCCATTTGCGGGCAGTTTGCAACAACGAATGAATTGGTGCATGTTATTGTTATTATAGTTGGGCTATGGTAAAAAGCTTGATCTCCACTGCTTGTTTTATGTGAGAGGTCTTTTAGAGACCATGAAAGGCGTTAGGACCAATTAAAGGCAAGTTCGCTGCTCCTTTAGCTGGATTATTTGTCCTTCCATTTTCTTCGATCCTTTGGTGCGTCGTGATCTACCGCAAAGTAACGTCTTACTTCAAAACGTCAATTGCCTTTCGTTCGGGATAGGAAGCCATATCGAGCAATCTCTTTTCAATTATTGAACAATGACATGAGCAGCTTAGGTATTGTGCATTGAGCCGTGAGAAGTACGATAGATTATAAGTCGTTCGGCAATAATTTTACCCGTTGTTCAGTTGTTATATTGGCAATTAACTCACGAATGTTTTTTTCTACAATCAGCGTTTTATTCTTTCAGTACTCTGGTGATTTTTCAGACCACAACCGTGAACTGAAAACTTTATCAAATCTAAGTCATAGTCTGGAAGTGTAGCCAGCGTTCATATTCGTTAACTTTACTTCTAATTTCTTTGTAACTGGTAATCAAGAATAGTTTCTTCTAAGCAAGCCGTGGAACGCATAAGATAACCTGTCTCGTCGAATGAGAGAGAGTGCCGCAAGGACTAGCAGCATGAAACTTGGACTTCATTTTTTTTTAATTTTTTAATTAAAGACGTGGAAAGCCAAGTTAAAGAAATTTGTTGACAAGTCCCATATGTACTTTGTAAATTTTAAGTTTATCTATATTTAAACTCTTCGCTGAAACTAAAGGAATAAATTTTGTACGTTCTCAAATGTTTTTCTAAGCCAAATAAAAGTTAAACGTGTATGAGGAAGGACACCGTGTATTTGGCTTGGTTACGTAGACGATACTTGTACAGTATTTTTTACTAGGAAAGGTACTAGTTCGGAGTTCCTTACGACACTTAATTCAAAATTCGAAACAATTAGATTTACGACAGACGAAGTGAACGTCCACGGACAGCTTACTAATTAAACATAACAAGGAAACAAATACTAATTATGACCAAGTTTAACCATTGGGAGCAACTCAAAATGGGCGCAGTTAGTTTTTGAATTTAGAGATTGGTAAAATTCCCTTTGAATTAATGAAACACTTAAACTCATGAAAAATTCCTTTCTTAAGAATGTCTAACATAGGTCGTATTTATGAAATTATAAGATCTTCATCTCGGTAAAAACACGTGATAAGAAAGACGTAGTGATTGTAACAAAGCCTATATTGGTCAAATGAAAGGGCGATATAGCGCCAAATCCAAGGAGCACATTGGGTGCTAGAGATATGGAAGGATAGAATCGTCCTATCAACTTTCTATCCTTTTTATCGAAGGATAAAAAGCAAACTGGGGCGCGTTAGAGTACACTACCGGTCAAATATTTCTCATTTTGTTCCCACGGACGTCAGGTGAAACCGGTCCGTGGGACCGGTGGGAACAATCAGGTGAAAGTCCGTGGGAAACAAAACCGTGAATGTATCATCCTGTTGCTCCATTATCCAGTTTATTGTTATGAATCGAAGACAATCTTGTTGATGCCTTAAATGAATTACAATCAATGTTTACCATTGAGAACAAAAGAATTGCCACTAACTATAGTTACTTATTCCACCAGATTCTATCTCGTGATCTTGTATCGCTGCTTAAAGCATTCAACGTATTACGTACTTCAATATCCTCAATATTAAAGAAGCAATTAGAGCGTTGGAAAAAAAAGATGTTCAAATTAACCACAGGATAAGCTGCACGCCCAATTAGCGATTCAATTACACACTTAAAAAACTCGAACTTTAATTTATTTTGATCTTCTCTATGCAGTTACTTTAAAATTAATCAAGTGATTACCCAACTCTAACTTCTGCGCTTCGGTCCGTTGAAGTTTGTATCTCGCGCGGTTAGTTAATATTCTTGTAGTCTTGTTTTTGTTCCTTTTCCTGTTTTGAACGGGTAATTAGTCAACTGAGGGATGAGCTTTAAGTTCCTAATTATTTACAAAAATTAACGTTTCGTAACGGGATTAGTGGATGTTTTAGTAAGTTTTAATCGATATACAGGTGCTGTCATACGCACAGAGCTTCCTCTGGGCTGCTGACGCTCGTTCTGGTAGCTTTTTTTTATTTGAGCAAGTTCTCTGGATTTACTCCGTTTATTTGGGCAAAATTTTTAACGGATTATCATCAATGATTGAATGATGCATTTATTGCATTATTCAATCATTACTCTACGTAAATTGCCTTTTGGACTAACTTCCCACCATAAATCCGATTTTTCAAATTAACTGCAGCGCTTAAACGGCAACGTTGATTAATCACCATTTCGTTCCTATCACTTGCCATGATCATTTTTTATTTTCACACTTTAAAAAGATCGTTAGCTTCCGGGGCCATATCTTTTCCCCCAACTCGAGAATTATACATTCCGCCGTCGAAATCAACGAAAACGGATCTCAAAGCAGAGCTGACAATTTAAACACAACGGGTCATCGCCTTTCAAGTATTGCCCCACTCTCGGCCGCGCCGTGCGGTCTTGATAAATGCAACCCGAACCGAACAAATCTCTAATTAACGCGCCCATCCCCGAGTTTTCAGCTCTCTGCGTCCCTTCGTATCTTTCCGAGCGTGTTGGGAATACGACCTCGACAAACGCTTTTCGAGTTTTCCCTTGTTTCGATACTAGAAGGAAGAGCTTGTTACTACCCTGAAGGTTCGAATACTCAGCGAGGATAGTCGCGAAAGGTTGCCCTTCTCTATTTAGCTGCCTTTTTAGCGAAATATAGGATGAAGAGGAGAGACAGCGAACGTAATGAAATTATGGTGATGAGCAGGACGATCATAGCGATGATAATTCTCGTGTTAGCCTTGGTAATGTCATAGGAGCAGGGTTGTATTTAGAATGTTGAACACGAAACGATTGTTTTAAGTGTAAATTATTGAAAAGAATTTTGAAGTCAATGATGTTGTTTTCTTGAATCATTAGTAAATTCAAAAAATTAAATCAAATTTGAAAGTATTCATTCAAGATTCGTTGTAACGATTTCTTTCTAAAAGCTCTTATGTGACTTCATGTACAAAGTACGGACCTGACCGAACGTCGCAAGAACCCAGACGCCTTAATGAAGCGCCTCCAAATCAACCTAACCTTCTCAGCCCACCGTACACTGCCATCCCTTTGTAATTCGCACCTTCCTCATCGACCTGCTCGTAATTTGCACGACGTTGGATGAAACATTATCCGTGTGGCATAATTTTGAAGCCAGCCGAAGCAGCCCGAGCTGTCTCACGTCGCAATTTCTTTCATGCCCACTCCACCAATTCTCCTTTTCTTTTTAAATTCTTTCCTCTGTGCGGGAAAGAGACGGTAAAGTATGGTTATTCTAGAAGATACGCGCTATCTTAAATTTTAAGAACAAAATGAGCATTGAAGAGGAAGAATTTTTAACTTTCGTAATTGAAAGAGGGGGTGTGTCGCGTTACCCCACCCTATTTTATGTGCCCATTCCACGCTTATCTGGGGAAATTTAATTTCTAAAAACATAAACTTCCCAATCTTATACCGCGATGTGTACCTGTTGAATGCAAATCCTCTTCCTCCTCCAGTTTAATTCTCTTTTTATTTTGGCGAAATTAATAATAAGAAGGTAATTTGAGAAGGAGAAACAACAAGGAGCGCGGTCGAAATAAGATAATTTCATTTACATATTCGACTGTTGTGTTATTTTCTGCGGTCTTTTTTAATTCAAATTGGAGGTCGCGTTCTTTTTCGTTTAAATGTGGGAGTTGCGAGCACTGAAAGAGCCATAACCATGCTCATGAACCTTGTATAAATATCTTAGACGAAGCTTTCGGGTGGAAAGCATTTGGAGCTTTCGAAAAATTCAAAAATTGATCATCTGGCCATTTTATTTGCTTGGTTTCGGTTAGCTCTAACCATTTTCCAACTACTCGCGTTTGATGTATTTAGGCATCAAAATCGGCGAAGAAAATTCGAGTTTTCCTTTAGCGTTCGAGCCAATGATGGTTTTTTGATCACTTAGCTTAGGAATGTAAGTGGAGGCTTGATTAATCTTAGCTTTCCTAGCGCTCTTTGTTTAGCAGCCTTCAATCACCACAATTGGAAGTTTCATTTTTTCTGGAAGACCTTTTTTGAACTGTGATACGCTCTAACGCTTAAGAGATTCCACAACAGTTGTCCGATAGACCCACATTTAACCATACGCCTTTTTTGGTTGTATTTTTTATTATATAATTAAAAGTTATTTTATTGATCCAAAGTATTCCCTCAAAAAAAAGAAGAGAAGTCCATCTCAGAAAACCTTTCTGAGGAGTTGGAGTAAAACAAAGTGATAATCGGGGGTTATGTTAATAAAGGTTAAATTGTTCAAATTTTAAGCCCTTTAGCGCCAAAATGGATAGGTTTAAAAGTTAGGAAACTATTTGTCGAGGTGTTTCGAACCCTTACCCAACAGACTAAAATGGAAGGGTGGAAGGTGGTTGGTCGAAATTTAAGAAAATAAAAAAAAAAAAAAAACGGTCTCTCTGGATTGTTGTTCATATTTTGCGTCTGGTAAAGTTAATATTCAAGTTCTATTGTGCCTAATCACCCAGAAGGAACCTTTTTGCACATCTACATCTTCCCGAAGTATGAAAATGACCCTTTAAATAACAGCATAAGACGACCATTACCCCATTTCTTTCTACTGTACCGTAATATTGATTTATTTACATTGCACCAGCTACAAGGAAATCCACTCTCTTGAGAATTGAATAGTCTTTCCTCACCCGAAACTATCTTAAAGCTAGAGGAATACGTCCTTCAAGCGAGACGGCAAGATTTCTCGCCGAAGATATCTTTCAGGGGCTTCTAATCTCATCGCCGAAAAGCATCGGTTTGACGTGACGATTTTTTCCAACCTCAACCCGGCCAATAGCCAATCTTCGTCCCGATTCTTTGAAGAAAGAAGACGTCCCCTTTTTTTTCGCTTTGAAATGCCAGAGCGAAGAGGACAAGTAGCCCGCACGCGTTCATCTAAATTAAATTGCCGGGAAAACGGAACCGCTCCTGGTAATCCGCCGGCCGGACTTATGAAAATAAACGGGGCCGTGCGATGAAAAATGCACCGTCTATTCCGTTCGAGATTGGCGGAAAGCGGGTCTCGAAAGGCGCCCCATGAAACGCGATGCGATCGTCGATTGTTCGCGGATTGAATTTCGATGCGATGTGATCTAGTTCGGGTTAAATCTCCTACCATATATGGTATAATGTTATTTGGAGGTTTTCACGTTTAAATGGCTTCGTCTTATGGGACTGGCGATTATATTTTATGGGATTATGCAATAAAATTTCATTTGAATTGTTGTTGGGATTTATTCGTTATTTCAATAATTCTATGGAAGATGATATTATGTAAATACCCTTTATCGTGCTGAATGGTAAGCAGATCTTTCCTGAAACGCATCGTGTCTGTATTTTCTCCTTTTAAATGCTGCTGTTGTTTGAATTGATTTAATTGCAATGCTTAAAGTTTGCCCTTGTCTTTAATTTATAATGTGGGATACACATGCCGAACGTTGCTCAAGTATGACCAAATCGATTCTACCATTACTACTGGACTACATTACCTTTTGGAAATGCTCGAAAAGATGGCGATCAAGTAAACAATGGGAAATTACTATTTGTACGTATGAAAGCGCTGTTAGATGGGAACTGTGAACAAAATCCTGAAAGCTCTGTTAAAAATGTTCAAAAGTGAATTTTCAACAGCAACACTGCTGCTTATTAACATTGCAACGTCAACAAAAAAAAAGGAAATAGTTTACAATTTCCGCTTCTCAATCGAAGGGTGCTTCTCCAGCACCTCGTCCTGTGATATCTTCCGTGCTTTTTGGCTTTATGCCAAGGTATAAAATATAACGGAATGTCGAGAATAGGACAGAATATTTATTTCGTAATAAAGATATACAGGATGTTTCACGAGTTCCTTGTACGGAGACATCGTCTTCGTGTAGGCCTACATTGCAGCTCTTGATACATAATCCTCAAATCTTTAACAGGTACTAATTGTGGTGTGTATAATTTACAAATGTTTAATCAGAGGTGAATCTCAAGACTGGTGAAAGCGTATTCCAAGTCAGAAACAGGCCAAACCGACACAGACCTACATTTACAGGGGATCTACTAAGCAGGTATAGGAAGTCAAGCAACACGGCAACTTAGACTTGATAAGGGGAACAGCATGTAGATATAGTTAGGACGAAGAATAGATGGACAAAACAATAAAGAGTATAAAAGATTTGTTTGCTGTTGGCCAGATTTTGGTGATACTTTCCAGAAATTCAATTCTAGCGTGTATTCTGTAATTCTAGCGGTTTCACGTTCTAATTGAGTTAGTTGCGGATGTAATACCTCAACGAAGATGAAGTTCTTTTCGTCGATAGTAATAAGCATTAGGCATTGTCCAGTAACTTTGTTTAGTAACATTCAGTAACAATAGCATCTGCAGTAAACAAGAGCTCTGAAGTATATTTGCATGACTGTCTGAGTTACTTTCGAATTCCTGTTTGCGACTATAACGATCTTGCTCTCTCATTTTCGGTTAAAGTGGCTACCATATCTTGTAAGTGCAATGTTTACCTTTTCGGCGTGTCGCCTAACACGTGTTATGAATTAATTTTTGCAATTTTTGAGTGGAGATATTGATCGTTTGGGACAGCAGAGTTCTTCGGCTTATTTCCTCGAAGGTTCTGCCTCAGTAAATCAGGATAGAGCTTTCAAAGGAGACAGCTTGTCTATTTTCCTGTATTACTCTTAGAATAAGACTTTCTGTATTTCGTTCTACGCGTACGCAGATTCTCCATAATCCATACCTCCTTGTAGCGTTTTGTGCATTTACTGGATCCTTAAAAAGATTAAAGATCCTTAAAAAGTTTTAAGATCTTGAGGCTTCATAAAACTTTTATGAAGCCAGGTCGCATATTTCTTCTAAATCTTTCATGAGTCCTACATGCCATCGATCATTATTCTTTAAATTAACCAGCAAATACGGACAAGCTGTCTTGAAATACTTTCGTTTTTGCCTCTTTAATAGTAATCTTCTTTCTTCATTATATCCGTAGTTTTTCCGTTATCGTGCGAGTTTCATGCCCTTGCATAATATTACAAATGTCCATTATAGTCACACGATGGTCTCGCAAAGAAAAAAAACCTTGTCTAAAAGGCGATGGAACGCAATTCGCAATTTTGAAAATGAGAGGTTAAGTGAAACTATTAAATTTATCGCATACCCGGTTCTGATAATTCCACAATGCAGCGCTTTTAATGTTCTCTTCAAATAAGAGGGTTGGTAATTAAATTTAAAGCGCTGAACGAACACTGTAAACAGGCACGTTTGGCATACCCGCTTGCGCATAGTCATCCTCGTTACACTAAGTATATGAGATAAAGCCGATGAGGGAATGGAGTAAGAACAACTTCGCAAAATCCATTTTTTGTCTATCTAGAATCGATTAATGTTCCACTGCGTACCGTCCATGTCAGCAATATTCAAAAGCCGAAGCCTACGTAGAGGGATCATTCACAAGGATGTTCGGTTTGGTAAAGAAGGCGACGTTAACGTAATCGATTTAATGATAGAGGAACCGAACCGATCGCGGTGGGATGTCCTCGTCCAATGTAGTTATTAAAGATAACAAACAATAGAATCGACTAATTGGTAGAATTCCATTTCTACGTCGAAATATCTAACGTTCATATCAGCCAGCAATGCGCACGTTGCATTTGATACCAATTAGATCCGGCAAACAACTCTTAACCATGCAACACTATCGGAAAATTCGATGTTATTACCGACAAATACGTATATTGCGAGAGCGATAGCTCTAGTTCTAACTCAGCATAGTTCCAAAGAAACTTCCCGCAGCTAGACCGGTCGAACCGTCGATATCCTTTCCTTCCTCGGCCCTCCTTCTTTTTAAGACCTTTTGTAAAATCGGGTGTGAAAATTACGTGAGAAACCGGGCCGTAGCGTAGAACGTTTTCCGGGACGATGGAAGTTTGGAAAATTGGTGTAATTTCGTTAAAGCTCGGAACGTTTGGATTCTCGAGCGTGCGAGCATTTCGGCGTATATCGAAAATCGTTAGGTTTATGTAGTATTGAAGCATGCATTTTATACGTTTAGGATTTTAGATATGTAAAGGCGTATATGGGTTTAGCGGAAAGTCTAAATTTGATGGAAAATCCGATCTTCTTGTAATTTGTTCGTGAGTGCATTTTTGGCCGGTTGAAACTGGGGAACCGTTGTATGGAATCCATGAAATGCTTGCGACGTGTACAACCCAACCATTTTTCTCGGAAATGCTTCGTGAACGAACGATTTTTATCGGATTCGGTTGATCGTTGATTAGTCTCCGGCTCGTACGAATATATCCAAGCTTCGTTAACTGTTGCGATGTTCTTTTTTTCGACGCATTTTTTGAGTGCTTCGGGCTTGGGTCAAATTAGTCGAGACCAAATCTGTTTCACACCTAAATTTGCATCGCAAAGTTGAATGTGGCGCTGTAGATCATCCTCAATCGTTATCTTTGCTTTTTTTGGAACAACCGATGTCAGTTGGTCTTTACGAAATTGGAAGTTCGATCACGACGAAATTCTTTAAAGCAAAAGAACAGTCTTTTCTGATTGTGTTTCATTACTAAAAGTTGAACGAATCGATTCGATACATTGTTGTTGTGTTAAGCTTTCATTAGGTTCATCCGATGAAAAGTTTGCAAGCTTTAAACCGGAGTACGAATGCCTGTAATTATCGAATACTTTTAGGAAAGTTCAGAGAAGCTTGTGGAAGTACTTATTTGTTATTTAAGGTGGACAATGCTTGCCCTTGCAGAGATTATGGTCAACAAATATGTAGCAGAAGTTTAACATTATATTAGTTGAGGTTAGACGTTAAAAAAACTTATCTACAAGTTCAAAAGTTCAAAATTAAATTCAAAATAATATTGAGTCCCCGCACCTGTTGCCTTAGCTTCATTTCTTGGTTTTTCGATCATCCCTCGTCTAGATTCCCAATCATCATACAATAATCTCAACGTACCACAAAATTCTCCAATTGCCTCTGTGTGCCGTGCATTTAACACAATATAACGCCATTGTGGAATTATTTGTTTCATAGAGTGTTTTTAAGGCTTTTCCCACCTTTTGTTTTATGAAATTCTACGCCATGTTCCAAATTACTTTTTAATGCTGGAAATACAGAGATTTTAAAGATTTCATCGTTCAAGTTAAATATTGAGTTGAAGTCAATGATGAGGATAAGACTGTGCTTGTTTCCCAATCACTATATCGGAGAGTAGAAACTTTTTGAAAGAATAAGCTTTGGCTAAAGGATATCTGTAGTTGATGGAAAGGAAGTCGATAGTGAAAATGTATGATTCTTATTAAACAAATTCCACACGTCACAAGTTTTGGTTCCATCCATTTTTTATTAAAAAAAAACAAAAAAAAACAAAAGATAGTTAATATGTTTATTTTGAAACTGTTTAGAAACTGTTTTGAAATTATTTAACCAATAATTTAATGATAATACTGACTAAATGAATACGCCCAAGTTATTACGTCCATGTTTTTTTCATAATTAGCACAATATTTGAATATAGCAATTTTAATTTAAATACCTCGTGGGCCTTCTTCTCGTATTTGTAACGCGGCTAAGCTTCTTCTAAGCCTGCCTTCTTTTAACGTATTGGTAAATACTCATTTATCATTACGGAAGGACGAGGACGAGGTCGCAATTATCTATCAAATTCGTCCCTAAGGAGCTCGTTGCAATTGCAATCTGAAGAATTACAGATTCTTTCAATATTGGCAACAATTACGTCGTTCACGACGAGAGCGATCATTATCGTCAACAAATATAAAATGAACAATCGGCAGAATATACTAGTTCTTGTAGTTTTTTGCATTCATGGATCAATTCAACATCATTCGCTGGGTGCGACTGTTTAAACGTGTGCCACGACGAACGGTAGCACTCACATCTCCAAATAACTCACGTGGAGCCGTGTTTCTCTCAAGACACCTTTCTCTACATTTGTCCCACAATAAAGCTCTGCTATCGGAATGATGTAGAGTGAATCTGGACTCGTCACAGAAAAGAAATCTTCTTCAAGCACGAGCCTTCCACGACAAATTATTTGCAACCCACTGTCTCCTAGTAATCCTGCATTGCCTCGTGTGTAGCGGGTGTATGATCTTCCTTCTAGTCTTCAAAGCAAATTTGTGCAGCGTTCTTCTAACTATCAGATTAGATACAATCATTCTTGTAGCTGTAGAAAAATCGTTAATCGACATTCTAGGCGATTAAACATTATTTCGTCTGACCTATAGTCTGCAATGTTGATCTTGTGTTGTAGTTGTCCTCCTCCGATGGCTTTTTCCACGACTAATACATGAGATATATTGTTAATTGTCTTTTTCAATATTTTTTGTATATTTGACTTGTTATTTTATTAACTCAGTTCTATTTTTTTGCAGGTAAGAGGAGCTTCGTATCCGTAACCATTTGATGTGCAAATGTGGAATTTGAGGAATCTTCTTGTAAGTACCTTTCCACTAGTATGCATTTGTTCATGTATAGACTAGATCCTTCTATTTTGATTACGCATCTTTGTGTTATCCAATATAACAAAACGTTTTGAAGCGATTGCTTCTTGTAATGTTCTTCATAACTGAACTACGTCCGTAAAGCTTGTTTTAATGAAAAAGGAAAATCACCTTTTAATAAGTAAACGAAGAAGTTAAAACAAGAATGGAGAAGTAAGGAGTCTTTATATATTACTTGCAAAAATTCGAAAATTATGTAAATTCTTTCAAGGGTCTTTGTCTCAAAATCGGGCGATTCAGCTGCTCAAAAATCGTGTTATTCACAGTACTTGTTTCAGCCTATACGACGAAATCTAGCTAGGGTAGGCTTTTCAATCTAAATAATTTGAGATGTTTGCGAAATACCTCCTGCTTCTTTAACGGTCGATGTTATAAACTTTTTATTGGCTATGCTGATGACTCAAATTTTATTCTTGTAGTTTTCGACAATATATCGAAGAATTTTTTATATAAATTTATATAAAATATCGTTACCAAATGTCATTCTAGATTCTTCCTGTAAACATTTTCCTTTACTTAAAATGCGTCCTCCGTTAGTAAGGTTAGCAACTGTTGAGTTATGTCAAAAGTATTTTTACCTTTGCTCTTAGTTATTTTGTCGTCGTCGCTGAATAATTTCAAAAATATTGTCGTCACTCCAGCTACATATTTTCTTCATAAAATTCTGCGAAAAAATCTATCACAGCTCCTTGTTTTTTTCCCGTTTATTTGAACAAACGAAAGTAAAACAACCAGACATAATGGCACCTTCGAAATTTATACCCTGAAAACGCAGAAGTCTCCTAAAATTCCCTATCCCCGCATCCAAATTCGCACCTCCCGAAAACTACCTTTAGCCTTTGCTATTCTTTCCCCAAACGATTCGGACAGAACAGCGAGCCCCGGAACACGGCCCTCTTCTTCGGTTTCTTTCCCGCCTTCCTCCACCAGTGCCTCCATTTCCTCTCTCTAAAAACTAATTTGAATCGTAAGGTAAACATGATCGGCAAATTTCATTAATTTCCTTCGCGAAAATCAATTAAAACTTTAGGACGAGATCTCAATAGGCTGTCAAAGATAAGCTTGCTCTTGGGCATCCGCCCCGCCCCATCCCCGGTGGCTACCCTTGACGCTGAATTCGAAGGGGGAGAGAAATGAACGCTTACACAAAAGGAAAAGGACTTATTCTAGGGGGATGTATTTCGGCGGTAGGAACACCATCAGTTCTGCCGACGTCGATTCTACCGGGGAGAAATAAATTGATAGCTTTGTTTTACTTACACAGTACTCGATATTTCTATATTGACTTACGTCCTACGTCTTCGTGGATCTCGTCGGGGCTCGTTGGAATTGGAAATAAGACGTCCGTCGCCTTGAATAAAACAAATACCTCCATTAACAGCCGTACCACCAAGTTCCTTTAATTGCAACTTCCAGTTTGGGAAATTCCTCGGAAAATCAAAGCGCACGGTACAAGATAAACATTTTTCTCCCCCGATGATACAATTGAATTTATTTAATCCTGGAAAAATGGAATTTCACGAAACGATGAGTTAGAAACGCGAGCATTGCAGGGAATTTCTTAATTAAAGTATTGGGATTCCTGCGGAATCTGCTGTTACTTTTTTCTGCGGAAAGGATTTCGTTAAAGAAGATGTCCTTCCGAGAAGGTCTTAAAGATGTTCTTTTCCCATTTTAAACTTCATTAACTCTGATGTTGTGGATTATCTCATTTCCATGTTTATTTTCGAGATATTTTTTGTCGAATATTGTTTTCTATTCAAAGAATACCATCACCTGAATCTTTGCTTTTGATTTCCTGCTCTTCTTTTTTCACTTTTTTTATTTTAAATGTTCTTTTTGTTGAGTTTGTTGTGGGTTGTCTCTATTAGAATCTTCAATCATGAAATGTCAGGCGCCTTCATTGAACAGGACGAGATACTTGTCGTGGTTAACAAACAGGAAATTCTTTGCACCATTTCTTCTCAAAGCTCAGCTTTTGCAAGCAAATGTGTTTTTAAGTAGTACGTGAAGGACAAAACAAATAAATTTAAAATAGATGAATTTGCCCCAATTACAAACAATACAGGCTAGAATATTTTTTAAGGAGCTTTCGCATTTCTGCAGCTCAACAAATTCTTTTTGTTGTTTATGACAGCCACAAAGATCAGAGTCTGTAGAGCTGTATAAGATAACTTGTTTGATAAGGAAATGCATAAAAATCCGCATTATTTAGTTCTAAGACCAATTTATAACAATCCATTTTCTATCGTCCCTGTTCGAGAGGTCTCAGGCTCGATTTCGTACCGGGACGAGACTTTCCTCAAATATTTAATTACGTCGAAAATTCTAAGGAAACATCAGATTTTCACCCTGTATAGTAATTTTCATTACTGAAGGCATATAACTTGATGTCGCATCCGTCTCCAACATCAGATCCTCTTCGAAATTAATTTATGTCTACAAAACTTGATGAAATGTAATTTTTTGTACAAACATCGCATTTCCAAAGGACAGATCCCGCCTCTTACGCTTCGAAATAAAAACTCGCTTCATCAAAATCATATTTTTCAGTCCGCCGGAGCCTGCGTATTCTTTTCAGCATTCCCTTCGCCTCGCTCACAACCAGAGCTCCATCGTATAGTTGAAATTTATTGAATTGGGTGCAAACGAAGGTTTATAATGGGCGCTAATAAGTGAGGGTGTACATCACGTCTGCTACCGCTTTGTGAGCTACAATTTCCCTTTTTAGGTTGCGATGAATTAGGACTGATTGCCCCGATTGGGATTGTCAATAATTTTATAATTAGAGTTACAAAAATTTGTCCCGATCCGTTAGAAATTGAGATAGAAATGCAGAATGTATCTAACGTCTTTTATTAATGTTATTTCACGAAAAGAAGTAACATGAATAAGTAATGTTTATTTGAAAGGCTTCTCTTGTTCTAGCGATTTTAAGCTAGTCGTTTTAAGGTTTCTATAAAGAAAAATTGTTTTCAGGGTCTTCACGGCTGCTTTCTTTTGTTGTTTTATTTAGAATGTTTTTATTTTATTTTATTTATTCGATCTACACAAGATATTTTTAAAAACGGTTTATGCACGTTTTACAAACATTTGAGAATTTCTAAAATGTTCATTTTTCGTTCTGTTTGCCGAAAAAAAGCTCCTTAAAGGGATTACTTTGAAGCCACTAGAATCAGGAAAAGTTCTACAAATTAGATGTTCTACAATCGATAGCGTTTCACCAAAACGGTCAAAATGTTACCGATTTAAGTCGGTATTGCACAACCAAGGGCTTCAAAAGAAAATTTCTTTGGAGGTGATCCTTCTGGGTGCGCCTAGATATACTCTGACCTTTATCTCGATTTGAAATCTGCAGTTGAATAATTACGGTTAAGTATACGCGCAAAGGGGTTAAATGCTTATTTAACAAGGCGCACGTTCTCGTCTATGAGTCATCGTTCAAAATTGCTTGAAAAATAGTGCACGAATTTTGCTCATTTTTGTACATGTTCGAATCGCAGCTTTCGGATTGTGACAGGTCTTCTTGTAAAAACATGCACCGAACGTTTGGCTCTTGTAAACGCCGGAAAACAAAGTAAATCAATGCAGTATAATAAAAATTCGCTGGTTTTCTAAATTAAACCTTTCTATTTTGAAGAAAAGTAAGGATTTTCGCTTATTCAATCACAGTAGGCGGCGAAACATTATTGAATAAATCCATTAAACCTGGTGAAATTTGTTTTTCGAAAAAAAGCTTGGACCGGTAAAATTAATTTTTTTAAATCAATAGTCTTGCATCAATAGTGATACAAATACTCAATCGGATCAATAGTGATACTAAGGAAAGTAATATACCGGATTTCCTTGTGATCCTTAGTGATCAAAAACAATAATAGACTGAAAATTGACATTTATAGAAAGGAAACCAACACTAATAGGTACATTATGAACGACTGTACTGTAGACTATACAAAATGGCCGCGATTAGCTTTTAATTAATAGATTAATTAAATTCCCTCTAAGTAGAAGTAGATTTAACAGAGAACTTAAATTCATAAAAAAATGTAACTATTTACGACGGTTACTCTTCTATAGAAGCCGATCGCATGCTTAAGACAGTCCAACATAGGCTTTACGTTAGAAATTTCACAACTTTAACCGCGGCAGAAACTAATAGTAAGAAATTCGTGAATCTCCCATTTCACAGCATTTCGAAAGGCGTTAGCAAGGTTTTGAAGTTAAGATATGGATGTATGATCAGTTCGCGTGACACACTTAAAAACGTTCTCGGTAATCCTAAAGAATCGATCCTAAAAAATCGGTAATTCCTAATAAATGAAACAGGGCATAGTATTAAATTAGAAAGGCTAAAATTACTTAAAAATGTAAAATCGCCGCGAGAATTAGATGCGTACGAAACGGCTTACATAAAAAGTAATAAAGATCTAACGAACAGAGAAAACGGACCGTTGTCGTACTCCGTCCTCTTTGACCTTTTGCAGTAGGCTGCACTTGTTTATATTTTGGGTTACAAAAGAGATCTTCCCGTCTATCTGGCTGTGTTTTTCGCATGTCGTAGTTTCAAGACGCGTCGGGGGTTGAATTGGCACTTGTGAATGGTATTTCTTCTCGGAAGAAGGGAAAGTACACCCATGTTATTCTTCGCACGTCGTAGCTTCAAGGCGTGCAGGAAGTAGAAATAGGCACTCGAAAAGAAGGATGTAAGGATAATACATGCGTGTTTAGTTTTAGAAGAATTCTTCGCTCACATCATTCGGTCACCGGTTGATGGTGAGGACCATTCGCGTCCTCGAAACGGTCGTCCCGGACTAATTATCGATACTTATGTGTTGTTTACCATTCCTGCATCAATTTTAGGATTACTCCAGTTATAACTTTCAAAGTAATGGACTAATCGATCATCTTTTCAATCGTAGCGCCATTCTTTTTTTTTATTTTAGTATATCGTTGTAATTATTTAAACGGTTTCGACAACATATAAATTTAATCGATGCAATTAAATCAAGAAATTAAATAATAATAATGTTTTTTAATAATAATAATAATGGTTAATTATTTCAATAAAATTGAACAATTCCATTAATAGGATGCATAAAACAGTACAATTTTGCAGTGCGCAGTATTTAAATAGGACAGCATTGAATTTGGGGGGGTTTACACCATGTAAGATAGCGGCGCCTTACATATAACCTTCGTCTAATATTTTAGGATTATCGAAGTGTCGTGGCAATGATCGTAGCACATCAATGTTTACTTCCGCAAGCGGCGCCGGTCAATCGATCTTGTCGGCTATTAATCTGATCAAAGTTTTTTGATCAGATCAGATCAAAAATCACAGTTTTTTGTGTGGTCGACGATTGCAATCCATGCTGTTCAAGCTCCGGCTCCTTGTTAAGGAAAGATATCGTCCTGTTTCCACTGACAGTTGCTGGTAAAACGGGATGCGAAACAACAGACGCCCATTCGAGTTTAAAAAATAAGATTTTTTGCGCGAGGATGTCAATGATATGAGCATATAAGCAAGCCTAAATTTGAGAACGGAGGATGGGATGAGATGTAAAAGATGCCATGCATGAGCTTCTTGACTATAAGCAAATCTATGGATGTATTTCTTTTGTAAGTAGCAGATGAAATAAATGTCCCCTTAATGCGAAAACAAGGGACGCACGATCTCGGGACTTAGGGGTGCATTCTATTGGTCGTCGCCTACCCGACCATCTCTTAGGAAAGCAGTTGTTTAAAAGCTAGCTAACAGATTTAGTTAGTTGAAATCATTCTCATTTCAAGTAATTCCTGCCGAGACCAGGAACAAGTGCATTTTAATCACTTCATTATCTGCTGTAATTGGTCGAGATACACCGTGAAGATTCTCAACTGCACTTAACGGTTAACTTAACTTAACTTTCCGAAGATCCTCTGCGTTGCTTGGAATGCTTAGTTTCTCTAAAGTTTTGTCTCGATTTTAATCGTATTAAATTTCTGGAATAGCAGCCCTTATCTGTGCTTTTTACTATTAACAACATTTATGTTTTCTTCTTTTTAAAATTCGAAATTTTATTATTTATTCTCCTCGTTGGTGACAAATTCTTATCCATCGAACTCTAATCTATCTATCTATCTATCTCTAATCTAATTAGCGTTGCGTTTATTCTGATCATTCTTTAACGATTCCTTATCGTTTTGCTAAATATATCGAACGCACCCTTCGAAAGCGTAGTAAGCGTAAAACCTTCAGCGTCGTTAGCCGTGGGAGCATAATTAATACGGATTTCCTATCGTAAATCCGCATATACAGAGCTTTCTATATCCCTACTTCGCCCTGTATATGCCGTATTAATTAACGGTTGCGATGGAGAGTAATACAATGTTAATATTAGGCGGATCCTCTAGCTGGTAGGTAGCTGCCTATCTACCTACCACCGTCACGTCCTTCCAAAAACCCTTCTTCCAACTAAATCTATTACGTGGATGTGTAAGGGTTGTCTTTGAACTCTTAGCCTTGGGGGAGCTGAACTTGGAAGAGGATGGGAACTATTAGAAAGGAGCAGGACCATCAGATACCAAAATCATTGTCTGTGGAAAGCAAATTATGCCCAGTAACGTTTGCGAAATGATTAGAGCGAGGGAAGCTACACGATGCCGGTTGGGGTTGGATTCATGCCGCGTCGTGTATCGTTCGCCGAAGCTAGGAGGGGACATTTCGGCGAACTGGAAGGAGGGAGCTATCGTTTCCGGCGGTTCTACGTTAGGGTTGTATGTGGGTTTTTCGGGTGTAATTCGCTGACTGGCCGTTAACGTTTCGAACGTTTAACTGCTCGGGTCGAAGGGTAAATTTAGAATTCCGAATTCCGAAGCGAAGCGACGTACGCCGAAATGCGACTGGAAGAGCCGTAATGCTGGCGTTAATCTGCGGAATGTAAAATTAGCCGTATCGCATGCATAAATGTCCGAGAGATTATGTGTAGGAGTGTCACGATCAGAAGAACTCCGTTTAATGAGAAATGTTACTGGTAATTTTACATCGTGTCCAATTTCGCATGGAATAGGCTTTAAAAAGTAAAGTAACATTATCACCATCTGTAATGGTGAAGAAGTTTTGGAATTTTTCCTTTTCAACCATCACATAGATTATTAATAAATCAGATTTGGTGGAACTAAATAGAAAAATGTTTGTGCTGTCCAGCGGAACAAAGAAAATACAACAAATATGGCATGAAGAAGACTCTCGTTGAATGTATACGAAAATTGCCTAAAACATCGTCCATTTTATGCAGAAATCGGCTCCGTCAAGCTGCTAAGAGCTCATGACACCACTTACTCCGTATTTTAGAGCTGGATCACTTTTAGGGCAAATATTAGCAACGATAGGATGCACTCGATGTAATACAAGGGCTCCTGTATTTCCTAAGCTGCAGGAACCCCACGCGTTCTTTTTTCTCCCAAGACGTTCCAGACACCACGAAAACCACGAGAAACACCTAAAGCATGATACATTCTATTTCTTTTTTTAAGCATTGCCCTTATATCCACCTCTAATAAACATAATATACAGCTAAAAGAGAGGGGAGGAAGGATACGAGGACATTCTCATATTGAGAAGATATATGTGTACCCAGTTCCATGTTAGGTCTCCCGATATGTTTGTTCAGCTTGCTGGAACAAGGTAAACTGAAGGAGAAGGAAATAATAATAATATCAATGCGACAACAAATTTTATTGGCTAAATATGGCGGGTTGCAATTCGGTGATGAGGTTTTACGACCTGAACTTTTCTGCAATTAGCCATATTCAGCCATCATGGATCCTAAAACAATAAATTTATTATGAATGTTCTGAATACTACAGGCCCTTTGGGTCGTCAACCAACTCGTTGCCTTGCTTATTATCATGCATAATTTTGCAGTAATAGTTATGGCGTCTTCATCATGTCTTCTCAGAGGAAATTAACAAAGGATAATGGGAATTGAGCTGAAAATTCTAGGATTTAGACCGCGATTACAAAAGCAAACAAATGATATCTGGTCAACATTTAGGCCAATGAATTCTTTTGATTTTATCATTAAAAAATGACCGATGGGTTGAAAAAAAAAATAAATTTACCAAGTAACCAACCAAAAAAAGCAAAAACCATAAATGGTTATTGGTCATAGTGAAAAGTTACTTCATTGAATTTGGCAGATATCTAGATCTTTTTAAAAGGCAACGAAACAATCATGATGATAGAGGATACCCTTTATGTTTCTGCAAAAGCAATGAAAGAAAAGCCAAATTGGCATTGTTTTTCAGAATATTCGCTATTAAGATTCACATGTATACTTTTGCACGCGTTCGAACCAATTCTTGCTTACTCTGAAGATGGTATCTCCAAAGCTCGGCTTTTCAAGGATTCAACAGCTTCTTAAGGTTAAATAGTCGCCGTCTATGCATTTTTTTTTGTGTGACGGGAACAAGCTGAAGTAGTTCGGCAACAGATCAGATAAATATCGGTAATAAAACGTTTTTCTCCTTCAAATAACTTCAAATTGCTTCACGTTCCTTGTAAGAGTTGGTCATGATGAAGGATGGTGCGATGTCGTCGATTGCTTTTACTAATTTCATCGGTGGGTTCTGGCAAACAAACCGGTTCTTCGATTCTCGAAAGCAGTGCCTGGGACACCTTTATGTAGTAATTACTTTCTTGAAAAACTTGTTGGATCCCGTTCATCCGGAAACACTCAATTAGTTGACTATTCCTTTGTTTCGAGCTCATACGGATACATCGAAACTTCGTCACCATAAAATGGCACGAACTTTGTGCATCCCATCGGGATCGTTGTTAAATGTCCATGTAAAATCGAATGTACTCCATTCTTTCATAGCCCAACGATGGTTCTATAGCACGGAAAGCGACATGTCAATGCTCTTCCCTCATGCTGCCCGCAGCAATAACAGATTTTGATTGACCTTCACGAAATTCACCACTGACAGGAGAAAAAGTCTATCTTCGTTAATCAGCTCTATATAATTTAATTGTACGAGGATTTAACCGTATTAAACTTACTAACGTAATTAATTACAAGGGCCCACACAAACGATAATCAATGTTATACCCCAAATTCGGTACGCAGCAGCATCGTAACCTTGAAAATCGTAGATCCGCTCCGTCACGCTTGCTTCCCAAGCGGATGCCTAACCAACTAAAGATCTAAGGCACAACGCAACGCATACAGTACACGACAGAGAATTACACATTATTAGCCACCCGCTTGGAAATATAATTACTTCCAAATATAATTGGCGTAGTTACAAGGAGCTTCGGGGCTTCAAGCTTCGCTGATAATAACCTACATACATAACCCAGAAGATATAACTTCGTACATGTATGTATTTGGATCAAATGAATGTACAGGAAACACATGCATACCCAGCTCCATCTGCCGGGGGCTTATATAGGAAGTTTTTCTAGTTTCGCGTATTGTAATACCCTATGAAAATGATCGCTAAGCACGCTGTATGGATTGGGAGCTTTAGGGGCGAAGAAGTAGAGTCGTGCAGGATTAAAACGTGAGCTCGCCGGAGGAGAAGGGAAAGATAAAAGCGAACAATTCAAGCTCGCCGAGTTACACGTGTACAGGTAGGCAGGTTGTGGGGTAATTGGAACGCTTAAGGGTGGATTCAGTTAAATCTCGAAACAAGACCTCTTCTTTCGAGATCAAATAACACATGCACGGGAGTACAATAGTATTACCTAACTACATAGCCGCTGGGGATTGACAACGTTATACGTTCTTCCCCTTTCTTGTAACAAGTACACTTGTTCGTATGGTGATTATACTCGAATGTCGTAATGTTATAAAGCTTGCCATAGATGTAAGGAATAGAGCTTAAGTCATCTAATCAAGCATTTAAAAAGTTACAGAATGTTGTGTAATGTTACTGGCGACGACTTTACCTAAAGTTTAATAATTGCAATTGCTGAAGGACTCTTTTTTTTATCCAATATTGTGAACATACGTTGATTAGAATTCACGAAGAACTATTGTTCCTTTAAAGGATTATTTGGACGGATGAAGCAGCAGAAGTACTTGATTTCTTAGAAGAAGCGCCTCTTAACTCGGCTATGACCATCTAGATCTCCGGATCTGATCTCATCTACACGTGTGAGGTCGTAAAAGATGTAATATGTGCCTATTTAGTAGATTTAATAGAAGAATTAGAGCAAAGCTTAGATTGGCAATTCGCTAAATAAGGCTACTATAACTTCAGAAGACTCGCACAGCAAGTTTAGTCAAGAACATTAAGATGCTTAAAATCTTTGAATTTTTAAGATATATTATCTTATATTAATTCTTTCTTTCTTATTATACAACGTAACATATGGAAAGTTTCTTTATTATCGGTTTATTATCTCCGTGCAGAGCAGTTATACTTGGTTGTGATTGTTCACCATCTGGAACATCATTCGTTGTCAAAGGCGATTTTTAAGAAAACAATTTTCGAAAGAAACAGGGTACTTTACCTTCTAAATGATCATTTCAACAACGATTTCGTTAGTAAAACGTAGAGACGGAAGAGAAACCACGTCACCACACATAATTAAAATATATCACTTCAAACATCCAATCGATTCACGCTTAAGAACATCCGTAAATCATTTATCGGCGCATAAATCAAAAGCATAATCGTATTCTCGAGCGTCGCAGACGAACAAAGGACGAGCTGCATATGTCACTTAAATTATAGCCGATCGTGTTGTTCGCGCTGTATTCCACCTTAAAGCATGTTTAGCTCGACAGACGTTCCCCAAAGAGATGAAAATCGACAGCGTCGTAGAATATACAGACGAAACAAGGCGATCGTTTCCGTTCTGCGCGTTTCCAGGAGAGACGACGAGGCAGCCAGGAAGCATCGGCAGACCGCTTTAGACGGTTTAATTTACTTAGTCGAGCGCGTCGTGTATCGCCTTTGAGCTGCACGTTGAAAACGCCGTGTAGCGGAGCTGGTATAACGGTGCAGCCGGAGCTTCTGGTGAAGCAAAGTGGAATCGGCGTCGCGATATCGAGCTGGAATCGCATATTTCCGACGCAGATATGCAGAAATCGTTAATATCATCTTCGCTCGCTACATCGCTCTTAATAACCCATCTTCATCTAGATACGGGATATTTGGTTGTAGAAAGAGGAATTGCGTGATGGGAGATTTAAGATCTAATTGTATTAATTTCCTATCAAATTTGATGCTCCAACCTACTGAAATTGTAAGATTTTGCGCTTATAACATAATAGACGTAATAGAATATTTTTAAAAAATACAGGGTGATCGATTAATAGAGAACTAGGCTTTGTTATCTGAAATGACTCTCTGATGACTCAACTTGAGGTCTAACAGTTTTCGGATAATGCTTTTTCCGGCCTTCAAGATCTTTCGCGATTTGTCGATCTTTTCTTCAACATCCAGCCATCAGATAGGCTTAATAGTTAAAGTTGTCTACTCACCCTATTTTGCTTATGGAAACGGCTTTGTTTCCTCTGGAACCGTCTTTAATAGATATTACATCGGATGGATGGACTGTCTTTTATTCACACTTATCTGCCGTCTACCATAAGATGACTAGCGATCGGCGTTGCGCTGCTGCTAATATTCAATTCAAAACCAACGGATCAGCTAGTTACAAGCTTATTTCTCGTCGCTACCTCTCTCCAACCACGCAACCAACCTGTCTTTTACACGAATACTTTAACTTAAGCATGCTTTGCGTCATCACACGATACGATAGAAAAATATCGCGGATTCTATAAAAATTAACCATGATCTCAGTAAAGCAGTAAGATAACCTCTGCTTTATCGCAAAACAATACTTATTTCGCATTTTCAGCTAAGTTTACCTTTGAATGGTAAATTTTGAGAATTTTACATTTGACTGGAAAACCTTTAAGTTCGATGATAGGCAGATCGTCCATTATATGAGAATGGATCACTTCGATTCGACACAAGAACGCATTCTTATTGTTAAACATTCATTTTTGGCCAAGAAATGTTCCAAATGCGTTAATTGTAAAGAGAATGTTCGAAAAATTCTAGACAGCATCGATTACTGATCTCAGACCATCATGCTCAATAATTAAACATATCAAGAAGCTTTCTTAACAATTCAAACCTACAGACCAAGCACAATGAAGAAAGTTCGTCGAAATCATCTCTGGGCCTATTTTCATGAATTTCATGCATTTCGGACGTTTGGTGCGAAATTTGGGCAAAAGATGTCATTGGACCATTTTTCGTCGAAGACACTGCTGGGAATGTACAAGCAGTTAATGGTGACCTGTTGGGTTATGATAACCCAGATTTTTGTGTCTTTGGGCTTATCACTTGGCGCAAATCACGTGAAATAACGGTGTTAGGTAATCTCCCGTTTGGTCGATCAGAATCACCCACTTTGAGTGATTTAATACTTTCGGACCTCCTTCTCTGAGATCTGTTGATGTCAAAACTTTATGTCAACAAGCTCATAATTGTTCAAGTCTTGGAGGAGAAAGCTAAACGATATATCACTGAAGTCTAGCGACACTTGTGTTCAATTTTGATTGAAAATTTCGTCGAAAGAACGCAAAGAATATGAATATGGAATTTATCAGATGTGTTGTTCCATACATCGTTCCTACAAAGAATCTTCAGAGAATACAACTAAGCGCTAAATAAGTGAACAAGCTGATTATTCGTAAGATGCGTACAACGTATTTGGTCAATTTAGTAAGGCATCTTTGTACTGATCCAATTCCAGAGACCGGTCTTCGGTTGAAGATGATTCTCGAAGCAGTTGTGCCGGATTAATCAATTGAACTTGTACGACTCTTTTTTTCCTCTTTTATTTACTGTATTCTCTATATATTTACATATCTATGCTAACTGTCTGATTTCGTCTATTTTGCTTTCTATTACTTTACTAAATATGTATCTTTATAAGCTTTGAAGAGAACATCGTGCTCTCAAGCTTAAAGTTGTATCGAAACTTTTTGTACAAGTACCTTAAGTATGTTTAATGCAGTTTAAGTAAGGCTCTTTGATAACGGATGCCACTCAGTATGGTTAAATTTTCAGAAGAATTAAGGCTATCACTTAAGTTACTTACTCTACAATAGCAATTTGTCATTGATAGAATGGTTATTTTTGCTTAATCAAGTACTCTATCGAAACGTCGTACGTAGCCTGCGATAGACTTCCATTCTTCTGTATATCAACATTTAATAAGAAATTAAAGAAACTAAACGTTTTCCGGATTCTAACCGTGTCTTGTTAAAAATTAAAAAAAAATTAAAAAAAATATTTTTATTTTTATTTTTATTTTTAACAAGACACGGTTCGAACCCGGGAAACGTTTAGTTTCAACAGACTCCGGCCGTGGAAGCCTACGTTTTTATTTAAGAAATTAAAGAATTTACTTTATTGAATTAAGGTTTAATGTCTGATATGCGTTCACCTTTTGAAACGTTGAAACGTTATCACGGCACAATATTTAGTAAAAATGGTTGCTGTAAGTGTTAGCGCTGAAAAAAAGAAAAAAGCCGCAGCGCATTAATTTCAGCCAATATTTCATTTATCTCAATATCAAGTTGCCACGGACCTCTGTTCACTTATTTTCATTAAGTAGATTATATACTTCAGTACATTTTGAATAATTATATCTGTCAACAACAAAAACAAAGGAAGAAAAACGATCCTCTTTCGAAATTAAGCATCAAAATACTTACGTAATTGTGACGTAACGAAACAAAGGCGCCCTCCCGCCCTTCAAGAAACGAGCACTCAACGAAAGTTAAGACTTTAAAACAACTGAACAAACACCCCGCCGAATCCTGGTAGGCGTCGCGACGTCGTGCGGTAAAAATTTTCTTCAATGGATGAAAAATGAGGGAAAAACAACGGACGACCTCGGAGAAAAAAAGAAAAGAAGTCGTTCGACGAAGTTGGTTTTAATTTCCTGCGCTCGGACTTCTTTTGTCACCCTTATTCGGGGTCTTCTAGTAAGAGGGAGCGAGATGAAGACGTCGAAATGGGCCCGATAAGGGAGTTAATTTAGGTATTCCTTACGCCAGACTTGTTTTTCTCGGTGCGGGCATTCGCGAAATGATTGATGCGTGTATAATTGATGACGGTGTCCTTCGTTTCTTCTCCTCGATGAAAAAAAAAAAAGAAAAGTCGAGGAATAATCAGAAAAAAAAGACGGGAAGTTTGCCTTTCACTTTCGAAGGAGATTATTGACTTTATTTTGCGTGATTGGGTGTTCGAAACAGGGATATAATTTTTTTACGAGGAAAAGTTGTAAAAATTGATTTCCGTGGATGAAGGAGATTTCTTTTTTCAATACGGAAGTATTTTTAGGAGAACTCGATTTAATTGCTTTAATTTTACTTCCAAATTAAGGAATTTTCTCAAGTTGCTTTGTCCCAAGGCCTCACATATTTCCACCCTTAAGAAATTGTATTACTCAAAATAACAGTTACACACCCAATCTACGAAGAGAAGCAACATTGTCCAGAGACCAATCTTCTCTTGAATCTTCTCTCAATCCTTGGAGGCTTGCCTCTTTTTTGATGACCTCACGAGCCTTTGTGTTGTAAAGTGTTCCATGGCGTCTAAGAAAATTTCATCATACTAGAACTTTAAGACATCGCCAAAAATGTCTTGCAGGCCTCCTTGTCACTGGATCACCGAGACGTTCAAATCTACATACCAAAATTTCCGTTTTTTGTTAACAATTTTTTTATTGGTCCTCTCTAAGTCCTCTCCAAGTCTTTAATTTGCAACAAAGCAGAAAAAGAAATAAATCTTTTGCAAAGCACCTCTAATGTTTGTTAAGTATTACATGAAATAATGTAGTGTTCAGCAGGCTCTTTGTTTCGAGGAGCGGGATGCGAATACTGAAAATCAACGAGAGTAGGCAAAGAAAAAATTGAAATAAATAAAAAGTCGAAACAAAAAGACTAACAACGTCACACACAAGAGAAACAATAATTACACCATAATGTCCAATTAAAAATTTCTTCAAAATACTTTGTTCGATATCAAAAGAATGCAAGATTAATAGGTTCTAAAATGTTACCACTCTCGATCCCACTCCACATAGCCGCTCCAGATAACAGATTCCAAACTGCCCAAGCTCCATCTCCACCCCATTAGGGCCACGTCGAGGAGCACCCTTAGGACTCGTAATGAAGGCATTCCCATGCGGTCATCCCACGTCTGTTCGCTACCTTAGCTATCCCCAAAACCTCTTCGAAAGTCATTTCTTCCGATAGATACTCCTCGGCCGTTCCGTCGGAAAGCCATTTCATGAATATCATATGCAAGGATTTTACCTTCTTAACCACTACCATACCACACGAAGGCTTGCTTTTGTTTCGTTCGCGTTGGACTTGATATACGCGGTACGGCGTTGGATCGGAGGAGCCGGCTACATTCTTTACGTTTTCTGGCCGGCAGGAATGCAATAACAGTAACTTTAATGTAAACGAGCCCACGTTTTGGATGCTCGCGTATTTTTCAGGGTAAACAACGATATGGAACGTTTTGCGGACGAATCGAAGTACGTACATAAAAGAATAAACGGGACGTGGAGAAACTGGTGGAAGAAACGGAAAATATGTTAGTTCGTAATGAATAAAATATTACGCTTTAGCTTTGGGACGTCTTCAAGAATATACGAGGTGGGAGAATTTCCTTGGAACTACCTTGTGATGCTGCGATAAGTACAGGGTGTGTCGAAAATTTTACATTTCATTGTAATTATATATCACGGTGAAAATAATGTTCAATTCCAAAAAGTGCTTTATCCCAATTTTAATTTTCGCGGAGATACTTCGAGAATTTCCACAACCACACAGCGAAATTCAGCTCTTGAAAAAAAAAAGGCGTACACATAGAAAACTTTAAAGGATCCAAGTGAACATACCACCGCCACTAACTCGGCTAGACGAAACGCGAGCGCCACCTAGAATTTATATTATCACTTAATGCCCGCCGCGGTTACGTCCTCATCCTAGTGGAAAAATTGAATAACGGCCGAAAAAAGAAGCAAACGCGACGAAACGGAACAGAACAGAAAGGTAAGTCCGTAGAGTGGGTTCGTTGTTAGCGCACGTATAAACAATGTGGAAATGCGGTTTCGCGATAGTAGAGAGGGACTGGCGCCCTCCATGTGACGACACCTGTATAAAAGAGAAGAAATGCACTTGTTCCCTTTGGTCTGTGGATGGTAAAGCATTTTTGCGTGAGTGCATTCCTTGTCTGATGTTCGGTTGTTTTTTCTTTCTTTTTAAGAGCTGTTTTCTAGATTTACGGTTGTTACAGTTACAACACGTTTTCATTTTTGAAATGTATTTTTTTCATTTGCCGGGTGGAAGTCTTTTATGGATGTGATACAGGGAATTATTTGCTGGGCTGGTATCGAAGTAGCTACTTATAAGTCTGCACGTGGTTAGCTATCGCTTCATATTTTTTCTCTGTTTTGCCCTCTCATCCATCTAAATTGTCTTTAGCAAAGCATTTAACTTATGCTCTGTAGCTACCATGGTCGGTGATTACTTGTGCGAGGTAGTATTCTAGATTATAGTGGCCACATTTTGCCCAGATCTCTTTGCTTCGTCTTCATCTCCTAGTTCATCCCACCTTTCTTGCCTTCCGGTTCCATTTCCTTTGCTAAGCTTCCAGCTGCACCTTTTTGACCTCCATTCGTGTTATGTTTCCGAAGTGTCCGTCCATTAAGTCGATAGGAATTGTACCGGCGATTACCTGCAGTGCCATATTCCACGTAGTTCGAAAAGCCGACACTATCTTGAGCAAGGATTGCCTTTGGGCTCTACTCAGCATGACTGTATCGTTTTGAATGTTTCGTACATTTATCTAAACCGGCGTTCCATACAGCATATGTTGTTAATTACTGTCACAACACCAGCCCTCTTACTGTTTCTGGGTCCACTAACATTTGGCATTATTGTAACTAGGTTGGTAGTTGGTTTATTACGTGCTCAGTATGGTTCCTTGTCGTCAAAGAGATGCCCAGATACTTCACAGCTTTGGAACATACTTGTTCCCTCTTCGCCCAAGAAAGCAACCCAAAAATTACATCTGGTCGATTCGGTGATAATATCTTGTTATGGGTTCGGTACAATTCTGAGGTGATTTTTCCAATTTGAACATTAAGCAACTGCGTTGCATTTTTGTTTCGAGGAGGTCAAAATAGCTAATAATGAATATGAAGATATGGCCTGGCGGGAAAAAATGGTTTAAACGATTGTGGAACGAGGAGAAATAGTATTTTTTACATGGGATGCAAGAGATAGAGAAACGTTGTGCTAAGTTTATCGACAAAGGAGACTCCATCGAAGAATGGAAGGTACTTTACACATAAAAGTATTCAGAAGTTTGGAGATATATCAAAGATATTGGGTATAGTTAATCGAGTGAGACTAGGAAGATCAAGGATTAGTGATGTCCAAAGTGCAGAAGTTCTTTCGCAATATAGTCAGTATTAATCCATTAGAAATCAGTAATCTCAATGCAATATTGAAACGACTGCAAACGCCATATAGTTTGCAAAATCTTATCAAAAATTCTGTAAATGTATCCGTATAAACTGCAACGATCGTGTGAGTTGTTCTTTTGTAGTTTTGGCAAGCAGATTTTTCTTTGCGAAAAAGTCTAATTTCATTATTGGTCCTTATTTAAAAGAAATTTAGAATGACGAGGTTGCGAACCGAGACGCCATTGAAGACGCCATTTTTTATGGAGGATGACGACCCATACACGTTTACCAATTAGCTAAAAACTAAATTACTAGAACAACCATTAACAATGACTTGTGACACGTATTAAATGGAATTAAAATAAATAGGGGACCGAATGACATTGTATCATTAATTACAATGATATCCGGTGTAGCCAAGCATTAGTCGCACTTCTTACCGGTGAAAGTCCTTTCAGGTACACCCTTCTTAAACAACCGTCCCCATGATCTATAACCTTCTGTTAATCTAGACGCCGTCTTTCCCCGAGCCAATTTATAAACCTCGTGGTACCCCTGTAAAATAAACAATAAACAATCGACGACGTCTCTACTTCGTGGCAGTAACAAATCACCAATGGCCGAAGAGAAGTGCACATGCATCATTCATCTCCACCCCCACCACCACCGCCACCAACCACGTATCTAGCTCTAATCCGCGTCGAAGCTCTATCTTCTTAAGCGTTTTTCTTCCACCTCTTTAGAACAGCGACCGCATTGCACCGCCGACCACCCTATAAGGATTATTTATGTGCTAAAGACGACCGGAAGGAGGGGTGGATGCGAACGGGCTGGGCGGAGGGAGTAACGACAGTATTCACCGCTACTCGTGGTAGACATCGAAGGACGAGGAAGCGAAAATAATGAAGCCAATCTGCGCTTGACCGGCGGGAGATTAATTGCTGAAAAGAAATTTGTTTTCCGGCCGAGGAAAAGAACCAGGCTGCGGTGGTAGTGAAAAGAAAGGAGCATAGGAATCGACGCAGCGGTCTCGCTGGCAGAATAATGTTTGTGACGGACGTGTTTTCGTAGAAGCTACTGAAGGGGAAATGCATCAAGGAAGGACGGACGGACGTTGAAATTAGTTGCGATAAGAATCTTTTGGATGGTGAAAGGAAGCTATTCTTGCATAATGATAGTTGCGGAACTGAAATGGCTCTCAAATAGACTTTAGTGAACGAGGAGGTCTATGCTAGACTCGTCAGGTACCTCTTATAACATTTACTTAGCTTATTATAAGACTTACTCTTGCGATGTAATGTTTTCAACCACGAGACAATTTCACCAGATTTTTACTCTAAATGAAAAGGTCTTCGCTGAACGTATCTATTCTGAGGAGTTAAACGAAATGTCGAAAAATCAGAGTATCGTTGAACTAGGTGTTAATGAATAAACGTTGTCTTTCTTCCCAAAAGAATTTTTTTAGGATACTTTAAGCGGAATGCGGGACTGGATAACAATAAAATCGCTGCATAATGAATATGCGGACAGTAGAATGCCTTATGTTTATTGGTTTTCTTACTTCACCATTTAGATTTTCTATTTTTTTCCTGGCTAATGCCTTAGTGTAAGTCAAGTAACTTTTTCATTCGTGTAAAAAAAAATGCTTTTTCTTTTTAACAACTTTAAATAATCTTTGTGTAAAGTACACTTTTTTATGTAGTTGCTTAACTCGCTTATTCGCCCTCTCTTTGTTGAAGGAGAAAAAAAAAACACTCCGTCCTTCTTTTTCCTTTAAATTCTCAAGTTAGCTAACGACACTTTCGCATCGTATATCCTTTAAAATATTTCGTTCTTTCTCCCGCTTCGTCCTTTGTGCCAGAACTAGATAAGGAAGAATACGTCAAGATTTAATATATCCTCAACGACAACGCCATTTCGAGTATTCTTTCTCCCCCTATTCCGCTCTCTTCTTCGCCTGTTCATCCTACGTCTTGAGTAAGAAATCTTGTAGTTCTGGTAACGTTGTTTAGCCGTAAGACGGACGGATATATTAGAAAAAACGGCAGCGCTGCGTACACACATAGTTAATTCCAGGTGAAATGGTGATGCGAGTAGCTCTCGGTATTCTCCTCTGTTACTGCAAAGCCTGCCTCTTTTCTTTTTCTCGAGATGTTAGGTGATAAATTCGGTGAAGGATCTCTTAGCAATTTTTTTGTGTTTCTCGCTTCTTTTTCTGAAGAAATTACGTGTTCGTTTTATTTATTTAAATAACCGTGTTATAACACCAGAGAAAATGCTATTATTAACGTTTTACTGCTTTTCTTGAATTAAGGAATAACTTTTTTCTGCGGCAGCCTTCGTTTACATTTTATCGCGGGAGACCGGAGTTTACGTTCTTCTTTATCTCATCTTAACAACCACGCTCGCACTATTGAATGTATGTTTTTATCTAGTCCTTTTACCTATTCATTCTCTCTTTATTTCTGGCTTTCAGTCTCGCTCCGTCGCCCGTAAGAAATCTTATATACGGCAAGTTCGTGTCTTCGGCGGTGGAGATCGGTTCCATGGCTTCTTCGCTTCATATATCAATTAATCCTCGGATGCGAGGTCCTCTCCAACCAATTCTTTGATATCCTTCATCGAGGATATTAACAGGTCCACACGAAACTACTTCGCGTACCATGGCGCGAATTACAGTGGCGAGTCGTTGAACTATAAATTAGCACCTTTTCATGGGATCCGTAACCCTGTGCTTATGGATGATCTTCGTGTGTTCGGTTGCCTGCCAAGAATCAGCCCCCCGTAATTGATTTTCTTTTTTTAATTTAGACGCATGTCACTAGCACCGTCAATGAAGATGCCTTCGGCGGCTCTCGTACATCTATCTAATTCTTCTCAGGTGTTTCCATATCTTGATCTCAGGTTGTCAGTCACGTTCCCTCTCTTATAAGAAATCATATATATACGTCTTACTTACGTCTTCAAGGATGGAGGTCTGTTTCGTGGCTTCTCCATTTCATCTATCGATTGATATTTGAATTGCGAAGTCCTCTCCAACAAATTCTTTTATGTGTTCCTTCATCGAAGATATTAACAGGTCTGCGGTACAAATTACAGCGCGGCTTGATGAACTATAGATCAGCACTTTTCCGTTGGCTGCGTAACGTTGTGTTTATGGAGGATCTTCATGTGTTCGGTCACCAGCCCAGAACCAGCACCAGTAATTGATTTTTTTCTTAATTTAGACGCATGTCACTAGCACCGTCAATGAAGATGCCTTCAGCGGCTCTCGTATATCTATCTATTTCTTCTCAGGTAAGAAATCTTGAGTACGTCGAACTTGTGTCTTCGATGGTGGAGGTCTGTTTTGTGTCATTGATGGTCAGATTGCGAAGCCTTCTTCAGCGTTTTTTCAACCAATTCAATTGATGTGATTCTTCATCGAGGGTATCAACAGGTCGGTATTGATCTGCTTTACGTATCACGGAGCGAATTGGAGAACGAGCCTCAAGCACTTGATGTTTTCTTCCCAATTTCCACGCATGCCGTCATCGCCATTAGAATTAATTGTTAATCTCAAGTCTCTACCACACATAGTTCGTAGTTTGTGAATAAGATTTTTAATGGCTCTGTCGTATAAGCAGTAACAGCATCTGCCTAAATCGCGTTAATACCTCCAGATACTCTCGGGATAAACTCCAAGTACAAGTTGGGGTCACGCAAACGATCCTGGTTTGAATCGATCGAAACAACGATCTCCCCTGCCTTGAATTCTTGAACCAACCAAACGAACCAAACTAATATTTATTGATATTGTTTTCGGTTTCTTCAGCGGCTTATATAGTCATGCGCTTTCCGTGTTTGCGAGCCTGAAGTTTCAGTAGGTGAATATATTTTTGAAGTATCCACGTCAATTGTTGCTGCCTTTGCTCCAATTTCATCACGTTTCCAATCTTCGGTTTTAATGTAATCTCACTACAACCACAAGGAGAATAAATTCAATTTTTGATAAGCAAAACTCCGGAGAATCGTGATCTTCATAGCAATGTTATAAGTCATCAAATCCGATGGGAATGCCAATATTGTACTGCCAAAATTTATAACAAATTTTTGGAGTTTTAGTATTTCTTTTCAGTCTGTTGCATAACCTATTCTTTCGTTTTTATCTCATCGAAATAACATAATTTTTCTGCATTTTTTGCCGATTCTAAAGCTGCGAGCAGCAATTTACATACACATGTAGTTTCAAGAACAAGAAACTCAAATATCCCTCGTCTCGTCCAGCATGCAATCTTATTTCTTTTAAAAAATTCCATTTATTTTCGAAAACTAACGAGAAATTTCATAGTCGCCGGCTACGGAAGCGCTTTAGAGCGGCGCAGTCCGGAAATATAACTAGAAAACTTCGACGGTACAGTGCAGGGTGCATCAAACAAAGCGTTAGACCGACCGCACGCTACCCCGAAAGTTGGGGGAGAAGACCTTCCACGGTTCGCGCTGTTTATGCAAATCTAGACGGGTCAAAAGATCGACTCGTAGAACAGCGCGGCATATAAAAGCAAACGAACAGCGTAATGACCCAAACATTTTTAATGTCTGTATATTGGCACAAAGAAGTTAAACAAGAACGTTGATATTCTATCACTATTGAGAACGTTGATAATTTACGAAACTCTTGCGAACTGCGTAGGAGTGATTCGATTTTTTGCAATAAAAATTCGCGTAGCTCTGGAACAAACGACTCGCAGGGTGGGACTTCATTGTGCTCGGGAAAAATACATAAAGAAATTAATTTATGACAATATATTGGCTTCTTAGTGAAGATAAATAGTACGTCAAACATTAGTAATTTATCGCCATTATTTTCTCACACCAAGAGCTCCTAACAAGCAGTATACAAACTTCAAATCGGGTTAAAGTTCGCGGCAAGACATAGGACCGCCTCTAGGAGACGCTTTCAGAACTACCATCAGTTATGCGGGCCATAATACAAGACCAAGAGGCAACATGAATAATACGAACTAAACGGAGGAGCGGAGCTTAAAGTACCATTAGTTTCGGTATGGAAACTGTATATTTCGCTTCGAACAGAATGACGTACGTAGTCGCAACTTGCAACGCGATGCGCCAGATATACCGTTCGGTATTACTTCAACTAGCACGGCTATATGAAATGGAAGAAGGACAATAAGAACGAATTAATTCTCCAGGTTCCTTCGAGGTATTACAGTGGTCCTCGTCGTACCGAAACGAGAAAGGCAACTCGTCGAATGTGGATGTAAATGAATCTTCCGCGACGTTGCGGAGTTAAATACTGCATATATAGAGTAACTAAGGAAGAATGGAGCTGAAGGTTGGCCGTCATCCGTGCGAAATGCTTGTCGGGGAAATGTAATTCGGAACCAGCTAGCTGTTGTAGGCGATGTAAAATAAGACGTGTAACGAGCGTAATTGCCAGATTATTCCGCTTGAAATCGAGTCGCGAGGTATCCTACGTGAACGGCGTGAGGATAAAACAGGTGATAAAACGTAGAGGGCTTTAAAGAAGTTATTCTAAAAGACATCGCATGTAAACGTAAAAATACTGTTAGAAGTATGAGAGCCAATAGAACAATGCCCTTCGTCATTACAAGGCCGATGGAAAGGTCTTCGCTTTTTTCGTATCCGATTCATCCTTTGCCGTTGACTATTTTGAATGCAGCTTTACATTACTTAAAGTCATTAAGTAACATCGAAACTCCGATTTATATCGTTTAAACTACGTCTTCTTAGCCGTTTCAAGCCCAAATCTTCAGTCCAGTCCATCTTTGACATTTCAGGATTATTCAGGAAAGCACCTTTACTCGCGGCATGTAAAATAACAAAATCATCTTTTTTTTTAATTTAGATTTCTTTGGGGACTGATGTAAGGGAGAAAGAAATGTTATTCTTTAACGTTTATTGTGTTAGGTTAACTATTTTAACATGTTAAGCTCGCCCTTTTAGCCAGAGGTACGTAGTTTATGTACTTCTGTCGAGATTCAGCTACTTCAGATTCAGGCAACTGAATTTTTAATTTGAAATGTTTAAGTAACCGTTCTTTAACTGGGAATAGCGAGACGCAAGATGCCTAGATGCACGTAAATTTCATGTAGATACTTTAGAATTACTGTTGCATGGCTTATTGTTGGAACAATTAGCTCTTGTTTGTCTATAATCTTACTAAAAGATTGGTTTGCACATAGACATCTTTGTAACAATTAATTTGCAGTAGCTTGCGCATAATGCTTTGGAATTCTTGTGCTTGCAGCTCTGCGATGATGCTCAGCTTACTATACAGGATGTGGTTGTTATTTTACACGAAATGCACGTTGATGGTGAAAGACAGGTCTGCAGGTCTCAATACGAATAACTTTTTTAAGGAAACACTTTTTGATGTCGTAGAGTTTTTCTTTAGCAGTTCATATAAGTTTAAACACTTCTCCGAAAATTATGGAACGAATTTGCTATGATAGGTGGTGGCTCCTATGAAACTTCTCAGCTTTTCGACGTTGCACGGCCTGGAGAATTCTTGCATGCAAAACAAACGTCTCCTTTGTTGATGATGTAACCCAATTAACCAGATTAACTTCAAAGCTGGGGGTGATTTCTGTGTGATGTGGTGGGATTATTCAGCTTCTGAAAATATGAAGACGTCATCGATGTAATGAGAAGAAATGGTAGATAATGGATCATGGCGAAGGTTGAGGTTTAACCCGGAGAGATTCTTTGAATTGGAGCATCTTGTTAGCAGCGTTTCGATGGTTTCAGGCGTTTCGTGCTCATTCCTTTTAATTTCGTTCAAGATTCGAGGCGTTGAGGCACGGTCGTATGGAACTGTTCTTCTTCTTTACTATCGCAATACTTATTAAAAAGAGTCGTACATTAATATTTGATTCTTTCTCAATTTGATTCTAATAGTAATTTTGATAAAGCTTAATATTAATGAGTTTTGTAAGATTTTCACCTCTTCTCTTTCAACGTGGATTATTTTAGATGGTAATACTATCATCAACCGATAAATAACAACTGAATGTGCAATAGTCTACTCCAATCAAGGAATAAGATCATATTTTTAGGGATGAAAGAGGAACTTTGTTTTTCTAATAAGTTCTTTAGTTCTTCTTCTTTTAATCTAGGAACCAATTTAGAGCATTTTTAAAAATGTCATAAGACATTTTCAAGAAGTAATGTGGTAGAACCTGTGTACCACGAACGGTGTCAAAAAGATATCTATTGGTCGATAAAGAGGGACAATAAGGAAGTTGACGACTAACACAAATGCGTAAAAATGTTGGTGAGTGAAATCGAAGACTTTTCGTTTTGATCCATAATCATCAATGCAAGACAACAACTTCTTGATATCTTATATGTTCGAAAACTTTATTGCAACTAGAATACTTCATTGCTACATCTCTATTCCTTACTTTAGCACACTTTGGAGACCTCAGTTTTATCCATATCTATATTCATATCTACTTCCATTCACTATCATCTCTTGCCACCTTCTCAAATATAATCCTGCCTTACAGCTCCCTGTAGACAATCGTAAATAAACCCAACGCCACCCCCCACCATACTTGTTACGAACAAGAAGGATACAAACAGATAACGAATACACACATACGTTAACATTTTGGATGGGTCAAACCGTTCACAATCGAAAACTTAGTTTTATCCCGTAGGACCGGCGACGAGTGGGAGGGAAAACCGCAAACAGAATCGCGGCGCCCCTATTTATCCCATTTCGTAGCTCGCAACTTCCACCACCGCTTCCACCTCACAGACTTTTGCCTGCCGACTCCGTCGTTGCCATATAACGTATAAACGGTAGCAAACAATCTCATAAATTGAATCAAAAACTTAGAGTATAAATCAACACGTTATATTGACTACCTTTTCGCCTTAACTGCCGGTTTACGTTAGTTGTGAGTACAACACCTGGGGGACGCTTGCCAGTAATGTTGCTAAGTTGGGGCAATGGTGTTTGTTCGGCTACGTATATTTACTTCAATTTGTCTTCTATGCTTGGATACGTATTGTTTGTACGAGCATTTTTATAACGACTGCATAACTTTGGCTTTTAACGGGGTTCTTTATTGATCGTTTTTAGAAAGTTGATGTATCTATAGAGAGAGAGCAAAAGTATTTCCAGAAGTTGGTGGAATAGTTCGGATATTCGATTATGTAAAGATAATTTAAAATATTTTTGAAGATGTATTACTTCCGGTTGTGTCGGAAGTGGATGACAATTTTCTTAGTTGGGATGCCTATTCATTTACTACAAATTTGCGTTTAAAAATATTATGCCGACGCCCACCATGTGGCATTTCACATTGTCTACTTATCGTGTACAAGGGTTTATCTAGTGGTAGAAAGCCTGATTTCCAAGCATCGTAAATGTGTTAAAAAATAATATTTTACAATTTTTTTAATATCACTTGCTTTGGAAAATGGTTGCCTAATATAAGACAGAAGATATTCCTAATATGCGACAATGTGTTATATTGGGTGATCGTTTGCTGAAGAAGTCAAGAATAAAAAAAGAATTTATATCTTACACTAAATTATTAATAAATCGTGGTACATTAAAGCAAAAGGTTCTATCTCACAAAATTCTTAAAAAAAATAAATCACCGGTTTCGAACTACAGAAATGCTCATCATCAGGTTAGCTGAAAGTCAGTCAATGAAAAAATAACAATTAGAAAAGCTAATTATTTGAAGAAGTCAATCGTGCGTTTTCGTATCTTACTGCAGTAAATCTATTAATATAGAGTGACCGAAAGGATCTTCATCTTGCTGTAACAGATTATAGTTTCTTATGTAAACGTCTAATTCCCGCAGAGATGTTATATTCGTTATTCATTTGAAATCTTCTAATTTAGCAGCATGTCCGGCTTTGCCTGTCTTACACTTGGCGATCCGGGTCTTAAAACGAGGATTTCATCACGTGTTCGGCTGCCATGAAGGTTATTTAGTGTGTATTCATGAGATAAAGTAATCATTAATGTCCTTACAAATGCCAGGGATATAGATTCTGGGCCAAAGCTAGCTTTTCATGGTTAAGTTACGAGGCAAATTAGCTAGATTCCATTAAATATAAAAATAAGTGAAAACTAAGTAGTAAGTCCTTAGGAAAAGATAGAAAAATAAAATAATTTCTACAGATTTTTATTTAATTTTCAATATAATCTCCGTTTAGTTCTATCCACTTTTCCAAGCGTTTCTCCAGATCTGAACCGACCCATCTTTTCAAAAAAGTAGTCACTGAGGGCGAAATCCGGTGAATATACTAGACGTTCTAATAATTGCATTATTTTGATCGAAGAAGATCTTTTTCCTTTTCAAACAAGGACGTTTCTTTCCGATTTGCTACGCTAAACCGGTTCAATAGCGACACATAATACTTTCCAATTATTGCTTGTCCTTTTTCCAAATAATCCGAGTGGATGATTCCGCGTGTATCCGAGAAGACCGAGACCATCACCTTACCGGCCGATATCGATAAATAGGGAAGCAAGCATCTGTTTTGTTAATTTAAATCAACCATCCCGTATGTTGTTACGTTTTTAAATTTACTGTTTTCTTAGCGCCGAAGTTTTGTACCAACAAGGCTGATAATATCAGTTTGTTTCGTTCACTGTTGTCATGGTAACCAAACGATATTAACACCAGAAACCATTTGATTGCAGCTTAACATCGATATTTGGAATAATATAATAATAATTCAATAATTAACGTCAGTGTCTTCTCTTTACTGCTATTGTGATAATCAAGTGCCAGACACCACTTACATGCGGGTACAGCACTCGATCTCAGTATTAATATACTTTCTACGCGATGAGTTCAGAACAAATATATGGCACTGTAAAAAAAAAAAAACATTAGGATTCAGGTGTTGGCAATGTTTAGCGAACACGGCAAAATCAAGATAAAATTATCGAAGAACATTCCGGATTCGGGAGTGCTTCATTATATGAATAAATTAGATTCTCCCGTATCTTAGTCCGCCTCCTTTCGATCCCTAATAGAATTACATAGCGCCGAAAACGAAGATATGGCAGCGCAATCGTTTTAAAGAGAGTCCCTTTCCTTTCCATTCCGGGGTACGCGGTGCCCAACACACCAAAAAGCTACAGCTAAAAACATAAATAATAAAGCTCCGCCGTTCCGAAAATGTAAATTGACGTCGTTTATTGTTAATGTCGTTTCGCGTCGTCGTCGACAAGGTGCGATAGGGATAATGGATTAACATCCCCGTTCTGGCGAGGAGGGAGGAGAGGTTTCGTCGCTTCCACGGGCAGGGGTGTACCGTTAATTTTGAAGGCCCTGAACTGATGCCGTTTGAAGATCTTTCCGAATAACTTAAATTAACTCGAGTTTAGCTTAGAATTTTTTTATTTTATTTAATGCATATATCACATATATATAAACATTTTTACGGTACATATGTAATGAAAACAGGTTTTGTGTATTGTAGTTCTCAGTAATACATATGTAATCCTGTTCCAATAAATCGGAGCACCGACCGTGTAGAATTTCAGTTCAATCGATCCAACCACCCTCAAACTCCCAAAATTTGGAACAGAGTATATAGAACGATTAATTCTCTTCAAGGGTGGTATGCTTCCCTCTATCTTCAACATTTTCTTTTTTTCCTTAGAGCCATTTATCTGAACATATCTAGATAAATCTAGCAATTATTTAGAAATATTCTGAATCAAATTTCTTGGGTTAATGCTCCAGAAAGCCAAGTCCAAATAGCTGCATAATAGATTCATGGCGTTTACTTTAAGAATGATCTTTTGTGCGTCCCAATAAATCAGCGAAGATATGGATGTATGGATTAGCATAAACGGAATTGATCCAGCAAAAATTTATCCAAAATAAGTTGGTTCGGTATAAACTAATCAATATAAATGAATCCAGAAGAAATTGACCCAAAATAACTTGTCTAAAAGGCAATTTCTTTCTTCAATTTCTCTTTTGCCTTCTTTTAGAGAAGAACAAAAGAAAATAAAAATCTAACAAGAGAAAGGAAGCGATAAGTTATGTACCGAACGTTTGACGGTTGGTATTCAGGAAAATCTTGATGTAAACTAGCAGTAACCAAATTTACTATATTCTCAACATTTTTAAAGAAACTTCAACAAGCGTTCAACGCTTCTTTTCATTAATCACGATGAAAATCGTGGAAACTGCCAAAATGAAAAATATAACCAAAGAACAAAGAATGACTTAAATCAAAGTTAATAATCAATCGGAATTATTGTAAAAAAAATAAGAAATAATGTATGATGATCCTAGTAACGAAAATAAAAGAAAAGTGACAATGTTAATTAAATTAAAATATTATATTGCTAAGAACTTAAGGCAACGCAATACGGATGGCCCAACAACATTAAATTTGATTAAAAGTATTTATATGTTTACATTAATTAAAATTTCAACCTTATACCAGGAGTTAATTTGAAAACTTTTGAAATAACATGAAAATTTAGGAAATATTAGGTTTTCCAGTTTCTGCGGAGTCAAACTATGATGCATTGAATATATTTCGTATTTTTCATATTTTACAATTTTTCAGATCCATTTATGTAACCAACTTCACTGTTTTCATATTGAAGTGTCTTTGTTGAAGAAATCGATCCTTATTGAGGATATGAGGAAAGTCTTTGTATCATGAGGGAGGATCCTTGAAGAAGTAAAAAGGTCACTTTGATGCTATGTATGTTCTATTTCTTTTATGCTTTTACGCTTCTTGAGTCATATTTGCCTTAACTGATGTTGGAACATTGCCATCCAATAAGAATAGAACCACCATTTTGGAAACTATGTATTAGAAATGGTTGGAAATATTTTGCGCCGCAGCCTTAACTGATTTTCTTTCTGATAATTCATCAGCTAACGCAAGAATAGAACATTCTAATAAGGTGCTTTAATTGCTTCCAATAACAGAAACCATTCGAACAAGATAAATACAGAGTCTTTCAACCTATAAGATAACTAAAATTAGCTTTGAGTCAGGAGTACTTTGTAGGTCTGAATTGTCGTTTTTATCCATCTAGGCATGACTTACGGTTCTTGGAATATGACATCTTATTCTGCGCAATACAGCCAACAAAGATTAACGTTAGCTGCAACGACTCTGAGTATTCATATCCTCAGTTGCTTCTACATATAAAGGACGTCTTCAAATAATGAATCGTCTTCAAGAATGGTAGAGTAGATATCATCAGGCACTTCGTGGTTATTAATTACGAACACGTTCTTGTCGATGTTCGATCAGATTTATCCAGATCTAAAAAAAAAAGGGTGCCATGCCTAGACCAGAAGTTGTAATTGACAAGTCTTTAAAACATCGGCAAGGGAAGTCACAATTTAGCAATCTTTATGTATTTCTAAAGGCACTATTCACATGAGCTGCGTTGCTTGTTATCCTATCACAGCAAACTGCTTGAATTTTGCTTTTCTTTTGACATTTCTCGTCGAGGGTCGCCTCATACTTACACGATTGACTTAAAATTTCGAATAGATCGTCTTTATTGAAATAAAATAGGAGATGGAAGCTAAATATTAGCAAATAGAAAATGTGTGTACATTACAGTGGCTTATTTTTGGAAACATCGAACATAAATAAAAAGTTAAATGTATTAGGCATTACGTAAGAGGTTAAACAGACAATAAGATTCTCTAATTTCCAGATTTTACGATTTTTACAAAAATATCTAGTTTTATTATCTGGCGGATCTATTAGCAGAATAGCAATTAATAACAAGCAAGAGGGTACAAGGATTGTTTGTAAGGAGTAAAGACAGTTTTTCGAACCTTCCAACATGAACTACTCGTAAAAAACGAAGCGCATAAACATTGCAGTATGTTCTGTTTTCATGATTAAAAGACCTCCATTACTTGGCCACTTTTTTTGAAACATGTGGGGCGCGTTATGATTAGTCGAAAGCTCGAAGCTTCGCCCACAATCATATGGGGCTTCTTCAGGAAGAGGAAAGTTAGTAGGCGCACAGTTACGACGGCAAACTACGCCAGAAGCGAAACTAACTGAGAGGGAAGCGATTGATCACCATAACTCACCGTGCGAACCAGAATTTTGTTAGCTTCGTTAATTTATGCGTTACAAGGTGAAATCGAAAAATTGCTATTTTTGGACGTACACAATTGGTGAAGATAAACATGTTCTTCAAAGCCTTTTCCGCATAAAATTTATCGATGCAGCCGGATTTCTTCTTGTTTTAATTCAGGGATATTTGATGCATACAAAATATATGTAACCACTTGTACTTTGGCAATAGACCTTGAAAACATGAAACAAAATATTATTCCAGTATTTCAAGCAATGTGTCTTATCGACATTTTGAAAAAGAAATGGATTTGACGAAGGTGCTAAAGATGTCTAAGCTATATTTGAGCGGGCACCTATTACCTTTTAATCACGTGTGGATTCATACTAAGTAGGGAGGCAACCAAATAAAATTAAATTTAATAGAGCAGCATTAAGTGTAATGAACGGATTAAAGATAAAATAATGTAAAATAGGTGTTAGATGAAAGAATATAGAAAAGTTTAAACAATTCTTGTAATATTTTTTTATTAAACATCGTCGAAAATGTTTTTGCGTTAACGAGAAGGACATTCTTTTTATTTACAGGTTTTTTATTGTACAAAAAAATATAAAGGTATTTCTATTAAATCGTTGCTTTAGAGCTACCTTTTCCAAGAATTATTTGTGATTAATTAGTTGTAATTATGGTATTTAGATAATCTATATTATTGCTCCTTTAACATTACTTAGTAAAGGATAATCGGAGTCTGCAAGTACTTGCAATAATTTAAATTTTTTTTCGTAAAAATACACAAAACACAACACGCACTGTGTAGGATCCAATAGTCTAAATTTACAATGTTAATCAGCAACGTCAGAAGCTATTCAAAGTATCGGCATCCCTTGCACAATGTATAAACAAGCGGATAGATATAAATAGAGTTCGACAATAGTCGGATTTTTTGGAAAAGCATATAAAAATTTTATTTAAACCAACGAAGAGTATCATTAAAAATACAATTTATCATTCAACTATTAAAAAAGAAAGAAAAACAATCAAAGAAGAGAACAAAGCAGAGTATATACTCAAGCAAAAAGAGAAACGACCAGACAGGATTTAAAAGAATATTAACAGAAAAAGGGATGGAGATTGGATTTAAACGGGATCTTAAGAAGCGAGACGACAAACATAATAACGCATTTCATTTTCATTCATTTAATTATAAGAGTTAAAAAAAAGCGTTTTAATTTAGTCACAGCGTTTGTTTTAAACTGCTTTTTGAAAGTCTGTTTTCATGTCCTTTTTCATGCATGTTCCAAATTTTTTCTCGCAAATTCTCTTTTGCTTCTTAAGTTAACATTATTGTTTATCCTCTTCAGAGCATTTCTTTGATAACTTTTTAGTTTTCAATCATTATAAGTAACACTTCTTTTGAAAATCGGTTGAAATTAGATTTCTAGATAATGTTTACGAAAATGTATATGTATTGTACCCAGTTTATACGGCGTCTGTTTCTTGCCACCAGAAGGCGCTGAGGTACGTCCGACTTGACCTATCGAATGTTGTGAGGTAAACTTCCATACAAGATGGAGTGAAAACACTCTCGGAACAACGTCGGTTACGCCGAGTAGACAGCAACATGTCCGTGGGTGGTATTTTTTTTCTCGCTTTGCATGGTTTTCACTATAAATGATTCCTTCAATACCATCTTAACGTTATCTTTGGGAAAAGTGATATGTTAACTGAAGTAGAACATATATACAGAATGTTCAATTAAAAAAAAAAACTTTTTTTTCTTTGATTGAACGGAAACAAGTAAAAAATATACATTTCTCTTCCATAAATGTCTTATGGATTTTATGAAACTTAAAACTTAAAACTAGCTAAAAAGGCCATACCTGAATCCTTCCCTGTTCACTACACGTGAGTCGTAAGATTTTGCGACCATCGGAAGACGCGGAGAAGGAAGAGCCCACTTATTTATTCATGTTTACGTTATGACTATTAATGCGTTAGGTGTTTTATTGCTTTCAACGCCAGATGGATCTTCGAGATTACATTGGAGAAGGTAATTTTAAGGATCTTTCGCTGATGGGAAGAGCGTGCTTTTTGACGTCGTTAAGGTGATGTTTTTCTTTTTCGGAGGGAATTTGCGACGATAACGGTTATTAGTCGAAACGACTCGATCTGCGCGTATTTTTCTTTTCTTCGGCAAAAGCAACGTAAATTTGGTACCATACTGGCGGAAAGATCGGGGACATTTAAGCAAAGGCTCTTATCAGTGGAATTCGTACGATAGTGAAAGTTAAAGCGATATAAGGAAAACTATATACATGAGAAAATTTTGAAAATTTGCCAATCTATGTAGAGGACGACGATAGTTTTTCGCGCTTGTTTTTGTAAGAAGACCTGTTACAATCCCACCCTCTTCGAACGTGGCCGGATTATTGGGCTACATGGAGGCGGTGTTAGTTTCCGGCAAATTCCGGTAAATCAAGATAAACCACGGATAGTAGGCTCAAGCGCACCCAGAAGGACCAGCCCCTCGGAACATTTTCTTTTGAAGCACTTGGTTGTATACGAATAGTGCATATGGTGTACTACACCTACCGGCTTTTATTGCGATTACCTTTAACACCTATTTCTTGAATTGTCTTTGATTTACGTGCTTACTACAAGTAGCATTAGCATTTTTGATACTCATTAACAATTTTTGCTGTTGCATTTTTAATTGCGGCTAGTGTACGTTGAGAAAATGAAGAAATATCGTAGTTTTCTTTTGTTTTCTTTGTACAAACGTTTAGTTATTATCTTCAGTAGTTTGTTATCTCTTCTTCTTGGTATCTCGGAGATATGGAATTAGAAGCAAGCTTGGGCAAAATTTAAATGTTAAGACGTGGATGATGTGAAGGCCTCTTGATCATTGGTGAATTTGAATACAATGGGTACTATACGGCACACAAAGACTTTCCACTTGGTCGCTTTATTGGTATTTCTCACTTCTTATTGCATTGCATCATTTGAGATTTTTACGAAGATATATCGAAATTGTTGCGATGTTGGTGTCTCGAAGGTTTCGTGGAAGGTTAACGAAGATTGAAAAGATCATCATTTGGTTGAATTTGCGAACATTTTTAACCTCAACGCGTTACGTGTAACACATTAAAATCACACAAATATACATACGACTTAATACACTTGGCAGAAATACTTTTTATACCGCGCAAGTATCGAGAATACAATTACCTGAAATTGTTGAAATATTTGTTCATTCTAGTTCTAGCTTCTATAATGATAGAAAGATATCGCGAACTCTTTCATTTTATTTGAAAGAATCCGTCTTTAAGTGTCAAGACAAATCTTCCCAACGTCATATAGACACGGCATCATTTCATCCGAATTTTTCAAAAAAATTAGTTGCGTCTTCCACGAACAATAAAACTGTATTCGATAAAATGTTCTTGGTTACTTTTATAATCTATTTTCTTTTTGTTCATTTTTGGCCTATCTTTATTCAGCGCAACGATAAACCAATCCTTAATCTGGAGAACGTTAATCAGCAGTATAAGTATAAATTTTCAATAGAAAATGTTATACAATCATATCGGATTTACTCTGGATATTTTTCCAGTGAATACGCTAAAAAGACAAAAAAATCAATGTCGGCAAGAGATTACCTATATTCCGTTAACGAGTTTACCTTTGTTTCCTCATATTACTGTTTTCTCTCCAACGTAATTAGCAACGGCGTTGACGTTGTTTATCAAAGAAGACGTGGTTAATTCGATACCTGTCGCGCGGAATAAAAGGTTTAAAACCGTGTTTTCTTCTCTGTGCGTTTAGCATAGTCGCGAAGAATCAATTTCCAATTAGTGTAATGGGATGGCTTTCAGGTATCGCGTTACCTTCTGTCGCCTCATTACGTATAACCTGGACGTCTCGATATTTTTAAATTTGATGGGTACGCAAGCGTTCGCCAGATTACCACACGTAAAGTTTCGTGACAATAATTTAAAGTTATGGCGGCGAAGGTTATTTTGAGAAATAGGGGTTGCCATCTTTAAGTTCAATATTTATCGATAAAATTTTTCCATCAATTTAACATGGCTATTGGTTTTCACCAAATTTCTAACATAAGCATTACGTGCGGTTCGGTAAACGACGGATTCTCGACCAAATTCGTATCTTGCAGTCGCTATTCCTGTATTTCGCTTTGATAAATGAAAAATATTTAGCATATTTCGTTTCTATTCGTCGATGTACGTCGTTCTATTAATAATGAATGGTAATTGAAAAATTTCACATTTGAAGAAATTGCATGGCTACTTTATTTAATCTTGAAATGCTTTTTTCGTCAATTAAAGCTTCACATCGAAGACTTTTGTTAACATGCTGTAGATGATTAAAATCAGAAAAAAAATAATTGTGTTGGTATCAAAATCCAATATGACGTAGATAAAAAAATAAGAAAGTTAGCCAGGATGTAACGTTTTGTTGGCTATTCGTTTTCAGCGTAAAGGTTGTGGTTTTTTTGAAGTGTGGTGACGGCCCAACGGGGTGTATAAGCCTTTTCAAGCTTGTCATAATCCCAGAAGCCTTTTAATGTGTAAATTGTGTGTGTAAAGTGTTGGCTATTGCCTTGTTACTGTCACCCCCTTGCCGTAAAGGGTGAAGCGCAGTTAATTGTACCTCAACTGCGAATGGTGACTCGGGAGTGTACCTGACCCACTAAGAAAATTTATCGATTCTAGCGGATCGAGTCAAGCGCCGGCCCTCTTATCATTGGGTCACCGAGCCGTTAAATTTATGTGATAATCGGGGACTTACGGGAACAGATGTAGGAAAACAAAAACAATAATAATTCAATTTTTATTTTTATTTAATAGTATAATGAATAAAAACAAATGTTATTGAAGTGGGCTGAGCTAGATCATAAATGAAGCATTAATTTAGAAACAAACAGAATTGGTAGAAATATATATTGGCAATAAAAACAGATAGAAACCGCTAATTTGTTAATTAAAAGTAAAGAAACCTCTCCAAATTCATCGTGTTTCATCTACCACCAAAATTAACATGCTACGATAGCTTGAAAATTCGCCTTCGTCCTTAACAAAACGGAATACACTGGTCTCATATGGAATTCCATCTATGTTGGTTTTGAAATTGTTGTTATTAAGAATTGATGGAGTTTTTTCTCGGAGGCGCTTATCTAGGTGATTCATCGCAACAATACCGGATTTACTCCAGAGACGTGATTTTCATTGAACATTCTTTGTGATAGAGTCGACTACGAATTTCTACTGTCTCGCGTTCTATTCAATGCTCCTCTTTTGACACCTAAAGATCTTGCTACGTTCTTCGTCCCAATTGCACGCGCAACTTGTATTTTCGCAAATTTTGGCAATGTCCAAGAGCGCTAATAGCGTTCTTTTTCGAGATATCGCACATGTGCTCGTTTATGAAATTTATAATTTAGTTTGTTAAATATTTTTTCATCAGTTTCGTTGATGTTTGTTGGTCAGCAGGTGGCGCCGTTACAAAAATGTTATAAACTCACCACTCCCAGACGCGGAATCCTTTCTTTTTAAAGAGTGCACGTCGCAAGCTAATTATTATTACGTAATACCTCCTTTATTAAAAACGAAAATCTAATCGTCAATAAATCATTAAAGTACAACGTTCACAGCAAGTTACAAATAAATTACCGGGTCAAATCGTCCCCGAAACCACTTCAATTCCCGAAAACGTTCTTATGCAAAACCAACGTGACGCCAACACGCCAAAATGACACGTCGCCTACCTGCGACAATCTCCAACGAAGCTCCAACATGCGAACGGTAGGTTATATTAGCGTTTTGGTAACGCCAACCGCACCTACACGTGTGACACGGTAAATTTTACAATATTTTAGAAAAGTTCGTCCCAAAAGTTGCCCCGAAACGGTCCGCAACTGAGTACAAAACGATGTAAATTCGTTCTTTCGCAACGCTACGTACCACCGCGAAAAGTTTTGATTGGTTTAAGAAGGACGACGCCTAGAGAGATACCGTGGAATGTAATTACCGGGACCCGATGTTTGTCTCTGAAATCCCGCAATAGCTGAGGATCTTAAATCGGATAAATCCGAGTAAAATTCCATGTTTTGCGAATTAAGCGCTGAAAAAGAAAGGAAATTCGACAAGAAAAATTGAAGGAATATTAGGCGTAGGGCGTAAAACTATGTGAGATGGATGAAATCTGCTTGTTGATAGCGCAGTGTTAGCAAGAAATAAAGAAATTGGATTCATTGCGGAAAAAATCGAAGTTTTCGGGGTGGGAATTGACCAAAGTAACGATGGTCTTGTAATGCATCTCGAGCACTTTATCGAGCGAAACAATTTGAAAGTAATGCAGGTAGGCAAATATATCGCCGCAAAATGTCGGCTTGTTACAATTTAGTTAGTTGCTGTAAAGATTGTTCCTAAAGTCAATGTGACAATTTTCCATCGAAATACAACCTATTACTTTGTATATGTGTTCATTTTTCGAACAATCTTCAATTTGATGTCGATATCACTCTGCTGGTTAAGAAGCAAAAAAGTCTCGACAAACGTTCTCTGCTTCTTCAAAATTGTTCAAGTTACGCCCGAAGTGCACCATCCGACCTATACGTCAGTCTTGCATTTGGAGCTCTTCTCTCAGGAACCAACACAAAGTGCAAAACTTCTATAAAATTCCACCAAACGTAGAGCATGACGTCTGGTTCGAGCCGGTACAGGAGGTGCATTTTCTTTTCGCAACAACTCACATATTTGTTTTGTCCGGATCATGTAAAAGCATGCATTTCTGATCACCGCCTGGATTCCGAAGCAGTTCTTAGCAAATCTCAATTCAATCATGCGGATCTATCTGAAAGAGCATTCTGTAGATAAATAAAATACAAGAGGCGGCATGTTCCCACCTCTTATCGTACAAACAATGGTTTATTTCTTCGTCATGTGAGCGTATTTAAAAAATTAAACATGTTGAAATGACCCTTAATGAATTTTGGGAATTTACCCAAGAACATCCCCAAATATAACAAAATTCCATAAAGCTGTTCTATTGTTTTTGAACTTCGTATTTACGAAGTTTCGAATTTACGAACATAAGAATTTCACATAAATATGTGAAATAGCATGTTCTATGTTAAGTAACATTAAAAGTAAAACAAGACTAGGTGTAACAGATTTGGAAGAAGAAATGACTACTATATGAGCCAACCTAGAAGATCTGTATTGGCATCTATTTTTTTTCAATAAATAAACATAAAAGAACTGACGTTTAAATATTTTTCACGCATCAATATTCCGTAACCGGAACCAATGTTCTAGAAAAAAAAAACGATACTACGTCTTAAGCCTACTTTATTTTCAGACTTTCAACAATATTCTTATTACATTTATATATTTCATACTGAAAAGTATTGCAGACAATGCAACATTGGAACCTAAACCGGCTGGACTTGATATTAATGTTGGACTGTTGTGGTGCCAAACGAAGTATTTGTTACAATTGAAAGCGTGTTACAAAAAAGTAAGAATAACACCGTCCATTGCTGGACATTCTTCTATCCAGAGATTAATGCGATCAGGGCCTTTACCAGATCCTTCCACTTGAAAGAAATAATTGTTAGCTGCGGCTATTGGTAACAATTGCAAAGTAGTACGGCTTCTCTTAAAACATCGTCGTCCATTTGATATGATCTACTTGTACGTCTTTCATCAATCTGCCACGACCAGGACAAAATTTTCCCTACCAAATTGTGGCCGTATTCGGTCAAGCAAAGGTCTCCAGGCTCTCAGTGCGCAGCTGCCACTTTTGCTCTGGGAGTCTTCTAGCTCGAATTGCTCTCTTCCACCATGATTAGCAACTGTGCACGTACAAGAAAAAGCAAATTTCCAAGTGCCAACCATATAATAAAACCAAAAAAAAAAACTTTGAGTAATACAGACAATGAAGTCATATTATAATCAAATGCACAATTTTGACAAATTGCTGAAAGCGAGTCCGTCTAAATTGTTCGAATTGAGGACTATTAGGGGGATATGATTCAATTCACAGTGATTTTGCTGTATATGGCAAGTGCTAGATTTGAACAAGAGGGTGATTTTACAAATGAATGAGCTAAAGCTTGTTTTAGCTTGCCTGTGCTTCGTGCTGTTGAAAGCGAGGCTGTTAACGGGAAGTAAGGTGAGTTGGTAGCGTCATTGTTTGTAACCTGTTATTACTTGTTAAATACGCAGATCTTTGTCCCCTCCAAGCGAAACTTTGAACCCGGATCTAGTGAATAGGGTAGGCGGCTTCTCAATTCATGAATTTTTGCCGTTTCAAGCGAGACGATGCCTTACCATGGTGGAACGAAACTTTTCTCTTTTCAAATGTAATTGTTTTTCCGCAATGTCTGTTTTCAGCTTAAATTGAGCAATATGTGACATTGTCATTGTCAATGCTAAAACTTCCACTTATTTCGTTTAAACTGCTTCAATAAAGTTTTTTCGATTTTTTGATAGTGATCGAAGTTATTATTTTAAGACAAAGCTTGTTCGATTCTAATTGTTCCAACATTTGTTAAAAAAAATTAAGCAATTTTCACTACGTACATAAACTTTTCCAATGAAAGAATCATCTTTTATCTCCCTACCACAGCGCCTCTACTCATAGCGTAAAAAGGGCAAACCACTTTACGTAATCCGAAGATCCATGACCCCGTAACAGCACGATGCCCGCTCATTTTCTACTTTCCGCTACACTAACTCCAATTTCGTGTCTCAGAAAAAAAAAAAAGAGAAAAAGGAAAAAGGAGCAGAGAAGCACCTGCGTGGAAATGACCGAAACAAAAACAAACGCAGACGAGCCAGCCCAACTTGGAAAAGAACAGGAAAAACCGTAGGGGGAAAATGCTAAAAAAGGAAGCGGAACATGCGAACGTGCCTCATTTACGAATCGACAATGACGACGGTGGGCTAAAACCTAAACGACTTCGTGCCTCTTTCTTCCGCTAGATGCCTCTGGCGTAACAGTGGCGGTAGCGCGGTTACTCCGAACTACGCTTTTGTTTTCAATTAGCGAATGGTTGGCGTCGTTTACCGTGGTTGCAATCGTTACGCACCCCTCACCTTTCCACCTTCTAATACAGCCCCTTAAGTCATTTACTTAATTAACGTTCTGAGGGATGTGAGGCGAAGAACGCTACGCTAAAGAGAGCGGAAGGAAGAACAGTAGTTGGGGGATGATCGTAGGGAAAAAATAAATGAGCTAGCCGGGGAAAAAGTTCTAATAGACTTCCCTCGCTTACTGGTGAGCTAAAATTGGAAGAAGTGTATGAAGGTATGCGAGTCCCTCGTGCAATAGACGAGAAAAATATCCGCGTGGGTGTAGTTTTCGTACGCAAAGTTGGATGTATGAGCAATGCTGCTATGTCGCCTTGTATGCTAGCTATTGTCATTAAATTTGCACCAGAATATTTTGCCGTTATTATAATACTTTTAAATGAGTAAAATATATATAATTCCATCGATTATGATGATCCTGAGCGAAGCTTTTCTGTATTTAAAGACATACTCTCTAACAAAAAAAAAAAAAAAACACATCTTATAGAACAAAATTTAGAGAATATTAATGAAAGGCGTACCTCCCTCAATACGATCGCACTATAACATTGATATATTCGCGTGAAGCTGATCGATTGTACATTGCCGATGCAAGCGAACACACTCTAATAATAAATTAAACAGAGTTGGAAATGCCTTTTATCGAGTTCTGTCGCCGTATCTATTGTAGGCCACCCTCGGCTTGAATCTTGCCCGATGTGGATGACCACGATATTTTTTTGCTTCTACATGTCTTCTGTACCTCTGGATTCAAACAAGTGTTTAATTATTCATATTCGAGCGTCGTGAATCATTTTTATATGTACAGCGAAAGCCACACCCTACGCGCCGATACCATCCAACTCGACCAATGAGAAGTAGATGACCATTAGAATACTTTCAGGTAACTCTTTGGAGATGTAGAACTGATTTACAATAACCTTCAATCTCCATTCCAAGTGCATTGGATAGGCTTAAGTAAATGTAGCTGAGAACATATACAGTCTTCGTCATCGAAAAGGTCAAATATTTTTCTCACTAATTTTTTTATTCCACGGACGAAAAAAAATTCTTGGGCCTTTTCTTCAACCTGTTCAACTTAAAAGATGTGTACTTTATTTTCTGGAAACAAGATTTTATGTCATTTATGTAAATGAGACACAATACAGGGCTTAGTACGCTTCCCTGAGGAACTCCTCACGAAGTTTCGAACGTGGATCTATAGATTTCCAAAAATTCCTCTTCCCAATCTCGAACTAACAGTATCTACAAGCTTCTCCAAGAGTTCAGCCGCATCTTTATTTCGCCTATATCCAAGCTGTCGGTTATCCACTACGCGAAACCTGTGTGGATGCCGCTACGCAGTGTAACTGGATCTACATATAGACATATTGAGCAGTCCTAAGATCAGTCTCCAAAATATTCCGGCCTTAATGATATGAATATTAACACTAAAAAGGAGTACTATCTGTAAACGTCTTAGCTTTTTGCTTGTCAGCGGTTTTTTCTTGTAGGCTGCGGAATATCGGTTAATTAAATAAAGGACATGCATTAAGAACAAGTTGGTATGATTTTTCTTCTTTTGTTGTCGTAATCCAGACAGTAATCCCCGGAGATTGTTTCCTGAAACTATTTCATTCTGCCAAAAGTCTCTTCTTTTGGTATTCTAAATTTCTGCTGTTGTTATATAGGAAGTAACCTTTCAAAACAAATGAAATAGTTACCTCTTCGGCTTTCCAAATTGTATTCACCGCAAGTACAAACGTCTCCGAGTATTTCCGGAAACAAACTTCAGAGTTCCAGGCAGTAAACGGAAACTAGAAGGAACAATATCCGGCTATTATCGCAGCGAAAATTTTCCGAGGGAAATGAACGTATAGTTCGAATAGAAGTACCCAGTAAAAGTAGATAAGAACTGTCTAGAAGTAAAAGAAAAGGGGATCTTAAGCCGGGAACAAAACGACGAATTGTTAAAATCGTATTCCTCTAATGGGAACGGCCAAGCACCTTGATATCAGGCATAGAAACTTAAAACTTTATATTTTCACCCTCTCTACAATTTCTCTCAATCCTCATTCCGTTTTAAAATCTTTTTATCATCTCTTCAGAAGACCAGCCGGTTCCGTTAATTGGGAAATAATGTTGTTGTTATCGGAATTCGCCGACGGAGGGCGCTTCATTCCTTCTTCTTCCGACGTCGTTTCTTTTACGGCGTTTTTATTGCATCTTCCTCCCGTTCTCCGTTTCGGAAAGGAGGTTATATTTTCGTAATTTAAGTTTTATTAGGTTGGCGGTGAGTTCCAAATTGATTCTACTATCGCGGATTCTCCCCGAAAGCCAGTAGAGCGGTAATGAGAACACTCACTTTGTCGAACGATTATTGCTTTTTGATTTCTTGATGGAGGGGAGTGGATTTGAACTCGGGGAGAACGGGGAACTGCCTGGCGCGTTGTCTTTTCCATAATCCTATCATCCGGTTGTAAAAATAAGTTTTCGGGGGCGACGATATTTTCGTTAAATTGAATCGGAATTGCGCGGCGGGTTTTAATGGCGAGGGACTAGCTATCGTAAAAGTTTTATCTTATATTTCTTTCTCGGGGAATGCCTTTTGGAGTGTTTTACCAATAAGTTTGCTTTATATTAGTGGAAGTCTAAAGAGCAATGGTATTATCGTAAAATGTTAATCTCTTTTGCAAGAAATCTACTTTGGAAATAAGAGTACTGAAATAAGAGTACTGGCATGTTGTTTGATATTTAAATCCATTTAATTTGTAAAGATGAGCTCGCTGCTTAGGAAAAGGATTAGGATTAATCACGATCGGTGCAGGTAGTTCTGTCTCGAGTGGAACAACGTATCCCTTTTCTTTTTCCTTCAAGTTCCGTCAAGTTACTGTTAATCAACAAAACCAAATGCAAAAATTATGCGGGCTTCTAGCTTCTTCCGAGGTGCACGTTGTACGAACTAAAAATTCGTTACCTGTCTTTTCGGAGAAAATCTCTACTTTTCTAAAAAAAAAAAAAAAATACCAGCCCCATGCACGACGACGAAAATCCACCATCCAGAGTTTGTATCGTCGAAGGGTGCTCACCATTGTGCCGTAAAAGGTTTCCTCGCCGTCACGTCGAGGGATACGATATCCTGTAGGAGGAAAGCGAGAGTGAGCGCTGAAAGCCCGCGAGCGATTCCATTCACGGCTAAAAAGGGATTTTAGACGTCGTTGTTCTATTGTTTTAGCTGATAAGTGGATTGAGGTGACGCGGGAGGCCCGCGAGGGGGACGGGGGTTTCTGGCGTGAAATTTTCGGCGATGGAACAACGTCTTTAAACGTTAAAACGTCGGCGGAACGAGGAGAAAGAAGTTTTAGTGAATGAGGCGGAGGGTTTCGGCGTCGCGGAGGGGCAGTAGGAAATGGTGTACCGGCGGTGCGATATGAAGCGTAATAACTTTGCCTAAATTAAAGTTTTGACGTAACGATGATGAGGGTGGCGGTGCCGGTGGTGCGCTAATCGGTAACGGGTTATTTTGATTTACGGTTTCATTTTGTAAACGGATTAGTATTTGTAAGATGAAGAATTCCTAAGTATGCAATGGACGTATATATTTTCTTAATTTACAAATCACGAGTTCCTTTCATTTTGTGTAGATTTGGTTCTACTTAACAAAATAAGAAAAATTTAAACATTAAAATACATTGTTCACCTCCGACGAAGAAAAAACAAAAGCCACGACTTGAAAATTTATTTTTCTTTGTTTTTGTTTTGTTTTGGTTTGATTAAAAATAATTCATATTCTAGGTAATCATTAATTTTCAATCCACATTCCGTTTTTTTATAAATCATCATTTGTTTAAAGTGAATGAAATTACCTTTTTTTTTATTTCCTAGCACAAAGGGCTATCTTACTTAATAAGAAGGAATAGTCTAAGTCTTAGGTGAGAAGAAGAGTTCAAATCTTTTCGACGCTGAGTGGTGTCAAATGCAAATCTTACAGGAGAAATTGCTCTTTTTTAATTTTGTCATAAACGGCTGTGAAACTTTGTTATTACAAAAGAGCTACAAAGAATTGCTTTAACTTAGTTGCTTGGAGTAAACTTTGTTGAAAGTAGAACATTACCAAAGGCACAGACCTTGGTTAGCCTCTACAAAACCTAAGTTGCAAAGATTTGCATTGATCTTGCAATTAGTCATTTTTGAGAACATCAAAAAGTGGTGAAATGGAAATTTCCCGGCATTTGTGACGTTCCGACTAACATCAATTAAACTTCTTTGCCTAATAAAGTTAGTGAAGAAAGGCAAAGACTTTAAGCATTTTACTTCTGCAGAAGTTGCAAACATCTAATCACAATTACGGTCAACAAGAACAAAATTTTTTAATCAAATCAAACCTAGTAACGCAACAACACGTTTACAAGAACTTATTCATAGAATACGTTTGTTTGAGTGTATCCTGCATCTCTGGTCCAGACTAGAAATAAAAGAAATGACGTATGAGAGGCAAAAAAACAGAGAGAAGAGATTTGGAAGGGAAATGGGGCTTATTGTAGATTAACCGAAATCAGGTGGAAGCGATAATTCCGACAACGACAATATTGCCAGAGTATTTTTTAAAAATCCGGGATGAGGAGTCGCCATTGTAGTAGTGGACGAATAGCTAATAAAAGAACTTTGGAATTATTTTGCGTCCTCTCTTATGTAATCGGGAGATAAATTGCGCTAAATTTAAGCAACTTCTGACTTGCAATACTTAACTCTATATAGCGAAACGTTAATACATCGAGAAGACGTGTTCGTAAATTCTATTCTGCCCATTGGCCTACTATGTAGAAGCGAAAAATAAGTGCTTTAAGAAATATAGAGAACGTGACGCCCGAAAACGCAAAGAAAGGAGAACATGTAGAAGATACTCAATCGCTTACTTCATACATTAGATCCTCTAATATCTCTGATATTGAATTGAGATGAGAATTGATGTATATGCTAACATATTCTTTTTTAGTTAAAACCAGTTTTTGGGGAAATTTCCCAATTTTTGAAAGAATCACAAAAGGCAAAGGAGGAAAGTGCCGAAGACAGTTTAAAAAGCAAGAACTGTGCGATAGCGATGTCTTTATTATTAATCTTCATTAATTGGTCTTAATTACATAGACAAAGTCAATATTTCCTTATTCGCCGTTGGAAGCCAATATATTGTTATTAATTAACACCTTGCGTTATTGTATCGTCATGGTTCGAAGCTGTGCCCTTGAGAGCCTTACGAGAATTTAAGTAATTTGGTAATTTTCTCCCCATTGCGCCGATGAAGGATACAACAATTGAAGTAGAAGATGCAGCAATGAAATTTTAAAAATTTGTTAGATAACTTCTTCTTTTCGAGAGAAATCTATCGAACAGGTTCAAATTATAAAATTCTTAATAATCTTCATATTCAAAAAGAGGCAGCAGTTAATTTTACATTAACATTGCTATATTTGGATGAGTTAGCTAAACTAGAAGCTCGCCAATTTGAAAATAATTTTAATTGTTTTAGAGATGTATTTCTCAAAAGATGTTTAATTAGTATAGGCACCTTTGGGTTACTGTTAGTAGAAGGAGCTATAAGCTCGGACGAAACTGATGTGCTAGCTGCGATATATCGACGGTACTTTTGTAATATGAAGATGACGGTAGTGAAAACATTATTATCCAGAGCGGAAACCATCAGCGATCATTGAGAAGATACATCTGCAGAAAGCACTGAAGAAGAACGGTTACACCGATATTGACATAAGAAGAGACATTAGCAAGAAGTTGCTTCTAAAGACGACCACGAATGGTAAAATGTCGAGCGAAAGTTTTGACACGCGGTGAAACGGAAGATGTCGATAGCCGTAATAGTTGTACCAGCCATGAAAGCCTTACCTAGTGTTACGTTTCTTGAAAATAATGAAAGCAGAAACGACGAATTAAAAAAAAACTTATATTACATCCAGTGATTATCCTTAAAGATTAACAGTTCTTTTTGCCGAATGTGAAACGTACTTTAGTTTCACGCGGACATAACTTCAACAATGAAAATTACCCCGAGACTAATCTAAATTTTCAAGCTCGCGATGTAGCTAATAAACGTTACCATTAATGTAGATATCTGCAAAGTTACATTCATCGGATCCAAATATATTTTAATGTCGGAACTTTACCTCGTTAAGGCCCCTTTACAAACTGTTGCTTTATGTTAAAGTACTCGGAAGAAACATCCTACGAGATGTTCAAACCCTGAGAAACGGATATCATTTCATCACCCGGCAACGTTAAATATTCCCAGTTGAAAACCATCAGACAATCGTTTATCCATCGCTTATCGTCCCCGAGAACCCTTCCGGCCCCCCCTACATAATCTGGACCATAAACCTCGACCAAGATGAGAGAGAGAATTAATTTAGTCGAAAATTCTCCGGGGCCAGAAACTCCAATTCTGAAGCACTTAAAAGTAAGAAGCCTCATCATCCATCTCCGAGTTTAGTATTTCAGCTTAACTTCCCCTTTAATCCCCCTCCTTTTTACCCGTCCTCCGTTTCTTTCCTATGCCACTTCCGTTCTCCGTTGGCGGCATAGTAAGACGTATAAAATTAATAACACAGAAAATTTACAAGAATGCAAGGACGAGGGTTCCCCTTCGTGAACTACACTGACTTGCAAAATTATTGGTACACATGATTGTTGAACACGTCTCACATTAATTTTGACTAAATACGAGCGCAATGGTTCATATCATTACAAGGATGCTATTCCATAACAAAGATAATTTCCGATTAAACCGATTAAAATAGTCGAAGAAGCGAATTTGGAAAGATCATAAAATTAAAAAATATCCTTTCTGCTGCTGCCTCCGATATCTGATATTCCTTTTATTGCTATATTTAGAAATTGACGTACTTTCTAAAGAATTTACTTGCGTGTTGAGGAATCTAGAAGAACCTAATCCTTTTATTCCCTTTGTCATCTAAGTTCTCCTTGCTCGTCTCATCGTCACCTTTTAAACGGTTTTACACAATTTTCTAGCATCTTATCTTGCAACTGTTCAATAGAATTTGCGAATGGAGAATCCTTCTTTCTGAAACCTTCTACATCAGCTAAGTGTTCAACATATGTAAGTTATCTAACATTTGCGAAAGGTTCCATCTCTTTTGATTCGATTATGTTATTGCACTTCTTGCTGCAGGATTTAAAAGCGAAAAGCACAGATCTATTAACCAAAAGAATCTAATAAAGCTAACAATGTTTTATTGAAAAAGGACGACTTCTCAGATATTTTATTTTATTAGGCGCTCGTAAACTTTTGCCATTGGTATCGCTTGTAGTAACCTGTTTGAATTCGTTTGAATCAAAATTCTTCACGAATCAAGGTTGAATCAACGTTCTTCACGCCGCTAGCTTCTTCACGTTGTACCATGTATACTTATTTTAATGACTCCAGATTTTTCTAGGTCTTATTTAGTCAGTATTTGTTATGACTAAGATGGGATGCTGCAAAAATTAATTTATGGCCCCAATAAGATTCTCCAGTATCTCGTGTTACATCTGTGTTCCTTCGTCCTCTGCTATACGTTTCTTCCCGTGTGTTTTATGTAGCATTTGTCCCACGCGCATTCAAGTTTGTGGTCGCCTTCTATCTTCATTCTGGGTAGTTTGCTTTTGGTTGCTAATAAGGTTCGTTGGACTTTTCTTTAATTCTTCCTATCCTTTGGAAAAAATCACTCAAAGTAGAACGTTTAATTTTATTGTTGTTAATTATATTGGAAGAAGAGTCTTGTTTATTTAATCACGAAAGCGGGGTGATTAACTCTGCTTAACTGTACGCTGCTCCCATTCTGGATAATACCAAGGTAGCGTCTTAAATTTTTACAAACGAGCATTTGGATGGTCGACTTGGTTTGCAGAATTTCGTCGTGGTCGTGCTCCCGTTGATGATGAATTTCGTGGTCGGCCAAAAACGTTTGTTGTTTCAAAAAACATCGCAACATGATTGAAGCAGATCAACATGGGACAGCGAGACGGAGTCCTGCGTAAGTATATCGAAGGCTGCACGCTAACTAAGCAGCAAACAACTGCTTGGGTGCTCTTATATAAACCGAATCTAGCAAGTTGTTCAAGAAACACTTCAAAGACAATGATTGTTTTGTTTATTTCGTTGTAATATTTAATACTAAACAATACAACAATGTCTTTGCCAAAAGTCATCAATGAAACCGGGAAGAACAATTGACAACGTCGTGCCATCCTTCATTATGACAATACCATCTCGAACAACACGTCAAATAGTTGATTATTTGAAGCAGAGAATCGTCGAATTAGTGTTCCACCGTTCGTATTCACTTGATTTATCGATTAATTGCTTCTCTTCTTGATCATAGGCAATGATTTTTGGTCCCCCTAAAAAGTCGTTGAAACCTTTAAAAACCATGTGGAAAAAGTACTTAAATAGTAAGAATTTGTATAAAACTAATGGCAGATATTTTGAGGAACAATCAAATGATTTGTACCAAAGGCTTAATAACATCGCCGACGTTTATTAACTGGAACACTAATTGGATGAATTTGTTTTATAAATAAATAATTCAATATAGCAAAGTATAAACTTCAACGAACAATTATTGCATTACCTGGCTTATACTTTTGCGAGCCATTGTAGCTTAAGCTCTAGACGAAACGATGCAGGAAGCAGGGTGTCTCCCAACCCTTTACGACCACTTAACTTTAAGGGTTACGGCTGTTTTAAAACTAATGAAGATTACCTACTGCCAGTACGCGGAGAGTTAGATATCAAGCCCGGAACAATGGTAGTCCTAGCTTCGTCTACACCTTCAACGAGTAGCATTCTTTCCGTGTGCCTTCTAAGGGACCGGGTGGAATGGGGACGAACTACCCTCGCAGATGGAGTATTTGAAACACCGTCGGCGTACAACTTTTATCTCGCGGAAAATGTCCGTGAAATAAATATTAATGGCGACGTTCACCTATATGCACTTATGCAAGGGGCTGCATCTGCACGTAGCCGGAGCTGTAACCCCGGCATAAGCCGGCCGTGATACGCTAATGAATTCATTTTCCAGTAAAGGAATAACGTTCGGAAAGAGCGGCGCTTTTTGAAAGTTTTCGTGTAATATCCGTGTATGCACCCGCTTCTGGGATAATATGAAGGTAGTCGGATTATTCGTATTTTGGAGATTTTACGCCACTCCTTTATGCAGATATAGTGTAGCGTTCGTAAAATTAAAAATTTCTTTGGGAGAAGAGGAAATCGAGACGTTTCATCTCAAATAAAGTTTCCTTTTTAATGTACAGCGCGTTCGTGAATTTTTCTCGCAAGATTAAACACGTTCCTTATTTTGTATTTCGTGAATAAATTAAAACTCAATATTCAGGGCTCTTCTATATATTTTTTTTTTTTGAATCGTGGGATCTTCGCAAATTGACAACGATTGAGAGAAAATGAAACGAATTATGCGTGCGCGAGTTAATGTTTATTCCCCTTAAAAAAGTTGAATCTAAGCTCTATTTTTGACCAAATGGTTTGCGATTGCCAAACAGCGCAATCGCAGCACTTGCGAATCCTAGCCCGTAGATGGGGGAATTTTTAAAGTAAATGGTCTAAATGATTTTATTGAATGCTAAAATGTACTGTTTGCGCAGTGGATCCAATCAAAATATTTTAATTTAAACTTCCCCCGAGGAAATTTTATAAAGACGTTGCTGTCGAAAGAAGGTTGTTTTTCTCGACTATTTTTTCTTATCTCTATCCTTACTTCACAACAACAATACGTGTGTCTAGAATTTTCTATGATCGAGAAATTTCCATAATAATTTAACATTGATTCGCGTATTCGAATACTCTAGCACTGGGGAACCCTAAAACACTTCACTTAAATTAAAGGAAGGTATAGAAATTTACAAAAACGAATACATTTTAACGGTCCCTTAAGTTCTAGCATTTTCTCTTCGTTAACGGTAGCGTGATCGCGGTCAGTCAACCGTAACGTTATTTTACATAAATAGGTTAATTCTTGACTTATAAGTAATTAATTAGTTCGGTATTACTGCCGAAGATGATAGCTTAGCTACGAAATAGTTTAAGTGAAGAGTTTGTGGTAAGCGGTAATAGTGAGGTGTTACTCAACTTATTCAATGTTTAAGACGAGACCCAATTTCGGGGAAAATTAAAAGGAAAAAATCATCGACACTTCTCTGCCTGGCTAACTAAAATAGTACTTTGGCAACTGGAAGCACTTTCACGCATAAACAAATAATAACACTGTATTACATTAATCCCTATCTTCTAAACGTCTGTATATATACAGGATGTTATCGAAAAAACTGCTACGCGTATCACCACTCGATAGGGGGCCATAATACAATAAAAAAGTCTCATGTACCAATGCCCGTAAGTCTTTTGTTTTCAAGATACGGCATATTGAAGGTCGGAAGCTTTTTTTAAGGAAATTTATTTCTCTACGCTATCTTATTACAAAAAAGGACGCTACTTGATCGACGTGAGCTTTACAAATAAAAAAAAATTATTATTACGAAATTTATTAGCAAACTCCATAATTCTGTTCCATAATTGCTCATCGTTATTTAATTCAACGGCGTACACTTCATTTTTCATAATTCCTCCGAAAGGAAAAATCGAGGGGATGAAAGTAAGAACTACGAGCAGCCCATTGTATAGGTTCCCCACGGCTAATCCCTATTTCCGTATCGTTTTCGTAAAAATTCCTTTGCTCTTCGAGAGAAGTAAGCTGTACTCGCATATATTAAAATCGAAACAATACTCGCATATATTAAAATTGGAACAATACAGAGAAGATTAGCATGGCCCCGGCGCAAGAAGAAGAATCGTTCACGATATTCGTTTGGAGCATTTTGCCTTTCCCTTGGGATTAATACATCTGGAGCCTATTCATGTTATCACTTAAAAAGAAATGGAAAAGATCCCGGAGTATATCATAGTCACGGATTCCAAAAGCGCCCGTCGAGTACTGTTTATAACTCATGCACATCACGATGTTATGGCAAATCGGAGAAATTACCCACGCCCTACGGAGCTTTTATGTAGGAATTTCTTGTAACGAAAGAGCAGATCAGCTAGCTAAATTTGAATATTCCTTCCTACTTCTAAAGCTAAACTCTCGTTTTATGTTCTTCCTCACGAAAAAAAAAAATAATAATAAAAAGAATGTTCGAAGAGTGGCAAACGTCGTGGAATAATTCTACGCTTTTGCCAGGCATTTACAAGCACGTCAGTCTGAACTCATGGCATCCCCGCTTTCCGTGGGTATCGAGAAGGTTTGTAATCTTAACTCGTTTGCGTATTGGACATTGTTGAGTGAAAACACATCCTCATCGTATCAGAGGAGAATATGCTTCGCTATTCGAGGTTTGTCAAGTGAAAGAAGACGTCAATCACCTGTTCTTCGGATGCAGGAAATACAAGCCGCAATCGGACGATCTTATTCGGTACAATGTCAGGATTAATACTAATATCTCCCTTTTTGAATTAATCACTTGCTTGCTACTAATATCTTCAATGTATATTTATTCTTATTTAAATTTTTTAATACAAGTAAATTTAAAGATTTAACATTTTATGGTTTGCCGATCCTTTTTAATTAGAATTCAGTTCTTATCGTGCATGATTGTAATTGCTTTATCCACAGCTTCTAAGCGAGCAAATGGAAACCAACAAATTTTCTTACTTTAAAAAAGAAGAAGAAGAAGAAGACGAGTAAGTTGTCGCGTCGTTATGAATCGAAAAATGAAAACGTTGTATCACGCTTAACAGGACAATGAAAGGTTTACGGAAATTAATGTATAAGAGCTTTTTTAATTATTTTATTGTACTTTATCACGTCCTACTTTTTTGAATGTCATCCGTTATAGCACTAACAGCAGTTAATATTTTCGCTTTCGTCGCCTTTTAATAAATTTGCTATTTTCATACAAGCTTAGTTTAACATCAAACATAGCAACTCGAGTAATGTATTCGGCCAAAATATTCAATTTACTTTGTTTTTGGAAATTGTAATTTGTTTGTAGTTAAAGTTCATAAATTTAATTTTATCATATTTGACTTGAAGGAAATATTGAGTATTAACAAAAAGAAAAATGAGTTTAATGTAGTAAAACCATGTTGTACAAGGAGGCAAGTCGTTTACGAAATGAAAATGTAAGTGGTCCTGGTAGCGGCTCCTGAGGAACTCCGAAATCAATCAAGCTCGCGGGATTCCGGAAGTTCCTATCTTAACAGTATTATTACGACACTACAAAAAAGAAGTCAACCAATTATTGATAAGAAGAAATGTTAAATAAAAATAAAAATGTGGAGGAAAAATCATATGAATTAAGGTAAGGCGTAAGCTATTAATAATTTCATACAGAGACATCAAAAAAGGGCTAGGAACAAAAACCAAATAAAGAAGAAACCACGGGGAAGCCATCTTAGCATTTTATAAATACGATCTTTAAAACCAAATTGAACTTTACTTCGCAATTACGTATTATAGAAGGTAACCTTCGCAAGTTGATTTTTATAATTCATCCCTTTAACTACTCTCCTTTCGTGGATAAAGCAAAGTACACATTGTCAATAACGCGTCCCATTTTTTTTTCCCTTTAGCCCCAAAAACGTTGCCCCCGATCCCATCGCTCCTAGCCATTAGAAGCGTTATAGAACGCGAACGCCCCCACGCGAGAAACGGCTCCGGAACAAGTTGTCGACACGCCATTGTGCCATTATGACGCATTAAATAATCATAAAGGGTGCTCGCAAAAGAAAACGCATATCATTTTCCAACAGGCGTCATTAAACCCCGGAATAGCGAGCTTCCTCTCGCGCCCCCCTTCTACTCCTCGAAAGCATCAATTTAGCCATGCTTATATCCTTTGTATATATATGTATACGATGCCTCCCTTCGTTTTCTTAGCAGCGTTTTATGAAAGAAGGAAAGAAACGCGAAACCCGAGGCTCAGGTGGTTTCATATATTTCTCGTTTACGCCCCCCTTCTTTCCTCCATTCCGTACTTACCTTCTATTTTTTTTTTCTGTTGGCTTTTGTGCGGAAATAAGGGCGTAGAAGAAGGAGGAAAGATACTCTCCTCATACATTAAATTCGTATTAAATTTTTGACTGTATGTAGAAGTTGTATGTACGTAAGTGCTCACGTGTTCTCGATACACATTTCAGGGGTAACTTTATGATTCTGAAAGGAAGCACGAGGGTAATTAGCTGCTTACGTAGACCTGTAAGTCGTCGTCGTAAATTGGGGATTATTCGGTAGATCTTTTGCTACGATATTAAGTTCGTTCCCGATTGTAATCATTTGTACGTTGTACTTACACCGAGATTTTTCACCGATCTCGTTCGAAATCTTTCAGAGTTAATGGATCTTCTGTCACGAAGTTGTGATGATGTAGAAACGTTGTTATTTGGCAACTAGAAAAAAAAAAACAAATATCGTTCACAATGGACCTTGCATAATGCCGTCGCTTGATCATTTCCTTTAAGTCATGTTATTCACCTTTCGGTGTGGGCGTTTATAACATTGAATGTAACGGTCATTTGCCCCATGCTTAATGCATTTAGCTAACTACCAACTGAGGTCGTTCAACATTAAAATCCCTCTGACATAGGGTTAGGTTTCAATGTATCGTTGGGCGCAAAGCTAAGTGTTTGGCAAATCCAAGCTTTTAGTCTCCAAATCCAGCCTTAATTACGAAGTGGAAGTTAAGATCAATTATTTAAATATGCGCCGGATTTTTGAGAACGGGTAACCACGGGGTTCAATGATAAGTACCCGTGATTTATCTTTAATTAAAAGATGACTATTGATACTACATGAAGGCAGTACAAAGGGCATTTTATTGTTTGATTAATGCGTTTTATTCATGCAAATAACTTTTTCAAATAACATACATCAAATAGGAACCGTTACAATTTAAACATTTCTGACAGCTTGTGGTCTCAGATCTAATGCTGCCAATTTCAACTTCAATTGCTTTCTAAAGCACTTGCAATGTACGTTGTGCATAAAGCATTCCTTCTAAACTTAGAGCACTGAGATCATGGGACATGGGCGGCTAAGGCATATCACGGAGCGTTGTTCAATTAATTTGATCGAGGAACTCGCCTCGTAATCCATTCATTGTTTGGCGTGCCTTCTGCATTGTTGGTCCATCTTATTGAAATAATGGATCTCTTAAGATCTTGCAGCATAGAAGTAAGGTCCAAGTCCAAGCTTCTTCGGCAATCCAGCGTCTAAAGTTCTGCTCGTTAACCTAACTAATTACCGATTAGCTCAAAACGTATGCGTTATCACTGAACATTTTTAGAAACCATTGGAAAAACTCAATCCGAGCACCTCTTTCGTCCTCCTTCAGCTTTTGACTCAGCTGAATTTTATAAGAATAGAGTTGCAGATCATTCTATCCAAAATTTGTAAAGCAAAAGAGTGCTTAAAAGTTGAATATGTGGGACTTAGTTCAATTACATGCCGTATTGCGTATCTTGCTCCGACATTGCCTTATGAACGAAAATTATTAGTCCAACTTAAAATTGTCGTTTCGGTATTTTCTCGTGACTAGAAACTTGAAATTCGCGTCGCGCAGACGTTTTGTTGCTCTTTTGCGGCGTTTAGACAGACTCGTGTCTGTCCGTCTCATGAGAAAGGGTTCTTGTGCCTATTGGATTCTCCGAGAGTCGACAAAACGCGAGTCTGTCTGATCGCTGCAAAAGAGTGTTAGTTCCATCCGCCCTTGTCCTCTCTATCGATGATTAAAAAACGAAATTTCCTTATCATTATTTTCGATTTAAACCGCCGCAATAGTGTCTAGGGACGTCGTTGGATCTGCAGATCGAAAGAATAAATTAATTATTTTTTTTGTAGATTAAGGATTAATAATACTGTGTGTGCTATCTCTCGAATATCTTTTGGTGTGAAACATGGGATATCATTCATCACAGGCGAGCTCCTAACAGCAACTCCCTTTATTGTTTGTTCGATCATTAAAGTTGGTAAAAGATCAAGGTTGAAAGTTGAAGAGAACGAAGTTACGCTGACGGAAAGTGATATCATTTCAGGAAAAAAATGTTCTTTCTCTACATCCAAACATTATACAGAGATAGGCTATCATACTGCCTGTGCAACCATACATATCAAGAAATTGTTCGCTAGGCTGTTCCCGTCTTATCACATGATCGTGCTTTGCGACTTTAAATGCGTTAAATGGTTGGGTTCCGCTTAATATCAATTTTTTTAATGGTTGCAGTACTAGCTAGAGTCACCACTTGTAGTTCGGGAACAATTAGCTACGATTTGTCCTTTACGACGATGGAACACTTTACGCACTAACAGCTCCAGAAAGGTTATACATGCCACATTGGGCCGTCAGTACAAAAAATATTTGATGTGATTTCTCTGTATTAGCCACGTTTTTCTTTGAACATTTTGATGACAGATTAGTAGGCATCAAAACGATTAACAGACACTACATGTTTTGGCAGAACACAATGGGTAAGCATTCCTTTGAACTAAAGGCAATAGACGTTGTTCTAGCACGATGGTATTCCGGTGCATTTTCTCGATTCCCGTTGGAGAATATTTTCGCCTTCAATTTTGAAGAAAGGGATGGATCTGCGAGGTCCGCATGATAAGCCCCTATGAATATCTTCCATGGGAGGCCTTTTGAAAATGTTAATATACACTACATCTAAGGGACCTCAAGTAGATGCAGCGAGCACATCAAGGATGCCACCGAATCCAAGCCGACGTAGGAAATGGGATAATTCATTTAAGTTGATGCCTTCGTTGTTTGTTTATAAATTTAACGATTGCTGGAACAATTCGTGTTTTATGCAACCTACAGTTTTTTCTGAATAGTGCCCTTTTTCGCATGAAGTTCTTAATTGTGGCTTTGTGGGCTTTCCTTTCGCTTTTCAGAAAACTATAGCCATCATTCTTCCCGCAAAAAATTGCTTCTTCGTCTTCTTGGGTGTTGAAGAGTCCACTTACGAATCCACTGCACGAACTCTTGTTAGATGAGACCGTCTCATCTAACCCCGTCTCATCTCGGATTACAATTCTGTAGAGAGGGTCTTCCTTCATCTTGTCTATTTTTTCGCGAATCTATCGTCGACACCATTTTGTGTTTAGGACTAATCGCGAGCAGCCTATGCGCACTTTGCTCATTTTCATTTTTTTTTAATTTTCGCATTTTTCTATCGTTAACTGAATACTCGGTGATTTAAATTTTCGAATGATCGTGTTCCCAGAGCGTAGGAGGATCATTCAGTCGTTCCTTCGTTGAAGATTCGCTTATTTTCGTTTTAAATGGATGTATAAATGGCAAATGTTGGAGTATGATTGGAATCAAATTCGGAGAAGACACAAGAAAACGTTGTAGAAACTTCGCATAAGAAAAATTAACGCAATAACCGTCCATCTTTTTAATTCTTTTTTTACCATGCCCACTTCGAAGTTTTGATACTTTTTAGCAACGTGGGAAATAGGAAATAGGAAAAAACCACATGTTTGTATCGTTTTGCTTGCTATTACAATCGATATAATTCGATTCGTCTAAAACCATTCAGCGAAGAAGTTACAACAAAATATTTTCTATATACCACACTAATGTTTTTATATATTTATATACCTCTATATACATGTATTCTAGAAGAATAAAATTTTCTTTCGTAAATCCGCACAGATATGCATGTCTCTATGAATTCGGAATAAACCGCAAGGTAAAGTACAACCCAGGGCGGTATATCTCGTGCAATTTACATTTACCAGAAAGCTATACACGTACGTACACATTTCGAAGAAGCGAATCGAATAAAGAAGCCCCGAGGCAATTTCATATTTACCAAATACACAATACAATGGCGGAATAGAGACGCGACTCTCTTCTATCGTTCATTTTTTTTCTAACTTTATTGCGTCGCCGGTATTGCATCTCTCCATCTCGCGATATCACTTACGCCAGATAGGAACTTAAACCTTTCGCCGGAGATGCAATTCCGTGCGCCCATCTCTTCGCCCCGAGCCGGGGTTTACAAACTGCGAAACAAGCGCCATCTAGAATTCTCTTCTATTTCTGCCGTTCCTGTAAGGTCTGACAAGGGGCGTCCTATTAATTTTAATGCCAACAACGGAAAAATATCTTGCCTAATACGATGGACGAACTCAAAGGAGTTGGAATTGAAGGAATATGATTAAGGACGACGGTCGTACTGTAGGTTTCGTAGATTTAATAAAGCTGCGAGGGAGTAGGACGACATTCTTCCATTATTGTTAGGATTGTCGCTAGTTACGGCGGTACTATGGCCGTTGCAAGGGAATGGGACATTCCAAGGAAGCGTTTACAATCGAGGAGAGGGCACCGTGGATATATTAAGTTCGAGTTCCATCTTGTTACGTTAATATTGCACGAATCTCGCCTCGAATCTAGTTTGTTCGGAGGAAGCAATTTGCGTTTTATTGAAATTGCTGCAATTGCGTTATGTTATTATGTTCATCTTGTTCATACTTTGTTTTGTGGCTCCCTCAGAAGTACGGGTTAGGTTAGATAAATTATTATCGACATTGTGGTTGTTAGAAAAAGAGAAGTTATAAAGTGAATGTATCACTCACTACTATACAAGGGTCGTTTTTTTTTCGATGTTTAGCAGTCGTCCTTCTGGAATTATCGTTGTCTCCGCAGACAGCAGCTTAATTTATGCAAATGCCGCTAAAAAAGTGAAAGCGACACGTTATTATTATTATTGTTAAGAACTTATCAATTTTCCTCAATTTTGAAACAAAAATATCACAATTGTTTCGTGAAAATAGGATTTAAAGCTTTGCACTAAGATATATCAATTTCATCATGAAATAGCCATTTGTAAGTCGATCTACAAAACGCTGTACAGCGTTTCTTAAAAATTCAAGGGACTATTTGGGTAATTAGGGTTCTAGCCTTCTATGTTACTGGCTTTGCCTTCATAAATCTTGGACACTTACCCTCACAGAAACGAGTTTAAATCTGAAGATCGGAGTGGCCATTTGATATGTGCGCGATGTATGACCGCCCTGTCAAAACCAGATATTATTGTCAAGTAGGTTCGCACCTATTTCAAAAGAGAAAAGAGCGCAGCACAAGGAGGTAGAATTTTATTTTGCAATAGTTGCAAGCACTCGTTTGCATTTAGTAATAATAAAAGGATGGATAGCATTTATCCATAAAATTCCAACACAAACGTTAATCTTCTACGAAAACTAACAGTGCTGTTCTAGCGTCGGTCTTCCGATGCCCACTATCTGCAGTTATGGCGATTTACATTGTGGCAAAACGTTATCCCATCTGAGAAAGTATGTTGCTTGTTGCTAGCAAAACCATCTTCAACTAAATCATACCTTGTAAAGCTTGATTTTTCCCATTTTAAATGTTTTCATTACGGATATCTGGGAAACTTGTTGATCAAGTGCTGCTGATGTTATTGGTAAATGTAGATCTTCCGATACTGCTAGAAATGCATCTAATCGTTTGCAATCATTTATCATTGATTGTGTTCTGCCACGTTTTACGATATTTTTACCGCAACTATTTGTTGGAGTCGACGTAAAGTTTGCCAAACGGTAGAGTCCGAAATCGGATATTACGTTACTAAATAAGTTGCGATCGTTCTTCGCTTATCACCACAACCCAATGTCGTAAAGATTTGGATTTTTTCGTGTTCACTTCAAATTGCAATTTTTAGTGCTCATAATTCTTAGTATCGTTAGTTAGTTAGTTATTCTTAGTATAACTGTAGCAATATATTTATGTTGCGGCAACGAGAGCTTTATATTCTGTCAAATAATTGAAAAAAGTTGTAGGTTTGTTTGCATTTGAAGAAAAAGACCGCGTGACGTCATAGTTAACGAATACTTGAACAAAAATAAGATCTCTTATTTCCGTTATGTCGATAAGGATTTCCGACGCAATTTTCGTTTAAACTTTTGTCTTTCCGCAAAATGTATAACAACAATAAAAAGAGGGGTTTCCATATTTATAGCTCACTTTGTATATGTTGGCGCTAATTTTCTTTACTGAATATTCTAAAAATCGTTTTCCATTTACCGGCAAGTTGATCCCTCTCTTCATTTAAGAATTTGAAGAACATATCTCAAGGATATTCATATTCATAATTAGTTATAAATTCAATTAAGTTTCGGAAATAATGATTCGGATAAACCCTTCTACAGAAGAAAAGCGTTATATAGATTTAAAAATAATAAAAAAAATAAAAAAATAAGAAAAAAACAAAAAGAAACAAAAATAAAAAATGTTAATTTTTTTCCAACATAAATAATAACGATAAAAAAATAGTCAAAATTCAAACAAAAATTGCAGGCTATGAATGTGGATACATTTTTAAACTTACGAGGCTTGCATCTTTAATTTTGCACGCAGCAATAAGAGCAAAGAACAGATCGACTTCAAGTGTTTATAGTTATGGACAATGTCAATGTGAGACAGGTTTCACAACATTTGGACTACTATGAACCCTCTCTCTACCTCGGTGGTACGACATAGACATTCATCATCCAGCACCATCCTTTTAATTTTACCTTAGCACTTGGCACTTGCAAACGAAATGTTCGAGTGTTTCATCTTCAGCTTGGCAGCCAGTTACATGCGTCACAAGTCTGTGGTTAATCCCATCTTGTGGAAGTGCCCTTTAGCCGGCAATGTCTAGCCGGGACAGCCGGGGGGATTGTCCACTTAAGATGCTTGATTTGCCACAAAGATTAATACACCAGCTTGTTAAAGCGGTTATACCAATCATCGGTTGGAACAGTTAAAATGATTATTCTCAAGGCATCGACTATTCGTTCCAGAGACTGGAGCCGTTGACCATATGAGCCAGTCGTGATTCTAGGGAACGTTGAGACTTTGGTTAGAATAGTATGGAGGATGATCAGATAACTGGACGGTTTGATTCTCTAAAAATTCGAGCTCCATGTAACTTGGCTTAATGGTGTTATTGATGATTCCTCGCTTGAAGGTACTTCTGGTAAACAAATGCTTGTACGCTAATTAGCATTAACCGTTCATCAATCATCGAGATTAAATTAAAAATGGTGATCATTTTCTCCGGCACACTTCGGGAATCGACAACTTTTGTTGGTTGCACTTCAAGTTGAAACGCCCATCTAACGAATTGACGTTTAGTCTCTGCAAATCTTTCTTTGAGCTAACGTTGTTGAACCGGTTTAAAGTTTTTCGGCACTAGTCAACGTAAGTCACCTTCATTTAAAGATCGTGGTATTCAAGGAGGAAAATAACCTTTCTCAAAACCATTTCATCATGCAGAATTGTTCAATTCAGGTCTTTGGAATTCATAAGGATCTTCCTTGATCAGTTGGTGTACAGAAGCGATGTTTACTGAGCGACCGCTGTTTTTGGCGGTCCTGACCTGGGATTGTCACTGGGACTGATGAGATGTTAGAACCAACCAAAGGCTTCAGTAGGACACTGTCTGTACTGTACTGATGTGGTCCTTCATTATTTTCCTTTCCGAAAGTTGTAGATAATTGTTGCGCAAAAGTGTTCCAGGCCTAGATATAATTTTCCAGTTATCTATCATTTCTTGCCATATGCGGATGAAACGTTTCGCTGTATTTCTAGGGCCGAAGAAGAGCTTCCAGAAAAAAGAAATAATTGTGAGATACGCTTTGTAAATGTTTATATTGTTAAGGATGATCGTCAATTAAAGTTATATTTTACGTTATTGTGTTAAAATAGCTGCACACACATGTTTGAAACTAAGCTGTCTAAGATTCAGTAAAATTCTGAAACATTCCATTGGGTATCCTCAAGAGGTTCAGATAAAAAAGAAATAAGTCCATAGTTTTACATACAAAGATTCGAGAGTGCTAACATTCGTACTACACCAAATAACACACATTTACATTCGAGGAATCCGCTGAAGGAAGCTAGTTTTGTTCGATCAAACTACGAGAAATACGTCTGCAATCTACATGCAACCGCAACTTATTCTCGAATCACCCTGTATGCCCTATTCTCGCTCGTAAACGGGAAAGTCTCTCGAAAACGCCACTCAATCAATCCAATTCGCGTATCGACAACCACACTCGGAGATATAAAACCCAACCAATCTCATCAAGACATCCATAACCATTTCATCTCGCCCCACTCCGCCGCTTCCAGACCGCATTTAGAGACAGCCGTACAGCTCGGCGCGTCTATCAAAAAGCTAGCGCGCGTATTTCGCCGCTCGCGCTTTAAAATCGAAGCAACCTGCGCTTGTCATTCGAATTTTCCCCATTTGTTCGTCCCCGTCCTTTTTCTCCTTATTATCGTTGGCGCTTACTCCATTCGTTCGCGTTGATGGGTTATGCATCTCGCTCGAAAAATGCACACAATAAATTCGCCGATCTTGAAGCCGAAAGCGTGGGACGGAACGAGAGGGGTGGAGAGGGAAGATCGACTGACAGACGACGGGTCTGGTTATTCCTCGCGCATTATGCGACGCTTTCCCGTGCGAATTGCGTCCAATGCGGCGACGCCTTCTAAAATTTTCAATTTAAATGCGATTCCATTGTACGAGATGCATCGGAGTCTATTGAATATTAGGATATATGCTTTATGAGTTAAATGGTAAATTGCTTTTCCGAGCTATTCGACGCTGATTGTCGGGGCTCTTTAACGTGAGGTGTTCTGTTTGGCATTGCTTCAACTTCCTTTTTAAGTTTAAGGCAAATAACGGTTGTCGTCTTGCAGCTTTCAAAGCTGTCACCGTAATACTGTGATCGCTCAATTCTGTTGTTTCTAAGATCTCAAATGAGCAAATGGGAGGAATAGGCCATTAGCGATCCGTTTGGATCTTCGTGTTTAGATGGATCTATGGCATGGCAATGAAACGGGCCTTATTTCTTAAATGAATCTAAACCAATCGTCAGACCAGAAAGATGCTAAGTATCAAATTTAAAGATGGAGGCAATTAATATCTAAGTGAGCCGGCCAATAACTTTGATATTCCTAAAAGCTACACCGAAACGTAGTCGCTTGCAAAACAATAGCGTAGAGAAAGATGATAGACTCACTACTGTGTGCAAATGCTGAAAACAAACCAATCAACCTTTGCTTTGCTATATGAAGATCCAGAGACTGTTGATGAAAGGATTCCGAAAATTACAAGATATTGGCGTGAGAGAGACCTTAGAGGAAACGGAAGATTCCAACATAATTTATTTGATGTACATTGCAAAAGATTTGACGCTAACATATTTCAAGCAGAAGTGTCCGCCTTAAACCTCTGCTCCATGAAGAATCTCGAGGAAGGGATACGAGGCGCAATTATAGATATAGTTAGTCAATTCGAAAGTATAAAACTAAAAGCGTTATGGGTTTGGCCGTTGGGCCGTGTTATGGTTAATTGAAAATTTGACGTTTCGCCTATAAGCATATGGAGCTTCTTCAGGAGCTCAGTTGCGCAAACCTAACCATAATTAATTGCTTTCCGCTCAGTTATTCAGAATTGTGGGCAAAACCTCGAGCGTTCGACGAAACATGTTCTTTTAAACTTACATTTCTTTATTTAATAAAATGTATAATTTTTTTCCTTTCTTTTTTCTTGAATAGATGGCATAGCGGATATGCCTATTTAACTTGCTCTATGTTTATAAATATTTTACTATAAAAACGGCCACCCCACAAAATATCTCCATCAACTCCAATAAGAAACAAATACCAATAATTTCCCAGAGCGTCTTTCCCGCAAAGCCGTTATATCACGGGATATAACCTCTTGCGCGGAAACGACTTTCAACCGCCACCAGTCAGTTACAACAGACTCATTAAATTTTGCGCGGAGTAATTAACATTTGACAAATTGAGCGATTCCGCGGCGCGTCGCCGCTTACCCCACCGCCGTCGAACGGGCTGCCTATACCAGCCTCGGCCGCCCGTCGAGACGTCGACGACAGCAGTCTTCGTTCCCATCATCAATCGGGAAACAAAGTTCGACTTGATGGTTAATTAACTTCGAAAGACGCCTTCCGTTCTTATCGCATCTCACGCGACATAATTAATACATTTACTTTATCCGTATAGTTGGATGCCGTCAACGAGAGATGCTATGAGATGGATCGTCTTAAGTTCGATTGAATCCCCCACAATTCTCGGATGCTGTACATCGCTCTGCATCTATCTACACGCTGTAATACGTTGTCGCTGTAATTTTCAGGGAGAGAGCTGTTGGGATGGGATGGGACGGGGATAAATACGGGACAGGTTACGGAGTTTCGAAGATGATTAATTAAGGTAGAATTGAGTTTGTAACGGGATGATGGGAATTATAAAGGAAGCAATGCAGGGAGAAAGTTTTGGGAGCTGCGCAAAATACGATCAAATTAATAATCTCTTTCATTTCTTGGAATCCGGAAAAAAATACCGAGAAAAATATATAATCTAAGCACCAGCATTGCATAATGATGAAATACCTTCCACGATTACGTTTGACGATAGTACAGAAGGAGGTGTCGAGGCGACCGATAAGCTACGTACCTCTTAAAACATGGCTAAGATTGTTTGCCTTGGCTGGTAATAATACTTTTTGCCATATTGATTGTGAATGGAATTAACGTCCTAGTGATCTGATTTGGTAATGATGAAGACATCGTTTCAGGGGAAGAGCACTAGAAATCGCTGAAATACCTTGAGCATGTATATGAATCTAAAACTGAAACTCCGGCGATTCAGAGCAATAGAAGGAGAGGAGAATACTGAAACAGTTGGCTCTATTTCTGGTTTCGGCTGTTGCTATTTTTTTATATTTATTGCGATTCTGTAACATAGTAGCAATTTTTGTTGTTTTTTTTCGATTCCTTTTTGGTTTGATTAGACCTCGTATGTTCAGTTACTTTCGTTTATATTTGAACCAATGGAAACTTACGAATGTCGATGTTTCTCATATATTATGCATGCGTTTGTTATATTCCCCAAGGCATTCATATTCGAGATTCCTTGGTCGACTAGACACAAATTTAATATCCCGAAATTGAAACGTACGCTAGACATCGCCGGTGAGCGGAGCGAGCTTCATAGAATCGACTTGGAAATTCTTATCAGCGATCTATCATTATAGATTTTCCAAATATTTGCTTCTGAACTAATGTACGAGGGAGCTTTCCGAAGTTTTGCGAATTTAGCTATATTTTTTTTATTTTGTCAATTTCCTTTAATATTACAATGTAGTTCTTCTACATGATCTCCATCTAACTGAATATATTCATCACGACGATGAACTAATCTTTTTAATCCGCTCTTAAAAAACGGCTTCATTTGTTTCTTCAAAACAAATGAAGATCACTGGGTGAGAGATCTGGTGAGTAAGACTATTTCCTTAACTTATTTCCACCGCAAATTATTCTAAACATCTTTGTCTTTCTTGCGGTATAGGGTCTTGTAGTATCTTATTGCAATAATGCAATGGAGGCTTATGGAAGTTTCCATGCCGTAACGCTTTAAGTAGAGGCTTTTCTTTCGATTTACGTCATTCTTTGAATTGTCTCTTGGTCTCAGGATTGATTATTATCCGTTGCCAAAATTCATCACGTTAACGCGGGTTAACAGCTCTTGAAGTAGACAAGTGTCAACCTTATTGAGTCCCTCTTCCAATCCCAACAGCCTTGGCATCCAGAAAATTGAAGCCTTGCTTACGCCAGAACAATCAAGTAAGATGTTATGAGCTTCTTCGCGCGTTTTCTTCGAATAAATCTTCCACGGCGGTAATGTTCGTTTCGCTTACCGACGTACTCGGGCGACCACTGCGTAGATCGTCTTCTAATGATGTTCTACCAGCTTTAAATCGATTGGTCCACCGATATACACTACTTTTAGTTTCTGCGGACTCGCTAAAGTAAGTACTGAGAGAGATTCTTGATGATTTAAAGGAAGAACAACAGCTACTCGGGGATACCTTGCAAATTTGGAGGCCACAATGCCTCGAGATAAATCATATCGCCCTGTACGTAAAACTTAAATAAATACAATTTTACAATACTTTCCACGCAAAAGCAATGATGGAAGAATTTGTCGTTTCCAAGAACACTACACCCTGTAGACTCTAACAAGTTGCCTTCCTCAAATTTTCCTCGGTATCTGCAATATTATTCCTTCAGTAATACTTTTTATTAAAATTTCAATTTGTTCCCTTAATAGCTTAAGCGATTACGTTCTTTCAATTTACCTCCAAAGCTAGTGCAAACCCAATTAAACCCCCTCCTAACAGAGAATATTAACAGCTAAAGGAAAAGAGCGCTCAGTTAATTTGAATAGCAATATTTCTTTTATTTTATTTCTTTGATCCGCCTACTTTTACACGAAAGAAAATTATAAAAAAAGCTTATCTTTGGAGCGCTCAAAGATTAAATCATCAGCAAAAAATATATATATTCAATGGAAAAGAGCACCAAAACGAATCTAATTAGTTACGCGGGCTACAGAAAACGTTACAGAAGAATCTCGTTGTCGAAGCGAAGTAACCGGAGTAAATGGAAGTAGTTGCCAATAAGAAAAAGCTGGGTGGAATAAAATAACATTGGGGAAAAATTATATTTTTAGAAAAACCAATTTATTCGTGGATACGCATTTTCCATGACGATCGAATAGGGAAAAGAAGCGCGGCTTTGCTAGCTCAGTGCTTTTGCTGGCTCATGAGCCTTTGATTTTTGGAAAAATTTCGCGCCTAACTAGATAACTTGAAAAACTGTTCTTTTTTTTTGTTATTTCGTTCGGTGCAGGAGAATGTCGTAAGAGAAAGTCGTTGTTAGTTATGCTTAGTTATGGTTAGTTATGGTTAACAGACGACAAAACAAGGATTCCAAGAAATAAATGAATTACGGCAATTTCCTCATTCTAATCTTCGAACTGTTCACGTTGTAAGATATCGAAGCAATTGATAGATACAAGCGATAATTATTGACGTGAACGTTGGTTGAGGCTTTAATCGAACATACTTAACGGGGTAGAAAAAAATGAGGCAATCAACCTTGACAACTCGATAATTGAACAGACGGAAGGAAACAGATAGCTTGGCAATGTGATCGCCTTAAATGAAGATACCGATAAAGCTCAAACATCTTCTAACGTATTGCAGGTCTAGAAATATTAGCGAAAACATAAGATTGCGTATTTTTGATGCAAATGCGTTAGACGAATCATGAGAATTAAAAAAAATTGGGTAATAGCGTAATACATCGATTATGCGCTTAGAAAAGTGTTAAGAAATCTTACCAGACAAGCATTGGATTTCAACATTCAAACGAATATTTTCTTTGGACTTCACGTCGTTTGTTTGATGTAAACTTTACAGATTTAAGAAAAGCTTAATTTACAGGAGGAGCTCTTGTAGATTGAGCTCATGAAGAAAATGGGGTTAAATGTATAAACGAACAAACTTTTCGGCATAGTTTTTTTTATTTAAGTTACTAGAAAGAGACGCATTTTAAAGGTTTAGAATGATACGAAGAAGGATATTCAAAAGGTCAGTAACATACCAGGTACTTTCATTAACATAATTAGATTTCTTTCGTGTGCAGTCGAGGCTGAACATCTTGTATACTTTAATACAGTTTTATGTTACTTAAGACTTATTCTCAAATAATATTTATTTCAAAAGGGTTTCTCTGTATTGCTCTGGAAACAAAAAAATACTTACAGTAGGTAAGGTTTGGCCACATTCAGCAACGGCAACCGCTTCTGCAAAATCTTGATTTGTGAACCGCTGCTTTTGTCTTGGAGCAACAGAACGCCTGGCGTTTAGTTTCCTGCACTTCTTCACTTTAGTAGAATCTCCGACGCGATGCATAGTACTTTCCTGTTACCGCTTTATTTAGATAAAAAAATTTTTTTAAAAAATCCTAAAACTAGCTGCCATTGCTTTTCCTATATGAGGCTTAACATATGAAGGGCTACAGTCCTCTCACAAAAATCTTAAACGTCTGCGGTATTGTGTTGATTCTTATTTGGACTAAGGGTGCAATGATGGTTCTGAGTTTCATCTCCGATGAGAAGCCGATTGATAATTAAATCTGGTTCCCTAAGGCACTAAAAGCTGTTCTGAAAATCTTGGCAAAATTGGCAAGATGGCCAAAAAAAACTGAAAATCTTGGATTCTGAAGCTCAAAGCTACTAATTTCTGTCTTTAATCAGTACCATATACATATCTTTTTTCAATAATATCGGAAGTAAGACGAGGATCATCAACGATCAGCCTTGTATACATTTCTTGCCAACATTTCTTCACGAATAATTTCAGGAGATCTTCTTTGTTTTGTAAAAAAAATATGGATGCTCGATATTCAAGTTTCGTTCGTTTTTTTATGTAAAAATATTAAATTTTTTTTTTTTGTTTCAGGTAAGGAGCTTCAGTTTTATTTATGAATTCGCAAAACTTGTTCCAGTAACGCAACGAAATTCGTAAGTTCTGAAAAGTATATTAAGCTCATGTTCCTTGTGTGGTAACGGCTCAACAAGATTTAGTACTTTCCAAAACTTTAACTTACCAGAAAAATCTACCACGGAAGCTTATACAGCTTAAAGCACAACGCTTAAATCTGCACTACGCTGATCAACAACTAAATCAGTCATGTAACGCTCACAAAGGTTAAGCTATCCATGCGGAGATCACTTTACGTTTTCATATACCGGGAGCTGTAACTTTTATTTGCAAATATCCTGCATCGCTCGATGAAAACTTTCGCAAGAACGCTAAAGTCGCTAACAAAGCATCACATACTTGAGTTCATCACAACTGCATGTTCCAGGAACCTGTGATTGTTTACGTGTCGCATATTTAGTTTAATTTTGAAGGTATTTTCCAAGTTACCGGAATAATTAGTTACATCCAGTACAGTCGGTTATATACACGCCATGAGGTATCTTCCTCTTCACTTTTCTGCAAGTTTCGGGTCGATATATGAATGTATCCGCCATCTTTAGGTTTAAGTTACATGGAATACCCCATCCGAGTCGAACTTCATAAAACTAATTAGATAGTTAGCAGAGTTTTCCTCCCTATATGAGAAGACCGCTTCCACCTTAACGTAAAAATAAACGTAACTCTTAAGGTGGTAGAGGAAGGAACATTTGAACTGCGTATTATCGTAATACGCCTGGTCGAAGTCTTCCTAGGGTATAGTTTTCGCTTACGAGTAAAACAAGTAAAGTTTGAACTTCTCCTTCTTCTAATATTAGGGAAAATTGGATAAGCGTGTACTGTGTACTTATGAGAGAAGTGAGTGGGATTAACTTTGCCCAATTATCTAGCGGAGTAAGTTCTCGTTGAGTGCGTTAGTATCCTCTTTTTGATTTAATTTTGTTATTGTCCGCCGCTTTAGCGTGCATAGTTGTTGTTTGGTCGGAAGTTTTGAGTTTCGGTTGAAAGTTTCGCGACGTAAACGTTCGTTGTCGTAAGGTTTGTCGGCATTCAGAAACCTGGACTTTCTTATTAAAACCTGTCGAAGCTTTCGAGACCCGGGCGTTTTGCGGTCTTGTAACTGGAGTACGCCGCTCAGAATTTTTCAAAGTTAGCGTTAACATTCTACTCATTACTCACAGTTACCAAAACTGATCGTAGAGGAGTAGCATGTATGTACAACGCTAAGGTTTTATTAAATTAATAACGAAATTGATTGCCCGTCATTTCTTTCTTTTATTGATGTTGGCATGCTACTCGTTTCGGAATGTTTGAAACGCCCAGAGCTTGTCAAACGCTGTTATCCTGCAAATACTGTTGTCCTGCAAATGGCCGCCATGCTATTGGACAAATAAATATTATCATTATTGAAGGTAATATTGAAATTAGACTACCATCTAACCATCCCGTACAGACGCGCGTTTCGCCGTATTACGGCTCATCAGTGGACGTTTGTGGGAGGTGGCGTCCAATCAAGTAATTGTATAAATACGGATGACGTGGAAATATAAAATAAATTTAATGCATAACGTATCTGTTTTTTTGTTGTTGTTGTTGTACGGTTAGTCAATGCAAGGATATTTTTATTTCGTTTAAGACGTATTAACTCGCGGAAACGAAACGAAATTTTGCAGTATTTTCAAGAACACAGTTACCAGAATTGATCGTAGAGGAGAAGCATGTATGTACAGCGCTAAAGTTTTATTGAATTAATAACGAAATCGATTGCCCGTCATTTCTTTCTTTTATTGATGTTGGCATGCTACTCGCTTCAGAATGTTTGAAACGCCGAGAGCTTGTCAAACGCTGTTATCCTGCAAATACTGTTGTCCTGCAAATGGCCGCCATGCTATTGGACAAATAAATATTATCATTATTGAAGGTAATATTGAAATTAGACTACCATCTAACCATCACGTACAGACGCGCGTTTTGCCGTATTACGGCTTATCAGTGGACGTTTGTGGGAGGTGGCGTCCAATCAAGTAATTGTATAAATACGGATGACGTGGAAATATAAAATAAATTTAATGCATAACGTATCTGTTTTTTGTTGTTGTTGTTGTTGTACGGTTAGTCAATGCAAGGATATTTTTATTTCGTTTAAGACGTATTAACTCGCGGAAACGAAACGAAATTTTGCAGTATTTTCAAGAACACAGTTACCAAAACTGATCGTAGAGGAGAAGCATGTATGTAGAGCGCTAAAGTTTTATTGAATTAACAACGAAATTGATTGCCCGTCATTTCTTTCTTTTATTGATGTTGGCATGCTACTCGTTTCGGAATGTTTGAAACGCCCAGAGCTTGTCAAACGCTGTTATCCTGCAAATACTGTTGTCCAGCAAATGGCCACCATGCTATTGGACAAATAAATATTATCATTATTGAAGGTAATATTGAAATTAGACTACCATCCAACCATCCCGTACAGACGCGCGTTTCGCCGTATTACGGCTCATCAGTGGACGTTTGTAGGAGGTGGCGTCCAATCAAGTAATTGTATAAATACGGATGACGTGGAAATATAAAATAAATTTAATGCATAACGTATCTGTTTGTTGTTGTTGTTGTTGTTGTTGTTGTACGGTTAGTCAATGCAAGGATATTTTTATTTCGTTTAAGACGTATTAACTCGCGGAAACGAAACGAAATTTTGCAGTATTTTCAAGAACACAGTTACCAGAATTGATCGTAGAGGAGAAGCATGTATGTACAGCGCTAAAGTTTTATTGAATTAACAACGAAATTGATTGCCCGTCATTTCTTTCTTTTATTGATGTTGGCATGCTACTCGCTTCAGAATGTTTGAAACGCCCAGAGCTTGTCAAACGCTGTTATCCTGCAAATACTGTTGTCCAGCAAATGGCCACCATGCTATTGGACAAATAAATATTATCATTATTGAAGGTAATATTGAAATTAGACTACCATCTAACCATCCCGTACAGACACGCGTTTCGCCGTATTACGGCTCATCAGTGGACGTTTGTAGGAGGTGGCGTCCAATCAAGTAATTGTATAAATACGGATGACGTGGAAATATAAAATAAATTTAATGCATAACGTATCTGTTTTTTGCTGTTGTTGTTGTTGTTGTACGGTTAGTCAATGCAAGGGTATTTTTATTTCGTTTAAGACATATTAACTCGCGGAAACGAAACGAAATTTTGCAGTATTTTCAAGAACACAGTTACCAAAACTGATCGTAGAGGAGAAGCATGTATGTAGAGCGCTAAAGTTTTATTGAATTAACAACGAAATTGATTGCCCGTCATTTCTTTCTTTTATTGATGTTGGCATGCTACTCGTTTCGGAATGTTTGAAACGCCCAGAGCTTGTCAAACGCTGTTATCCTGCAAATACTGTTGTCCAGCAAATGGCCGCCATGCTATTGGACAAATAAATATTATCATTATTGAAGGTAATATTGAAATTAGACTACCATCTAACCATCCCGTACAGACGCGCGTTTCGCCGTACTAAGGCTCATCAGTGGACGTTTGTGGGAGGTGGCGTCCAATCAAGTAATTGTATAAATACGGATGACGTGGAAATATAAAATAAATTTAATGCATAACGTATCTGTTTTTTTTTTTTTCTTTTTGTACGGTTAGTCAATGCAAGGATATTTTTATTTCGTTTAAGACGTATTAACTCGCGGAAACAAACGAAATTTTGCAGTATTTTCAGGAACACTAGCTAAATTTTTTAATTACGCCATAATTTCAAAATAAACGAAAGTCGTATAAAAACAAATGAGCTTTTTTACATCATTTTCATTCCTTTTCAAAAAAAAAATATAATCACTAGAAGCAGCTTCGAGCACCATTTACCGCATGTCAAGGTGAAGGTAACATTACGCCGGTTTTATATATAAATTTCCATGTTTTCGTCCGCTTTACATCGTAGTTACAGCGACAGCTAGGCGATGTGTAGTTGTCGATCAGCTATTATTAATATGTAATATGACCTTGCCGCAACCGCTTAGCAGCGTACCGTTTTCGCTACGTAATTAAGGGTTATTCTATCAGCAATGTACACAATAAATGCGGCTATATTCCTTTATAATACTTTTTACGCATATCGTCCGTTTTTAATTTGTTGAATATAAGTTGAAATATATTCAGCATTTTTTGATAATTTTCTTTTAACAGATCGACTTTGTTAAACCTCCTGAATAATCTTCCACTTCTTTTCGAACCTTTCAATTTTCAATCTAAAAGAATCCATTCGCAATCCTCGCAAGTCGCGGAAAAGGCAAGAAAAGAAAAGAGATCACCGAATCTCTTCAGCGAAGCAAGTAAATGGTAGATGGAATAAAAGAAGAGAAAAAAATTAGGAACAGTTGCACACGATCCGACAGGGCGACAACTTCGAAACTAACAATATCACCAACTTTGCAATCGAAAGCAAGGGGTCCCGAGATGGAAATTAAAGGTATCTTCTTTCGATTGCTGCGCCGTCACTTCCGCCCTCTCCTTCTCGATATCCCCGCAATCTACCAATCGCTTCGAATTGGAATAAAGTTTTCAATTAAAGTTCAAAAGTTTCTCTTCTATTTCCCGTTCTTTTTTTATCCGCTGTCTGACGATGCGCCGTGTTTGTATAAATCGAAAGCAAGTTAGGGAACCGAAATAGAAGATGAGAATAGAACGCCAGCGTAAAGTCAGATCGTAGTCCGTGGGTAACCTTACTTCTAAGAGTCGCAAAATGCAGAGTTAATCGATTTATTCATTTGGGAAAGTAAACAACTCCCGACGCCAACTTGATATAGCCGTCCGTAGTTTTCTTTTTATTATTTTTTTCCTCCTCCGGCCCCGCTTCCTCGCATGCTTACCCTCTCTACAATCGACTGTTTTTTTTTTTCGTGTAGAATCATGTAGAATCCACTCCCTCTAGCGAGAACGGGATTAAAAACAACGTGTCGAAGTTAATTAAGTGATTAATGAAGTTCTGTTGAGTTTGTTTTTCGATGGAGCAGGAGGAGAAGCGGGCGGAGGAAGAGGCAAAATATCCAGAAGATATATTAAATTCTGGATCGTTACGGACGCGAGCTATAAATTACTTCGCCGGCTGGAAGAGCTGGAAGGAGTCCTTAAGTCATGGCGGAGTGTAAATTTTGGAAGCGCCGGGGCGAAAAGTTCGTACGCCGCCCCGGTTGACATTCGTATACGTGCCGGTTTGAAGGCGGGGTGTAGGCGTCCAATTTGCAAATTAGGAGTTGCAGAATTACGTTTCACGCGTTTAGCGTCGCGCAATTTGGAAGTTGAACGCAAGGTGACAAATTAAAAGGTACTTGTCTGTGTATGTACGTAGGTACGGAAAATTATATTTTCTCTTTCTAGAAAAATTCCCTTAATTCCGAGGGTGATGCAATAACAATAATGATCTTCGTGAGTAGTTTTTGAGAACAACCATGAATAATCGTCCACCATTACATGTAGAACTTACAAATAGTCCAATCTGGTGAAATTGGATTAAAAAAAAATTATAAACGAAGTAGCTCGTGTAAACGAGTAATGATTGATACTTTTTAAATCGATTTGTAGGAATGGCAAAAGGAATTTTTTTAACAATGTACTGGTTTATACACATTTTCGATAATTTTTATTCACTTGTTTGGGGTACAAAGAAATCGAAGATGTTCCTGGGAACAGTTTCGGGGACAAAGTAGCATATCAAAACAGTGGGTTTATTGAAGTCGAAGGGGCTCGGAAGAAGGCGAAGACGTTGAAATCGGCCAATAAGGTGACGATCTCGTTTTTCTGGGATGCACATCGAATCATCGTTACACCAATTGCTTGGAAAAAGAACAAACACTAACTGAACTACTTAAGTGGAGAAATCCAGAAAAGACTAGCTTAATTGAAAAGGGATTTAGCCCTTGGTGACTTTTATTTCCAAATTTGAAGAAAATCGCTTAGCAGACAACGGTTCACGTGGAAGGAGGAAGTCATCGCCCAGACAGATGCCTATTTCGAGGATCTTCAAGTAATATCGTAAAAAAGTAACATCATTTGTATTTAGAAAAAGAAATAGAAATGTAGCTTCGACGGAAGCAACATACCAATCGTGCACCCAAAAAGAACAACTTTCTTCATCGTTTGTTTAATAAATAATCAACAAACTATCCAGACGATATACATACGCATATATTTTATCATACTTTGCCCTGCGCCTTGGAATCAACAATAGTTAAAAGTAATTTTAGAGCGAGTCGTGGCTCCATCAAACATTACTTTTACATAAACACATGTTCGAACATACATACGTAAACATACAAACGATGTGAAGCTCGTAAGAAAACATTTTTTCAAGTTCATTTGCATTATCAAGAAGGCGAAGACGTTGAAATCGGCCAATAAGGTGATGATCTCGTTTTTATGGGATGTACATCGAATCATCGTTACACCGATTGCTTGGAAAAAGGACAAACAATAACTGAACTACTTGAGTGGAGAAATCCAGAAAAGACTAGCTTATTTGAAAAGGGATTTAGCCCTTGGTGACTTTTATTTCCAAATTTGAAGAAAATCGCTTAGCAGACAACGGTTCACGTGGAAGGAGGAACTCATCGCCCAAGCAGATGCCTATTTCGAGGACCTTCAAGTAATATCGTAAAAAAGTAACATCGTTTCTATTTAGAAAAAGAAATAGAAATGTAGCTTCGACGGAAGCAACATACCAATCGTGCACCCAAAAAGGACAACTTTCTTCATCGTTTGTTTAATAAATAATCAACAAACTATCGAGATGATATACAACGCATATATTATATCATACTTTGCCTTGCGCCTTGGAATTAACAATCGTTAAAAGTAATTTTAGAGCGAGTCGTGGCTCCATCAAACATTACTTCTACATAAACAAATGTTCGAACATACATACGTAAACATACAAACGATGTGAAGCTCGTAAGAAAACATTTTTTCAAGTTCATTTGCATGAGGAAGAAGGCGAAGACGTTGAAATCGGCCAATAAGGCGATGATCTCGTTTTTATGGGATGTACATCGAATCATCATTACACCGATTGCTTGGAAAAAGGACAAACAATAACTGAACTACTTGAGTGGAGAAATCCAGAAAAGACTAGCTTATTTGAAAAGGGATTTAGCCCTTGGTGACTTTTATTTCCAAATTTGACGAAAATCGCTTAGCAGACAACGGTTCACGTGGAAGGAGGAAGTTATCGCCCAAGCAGATGCCTATTTCGAGGACCTTCAAGTAATATCGTAAAAAAGTTACATCGTTTGTATTTAGAGAAAGAAATAGAAATGTAGCTTCGACGGAAGCAACATACCAATCGTGCACCCAAAAAGGACAACTTTCTTCATCGTTTGTTTAATAAATAATCAACAAACTATCGAGATGATATACATACGCATATATTATATCATACTTTGCCCTGCGCCTTGGAATCAATAATCGTTAAAAGTAATTTTAGAGCGAGTCGTGGCTCCATCAAGCATTACTTTTACGTAAACACATGTTCGAACATACATACGTAAACATACAAACGATGTGAAGCTCGTAAGAAAACATTTTTTCAAGTTCATTTGCATGAGGAAGAAGGCGAAGACGTTGAAATCGGCCAATAAGGTGACGATCTCGTTTTTCTGGGATGCACATCGAATCATCGTTACACCAATTGCTTGGAAAAAAGACAAACAATAACTGAACTACTTGAGTGGAGAAATCCAGAAAAGACTAGCTTATTTGAAAAGGGATTTAGCCCTTGGTGACTTTTATTTCCAAATTTGAAGAAAATCGCTTAGCAGACAACGGTTCACGTGGAAGGAGGAAGTCATCGCCCAGACAGATGCCTATTTCGAGGACCTTCAAGTAATATCGTAAAAAAGTAACATCGTTTGTATTTAGAGAAAGAAATAGAAATGTAGCTTCGACGGAAGCAACATACCAATCGTGCACCCAAAAAGGACAACTTTCTTCATCGTTTGTTTAATCAATCAATCAACAAAGTATCGAGACGATATACATACGGATTTATTATATCATACTTGGCCCTGCGCCTTGGAATAAACAATCGTTAAAAGTACTTTTAGAGCGAGTCGTGGCTCCATCAAACATTACTTTTACATAAACACATGTTCGAACATACATATGTAAACATACAAACGATGTGAAGTTCGTAAGAAAACATTTTTTAAAGTTCATCTGCATCAGATTTTCCACGGCGTCGACTTCCAACGACCTACAGCATAAACAAAAATCGACCAATACACTACTCAAAGCGAAAAAAGAAGAAGACATGCATCCCGTACAAGGTACACGCAGATCCGTAGCGTAGATGCTGCAGGTCGTAATAGCATATTTATCGCGTCGTAATTTAAAAAAGCTCTCAAGCTCGCGCGAGTCTCTAGAAGCTTATTACCCTCGTTTTACCGGTTGCAACGGCGTACGCGAGGGCCGCGTTATCTCATAATCCGCAGCTAATTTTACGCCGTAGCGCTATACTAGACGCTAGAGGTTGCATAGCGAACAGCAGTACACGAACGTACAAGGGGTAAGAGATCTTACCCGACCGATGCATCGACGTGAAATGTGTAGATGGTTGCTAAGATAAGTGGCTCGGTTGGCTTCATATATATGGTACAATATCGCCGCGTAAAGCAAGGTTGGGGAGAAGCACCAGCTCGTTCATTATCGGATCTTCTAAATGGTGCGATGTTGTGCTTTTATTTTTCGAGACTATCGTCGGAGGTGAGGTCGCATTAGTAGGTGCTTAAGATTTGAGTACGTATATTTATAGAGGCGATGATGATGGGAATACCCTTTTTCCTCTAAAAGGTATTAAATGATGAAAAGGAGAAGATTATGTTGTAATGATATGTTTTGAATTTTGAATTCTCTCAATACTTTTCTTTCGGTCTTGATTCGAGAATATCAGCTATGCGGGTTCTCATTGATTCTTTCCTTCTTGACTAATAATGTTAGTTTCGAAGAAATAAAAATATTGAAGGTAGCGGCGTTATTCTTTTATTAAACTTTGTTTAACGTCTTCTATTAAAATATATCTCATTTCGACGTTTCGATTGATCTCCATCGTTTATTCATATTTAATTATTTCGCTTCTTATGAAATAATTTTATATTATTTTAAAAATTTTGACAAAACAAGCGTTGTTTTTTAAGAATTTAATAAACATAAGCTTATTAAAAGAAAACGAAATAATTAAATATGAATAAAAAAAAGGAAAAATAACAACACAGCCGTTCAGCTGTTCAACTGATCATTATTGTTAAATCACTGCATTTACAAAAAACTTTCTAGCTAATTTAGTGAACGTCGGATTCCATGCGAGGATAGCGTCTTAAGTACTTGCCAATAACCGCTACATGGCGCTACTGAAATTCGATTTTCGATAAGATTTGATAATTATTATTGTTGAGGCCGTGTTAGTACAGAACTTTGAACTAGTCTATTTTTAAAATAACAATTTTGTGAAGTAATCGAAGTTACACGTGAGGACTTCTGCTCGATAATTTTATCAAAAAATCTAACGCAATGGTACTGATCGGAATAACTTCGCGATTAACTTCTGGTGAGGAGGCATTATTAAAAAGGATTATTTGTAATTGGTTTGCGAAAATTCGTGGTGGTCGTGCTACCGTCTGTTGTGAATTCGGTGAAGGTCGACCAAAATCGGTTGCTGTTCCGAAAAACAGTGACGCTGTGCGCGACGTAATTGAAGAGGTCCTCCCGACTTTAGATCGGGGATTGGTAACAATCTTCGACACAATAATGCGACGCATTTATTTAATTAAAAGAATGGCGTCCCGTTTGATAAGTTGCCGTCGGTGTTGTCAGTGCCGTGGAGCGTCCCGCAAGGTTCAATTTTAAGTCCGATTTTATTTTCGCTCCATATTTCATCTCCGCTAGACGTGAGCTCAACCATCGGTAGCGAGGAGAATTCAGAGATTAATGCCGACTTTACTTGTGTTTACCAACTGTTATAATTTACATGTTAACCTTTGCAAAACACAAGTTTTGATCTATTGAAGTGATAAAGCATAATAACGTAGGCTTCCACGACTAGAGTCAGTTAAAGCTGAACGAAAACTCGACGTTAGCATGGCACCCCAACGCAGTTGATTGTCGCCTTTGCCGCCAAATTATTATGAAAGAACACATCAACATTTCCTGTATCTCGCCGTCTTTGCTGTTCCTTTGTTTATCCAATTAAAAGAGAATCAAGAACGAGAATTAACAATGCATGCCGCATCTCTTTTTTTTGTATATAAGACTTTCTTACGACTGACTACCAACGTTCACAAAGTCGCGCCGATATGTGCTATAAAGGGCGAAACGAAAATCAAAAAGTCGAATAACCATACTGAAATGAAAACATCCACGTTTTTCCTTTTTCTACATTGAAAAATCTAATTTTTCACAATTGCCATCTAGCGATCTAAGCGATCCTCTGCCAAAATTCACAGCGTTAATACAGCGTCGGTCGCCGGCGAAATGTTTCAATAAACTCGCTTTAAACTTTGAACGATAGACCGCCAATATAATTCGCGCTAAAATACGTGATTTTCACGAAGTTGGAAAGCGTGTTTTGCGTTTGACGCAAATGCGCTTTGCGCGGATATAGTTATACTACCGCGCCTGCATACGTATCTCTAATTTACAGGTTAAATTTTACCAATATCGTGTTTTGGAGAGGATTTAATGCTGGCGTGCTTAATCGTGCATCTAGCGCGTACATCGCGTTTAAATTGGCCTGTTTATCTCTGCATTTAATATACGTTATCATCTGGAGATTGATGTGTTAAGTGAAAGATGTTACTAGTGGATTTATTATCTAGGTAACTAACGTTGAAGTTCGTTTGTTAATTCGTTATTTATCGACGTTATTCCGTTCTGTTGGAAGCTTCAAGCGTCTTCTTTCATGTTATATCAGAATAGGATATCTTTGAATAAGGATTGGATGTGGAAGGAATTGAATAAGCAACTAGCATAATCCCTCATACGCCTCGTCGCTTTAGCGTGTTCATACTAGCTCCCATCATACGCCAGAAATAGTATTTTTTCCTTGTGGTCATAATGACGTACAGTCTTTTATCAGCTTCAAACTATTTATTTGGTCTTCGGCAAAAATTATAAAAATTCTCTTTTCTGTCAAATAATTTAGATAACATTTCAGTTTTAACCCTGAAAAATACTAAATCACTTGGTGTTTCATCGATTAACTTCGAATGCTTTCTTTCTGGGCCTTCATATCGTTTGGACTTGTCTTCTTCTGATCTTTGGTTCAAAGTTTCCAATGAACAATTGTTGTAGGAAGCGTTACAAATACACAAATCTATTGAAAAGCTCTTGTAAGCTGTAGTAGAGTCTAATTATCAAATACTGCCTCGGCAATAACTTAAATCTTTTAGCATTTAACTTACTAAAATCACGACTTCAAGCTCTGCAAAAGAAAATATTCGCCGTTTTTATTGCGATTGGTTACTAGGATTATATCCATCATTGCCTAATCTGAAGAATCTCCATCGCGTTAGCAAAAGGACATAATTTCGAACGTTTGTTCTTGAAAGATCCTGCTTTGTCTTTTTAATTAAACCGGTGATATGCTACGTTTTCGATTGTCGATAATTAACAATAGCTTAGTTAGTTTTTAGTAATAATTTACATGTATCGTTTCTAAGCGATGGATCGCGTTTAACTTTCGCTAAGTTACGCTATAGGATGGTCTGACGAAAACCCTGTAAGTCGTTGTGTTTGTTTAAATGGAGCCAAGAATTAAAAAAAGAACAAAAAAAATGAGTTGGTAAAGTTGTTTTATTGGTGATTCACATGATGCCTTCTTTTGTTTAACTTTCTTCTTTGTGTTTTCTAAAATTATTAAGCTGTTTTCAATTGAGTTAAGGCCTTCTGTTAACCTTGTGCTTTTCTGGCGGATCTTAGTATTTTGCTCACGTATTTCTAAAAATTCATGAATTGTTAGCTTCTAACTATGCGAATTTAACAGCTCGTTGATATCACTGCCATCAACCTCTCCTGTCGCATAAGTAGCAGGATCAGGTTCTGGTGTTGTTTCCGTTTTGCTTTTGGTGAAAACTGGAATTTCTTTGAGACACTATTCAATGTTTTTCCTTCAAAGATTTTCCAAAGATTCTTACGACACACCAAATATTGGTTCGTTTCCAGGAATTCTGAACAGATATCTCGCTGTTTTGCGACATATCTCCGTTTAGAAGTGCAAACCTTGAATGTTTTAATCGGTTTAAGCGAGCCGGTTATGTTTGGAGGCGAAAACACAACTTCTACACGTAGATCGAAATAAATTCTCTAAATACGAAATAAATCTGTTTAAATATGCAACAACGTTCCACAACGTATAAAGTGGTACTAAAGCAATCCTTGAAAAACGAAAGCTTCACCAAAGCTTTATGAATTGACTAAATTATTGTTAAGCACAATTTTAGGCTCTTGAAGTTTTGTCTTACAGCCACCATCACTATGAAATGTTCCTTAATTACCTAAAAGCCTGGTGTGAAAGGAAACATTCTTTCAGGCATCTTCTTCCAGAATAGATCGGTCTCACCTTCTACAATAGCCTAGAATGTTTGTGAGAAATGAAGATGCAACTCTGTTCTCAGCGATACCGTACCAATTGCAACGGGTTTTAAATCGGTTGAACTAAGCGTTGTTAATTTTCTCAAGAGTCAGCTTAGTTTGATAGCCCACTTACTTTTACTTGATTATCGCCTCATAACATCTGAATAATACCATAACGTTAGCGAACCACGCTCGGTTCCAAATCGCTTCGATAATTTCTTTATCTTTTACCCGGATTTCGACAGCGTGAACATCTTTGCCAATTTACAAGAACTAATTAAAGACTTTAGCTTGATATTCGATGAGAGCCTCGGCTCTGCATGCCATACTTTTGTTCTTGTTGCGTTAGTTTGTCGAATTATAGATTTGTTAATTCGAACGCGCATACGCTTCGATAATTGACATCAAATCTTTGAAGCCTTTGTTCTATACAGCGGTTGTCACTAAGAATAAGCTGTAGCGCGCTGCTATCATTTGCCGTCCTACATATGACATTTACTCTGTGTTACTTCCTTCCTTTTAGAACTGATGGAGATTGTCTTGATCGTGGCTCCTTCTGCATCGACATGAATTTGGGTCACTTGCTACGAAAAGACAGAATATTAGTGTTTAAAAAACATAATCAGAGCTAAAATAAAATGAATTTTTGTATCCTTCGCTTATTGTCAAATCCGATCGAAACTAACATATATTAATCCCAACTTCTAGATCTTCTCTAGAAAGCGTCGCTAGTTTATTCTGTTAGATAAACTCAACCTATTGCTCTATGTTACATGTTGGTAGATTGGTGCAGACATTTACACAGAAAACTTAATATTAATTACAGAAAATTTATAAAAAGCCTCTGACTTTTTTATAATCAAAAGAAATCAAAACAATGCATTTAAACTTAATTAACCCTAAAAATAGACAATAAACATATAATAAGTTTTAAAGGAAGAATTTACCGGAAAAAGATTTCTTTTGATCATCGACGTTGTTTCCTTAACCCAGTGAACGCTTTGCTCCTCCTCACCTAGCAAATAACATCCCCCAATAACTGATCAACGCAGATTAGCCGATAAATTCCGGTAAAGGGCGTCATGTCCCGGCAACCCTCGACGAAAACACGGGTCGAACTCGGATGATGCCGGGACCTTTATTAGTCGTCGCTAATTCGATAGGTGGCGCTATCGAAGCTACAAAAAAAAACCGGCGAGGGAGAAACAGACCCCTTGGCGTGTGTACAAGGGGTGATTTACCGACATTCATTTATTGAAAATTAACGTCAAATCTATTTTCGGTATTTTCGTCGTGTAATGTTGGTATTGACGATCGTTAGAGACGGCGGGGGAATATAGGGCGCGCGATGTAGATAGGCTTTTTATCGGGCTCGAAATGCCGCGTTTGAATACGTAATTTGTGGGGTTTTCTCGCAATTAATGGATGAATAATAATGAAGCAATATAACATCGGTTCGGTGTAACCGGGGACCGATACGCGACGATTATCGTTCGTCGAAAATTAATCAGTGATTGAGATATGAATGGCGTTCATATGTACATACGCAATTGCGCAAATTTGTTGATGGAATACATTTGTGTGTTATGTGTTTTCAGTGAAATGCGGAATAATACATTTTATATGCAATTAACCGCGAATAAGTTATTGTCTCTGCCAACAAGCGTTTTATCGCGGAACCTTAGAATTGGTTACATGAAAATCGATGAAGCCTTGTATTTAATAAAAAAAAAAGAAATATGTTTTGAATAAATTTACTTGTAGCTATCAGATTGTAAAACTTTGAAAACGGGAATTAAAATATTTTCACTTATCGAAGACATCCGAATATTGGATCCATCACTTAAATTTTTTCATATTGTCGTCCTCAAAGTATTTTGCAAAACAATCGGTGAGTTTTGAGAGGTGTCTCTTGAAAACAAGACAGAAGTCCTATGAAACAATGATTTTACCAGAAGCCACGTAGTTGTTAAACCCATCCTTCTTAACCACAATCGCAGCTTTTTCCTTAGCTCCGCGATCTTTTGCAAAAGTTTCAAGATATGCATTTTATTGCATTGTAGAAGTAGATTCAAGGTAAATATGCCGGCCAAATACGCTAGTTCCAGCAAAAATTCGGATTTGGCAAAATACTTAAAATTTTTATGAACTTCCTTTCCTATATCCGTGCGTACCGCTCTCAGCGGCCTTTTTTATGTTGCTTATTTCGTCTGTTGTACGTTCTATTACCAAATTCAATTGAGAGCTCATCGATGATGTAAGAGGTTCACATAACGCGTGCGGTGCGTTATTACGAATAAGCAGCTGCAATCTTCCATAACGACATTGGTTAAGATCAATAAACATACCGATGTACTTTTCGAATTCAAATAAATCTCTGGTATAAACTTGTCAAGCTCCTCCTACATAAGCCTTGAGCTTATGTACTTCCAATGAAGGCTTTGTAGAACAACAGATCTTCAACGATAATATTATATCCACCAAGCGTGTCTAGCAAATAGGGTACGTCTTTGTAACTGCCAATAGCCTCATCAAATTGCAGACCAAATTATGTGCCACATAGATAAGATAAAGGAATGAATTTTAAAAATAAATAAAACGGATTTGGGTAGAAGATTAAGTAAGTTTTGTTGTAATTAAATAAGCTATATTAAATTATTACAATAAATACAAAGCTAAATAAAACAAAGGAAAATATATATGCTTCTTAAAACAAACTTCTTCAAAATATTTCCGAAGCCGGGAATTTATTATTTCTCATCAATGTTGAAGAAACCAAACGAATCTCGTCGCGTATTCGTTCCGATACGCGACCCAAATAACCAAACGAGGTTATTTGGTAGGCGATGATCCTCTTGAGTCAAAAAGGCATATTATTCTACGCGGATTAGCCAGAGAAGAACGATATGTTCGATGAACGATAGAAAAGGATTGGTGGATCAAAATCATCTTCTAACAATGGTACTTCGCTACTCGAAACATTTTTGAATCACTTCTTAATACAACATGACAGTCCCTTGATACTTCAGAGTGACGTGAAGATTTTCTTCCGCTGTTAAGGAGGATGCTTAATTTAGCATCTTAATGTGCAAAATTCACAGTATTATAGGTGTTCAAATATTGTACCGTTTCGATAATACGCTAGTCGGTGAAAGTCTTCTTGCTAGCTAATTAAGAGCAGATAAGGTAGCTCGTTGAGATAACTCTAAAAAAGAAAATTTACCGGTGTCGAATTTGAAGATTAGAACAGAAGGGGTACTTATAGAACAATCAGGAAAGTAGGACAAAGCTACAACCAAGGCAACGGTTGAGGATAACGCAAAAACAACCTAAAGCTCTATGTACTACAGTAATCCCATACATCAAAGGCTAATCTGAAAAGTTTAGAAGAATGGCCAATAAGCGTAAGATTAAAATATCAAACACCAGCAGTCCAATATTAACACGGTCCAAACCGGACAATACGAACCAAGCAAATATACGAACCCCCTTGGAATGTGGAAGTCTATTCACAGGAGGAACTAACAAAGCTCTGTACGTAAGAAAGAAAGAGTTAATGAACATGATTCGTCGTACCATAACACGCTTAGGAAGAAGACCGTGGTATAAGATGGGATAACGCAGCTATCCTGGAAAAAGAAAACCATCAGACCACAAAGTTGAAAAGAGGCACGATGTAACGTTATAACGCCAAGTTCCATCAGGAATCCTATCGTGAGAAGCAAAGAAGTCTAGCTCCCACCAATCCGCGAGTGCATCAACGTTGCAACCAGGCCAACCAGAAGGAATACGGCAGATTAGACAACCAATGTGCAGTAAACAGTAATACGCCAACTCTTGCGCAGAATAAAATAAAGCACTGCGCATATGTACCTTAAGAATAGGTTATAGGGAATAAACCTCTGTTGCTCCCAATAGCTTAGTACTTAGCACGATCGAAGGTGAAGGATCAACACATGATGACGACACTGGTTTAAGAATCCCCCAAATCGCGTGGAATCAATAGAGAACTTGGAGAAATACACTCCGCCAAAAAAATATCGCATAATTTAGTTTTGAATCATAAAAGTATCGCATAATCTTTGTTTGTAGCATAAAGTTGTAAATATACTTTAATGCGCTCTAAGATATAATTTCTATGATTGTTTAAATAAAATACAGGCCAAATAAAAACAAGAACTCATACTTGAGATTTTTATTAAAACAAGAAATTATAATTTTGGAAAGAAAAATGTCATAACAGTAGCTTTTAATACTGAGTATTGCCACCTCTGGCTCTTATGACCGCTCGCATACGGTTCGGCAGAGATTCGATTAACCTCCGTATATAAGCCTGATACAAATTCTCCCACTCGTCACGGAGAGCATTTTCTAGTCCATGCAGGTCCGCTGGGGCAACATTTTGGGTTCATGTCCGGACTTACCGCAGGCCAATCTAAAACTGGAATACCAACATCGTTAAGGTATTCCTGGACGATTATTGCAACATGCGGTCGTGCATTATCGTGCATTAACATGAATTCGTTTCCTATAATTGGCGCATATGGTACTACATGTTCTTCTAAAATGTCCGTTATATACCTGTGGGCAGTCAGTGTACCTCTGTCTACTGGTACTAACTCTGTACGACCTGTTAAACAGATGCCTCCCCAAACCATAATAGAGCCACCGGCGAAATTAGGTCTAGGTCTGATATTACACTGCGAATAGCGCTCACCGTCTCGTCTGTACACTGAGATACGCCTATCTGAGGTGTAAAGACCAAATCTTGACTCATCTGTGAAGAGTATATTGGCCCAGTCATTAATGTTCCAATTTACATGTTCTCTGGCAAACCTTAAGCCAGCCACTCGGTGGTTCCTAGTGAGACGAGGGGCTGTTACAGCTACTCTAGCTCTTAATCCACTCTGTCGTAACCTATTCCGAATAGTTTGAGTACTCACACGAGTATTTCTGAATCTAGCCAAGTCGTCCTGCAATTGTCTCGCAGTTACATGTCTTCGACGTAATGCTTGTAGTAGTAAATAGCGGTCATCTTGGCGAGTAGAACATCTTGGACGACCTGGTGCAGGTCTTCTACTGTAATTGCCTGTTTCCCTATATCTGGCTACGGCTCTAGAAACACTTGACTGATTGATGTTCATCAAATTAGCAACGTATGCTTGAGATCGTCCATCTTCGATTAAAGCAACTATAGCAGCCACTTGTACTGAAGATAAATTGCTCATTTTAGTTTTAAAAGCGTTGGTACAGAACTCTGACTTCGCACTTTAAAATTTGTCCGTATAGGAAGACTTTCAATAAACAACTGAACAAACCTTACACATATGCATTTTTCTAAATGTGTTCTTTTAGAAAAAAAAAAAGTAAAAAAGCTATGTTCCATGATTTTGTTAGTGTTTTTATAGTTCACATACACGAGGCAAACTTTTTGTGAACGTATAAAAATATCTTGGTTTATAAATGCCCTTTTTTAGTTTATGCGATACTTTTTTGGCGGAGTGTATATACGTTTGCTTGAGACGATAATTTTCGCAAGAAGCAGCAATTATCAGACAGACATTGTTCTGTTATCTGAAGATAACAGAGGAATGCGGAAGCACCGGATATAGTAAATTAAATAATAAACAGGAAATGCTTATTATTTAATTTGCTCTTAATTTAATGAATAAGCTCGTAAATTGCAGTAACATATGTTTGCCCGTAGCTGACCAGCAATTGGCAACAAATGATGCAATGTGGTCTCCATGCATTTGTAAATAAGATTATTTTTGGTCGCGTGTCTGCTGACAAAATCATGTGACCATTAGGAAAAATTTCTTGGCGTGCCTGTATCTTGTGGCTTCTACAGCCATGTTTTTTCAATAGATTTCGCAACATCCATGGATCAATTTCAACTCTTCAGACATTTGGCAACATGAGATTGGTTATTATTTTTTCTTTTTCAACTATTGAGTTTAAATTTTTGCAGCTTACAGCAACGCATCCTGTACACTCACATTTACGTATGATATCCAACATAGTCCCTATTCCAAAATCCAAAAAAATAAAACATCCAATCCCCTTCTTATTCAAGCTTAATTTACCACACAAGATTCTACCCCGATTAATCGATACCGAGAACTTCATGTTGTCAGCGGATGTCATATTGTCACCTTATTCTATCAACCAAACCGTAAACTATAGAGGCCTTATCATCATCAGACCGTGTTAAAAGATCAACTTACCCATACCATGACATCCCAAGTCCGACAGAGCCTCAATGTCGCTTACGTTTCGCAAAATCGCCCCTTCCTAACCTTCCTCCGTCGCTCTGGAATATAAAATCAGCCGGATCCGCTTGTAAGCTCCGTCCTTTAAGACAAGGATAGCGCCGAGACGCTTCCACTACTCGTCGTTTGGGCGAAATTAATGCGGAACTTATGTTTTGTCTCGTCAGGACAACGGAACAGACAAGCGGCTATTCAGCGAAGGCGCCGCAACGAAGATACGACGGTTGAAGAGGGCTCCGTTCGTTGTGGAAGATAGGGGTAGCCGGATGAGCAGCCGAATAGAATTATCAGATAAGGCGCGGGCAAAAGTGGGACGGTTGAAAAGGATGGGAGAGGGGATGGGACGGCGGGTGTTCTGCGGAACAAACTTTGTTCCGAATTTGCATTGTATTCGATTAGAATTAAAGATTTTATCGTTATTCTAGCGTATGCTTCCGTCATGGAAAGAAAAGTTTAGTGTGTAAGGTTTATCATTTACAGGGCTTCTTTTGTTCGTTTTCTTTTAGTTTTGTTAAACAGAATTGAAGCAATGCTATCGATTGTTAGGTGAATTCGACTTTTTCGTGATCTAGGGTCAGTAAGGGCGAAGCTGCTCTTATTTCGTCTCTTTGAATAACAGATCTTCATGGAAAATATTTCGTTTTCGTTAGAAAAGTACTTCGAAATGTTAAAAAATTACTGCTTCTCGGAATAATTGCACAAATACGTATCGCTAGAATTATGAACATGTACAACGTGCGCACAATTTTGAACTTCAAGCTTATTGGTTGCTTAATTTTTAATGGAATTTTCTATGCCACTTGGAAGAGTTACATAGATATAAACAGAGTGTTCTAATCTTTTGGAAATGTAGAATTGTGTCTATTGGGTAAATGGTAGTAGCTATTTATTTGTTATCTTAAACAGAACATCATAATATGGATGTAAATTCGTCTTCAATCGCAACGTCTGTTTGTATGTATCTTACCTTCGAGGAGCTTGATTGGCTGCGGAGATGGTAGCAAACTACAACCAAAGATGGCGTTCTCGTTATTTCGTGAATTTGCTATACTAAGTACTTCTAAGTATCCACGGTTCTGCGCTACTCTCTTCTTGTAGAGATGCGGGTCTAAGAGCTGCATGCAAAGATGCGACATTTCGCAAATAAATCTACGGAATCGAACGCTTTCGCGGTAGCGTACGTCTCCGCTGGTAAATAATGCATACTTACTGCTTTAGTTTGATTGTATTGCTGATGTAGCGGGACGCAAAAATTCGCTGTAATATTGTATCATTAGCATGGCTTTGACTGATGGCTCAGTCACAATCCTACGACGGGATAGAAGTACCTTGGTGTATTTGGAAAATGAGCGTATCGCGTCTAACAATGTGATGTTCGTGAATTTCAAATGGTCATTCGCTTTTTGGTTTTCAATTGAACCCTTGCCTATACGCACTGCTAGTTTGAGAATCGGGTTTGTAATTTATAATCGGACATAACTTATTGCCTCTTATCCTTTCTACACTATCTTATTATTATTATATTATAAAAGGATTATTATTAAAGAGTCCAAACGATGTGCCCGACCAGTAGCGTCGATGCGAGAGCAGAGTGGGGTAAACTCCGCTCTCGCATAAGTAGTAAAAATAAACGATGCATTTAGTTGCCGTTCTAACGTGTTAAAGTATACGTTGAAAATGTTGCGAGGTCGTAAAAATAATGCGTCAAATCGGTTGTCTGCTACCGTAGTAAATAAATTTATACATCGGTTTCCCGATTTAATATATGACGGTAAGGCAGTGAAATGTTTAGTTTGTGAAACAACTTTATTATCTTGGAAACCGAGTCAGTGTCAAAGACATATAAATAGTGACAAACATAAATTGAAAAAGATTAGACGCAAATCATATAATGAATTTGTGGTTGATTTAACAATGATGCTAATTGCGACCAATATAGCAATACATAAAGTCCAACACCCAATGTTTCGCCAGTTTTGGAATAAATACAATCCTACGTGGAAATTACCATCTAAAAATACGCTACACAATTACGTACCATCAGTGCGTGAAAGAATTGTAAATTTTACGAAAAAAACGGTGAAAAATAAATACCTTTGGTTGACAATGGACGAAACTACAGATATTAAAAAACAGTCCATCCTATCCATTGTCGTAAGGACGCTGACCCCACAAGGATCTTCTGACCCTTATTTACTAGCCTGTAAACGAATGCAAGATTGTACTGCCACGGCGATACGTAGTGTATTAATAGAAACACTACACAAACTTGAAATTTTACCGGAGCAACTGTTAATGTTAGTTACCGATGCTGCCGCCGCGGTTATGTGTTCCACAGCAAAATTACTCAAAACGATTCAACCAAACCTGCTGCACGTCACATGTTTGCTTCACGCTTTACACCTTGTAACAAACATTATACGTACAAGTTATCCTGATGTGGATGAACTAATAGCACAAACGAAAGCGGTTTTTCTTAAATCTCCGAAACGTATTCGCCTATTTCATTCGCAGTGTCCTGACATACCCGAGCCGCCGCAACCAATTCTTATACGATGGGGTACGTGGTTAGAAGCAGCATTCTATTATTATAAACATTTTGAAAAAATTAAATCAGTAGTTTTACAACTAGACGGCAAAGAAGCGGCTGCAATAAGGCTCGGTCAGGTTCAATTTAAAAATCCTCAAGTTGCAGCAAATTTAAAAATTATTTACGACAGTTACGTTCCAATAGTGGACGCAATAAAAAAATTACAGAACAGTGCGCTGTCCTTATCGGACTCATTAGCAATTATTGACCACGTAGAATTAGCGCTGCATATCCTTGATGATGAAAAAAGTGTTTGTGTTCGTGAAAAATTTAATAGTGTATTAGATAAAAATGTAGATTTTACAAAATTACGGCAACTTTTTACCAATACTGAAGATACGTTGTACAGATACAAAGAGCACTTTAACTATGCAAATATAACATCTCTCAACGTCGAACAATCCTTTTCAGCATATAAGCATTTATTTACGTCGCTACGTACGAACCTTTCCGAGACTAATACAGAAACATATATGATGGTGCAATTACTTCATCGCGCACATCCGGATATTTCTGCAACAATGTAAACATGTTAGGTAAGTTATTTATGTTTTTTCTTAACGTTTTGTAAAGTGATTCAATATATTTATTTTTAAATAAGCGCACTGTTATTCTGGTAAACTCTCCACGCAACGCCAATGCTCGGGCACATCGTTTGGACTCTTTAATTATTATATATTATATATATATATATATATATATATATATATATATATATATATATATATATATATATAGGATAATTTTCGAAAATTTGCTCCCGTTGAGTACGGATTTAGGTGTCTGAAACCAGCCGCTGGCTCAACGAAGTCGCTCGGCCTGCTTGCGTTTTTAAATTCAAAATACCCAAAAGATTTAATAATGCGCAAAAATTTCTCATAATACAAAACATCTTTAAGCCACGCTTCCATCTCGTTAATATCGCCCGTGCTAGAAGAAGAATGCCCGGACAAGCTCGCCTAAATTCACGAATGGGTTACGGAGATTTAATAAAAACTTTTTTGGTAGAAACTATTAAGTCATCTACCTTCGGATAACTGTTTCTAATAAATTCAGCTACAAGATAACATCTTTGAAAAAGAAGGTTACACGAAGCTATCGAAGAAGAGAGAGCTTTAGCTATGTTTGTACCCCCATCTATAACCAATACTACAAGAAGGGTTACCGATATACTGAACGCGTCAAAGGTATTTATTAAAGTTTTTACCAACGTTTCGGCGTTCGTCTTCTATAATATTGTATTACGTACAAGAAGCGACGTAAACGCTACATCGCTTTTTACAGTTCCCATTAACACATTTAAAATATAATTTCTTGCATCTGTTGCTTCATCCTTCCCACTTCATATAAAAATACGGCCACGTTGAAATTTATAATATTTATATAAATTTATAATACGTGAAACCTCATCGTAACGCTTCCTACATCGCGCCTCTTGCATACTGAATGTTACAACCATTTAGAGAAAAGAACAAATGTAGGAACATGATAAAGTTTAGTTAATAGATACTTTAAATGATGAGAACTCCTCAAGAAATCTAGCACTGCGACACTGGCACAAAAATGAGAAATATACGGCGAAATTTGAAAGAACTGAATTGATCCATCTATCTATGATATCTGCATTAGCGCTACCTTAATACAGCTCATGATAGCAGTAATATACGTTAATTTTCCAAACGCAACACAACTAGAAAACGACATTATTTCGTAAGAAAAACATCCCGTATTTAATTGCTTACATTCATATCTATATCCACGTAAAAAAGCACATCTGCATAAATCATGGACGTCTCCCTCCTTATTATATTCATAAACCTCATAAAGATTTGTCCACGTACGGAATCCGGGCAAAAACTCCGGTTCGAAAGGACCCCTAGTTCCCTTCATCATGACGAAAGTCAATAAAAAGTTACTTAATAATTTCAAAACGGAGCCGGGAAAAAAAGCGGGAAGCGAGGGACATCGTTGGATGATGTAACGATGTGTCCGTCATATTTTCCTTAAATAAATGTTTGCGTATATCATCTATATATGTATATATGTGTATCTATCTATCTATGTAGGACGGACGTACAGGATAAATCGGTTGTGTGTGGAGTGTTGGCGGTAGCGTTTATTAATCTTTCCTTATCTGGGTCACATTCGATCCGTGAAACGTTTAAATATGACGGGTCGTGGGACAGATTCCTTGCTTCTAGATACGGCGGATATTTTTATTTTCACGTTGAGCTTTAACATTTATTTATTGTCGGTAATTTATTTAAGGAAGAGCGCCATCTTTAGCAAGCTGAATAGGCGCAACTAGTTCGTCCTTTGTTTTTAGTTTAAGGATAATTGTCCCTCTTCCATTTTTCCCTTTTATACGTTACTTGAATCCAAAATTTAAGCAGTCTCGTCCGATCTTAAGCTTTATTTCACCTTCTTCTAACTTTCCCGAGGACGTATAAGCTAAATCGTCGACAGGTAAACATACTTATCGTTCGAACACCACAAGACGGTCCATCAATCTATTATTTATCAATTTATTACTAGCATCACGGTTCACATGAAATTCCTACTTGACGACAGGAGAATTTTGCAAAACTAAACTAGATGGCGTTGTCCCCTAAAATATTTTTCATGTACCGGATGGAATTTAGGGGACAATTTCCCACATAAATTCGACATAATCGGAACTCGCAGCGGAACAAGGGAACTAAGATATTGGCATATCCGGAGGGCAAGCAACGAATTTCCTTCCAGGAAAGGAATCGGGATCGATACGCATAGGAGGAATTTCGATATACCATAACCCTCCCGAAGGAAACTGTTCCTCTGCCGTAGCGGTATTTCGGTATTACACCTAAGCGAAATAAAAGGAGGGAGGGAGGGGGAGGTCTTGGAGGAAAGTACGTAAGCATTTCGGGAAAGAATGTGTGAGATTGGGTAATTCCTGCGATGCCGGCGACCTCTATTGTTTCGTCGAGGTGGCAGTGCGTACGGTTTCAGTCCGAGAAAAGCGGCGGAATATTTTACGGTAAATGGCGGTTTTCCGCATAAATTTTCAACGTATTTACATGTAGTATTCAAAGGGGGACGACATGTCCGGAATTTTACCTGCGTTGGTTGTATCGATGGATGAATTTTAATATCGGAACGTTACGTTGATAAATTATGGTGGATGCGCCGGTAATAAAAACTTGGGAGAATGTTCTTTTCGAACTTCAGGAATAAAGTTGCTTGTTTTTAATTTAGTTGGTGTTGGGTAAGTCCTCCCAACGGCAATAATCTTGAAAATTTTCGAAAGAAATTGTTTTTCTTATTTCACTTAGAATTACTTGAGTGGATGGATTCACTTGTTTTATGTACGTATTTATTTAAGTATCTGGGCAACTTGTTACTAGAATTACGCAATATAAATATCGTAAAATAGCGAAAGATTAAAGCTGAGGTGGATGGTCGTCATCTAATATTTCTTAAACTACTGAAACCGTACTACGCTGTAAATATCTATCGGCAATTCCCTTATCAGGTTCAAACTACTTGCTTGATCAACAATTGCAAAAAAATTATCTGATTTTGCCCCAGATATACCATAAAAACTAAATCTTTACGTATGTATTACGTGGTTAACTAGTACATTTAGAAGTTAGTCAACATCAACCAAATAAATCAAATAACAATGAAATCCTGATGAATTTCTATAGTTCCCTTCTGGTTGAAACTTTTCGGCTTATATACTCACTAGTTCCTGCTTTAAAAGTTCCTACTGCTTTTAATTGTTTCGTATGTTGATCTTTTCTCAACGTGAAGATGACATTCCTCATCGAAAATATTCTGGTAACATAATTGCACGTGTACGTTATGAAATAGTTTTGAAAATGTCAGCCATCTTGGACGCTCATTCGTCGTTTAACAGACGTTTGCGTTGGTCGTTGCCAGTGTTCTTGTAAAAGTTGCACACCAATACGTCCACACAAATTAAAACCACAACGGACGCCGACTACGGTCCATCGTTTGCTACAGTGAAACTTTAGGAAGCTGAATTTGAATGTGATCGTGCAAATTTTGTTAACAATGAAGGTTTGGAACGACCATTAACGTGAAACGAAAAAATTCAGCGAATGGTTCTAGACGCCTGTTGAGCTTCTCCAAAGACCTGTTGTTGAAGGAGTTTAAGCGAAATAAGTCGTAGCCTCGGCGTCAGTTAGTAACTAAATGGATGAAACTACACCAGCATATTCCTGAAGACAAGGCGCAGTCGAAACGGGAATTACGGGAGGTGAGTCGGCTTTATCTGTCGGACAGGAAGGAAGACGATATCGACTGTTTTTTTGGCATAATCATGGTGTTGTGCTCATTGACTATTTTGCATCATTGCTTGATAAGTTAAAGGTAGAAATTGAGGAAAAACGACCACAATTGAAGGAAAATGAGGTTCTCAGAGATTGCAAAGGCAAAAATTCACTATTTCTATTCCGAATTGATAGACTACTCACCTTATTCAGGATTGGATCTGGTGAACAGCCAGATCTAGCCTCGAGTAACTGTGTTTGTTTTCCAAACTCAACATTTTGCTCCAAGGCCAAAGATTGCCTTAAATAAATAAATAAATAAGAAAGACCATCATATTCGTGAAGCGTAGAACTACTGCTTGGGCGGTTTGAACGGACGAGAATATCACTGGGAAAGCCCGTACAGACTTACAAAAAGAGATATGTTGAGGAGGAAGACTGAATTAAAGAAGACAACTTGTTTCTGTGTTAGGCTGAAAACTCTGGAGACAACCTTCGTATCATAGAAAATTTCGAAGTAAATTGACGCCTTACATTTAAGGACAATTATATCTTTAAAACTTTTAAATAATGATTTAATGATATCCTGTGAAGCTTATGTGATATTTAGATTTTCAAATTTTCCGCGTTCATTTTCTCTCCGGCATCCTAATGCTTAAACGTAATTAACGATATAATAACCTGCAAGCAAGGGACGGAAATATTTATATATTAACAGCGCGCATCTTCATTAAAGGAATATTAACGAACGAAAAACATCTCCGAATATCACGAGCAAGCAGGATCCTGTAAAATCCGCCCAAAATTCACGCTCCAATTCGCGTCGGGCGAACGTTCCCGTGAACGTCCCGTCGATGTTACATCGCTGCTTTCGCGACGTTCCATATTAAATTTCGCAAATTACTCATCCGACAAACCGTATACCCCATTAAGAAAGGTTTCTAATCAAGCTATCCGATGAAGACGTCTCGTCATAGAGATGATGATCACAAATATCAAATTAAACCCTCACCCCGTTTCCTTGCAGCTCCTTACCTTTCCCCCTTTCAACCTATGTAGGTGCTGCGTTACCCCTCTTACGGGATCTCGGAGATAATTATTACTATTTGCGATCTTCCTCAGTTCTCTTACTTATTCCTGTTTACTACGGGTAGGTAGCGCCGGTGTGTATAAAGCAGACGAGAATATTAATGGTGGACCCATTACTTCTCCACCGACGTTTCGCCCCGCCGGCGTAAGCAATACAGGTTTCTATTTCGCTAAATGTGTAGGTATTGCTTACTGCTCTTGCAGTATTCTCTCTGCATAAACATCTGACGTCTCTACTGGCCGTTAGAGGCTTCGGGATGATAGATAAGCCGCGGATCAGTATCAAGATGTTGAGCTGAAAGCGCGAGAACCTTATTACGAGGATAAGATGATGAAGAACAAAGAAATTGTGTTGAAATTAATAACGAACGATTATGCTTTGTTTTTCTTGCGCGAATAATGAAAACTATAGCTTTGATTGAACGATTTCGTTATGCCCAAGAAGGAAAAGAGATTAAATGCCAAGAAGGTGTTGTTACTCTAACCTCTACGATTTATATGACGGTTGCAAACACTGGCCAGTCGGAAACGCTGGGCGCTAAAGGAAATGATAATCATTTCTGTGTCTAAGAATTCCGCAGAGTAAATAGGTGCTTCATTTTTTGGCAAGTAATCAATGACTATTTGTGACTTCGGAAGAAGTCTGCTGGTAGAGGAGCAAACGTTTGATGATATCGTTACAATTTATAAAGCTTCAATGGGGAGCCTAAGTTCGAAATAAGACATTTTCGTTCAACGCGAAATCTATCTCCCTCTGTACATATTTATCAAGGGAAAGGCTAGAAAGGAATAATGCAGGTTGGAAGATTCTTTTAATTGAAGCAGTTGCAGTTGATGAACAGTTTCAAAGCAGTCATATATTGGAAGGAATGGAGAAATGAAGAAGGGAGAAAACCAAGCTCAAGAATGGGTACCAACTCTGGCGTTAGTATTTTTGAACAAAACAATGCATACATGGATGATATATCTCAATATTTTAAACAGAAATGTATCCTTTTGAAATCTGTACTTGGGAGATTCTACATAGGCGAAACGGGCAGCCCTAAAGGCTCTAGTATCTTATCAAATAACCTCTCAATTAGTATTCGAATACCTGGGAAACCTAATACTCTGTCTAAAGATAACTTGATATAAAAGCTAGAACACAAACGTATAGCGGGCAATGAAGCTGTAGGCCAACTAGCTAGAGAAGCTGAATTTTGCCAGAGAGCGTAACAAACAAGATTCAACTGAGGACAGCAGCGTGCCTATTAGCAGGAGGATGTAACTGCTTATATTTACACAAGATAGGGCTCTATAAAGATGGCGTTCTATGAAGAGTTTGTAATGGTTGAACCTGATTAAAGGTACTAACCTGTTTAAGTAAAACTGAAACCAAAGCCGGATTAAAACGATGGATCTGTTAGGCTTGGAGTTAGTAAGAGCATCTTCAGTAGGTCTGTTTAGATGTTGTCGTAGGTCCCCTTAGTTGTTGTTTCCTTTCAAAAAAATCTTGATTTTCAGGTTGAAGCCGCGTCGTAATTGAATGGAACTTGCCGACGTTTCGCTCTCAGTTGCGTGGAGCTTCTTCTGGGATGCTACATGCTGCATTGCTGCTACGAAAAGTTGTTTAGTTGTGGTTGTAGATCCACTCAGTTGTTGTTTTCTTTCAAAAAATCTTGGTTTCCGAGTTAAAGCTGCGCCGTAATTGCATGAAAATGCTGACGTTTCGCTCTCAGTTCCATGGAGCTTCTTCTGGGATGCTACATGTTGCATTGCTGGTGCGTTACTATTATTGTAGGAAAATCCGAGAAGCTATCCAAATCCACAATCGTCGTAACAATCCATTTAACAGTATAAAAACGCGATCCCGAGCTGCAAGGATCATTAACATACGGCAGCCTGAAAGAAACTTTACTCAGATGAAGTTGTGAAGCTATAAATCAAAAAACATTCTATAAATAAATGACAAAGATGTAAAAACCTATCCAGGACCTCTTTCTGCATTTAATATTTCTAATATATAGATTCTGTCTTCTCACTGACTCACTAAGAAGCTGTCGCTGTTCGTTTTTGTACTAAGAGTGATCTCGTCCAAGGTCCGAAAGAGGGCAGCTTCCTTCACGTAACACGCTTACGTGTCCTTCAGATTACGGCTTGGAGTGATCTTTTGGGGGAAATTCAATGGATGCAAGGAGAATCTTTCACTTGAAAAAACTGAAACCGTGCAATTTAGTGTTTAAGCATTTCCGTATACTTACCTTGCCTTCCCTATATATCTTTGAGTGAGCATGTTTTCAGAGAAGAGCAACATTACATCGAATTTCTGAAGAATTATGAATCGTGAGAATGTGTTCGTGGAACATTACATATCGCAACAATGACCAAAAAATAATGGTAATAAAATAGCTACCTCCTCGGCGTCATCAGCGTGGTTCCGAGAGTATTTTTTACTCCACATTGCGCCGTTATTTATCTCATAATTAATATACGCAAACGACGAATCAAACATCTGCTGGCGCTCTCTAACGCCGAGAAATACGAAATAAAATTTATCTCATTATTAATACCATATCCAGCCTTTCACTCCGCTTCCCCCATTCGTGTTCGCAGTTGACTTTTGTCACCACCTCCATTTGATCTCACTTCCTTCCTCCATTGCGCAGAACGTAAAACAATTTATTTCTCAAACATTGCTACGTTACCAGTAACAAGAACGAATGGAGAACGTGCACGTTCGAACAAAGCTGAAACCGACTTGTTAATTATTGCGACACAGTTGTTGCAGACAGTTCGGTACGTCCCAACAATGCGTAAATGTACAACGGGACAGTACCGTACGTTACAAATCGTAAATCGTAAAGATTTAAAATTTAATTTAATTATTACGTCATATATTGTCCTGTAATCTTGTTTTTTTATTCTAAATTTAGATATTGTTCGTGATAAAGTATTATTAATTATAGTATCTCAAAGTTGGACATCTTACCGAATTAATAATATTTATTAGCAACTCCCTTCGTAAACGAGACTTGTTTTTCTGTAAGCGGCTTGAAAAAATACATTATTTTGAATTTTAGAAGCTGTCTAAGTATCAACAATTGTAGCTAACACAGACACTGGTTTCGAACATTTTAAAGCATCCCGACATTGAGTATGAAATTATAAGTGAGCTTACAAAATAATTTCAAGGGAAATAAATAGATTTATTACCCGAGAATACTTCGAGCAACTGAAGAAAATTGCCTGAACTTCCGTTAATAGTGAAAAACTTCATATAGGACATGTAGTGATAGATAATACATTCAATGCTGATGAGAGTGGTTCCAATACTGAGCTATATTCCGGCCGCACTTTAACTGTGTATGGAACAAAGATTGTTGCAACAGTTGGAGGTCTATATCCGCAATAATACATTGTTATATCGATGAGCGAAGAAATTGTAAGGAGACGCAGAATTGGGCATATATGTGCATATTTTTCCATTCTTTCTCAAGACAAAAATATTTGCCACTAAAGTGCAGCCCTCTATAAACTTTTTAAATAAACCTTGAACAGTGACTTACAGGCAGCTGCCGAATAAGGAGATGCGTTATTCTTGTCTTTGCCGCTTTAAATCTATTAGCCACCCGAGAACTAACTGCTGTCTTTATAAAAGGTCGCGAAGAATATGGGCTGAACAAAATATAAATTGGAATCACGGTGACTGCGAACAAATATTGTCTTGTGACGAATCCACGTTCGTCCTAAATCCAGATAATAAACGTATTTTAATTTGGCGTGAACTTGGAACACGTAATCAGCCACAATTTGTTCGAGAACGACCGCAATATGGAGGTGGAATGGGCCGAGATAAGCGCAGGATGTCATACTGACCTTTATCTGATAACGAAAGGCAAGCTGATTGCTCAGAGGTATCTGGATGAAATTTTGAGAGACATTTGTGTTCGGTACGCTGACGCTATGGATGGAAGATTTATTTTAATGGATGACCATGTGCGCCCACATCGGGCAAACATCGTGAATAACTGAATTGAACAATTGGAAATCGATAGAATGGATCGGCCAGCAAATTCTCCTGACGGCAATCCTATCGAACATATTGGGATGCTTTAGGAAGACGTGTTGCAACAAGAAATATGCCACCGCGTACAATTCGAGAACTTCAAAATGCTTTGATAGGGGAGTGAAATAATCGTCCACGAAAATTTTTTGATGCACTGATAACACTGACCAACGAGGATTTACTGTTGGATGTCAAGAAGAGATGCTATAGCTATTGTTTATAAGAGACGGAGCAGTATTACTTCACATTTCTAATTATAATAATTCGAAATATACATTAAATTATGATCTAAGCTAAAATACTTGACCTTCTACCTTTTATTTTTTTTTTTATTTTATTTTATTTTTTTTTTATTTTTTTATTTTTTTATTTTTTTATTTTTTTTTTTTATTTTTTTTATTTTTTTTTTTTATTTTTTATGTTTATATGTTTCCTATTGAAATTAATATAGACTATTTTATGGCAAAATCAAAAGTTGAAATTTGTTGGCCAGTGTAATCAATCATCATCAGCGCCAAAATATTACGACATATTCGCTTAAGTTTAGTGTAAAAGCGGGTACGTTGACTACTGAAGATCGAATGAATTTGGAAATCCAGTAAATTTTGCTTTTACACAAGGTTTTACGCATCCTTCTCGTTGCTCTATATCAAGTATGGGCAACCTTTGGCATGTTGTGGGCCAAACTTTAGTGTGCAAATACGTTCGCGGGCCGCATTTAAAAGTAGTGTTCACAATTTTTAGCGATGGATATCAGACATGAAATAATACGACAATGTTGTTATAATGCAATTTATTAAAATAAGAAAATGAAATGAAAAAAAGTAGGCACAACATTATAATTAAATCATGAAATTTGGAATTATTACAAACTACGAAAGTTAAATAACGACAACGAAATCAATGAGACACTTGAGCTTGAATTTGGGAAAGTAATCCATCGATGTTTGGATTAATTCCACTGATTAAAGACGTAAAGAATTTTCCAAATTATCGTCAGTTAGCTTTGTACGATGTTTTGATTTATTAACTTTCATCATTGAAAAGAACTGTTCGCATTTATAAGTACTGCCAAACGCACAAATCAATCTTCTTGCGAATTTTCTAAGCTCCGGAAAATGGTCTTCTTCGAGGTATTTTTTTTGTAGAAATCGCACAACTTAACGTCTTCAAATTTTGATTTTAGGAGCGAATTTTCTTGAAGCTCGATCAACTCCATTTGTAAGTGTATTGGAGCATTTTGTACATTACTTTTTCTTGGAGTAGCAAATAAATTGGCGCCGTCTTCCATGTTTTTAGAATCGCTAAATCTGTTCGAAAATTGCTCCGACAGGAACTTGAGTTCTCCAGCATATTGAGTATAAGCAGTATTTTCATATGCAGAGAGCGCGATGAAATGGTAACTCTTACCAGACAGCATCTGTGTCTCCCACAAGCGGATTTTGTTCTGAAACGCTTTCAAACGGCTGCACAAATCATTTACCGACTGTCCTTGTTCTTGAAGTTTCAAATTTAAATCATTCAAATGGCCTGTTAGGTCGACCAGAAATGCTAAATCACGTATCCATTTTGGGTCACTCAATTCAGATAGTGGTTTATCTTTTATTTGCATAAAGTCTGCTATCTCATTTCTAAGCTCGTAAAACCGTTTCAGCGTTTTCCCTTTGCTTAGCCATCTGACTTTACAATAATATGTTACGTCCTCATATTCGGCTGATATTTCATCCAAAAACGCCTTGAACTGACAATGGTTAAGTCCTCGGCATCGAATAAAATCGATGGTTTTTACTACCACATCCATAACATTCTGGAGTCGAATAGACTTGGAACACAAGTTCTGTTGTCGGATAATGCAATGAAGGACTATCAAATCATCTTTTTGCACATTCAATTCGGTTGCTTTTTCATACAAAATTCTAATGAAACCTTTACGTAAGCCGACCATAGAAGGTGCACCATCTGTGCATACGCACACGTCGTCTTCCTATCGCTATCGTCCTCATTTGGCGTGAGTATGAGTAAGTAGTGTATTATTTTTTTTATTGGGTTTTTCAAAATGTCTGGCGGGCCGGATCCAATCTTACAGCGGGCCGGATCCGGCCCGCCGGCCGGTTGTTGCCCATATATGCTATGTATGATTCCTGCGTTTTAAACATATCTTTGAGGATTTTCGTCGCCATGAAGAACCATGTTAACCAGCCTCTAATTACGGATACGGGCGGTGCTTATTCAATATAGTTTACATTTGAAGAGCGTCGATATTTAGCGAAATAACGTTGCCTCTATGAAGTATAAAACACTCTTAAAAATATTGTATCGCTTTCCGTATTACAATCCATGCGGATGTGGTGCGCCACCCTGCATCCATATATCTCCGAAAAGTATTTTATGAAATACTTAATAAATGTCTAAGCTTATTTCGTGGAGCCTTCTTAATTCGAAGAAACAACTTGAAACAAACTAATACGCTAGAAACTTTTTCGTTTAAAATCAACCGAAACACAGGAAAATAAACTATAAACTAGACGCGCCACTAGAGAATCTCAAGAGATATATTTTTCACGAATCTCCTGCTTTCCGAAACTAAGCCTTTCGCTTCGTTTCGATTCCAATTGGAAATAGACACCGGGCGAAAGCTCATAAGAGAGACGTTGTTTTCTTCTTCCACGGACGAAATTCCAACGGTACCGAGACAAACCCATTCAATTAGACCGGCCTGGGTGTCTTATTTTGATTGAAGAAATTGTTTGCGGGATTTCGAGAGATCGGGGCGAAACAAGGAAAGGATCTTAAAGGAATGTCTCTATTTCGTTTCAAGCCCTCGGCTCTCCGTGCGCCATTGGTTTTTCAGTGTTACTCGATTCGAAGGGGTTGGGGAGGTCGTCTTCGTCGTACACAACTCGATCGAGGAGAGGTGTACGGAAGAGGGTAGGAGTTTACACGGGATAAGTTCGTCGTTGGTCCGTGAAAACTTTGTCGTTTGCAACGGTTTCCTGCTGGGAATCGTCCCATTGTGGAGATTGGGAAATTCCCAGTTTCGGAATTTGTTACCGTAATTGGCGGAGAATAAAGCATGAAATTGGAATCGGGATAAATATCAAGTGATGGAACGATATAACGCGAAAAAATCGAAACATTTTTTTCCCGATTACCTCTTCTCCCGTTTTACATCCAGGAATCCATCTAATATAATTCAATTTCGGGCCGCGCAATTCAATTTGCTAATTCCGTGTTAATTTCCAACGTAGTAGGCGTTGACATTAATGGCGGTAAACAATGGTTTCGCGAAAGAATGGACGGGGGCAGCCCATAAGGCCTCCGCAGTACACCGTCGAATGTCGTATAATAACGTGGGTCCCCATTTAGATTATCGTCTCGGTTTTATGCCGTAACCCGCGCGATTGTAAATCATAATAACGCGTATTTTATTTTTATTACGCCGACGTTTGACCGGGGATTGAATTTACGATGCTTGGTAAACAAGAAAAAAGATGGGGAGGATATTCATTTTATTGTTGTTGTTTTTTTGTTTTTGCGTTCTTTTTTGATTTGTCGTTAGAGAGAGCGAGGATATCGATTATACGGCGCGATATGATTCGAAGATATTGTTTCTGCTTTTGTTTTAAAGCTTTGGGAGATGCGTATATATATGTACAAAGGAGTATTCTCTTGGTTTTGAGCTAATTAAATTATTTCATTTCAACCACGAAGTACCTGGATTTCTCACATCAATAATAACTGTATAACTGATCTACTTCCTCCGACATCTTCTCTAACAAGCCAAGATGGTCCCAGAAACGCTCATTTAAGAAGAAATTATACCGTTCCTACCCAAACGAATTGGAACTTAATTTCTCGCCCTTATTACTCCCAGACATCGTATTCCCGAATTCTCGTCGGAGATCGAACATAAAGAAAAGAGAATCGACAGAAGAAACCAATAAAATATTCCACTGGATGGAAGAAATGAAACCACCAGAAACATAGCAAATATATTAAAGCATCTTCTTTTTGGATCTCTTCCGTGCCACCAGTCGGCTTATCCGAACCTATACGATTTTCCGCATGAGGTCGCTTCTCGTTGGACGACGATGACGACCTCGGTCACATCCATTCTCCGCTTCATTTCCTCTCCCGGCGACCGCTTGCTGGCAGATGCTCGAGCGTTTCCTCTTCGACGCCCAGCCTTGCGGGCGGCTCGACGGTTCGTATCGTCGGGATTTTCTCACCAGGAATGGTGGATGATGACGGGAAAGATGCGGGGGACTTCAAAATGGTCGAAATGGAAAGAAAAATTACTCGTTTTGAAGTAAATAACTGTCGCGTGAAGAGAAACGATTTTTGTTTGAGGTTTACTGATGACCCTTCGTTATTGTATGGTTGAGATTTTATTCGGAGACGAATGAGTTATTTCTTTTCTGCTGTAATCTCTTCGATGGCTTGTCTGATATCTTATACACACTTATATCTTGATATATTTTTAATCTGCTTGTTGACCAGGACCATCCATAAAAAGGACTGACGAGGTTTTTGAGCTTGATTATGGAAATTATAGATTTTATATAAGAATTAGCATGGCTTTCGCAAAGATCTACGAAGACTGCGTAATTACCTTGTACAGTACATGTAACAAGAGCTAGAGGAAGCAAATGTTACTGAATCGTTTCCTGAGTGATCATATGATCCATCTTTGTTTCATTGTGGACCAATAGTGATATATGTATCTTCTTTTTGAAGCCTTCAAAGACCATGTTTTAGAGATACCAGAATGGAGAAAAAGCTTCGAGGATTGCTTAAACTTTAATAGTTAATATGTATATATATAAAAAACAATTTGTACCAGAAAATCTTATTCTTTCATTGTTTTTCATCATGTTATTCTTCTTCTTCACCTTGATATAATTATTTGAGTATTCACGGTTATTTCCTTTTGTGATACAGGGCGTTTATTAAAGGAGGGAAACGAAATGAGTTTTTTTTTCGCTTCTTCTTAATTGCGTTATTTCTGGGATATTTCATTTTCAATATTTTAAAATATAGCTTTCTTGTTCTTTTTGTTTTCTTACCTTCTTCTTTTTCTTTCTTACACATAACACTGTACTATATAAAAACGACTTTATATACATGTACTTGAAAAAATTGACAACACATGCAACGAAACCTCCCAGAAAAAAAAAAAAACAAAAAACAGGCGCAAAAAACATTTTTTTGTTTCTCTTCTTTAACAAACGACCTCTATCCCAATCATCAATACTCAGAAAATTCAATGCTTTCTGTTAAAACTTGAATGTTTCTTTGAATTTTTCAAATTCCTTGAATTCTTTGCACGTAAACTGAATATTCTTGTAAATCACATTATTTCTTCGCTAATGATCCAAAGAGATGTAGATATAAAAACCAATATCCATTACCCTAATACGTGCTACGTTTTAATATCTTCAGCGTTTCAGCTTTAAATAACGTCTTCTCACATATGATATGAAACGAAAAACTTTTTCCGTCGAAGAATCGTAATTCCAACCGTTTGCCACGACGAAAGTGGCGCAAGTATAATAACAATAATTACATCAGTATCAATGCATTAGTAGAGAAAAGTTTGGTTTCTCGCCGGCGCCACGGTTAACCCTCGGACACGATCTTAGCCGTTTCACGGATTTATGGGAGTTCGAAAACTGCGACGACTGCCATTAATCATAATAAATTCGCTGCGGTTCTCCAAAAGGCACGAAGGGGAGATTTGCCAAATCAAACCCTATGAATGTTTTTATTTGTTCTATAGTATTAAAAGTTCTCTTGTTGTTGTCGAAGAAAACTTACCGAGCGGACTTGGTGGCGGATAAAATCAACTCGATAATATTTATTGGATTTTGCGGAAACCTTTGTGTTGATGTTTAGACGATAAGGTAAAAGAACTTTTGATTGAAGATCTTATACGTAGGTGGCTATGTCTTTCATGTTAATCCTTAATTAGTGTGGCTGTTTATAATAACTAGAGCTCCCCAAAGTGCGTGGCAAGTCAGAAGGCGTACCGCCGGGAGGATATGTAATGTAATATATAAGCAAATAACTCGCATCGCATTTCGGTAGTTTATTACCAAAGAGTCCAAACGATGTGCCCGAGCATTGGCGAGTTTACCAGAATAACAGTGCGCTTATTTAAAAATAAATATATTGAATCACTTTACAAAACGTTAAGAAAAAACATAAATAACTTACCTAACATGTTTACATTGTTGCAGAAATATCCGGATGTGCGCGATGGTCGGGCACATCGTTTGAACTCTTTATTTATTACCGTATGCGATCGGGTTGTGACGGTATGGCGGACGCGCGTAGTAAGAAACGCCCACAGGCCGACAAAGTGAAAAAGTTCTGTGGAGAATTTCCTGACTTAATATATAATGGAAGTAAGATTACATGTAAAATTTGTAATATACCTCCGATGTGCAATGATAAATATGGCTGTAGAAGACATGCAAATAGTCAGCAACACAAAAATAAAAAACTGGGTGTATCACCGACTGAGGCAACTCAATTTATAATTGATTTATTTTATATGCTGACTGCGTGTAATTTACCGTTTTCCTTACTCAGGAAGAAACCATTCCGTGAATTTTGGAATAAATATAATCCAGACTTTGAGTTACCGTCGGAAACAAGCTTAAGGAGATGTGTGCCAAGTGTACGTACCGAAATTGAAAACAGGATCAGATCTGCAATAAAAAATAAACTACTGTGGTTATGTATTGATGAAACGACAGACCGTAAAAAACATTCTATTTTGAATGTGATTGTACGTATACTGGAACCTCGTCAACCTACAAAGGGAACTTTATTAGCTAGTAAAAGACTAAAATCGTGTACTGCCGACGCTATCGAGAGCGTAGTCGTTGATACTTTACAAACATTTGAAATTGCCACTACTCAAGTATTAATTTTCATGACCGATGGTGCCGCGACAATGCGTTGTGTAGGTCGTTCTCTTCAAGAACATTATGGGATGATGTTACATATTACTTGTAAACTTCATGCTCTGCATATTGCGGCTGAAACTATTCGTGCAAATTTCCCGGAGGTAAATGCATTAATAACAAATACGAAACGAGTGTTTCTCAAATTTCCCAAACGTACCAGTGAATTGCATAAACAGTGTCCCGGGATTCCCGAACCACCAGAGCCGATTCTTACGCGTTGGGGGACATGGATGAAGGCAGCGTTTTATTATTTTAAATACTTCCGGCGAATAAAATCAGTCGTCTTACAATTCAATCCCAACGAATCTGCGGCTATTAAGGAAAGCCAGGATAAATTCCAACATATTTCCGTTGAAGCAGATTTACAAACCGTTTACAACAATTATAGAGAAGTACTTGAGGCAATAAATAAATTACAAAATATTGCACTGTCCCTGACAGAGTCAGTACAAATATTAGATGACGTTAATACACTCCTACACTGTACAAATAACAAAAAAAATGATATCGTTAGAAGAAAATTTGAAAGTGTTATGAATGAAGAAAGATACAAATTTTAGCAGGTTAAGACAAGTTTGGGAAGGTAACTCTACTGATCCGGTGACTAAATTCAAAGATTATTTTAATTACGCGTGTATTACATCATTAGACGTCGAGCGTTCATTTTCAAGATATAAAAACATTTTTTCAGAACGACGAACATCCTTGAAAGAAACGACTGTGGAAACATTCCTAATGCTTCAGATGTTTGAGAAATCGGATTGCGCTTACGGTAACAGTTTTAATGTGCCTACCTCCTCGTGTGCTGACTAATACTATTTTCCTTGTGCATTAACACCCACTATATTGGATACGGCTAATTACAAAAGTAAGCGTTTTAAAATTCTTTATTTCTTTTGTTTTTATGTACTTTACTTATGTTCCTTACCGACGCCTATGGTGCGCCACGCAGTTGGGGAGCTCTAATAATAACTTTTAAAGCATGGCAGGCTGAAGTTCGACCCTTCGTTAATTTCCATGTAAATAGACCAATGCGGTGATCCTACGTGAATGTAATTTAAATGGAAGGGGTAGCAATCAAGGAAAATGTCCCTTCTCAAAAAAGTTCTACCTTTCTAGCTTCTACAGGCAAGAATAAAGTAAAGGTATTGCCATTCACGTGAGTTTCTACTCAAAGTTTTCGCATGTGCTTCGATCTCACCTCGGTCTAAGTCAAATCTAATCATTAAAAATACACAAAAATGTCAAAATAAAATTGTATATATCGGATTACACAAACACATGACCCACTATTTCACGGATTCATAGCAGTTCTCTGTGAACGATTTGTATCAAGCGGGATGTAAATGAAGGTCTTAAATATCAAAAGCTCTATTTACCAGAATGGTTGAAAATGATTTGTTTTTGGTAAGTATCATTAGTCACTAGACAGCTGCTAAAGACTCAGTTATATCCATCGCACGGTTTCGTTTTTGTTCGATTTAAGCAAAGAATTTTTGTTTATGTAGAAAAATTGGAGAAATGTGATTTTTGAGTGGTTATTAAAGACTTATATTTAAGGGACTAACACCCAAAGAGATCAAAGTTGAATTGAACGAAGTTCGTGGCACATTAGCACCTAAGTTAGCAATTGTTTACAATTAGGTAAATGAGTTTAAGCGGGGCCGTATATCCACAAAAGGTTCTAAATCTTCCAGTTCCGGAAATGATCGACAACATCCAGGATATGGTTTTAAATCATTGGTGATTGAAAGTGCCCGAAGAAGTTGAGGCCAGGGGCATTTCGCAAGGTACAGCGTTTTCAATTTCGTCCGAAAGATTGGGCGTGAAAAAGATCTAGGCAAGATGGTTGCTGTGTTTGCTCTCAGTGGATGATAAACGCAATCCTGACCAGTTTCTCCGTCGATACTACGGACGAAATATGGATACACATGGAACAGTCAAAGCAGTAAGTTTTTAAAGGCGAACGGGCTCCAAAATAGGCGAAGACGGAGGGATCGAGCGCTAAGGCGATAGCCCCGTTTTTTTTGGGATGCACGTGAATCATCTACATCAATTACTTGGAAAAAGGACAAACTTATGGGATTAGAATTAGAATTAATACAGCCGTATTCATCAGATTTTTCCCCCAGCTACTTGTTTTTATTTCCAAAGTTGAAGAAATGGCTCAGCGAACAACGATTCACGTCGAACGAGGAAGTTATCACCTAAATAGATGCCTATCTTGAGGACATTCCGAAGACTTAATTTTTGGAAACTTTTTGGGAACCTTATAAACTTTTCCCAACAGTCTTCCAGCTCTTTCAAGCCCTTAAAATGAAATATTCTTTCATAGCGGCAGGCTAGTCTTGGTACATTAAAACCTAGTTCAGATAAAAGCCGCGAACAGTCAATGTTATCATTTTGTGAAAGCGCTCAATACATGTAATTTTGCATCGATGAAACACTGAGACTTATGTTAAATGGATTTAACATAAGTAAATAGCCTTTGCACGGATGTGCACCACTTGAAAGACTGCTTTAACTGTTTTAATACGAGTCTTACGTACATCGCATATGTTTCGTGCCTAGGTATTCTAGTTTCGTCCTTGTAAATGCATTAAGTAACAACAACAGGCAGTTGAAATTTTTTAAATTCTTGTAGTTTCTACAAATGGAACTATACATGTTGATAAGTTTTCTTGGTTATATCTTTTATGTGCTTAGAAAGCGCTAATTTGACATCAGAGATTACTCCAAGGTCTTTTTTGTTGAAACAACGTTCCATACTTGTATCAGTCGAATGCTGTAGTGTTAATTTTGCTGGTTGCTAACGTTATATTTGCCGATATTCGAACTTAACTTGTAGACGAAGCAGCATAGCCTTACACTACGCAGATTGCTCTGACGCAACACACAATCATCGAGAAAATCTTCTTGTCACACTATGGCGTATCCACGATATCATTAATGAAAACTAAAAACAAAATTGGGCCAAGAGCGAACCGTTAAGGGGGACACCCGGTGTGAGAATAAATGTCTTCGATGTAAAATTACGATATGCGACATATTAACTCAATCAATTCGCAAAGGCGGGCCGAAAAGCTTACGTTGGATGTTTTTTTCATTAAAACACGATGATATACTTTGTCAAAAGTGATCTGGAAATTAATGTAGATTACTTAAACTTGTTCCCGTTTACCTGAAGCTTCTGAAACGTATCGCATGAAATAGCTGAGGATAGTCGCTTTGTGGCGTGGATCTTTGGTGTGTACTTGATGAAGCTAAGCTATTTAGGCGTTATATGTTTTGGTTATTGCTTATAGGCATTTTCTGATGTGTTCTGTTTATATACATCATAGTAAGCTTGTCGGAATATTCATTCACAAAGCGCTACCAACGTCGCCATCTCGTGTTTAGCTGTCAGAAAACTCCTCGAGGAAACGGCAACCGGTTTATGTCGCTGCTTCCTGAATGGCGAATATGCGCTTTTCAAGCACTGGAGGACGCCAAGAAATGTCGTGTTTTTCGTTTTGAAACTTGTGGCACTGTGAGGCAACAGCGATAGAAGGCAGAGATAAAAAATACTCTCGAAACCACGCTGACGACGCCGGATAGGAGAAACATGTTCGTGCGTTAGTGTATTTTTTTTCTCTCCTTTTGTTGCGTTTGCTGTGAATTATTCCATCGATACCATGAGGAAACTAAGCTATCTTAGCATTATATATTTTGGTTATTTTCTATAATGTACATGTTTTTTTTTAATAAAGATTTGCAACGGCGTTTGATTGAAATCTCCCGAAATACGGGGCAGGTACGATCCCTAGAAGTATTCAAGCGTTGCAATAAAAATCAAACGTCTATTTTACTTAGTCGACCTACTGTATATAAAAACAGTTTACGCAATTGTTTATATTAACATTTGTTTCATAACTTTCGTTTTTATGGAACTTCATAACAGTATTCGAACGCACAAAGAGAAAATATATTTTTTTTATTATATCGCAACGTCTCCCCGCTCTAAAACGCGACATTATCTCCTGCCCAACTCCCTTTTCTCTCCCCACGATATTACAATATCATCGCCGAGTCAAAGAAAGGAGCGCAAAATGGAAAAAAAGAAAGAATATATTCCCCACATCCACATCTCCTTTAACGCATCCTCCACATCGCAGCTCATCTCGTCGCATCTTTACCGACTGGTAGAGGTGAGGACTATTTTTTCTCATTCTTCCTGCGTAGGCTCCCATATTCCATCTCGCGTCTGTCGCCAGCAACCGGAAGCTGCAAAAAATATTTTCCATCATTACATTGAAATAAGTCTCGTTTCCTCGTTGCCATTGAGATTTTCGACCCGGCGATGGTATTCGGCGGAATTTTACGCGCTAGCGGCGTCTCTCCTTTCTTCTTACGCTTGATCTCTTCGCAGAGAAAGGTCCTTTATCGGCTGGACGCAAAAGAAAAAGGCTTTCGTATGGTTGATGGCTTTGGCGAGAATTCTCTCACCTTTTTCGATGAGGAAAGTAATACGTTGGAAATATGTGTATTGTGTGTGGGTTGGTTGTAAATCGAAGGCCGGTATTGAATTTGGCCCGCTATATAAATACGATGTTGAAATGTGGAGTTAACATTTAAAATAGTGCAGATCGCTAGGATCGTTTAGGAGTTGGATTGGATATATCTCGAAAACGCAAAAAAATTTTTGAATCATATCAGAAATACTCTGGGAACTTAGGTACAATCCTTGAGGGAAATCATCTCCATCTCACAGACTGAGTCAAGTGAACTTGGCGAAGGAGAAGCTAGAACTTCTAGGATCAAGATCAATCTCCTTCATTGTATCTTTCTCCAAGGATCTCACAGTTCAGACAACGCCCTCTTTCTTTTGAGTAAAAAAAAAAGATCATTTTCTTTGCCACGACGTTGTCTTCATGAAATGTTTGAATTTGCACCATGATCCAGCTGAACGGAGACTCTTAGTCTTCCTTCTATTTTTGTTGGTTATGCGGTTAACCTGAAAGATACTTATGCAAACATGATAGCCCCCCCTAGACTCAATTAAATATGTTGAACACAAGTTCAAAATCAGTGGTTATCTAAAAGTCCTCGCAATGATCTTAGGAAGACCCAATAGAACTACTTTAAATACTGTTGAGATTTATGTATACGGGACAATAGGAAATCACATTATATTGAAACAGATTGATCCGTAAGAAATCTTGAGTCTAGCGAAAAGCCGAAGCTATCGTGAATTTGATGAAAGACTTCAATTCGTTAGGAGTACAAACCAAGAAGGAGAAGACTTTATGCACTTAAGTAAGGTAAAGAAAGAAGCTTAGGAAACCTTCAAGGGAGTAATTCATGGATTTTCAGGTAACAAATGAGATGATTGCACTCACAATCAGAGGAAGATTTTCTCCAGTCCCACCTTTTCCCACCGGACTTTTTCCGTCAGAGTTAGGTGGGTGTCAGTGATGAGAACGAAGAAGGACTCCATCAGGATATTTTTTTGATGGAACAGAGATATCGGGAATGAAACAATTGTTGAACGTTGGAATGAAACAATGCTCGATTGCGGATTATTGTTTCGGAATTCACCTACAACAAGCTCACCTAAAAGCAACGACCTTATGAAATCGGCTGCCAGGCATTCTTCCATTAATTCGAAACTTGTAAAATGTAACTGTTACTAAATAAAATTGAAATGGACTTTCAATTAAAATGTTTAATTTTCTTTTTATCCGTTGAAATAAAATATTTCCATCTAGTGCTAATCTCAAAGACTACAAACTAATACAAGTTTTTTTTTACCATATACCTCTTTGTTATGAAGCGAAGCAAGCAATAAGTTAACAAGATCTTAAAAAGCTTCAAGAGTACTTTAATAGCTTGTTCTATAGAATTTTTTATAATTGAATGCTATATTATACACGTAACTTTTAAATTAGCTTTAATTGATGACTAATTCTTTCCTATTCTTTTGTTACAGGTAAGATTGAAATATCATCGTTGCTAAGGTAATCACCCCGCCAAGAAAATTCAACAAAAAACGTGAGTAAAAACATCGATAAGAAAACCGGCGTGTGAATATCGATGTCAGCACCCTTACAAAGAATAAAAATATGTAATCAAGGCATTATATTATAACGTTTTCATTTCCCTACACATAATACGAAAGGCATAAACAAAGGCATAATAAAAAAAAGGGCACCGGGAGAAATAATCTGAATTAACAAACTAAGTTGCGCACAAATTACGTCCGTACAATTCGTCCATTGTACGCCCTCTTTGTCCCCCCCCCAGCTTTTCAAAAACCATCGTCTCATTGTAACCTACGAACCCATTGTTGTATTTTCCAACGACCAGAAAAGAAGTCCAACAAAAAAAGTTGCGGAATCCGTATACATAACGCATGGATCCGATGTAGAGGGGTGATGTAGAAGGGACCGGCGCTAGTATATATTTTCGCTCTTTCAACTTCAACACAGCAGGGATAATGACCCGAAATATACTCGGGGATTCAGATCACGCGCTTAAACGAAAGCAAAAGTTCACGTTTTAAATCGACCCGCCTTCCTCGAATGTGACAATGGGTTGTGAGTACGGTGGATTTCAAGCATCATATAGTTTTCCGCTGATCTTGCTATCATTTTTAGTTCCTTTATTCCAAAAGGGAAAGTAAGTCTAACGGCAGGACTTATTGGGAGTGGTTAATGGAGGAATTAAATGTTATAGATATACTCAGAGGATAATAGCTAGCATCCAAGGATATTTCACTGATGGACCTTTATCTCTTTAGCTAATACGGGAAGGATGTATGTTGTTTGTGCTTTCTTTCGGAAAAAGGAAGGATTTGGAGTATTCGTTGTGAATTCAAATTTGCGCTAACAATGTTATTGTTATTACTCCTTAATTTAGGGCAGCTCTTCTATAATCTAAACATTGCGATCGCCTAAAGAAGTGAAACAAAACCAGCTACATTATTCGCGTTGACTAGTTCAATAATATAAAATTCAACTTTAATCAGTGTGTTAGATATACAGGCTGATTGACCAAATTGACTCGATGACTTGAGTATTATGGATTGTAGAAAACACTTATACACTTAATTTAATTGAGCCATTACCAACTCCATTAAACTATCTTCAAGACGGATATATTGAGCATTGATATCCTTATTTTAAATAGAAATTTATTAATTATTATTGGCAAATTATTTTAGGTAAAATTTCATATTTTTTTACCTTATTTCAGTTATTTTAAGCACAATAACTTTCGAAATCATCTGTATCAATCATTTGCATTGTCCTTAGAACGTCTAAACGGTCTGCGGTGTTAGTACTGTTTGGTTACTTCGACAATAACAAACCAAATACACCCACGTTGACGTGTTTAAGATATTTATACCTTGTCTTTCAACTAACGAGATGTTTACAATCAGACGCGAGTCGTGCGTTCGAATGTTCTATTCAGTGGTGTCCGGTGTTAGTATTGTTTGGTTACTTCGACAATAACAAACAAAATATACTGACATTGACGCGTTTAAAGTATTTATGCCTTATCCTTCAATTAAATGAATATCTACAATCAAACGCGAGTCTTGCGTTCGAATATTCCATTCATTGATGTCCGATGTTAGTACTGTTTGGTTACTATGCCAATAGTAAACAAAATATATTGAAACTGACGTACTTAAGTTATCGATTCTTCTAAGCAACTACCATATTTTGATTCTTGCATTTGAGTAGTTTGTGATGCTGGTATTGTAAAATATATTGACGTTGAAGTGTTTAAACTAACAATGTCTTATCTTCTAAATAAATAAGATTTTTTCGGTCAAATGCGAGCTTTACATTTGAACATTGCATCCAAATGATCTCTGGTGTTAATATTGTTTGGTTACCATAACAGCACTGAACAAAACATATCAATAATGACGATTTTAAATTAATATTCCTTGTTTTTTTGCTCAAATAATGGTAACGCCCACCATATTATGTTTATATTATTATAATATATACATTACATAATATCAACGTATTATGTTTATATTATTCTGCTTTTAAATGTCTTCTTCTCATTAGCGCACGATCTGCAACAAAAAGGATTTCATTCGGTTAAGGTGAGAACATTTCCGTGTTCCTGGCTCGGGTCTTTGTAGGATTCCCGAAGAGATTCGTGGAAAATATTATGCGTATAGCGTTAAGTATCGAGTATCTGGTATTTCGAGGTTGCCGTAGATGTAGAGGGCATCAACCACCAAGTCAGCTTCTTCCAACTTCATACATTGCCACCTTACTTACAATTTCAAGATGCTTCCATTGTAAAGTTTAATCTATCTTCGCGCAGATTCCATGTATACATATTCTGCTTTAATTTTATTTAGATTTACATTTAGTCCGTCGTTTCCTGCGACGTCTACGTCGTACTTTTCCTTAAGTCATTAAAAAATATCCTTTAGAACAAACAACTAGCTCCTTCCCACGGAATTAACTTTACGCTCGAAGCGTCTGCAACGCTTCATAAACCGCATATAATAATGGAGAACTTCGTCGGTGACATCGCAGGTTTATTAATATAACTTCCTCTGACGTCATCGCGATCAATTAGTTATAAACTTGTTCCCGACTATTACCGGGAGGGGTTACAAGTCGAACGGGCGTACCCGCATCGCGGACTGCTTATTAGTAGTCCGAAAGTTCAAGCTGTAAGCGAACTATACGGTCGTATGTAAACAACGGCACGATGTAAATGAAAATTTGAAACGCTGATGGTGATAATAAAGTTCGTTTGCCCTTCGCTGGTCTTCGTATACGGTAAATGTTGATTTAATTTTGTATCGCGTGTATGTTGTACGCCGCAGCTTTTTATGCGATTCAAATGCTGAAAATTAACTAAAGGGGATTGCTAATAATTTACTTTGATTTCCCTCGCCTATTCAGAAGCAGGTTATACCGATATGTCCGCGTTCTTTGTAGAATGAAGGGAGTACAGCTTGGGAACCTTAGAATCCTGGAAGATCTCAACGTAGATTTTTTGATTATTTTTTCTCGTTATATCTTTTATAATGGATGTATGTAAATCGTTTGAGGATTGGTCGTCATCCGGAGTACCTCAAGGATCGCATTTAGGACCACTTTTTTGCTTTCCGTAAACGAGCTGTTAAAATCGCTACCATTGATACCTCTGAACTATAGATAAGTATTAACTAACTCGATACATAATTCTACTCTTAAAAGGACTAACACTGTCCGAGACTTGGATGTATTGTTAAATTCCCGGCTTAATTTTTCTTGTCATATTACGCAATTATGTGTTTCTGCTTCTAAAACATCAGATTTCGTTCTACGTACTTTTAAAAAAGCTTGATATTGTAGCTTTGTTGTTAGCAAGCTGCAGCACGCGCCAGCTGTATTATTGTCAGTATGTATATCTTCAGTTAGCGATTGAAAAAATACAACCGAACGTAGTACAGATTATGATTTGTTACTGGAAACAAATGCATTGCAGTTACTGAAGATCCGTCGTGATGTTGCAGAAACGAACCTCATCTGGAAGGTCGTGCATGGATATGTTGATTGTCCTTATTTAGGTTTCTCAATTAATTCCCTTGTACCTCGCAAATACTCCCGTTCTCTTTCCACATTACAAATACAGATTTCTACATTAAACCTGCGCACCATAAAGACTCTCAAAAAAAGGACACGAGGCGCAGCTATGAATATATTCAGCAATAGCCAGGCAGTACTAAAGGCTATTAAGGCCTATACAAACGAATCTGGTGTAATAGCTACCAACGGATGGAAGGAAACGAAAGGGCCGTTAAGCTGCTCTAACTTCTTTTCTACAGCAAGAAACAAAGACATGGGAGGACAATGCCCTGGGAAAATGTTCCAGGCGGAAATATTCGCTTGGTGTGATCCTTGGCAGATCATGTAGCCCTAAGATATCACTCATTTAAACTAAGAAAAGCCAAAGATCAAATCGCTAGTATTCAAATATTCTGCGCAAAGAGGTTGTCATCAACCACTTTCAGCAGACCTTTCCTTGCATTCACTGCAATGAAGTAAGAAGATACTAAGGTTTACTAAAAGCCTGCATCTATTTTAACACACAGAAAGGTTGTATTGAGGTCGTAGTTGTGCTATCGTCCAATTATAATTATAATAAATAAGAATATCCTTTACTGCTAGGTACAACATACAAATTAAATCAGGAGAAGAAGCTTGAGATTGAGCATTTGATTTATCCAATCAACAACGGGAGAATAAACAGTATTTAGATGAGATGGTATCAAAGAATCGCTTCAAACACTTGATAATGTGCTACTTTCCAAAAGCTCTGGCAATATCCGCAATTAATAACACATCGTTGCTCATCACGTTCACATTCATTTTTTGGGCGATTACATATGAACTTTTATAACTGTAAAGGTGATTTACTTGATATGTTGAAATTTTCCACTGTTGTCCTCACCAACGGGAGCTTTCAATGTTAAGAAAACCTTATTTTACACATTTATCCAGAGAATGTTCTCATCCAAAAGTAATTTGGGCCCTTGAGACAATTTTAAAGCATGTTTGCAGAAAGTTTCAACATTTCAACGCAGCTTGTCTTGAAAGTATTGTTTATTGGATTGTTTCCACCTCCAATGTAAACTTCGGCAGATAAAACATACATGGTGTCTCCATCGAGTCCTATTAAAGCCGAATTTTACTCCCGGAAAAACACATAAGCTTCCCGAAGAAATTACTGCTGGTATCGCTCGAAATTTCACCTGTTTTTGGCAGTGTTCCATTAAAAACTATTGATGCCATTAGTGCTACTATATTGTTAATTTAATGAGGATGCAACGCCTATGAGATATTGGCAAAACAGAAGGCATTCGTACAAATAATGAGGGGAAGCTAGATTAGGCTTAAATTCACTGTACAAAGCTGTTAGCATCGCTTGATTAAACATATTTTTCTCTCGATGTTTGCCATCCATCCTACTTGATTCCGTTGAACGCATAAACTCGACTTAGCGTAGCTCCAGCGCCAAAAAAATGCAAAAAAATATTGGATTTCCGAATAATCCGATACGTCAGTGCCGCTGCAACAAAGGCCCGGTGATTAAAACGAAATTATCTCAGCGCCGAAAATAATTACAGACGTTCGAAAACAATTTTTTCGCCCGAAACTATGCGGTACGCTCGTTGGAGTTTCGGCGCGAAAGGCGAGTTTATTTATATATCGAATTACATGCTGTCGTCCTCTGTAATTTTCGTCGTCATTGTTGTTTTTAATTCGCGGATGAAAACGGAACACGCCGGCATCTACTGTGCTGCGCGTTCGCAGTTCTAGAACCGAACTTAATTTGCAATTATCGCGCTGTCTACCGTACATACGCACACACAACAAATAACTCCATTCGCGTACGCCTTTTGAGTTTTGAGTCCTCTGTGTTTACGAAGCGAATGAAATTAAATTCTGCACTTCTACTGCGGAAGGGAACGGAAAAAGCGGAACGAGTAAATAAGCAAAATAAGTACGAGGCATAGTTGCTGTAGCAATGGGAATTCGTTGTATTAACCAGTGAAGTAGTGTTTTTTTTTTTAGTATTTCTATGCGGTATTCGTTTGAATCGATATTTGACCATTTACGCTGCCAAATACTCTTCAGACAGGATCATTTCTTGACGTCATCAGCGTGTTTCTTTTTTCCATATACCAGCGCTATTTGCTTCGTAGTTAAATGACCTCCCCTCGAAAGGACGAACCAAGCAATTCTTGGTGGCCCCTATTAGAAATGCAACGGAAAATGCCCGGAACAAACAACCAATAAAATATGCTCTATTGACATTATTCGAGGTATTACTGAAATCACTCATAGCAAAAGCAATGTGATATGACATTGACTCCGACTAAGTAGTCCAGCATCTCACCTTAAGGAGTAGTGCCTAGGTTTTTGCTCTCCTTTCTGAACGTGTTATTTGGAGAGAAAGATACTCTCGGAGCCACGTTGATGACGCCGGGTAGGTGGAAACATGTCAGTAAAATTTTCCCTGCAGGAGACCTTCCTTTTTTCTTTCGATTTCTGGATTTCTTCTTTTTAGGTAGTCATTTAACTTAATAAAAAAATAATTTAACAGCTTTTCCTACCATTTCATGGACGACTCAATATCTGCCATACATTGAGGTGGCCTCTGTAGATTTTTTTTAAATATCTCATATTGTTTATTATCTCCATTACTCGTGGCATTACTGCTTAAGTTCTTGCAGAAACTAGTAATATTTTCCGTGCATTTCAACACGAACTCATTATCATGAGACGAATAAATACGAGTCTGTCTAGTCTCTGCTAATTTCGTGAAGCGCAACTAGTTTCGATAGGTTTACTTGGTAATAATATGTGACCGGGTTCAAGCTCAAAATCTCTCAATTTTTCGTGATTAGTTCATAAAGAACAACTTTTATTTTGTTAATAATACTACTTGATTATACTGGGTGCACCTGAAGCTAATAAGGTGAAATATCTCATGAAGAAATCGTTTCGAAGGAACGGTTGCGGGTAAAATTCAATTGATTTCAAAATCATTTGAAAATTAGTCATTTTTAGGTTTGGCACGGAGTAAATCAAAGATATCGAGGAATCTACATTAAACAGAAGATATTCGCACAAATTGCTGTATTTCAGTCGGGGATTCATCGATTTTCTTTTAGTGGCTTGCGACTTTTACTTAAGCATAACAAAGATCTTAATCTTTATGAAACTACCACAAGATCCGTTAGTTTCAAAGAGTCGATTATTTACTTCAAAAATAATTATTTTTGGTATATTATGCGCTGCTTTGCGAAATACTTTTAATGGAGCTGCAGAATTATCTGTTATATATGCATTTTTAATGACTTATTCAATAGAACGCAAGAAGGTATTAAATAAAGCTGCATCACTTCCTTTTCGAAAAACTATTTACGACAGACTTGGAGCGATTAATTCTACGTTATCGCGAAAGAACGACCTCTACCGACGACTTGTAAGAAAATAGTTCGCACAGCACCGATATCATTCCTCACACTTTACTAAGCGTCCCTTTTTTTTTACCAATTTCCTCCTTCGATCGTGCCCCGCGCCCCCCGAAACGTTTACCACCGAACGCGCAAATAGCCCTGCCTAGACCGCATAGGTCGGTCGATTTAATGGTGTGGTATCCGACGCGATGCTGTGCGGTCCTATTTTAAACACGGCAGACGCATAAATTAATACACCTTTTGGCGGTCATTATGATGGCCTTTTTACGCTAAAATGGACGGTGCGGTCCGGCGCATTATCGCGTCGACGGGCCCGCCGCAAATGAACGCCGACCTCTGTACATTGCGATCGTAGTGTAGCGGCGGCGGGCGGCGGAATTGTCGGGAGCGGAGGGTGGGTCGTGTAGGAGGAGGTGTATTTTGCCCAGTAAATATTAATTCTGACGCCCATTTTAATGCGGGTCGGCGTTTAGAATCCATATATACCAAGCGACGGCGCTATTATAATGCCTTTCGGTTTGAATTTGCATGTGATTATGCGCTAATGAGAATTGATATTTTGGCCGGGTGAAATCTTTAGGTGGTTTTCGCGGTGAGATTGAATGGTTCTGCTTGCGTGAATGTATCAAAAATTGAAAATTTGTTTCGAAATAATTTTATAGGGATTCTGGTTGTTTGTGCGTGCGTGTTGCTCGAACAGCGAAGTGAAAGCAGAAATATATTAAACATAAAATAAACACGTCAAAGACACAATCAATTGCGTTAAAATGTAATATTTTCAATTGAAATTTGAACCACAACAGCGTACTCCAAGAGAAAGATAAAAGTTGATGGCTCAGAAAATGTGCAAAGATCTTTAAGGATACGATCAGCATCTAACAGCTATTACAAAAGAAGCAGGAGAGACGATTGAAGAGAAGCCGAAATAACTAATGTAACAACCACTATTGGCTACGTAAATCAAGCAGAACAGCCCTGTACATACCGCTATTTACATAGTTTGCCTTTTGATGCAACAAGATGCATTTTGAACGTTTATTCTTCAATTCCTTTTCACCTTTATTTTTGCCTGGAATTATGTATCTGTGTACGTCAATTTCAATGATGTATTGGTACTTGCTGAAGACGAACACCGGAATTATCATCATCTTACTGAAATAGTCGTCAATTCAACGTAAAATGAGTTGCCATAAGCTGTAGAAGCTACCAACAAGAAAATTATAGGTTCAATGTCCACAAAAAATGAAACCCCAAGCAATACGCTTGTCGGGCTCATATTAGAAAGAATGCTCTAGATACAGTAGATAACTTGTGTAAGCAAGAAAGACTACTTCCAACACAGATAGGCAAAGCAATTCTAATTTCTGATTGGATACGCGCCTCTATTGATTGCGTATCCGTTAAGCAGGGACGTACTAGGTTTATTAACAGGACACTGTACGCTCAAGAAGCATATGAGCAACCTAGGCCTGATAGAAGAAACATCGCGTAGATCCTGCCAGGCGAAAGAAGAGGCTGGCAGGAACGCGGTTCTCAGGAATGGACTCGACGTATTCAAGAACCTACGTACGGAGATCACTCCCAAGACGCAACAAGCAGCATACTTTTGTTTATTTTATTATTATTTTTATTTTATTTAGGTGCTCAAGATCTTTCGACATTTTCTTCTTTGCCGTGCCAAAATTGACTCGGAGGTTCATCTAAGAAAACATGGTTTACACGTTGACTAATTATATTTTGGGCGTATATCTATCAAATTTATTCTCATTCAAGCTTCCTACCGCTATTATTAAACATACAACAATATCCGACTAGACCTTCGCGTTCATTATTACCAACACGGGAGACGTACAGCATACATGAACGAAATTCCATCCGCTTCACTTACGTCCCAAAAACACGTCACCCTCACGGAACATAATCGCTAAATGATCCGTATTATTATAACGGCGCCTGAAAAAGGTCCGCCGGTATAACGGAGGGCGCCAACCGAGCAACGCGGCTAACGCAATCAACGAGGCATCTACATTACACCGACGCGCTGGTTTGTTCATTTAAATTCACGACCGGAGTGTGATATCACCCCGGCCTCGGCGTCGGTCCTTATGTGCATATTTCTCGGTTCATTTGCTTTGTGGATTGTACAATGACGGGACGCTCTAGGTAGCGATTTGTCAGCTCGATTCGGAGGACGGCGAGGGCGACAGCTATCTGTACAAGGAACATACTTTCGATTCCCGATTGACCGAGCCGCGCCGGCCGAGTTCGTGACGTCCTCGAAATTAATTTTCTTATAATTTTCCGGTGCGTAAAGCACGCCACTTAACTATAAACCAGCGACGAACCGATATGGAAATCGTCCTCGACTTCGTTTACGGATCGCTGGTCGAACGCGTTGTTCTTTGCTGTTAAATGTTATCCGCTTAATAGGATGGAAAATATGATGATGGTTTTTCATTTTTCCGCATTCGCGAGCAAAATGGGAGGGAGAAAATATCTTGGTAAAGAGACGAAAGTGGAACATGTTTGCCGATGCTATTAAATGTTTCGTAGCCTGTAGCCTTTAGCCGGACGGACGCTGAAAATACTCATAGTTGCCCCGGTTATTCTTATTATTCATATTACACCAGTCGGCGATCTTTTCAACACGAGTAATCCGCTTAGAGCTTTTGAAATCCAGTATAACCTCTACGCTACATATGTTTACACGTACAGCAAACTTCAAAAACACCCTCCCATTTTCACCAATTTCATAATCTAGACCGTTACAAGTTTCAACGGCGTCCGTCCAGGTTCTATTATATTCACGCCGCAATTAAAACCAGTACGCCTCCGTTGTTACCATTTCGCGAATTGTTGTGTCCGACGCGATGAATCCTGTCACGTTCAGACAGACTGATGCGGTCTCGCCACGCTCTACCAGATAAAATATATAACTCCGCCGCTCGCGTAACTAACATTTTCCACGAATAAAATCGCCCGCAAAATAGCGGCCGATTCCCACGTACCGCGGCCGAGTTCGCAGCATCCGAAGCGGTAGTTTTTTTAGAGCTTTAAAGTTAAGTAATTTGGCGAGAATAAATGCGAGTGAAAGGTTGGGACAACTGGTGCGCGGATGGCACGCAAAAGTAGTAAATTTACGTCCGACCATCGTGCGGCTTGAAGTTTCGCGAGAGCATGACGCGATGGAAGTAAATTATTTGGACATTTTTTATTAGATCGGCCAACTTTTTCTGGAAGAAGATACGGAGTGGCATCGAAACGAACGCAGTTACAATAAAACGCCGCGACGTGAAGCTTTGTAAAGGTTCGCTTTCCTTCAAATTCGCGATCGAGTAGTTGTTGGCAAAGCGCTGAGACTTGTATAATGCGTTTTAAATGTGATCGTTTCGTTACTGAGTAGTTCCTATCAATACTCGTTCATTGGTTGGCTCGATTTCTTATAAAGAATAAGCGCTCAAATTTTTTTCTTTTTCTTTTTTCAAATTCGTTTTCAGTAAGTCTTTTGACGTGAGAAAGTCTGTAATTAGAAATTGTTTTATTACGATGTCCCAAGTTTTCTTCGGCAAGGACTTCATAGCGCGCTTATCGAGCTTAAACGCACCACGGCCAGTAATAAGATAAGGAAACACAAGGTTTTTCTTTTTTGATACGGAAGTAATTTGAGATTTGGTCAGTATGCTTGCATCACCCTCTTTACCACCAGATAAAAGACGAATCGTTTTTATCTGAGCTCATAACTCGCACGTGTTTTCCATCGATGCTATCGATAACATTGCGGACTTGCCGCTCGCATATTCTAAAATTCTTTTGCCATTTCTTTAAAACTTTCTTCTGCAGGAGCACAATTAAGATTTACGTCAGCTCTTTACATCTATTCTTTAGGGCTATTCGTACAAATATGCTTATGTAGTTGTATCTTAGAAGATAGAAATCTATGTAACCCGGCGGCTTCAGGAAAAATGTAACGAAAGAGATATGATTCCTATTTTATTCGTAAATGTATTCACGATAATTATTACGTACAAAAAAAAGACAATCGAGGAGACGATTAGAAGTCTCGGATCTGGGAAACGAAGATGGACGCGATTTCCCGATTATTTCGAATTTTTTGAATCGGTGGAAGGCGAAAGAAAACAGATGGGTTTCACTTTTCCGTATATTTAATTTGTACTACGCTGGAGTAAGCAAACTACATCAATGCGATACGATAAACAACCGTCTAAGTTCACCTTAAAAAATACTCCAACTTAGGGCGTCGCACTTTTAATTGCAGCCAGTGTATTAACGATTATTATTGTTTCCGATTAGTAACAAGTAGTGTTACATCACATTCTGAAGACAGGCAAGCTCAGAAGACATCTTTGGACGAAAGGATAGCGAATTATTAAAAGCAAAAAAGCAAAGAGGAAGACCTTTGCCTTAATTTTTGATGGTGCAATAGAATTACTGCTGTCACAATTTACTTCTTCTCAAATGTTCACATATTCTCGTTGTATGATACGCTACGTGTTATCAAATGAACATTTAACCAGCGCCTGATGCAGGACAATATTTGGGGAATTTTCGAGTTTAATAAGTGATAGTAATTTCATGTTCTTTTCATACATGTACTTGTCTTGTTTGCTTACTCCCCAAGATCAAAAACTGCTTGAAAGGACATCATCGCGACACTACCAATCATGTCGAAAGGAGCGTAACCAAAGAGCTGCGTTGAAGCTCCATGAAGAACGCTATACCGTTCATTTCGAATGTCCAAAGATAAAGTTAGGAAAATGGTTGCAAAGAAAATTAATAACGTTTCGAACATTTTCCGACCAAATGTAAGGTGAATTATACGAACTAGTCCTTTTTCCAAATAACAAAGAAGATTTGCAACAGCGTTTGATCTAAATCAGACTAATTACAGGCTAAATAAATGCTAAACAATCTAATAGGTGCCGTATCTAAAAATAGTGGCGAATTCCAAAAAACTTGGAGATGTAGATTACCGAATTTTTTTTTTAGATATTCAATAAGTTTACTATGACTTATAACTAGAGAGAACAAAAGCGAGTGAAATTATATCTTTTTTGCCGTGACTAGTCAGACTCGTGTCTATTCGTCTCGTGAGAATGGGTTCGTTTCGCCTACTGGTCTCGAGAGTCGACAACACACGAGTCTATCTAGTCATTGCAAAACAGGTATAATTTCACTCGCTTTTGTCCTCTCTACTCATAACTTCAAATAAAATTGGAAACTCAATCGTAACATGCGAAAAACAAGCAATATGGTTACTGCTGAGCCGCCATAATAAATAAATAAATTAAAAAAAATAAATTTTACAAAATTAACTCGTTATCACGAATTAAACACATCTTAGGTTTAAAATAGGATAATAGATGCAATGATATACACTAAGGTGTCCGTTTAGTGAAACAAGACGTCATACACCAGAGTAAAGTTAGGCAAAATGTAGTAGCGAATCTATAAAACTATACTTACTACAGCAAACGTATCTAAAGCTTACATCACGTGTGTAAATATGTCTTATGTGAAGATTTTCAGATTTTTGCAACCTTTTACCCTCAATTTTTTTCCAGGATCGTCTATGACACTTTTACAACTCACCCTCAATTTTCCACGCGAAATTTCCCTTGCTTTCGCAACGGAAGAAGGAGCAAGCGTCCCATAATCATTTCACGTTACCCTACATGCGAGCCGAGGTAATTCCTTTTAACTCCCCAAAAGAATTATGTTGGAAAGCACATCGCGTTGTCTCCCAATTTACCATAAAAATTCCTACGTCTTTCGCATCTTCTACTTCTTCCGTTTCTTCATTGCATGTTCGCGCTCTTAAAACAACGTATAAAAACTGAAACGACCTGCTCGAACATTATACATAACATGCATAACTTCGCCGCGCGCAATTCCAAGACAAGCGGATTGTCTACATCCGGCATGCTAGAAAGATGTTACGTAGGTAATACGTAGTTGGCTGCGGATGTGTGTGCGCGCGCGAAATGGGAAAACAAAAGGGAATCGAGACGAAAAAAATACAGAGAAAATAAACAGGGAACAGGGCATAAAAAGCCGCAATTCAATTTTCTAGAGATTGAGCATCGCCTTCTTGATGCGGCAACGTAAAAATTATACAGTCGCTTTGACGTACGGCCTGGGTTAGGGTGGGTTGGCGCGTTGCATTTATTCTCCGGCTCGCGCCTCGCGCCTTGCGCCTCGCCCGTGCCTCTTTTATAGGATGTTTCCTGTTTTATAGGATCGATTGCGAGGTTAATGTGGTTGTAATTCTGGCGAATTGCCGGCATTAATACTTATTTTGAGTTGGAAAACAAAGTAGTTTAGATGCCGTAGTACTTAATTAGATCGCAAAGTGTAGTTCTAATACCAAATCAGGTTGAATATTCTTGCTTAGTTTCTGTATCGCAGTATTGGAGGATAATTATTTTGTGTTAGGCGTTTGAATGTTTCTATAGTAAACAATTTTTTAAATAGCGACAATGTAGCTGTTGTTATAAGAAGCATTTGTTGATAAAAATCACACCTCCCGTGGTCAACAAGAACGGATTTCTTAACCATATTTGGCAGTAACTTGTTGCGATGAATCAAGAGTTGATAACATACCTGGCGTTTTATGCAGCCTTTTTTGATATCAATGCCAGTCGTATTTTTCAATTTTCGCCGTTTTTCTTGGTCTTACTTTTGTTTGACATGTTTTGAGGGTTTTTCAACGGCGGCGGCGACGACGTTGAACGTTGCGACAACGTTGCCGCAACGTTGAAATTACCACCAATTGAGCCAACAATTCGACAGAGGTCGAAATCGAGGGTGGCTTCTCGCTCAGGGAACTTGTAAATCATATTAGCCGGAAGCAATCCACTGTCTTGCACTGTTATCAGTCAAGAGCTATGAAGAGCCAGCAAAGTCGGTGAGGACTGAGGGTCGAAGAGTAACTAATGATATATAAGCCGGCCATCTTCGCCTAATGGCTTTAAGATACCGATTCTCCAGTACCAAGCCGATTGTTGATCTATTGTTTAATTATATAAATCTAATCTTTATTCATTACGATAGTTAGGTCATAAATTAGACTTAACATCCTTTAAGTACCATTCTGTTATGAAATATGGCACCCCGTGTTCGGCACAATAGGCAGCATCTGATAAAAGATATATCAACCAAAGGTTCTGGATCTGGTCAAGCGTGCTCACCTCCCTCATTTGCTAGTAATACCATTGTGTACTGGAGTCCAAATGAAGATAGCGTTGTTGTCCTTCCGCAGAATATTAATATCTCTTATGCAGTTAATTACGAGAAGGAAGAAACTGATCAACTTTCATCAATTATTTCTTGCACTAATTCCTGTGTACGTTATGAATCCATCGACTTGGAGACTAATATCAACCATAGATAAGGATTCACAACTGCTGCTCCAACAATCTCCGTTTGTACAACAAAGGCATCAAAGGAATCTTGGAAAAAGTTGCAGGCCATATTTGTTGTTAATAGTTGTACCGTAAGATGTAAGATATCTGTAAATGGTCGTTTCGACTTCCATAAGTATAAGTTCCAGAAAGATTCCAGGAGCCAATTCAGGCATGGCACTGATGTGTTGACTCATCAGTGATCCTTAGGCTGGCCATTCCTTGCAGCGCTGCGAGTTTAGTAGTAGCTGTAAGCTGTTAGGTCTTCCAGCAGATAACGTGAATCATAGGATGATCCACTATCCCATACCAATTATCCTTAGCGACATTCCTAAAATCTTACCATAAATCTTACGAGATGCTCAAGGCCAATGCCATTTTGGCTTTGTGGATTAGTTTTTACCTTAAATACAAAACGGCGCCAAAAGAATTAATTTAGTTTGCGGGGAGTTCCTAATTGTTCAGAACGAAGCCATAATCAATTTACAATCAATCCTCTTCGGCCCATACAACTACAAAACACAATAAGCAACATTCCACATACGCTTATGTAGATCTCACGATCCAAAGGGAATAACACACGCCGGTATCCATCTCATGGGTTTAGTTTTAGCTCGGTTTGAGCTTCTGCGGGAGCGCAAATATATACGTTTTCACTACCTCGACGCAGTGTCGTTGCTAATGTCTACGTCTAATCCGATTTTGACATTAAACGGCAGCAACTCTCAATTATCGTGCGGCTGAAGATGCTTCGTCTTGCGTGCATAATACTGGAGCAGCGTCACCTGCTGAGTTGGAGCTGCTACATAGTTCTCGTCATACTTGGCGCAGATTTTCAGCTAATATTACCGGTATTATGCACGCTGTATGCATATGTAACGTCTGAATATGATACGTATGTATGTAATGTGAAAGGGTGGAGGCGCGTTTACATGCTGGGGATTAAGTATGGTAATGGAGCGGTTTGATCGGTTTAAAATCGAGTGCAAGAGGAGGAATATTTGATATGGTCTCTAGTGAAGACTCCGTAAAATTTATTCTTGACCGTTTATTTACATATGTTACAAACAGAAAGAGATCCTTTACTATTTTTATTTTTACCTTGGGTATTAGCTGGAGAGTAAACGATGAGCTTAAGATGAGCTGCAATGTTTGCAGTGGACAGCGAGAACAATCTCTGAGTATTTAAAAGAAAGTGGTTCCCCAGATGGAGACTGAAAGTCATCAATAAAAGAAAGAGGATGCCACGTGTCTTTGGCTTGCAAGCTTGTAGTCCTAGATTAAAGACAAAAAGGAAACTTACTTTTTTCGAAATAATGATACTGACTTCATTCCTGAAGAACTCAAACTTAAACGATTGTTTATCATGTTGCATTGATCTAGTTTTTTCTCCGGCATTTAAGAGCCACATGTTTCATTCATGTTTTCAAAGAAACATCTGTTACAATTCGATAGTTGCGATCCAAATGTAGAAAAATGAGTAAAACGCATGCTGTACATATTAAGCAATCGTGGATGATGCCTTGCGGACGTGCGCTATGTAAATAATTAACTCTCTTCGGACGTGATCGGATTTTCGAGCTACACGAAGGCGGTGTTAGTCTTCCGGAAACTGTAATCATTCGACTGTATTACGGCGTTAGAACCTGTGGATTTCAAGTCAAGGTAAAGGACGCACAGGAGCAGGTTTAGGCGCACCCAGAAGGACCATCCAGGAAGAAGAATTTAAATAAAAAGTAAAGTTAATCGATCCAATTAAAGGAAAGACAGAAGAAATATGTTGCGATGCAAATAATGTGTAATCACGCACGTCCCTTCTTGATAATTTTATGATATTTGTAATATGAGGAAAATGCAATAATAGCTGTTTATTGGATTAATCTGCTCCTTGTTGACGACGATTTTTCCGGCAGGGACTTGTGATATTCATAATCGAAGCCATATTTTGCAACAAAATTTATCATTTTAATGAATTATACATACATAGATTTTAATGAGTGTTCCCCAAAAATAGAAATCTTATCTTAAAAGACACGATGATTAAAATATTTCAACTAATTTTCGGCCTTTACTAATCCTCGATCTCGAGCTGAGACATTGAGCAAAACTTTTCTGTTTGAGGTTGTATAAATCTCAAAACGACCTGTAGTGCATCAGAGAATTTAAACCATTCTAGCAACGATCCTAGCAATGAATTGAAATCATTAGACATTAACATCTTCGCGGACGAACGGTTCGAGTTAAAGGGAAGCATGTTGACTAATTAGGTTGGCGCAATTATATTATTTTTAAAATGATTCGAGCAAGGTTTGGAATTGAGAAATGATCGGGGTGTTTTCCTCATATTTGCACTAGAGGACGCTTTTTTCCCTGGCGTGCTTCAGAAGTTATCGCTGGGACCTGATTCGTTCTTGCCTTATATGGGCATGTCGATCTGACTGAAACAGATGCAAATTAACAATAAATGAAAGAAGAGCACGGTCATTTACCTTCAGACGATGATATATCCTTTGTACGAACAATATATTCATTAAGAACATCCATCTTTCGTGTATTCCTAAAATACCTGAATTTAGGAAGATTTAGCTAGTCGGAGTTATTTTTTAACGCCTAACCTTGACATCAAAACAAAACTATCATTAAACAAACATTGGAGTTGTATAGAAACAATTGAAGATACGTACATATGTGAAGCGGAGATTTATTCACGCCTCAGGGAGAGTGTTGAGCCCCGCGATCGTCCTCTGGTGAAAGGAAAGGTGAAAGGAATGGATGGATGGAGGATGTGGGCTTAGGAAGGGAAGCCCACGTCGCCCCACAAGTCCGTAATACGATGATCTACAAATACTCCTAACCCCCGCAGCAAGAAGCGAAAGCTGCTGGTAGTGGTGCGGAATATTAAAGACACTAGTCTTGCTCTAGTAACCAGCGGTATATCGTGCAATCCAATAAAAGTTAATTGAAGTGCTCCTTTAATGTGCTTCGAATTAACAAGCATTTAGAGGTATATTTAAGCTTTACAGTCGTTATTCTCTCACGTTTACGTTCCTCTAATTGGAAGTTAACAATAGCTAATTATAACTTAATCCTATCGTGATGTCGAACGCTATTTACCATCATACTTTAAGTTTGTCGTGGAAGTTTAATTACAAGTCGAGATATGTCGTCTGATGGAGAAGGATGGGAAACCCTACAATCTTTCTACAATTATTAATTATTAATTAATTTTTATACGGAGGATATCCGACCAAGGTACGACCCGAAAAGAAACCTGCTCGAATAAACCGAACAAATTAGGTAAATCTTATTTAAATTCATGAGAATCACTTACGAACCTTCCAGCTACACGACGTAGTTGCATTCAACAAGCAATTAATTGAAATTCACAACAAAGGCATATTATGTGCAAGGATGAAACGGAGCAAAACACGACCAAATCCAACAAAACGAAACCTAAGCGGATCTCGGCGGCGAAATAGCGAGAAACCGGCGAGCTAGAGAAGTTCTCCCAAACGGCTCCTATTTACCGTTTCGCGTCTAATATAATACCTTCACACGTTGCCGCGTATCTAACGGGATTCTCCCCAAGTCGGCGGTAATACCGTAAGATTAGAACGCAAAGTTGCATTTTGGCACGCTAAGTATGTTGATGCAAACTGATTTTCTGACCCCCTCCCTTCCCACCTGTCCCGCCGTTCGTTGACGTAGCGCGACTGGAACGACCGCAGCCAACTAACTAGTAAACTCGATTTCGGAAGTTAAATCCGGTTCGAGTCGTTTGGTAAATGGAGGGAGAGGGTGGTTGCACCGTGCCAAATCGTCTTTTCTACAGGTGTATCCCTGGTTCTGGAAGCTGGCGCGTTTGCCGTTTAGGGATCGTGTGGGCTTTCGTGGGGAAATCAAGTTTTAATACAGGTTTAGAGTTAAATCTTTGACGGTAAGATGGTATTAGGTGTTATACAAAGCAGATGCAGCGAATGAGAATGCAACAGTTTGAAACAGTATAAATTTAGCTCAAATGTTTGCAAAGTTGACACCTTGCATAACAACACAAAAAAAGTGATTCTATTCCTTATGTTAGAGTGCCAACTCTCTGGTGTAAACATCACTAAATATCTTCTCGGCATTGCTAATGCTAATGTGATAGATTAGCGAGAGTAAAAGAAGATTAGCGCATCGTAAAGATAGCAGCGTAACGGAATACCGCTTTGGTTACATACGTTGGAGACTAGATGTATTCAATTGATCCGATCATTTCATTTCATCATTTCATATCAATTTCGGTAACATGCGTAGAAACACGTTCAATTGATGCTTTATGAGATACGTGGAAAGTGTGGCAAATGGAGACATGCTCCAATTTAAAGAGAGGATCTTAGTGCGTCGTTGAAATATTTATATTTTCCCGAAAGGAAGTCCAAGCTTTCCGAGGTGGATGAACAAATTTGCTCAGTATCACGGCTTGATCTTTAAGCTTAGGTTTTGACTCGCTCAGTCTATATATTAATGTTCGCCTGAAGAGTCGCAAAATGTGCTGTTGAAAATAAAATAAAAGATAAGTAAACAGCAAAAAAGTGCTGCTGGGCAACAAGTAACAACAACGTTGAATTAGCGAAGGTAGTTACTCAGTTTCACTTTAAATGGTCGCAACGTTTCACACATTTTGATTGGAGCTAGTATCTTCTTAAAAACTCTGATACTAAAAGCAGCTCTTCCGACACTGGTATCTGACTAAATCGAGACTAAATACTTATTTAGTGGCTCAAAATAGTGAACCTGTAAACAGGGACAATTGGAAATCATAATATTGGGCTATTTTTTGTAAAAACGTCATTAAATAATCAAAAAAAAAAGAAAGCGCCAACAATTAACCAACACAATTCTTCCAACCTTCGATAAAGCTCCTCCTCATAGTACACGAGAAGTTGCGGAATTTCTGAAGCATTCACTTTCCTCATGAATGGATCGGGCCGTTTGGTTCTCTAAAACGGCCACCTAAGGGCTCAGATTTAACTTCCTTAAATTTTGCTTTGTTGGGGTTATTCTTCTAAAATGTTTGATAATGCTATGCGGACACTTGCAGAATAGACCGGATCACTGTTTAGCAGTTTTCAGCAAACAGGTTGAACTTTTTCTCTAGATCCTTTCTAGCTTTTAGTTTTATTGTTTTTTTAATGTTGTCTGAAAAACAATATATATTTTCAGTTGTTACCTCTGTTTATTAAACGTAAGAACTTGTCCAGCAGAGCAAGTAAACGTTTCTGTCTTTTCACATTGGTAAGTTCTGTTTTAGTGTTAAAATCGTGAATCTCTGCTGTGCCAAAAAATGTCCGAAAACCTTAAGTGGAAAAGCACGCAATGCACAACATCAAAGTAGTTTAGAATGGAAAGGAGTGCAAAACACGGAGATAGCTTAGGCCCTCTCTTACTTACAATCATTACTGACAGCATAGTCAAAAAATCATCAAATTAAAAACTTCTAGATTACAAAAGAAAGAAATCATAGCGAAAGTTGATCGATTCATGTACGCCGATATTGTCATGATAGACAATATCGGCACGTACAAAAGCGAAATAGCTAGTTGACGTATGAGTAGAAAAAGTGGAAAGCATGAGAATGTAGGTAAACAAAAATAAAAGTCAAATGATGATCGTAATTTGCCAAAAGAAAGGTGAGATAAGAACTATGCACAAAGATAGGAGAACAACTTGTGGGTAGTAAGGAAATTGACCTAAAAATCTATAGTGCAATAGCAATTTCAACAATAACTTGTGAGATCTGACAAAGATCTGAGAACAGAATGAAGACATAAAACAGACGACCGCCAACCAAACGAAACTAGAAGATACCTGAAATTGTCCAGAACAGACCTTCGCTTGGCTGTTGGGCCTATGCGTAGACATCGCCGGTTAAAGGACCACTTTTATACGACGGGAAAAACGAAAAAGTGGATGCATTGTGGCATAAATGTGGTGGAGTATACTTCAACAACAATAACGATAAGAATTTCATTAAGGAAAAGTAATAGCATCAAGAAAATTACGAAAACGGAAAAGGGGCAGACCTTGAAAGAATTGGAATGAGAGATTAATGAGACGAAAACCTCGAAGAATTAAAGAAATTAGATAATTACCGGAAGGCACGGAAAAAATGGTTGATAAATAATTAAAAAAAGGTTGTTATTAACTGTACTATATATTAATATTTTAAAAATTAAAAAAAAAGGATATAGAGGATTGGACAGGAAGGATAACGAGGTAACCCCAAAAATTTTCGAAAAATACAAGGAAAACAGATACTTTATCGAAAAAAACTTATTTTGCACCCGAAGAAACCAATTGTCGAAACATTAATTCAACGGTCCCCCGTGACGAAAGCCTCTCACGACCTAATTTTTTTAAGGAACAAGGACAATGGGTCATTTATCCAATGCTATCCTTCTTTAAATAATTGACTGTGCTATATGGGAGCTGGCCTTGTCGTAGTGAAGAACGATACGCCACTGCCTGCTGTTTTTTCTAATTTCTTGCCGCAAGTCTTCTCAAAGACTTGCGGCAAACAAATTGTTGGATACCAATCAGCGTTTACTATCAAGAGCAACGGTATCAACGAATCGAGTTTTACGTATGAAAAAAGCAATTTTTTTTAACACCTTTGGGATACCCAAACAGCGGTTGTTTCCGGTTCGCCTCGTGGTTCCGACACGTAGTTAATAAAGTTAATTTAAATTAAAACATTTGAATAATCGAACTTCTGTCATCTACAACCAAAAATGTAACCAATCTCCAATAATAGGTCAACTATTTTATTAATTAAAACTAACGCACCGGAAATCAATTGTCACACTACGCAACCAACGGCGTTGATCTGGAAGGGGGATCGAGGGTGGTCGAAGAGAAAGGGATCTCGCCATCGAAGTGGTACGCACCCGTGATTTATACGTTCCAATGAATACGGTCGCCAATGTCGAAATTTATCATTCGATTTCGATTATTATTAAGTGCATCGTTACCCTCTCCATCCCCCGCATGTTTTCCCCTAAATATAAACCGCATCGCGCGCAGATTCAAACCGGTTTCCGATGCCGAATATTACGTCAATATTTGTCGGTTTGTCCACGCTCATCCGGTCCTGCGGTAGAGGGCGTTCGCGTCATTTACTATATTTATTACGGGGTATTGTAAATAATTTCGGGTTGCGACGTAATTTATTGGAGGGAATAGATGTGTCGGACAGAACGGGGTGGGTATAGAATGTGACGCCGGTGCCGCTGTATTTTGCGGGTTTATATATGCGTATACGTACATGAACCACTCTGTAAACGTTTGCTGGTAAAAAAGAGACCTGTGTTAATTGGGGTGATTTATCGGGGCTTTAGGCTGACGCGCAGTACGTTTCGGCTATGCTTGATGGGTTACCGCTACCCCGAGAGACAAGCGTAATGTGCAGCGGTTCCGATTGACAAATTGTAAGGCGTGTGTTGAAATCGCCGAAATGAAGTGGACCAAATGGTCTGGCTTTTTTTCGGAAGTTGTTTGGTTAATCGGGGAAAAATTCAAGCGGCAAGTTTGTGCGTGTTTTACGCAGGGAGATGTTGAAATAAATTATTGTTTCTTCTTGGTTCTCAATTTGAATTTTTATTGAGTTTTCTTCTGTTATTTCATCTTGAGGTACCTTCAAACAGAGTTTCCACAACAATGTATATCCCGGGTCGCCATACAGAGAAAACGCGGGCACCGCGAGGCACTATTTTAGGATAGCGGTTTTCAAACTAATCGAACTTTCTAGAACGTCTAGAGCAGATCGTCCCCGGCGCTTGCAGAACGTTCTAGACAGATATGGAACATTCTCGTAGCACATAGGTTATTCCTGAAAAATATTGAGCCTTGGTGAAATTTACAGAGCTTTCTGGTACACTTATATAGATGTTATTAAAGTTTCGCGAAAATTCTAAGTAGGTGGGGCGGCTCATGTAAATACAGCACCTCTTCGGCGAACCAATTCAGTTCCTAAATAATAATCGACGATCAAATATCTGTGAAGGAAAGTAAAATATTGCAAGACGTCCGTTACAAGAAGAGCGGTTCCCTTTATTTCAACGTATTGCCTTGCGTTTTCGCAAAGTCGTATGAAGACGAAGAAAGTTCTACTAAATAAGCAAGTCGATAATTCAAAATTCATCAACAAGTGGGGGAGTAATACAGAAACGGAAATATCGTAAATACGACGATAATAATTGAATTTTGAGCTCGATCAACGTCTGGTCGCTAGCGAGGATGACCGGCTCTTATTTGTAGTAAAGCACCGCATGCTATGCGGACCTAGCGCATCGTCCATAGCGGAGTACTTGCATGAAAGTTGTAAACGAAGTAAAAACCAGCATTTTCGAAACGTTATGTATCGATAAGGCTGCTGGGTACACGGCCCTTCTTTGCTATTACAGTTCACGATGGCTTACATGTGGCAACGTCTTATCCTGCGCATTCGAGCAACGTCAAGAAATTCACGCTTTTCTACAAGAAGAAGGTCCTGGGAACTCAAGGTGGTTTGCCGATCTCGATTGTTTGATGAGACTAGCGTATTTGTGCGAGATATTTTTCAAACTGAATGTTTTGAATCTCTCTGTGCAGTGCAATAACATGGATATTTTAAAATTTCTGGAGAAGGTCGCGATCTTTAGGAAAACTCTGTAGTGATGGATAAAAAGAATGGTCGCGATCAAATGAGCGGTTGTATCAACCCGCCCGTGATTTACGCTTATACAAGAGGAGTGCCAGGTGAATGCGTAGGGCCCAAATCGTGCTTTTCGGGATGTTAGTTATCCAGAAACTTGGGATTGGGTCAAATCATGACGGCTAGCTCCAGGCCTAAGAGCCTAAGTGCAGCAAAACGTTGCCTGATTAACTATGCATATTTGCCCCCTCTCGCCCGTTACACTCTGGCCAATAAAAGATTGGATAGTGAAAGCTGCAGGGCTTTATGGGTAAACGTTTGCGTCAATGACAGTGATAGTGTCAAATCTCGTTTGGTGTTTTGAAGAAATGTGTGGCGGTCAATAACTTCGCCGGTCGCATTAGCTAACTTATCGTTGAAGGTTTTCACCATTTGCTTCATATTTTAGTTTGATGGTTCTTGTGATTCAATTTTAATAGATGTAAGCTTCGCGCCCTAAGAACTATAAGCAATCCGAGTAATATTTTCACACCTAGTCGCATTGCCATAAAAAAAAAAAACTACCTCACATTACTAGCATCAGAAGGATATATGCTGGCAATAATGTCTGATGAGTCAAATTGCCTAACAATCTAATTTGAATATCTAAATCTTTTAAATAAAAGAAGAACCCTCGCTAAAGATTCTATAAGCTCCTCATCATCAAGTGAACGCTTGGAGCAAATCTACTCCAATCAAGGATTACCCGCCCTAATACTTGAAAAAGAAAACATTCAACGTACAATCCCCAACCCCAATTCACCTGAAAATACCGTTTTTCCCTACCCTCCGACGTCACCGGAACTAAAAAAAATATTTTTCTTTCCGTATTTCCGCATTCTAGCAGGCCCATTTCCAATTCTTACCTTCCAGCAATCCTGATACTAACCAGCAGCATTACAGCAAGTTCGATCCGATTCCTCAAGGAAAAAAAAAAGGAAAAAACAACATGGAAACATCCCAAGTTAAAACAACACGACTATACGAAGCTGATGAGCAAGCTGCGGACTTAAAGAAACGTGCAACTCTCGATCCATCGCCCAAAATTTCAATCCGGACTCATTCCGGAACCGTTCGGAATCGGATGAGTCGCATTTGTTCCGTACATGTCGGGGGGAACGGGCTCCGCGACAAAGCCGGACGGCGAAATAGACTGTCGTGCAGCGCGAGCAAGAAAAGGACGACGACAGATGGCGCTACTTTATCTACTACGCGTTGACATGAGGAGATCGTCGCCTAAATCGAGTCTAATGGACGTTCGTAGTTGCAATTTTCCCCCGGCAGAGGTCTCGGCGTCTATTCTATGCATTGCACCGCAGTTCGGTCGTCTGTCGTCTGCGTTTCCGGTAAAACCGTCGTCTCTTCCGGTTTCGCGCGGAGCGTATAAATTCGCCGATTTTCTCGAAAAGGAAACGTAGAGAAGAAAGCTTAAAGTAAGGGGATGAGGAAAAGAATACTGTGCAGTGGGGAAATATTCGGTAGGATTGTTGGAGGTTTACGGTTTCTTTTGTTTCTATGTTTTTTTTTCTCTTTTTTTTTGGAATTAATAAAAAATTAAAAATGTGTATAAATGCTAACGGCTCATTAAAACAAACAAAACAACGTAGCAAAGATAAAATATAATTCCGCAGTAAGTTTTCAAAGTGTCGCGTGGTCTCGCAACAGATCCAGATAATTTTGCCGCAATATGGTTCCAGTCAATAAAGTCTTAACATTTATTATTTTAGTCCAAACAATTAACTTCTTAGTGGTATCGCATTCAGATCAGGCTTTAAACAAAAGGATTTGCATGATGGTGCAAGGCGAAATTTAGTATTTTTCAATGGATGCACATTGGACACAAACCGAAAGCTCTCTGACGGCATCTTTTATTGTAAACCAGTAAAACGTATTTCATTTGAAATTTTTACGGCTTTATTTAAATTAGACATTGTTTCGCAAAAATCTGTTCTGATTACTTGATCTACCTCGAAATCTCGATGAAAAGCTCCTGCTTGATGGTTTGGTATCTTATACAGCTTATAATTGATTTTTTTCGGGGTTCTCAATAAGGAACTGTACGATATTTTTTTCAAAGTTTCTAGCATCGTTGAAAAGCAACACTACGAAGATCGTTCTTATACGTAACAGGATATTCGGATTCATGTCTTTCGTTAAAACGTGATCGGTTTCATTTCTTTTTTGTAGAAACTTAAATCGCAACAATCTACTTTGGATTGAGGATGATGCTTTATGACGTGGTCTCGCAACAGATCCAGATAACTTTACCGCGGACACAATTGGACGTACGGACACCATCCGTTAATAAGAGATAGTCCAATAGGTTTAACATTTATTATTCTGGTCCAAATATTAACGAAGAGGAAATTTTGTAATTCTTAATGGATGTATGTGGGATACAAACCGAAAGCTCTGGGTTTGCCCACATCATTTACTGTAAACCAGTAAGATGTATTTCATTCAAAATTTATACGTCTACATTTAACAAATTGGACATTGTTTCGCAAAAATTTGTTCTTCTTACATGATCTACATCGAAAGCTCGAAGAAAAGCTCTTCTTCGGTGTCTTTTTTATAATGAACTGTACGATACTTTCTTCAACATTTCTGGCATGGTCGAAAAGCAATCCTACGTAAAGCTTTCTTATACGTGACAGGATATTCAGTTTCATGTCTTTTGCTTAAAACGCGATCGGTTTCATCTCTTTGGAGCACAACAATCTGCTTTGATTTTGTTAAAAACAAAGTAGTTTTTGCATTAGGTAGAGGCCCGCTGAATAATTAATAGAAAACATGTCTTTCACCATCAGTAACTCCCTATTTTTCCGGTACCACGTTATCATTGTCTCTTTTTTATCTTTGTTTTAGCTGTTCATGATCTTCATAAAATTTCTTCTATTTGTTTAATAAAATATACTTAATTTGACATCTCAAAATAGTGAAACTGTTCATTCACACACAGCGAAGACAAAAATAACGTAATAAAAATAATTAATGCGGACGCGTGTTTCTTTTCATTGTCGTTCGTCGTATCACCTATATACATCAAGTTTCCATGAACATTTAAAATGATGGTTTTTCGTCGAGTACATGCTATTTATCAGATTATGTTGTTTGTTTAATTTTAAATGGTTGTAATACAGGCTGTTGTTGAAATAACCACTGGAACTATTCTTTATTATACGATAAAACTTCCATCGCTTTCGCGTCAACCGGCGACCCCGTTTCTAACCGAGGACAACATAATTACAATTCAACAGTTTTGCCTTTTTCGGCTGGGGAATAGCATTTACGCAACGGTTACGGTTACATGACCACTAAGTATCCTCCAATCCTCAGCAACCAGATAAACGAAGAAATCTATGAAATAATATCGAAATTAATGACTTCATCACCTTCTCAAGCAAGAAAATCTCTTCTTGCTCCCTTAAATACCGCTCCTCTTCTAAACCAATAACTCCCTGACACCATCACACACGCATTTTGCATTGAAATAAATTCTCGTAAATTTTCCAAAATTGCGATCATAATCGGAATGCAAACACAAGCTCCGACGAGGATGCATATTGGACCTAACTCAATTACAGAGCACTACATTCGAATGACGTAATTGGCAATAATATTTATTTCACGACGTAGTTAAGCACCCTCGGCGCCTTGCTAGTTCACCGAACGTGCTCCATAAACAGAGCTCTAAAAGATCTCCCCACTACTCGAGCACCTATCGTCGCTAACAATAGCCCGATATTACCCGCCGTAGCGGACAAACAAGTAACCAAGCAACGCTTTGCTATTTTCTTTCGGGCTCGCTTTTCACCAAACCTTTTCAATGGTGCTCCCCAAACTCTGCACCTATGGATCGGCGAATATTACTGGATATTGCATACCCTAAACGGGAGCGTTTTTTTTTTTCGGTAATGCGTTTGATCGATAGATGGCGCACTAACGCGATTATTGTTCCCTCGACGTTGACGACCGTTAGTTGTTTGGAGTCGCTGCAATTCGCGTACTTCCCCGCTTACCGATGTGGATCCCTTACACCACATTTGATGTGTTCGACGGTGACGTGCTACCCACGTATAAAGCTCGCGGAGCCGCTATTGTCGTATTGGTATTAAATTTCTCTCGTTATTTTGGAGGAAAAATGCCAGGTTTAACGAACTGAATTGCAAAATCGAAAGCGGCGTGGATTTTTCAGTGGTTTTTCGAGAGAGTGAATATCGGAAAAATTGTACACGCAGCTTTTCCCCATTACGTATTACTTCATCGGTGCTTTTAGTGTTGAAGTCTGAATTGGGTGGTTTCTGATATTTCAAAAATAGCTGGAAAGGCACAAGAAAAAGGGATAACGACGAAATGAAAATGGAGCAGGCTTAAATGGATTGGATATGTCCTGTGTAGAAATTTCATAGTCAATATCTTAACCTACTTCTGTAAATTTTGAAATAGTTAAAAATTAAGCTCAGATAGCAATTTTGAGGTTTTTAAATTTTTACAGGTTGATTTAAATAATAAAACATTCAGGCAACATACGTGAGCGGCAGTAACGTGTGATCGTAACTTGCAAACCTGTTAATGATGCTTAATTTGGACCTAAATGTCGTAGCTAGACATTACAACATTTTAAATGGAGGAATGTAAGTTAACGGACGGAATTTCTTCAGCCGTTAAAAAAAATTATTTGAGGTACGACAAACACAGACAATTAGTATAACTAACAAAGATTAGATTGACGCTTGTAGACATTTTCGATGTTACGTTGCTAATGCTAAGTTAATACTAAATTTAACATTACTTCTGTTGTCTTTTATATGAATCGAGAATGCTTACTTTAAGTATTGTTATCTTTTGCAAGATGTTTCTGTAGTCGCAGAAATAATGCAAGACGTATATCATCAATGCAAAATAAATGTAAGCAGTTATTACTTATCAGCGGATATAACTTATGTAAAGGGAGACGAAAAGTAGAACCCGGCAGAAAACAGACATCGCGATACCGAAAGAAGTAGAAATAAATACAGCTTATCGAATATTTCGATAAAGCTACTTATAAACTGCTTGCTTTTAACGTTTAAAGTTTTTACGCTATCGATCTAGAAATCGTGACCGAGTCCTCCTTTACGGTGAATAGAAAAGGTAATATTTAGATAACCAATGCGAACACCTCTTGTGTTTAGGGATCCTATAGTTGTTGCAATGAACATCATAAGTAACGTTACGTTTATCACAATTTTCAATTTTACCTTGAGTCTGAAAAAGAAGCGATTTGTCATCTTTAAGATTTAAAATTAAAAAATTGGGGTAACCGTTGGATTTTAAGATATCTTTTAATATGCCAAGGCCCACGACAGGAAAGTCAAAATGGAAGATCTTTCAAATCCTTTATTTCGTAGCTGAAATTAAATTCATCTTGTATTTGATTGGATGGATGGACTTAGAGCTGAAATGCCTGCTTGAATCCGATTTAGTTTTGTTATTTGTTACAAGACAAGAGATGTATAAAAAAGGGACTTGATTATTGATTTCAGTTTCACTTTAGTTGCTAGAAATGCCGATAATCTTGTAGAAATGTAACTATTTCTGGTATAAAATGGCTAATTGCACCATTCATAGAGCAGCCATTTATTTGCTTATAACATTCTTCAAATGTTCTTCCTTGTGAATCGAATGTGTCATCAAGCACAAAGATTAAGATGATTTGGTCAGGTATACAGAGGTAGATTAAAAGCAAGATGGAAATATCTGTAGCCCTACGAGAATAGGAATAATAATCTTTCATTTTGCTACAGGTTATTTTTACGTTCAATGGAGGGCAAAAATATCCAAAATAAATAAAACTTATAAAGCTCGCACGAAAGCTGCTTTTCCGCTTAGCTTAGCTTTTCCGTTAAATAATCTACCGTATTACGGCAAATACAAGGAAACACGTCTGGGAGGAGATCCGCGAAGCACATTGCGTGCATTCTATAATAATTTCAATAAATATTTCCGACCCTTGACATAAAGAAGCTTGATTTCTGAAATAACCATGGACACTCTAATTTACCGTGCGCCAATTTGTAAACTTAGTTGCTGAAAGTAGGCTCCTTACCTGTAATTAACTAAATTAATTCTATTTTAAATAAAATGGGTAATTGCAATTTCTTTGAATGTAAAAGCGTTCAAACTAACAAAAAAATGCATCTCAAGTACTTCCTTGAATAAACTCGCAATCAGTAGAATTAATGAGAAAAAGGGAATGCTCGAACTTTGAATCTTAAAATCAGAGGAATGCGAGGCAGTAGTGAAGGATAATTCTTAGTTATAATTTTATCCCAATTAAAAAAAAAACATGCCGATCGCGCATAACTCGCGAAGCCACTCTTTTTAATGATACATGAAGTCGTCCTGTTCTTGAAGAAATGTAACACCTAATTCTTCCTCGCCTAGCTATGTCACATATGCAACAATATTACCGCCGATCATCTGCAGAATAGAGAAGCTGTGGCAGAAAAGAATATACAACAAAAATAAATCTTAAGCAAGGTCGTGAAGTAAGCAGCATTTTTATCTTTCTTGAGTGTTTGTACATTTACATTCTTTTTTGATGGCCTTAAATATCGATCCCATCCTTCTATTAATGCCGAACTCATTGCGAATTAGCAACGGTACTATATCCGTCTCGTTCAATCTGCTTCACTGAAAGGACGTAGCAGGGCTTCCAAAGCTTGCTAGACTACGATCAAAGGTAAATTATTTCCTCTACCTTATAAGCCAGCTAACACAAATCTTGGGAGACATTCATCGGAAATTAGAGGGAATGAGATGAAAGATGTAACGTAGCCGGACTAAAACTTAAATACAGAAATACGAACAGAGGATGGGGTAATTACATTGCTTAACATCTTTCTCTATTTGAATTGGTGCCGAGAAAATACGAGCTGATCTTGAATACCTCCAGCTTCTGAGATACTTACGAAAATGCTTTTTATTACGAACACTTCGTCGACTTCACGTTGTTTCTGGTTGATCAGTTATTGAGAGTGTAATTGTTAAATTTGAACGGACTAGTTATGTTTTTGATGTAATGTTCATTCAGATGAAAATGCCAAATCCACGGAAAAGCTATAATTAAAAAAAATAATGGTCGTTCCGTTATTACCCGAATTATTTCGAATATGTCCAACGAACTAATAGAAAACATTGGAAAAAGAACCAGATGCGGATGGAGTCGCTCATTTCTATTTTTGCAGATGCGTTGAACATTTGCGGCACTGAACACATGGACGGGAAAGATGCGTGTAGTGTAGAATATTAATGATTTGGGCGGAATAAGAAAATAAGCACGACGATTCAGCAAGCAGACCTCTTCTGCTCTCTGAAGAAGTACTTGTCGATTCCTCGAAAATACAGAGTAAATCTAACTATAACAAAGTAGTTGAGGTAGTTGAAGGATGCTACGGTGATCTGAAAGGAGCTACACCAGTCGGAGTGGATTATTACTATCTATTGAATTCATTTGAGGAGATTGGTATGAAAGCCATAAAAGGAATACCAGGTGACTTTAGCGTTTTCAGGTTGTCAAGTCTGAAACGTGGCTTGAAAAAGTAAAGATTTCGTCGTGCACCGCATCCCAAAATTCTCGTCGATGATTGGGACGTAATAATAGTATTGGTGATAGAGTGTGAAATGGCTACGAATACTTCTTTAGTAGAACACCAGGAGCGAAATTTCTGCCGATTAGTTTGTAGAAAGTTAATCGAGAAAGAATTAATGATATAATAAAGTTTAATATTGTCAGCATAAGCCAACGTGTGACGATCTGCAAATTTAAGAAAATCGTCAGTATGAATTTAAAATGGAAGCGAATCAAGGTCTCACCGTTAGGGAACTCGAGAAATGGAATAAAACAGACGAGATATATGGTTATTAAAGTGAACGTGTTTTTGACTGTGTAGTAGGTAAACCTGAAAAAGACCAAGCATGAATATACGATGATCTATTGAATTGAACGCCCGAGAAAGATGGGTGTCGATAACGTCAAGTTGACTACTTCAATCAACAGTTTAAGCGATGATTTAAGATACTGCTAGCTACCAAATCCTTGCTAGGAATACATTGCTCTGTAGTTGTTACTTCCAGAACTGTTACCACTAAATAACTAAAAGACGTCTTCATATTAGAAGGATAAGATTGATCGGGAACGTGTGTTGAAGGTAAACGAAAAGCTTATGATATTGTTAAACGCTAGGGAAGCAAATAATATCATGCATGGGTGCGAGGGGTTGTTTATATATTCCTCAACTAGACGCGAAGAGAAAAAAATTAGAATAATAATAAAAATTTATTTTGCAAAAGAGGCCTTTTCCTGTTGGATAGAAGTATTAGATCGTTTCAGTAACATCTCTAATTCATTATAAAAGAAAATCTTTTGGATTGTCTGCAAGATACCTTTCAGCAATCGCTATAAGTTCATTATCGCCCGTAAATTTTATTCTCTGTACCGAAGAGAGATTTAAAAACAAAAAAAAAAAATGGTTATAGGCAGTAACAGTAGCTTTTGAAAATCTTGCCTTGTAAACTGGCGCTCGCCTTACGTTAGTATCTCTCGCACTTTCATCGAGTCTTTGAAACGGTGCATCATTAAAATTTTGACAATCCTAAAAAAATAGTTGCTTCTTCTAGATTTCTTAAGAGAACTGGAGCCTTTAATATGCCACTGAATTTAGTCTTGTTTTGAGCCTGGATCAAAATGATAGACCCAGGCTTCGTCTCAGGTGACAAGTCCATCGATAATTAGATCTGGTTCGTCTCCGCAAAGCGCCAAAAATTGTTCACACGTCCTCTTGTGGATACACATTTGGAATGGCGAAAGCGTACGTGGAATTTTGAGCGTCACGAAGTATTCGTGTAGAGCGGCGAAGCTCCTAGCAAAGTTGCTAATTGTCGCCTCTGTAATCTTACTTCCTCTATATCCGTATTTTGCAATAACATTGGAAGTGATCACGTCAACAATTTGACCTGGATGATCGTTCAAACGATTTCAACCATTTGCAAATTGTCGATTTGGATCTTTACCAATAATTTTTCCTCCTTGTCTCCTTGTTCAACTAAGAATTTTAATAACTGCTCGATATTCGAGCTTGTTCATAAAAATTGATAATAGCGAATTGGCACCATCTAGAAAAGGTAAATATTTAGTGAGGTGTCACAATTCCTCCACATCATTTACTAAACAAGGTTATTGATGGTCTCTTGTGTAACGTAACGAACTACAACACAAACGCTTTGAGCTGACTACGACCGTACACGTTTTAAAAAAAAATGATCATGTCACATCGTTCCAAATCTAAATATCATCCCTTTCGAAAACGATACATCGTAAAAACTGGACAAACGAACACACTCGAACGTATACGACCTAACAAATACAAATATTAACGTGACGTGGGCGAATAAATAAGTGGTTTATGTAAATTTGCGCAATGGAGAATGCGTTTGTTTTAACTGAACGATTCGGCACGTCGGGCTCGCGCGCTGTTTTACGTAGTATTTATCCATCTGCGAAATTAATCCGTACATTTGTTGTCTTTTTTTTTCATATTTTAATACATATAAATGATTCGACGAAATAAAAAAAAAGCGTGCGTGCGTGTGACGGACGCTTGTAAATATCAACAGGACGAATGGTTGTCGTTATTTTCTGTTTATTTTTGCGAATTTTAATCGCCGCAATGAACCCGTATTGATGTTTTCCGAAATATCTAAAAGCAGGTTATCGTAATTCTGTGAGATCGTAATCCTGTGTTGTGGGAAGTTTAAAAGCTAGCAGCCGAATTTTTAGGGTTGCGTGTTTAATTAATTGTAGGCAACGTATGTTTCCTTTTTGTATTATTGCTCGGATATTGAAAATTTGCTAAAAGCCAGCGATTAGAACAAATGCCGTATAAAATCTTCAATTGTTTAAATAATAAGCTACTATTGTTATGAAATAGGCGCAATTTTACGGTTCCAAACAGTTGGGACAACATGGTTAACTATTATACTTGAGGAAATAAAGAGCTGGTTAAATTAGTAAAAAGGTGACATTCCGATAGCCTATTAAGAATCCATTTTCAACTATCACTAGAGATGACAAAGGCAGGTGGAATTATTCCTTTTTTTGCGGCGACTAGATAGACTCGTGTCTATTCGCCCCGTGAGGATGGATTCGTGTTGCCTATTGATGTCCCCAAAAATCGACAAAACACGAGTCCGTCTAGTCGCTGCAAAAAAGTAATAATTTCATCCACTTTTGTCCATTCTTACTATTACCTATCATAGCCAATTTGGTGAGAATTAAAACAGCAATTGACGATTTGAACTAGGCGGGTGCTTCAAGAAGTCTTCGAAAATCTAAGAAGAAAATGGTTCGTTTCTAATAAGGATCATTAGTTACTAGACAGCTATGAAAGTCTAGTCAAACCCATCATTAAAGTGAAGACGTTCGATGTTAGGATTAGTCAGTCTAACGTATCCAGTAGCATAGATAAATTGAAATTTATATTTTGTTAATCGTCAAGTACGTTTTCGATACGATCCGAATAGGAATTAATTATGATGTATTCTTTCTGACTCGATCGTTGTAACCGTTATCGGTCTAAAATTGAAGTATGCAACTAACTCTTTATATTTTAAACATAAGCTTTCATTGTGGGTACTATACATATGTATGTGTTGTTGGAAATTTCTTTCGATAGCGCATAATCTGAATTTCTTTGTAAAGCCGCGTTAATTGTTAATTGTTAAGTGTTGAAGTTCAGTGAAATTCAGCTAATTTAAAATTTTTGTTTTCTAGAAATTCGATCGTTTTTGTTAAGCTTAACTAAATCTCTTCTTATAATTAGTGCTTGGATTGTTGTAACTCTGGAAGCATCTCGCTTTAATTGTAATACAGAAGATTTTAAAATACGAAAGTGTTGTGTAAATGTGTTGTGTAAAATAAAAAATGCGGCTTTTAACGGAGTATCCCATCGTGTTAGTGCAGGTTCAGGCGGCAAAGGTATATTCGGGCACATTTCTTTGTGTGACTTTATGCTAGCTGGTGCTTCCAGTAAAATCTTTCTATATGAGTTAATTAATGTATCAACATCGGGAAGTCCTTCACGAATACGTTCAGCAATGCGATGTATTCCAAGCACAACACATGTTAGATGTAACATGCTTGGAAAACGTTTTTTAAGCTCGTTACATGTTTTTAACATTACGCTTGCAGAATCTGAGAGAAAGCGTAGAACTTCTAAGCAGTCGTCACCAACTACATTTTTACGCTATTAATGATAATGTCGGTAGTATCCTTTGCATTGTCACCCAATCTTTTTTTTTTTGTGGCTACTAGATATGACATCGGAGGATGTTCCGTATGCGATGTGCCAACCATTATATTAACAACGCACCTTCTTTTAATATCTGGCGTTTATCCAGAGTTAATTTTCAGCTAGTTTTGACCTGATCTGATTTAATATTTTGGCGAAGATATATATAGATACCTTTAAAAACAAGACAGAAACATAATAAACCAAAACTAAAACTTGTAAAGTAAGGCAGCTAAGAAATAAATAAAATAAGCGCTCTCAATGTCGCATAGCAACAGAATATACCAAAAAAGGACACCTATAAATTAAAATGCTTAGATATTTTAAGCTGAATGTCGCTAGGATGCTCTGCGCTCGGCTACTGTCGGTCGGTAATCTCCTACGTGGTGAGTTAAATACATGCGCGAGACCTAGCCTGCTACCGAACGTCGTAATGCCAATGATAAACTGCACGCAACGTTGCCACTCTATCCATCGCACGGTTTCATCTTTATTGTTGATTTAAGCGAAGAATTTGTGCAGAAAAATGGTAAAAGGTAAAGGGAAGACGATGAAGTCGGCCGGCAAAGTGATGGCTTCGTTTTTTTAGGACCGCAACTTTCCTTAGTAGTTCTAATCTTTCATTAACTCTTGCTAAAACTAAAAAATTTGGAACATCTTTAAGTTTAATAACCTTAAAATTGTAAATTGTTCTATGCGGACCTTTTAAGAAATTTTTTCCTGAATGCAACGACGTATCACACGATATGCCAACGTCTTTAAAATATTGAGTATTATGCGAAGAACGCCCATTCTTTTATCTAGTAGCGGTTCTTCTAAGAAAGATACGTACCTTCGTTTCCTTAAAGTATCGTTAAAAATAATGGTTCATATTAATTTATTATTTATTATGCCGCATCAAACACTGAAACCGAAACTAACGTGGATTTGAGCTGGTTTTGCGTCTAAGAGCTCAACCGTAGCCAATCTCGTCTGCTTCACTTGGTATATTTCCAACGCTTTAAATAGGCAAGTTCAGATTTCTAAAGCGTTTGGTCGTATTGATTGCGCCACTCGTATTATAATAGAATTTACTTCGCATGTTACAATGGATTTACGTCCAATTATTGTATTAGCAGTTCTGGTGTAGCGCAAGACTCAAATATTGATCCGCTCTTATTTACGCTGTTTATCACTGATGTAACATCGCCATTGATGTGTGGTAACACACTCAATTACTACATTATTGCATTTTCCTGCAGGCTCAACTCAATACTTAATCAAATTTACGATTGGCGTGAAAGAAATAACTTGCCGCTCAACATCTCTATGTAAAAAGTGATGCTCTTCGCACGCTCTAATTATATTAGACTTCTGCTACTTACGTACGTACTTCTGAAGACAAGTTATCTTCTAACCTCCATTGGAACTACTTCGTTTTATCTTCCCAAAAATTGTCAGGTTTTATCTCGTCTATTAACGTTTCCGGACTACAATGTTTGGTTTAAACGAACGTAATGAAGGCTATAAAGTGCTTTTATCAATATGTAACGTACCCTTACTTAAAAAAAAATGTACCGTTTTGTGGATTGTCCTTCAGCCCCGTCGCAATTACCTTTTTCTATCGCTTGACCTTTACTTAGAGAACAACTTGTTTTATTGTAGTGCTGCTAATTGCTCATTGTTCCTTTAATTCCAATTAGCCGAAGTCTGTCACCCTCACAAAGTTGTTGATTTGTTACAAATCATTTTGTTCATATACAACTTTCCTAGGATCGAATACGAACGCCCACAAAGCTGTGCCGATGAGCCGTAAACGGCAAAACTCGTAGTTGTATTATTATTATTATTATTATTATTATTATTTGTTTACTTTGGCTTCTTTTATATTTTGACAGAATTCCCTGTATTACCTAAGAATATTATACCGAGTGTTTGTACATATTATTCAGTTTTTATCCTGTATAATTAGAATCACGTACCTGCTGGGTAAATAAAGCATCATTATTCTAACATTCATTTAATAGCATGTTTGAGTACATTAATTATCTTGATATATAAGCCGTGCCCTATTATAAAGTTAAAATTCATTATTTTTCCGCCTTGCAACGTGCTCCCATTGGAGAAAGGGACGACGCCTATAATATGCGAAACCCGATCCGCACGATAATGCTTCGGTGATGAGCGTTTCGCGAGGAGGCCCGCCGTCACGGAAACCGCGAAGGTAAACTAATCTCAATATCGGACGATAGGGGCATGTCGATGCTCCCGCTTGTCGTTTCGAACGCAAACACAACGTCGGAGGGAAATTAATTTCGTGTTTCGCTAATTCTATGTACCATCCCGAACATAGGTATACATTATGTGTAAGATATTGCGTGCATTTCAATAATACTAATAGCCATCGTTGATATCATTAGCATATACGTAGGTATTGGACTTAAATGTAAAATATGGAAAAGTAGTCGGTTAAGTAGACTTATAAAGGCACCTAGAGCAAATGGAATGATCCCATAAGGCTCTACCGTGAGGGCAACATGGCTTCTTCTTCTTATGAACGATTTGCTGAATTGTGTAAGAGATATCTTCAATTTAGAAATTTTTTTGTTGTAATGTCTTCGAAAGTCCATTAACAGCTGGCTTAAAATTACTATGACTGAATATACGACGAACTTTGAATTAAACTACCAAGGCTGAGTAAATTTTGTCCGTATGGATTCATTGTTCTTCTTCGTATACCGTCTCCTTTAAGAAGGTTGGCTTATGAAGGTTGGCTTGGTTGCAATTGTAAGAATTCATATTTCTCCCTCCGCATCACAAATTTTATTGTGTTTATAATTTCTCTCTCCTTCTCCAATCTTCTTAGAACCTCTGTATTTGTTCTTCTGATCACCCAGCTTATTCTTAGGATTTTCCTCTAGCACCACATCTCAAAGGCTCCAACTGGTGAATTTATTCTTCTTAATTGTCCGCGCTTTCACACCATATAAAAGCATTGGAAACACGTAGCATTTCACCAATAATTGCAACTAATGAGCACGAACAACTAGACGCATTATTAGAAGTCGCCGAAAGTCCATGTCCTTCCACGCGTCAATTGTCCTTAAATAGTTGTGCGGATTCGATCCTTCAATATACAATGATTAAAGGAAACTTCATGTGATAATTACAATAATTCATGATGGACAAAGTTAACAACGACGTAAATGTAATTAATAGGATTGTTTCTTTTGATGAAGCACCTTTTTCTCTTTATGGTGCTGTTTCGAGTAAGCTTCTATTGGATCCAGCAGTCTTTTATATCCAAAGGCCACAGAAAATAAACGCAAATCTTATTGAGGATTGGCATTTACACTTATTGAAGAGTCAAATTATTCCGTCTCAAGATGTAGTACCTTTCTTTTAAAGCGTTCGAGTTTCCGGGTTGAAATCGCGTCGTAATTGCACGAGAATGCCGACGTTTCGCCGTCAATTCCATCGAGCTTTCTCTGCGTTGCTGCATATTGCACATTCCCTGTACAAATACAAACGACCAGGGAAGTCCACAACAACATATAGAATCTTTCTTGATCATTTGAAGGCTAAACCTGAAGCACCGCCTCGCTATCAACTCAAGATCAGAAATTATTTGAATGTAATTTTCCCAAATTGTTGGTTAGGCAAAAGGGAAAAGTTGTATGGTCCAATAAAGAAAAAACGATGTTTATCGCAACCCTGCTCCAAAATATGGCAGAATTGGAGCACTTCATTACGCAGGAAACTGCGTTGTTACCTTAAATCATCAGAAATTCGTGAATTTAATGGAGCTACGATTCCCACTCAATATGCCACATAATTCTTTCCAAGACTGTACAATTTCCTCCTTAACGTCGACGAGCAAGCTATGACTCTTGCTAAGTCGAGAACTCCAACGAGAGATTCGCGAAGAGGAACGGGAAGCACCAACGTGCATTACAGACGTAATGAGAAGCGCGCTGCTGCAATAAAAATGAAATACAAAGATGTTTTTATTAGTTTGAGCGCCAGGTTGGAATTGGGACGCTTTTTTATGGCACTCGGAGCTTAATACGAGGACGAACAATGATGCTCTTCATTGTTCGTACAGCGTCGCTTTAAGAACGAAGGAGGATAATTATTTAATAAAATGAGAGAGGTAAGCGAGAAAAGCAGGTATTTTCTGGGTATCCGCTTTGCGTGGATGTAGTTTTGGAAGGGCTTAATTTTTGGTCGTTTGTACATTGTGAATGTATGAAGTATTTATTAAGTGATTATGCCACTTTGGAATTAAAAAATTTAAGGATTAGCTTTCAGCTTGAAAGGTGCATGGACACTTTAAAAACGAAATGCCAAAAGATTATAAATCCGTGATTTAAGAGATTTGGAGCAAGTAAACAGCAGAAGAGTAGAAACGACAAAAGTGGTAAGTGGCAAAAATGAATTTTTTAAATATTTAATGAAGGATAATGAAATAAGTTTCATCAACTAAAAAGGCGATAAATACCATTCCTTCTGCTTTCTGCAACGGCTTCTGCTACTTAATCCAGCCAATTTTTGGCAAAAGTCTGCATTTGCTTGGATATGGTAACATTGAGATTGCTTCACGCTTTTCTTCTTGTTTTCAGAAATACTATTTTCTGGCGGAGGTTTGGGTGGTTTCGGTTTTTTCAAATCAATCAAATATAGTTTTGCCCTTTCTTAATACATTAGTCTCCTTTCATGATTGTAGCGTGTATCATTTGAAGCTTAATATTCCAGAGACCAAAGCATGTCATATCAATTACCTCAATTGGTGGATTGTACTTCGCGGATTCAATAACGTCGATAAGATCTTCTGGTATGAATGACTTTACGGTCTTTTTTCGTTTCTCGATCAATGCGAAATCTTCATCTCGGACCGAGGCCGCTTGCGACAAATCTTTGTTCTGTGGAGTCAACCAGTCAAGATATATATTCTTGCTTTGATCTTCGCATTCGTCATATCAGGTGATCAAAGATCACTTACTATTGGAGCCACTGTAAAAAAAAAACGAAGCAACCTCGTAGCGATCTCGTTTGAAAGATCTTGCTCGTGCTATACAAGCATGCACAAAGGAGTGTTCATTCGAATTTGTACGAATTTAAAGATTTCTCTTCTAAGAGTAACGCCACATCTATTCCAAATGGAATAGAATAGAATGCACAATTGCATACAACTTCCGGACGCGTTAGATCTGTGTCTGTGCGAAATATCTCGACGCTCGCAACGATCGTCTTATAACGCCACCCAATATTGTTTTCGTTAATGCCTTTCGTAATCTAGTTTGGCGTTTTCCGAGCGGACTGCATCCCTTCTCCCCATCCTATCGCACCCAGTTAGTCCCCTCTGTAAGAGCTTCCTTGCTTACCAATCTTCGCATTGTCATCTAGGGATACAGCGTCGTAATTGGCCGTTTCGATGTCGTCGCAGCGTCTTTTGTCTTCGACTATGGCGATGTGTTAATAGCTTTTTATGAATTATTGTAGTTTTGTGAAGCGGTTTGTACTTAAACTTCTTTGAAGGTTGGAAAATTTAAGTTAGGAATAGAGATGCGGAAGGCAGTGTTTTTATGATACGTAAGGTTGTTTATTTTCGAAAACTATTGGTCTTTATTTACTATAATGTAAGTCGATGTAACTGTAATCTTAAATTGGCTTAGTTGATCTTCAGTCATGTTAAAAAAAGATCGGATTCATGTGTTTTTAATAAAAGAACTAAGGAATCGACTTCAACTTTCTGAGTAAATTTGGGGGTAACTACCCCACTGCTTTGAAACTAAGATAATATATTGTTTGGTGCAATGTAAACAATGCATTATCTTCATCAACAAGAAAAGAATGCCATGCAGATACTTAACATCTCATCCAATTAATTGCACTTCTTAATCAAAGATGAAAGATGTTGGGACTTACATCTGGAGGATATAAAGCTGATCTGAAGTCGCATTAATGGACTGTCGCATGAATTTTTGGAAGACAGTATCTTCCAAAACTCTTCCATATATTTTTTTCTTGCCTTATTTCGTAGATTTAATCACGTTTCGTATTACTCCGGTCTCTATTTCTTTTGAAGTTTCTTCTCTTTGATTTGATGGTTTATGTACGTTTTCACCCATTTCCTTTTTTACATTAATTTTAGTTATAATAGTAATAGTTCGTACTTGTACATATCTCAAGTATTTTCTCAATTTTCCTGTATTCCTCTGGCCTTTTCATTAACGCTGATCGACATTCTTAAGTTCCTTCGTCAAATATCAGGTTAAACAGCTAACAGACTCAAAATGGATTTTTCAAGCCCTATTTTACTTTTCAAAATACGAGAGCTGTGGCATTCTTTTAGACATTTAATTCTTTCGAAGTCTTTCACATAACTTTCATTCTAGTGCACTTAAAGGCTTCCTTTGTTTCCAAAAGGCGAAAAATCTCATCTCGTCCTTATTATCTTCCAAATGATTTGTTCCGATACAAAGATCTGGATCTATGGTACCTTCTATAGCGAGACCAAATCAAAAGGAGATATTCATAATTTCGATAAAAACAGGAAAGATGGCGCGTATTCAACCAAATGGGTAGACAGATAGTCTTAAACTAGATTAAAAAATTGCACAACTTACAAACAAAGTTAAAGGACGCAGACTTTGATACTACTTCCTGAAAAGCCATCTATGTAACGTAGGTCGAGTAAGTCAACTTTGATGAAGAGAATACCAATTACAAGAAGAAGGAGCAAGCAGAAGCAAGGACGTTTCGAAAACACTCAAATATCTCTTGCGCAAGATAAGAGGACTAAGCTGCTTGACTGGAAATCAGACTTCCGTTGACAATGGTTCAAAAAGTATTAAGCTCAAGTGTCTGGACTATTCTTGGCCAACCCAGAAGTATGAATGAATGATCGAAGTCAAACAATATTTTAAGTATCATGTAAACCTATAACCATGACTTACAAACGATACCAATTTTTTTAGTACGGCTGAGATCAAAAACGCCAATTTCAAACCAATCCGGTTCTATATAAATTACAAAATTACGTACGACGCCAATTTCGTTCAATCATCCAAGATACGCGGGGTCCAGCATACACCAAAACAAGTTGCAATACACCCAAGAGGAATTACGCAACGAAAAAAAAATATTGGACCAATCGAGGATCATTTCTCTCGACAACCTTTTATCTTCTTCCTTTAACGTTGGAAACAATTTTTCTACTCCCCTTTTCAACCTTTTTTTTGCGTCCCTTTGGTACAACCATCGCCAATAAATCGCAATAGTGGCTTTATTGCATTAGATTCGGCAGTTGGAGTCCTTATTTGATTTAAATTCCTCTCCCTTCGCTCCGTGTTCTGTGCCTTCGTACTTCGTGCGCGTTGAAGCTTTCCAGTTCTATCTCCGCTGGATGTTTGAACTGGAAAATATCGCCAAGCGAGGACGAAATTCGATTGGAAAAATGTATCGTCGAACTGCGCCGAGATCCGCAACAGCAGCGCTATCCAGCCATGTTATACAGGACGGAACGAATTGGTGGATTGAATGAACCGCCTTATAGCTTCTAATAAATCAACGTTTATAAGTTTAATTGAAATTCAGTGCAAAGTACATGAAAAGCAAAGGCATATTCAGGCGTTGAACTTACTTCGTAGAATTAATGAGAGAAGTGTATGAAACAAGAGAGCAACATTCTCTTCTTTGTTAAACAAATGATGTTAGTCATTAAATCGGATTTAGTTGTCGATGTGGTGTACAACAACGGTAACGGGACATAACGTTACATCCCTGGTTTTCGGGCTGGAACAGCGTCGTTGTCGAAGTTTTTCCGACGTTTCGTCCACACTCTTATGAGACATCTTCAGGGTTGTTACTGCTGTAGAAGTGCGGATTTTTCTAATATAATAGTGCGGTCATGTTGACCGATCGCTTTGTTTCGCCGATGTACACATTACTACATGAACATGGAATCTAATAAACACTAGTGGCTTCTTGATGAATGCTGTCTTTGATAGAAAAGTAGTCTAAAAGTTTGAAATCCTGCTTACGAGAAATAAGGTTGGATGAGGAGAGTTACCGTGGAGAAGGATTGGCATAACGATTAGTGATAGCTTCAATATATACAGCTAGCTTGATATAACATGCTACTGCTACATAGCATCGAGGAAAGAAATTGTTCGTTTCATTAGAAGAAACGTTACACAATCGTTTAATATACATCGTGTCCATGTCAGATGCCAGAATTTTCGTACGCCTCTTACCACTCGTATGAGAAATCTGAAAGAGCTCCGACGTTTGAGATGGACATTACTATCTATTTCATGATATCAAAGGTGTCGAGGCAATTAACAAGGCGAAAGGTACTTGACTCTGTACAGGTGTGATCGTGCTCTCGTCAGCGATAAACGCAAAGGTCGACCAGAATCAGTTGTTATCCCAAAAATGTTATGATGATACGCAACATGATTGAAAGGGATCAGTACGTTACTTATCGTGAGGATCGCATCGGTCGGTAGAAAAAATGTTAATGCTAAATGATATACAGGAATATATTTGATAGAACACATCGACGAAATCAAGGAGAACGCCGGATCAAGGATGCTCTAACACAACCCCCCAAACAATTAAGTATTTGAAGGAGAAAATCTTGAATTTATATCTTATTGCACCTGCAGCAACCTATCGAAGCCTCTAAAAACCACCTTCGGAGAGGAAAAGACCTTTCGAAAATTGGTTTTAATGCATTCAAAAGTCTACAAATCTTAACGGCCAATATTTCGAAGGACAGCAGAATGATCTGGACAATTTTCTTTTTCTTTCATTGCTTTTGAAGAAACTCGAAAGGTATTCCTCGAAGTCTTCCTTCTACCGAATCCAACAAAAAGAAATTCCGTAACGCCGTTGATGATACGAATAGACATTATAGTTGCTTCCACGAAGTACATGAAAGGAAAATAAAATAGATAAAGAGTATAGAGAGACTAACGAACAACAAGAGAAATATACTATTAAGAATAATGAGAGCTTCAAAATTATGATGGTAAGAACGTCTAAACGGCAGAGAGAACAACCTGTAGTACGCAATAATAAAGGAAGAGGGTGAAGGGGAAGAGGGGGTATAAGGGTGGTTTGCATTCTAAAATGGGGAATGGAAAAATGGAAAGCGATGCTGAGAATTGCAGCCTAACGAAATAAAGGACTCCTTTTTATGAAATTTTAAGCTTTTGTCCACTTTCTTTCCATCGGCTGCAAACTTCAGAGTGATTTTTTCTGAGAAATCAAAAAAAAACTTGTCATTTTTGCAACTCAATCGCGCAACATCACTTTTTTGGGGCACGTCCTATATATAAAAACGATGTTGCCGAAGCAATCCATTGATACAAACCAATGGTCCGAATTCAGTCTTCGCCCTTTGTTCCTTTACATCAGATCCTACAACCCAACTTAGGATGTTCTACAACAAATTCAAACGAAACAACGGCATGGACGGTCGTACCCAGTATTTTATCCCCGACTGTATTTTCTCGCTTCGACGTGAACGTCTAATTCGATTTTTTTACTGGACGAGGCGCAGCTTCGTCGTGCTTGATGACGCGTGTTTTCCCTCGACTCTTGTATTCCACTTCAGCCTTTGTATTTCCTCATATCTCCGATACCGTTTCACTTCCTCTCCTTTTCTTTCTTTTTTTTTTTTTCATCCGACGCCATTCGACGTCCGGAGAACTAATTAATGTTCGACAATATGAAATCGGGCCGTAGTCGTCGAAGCTGATTTGAATAAACGGATTGTTTTTGCTTGCTTTGGGAGCTAGATAACGCCCTGGGCCGGATCCACAGTCCGTTCGGTTTTAATGCTAACGTTTCTACACGATAGATATGTTGTACGCCGGCTGAATTTTTTTTTTTTGTCGATGAAGGTGGAAGGGAAAACGGTAGGGACGTTTAGATTGGTAAAAGGCAGATACGATGGTAATTTTTCAAAACGGGATTAATTTGCAGGACGGCTGGCAGTTAATTTCTGCTGCGTAGGCGATACTTTGAATTCGAATTGGGAATGAATTGATGATCGAAGTGTGCTTGGAATATGATTTTTTTAAGCGTAATCATTCTGTATATTAAATTAAAAAAGATTTCTTAGCATTCATTTGTAACTGGTAGACATCCAAAGAAGATCAAAAATTTCCGAGGCGGCTTCATTTAACGTACAACCTTTGCAAACGAAAAAAAAGTTCATTTTCGGTGATGAGAGGGAAAACATGACGTTCTTTTCGACCTCTTCCCTGTTAATTTGATGGAAATTTGTGTGGAGAGAAGGCAGAGAGGCTGAAATGCATAGAGGAGGGGCTTTTGTGATGTATCACTGCGAAACATATGAGATGTACCCTCGTCGTGTCTGCAGAAGGAGTGTATATTTTTATTAGAGCCGACTGTGCGGATATATTTTTTAATTACGCTTTTCGTTTCGTTTTGTTTTTGTTTTGGGACAAGCGAGAAAATAAATAGTCGCGCAGGGGAATTTTGTTACGTCACAATGTCTTATTTTTTTTATCAAATCGCCTTCCATTTAACGTCCGTGGACGTGAAGGAAGATAAATAACCAATAGAGCCAGTATTTTGTCGATACGTCCGTTAGAAAAAGAAAGAGAATTTTTTATGTCCGAAACTAAACACCTATGTATATGTATGTAAAAATCAGCTTTATAGGATTGAGCGAGGCAGAATGGAAAGAGATGGAAGCAAGTTTTTGCCGAGAGGTTCGTCGAAAAAAGACGGACTATGGACCTTTCTATTGGGTCAATTTTTATTATTCCGAGTTTCAATTCCGCGTCCGGGAGGGAGTTTTTATTGGAAGATTAGGTTATTTATAGTCGATTTGATGGCGATTTCTTCGGAGCGAGGGAAATATCAACATCTATAGAGACACTTTCGTTTATCTTGCTTTCGTTGGTATTAACAATAAAGGGTATCCCGAATTTATCGGATGGGCACTCTCAAAGAAATAAATGTAATTGTTGCCTATTTAGTTTTGTATTCTTGAATGTTCAGCCATGTGATTTCGATACTTTTTATTTATCGATTTAAACGAGCTTGTAGACAAAGAATTCGGCCAACACCTTTAAACAGTTTTAAACGTTAAAGCTGTCACCAGAAATGTTGCTGTAAGCTAGGTATTTTATCGATAAAATCTCTGAATATTGATGAATAATACAGCTCCTCCCCCATAGTAAACTTAAGGACAATCCTTATTCAATTAATAGTTGTAAAGGTTGCGAGACGTCCCAAAAAAGATCGATCCCACGATCAACGCTTGTGTTAAAGAAAATCATTTCCTTCATTTCCTGCCGCGATGTTTTAACCTTTTTAAACCATCTAAATAATAGGATATGTTCAACTTTGCAAAATAGGATTCTGCCCCAGCCTTCGGCTCTGTTTATTTGACGCGAAACACTGTCTCTCAAGCCATTTTTTCAAGTTTGGAGGGTGCCAAATCTGGTCAATATGAATCGCCAATTCGCATCGTAACTGGGTTAGTTTTGGTGTCGCAATTGTCGATGAGTGGGGCAAGATGTCATCATTATTAAGTACATAAGACCGTTTTCTCTTTGGCTCAGCTACGATTCGATCTAATAAATCAGCATGGTACTATCCTATGATTATCCCGCCGAGACGATCTAGTCTCTCCTGATCAAAAATGAATGTTTGGCCATGCTGAAATTCTAAATGAACCAGTATGTGATGGTCCTTGATGAAAGTCCATGTTACGACTTATCCATGATTTCAGCACACGAAAAAAAAAAAAAAATAGAAATCGAAGCACTGGCCACTAATTTCCCCGTCGGGCTACCATGTAACCTGTAACGTTATGGGTCCCGCCTCTTGACGAGAAATTTGAGAGCTGAAGCTGTTTAACGAACGACTTAAACGGCCCTCTAAGTACCTCCCGTTTCAAATTTCCCACTACGGATCGCGGCCTCGACGTTCCAAGCCACGTGACACGCTTCATTCTTGAAGAACGTAATTGTAAAACTAAATTTAAACAATTCTCTCGGATGCGTATGAGCGTGGAGATCAAGAAGGATTTGTTTGCGCTTCGATACTTCCGCTTATTAAGATTTTATGCGCGTTTCGTTACTATTAGTGGTGGTAAGTTGTTCGCTGGAACCGGTATCTCGCTTACCGCTTAGCGGAAGTCGAATGTAATCAGTAAAGTTCGCCACTTTCGTGCGTTTCGTGAAATTAACAGAGACTAGAGAGAATCGTGTTTATCCGTCTTATAAGAAAGGGTTCGCGTTGCCTATTGGTTTCCTCGACAGTCGACAGTCGCATGGGTGACGTCACAGACGACGTTTCAGACAACTGAACTGATCCGACTGGCGAATGAAACACAAGAATTTACGTAAAACAATTAAGGCATCGGAGAATTTCGACTAACAACTACTACGCTCCACATAATAAGGTGGACGAAACACGCAATTAAAACACGATAAAGCAACCCTTTGCGGCGGTGCAGTGTCCATAAATATTTCGAGGGAAGTTAATGAGAGGTCGTTAGGGCGAAACACGCTTGCACCCCATCTTTACCACCTCCCTCGCAGCTCTAGTTTTCGCCCGAACGCGTCCGCACTAATCTAATATAAATCGCCGGATTGTGGCGGTTGGTTTATTGTCGGACGCTGGCCGTTCGGCCGAAAAGCCGGCGATATACCAAATTCTCACGCACCGCCGCTTTCGCCGAAGTCGGCCGCGGACAATTCGCAAAACTATACACGTCCTGGAATGCTTTACGGTCGTAACGTTACGAAACTAATTACGTGTGTTGTGCTATATAGTTTAGGAACCTGCATTATTGTTTGCTATTGTATCGCGTTCTGTAAGGCTGTTAGTTTATGTGTCTGTTAGCCTTTGTTCCCGTTTTAGTTGCGAATAGTCGGCGAAATTCTGTTTTAAATTAAATTACTGTTCGATACGAGCTTAGGATCGTTGCGGAATTTCTGCGAGGAATTAATTCACGTGGTTCAGCTACTTAGAAGAAGATATCAAACCTAAAAGGCAGATATCTGCCTGTTTGTAACGAATTACACTCAACGTGCATATTGTTATCCATAAATCCATCAATGCACCGGATTTCCTCAGAGATAATATTAATATTTTCCGGTAGTGCCGGCACTATTTCTGTCCAGCAGTCAAACTAAGCGAACTAAACGCTTCAGAAGCAGACTGTCGAAGCAGAGCCGCATATCGTGCGGACGCCAAATACGTCTTTTTGTCGGCTAGATATTGGATTTTTCGGCAGGTAAAAAGCGACGAAACTGCGGTCAAGAAATTTCCGAGATGTGTTAGATCTCAGTTCGGCCATCCGTGTAAAAAGGTCCCGACGACCAGAATCTAATATAACGGCTTCCCGGCCGAACGGATTTCTCTCGTTTTCGGACTTTTTTCCAGTCGAGCAAGAAAGAAGTGGCGGCCGAAACGCGTATTAGTGCGGGCTACGAAGCTTTAGCTTCTTGGGAGAGAGCTTTCGACCGATATTATGAAAATCGTGCGCGATTTGGATGTATGGAAAAGAGGCATTTTCGGTTTCTTTCTCCCTCTCTCCTTCTTTTTTTATTTTTTCCTCTCGAAGAAGCATTTTTTTTCTCTTCCTGCTTGCTTAAAATATACATTCTAAATAGTGACTTTCGTTTTAAAACGTTTCGTACGAAGGAATTCAATTTTGGAAGCACTTTGTATCGATTTAGAAGCCGTAGAATGCATAACTTGTGGAGATGTCCCATTTTCGCCGAATTTCTGCTTCGCATTTGGGAATGAATTTGTTTGGAGTTGCCTAAAGAAACAGTTTAAGTCACCTATGTTGAAATAATGCAATAATCTGCAATAATCAAAAAAAAAAAAACATCAATGTACTAAATTCAATAAACGTGTTTTCCGCTCTTGTTATACATTGATATGTATTTATTTTATAACGTGTTTCAAGCTTCTACAATTGTGTAAATACACTCCGCCAAAAAAGTATCGCATAATTTAGTTTTGAATCATAAAAGTATCGCATAATCTTTGTTTGTAGCATAAAGTTGTAAATATACTTTAATGCGCTCTAAGATATAATTTCTATGATTGTTTAAGGTATTCCTGGACGATTATTGCAACATGCGGTCGTGCATTATCGTGCATTAACATGAATTCGTTTCCTATAATTGGCGCATACGGTACTACATGTTCTTCTAAAATGTCCGTTATATACCTGTGGGCAGTCAGTGTACCTCTGCCTACTGGTACTAACTCTGTACGACCTGTTACACAGATGCCTCCCCAAACCATAATAGAGCCACCGGCGAAATTAGGTCTAGGTCTGATATTACACTGCGAATAGCGCTCACCGTCTCGTCTGTACACTGAGATACGCCTATCTGAGGTGTAAAGACCAAATCTTGACTCATCTGTGAAGAGTATATTGGCCCAGTCATTAATGTTCCAATTTACATGTTCTCTGGCAAACTTTAAGCGAGCCACTCGGTGGTTCCTAGTGAGATGAGGGGCTGTTACAGCTACTCTAGCTCTTACTTAATCCACTCTGTCGTAACCTATTCCGAATAGTTTGAGTACTCACACGAGTATTTCTGACTCTAGCCAAGTCGTTCTGCAATTGTCTCGCAGTTACATGTCTTCGACGTAATGCTTGTAGTAGTAAATAGCGGTCATCTTGGCGAGTAGAACATCTTGGACGCCCTGGTACAGGTCTTCCACTGTAATTGCCTGTTTCCCTATATTTGGCTACGGCTCTAGAAACACTTGACTGATTGATGTTCATCAAATTAGCAACGTATGCTTGAGATCGTCCATCTTCGATTAAAGCAACTATAGCAGCCACTTGTTCTGAAGTTAAATTGCTCATTTTAGTTTTAAAAGCGTCGGTACAGAACTCTGACTTCGCACTTTAAAATTTGTCCGTATAGGAAGACTTTCAATAAACAACTGAACAAACCTTACACATATGCATTTTTCTAAATGTGTTCTTTTAGAAAAAAAAAAGTAAAAAAGCTATGTTCCATGGTTTTGTTAGTGTTTTTATAGTTCACATACACGGGGCAAACTTTTTGTGAACGTATAAAAATATCTTGGTTTATAAATGCCCTTTTTTTAGTTTATGCGATACTTTTTTGACGGAGTGTATTAAAAAATTAAATTGAACATTCTGTACAGCCTGTTGTGTCTTCTTTATACAAGTATAATGCGTAACGAACCCGAAGGTAGTACCATTCCGGTAGCAACGTCAATGGGTCTCAAAGGATCCGGAAAGATAAACTTATCTTGAATAATAAAGATCACAACGTAGGTTCTTGCTCTAGGGTTCCTCTTAGGGGAAGGTAGAGAACTAGGGACATTTTCCTTTTATAGAATCTCAATATGGAACGGAGTTATTTGATCTTTTATGTTTTTCTCTTAGACTGGTTAGCTCCGTCCGACCTGTTGTCTCGACATTTTGCGTGCACCTTCGCTCTTTTCACTCACAGAAGTTTCTTGAAGAACGCATTTTTTTTTTCCGAAGATATGTAGCACTTATTCCGAAGAACTATCTGTCGATACTTGACTTGTTCCGAAGAATTGAGGATGTTGACTCGTTTCGAAGAATTCGCGCTCTTTACTTGTTCCGAAGAACTCCCGATCTGATTGATCATCATTCTTATGCCTCCTTAATCATCTTCGTTTAGTAAACCGCCACGGGAATGATTCAGGGTGGTACCTTTCTTGGTGCTTCCTTTGGTCAGTTATCATTGGTTCCTCTTTAACGTAATAAACCCGTCAGAATAAACAACTTCGATGTAGGTTTGTTGTCCATCTTTTCGCTTTTTATCGAGATAATCGACGAGTTTGGACGTTCCGAAGAACTGTCGGTCTGATTGATCATCATTCTTATGTCTTCTTAATTATCTTCGTTTAGTAAACCGCCACGGGAATGATTCAGGGTGGTCCATTTCTTGGGGCTTCCTTTGCTCAGTTATCATTGGTTCCTCTTTAACGTAATAAACCCGTCAGAATAAACAACTTCGATGTAGGTTTGTTGTTCATCTTTTCGCTTTTTATCGAGATAATCGACGAATTTGGACTATCACTAATAAACAACGGATTCTTTTATAAGCTATTTTCCGTTGTTGTTTTTTCCTTTTAAGGAGGTTTAGTCCAAGTTACGTATTTCGGAGAGTTGTAAACATTAGATTTGCAGGAATTGGTGATATTCTTATTCCGCGTGCTCTCACATTTCACTTTTCGGGCCTTCAGATCCATTGTTTTCCACAACAACGTAAAAGGCCCTACCCCAACCCGAAGGCCCAACCCTAAAAGTAGGTGATCGCCTTCTCAACAAGGGTCTTAGCACATTTTTGTGTCCTCTCTCGGGCACAATTACTTTATTGCGAAGTTTAGATGGTGCGCGTTAATTTAGAATAATAGCGGAGGAAAGATGTATTTCTTTCCTAACCATTACCAAACAGAGAAGGTGGAGCTAACCGGCTATATATCCGTTACGAATTTTATATTCTTAAACGATCTATTATCGTCCAGTTCATTACTTGCATTTCTCTGTCAGATCTCTCCATTAAATGCAAACTTTTCAATAGAAAACCTAGCAAATCGCAATTAATCTTATTCCCAACTGAACTTGTACATCTCCTACTTTCTTTCTACGTTAAAAGCCGTGATTCATTACTCCCGCAGGTGCCAGATTACCATACTAAAGCACCCCATGCAATCCCGATAATACTTCTAACATTACGCCTGGTAGTTCCCAGATTTCCGACTTACTCTACGTTAGAAAACGTTATCGTACGCGGACATCACGCAAGCCAAACGGCACTGCACTCTCTAACGCCCTATCTAATGGACTCTAAATACTTCCCGCCCGTCTGGAATTGGAATTACCGACGTCCGGGGACTTTTTTTTTAATGCGAGGAGGGTCACGCTTCGTGGCTTTAAAGCTCTTTAAAGTTCGGCGTTCCGATAAGTGACTAATGTCGCCAAGTCTCGGTAAGGTCGAAATGAAGGTGGAAGCTTACAGTTTAGGAAAGTAACGAACCGTACGCGGGAAGTCGAAGTGCAAATCTGCAATAACATTTAGGAGTACTTATTTAAGATTTCAAAATTACTCTGTATAATAAGAATTTTATCTGGGTTGCATACGTTGCTTTCTCTAGTTATTTTTAATTAGATTAAATTGAACAGGCTTCTGCGATCGAGTAGTTGAAAGTTCAATATAAGTAACGAAAAAATAAATCGAGAACCACCTACTACTCACCCTTTCGAAGTACGGCCCTGTAACCTCACACAGATCGCTAACTGGCACGCTATATAAAGCGACCGTCAATGCCATCTATCGTTATCTACCGTACTATACGTTCAATGCGACGCTTTCTGCAAACTCGTATTGTACCATGAACGATGGCGTTTGTATTTGGCCGTTACTATGGAACAAACAGTAATAATTAGCGGTAGCTTATGTCGCTGCACCATCGAGATAGGGACGCTCTCGCCCATCGTTCCGTTGTTCGCTCCACAATGCGCCGACTAATCATCGTCCTGGAGGACTTTAAAACGATTTTGCTCGCCGGCTGCTGTCCACCGCCTAGTGGCCGATAGTTGCCTTATTTTCCACTAGCGTTCCGTTTCATCGTCGGCGTAACTTTGACGGATTCGGAGATGATAGACGGATACCTCTAATATCGACGCCTTTATTGTTGCATTTCGGGCAAAGCCCTTTGCTGGCTATGTGCGTCGCTATATCCGCTCTTCAGCGGTCGATCATGGAAGTGATTGTTACATGTTATTAGCTCTGTTATTTTTGATAATCGTCACTTAGCTAGACAAGCCGTTTGAAAGATGTTAAACCTCATTACAGAAGTAGCATCACTCATTAAAGGTGTTCCGGGGAAGCAATTGAAAATATTTCTGAAAATATCAAGTCATCGTCAAACTGTCGTATTGAAAAGGCGATACGCGTACGTAAATTGAAGTCGAGATGAACGCTGTTTTTGGGATTGCCACAGTGAAATTCTGGGTAAATAAATTTAAACGTGGTCATATAAAGTTGGTCGATGATTAACATTAAGAATGACTGAAAGGTGCAACCGCTTCCGATAGCAACGGAGAAATTCTCGAAATGGTGCTAGAAGACCTTCGAATTAAGATTGGGGCAAAGGCCATGGACATCTTCTTTTCGCTGAATTCGGGAAAAAGCGTAAATGCACCAATACATTCCTGAAAGAAGGCACGATCGAAGAAGTGGATTGAAAAGGATGTATTGGCCCTGAAGAAGGTGGCAATCATTCGCGATTGTTTTCTGGGATAGTCATAGAAGATAGTCGATCGACACAAGATCGACCATTTTAAAAGGTGACAAACGCTTACTTGAGAAGCTGAAAACGGAAATTGCGGAAACCAGACGCATCGAGAGCTCGAATTAGAACTGGACCACCAGATTTGGTCCTCATCGACTTTTTTTTTGTTTCAGAGGTTCAAATTTCAAATCAAAAAACGCAGATGTTATTTAAGCGGAATAAAGAGATAGAAGAATCCCCGAGAAAACTGCATAGACTGATGCGGAAGCTTCGTTGAGAAATAAAATTGTGTTTCTGTGTTAGGCTGGGAATTTTTCCTTACTATCCCTGTATTGTTATTAGGAGTTGAATAGCCTCATAGTAGAGCAATTATTTGATAGAACAAGCTTACAAAGGACTTAATATTAAGATTGCCGGTCAACTTTCGTTCTTTGTTCTCGTTGTTTTGTTGTTTTGGCTGTCTTTTAACTGCTTTATTAGTCGTAGCTACTTCTATATTTTATTGAACTTGTATATTTATAATTAAACAAATGCGAATAGTTAACAAAACAGCTAAAATAAGGAAAAATAACGAGAACAGGTATCAATAATATGGAAGCTGCAAAGGTAAATTAGCTGTGAATAAAGATGAAGATCAAGATCACAGGAGATAACTTAACCCTTTCTTCTAGTCAACTTTGCTTACCTTCATTGTTGTTTATGGTAATATCTCTTAACTTAAGGTATAATATGGGTGGTATGCTTCATAGTTCCAAATCCTAACAATGTGTAAGAACACGGAAATGACGAACAGCATTCGTCGATTTCGTGTTGTTTTTGTTCGAAACGATGTGTTAAGCATGATATAGCAATTAGGAGAACGATTGTTCAGCTAAAAATATGCAACGAATCATAGTTTACATGAAATCAAGATTCAACTGACTCGAAAACTGAAGTTACGCACCATTGCCGATTGGATCTTAGAAAAGACTGCTGTCGTTACATAAACGAATCATGTTCAGCGATGAAGCCATTTTCACATCAGTGGGTACGTTAGTAAACACGTCCCTGTCGATTCTGGGAACACGAAAGTCCTCGAGAGGTTCACCATATTCTCATCGCGTAGCAGTTTAGGTTGGATTTTCGCCTCAAGGTGTCTTAGAGCTTTAGCTTTTTAAAAATGGGAATGGAGATATTTTCAACTTTGTAGGGCCTCTTTTGGAAGATATGGATCTCGATAACCTTGACTTCCGACAAGGTGGAAGATTTGCTACACTGCCGTAGATATAATAAATTCATTTAACGCCATCAGACTTCTTTCTTCAGGGTTCTCTTATGGATGAAGTCTTCAGACATAATTTTAAGGTTTTTATTTTGTATTGATGTTTAGAATTTAATCCAAAAGTTTGTATTGCTGTTGGGGCAATCCTATATTTTGTTAGATTAAATAAATATGTTGGAATTGTTCTTATTTTTAAAATTCAAAGGGCTGCTGCCCCAAAATATTGCTCTCTCTACTGGATCTTAGAACTAAAGAAATGAAATTAAATTTATTGGAAAATCTAGAAGCGAATAGGCTAATCAATCCCCACCGTTGCGCTTTTGTACCAATAATATTTTCCTTTCAACATTTCTCCACAACTTGCAACTTTCATAGATCTTATTAGTGCTCATAATGTATTATCTAAATGTATACAACAAAATAATAAAAAAATAAAAAAATGCGAAGATTCTATATCTAAATACGAAACAGAAGAGAAAACAAGGGGCCACATATCAAAGAAGTAAGCAATCATGCGTTGTTTACCGACCGCGGTCTTAAGCTCCACTTTTCCGTTTATTCCGAGGGTTCTTCATACATCGATGGGTTGGACGCTTTGTGTGCGAAGTGCGTTCGGCTGTAAAGCGCTGGCCGCATCCGAGATAAGGGGCTATGAATATGGCCCGGGAGCTGGCGGCTTGTTGATATGAAAGCGGGAGGAAGCACGGTTGGAAGACTCCCAATAGCGGGATATCTCACGTCGAGATACGCGATTTGCACTAATATCGGGCGGTGCGATAACATGCGAGCGGTTCATGCTAATTTAAAGACGATATTTTATATTTTTTGGTATGTAGTATTTCCTGTGGAACGTATAGCGACACGAATGTTTATATTTTGTTTATTATTTGTGTATTCCTTCGCAACACTATATGTTCTTAAATGTTTAATTTTAAGGATACGTTTTAGGTACAGGAACAGTGTTTATAACAAACATTTAGATAATTTTAAGCTTGAAACAAACCATTAACGTTACTAGTAGAATTGGGTACCACCCAACGTAATTCTTGACCTATCCCACTGCGACCTTTTCAGATTTATTCAGGTTCCTGTTTCATTAGATCCGATACTTTCTTTACTTGATTTAGCGATCTTGGGAGTGATCGCGCCATATAGCTTTCGGCTCTTGCACAGCACATAAACGGTAGTTTCTTCTTCCACTTGGCTGTTTCTTCTATCGAGCCCAGATTGCTCGTGTCCTTCCTGAGTATACACTGTCCTATTAGCAGACCCACCATTGCTCTAACAGACTTCCTGTCTCTGCTTAGTAGGTCCGCTGTAAATGTGAGCCTGCGTCCAATCAAAAATTGCTTGGCCTATCTCTGACCTAGAATGATTTTCCACCAATCTTGCGACTTCCTATCTTGCCATTGTTCAGTGGCGGCTTTTACTACCGTATATTGGGCCTTTCTTAGCAGTTAACAAGTCCGTTCGGGCTAATTCGTCTGGTCTTACGTTCCCTCGATGACCTTCGTGTCCTAGTACCCAAGTCAGGATCACCTAGGTTGGTCTTCCCAGCCTGTTGAGTACATTGATGCAGTCCTACACCAGTTTCGAATGATAGTTATCTGCTTGCCAGACTAATTATTCGATGTAATGCGACGCTATCAATTAAGCTTGGTGATTTACAGAAATCCCGACTTCGTCTCCATTCTCTGTATTTGAGCCGTCCGTGTATTAGATTAATTCTACCTTTATAGGCGAGCCTCTCTTCCATTCTTCTCTATTTGGTATTATCGTTTCTGTAACACTATAAGCCCCACTTTGAGTTCCTCTGGCAGTTTCTGATAGACAGATAAGACAACTTCCAAAGCAGCTTTTCCCCCCCGTGGCACACAGATACGTTACTCTTCTTATTAGCGGGATAATTTTGTATCTTTGAATTCTCTAAACCTTAAAACTTTAAAAGTTTAATCTTATTTCACTTTCTCTGGGATCTCCGGTAATATCCAGCAATTTTATAAAAAAAAAGAAAGTAAAAGGAAAAAGAAAACAAAGAAAAAGGGAAATTAACTGGAAATTCTGAAGAAACTAAAATCAAATTAAATTGGACTTAATCCAGACAGCTAGTGATGTCTTTGGTATTTTTATCAACACCTTATTCGTGGCAGCAACCGACATCTCGCCAAAGATCTTACTTTAATAATAACGGTTCTTTCCCTGCATATATCTTCTTGTAATTTATTTTGTTTACCAGTTCTTGTATGTGGTTCAGGAATTTGTTGTTTAATGTTACCGTTTACGCCAAGAGATTTACTTATCTAAAGAGGAAAATCTGCTTAAAGTCGCTAATATTTAAATTCTGCTGAAAACGAAGCAAGAAATTAAAGAAAGCGATTAATGATTCGTTTATTTTATTTACATTTACAAGTTAATAAAATTATTATTTTATGAACATCGAAAATTATGGAAGCCGCTGGATCTGGTGCAAAAGGAGAAAGAGAGAAGCACGCGTTGCAAATTAATATTATTATTATTTTTTTCGATACATTGGCCAACGTTTCAAAAAACACTCAATCACACCTCTAGCGTGTTAGACATTTAAGACGTCGGCCTGTAAAAAACAGCAGGGTTTCGCCAGAAGCTGAAATTATATTGTAGCAAATGTTGGTGTTTAAAGAACTAAGGTATAAGGAATATTGAAGAATTTCGAAATAACTTGAGATATCTAAAAACGAAACAGGATGTTCATTTTGGAAAACGCTAGTTGTCTTGTGGACAGCGGAAAGCGAATATGTTTGGATAAAATTTGTTATTGTGTAGAACTCTCTAAATTGTTCAGGATTAGAATGCAACGTTACTTCTCTTGATATCTGAATTTTAAATGTGTCAGAATATGTACGTAGCGTCATTTTCTCGTAAACACCATCAAAATCTATAAAATATCATAATTACGATTTTATGGACTCCGATTTTACCGTAATTAATTTCTCCCAAACGCATTTCGAAGCAAAACAAAGGTATTGTTCCCCAAACAAATACGTCAGCAAATACAAGACCTGGGCCCTTACAACTACGAGCAATCCACGCCCCTATTGCCGATCTCATCCCTCTACGCGATCCGCTTTATACGTACAGCCCCCTCTGCCATCCCCGAATAACCTGACTAAAGACCTGGTTCCTCCGGATTATCTCTAAATTGTCCCGTATATACATGGCGTGCGCCGAAGTATACGTACTTACATAGAAATATATCTCTATACAGCGAGGGTAAGGGGAAATTCCGGGTTTCATAACACATGATCCACCTCTGACTGTTTACTTAGCTCGTCTTTCCTCTTTACCCTACTCCGTCACCCGTTAGTTAACCCGAGGCAGTTTCTCCCGGCCCGTCGTAATTACAATCCGGCCTCTTCCGGTCGACAAACATCGGAAATACATGTGCTACCGTGTCCGGGATTCGAGGAGACGGGCGGTCTCCTTCTGGCTTGTCCGTTGGAAGCCCTCCTTTGCTTAGGTCGCTTGCTTACTTAGCAAGGGTTAGTAAATTGTGAAGCTTCGACCATATATCCTGACCAGTTTGATAATTTTAAAATAGAGTTATGTTTCCTTCGTCGATGCCGTTATAAATTTGAGAATGTCGGTTGGGGTTGGTTGGTTTGATGGATGGATAGATGGACGCCGTTACAAATCCGTGATACTCGATTTAATCGTGCGCGATGTGCTATAGATAAGCTGTACCGTTCTTTCGTAATAATTCATTTTAGAATTAGTCAAAATTCAATTGAATAGAAATATCAAAATTAAGCTAGTGCAAAGTGAATAAAGAAAATACAGCAACGTAACAATTCATTTTAGAGGGTGTCCCGATAAGAACGTAAAATTAAAATATCAAATATTTTTGAGAAGACACCGAAATTTTGAGTTAGCCACAAAAAGCACGAAAACTCCAGCCATGGTTTGGCGTAACTGCGACTCAATCTCGGAAATGCAACGTTTGATTTCCTTTTTCATGCCTTGGGTGGTCGTGGGATTCTCGACACAAACTTTTTATTTCAAAAATACCAAAAAGAAGAAGTCCAAAAGCTTTATCTTGCACGAACTAGATGGTCAACTTTGATCGCCCAAATGGGAATGTCTCGTAGAATAATGCAATTGTTTCACCTAATCTATAGTAAATACCACCATTCGATTAGAACTACCTTCGAGATATACAGCATCTATGTGAGGCACAAAAACCTTAAAAGTTTTCCAGCATCGTCTTCGAAGAGACCTAATGTTGTCCCCAACTCATAGTCTACACCAGACAGTGGCACATTTTCCTCTCGTGAAGCACGCGTGGAGTTTTACCATTCCAAATCCATCAATCTCGCTTCTTTACGAAGCCATTAATGCATTAATGATATGGGTCGTCATCGCCGAAGTAGATTTTCCGGAAGAGCATCGTTCACTTGTTGTTTATTAATCAAGTAAATGAACTTTCTTGGGTGAGCATAATCTGTAGGCTTAGCTTGTTGTGTCAGTTGAATGTTAAGAGCAAAAGGTCACAAAGGTTTCGTAAGTACAAAGCTTCTTTATTGAATTCTTGAGCACGATGACTTGGACAAGCACGTGTATAATAACCAAGGAAATATTTTGCTCGTTGTTGGATGGTGACATATGTCGAGGAAGTAATAGCGGTGCGAGGCAAGGAATCAGTCGGAGGAACGTTGATGACGCGGGACACGTAGAGACATCCGTGTTCGATAGGGTTTCCTCTCCTCGCATTGCTCTTGTCGTAAGTGATCTCACGAGAAACTATGCGAGCATTATCTTGGTTATAGTCATCAAGTGGGAAACGAAAGGAATACATAGTTTCAAGCCAAATGTCGGCAAACATTGCGTTTAAAACTTGTGAGCGAAATTTAGTTGTGTTAAGTTAAAAGGAGTAGATATTTCTTTCTCGACTTTAAGACGTTCTAGCGTCGAAACGGTTGGAGCTAGAGTCGTGCTTTTTCCTTTGTGAAACGCTCACCAATAGCTTCACAACGGTCCCATATGTGACCCATTGTTTCGTTCCGCTTCCGAGATATACAGTCGCAAAAATCTAAACGCAAAGCCATGAACAAAAAGTTTCGTCAATCTGTTCGTGCTGATTACGAAACGGTTACACCTTGTACGCGGATATCTGTTCGACAGTTTATTTTTACTACTTCCGCACGTGCAATTTATCTTCGCCGCTTTTATTTTAACCCGCGTAGTTTTTTTTCCCCAAGCGGAACCTCGTAACTATCGGGCAACTGGAACAATATCGAAATCAAACGCGTTACGTCAACATGATGCATGGGGTGTAGGATATTACATGCAATTCGGATGCGCAGGTAAATCCAGCGACGTGAATGGATACTGCGATTTTTGCGAAAGCAGAAATTACGTCAATAACTGATATCGCAAATTATTATAACATCGCCGGCCATCGATCAACTTCCGCAAATAAATCTAACGGTGTATTTTCCCCGCGCGCAACATCAAATAATGGAAAAAACAACCCGATTGGGGAATGTACGGAAAAAAGGCTACGTGCGGTAGAGATAGGTAGGTGCACTATCGAACGCTTGGATTATTAATCGGCACGCTCTTTCCAATATCATTACGCCAGGGGGCGTGAGTAACGTCATGTTCCGTTCACTATCGCCGGAAAAACGGTACCGTTACGGACATCCATATAGAAAAGGTATGTAAAATAGATGAGAGGACGATTAGCCAAACTAAGAAAGACTACATTAGAGGAGGCTCCTGTGGTATGATTGTGTGATTACCTAATTAACTTACAAACTACATCTAGCCCTTCACCTATTAGTTGGTGATGGGTTGTGTTAATTGTGATTTAATATGCCAGGCGACGTCAATCAAATCATCCTTTGATTTATTCTTTTTGCGATTCTTCAGTGACCGATTTAACTATCAACGTAACGTGAACTTATGACTGGTATAAACGTTTAAAAGATACCGAGCATTAACTTATAATGAACATGATGGTGTACAGAATGTAGTTGTAAAAACTTCTATAACATTATGAGATTATCTTATGCCTTACGTTGACGAGTTTTCTCGAAAGAAGCATGGATGTCTCTAAAGAATGAAGAGATCAGCGAATTGAACCAGATTTTCTTGCTAAGACCATCCTACGTAAGGAAAGTTGTTTTTTTTTTTTTATATATATATATTCTTGAAACTGAATAACACTTTTTCCAAAAGCAACATTAAGTCCGTGCCTGCCGATCTGTTTCCATCTATATCGATAGGATCCTAGGACGTCGAAAGAGGTGCCGCAGGAGAATCTGGGTTCAGTTCTTTTACCGTGTAGTAGTTTAAAGAAGACTAATGTGGACCATTTTCCATAGATGAAAATCAAGTTTAAAGGGCGAAAATTTGATGGGATAAGAGAAATTGCGAATGGCACAAAGCAAGCCTTCCAGAATACGTTCTTGTTGATGCAAGGACGCTGGGATCAGGTACAATTTCCAATTTGAAAATCGAATGAGTACAAAAAGCTACAAGGCGAGGTATTTACAAGTGGATCTGGTTTGTGTTACATTCAAATAAGTGAAGAGTCGAATAAACCAAGTGCATTTGTATATGTAAGCCCAAGCGCTTGGCGAGTAAAGTGTAGGTACACAATTATCTAGAATCTTGTAGAAGCCATAAATCCTGGACTTAGCAGTACTCAAATGTACTCACCTTACAATCTTTCAGACGCCATAAATAAGCCACTTAGCAGTATCCAAATATACCCAGTGAGCAAATATTTCAACAATTTAGAGAAGAAGCTTTTAGCAAGCTGACACAATGTAAAACATTCGTGTTATACTGTTCTTATTTCAATGAACGAATCCAAACAAACACCCAAAAACTGAAACTGCATCTTAAAATAATTGAAACCTAAACAATTAATGAACCGGAAATTTCGCAAAAAGAGAAATATTATAATAATAATTAAATAATAAATAATAAATAATAAATAATAAATAATAAATAATAAATAATAAATAATAAATAATAAATAATAAATAATAAATAATAAATAATAAATAATAAATAATAAATAATAAATAATAAATAATAAATAATAAATAATAAATAATAAATAATAAATAATAAATAATAAATAATAAATAATAAATAATAAATAATAAATAATAAATAATAAATAATAAATAATAAATAATAAATAATAAATAATAAATAATAAATAATAAATAATAAATAATAAATAATAAATAATAAATAATAAATAATAAATAATAAATAATAAATAATAAATAATAAATAATAAATAATAAATAATAAATAATAAATAATAAATAATAAATAATAAATAATAAATAATAAATAATAAATAATAAATAATAAATAATAAATAATAAATAATAAATAATAAATAATAAATAATAAATAATAAATAATAAATAATAAATAATAAATAATAAATAATAAATAATAAATAATAAATAATAAATAATAAATAATAAATAATAAATAATAAATAATAAATAATAAATAATAAATAATAAATAATAAATAATAAATAATAAATAATAAATAATAAATAATAAATAATAAATAATAAATAATAAATAATAAATAATAAAGAATAAAGAATAAAGAATAAAGAATAAAGAATAAAGAATAAAGAATAAAGAATAAAGAATAAAGAATAAAGAATAAAGAATAAAGAATAAATAATAAAGAATAAATAATAAATAATAAATAATAAATAATAAATAATAAATAATAAATAATAAATAATAAATAATAAATAATAAATAATAAATAATAAAGAATAAAGAATAAATAATAAAGAATAAATAATAAAGAATAAATAATAAAGAATAAATAATAAAGAATAAATAATAAAGAATAAAGAATAAATAATAAATAATAAATAATAAATAATAAATAATAAATAATAAATAATAAATAATAAATAATAAATAATAAATAATAAATAATAAATAATAAATAATAAATAATAAATAATAAATAATAAATAATAAATAATAAATAATAAATAATAAATAATAAATAATAAATAATAAATAATAAATAATAAATAATAAATAATAAATAATAAATAATAAATAATAAATAATAAATAATAAATAATAAATAATAAATAATAAATAATAAATAATAAATAATAAATAATAAATAATAAATAATAAATAATAAATAATAAATAATAAATAATAAATAATAAATAATAAATAATAAATAATAAATAATAAATAATAAATAATAAATAATAAATGAAAGAGGGTCTGGATCTAGGAGATCGGCGCAGTTATTCTTTATATTTATTATTTATTATTAAAAGAGCGTATCAATAAGTAGCGTATCAAGTAATTCTTTTAGCCAATATTATACCTATATAAGGAAAATTATTACTTTTTTGCAGGAGTTAGACTCGTGCTTATTCAACTCATGAAAGGGGGTTCGTGTTGCCCTAAGAGAAACAAAAATCATGTTTCACCGAAACAAATTGCCAATTTAAATAATTTTGTGGGATTAACAATAACAAACGTAGAAACAGTTTCTACTAATTACGCCATTCCTTTATTAGGTTGCAAAACATTGGGTGATGTAAGCTTCTCTGTTATTGAAAAATCCATTAAATTATTTATTTGAGACGACGAGAGGACAAACAAATAATCTGGCCGAAATAATTCCACAGTTAAGCGTACGATTAAAGTTTATGTTGCTAGAACTTTTTTTTTATAGATCGAAAAAACAAGCAAATAAATAGGTCATCAGTAAATAAGTAGAAATCGTTAGAGTATTATGCAAAAGAATACAGGACCGAACGCATAACCCTGAAAGAAAACCGTAGAATGAAAAGGTATTGCTCGTGCTCTTAAACGTAACATTGTCCACGAGTGTACGTTAAAAAATAACCCGTTCACGTATCTACCGAACGCATACTGACAGCAACAACGGCGTGGGATCAGAAACAACGGGGACGGGATGCCAGCGCAAGCCGGGGTTAATTCACGTACACATATTGCAATTACATCCATCTCTCGTTTGGCCCGGTTTCGGTTCCGGTTGTTTTTTTCAACCTCGCCGCGCTTTTTCTCCTCTTGCGCCGTTGTTGTTTTGCAGGTAAGGGGGCGGTTGCGAAACTGACTGGTCTTCTAGCTGTTACGGTTACGGTGGCCAGCGATGGAAATGCGGTGAAATTTAATTTTGTTAACCGACGTTTCCCTGTGATATCCGTACGTGTTTATTAAAGTGTAAGAATAAGGATCCGGATTGCGGAAGGTAGTTGCATGTTTTGCCTTATCCTCAATTACAATCTGCTGTTACTATGTCCGGTATTGCTATTATGATTGTTTTAAGTTATCTAAAATCTATAGATTCACCTGAGTTGTTTTTACCTCCGGAGCAATGGAAGAACAAGCCGTACAAGTCTAATTTAATGTTAATACATTATAATTCCGTGGTATTGAACCATGACATGCAAAAGAAAATTGATGTTTGGGGTTCGCTGGATAAACCATAAGATTCATAAAAATAATATTTTCCTGTGTGTTATAGCTACTCTTTTAGCGGAGTTTGGGCTTTTCAGAATAGTACTTTATGTTGCTTTGCAGAATAAGCTTGCTTATAATTGTATAATTATTGTTGCAAATAAAGTGGTTCCATAAATTATTCTCTCAACTTCTTCCATCTCCGAAGAAGGTGCACGTTCCAAGATCTACTGGTTTGAATAAATATTCAAAACAGTAAATCTCAAAACAGTGGAAAAAAAACAATAAACTTCAACTTTCAGTAAACTGAAAATTCATCTTCAGACCATCTTCAGTCCATTTTGCTCAAAGTACATCAGTATGGCTCTGAAAATGCTATTTTAGAAATACTTCTGGTTCAAAGCGAATCAGTTCTCTACTCAATAATATATCCTTTCAATATTCTCACAATTTATGCTTTCAGCCTAGTTTTAGTTAGATGATCATCCAGTGTTTAAGTTTTCGTTGTTATTATGTATGATAATTTTTAGATATGTTTAAATTTCATCATTTATAGTTTTTGTGGTAGCAAATGATGGGATTTTTTGGAGAAAAAGGAAGAAATTATGACCATAATAGTATATAACTGTTGAGGTAAGTGATTCGTCTATTTCTGTACAAGTTAAAAGAAAAGGATTAGATTTACCAGAGCCATAATAATTTTACATAAACGTAAGCTTTCACTTGCGACAACAGCAAAAAAGAAATGAAATCGTCGCATCGAGAAGTTTAAGGAAAAATGTGAAGGTTGAAAGCAACGAGTATAATAGCATCAAAAATAAAATCTGGATGGCTGGAAGGATAACCAACTCATCAAACGATTCGGCGATATGGCCACCTAAGTCATGCAGGCGCGTCCATAAATTCAAGTGAAATTTAATGTCAGCCACAAAAGCCTTCGTAAGACAACTACGTATTTTTAGGCGGCTCCTCTATAGTTACGCAGTCGAACTGGCAGGGATCCCTGCCAGGGATTGCACGACTACGACTCTTAAAGTGGCTACAAATAAATATAAATGAGAATCAACAAATTCAAATGTTGAGCTATCATCAAGCAAAGATCCATCGAAGATCTGAGTTTGTTGATTGATAATCTCCTAAAACCTAAGCCGCAGAGCTATCTCCGCTAGAATTCAACGTTTTGTTACGAATCTTGATTACTGTCGTTATGACGACGAATCAAAGAGGCTCCATCAATCGACCAGCCATCAGGCTGAGATTCTTATCGTTTGTCGGCGAATGACGTAGCGACTACCTTTTGGTTCGAGAGAGTTATAAAGCCCCGACAACGCCCAAATGTTCCTTCTGTTTCAGCTTAAAAGTATCGCTTTTTCTGTGAGATAACTTTGTAAAACCTTCAATATTGGCTATTGTAAAAACGTGTCTGATAATATCAGATTTTAAAGTAAAAATTGATAAAGATCTTAAGATTTTGAAATGTGGAAATGTTTAAATATTCCGTGGTGTCGTTCGGAGAAGAAGAAAGCTAGGGGGCGACATTTGAAGGTATTGTATGAATAACTGGGTTCTATATTTGCTTTGGGGTCGTCTTCTTTTGATGAATGTGAAGCTTTGCGCGGAACCGGTATGAAATCTTACAACACCTGAACTAAACTTAGGTTAACATTTTATGTAGAAATTCAGTTTTATATCTTTTTTTGGCCCTTTAAAATTCCAAAGTAAGGAGAAAATACGAGCTGTTGAAGCTCCTATTCATCAAAGACAAGAAAGTCGTCATCACGTACAAGAGCTAACGCTGTCACCTTTCACAATTTTAATTTATTTTAACTCGCTCCACGCCTAACCGGGACCGATTTCTTCGCCACCTTGTCGACAGTATCGAAAGCCGAACATTTAATAACTTTTCTCATATTAAAATGAAGTCTTCTCTCCGCGTTTGAACTTCGAAATTTTCGTTTTACCCTAATTAGCCGATTCTTTTAATTTGTTTTTTTTTTTTTCTCCCCCTTGTTGCTAACCACGACGACTTTTAATCTTGCAAAGTGACCGCGCAGGTGGATTTAATAAGGAAATAATCCCATTTGCATTTTCTTCTTTGTACGCGGGTGTTATTTCCAGGGTCTGCACTTCTGTTAATTAACTTTCCTTCGTTCCGTTGATGCGTGAATTTAAGAGGAGCCTGTTATTTTATTCAAATGAAAAAATAACATATTACCGTTTGATCTCCGGCGTTTATAATGAAACGTTTTAATTAATTGTGGAGGAACTGTTTTTGGAACGGGAAATAGGTCAGTTACAGAAAGAGGTAATTTATGCATTATGTGGTGTATCGTGTGAACACGAGGGTGGTGTTTTCATTTCTCTCGGGTATGATAAGAGATAATGTAACGTATATTTAATGGATACGGATTATTAAAATAAGCGTTTTGAACGGGATAAAGCGGTTTTGTTGGACAAATCAAGGTTTAATGTAGTCAAATATAAAGTTATTCAAAAGGAAATTACATCTTGTAATCTAGATCTTGCCGAGTAACGATGTAGAGGTGAATTTGGTTACCTAACCCAACAATTGGCAATATGCTAGACGGATGGGGCGTTGGAATTGTATCTAATATGTTATAAAGTTTCTTTCCTCGTCTTAATTGTGCAGAATACATTGAATTGCCAACTTTCCCTGCCTTATTGCGTGGATGGGTTCGGTTACTTCAAAAGTGGTTGTTGTGCCAGTTGAAGGTACCGTTTCTCGTGTACTTTCATCTTCCTGGCAAAACAGGCGGCCACTCTTGAGGAAATCCTGTGGCCGGAAGTTTAGTACTCGCTGGAGCAAATAAAAAAGTCTCCGTTTGTGTCCACTACGACATGCTTCAAATGGACATTCGCGAGATCTCTAACGATGTTGCTGTTTCTCGCGAGGCTACAGACGGGTTGGTACAAAAATATGCATAATACGAGTTTCTAATAATTTCGTCATCAATTGACTCACTTTTTTTAATTTTTGGCCTAAGCTGTCCATATTTTAAGCAATTTTTAATTAACCGTCGAACTAGCTCTTTAGTTGGAGTTGAGCTATCCGAGCTAGCTTTCCCGAAACGGAGCGCACGCCCTATTTAAAATTACATTGATATGAATTATTGAAGTTGATCATATTTTAATAACAAATTCCGACACCCCGTATATTGCTTACGCAAATATTGAAGCACTTTTCAATAGCCCACATATGTGTATATACAGCTATGTGAATATGTATCAGGCACCCGCAATTTTTTTTTTTCGGATGTATAAAAATAAATAATGTACCATACAGGATGTTTTATTAATATCTTCAACACTTTATTGGTCCACCAGCTGCTTTTTAGAGCTTTTTAGAGATTATAGATCTTATACCTTTTAGCATACTGCTAATTAATTTACGGCATACACCGGTATTTGCGGGCATTGTCGCCCTTGCTCGGTGACGAGGAGCGTTATCTTGTTGATAAAAATATTCAACATTCTCATTTTCAAACAATCTTAATGCGGATGGCGCCAGGATCTTCCGTAGCATCTCGGCGTAACGGTTGTTATTCATGCGCCCTTCGCAAAGAATGATTTCGCTTGATGCCGATATGCATCCCCATACCATATTTTACCGTTGGTACGATTCATCGCGGAAGATATTCTTCTCGGGGCCATCGCCGTACAAATTGGGCACCTCGGTCGTCGGAAAAGCTGGAATAAAAGAAGAAAATAGAGCAAATATGATTAAATAAGTCATTTATAAAATTACGTTTGATGTCGTCAACTATAAAAGAAGATAAAAGAAGCATATCTCGTCAAAAAAGGCTACACCTGACCATTCTTCCTCTATCTAATGCGCGTACTTCTTGGTCCATTCCAAACGTTTTTTTTTCGATGCGATGGTGCTAAGTTCGGCTTCTTTCGCGCTATATGACGATGTAAGTTATATGCTTTCAGTCGCCCTCTTATCGCATTTAGGGTCAGAGGAACCCCATGTCGCGTCCACAGCTCACTAGTTAATTCTTTCGACGATTTTCGTCGGTCGCGTACAGGCCATTCGTTCTAAAAGGCGATCTGTTCTTGCCGTGGTTCGCCATTTTCTTCCTGATGTACGCCTATTTCTGTAACCCCCGGTTTCTTTACAACATTTAAGAGTGGCCTGAACTACACATCAAGAACACTTATTTTTTTTAATTGCATTTTGCGTTAAGCCTGGCGTACAGAGTAATACAATTTAGCCGCATTCTGCCATGACTAGTTCGCGTTTTTCAATCACAATTGCAAACGTTATCGAATGGTCGATTACTAAAGAACTAAAATTCTCAAGTTTCTATTGGGACACCCATTACGCGTTGCCCAGGGCGTATTATTTATTACTTGTGCAGCTAATTCTTAGGTTACAGTATTTTTTTTTTTATGTTTTCGCCCAATATTTCTTTTTATTGCTTCTTCCCATTTCATTTTTTTGATTTCTGTTCTATTTTTTACGAAATGTACGCTTCATGAAGCGCTTCCAGGTAGTGAGACCAAGCTTATAATTTTATATAATATAGTGGCATACATTCTGGCAATTCAAAGATGCCGCAAATTTTCTTTCAAAGATCTTGCTGTACGCTCGCAGAATTCTATCGACAAATTCATTGCGTTCGCACATTTTATACATTTCAGCTGTTCAACGTATATAACGCTACCGAAAAATATCAAAAATGCTTCACATCGACGTCTGTAGCAATCTGATCGATCTGAATGCAATTTATTCGCGTACTAGGTACTTAGTACTTTAGTGACTTACCTAAATGTAATCTAGGGAGGTACTTTTGTTTTACTTCGATACGCTCTAACAAACTAATAACAAAAATACAATATTTGCTCTGCGATGAGTTGCTGTCATAAATCTTCGTTTATCCACTTATTATAATCCCTTGCGCATACCTCTATTTATGGAATTACCCGAAATAAGCAAGGATATAGCGTGCTAAGTAGCAACAATCATTATTTAACACTTGTACATACGAACGAAATAAGCTATAAAGTACTAGTAGGAGACCAGGTTAGCTTTAAAACGATGTTTAGACCTATCGAAATACGCCGATTTCACGTTAAATTTCACGGCGAATTCAGACGTTTTATTTTACATTAAGGCAATCGATTTAGGAAAATTAAGTGTACCCTACTTCCGATGAAACCGGAAATTGAATAGACGTGCTGATGTTTTTTAAAAGTTACCCCCTTTCGAACAAAAGAAGTCTGCATATGTAGAAGTTTCGAATCTCCTTAGTTTCTGATATACGGCTGACGTAAACTTGTCTTGTGACGCCATCCAAACATACATACAGGTTGCCAACCAAATCTGATTTAATAACTAAATACGTGTCTAACTGAAAGAGGACGCAGTAAGCGGTATCAAAGTATTAACCGTTATACACTATGCATTATAATCTCTGGAAGAAATGCGAAGTATTCTAATAATTCTACAGCTCAAACATGTACCGGTCGACAACCAAATCCAATTTAATAGCTACAAATACATCTAATAAAGAGAGGTATATTTAACAGGTACAGGCAGTGACTCCCAAAGTCCTTACGACAATATTATTTTTCTCCTCAATGCTATTAAATCAGATTTGATTGTCAAAGCGTTACTACCTTTGATTGAATCGACAAACAACTACTGCAACCACTTCAGTTTAATAGTTTTCCGATGTATATTTCACCTTATTACAATTGCCATTGTTAAATCTTTTATGTGTAAAAAATTTGAATTTTATGAAATTATTTTGTTTCAGGTAAGCAGCAATGACTTCGGTTTGCTATTTCCACAGCCTCCAATTACTGTCAATTACGTAAGTACTCACGATCTTTAATACTGGAAAGTGTTTGATGTTTTCTCGGGTTGGTTCTATTTCATTCGGTCATACGGTTGAAAGTGAGCTGCTGAAACAGCTGTTACTGTTCTTATATATGCCTCAAGTTGTGAAGCTTCTTTGTAGATTTACGCTGGAATTTCCGTCAACACTAACGGCTTCCTCTAACGTTAATGACATTTGCTGCCTTTTCGTTTGAAGGTATCTGGCAAGTATAATAATTATAGCCTCAAGTTCGCTGGATCTGCGTATTGTGCGAAATAGATTTTGCTTACTCAAAGGACTTGTAGATTAATGTATAATAATAATGTAATGGCGCATCATTTGAACAGAGCCGCTCAGAGTTGATTAATTTTAAGAAATTACTTCGCGAATTCGATCGAATAATGTAACGAATGCGACGTAGTCTCTACAATTAGTTCTAGTTTCAAATTAAACCATCTTTTCGTTTCATTTCATCAGGGTTTACTGAACGCACGTTTCAATAGCCAAACTATCATCATCCGCAGTGAAACTGAACTGAAACCGGATCTGGTGATAATAGCTTAGTTATTGAAACGTGCGTCCGTTTCAATAACGTTTCAATTTTGCGTTACGCAGCCCTTTTCGATAGCAGTGTGTGTAGGGAAATACGGCGAACGCTGAGAGCAGCGGCACGTTTCTGAACTTTTCGTTGTCAACCATATAAACTAACGACGCTAGAAAATTGTTTTCATTATTCTAACATACCACATTCTTCAAATTCCCCGTTCTTCTGTCACTTCAACGCGAATACCAAACACAACGCTACCATTGCCAACTCATTAAACACAAACGTCCCAACATATTTCCATTATACTACTTCAACATCTTCACCCACAAGTCTCTGCCAGCTTGAAAAACGGCCCCGCCGACCGCAAACATCTTTCATGCATCTTCCAACGGCAGCGTTGCATGTGCCTCATTCAATCTTCCGCTCTATTTCTTTCAATAATAATCATTTGTTCGCATCGATCTTGAAATATCGCCCCAATAAATGTCTCTTATATACGCTAACGTCTGGAATTTCGACGCATCAATTCTTCTCGGAGCGGGCGGAAGACGCGGAAAATAAGAAGGATTGGTAGTCTTGCACCGGATGCATTTATATACATATATACGTTCGTATGTCGCCCGGGTCCGAGGCAATTTATGTCTAACCGCGAGCCTTACAACTAGGAGAGGCAATTCGTTCGGGTCGTATTTTAATTTCCTTTCGTTCGCATACATTGGATGATGTGCAGGTTTAAACGCGCTCGTGTTTATCTCGTTTTCGGAGATATTTCCTATGCAGATAGCTTCGTCGCGCTCGACGAGAGCCGTCCGCTTAGCTAAATTGGATGCCGAAAGCTCTGACAGCATGTAAAATGAAGTTGGAATAATGGTTTTTTTTTTTCTTGTCAACCGTTAAAGATGGAGTGTGCGTACGCTTTTGGACATTTGTTTATGTTTGTAATAATATCGAGCCGCTAGAATATAAACAGGGAAATTTCTTCAAGCTTGATCCTGATTTGATTGAAAATTGAACGATACTAAAGTATCGGTACACTGAGCACCATACACGTTTAAAAGAACTCTATTCTTGACATGTTCGTTCGATCCCCACCCTCGGGAAAAGTTTATTTATTTGCAAGTATCTACTTTTGCCGTCTCTACACCCTTAAACTTAGACATGCGAAGAAGTGGTCTCGATAAGGCAGCGGTCCGTTCCCTCTGCTTATTAAAGTTACCTTCCTTTTTATGTAACCGGTTGCGTAAGCTCGTTCATTTAATTCCATGTAACATTCAATAATCCTTCCGCATGTATAGCGCCTAATGTGCTCATTAAATCTGGAGGAATTTCCTTCCTTTCGACATGCTGTGGAAGGGAAGCCTCGCGATTCTCTTTAACAATTCTTGGAAAACGTCTCTTTTATTCTCTAAAGAGACTTTCGTACTTTCCAAATTCGATCCAAATCGTTCCTTTGTTGCTGTATCATGTTTCAGTTCTTTACGTAACACGTACAACGTCATAATAGGAGATTCGATTCAACGAATTTATCAACGGAAAAGAGAAAATATCACGTCATCTGATACACACAAAACACGTAAAAGCTAATAAACAGAAATATTGGCAAACATCTCGCCGCCCCAGCGACAGCCTTCCCCGTACGATCTCGCGCTTTCCCCCCCGGACGCGACGTAGAATTCCGATTTTATCATATCACCGCCAGACGGCAGACATACCACACCTTGTTACCTCGTAAAATCAACAGAAAATAAAATCGGAAAACGGAGGAGGTCCCGAGCCCCAGAAGCCAGGCGACTTATCGCATTACCGGAGAGAGACGACATTACGATGTTTCCAACTCCAATTCTTCATCCGAACCTGCTTTTCTCTTTCTAGCGCGCACACATATAAGCCGCCGCCTTTAAGCGATGCTCCAAGCGAAGTCGTCGCCCTCGTGCCTTCTAGGCCAGAAGCAGGGGATTCTTTCCATTTTCGCAGCGACGATATTCATTTCCTGTAACATCTGCTGGAGCTATACGAAAATTTCCGATTATCCTCGCGTGATATAGGCGGGAAGAGTAGGCGGGGGGGAGGAGAGCTTATTGAGAGATGGGGTGCTTGACGCGAAGGTGTAAGGAAAACGAACCGGGGTCTTACGGAGGAATTTGCGTTGCTCTTTGGGGCTGTAGGACTCTTAAACGTCGATATTTCGTCGAAAGATTAGGGTGGCTAAATTTTCGATGGGAGCGCAGGTAAGGTTAAAATGCGAAAAATGGGTCTGATATTGAGTTCATTGTTTGATAGTAGTGAATGGTATAAAAGGGCTTGTTTTGAGTCGAATTTTAATCAAATATTGTTGGAAGAACGAACACTTACGAGTAAACTCATCTTTGTCTAAAATAAGAACGAAACGACATTCGAATATATAAACGATCAAGAATATTGTTAAAGATAGCTGCCCACAATTATTATTTAAAGAAGCTCCCTTGATACATATACCGTCCATCAAATTCTGAGCAGTATCTCCGACGTATTCTTCTCTCCAAATTAAATTAGAATAAATTTTCGATTTAACGGTGGTGGGATCTAAACGAACTGTAGATTGCGTGTGATGAGATGCAAGCGGCCACACTTGTAATTTTGGATAAGCAAGGATAGATTGACGAAGAACATGCTTGGTAATAGAATACAGTAAACAATCTATACAGGATGTTTGCAAAATTATACGTTTGTGAGCATTAGACAAAGAAGACATTAAATGTTCTCATCTAAAAATTTGTCTGCCCTTAATTTGAAGATTACCTTGTGGACATGCGCAAATTTTCTTTGTGGCCGGTGAATAGTTTGTTAATTTTAAACTATTCGTTCACCGTCAATGTTCTTGTAAATTTCCGTTCATCTTTCCACGACACGTCACGACGGACACGTCATCTGCAAAAATTACCATTTCTTCTGATGTCCGTTAGGTAGGTCCCAGAATAGGGTCCAGAATCGAAGCCCGTGGTGTTACAATAAACGCAATCGTGCGGTCGACATCTACCTTATTCATCGCATTTGGCCGCCGATGACTTCTTTTTATTTTCAAATTTGAAAAAGACCACTTGGCGGACATCGGTTCATATCGAGCGAGGAAGTCATCTTCTTTTGTGGACCTTCCAGAATCCTACGTTTTGAAGGGTTCAAAGAAGCTGGAGGAACGCTTAAAAAAGTATATAAAGTTGAATGGAGATTACGTTAAAAAAATAAATAAAAATCTACGGAAAATGCTTGTTCAGAATTTGTGAAACTTTATATAAAAACCAATGACCAATCTTAAAAAAGCACTGCAGAAAGCTTTTACGATAAAAGAGTATTCGTTCCTAAGTATTCTTCTTCTTTAGAAAAAGTCGATATAAGCTCCGTCAAAAATATCTACCTTTACGAGTTTGTCGAATACACACATCCTCTTTTACCCACTTTTTTTTTATAAAATTAGGAATTTAATTCCTTTGGGAGCATTATTTAAGCAAATTTCATCGCCAATCAAACAAATACATTGCTGTAGGCTCTTGTTTATGCACTCAATACCCGCCCTTCTAGTTGTTAAGCTCTCTTTGGCTTCTTGTGTGTTCTTTAAGTTATTCACAGCTTAATTCGCCAAATGATTTCATCCATAATATTCACCAGCTACCTTAATAAAATCGAGAGCAGATATCGATCTGTTTGTATTAGATCCTCGCCGTACGCTTGAACTATTTTCTCTTAATTTTGGCATAAGCGTGTTTAACGCGAGGAGGGAGCAGCCTATTCGACTGGACGCTCTGAAAAACGCAAGAATCACAATTTGCTCGATCTTTTTCTTTTTTTTTTAGAGGAACCCTCCAAACGCCTCGTAGAAATTCACTTATTCCAAATACACCTTACACAATGCAATAAAAACGAATCCGCCCCAAACAGCTCGGTCCAATTTTTACTAATTACCGCGCCCCACTCCGCTCGCATAATACTCCCTTTAACGATTTCGCTCTCGCAATCCGGGACAATCCGAGCAAATTGTAAACTTCCAACCGTGGCGGAGGCGCGTACAAACAAAAGCACTCGAATTAAGAGATAATGCGAGCTTGGTCCGCTTTTAGGAAGCTTTTCCGTTGCGCCACATCGACGACGAAGCTTCATAAAAGTCGACGAAGAGTGCTTTTACGAGAACAGGTTCCCGGATTCGATTCGGATAATACTTTAATGCTATGGCCGCGGGTGCAACGGGTCATTGTGATGGTGGCTAGCCCGGAAACGCGGCATCCTAGATTTGAATGCGGCAAATGTCGGAAATGACGTGCAGGAAAAGTGTAAATGGATAGAGGTGTTTATATGTGCTTGTAAAATGCCTGATATACCTATACTTAAAGGCAAACTGAGAAAAAAAAATAATGGATACGTTAGGCAAGTGTAAATTATCCGTTGGCTCTAATTGTTGTCGTTTCCGATCCCGGCGTAGGGCTTATTCGTCGAGTTTTCAGCATGATTTCGATCCATTTTGAGAAAACGGTTGGACGAGATCGCTAGTTCGATGCTGACGAAAGCGTCCTCTATGTCTAAGAAAGCACTAAGAGTTATTTCTTTTGCCATTAACAACTCCTTCAGCCTACTTGTGACGTTCTGAAAGGCCGTCGTTGTTGATTCTGCCTTGAAATTGCTGCAGTACGTCGTAAACCTAGCAGTGGTAGACGCAAGGAAAGAGCTATCGCGGATGTTATTTCGGATATGGCGCGAAATGACAATTACGTATCGGTAACGTCTAAAGCGATAATACTTCTCTTAATGAGTGCGTCCAACAAGCGACAGCGCTAGTTCTGACGCAGGTGCAAAAAATACGATACTATACGAAAAGGAAGAACTTGAAGGAATATTAAATTTAAAGATCTCTGTAGCCGTCAATAACCGTGTATTGTAGCCGGCTACAATACCTCTGCATGTAGCAGTAGTCATATTGCCAAGTTACGACTTTTTTCGTTTAATTCGCGACCATTCTGGTGACGTTACTTATGAATTTTTTAAGACCATCTACCTGCTAGGTGAGCCGTTCGAAATATACACATTAAGCATTATTATAAATTACGCATTAGGTAATAAGTTGATTTCTTATGTAATACTTACAAACGCCTGTAACTTTCAAGAGGTCTTTATTTAAAATGTTAGGAGAAGCTAAGGTATTTCGTTCAAATTAGTGCCAATCAAAATATCCGATTCTTTCAAGACCACACAACCACATACGCCTTTCCAAAGTATTATTCTTGCATCCTCGCAGCTCCGAGCTACCACTTACCAGAGGCAAAACATCGCGACAAAGAGGACCATACGCGAAGATGATACCATCGCAAACAAGCGGAATCACTGCATCTGCATCGATACTCAACAAGCTGAGAAACTACGCCATTCCTGGAAGCTACCGCACCCTCCCAGAATCACATCGCTTCCACAGAGCCACACCGTGTCGCGAAGCCATCTTATCTCTCGAAACCTCACTATCCTACAAGGTCTAATCAACTTTGCGGGTGAGGTTAAGGGTTCGTAAACCACCACATACAATCGACGGAACGGACAGATACAATAGAAAGTTTTTATGTTGCCATCGACATTACACACGAGCGATAGTCCCTAATTTGTCGGGAAATCTGCACGCGCCAGTCCGGAAAAATTATCGGAAAAACAAACAAACATCACCGGAGCAAAATACAAAAACGTGATTCCCCGGACAATGCGACGCTAGCGGCAGGACGTCGGTATTGCGTAATGGGCGTTTTTTTATTTTTCGTGCCGTTCGCAAAGTTTTCCATATTTTTGCGATTCTCCACTATTAATGGGATCGGTACCAGAATTAGGACGCAGATGACGGGCTAAATATCGGAAAAATAATAACGGATATCCGTGAAATATTTCTGGTTCGTGCCATTCCGCGTACGCATCGTGGTGCACTGTTTTTTCTTTTTTTTTTTATCCGGATACGTATTTAGTAAATGAACAGAATGTGGTGAAGCGAAATGTAATGTTCATTGAATAAAATATGTCATGTGGAAATTAATAAATCGATCGGGTGCGCATGAAATTTATTTCGGCGTCGGCATGGGTATAGTTAATGTGTTGCAACTGAAAGAACAAAGAAAACAACGTCAACGCTAATAAGTGAACTATGATTTCCACGTTCGAGAAACAACACAGACTCTATTGGCCATTTAAAAATCTATTCGCTACGGCTTTTAATCGTATTTATTTCCTACACTGTAGCCACCATTGAATTAATTTTTATTAATTTCATTAATTAGTTTCAAATTTAATTCATTCCTTAATGAATTAAATTTGAAATTATACGCACGGCGATTGATAGAGAAGTAATGATAATAATGATTCATCCCCTTTAAATTCCCCAACACCTTCCGTCAATTGCAGGATGCATCGACCGGTTTTGAATCACCATTACGTCTACGCCCATAAGGTGTCTCGAGATTTTTTTACTAAAATATTTGAAGCGAGGGAAACTACTAGAAACCCTAACATGAGAGTTACGAACCAGAGATTCGAACACGGTGACTCGATAGCTCACCGCGCTTCAAACATCTCAGTTGACTGTACTGACATGATGTTGCCATCCTAAGTTCTGAGAGTTGCGAGCCCGGGATTCGAACCCCGTGCTCCGGAACTGATAGCTTACCGCGCTTGGCACACCTACCTCCACTGTATAGAAATTATGTTGCCGTCTTGAGTTCTGAGAGTTACGAGCCCGGGATTCGAACCCGGTACTCCGGAACTAATAGCTCACCGCGCTTAGCACACCTCGCTCCAAAGTATAGAAATTATATTGCCGTCTTGAGTTCTGAGAGTTACGAGCCTGGGATTCGAACCCAGTGACCCGGAACTAATACCTCATCGCGCTTGGCACACCTCATTCCGAAGTATAGAAATTATGTTGTCATCCTGAGTTCTGAGAGTTACGAGCCCGGGATTCGAACCCGATGACCCGGCACTGATAGCTCATCACGCTTTGCACATCTTCCTCCAAAGTGTAGAAATTATTTTGCCGTCTTGCTATTAGTAGTTTCTTACTTAATTTGTTTGTCATGATTATGGTGGTTACGTGTAACCACGTAATTACGTGTAACGTGAATAGTGTTTATCTCTTAAGGCCGTTGATATGTCGCATTTTAGATTGTTTTGAACCCTTTTTGCTCTTATTCACTTCACTTCCTTCTTGTACGTTTATAACCAAGTTTCTGATTTTTTTCTTACCGATCATTAAAGAAAACAGTCTTTGCTTTTGCCTCAGAAGACCAAGCATTTATCTCATGCGCATGCGTATGTTCATCTCGAAAATGTTATTTTAGCCTAAGACTTCAACCTTGTAGGATATCGAGTTTTGAACCTAGTTCGCCACCTAAATCGCTTTATTTTTTGTCTTCTTTCCACTTTAATTATTTGCCTTATGACGTTGTTTTCGACATGGTTCTAAAAATTTCTTGGTTATATCGGTATGCGTCTATCGTGTGCGCCATTTTGATCTTAATAGGGGTATATCTCAAGACATACGAAATCTTATGAAAAAGATTGTTTGTTCGACTCATCGAAGATTACAAAATGATGATTTTAAATTTAAACGTAGGTAGCGCTGTAACGGTGAAGGTGAGGCAACTTTATTTTTATCTGAAGGCTTCTTTTGTTAATTTCGTTGTAATTGGTGGAAAGGACGACCTTTATTTAGTTTAATGGATGTATTTTGCCTATTTTATATGTTCGAGAATAGCACATGACGGGGTCTAACGTGCTTGTAGATATATGCTGAATATGTAAGGAATTGTCCGGAACTAGCTTTAAAAGTAAATTAGGCAACTTCTAATTTTAATAAGTTAATGGTCCATTAAAAGCATAATTTTTATATTTTTTTCTTATAATACGGTTATCTAATTCGAAGCAATTGGAACCATCTATATAACGCTTATAGGATAGAAATAAGAATATTGACTGGTTTAACCCGTTTAACGAGGGTCCGCTTTGATATTCACGCTTGTTTACCAAACAAAATCTCATCTAACGTAAAATTCTCCTACGCGGAATATGCTTTTTCGATCGCGAACTCGTTAAGAATTAGTTTTGCGGGCAACTCGTTTCGAATCCCGTCCGCAAAGTTCCAGCTTCGCACTAACCAATATATAAGTTTGTCTAGGACATGCATTGCCGTTCATGCGGAGGCGAGGCGGGTGTAACTCTTTTTCGAAGGCGCACATCCATATATTATCCCGTATTGCGCGCTCGAAGTGGCGTTCGTACGGGCTAATTTACATTTATATTGAAAATTGCCATTTGTTCGGAAGTATTTATTTACCAAGGCGCGCGGCGTATATGAATCTAAATATGCAATATACATATTATGATGTATTTACACTAGCGTCAGTAAAGGTTCTATATCGTTCCGAAAAGAAATCAAGCCATGTATTGTATATAAGAATATGCTGGACAACAAAAAAATTAACTTATTCAAAATCTTTTTCAATTTTCAAGTGGTTATTTCTAAATACAACATCCATCTTCTTTACTTCAAATGAAGATGTAATTTAAGGAATTTAGTTGGATACATCTATTGATAGTGACTTAAATTAAAAGAAAAATACAAGAAGAAATAATGTTTGCCTACAGAAGACTGCTTGGAACTAAATTTTCGTGTTATCGATAATTATTTTGGCTATTACCGGAAGTGATGCCAGCGTTTTGCCCTTATACCGAACACCCTATACAAGTTTACAATCAAACTTGAGGTAAAGGTGTTCACTCGAACGTACGTGTTGCATTTTTCTTGAGTTTCATATTTCGTTTTGTTATTTGGCTTGGATTGATTAAGTCGGAAGTGTGTGTATAAAAGAGCTACTTGATTTGACAGCCCGTACCTAGAGATAAGCGTTTTTTCCTTCTAATTTTTGATTCTGATTTAGGGAGATTTCTTACGAGTTTTGCGTGTATCTTTAGGCTTTAGCATTTATATTTTAGCGCTCCGGTTGGGGAGATCCTCCTAGCATGAGGGTTAAAGGCAAGTGTCGGCGCTACGGAGAGTATCCGAGGGACGGAGATTGAAATGAGCACTTCGATAAACGGAGGTAAACATTTCAATACATGTCATTAATAGAGTCGGCAAAATCTAAGCACCTTCGACATTATTAAAAACAGAAGACGGAGCACTTCGCTGTTACTATTACGTGCGCTCCGGGCGGCAGAAAAGTAGATACTGACTAGCGTTTCGCGTGCCGGAGTTCATTCGCGAGCTGCGTCGATGGTGCGCAACCCAGTTTGCCTATTCTTGATTTATTATTTAATTAGGATTTAGATTGTAGCTCTTCTACATCTAGAATAGTCATTTTCGCTAACTTATCTGCATTCTACGTGCTCCAGAAGTACCGAAGTCTTCGATATTCAGATATATCCATATCGTGTTTAATTGCAAGAGTTAATTTCAACATTGAATAATTAGGCTCCAAGAAGTATGTGAGAGCAACATTTTCAACAGAAGAATCCATTTTTTCTTCTTCCGTTAATTTTTCTTTTTTCGATTTCGTTGGCAGTAAATTAAATAACGTGGAATACACTGCCTCCGCTATTTCTGAAGGAGTACGAGGCGCGAAATATTCTTCATCACTCACTTTATACGCCTATTTGCTTTGAATAATACAGAGAAACGCATTACACATGAAATTTGAACAAGTTAAATTGGTCTATTCAACCTTCCACAGTTACGTTACAATTCATACATACAATTCATGACCGCATTTATTATTGGTGGCTTTTTACACAAAACTAAGTAAGGTTAATTTTTGCTGAAAAATGGTACATTTACTTCGGAAGAGAAACCGCATTTCCGAACTTTGCGTTGCTTTGCCTCGGCTTGCGACTCGGCGAGCTATCTTCGCATCGCCCAGAAACGTTAGGCATCTCCTTCTCTTCTGTTAAAAAAGTTCGTCCTAGAAATTTTATCCTACCTACCGTACCAGGTACGAATTTATCGCAATCTATCGAATATTTCCGGCTTTACAAGGATAGCGTTCGAGTATTGAAATTGTCCTGCCTGGTTCAAGAACAGGCCATCTTAGGAAGGGAGACGCGCATATTCCAAAGAGTGAGAAAATTTAGCAAAGTAACGATAAGGGAAAAGGAAGCTCCCATGTTGTGCATAAAAACAAGCAAATATTACCAAAACCTTTACCGGATAGTAGACGAAATGGGTAATCAAGGACGTACTAAGCATACTGGGTGCTTCATTTGGAAAAATATATTTTTTTATACGTAATCTCTCACTTTGATTTACCTTCACCTATTTTAGGACGATAAATTTTGCAAAAGTGCACAAATACAGTTAGGCCTGCCCTGTACAATGAAAACACCCCTCATGGAAATCTCATATCCGCACCGCCATTATCAGATGAAATTTTTGCGAACATGTAAATCAGAAACGTTTGCATTGAACGTACATGTATTCGGCTAATATAATTTTATTGTTATCGAGCATTGACTGTACTAGGCGCACTGGTTCCTCTCCCATCCTAACGTTGTTTTCCCCTCTTGTTTCCGCGCAGATTGATTATATATTCTGTAGCCCGGTCCTGTATTCCGCGAAATGAGATTAAATCGACTCCGATTCGCAACTGTTCTGCAGTAACTACTCCGTTATTCTGTTGTTTTTCGATTAGGGGTGGACTATTCGGTCGGGAATAACCGGCGCTATTACGTCTGTATCTATTTGCGGTCGTGCATTGGATGCGTTTGTTTCTTGTTTGTTTTTATGTCGTGCTGGATGACGGACGTATTGGAAATTATATTACTCTGCGGTATTGCGCGAAGGTCTCTCTCAAAGCTGGCTTAGAAGGGTTCCATTGGGTCAGATTTAGGCAACTGCGCGTATAATTGTGGCTTAAGTAGAAGTTATAAACTTGAATCCCTTTTCGTTGCGACGCACTCCTTGGCGTCGTTTATCCGAAATTGTTGAGGACCGCCCTTCCATATATTTACCATCACGCTATTAATTACCGTCCGTGTAAGAGCAACCATATCCTGACCTTATTTGCTCCGCTCTAATATTATTTACCTTTTCTGAAAACATATTCTTAATTAATTAACTGTGAGTCTCCTCGAAAATACACATCCGCTTCAAGGCATTAGAATGCTCCTTTCCCCAATCGGAAGAGTACACAAAATCGTCGGTGTTTAACGTAGGAACAGCCCGCAGGGAGGATTTTGCGCTTACATTATTAATATAATATCTACGCCAATGTAATATCCACCAATTTTCTCCATCCTGTATAAAGGCGCTTGGAAAAATTAATTTTAATTTTAAGTAGTTGTTCTTTTGATTTTCCCCTTCGCTTAGTAAAATATAGACTTAGGAGAGCAATTTGTTAACAACGCAAGGAGTTTCTCCCAATTACCGGAAAAGAGAAACAAGAACCTCCAACGTCAAGGAGTCTGACACTAATCCGCTTAGTTGCGAACAAATTCTTTTAGATGGCAGGCGTTATGTTGTGTTAATTAATTAAAAAAAAATAAGGTCGGAATATTTTCCATTCTCGTGTCGGAGAAAAAAAAAAAAAAGCAGAGGTTAGCTCGAAGTTTACCTTTCCCTAATTATATATTTATCCTTGTCCATCTCGTTGGTTAGTTGTTTTTTGGCGCGTCGTGAATGTGTTTTCCTTTTTTCGCCCCCTTACTTTAGTGTTGTTGGTAAATTAAGCGCTAGATGTAATTTGGCGTCTCGTTTTCCTCCGACGCGATAATTAATTAGATTACGGGTCACTCCGCTAGGGGACTCGGGCGGGTTGTCGTATTACACCTTCTTTTTGATTAATTAAATTGAGTTATTAAATATGTATAAGCTGCGTGGCGGTTTCGGTTGATGATGCGACGTGCGAACGCGTCGTTTTTGTCGAGAATTTGTCGGCTTAAATACCGTTTCTGGCGTCGCATTGTCTGAGTTCTCTTAAGGAAAATATACGGTGCTAAATAGGTAGATGATGAATGAAGAATCAACCAGGGAATTGAAGAAGGTAAAATAAATTCAAAAAATCGTGTTCGATAACTTCGTTTTATTAAGGCAACAAAAAATGATTATATTAACAAATAAATTTATTGCACCAATAAACTGCGTTTATCAAATTTAAACCTATTTATCAATGTAATAAACACCCAATTATTAACTCATTGTAAGAAGCGAAACGAACTTATATTAACCTTATATCAATAAATCCGTTAATTGTATGTAGATTATATATTTGGGAGGGTATGTTTATTTATTAAAATGATAAACTCGTCCATTGAACCTAATTTAATAAGAAAATTGTTACATAAACGTACGTTTTTATTGTAGTTACGTGCCTTCTTCGTTCAGTAAAGGAAATAAACATAGCATAAGTGGTAAAGAAGCAGAGATTAAGGTTTGTGATAAATAATTATGATAGAAAAGAAAAAAATCAAAAAAATGTATCACAAAAAAAAACGTAGAAAAAGGAAGAAAGCAAGGTCGTCCAAGAACAAAATGGACAAAGAAATCAATAAAATAGTTCAATTTCCAAAATCATCTTAGTATCTTTTTTTTAGAATTACGTCAAACATTCGAAACTAAAGCAATATACAGAGTGTTTCATTTAAAGAATAATATAATCTCGTCAACTGGGGTCAAGTCGATTAAATCAAGATTCTCACACATTTGATTTTCACATCCCGTCGCACGTTTCGAGCTGCTAACCTTTCTACAGAAAAAAGACTACTTAAAATGCACTCAAAGATTAAACGTTTCTCTTTTGTTAATATGTATTAAGTTACAAAATTTTTCCCCAAATTTTGCTATAATTTTTCAATATACGGATGGAGCTAAAAGTATGGGGAGATAATTTTTTTTGTCATCTCTTGCGCCCATTCATCTTGACAAGTTGACAAGTTCGAACTCCAGTCCTCAAAATAGATAACCAAACATGCTGGATTCCACACTGATAACCCCATCAAGTCCTACCCTCTGCTCTTCGCAACACCTACAGGAACCTGTGACGAAAGATTGTACCAAAATCGCTTTCATTATGTACAGGTCGATTCTTTCTCAAGCTTCCTCCGCCTCCTCCAACCGCCAAGAGCTCGTCCTGTAATTGAATATAGAAAGGAGGTTTAAATTGGGCAAAATTGCTAGATTTTGCATTAATTTTGAAGAGGAAATGACGTTCGAGATTAAAAAAAGAATAGACAATTATCACTTCGAATTTGGAGAGAGAGGAAAAAGAATTATAAAATAATAATCCATCAATATCTACACGCGAATTGGCATCAGAGTTCCCAGGCTCGAACACGAAGAACTTTACATCACCATACAAAATTCATATTAGCCACACGCTGATCTCCAAGATTTTCTTGTTATGAAACGTAACGGTTTATCGAATCGAATTTTTCTCACAAATTCCGAAAATTACCTCCAGCGTTGGACCACATCAAGTTTCTTCACAAATCGCAAAAACGCATGGATTCCATTTAGAAACGCGGTACATAACCCTTTGAGAAACCTGAAGGTCGAAGATTACACCATTTTAGTCTTCCTGAGTCTGCTTTCCTGAAAATCTTGATGATTTTACGGAAGAACACGAGGAGCGCCTCCATCAGGACATTAGAGAAATGGAATGAAGATGCCACATATGATAAACGGTTATTATTTAATGTTAAGGGAACTCAAGAAGAGGAGGTTCCTAGGAAAGTCCAATAGTGTTTACGTATTTGTTACTAATCTATTCATCACGACTGTTTTGTGTATAAAAGCCAAACGTAATAAGTGAAGATGACAAAGGCAGGTGGAATTATTACTTCTTTGCAGCGATTAGACAGACCCGTGTCTTGTCCATTCTCGGCAAAACCAGTAGATAGCACGAACCCTTTGTTATGAGACGGATAGACACGAGTCCGTCTAGTTACTCCAAAAAAAAAAAAAATAGTAATTTCACCTGCCTTGGTCATCTCTAGTGATAGACAATTTTAAGGGATTGTTTTCGGAATTCGCTGAATAAAATTCGTTGCGATACATTTCTTTAAAATTTTATACATTTCTTTGAAATTTTTAAATCTTTTTCAAAAAAATAGTTAAGGGAATGCAGAACTTAAGACGACTAGAGTACCGCAACGCGTTAAGCGGGGAAGATTAGAAAACAACGGGGGAGAAAAGACGAGAGCACAAAAGGTGCAGAATCCCAGAAAAAATAATGCAAGGAGACCACAACATTGTTTTCAGTTAAACCTTTGGATAAGAATTTCTTGAACTTCGTCTTATATCGGAAAAAGAAAACGGAAACAATAATCCAAAAGTAATGCTAATATTGCTTCTTTGCGATAGTTATGATAACAGCCGATGGACATCTTTCTGCTTACCCTCTTCGCATATTGCTTTTGCTATGAGTAATTCCATCAATACTATGATGAAGTAGTATTACTGTTACTCTTTTGCCGTACGGGACTAGTTATATACCTCTTGCAATATTCCAAGTTCAAGTAACTACAGCGCTGGTGGTGGTAACAAGATAACGCACCGTTCACTACAATTTCCAAGGATTACCTAAGAATTCCCAAGTAAATAGAGGAAGAGTATTGAATGACTGGATAATTTTTATGGGATGTTGTTAAAAATTATTTATAATGTTGATGTCTCATGAAACATTGAAGAACTTCGAGACAAAGGGCAGCATGTTGTATTTAAAAATTGGCTATTGTTCGTAATGTTACAACGTATCATCAACAAACTTTAGTAATTAATACTCGGTGATTTTCAAAGACAACAAATTATCTTAAAAACGGCCGAAATTCCACTTAGATCCGTTACTAGATTTCAGCAAGTAAAAAAAAAGACTATAAGACCCTATAATGGATTACCTCTAATTACCCTTTTGGTGTCTAAAGGTAAAGGGGGAGACGTCTATTTATCTAGAAGTTGATAACTTAATCATTTTCGCAAGGCGTCCCTTAAGACCGTGTCAATATGGAAGTGCGCAACCCTTGTTCGCCATGCTCTACTGACCCTATTCTCGTATACTACCTCCATAGGCGTATCCCTCCGTCCTCCGGACGAACCCTCGCATTCCGGGCGACCTCATATTTCGACAACTATTAATAACATTACAAAGGCGGCGCTTCTCGCAGACTGCAGTTGCCTTGCCTGCCACCGGCAAGAACTCCCAATTTCACCAATTAATATACCCTTAGAAAGCTCGAGACGTCTACCGTACTCCGGCTAGAAAACGTCCCAGGCTGCTGTTACTACGCTGTTCGCTTCGATGTCGTATAGTGCTTAAAGTCTAGACATTACACGACGTCCTCGCACCCCTCCCTTCCTTACTTTCGTGCGCCGGACCGGTGCTGCGGACTATACAACAGCTGGTGTTAAACTCTAAAATTTAGGGGCTAACGCGATTTAATAGCGAAGCCTGTTGTATGTACGTAGAATAGTGCGGTATGGAACGAGAAATATGACGTGTCGAGACACTTTAATAAGGATAGTTTGGAATAGCGTAACTTGATGCTTTCGCTGTGTCAAAGGGCAAAGCATGCTTTTTGACTTTTTGTCTAATGATGTAATACACGCGTAATTAAAATAATCTTTGAATTTAGTCACCGGATCAGTAGAGTTACCTTCCCAAACTTGTCTTAACCTGCTAAAATTTATATCTTTCTTCATAACACTTTCAAAATTTCTTGTAACGATATCATTTTTTTTGTTATTTATACAGTGTAGGAGTGTATTAACGTCATCTAATATTTGTACTGACTCCGTCAGGGACAGTGCACTATTTTGTTATTTATTTATTGCCTCAAGTACTTCTCTATAATAGTTGTAAACGGTTTGTAAATCTGCTTCAACGGAAATATCTTGGAATTTATCCTGGCTTTCCTTAATAGCCGCAGATCCGTTGGGATTGAATTGTAAGACGACTGATTTTATTTGCCGGAAGTATTTAAAATAATAAAACGCTGCCTTCAGTCATGTCCCCCAACGCGTAAGAATCGGCTCTGGTGGTTCGGGAATACCGGGACACTGTTTATGAAATTCACTGGTACGTTTGGGAGATTTGAGAAACACTCGTTTCGTATTTGTTATTAATGCATTTACCTCAGGGAAATTTGCACGAATAGTTTCAGCCACAATATGCAGAGCATGAAGTTTACAAGTAACATGTAACATCATCCCATAATGTTCTTGAAGAGAACGACCTACACAACGCATTGTCGCGGCACCATCGGTCATGAAAATTAATACTTGGGTAGTGGCAATTTCAAATGTTTGTAAAGTATCAACGACTACGCTCTCGATAGCGTCGGCAGTACACGATTTTAGTCTTTTACTAGCTAATAGAATTCCCTTTGTAGGTTGACGAGGTTCCAGTATACGTACGATCACATTCAAAATAGAATGTTTTTTACGGTCTGTCGTTTCGTCAATACATAACCACAGTAGTTTATTTTTTATTGCAGATCTGATCCTGTTTTCAATTTCGGTACGTACACTTGGCACACATCTCCTTAAGCTTGTTTCCGACGGTAACTCAAAGTCTGGATTATATTTATTCCAAAATTCACGGAATGGTTTCTTCCTGAGTAAGGAAAACGGTAAATTACACGCAGTCAGCATATAAAATAAATCAATTATAAATTGAGTTGCCTCAGTCGGTGATACACCCAGTTTTTTATTTTTGTGTTGCTGACTGAAGACTATTTACATGTCTTCTACAGCCATATTTATCATTGCACATCAGAGGTATATTACAAATTTTACATATAATCTTACTTCCATTATATATTAAGTCAGGAAATTCTCCACGGAACTTTTTCACTTTGTCGGCCTGTGGGCGTTTCTTACTACGCGCGTCCGCCATACCGTCACAACCCGATCGCATACGGTAATAAACTACCGAAATGCGATGCGAGTTATTTGCTTATATATTACATTACATATCCCCCCGGCCACGCCCGGCGGTACGCCTTCTGACTTGCCACGCACTTTGGGGAGCTCTAGTAATAGCATACAACCGCCATGAAGAGTGACTAATACTTATCGAATCCTACTTAAACGAGGGAAGCTCCCCGCAAGCACAATCTTTATGATGGGTTATTGCGACCCTATGTTTACCTTACAGCTACATACAATATAATTAGCCAATAATTCTAATCAAAATTATTCTCTTCGACCTTCCATGAAACACCAGTGTTTACTCATATATTGAACATGACTTAACTCTGGACGATTACAACTCTACCACTTTCCCCATCTTCTTTCCTTTGACAATTCACGCTTACTATTTTCACTAACTCTCTACAATTGCAAACAAGTACGTAGCGTAACTATTGTAATACCTACCTCTAAACGTAGATTTATAAGATTAATAGAAAAGACGATAGTAGATCCACCAACTAAGTCAACGTAATTCATCGCCGCGAAGGTGTCTCCCAGTTATAAACCTAAGTTTCCCAGACTCGCTAGCCGAAATTAACCCGCATTAATTACGTAAAAGAGATGAATAACGAGCATTCGGGCGCATTAATTCCGGCATTCGCTCGCGACGCGACGTGTATCTAATCGACCGCGAATTGATTAAGAGGCGGGCCACCGCCGAAGCCATAATTAAGCTTGGATCAGCTCCCGAGATGACGACGCGACTCCGGGTCGGAGAAGAAAATGATATATGTAGATATTACGTCTTCCAGCGCCTCCGCCATCGGAATCGGCGCTGCCGTAATAAATCGGCGACGATATCTGCGCGAAAATAACCGTTTAACGATTCAAAACTCGTCGGCTATGAGGCGATAACACCGCCGTTTTTAGCCACGTACCCGTTTCACGAAGATGAGAAAGATTTGGCGTTAGGGGAATGGAGGTATAAGTCTTTTCGGGGGAGAGAACGATGGGACGAATTATATTATTAGATGTAATCTGATCACTCAATAGAATATTTGTCCTCAATTCGATGAAATAAATTGTTACGTCCAAATACGGCTCTTGGAATAGAACGAGATAGAATTTTTGGATTCTTTTGTAGACGTACCGCATCTTTATTGTTTAATTGGTTCATAACTAAGATTTCGAAGTTTGTAGCTGTGTACGCAACAATTTTGTATGTTTATGCGTAGTTTTTAATCATATTAAAAGTCATTGTTACTGTTATTAGCGCCATGTACAGCAACATTTAACCGAATTAAATCCGCTTAATTTCTATTTCGATTTCCGCAACGGCTTATATATACAGCTTCCGGCCTCCTCCCTTGTCTCATGCGTCTTACTAAGTAACAGGTAGGTATAAAAAGGTACAAAAAGGTAATAATCCCAAATAGCACATCAACTCATCGAAAATAAGACGCTATAAAGCGTTTGTGACATCATACAGCAAAAAAAAAAACTTAAAGCAAGGATTCCTTAAAAAATTTCTAGCGACATCTGTTTTATTAATTGACAAAAATCTTGCATTCGAAGTCTTCAAACATTCACATGCTGCAGCTTCGTGAGATAAATGTTAAAGATTCCTTTTCGTGGAATTTCCCTTCTTTATATCACCATCTATGTATTTCCTTTTCCATCCGTTCTATCGTGTTCTTTTAGATGCCTGTGGTTATTGTTTCCAAGCCATCTAGACAGACAATTGTGCAGCTACGTTACCCGACGTATCGAGCGTACCCCAAGTATCTTATATCGGATTAAAAAGGCAATGAAATAGCGACAAACGCAGGACTTTGTGACCATATTACTTAATTAATTTATCGATTAATACGTACATCTCCAACAATCAACTCAACCGCAAAGGTCTACGCCAAAGAGTCATTCTAACTACATTCTACTAAATTTAATTACTTACTGACGATGATGAACAAATCATCGCTCGCTTTTTAAGGAGTTGCTATACACGTCTATTGTGGCGCTGAAAACTTAGATCAGGGACTAATAAAGGTGCAAAATGCATATAAGAGATAGCAGGCGCAATGAACAAAATTGCCTCCAACAAACGAACATTCATCATAATGTTACGAACATCATATTGAACACATTGCAGAGATGATATTGGTTCAACTAAGATATACCGGTAAGTTAATTCGCAAGCAGTACGTAGATAAACCTTTAACATCAAGTACAGCGAGATAAATATTGTTGCAAAGCAATAGAAAATAAATTAACCAAAGTCTCTGACTAACTAAGGTAAAAAAAATATTGAAAGACAATCAGGCATTTAGTCAAATCATGTCAAAAATGGTGCTTGTGAAAGCAATTAAATCAAAGAAATTGTGATATTTATCATTTAATCCATTTTGCCGACACTCCCTTATCGGGTGTAAGACCGGATCTTTGATCTTCTCACACATTTCCTGCCACATCATCCTGTCTTATGGAATTCACTGTAGTTTGTCCTAGTTTTTCTTCCTTGTTTACTGCTGTAAACCATGCCATTCTAGGCTTCTCTCTCGCTTTCTTATTTATTCCAGCATCTACAACCTATCGCTTTTCGCAGAACTGTACATTCTCGTTTGCGCTTCTTTGATGATCATTACGGCTTTCACTTCAGATTAGTGCTGTTGGTTGTATTCCTATCTCGTCTTCTTAAGCATTTCATCTCTGTCGCTGTTATTCTTGCTTTGGTTTCTTTCCATTTCTTCTTTGAAAAGTTTCTTTATTCCCACAAACGAATCCGTTGTGCCATTGAAAATTTTTCCTCCTGCTGTGACTTTTTCTGTTATTTCTTCATTCGATTTTCCACCGTTTGATGTCGTTGATAACCATTGTTATTTAAATTTCCATGTTTGTTCTAGTTCCCCTTCATCAATTTGTCGTTATGTCTTTCCAATTGCTGTGATCTTTGCAGAATTTGATTTTACGCGAAGACTGAAAGAGTGATCAAATTTAAAAATATGGCGCCTGCACAATCTTCTTAAAAAATAATGTCCCAGCCCATTAAGATAAAAATAAAGAATCGTTGCATGTTTTACCAGGCTGTGATTTCATCGGCTGGATAAATACCAAGAAGTAACGATAAGCAACAGGATTTATAGACTGGGAAGGTAATTACAACTTTAAAGAAAGTAATGGGAGGTTGTAGGATTAGCTTAAAATGAACAAACAAATTTACACCACCCTTCGCTACTTTCTTCCATTCATTGTATGCACATACGTACGTATAAGAAGCTCCGATAAGATGCACTTAAAGCTCGCCCGGAGAATACCTACAAAATTTACGATCTTCTCGACCTGCTTCGAATTACGTTCATGAGTTACGAGGCGTCGTCCGTGCCGGAGAATAATAAAAGTAATTCCGCTCTACGTTTGATTGGTCATCGCGACATAGTCCGGCTACTCCATTAGAGGACGCATTTACTGTCGCTGCTACTGTTCCGAAGGCTACCATTAGGATTTATTTACGAGCTGTACAGTCCGACGTAGGATGCTGGAAGCTGCAAAAAGGATAAAACGGAAAAATCGGGTCGATGTTGGTCGCCATATATTGAAAATTAGAGCAGGCTAGCGAGCTCATGCTACAGTTGAAATTCTACAGGTCGCAACTAAGTATAAAGCTGGCGATGTGAAATTGGTTGGATTAGTGCAAAGGAACTGCTGTAAAGTTTTCCTAACCGTGCATTTTCGCTTTTATATTTCTTTTCTTATTCCATAATTAAAGAGGAAGAAGCGAAATTATTTAGCAGGAAAAGACAATTTTTTAGTTTGAAACGTGGCTATTCTAAACTTTGGAAAAAAAAAATAAAAAGATGTAAGTGTGATCTCACCTATGTTATTAAAAAACCACTAGTTAGTTTGATAACAAACGTTCATTTTTGCGTTGGCCGCCCTATTTGCTAGAAGAGCGCTTGCTTTTATTGCCGAACATATCCGAACAGGAACGGAGCGTTCTGGAATATGCATCCGTTCAGAAGTGATTCAATGCAAATTTGCGAAATTTATTTGGTTTCGTGTGAATAGGACGTATCCCATAAGAGGCGTATTATATCCTTGTACAAGCTCTGCAATAATTACATTGATTGTACCGCTTTACCCCGTATTTTATTTACCTTTCCAAGCACAAACGTGTTAATTAAGTTCGTGTTCATGCAATCTGTTGTAGCTTTAAGAGCACCTGTTCAGGATGCGATATTTTCCACCTGCTTGCTGCTTTTTGCTTTGTCCTATTTATTATTATTTATAATTTTAATTCTACTCCTTAATTGCGCTTCGTATTTTTGGAAAACAATAAAGCCTTTTATTATTTATGTTGATTTATGTGATCGTTTTACTTTCAAATTACAAGTATCACAAACACAATATCATTATTACATTCATATTTATTCAGGCACATTCTTAATGTTGAGATTATAACGGGCGGCTGTACGCGTTGATATTTAAACGAAACACGCATTTGGAAACATTCTAGAACGTCCATTAGTTCGAACGGTCACTTAGAACAATAACCGCTGCCGGACGATACTTAATTTGCATGGCATTGAAAACGCCAACGGGGAAAAATCGAAGCGCTACGAATTGGACGTCGTCCAACGTCGACATCCCTTTTCAGAGGCCGTCGCTTACGTCGCCGTTTCGCGTTTCCGGTTTGTCGAAGCGGAAAGAGTGTTGATATGTACGTAATATAGGATAGACGTCGTCTCGTTAGGTGGGAAATACAACGAATACCGTTTGCTGTATTTCGACATTGTCTTTACGCAAATACGTGTGGATGTTTGCAGAGCTGACGTGGGCGTTCGTTTGTATATTTGATGGTATTGTTTTGGGATTTTAGAATTTTAACGTATCGCGCGGCTTATACAGGGTAAAATTAAAGTATGTACTTTGACGTAAACATTTAAAAAGATATATAAAAGATACGAATAATTGTTAAAAAAATAACATATTGGGCTTGAATTTAAAACAGAGCATTTATTAATAATAGCTGATCGATACCTACACGTAATGTAGGTAACGTCCTCGGTTAGAAAGGTAATCGTTCGTGGGCGGAAGGAAGTTAGGGCACGGGCTAAAACAAACGAATACGGAACGATTTGTGAAAAATATGACGCGAGATCGAAGCACGATTCAAACACTGGCCACTTTAGCCAATAAAAAGACATAATTTTGTTCGCCAACATATTACCGAGCTTTGGGTAATTCGACGCCGTAGTGGAAGAACCATACCGAACGTATGGGAGCCGTCAAGCGAATTCTGAGCGAAAGGTTAAAATCGCCCGAAGAAATACGAATTTCTTTGCTTCCTAACAGAGTATATATTAATAATAGCTGATCGATACCTACACGTGATCAATTGTACGTCCTCGGTTAGAAAGCTAATCGTTCGCGGGAGGAAGGGAGATAGGAAACGAGCGAAAACAAACAAATGCGGAACGATTTGTGAAAAATATGACGCGAGATCGAAGCGCGATTCGAAAACTAGCTACTTTAGCCAATAAAAAGACATAATTTCGTTCGCCAACATATTACCGAGCTTTGGGTAATTCGACGCGGTAGTGGAAGAACCATACCGAACGCATGGGAACCGTTAAGCGAACTCTAAGCGAAAGATCAAACTCTTCCAAAGAAATACGATTTTTTTTTTACTGTCTAGCGACAAAAAGCGGCTTTTTAGTAGATGCGATCGCATTTTCTCGACGCCACGACGCGAATGTCGCCATATCTGACGAGCTTTTATTTTGTCTCATATTCCGAAGCGCTTTGGACATTTCTAAAAGCTTAAAAAAATCTGCTTTTTTAGATGTGTGTTCAACTATTCCCTAAATGGAACATATATGATATTGTGGGAATGAAAAAGGAGCATATTCCTCCTATTCTACATGAAAAATTGTATTCTCCATAGTGGTTACAAATTTAGGATGGTCTGCCCATTGTATATGTAATATATCTTTTTTCTAATGTTAAAATATTGTTTTTATCCTTCCATAGAATGGAATAAAAAAATACAAAAATGCTCAAATATCGTACATTTTACGGCAAATACTTCCATATTTTATAACGTATAAAAGCGTTATCAGAGGAAAAAAAAACAGAAGAAGAAAAGTAAACAAATAAACTAAAAGAATCTTTCTGTAACATTCAATGAAGCTTCTAAATACAAGCCGTCCCATAAAATATATTTTTTCCGTTTACTCCTCTTTCTTATACCGCAACCGCGCAACCCGTCGCTAAACAATTTGCATTCATTTATTCGTCCGTCTTTTTTCCGAGTCTTCCCGTCCGGAATGCCGGACCGGTTCCGAGCGGTTCCGGATGCTGTATCGCCCGGAATAATCCGGCGGTATTCGACCGGGGGATTCGGGAAGGTGGGCGCGCGTAGTCCCCACTAAAACCTCACGTGCGAGTCAGGGCGGCGGTCCCGGATTCCCCGGAGTGCGACTCTGTGGTCTGCGAGTGAATGATTTACGGGGGCTGCGAAGCTGCCGTCGCCTCCGGGACTCGCCGAAATATAGCGGACAATTTATGTCGTCGAAATTCGATGAATGGGAAAATCGTAGAACCTATTCTCTTGCTTTTCTCTTTAATATTTAGTAGTTCGTCCGCTTGGGGATTCGTTCGGGTCGTAATGAATTGGTTTTGCAAAGTTTGCGGGGTTTAATTCGAAAGAATATTGTTTGGTAGTTGCTTTCCTTTACTTTTTTTTATGATTGGTTTGATGAAAAGATAGGTTATTCTATAGATAGAAAACGAACTAATAAAAAATAGCTGCGAACTAAGGAAAAACAAAAGAGTTGCACACTTACAAAGCATACAAACACTCACTTGTAAATACAGAAAACACCACTTGTAATAAGAACACAAAAGTTCTAATAATTAAACCATTAAAACAGTATGAAAAACAGCCAAAAGAACCCAAAAGGATGAACCATATAGGTGCCAAAAGATCCATCACAACCGTGACAACTTAAAAAATGAAAACCATTTTTTGTAGCGCCCTGGAGACCGCTAGTTCGGGGCAACAAAATTTGCTCTCACCATTATATAAATATCAAGTCGCTGTTGCTGTTGGCAATCCGTTAGCAGAGTTCGTGCTTAGACACTTTACCACAACAAACCTCACAACATTTATCTACTGCATCAGTGAGTAAGTGAGATGCCATTAGATTTTGCCCAAACTTTGTTAAACTTGTCATCGCGTATAGCTAGTCACGCTTGGCGCAAGGGTGTCCGTAAGAATTTATTGAATTATTTAGTTCAAACTGAGAAATGCGACGTTGCGTTAAATTATTGATTTATTTCAATTTGTGCGAATCGCAAACGCTAAGAAACATGAAACAACAAGAAAGCCTTCTCTCAGCGGCTAAGGGCGTAAGAAGTGTATCGATCAGTATCGAAGTATCGAAGGCCGTCGATTGTAGAAACCTTCAATTGTTTTAATCATAAAGTAAATGGTGAAAAATCCCCTTTATCTCGTGAAAAGAGATAAAGAGTCACAACTACCACCAGAGAGAGCAAGAAGACGCTGTTCATTTCCCGCCAACGGACCGCACCAATCATCGTAAAATTATAAAAAATTGGTATTTAAAGTAACAGTTCCAAATGTAAGTAGTCGCTTTATACCGTCTTTAATACGAACTATTAAGTAATATACTTCAATCCCTCATTGTTTTACTTTCCGCTTTTATTTATCTATTTTCGTATTTTGTAGCGTGTAATCCTTAAACACATCGAATCCATTAGCTAACAGCTTATCGCAGAATCAACGGTATGTTAGGTTGTATTCCCGCTAATTGATAAATAATTTAATTTATCTAATGGCCCGTGGCGAAGCGTTTGAATAATTTAGCAAGAGCGAACGCGCCTAGCTATAATCACAATGCTTGCCATTTAGGATGTCTATTCACGTAAGACGAGATATCAGAAGCATGCTTCAGCTCGTCCTATCACATATAGTGCTAGCGGTAATTAGCTCAGACGGGATAGAATGGGAAAGCTGATGGATGATACTATACAATTATTTTTGCGTATTCGCAATGATTCAATTTCCTTGTGTTATTATAGAATGTCTAGAATCTAGACGTGTTACGTAAGCCATTAGAACTAATGATCATCAACGTAAAGAGAAACGATCACAAAGGAAGTCTATGAAAATTGGGAAGGTCGTCGATACGAAGTAAAAATGAGGCAGGATCCAACACTGATCCCTGAAGAACACCCGTGTTTACGATATGATGGGTTGATTTGGTGTTGTTGCATGTCACACTCTCTTTTCTATAAAGTGGGCCTTAGCAACATCGTAACTATAAAGCTTCTTAGAGAAATACGTTATGAGTGATCGTATCGGACGCTGCGAAGAGGTGGATGCACATAGTCAAACAAGGGGATATTCGTATTGAATGCTGGAAGAATGTTTTTTTTTTTTTCGTTGAATGGCTGCTTCAAAAATTAAATAATTTCTGGTGTACAGCTTCGAAAAGGCGACAGGAAGGAGGATGAAGAAGAGTTCATGGTAGACGATGTGAAGAAGTCAAAACCAGATGATGATCGTCACCTACGAACAGCAGAACAGAAACGCCGTTCACGATCTTCCCGAGGGCGGCCGAAGTTTAACGATTTTCAAAATTCAATCGGCGATAGAAATTAACTGTGGCTACATTCAATTCACAATCACAAAGAGCCTAAAAGGTAGCACACTTGAACGTATGAACACTCTCCTTACAGCCAAGATCTAGCGCCTTGCACGATTCATTCCTTTGAATTGTTGAAAGATGCTCTATGTAGAAGGACAACGATTCAATAACAACGATCGAGTACGATGATGGGGTAAAGAAGGTACCGTTGCGCTGGAAAAAGTATTGAGATATAAAATATTAAATTACAATAATTTAGGGAAACAATTCATATTTAAACTGCATTAAACTGATAAAACACATTGAAGAACTCATCTATACATCTCCGTACGCCATTTTACATATAGACGTAGAACAAATTTGTTAGTCGCCGCTTAACCCATCGAGATTGATTAGTTTACGGCTTTGCCAAATCCGCAGCAACCAATTCATGCGAGAATAATCAACGAACACGGAGGGCTATTGTTTAACCGTCGCATTATGCCGAAGCCCGTATGTACGGTACTAAATTAATTATTGAAGCCACATTGCGGCTATATTAAAACCCATAAAGCTCCTCGATTAATTACGATTCATTTCTGTGAATGTGCATTGTATATTTACATTACGTACACACATAGTGGCTGTGTTTGTTATTATTCCGGATATTGGAACGAATATAACGAATCCGACGTCAGCGGATGTAATGAGACGTAGTATAACAAGCTCTGCACTCAAATACATGCAAGCACCACATGGCATTGTTATTAACAAATGGTAGCCTTGCTTGAATTAAGACGAATCTATCGAATTCACAAAAAGTTACCGTTAAAAAAATCTCAAAAAATCTAAGCACCATCTCCTCAAACGTCGCATTTAATGCCTCCAATCAATTCGCTAAGTACCTCTAATTAATCCCAACCTCTTCCTTTCCTCAAGGTTAACCCCAAAAAACTTCGACGAACGAATCCCCAACCCTGATCTCCGATCCGCCTTCCTAATTACCATTGTTTCGATTTATAGCTAGTTAAGAACGAAGGGTATACGACGCAATTAAAAGAAGATGAATGAGATTGGCGGACGGCCGAAGGGATGATGATTTTCAGGGAGGGTTGTTTCTTGCCCGCAAAAAAACAATGCGATTCTCGGGGAATCCTCCGAATAAGCCGATTGCCTGTCGTCTTTCCCGTAAATAATAAGGAGAAATACGAAATATCGAACGCTTGAACGGGCGAGATGAAGAGCGCGAACGTCTCGTCTTGCTCTTAAAGTTCACAAAGAAGTCGAGAAAGCGAATAAAACCAATTAGAGAAGGAGATCGTCCCGGTTCGAAATTTTCAATGGTCTTATTTCGTTTTATTGTTTTGCTTATGTTTTCCGATGAGGATCGTCTTATTGGGTCTTAAGATATTCATGAAATGGAGATGACGGCTGATAAAAGGAAAAGTACGTTCCGTTTTAGTTTTCGAGAGAGCCTCTTTTTGTTTTATAATCCCATTTTTTGCTGATTTATTGAAGGAAGATTTTATTTATTTCACGGCAAAATGATCTGATTTTTTCGCCATAAATGCTTGTTATTCTGAGACTAGTTCGTTTTATATGACTCTATGAGCGTTCTACGCGCAAAGAGCATATTTCAGTTGGAAAATTAATGATTATACAGGATGATTGATTAAAACCATTCAGAAGGGCTTTTTCTCTATGTTTCTTTATAATCTTCGTCGTAGTAGAGCCCCATTGCCTTTTTATGAATTAGATTCAACGTCTTCTTCAGAGAACAGAGATTTTCGTTGAATGAGGAAGCCATCACATTCGTAAACGCCAATTTTACACGATGTCGAGCTGTTTCTTGTGCAGATTAGAGAGACGGCAGCGTTTCTGGGAAAAGTGTACAAACCTGCAAATTGATTGAACTTGACTCAGAAAATCCTTGTTTCTGTTAGGCTGAAGGCTTTCCTCGACCAAACCTCGACGTATCACAGCCAATGATACCGTTTAAATTCAAATGTCTCTTCCTTATTTACAAGTTTCGATTAAATTTTAGACCGAGGCTCCTCACATAAAATGTAACAGTAGAAACGTATTCAGAATGTTAATTTATCCAAAATTCTCGGATATTTCTCTTAACGCAAACAGCTTAGCAGTGCAACCGGCGGAAATATCTTATCCCAATCGCCTTCCCGGATCCCATCGTCACCATTCTGCATGTTACCAGAAAATCTCCACCTCATATTCGGCGCTTATTGAAAAAGATAGTTTTTAGATAATCTAGAATATGGAGGAGACAAAGTTTTATATAAGAAAACTTTACAATCTTCTGCGGTCTAGCTTCGTTTAGAACTTTTGCCGGCGCCGCCAGACCGCCGGCTGAAATTCCTTTTATCTTTTTCTTTATCGTTCCCGCCACCCTATTCGTTATACTATTTTCGCGAAATCTCGCAACGCAGACCGAACTCTGTACGTTTTATTAATTTACGATCGGCGCGGTGGATGGTCAAACGATCGAGGTGTTCATCGCGAATAGATGGCGCTGAATTCCGTCGGTGAGCTTTGGTAAACGTCGCAAATTCTCGTTGTGATGACTGCACTAAACGATTTACGCTAAAGAGGTTCGTCTATTTCTAGAAGCTATTCCGTAAGAATAAACAGGACAAGAAAGTATTGATGAATGACAGTTTTATTCATTTTGATCAATAATTTTCGGGATATTTAAATTACAGTACTTCGCGTAATTGATCGCGATTAGCCAAATAAAAATGCTTTAGTCAAAACATTGATGTCGTTGTTTATTAACGTTTCTTACGTGCCACGTGCCGGGACACGAACTATCGCAAGATATTTATCTCGTTGATGGAAACATCACTTTCTGCAAATTATTTGTATAAATTTCGACTGTTAGGCGCCCATCAACTTTCCAGCTCACTCCAAGATTATAAATGCTTATCCACGCCCAAATATTACCTGAAAGGCACCCGCTACTGATGAGGCAGAGCGCATAGTTCTCGTTGAGTCTTGAGTTCCTCGAACGTTAAACATACAGCCTTCCATTCTCAGGCAATAGGAACATCATCTCATCGGACAAGAAACACAATGCTCCAAAATTCACTTTTTTTTATGTTTGCAAGTGTCATCGCACTCTTATGAGACATCTTAAGATGTTATGGATCAATTAGGAAGCTTAGCTAGGATCAGCTAACCTAAGATCAGCTAGGAAGCTTAATCAGTTGGAATTTCCACGTGTGTTGTGTGGAATAGCCGCGACTTAAATTTGAATGTTTGAAGAATTCTGTAGATCTATTTTTGCTTTGCTATAATAGTGAGGGCTATCAGACAAGATGTGGGCAGAGTTAAATTGGATTTGGGTACTCATCGATGTAAACGTTCTGTTAAAGACATTGTTTGAAATTGGGTTTCTATGTTCATCCTGAACGGATTGATTGCTGATGTTATCGATAACATCTTGGACGTAAGGAAGATATGCTTACTTACAAAAATTAGAATTAGGCGAGGAGGGTTGCTGTGAAGAAGGGTTGATTTATGTAGCAATTAATGGTAGTTTGAATATCTTTCCTAGGATCCAGTGATGTGAGATTAGTTCTTGAGAAAGCGAATTGAGATCAGATTTGGAAAGGGCTCTTTGTATTAAGAAAATTAATAACACTTCGTTTTTGGGCAATTGGGATAACTATCCGTGTGCATGGCTCTTCAGTAAATAGATTGTCAGCGGCCCAATACGACCTCCTTCGTGAAGCGTTGGAATTTCAGAAACGGTTGGAAATTGTTTAAAAGTGTCTTCAGGCCAGTCTTCAGGATTGTAAAAATATCATCAACATTCTTAAAATAACACGCTTCCATAAAGAAGTACTTTCGAACTGGAAAAAGGCGGAAAAAACGACAAGCTTCAACTAAGTCACCCGATTTAACCGATTAAACCGATTCATCACCACTGAAGATTTCGAACTGTCTCTTAACGGATGCTGAATCCGGTATGGGAACATTGGTGCATAAGGATTGGATATTAAAGCTGACCAAGATGTACCGTCAACCCTTCCGCTCATTTAGCGATGTATTGGGAATTTTGGATGAAAGAAAGCCATATTCAGCGTAAGGTTTTAGAAGATTAGGAAGGTAGTTCGATAATTTGTAGATAGAGCTATTGAACGATCGCCAGTTCGAAGAAATTCTCCTTGATTTATGCTTGGCGGATAGAACCACTTTGGGTCGTTCAATTCCGATTGGTTTAAAATGTCTGTGCCTATATCTAGGAGACCCTGCACTAGAGCGTTGTCCAAACTTTCATTATTGCTAGAGAGATCTCTTCTTGTCGAGCTTTCTTGATGTACTTCTACTGACATTTAAATCGGTTGCCATCTCGCTTAAAGACCAGTTTCTCTCTAATTTAACCATAGCTCTTGCTCTTAGTGCATTGGCCTAGTGCTTCGATATATTTGCTCGAACATTTTCTGTTTTCGTTAAACACAAATGATCTTAAATAATCCATGGCCACTCTTAGTGAATGATTCAAATTGAGCTAAATAGGACAAAAAATCCAAATCCAAGCTAGAGATATTAATGCATTAAATACATTTGCAAATTAAGTGATACATGGACTAAGTTATCGTTTTTCTTAGAAAATCAATAATCGAGAAAATATTCAACTTTTTCACGCCAAAACCTTTAAAATGTTCCTTTTTACTCGCACTCAATTACCCGTATACACCGCCCCTAAATAGCGATAAACTTTCGAAGTTCGGGCGCAATTTTGTTCGCCAACTTCATCGCCCGTAAGCGTTGATTGGCAAATGTTAGGCGAGGAAAATGGCTTCGGCCATGAATATTTCAGCGTATTTTGGTGGTTTCCTTCGATAAATAATACAGTAGTTTAGAAAAGGCGCCTGTAAGCGGGCAAATATGAGTTGATTGCGAAAGAAGGGGAAACTTCCGATGGAAATTAGACGTCACGCCGCGGGCTTTTTCGGACGTGTTAATCCAGTTTGGGCTTTTGATGGAGTGGAAAACAAGGGTATCGAACCATACATGTGCGCAATATGCATATATTGTGGGTATGAGGGTTTTAAGTGGAGGATTTCTCTTGAAAATTGATTGATAGACTTGAGAGAACTATTAAGGTAAATGGAAAAGAGAAGGCTCAACTCTCAGGAAACTCTTTGGTAAATAGGTAATTGGTTAAGGTTGGTAATTCAGGGCATCTGAAAGTCATCCATGAGATTAAATTAGTGTGAGGCTGTTAAATAACATTTTCTACAAAAGGACAAATTCAGGCGCAAGGATGGTCTGAAACGTTAATTAATTTGTCAAGTTCTCTTTAATCTCCCAACATCTCTGTCATTCCTCCAAATAATGGTTGGCATGTTTTTCTTGAAAGCAGCCGTCTGTGAATATGTTGCCTTCCTCATCCAATGAAATTCTTTGTCATGCGAACGAAATTATCAACCTAGGAAATGGAAAAATATTGTTGAGGCCCAGATCTGGTTAGTAGGACAGGTAGTCTATCAATTCGAACCCCAATTCGTGCGACCACCGAATAGTCTTATTGCAACAAAACCCTCTTTTTCTTCAAATGCGGTCGCGTTTCCCTAATTTCTTTGTTCAACTTGTCACGCAATTATGCCTCCGCACCCCCTTTGTCAAGATAATCGATTCCCACAACACCATGATAATCCCCAAAAACATTTGCCATTGCTTCCCCAACTGACGAAACAGCCTTCGTCTTCTTTGGGATTACCCCTTCAGCATCCAGTGATTCTTCTTCGCCTTGGCTTCAAGAGCGCGTTGATATATTCATGTTTCATCTACAATTATTAATCGACGCCAAAGTCTAGTCTAGATTTCGCTTAATCTGCTCTGACAGAGCTTCGAAAAGGTTCATTCGAATAATTTTTGGGCTTCAATGAGCAAGGGCGGCATTCAACAGGCTGTTAGCTTTTTAAATGGATATATTGTCACAGACTAACGTGATAGGGACAGTTCGGGATAGCTACTCGCTTAAAGAACGTACATAAACATCCGCCCACCTGTTAGATGCGCAGCTTAGGGCACCACTCTAAACCAATGTAATTCCCGACTTCATCATCACGTCTTTATTGATCTAATATGATATTGTAAAACCAGTCAAGTTGGAGTTGAAGAACTTGCCCAAGTCCAAGAAGAAGTTCAAGAACTTCCCTCGAAGTCCAAGAGCTTCCCAAGGAGTGTTCCAAAGTGTCCTCTCTTCTAACGAAAGTACTTACATTTACTTTGCTTCCTGCGTTTGATATGGAGTACGAAAGTAAAACGCCCTCGAATTGACTGAGAGAATATAATCTTACACAGCGATTGCCCAGATATTCACATCACTCAGCTCGAGAAGACCGATTACCCATCAAAGAATAATTGCGTGACAATAACATAGTAGAGACAATACAAAACCAGCGCAAGCGTAGTTAGCAGTCTTTTCTAAAAGTAAAAATAACAGCAAAGCGTTTATTCGCGACAATACGAAAAACACATCTCTTCGAGATGGCTAAAACCTCCGCTTCGACGATCGTCTAACATTATTTGGTGGAACTTTTCCGATGTTACCGGAAATGGTTGCAGTTTTTGGCGTCGTTGTCAACCAAACTAGTGCGGCTGCGCTTAAATTCAGCTGTCCAAAAATTCCATCAACTAGCGATTATCAAATATATCAAATTCTTATGCTGAGCTTCCAAAATCTTTAATTTTTATTTTTTTTATTTTGATTTCAGGCTTGCGATTTATTTATTTTTTTTTACTATTAAACCGCGCCATTATAGATCTAGATAAATCATTTTTCAACTTTTTGCTTCTCTTTTGCCGTTTAGGCGACAATATTCTGTCTTAAGAATCGTCTTTATCTGTTATTATTTGGACGCCTTCCACTACATCGTTCAGGAGTTTTCGCTTTTAATTTTTTTCTAATAAATCTTTCTATTTTCAGGAGACAGAAATTTAGTAAAACACTCCCAATTGCGCATTACGCGTTCACTCGTTGTTACTTTGGAGCCAGGGTTTTTAATTTATAATCGAATCGTACGGCGTACGAACGTGTCTGCAATAAATATTGCATTTTATCACTTTTTTGCGCTCGAAATGATACGTTTCAAAGCCGTCGCCAATAAATAACGTTCACTTCCCGCTAACCCACTCCAATTCGATCCCAAAACCACCCCATCTGACGATCACCCGGCACAACAACCCCATCTACCTTTCCATTTGTGCACTCGTGTAGTGTACAATTCGTAGTGCTTGTATTTTTTTTTTTTTCGGAGGGGACAATCTTTGTCACTCGTTGTTAGCGAGCGGCGGGAGACCTTTGTTTTCAGAATTTCAGCGTTTCGCCATTTCGGTTGGTCACTTCAATTGGAAGCATCCGTGAACACGGAAAATGTTTCACGAATGCAATCATGTACTTGTTTGGTGTTCCGTTAAATGACGCGGCAGTTCGCGGATATTTCCATGAATTTACCATTCCCGCTACAGCTGAAAAAATTCGCTGTTTCCGTTTCGGATAGACGTATACATAGGTACGAATCAATCGTCTTTGTTTTTCGTATTTCGAGCGTGTGTTACTGGAACACGGCGTGTGGGCGTTTTTTGATTTTGCGAATTTCGATTTGAAAAGCGTCGAACGATGCTTGCTGAAAATCCGGCGTATTTTACATTAAAAAGAAACAAGCGGGAAGTCGAAAGTCGAAGACTCAACATTATATTTCCTAAATCTCTTGAAAAAAATAAAAAAGATATAGATCACAGTATATCGATGCTGTGTAGTATTTGTTTCTATTGATGCCATCATCATCCATCAATAATCTTTCACGTCCAGTTCCGTACAAATCGATTAACCTCTCGCGTGACAGGAGCACACATACTTCGGCCAACATAAAAGATACTGAAAGGGTCGCCGGACTCGCCGGCATATCACTTCACATGTTCGATCGAGATCCTCGAAACGCCAGCGCTTCTCTCACATAAATAATGCAGGAGGTTCGCGGTTCGTCGTCGGCTGTCAAAAAAGAAACGTTCCCTTTTCCCGATCGCATATAAACCGATACATTATATTAAATAAACACAAAGAAATCCCCCTCTTCAAAGGAGTATACACGCGCCGATATGCCGCATACATAAATCGAGTGGTATAGTCGAGATCTCTCGAACGTTGTCGACAAGTGAACATCGCCCCGTGGTAGAACGAACAAGTTCCTCCGACGCCTTCATCTATCATCCTTCCGCCTTTCACGTCACTTACACCGGCGACAATTTATAACTAGAACCGCCGCCGTTAGTGAGGGATCGTCAATGGAAGAGGGCCGCGACGGTCCTATCGTTGAATTCGGGCGCCTAAATACACAAATGGGGTACACGCGGTTAACGTCTAGGGAATGGCGGATGGATTTTCTGAAAAACGGGGAAAAGTCGAAGGGGGTCCTATCCAAAGAGACCGACGAATCGAAAATGATGCGTGTAAACAGAAAGTGGGCTGAGATATCCGAATAGATTTGATCATGTTAAACGTTTCCCTTTCGATATTTGATTGTCAAAGCCAGATTGTAGTATCGTATGAATGATATACAAGATATTTTAGGAGTACCTGCGATATCATAGATTTCAAAGATAAAGATCTTGATATCTTTACGAGCCCGGCTCCGAGTGATGTCGAATTCGCTAGTTGTGAAATGTTATTTATTCGAATGCCCAAATGCGATTACTGTATGTTGCCTTGAACATTTGGATGAAGATTCCATTAAAATGTTCAATTTTTAAACGTTTTCTGGATTAATTTTAGAATAGGCATCGTTTACTTCTCGATTATTTTTAAAATTTTATCTATAAATTTGCTAAATCGAATAAGTTAAATAACAATCTTAGTGTAATAATAAGCCTTTCGATTGCTTGGGAACGGTCCCGGCACAGTTTTGCCAGATATGTTGATTATAGTTTTGATTTCTCGCAGTTTAGTTGTTTAATGGACTCGTTGTTTTTAAATGGAAACTTACTCATTTTGTATAACCAGGATGAAAATCGAACCTGGGGCAAATTATAGGAAAGACGTTACCAACACTGCTCCACCTTGCAATTAAAAAGTACTAATAAGACAAAATTATCGAATTGGAACACTTTCCAACTTAAATAAACAATATCTACCGCCTAACTCCGTTTACTTCGGCGTGAAATTTTGAATCGCCAACTAAAGCGCTTAAATGTTTTGCTTATTGTTATTACAGTAACCAAACAATACTCGCCTTTGATCATAAGTAACCAATTATGCTGGAAATGTAATATCTGCTGTTTAAAGACGTTAACTTCAGCGTTTAATAGCGTCATCAAAGCTGACACAGCCCGTTAGGAACAAGAAATAATATTTAAGACATCAGTAATCAGAATCAATTGTACATGTGCCAAGTCATAGGTTATGTTATGCATTTGCAGTAAATTGGATATTTAAAGACGAATGAACCGTGGCCATATAATTGATACGCGAAAGAAGCTCCGGAAGTTATGACAAGTTTTAAAAGTCTATGCACCCCGTTGGGTCGTTACCACCTTAACCTAGAACTATCTAAATCATCCATCAAGTTACTAAAAGCAAAAATACCAAACAAAATGCATATAACTTGGGGATTATCGCAATGTGAGGGATACATTTTAGATTCTTGTACGGAGAGGGCCTGTCCTAGGCGGTAGGCAAGGTAAGTGATTATCTGCAATGGCAAACATTATGAGCCTGGACTAGAAAACACGTAGAACAATATATAATAAAATAATTAAAACACTTCAATTACTTGAATCCAGAAAATAAATCAAGAGATCATTGCATTTGAATTGAGATTGCAACCATGATAGTCACAAATCGAGACAAGACATGTGTAAACATGAAGTATTGGCACACTGTAAGAATCCCGAAAACGTCTTGATACATGGTGATTCCTTCGATTTTAACGCCTTGGAAGTAATAGACGAAATAGTTCTTATTTCTTCGCTTTTAACCAGGAAAAAAGGTCCAGTTAATTAATCTCGTCCCTGAAAGTTGGACCAAATTTGAGCGTTGCTTATTGACGCTGCCCAAAACGGTTACTGCCGAAAAAGCTCTTTTAACTCTGGATTAGTGCCAACTGATTTATCACCAGCGACAGGGAAATTAAGAACATTTGCATGGTCACATCAGTTCTGAACGGTCATTTATTTACGATGCAGCTCCTCTTTGTTGTTTTACATCCGTAAAATTGCGTGACGCCAACACTGTCCAAATCTTCCTCTTTCCCAAATCTTCGTGTAAAATTTATCCAATCATCTCCTTGTTCGTGTTTAACTATTCTGCCAACATGCGAAGAGCCATTTGTCAATCTCTGCCACAAGTTCACGCACCTTTGCGACCGATCGATGTGCATTTCGACAGACCGGTCAACAATAAAATTCAGTATTTACTCGTTAGTCTATTATGATCGATGCTTTCTAGCGTCCTACGCCGAAACTTTACATCTATTCTATCTTCACTTGACCAACTTTATTGGCGAGACTGTGATCTATTACGTGTATTTCCAAGCATTATTTTTAATTGTATTTGAGTTGACTTCGTTGCTATAACGTCAATTTCGGAAGTAAATTACCACGTTTCGTATTATTTAACTAATACGGCTATAAAAGGAGATAAGGACAAGACGCTGCAAATCGAACTGCACATGTTTCAGGATTATTGATATTACAGCCCGTTAGCTTCATCCATCTGCCAAAAACAAAAACACAACGTACAACGCTAACCTGTACCACCTTGACGATGAAAAAGAATAATGACGGATATATTTGATGTTCGTAATAAAACGCCGCCACTCCATCCCGCCCCCGCATACACTCCATATCGCCGTTGTAAAATAGGTTTAGAAGGAAACGAAGCGAGAGGGAACGGAAAAGAAAGCCGCTCAAAGCGTCAAATTTTACATTTTTATGTGTCAGTCATGTGTGGCGCCATAAGTCAACGTCGCGTCGGTATTAAAGTTTCCTGTTTGGGCGGCCCATTTATCAAACGGATTTATTGACAGTTAAAAGTTAGGTTACGTTCGGATCCGCGCCGTTTCTCCCCTTTGCCCCCGCGGCTCTACGCCACAAGTTCCTTCGCGGAGTGGAAAAGCGGGAGTGGGTGACGAATATATGCGGAATTAGATTCTTTGCGCTCGAGGTACTCCGGACGCCATATGCTGGTAATCGACTGGGTTGTATGGATGAAAATAGCTTCTTCGTGACAGTTTTATGGATGCGAATAATTTTTTTTTGTAAAACATCTGAGTTAAGTATTAACAATTTTCCTTGGGAAATTGATGTGAATGCTTCTAAAGATAAGTACACTGCTGTTCGATTCAAGCTTTCGTTGTATCTTTATGAATTCTGGATAAAAACCCTTCCATAAACGCCAGAAGATCAAGCCTCTGCTTTCTGCTGTAAAAAATTGATAAAAAATTGTCCCTTATTTAATTAAAAACGTGAGCAGTTGCAGGCATGCTGTTCTGTAAGAAAGCATTAAATCTATATGGCTGTCGAATTTTCGCAAAAAGTAAAGAATTGGTCATTTTCTTGAACTCAGTGTTGATCGGCTTTATCGGATTTTATAGCGTTGTATCAGAAATGCAAAATGGATCCATTTTCGACCTCCACCATGGGCGTCTCGATTATTACTGAAGATACACAATAAGTTTCAATTTAGCAAAGTTGGTAAATTTTATGCTTGTTACGAACCCGAATAGAAAATGGATCTGTGTTAAATGGCATTCGAGATTCTTTTAAGAAAACAAAAGAAGCTTATTTTCTTCTTTTACCTTTAGTACCATTGTGTTGCTTTGCAAATAAATGCTAAAAACAAATTTTCAAGATCGTTTTCGTTTTTTTGTTTATTATTTATTTATTTATTGTTATTGTTATATATTTATTGTTTATTATTATGGTATACCCGAAGTTTATATATAACGTTTAAGAAAGAAGTTTTTTCCCGATTTCAAACAAATATAACACCAGCTAATAACTAATTGCAGTACCTCCAGTCGTCTAAAATAATCTCTAACTTACTTGGACGTAAAGCTCTCCATTTAATTCTGACGCCACCACGCATATGAATGTTGACGGACTGAAATGGAAGTGTGGAGATCATCCCCAAAATCAGTGATTCTTCTTTACCATGGATATATGTTAAGGAAAATCTGCAGGCCAAGACGACATCGATCCAGAAACGTTAACATGGACGGGAAATAAAGGGATGCAATGACTATGGTAGATTTGTAAGCAACCGTGGAGGGGGGAAGGTATATCAGAGGACAGGGAAAAAAGATAATCGCGCACATTGCTAGCCTGAGCCTTTCGAATTCTAAGATTTATATTAGAATCGTAGGAAAACGAATGAGGGTCGCAATTAAAGGCAACCTGGAAGACTCTTTGACTAGAAAGGTGAACAAACGACAATGTTCGTATACTAAGAAATATAATCTAGACAAGGAGAGGAGCTACATCATACGTTTATATAAAAAATCAATTATAAGGAAGCGAAAGTACAGGTGGAAGGAGAAAGACTCAGTATAGAAAGAGGAATTAAACAGAAAGATGGTTTAAGCCCATAATCGATGACAGATCTATAGTTTAAAAGCACAAGAAGACGGGCAAACGTAAAGCAGATTTCCTAAAACCTCGTTTAGGTCCAAAAACAATTGCATGCGAACATCCAGTCTTAGTGAAATCACACTTCCCACTGCGTGCTGATAATATTGTGTTAATTGACGATTCGTACGAGCGCAACAGTTAAATAAAAAAGCGAACAATGATATACGGATACGAAACATGTGTAGTCGAGCAGAAGCATGAATTGAAGTGAAATGAGTGAAGCATGAAACACCAATCACGAAGAAGTAGACATGTAGTGAGGATGAAACAAAATATAGTGGTTAAAAGAATTACAGAGGCAGGAACAGAGAAACAAAAAAGAAGAGGAAGATCAAGGAAACATAGACGGAGAAAATAAAAAAAGAGATTGGTCTGAAAACAGCACAAGACATTAGTTGACTAGTCAGAAATAAGACAAAAATTAGAAAATAGATGAGACGGCCGAAGACATCAGTAAATCGGACGCTTTTATGCGTGCCACTGTACCCAGAAAAAAAAAAGAGAAGAAGAACATGTATTAAGCTAATTACAAGTATACAAAAATTCGAGTAATCTAAAGAGCATGTTCAAAAATATCCCGATTTTCATCAAGTTCCCCTTTTCAACTAAAAGAATTCGTTCCATCCATCCCACATCAGCGCTCACAATTACCGGAAAGAATTTCAAATGCTACCAAAATGTTGTCGTCCTACCCTTTTCCGCCCGCTCCCCGCACAGAACATGCGACAGGAAGATTAAGCTTCGCGACGCCCCCTTATAACACAGTTACCTTCAACTGGAAAGTGATCCGACCCCCCCGAAGATAAATTCGGAATCTGTGTGCCATTCCCGGTCCTCACACCCCATCTCTCGGGCCTTAATTTCAGCGTCAGCGTAGACAAATTGACGTAAAATAAATTTTCAATTCTGCGGGGGCGCAAATTGCAAAGAGATTGGAAAAGTAAATCAAGGGGTTGCATCCGAAGCGGCGGAAGGGGCGGAATGGGCGGGAAGGGTCGTTATTACGCGTTGGGCGACATAGTCCGCCTGTCCCCTTTTTTAAAATTTATTGCGGCTTAAGGTGCTCGCGGGTACTGCAGGATTGTTGTTTTTGGAAAGTATCCGCGGAGATGGATGTCGGGTAGGCGAGAGGCGAAGAGGAAGCGGGTTTAATGAACGTTGTGCGGGTTCCGTGAGTATCTTACCTGTTTCCTGGTTATTGGACGTGGAGAGATATTGGAGGAAGGTATGCCGAAATTTAGTTTGAAACTTCGGATTTTATAGCAGAAAAAAATTAATGTACGCTTGAAATATCAACTTCGCTTTTAATTAAAAATTTGCAGTATCGGACAGCATTATTAAATGATATCAGAATCGAACCTTCAAACCTTGATATCAGAAAGAAACCTTCAAATATCACTACATTTATCCGTCTTTTATCGTATTTGTACTGATATCGCGCGCATGCATTGCGTTAACTCTTCATTTAAAACATCCCCCTTTTCGACCGTCAACGCTCCCATATCTACTGCAGTAGTGACGATATTATTCATCTTCCTCCAGTCATCCGCGTAAAAAACCCTTTAGTCCCCCACGGCATCGGTAACGCGCGGCGTATCAGAGCGTATACATCGGTATGCCAAATCCCGACGGACTCGTCCGCGAGGCGGCGTGGAAATGTAGTGCTTACAGCGGCTAGAATCCGATGGCAGCTTTCCTATTTACTATATCGACGTTGGGAATTCCAAACGCTCCAAGTGCCGTGGCGTAGGTAAGCCCTGGGAATCAATTTCAGCTTGTAGGTCGCTGTCATACATCGTGACGTATGAAAAATACGAGGTTTGGATTTGGATGGATGGAGGATGGGTGTACTCTCATTTTCAATACGTTCTCGTATTGAAAATAAGCTTATGTCCTATAATGGATGGGCGAGATAGAATCGAAGGGGGAATGAGGCCATGGATGTGTAAATGTATGCCAGGATGTAATTGAAAGAAGGCTGAAAATTGGTAGAAATGTTTTGTTTATTCAGGAATACCAATTTCTCTATTTCTCCTTAGGGAGCTGTCCAAAACACAATAATAATAAGTCAAAAGCATTTCTAAAAAGGAGCTCAAGTAAGCCTGAATTGTTTTGGCCTGAATTAAGCGTCTACATAATTCAAGCCAAAACAACAAATAGTTTCGAAAACAATTGGTCTTCGAAACAATTTCCAATGTAGATCTCCTTTATTAATACTTGTTGACATATCCATAGTTCTCTTGATCGCTATATTAGTTTCTCCAATCAATTTTTTATCAATTTCGAAACTACGAAAATAATAATGTTATTAAATAATACAAAGGAAATTCATCAGGAGTGTTGTTTTAAGAGCTGTGGAAGGTGTATCCGTGGACTCATGCAGAAAGAGCGACCACTGATCAGTGATTCGATTTCTTCTTTTGGATGGAAGAACATGTGCAGAAATCAAGGAGAAGTAGAAGTTCGATGAATTCCATCAGATACTGGTTTAGTGAATTTAAGCATGGCTGAACATTCGTCTTTGATGAGGAGTGACTATGAACATGCATGTCACAATACCAGCGGGTGAAGAAAAGAAAGATTACCAATATCTCAATTAAAAATATCGAGGAAATGGGTGTCGCGTCTACTGATGGTTGATTAAAAACGGAGTAGTGTGATAACTAGAGAGGACAAAAGCGAGTGAAATTATACGTGCTTTGCAGCGACCAGACAGACTCGTGTTTTGTCGATTCTCGGGGAAGCCAGCAGGCAACATGAACCCTTTCTTACTAGACGAATAGACACGAGTCCGTCTTGTCGCTGCAAAAAAGGTATGATTTCGCTCGCTTTTCTCCTCTCTAGTGATAACTTCAGAGTATTGTTTGAACATGTTTAGGCGCAATACGAATAAATGAGTTTCTGGCGAGTTATGTGATTGTAGAAAAGACATAGATACATCGCAAAGATCATTCGGCGAAATAGGTTTACTCCGAAGAACGTGCATAAAAAAGGAAAAGATGTTTCTATCTACACTCCTTGCAGTAAGTTACAAGGCGTTTTATTAAGTATGCAAGAAAAAGAAGCTAATGATGACAACATTTTGATGATTGATTGATTGTGCTATGTAAAAGGCTGAAAATACAAGAATTTATTACGGCACGCAAACAACGAGGACCATGCACAAAACCTGATGTGGTCAATGTATCCGCTTTTATTCCAAGCGTAAGAGCAAATACGTCGCTAGCTTCAAGTGATTCTCCTGAAAATTTCTCGTTGTACTTCCTATACAATCCTTCCTGTTTCTCAATTTTTGTCACGCTTATTTTCTTCCTTGCAGCAAAAACCTTTTTCTTTTTATTCCTTTCATCAAGTAACTTCTTTTCGCTGGAATCTGCAAGCATTGCTGTTTTTGCTTTCCGTTTTTTGCGTTGCTTTCACGTTGGCAAACTCAGCTTTTAAAAACGGGCGAATTTCTTCCGAAAAACAACCAGTCCTTGTGGTAAATGAAGATAAGGGAAGTAGATGCGAGTACGCGAATTGCTTAGATATGTCATATTTCTACTAAATTTTTATTCTATGGATTATTCCTTACATTAGATGGTGCAAAGTCTTCCTCGTGGAAGATGTTCCTATTAAAATACGAAACTCCTCTTAAACAACGAAATCCTGCCGTTATATTTTCTTGGTATTGTAGCCTCCTTTGCAAATGCTAGTAACTTATAGACCGTCATAATTGCCACGTTCATTATTCAACCTTTTTTTTAACGGTCCCTATATTCCGCGGTCTTGGAGTTTGTATAACGATTGAAAAGAAAACGATGCATTTACGTCCGCAGAAATCGATGCACATGTGAGAAGCGATTATTGTGAATAAGCGAACTCACTGAGTTTACCATATTTTGCAAAATGTTTGATGAATATTGAAAAAGTCACACGCGACATAAAGGGCCATATCTTACGAAATGTTGATGATAACTCTGTATACATACATCGAAGGCACGCTATTACCAAGTGTGAATTTATTGAGTCACAAGCTTTCCCCATTCGCTAAGTTATCAAAAGGTTTGTTAACATATTTGTTTGTGAAGTCCATAACTTCAGATAAGCTTGTGGCTTCAGGGGCGCTAATTGACAAGTTTGAATTTCTCAGTTCAGTTCAGACTCAGTTCTCATTTGACATCTGCACAGCTTCCCTTCCTTTACATTTTATTGTATTTTTATGCGACAATTTCTTAAAATTTGAGGAGCTCTTTTTTTTTGAAAAGAACGAAAAAGAACTAAATCACAATAAAGTCATCATCATGATTATTAGTACACTCCGCCAAAAAAGTATCGCATAATTTAGTTTTGAATCAGAAAAGTATCGCATAATCTTTGTTTGTAGCATAAACTTGTAAATATACTTTAATGCGCTCTAAGATATAATTTCTATGATTGTTTAAATAAAATACAGGCCAAATAAAAACAAGAACTCATACTTGAGATTTTTATTAAAACAAGAAATTATAATTTTGGAAAGAAAAGTGTCATAACAGTAGCTTTTAATACTGAGTATTGCCACCTCTGGCTCTTATGACCGCTCGCATACGGTTTGGCAGAGATTCGATTAACCTCCGTATATAAGCCTGATCCAAATTTTCCCACTCGTCACGGAGAGCATTTTCTAGTCCATGCAGGTCCGCTGGGGCAACATTTTGGGTTCATATCCGGACTTACCGCATGCCAATCTAAAACTGGAATACCAACATCGTTAAGGTATTCCTGGACGATTATTGCAACATGCGGTCGTGCATTATCGTGCATTAACATGAATTCGTTTCCCATAATTGGCGCATACGGTACTACATGTTCTTCTAAAATGTCCGTTATATACCTGTGGGCAGTCAGTGTACCTCTGTCTACTGGTACTAACTCTGTACGACCTGCTAAACGGATGCCTTCCCAAACCATAATAGAGCTACCAGCGAAATTAGGTCTAGGTCTGATATTACACTGCTAATAGCGCTCACCGTCTCGTCTGTACACTGAGATACGCCTATCTGAGGTGTAAAGACCAAATCTTGACTCATTTGTGAAGAGTATATTGGCCCAGTCATTAATGTTCCAATTTACATGTTCTCTGGCAAACCTTAAGCGAGCCACTCGGTGGTTCCTAGTGAGACGAGGGGCTGTTACAGCTACTCTAGCTCTTAATCCACTCTGTCGTAACCTATTCCGAATAGTTTGAGTACTCACCCGAGTATTTCTGACTCTAGCCAAGTCGTTCTGCAATTGTCTCGCAGCTACATGTCCTCGACGTAATGCTCGTAGTAGTAAATAGCGGTCATCTTGGCGAGTAGAACATCTTGGACGACCTGGTACAGGTCTTCTACTGTAATTGCCTGTTTCTCTATATCCGGCTACGGCTCTAGAAACACTTGACTGATTGATGTTCATCAAATTAGCAACGTATGCTTGAGATCGTCCATCTTCGATTAAAGCAACTATAGCAGCCACTTGTTCTGAAGTTAAGTTGCTCATTTTAGTTTTAAAAGCGTCGGTACAGAACTCTGACGACTTCGCACTTTCAAATTTGTCCGTATAGGAAGACCTTCAATAAACAACTGAACAAACCTTACACATATGCATTTTTCTAAATGTGTTCTTTTAGAAAAAAACAAGCAAAAAAGCTATGTTCCATGATTTTGTTAGTGTTTTTATAGTTCACATACACGAGGCAAACTTTTTGTGAACGTATAAAAATATCTTGGTTTATAAATGCTCTTTTTTAGTTTATGCGATACTTTTTTGGCGGAGTGTATTTATATTGGCGCGTTAATTTTGTCCAGGAATTTATACACATTAACTCAAACAACAAGAAATTAATTTCCAATTTGCAACCGTACGATTTCCTATTGTGCGGATTTTACTTCCATCAAATACCGTCCCATTATTCGCCATCTTTTGTTGGTACCCCTTTTCCAACTTTGAACTTCTTACTGTAGCATGTTGCTACACTTCTTTCATCTCTACAACCATTTTCCGCCCAACCTTCCTTGCCAACTATCTTTCTACGCCGCGCTTGCTAAGCTCGCCGGGTTCCTACCGTACACTTATACGATTGTCATTCTTCCATCGCTTTGTTCGACCTTCCGTGGCGGTGGCGTACAGTTTAGAGAAGTCTTCGGGTCGACGCTTTGTGTTCGCCGTGCTTTCAGCCGTTCGCCTTCGCCTTACGTACAATAATGTCCCGCTGTTATTGTTAATGCCGTTGCGCTTTCTTCTGCTGTAGCGGCTGCCTTCTAAGGAACGAACGCTGTTGACGTACAAAAGCCTTTTCTTGTAAATTTATTAAAATATATAGATTCAAATAGGAGGTACAAAGGGAGTCTTGCTAGAGCTAGTTGTATGACGGTGTATGTTATATCTGTACCGGTGACGGTGAATACGAAGTCTCTATGATTCATACGTTCAATTACTGATTCGTGACAAAACGTGAAATAGGAATTTCTAAAGAACGGTGGAAGTTTGCTTTTGTAAAGAAAATTTGTGACGAATGTACTTAAGTTATCATTAAAATTCAAGGAAAAACATCCAAATATGCTTCTTTTTTTTATTAAACATTTTAACACAACTTAAAATTAAATAATCTTGGAAACAATAACGATATCGAGAAGAAACAACAGAAAGAATCCTTTATCTTCATTAAATTATAGGAAGTCATTGACTAATATCTTCTTTCTTTTTAATCACAGCTTCAATTCTTCTTAGCATCGTGTCAACTGAGTCCTGACAATCTTTAGGCTCTTAAATTTTGTTGTATTTTTTGATTTAATTCGGGGATTATTCTTGCAGAACTCGTACGCAACTTTCTTTTCCGTTATGCAACAATGTTTGATGACAAATCTGAGCTACCTGGCGCCCACTCTAATATTGGAATATTATTGCCCGAGAACCATTTGAAAGCCCTTTTTGACCGTTTCATTGGAAAATAAAATCTTCTCCAACGTACATCTTCTATAGTTGGTAACAATGAATCCGTTAAGATATTTAAATAATTCCCAACGTTGATGATTCCGCATTCGAATACAGTGTACATTGAGCGCCATACCAATATGCAAAATACGAAGGACTATTAATATTTGAGTTGATGTTGGGACTATTTCCACTGTTCTGCCGTCTTCAGGGTAGCCCTGGTAATGGGTGTTTCTTGCCAAACTCACAGTTTTTAAGCAATCGCAAAAAATCAAAGACACGATTGACAAGTGACATTAGATGCCAAACTCATAGTTTTCTCGCAAGTATACGTATCTCGCACCGTCACTCGCGTTTGACCAACTCGCTGCGCAGAAGCACTGCGCAGCAGCTCTCTTTTAGTCTATCCAATTACTTACTGGGGCTGTTGTTGAGGAGGCAATGCTCTCGTGAACCAATGAGAACCAGACCTCTTTTAATTCCAAGCTCGGGTCGTTGATGGCATTTGGTATTCCAGCCCTAAACGCTGTTTCTTTCAACTTTCTTCTAGTTTGACGGTCTTTCTTTTTCAAAATCGAAGTGTTATTCCAATTAATTCTATGATATTCTTCCCACGGCGTGTTGTGCCAAGTTGGATTTCTTAGTTTCTTCTAGGCGAATCATTTTCTAGCGTTGTATGATTCTCACTTGCAAAGGTCTCCTAGTCTCTTCTATATATGGACGTCCATATTCACAACGAATATGGTACATACAGTTCTTCATTTGTTGATTCACAATATCCGGTTTGGTCTTTGTCAATATCGACCTGGCGGTGTTTGTTGTAATTATCACTGTTCTTACTTTGTGCTTGTTGCCCGTTCATCTAAGTTTCTCGGAAAGGTCTTTGATGTATGAGATAACGGTCGTGGATGGGCTTTGATTAGTTCTTGTGGCCGCTGTTCCTTGCTGTGACCAATGTGTATTCGGGATATATGTTTCTTTTCAAGATGTCGGCTATAATTTTCTTCTTCTCTATCACATTCTTCCGAGCATATCTCTCCGGCTCTGTCGTTTAAGCATCTGGCCACTCTCATCTTGATGTTGTGTAAGCGGAAGACTTTGAGCAGAAAGCAATAGACACTTAGCACCTTAAATCGAAAATGTGGTTAAGATACGTGGACGACGCGTTTGTCATGTATGACCACATGGTGAGGACTTTCTGCAACATATCAATAGCATAGAAGACTCGACCAAATTAACCGTGAAGATGTTGTGGAGAACAACAACAAAGAATACCCTTCCTAGATGCCCTAGATGGTAGAATGTACAGAAAGCCAACAAACACCTGCATCTCGAGAGAGGCAGACGAGAGTGGCCAAATGTTTATACGACAAGCCCAGGGATGTAGTGATAGTATGAGGGATTTATACTTTTTTATAGATGCGAGTTTGGCATCTAATGTGATTGGTCAAACGTGTCATTGATTTATTTGTATTTGCTTAAAAACTACGAGTTTGGCGAGAAACACCCATTAGCAGGGCCACCCTGAATACGAAGGAAGATTGTCGGCCGAAACGTTGGATCCTATAAATCCAACAAACGGAGGAAATAGATCCAACATCGACTCAAAAATGTTGGATACAGGTCGTGAAACTTACCTTTTTGAGCTCTCTTGGATCTTGATTAATGCAAATACATTATTTCAAATTGCCGTATTACCTACTTAATGCCAGAAACATTTCGTTTCCCTCTCAGACACAATAGAAATAATTGCCTGGCGTAGTATCAATAATTTCCATTCACCAAGTTAAATTAGTTGACGAACCTTCGAAGAATAAGAGTCAAGTCAATTTGGGATTTATAATGATTTCTATCTTGCCGTTCATTGTGAACATTTTTCTCCGTTATTCTTGTCAATTTTTCACCCGCGGGCCTTACACTAGCATTGAAAATGCTGCGCTTGAACAATACTTCGCAAATACTTTGTATGTCCCATTTTCATTTACATACAAAAGCTAATTTCATGTTGTCTCATAGCATACTCCCTTATACGTACAAGCCTCCTATTGAATATGTGGACAATTTATCTCAACAAAACGCACGTATAAAACATACGTATAATACAGGAGCATGCTGTACTATTCCAAACGATTTCTACCGTTCCCGGTATAGGGAGCAAATAAATACATGCGTTTCGAAGATAAAAGTAATCTTTTATGCCTACCTTCCACGTACAGCATACGTTCATACGGTAACGGGTGTATATGTATGCGTGTGTGTAGATATGCCTTTCTCGTAAGCTCCGCGATTTTATGTTGTTCCCCTTTTTCGTATCCAAACAACGATAAAACACCTGCCAGCAGCGGGGAATCGGAACGAACCCTTTCATTCGATATTCAGGCGGATGTCGGAGTTTATGCTTTATGTTTTTCGGCGACAATGGAAATAAATGTGTATTTATTGATTTGCTTATATGTACGGTGTTGTTCGTAAGTTAGTAAATCATTTTAGACGTCGCGTTTGCTCCATTCAAAACCTATTTCACGAGTAAAAGCTCCAGTGTTTAGAAGCCCGGATAGATCATAGCACCTAAAAATATAACTTACAACACAGGCGTATTAAAACTTCGTCTTTGAGCTTTTCAATATTGATTTTATGATCGTTATCGTTAACGCCAGGGCGAATATCTTTGAACTGGACGTTTTCCGCCAACGTGGGCCAGAGTGGCGCTTTCTTTTTATAGCCAAGACCTTTCTATTGGCTCCAATCTCTCTCTCTCTCGTCGAGATATCTACACCCAAATCTTCGGTAGATAAACAGCTATATAATGCACTCAAATCCAAAAAATTCGATCCATCCTTTCATCCTCTTATATCCTTTGCCCACAAAGAAGAAATTATGTTTTTGTCAGCAAATTCATGGTCTATAAGCGAAAAACATTTAGTTTGCTTTGTGCTTATTTCTGGGACTAGTTGTTTTAACAGCACAAAAGTATAAAATCACGACATTTGGAATCCCGCCTATTGGAGCAACTTATTATTACCGGATGAATTCAGATTTTGCTTATGGTTCAAGCAAAATGGGGACAATTGGACCAAAACGTTCAAAATGTACTTAACTTCATGAAAAAACGATGCGAGCTGTTAGAAGCGCCTGAGGTGTCATTTTGAAACGTTTTTAATTTTCTGAATTCCCAAATATAAATTAACCTAACCATGTCGGTCTCTCAAGAAGCAATATGGTAACATTTTAGATATTACTTATAACTAAAGAGTCCAAACGATGTGCCCGACCAGTAGCGTCGATGCGAGAACAGAGTGGGGTAAACTCCGCTCTCGCATAAGTAGTAAAAATAAACGATGCATTTAGTTGCCGTTCTAACGTGTTAAAGTATACGTTGAAAATGTTGCGAGGTCGTAAAAATAATGCGTCAAATCGGTTGTCTGCTACCGTAGTAAATAAATTTATACATCGGTTTCCCGATTTAATATATGACGGTAAGGCAGTGAAATGTTTAGTTTGTGAAACAATTTTATTATCTTGGAAAGCGAGTCAGTGTCAAAGACATATAAATAGTGACAAACATAAATTGAAAAAGATTAGACGCAAATCATATAATGAATTTGTGGTTGATTTAACAATGATGCTAATTGCGACCGATATAGCAATACATAAAGTCCAACACCCAATGTTTCGCCAGTTTTGGAATACAATCCTACGTGGAAATTACCATCTAAAAATACGCTACACAATTACGTACCATCAGTGCGTGAAAGAATTGTAAATTTTACGAAAAAAACGGTGAAAAATAAATACCTTTGGTTGACAATGGACGAAACTACAGATATTAAAAAACAGTCCATCCTATCCATTGTCGTAAGGACGCTGACCCCACAAGGATCTTCTGACCCTTATTTACTAGCCTGTAAACGAATGCAAGATTGTACTGCCACGGCGATACGTAGTGTATTAATAGAAACACTACACAAATTTGAAATTTTACCGGAGCAACTGTTAATGTTAGTTACCGATGCTGCCGCGGTTATGTGTTCCACGGCAAAATTACTCAAAACGATTCAACCAAACCTGCTGCACGTCACATGTTTGCTTCACGCTTTACACCTTGTAACAAACATTATACGTACAAGTTATCCTGATGTGGATGAACTAATAGGACAAACGAAAGCGGTTTTTCTTAGATCTCCGAAACGTATTCGCCTATTTCATTCGCAGTGTCCTGACATACCCGAGCCGCCGCAACCAATTCTTATACGATGGGGTACGTGGTTAGAAGCGGCATTCTATTATTATAAACATTTTGAAAAAATTAAATCAGTAGTTTTACAACTAGACGGCAAAGAAGCGGCTGCAATAAGGCTCAGTCAGGTTCAATTTAAAAATCCTCAAGTTGCAGCAAATTTAAAAATTATTTACGACAGTTACGTTCCAATAGTGGATGCAATAAAAAAGTTACAGAACAGTGCGCTGTCCTTATCGGACTCATTAGCAATTATTGACCACGTAGAATTAGCGCTGCATATCCTTGGTGATGAAAAAAGTGTTTGTGTTCGTGAAAAATTTAATAGTGTATTAGATAAAAATGTAGATTTTACAAAATTACGGCAACTTTTTACCAATACTGAAGATACGTTGTACAGATGCAAAGAGCACTTTAACTATGCAAATATAACATCTCTCAACGTCGAACAATCCTTTTCAGCGTATAAGCATTTATTTACGTCGTTACGTACGAACCTTTCCGAGACTAATACAGAAACATTATTTCTGCATTAATTTTTAAATAAGCGCACTGTTATTCTGGTAAACTCTCCACGCAACGCCAATGCTCGGGCACATCGTTTGGACTCTTTACTTATAACATCCATGTTCTACATCTTGTGACAGAACAGATTCGTAAATGTTATCCAATGCGAAAGCTGTACTCGTCAAACCCACAAAAATTATTCGCGAATTTGACGAATTGTGTCTCCTTAACCCTAAAACCGCCACAACCAATTCTAACACGTTAAGCAACGCAACACTGAAGTCACTCATTTTATACATTTTTTATCGATTTTATTTATATAAACATCGTTGCCATAACACGTGATATTCTCATTTTCCGTATCTATATTGCTTGAGTAGCAGAAAATCGAATGCGCGTTGCATTCTTCCAAATATTCAAAATAAATACCTCTACAATAAACTATTAAACGAGATAAAATCGAGAGCGGATCGAATCCGTTTGCGCGGCTTTTACAAATCCACTCTATCCTCATATATAATTCCGCCGCCGTAATAGAAAAGTTAATAAACTATTAATAACTATGCTCATATTTAATTATTTAGCTTTAATCTAAATGGAAGGAGTTGGTTGTGAAAACGAGCGATTCAAATCGATTCAAAACCGTTGCTCTGGGTCCGTTGTCGAGTGCGTGATTGTTTTTTTTTAATAGTCTCTCGCATTATCCTGATTTTTAAACGGTGAATTATGTACCGACGATAAACTCGCGACGGAACAATGTAGCTGACGATCTATATGTATAGTTATACGATTGTTTAGAGTTCAATAGCTCCGTTTGTATTTTATCAGTCAAACGCAGATATGTTGATGAATATGCTGGCAGCTACCTCGGTGACGTGGTCTTTATAATTACAAAGAATCTACATTTAATTTTAATTAAAAATGAGATAGTATGCGGTAAATTTTTCAATGACATACTATAATCGTAACCGGAAACTATTTAAAGTTATAGATAAATAACAAAAGGTTCTATGTATAGACGGATAAAGATCAGCACTTGTACATTGAAACAGAAAAAAATCAGCGATCGAGGAAACTCACGAGAGATCGTAAGTTAGATCTTTAATTAAAAAAAAAGAAAAACGTTCCACCTAGAAAAAAATTGAACTACGAAAATTAAAACGGTCAATAATTTACTGGTTGTTTTGATAAGTGAATTAAAAGATAAATATTTTTACTTTATAGCAATATAAAAAGTAGGAAGTGCTGCTATTTTTAATTTTTTCCTTCCTACATATTGTACTCCGGCAACTAAGGCTATGGAACATCCACCTTGACTGCGCACATTAGGACTGTACCTGTTTGCGTGCTCTACTCCCCCTGCGGCCTTCTTCCTCTTGTGTTCTTTGAAGGTCCAACAAATCGGCGATCCTTCTTCTTATCCCCCTAGATGCGTGTGTTTCCAGCCTGTTAATGGCCGCTTCCTCTTTCTTCTCCGCGCGCTCGTGTAAGTCCTTCAGCCACAGCTCCTCCCCAAGGTTCTTATTGGAGAGGAACCACGGCGCCCACGAGCATCTTTTTGTCAATACCCAATTCCTGAAAAAATCACAATAACTCGTTTGGAAAGGAGCCAACGAACTCGAAACAACTTTCTTCGACAAATTTGAATAGAGACGGGGGGTGTGTGAATATTTTAATTGCTTTTTTTCTAAGAACAATGTTTTTATTTTAAAAGATGTCGTCAAAAATATCTCCGTGGTTATCGTGCTTGTTTAAAGTAAACAATGAAAGCTCCTCATGACCTGATCATCTTGAGGTGCAGACTTTCAAGAGAATACGCCATAAAACTCGCACCGAAGCCTTCTGCGTACTTAAAAAAATGCCCGATAGTCATTTTCGTCTTTTTCCTTTAAATTTATTAGAAGTTGTCTGTGTTCTGATAACAGTTGTGTAGATGTTGAAGTTTGCTTTTTAAATGCTCTTCGTCCTCTTCAGACGTTGTTTTGAAGCAATTCGCGCTAAAGTACTGCCTGCTTAAGTTTAACCGTTTTTCAGTTATTTCGAATTATTTGAAAACTTATTTTTAGAGTTGTTCAAATTTTTATATCATTATCTGGTTTATTTTTTTCTCTTCGTATCGTATCGTTGGACACCTCAGACTTTCGAACTGTATCTTAAATATTATGGCTGCTTCATTCTAATATTTAGAAAGGACAAAAGCGAGTGAAATCGTAGCTGTTTTGCAGCAACTAGACAGACTCGTGTTTTCTCGGCTCTCGGGAAAACCAATAAGCAACACGAATGCTTTCTTATGAGACGAATAGACACGAGTCTGTCTAATCGTTGCAAAGAAGGTATGATTTCACCCGTTTTTGTCCTCTTTACTAATATTCATTATTTAGCAGCAGAGCTTTTTTTTAATTAGATTTTCCAAGATCACCCTGCAAATGCTTCTTTCAGTAATAAATATTTTTTAATTTCAAGCAGAACTGCAGATGTTTGTAAACGCTTGGAAATAAAGCAAAAGATAGTATAAGATAAGAGAAAATAAAAAGAATAATGTTAATTGTAACGTATGTTGATTTAAGGCATCAAAAGACGACAGAATCGATCATAAATGAAGTTAAACAGAAACTAAAATAAAAAAAAAAAAATGGAATGGTAGAGATAACAAATTCTGTAACACAGAAACACGTTTAAATAAATCTCGCAAGCTCTAATAATTACGTTTAAGGTACGAAAATACCTTTAGCTGCGAAGGGAGAAGTCTATAATGGAGCGGAGCTCAAATTTCAAAATAATACACAGAAATAGCAAAGAAATAATCACTTTCAAGAAGTGATCTCCTGATAATTAATTAACCTTCGATCCAATTATTTTTTTTGCCAACTTCTTCAATGAAATATCCAACAATACGTCAAAGCGATAATAGACCAGAGCACTCGAAGCGAACCAAAGGCGCGTATATCAAAACGCACGCAGTGGATGCCGATGATCATATTTAAATCACGAGTTCGGAGTCTCTCGCAGCAAAAGAATAAAACGCTACCAACCGCCGTGTAAAAGAAAATAAATATATAAATAAATAAATGAGCAGGTGAAATACGAGAGCTCGCTAGCTGCGCGGAGATGGGCGTAAGTACAGCCCGCTAAGCGACATACAAATCCCCGCACAGAGTTTTATGACAGGCAGGAACAATAATCTTGGCGCGTGAATGAAATATTGTCCCGTTTGCGCCTGCGTTGGTAAGGGCGAAGAAGGATCTGTGGGGAATATGTGCGCGTGTACTGGCCTTTTATAAGGTCAAAGGCAAGTTGAAGCGTTCTGTTTTAGATAAGGTTGAAATTACAGTTAAGCATAATCGTTGCTTAAAACTAAACGTGTCGTGGTTAATCGGAGACTCTGAGGTTTCGCTTGCAATCAGATGGGGCTTCTTCAGGAGAAGCGTGCAGTTGATCACGTCTCTGGCATGGTTCACATCGTGAGGTACCGCGATCTATTGGTTCCCGCTCAGATAGTTTTATACGTTGTGAACCCGATAATCGATTGATTTTGAACTTTTCAATAATTTCATGTCCACTTTGCCTTTAACAATATATTTATGGAATGATGCTCTTCGACCTTGCACGCGTTATGTACCTTAGATGTCGGCATAACAGCAGATATTTTTTATCGTTCGGAAGTCTTCTGTTACGTAACTATGAATAATTGATTAATTAACGATAATTGATAACAAGCTCCCTCTAGATTTTCTAGGTGTTCTTAACACCTACATAAGCTGCTGGAAATAATATTATCTAATTCATCATCTTGTAAACCGCTCTGTCCGAACCACAAATATTTGTTTTAACAAACTAGCGCTGCTGTGCAAAATTTCAGCGCATTGATTTAATTTTAAAGCGATTATCTTTTCTACGCTCATAAAGAAATATTTTCAGTCTGCGATAACTGAGATTTTAATGAGACTTGCTGGTGGAACCTAGAAGATTCCATTAAAAGTATGATACCAATTATGGTGCTTGTTATCTTTCCTTTCAATATAGATTAATATCCTTTGACGCCGTTATACGGTAAATTCGGTCCCGATTTCGAATTAACAGCTTTTATGAAAGTTCCTTTGCGCTTCTCAATAAATAATATTGCAGTTGCAAAAAGGAAGTCTTTTTTACCCAATATCGACATTGTTGTAGAAGCTGTTGTTAATCACAACGAAAGTTGAGAATTAATTCTTTCGATGACAAAGCCTCCCGTTTGCAAAATCATTCCAAAATGTGGCCATTTCTTTCTCGATACTTTATAAAAAAATTGTTCACTACGTAATGAACATTTTAACAGATACTTTACGCAAAAATTATCGATTTGACTAAATAGTTCGGTATTCACGAACAGCGCATACTACAGTGATTGCGAAATTATCTAAGTTATGTTTATAAGCTTTTACTAGCGATGAATTCGCATTGTTTACTTGAAATATATCATCATATGATAGGATGGTAACCTTACAAGTAACAACTAAGCAAAGAGATTGCGGCAGCGTGGCCCCAAACGCCGTGTAGGGTAAACGGTCCAATTAATGACTGGTACCCAATAAATGGCTTTTATAGACTACGTTAAGTATTTTTAAAAAGTCCTTAACTGCATTATTTCTTGATTTATTGTAAAGATGGTTTTCTATATGATACACTGCGCATGCTTCAAACTTGTAACTTAAACAAATGACTTACGTAAATGGCTGTCAAAGTTAGAGAATATAGAGCTGTATTCTTTGACTTTTTTTAATGGATATCTTAATTTTTTGAAAGGGTGGTCGACTACTGATTGCATAAAAAATTATTTTCCTATTCAACGAGCGCGTGTGGTCCACTTAATGGTGGAAATGCGGGTTATACAAACTATCTGAGCAATTGGCTGGAAAATGAAAGCTTCCCGAATACAGATACAAATGCCATTTAGGTCCTAGATGTTCTAGAAAAGGAAATCAATCCTACAACATTAGATAAAAACAAGTGCGCTAAAAGCTTAAATCGTGAATTAGCCAATGATGATATTTCAATATTGTAAATAAGAACATCCCGGATATCCAGTTTTGAAGTGAACGAAGAAATTCTTGTAGCTTTTAGATTTAACAATGACTCAAATTATGGAAGAAGATATTTCCTACATGCAGTAATACCCAAAATTATTGTAATCAATGGCACATCCGCTGCAAATAATGATATGGCTAACGCGAACAATAATACGACTGATGCAGCACAGATGCAACTTTGCCAAAGAAATCATATGAAGATATAGGAAGGAGACATTTACATTTTTCTATAATCCTGAAGTAGTTCCAGTGGCTGTGTCTTCCAAATTGTAGAAACAATACTGAACGAAAAGTAAATAAGAAGAAAGCATCGGAAGAGAAAGACAGAAAAATTCCGAACTGCAAAGAATAAAAGAAGAAAAGATAGATGCAGATCAACACACTAATAAAATAAAGTTTTAACCAAACCAAACCAAGATCTAATAGTAAACGAAGTTTTAAAGGAGAAAAGCTGCGGCGAATTTGAGCCAACTCTTTTCCCAAGGTTGTAACAGCAACAAAAGATCAAGAAGACGAAGTAAGAGTAACGTTAAAGAGTAGACCCCATCAATGGAAATGACCAAACACAGTGGATCAAATATGGAACACGAGAGTAAACATAATCGAAAATATTGAGCCCCCGCAATTACTCGAATTATTACGAATACAATATAAGTCACTTATAAATAGATATGATAAAGGCAGGTGGAATTATTCCTTTTTAGCAACGACTAGACAGACTCGTGTCTATTCATCTTATGAGAATGGATTCGTGTTGCCTACTGGTGTCCCCGAAAGTCGACAAAACACGAGTCTGTCTAGTCTCTACATAATATGCACTACTCGAGAGGAGCAAACCCTCCATCCAACCATAATACGGTATCACCAAGTGCCTAATTGATCCATTTCGATTGCCCAATTAGGCGAACTGCAATAAATGTCCCAGTTCACTTGTATGGAAGACATGGGAATTTCTGCAAAACCAAAATAGGCGGATTGGGCGTGGGCCCTTCATACCATCACCTTGACTCTAATCGCATTAACCTTTTACCTTTAAGGGTTTATGAGAAACGAATTTAAGGGACCTTATATTTCTTTTTAATCTAATTTAATTTTTGTTTCTCTTTGTTGTGTTACGTCGCTATTTTTAAACCTCACGTCGACCAAAATAGCTTTGTTACGAGTAACTGAAGAGAAATAGATGTTTTAAAAAATATTTTTCCTTTAAACGTTAATATCTCGTATCTTGAAAATAAAAAGCTTATGGACATTAATCACCCTGTATTTGTCCATACTCTAGCATAGCATTAATTTACATCCTCGCAAGAGAAAAACCCAAAAAAGTAATATGAATATTACGACTCGAATATAACTTAGAAAGCGTAGAAGGGAAAGAGGAACTGCCGCATACGCCGCTCGCTACCATCTTCTCCTTTCAGTGTTTATGTTCGGAGGCGGAGTTTTATTGCGAGCAATTTTAGCGTTTGTTGTCGTAAAAGATTATCTTTAATATTAAAGGGGGAAGCGGCGCTCTGAAGTACGACGCGGATACGTTGACATAACAGCTTCCTTAAGCAGATTGTGTTTAGATAATTAAGTGTTCAAAATATATGTACATAAGACGAGGCTTAGATTTAAAATTTGTTGCTCCTCGAGCAGCGTATGCCGTTCTTTTGTTTGGTTTTGTTATCTCAGTTGAGCTAATGTAAATACAAAGTTTAGAACTCAAACCAAATGCGGTGACATGCGCGTTTGTCGCTTTCGCGGGTTAGATATGTTCTGGAAAATTTAAGTTGAGGACGTTATAATTTAATAAAATGCGTTCTGAATCTACATTGACGTCGATACACTTAGTCCGATGTTATTCTATCTTTCGTCCGCCGTCTAAAAAATACGATTTCCCCAACCCCGCAAGATAATTAATTAACTCATGGGACATTGCCATGGCCACGACACAGGTTTACACGCGTCGACAACACAAGTGTCCGCGCGTACGAAACGCATTTCTTTTCTTGGCCTAGATGCGAACTATTCTTTTTCACGACGTTGTTAAAACGATCCAATAGGTTGGCATAATATCCGCCACGAATCGTTTTGCACCTTTCAAGGTAGTCAACGTCGTACATTCCAAAATACTGATCATGATTTTGTGAGCCGATAATAATGGCTTCGGCCTTATTTGGCGCCGGTTGGGAAGGAAAAATCCACTATTTGGATTGTACCTTCGTCTCTAGTGTGCTTTTATCCATGTTTTATCAACCTCACCATCAACATTCATGAATTTGCTCAATCGCTTCTGATTCGTTCGTGCTAGCGTTATCTGGACCTCCAGGATGTTCTTCGTTAAAAGTGATCGTACGGCCCAGGTCGCCAATATTTTATAATCGATAACGTTAAATCACAAAAGTTGATCGCTTTAAACGGCTGTGCTATTTGCAAACTAACTGGCTTATCAGCTTGAAAACTTGACAGGTCTCTTGAAGAGCTGAGAGATAGAGTTAGTTGAATTCTAGAATTGCCATCTCTAACAGATACAGACATTATTCATTCGTCAGTAACGAACGCAAGGATTATGGTGTGTGTGGAGCATAATAAACAGCACATCAGTATCGACAACCTGCGTACACGAGTCACAGGATTAATTAATTAAACTCGGATGTTACCGATATGTTTCATTCATTAGTGTTCATTCGTCAATGAGTTCTTTTTTGAACTCTTCAGGGTCTAGCGGATGTTTTGGAGGTATAACCACCTTCAAACATTCTTCGAAAAGACATTTTCTGAAAATTTTGGACTGATGACTGAATTTAAATAACAAAGTCTCTGAAGTATAAGTAGGAATGTATTTATCCATCTAGCAGGATCTAAGCAGCGTTCCCTGCTGAACTTTCTATGTAGGCTTATACTATATTGCCTGAAGTGAGTGTTCAGAATTTCGAAAGCTTCTTGAGACGGTTGGCGAATAGGGAAAGGCCACTTCTAAGATTAGTTTTGCTCAATGGATGTGGATCATATGGATATTACCCCGCGCATGCTGAAAACTTATGAATGTTTTTATAACATGAAATTCATTTCGTTATCGTAACCTCTTCCCGAACACTCTTTCATGACGTCATATGACTATTCTCTCATTGAAGATTCCTGAAGATACCTGAAAATGGCTTACGCTTATCAAATTTTTATTGTTTCCTTCAATTTGAAATCGCTAAAAGAATGAGCTTCAATTTGTTGATAAGACATTAAAATAAATAATTATCTTTAAGAGATACATATGTTTTTATTTTTTATAATATGGTTTTATGTATTTAGAAATTTAGCGAAACTGAGTCGTCAAAATGCAACAGTTTTTCAATTTTTTTCGTTAATATCTTCGGTTAAAGGAAAGATATCGAGAAGGTTTTAATTCCCTACTTCTCTCCTAGAGGGTGCTATTCATAAAAAGTAGACCATTCATTTAACAAATTAAACTTATTAAATTAAATAAATAAATGAAAATCTCGTTCTTTTGAACGAGACGAAGATTGTTAGAATATATTAAGCCTAACAAGAGTAACAAATAATTATTTAAAAAAACAGTGGATGACGTTCCACTACTTTGCTTTGAGACATGACAAATTGTTTAACTCAAAGGAAGGAAAGGAATTGGATTGGAAATTAATTGCTTAGATTTTCGATAACTCATAATAAGATGAAAACTTAAATTTTACAGTTGGTCGTGACTATTACACCATCTGCAGGTCACCTTATAAATCATATCTAAGTAGTTTCCTTTGATCAAATTTGTTAGGAAAAGTTGTACGCGAAAGCTCTGAGATATAACCGGCTGCCATTCTTATTTTCTCGCCCAATACATTTCTGAAAAAGGGAAACTTCCTTTGGCTTTTGTTTCGGAAGCTTGCGATATTTCAATATCTACACTCCTAATTAAAATTTAATGGGTATGTATAACTACGTCATTAACTAGGTAGTTCGCAGAAATAATGTATCAAAACTAAATAATTCCAACATTAATATTTAACCAATTGTTCCAACATACTTATCAGCTTAGCGAGAAGCTATTATTTGCGTTAAGAAACACGTAAAATTGAATTTGACAAAGGAATACCTCCTTCTGTGCCAGGCTGCAAACTTTTCCGACTACTCTCGCGGGATATTACTTTTGTTCATAATTTTCAAACGATTTTACCATCCTCGTCGAAGAAATACCCGAAAACAAAACACCGCGAATCGTATGCTGCCCGCAAAATTGTCGAAACGTTCTCACTTCATTCCCTTTTACGAGCCCATAACTAGAATTCCCTTGCAAATCCTCTCTTCGTCTCTCCCTAAGCGGATTCCCAGCATTACACGGCTAGACGGCTCTCTTTCGTTAGTATTCTTCCTTTTTCCAAGCAAAATAAACTATGATCAACTGACAACGAACTGCAAAACAAAGCCTCGGTACCGTGCAGATCGTATTTTTCAAACAAGTTAGGTGCATTAAAGGAAAATTCGAAATGTGCAAGAACGGAGCGAGCTAAAACGAAAAATATAAAAATACTTTACGGAAGTGGATGGAACAACTACGCGAAGCAGGAATGCGACTAAAAAAAAAAAATCTATCGGGTCAAGTAAAAAAGATATTTCAAAGTGCTTCCGACCGAAACACAAAGGTGAATTTGTATATCCCGCTTAGAATAAAAGCAGGACGACGGCGAGAAGGAAACGGCAGCAATGAAACGTTCTCAAAAGTAGGTGATAAGTGAATTTCTAGGTACCCGCGAAGTGTATCTTGTATAGCGAGAACGAACGTAAAGGTTTCTAAAAGGGTTCTCTTACACTCGAACTGGTTCTAAAAGTAATGCGCTTTTGATGCGATCGAAGAAGAAACTCCTCTCGACGCGGCCGCTTTTCAAGGAAGAAAGACGAACAACAGTTCGCCTGCAATTGCTTAAATATATATTTCCTTTTGCAAGTACCACCTTTGAGCTTAATACCTTCCTTAAACTGTTTAGTTTACGTAAATAGAATTATCTGTTGTTGTTGTTGTTGTAGAGGAGGTATGATAATTATGAAACGAGTTGTTTCTCGTTTCCCTTTAAGAAAAGACTTCGCTATTCACATTGAGCACGACGCTCGTATAATTTCTATTGGATAAAAAGCTATTTCTCAGACAGATGTTAACGTCTCCTTCAAGCTATTAATTACACATTATTCTATACGAGGTAATGGAATCCCCCAACAATTACTTCATTGTGAACTGAGGCCTAAATAATAACTCATAGCAAAAGCTTTTACAGATGCAAAAGATCTACAGACAAATAGAAAAAGCCTTTTTACCAAAGAAGTGTCTGCAACGTTTAATATTCAATGAAACAAAACAGCGATTATGGCCCCTTTTTTCCGAAAAGAATAATATCTTTTATCCTTTACCAAAGATAAGAAATCAGCAGACGATGATTGACTTTGGGATTTTGTGAAGGGATATCCATTAATAGATCTTCATAAGCCTGACCAATATTCATAAATCGAATAACAGCTTTCAATGAGAAAGAAGCCACAATATTTTTTAATAATTCAAAATTAGTACAAGCACAGCGTGATTTTCAGGTTTACAGGACTTTCTACGTTGATAAGACTGAAATATTTACACTGAAGAAAATACTATTCAAGAAGGAAGTGAAGCAACTGGACTTTACCACCAATTGGAAAAAGAATACAGTTACATATGTGTGCTTTCGGCGCAAAAGGCATATGTCCACCCCCAGTCCTTGTTTATACGAGAAAAATTATGAATCCATAGTTCAGAAAGGAGATTCGTCTAGAGCCTTATATATCTATTCCAAAAGGATGGATTACTGAAGAACGTTTCGTACAGCATTTACAACATTACTGAAGGCGAGATCCGGTTCTCCTCATAATAAACAACAATTCACACACTTTACTTTTGAAGCTCACGAAGATCGACGACATTATACTGTTGACTCATCCCATCGGATCCAACGACTGGGTGGCAATTTTCTTGATCCGCTCGAAATAGCTTACAATATACAATGCAAAAAATACTTACGGAATCACCCACATTCAAACAATTATCCTTTTTGAAGTCGTGAAGGTTTCCGATAATGCGTTTATATCGGTAGCTACGCTAGAAAAGCCACTAAAAAGGTTTTAGGCAATAGGAATTTACCCCTTCGATCCAGACGCTTTTATTTTGAGCCAACTCATATTTACTGCCGCGTTTCTTTTTTTTATTGGATATTAAAATATTGCAATGATGAAAAACTAATATAATGACGACTTACCTTGAAATGCTTATTTTTGAGCATTTAATGAGACTCTGGCGATCAGTTTCGTAGCTCCAGCTCTCTCAGATCGTATGATTCTTGAGCAAAGATGTAGTCATGCATCGACGAATTGGTTTTATTACAAAAAATAGTGAATATCGTAATTACAATTAACAACAGCGAATACAGTGTATACAAAAACAAGGTTTATTAGAGAAAATGAGGGCCGTAAAAGTAGAACATTAATACTAAAATTTATACTAACAGGTATACTAACAACAAATCAAATAACAAAGAAAAACAAGCAAACAAAAGGGACTTAAAAAGAAGATGGGTTCGGTCTTTTGATGGCAACCGAACAGCGTATTTGTCCTACTCCTAATCGCCGGATAATAAAACGCCGGAAAAGCCTTGGCTTACGACTTTCCTGGCGATAGTGGCCAGCCTCATGTTGAGTACTAATAGCGCTTTCTTGAACGTACGTTATATCGTACGTTAGATTTCCACGAAATTTCTCTTGTGGCTGCTCTGGGTACGACTGAAGGCCATTATATATTTTGGTGGTATATTTTTCTGGTCAGTCCGATACTTGGACGCTGGTCACACGACCGGTCGCCTTGGTTGCTGCGTGAAGACTCGTCTTCATCTCGCGTTTTCTCCCACCTATCTCGCACAAATTTTGGAGTTACGCACTTAATAAAATTAATAAATAATTTTATTAAGTGCGTAATGTGTGAATGCCTAATGTGTAAATATGTGCTCAACCTACAGGGCCGAACGAACAGGCCCCAGCAGGAAATAAATGCATTCAATGAAATATTGCTTAACATGGGCGTCCGGTGACAGAATGAAATCCTTGTAAATAAACACCGGAAAGCAGCAGAGAAACAGGTGAGAGTTCTAGTTCGCCAACTTTCGTAAAATAATTGAGTGTATGGAAGCACAGTGTCTAAATATTAACGAAAAGTCATTCCGAAAAATGTTACCCCCACTAGGATTACGTCGACAGCAAAATGACATCCACCCTATATAAAACTGCTTTAGAAGAAAAAGCTAATAAAAGGATGTAGAAAGGACAACCATCTACAAAAATGGGTTGTATGCAAAAGAAAAGCATTCCTTCAAACGAAAATGATCCAAAGGAAAACTTCAAAGCAAATGTTGAGAGACAGGGAGAAGGTGTATGTGCAGCCTGAAAAAAGTAAAGTTGAATGATGAAAAGAAAGATAAAAATGCGCAATGAAAAATGACACACGTTTACCGTAGTTACTTATGTTAACATTTTAACATTGACATAATTTTTTGTAGAGATTTTGTAAAGCAAGTCTTCTATTTTTTTTTTTTTGTCTCAGTTTTGAGTGAAGTTCGCGAGGTTCTTTCAATTTTATTTCTTATTTACAAAAGAATTTATCAGAAGATAACATGAGAGTCAAAGAAAATATCAGGAGACCAACGAACAGTATTAACAAGCAAATATTCCCTTCATTTCTTTACGGTAACGAATCTTAACCGTAAATCAAAGTGTTTACCATTCGTACACATAGATAGCGTCGTACAAATTATTCATTATATATCACTCTCGATGTTTTCTTATACTAGACATTCTACTTGCTCCACCCACCAATAGAGATTTCGTATGTATATCGCTTTACCGGCTTTCAAAAACCAACAAAAAGGGAGAAAAGCAGAGAGCTGTATATTTGTTAAACGAGACCCGCTTCTGCCGAATGAATAAACAAGGGCAATAAATAAAAATTTTCCCTATTCAACGGTATCGTCTGCAGTCCCTTTGAATTGTATTTTATATACGGCGGATCTTGCTAGATAGAGGGCGCCGTATGATACGTATTCATGGGGTTTTTATGCACAGATAAGGGTTCCGATTTCTGATATGATAGAACGCGTTTTTTTTTTTTTTGTAGAAATGAAAGCAAATTTTTTGTTTTCTCCTACGTTTTTATCCGTTTCTTGGATATTAGAGAATGGATAAGAAAACAAGCTTATTAATCCAAGGAAAATAAAAGAAGATAGTTTTGTTTGTGAGAATCTAATTTTGTTTTATGTGTTGTATATAATTTCGCAGAACCATTTCGTAATGCATTGCTTACAGCTAGAATTTCTTAAAATAAAAGCAATGCATAAAACATTTTTTTTTTTTTGTAAAAATGCGCTTTTTTCTTCTAAATAATTCAATTCATATTCATCTTCGTTCCTGGAAAATCGTAACCTTACAAGCCTTTTCTTTTAATAATAATAATAATAATAATAATAATAATAATAATAATTTATTGTCCGACGGATTCAACATTACAAAAAATACGTACAATACTAAATGGTAATTGAATACAAAAAAAAATAAAAAAGTAAAAGGAAAAAAAAAAACTCAAAGCACATTAGTTTTACTTAAAAATACATCATTATAAAGTGCATCCGTTATGCCACACATAACAGAAGGATAACAGATTTGTTCGAGGTACCAGAAGAGAGAAAATAGGAGAACGTGAAGATGCGCGAGAAACTAGAAAACTCAAGGAAGAAAGCAAGTCGGAACAATCAAGGATGCCACGCACCAACTTCCAAGCGAAACGTGCGCTCTGTCGCTCCCGACGAGAAGTCACGGTGTGCATCCCGTGTCGACCAAGAGGAGCGCCATAATCGATGTCCCGCACTGGATAAATTCCGTCAATCTTGAACGATGGGAATTTGAGAAATCTCCGTTGAATCTCTTCAATTTGAAGTTATAAATAGATGTAAATAGAGGTGACCTAACAAGTGAAACATATTTGAGTTTACTTGCAACAAAGGTATAAAATAAAGTTTTGAAGAAGGATATGTTCTCAAAGTATCTGCAGGTGCACATTACGAAGCCTAAAACCTTAGACACGAAAATACAAAGGTGATTGATATGCGGCCCAGAGTTCAAGCGACTATCAAAAATAACTCCTAGATCGTAATATTTATTAACTCTCAAAAGTGCTTGGCTGTTAATGGGGTAAATAGAAGGATGAATTAAATTTCCTTGTAAATGACATTTAAGAGCACTTGTTCACATTGATCAACAGCTTTGAGGAGGCAAACCAATCAGTGATCATTTTAAGGTTGCGCTAAGCTGCGGTAAGCTCAATAACATCATTCCAGTTCTTAATATACCTAACTATTCTTAAATCATCTGCATAGGCTAGAACGGGAGAAGATACAGAAGCAAGTAAATCATTAACGTGAACATTGAATAATAAAGGACCCAAATTGGAACCTTGTGGAGCACCTGAAGATGGACTAAATTCGAAAGATATGAATCCATTAAAAAAGAACATAATTGCTTCTGTTGGTCAAATAGGATTTTACAAGTGGAATAAGTGATGGACTCAAGCCAAAAGTAGCACATTTCCGAAGTAAAATATTGTGTTGTGACCTAATGTGTCCAATGCTTTACTGATGTCTGTATACATCACATCGACTTGTTCTTGCGCGTCAAGATGCTGGCTAATAAATTGGGTAATCAACAAAAGATTGGTAACTGTTGAGCTTTCTCGCACGAAACCATGTCGGTGAGGTGAAATGTGGCAAAATTAGACAAGATCAAGATTGGTCTATCCACTATGTTCTTCTCTCCCTTCTTAAAAACCTAAAAACTGGGAAAACTGGGACAATGGTTAGGACACTTATGTACAAAACCAACCTACGCTTCTTTGATTTTTCTTCATTTTTGGAAAGTATTTTCTTCCTTTTTGCTTTTTTCTATAAAAACTTAGCCCAGCTTTAAGACGCGCACAAGAAGCTAAGCTGCGAAAATGTATACGGTTCTATGACACAGACAATTAAGAAAACCCCCTTTTACAAACATTATCGAATAGTAATCGGATGATGACTAAATTAAAACTAAAACAAATGATTACGTGTTGATTAAGCAAACAGAATCAATATCGCCATTATGTTCCCAGACATTTGCATCTTAATAACGCAACAGTTACTTCTTTTCTAAGTTGAATTCTTTTAAGTAGGCAAAAAATGATTTGTCTACACGAAGATCCTCCATCAGATCAATACCACCCGTATGTACATTAGGCTGCAGTCCCGCAGATACAAATCAACATCGAACCAAAATTACATGGATTCAATATCCTGTAACATAAACATTAAGCTGTTCGATAAATGATCCATTCACGACCAAATTTCCATCAACATCTAAGAAAATTATGTTATCGTTGTGGTCGCACTTGTATTTGGATTCGATGAATAAAGAATACTTAACGTACATCGTTCCTTTTCGTTCGCGCGCGACATTTTTCCGAGACTAATGAACGATAATTGTGTAAAAGTATTTGCCAACTTGAAATTTCTTCTTCGATAATATCCAAAGTTGATGGCGGCAAGGAACAACCGAAACGTCTGATAAAAATGTCGAATACACCGTTAAATAGAAGATCGAAAGTAGCCCTGAGAATGTGGTCTTAGTTTTACTTAGAATAAAAATGAATTCTTTGCGTTTCTTTGTGAATCTAAAAGGTATATTTTCTCGGGATTTATCGCGAACGTAAAATGTTGCTGCTTTGCAACCAACAATATGCAAGGACGAAAACGAGCCTGACGGGTTGTGTTAAGAAGTCGGTATATACGTCGGTACAAATTTAATAGGCGGAATTTTTAAATTAGGCTATCGAATGACAAAATTCCAACATTGTATGATGCTAAATGAACGGATTTGTTATTCCTCCGTAATGTATTTAATCAACGTAACGTTATAGCTGAAACCTACAAAGGTAAGCAAAAATTATCAAAATGAAACATTCTGGTGAATGAAATAGTACTGAAATATCTTCCTTGTGATATTGATGGAATCTTTTACGGTTAAAGCAATGCAAGGACAGAAAAAAAAACGTTCCCCGCGGAAATGTTTCAGCTTACGTGGTGTCATCAACGTGGTTCCGAAAGTATTTTCTACTTCACGTTGTATCGTTGCTTGCCTAACAATTAATACCACAACATTCAAAACGACAAATCGGAGATCTCTTGTGCCGAGAAACACGTGCCTGCCGTTTAGAAATGAGTGACTTAAAATTATATTTTTAACTGCTACAAGATGCTAAATTCGCCACCTAACGATTATAAGATACAAGTAGTTTCGCATTCTACAAAGAAAAATTTAACTATCGATAGCTAGCTGAGATATCGAAAAGCTGAGCTAACGATATCCAGAGATCGCGATAATTCACTGCGTTTCAGTTAAATCTTCTTCGTAAAATCGAAGATTCGAAGATTCGAAGATCTTTTCTTCACCGAATGAAGCTTTTTGGATCGAAATCGCTCGACGAACCAATAAATACGTCAGACGCTATAACTTCTGTTTGAAGATAAAGAACCGTCCAAAATGGCGAAATATCAATCGATGTCAGTGTTTCTGTAAGATTGGAAAAAAAATATCGAGTTATTAAATTTTTACATTGTTTAAAGGACAATAAGTCTGCGAGGCAACGAAATCCGAGACGGAGGATGTTTGCCAAAATGAAATTTTAGGCAGTTGAATTTGAACTTAATCGTACCAGGTTGATTGACTATGAATGTTCGGGATGGCCAAAATCTGCAAGCACCGCCGATAACATTCGAAAAGTTCACTAAATAACACTAGAAAGATAGAAGATACTGCGCGAATCTTGGAAAAACATGTTTGTTGTAATATTAATTAAAGACGCGCTGAATGTCCCGCTTTCTTATTCAGAACGCAGAGCCATGTTGGAATAGTTTAACCGAAATACATCGGAGTCTTAGCGAAGATTAATAACTGCAGATGAAACTTGGATATAGCATCCTTCTGAAACAAAGGTGCAAAAATTAGCGCCGAAAACGGCAAACACTGTTCCATCGGCCCGGAAAACAATAGTGACTTCTTCTTTTGAAAACAGTGTTAATCGACTATCTTAAAAAATAACTTCCGAGACATATTACGCATCGTTATTTGATGGGCTGAAGGTAAAGAAATGGAAGGATTACTAGGAAAAGTTGCAAAGAGACCATATTGAGAAATAAAATTGAATTTGACATAAAAAAATAGTTGTTTCTATGTTAGGATAGGAACTTTTCAGATTGATACAAATGGCGCGTTTTCTTGAAATAATTTGGTAAAATGGGGACACACGGGCACCTATGTACTTTCGTTTTTATACTTATTAGAAACGGAACCATTTTGTCAACATTTTTGGATTTCTTGGATTTACCAATTGCCAATTTCTTGTCTCTATATGTATCGAAATTCGACAGTTATAAACTTCCCACGTTTAATCTAGAACTGTTCTATTTGCAGGCGCCTCAACGCTAACAGTGGACGTAACTCCCAGAGAAGTCACCGTTCTAGAAAATAGAAACGCCACGTTCACATGTCAAGTAGGAATACCCTTACAGTATTGCAGGGTGGCCATACCGGGTAAAGATCCACTGAACCTGAACAATAAGCTGACGGCAAAAGGGGTAAGTCTTCTCTGTCCGAACTAAGTAGATTCTTGATCTTATTTCAATTGAAATGTTCGGGATTCGCTAGGTATCGTATTTTGGTGCTGGTCTGGAATCTGGACAGTGCGGCTTCACCATTGAAACGGTGACGGCCGAAAATAACGGTAAAATCAGCTGCTATCTGGGGGTGACGACCCAACCGGAAGAGGCTGTAGGATATATGCGCTTAACGGTAGCAAGTAAGTAGGATACGCATTGCAATGAAATGGTGACTTTAAATAAATCCAGCATCTAAAACGCGATGCAACCTCTTCGTTTATTTAAGGCTTTACCTTTATTATCGATACATTTTAGATTTAGATATTAAGATCTCTTACTCAAAGTTGACATTACTTTGTAGAGGCACCAAGAGCTCCAGAATTAGAATTGGCCAGAGACACATACGGACAATTTAAAGTGAACGATATGCTTAGAGCTTCCTGCAGCGTCAAAGATGGACGACCAGTAGCTAACATTAGCTGGTATTTAGGTAGCTAAAACACACAAAAAAATATCATTTTACAACTAAAGACTATGTCGGCGAAATTCGTTTGCAGATGACGAACTAATAACCGATGGTCTTAGTATGCCGACCGTCCTAGACTTCAACAATGGCGACCTTCACACCAAGATGCAAAATTTGACTAGGCAATTGATATCTTTGGATAACGGACGATATCTGAAATGTGTTGCCACGCATCCAGCCTTGGAAAAGCCTTCGGTGACGATGAGGCAGTTAGACGTGTTTTGTAAGATCGATTCGAATACAAGAGAATTTTTCTGGGCGATGTTTCATCTAATTCTTGTTTTGTATTTTTGCCAGATCCCCCGCAACCTTTAGGTAACCCAATAGATCGGTTTGGATACGAACTGGGCAACAAAGGAATTATCAAGGTGGAGATCGACGCCAACCCGAAACCTAAATTAGAATGGAACGTCAGAGGCGAAACCTTGAAAGAGGGTGGTGTTGATAGTACAGGAAGGATTAAAGCTGAATACGCTGAAGAATTGGTAAGTCGAAAAGTTTGTTTTTACGCAGATCATCCGATCCTAATAGATGTTATCGTAGTCCATATCTTCCCCATTCTAATGTTTAAAAAGAAAGGTCTGAGCACGCCTTGGAACGAAATTCTACTCCAAATGGTTATACGACGAGGACACAGCGGTTTCTGCACAACTTCTCGAGGATTTTCTCGCCTCCGAGGGCGACAGCTTTATCCTATTAACGTTGCGACCGATGTGAAAATGAACTTCACCGCTGGAGATGATTCGTTGTAAACCGCAGGTGTAGTTAGCGAACATATAGCGGTTTTGATGCGCCGGTTCTAGGCCAATTGATTCTTTTATGCATGTAGACGACGGTCTTTTGTCGTAACTCGTCGCTGGGACAATTTTGATGTGCCCAATTACTGCAACCGTTGACGAATTGATGTCTTTCGACTTCGGTCACCCTTTTACGATAATTTCAGCTGAACGAATGTTAGGTTCTCGCAACGTAAAGTTAAAATCTCGAACTTCGTGCTAAGATACTCCTACGTCCAGGATTAAAAACGTCGGCGGAAAATCTTAAGAGGATGTCGTGCGGCCTATTCGAGAGCTTGGATAACCATTTCTCTAAATTACAGGGAAACCCACTAAGTTAATACGTTGTATAATTTTTACCAAAAGAAATATGTGGTCACAAAATTGTACCAATTAATGTACTTTTGTTACCAAATATGTTTAGTTAGTTTATTAGTTCACCTCGTTTTTTCCTTATTTATTCCTTATCCTCACAAAAAAGGAAACTTCGCAAGAAGAAGAATCGAAAGCTCCCCTGAATAAATACTAATAATCAAGCTGCTTTGCAAGACGTGTACCCTTTTCAAAAAATCCCAAAAACTCCACCTTTAAATCCGATTAAACCAGCCGAGATTATCCTCTTACCGGAATTTTCAAACTACCGGAATTTCCGGTCACTTCCGAGGCTCTCATCCCCGGAACCCAGCTGGACATCTGGTGGTAATCTTCGCGATTAACTTAGACAGCTAATAGCTAATAGGCGTACTTACACACAGCTTTCGCAGCCCTCGGCCACCGCTTCCATTGTTGATAACTCCCCGGACTGCAATATCGCCCACCCCGAAGCTGGATTACAGCGTCCTACTACGGCGCGCCGTATTGAAATTGCGCTGTCTATTTTGCAGGGTAGAGGACGCTACATCGCCAGCTTGACGATAGCCGCCGTTAACAAGCAGGATACGGAGACGCAATACGTTCTGGTCGCCTATAACGACATGGGAACGCAGGATTATACCGTACTAATCTCGACGAGTCCGGAACCAGAAGGTATGATCCCCTTGCCCCCCTTCACCGCTTAGTTCATCTCCTCATCCGCAAAAAAATCGAACGTGAAATAAAGCTACAGTAATTTACAGTAGATATTGCCGCTGCGCCGACAACGCCATCTGCTGACGGGTCTAACGGGCGTTATGATAACGGTTAGCGGACATTCTAACACTTATATGCACGTCAAAATGATTCTTTCTCTATCTTCTTTTTTTTTATATATATACTAGACTTATTAAGTTTTCTTTTATATGTAAAATGTTTTAATGGTTATACAGAGTGCATCGTTTTAAATGGTACAAATTGAGTTTTCTTTAAATTCGGAATAAAATAAAATAATTTATTTCGTACTATTGCAAACACTAGCTGTTATGAATAAGCTTTTACGGAAAAATGGTTTTCACATTCGGTGAAGCTGCTATAAGGTTTTTAAAAAGATTCTTTAAAATAAATAACCAGCTGGCGCCAACTTTAAATAGAAAGATTTTTCAGATTAGACATACACGGAACGGCTATCAACGTTCTCGCAATAGTGACTGAAATTGATCGATTTATTTTAAGGTTGAGAAGTAGACCTTTAAGTTTAGTGATCAAAATAACGTCGTTCAATATCAAGAATCAGAAGTAACATTGGGAAATTAAATCAAGATCAAGATTAATTTTACTTATTTTTAGACCATTGATGAATTCAGATTTAAATTACAATTTCAATTTACAATTTCAATCTTTCATCAAAGAAAAAAGTAGAAACGCTGCCAAATTTAGCAGACAGAGGGACTACTCCTTATCTAAAAATATTTTTTTAGTAACAACAGTAACTGGTTAAAAATACTTTAATTCCTGAAAATCATTTCTCTTTAACTCCAAAATTTCCCTTGTTGAGGAAAACCTAAGCATAAATCACTTTTTGATTGATTGATGTTGTTCACATTTATGTGGATTAGAAAAAAAGAGAGTCGATCTGTTACAAAAAATGAATGGAAGGCTTACGTCTAGATCGCAGATCTTCTTTAACGATGAAGACGAACACGTAAAAAGATAATTTCATTGTCTTTCTTCTTGGCATTTTATCTTGATTAGAGTCCTTGGAAGAATATAAAACAGGTAGTAGAGACGGAAGTTTCCGACCAAATCCGTTGTTGGTGGATCTTCGTCTAGAATTATAAAATTATTAGAATGTACGTTACCGCGTACAAGGCGAGAAACTCCTCATCAATGCAGTGCCGAAAACAATTAAAGCCGCAAATACGAAATTAAGACGACAGGAGGTTCCTTCTATGTGTAGATGTCCAATAATTTTTAGAAGTTTTGCCTTTAAGGGTGTAAAATAGGAAAAGCCCAATTAGACGTTTCGTTATTCTTTAATTTACAGAGATTAAATTTGGTGCTTAAGCTTCTGCTTAGATTGTCCACCCCCAATTAAGTTTTCCAGAAATAATGAAATGTTTTCCCTTTAACTGGGAGCTTTTTCCCCTAATTTTCCCAAAACACTAAAATTGTATATTTCTTATCTCTAACAAAAAGATTAAATAACAAGTCCCATGCTTTCAATTTGAAAAATAGACAAAACTCTCGCAAAACACGTTTTAATCCATGCATATGCTGCATCACGAAATTCTTTACAAAATGCCCGTCTTCCAAAAATTAATCGTCTGTCTTTTTTATTTTTGGGAGGATTGTCCAATACTGCATCAACTACATTTTCATCGTTAATTACGTTATTTTCTCTAACGCGATAACCTCGATTGCTACGGGGAACAACAAATCAAACAATTTTTCCGAGTGGTTGAGAAGTACGGGCGAAAACTCAATGAGAACGTTGACTTTTATCGGGAAATCTTCAGCGATACTTTCTAGATGCCTGAAGGCCGTTACCATCAGTACCACATGATTCCTTCGATTGTTAAATGGAATAAAAAGTGCACCAATTTCTGCAGGTGGCTGAAAAGTACGGGCCGAAACTCTATGAAAATATTGGCGTCTAGCAGGAAATCTTGAGCGATATTCTGTAGACGCCTGAAGACCGTCACCATCAGTACTACAGTACCACATCATTACTTCGATTGTTATGTGGTAGCAAAAAGTGAACCAGTTTCTTTGAGTGGTTGAAAAGTACAAACACGAAACTTTATGAAACTATTGACGTCTATCAGAAAATCATGAACGATACGCTTTAGTAGTCTGAAAACCGTTACCATTAGTATCGCAGTAACATGTGATTACCTCGATTATTAGGTGGAATAATAAATGCGTTAGCTTATTTGAGGTAGTTGAAAAGTACGGGCGAAAACACTATGAGAATGTTGACGTCTGTCAGAAGATCGTTAGTGATATCCTCTTTAAGTGCTAAAAGACCATTACCATCAGTACCACAGTACCACACAATTACTTCGATTGGTACGTGAAACAACAAGTGAACCTGTTTCTCTGAGTAGTTGTGAAGTACGGGCTGAGACTCTTTGAGAATGTTGACGTCTATCAAGAAATCTTCAGTGATACTATTCTTCAAGTGCCCGAAGACTGTTACCATTCTTACCACGTGATTACTACGATTGTCACGCGGAATAAAAGGAGTAGCAGTTTCTCTGAATGGTTGAAAAGTACAGAACAAAACTCCACCAACCAAAAACCGAATAAGAATGTTGACGTGTAGCAGGAAATGTTCAACGATATTCTTTAGATGCCCGAAGACGGTTAACATCAGTACCACAGCATATTTTTTCACAAGCTATGTTGTTGTTCAGCTTTTAAAGATAGGCTATTGGATGACTTAACCTATATCCATGCAATAATAATATTGATTATTTTTATTATTATTTATTTTATTTGAAAATATTCAATATTATCAATATTATCAATATCATCAATATTATCAATATCATCAATATTATCAATACCATCAATATTATCAATATCATCAATATTATCAATATTATCAATATTATCAATATTATCAATATCATCAATATTATCAATATCATCAATATTATCAATATCATCAATATTATCAATATTATCAATATTATCAATATCATCAATATTATCAATATCATCAATATTATCAATATCATCAATATTATCAATATTATCAATATTATCAATATTATCAATATTATCAATATTATCAATATTATCAATATTATCAATATTATCAATATTATCAATATTATCAATATTATCAATATTATCAATATTATCAATATATATTTATATTTATATATATTTCCTTGATTACACCGATGTAATTTTAAAGAAATACCATTTGGACCATTTTAAATGATGCACCGGTCTTAATCTTTAAACCTGTTTGTTTTTCTAGATTTTCAAATAACTTTTCCATAAATTTTAGTTCTAACCCTTTTATTATTAAGAAAACTAGCACTTGATGCAATATGAACTGAAGATTTATTAAAAAAATATTTATTGTATATTTTGAGAAGCTTAAATAAATAAATTTGCTAGGTATTCGTTTGGAATCAATTAGATTGGTATTAGTCAATATTAGGGAACCATATCTTTGTTACTTATACAGAAAGCTGCGAAAATTAGTAAATTTAATTCATAAGATCATCGTGATTATGTAATTTAAAAAGAAAGAATAGTTTAAGTTCAAGTAATCTGGGCTATTGGAAAGAACAAATTAGAATATTATTTGAGTGTAGGCTTTCACGACCGTCATCCATAGTAGAAATTTCTTTCGGGTGTTGTCGCGTAATTAATATTTTACTTGACGTTTCGTCGATCATGCTGTTAGCTTCTTCAGAAGATTTCTAAGAAGGTTTCTAAAGACTGAACGAGCTTTAGAAATCTTCTGAAGAAGCTGACAGCATGATCGACGAAACGTCAAGTAAAATATTAATTACGCGACAACACCCGAAAGAAATTTCTACTATAGAATATTATTTTTATTATTTGGAAAAATGTAGTACGAAACGTAAATGATTGTCAATTACTTAACAGAGAATATCTGCAGTAAAAGAAATTTTCATAAAAACGCATCCCACAGGACCGTACTGAAAAATTCCTCATCTGCAGACACATACCTTCTATCAAAATTCTGATATATTTACATATTTTTATATCACACCGATTAAATTCTACGAATCATCATCCTCATAATTTGCTTTTTCTTTTTAATTAATTTATTTATGTTATTCATCCACTTTCTTCATTGTCTTGTTAATATACACCGGCTGATTCGTTTTGAACCCTCACCATGAGAATTTTGCTTCATTATCATATAAAGGGTAGGTTTAAAATTTGGCGAAGTTGTTAAGTCTTTGTGTTTCATCATATTGAAATTAAAAAAAAAAATGTTTGAACCCCAAGCGAGACGTCATCATTAGATGGTAGATCAACAGTACCAAATGAAAGTTCCTTTAGGTCTTTAAGAACAGGGAATGAGCTTTTTGGTAAAAAAAATTTGAACGTAATTTGTTACAGTTCACTAAAGTTCGCCATTTTCCGTGCGCTTCACAGGCGTCGGTATGGTAGTGGTCGCTTGTGTGTATGATTCCTTACATATGCGCAAGCGATCTTATTTCAGTAGAACGCATCCAGTATGTGCTCGACGGCCGGTTGGAACGCATGCGCGCGTGGCAGAGTGCTACATATACGTTATACGCAACAAACTGTCGTCGATAAATGGAACAAGGAGACGACTATCGCCAGATGGAGTGAATGAGTGTATTAAAGATTTCCTGGATTTAATACGTCAAGGGCGCCAAAATAAAATATTTAGCCAAGAAAAAGTAGGAAGTACAAAGCGCATAACCAAACGACCACTTCCATACCGGCGCCTATGAAACGCGCGGAAAGCTTCGAACTTTATAATAAACACAGGATCTAGCCGTATTGAAACTTATCTTCTATTTTCAACAACAAGCGAGGTCCCCATGGTGAGCGTCGGAAATGAATTAGCCCATATACATTTGTCAACATGTCAATTACAAAAAAAAAAAGAAAAAAACATAGCTCACTGTGAACTCACCTAATTACACCATCACATTGTACATATGATTCATGTTTATGTAGTCATGATCTAATTTATTGTTTTCGCTTTCGCGATTGACAATTTACAATACGAAATATTTGGTTTACACGCTTGCACCAATAGGCCTGCACAAATTTATCCGTAACTCGTACAGGATGTTCGGTAAGTCGCAGTGAAACACCCCATAGTACTCATCTGTTGTTATAGTCGCTTGAAGGCCTATATACATGTTGTCTTGGAATTAGCTTTCAATGTTGTGGCTTACTCTTGTATATCATTCAGGAAGACTTCTACGCACGTATTTGTAACATGTCTGACGTGGAAACATCTACAATTCTAGGTCTAGACTTAGGAGCTGGCGGAATAATCGGAATCGTGGTGGCGGCGTTGCTGCTTCTCGTGATAGTGTTCGTGATCGTCATAGCTAGGATACAAGGGAAATGGTGTTTTTCAGGTAAGTTCTCTTTAGATCTCCCGTTTACCGTTCACACCTAATATTTGATCGAATTAGTTGATTGTCGTAGAAGTATTTTTTTTTTATGCATTTTGTACGTATCGATAGTTATACTTCCAAGTTTTGGCAGATGAATACGTTGATGTCGTTTATTTTATTATTCGTTTTAGTTCTGCACCGCCTTTGTGGTCAAAAATTAACGGCTATCGAATTAAAATGATCCGCACCGAGATCCAAACGTCTCCGTTTAATTTTTGACCTCAAATCGATAATTAACATTATTTTTAAGGCATGCGTTTTAAGGTACGATGTATTTTTTTTTCTGTACGTAAGTAGTGTTAGTCCTGCTAAAGCAAAGCATCTGCCGGAACTAGTTATTTTTGCTTACGTGTGAAATATCGGCAGACGCTTCGCTTTTAATTTTTAAACTGTAAAACAAATAAAAGCTAATAATCAACTTTTTTAAGAGGCAAGTTAGCTGGAATGTATGGGTTTTAGATCTTGGTATTGTATCCCCCCTTCCATTTAGTTTTCCTTTATTGAGTTATTCTACCATTCATAAACGTACATGGCATGGGATTGTAGTTTTGTAATTATGCTACCTACCCCCTTTTATCTCTGTTATTATTATTATTATTTTTCTTTTTTTCATATTGGGAATTGCGATCAATATACATTTGCATTATGGTTGCTCCTAGAGGTGTTTCTGTACGTACATAGGTGTATCTAGTCAACTGTATGCTATACATTTACTATGTAATATTTTATATTTTAGGTATATCTTGCGAGTGTATTTATTTTCCAAATTTAATGTGACAGTAGTGCCAACCCAACATTCCAAAATGACTTGCCTTTTGAAAAGTTCAAACTATTTTGGGATATTTTGGCCTACTCCTCGTCGTCTTTCGACATCGTTAATGACATTATATGGATGATATATGTACGTCGATGGATTACGGATTTGTGTTTGAGGTTGTCGACTGCTTGTCCCTTTGACTTGGATTTCAAGTAACATAAATGCCTTAGATATACTTTTACCTGAGGCTAATCGTCAGAAAACGGCACTCTTTTGCATTTAGTAATAATAATAATGTTTGTTTCAAATACCTGAACAGTTTGAAATAAGTCAGAGAAGAGATACAAGACAAGAATTAAAGTAATATAATCTCTAAATTGAAGTGTGGAAGAAGTAGTTAAATGATGACTGTACATATATTAAGCAAATTAATCGAAAAAATTCGATATGGATGATACCCAAGATTTTAGCGTTCCTTTAAAGTTATTTCGTCGTCGTAGAATTAGTCCAATCACCCAAAAGGCGTCCAATTATCCGAAAGACGGATCCATTATAAATCTTTACTTCGAGGAAATCTACACAAAATCGGCTGTTAGTTTTAGACCATGTTTCGTAGGACGTATCTGGTTAAATGGTTAAAATTTTTAGAGATACGAAATAGTTTCTGCAGAATATTACCAGTAATACATCTAATTGCAGCTTTCTGGAAAACTTCACTGGTAAAAGGGCTAGGCACCCAAAGGAGAATTCCACATAGTAATCGAGATTAAAATTTAGAGAAACTTTAGAGAAATTTTTCAAAATTATTACATTAGTTTTGAGGTTAAAAACTGACAATGAATATCCCATTTAAGCGACGAGCTAGAGTTACTACCAATAATTTAGCCGGATTAGAATGATCAATAATGTCGTTTGTAATCTGTAAGCTTGGATAAAAGTTAATCTTCATTTGGATAATGTAAAATAGAATGTACTTAGTTTTATTAAAATTTAGCAAGAGCACTTGTACATTCGAACTAACATGTTACTTAAAACACTCGGAACACCCTGCTCATTACTGGTACCCAAAAGAATCTGCGATGTTGTCAGTAAAAAACTGCTCCAACGAAGGATGCCTGTATTACATCAATATCGCTCGGTAAAAGGCAAGCTATAATCGCTTCGCGCTTTCGCGTTTATTAATGTCGATTTAAGTTGATCCAACTAGCCACATTTCCTTTAAACCGTAAACAGTTAAGTTTATGTAATAACAATTTGTGCTGAACACAATCGGAGGGGCTTTAGTTACCGTAGATCGCGAGGTATACCCATGAGGTACCTTCAATTCTGCGAATTATGTCGGTGAGAATATCTAATAGAGGGTGGTTGTGGATTTGCCAGCCCATAAGCCGTGCTGAGAGGAGGATAAAATATCAAATTTATTTATAAAACTATCTACAGAGTATTCAAAAGTTTTAATCCGTGATCATTGTACATTTAAAAAAAAATTAATTAAGTGCTGGTAGGAAACAAAAGAATCGTAAGAAAAAACACATTTTTAACAATGAATTGTTGTTTGTGAAATTAATAAAATCTGATAGAGCAAAAGTAACAAAACATCGTCAGTCACGCATTCTCAATTGGTTGTATTTTTTTTTTTTTATATAAAAAAAATCATTTGATCTTTATCTCTGATCTAACAGATAAATAGTATTTCCAAAGATATAAAGAGAACTAGTACAATAATACACAAGGTCTAAACCTAAATTAAAAATTTCATTCGTCGGTAGTAGTAGTTATAGCAAAAATTGTGAAAGTAACGGGCAAGTGTGCCCCAATTTTAAGAGAAATAATGAATTTAAAGACGCCGTTAACTGGACCTTTTTCCGTTGTTAAAAGTAAAGAAACAAGGCCTGTTTCGTCAGCAAGTTCTAAAGCGTTTTCAAAAGATTTAGTTGCCGATTTCTTGAGAAACCTTTCGAATTGTCTTTGGTTTAAAAAACGTGACGACATTCATCATATTTGAAAGTATGCTACGTAATGTCTGTTGATGTAGCGAGACGCTGTTTTCTCGGAAGAGGAAACTTCCAATTTTAAGTTCTCATAGAATGTTTCTCTTGGTCTCTGTAACCGGCGATGCATCCCCTAACCGACGGTTAAAGATAACAAAACCAGATGAATTTATTCCTTTTTTGCAGAGACTAGACAGACCCGTGTTTTATCGACTTTCGAGGAAACCGGTAGACAACACGAACCCTTTCTTATGAGACGAATAGACACGATTCTGTCTAGTCGCTGCCAAAAGTGATAATTTCACCTTGGTCATCTCTACCGATGATGCTCAAGTGCTTATCATATTTGATGCATCATGAATGGTAATTTCGCAGATATTTTGCCAAACTAGTCTCAACTTGTTTTTGATACATACATGAGGGTCTCCCTTGAAATATGTATTCGCTCGCCGATATCTTGATCTTTCATGTTACGTAAGTCTTTTCTTCAAACAAATTCTTCAATGATTGCCAATTACGACTTCCGCGAGCGGCATAACTACCAAATTGACTTTTTTTCTTTTTTTCTTTTGAAAATATGTTAAATTAATACGCGATATTTCACGTAATTGGTTAATTAAAAGCTTATGATGTTCTATCATTTGTCTATCCCTAAGATGCAGAGACTATATACAGAGACAATCGGATCTAATAAATTAAAATATCTTTATCAAAATATCATCACTTCGAATGGAATTTTTATTAACAAGAATCCAAGAAGAACCTTAGATTCCTTCAAAAATTATATTTGGACAGACGAATCAAAATTTTCAAAAAAATTCCGAAAGGCATTTGGTTTCAATGCTTTTGTGTTGGTAATAAAAAACGTCCTTATATGGGATATTCGAGGGTTACTTTTTTTGGGGCCATCTAAGATCCTCGGTTTGTTCCGCCCTGTACAACAGAAATTGGCAGAATACCAGTCATCAAATTGCAAAAGCAACATTGGAAATAGAAACGCGGGTTTTGAAATGTCTGGAAAGGACAATTTTTTGCGTTTGAAAATATAACGCTTCGCTTCTCACTTTCGAACACTCTGTATACTAGACAGTGATACATATCAAGCAATCTGATAGATTACTATCTGCTGCAATAATAGGCCAAATTTGGAGCCTTCACTTAGAATATTGAATGAAATATTAATATTTAAAATAATAATTTCAAATATACCAAAAAAATAATAAAAAAAAACAAATTGTCTTTGTTTTAAATTTAAAGAATCTTCCTGAACATTGGCAACGCAACTTGAAAGCAGTCGTGTTTTTAGCGATGATAAATTTATCGCCATTCATCTAACTAACTAAATCAGAAGTGCCATAAATACTACTTTCCAATTTAATCACAACAATCATTTCTTATGATCACCTCAAAATTGCCATAAGACAGTGAGGCTTAAACATGCTACTGTTAAACAATTCTTTCTAGCCCTGACCTCTTCCAAAATTACACAGTTCACTGTAAACGAGGATCTGGCGCAGTCTGTAGGATACAACGAACCTCCTCAAAACACAAATTCCGAAGATCACCGAGCGGAAATTCCTAATCGTTACCACAGTTATCTTCTAACTTTTAACGACCGCCCAAAATAGACACCCCTATATTAGCTTTTATTTGTTGTAGGTGGCGCTCGCGTTATCGATTACACGACAGGCGACAGTATTGATCATCACACGGGCGGTACCAACCCTTCGGACGGCATCGACAACCCCCACCGCCAAAACTCCCAAGAATACGTCAATGGCAACGAGCATATAAAGGAGAAAGAGAAGAAAATTGATACTGCGGTCTAAAGGAGGAGATCCGCGCGTGATTTTTGGGTTTTTTTTTGCGGCGACGTCTTTTCAGTTTGATCTTCAATGTTTCTAGGTCGATTAGTTTACAAATTATGATGAACACGTCTCAACGTCTTAAGATATAATAATAAATGTATATGTATAGGAGATACGATTTTATTATAAAAAAAATTATGAATTATATTGAAGATACATACATGATAAATATATTATATATATGGAGAACAAAAAAATTAATAATAATAAATATAAATGAATTAAGCTATTATAAAATATATGGATGTGAATATAGTTGTAATTGTAATATTGATATTTATATGTAATATTGATTCTAAATTTTAAACTTGGCGCTTTTCATTATCAAAAGAAAATTTATGTTATTTACCTAATGTTGGATAGTTTTGACCTGAAGTTGCGAATTAACTATTTGCGTTAGGTAGTTTCAGATAGTTTGATTGATGGCTGCAGGACAGTGCTAAAAAGTTACTAGATTGATTCAGAGAAAATCACTAAATTAATCTCGTTTGCAGCAGATCAATTATAGATTTATAGACGTTGGCGATACTGAAAATTTAATATGATTACCAAGCAAACTCGTCATAATTTACTTTTTCTCTGGCATTTAAATCTACTACCTTTTTTTTGTACGTGGAGAGGGTCAAACAATTTAAACGAATTTTTTTATGAAATAAAACTAAATTATTTGAAAAAATAACATATTTACTTTGTTATTCATAACCTTATTAAAAAAATATTTTTCAAATTACATTTGGCTCAACAAACGTTTTTCCCCCCATTTAAATTGAAAAAAAAAAATATATAAATTTTTATTATATAAAAAACTTAACGACTAACGAACGTGGGGGTTCTTCCATATGAAACAAATATTTTCGCATAAATTTTCTTTGGAATGGAAAATATCATTTCAAGCCTGCCTATTTATTTTTATTAAAAAATTTTTTTAATAAAACCAAAAACGTTCTTTCAACTGTTGTTGGTGAACGAAGAAAACACTTTCTCAATTAATTCATTTTTATTTCATTTTTTTTCTGATTGTAAACTTACCAACTTTACCAACTCAGTAGGTAACTTACCGACATATATTTTAGGTGCTCAAAACTACCCAACTTCGATTTAGCAATTTCAATTTAATTTCTATGTATTTAAGTTGCAATCTTATATAATGAAAAAGAGGCGCGATTTTTGAAAAGAGATATCTCTAAAAAAAAAAAATACATAGGATCAATCGTAAAAAAGACGCGAAACCTAGGCAAGAGAAAGTAAACTCATTGATCGATGTAAAATACTCATTAATTTACTATACAGGATGTCTCGAAATTTACTTCAATTCAATTGGCAAAAGCCTCTTTGGTACCGAATATATAAAAGTATTATGTTTCTCGAGCATCATGTATGGTATTTTCTAAGAACAATTAAGGTTTATCTACATATTATGTGTATATTTAATGTAAGCCTTTGTATAAATGCCGCTTCTATTTCCCATTTAAAGTAACTTTAAAGAGGAACTTGGAAGAATTTTGAACGTTTATGCGTGTGAAAGAGAGAGAGAGAGAGAAATAGCGAGATAAAACTGAATTGTTGTGATTTTATATATATATATTATACATACATACATAAATATATAAATAATTATACTTTATACATACTCTAATTAAACGTATTACATGAATAAACAGCGTCTAACAAATGCAAAGTCTCTTTAGCGTTTAAGTTACGAGATAAGTTATACAGGATGAATCGAAATATAACGATCCATCTTGTATAGTCTTTCTTTCGACGAGCTCTTCTTTTCACTTAAATACTCGTGTGATTTCCATTTTTTACGTATAATTTAAGAGAACCAATTTAGTTTTATTGAGCAATAGGAGAACAATACAAAAAGAACCGCGTAACTTTAAGAATGCGGAAACTGCCAAAAAAAAGACGAAATATAGAAAAGAATAGGATTATTTTACGTATGTACAATGAATTTTTTTTAAGTATGATGTATCTTCGTCTTGTAAAAGAATTAATTTGTAGAAAATATAAGTTTTTGCTATATTTAAGCTAAAATTGTATGTTTTCTTCGAGTGGTAGAACTAAATTTTTTTAGCAAACTACATCGTTATCTGCGGAATTGTAAATGATTGGTTTATGTGGTTGATGTTTCGAGCCTGACAGAAAAATCCTCTTTTTCTGTCGAACGGGAAAAATAATACTAGGGGGGTTCTGCAAGACAGCAATCTCGGACCTTTATTATTTCTAATTATTTTGAATTAATTTTTTGCCTTGCTAAAGAAGACAATGTAAAGGTTGTCAGCTCTACGGACGATATTGATGAATTGCTGATTTGTTGCTATTAACATAGAACAAGCTGGTTATTTATTTTTCCGCAATTGATTGGATTGATAAAGAAAAAATAGAATTAAATCAAAAAAAAAAAAAACGAAGCAACAAACGTTTTGAGTTTTATTCATTTAAAATATGCAAAATGCAAACCTCTTTAAACATTAAAAAGATGAAGAGATAAATATACCAACGAACCGTAATGGAGCAACAATTTATTTAAGCATAATCTCATTATTTAAACATAATCTTATCATTTCCTCAGATAAATCCGCTTTATTTTTATAACGTTTCTGTTTCACTCTTCTATCGATCTCATCTCACCTGGACCATCTGGACTTTGAGCTAGTCATGTGAAATGTACAATAAAACTTGTATTACGCCAACTACCATTACCGTGTGTTTTGAATCGTTATTCTGCTGACAGATCCACCGCAGTTTTCTTCCGCAAACAGCATAATTCTGCTCCTTAAATTGTCCGAGTAAACAAACATTCATTAGTTGAGCGTAAGCGTTCACATAATAGAAATGCCTTTCAAGTATTGTCGCGCACTTTAACATTTCGTTGATTATCATGCTGTCAGCTTCTTCAGAAGATTTCTAAAAGCTGTCTTCAGACCGATTAAAAGAAGCAAATAAAGCTCTTTTTTTCACAAAGAAAAGTATCATAAGCTTATTAGTGTCCATCATATCTAAAGCTTGCATCAACCTTATTTCATTCCAAGCTCCACACTGCATTGCATTTGTTGTTGTGGACTTCCCCAATCGACATTTTCGGACTGCTGTGATAGAGGCAACTCGGGGTAGATACTCGCTTAAAGCAACATGCACCTACTTGTTTAGGTGTACAGCTTAGGATACTATTGTAAACCAACTAAAGTCCTTTCACATCTTTATTAATTTCTCGAAGAACTCCCTCGAAATTCGAGAACTTTCCTCTTTTTTAACAAAAGCACTTATATCTAATCCCTATTAATAACTGTCCTTCCGGTGTTTGATTTGGAGCATTAAAGTCCGATACCCTCGAATTGATCAAGAGAATATAATCTTGCATAGCGATCGTCCAGACGTTCAGTCAGCTTAAGAACACCAATCGAACACTAATTAGTCCAGTTAGCGTCTTCTCTAAAAATAAAAATAACATTAAATAACTACGTAGTTGTTACTTCCTTCGAAAACTTTTACAAGACAAAGATACAAGCACTTTTTTTCATTTTCCTGTAATCTACCATATTATTCGATCATATATTGGCTACGTCTTCCTCTATTTTACTACTAATCATTATACTCGAAGAAGAAAATCTATTTTCTAACACTAAGTTAGCGTTTATACAAACAGAAGGAGGATGATACTCCTTTGTACCGTGTATTTTTAAATTGTGTCTACGATATATTATGTATTATAACATTTAGGTGGCACTCATATAATTAATAGCAACATGAACACTTATTATATGTTAGTTCTTAAGTTTATTTCTTGTAAATATATATTATGATAACGATGATAGATGTATAATGTAGAAGAAATGAGATGCAGAAGGGAAAAAAAAAAAGAAGAAATATTGATTAAATAGGTGTTAATTACGATGTTTGTGAGAGTTTTATACACTAGAAATTTTGTTTGGAGTATATTATCAAACATTTAAATAAGGCTAACAAATAAATATTTTTTTCTTGAAATGCGTCAATGTAAATTAATTATAGAGTTAGGTAGGAGGTCTAAGTAGCATGGATGGTGAAGATTAACATATTTTGTTGCCTGACAACTACTTTTTTAACTTGATTGTTCGTAATTGTTGTCATTATTAAGTCTAAGAATTATTGTTTTCATCTAACTTTTCATTTTGTTTCGTAACGTCATTGATTATTTTTAATTTAGAGGGAAAGAAGAAGAAAATTATTTAACATATACCATTCTTGTAGAGAGATAAAATTATAAATGTGCCGATTTGAGTTGTTTGATAAGACATTTTTTTTACCATCAAAAATAACACATAAAGTGATGGTTGAAATTAGAAAAAAATCTTTCAGGTGAAAGCCAGAAAGAATCGAAACGTCGTGAAAATTTCAACTAACCGATGTAGTTGAAAGAAGGTCAAAAATGGCTCTTTTATTTTCTTTGTTCTGTAAGGTCAAATAAAAGTGGAAGAGATAAAAGAAGAAAATAGAAATTTTTGTCTTTTGCCTTTTTTTGTTTCTCTAAAATTGGTTCACAATAAACGCAAAATTTAGCAACTTCTCTGAATTTAAACTACGTCTGTATCTTCAATAATCTATATCAGATCAGGGTATATCAGATGTTCCAGATTTCATTGCGCTGCCAATATGATGTGATAGAAAATGATTGTTTCAAAGGTAGGAAATGTGCTTCCAAATCCACAAATTGCTCATTTATGAATGGCGCGCCATATTTTTATTGGATATTTTGATCCTAATTGTTTTCCGCCTTATGACCATTTACCACTTATTTACTTTGCGGCGTTTTGCTGTTATTTAATTTTCTCACTCCTCATATGATTTCTTTTTTTACTTCATTTGGGCAATATCCATGCAACACTTTTAAAGAGGAATACCAACTTTATCACAATATAATATTAATAAATCAAAACATTTAAAATATGAATCTATTAAAGCTGCTAAAGCGGAAATACATATTGAAAAAGCAATCAAAAACATAAGCATTATTCGAACGAATGCAAATTGTTACATATTTAGTTAAAACTAAATTATCTAATGTGATCAAGCTCCCTCCCATGACACGAGTCACACTTCAACAAGTCTGTCAAGTATCAGGTCCGGATCATCTAAGAGGACCTACGCTCCAAATCTAAGAATCTTGAATCGTGCGATTAAAAAAAATAATTACTGCAATTTTGTAATGGAGGATCTCCGATTCTCTCTAAAAACTTTCAGAAATTTTCAGAATGTGAACATTAAAAAGAAAATTAAATAATTCAATTTAGTTTTACTCTCTCTGGCGTCTCCTTCCTTCCTGTTCTTCCTTTTCACGTAGATATTTTCTGTATCATTATGATGTGCATCTAGAGTCGATTTAAGATCAATGTACGACATTCCACATCGTACAAATTTAATCATCTAAGTCGGGACGGGTGTTTCAGGGTGTTGCAACGATTCTTGCATTCAACCGTATGACCGTATGAAAATGAGGGCCGACACATCCTCGAAAGAGCTGTCCCGGATTGGTTTATTAAATTTGTGTGGGATACCGAGTGTTCCGATATCTTAGTGTTGTTTGCCATGCTACTTCGCGGCGCTATCTACTATTATAAAATGTTTACCTTTGATTTTACGAAAGGCAGGGTCTTTCTTTTTTTCTTCCTCTTTGTGTAGATTTTGTTCATCGATGGAAAACACCAAAAGTTCCTTCCTCTTTCCTCCTTTGCGAAATGTAATGTGTAGCAATTTTACTAAAAAAAAAAAAGAAGAGCACAAAGAAAGAGGTAAATTGAAAATAGCAAAGAAAGTAATATTGAATCAAAAAAGAAAGCTTTCACCCGTAAGGGTAATATGTTAATTACTTAGTTAGATGTTTCTCAAGAGCATATCTAATTAGTTCCAAAATTTTCAATGTAAATTGGTAAATAATACATAGTTGCGCAAAACAAAGGGGAATATTTGATGAAAAAATACGGCGTACCTTACAGCAGCAAGTTGGCTTTGCGTTAAAGAAAAAAGAACGGCTATTCATTAGGCTAAGCCTAGACTATCCTGTATTGATATCATAAGAAGAACTTAATAGCGAACTTAATACCTTGACATTTCTGTCTATTTAAATAACCAACATATTAGCCACGCAATAAAATCTGGTACACCCGGTATATAAACTCCCCTTTTTCAGCTAATAATTAGTTAATATTGACTCTGTATATGACTCTGTTTCTCTAAGAAGGAATTACTTAGCCAACACTTTCTTTTTTTAGCACGAACACTTTGTATATCGATCTTGCATGCCATAGAAAACACTTTCAAACAAATATAGATGAAACAATACACCTTCCACCATCTTTTAAATATACAAGGTGAATCATTTCGTTGGGCTCGGAGGATTTTACCTTTGTGAATGAAGGTTTTTTAAAGAAAGGCTCTTTCCTGTTCCGAAGCCCGATTAAGAGCATTGGTTGAAATCTAATTGAAACTTACAGGATGTATCATAAGTTCGTAACTAAGTATTGAATGAGTCCTTTCTAAGTACTGAAACAAGATCTAATAAGCTACTGAGAGTTTCATTCATTCATTTATGGAAATTGTTCCATCTGTATGGCATGGCTCCATTTATAAAAATATTACAACGTTGCGTAGATACAGACTTCCGAAACACCTCTATAAACCTAAGGCTACGATGAGATATCATAACATTTACGAATGCGACACACGGGAATGATTCGCCTTGTTTTAACATGTCTGATTGATTTAAATTCTTTTTAAATGTTAGATATATATTTGTTAGTACTCCAAATGCTATGTCTGGTATATAAACTGACTATATAAGTATCATATTGCGAGAACAACAAAGTCAAGGTAGAATCTAACTAATTTAACTAAAAATACTCTTTGATCTTTACATCATATTAAAGATTTTTATCAATGTTTTCAGATTAAGAAAGAATTCAATGAATATATTTAAATGATACCAAAATAAATGTGCATTTTCTAGATGTAACCATTTCTATGTGCGTAACATTTACTTACTATTAGAGATGATAAAGGCGGATGAAATCATTACTTCTTTGCAGCGACTAGACAGACTCGTGTTTTGTCGATTCTCGGAAATACAGTAGCCAGCACGAACCTTTTCTTACGAGACGAATAGACACGAGTCCGTCTAGTCGTTGCGAAAAGTAATAATTTCACGTGCCTTGGTCGTCTCTACTTATTATTCCATATTTTATCGAAGAAAATGTTGAAAACATTCCAGAAAAAAGAAGTGATAATGATAAATATGATTTTAGAGGAATTACCTAACGCTAGTGGCTATCCTGTATAAATACGATCTTTTTTCCTCTCTATTTATACAGAATGTTCATTAAATTATATACATTTAATTATCGTTCAAAAATTATATTTATGATCAATCTGTGTATAACTTTATAAAGGTCGCTGTATAACACTTTCGTCTATTCGACAATAATTCTCAATTATCATTTCACTATTTTGTTACGTCCCATTTTCGCATTTCCTGGCTATATTTACCATTCTTCGTTAAAAATAGAATATAACCTTTAGCACTCGTAAATTCGACATAAACGTATTCGTTTCGATCAAAGTAATCAAAGTAATAATCTTCATGAAATCGGAAAAACCTAAACCGAAGAAACGACATCGTCAAAATATTTTGTCAATTTCGTCAAGCTGATACTGAATCAAACGAAATATACAATTTACAAACGAATATTGCATCGGATCAAAATGAAAAGCACAGTCTTGATCAAACGATCTCGGTGTGTTTAATATTCGTCCGAGCATGACTGTATTTATAAAATTAAATCAGCCGTTTTAGACCAATTATTTTCGATATTTTTCTTTTTTTTTAAATACTTTATGCATATTTTATTTTCTAAACGATGAGAAGGTTAATGTGCATGAATTGCAATTGTATTTTTTTTAAGTTAAATATATAAAGAAAAATGGAAGCGAATCAAAATAAGCGATTTTTATATGTTAAATTATAATATATAAGGATATGTTATTATATACATGAAAAATATACTAGAGATCGTTTTATAAATAAATTCGGATAACATGAATCTATTGTTTTATTCCCTCCCCTGGGACGGAGAGTAATTGAGGCTATTAAAGAGGGTCGTTGTTTTGATTTATATTTTTCAGGTGCTGAAAGAGATATCCCACGGGCACCCGTTGAAAGGTAAGTAATATTCAGTTAAAAGTTTTTTTTTCATTAATTACACTAGCCAGCAATTTTTTGTTCGTTGAATAACTTGTAAAAATAGGTCTAAAGTTCTTGTAGTCTTTAACTGAAGGGATAACCAAAATCCAAAAGAAGTTTAATATGTTAAACAGAGTTTATGAAAAAAAGGAAAAAAAAACGGATAAGTACAAAAAATCTTGGGGTCAAAGGATAATTGTTAACGTATCAATGTTTTTGCATAAATGCTCTTCCTTTTTTTCTTTCTTTTTTTTTGATATTGGCTGTTATCTTCCCTAATGAGGAACCAACAAAAATCTCTACCATCATAACGGAATGCCCCTTACCCTGATATCGTTTCTTCGTTTCCGCAATGTCCTGGTAGAATCTTTCTTCCTGTTCATCATCACTCGTCTTTCTAAATTTTAATGCAAAGATGAGATGAGTAATTACAAAAAAAAAAAGAAAGCTGAACAAAAATATATCTCCCTTTTTCACAATTTCAAATGCATTTTTTGCAACGTCCATGAAAATCTATCAATCTACAATAATTTTCGATGAATAGCATTCATCAAAATGCTTTATGCGAGGATAGTACGAAAAATGCCCGGTCTAATATACAAATAAGAATTTTCTTTTGACAAATTCTATTTTATTCCTCAGCATAGTCTCATTGTAAGTTTATACACGCGCTTTTCCCACGATCTTCTCATGTTTCTAATTCATACAAATCGTTGGCCGCTAATCGCAGTAGTCACTGGCCAAGCAATTTCGCATTGGACGCAGGCCTATAGAGGCAGGTAGTCTCTTAGATCAACAGTGCAGCTGCTTACAGGGTACTGAATGCTCAAGAAGCAATCTGGGCCTAACAGAAGAAACAGCATGTAGATTCTACCAGGCGGAAGAAAGCCGTCCATGTGACTACCGTACAATACCGGGCTCGGAAAATCCAAAATCCCAAACCTATACAGAGGAAAGTCATCTAACAACTAGCAATTAATTTGAAGCAGCACTATCTTGATAAACGTCTTAAATTCAATTTAGGTTCTGCATTTCTTTGGAATATATCTGTTTAATGCTGTCTTTGTGGAACATAGCTTGATGCTTAGCATTATCACCGTCATTGTTTTTCCTTTTTAAAGATACGACTCCGTAAATATTTACCTTCCCAGACAATGGAACAGTCCTCGAATTTTTAGGATCCAATTCACCCGTCACAGTCCATTGTTTCAACGGTGCTTTTCAGAAGTATATTGATGTATTCAAATTTCATCGACGGTAATTAATCGTCCCTAAAGCTCCGGGTTACCTTGCTTAAACTGTTCCATTCGGGCTTTGGAAATGTTCGCTCGAATACATTTTTCGCTCTTAGTGAGCAAGCACCGAAATCTTCACTCAATATGTGACGATCACGTTCTTTCGTGACGTCCACGGTCTCTGATATCCTTCTAGTCTTAATTCGATGGTCATATAGCACCTTCGGTGAACTCCTCCAATGTGGTCAATAATGGTTGTGACGTTTTTGGCTGTGCCATCGTCATCCAAGTTGGTGAGACCAGGTTAACCTTTTATAGGGCAAGATTCCCACTTCGACTAAAAAAAATTTTTTCTTTCGGTTACTCACTATGGAACAGGACATGTTGGAAGTAGGAGCGAATTATTTTTCTTTTCCGATCCTCCTCCGATCCGGTCGATTTGGGGACCGGTGCTCTATAAAGCTGGTCAAAATTTCACTGTAACAAATGACGCTGCTATCGTGGTTTACGGAGACAACGTCCATTTCGTGAGTATTTAGAGAAACACGATACCGATTAACTTAAACAACATTAGACAACAGTTTAGGGTCTAACATGGCTGAAATTTTCAAAAGTATTTTCCAGCCGATGCCTATTACTTTTCAAAATATTTTTTTTTAAGCGAGGCCATCTTCAGGTTGAGGCTTGAAGTTTATCAGACTATCCTCATAAAGAGAGATGACAAAAGCAGGTGGAATCATTCCTTTTTTGCAGCGACCAGATAGACTCGTGTCTATACGTCTCATCAGGATGGGTTCGTGTCAAACACGAATCTGTCTAGTCTCTACAAAAAAGTAATAATTTCATCCGCCTTTGTCTTCGCTAATCATGAACCTTGTGAAGTTTATTTTTTTTTTAATTTTGATCGTTTTCCGGCATTAAAACACGTAGTTTGCTGATTACACTTTGGTATCTTGGTCAAAAATGTGAGGCAACGTTTTCCAATTGACAAATTCCTCGCTTGTTGAGATTCCTGACCATTCCTGTTCTATTACTGACAATTAGCAAACTTAATACAAGTAAATAGGGACAGTCTAGCGCCATTTAGGATAAGTTATATCAGAAGATAACTCCTCTATCTTTATATTCCTGTATTTCATTCATTTAATGATTGAATAGCCTAGATTTTTGACAATTATAATAAAATACAAAGGATAATAAGATAAAAATAGGATAGGGAGAATGAGATAATAAATTCATTCTTCTAAATGCCATTGTTCAATTGAATCAATTTCGATTAAATGATCCTAATATTGGAAAGAAAAATATCTTTTCTTACGAAATTTCTCGAAATTGATTCAAAACTATCCTTTAGAATTCAATCAATTCACCTTACCCAGAATTTAACACATATCATTCCCGTTCAGTAGCGACACCGAAAGCGCCGATGTGAGACACTCTCAGGACTCGAAACGATCCATCGTACCGACCTTAACCTCCATCTTCAAGAAGAAAAACGACAAGGTCAGCCACGAAGAAGATGAGGCGCCGAGACAGATGGAGACCGGAGGTGTCAAACCGCCTCGGGAAGAGGAACAAAAGCAACAGCAGTCGGATGGACACGAACACCCCGAGTCGGAAAACAGGGAGGGCTTAGTTTACGCCGAATTAGATCTGGTAAACGTCAACTTGAAACCGGTGGTGAAGAATGACGACGAGAAAACCGAGTACGCCGAAATCGTTTATACCAATGAAAATAAGCAGCAACCTCAGTCGTAGTCGTAGAGATTTTTGTATTTCTCATTGTATTATTGTTTTTTTTATTATTATTATTCTTTAGACTGTTATTATTATCGTGTGTAATAATGTAATGCAACAATTTCTGTAGGTTTAACGTTTTAATTCGTGATGTACAAGTTGGTTGTTAAATAATCTTTGATTTTCGTGATTTTAGAAGAAGCAATTTGAATAACTCAGATATTAATGCAATTTGCATCCAACTTGTGTATTACCTGGTATTATTATTGTATTTCTTTTATTGTTCGTACTAATTCTAATTAGTAAGATTTATAAAAGCTAATATTGGATGTACAGGAGTTAGATGATGAAGAAGGACCAATCAAATTGGTACTGGTAAATAGAAGGTTGTACCAAAACTTTATAATACATACTTAATGTTATTCCGTCCAAAATATATATCTAAAAGTATGTATATCCAAGATTGCCTTTGCTCTACTTGCAATTAGTTATAGTTGGTTATTTCTCTAACTTAATATGTTTTTTAATTGTTTTTATAACAAACTATTTGTGTTCCAATAATTGTTTTATCCAAAGATATCTTTTATTGCGGATTAAGGATTCTCTTTGAATATTTTTATTAATTTAAGATATTTTTCTCTCTATCCTTAACGCTTTGTAGGTTATCATTTTTTATGAATTTTATTTTTTTTATAACGCAAAAAAACACAATATAAACAAACGGTTCATAATTTCTCTATTTTTTTTGCTGTCAATTTCCAAATGAATTTGCTTCATTTTCCATTATCTACCATTGCGAGGCGATATAAGCAGTCTCCTTCACCGTGTCATTCTATCAAAGTATCACAGATAAAAAGTTTCCAGATAGCAAATGTATATGACGCAAACGGCAACTCCTCTTAATAACCCTTTACGAGTCTAAAAGATGACGTATCGTTATTTTTCGCTCCGGATATACAGGAGGGTGTCTTCGTCTGCTTTCGACGTCCACCTTAAAGGACAGAACATATAGATATTGATCGTTTAAACGCTGATCTATTTCCACAAGGGCTTTGGAAATAAAATTGGCATTTCACTTCGTTAAAAAGGTATTGGAACGGACAGAAACTCGGCACGGTTCCTCTGGCAGCGCGGCAACTAGCGCCATTTTATTAAAAGAAAAAGTTATTGAGGCCCATATCTTCTAGAAGAGGCCAAAAATAATTAATCAATACCAACAACATGGTTCATTATTAACAGCTGTTATTTCCCAAATCACATTTTTAAAAAATAAGATCTGGGCGCACCTTAGGACGAAAATCTGCACCAAACACATAATCTCTCGAAGATTTTCACTAAAAGCAACATTCTCGCTTATTAGCGTAACCACCGATGTGAAGACAGGTTTCCTCACTGAAGGTGATTTGTTCATAAAATTCTTTATTTAGTCTAGTTTACTTTAAGTTCCAATCGACAAAGACACGGCGATTTTTATAATCATTAAGCTTCAATTGAATCTTGTACGCATGTAGACGAAGATGTTTTGTTATAATTCGTTGCAGGAACGATTTTGAGATGTTCAATTGATGTGACCGATCACAAATTGAGCTCTTTGGACTTTTGCTCGAACTTTCATTCTTGGATGAATGAACAACATTTTCAGGCAATTCTCGTAGTGGACTGCTGAAGTATTAGAAAATCTAGATATTGTGGTCCTGGTAAAGTACTGTTGTTGAAAAGATATGGACCGATCAATGGTCATCTCAATGGTCCACACCGGACATTCATGATTCACCTTCTTTGGAAATTAATTTCTCTCATACGGCGTGGATTTTCAGCCCTGCAGCAGAGTGAATCGTCACGAATGATCGTTCCGTTGTTTGAAGAGTTGCTTTAATCCGTTTAAGATGCCCAATTGGTGCGACCGATCCTAACGATATTTACCAACTTTCTCGTAATGGTCTCTTGATATCAAGAACAACAGAACCAATCCGGTCGAATGCAATTATGCAATTATGCTCTTAACTTTCGTTCTACGAGTTTGGACAATTTTTGTGCGTTCATCCAAGATGAAACTTACAGCTTTCTAGATGGCGTACACCAAACATAAATCTTCAAAGTAGCAGCGTTTACAAATAACGCAAAATTGAAATTCCCAAGTTCATCGTTACCACTACTACCGACCTATGAAAAACTACGCTTCCCTTCAGTTACAAGTGTTAACTTTTGCAGCGTTAAATATTTACATTTGAAACACAATGAAAGGGTGGATTTAAGCTTTCGTGAACGCGTATACGTAAATAACATTTGCAGCGACTCAAAATCTTGACATTCAACTTAGCAATTGAAGCACCTTCCTCTCCAAAAGCATGCGTCGAAATAGCGACATTAGATTGACCATGCTATCTGAAATTTCCATTATCTGCGATTCTACGAACTATGCATACTTACCCTATTCAGGAAGTATCTGTTGTTAAGTTATAAATTTTAGTAGCGTGTCTTGCATGAATATCTGTATATATAATACGCACATTTTTTTCCTTATATTTTATAATAATAAGTAAATAAATAGACTGGCAAAGTTGCTACATTTGTTTCAGTAATATACAGTGCTATGTTAATTAATCAATTAATATTACACTAAATTCCAGAATTTCGTTAATTAAATTATGTTCGATCCGTTTTCGACGCGATGAATATGTTAATTCTTAAATATATTAATTAAAAGCATTGTTAGCGAATATCAAATTTGCGCGAGTTAATCAAAAGTAATGCCTTAAATGTAGTAGATACGAATACGCACTAATTGAAACGTAGTATTCATCAATATTATACCGATTGCACGGATGTGATGCACAAAACATGGTAACCACATACTCGATATATCGCGGTTCTATGTTACAAGACGCGCCCCTCTTTAGCAAAGTCACGCATCGAAAATTGTAAGAAATCTTTTCACGGGCTACTCGCTCTAGTGACAATCATGAGATTATAAGAATTGCTTTAAGTGTCTTATGTAACAAGGAAAGGTAAATGCACCGAAATATTCTAAAATAAAATATCTAACAAAAGAACAACGTTATATAAAAAAAATCAAAATTATTATAATTTTGTATATAATCAGGGTCTTATTCCGTTGAAACAAACAAAACAAAAGAATATCGTACTTAATTTTTTTTAGATTCTAGTTTATAATATAAGTTGTGTGTTCTATGTTCATTATGTACAGTATGTTTATAGAACGTATCAATTTATTGTCAATGTGGATATAATCCGTTAGGTTTTTATATGTTTTCTTCGTAATTTTTCGTACTAATAAATATATTTTTACATTGTTTTCTTAAGATTTTTTATAAGTAAATAAATAAATTATTACAATCCTTTTTAAGTCTTTCATTTTTTCCATATTTTCTGGAGTTTTTTATGATTTCAGCAAAAATTTTTGCTCTAATTGTTCGAGAGGTCCCTTTGCTTTATTCTTATTTGAAAATAAAAACTTACCACTTAACAAAATCTACTTATAGAGAAGTTCTTATAACGTGACACAGCCAGGCACAATTGATATATATGTCTATATATACACTCCGCCAAAAAAGTATCGCATAATTTAGTTTTGAATCATAAAAGTATCGCATAATCTTTGTTTGTAGCATAAAGTTGTAATATACTTTAATGCGCCCTAAGATATAATTTCTATGATTGTTTAAATAAAATACAGGCCAAATAAAAACAAGAACTCATACTTGAGATTTTTATTAAAACAAGAAATTATAATTTTGGAAAGAAAAATGTCATAACAGTAGCTTTTAATACTGAGTATTGCCACCTCTGGCTCTTATGACCGCTCGCATACGGTTTGGCAGAGATTCGATTAACCTCCGTATATAAGCCTCATCCAAATTCTCCCACTCATCACGGAGAGCATTTTCTAGTCCATGCAGGTCCGCTAGGGCAACATTTTGGGTTCGTATCCGTCTGTGGAGGAGGTCCCACACGTGCTCGATAGGGTTCATGTCCGGACTTACCGCAGGCCAATCTAAAACTGGAATACCAACATCGTTAAGGTATTCCTGGACGATTATTGCAACATGCGGTCGTGCATTATCGTGCATTAACATGAATTCGTTTCCCATAATTGGCGCATATGGTACTACGTGTTCTTCTAAAATGTCCGTTATATACCTGTGGGCAGTCAGTGTACCTCTGTCTACTGGTACTAACTCTGTACGACCTGTTAAACAGATGCCTCCCCAAACCATAACAGAGCCACCAGCGCAATTAGGTCTAGGTCTGATATTACACTGCGAATAGCGCTCACCGTCTCGTCTGTACACTGAGATACGCCTATCTGAGGTGTAAAGACCAAATCTTGACCCATCTGTGAAGAGTATATTGGCCCAGTCATTAATGTTCCAATTTACATGTTCTCTGGCGAACCTTAAGCGAGCCACTCGGTGGTTCCTAGTGAGACGAGGGGCTGTTACAGCTACTCTAGCTCTTAATCCACTCTGTCGTAACCTATTCCGAATAGTTTGAGTACTCACACGAGTACTTCTAACTCTAGCCAAGTCGTTCTGCAATTGTCTCGCAGTTACATGTCTTCGACGTAAGGCTTGTAGTAGTAAATAGCGGTCATCTTGGCGAGTAGAACATCTTGGACGACCTGGTACAGGTCTCCGACTGTAATTGCCTGTTTCCCTATATCTGGCTACGGCTCTAGAAACACTTGACTGATTGATGTTCATCAAATTAGCAACGTATGCTTGGGATCGTCCATCTTCGATTAAAGCAACTATAGCAGCCGCTTGTTCTGAAGTTAAATTGCTCATTTTAGTTTTAAAAGCGTCGGTACAGAACTCTGACTTCGCACTTTAAAATTTGTCCGTATAGGAAGACTTTCAATAAACAACTGAACAAACCTTACACATATGCATTTTTTTAAATGTGTTCTTTTAGAAAAAAAAAATGAAAAAGCTATGTTCCATGATTTTGTTAGTGTTTTTATAGTTCACGTACACGTGGCAAACTTTTTGTGAACCTATAAAAATATCTTGGTTTATAAATGCCCTTTTTTAGTTTATGCGATACTTTTTTGGCGAAGTGTATATATCAATTGTATGTAGATATCCAGTGCAGAAAGGCTGCAACAATGTAGAGATCGTTCTCTTTCTTACTTTGTGAATTCTTTACTTCATGCTGAAATTCAATTACTCGTGACGATGTACAACACGAACGGTATGATGAAAGGGTCGTTTTGGTTTCGTCTTTTGTTTTTGTATCCTTATCTTCACTGTAAAACAAAATAAGAGTAATATATAAAAAAAAAAACAATACGATGTAAGCTGCTAATAATTAATAAGAACGCGTCCAAACGGTAAACAATGAAATTAACATAGCTTGTAGAAAACGTAAATACCAAAAACATTGAATATGTTAAATAAATAAAAATGTTAAATGACAAAAACATACTTATTGAACCCAAAAACGTTCAATAAGTAAGTATTTAAAAAAAGTCATTACAATAATCATTAAAATTTCCAACATCTGATGTACAGACGATCTAAGTACAATGTTTGTTCTGGCCCTTGAAACAATTAAAAAAGGGCATGATCGAGTATTACGTGACGGGTACATTAAAGCTAAATTGCGAAAGTAGGTACGATGTATCGATTTTACTATTGAGTAAATTTAGCAAACACACAGCATTATATCTATTACGCATAACAGAAAGTAACAAAAAAAATTATGTTGCCACAAGAGTGTTATAGAGCCAACACCACGCTGGAGATAACAGCCAGATACTCTAAATGTTAAACATTTTAAAAATAGTTTTTTTGTATCTTTTCAATCGTAAGTTGCTGATGCGTATCTATAATATGGACGCCAAAGTAAAGACGCATACTCCAGTTTACTTTGAACTAAAAAAAGTACAAAGTTTTAATTGAGAGAGGATTATTAAAGCTACGATACGATCTTACGACGAACCCAAGCGATCGAGAGGCTATTTAGATGAGCATCAAAAAGCACGCCCTTGTTTTTTCTGCAGATTAGTTGCGATGTGACTGTGTATTTTAACTGTTAAATTAGCGTCTTAGAAAACATTTTTATTTGTAAATACATATTTAAAAGAACTTCTTGTTCCATGTTAACTGTTATTTTTTATTAACAAAAGAAAAACTGTAAGCGTTCGTTTCCCGCATTTGAAGTTATTTTGAACCAGCTTAGATAAACAAGGATTCTAAATTCGTGTATGCCTAAAACATTCATTGAACACTTCACAAGTATTTAACAGCCCAATAAATTCAATGTTAAAAGAGACCAAAGCTCTAAGTTCATTTTTGAAGAATTCTTAATATCCCAGCAAGTTTATTTTTATTATTATTATTTTTTTATAAATGATTTAATCCAGTCTGTGGATGTTAAATTGGTTCGTGTTCCTCCCTTACATATTCAAGTAAGTTTGAACCTATGTGCTAAATGGAAAGCCCCATGTTCTGCATGTTATCTAAGCGGATTACAATAATTAGTTGCGAGGGGCAACTTTGAGTAAATGCACAGTAGCCCTTTGGAAATTCGGTTTGATTTGTCAATTTCAAAAATGTGCTAAAATATATGGTTCTTTATGCAATTTGACCAGCTGATTACAGGGATTACGGCCATTTTGCGGCATCTTCAATGGATTTTGAGAAATTTGATTGAGAAAGGGATCGCAATACAAATATGAGAACTTTACACAATTTGGTAGAAAGCATTATTTTAAAATTTTTGTGGTGAAAAAAAAAAAAAAAAACTAATAATGATTTTCTTATTTCTACGCCCCAAAGATATTTGGCTAAAAGAAAGAAAAACAGTGTAAAACCAAAATTTGAATTTCTCGTGTTTTACTCTAAATCCCCTTGAGGACTTTTCAGCGCAATACAAGGGCTTTAGATACATGTCTTTGGGTAAAATCGGACTCGGAGAATCGATCCCGGCCACCATTATTTACTTATCTCGTTTAGTTTTCGAATTACGCCCCGAAAAAGGCTAAAGGTCAAACATCAAACATTCTAAAACTTCTAGCTCGTTTACCTGCCCGACGCGATAAAGTCTTTTTCACCTTAACAATTAATGCAGTAAGTGCATCCTTATAATAATGTTAATTAATACAATTCGACACGTCTTTGATATCTACGACTAGAGAGGACAAAAGCGAGTGAAATCATATCTGTTTTGCAGCGACTAGACAGACTCGTGTCTATTCGTCTCATAAGAAAGGATTTCCTCGAGAATCGACAAAACACGAGCCTGTTTAGTCGCTGCAAAAAAAGATATATGACATCACTCGCTTTTATCCTCTCAATAGATGACGTTACATAAAATTTTCTAACCTATTGTAACAGGTTCTCCATTCCTCAACTATGTCCTCTAATTTTACGAACGATACAGATCTGGACATTGACATAGTTAGATGTATCAAATATTGACAATTTTTTGAAATTTTGAGCTGGAAGAGTTTTTATTGACGCTAAGGTGACTATATTTCGTGTTGGTTCGCTTTCTTCTAGTTTGGAATCCGCATTCTTTCAGTGCCAATGCCTGCCGGCCGAATTCACCAAAATATTATTGAGCATGTTTAATGCAAGCTAATTGTTCAGATTCGTCTTGTCGACAATCCTGAATCAAACATCGAAATCGTAGCGACTATTTTGTGAATTATTAAGTTAATAAAGGATGAGGTTAGTTTTTGCTCGCTATCTTCATCGCTATCGTTTTCTGAACATTCCAATGACAGCCACAACAGGTTGCCATCGCAATGGAACTTATTCAGAAATAACACGTATACGCCAACATTTTTCGTTTGACGTTTGATTTTTTTTCAACGTGAAATCGTTGAATAAACGTCAACACGTTATGCTCCTCTACACTTTTTTACCAAACTTCTCGCATTAACTACTCATGATCAAAATTCGCGAAAGACATGGACGCAAGGCTGGTGATTCTTTTGCTATGCGCTGCGGCTATCCACAGTAACAGCACGGCTGAGGAGATCGGCAAGACCGACAAGATAGATGGGATCAGCGAGACCAAAAAGACCAATAAGACCTGTGAAGACGTAATCGAGGTGGCGAAACGTATCGGTTTGATTAACGACAGCGCTGACTTCAAAATGGATATAGCGGCCAACAATGCTTTAACGCCGAAGGAGACGTACGTGTTCCTCGTCGCAGGGGAAATGAATGCGCTGACAGTAGGATATCCTGCCGTTTTAATCAATTCAGACACGCTGGTCACATTTGCTGTTCACGCGATAGAGGAGCCTCTGATTTGCGACTCTCAAATCTGCGCCAAAGTCAAAGAAGTTGAGTCGTACGAGAACTACACCTACTGGATGCTGGACGCGGGTATCGAGAAGCATAAGTTGAGCTTTTTCAAGGGCGATCTGGAAAGTGGAGGGTGTAAATTGAACAGAAATGAAGAAGAAACGAATTTTACGAAGGTCCACAATTTTATTATTCAAAGTAATTTTGGTAATAGCATACGTTCTCTTGCATCATCCGCAGGTCGAGAACACATCGAACCGATACTATTGCGAAAGGGACTGCATGGAGCACGACGTAGTCATCTGCGCCGAGCAAATCGCCGGCATCTTGCAGAATTCACCGAACGAAGATCACACCTTCATCTTTCACAACATCTCCGACATCTTGGAGGCGGGCGGTTTCGCCGTCCAGGACAGCAATGTCGGCGCGGTGAGGGTCAAAAAACCGAACAGGGACCACGTGTTCATGCTTCACACCGGCGATAACAAGACCGACGAAGTTCATCCGGCCGCTCTGATCAACCCCAACACCGTCATCAGCTATCACGTTAATAATACGAAGAACGCCGAAATCTGCGACGCCATCAACTGCACCAAAGTGGACAGGCACGAGAAGCGGGGGAATTGGACGTTCTGGACGGCGACGGATCTGCACATCAAAGCGCCCAGGTTCTTCGGCGGTAACATTACCAGGGCGGCGTGCAATTTGAACCGCAGCAATCGAAAGACCAAGTTCGCGCTGGTCAAATTCGAAGAACCCGAATACAAATGCAAGACGGACTGTGACGGATACGATGTGGTGCTTTGCGATAACTTGATCGCCGGCATTCTCGCCAAAAGGCCTAACAGCAGAGATGTCTTCACCTTCTACGACATTCGGACGATCCTCGAATTGATGGAGATCAAGTATACGATGAGAAAACGTAAGATTACCAAACGGGGTGTTGGCGAAAAAGAAGAAAACATGAAGAATCTTGTTGTGGAGCTGAAGATCAACGTGAACGGGGAGTGGACGAAGATCCACGGTGTCTACATCAAGGAAGGTACTTAATCATTTCTGATTTTTAACAAGAATAAGGACTTCCATATATTATAAATTATCCAATTTCTAATAGGATCAATCTTAACATTTTCACTTATATCTCTTGTATCTTTCGTAAAGATATGGTAGCGACCTACTTGGTAAAGGATGCTAACGTTGGCGAGACTTCGATCTGCGAGGACAAGAATTGCGTGAAGCCTGACGTGGTGACCACCAAGGGGACCTTCACGTACTGGATCTTGAAGTCGCTCGCTCGCAAAGACAAGCCCAAACCGAAATTCTTCCAGGGCGACATCTCCAAGTCCACGTGTAAATTGAATCGCGCCAATCGGAGGACGAACTTCGAAGTGGTCCGACCCGAACAGCGACTGTACACGTGCTCGGTACGCTGCAAAGACAAGGACGTTGTCGTCTGTAATGGGAAAACGGCGGGCTTCATCACGGCAACGAAACACAACCGGACGTTCGAATTCCACGAGATGGCGAAGGTGTTAAACTCATATTTTTAACATTTTTTTTTTTAACAGTAACTCTTTGAATTATTACCACGAGGAAAATAGTGGTGAAAGAGAGTTGGCAAACCTAACTTTTCCATCTGTCCTTCCACCTTTTTCAATTTCACAATATCATTTTGTTCTCGATTATGATGTCTAAGGACAAAGATTAAACAGCTGTATCCTAATGAAATTTTCCTCTTTACTCAAGGTGTTAAACGCGGCGGAATTTCGCATCGATAGGAAACTGGGCGCCGTACCGATGGAAAAGCCGTCGCTCACGACTATGAAGACGCCACAGGTTCACAACGCGATAAAACCCACGGAAGACATCGATATCGAAGAGACCGACGTTACGGTGATAGATGCTAACGAAAGCGTCGAAGACAGCGGGGAGACGACCGACAATGACGTCGAGGAACACACAATCGCCACGGAAGAGCAGACAGAGGCAGGAGAAGAAGAAGAAGAAGAAGAAGAAGAAAAGACCACCAGAAAGTCTCATAAGCTTCATAGTACTCGTAAACCAATTAGACCTCCTAAGAAGAAGACTACGACTCCTCCACCACCGACCGATGAAGGTAAAGATGTGGAAGAAGAAGAAGAAGACGAAAAGACCACCGAAAAGCCTCATAAGCCCCATGGGACTCATAAGCCGATTAGACCTCACACGAAGAAGACGACAGCCACTCCACCAGTGACCGATGAAGGTAAAGATGCGGAAGAAGCAGAAGAAGACGAAACAACGACCGAAAAGCCTCATGAGCCTCATAGCACTCATAAACCCATCAGACCTCACACGAAGAAGACCACAACCACTCCACTGTCGAGCGATGAAGGTAAAGATGCGGACAATGACGATGATAAGGGCAAGGATACAGACAAGGATTACGATAACAATGAAGATGATGATGCAGAGGATGATGATGATGATGAAGAAGATGATGATGATGATGAAGAAGATGATGATGATATAGATGATGATGTGGATAAAGATCATGGTAAAGATGATGATGATGGTGAGGATGAGGACGACGCTGAGTATCAGGAAGAAGAGAAAGAAGACATAATACGTAAGTAACAGCTACTATTTACTTCATTTTTTTCGTCCATTGATTGTTGACAAGCCTCTGACTAGCAGAAAAAGAAATACGTTTATAGTTCATTATAGCGTATCATCAGTGGAGGCCAGTAAGTCAGTTCAATTGTGGACAAAGCTGTTGTCGATTTTGTCAACTTCTGCATTGACAGGAAGGGTCAACAAATTTTAATTTGTTTTTTTTTTGGCGAAATAGAAACAACTTTCGTCAGAACTTTTATTTAAAATTTATTATTAAATAAATTTAATGTCCAGAAATTAATATTAATGTCCTTTTTTTTGCCACGTACAGCTGATGAGCGTCAACCAACGACGGTACCCATTCCTCGTCTTACTGAAAAAGAAACCACCGAAACAACTCAAGCATCCCTGCTGACTGAACACACGACTAAAACAACCGAAGAAACGACACAAGGAGAAACAATTACAATCGACGTTCTTACCACAATAATTGCGGTTAAACCATTTTCCTTACCTACCCAACGGCCGCACGTCGTGATCGACTGGGCGAGAAGCAACCAATACCTAGGAACGGTAAAGACCTTTACCGATGAAGGTAGCAGCCAGGAGATTCCCGCAGTATTGATTGACAGCGATACGGTGGCTTCTTTCCAAGTACAAAACGTGGACGGTGCGAGCATATGCTTCAGCGACACCTGCGCCTACCCTACGAGCGCCATAGACGTAAAAGGCGTAACGTTGTGGAAAATCAAGAAACCTCGAAACGGCACCCCAGAGGTGTACTACTCGAAGATGGACCAGGTTGGTTGCACCAAGAATATCGACCAGGAATACGTGGAATTCCTGCCGGTCATGCCCGAGGTCTACGCTTGCTCGCCTAGTTGTAAAGTGTCCGATATAATCTTTTGCGATGGTAAAGTCGCCGCTATCGTCACAGATGAGAAGATGGAAAACGTCGGTCGCCTAGAGATGATTTCTGATCTACTGACGATAAGCGTTAAGCGCGGTAAAGGTATGGCCGTTGGTTCAGAACGTAGTCTGGGTCCCTCTTCCGGAAACGAAGTGCCCAACACGAATAATACCTCGCCTAAAAGGGAGGACGCTATCTTTGTGAGGACAAGCAGTACTCAAGTACTTGTGCTCTCCAGCTTTGCGTCTATTGTATCTATTGCCGTAATTGTAATGTCTAAATTATTGTAACAATATAAATGTAAATAATTAACAAGGACGTTTGTTTCTCTTTCGTTCTTTAACATCACTCTATTCGCAACAAAAATACTTCTTGTAAGCATATGATGGATGGGAATTCCTTCTAAACTATTCAAAGATAGAGATTTTTTTCAGAAATAAGGTCCTCGCGATACGTGAAGCTTTCTGGCTGCGAACCAAAAAAAGAAAAACATGAAAAGCAATCCAGGCTGATTCTGTTTCCTGTTTGAATACTTGGTGTTGATGACTTATGTTGACTGATGATGATAGGGGTGGCGCTGATGACATATAACGTCTCGTAGATGTTCCATTCAGCGCAACGCGAAGACTTCAGTTACGTGTTTTTTGGGTAAATCGGAATCGGAGAATCGATTCAGTTGCTTCTGTGCTTTTGAACGGTCACGGCAGAGACTTTATAACAAGCTTAGAAAGCGACAGCGAAGAGATACGAATCGCGTCTCTTCGTAGCCATCCCTATTAATTAATTTGAATAATTCGGAGAAAAACGAATTTAGTCTATTGTCTTCTATTATCTCTGTCGAATAATAAGATTTTAGTACGTTTGATTTAATGTTCATGACAAATTATCGTGATTCTTTCACTATTATTTCGTACATCATTAATTGAGTTAAGCACTATATTAATGACGAATTCATTGAAACGTAGCTGCAAGATACAAGATCTGGACACGGAGAGCTCTTATGCAGTTGGCTACGCTGGTTACTTGCAGATATTTTTAAACAGTAAATGTGAACGAGCTTATGGTCTAGGCTAATGAGTCAACCCAACAAAACGAAGACGGCCCTATTCATAAGAAAAAGACAGATAAGCAGAGCGAATACCTTTCTCTATTAACGCCGCATTCACTTTTAGCTCGGCGGTCAAACACATTGGTATCATCTTAAGCAAAAGGCTATTGTGGACTCGGCATATCGACCATAAGGTAAACAAAACTAGCATTGCGTTTGAACACTGCTGCAGAATGCTGGGAAGGATCTAAGGTTTCTTCTTCAGAGTTTTGATGTAGATTCACACTGAGTCATCGCACTATTGGTAACAGCTTAATGAACCATATTATGCTAGTCTTTTGTCTTTTGAGGTTGTTATACGTCCCCTAAGAAATATAGTGAAATCTCAACTTTCGAGTTTATTTAGCATTCGAGATGAAACAACTATTATTTAATATGGTCCAGAAAAACATTCAGTAATAAAAAATCCTTCTTCTCTATGATGACTATTTCTAAAATAAATCCTCAAGTCATATGTATTGGCAGAGCTGCTAAATCAAGAGGAATATCAACTATATAATTCACGGATAATAAACGGAAAAGTCCTTAAAAAACCTAAGAGATGGCGTTCGTAGTATCAAAAACGGTTTGTGTCTAGTAAGGATCAGTAATCAGTTTAATTGTTAAACAATTGCTATATCCATCGCAGGCTTTCATTTTTATTGTCGATTTAAGCAACGAATTTTGTTTAAAAATTAATAAAAAAGCGAGTTTCGAGCGATGATTAGACACCTACATTTAAAATGCTTAACAGCGAGAGATCGAGGCTGAGTTGGATGAAATCCATGCTACTATGTTAGCAAATGTTTGCATTAGGTAAACGAGTACATTCGCGGAAGGTGAACATCGTTCTGGATATCAAGTGAGAGTGAAAAGCCGTTCCGTAATGTGATGGCGTCTGATTTTTAGGATGCACGCGGAATCGTCTGCACCGGTTACTTGGGAAAAGGACAAATAATAACTGGAAAGAAATTATGCGTCATTATTGGACCTGCTCAGCGAAGAAATCGAGACAAGACGTCCTCATTTGACCTGTCTCAAACGTTGTCCTCAAACGACTTCGTTTTTCTACAAACCCTTCTTGAACGACTTTTCGTACATTGCGTATGCTATTTTTCTTTTGTTCATACAATCGTCACTAAACGCTGATTTCAGTAACCTATTCTTTCATTTTTATTTCATGAGGTTTTTGAAACTCCATCTATCTTACAAGTTTGTAATGTTTCTTTTCATTTTTAGGAAACCTTGCAAAAGTTGGCCTTAAATCCTGATTTTTTTTACAATAGGTTGGGTCCTACGTTTAAATATTAAATATATATGTTAGCATTAACTATACCAAATGGCTATTTCATCTCCGCGGAGATAATTACCTTCAGGGTAATGACGACTGTCTTAGATAAACCACATTAAATAGCGCATGTGTTGAACACTTTCTCTTTTTGCTCCACGAACAAGTTCATTGAGCAATGAACACTTCATTTCTTTGACTAAAAAAAATCCACGTCAGCGTTAAATATACCAAATGACTATTTCATCTCCGCGGAGATAATTACCTTCAAGGTAATGACGACTGTCTTAGATAAACCATATCAAATAGCGCATGTGTTGAACACTTTCTCTTTTTGCTCTGCGAACAAGTTCATTGAGCAATGAACACTTCATTTCTTTGACTAATAAAAATCAGCATCAGCGTTAATTATACCAAATGGTTATTTCATCTCCGCGGAGACAATTACCTTCAGGGTAATGACGACTGTCTTAGATAGACCATATTAAATAGCGCGTGTGTTGAACACTTTCTCTTTTTGCTCCACGAACACGTTCACTGAGCAATGAACACTTCATTTCTTTGGCTAAAAAAAATCCACATCAGCGTTAAGTATACCAAATGACTATTTCATCTCCGCGGAGACAATTACCTTCAGGCTAATCACCACTGTCTTAGATAAAGCATGTATGTGGTCACAACCTACTTCAAGTTAACCAGCCGTCAGGAATGCTCCCGATGCTCAAGTTCACTTTGGAAAACATTTTTTTCGCAATTGACAGTGGGATACTGCCAAACATGTAGAATGTCAAATCGAGGTACTTTCGGTGTTATTTTGTATTAATGCGTAAAATTCGTCGAAAATGAAATTAAAACCGTTCCTACTCCTATCGTTCGCCTTACTGCTCCACTTACCGACCGTTCCTTCGACGAAACGTCTTCGAGGCCGCGACAAGACCGTGCAGAAGCATTCGCCGGCCAAACCGATCGAACGACATGAATCGCAAGCGAACACCTATCACATCAAAGGCAAGCTTCGGAAGCAGACGGTCGTTCGTCCAGCCGTCTTGATAGACGGGAACACGCTAGCTTCTCTCACGATCCATGGAATCGAACATCCGACGGTTTGCGACAGGAAAAAATGCCTCTCTCCGAAGGAAATCCAGAAGCAAGCGGTCTTCACCTACTGGACGGTGAAGTCGAAGCTGCGAAAGGGAAAACCGACTTTCTTCAAGGGGGACATCGCTAAATCGCAATGTTTCCTGAACGATAAGAGCCGCAAGAACAAATTCAAGCAAATCGTGCGTGGTAAAAACGAGTACGCCTGTAGCGCGAAATGTAAGCAACACGACGTCGTCGTGTGCGATGGTAAGATCGCTGGTCTACTTGCAAAATCGAAAAAAGCCAATCGCTTCGTCTTCCACAACATCACCCGCATAGTAAAAGCTCGCGAAACGAAAACTAAAAAGCGTAATAAACGAAAAGATGAATTTGATGGTATTTACACGGTAAAATCAAATGGAAGACCATATTTTTTCGCCGTGGCCGTTAGTAACGTAGCGTTGGTATCCTACAAATTCCCAGATAATAGAAAGCTTCTCAAAAACGAGATTAAGATATGCAACAATACAGGATGCACGGTTCCTTTAAGGATTGTCAACGAACCACCCTATACGTTTTGGAAAATTAACAAGCGTGTCGGTAAGATGAATTTCTTCAAAGGGGACTTAACTAAAGCTAAATGTGTGGCGCATAGAAAAGAAGGAAATACTCCTTTGAAGCAGGGTAATGTCAAGAAACGCGAGTACCTTTGCCGAAGCCATTGTAAGGTATCTGATGTGGTCGTATGCGATGGCAAAATCGCTGGATTCCTCGCAGAGACCAAGAAGAAAGGTTCATTCCTTCTGCATGAGATCAAAGCAATACTACAGTTCCTAAAAAGAAAGAGAACCGCGATTAACAAGCGTAAACCTTCAAAATCGCGGCCGCGCAAGAGCAAGCGGACTCCGGACGATGAACCGCCGCCAGCGGAAACCACTCCCGAAGCAACTGCGGCGCCAGCAGAAGGAGCGACAGAAGCAGGCGCGGGCGCGACAGCACCGGCTAGCGAAGGTGCTGAAGCTGCTGAAGGTACTGGAGCAGCCGCGACTGCGGTAAGCGGAGTATCAGTTGCCGAAGGTGCAGGAGGTGAAGGTTCCCTAGGTACTCAAGGCGGTGAAGCTACTGGAGTTACTCAAGGCGGTGAGGTTACTGCGGCCACCGTGGGTGGAACTGGTGAGGGCAGCGGAGGTGGAGCAGCCGGCGAAGGAAGTGGAGTCGGTGTTGGCGGATCGGGAGAAGGAAGCGGCGAAGAAGGCGGGAGCGGTGGAGGTGCCGGAGCTGCCGGCGAAACTGAAGGCTCGGGCAGCGGTTCTGGTGAAGGTTCCGGAGAGACAACAGGTTCTGGGGGAGCAGTACCTGAAGGTTCTGGAGCAACTAGTTCCGGCGAAGGTTCAGGTAAGCGTTTCGTTTTTAGCACTTTCATAGATGCGCTTCGAAAAGTAACAGCAAACCTGTGCTACTGCAATGGATATCCAAGCTACGACATTTGGATAATTGGAGATAATTAACTGCATTTTTCAGTTATTGGGCAAAGAATTAACAATAAAGTCATCTGGTACTTTACCACTTTTATTAAGACTAATAACATCCGTTCTTTTTTATTTTTTCTGGCACGTCTACCATTGATGCTCGAACAGTACTTTCGAATATTTTCTCGGTTGCTACAGATTACTTTCCCCGAAGATCGTTGATACCTGTATCCATTCATTAGGTTCTGGACCAAACTAGCCCAAGTTCTGCACAATTTTCTGGGTTGCCTAAGGCCCCTTTACTATAATAGGAAATAGCGAAGTCAGGACAAAAGAAACTGGACACCCGACGCTGCTTTGACGTAAATATCATAAATAATCGTGGTCGTGGCGACAAAAGATTTGCCCCATTTGCCACAACGGCAAATAGCTTGCTAAACAAGGAACTTTCGGACAAACTCGTTTGGATTGCTCGACGAAGAAGCGATAAAAAAATCGACTCAAACATAGATTTTACCGTTTATATAATGCTATATTATTTATTATGGCTGGTTAACACAAGAACAAGTATTTTTTTTTTGTCACACGATCTTATTATAAGGCGATGCTTCCATCCCTTTAATCCGTTCAAATCGGTGTTGGTATAAGTTAAGATACACTCATCCACGGGGGTCGTTCTTCCTCTTTCTCTAAACATTTTCCGATTAATCCTGCTAGGTGAAGAGCCCACGACGGAACTAGAGGCCACCGAAGTAACCGAAACCGTAGCGGAAACTGAAGGTGAAACAGAGGAGGTGACCACGATTCCACCGCAAACGGAAACGCAACCCCTAGAAGAGACTGAACCGGAAGAAGAGCCGACTACCGAAGTAGCCGCAAGCGAAGAAGTCGAATACACGCAACCGGGCGAAGAAGAGACGACGGCGGCAGCTGCAACCGTGACCGAAACGGAAGCCAAAGTCGAGGAGACCGAGGCTACTACGCAAGAAGAGACCACAACGGAAGAAGAACCACAGCAAGAGGAAACTACAACCGAAGCGGTTACCGAACCTGAAACGACCGAAGAAACGGAACCGGAAACAGCACCGGAAGTAGAACCGAGCACCGAGGCGGAATCTAGCGGCGAAAGTTCCCCTGCCCCCGACTATACTGAGGCTCATGATACTACGCTGCCGGACGAACCCGGTGATGATGACGATGATGATAATGATCTGACCACCTCGAAGTAAGTCGACATAAAGCTACGGTTTCTTCTTCTTCTTTCATATTTTTTTTACCACTGGTGTGTCGATTCCATTTAGTCATTAATGTGAAAAGGTCCCTCAGACTGAGAGCAAGCCAGTTGTTGAGCCAATAAGATTTCTGTAATATTAATAAGTTTTCTCGTTCGTTTACGGTGATACAACAAAATGGAGTGATCTTCTTACAAAGTAACTAAAAGAAGTGTTTTTAATTTTTTTTTATTATTTGGTTGTTGTTGATTGTGTATATATTTTTAATATATACACAATACGGTTTTTAATATACCTCCAAACGTAAAAATCCACGGTTGTTAAGAACATCTTCGAACATTACATTCAACAATTGTCCCGCTTAATCCGTATTGTAAGAGGAAGCTCCGTCCATTTGATACCAGAAATTCGCAATTTCGTCTTTTAGGAGAGGGTTTTGCAGAATATGCAAATTCTCCAGTCCCTCCCCCAGTTAGAGTTGGCGGTAAAGTTTTTTTTGCAAACTTAGCTTTAAATGTCCATATTATCATTCTTGTGGCTTCTTCATTTTCTTTAGATTATTTGTAGAACCATTCGAAAAACTCTGTCCCTAAGACAGGATCTTCACTGTGTAAATATATTACCATTTGTATCCTATGAATTCTTATCGAGCAATTTCCGTGTCGTTCAGCGAGTTTGTACGAAGTATCCAAGCACCTTTGCTTCGTGGTCGTCAACGTACAATTTTCGATTTGTAATTTTTGGCCGAAATTGGAATGATTTCAAATTTGCTTCGTTCTGGATTCTTGACCACTTGACATGGTCTACCTGTACGTCCCTTCATCGATCAGTTTGGTGCGACTTCGACAAACTTCCGCTTCAATGTCATATATTTCCTTACAGCTGCCATAGTTTATAACAAGCAACTCTTTGGTATCCTCGGTGTAATGCGATTTTAGGTATAATGTAATGAATATTTGTCTCCTGAAAATTTCGACTAGGGCACTTTGTCAACTTAGACCTTGTCATTTGAAAGAAATTCTTGGAACAAATTTTTTCTCTAAATTACTCGATGAATGAACCATTATTTATCCCGTGCACTGGCTATACACACCGTATAACTGTGATAACGAACGAAATTCTTTATCCGCAGAGATATCGAATTGCCGGCTAAAAAGACTACGCATGATGTGATATACAGAATAGATTGGGCAAAGACGACGTCGACCACCCCAAAAAAGGCTGACGAGGATGTAGGAGTGAGAACAAGCAAGGCGATGCCGTCTAGCCTATCCAATATCTTGGTGACGGCGTCAATCGTCTTGGCCGCCAAATTCCTTCAGTAATAACCGCCTAAATGAATAAATTTCGTGTGGTCCACGTTTAATGTAGTTAAAAAAAAATTTACTGTTGAATTGTATCGCATCCAAGACAATTTAAAATTGTAATATTTTCTATTTTGTCCGAGGAAATTAATAAATTACATGTGCATTAAGTGTCTTTGGTGTACTACTTTACTCTTGTGTATTCATAATTATTACTAACTTACCTTTGAAGGTACATACACGGCAATTAGAAGGCAGACGGCCTAGAGCAGCAAAGAGCGGCACCGAACGTAATTTCATCCTGTTACTCTGTATACATTCACTAATCTATTTTATGTTAGGTACAATTCCGTCTCTTCTGTTAGAAAGTTTCAATTCTCTTTTTTTTGTCAATGCCAAACATTGAGCTTTTTCGCTTTCATTCACGAGATCTGTGCAAACAGAACTTTAGTTGATTCGTTCGTATCTCTTTTGTCGAAAGTCTCGAACGTATTCTTCGTATAGCGCGACTTCTGCCGCTTCCCTGCTAACAAGAAAAAAACACGAATAAATACGTCTGGAGCTTTCCCCCACCATCGAGAGAGACGGCTACCGAGTTCGCGGGCTATCAGAGAACCACCGCCAGCCACCTGAAAAGCTGCACGAATACGCTCTCTCCGATATTCACTTGTTCGGCAGACGCGCGCGTAGCAACCACGCTAGCCCACTGTACGATCTCCTATCGGATTTCGTCGTTCGCTAAAGGACCGGTTTTAACATCTTAAAATTATCGCCTAGATATTGGTTTACTTCTGTCCATAGTTCTCTTGGTTCATTTGTTTCTTTATTTGGGTTCTTACGAATACCGTACGACGATGTGGATGTCCAGCGGCTATCGTAGCGGTCGTCATTCGTTTTTGGCCATCGTCGCCGTGGCCTGTTCGATTTTAATCGTGCCGACTGAGTGCGGTAGTTGTAGGGAAGCTAAGCTTTGCTGTCCCGGTCGCGATTCGTCCTGCGTGGTGCAAAAAGCTCCCATCAACGCCATCATCGAGGATCTCAGTGATAAGCCGTGCTATTGCGATCACGCCTGTCTCAAGCTCGGCGATTGCTGCGAGGATTTCAAGGATGCTTGCGGCGGTAAGCCTGTTTCAAAATGAATCTTGTATATCGCGATGTTTCGATTCGAGCTGGGATTTGGGGGAATTTTTGGGATTCTTGTTTATAAGCGGTTTCGAAATAATTGGCTGTTGTAAACCCAATATAATATCTATTGATGACTGTTTTGAGTGCACCGATTTGAATGCAACTCGAAAATATTTTTTTTGTGGAATAAATGTTGGGCAATCTTTTTCTTTTGTTGCATATTTAATGTAATTTTCCGAGCAAATTCATTTATGCATTTGTTGAAGTTTATTGATGTTACAAACGGAAAATGTATGTATTATAAGAACCTTGAACCGGAAGATGGACGATTTATTAATAACAATTTACAGTTGTGTGTAAGTCTTATTCACTATTAAAACGCAAGGGAAATCGATAATTTCAATAAAGCTCTTCAAAGAAAGCTTTATTGAAATCGCTTCAGGAAAACAAGGAATAAAAAAACAGGAAAAAACAAATGAGAGCATCTTCAGCAAATGACAAATAAAAAATACAAACTCACACCGTTTCAAGTTTACATAACGCAAATAATTTTTATTCGAGCACTTCGTCGTTTCAATATTTCCCTTGCCTTGTTAATTTAACTTCGTTCTCAACTTCGCCGCAATGAAGACAATGGCGAGACCGAAAGGAAAACAACCGAGGAAGGATTAGCGGTCGAAAATTAAATTGTAATTAGGTGCTTCCGTAACTTTTTCCTTTCCCCGGTTCGAGACAGGCGAAAGAAATCTGGCAACAATCACCTAAGATTACCATCTAGTTCGGCTACAGACTTAAGCGGAAAATCGTAAAAAGTTCGTAATTAGTTTAAAAGTTCTGCGGCAATTAGCTCCCTGTTTGTGTTTTCTCGAGGTATATGAATTGAGTGTAATCTCGATGATTTACTCCGTCAATATTGATGGAAGCTGAGGATATACACGGAGAAAAGTGTTTAGTACGCCCTTTTCGGCCCATTTAATGTTTCCAGTAAGCAATTATATTTAATTCAATGAAGTTCCGCTAATAAATATTATTGTAATTCTTGTTAATAAATCGTTTGAAGTTGTTGCGATATTTGAGCCAGTTGCTACCAATATCACCCCTTAATTCGAAATATGAATCAACACATTAAGCAACCACTACTAACTCATTTTAAGTTTCTTACGTAGGACACGATGAGCGGGATGATGTCTCATACGTTTATCAGCATCTTCCATTTCAAAGAAAATTTTCGTTTGATATTGCCCGAAAAAATTTAAATTGCCAGACTTCATTTCCTTTTTGCCGCGTCTAGATAGACAGAAAACTTAGTTCTTTAGTTTGTAGCTGCATTCCGATCTGCCTCCTTTTCTTTACATATTTTTATCTAACCAATACCACATCTTCTCAGCGGGGTCTCTGATGACTCCACATACGTGCCCTGATCCTATGAATAAATACCGCCTTCCGTGCCTTGACAGGATTGCGATCCTTCCGTAAACCAGTCATACAGGATCTTCCTCACAATATTACTGTGCCTTCCAATTTTGACTTGGAGTTGTTGCAAACTGTTGGCTTTCAATCTAAGGATCGTAGATCGCCATAACCTCCGCCTTGACATAAACCTCCAGCTGGGGAAGACCAATCATGAACTCTAATGCAGCAGTTCTTGTGATTCTCGGCAGTGCTTGCCACTTGACAAGCACGAGAAATTTCACTGTTGAAGGCACTTCTGTCCTTCTTCACCAAACTGCAGCTCCGTAAGTAATCGTTGGCCTCACCACTATGGCCAATATATCGCCAATGTATGGCCAATGGACCACCTTTGGTCTTGGCTCTTCCAGATTTTGGCAACAAATCTTTTGGAACGCTAGACCAGTAGCATCTCTCTATTAGCTCTTTTAAGTAAATCGTTGTTCTGGTTCAGTTTTGCATCAAGGATCACTTCCTTGGTTAATTGTAACTTCTGCTCGAGCTGTCTAAGGTTATGAGATCGGTGAGTTTCTTAATTCATAAGAAAATTAATGAACAACCGGCCTTCTTATCTAGGTTTCAAACCTATGATATCCTCGCAACTAGAGACAGGAAGCATTTAATCCTTTTGGCTTTGCTTTAGACCGTAATAGACTTAGGTGACCCCTCTCTCGCACTTTAGCCAACAGGCCTCATACACGAACATTCCATCTGGATGTTCTTCGTTCATATATTATACTTACTCTCCTTTGTCTTGCATTACGCAGATGGCACAGATACAACAATTCCCAATACCCGATAGAAACTTAGATTAATCGTCATCTGATTGATTATCAGCAGATTCACCAAACATAGTAAACCTAATTAAATTTGTAGCGATCGCGTACAGACGACGTTAACATTAGACGTTATCTACGCTAAGAGCTTTAGCCTTGCCTTCGGTAATTTCAAGAACTAAACAACGAATATTTAAGACTGGTTTCTCATCAACAACATAATCAAAACTTGTTGATTAATTTTCTAAAGCGCTCTTAACAACAACGCAACAAGGCTCCAATTCTGGTAATGATACTTACCCCAATCTCAAACATCCATCTTCCCTCTCGCGTAGATTTACATTGTTACAATGCATTCCTGTAATGGCCGAAAGATATCCCGACTTATCGACGAACAGATTAGCAATTCGCTTTAGTCGGACGTGCAGTAGTCGTCAGCTGTCAGAAGCCGGGCCGGTACTCGCAGTGGGGGTAATTTGAACGTAATTATCAGGCACATATAATTGGCGCTGCTGGATCGGGATAATGTCGCGTTTAATATCGGGATAATGTCGTGCGCCGTTTGGCCGGTGGTGTGTAGTTTAGAGATTAATTCGAGATTTTCCAGCGCACTACGTACGGTAATTCGAATTAGGGTCGTTTGCTAAACGGGGCGCTAGATCGGCGTGAGCCGGTAGGTGAAAATGTTGACGATGGCGATTCAATTCTATTTCTTAATGTACACGAATTATCAATTAATCGGCTACGTTCCCTTTTAAGTGATATCCAACGACGTTCTACCTCGGAAATAATACGCTATTGAAGCCATATCTACCGCCGCATACGCCCGCTTTAATTAATCCTCGGACAGTTTAACTTCCGAACTCGTTACCAGCAATAACAGAAGTGCAAACTAATCTCCCGGTTCTCCCTTTTAGCCGGATGGCAGCTCAAAGCGTGCTTTCTCCGGCCGATGCCGCAACGTACCGTGTGTACCGAGCGATAAATCATCGCGAATAGCACTGAATAATGATCGGGGAAGGTATTTAAGTCGGTTCGCTCGTAAAGCTAACGCGCATAAACGCGAAATTAACCGGCTAAAAGCGCGGAAGCGTATAGACAAAACCCGGAAAGCTAATCTAGCTTCTTTTACTACCATTCGCAGATGTCACGAGGAGCTTTCGTGTTTTAACACGCTGAAGAGTTGGTTTACTGCGGCATTTTCATAGGATTTAGTGAGTTGCGTCAGCAGCTGCCTTTTGAAGTTTGAATCTCTTATTTATTCGGTACTTTGGCGCTGTGGTTGATTATTTTAAGGATAATTATAGTAAGTAAGTTGGAAGGTATGCTTGTTCTAAATGGATTTCATTACAATAAAACTTGTTGCTAAAGAGATTTTGTACAAACGGCATTTAAAAATTTTGTAAGTGTTAAGTTTTGGTTCCAATTAGAAACTTTCTGAAGTAAAACATATAGAGACTATTGGTTTATTCGTAAGCGTATCGCTTAAAGCTTGATTGTTTGTAGACTTTGCATAACTTTTCACAACAAATCCAATTTTGTGTAAAAGGCCTGTTAAGTATATGTATATTGGCGACACCCACATTTTCTTCGAAATACTCTCATGACTCGTCTACTGTCTGTCTCTCTGACTGCTGCAATTTTGTCCATTTCTTTTCTTTCTTCTCGCGTGGAGCGATCGTCGAAATGAAGGCAGCCTATGATGGGAATTTATATAATGACGAAATTTTTGATACCAACACCACTAGTCGTCCCACCCCTAAATTCGCTAGACTTCGTCTATTGCTTCTGTGATTACCTGTTAAAATCAAGAGACCTGCTAAGGCTTTCACCTCCAACATAAGATCAACCGCTCTTGTGTCCCTCTTCCTGAAAATCCCGTCGATGTATTGATTTGTCTATTTAACAACGATATTGAATGATATCGTCAGACAACTCCAACATTCCGAAGCAGCGCTTGTAACTGTGGTTGGTAGCGTGTATTCGATTTGTTAAAGAGGTTTCCTTTTCACACTGTTGTTTTACCTCTTCCAATAAAATGTCACCTAACTTATCTTCTTCCAGTTGATTATCTTCAAATTCACTACTTTCCTCTTTGATATCTGAATTTTTCTGACAAGCCTCAACGTTATCTACGCCATCTGCATCGTGTTCACCTTCAACATATTTTCTGTAATGTCTCTTGGGCTATTATAATCAAATATCTTAAAAGAATGTGCCACAATCAACGTGAAGCTGATCTAAAAAACCGGAAAAAAATGAAAAGTTTCGCCAAATAGCTTGTATACTTAGAAGCAAATAGAAAAGGATGTTTAAGGGTTGTCAGCAGAATTTGTTGAGGAGACTATGATTGAAATAGCACATCCTCTTGCTACGCTTTTTAATGCAGCCATGGAAGAAGGCATCCATTGGAATTTAAACATGGGGCCGATACATAAACAAAGAGAAAAATTAGATGCAAATGAAACCTTCGAGATTACAATTGAAACCACAATAACAAGCTTCTTTGAAAAAAAGAACGGATGTTAAGACATTGTTGACACGGATACAGTATGAGCCGATTCATAAATGCAGCCATTATGGATCTGGTGAAAGGAGTTACATCGATGCCCAATGACGAAGAAGGTCTCGTACTAAACTTTTGCGATTTAACAAAAGTTTTCGACTGCGTAAACCACCAGCTGTTTCTGTAAAAGTTACGGTTTTCAAGCAACGGGTTGCTGAAGTTTCTAGGTTTTCACTCTTCGCTTTTTAAACGAGTGGTGCACGCAATACCGCTGTGCGGACATACACCGGAAGCACGAGAAGCTTTCCCGAAACAGGAGGAAGCTATAAGAAATTTTAATATAACACACAAGTTTTTAGACCGTGCAGCTGACTTTCCTTATCTTGAAGAAACCCTTAGTTGATTTTCACCGCTGATATAGTTTACATGCCGAATTACCGCGATCAATTGCTTGCTTAACTTCGCCTGCGGCGTAATTTACACGTTACTAATTGTATTTTACCAAATTTCCTTCGCCTGAAGAAGTCCCGTATGATCGCAAGCGAAACGCGGAGTTTTCGATTAACTACTATGAGCCGGTACAACAGATTCTGGCTAGTTTCAAATAGAAAAGTATTGACAGTTAATTTTTTTTAACTACAGCTTCCTGTTTTTCTCTTTTCTATCAAGTTTCTCTTGTGAAAATAGGAAAAAAGTGTTTCGTAATCATTAGGCATTGATAAAATTGATACTGTCGCGAATAAACGCGTCGCTGTCACTCTTACTTTTAGAAAAGACGCTAACTGGGCTTCCGCTAGTTTTGTATTGATTCTACTATGTTATTGTTACGTAATTATTCTTCGATCCGTAACCGATGTTCTCGAGCTGACTGATCGTCTGGACGATCGCTGTGTAAGATTATATCCCCTCGGTCAATTCGAGGATGTCTGATATATAAGTGCTTTCGTTAGAAGTGAAGACTCCTTAGGAAGTTCGTGAACTTGGGGGAGTTCTTCAACTCCTCATTAAATGAATAAAGGTGTGATGGTTAAGTCAGGAGTTTCATTGATATAAGCTGCGCATCCTAACAGGTAGGTGGATGCTTGTGTACGTTCTTTAACCTTCGGAGCGTACACCGGTCAAAACGACCCGGGCGCCCTTCTGATGCCAATGCGCACGTATTGTTTCTATGTTTCCGGGAAAATCCACTAATCAGCAGATTCAAGTTCTCAGAGCTGTTGGCAAATTAATTAATGATCCCGCATTTATTAAAACGAAAGGAAGACAACATCAGATATGATTTGAAAAACCTCGTTAACAATGTCCTAAACAAGAATAGGAGTTATCTTGTGGCGGCACTTGCAGCAGTTTGAAGACGAGGAAAAGAGGAAACGTAAAGGACTCAGTTACTATTCCTACCTATTTGTGATTGAAGACTGATAATAATGTAGGTACCAATGCTGTTGTTTGAGCGTTTCTTAATTGTTTATTTTAAAATGATGTTTATTGTGCAATGTTTATACGTATTTTTCCTAGAAGGTTACCTATTCAGATTATTCTAGTTCATATTTTAATAATAATTTGTGTTATTATAAAAAATAAAATTTTACGTTTTAGTAAATTGTTTTGCCCATTACCATATGATAAAAAAAAGGAAGAAAGCATATGAAAAAAGCACGAAAGGACGAGAAACGGGTGACAGGGTCAAAAAGACCGGGGTGTACGCTCAATGCACTGTAGAGGGGTGTACGCACGGAAGATTAAGCGAGTATCTACGCCGAGCTATGCCTATCACGGTAGCACGTGATAATATATTCAGAAAAATGTGTAAACGCTTATTAACAAAGCGGCGTAAAAAAGAATTATTCCGGGTTTAAAAATCCAAATACGACTTCCTGCTTTTACATAGAATTCCGTAACTTCTTTCTTTTCCGGTCAATAAAACTTTTAAAACCCGCCCGAACACATTCTCTCACAAGCAGATCGATCTCGCACTCAATACTTTCAGCCTTCCTTACCTTAGCAACCGCACACACTTACGGCACCTATTTAACTTCCGTATTATATAAGTCGAATTTACGACTACTCCATTTTTATTGTTCAAGTTTTACGATAAATGTTGGCGGGCGTGTATAAGCTCTTTCGGTAATTCAATAAGAGACTGTAAATTTTGTTGAAGATTGAGTTGAAGTACGCGCATACGTATGTCGGTGGAATAACTTCCTTGAATGGAATAAATCTTGAAGTTGAAAACAGTAAAAGATAAGTTCCTTTAAATGTGATAATGATAATAATAGCTTCGTATTCACATGTTAGAGAGATGTTAAGTAGTGTCGCATATACCCACTAAGAATAATTAGACATACAGTCATTAACACTAACAATTCAGGCCGTACAGAATATCTTTCAACGCAGTAAATCGTGGGAAATTGATAATTTCTTTAATGAGCGCCGGCAAATAATTGAATATGAGGGTGGTTCAAGAAATGTTTAGAAAATCTAAGAGGTGGCGCTCGTAATACAGAGAATGATTTATTCCTTGTGAGAATCATTAATCACTGAGCACCCATCAAAGTCTCAGTTATATCGTTCGCACGGTTTCATCTTTATTGTTGATTTAAGCAAAGAATTTCTTTTTATGTAGAAAAATGGAAAAATTTGAGTTTATGCGCTGCGACTAAAGGAGATCAAAGGCGAGTTGGATGAAGTTCACGACACATCTGCTTCTGTGCTAGCAACTGTTTACAATTGTGTTGATGAATTTGAACGTTTAAACACAATGGATCAAACATCCTCGAAATGATTAACAAAGTCCACAATATGGTTCTGAATGATCGACGAATCAAATAATTGAGGCCGCAGGCATATCGCAATGATTCTGAGGCTGTCCTGATGACTTTCTCCGTCAATGAATACATTACTCCACTCCGCTGACAAAGTAACAGTCAAAGTGATAGGCTTTTGAAGGCGAACCGGCTCCGAAGAAGATGATGCCGGTGAAATCGGCCGGCAACGTGATGACCTCGGTTCTTTTTTGGGATACACGCGGAACCATCTACACCGATTACTTGAAAAGAGGACGAAGAATAATTGGAAAGTACTATGCGTCGTTATTGGAACGGTTGAGCGAAGTCATCGAGAAAAAACGTCCTGGTTTGAAAAAGAAAAAGATCTTTTTTTTTCCATTAATACAATGCACACAGTGAACAATACAATATCCACCGTATTTATCAGTAGCTTCTTTTCATGTCCAAATTTTAAAAAATTGCTCGGCGGACAACGATTCACATCGAACGAGGTGGTTGTCGCCCAAACAGATGCCTATCAGATGAGAACCTTCCGAGTTACTACTCTTAAGAGAGCTTAAGAAAGCTAGAGCTAAAAGAGCGTAATTGAGCTAAATGAAGATTATGTTATCCTTTTTCCAAGGACTAATTGAACAATCCTCCGATAAGTAGTCATCCCTGAGTATTGTAGTAACACTCGCTGTTTCCGCACAAAGCGCAGCTACTCCAGTATATACACGTCATAAAAGGTGAAGGCAAGTGGTCTTAATAGGACTCTCCACGACTTAAGCAAAGTAATAACTCTTACTGCTCTCTTTAGCTAAAGAAGAATGCGATGTGAAACAGAGATCAGTCCTCATCAAAGTTCATAACAAGGCGTATCATCAATGCCCTTTCCAGATATTTCGTCGTAACGGCTATAACATGTGAACCTTTGCCCATATTCATTGCAGAAGATCCGACTTGTCTAGATTTAAATTTCGTTTTAAAATTCGTGCCTGCTCGGATGGTGTATTTTTAGTGAATATAGGGACAAATAAGAAGTAAGGGTTGGTAGTGATTTTTTTATGATTGTACATGTAACATATAACGCATAACTGTATTAAAAATAAAACATTAAAGCTTTATTAAGACCATCTTTCAAACAACGATAACGCGAAACAAAAAGCAGTGAAACAAATCCAGCCACGATATTCTACATAGCTAATCTTCATTTTTTTTTGTTTGTTTATCATTTTTTTTCGAAGCCATGCAAAGGCGAACAGTGCCGTGCACATCGATCGATAAGTATCATTAGTCAATTATTTCATCGCAATCAGAGAATCTAAACAGAAGCTTAAGAAAAAACGCATAGCTGTCTCCTATATCGAAAAGAATAAACCTGCCTAAAAGCAAATCCGTTGAGTGTAGACTTTCACGGCCGTAATAAATAGCAGAAATGTCTTTCGGGTATTATTAACAATCATCAAAAAAAAAAGCTTTGCTAAAGAACGGCTACAGTAGAAAAGATATAAGCACATCACGAGAGCAGAAAAAGGACAAAGACCGACAAAAACTAGCAGAATACGCTTACCTTCAGTACATCACCGACAGGCTGAAAAGAACACCACCACACAAACTACAAGCGAAAAGCATATATGAACTGAAACGCCAATGCGAAGAAAGCTACATCGCTGAAACAGGACGGAATATTCAGTGCAGAGTGAAAGAACACGAGAGAGACGCACGCCTTAAGCGCGTTGAAAAATCTGCTGTAACAAAACAGCAAGAACTCCAACAAGGAGACCTTCGCATAGCTTACAGCGAAGTTAAGGTATCAGCCAAGGCCAGCCGCTACTACCCAAGGATAACACGCGAATCGATGGAAGTAATGAGGAATACCAACAACTTCAATCAACATCAAAAATCAACAATACATCGAGCTTAATCATCATACAGCGAACGTCGTGATTCATCAGAGCGCAACGGTTATGGATCAGCGATGCGGAACAGAAATGGGGTAAATAACGAGGAGCAAGAGACAACAACACCAAACGTCAAAAAAAGTTCCAGTGCGCGACAACGTCCGAAAGACACACAAAAGCGAATTCATTGAATTGAAATGCCTTGCTTTTTTAAATAACTAGGTTGTTATGCACTCATACCCACGATGCATAACCAATTCAGCGCCGATTGAATTTCCGCCGTTTCACCTTTACGAATTGAAAAACTGAAAACGCTCGTCAAAACGTAATTATAATTTAAATTACAACCCGCAGCTGCCGCTGCAGTTCCCTTCGACTCGGAGCTTGGATGCATAGTTCTGAAGTTAATTTGGAATATGAAAATCGAGTTGTTGAAAGCTTCTGTCGCGATAGGAAGGCTATCGAAAGCATGTTTGTTTATAATCAGTAACTTTTAAATATTTCTTTTTTCTACAGCTTCAAGCAATAATCGGGTATTTGCTTTGAAATCGAGATGGATTCTATTCAAGCAAAAAGAAGTAGAAAATTTGAATTTAAGTGTATTTTGGGAAGACGGAAAGAAGACAACGTAATTGTTTTGGCTTTAATAAATGTATTTCTTGGCATAATCGCTTTGTTTTAGGCTTAATTAAGTGGTATTACAACTTTTTAAGCTATCTAAAAAGAATCTATCGAACTCTGCAAAGGAGGCTATTGGTTCGGCACTTTTCGCGAAATTATTTTTTCAAGCTCCTACGACGACATAGCTCAATGCCTAAATGATGGGATCTTTTCACTGATCTTAAACAGAGATGAAAGGAAATTACATTTGCATCCGCGATAAACGCTATACGTATAAGATATCTCATTATGATAGTACGATCGATGGAAGGGTGAAGCAAGGACAAAATAAAGCAATATAGTCAGATTTCACTAATATATGGGTGAAGGCGTGTTCTATGCAGGTATCGATTCTTCACGACGGTGCACTGTGGAACGAGACGGTGTTTTGCTCGCCAAATTTTTTCCGAAAGTAGTTATTCTTATTCCTTCTCTACTTACTACTTCTTACTTTTAGCGTATTTGTCCCTTCTGATATTAAAATGAATGTGTTTGAAATCTCCACGCCTATTAAAATAAATGCAATTCTAAGAGTGTTAGTGGTCTTAAAGTTATAGATCGTTGATCATCGTTACCTTCTGGACGAAGCTAAAACAGAAAAAAAGAACTGTAAATTATGAGAAAATACGACTTTCCTATGTTAGTTGTGTTTTTGTGGATTGAATTTCGACTCATATCGTTGCTCACTGAGTGAACAATTTACCCGTAAAAAGTCTCATGCCCATACTTGCCCTTTACAGAGAAACTTCGAATAACAAACTATTACAATTACAGAATTAAGGGTAATTAAGTCCGCTGACGTTTCGCTCTCGGAGAATTCTACTCGCTACTATTCAAGAAGCTCCATTCAACAGAGAGCGAAACCTCGACAGATTCGCGCAATTATAATCCGGAAACCTAGATTCTTTAACAGATAGCAACGACCGCGGAGTCTACAGCACGCAATTCTCAATTATTTCAATAAACTTACTTAATAATTTACGAACAATTAAATTGTATTTATGGATACGTTAAACGATACGATACTGACGATATTAACAAATTGAGTTCTTCAAACAAAAGCGGATCGTCTATATCTAGTTTCGTAGACCTGTGCGTATAAATTCGGTCAACTGTGGGGTGACGAACTTCCGGGTAAATAAAGCGATGATAGCAGGCAACAGTTGGCACGCTAACGTTGAATTTCAACGGACTCTGGCCGTGGAAGCCTTCGTTTTTATTTCAAAGCGGTGGTAGTTTAAACAGTCGTTGGACGTAAAACTTCTTAAGAATTATTGTTTTCAATTCGTTCAACAGGTTCGGTCTCGATGAGATATTAAATTGGAATTAGTTCCAATTGTGATTTCCTTAACCAAATAAAGCTAACTCGTTAACCGATCGAACATGCACGAAAACAGTCAAACAAACCAACTTATACCAACAACAAATTATTGTAATTGTATAGTTCGTGCGGTTACACGGAGGGATATGCTTAAAACTGGGTCACATTAAGATTGAAGGGCGAGATAGTAGAACGGGCGACGAGGCGAAGTTAGGAAAGTCCCGTTCGGGCGATGATAGTGAGCTAAAGATTATTCCAAATTGTGGATCGGGACCCAAGATGATGACCATTATCACAGTACGTATTTTGTAGGGTCGGCTCGAGAAAAGAATAGAATCTCCAATGCAAGATCGTTAGAAAATAGGGGCCTTATACTCGATATTACCATATTACGGCGCTTGGCAATATATAATAAATACATATAAAAACTTATAGTACGCTATCAGCTTCTTCAGAAGATTTCTTTAGAAAGAAATTTCTACTTGGATTCCGGTCGCGAAAGCCTACACTCAATTATATATAAATACGTTTACTGTTAGGCTTCATTAAGAGACGGTTGAGATGAAGAAATACGTTAAAATAGCGTTGTTATTGTGGCTACTTTCGTAACCCGGCGTAGCAGCTCCGACAAAAGAGACCACTGACAAAACAGCCCTAACAAAGTAAATGACGTCGGTATTTAGAAGATGTCCAATTACAATGGCCAACAAATTTCAACTTTTGATTTTACCATAAAATAATTTGTGCTAATATAAACATTTATTTTGATAAAAAGTAGAAGGTCAAATTAGCTCGCTTTTTTTTATATTTCAATAGTAGTAGTAGCAAATAACACAAAAGTATCGGCACATTCCGGACCACATAAGCCATTAAGTTAAGGCAATTAATCCGGGACGTCTCGGATTAATTAATTTATATAATTCGTTCGTAAAGTTTGTATGCATATAAAGACAAAAAGAAAAGATGAAGGAAAATACAACTAATGAAAGACAGAAAAAGCAGATACAATTACTGGTCCGTACAGTAGAAAATATTCTTCGTAGTTTTTGGGCACTATCGCGACTTGCTATCGCTAGCGTCGATAGTATTGATAGATAAACATCGATAGAATTGATTTCAAATATTAGCAAACTTCTATTACAAGAGCTACTGAAATTAGATAAATTATATTTGATAGCAATAGGTTGAAAAAGAATAAACAACTTGGAACAAAAGTAAATGCGATTAAGAGATGGTAGTAAAAAATTTGATGGGTGTCTTCTAGTGACGATGATGACTCCCGATCTTGTCTTTTTATCGCCGTCTTTGACACAAGCTGATGACCCTAACTTGCGGTTCTCAAGCGATAGCGACCGTTTTTTAAATATCGGTCTTTATAGTGCTTTTATAACGCACAATGGTGTACAATGGTGCGATACTATATCTTTTATACTTATTTTATCTTACCTTCGTGACTTCTTTGACCACGACTATACTTTAACATATATTCTCTACGGAGGATAAAAGGGATAGTTACGCTTTACCTCCTACCAACCATAGTTTCTGGTAACAGCGACGCTGGCCACACGTCGGCGCTCCTCGATGCTCAAAAGAGGACTTTTTATTTGAATATCGATGCTGGGCTTGGTGTTATTATCGTTTCGCGCCTTTTTCTCAAGATACCGTCACATTGGTTAATTTGCACCAATCACGAGCACACAAGATCAGCAACAGATCAATACTTTAACCGAAACGTTATATGGATATGGCGGGAAATTATTTAGAAAAATATGCGTTATTTGCATACCGGGGTGAATAGGTACATTCAGTAAAGCGTATAATCGAAATATGGGAGGTACCGTTATAATAACTAAAGCTCAGGTTAAGTTTATAAGCCTCTGTTCTATAAAATATTTTCAAATACAAACACCGCAATGATCGGGAGGTGTGAGGTGGGAGGTGTGCGCTCTGTTCAATTACTCAGTATTCCGTCTCCTATCAATCGAGTTTAATTACACTAGCCAACAAATCTCAACTTTTGATTTTGCCATAAAATAATTTATACTAATTTCAATAGAAAGACATATAAACATTTATTTTAATAAAAGGTAGAAGGTCAAGTTGGCTGGATTTTTTTTATATTATTATTTTATTTTATATCATATATTTTTTTTTATATTATATAAAAATATATATTATATTTTTTATATATTTTATATTTTTAAGGTTTTTTAGATTAGATGATAATTTAACGTATATTTTAAATTATTATAATTAGAAATGTGAAGTAATACTGCTCCGTCTCTTATAAACAATATCTACGGCATCTCTTGGTAAAAGCGCTCATCGTGTTCATCGCTAACGTCGCCCACATTTTCCGGACAAAAATCCAAGTGAGAATGTAGAATGTGCAATGTAAGGGACGTGTTACAGCCAGCAGCGTGAATTGCTTGTAACATATCCATTACTAAAGTTTGATGGTTGTCAGCTTTTTTGATTTTTCGTTCGCTGTTAATTTGGTTTCAAAGATTTCATCAGTTACTGTTTCTCGTATCTGAGGTCCAACAAAAATACCTTCTTTCAGTTTGCCTTGTGTTAATTTTGGAACCTTTTCACGATTTAAAACATTCACCTTCGGGATCCAGTGCCTTTACAAAGTTTTTCATGAGCCCAAGTTTCACGTGGAGAGGTGGAATTGTGATATTTTCTTTTTCTACTAGAGGCTGATGTTGTATATTGCCTTTTCCTGGTATAAACTGTTGTCGTAGTGGCCATTCTTACTTATGCTTGAGCAACAGTATTTGGTGTAACCAGATACTGTTACATACTCAAAATAATTGCAATTACTTTGAAATCTGCACAAATATTCCAGGAATAGTCTTTGTACTTTACCTTTTCTAATAAAATTTTCAGATTTTCGTAAGTTTCTTTCATAGAAACAGCACGATCTATCGGAATAGAAGGATAATGGTCCCTATTATGCAACAAAACTGCTTTTAGGCTCGTCTTTGATGAGTCTATGAATAATCTCCAAGAACTGGGATCATGATGTATTCCAAAAGCTTCAGAAAGTTTATAAACATTATTGCAATAGACCAGATTACCGGCCATACTAAAAAGGCATTTTCTCTATAACCAGAGCTAATCCAACGTTGCCGCTTTTCCAATCATTTTTACTCTATATATATTGTTCAATTTCATCAGTTACTAACTTAGGGTAAAAACCTTGTTGGTCAGTGTTATACGTTCATATGTATGTTCAGTATGTTATTTATTAAAGATTGAAATAACTAGGTACGATTATAAGACAGTTAATGTCCGTTTGTTGAAAATTCTACGGAGGTACTGTTAAGGTCGTCGGCCAAGCACAGTTTCCAATTGACGATTAGGTCGCACTATTTCTGCTTGGAAGCTTCGGGATTCCTGATACCGGCTCGAAAACGTTGCCACTGGTTTCTGTTCCTTTCCGAGATGGTCTATTAACTTGAAAATAGTCGGATGGTGACAATCAACGGCTTGTTGGAACGCATAACGCCATCCTTCCACAGCGTTGTTAGTACGCGCCGTGTGCGAATAGGAAATCCCGGATCTGCTCTCGACGATTTCTTCTTCGTCGTCCTATATAGGCATCTTTCCAGTAAATAATTATTGCGTCACGTTTTCATGGACAGCTGCCGACAGCGGCTCTTAGACAAAAGCTAACGCTAATAGAATATTCTTCTACAAGATTAAATACAACTATTAAGACTGGGGCTGCTTTGCTGGGACTGTTTTGACCTGAGATAACAGGTATTTTCAATGCGGAATTACAAATTAAAGTGTACCATCCTTCCCTCGTCTAAACGATCAATCAAAATTACGCCTCGCGAATCCTAAAAAATTATGGCCATAACTTCCCCAACTGTTGGAACTATTTTCGCCTTCTTCGGGGCACTTTTACCTAGAAACACGGCTTTTGTTTCTTGTTTATGGTGATGTATTCATGTCTCATCTACTGTCACATGGCGCAGCAGAAACTCACTTGTTTAAACATATCGAAACAATGCTTTGCGGTTATCATGCGATTCCGTCCTTGATCAATTGCTAGCAGACGGCACCAATCTCAAGTTTTCATTCGATGGTCTCGATATCATGAGCCTTGACGCTCCGCCTTAAAGATGTACGTACGACCACGCTTAAATTCATTAAACCAGTATCTGATGGGAGTCATCGAAGGTGCATGATTCGTATAAGTTGTGTTGTTTTTCGCCCACATCTATTCCATCCGAATAAAAAAATCGAATCCCCAAAACATCATTACTCGATGCATCTCTCAGAAATTTTTATAGAAGTCAACGGATAGCACTCATAGATGATGATCGATGGTCACAAACACCGATACTTCTCGTATGCTCCTCGCGCTCCTCGCAATGTAAATGATACCAGGGATAATTAAGGTAAAACAAATATTTTTTCCAAAATTCGCCATTAACATTTGAACATCTTTACAAGTGTTAGAACCAATTCGTTGTACTCTTAGCATATTTCATTCAATTGTGAAGGTGGTATCACCAAAACATGATTTTTGGAAGCCTCAATAGCTTATATTCCTCGTAGTCTCTTCTACAGGATCCTTCGAAGGTAACGATTCATCATTTCTTTTTGCTTTTTGGCTTAAATTTTTATGTTAGAAGTCACATATTAAACGGATGGAATTTGTTCTAAATTAAATTTAGTTATCCTCGGATAAAAAAGCTGGGAACACGCGCGTGCAAATAGAAATACTCGCATAAATATTGATAAGCATGTATATGGATGCGAATGTGATTTACAATTTCAAACAACGTTCCAAAATATTATGACGAATGTGCATACGTCATGCCTAATTGCTTATATTGTATGCTGTAAAAATAAGTTGCCGCATTAAATTGGATCCCGTAATTAATCACATGTTTACCTAACGGGACCGCAAACAATCCGCGAAAACAAATTAGAACAAAACTAACTACATTTGACGAACATGTACGGTCCCGGCCATAAGCCCGGCCTTCATTACACGTACAACGTACATGTTTGTCCGTTCAGACCTTAACAAAGTTTCGTTTAATCAAAATCCATCGCATTCGCTCCTGCTATTAACAGTGTTCCCACAATTAAAAAAAGATTTTTCTTTCTCTGAATTTGAATCGTTGTACATATTGTATTAGCAAGTTGCCCATGCGCATTTGCGATTCTCTGTGTGTGCCCATTAAAAATTTACTTTATTGCGCAAATGTAGATGTGTTTGGTGAGGATTCATCTTGAAATCCATCTATACTCTTCCTATTTTTAACATATTATTAATAATATTGCGCATGTTTATTAAACTCTTTTTATTAACGATACGCAGGCCGATTCGTTTGCCACTCTCGCCATGGGGATCTTACGTATTATTGAAAAAAGTGGGTAGGTTCAAATTTGGCCAAGTTATCAAATCTTGTTCGTTGTAAATCCGAAGAAAAAATGGATCTGGGACAAATAAAGGTCTTCTCTTATCTCTAGCACCAAAACCACATCCTCGAGGCAACTTCCGATCTTCCATCTTATCTCACCGTCAGAACGCCTTTTTTTGTTTATCTTGCCAACTAGTGCCGTACTCGTTCCATTTTTGAGACAATCGAAATCAAAAACTAAAAGTCCATTCCAGGCTGGTCCTGTACGTCGTTTCTTTTAAATTTTACTTGATTAGCGTGTCGTGCTAGTTTTGAAGCCGGGAAATATTCAGATATGAGGGCTTCCAGAGAGCTTTATGCAGTGCATTGGAAAAGCCTGGAGACGCCCAAATAGCAACGTAATCGACGTGTTATCTTCAGTAATCCCGCAAGAAACACTAGAATCGGGCTAAGTCGGGAGATCTTGCTGGCCACTCGATGGACTTTTTCTTTCCAATCCGTCGGTTTGGAAACGCGTCATCAAGATATCGACGTATAATAAGAAGGGGTCTCTGCTGCATCCTGCTGCACCAATATTCTTTGGTTGGCTAAATCAGGATTTTCGTTATTGAGATGGGATACTGCCAACCTAGGAATCAGTCTCTGAAAAATCGCAAGTACCTTTCTCCCGTTAAATTATTATCAAAGAATAAAGATGTAACAACGTCGTCGCCGATTACGTCCGCTCGTACATTTATTTTCTCAGGATACTGAACATGTGCTTCACTTATTCGGCATGGATTCTGACATGTTCAATATCCACGTTTTCATTTATGTGTAGTTTCGTTGAAAAATAAGATAATTTGGATAAAAATTCGGATCATTATCACACACCGGCATTAATTCTTTAATTCTTCATAAAATTGTAAACGCGGATCAAATTCGCCTTCGCCCAACTCGTCGAACAAACAAACTTTGTAGGGATGATACTTCTTATTTGCGAAGAATGTTAGTTGCTGTGGATTTTGATAAAAATTCTTGAGCAGGATATCGTGTGATACTATGTGGATTAACGATGACAATAATACGTTGAGTTGCGTATTTTGACTGGCTAACGAATGGCGAGATGAACCACGAGATCACGAACATGCCCTTCTGAAGGAGCCCAATATCCTTTTGGGTGAAACGTTGAGTTTTCGATTAACCATAATACGGTCCAAACCCGGAACACGTTTAAGTTTTAACTGACTCTGGCCGTGGAAGCCTACGCCATTATGCCCTTCTTCCCGAAATTTATTGTTTATTTTACTTACGGTGGAAATACCAATTGGGGCACAACCTGGATAAATACCATTGAATAAATGGCAGACTTCTCCAAATGAACAGGTTCTACCTTTTAATCTTCCCTATCGTCTAAATCCATTTTACGAAATACGAATGACTAGATTGTGGAAATACTAGCCCACTTGTTTTAATGGTACTTTCGACATTCTCCTCAACAACTTTCTCGTGCAAGGTATGTGTATCTATTAAGTGCTATTCAGAGAATGACGGAAGCATGAATCCTTCAATTTTTCTAAATTTAGCAACGTCAGGCTCGTGTGCTAGTTTTACGTTGTAAAATTATATTTACGACATTCATAAGGGTGAGACACGACGCAGGAAGCTTAGAAGTTTGCAACTTTTTTAGGTATCTTTATGTATATCTTTGGCGTTCTTCTGACGTTCAATTGTTCCGGTATTCTTCAAACGTCCTTCATGCCCATCAAGGATTTTTTGAATTTCTCGATGTTGTTTTCCAACAGCTGATCTTGGATACATTTAATGTTACGTCCACAAGCTGCTTTTGAAGATTTACCCATCAACTCAACATTTTCAAACATTTCGCCGGTCATTCAACGAGTAAAGGACGTATTCAGTAAAATCTTAACGTCATGTAAGCGAATATGATCTCTATTGCGCAAATGACCAACCTAAGTGGTTCGCGAAACTTTCGAAATACGTATGTCATCAAAGGCAACCTCTAGATGTAAAGATAAGTGAAATCAAGACCGGGTGTTAATAAGCGATACTTCATTCGAAAGAATGAAGCAAGAGATGACAAAAATTCAAATGATTCTATTTTTCGTAAAAGTACCATTTGGCAAGAGTCCTGCCAACTTTTCAAATAGATACGCCAGTTAGTTTGTCAATGACAACGGTTTAAAGTGGTTTAATAACAATGGAAAAATTCGAATATAAAGCCATGATTGAGCATTTGTCGTTGAAGAACGAAACGAATTATGAAATAAAAGTAGAATTCGATGAGGATGCTGAATTTAAACGCGGTTAGAACGTTAAAAAAAATATATTGGGACCATGTCGACGTTCAATATGAATGATTTTTGGCGACGATTCATAACGAAACACGAATTCTCCGCAGCACACACGAAATCAAAGGAAGCCAAAGCTACTATATCGGCCAACAATGCCACGGCCACAATGTTTCGGGATGTACGTTAAAACGGAATGTACGGCAACATAATTAATGACTTATATTAGGCCAATTTATTGGATCATTCCAACAATGCTCTGAAAGAAAAGCGTCCAGATTTATCGAGGAAAATTATAGTTTACACGCTTGCATCGTCGCCATGACAGAATTCCATGATCTGGACTCATTATATTTATCAGATTTCGACCCCATCAACAAAAACGGATGCAAAAAATATTTGACTTAAACAATCAAGTGATGCCGAATTTTGCAGAATTACAAAAACAATAGAAAGAATAGAACTGAATACGATGGCGAAGTGTTCTCTCTGTTTATTAGATTTTTGTACGCGACGAAGTTACATTCTTAATCAATCTCAAGCTTTCTAATTTAATATTATTTCGTTTATTCGTTGGGCCACACTTGACGAATCTAATCGCTCGAAGCGATAACATCTGATATGCTCCTTAAATATGGTGTCTATCACTCTTTCCGTTTGACTTCGGTTTACCTTTCGGATTGCCAAGAAAGTCTTTAAGTGTGTTACGTGAACCATAACATACGTTCATATCACCTTTCGATATGTTGTAAAACGAAAATTCCTGTCTTCCGCGCACTTACGATCTGTATAGTGATATACGATAATATTTTTCTTAAATAAATTCAAAATTCCCTAAATCTAAGCTTAGCTCTCATTTTTTTTTTAACCACATAGATGTGAACCATATTATATATTACTATCAAGGACAAGGAAACCATATCATCATAAACAATCAAGTGACGCCGAATTTTGCAGAATTGGAAAATTCGTATTATTTAGATGAGATGCAAAAGACAGGAAGACGTTAGATTAAGTGTATCGACGTTAAAGGAGACCATATTGAAAAATAAAATGAATTTGCAAAGGCCAGAATATTGTTTAACACACCGTGTTATCTAAAAAAAAAACACTATTTCGCAAAACAAGTTTGCCCATCGTCTTTCACGTAATGATAAAATCACTGCACCAACACCTCCAACTTAAAATCACCCTTTTATCTGCATCGTTATCTTCTATAAATAAAGTGCAGCGGCGGCGTATTTCTCCCAACTCAACGTTATTTTTAGTGAAATATATGCCTTCTGTATAGTAGTATATTTATCACTGGAGAGCGGAAGCTACCTATGGAACCCGCACATTACAATTATACGTTAAAAGTGTGTGTGTTTTAGACCTACGAGGCGCCGTCTTCATTATTTACTGTCAAGCCGAGGCGAAGATATATTTAGGGCCATTTAATATCCGTAGAACTCGCATTGTGTCGGTAAGGTGTCAGTCAGAACGCCTCGTTCTGGCTGGTTTATGTCTCTTTTTTTTAGAAATTAAACTTACTGGAACTTAATTTTTTAGGCGTTAGAAATTTTAATGCAAAACGTAGCATAGACGGTAATAATTCGTAACATTTAAAAATTGAATTTAGCGATTGATATTTATCCTGTTATCGTGTTGCTATCCAAAGAGACAGCAAAGCATAACTAAAAAGCATCCTCCTCCAAGTTCTGTAACCGTTGAGGAATCAAATAAATAATTTTAAACGTGAAATCGTCTAAATTTCTTACCCTTGTATGTATAAAAAGAGAAACAGTTAGAATTCCTTATTATATCTCATCGCAGAGATTTACTTCAAATATTTGCTACCTCCTCGAAAAGGAGCTTTTCATATCGAAGAAAAACAACCGTAAAGAACTTGCTGATTTAAGCAAATAGAATAAAAAAGCTGATTTAACGTCCAAAGTAGGCACGTAACGAATCGAACTCCAACTTTCGCAGATCTCCGGATTTAGTAACAAAGCAAGAAAAAAGCAAACGCCAACTTCTGTCTTAACAAACGCGAACTATTGATTTAAACTTTCACGAAGAAGAGGATCTTCCTATATCCGCGCCGGGATTGGTTTTCCATCAGCTTACAGCGAGTTCCTAAGGGCAAGAGATATAATCCACTGTTTGTTCTCGGCGAGCAGATTCATCTCGCTGCTACTACGATAACAGTTAGCATCTAGTCCGATCAATAACATGTAAAATATTACATTTAACCCGAAGAATTTTCTCTCCGATAAACGAGGATAAGAACTCAACGCAGCAGAATTTAAGCGGGAAAATGGATATCTCGAGTTCGGGAATAAGAGTAGCTATGATGGGATTTGCGTTGGGCATGTTGTGCTAGTGAATAATATTCGTTTTGGCGGAATCCTTTCAAGGTTTCAAGCTCTTTTAAGAGTCATAAAACAGAGGTAAAAAGTAATGGGAGTCTGTTATTAGTTAAAGTAGATGAGATACTACGAGATAATCTCGATGAACAGTTTTTGAGGGATAGTTAGAGGATCTTTCTTACAAAGTCCGAAAAAATTAACTATCAGAATGCGTAAAGAAGAGATCTGGTAATTTGTGAAGGTTCAACGCCGCTTATTTGAAATTCCGAAGATCTTAGCTAAGATATTCGTCTGGGCAAAGTATTCTGTGGACTACAGAGCTCACAAAACTATTTAACAGCTTTCCTGTCTCTTACCATATTTATCAGATCGTTCCGGTTTCCTCCCATTTTTTATGCGGCCTATTTCCGAGTCCTTCATGCGTCAACAGTTCACTTTTAATTCTTTTTTTATGTATTCATTATCCTTTTTTAAAGTATAAAAGACTACTAAATTAACTGATCACTTAGAAACTAACCGCGATAATGAATAAATAGCTCTTCAAATTGTTCTCGCCTATAAAAATTGTCCTTATATCGTTCTAGAGAACTCTAAATCGAATGAAATCAGCACATACCATTTTGCGTTCTAATCATCGGTTTAACGTCCTCGCAAAGCTGTCCGTCTTTACGATCGTCTTGCGAGCTTCTTGTTTACATTGTTCGAAATGCTCTTGTTTTTTTGGCTTGTTAGTTAGTATCAAATACGATATTTTATGCGGCGTCGACAAGAATTTTCTGCACAACTTTGTTCGAAAATTCTTTTGTAGAATGCATAATAACAACAAAGAAAAAGTGTTCATATATATATAAATTACATTGTTATACTTGAAGTTTATATATTTTTTTCTTTTATTTGGTATTTAGGCTGGGTTAAAAAGGAAAGGGTTTTTTTGTTGGTAAATTTCCAACTACATCAAGTATAGTCTACAAAAACATACAGATAGAGCAGAATCGCCGTTACCCAGACATCTACCGACTATGCGCGAAGGTGAAGGCGAAGGTGCGAACCCCTTCAACCGAATGTTCTAATCTTATTAGCAAGTAAAAGATTACAAAAAAGAGGGTATTGGCGAAGCGATTACGAGGGTAGTGCCGGATACGTTACAGAAATTAGAAGTGTTACCTAATCAACGATGTCGATGTTTATGAGCGATGGCGCGGTAACAATGCGTTCGCGTGGCCGGTCCTCTAAAACTACAGCGTAAACAACTTTTGCGTGTGACGTGTAACGCTTTATATCTTGCGGCACGAACGAAGATGCGTTAATTTCAGATGTTAAAAGGTGATTTTGAAGTCTCTCAAACGCATTCGGCCATCAGGGTTTTCCCGAATCACCAGAGACAATTCTCGTCATGGTTGAAGGCAACTTTTTATTATACGAATTGAATTGAATCCCGACAAAGCTGCAGCTATTAAAGAAAGCTAAATGAGACTTCAAGATATTTCCATTGAAATAGATTTAATAACTATTTACGGTTTATTTGACGCGATAGAAACATATTGCGTGGTCGTTGTTGTATGGGCCTTCTTTAGGAGAGTGATAGGCAACAGTTAGCACGGTAACTCGACGTGTAAAACAAAGGCGAAACAATAGAACAGTAATAAACAATAGAAAGAATAGAACTGAATTACGATGGCGAAGTGTTCTCTCTGTTTATTAGATTTTTGTACGCGACGAAGTTACATTCTTAATCAATATCAAGCTTTCTAATTTAATATTATGCCCGGTTTCGTTTATTCGTTGGGGCACACTTGACGAATCTAATCGCTCGAAGCGATAACACCTGATATGCTCCTTAAATATGGTGTCTATCACTCTTTTCGTTTGACTTCGGTTTACCTTTCGGATTGCCAAGAAAGTCTTTAAGTGTGTTACGTGAACTGTAATATACGTTCATATCACCTTTCTTGCCGTTGGTTTCTACCGGGATTAACGTTGTAGAATTTCTTACGTGACGCCTACATCCATGTTTGTCATTATTTAAAAAAATTAGCAACTCAGTCGTCTATCTTCCACGCACTTACGATGAGTATAGCGATATACGATAATACTTTTTTTAATGAATTCAAAATTCCCTAAACCTAAGCTTGGCTCTCATTTTTTGTAAACCACATAGATGTGAAGCATATTATATATTATTATCAACGACGAGGAAATCATATCATCAGCGCCCTAACTTTGAAGGCAATTGAAGTTTTCCTTATTACAAAAAGGAAAAATAGAATTTGTGACTAGTCAAAAAAAATTGTTTGTAGACTATGCTTGAGAAAGTTGGAAATTTCGACACGTACATACGTACATAGGAGAATTGTGAAGGCAAAACAAAACAGAAGAAAACCTAAATATTCAAGGAATAAGTCTAGCGCAAAGAAACGAGAATTGATACATAAGTAATTGTCCGTCGTTTTATTATTTTATTCATGAAACGGTGGTCTTTGATGAATTACAATGTTTTCTGTATTCCTACATGAACACCAAAGCAGCTTCGTATTTAGTTTTGTGATCGAATCCCGTCTTTCTAAAAGTCTGTTAAGAACCTCCTTTCATTTAAAAAATCTTTAAACCAACTAATTTCAATAACAAGACGAACTCAACTTTTTTAAATGTACGTAGGTTCCTCACTGTTGCAGATAATAACTAAGATAACATTATTTAGCTTAAGACTCATCATCTAACTTGTGAAATGTTTGTGATGAACAAACTCTTTAATGGCAATCTCATATAGAATAAACAGATAGCACATTAAGGATCGGTACTTCTTAACTATTACGACAGAAACATGCACCTATCATCTTACAAGAGATATGAAGGAAACTGTACCAGGAGGCTGTTGCCCCGAAGCAATCTTAAATGTTGCGCTCTGCGTTTTTAAGTTATCTATGTAAGTCATCTTTTATGTACAAAGAAACCTAATAATGAAATTCAAATGTGATTATACAAGGTATAGAAATAGAAATAATGAAATGAATACAAACTGAAGTCTTTAATATTTTATTCGACGTAATGCCAATAGTAGATTTGTAAATCAATCGAATCTAGCATTCATTGTATCGACGGTATCTCATATTTAGCAGCTGAAAATTAGTCCTGAAATTTCAGCGGTTTTCGAATTTCTGCAATTTATAACCTAATTACGAATTAAAAATAATAATCAGAGATAACGCGGTACATGTATCTCTTAGCATTGGACGGTGAAAGGATTAAATCTTTGTTATTAATCTTTGTGTTATGGTCATATAAGCGAAGATGCAAATAGCGGTGCAGGCTAATGCAGCACTCGGAGCAACGCCGGTTAAGTCGGCAAAGAAGTGATCATTAATTAGTTTTATTTTCTTAATCGTTAGCGAAAATCGTAGGGCAGGACAAGTTAATCAACTGCAATTCGATCAGTTAGCCCGGTTCATCGCTATTCATGTCCCCGCCGTTCGAGTTCCACGAAATTCTCGCTCTATTCTTCAAGAGGTGTTAGTCAGTCGTTTAAAGATAATGACGTAACCGTTCATTTCCTACGAACGAAGGCGCTTGAGCGATGGATCCTAGAGCGTTTTCTAAGACTTCGAGCTTTTGTATGATCAACCTGGCAGCTTCATGGCTTAATATAGGCTTTATATAAGACTTCGAGCTTCTGTATGAGCAACGTGGCAGCTCCATAGCTTAATATAGGCCTTAGATAAGATTGATACCACATAATCTTGGTTGAGAAATCGAATGGGCTGTTGTTACAAAAGGGCGCCTTCAGCAGATTTTAAGCGTTCTGAAATATATTTTTGATCTTCTCGATGCAATGTCTTCCTGTCGACATCTGGTCCTGTTCACCTCAGTACATGTAGGGTTGGGCGTGCTCCTCCTCCCGATCGGCTGTTTTCTCTTCTCACGATACTTTTTCCTGTGAGCGATTCCAACTATGAAAATAAAAATTTTAATGGCAGCGCTTGCTGAACTAAAACGAAGCTGTGACTCTAAGTATCAGGATGTCAGAAATCTTGACCTCCAATCGTTGAGTCATTTATCTGTTATCACCTGAAGGGTTTTTATTGAAGGGATAAATGGTTCAAATCTCCTAGAAAAAGCTGCATCTTTAAGGTCTTGCCCAATTGGATGTTTTGTTTATTTGAGCTTTTAGGTCTTTTTGCGAAAGAAACTAATAAACTTTTTTTATCATTACCTATCTAATATTTTACTAAGCAAAGCTAACTGTCGGTTTCTTATGGCTTTTTACTTCGTGTAATATATATTCTTCTTCCTCTTTCTTTCAATCTTCTCCAATTTAAAAAATTAATGGGAACAATTTTCAGTTCGAGGCGAATTCCATTAAAATAATTGCCAGACCAACGAACCATTCTTATCTTTAATCAGCTACAATCATCGAAGAGCTTTTTTCATTCAATATTTCACAAGCATTTCCATCATACCCCATTTTTTGTACTTGCTTCTTTCAGAAATGACGTAATCCTTCTATGAAGGATTTGTAGCGGTAAGGGTAATTCAGCAATTCAGGTCAACTTGTAGCAATTTTACGTTTATTTTCGTTCGCATTTTGATCCGAGTGCTTTGCTAGTACATTCATTTCCCATTTGGCAATAAAAAAAATTGTAAATAAAACATATTCTGAAAAGTTATAACGAGTATAGTTAGTTTTCATGTATAAACAAGATACGTACAAGCTCAACAGTGCTGAATACAACCTCTAACGGTAAGTGCAAAAAAAAAGCTAAAACGAACGCAAAACCAACACATAAAAGCATATTTCCCCCCATCCTACGTCCACTCGCCCGGTTTACACAATACGCAATTCGGTTCATAACCTTTCAACATCACATCCACGTCGAACTTTTTGACAAAAACAACTGCGGAACGCATTCGATTCACTCGAAAACCCACTCTCAGCTGTCGATTACTTCTCCCATCGTAGTCAATGCACGTTACAGCCATATGTAATAAATGTACCATTCACAAAAAGAGAATGTAAATGCGTACCAAAATGGCGGTATGTCGAGCAAAAACAAAAAAAAAATATGCATGCATTCTTAATTTTTTCCGGTTTCGATGGGAGTCTCTGTTCGCTTCCGGATTTTAGCGGAGACCATCACAAAAGTCGTATGTACTACCCGTACAACGTAATCAATTGGTTCGCTAATGGTTGCCTTTATTAGGGTAATTTGTAGTAGGTCTGGTGTGCGATTTTAAAAAGTCATGGATATGGAATGTTTCAGTTTTTTTTTTTGTTTGATCTCTTTTATAATTGCTAATTGTTGAACCATTGTCTCTGTTTATTATTTTTTTTGTTTCCTTTATTTCGTTCTTCCTTATCGAAGAGCTGAATTTTCATTTTAAATTAATCGTATTGCGGTCTCTATTTGGATTTGAATCCAATGAAACTGAATAATTTGATGATGATAATTCCACTAAATTCGTTATTAAAGTTAAAAGATTTGTGATTGCGGGAAAACAAAATCTGTTACTATAAAATGGCAAAATCAAAATACGACGCAATAGTTTTCCATGTTTCCACCATTTGTCTTATTGCGCCAAAAGATTGTTGCTCTGCCGTTACCTCGAGCTCCTTTGGCAAGCTCTCCTCCGCGACTTATTCCAAAGGAAAACAATATAACTCCATAAACTCTTAAGCAATCAGCCCTCGATATCACTGTTATCCGCCTCCAGTTCCATGATCTTGGCCAAAGACTCATTCACAGGTACCGATTCAAACACTTCAAAGTCATATTCTGCAGAGCCCTCCGCTCAAAGTATCCCTTGGTAATCCTTTATCTAACGATGTGGAAGTGATATTTCAAAAACTCTCTGATGGTGAGATTGGCCCCTTTGGTCACCTTGAAACAACGCTCGAAGAGCACTTTAGATTACAGCCCCTTAAAGTTAGAAATAACTTGCTGTTCCATTGTCTGATGTAAACGAGTGGTGTTGAAAAAAGAACAAGACTTTGAGCATTGTCAGTTACGTTCTCTTAGTTTGAAGAACGATATCGCTAGCCTTCTACTTCTGTTTATCTTTCTCGCGAAGAGGGAGAACCAATTGCTTTTCTTAAGATACATAAAGTAGTTGCTTATTTGCTCGACAGCTACGTACCTCGTAAATAATATTTACAAGTAAGGCGAGAAGAATATTAAATTTACGAAATTTACAATAAATGAACATTATCCATAACATGTAAGACATGGAGAAATTTCAAGCGAACATTTTTCTCGCAGAAGGACCAAATACTTCACTTAACTTATTAGTAAAGGTTACGTGTCACCCCAACGTTGCTGTTCTGAATTTTACATTCCTTGAAGGCTCGTGAAGTTCAATTTTCAAATTGCTGCTTGCATTGACACAAAATAGCAGCATGAAACGGTCCGTTGCCGGGCAATGCATTCCCTTCTGTTATTCTACTGGTTCGCTTCGGCATCTTCCTCCAAACGAAGCTAATTAAAAGCCCTTCAAAAAAGAATTTCAAGTCTAGTACCTTAATATCGGATTCCGCTTTCGTGCGTCGTATCTCATAACGTTGTGGATGCTGGTTCTTCTGTTAAACTTCTCGAACCACCCGCATGGTCTCTTTGAAATATTTTCTGTTTTAAATACAAGCTAATGCATGCAAGGGCATGATCCGGGACTTCCCCTTACCTCGTCTTTTGTTTTTGGAAGTTATTCGTTATGAAAAGAGCTCGTTAAGTGAAGTCCTATTATATTTTCACAAGAGAAACTTGATAGGAAAGAGAAACATAGATAGTTGCATTAAAAAGTACGTATTGGCTATAATATATTACCAAATTTGCGGAATTTTCCAAAATATACTCCCATTCCATATTGCCATCGATGTAGTTCCTAACGAGACATCCTGTATATATAAAAACGCAAAAAGAAAGAACATGTACCACCTTCAGGTAATCCGGTTTCAATTTCGCGGATATTACGACTCCTCCCATTCAAAGATGAAAAGCGAAGCTTTGAGGAACTCTACAAAAAAAAAATAAAAGGACCTAAATTCATAAAGAAAACATTCAATCAATCCGATTTCTTCCTTCGAACGAGAGAGGCTCTTAGGAAATAAAAAGAACCACTTCCTTTTCGGGCGAAGCGCGACACTTCCCCCAAATTAGCCGCCGAAGACGCTCGCTCCATCGATCCCGTCAAATAAATAACCGCTAGAAACAAAAAAAAAGAGGGAACGCTCGCAGAAGCGCCATCCGGCGGTTTCCCTCCTAAGAATTTCATTAAGCGGGCTCGTGCGGAGAAATTCCTCGGAGCCTTTCACTCTTAGGCGGATGGTAGTTAAAGAGAGCCGCCTTCCTTTCGGAAATCTTTACTCCTATACGTTATTAATCATTTTTAAGCACTTCGTCAAAGTTAGACGTTCCGGACGGACGGGGTCTGTGCGTCTATAAATCACTCGGCTCGTTGTCATCCTAAGTTCCGGGTTCCGGACGAAGTTCTTGGACGGCGACGCGTTGCGAAGAAGTTTGGTACGAAGAAGAAAGTGCTTTGGAATGTCGTCGTATCTATATAGTAGCGAAATTACGCTTTGACTTCGAGGAAGTATAGATTTTTTTTGTTTGTATTAAGTTTAAGACCGGAAGGAGGTGACTGAACTCTTACGGAAGACGGAAGTACGACGGGGAAAAAAATTAAAGAAAAAATAATTCTTTCTTTGAAATTTACACAATTAGCGCCTGATGATGAACCTAAGAGATAATGCTTTGCGTCATTATTATAAGCAAGTGCGTAACCTTACCAACGACGTAGTCAAATGGCTATTTAAACCTCTGCAGATCTCGATCCGCCTGGATTCTACATTCATAACAAATTTTCTATGACTGGTGAACCTCCTTATTTCCGATGCGCTTCTTCACTCAACAAAATATCTAAAAGTTATGGTGCGGATGGCATTAATATTTCCACTGTATGTCTTTATAATCCTTTTATTTTTCCATATACCGTAGATTTCTGTTTGGTGGAAGGCGGTATTTTCGTGCATCGGGAAGGAAGCCGTCGTAATTCCTATTTAAAAAATTGTCAATTCGGTAGATTATAAAGATTTTAGATCCATCTGTGTCCTTCCTGCTTTATCGAAGATTTTTAAGAAGATCTTGAAATAAGAGAATTTCAGCTGTGCGACTGCTTTAGTGCCCACTAGGTACCTCATCTACTTAATTAGATTAGGGGCATTAATTGCGTCTAAACATTTTAAAATACATTGTTTTGGTAATGACGATGTTGCATTTCTTAGAAACTACTTGTGTGATACGTACATGGATCACAGCAAGTAAAGATTCACAGTGCAGCAGTTTCAAATAAAATTTCGGGATGTTGCTCAAAGCGGTATAGTGGGTTCACTCTTATACACCACCTACACTTCGCTTCTTCTTAATAATATATGTATGTTGACGACGTACAAATTCATTATTCTTCTACATTATCTGACGTTGATTTAGCGATGTAAAGAATAAATGAAGATATGAGACTTGTTTAAGCATGGATTAAATATAAGTAGCTAGTACTAAGGCGTTCAACAACTCAGTTAAATGTATTGAATAAGGCGCAGCTTTTATTAAATAAATACCCATTTGCCCACTTGCGTTAATGTAATAATAATCAATAAAACCTTTTAATGTTGTTCGTTGCATGGATTGACTTATGCAAAACTTAAGGTAATCTACAATAGCAAGCATTATCTGAACTTCGCGTTGAAGAAAGTTAACTAATAAGACACTGTGTATGATCAATAACATTGACTAACAAAGTTTTTGCCCTAAGTTAGTAACTGATGAAATTGAACACCATGTATAAAGTAAAAATGATTCGAAAAGCCGCCACATTGGCTTAGCTCTGGTTACAGAGAAAATGGCTTTATAGTATGGCCGGTAATCTGATCTACTACAATAATGTTTATAAACTTTCTGAAGCTTTTGGAATACATCATGACCGGCCTGAAAATAGCTTTATTGCATAATGGATAATGCATTATCCTTCTGTTCAGAGAGATCATGCTGTTTCTATGAAAGAAACTTACGAAAATCTGAAAATTTTATTAGAAAAGATAAAATACAAAGACTATTCCTGGAATATTTGTGCAGATTTTAAAGTAATTTAAAATCTGCACAATAATTATTTTGGGTGTGCAATCTGGTTGCGCCAAATACTGTTAGCGTTAGCCGTTAGCGATGAATACGGTGAGTGCTTCCACCAAGACATGATGGGAATGGAAAAACGGTATAAGGGGAAAGGGATCCCTGTTCCGTTAGCAGATTACTGGTAGATGTTAAGAAGAGATGCTGTAGATATTGTTTATAAGAGGCATAGCAGTATTACTTCACATTTCTAATTATAATAATTTGAAATATACATTAATTTATGATCTAATTGAAAAAACTTTTTCATTGAAATATAAAAAAAAATCGAGCTAACTTCACATTCTACCGTTAATTAAAATAAATGTTTATATGTTTTCTATTGAAATTAGTATAAATTATTTTATGGCAAAATCAAAAGTTGAAATTTGTTGGCCAGTGTAATTAGAATCGATTGATACGAGACGGAATATTAAGTAATTGAACAGAGCGCTTCGAGCATTGTTGCATTTTGCAATTCTTTCACACCTCCCGATCATTGCAGTATTTGTATTTGAAAATATTTGATAGAACAGACGCTCGTAAACTTAACCTGACGTTTAGTTGTTGTAAGGATACTCCCACGTCCAGTATTACATATTTCGATTATACGCTTTACTGAATGTCCTTATTCACCTCTGTATACAAGTAACGTATCCGTTTCTAAATAATTTCCCGCCATATCCATATAACGTTAGGGTTAAAGTATTGATCTGTTGTGCTCATGATTGGTGCAAAGTATCTTAAGAAAAAGGTGCGAAATTATAATAACACCATGCCCAGCATCGATATTCAAATAAAAAGTCCTCTTTTGAGCATCGAGGAGCGTGGACGTGTGGCCAGCGTCGCTGTTACCAGAAACGATGGTTGGTAAGAGGTGAAGCGTCACTATCCCCTTTATCCTCCGTAGAGAATATATGTTAAAGTATAATCGAGGTCAAGGAAGTCACGAAGGTAAAATAAAATAAGTATAAAAGATATAGTATCGCACCATTGTACGACGCGTATCCCAGCTATGGCGCTTACTGTGCGTTATAAAAGCACCATAAAGACCGATATTTAAAAAACGGTCGCTATCGCTTGAGAACCGCAAGCCAGGGTCATCAGCTTGTGTCAAAGACGGCGATAAAAAGACAAGATCGGGAGTCATCACTAGAAGACACCCATCAAATTTTTTACTACCATCTCTTAATCGCATTTACTTTTGTTCTGAGTTGTTTATTCTTTTTCAACCTATTGCTATCAAATATAATTTATCTAATTTCAGTAGCTCTTGTAATAGAAGTTTGCTAATATTTGAAATCAATTCTATCGATGTTTATCTATCAATACTATCGACGCTAGCGATAGCAAGTCGCGATAGTGCCCAAAAACTACGAAGAATATTTTCTACTGTACGGACCAGTGATTGTATCTGCTTTTTCTGTCTTTCATTAGTTATATTTTCCTTCATCTTTTCTTTTTGTCTTTCTATGCATACAAACTTTACGAACGAATTATATAAATTAATTAATCCGAGACGGTCGTTTCGATGATGCATCCTCGAAACGGCCGTCCCGGATTAATTGCCTTAACTTAATGACTTATGTGGTGCAGAGTGCGCCGATACTTTTGTGTTATTTGCTACTATCGGCCTAAATGTACTTGCACCACTATTCTATTCGTATAAAAAATTATTTACGTCTTTCTTTACATCTACTACGACAATAAATGATTATTATTAGTAAATCTCAACAGCGCTATCTAGTGGTAGTTCGTAAAAACTTAAGACGCCACCCTCGTACCAGCGTAATTGACGAGAGAAGTACTAATCATTCTACCATCAATTTTAAAAGTTTACCTAAATTTACTAAAATAGTATATGGAAATTTCGCGCTCGTTAATTTGTATGGACGCTACTAATACGTACGTAGTATATCATCATCACGTGTGGCATAGCATCCGACACTCGTATATCTCGAAAAACACGGTTCGAACGCAGTTAGCACCATAAATTTACAAAACATCAATTTATGCATCGTACTATAAAAACATGTTTTTATTCGCTACCTACAATAGATCGTCTGCTGGTGGTGCTACAGGAGGCATTTGAAACGAGAATTGTTGCGCCCAACAACAGCTACAAATGAAAGTAGACCTTACGCGATTTGAATCCATTCGAGATCAAGGTGGTCTCAAGAGGTGTTTAACCAGGTGTAGATCACAGTGATCTTCAGCTTTCAGTCGCATTTACGGTCTCTCACAGTATAGTCGCGCCGTTTGGTAACTCTGCCGTTGTACACGTTATTGAATTTACGCAACGGCAGCCTGTTTGTGATAAAACCATCTGTGTATAGGTCATTAATTAGATAAACTAGCGACGAGATCGTTAGCCCTCCTATAGCTCCGCTGTCGACGTGGAATTTTTATAATTGCAGAGGCAATAAACTACCGAAATACCCTTTTTCCAAATTGAATCCTGCCAATAACGATTTTGCCGGTAAATGGCGCTATGCGAACTGGGCCAAAACGACTTGTTGGAAATGTGGAATTGGATTAAAAAGTTTGGATATTCTAATGTTTCATTGGCAAAGGTTTCATCAAATTCCGGATACCTGTTTTCCCTTCTTGACGTTTTAGATATTTAAACGCTGTGTACGTTAGTATAAACTGTTTGATTGGAGTAAAATAGCTAGGCCGGTCCTGGACCGAAATTCCACATATTCCATATATTTCATTACGGAGTTTCAAATTTACATTTTGTCTCCTCCACTCCAACTTCGATAACGTGAAGCTTATGCAATTCCTTATGTGCATTTGGCGGCTTCCACCTGAATCTCGTGCACTATACAGGTGTGTTAAAAATAACAAAACCGTGCGGACACGAGTCCGTGCAAAATGTTGGAGTAACGGCCCGGCGGACTTGGGAGATGGCCAACGGTGGCCGTTATGCGAAGGCGATGTATAAAATCTTAATATCTTTATAGCTAGAGAGGACAAAAGCGAGTGAAATCATGCTATTTTTGCGGCGACTAGATAGACTCACGTCTATTCGTCTCATAAGAGAGGGTTCGTGTTGTCTGCTGGTTTCCCTGAGACACGACAAAAGTCTGACAAATCTGTCTAGTCGCTGCAAAGCAGGTATCATTTCACTCGCTTTTGTCCTGTCTACTTATGGCATACGGAGACAGGGCCGCAGGGGTGACAAGGAGACATAAGCCATAGGGGTGATACATTAGCGGTGTATGTAAAACAAAGTGGTAGCGGCATAATACCGTAATGGCGGCAACATATCCCAAAATGGCGGCGCCAGAGTGATGATAAAGTCGTAAAGACGTACGAATCTGAAAATAAAGCGAGTGAATGGAAATTAAAGGCCTTTTGGCGTAAGTAAGGCCGTTTTTGGCATATCACTGAAATCAAGGCCCTTCTGATAGGCTTAAAGCCGTTTTTGCGTACGTATTCTAAATTAAAGCCCTTTTAGCATGCGCAAGACGCTTTTGGCTACATGATATATGGCATTAAACAAATTTAATCGACCATTAAAATCAATTATCACTGATATCTGGCGATATTAATGCGAAAATAAAATGAAATATCGAGTATCTCTTGCACAAAAACACAACGAATGGTCATCTACGTAAGTATCGTTGATATACCTCAACATATTTTCGCACTGCCGATGGCCCGTTATCTTAGCTCTAATTTAACGCAGGATTTAACAGTACATTAAAGTAAAGCTATTCTATAATAACTTTCTGTATGTGCACTAAGAAATGTCGGATTAAAGAAAAATTATGCGAAATAACACGTATGACAAATTTATACGATCAACTCAAAGCTAATTTCACATGAATAAGTGAAAGCATAGCCTCCAATAATTACAGAAAAGTCCGAAGTTCAATACAAAGTTACGTTTATTTGAGTTTTGATAAATTGAGGAAAGCTCCAAACGAGCATTTTTTCATCGGACGATGATCGGACGAGTTTGTGCGGGAGAGAAAAATAAATAACGAACTTGATCTTTCTCCACAGTTTCCGATTAAAAAAGATCCATTTACGTCAATGCTCGATATGATCAATACACAAATTGAAAAACATGCCTTTTCGTTCGCTATTTTCTTCGTAAAGACCCACCTCGTTCAGGAAATAACTCCAAATCATACCGGTCAAACTAATATTCACGTTAATTCAGGTATAAAGTTCGATAAGGACGCAACCTTAATAACAGCTTAATGTCTGAATTAGAAGAAAGGATAACGCGGAAGCTAGTCATTAATAGAGAGGACAAAGCCGGATGAAATTATTACTTTTTTGCAGGGACTAGACAGACGTGTTTTGTCGACTCTCGGGGACGACACGCATCTATTCTCATGAAGCGAATAGACACGGGTCTATCTAGTCGCTCCAAAAAAAGGAATAATTCCACCTGGAATAATTCCACCTGCCTTTGTCCTCTCTACTCATTAGTTTAATTCTCTATTAAGATGGACGATTAATTCAAAGATTGGGTCCGCATTTCTTAATTTAATTTGCAATGAATTTTCATTTAATTTTTAATTAATTAATTCAGAAGTGAATGAAAGTAGAATACGAGCAAACGATTTTTCCTAGAGTTTAATCCGTTCTTCCCGACCCACCCTGCACATTACCAATTCTTTCCCTTCACGTGCTTATTGATTTAATAAGAAACGGAATATTTTCAAGATGGAAGAATTCGTTTCAATCGCCTGTATCAACATTATTTCCTTTTCTTTCGTTAAAGAAAAATCCCCAAATCATAAGCCGTAGCGAACTGTTAACTCTTCGAATTCGTGCTTTAGACGCAAAAAAGGAGACCGCGGTCTTTGAATACGTCCGAAATGCACGCGATTACTTTACGGCACCTGGCTCGGGCTAGGAATCTGGTTCCATTCAAGAGCGACCGCAGCAGGGTCGATATATATGAATAAAAAATAAAAATAAACGAGTACAAGAAACCGAGTGGGTTGGACGATAGCAAGAGGCAAGGTTTGAAGTGAAGGGTTCTTTCACTTTTAGACACATGCTTTGTGTACCAGATCACCGTGCAATTGACATAAATCTGTTCTTTTTTTGGTTTATGTCAAGAATTTCAGTAAGGAAGACTCGGCTTCGACCAACTTAAAATTACTACGCGAGTAATTTTGAGAAGCTATTCTACGTGTCAACCTGTAATTTATACATTCAATACCTCTCCGAACAAAAAAAAAACTACCCTAATAAAACGTAAAATACGCTTCCATACCTTACTAGAATATAAAACACCTTTAATTAACCCTAAAAAAAAAAAAAAAAAAACGCAAAGAATATACCACGCCACTTCCGTAAACGCCGAAATTTTACGGGAAGCGGAGCCAATTTTACGGTTATCGCCTGTCGTTTAGATTAGAACCTTTCCGCATTAAAACAAAAAGAGTCCGCGGCGGCTACAAATACTCGTCGCGTAAAATACTTTACATTCCCTTCGATCCCGAATATTTTCAAGGTACGCCCTTCGCTAAGGAGGCGAAATTTCGTCATCTTTAACGCCGCTTTTACCGAGTTAGAAATCGAAATTATAGCGTTATTTACGTAAGTTAAGTTGGTAGTAAATCGTGAAATATTAGGATTTCCCCAGCGTAGGGGGTGAATTAGGCGAATTCTAATGGAGATTAGGTGAGCGGGGAGGTGGGCGATATACAGATAAGAAAAGTGACGTAGAAACTCCGGAAAAGGGTGCTTGTTATGATGGAGGGGGCACTGCTGTAGGCAGGAATAAAGTTCGAGGTTGATGTCAGTCGGAGGGCAGAAGATCGGCTGAGATATGTTGTAATTTATTGAAGGGGAGAGAAAAACATTGTGTTGGTTTATGCAAATGGGGGAGGGGGAGGAGAGGGGTGGCAATGTGAAAGAGTGAGCCAGAAGTTTGGCATTACATGCGCGGACTCCGCTAAAGTTTACATTGCACGAAAAATACGGCTTATAAGGATTACGGTTAAAGAGCACATATGGCATTACCGCTATGGAAAATCAAATCCACAAGTGTAACGTAACATATAAACGAAACCCGAATGGTTTCGAATGGTTATGTCGAAACGAGAGGTCCTAACAAACCAATGTACCGAACGATGTGCGACATAATGACAAATCATGATAAAATCGATAACAAAAGGGAATCATGCTGCATCTAGTAAATTCTTACTTACCGGATACACAACAGAGAGTGGAAAGTATCGATGTAAAAAGTAGTGGACTGACACCAATAGACTGGACCACACAGACCGGTACTTGTTTGCAACATCTTACCATCACCGTCAACAAATTACTAAGAAGAGCAGAGAAAATCAGCAACGAACTTCACAGAGATAGTGAAATACAACACGAGAAACACGAGAGTAGAAAAAGGACGAAGACCGACAACAATTAGTAAGGTAGCCGGAATCACCGACAGGCTGAAAAAGACCCTGAGAGAAAACATCTCCACACGATTCAACACGGTGACCAAAATCAACCAGCTACTCCCTCCCAACAAGAACGACGGGCGAGGTGCACGCTTTAAGTACATTGTAAAATCCCCACCTACACCAACAAGGTGACCACCGCATAACCTACAGCGAGGTTGAGGTATTAGCCAGGACCAGCTGCAACTACCCAAATCGATAGAAATAATAAGGAATGAAAGTTAGCATCATACAGTGAACGACGCGATTCATCGTAGTGGAACGATTGAGGATCAGCGATATGGAACAGGAATGGGATACATAACGAAGAGCAGGAGACAACACTATCAGTCTTTAGAAGCTAAGGGAATGATCAGCAAAACGCCAATTCAAACGTTAAGCACGCGACAACACCCGAACGATATTTTTTCTATGAATTAAGGCCGTGAAAGCCTACACTCAACTATTATGCAGAAGCTATCTATCTTCGCATTAAGTGTATCAACATATTTTACATAGGTGACGCCGAATAGTTCAATATGTGTAGCAGAAAAGAATTTTTATTTCCTTTTTCTCCCTCTACTCGCTAGAAATAGATATTTCCTATTGTGTTCCATTTTTATCATTTAATTCTGGTTTAGGTTAATAAAGCGTACAACAATTTAATGTGACCGGGCCCCATCCTGAGGTTGTTTAATTAATTTGTTTTTTTTTCTTTTTTGTTATTTCTTTTAGCTTAGCGCCTTATTTGTCGATTTTCGCATTTATAAACATACATTAGATTGAAAGAGTCACCAAAATGAACCATCGAATAGCGACCACTGGTATAGCTCAGTACGTTTCATATGAATAACAGTGCTTCAACTATCCGGAAACGTACAATATCTCCTATAAAGTTAGACCTTTTTAAGTACTCCTCCTGTACACATGTAGAACCATTCGTTCGCCTTGTTTGCAGAACGAAGTCGTCGGAAATTCCTAACAACAAACGTTTCTCCAGTCAGCAATTCAATGCAAATTTCGAACTGCTATACATATTCATCAGATAATACGCGCCAGACCTTACCAAGCTAGCGTCTGCGGTATCTTCGGTTACTCATCATCAAACAATGGCCATTATCGATCCCTTATTATTATACGCTACTTCGCTAATTAAATGAAACCAAGAAGGATATCCGTTTTAGTCTATGCACGTGTGTAACTTGATATTATTAGGACTAAATTACGGGTACGTTCACTTCGGTTCGATCGAAGAATCGAGAATAAGAAATTGTCGGGCTCATTGGAGCACTCGATTGGAATTCTCAAGCGTATGGGCAAATGAAGAATGTTGAATTTTTAATGTGTCGTTGGAATTGCGATATTGTTCTGTTTGTTTGTTTTTTTTTTTTTGTTTTTGTTTTTGTGGGGGTACAATGCACATTGTTGCTGGTCTTTTGAGAATTCCTTTCTCAAGTAGTTTTGGGAAAGAGAAGAGTTGGGAAAGGTGAAAATTGTTATTTTTGATTGAATTAATTTAATTTACATTTGTGAGAAAATGCTGGACTTTTTTCAACTTTCTTAACTTCACATGTTTCCTCATGTGTTGGTTTACTACGTCCAAAGTTAGTCAAGAACAGGAACATTGTTCCACTTCCTAACTCGATAAATCCAAGAGTTCCAATTGGTGTATTTCAGGATGAACTGAAGTTCGTATCAACATAGGAAGGGCGCTAGCCGTATCAGAAAATATAATAAAAGATTACATTTTTTTTTTTAATAATTTATTCCCCTCTGATCAACTTGGCTGGCGATGTGGTAAATCTAATTCAAGAAGACCAAGAATTTTGCGAAAGCAGATAATCCGAATAAATTGCATAGACTCTGGGGAGATTTTAGTCAAACTAGGCGTCCCTCAATGCTCTATATTGGGCCCAATTTAATTTTCAATGTATCACAAAGATTTTTCGAAAAATACCAAATATAAATGATTTCCTCCTTTTCACGGACAATACCGCTTCCCTGATTAAATCAAGAACGTTGAGCATTGAACGAACAGCTTACCACAAGTAGAATATGCTTAAATAATAAAAAAGAAAACTTTAAAAAGGATATTTTCTTTTAAGAAAATAGACGACTTCGCTAATGCAAAATCAACTAAATTCCTTGCCCTTAAGTTAAAGTGCGGTACACATGGGAAATGTGTATTATAGTCAATAGGTTACTTCAAACTTAGAAATTTACCCTCGCCGCCCCGGTTAACACCGAGTTCTATGGTTTTCTAAACATACAAGGACGAAACAATAGAGTTTTTTGGGGTACACGATGACATCAGAAGAACAATTGATTATACTTTGATTGTTTTTAAATGGAGCATCTTGTATGTTTTAACATTTTCGGGATCTACGAAGTACTCTGATTTTTATGATGAAAATGATATATTACTTTGGAAAATAAATACTTCAATTTTTTTCTTAAAGAGTTGGTTAAAAGTCTTATCTCTGTTGAAGCGTCGGCTAAGAGCCACTGAAAATGCATTTAAAGACGGGAAAATCCATCAAACTAACGAAGAAGAAGAAATTAACACATTGGGTAACTTCAAAGTCCATCAAAGGGTATCAATTCGGAGCAGCTGCGACCGAGTTGGGTTTAAGCATTATCTTAAGGAAAACATACAAACTTAAAGCGGGCGATTACCAAAGGCGTTTAAACTATTCCCGAATCAACAGTAAAGCATGGCGGATAAGGTATTAACAGACGGATGGATGTCATTTTCCAAATGGTGGAATGTACAACCGCAGAATTAATCGCCAATGGTTGCTTAATTGTGCGAAACGTATGTTTTCAATGTAGATATAGTCTCACTATTTCATACGCAATTTAAAAAAATATATATTTTTTTATAACTTTGAAGATAAGGTTAATGCTGAACGCTATCTAAAGCTTTTAAAACTAAAGTGCCGTGAGATTTTGGATGATGTGTCGCTTCACGAACGGAAGAATCTTGCTTTTCAGCAGGGATTGCCATACACTTTTCAACATTTTTAATTGAGCAGTTTCCTAATAAATGCGAAATCTCTAGACTTGGTTCCTTTGAGCTTTTTCTTGTGCAGCTACATTAAAAGCAGGTGTATGAACCACAGTATGAAAATGGCGAAGACATAGAGGATTACGTGTAAAATTTACTGTTAAATACGTCTGATGTCTAGTTTGCATTGCTTCATTCTTTGTTGCTGTTTTTTTTTATTGGCATTATACAAGGCTTTACGTCTGATTTACAGAGAAATTTATATTATCATACGGGATAAATGATCATGAAGCTTTTTTTAACTGAGGCCGAATCATGCAATAGCTTTTCACGCTTGCCTACTATTACTTAGAAGACCTCTTGCTATCGACGTAACATTCTTCAGTGTTTCTCTTAGGAATATTCGAAACCTCTAGGTTACTGCATTTAAATGTAATTTAACGAAGATTGTATGTCATTGTTCATTGTGTTTAAAGTCTTTGTATATTTAATGCACGAGGGCAACCTCCGATACGTTAGAAAACAAGACAAATGTAAGTTATTATTATTATTATCAGTAGTTACAGAACGCAGCGTATAACTTATTAACTTTATTACCTTTCTACATAATCACCGTGAAATTGGTGTATTTGTCACATCTATGGACGAGTCTTCCAATCGCCTCTGCATAAAATGCTCCCGCCAGCGAGTTGAAATGGTCCGAAACATTGTTTTGAAGTTCCTTTGTACTCTAAAAGCTCTCAACTCGCTGATGCTAAACCTTCATTTTTCTCGAAACATTTTGTCAACTCGTTGAACAATGTCTTCTTATGCGACACACTTGCGTCCTTATCCCTTTTTTCATCATGAACATGAATTGGGTGTATTGAGATGTACCCAACGTTGAGTGGTGAATCGGAAGTGGACTTAGTTAAGAAATTCGATCGCGGGATAGGGATATAAAGACATATCGACTAGTCTATGTAAGCACCACAAGCTCCAACTGTCCAGAATTCGAGGGCAATGAACACCTACTCCCGTAAGTAATATTAAACAAGGAACTTTAAACCACAGTTAACAGTAAACAGAGAGCATCTAGTAGTCGTGTACGAAAAGAGATATATGAATGCATGTAGCACCGATAAAGGAGGTGTTATCATCAGTCTTGATTAACGATTATTGGTTAGTTATTAGTCATGCCTAAGATTCGCCATTTACCGTGCGCTTCACGAAATTAACAGAGATTGGACAAGCTCGTGTTTATTCGTTTCAGCACGTGCCTCTGGTAATTTCGTGAGCGCGCGGAAAGTGGCCAACTTTAGTCAGGACTAACCATTATCCGCGGATCACGGTTAGGCAATAATCATCCTTAGATTTTGTGAAATAGCGATCGCACATTAACGTCCAAAGCTGGTACGAAATGCACGTTGTATTGATCGTAGGTTTTCTCTTATTATTTTCGAAATTATTAATTGTAATTACCATTAACAAGCGGATATCTTTTCCACCAGCTTGTTTTAAATAAAAAGATATTAGAATATCTACTTGCGAACGCCATTTCATTCATTCGTTTCATTAGTCATAAATGATGTTTCGATTTTCAGTCATAATCATTAATCCTGACGATGAATAATATTCTTCCATCCCTGGTTCATAAATTGAACAGGAGAACACATACATGTGTTAAAGCTACATGCCTTTGTCTCTATTTCCAATTTTCCATTTCCATTTCCATTGCCCAAATTAATTCGATACATTCATTCAACGCAAAGTCGTGCAAAAAGTGCATCGCGCGTTATCGACAGAAAAGTGAAATCCACTCTCGTGCATAGGGAAAGAAATTACAAATTCCCTTCTTTGGCACACTTCCCGGAGGTTAGCGACCGTACTGCACGGTCGGCGATGCGGCAGCGTTAACCGCGCTCAAACTCCAGCCCGCGCTCCCGTATCGAATAAATTAAAACTTAATCAATTGCGATCGGCAATGCGCAAGGAGATTATTTATTATTCGCGATCGAAGAACCTTAAATTAAAACGCGACTCAATAACGATAGTGTGATTTATTTATAGACGGCGCTACGGTAGTTCCCCTGTTTCGTCTTCATCTTTGCTGTTGGGCTTTGGCGGGCGTACGTGCGTGGTACGTCTTGCTTAAATTTGAATAAATATGAGGGGAACGATCCTTAACGGTGTGCTTTTAAAACTAGTTTATTGTAAATACGAAAACAATGGGAGGAAGACAATTTTTTTTGGTATAAATCGTTCTATTGCTTTTCGAAATATTTGCCATTAAGGTTATTGCATTTTTACATGCGTTCAAACCAACACTTGAAATATTTCTAAAGCATAGTTTTTGAAAAAATGATAACAATTACTCTTTTCTTCGACGTCCTAGAACAAAAGGAAGTGATAAATCGGGTGAATATAGACAATAAGACGTCTTGGAAGTGCTTCATAAATGATTCTCTTTCATGTCTTTTAAGTTTAGTATCTTCGGATCTCCAACAATTTCATTTCTTCACCTTTTTTCCTCGGCCTTCCTTTTTTCTTCTTCTCAATTGGTCCACATCCACCTTCATTTCTAACTCCTCCAAGAATTCTTCTCAGCTTTCTAACTTCTTCTCATCGGATTTCTCCGTTGCCCATGTTTCACATCTGTATGTAATTGTGGGTCTAATAATAATTTCATTTCATTCCGAAATTTGTTCTTGATGTACGTTTCGTTCTTAGCAGCTGTTGTTTGGCTTCGTTTTCCCGTTCTTCCCTAATTTTTCGTTTACTGAGACAGACATCAATACGAAATTCCTCACCTGCTCATACTTCCATCCATTCGTAAATTTTGCGGTTACTTGATGTTCTTTTACTTTGCCTATGTCCGTGTGTGAATGATTTCAATACGCAAGCGCCATTGCAACAAGTAACAGAAGAATGTATGTCCCTCTGTGCATTACTTACTCATAAGTCTGCAAGTACCTATAAAGGAAAATGTGTTGTTTAGGTTTCTCTATTTTGTTCGTTTCATAGAAGTCCCAGCTTCGGGTGCTGAGTTGTTCAGTTATATTCTTTGCTTCAATTAGATTGGGTACTCGTACGTTGTCCTCCTTCTTTTGTTCCCGTTTTGTACCATGCACGATATTTTCTGCTTGACGGTTTGGGTTCATTTGAAAAATGTATCCGTTCCACTTTTTCAGCCTAAGTTCTGGTCGTTCTAATTCGTCAATCAATTCCCCTTTCTCGTTTTTGATGTAGCTGTTACTGCCTTGACGCCCTATTGCAGCTATTTTTAGTTCTTGATGGGAAACTCGCAGTTCTTTATTTTAAAAAGTTCCCTCTATCAGCTTTATCCCTTGCTTATTACGTCCTCGCCTTATTCTTCTACATATTCTGTTTGTCGCCTTAAATCATTGATAATAAGAAACTATTCTTTCAAACTTAATACAAATTATCAATCGAATGAAAGATTGTGCGCGACGTAACAATCTTATTGGTTATGGTACAATGATGCGAATGCTCCAGTCTTCAGATATTTCTGCCTTATTTCACGTTTATTGAATAACTTTGTTAATATCTTTAATCCTTTTATCCATTGGTTTATCATCATAACGCTTCTGGAGAAATTCGGTCATGTTCAACTACATTTTATTCCTTAAATTTTCCTATTGCTCTCATTACTTCGTCTCTTCGGATGGCATCATTCTCGTCATGAACATTTACTGATTGTGCTTTGTTCCTGGGTTCTCGTCTTATATTAATTCCTGCATTTAGTAGTTTTCGCAAATGCTCTCGCTAACGATCTCTCATGATCTCATTTCCACTCGTCAGTTAGTTCTTCTCTTTATTTTTGATTTGTTTAATTAAGTATTTCTCTTCTTTTCTGATGTTTTTCACAGCTCTATAAAATAATTTTTTATTCATTTTTCCATTTTCTTGCTAAAATCTTCTGATGATATTTCTTTGGTTTCTTTATGAGCTTTAACTTTTTTTCTTTATTCTTTGTATATAGATATCATACTTTTGATCCGTTTTGTTTGAAAGACATGCTTTGTTCTTCCCCTTCTTCAGTTTTAGAATCTCCTCAATAGCTTCGTCCTATCAGTTAGTCTGATCTTCGTTTTCGTTTATCAAAATCGTATCACATGCTTCCTTGACTGCTTTCAGTATTCATTTTTGAAATTCCTGTCATGTCTCTTCGTCGCTTTCCTACACGCGACTTCCTCTTGTATTCTCAATTTTACATCCTATATGTCCCTATATTTTATATGCCAGCTTATATTTTTTTACCGCGTCTTTCGTCGCAGCTTGTCCTTTAAATAAAATAATTTCTAATTACATTCCTTGAAGAAATTCTGGAATACTACACTTGCAAGCTTGCAAAATGATTAGATCATACACGAAACGTTATACGCAACATTCCGCGTACTGAAAAAGATAAAATAAGAAAACCTCATCAGAAATTCTCGTCCGGGAATAGCAATTATAATCCAGTTTAGTCCACCACCGTGCATCCATGCATCTGCTTCTAAAAATAACCGGATAATCGGCCGGCGCGTTATCGCGGTAGCATGGCGCGACCGCGCCACATACAAAGAAGACACACGTACGCTTGCGAGGACGTCTCTTCTGGTCCAGAAATAAACGAAATTTACGGCGGAAGAATGCGACGTATTCGGCTGGAACGTTCGCCGTTGTAGATGCAACGGCGTACGGAGAGGAGAGCGGACGTAAAATTGCATAAAATATTTACTGTGACCCGTACGTAAGCATCTAAGACGAACGTATTTGCTTGCGCTACGGCTTCGGCTGTGGCATGCATACAGATGAGAAGTGCGTCTGATGGTGAATAACTTCGAGATGTTGAGGAGGTTTTACAAGTAGAATTGCGGTAATTGCTTTTTATCGATAGAACTGCAAAAAAAATAACAAAGTAAATTCGAAGGATATCTTAGTGAATGTTAACGCGCCGTTCTTCTCTTCAATTAAGACAATTTATTTCAGTGTATTGAGAGAACTAGATGTTTCATCCAACTTCGATCAAATTAAATTTAAATTTGTTGCATTAAGTTTCACAGTGCAAACTGAAAGGATTAATAGTCCGAACGTCTAAGCGAATAGCGAGAGAAGCGATATTGACACGCCTACCAACTTTTGTTACTTTAATGCAACTTTGTTACTTTAATATTGCCATTCGATGCGTGTACTTGACGTGGAGCATCGTATACGCAAAGGAAAGCTACGAAGTTTAAAATAAGGATATCAGCCATGGATCTTTAGACGGTCGTATACCTCCTTTTTTAAAGCACGGGATCGGGGATCGGGATCGTCTCCCATCAGACACATTCTCGGCGACGTAAATCAAAAATAAGTAAACGTATTGAAACCTTGTATATAAGCCACTATTTTGGTTACAATTAACACCCTAACGTGAGAGGATCAGTACGGAGCAATACGTCGTAGTTCTTATATTCTTCACATCTAATCGAAAGGGAATGCTAAAAATACCTCCCTTTTAGAGATAAAGTGGATTCTTTTAACTTTTAGTCGCCTTCTCGAGTTGTTGGGATTTAATGCAGCCTGCGGGTTGTACGAGGACGTTGGTCACGTCATATACATTTAGGATTCAAAAAAATAAACAATTGAAACCAATCCTATCATACGAAAATAAATAAGTATTAATTAAAATAATGCTTTAATATGGGCGTCTTAATGCTGAGTGTATTCAAGTTTAGTCAGCAGCAATTAATAGACGTCAAAATGTCAATTTGTTTGGATTAAACCGTTTCAATAGAGCTTTAGAAATGTTTGTTCCATTTTGACTAGTCCATTTGACATTTTGACAGTTCATTTGACTGACATTTAGGACTAAAAATTTATTTCTATAAATGAACTTTTAGTCCTAAATGAGCAAGCGTATCTTTGGACATTTCTGCATTATTCCACATAATTATCTTATTCCTAGGCTTAGTATCCACATCACACCACATTCAGCTGTCTTTTCTTTCTTCAATCTCCCGATTGCATTCATTAGTCCGTCTTTTTGAATGACATTATTCTTATCATTTACATATATATATTATCGATTGTGCTTTGTTCTCGTTTTATGTTAATTCCTTCATTTAGGAGCTTTTGCAGATGCTTTCGGTAACGGTCAATGATCTCCTTTCCATTTGGTAAATGCACCTGTAGTAGAAGCACCTGGTGGGTGCTACTTCCCGCGTATTTTTGATTTGTCTGATTGCGCATTTCGTTTTTTTTCTTAGCTTCTTTCCTACTCTATAAAATAATTTCTTATACATTTACCATTTTTTTTGCCAGAATCATGGTAGGCTTGTCTGGTTGCTTTAGGATATCTCAATATCTTCGTTCCATCAGCTAGTTCTTTGTTTTTATTTATCAAAATTGACATGCTTCCGATGCAACACATACTTTGGGCACGCATTCATGTCGGCATGTACAGTCCGTATATTAATTATTATATATCTTAATTACCCTACGGGTGTAAAGGTAAGTTCTGTACTCTAGCGCTTTTGTTTATTATTATGGATAAGCGATGTCCATTCTTTCTTATTACTTGCCATTCTTCTTGCATCATTCCACAATATCCCTCTTTTCCTCAAGCTTTCTTCTATTGTACTATTCCATGTTTTTCTTGGCTTTCCTTTTTTTCTTTTGCGTCTTGACTTGCCATCTATACTCTTTTTAGTCAGTCTTTCCTCCTCCATCCGTACCATATGCCCAAACCATTGAGTTTCTACCTCTCTACACTATCCAAAATCGACTCTACTCCTAATTCTTCTCTGATCTTCTTGTTTTTTAATCTATCCTTTCGTGTGACCTCTTTAGCCGCTCTTAAGTATTTCATCCCCAACACTTGTTCTCTTAGTTTTCTACATTCTACTCTTAGTTTGATTATTTAAGATCCAACTTTCATGGCCACATGTCAATATAGGTTTAAATATTGTGTTAAACGCAGATATTTTTGTCTTCTTTGAAATTTTCTTCTTTTTTATAAACGCGCTGATAAATGCATAATATAATTTTATTCCACTTTCAATTCTGCTGTTAATTTCTGCTTTCTCTTTACCTTCTTGATATATTTGTATCCTCATATATATTTATCCCGAGATATTTGAATATTTCTACTTGTTCTAAAAGCTTTCCATCTATATAAATTATCATCTTCGCATCGTGTTTTTCTATTCACATGACTTTAGTCTTCTCTGCATTTATCTTCATATTTCTCTTTTTTAAAGCTATTTTCCAAATATTCAAGTTTGCTTGCAAATCCTTTACATTCCCCGCGTACACCGCCAAGTTTCCACCATCCTCACGTTTTTATACCCTATTTGTAGTTTCTTTGTTTGCTCTTTAATCTCTTTCAAAACGTCATCAAGTACTATTTTAAGTACTTGAGTGTCGGACCAAGTACTGCCCCATGTCGCAGACCTCCCTTAGTTAAAAATTCTTCCGACTGCATTCCACCCACTCTTACATAATTTCTGGTTTTAGCGTTAGGTAGATACCATATCCAAACTTCCAACAATCAGTAGCAATTGCGGGATAGAAAAATCGAAAAACTGACGAACCGGATGGGAAGCAAATAGACGAAAATATTTTGGCATTCTGTGTTGCCTTCTTCCTCCTTGTTATTTCACCTGTACTCAGTGCTTTTACCGTTGATTTCATCGGAATATACGGCGTTGTCACTTATATTGCCGGTAATCGGCAGCAGTTTTGGCTATAGTATCAACTATTTCGTTAGGGAAAATTTCCATATGACTTTTATCTAGCCAACCTTGCCAAACCACTCTAAGTGGTTGAAAGACACTTTGTAAATCCGACGCGTTAGCAAGCTTCTGGATTGCGTTAGCTTCTGTCAGAAAAGTGTTAAGGAGGTCGTTTAAATCAACGGATCTGCTCACATTGTTGGGGTGAAATTGGGGTCAAAAATTGCACAACCTTATCCATATGACTTTGGAAGCATCGGTATTAACAATGTTATATTCGTCAAGATTGGCAATCATTTCCGAATGTTCTTATATATATATTTACTGCGTGATGACCTAATCGTGGGTAGCAAATTGTTCTTTCCAATAAAAAATACGTATACATTAAACGTTAAGAAGCCATTGCTGTACTGCTGTCTCGTTTTCCATCTTTTGTATTTTCCTCTAATTCCTCCAACCATGGGATCCGTCTTCTCTTAAATAAACTTCATCACTTCTGCATTGAAAGGGAAGATTTAAATAAATCACGTTGTCCTTTCTAAACATGTCCTAATTCCTTCCATATTTAGCTAATGTACGTAGCTTATTATATTAAACTTTGGGATCTCGCTGTATAAATTTGTATTATCTATGCGTCGCAATAAAAGCTCTTCAAAAAATGATTATTAATATTTCTGTGAATAAAGGATATCATCCGACAATTACAGTCGAGTATCACATCCACAGATAAACAACCACAAACCGCGTAATTCCAGAAATGTGAATTCGGCGATTTTTTCCAAAATACATGGTTTCATATCAACCTTAGGAATATGACTATTGCAGATACACGTACTAAAAATAACACAAACGATGTACCGACATGAACTCATGGTAGCTACTCGAAACAATGCCGTTCCCCGCATGATGACGCAACGATGCCTTCATTTCTACGGACCAGAATAAATACGAATTCACTTCTAAAAACATTTCAAACGCTAAAGGATGTGCAATTCGAACAAAGGCCGGGCATCATCAAACAAGGATGCAGCCGACTATCTAACAAACGGATTTGTACGTTTGAAATGGATGTCTCGCGGAGCGCAGATTTTGTTTAGGGCTTCGCCATCTCCGGGGAAATTACCGGAAAATACCGCGTCCGACAAAAGTCGCCCTTCCGCTAACAATAAAAAGTTGAAAAACAAGTTAGATAATTTCCACGACTTTGTTCGTTGGTTGTTTCCGCTGTTTCGTTTGTCCGTTTGTTGATTAGTTGTATTAACGATCTCACAAAAAGCAACACGTACAGGGTGGAGTATTATATAGTCACTTAATAATAACTCTAGTCGATTAGACGATTTACTCAGAATAGCCTGTATAACGCGAAACGATTTCATTATGTCTTGCGGCTGAGTTTCTTCTATTAGACTTAATGTGGAATATACGAGAAGAGTTCGACGATTACCTGACCTTGGAAAGAAATGGGTCTACCAAGATTGAATTTTCGATGAAGAAACGATTAAAAAAATTCACGATATGGTAATAAATAATAGGAGATTGAAAATGCTTGAGAGTGCTAAGACCGCGGGCACCTCAATTGACCGGAAGAATGACATGGGTACCGGAATTGGTTACAAGCAAGCAGATGTGTTAACATCAAATGAACGTTTGGCAATGTTACAACGTAATCCGAATGATTTTTCGCGTTGATTCGTAACTGTTGACGAAACATGGATTCATCACATCACGCCAGGTAGCGAAGAACAATCCATTTAGTAACATTTTTGTGGCCAACCGACACCACAGAAGGCCAAAGTCATTTTATCGGCCAACAAGGCCAACAAGACCACTGTGCTAGAGGGTATACGGGGCGCGATCATATCATTTTAACAACCTACTTCAATATACGTCTACCATGATTGCTCACAATTGATCATAAACACGCACGTGTGTCAACTTCAAAGGATTGTTCGGTCCATCACGGGACACCAGAGACCAAAGAATAGTCCAAATAGTGGATTCTTTGTGCCTAGTCAACGCCAAAGGTGACCAAAGATGGTCATAACTGACCATAAACACGCACGTGTGTCAACTTCAAAGGATTGTTTGTCGATGTTAAAGGACAATCCGAATGATTTTTGGCATCGATTCATAACTGTTGACGAAACATGGGTTCTTCACGGGACACCAGAGACCAAAGAACAGTCCAAATAGTGGATTCTTTGTGCCTAGTCAACGCCAAAGATGACCAAAAATGATCATAACTGACGATAAACAAGCGCGCGTGTCAACTTCAAAGGATTATTTGGCAATGTTAAAGGACAATCCGAATGCTTTTTGGCATCGATTCGTAACTGTTGATGAAACATGGGTTCATTACAACACATCAAAGGCCAAAGTACTCTCCTAATACTGGATTTCTCGTGATTAACCTGCTCCGAAGATGGCCAGCGCCATTTTATCGGTCAAGAAGATTATGGCATATTAATCATCTGCAAAAATATAGCTATTTCACCAATTTAACCGATTAAGTAGAGCAAATAATAGGGGAGTATTCATCGTAGACGTGCAGATCCAAATTTTCAATTTCACATTGCGGCTTTCAACGGTACCTTATCACAGCAAATTTACCTCCGTGTTTATTTTTTCAATACATCGCAAAGTCATTTATTTTCAGTGCTCCCCCCGAAACCGAAACACCATCACAAAAGAAACGCAGACTGTTGCGAAACGCGTAAACCTACAACTGCTATAAAAATGGAATTGTTTGTTTTCCGACAAAGGCCTCGCTTACGTCCTCTCCTCATCGACGACGATGAAAGATAAACTTGAAGGAGCTACCTTTTAAAATCACGGGGAATGTCATAGACGGATCGTTCGGCGTCTACTTACATACGTTTCAGCATTTTGTCGAATCGTGTTTTCTTTTTTTTTCTCTTTCGATTCCTCGACCCTATATATCTTCTACTTTCTTTGTTCTCTCTTTTATGAGTTAGGTCTACACGCTTAACAAAAGACCTACGACGCACGAACATTGTTTTCCTTTTGTTTTCGTCGAAATGCTATCGTCAGGTATGGGTGCGTGTGACATGAATAACGTAGATTATTAGCGAACAACGGTGGAGTGGAAGAGCCGGTATTTGATGGAATTCGTTAAGAGATAAAGCGGAAGATGGACGTGTTTCTTCTTTCTTACGCCAGTTTTTGTATTAAGGCGATTATACAGGGTGTAATCTAAATGGGGACGTTAATATCTTGGGAGTAGATGTTAAATTGTAAATAGTAACGAATTCTAAGAAGAGTCCTACTCGAAAGGAGGAAACAAATGAGGCAAAAATAAACACGGGCCAGTCAGTTGTCGAGCCTCTTCATGGAGATCTGGGTTATTATTGAAAATAGGGGGTGGGTTTAAACTGAAATTAGTAAATTCTGTGTTTGTTATGAACCTGATGAGGAAAACGGCGAAAAGTTGAATAATTTCGATCTGTTTGAAATTAACGAGAAAAACTAAATCGAATAAAGAAGAGATAAACGTATATTTCTAATAAGTAAAATTATTATTGGTAGCTTTGAGAAAGTCGACGAAAAGTTTACAACGAAACGTAGCAAAATTGAAGAGATCCTAGAAAAATATTTTTTTTGCCAAAAACCCAAAAGGTCGAAAGTAAATTACAAAAAAATCTTGATTTTTTGACTGACAAAAGCAACCCCCAAACTCAGATTTCCCTAAAACTGTGGTGACTGAAAGAGTATCCGAGTATAGGAAAAACAGCGTCTAAATCCCTGATTTCGGTGTACACGGCCCCCACAAATTTGCACCATCTTTAGATTTTTGTAAATATTTTAGAAATTATTAATTAAGAATTTTAGAAATTCTTTGTGTTAGAAGATGCTTTGAAGTATATTATATAGTCAAAGATGACTCGGAGGAAATAAATAACGGGAAACCGGACTGCTCTGGATCCCCTTAAGATAATTTGAAATAGAAGCACTGGCAACCCGAAAATTCAGACGACGACGAAATTGTGGAGATTGAAAGAATATTCGGGTGGAAGGACAAAACAATTACTTTAGCGGCTAAATCTCTGATTTCGGGGTAAGTGCTCTCAGAAAGTTCGCACGATTTTTAGCTTTTTGTAAATATTTCAGAAATTATAGTAGATGTTTCTTTCGAATAGAAGATGCTTTGAAGTATATTACATAGTCAAAATTGAGCTGGAATATTTATTTACTTATTTATTTATTATTATTTTGTTAGCATTATTAAGACAATTTGAAAAACAAACACCGGAAACTAAAAATTCAGAAAATTTGTGGAGAGTGAAGCAGAATCCGGATACAAAAATAACACAATTTTTTTAGCAACTAAAGTCTTAATTTCGGGGTACATCGTCTCTATAAATTTGACTTTTTTTGTTAGAAGATATTTTGAAGTACCTTACATAATAATAATAATAATAATAATAACAATAATAATAATAATAATAATAATAATAATAATATCTACTAGACCTTTACAAAGAGGCAAAATAAAAACAACCATCCAACAAAAATTTGTTTACCAAGAAGGTTAAGGGTTGCAGTGTTAAATCTATTGATTTTTTTAATATATTAGAGCTAATGTTATCAAATCAAGGATGACTGGAAAGAAATAAATAACAGTTGGGGACGGGGTGCTCCTGTATATCTCCCATATTTTCATTTCTTTTATATCGTTAAGATAATTTAAAGAATATTACATTAGCCGCAAGGCAACAGACGGCCGGAATAACCCACATTCCCATATTTTTTGTATTTTTTTTGCTTATAATTAGAGCTCCCCAACTGCGTGGCGCACCATAGGCATCGATATGGAACATAAGTAAAGTACATAAAAACAAAAGAAATAAAGAATTTTAAAACGCTTACTTTTGTAATTAGCCGTATCCAATATAGTGGGTGTTAATGCACAAGGAAAATAGTATTAGTCAGCACACGAGGAGGTAGGCACATTAAAACTGTTACCGTAAGCGCAATCCGATTTCTCAAACATCTGAAGCATTAGGAATGTTTCCACAGTCGTTTCTTTCAAGAACGTTCGTCGTTCTGCTTGAAAATGATCAACGGAAATATCTTGGAATTTATCCTGGCTTTCCTTAATAGCCGCAGATTCGTTGGGATTGAATTGTAAGACGACTGATTTTATTTGCCGGAAGTATTTAAAATAATAAAACGCTGCCTTCAGCCATGTCCCCCAACGCGTAAGAATAGGCTCTGGTGGTTCGGGAATACCGGGACACTGTTGATGAAATTCACTGGTACGTTTGGGAGATTTGAGAAATACTCGTTTCGTATTTGTTATTAATGCATTTACCTCAGGGAAATTTGCACGAATAGTTTAATGTGTGATGTCAATGAAGTTTACAAGTAATATGTAACATCATCCCATAATGTTCTTGAAGAGAACGACCTACACAATGCATTGTCGCGACACCATCGGTCATGAAAATTAATACTTGAGTAGTGGCAATTTCAAATGTTTGTAAAGTATCAACGACCACGCTCTCGATAGCGTCGGCAGTACACGATTTTAGTCTTTTACTAGCTAATAAAATTCCCTTTGTAGGTTGACGAGGTTCCAGTATACGTACAATCACATTCAAAATAGAATGTTTTTTACGGTCTGTCGTTTCGTCAATACATAACCACAGTAGTTTATTTTTTATTGCAGATCTGATCCTGTTTTCAATTTCGGTACGTACACTTGACACACATCTCCTTAAGCTTGTTTCCGACGGTAACTCAAAGTCTGGATTATATTTATTCCAAAATTCACGGAATGGTTTCTTCCTGAGTAAGGAAAACGGTAAATTACACGCAGTCAGCATATAAAATAAATCAATTATAAATTGAGTTGCCTCAGTCGGTGATACACCCAGTTTTCTATTTTTGTGTTGCTGACTATTTACATGTCTTCTACAGCCATATTTATCATTGCACATCAGAGGTATATTACAAATTTTACATATAATCTTACTTCCATTATATATTAAGTCAGGAAATTCTCCACAGAACTTTTTCACTTTGTCGGCCTGTGGGCGTTTCTTACTACGCGCGTCCGCCATACCGTCACAACCCGATCGCATACGGTAATAAACTACCGAAATGCGATGCGAGTTATTTGCTTATATATTACATTAAATATCCCCCCGGCCACGCCCGGCGGTACGCCTTCTGACTTGCCACGCACTATGGGGAGCTCTACTCATAATACAGAAGCTTTTACGTGCAACACAGAAACAGATCTGCACAGCATATTTAACTAGTTAAGCATTAAAATCTCAATAAATTTCGTATATGTATTTACATACATAACGCAGATCGTTTATTGAGACGGTAGCCGTGAAAATTTGTAACTAAATTTGTAACTTAAATATTTGCTTCAATATTATTTTTATCAAAAATCCTTTACGCTGTAATTACTTCAACTTATCTTAATAAAAAAAAAATAGAAAATATGGGGAGCATGATGTATCAAACCTCGGTTATTAACTTTTTCTGAGTATCATTTGCCTCGTCCTTAATTATATAAAATACTTCAAATTCTCTTCTGAACAAAAAAAAAAGAAACTATTATAGTTTCCGAAATATTTACAAAAATCTTGGGGCCTATATAAATAAATCGGGCACATTTACTATTAAACATTGTGATGACGATGCTCTTTCATTTCCTTGAAAAATTATTAACATCGACCGACGTAGAAACATGTTTCTTACACATCAAATAACTTTCCTTCAAAAAAAAAAGAACGATATTCATGTTTTTCCCCCTCTCCCGTTCCCTTCAATGTAAGAAGCAGAGAATATCTAAAATGTACAATACGCTACCTTCAAAGCGACCCCCAACGAAGCGCCAGTACCCGCATTAACCCTATTAAGCTCACCAATGAACGTATTAGGCGTAAAGAAAAGGAGACCAGGTAGGTATTTCAATTTTAAGCTGAAGAGCACGCATTAAATGAACTGGGCTTTCGGTCACGGTACCGGGGAGACGCTCGGCTTGTAGCTCGTGCTACACTCGAATGGTAGTTAGGGGTGGTCGTACTTCAAAGCACGTGTCAAGATAGGGTCAGAAGATTTGTCACGCCGGGTTTATTATTCGCCGGATTCGTGCGTCGGTATTTAGGCGGCTCTTAACGACCGCCTGCTTACTTGAGGGTGGAAAATGTTATCTTTTTTGTGCTCGTGAGGTTCGGCACGACGTTTGTGTGGAGTGAAATGTTCGGTGTTTGTATAGGCCGTAATCGGTTCTCTTCGTTAAGATATGTATTAACAACGACATCTGTTGATCGACGGGATAATTCACATTTGCTTCACTTACGAATCGGTGAACTTAATTAGGACAACGTACGTTATCCGTAAGAACAAGCGTATACACGCAGCAATCTTTGAATTTTTTAAATGAAAACAATTCTGATTGGGGATTACAACACGTTCATTTAATCTAACAAAATAAATAGCTGCTTTTACATAATTTACTGCAAAATTAGTGGCCATTACATTATTAGTGGCATGTTACGTGCGCCTAAGTACAAAATAATATCACGACGAGGTACCTGTTTAAATATTATCCTCTTTTCCCTTTTAATCCCCTCAATCGCCGCTTCAGCTTACAACTTTCCCATTTTCGCACTTAAATGAAATATGACTTTAAGAGTAGTGCAATTACCTAAATGAATGGAAACTTTTTGTTATTCTAACAAGCCGTATTTATTTATTTAACAGAGATACAAGGTATCTACGAACGAACGTCCCAGATACACTACATTAAATAACAAAAAATTACTACATAACCACATGACAGACTTCTCTGGCGTCTTAAGCCTCAAACGATCTTTTGATGATGCCAGCAATAAATAGACTCATGATCACGTACGCCTCTTTGGTTGTGATCGCCAAAAACAACTCAGAAGACCTGCTGAGACTAACGCCGCTTCACATCCGCATTCAGAAGGTGGCTCCTCGTGCTTTGTAGAATTAAGGAACTGCGTTTCAGGGCATCTTAGAATCCTTGAAGATCTCAACATACATAAACGATCCCTGCGCAATAACAATTTCGATCAGTCTTATAAGGTGATCATTGAAGGTCGCACTGATTGTAAGTAGCTCAAGTAGGCCGTCTCAAGCATGCGTTCTTGTGGTATTTTAATAAATATCACAGTCTCCCCTGATTGTTCGAAATTGTTTCGATATAATAACCCCGATCTCTTTCGAGCTCTCTAGCAAGTTCGGCGGTTTCGTTACATTTGACAAAAGTCGATGGCGAACGTTCGTTATAATTAAATACACATTAGAGGTACATCGAGAGAGTGAAAATTCAAGTTAGTTAATGGTGTTGTATGCGTTAAATAATTTCTTAAGCTGCTATTAAAAAAACAATTTTCCCAGAATATTTTGGAATTGCTTATCTCTTATATTTTATGCTTTGTTAGCTACTGTTCTTTTGTTTTTCGTCAAAGTTTGTTCTGTCATTACACTCATTACATCTGCTGTAATTGCGACTTTATCATGTGATGCTACACGTGCTACATCGTCTTACTAAGATAGTGTACATAATGGATGATTCGCTACACCATTGACGATTACTTAAGTAAACATTTGGAAGTAGTGAACCCTCATTTTGTGTATATAAATAGTTTTTCCACATCAGGTTTCTAAGATGTTTTTGGCAAATATGTGCTTTCCAGCATGCTTTCTAACATTCAACAAGTTAAAAAAAAGTAACAGAAAATTTTAGTTAATCGTTGTTCTTTTCTTTGTAAATAGGCGCTATCGAATTAAAACGAATTGGGGCAAGCGGCTTTAACAGCAAAAGACAAGCTTTTACGTTTTTGGAAACACTAGACCCAAAGAAAGTGCTTAAACTTTTTACCGGACAATGGTAAACAGTAATCTAACCTATTTTTAAAATATCTTTTTATATTTAGCAACCGTTTGATACTAATTCTAGTTTTCAGTTCCTCTAAAGTTCGAGAGCCGCCCTTAATATTATCAATACAGCGAGCACGCTCGGTGCGAGTATTCACCATCGAATATCGGTCAGCATCGAGCGTCGATCGGGTATCTGCACTAGCGTAGATAAATTGAAAGTTATATTTTGTTAATCGTTAGGCTTAAATCTAGAAAAAGATCTTTCTACGTCACATGAAGTAACCGGTATAAAATGGAAGTATGCAAACTTTCATTCTGAGTAGTAAAAGTGTTATTGGAAATTTCTTTTAACAACACGTAATCTGCATTTATTTGCAAAACCGCTCTGTATCCTTTCCGTTAATTTAAATTTGTTGTTTTCTGGAAAGTTGGTCGTTCTTGTTACGCGTGAGAAATGTTTAATGTTCTTTTACAATTAATGCTTGAACTGCTGTGACACTGAAATCATCTCGTTTTAACTTTAGTATAAAAAGTTTTAAAATGCGAAAATCGTATTATTGCAGGTGCTGGCGGCGAAGATGTATTCCGGTACATTTCTTCACCTAATTGGTGTTTTCCATAAAAATCTTTTTAAATGAGTTAATTCATGCATTAACATCGAGAAATTCTTTCTCAGGTAAATGACGTATTCTATGCACAACACATGTTATGTGTAACATGTTTGGAAAACGTTTTCTATTCTCGTTATCTATTTTTAACATTACGCTTGCAGAATCTCAGAGAAAGGGTAAAACTTTTAAGCAGGCGTCATCAGCTACATATTTTTTTTACGCTGTAAAGGATAATGTCGGTAATATCGTTTACAGTAACACGCAACCTGATTTATGTAGCCGCTAAAAATAACATTGGAGGATTTTCCGTATGCAATTTGCCAACCGTTACGTTAACCTTTAATGTACAATGCTCGACATTCTTGGCAATGAAGAGATCTAGAGAAATATAAACTCTAAAGAATACTCCAAAAATATGAGCTTACCTAACAACATAAACTAAAACCAAAGTAGGGCAGTAATGAAATAAATGAGAAAGCACTATTGAAGCATATACCAAAAAGGATACCTCTAAAAAATGAAATGCTAGTGAAATATCCAGTTTTTTTTTTGAGCTGATCGCGGTTACGATGGTTACTAACTATGAATTGGCCAGTATTGTCATCGAACGCAACGCTAATGGTAACGTCGACACTCTAATAATCATATACTTTAGTAGCTAGATAACCCCGATTAAAGAACGCAAGGGAGTCGAATCTGGACATACTGGTGGTCCAAACTGCTTGATCTATTTGTGAGGAAAGTGAGTGTTTTCTGTGCTTTCTGATTTAACATATACTACGAGGAGGAGCCCAATCGTGCTTTAGTGTTTTTGCAAGTTATCTTGCTATCTATTGGAACTCTTCGTACAGCTGGGGGAATTGTCAATTAACAGCGGGAGGTTTTCTTAATCATTTAACAACCTCTCTTCAAAAAACGGCCCAATAGTATGACTTCCAACTATTTACTCTCGATCATATTTTAGTGTCTCAACCATTGTCACTTCCATAAAAAATTTAACATATTTTCATTTTAATTAGCTCTGTTATAAAATATTCGCGCAATTGTATTCGGGGGAAGCTCTAGAAGTTGCTGAAAGTTGCGCAGTTCATCCATAGCTTTAGTTCGCTCTTCTTTCAAAGCTTTATAGCAACTACTTCCAGAAACCTGGAATTTCCGCGATAATTTCTTCGAGCTACTTGAAAGCTCTTCTTCACTTTCCAAACATACGTTTTCTTCTATTTTTTTTGAGCAGTGCCGTTCAGTGTTCTTGTTCATTGAGGAAATTCGGCTGCAAAATTGTCACGTACACGTCTGCTGGAAAAAACTTGAATGGAAGAGTAGTATTACGTTTTTACCTTTTCTTCCTTGGTACAGGTAGACATTTTTGCGTTGTAATATTTTTCGAAAACGTAAAATCACGGGATCCCTCCGAAGAGTAATTTATTACTCGATCAATTATTAGAGAGGACAAAGGCGGGTGGGTCCACCACTCTTTTGCAGCGACCAGACAGACTCGGGGAAACCACTAGGCGCACGAACCCTTTTTCACGAGACGAACAGACACGAGTCTAATCGCCGTAAAAGGGCAACAATTCCACTCGCCTTTGTCCTCTCTATTAATTATTATTGTTGAAAACACCGTTAACACGAGATAAAACTTGTACCATGCTATTTCATGACAAAATCGTTAAGATTAGTGAAGGTTACTCCACTACAGTAATGAATTGAACGAAACATTACACAATATGGGACTTTACGCAAAATACATTTGCTGGTGCTTAAACCTACATTTATTGCCTACATTCCACACACGAAATAGCCATGCACAAGCTTCCGTTTGCCACATATGTTTGATCGTAAGCTTCCATGTTATACCGAAATAAATCTACATCTCGTTAAAGCACATGCTACTAAATACGTATCTACATCGGCAAGTTATCGAACATATGTTCGTAATCCTCAACGTACACTTAGAACTGAGGCACACGTATTCAGAGATTTCGATTTACGGTGAATTATGTTACATGTAATTTGCATCTCCTGAATAATACGCGTCTCCTTGAGATTATCCCTGTCAACATTTCAGAAAAAATATATTATTTGATTGATTAAAGTTTTGGTTTATAACTAATACTGTAGTATCTTCAATTACTAAATTGCTTGACCAATAAATGTAAATGTAAAATGCCTTGAGACGGATTGTTATTGGAGGATTCGGTTAAGAGAGATTTACACTGAAAACATAACACGTAACCATCGTCTCTATTGATATCGTCGGGATTTTGATAGCTTCTGAGAAGAACGGAAGATTGCCGCCGCTAAATAGGATCTGGTGGTTGGTTTCCAGCTTGTGCTCGGCCAATTCTGCATTGGATTCGGATATCCTCAATCACGCGTGTGCTGACCGACAACTGCCACAAGATCAAGAGATCCTGTAAATATCCTGGACGTGTAAGGACGAAGTTTTACGGTAATAAATCGGAGATTTTTGAGTCTCTGGAAAGGATCCGTCTATTTTTTCGGTAACGTCTCGAATTTTGAATAGAAAAGCGATGTTGATCACGAGATCTTGGCTGGAAGCGGTAAGTTGTAAGCGTGTAAATGTGTTGGGAGTGTATTGTTTTTTTAGATATCTCGCTTGATAAAGTTGTTTTCGATGATCGGGTCTTGTCACATGTCTTAACTTTTGGGATGAGAAATCGGAAAGTCCCGTTTAACTAATGTGTTTATAATAGTTTATTTTGGTGCCGGATGGTGGCAAAAGAGGGCGTTTAAATAGTGGACCATACGGGTCGGCTTCCGAAAAAGGATATATCCTAGATTGTCGTTGGAGTAGCGAAATAGGAGGACATCTGATTCAGATGGGCAAATCGCCCAACTGAATCAATATTCATGGTTGAACCAAAAAGGTTGAGCCTTTAAGAAGGTAGGGATTTTCGTCCATGTGGATACATAAGGGAGGTGTCATCCATGTATCCGAGCCAACCTTTAGGTGTTAAATGGTAGGTATTTGCAGAAATTGCAGAAATACGCTTATAAAACGTACCATGTTATTAGAAATAGGTGGAAGTTAGTTTCACCTATGTCAGTAAGCTTGTCGCGGAGTAATGGTGGTAAACAGGAAGATGTCAAGGATGGACATCTTTGCGAATTTTTGCGAGATTCTACGTCGAAGCTGACCAGAGTAGGTTGACGATGAGATCTTGTTTGCGTTCCACAAAAACGAGGCGAATTTAAAGTAAAAGAACCTGTGCGGTCGGTATAAGAAGGAAAAGCTCTATGGAATCGGAAAATCCAGTTTGGCGCCGTAAGAAATAAGATTGTTGAAGATGGCCAGAAAGAATCGAAACGTCAGAAGAAGATTGGAAGTGGCTTTGGGGATATATTTTTAGATTTTCTTTGCAATCCCAAATAAAGATACTAGAAGTAAAAGAAGAAAATTCGACTTCTTCGTTTCTTTTTCGTATAATTTCGAACGTCATTTGTCGCTGGTTCGTTTCCTCCTCGGGTCCACAACAAACACGAAATTTAGCAATTTTGCCAAATTAAAACGTCACCTCTACTTCCAACGATAAGCGAGATCCGCATGGTGAAGGACGAAGACAAATCAATATAGCAAATTACGGTCTTCTTTTAAGATTTGGAGGAGCTTTATGTTGTCTCTCCCTGAAATTCGCAATTATTAACATCACCGGTTAAAAAGTCAAATACACAGCGTCACTTCTGCATTGAGTAACCCATTTTAATAAACTCTCCCCTCGCAAGAAACAAATTTTTAATAACTGCAATATCTCACACCTTCGCGAGTAATCTTAAGCGAATTGGAGGAAAGAGAATGAAGGCAAGAGGTGTAAGCCGGAAGCAAATTTCGACCTAATCCACTTAAAAAATCAGTGAGGAGTATTAAGAAACCCCCGTCGAGCATTATGGTCTCGCGTTTCCTATTTTAATGAAATTTCGTAAATTTTCATTAATTCGCGCCACCCATCGGCTGCCTACGGTAACGTGTTTTAAGAAAATTGAATTAAGGTACAACCGCCCCTTCGTATATTAAGGCAGGTAAAGAGTGCTTACCATCATATTTAAGTGAAATGCGTAAGTTATGACTGTGACTTTACGATGTTCTCATCATAAGGTCACGGTTATCATGCAGTACTTGTTTTGAATTTCTGATGGGACGAGAAATGTACGAAGCATACCATAAAGTAAATATGTCTATCTGCGGAAAGGCTCTTCAGCATTAAAATTAACAACCAATAACATTTGATGTTTTAAGCTTTCACATCAGCTCGTTGGCTACTTCAAATTTAGCGTAATTTTTAACCGAAGAATTGAATTAAGTTTAAGTCTAACTAATAACTTTAGAATCTCTTGTTTAAACTTCAGACGGGAGGAATTCTATTCATACGTTACAATTAACGAAAACATTTACCTTTTATCAATAGTTTACGCCATACGAAGCCTCAATAAGCAAAACGTTGCTGCATTCAATCAAGCATAATCGTCTATGTTATTGTTAGACAAGCATTACTTAAGCAAGACCCCCGAGTATGCACTATTAATACGTGCCCTACACTTCTATATCCATATAACTGCTAACTCGAACTTGGATGGACGCAATCGATAATCACGATGACAATCAATCTAAACGTACGCAGAAATTAATTTTCAAATTCACGCCTTCCCGAAGCCCCGCATGAAAAATTCTCCCGCTACATTTCATCTACATTTAATACATGCAGGTATGCGGGCCGCTAGAACTACTTCGTACCCTTCTCACCGACACACTCGAGATGTACGGCAGTTTGATGGATGTATTAATTATTAACGACCGACGAACCTTCAACTTAATACATTGGGGTGTCGGCGTGCGACGGTCCCTTGCATAGCCGCGGAATTCATTACCGCGCGCCTACATATCTATATATATATATAGATATGTGCGCGAGTGTGCGGTAATTTCTCATTTAAATTCGTTTTGATACTATTAACATGTAAAGTAAGGTAATGGTCTAATCAAATTTTGATGCGAACGATCCCGAATGCCGAATGGTTAACCTTTAGGCCCGTTATGGTGCTTATTTAATGTGCGGAACTCGACCTGTTTAGTAAATAATGCGTTTTATACGAATTCATTAAACTTCAACTTTACAAATATTAGCTTTTCTTACAACAATTCAATGATCCCAAGAGATGTATGACACCACTTGAAAGAAAACGTATTCTTCTAAGGCTCATAAAGGCATAGGGGCGAATCACTTCCTGGACCTAGATACAACATTAAACGGTGATTTCTTCAGCACGAAGAGCTAATTCTTCTATGAAGAATTGACTCTTTTCTTTCTTTCATTGGCTCATTCTTTCATGAGCCCAAATCCAGCAATTTTCGCCTCATTCCAATCACAAGTACGCCTCCTCTAAGAATACGATTTCAGACGCAACTCGTAGATCCGACGCGCACAATGATCGGCAGGTTGGAATTGTTAAAGAAGCTAAATTTTATGGGCCGGCAGATAAATCTCGATAGATCTTTCGTCTATTTTTATCGTGGAACATTTTTCTCAGTACGAGGTCTTTTGGTCGTCCTCCCGTTTTTTGATTACTTATTTTACGTGGCACTCTTGTGAGCGACAGAAGAGGTTAGGACACATTCGCCGCTTCTCTAGCCAGTTTGGCTGCCTTTTCACTATCTTCGATCTCTGGGTGGCTTGAAACCCACCGCAAAGCTAACGCGGTCTTTGTGTCCCAATTTCCTCTAATTCCTCAGGCCAGATTCGTATGATTAAGCTTTGATAGCCTTTAGAACTGCTTGATTGTCACTGAATATAGTTACGGTTGCGCCTCGTATCCCTATCTGGAGTTCCTTTAAGACGCACCAGTTCAAAGTAGAGCTCTTCGATTGAAATATGTTGATATGAAGTATTTGTAAGTAGTCTAAGGTGGTAATTGTTCCTTGTTCCAACGCCTTCTATTCTTGAACCGTTCGTGTACCATGTCAAGGTACCTTTTTCGTTTCGAGACTCCCCGGATGGCTACTGGCTTTCAATGATCGCCTTATAACACTGATCGAAATTGTATTGCATAAGGATTATGTTCTTTGCAATGTGCATCAGATAATTGATGTTGGGATCGTCAAGCTGTAGTCTTTTTAAAAAGCGCTAGAGCCCTCAATATAGCTTGTTTCTGGATATTCAGCAGGGGTCCTGCTGGAACACGTGCATTATTGATACAAGTTCCACGGCCTTCTAAATTGTTCTCGGGCGCCAAATCAGAGATGCGTAGGTGATCATGGGTCTAACCTTTCTACTCTAAGCTTTCGATTTGTTTTAATTCCTTTTTCAAAGAGAATACACAAAATATGCAGCAATAGGTAAATATTTAATTTATTCATTTCAAAGTAGATAAATGTACAACTAATGCAGCCAGTTAGTATCAAGAATCGATCAGATTGCTTGCACGTGTTGGTGGTCTGGAAAATATTACTTTTAATGCTAGGAAGACTGGAAGATACACATGCGTCTTTGGGCTTTTAATTTAAATATAATATATGCTGTTTCAACTAGAACGCTAACTGCAATGCTCACGAGTGCTTTTGCTTATATTTTCAATGTTCCCCTGGAAAAAATTCGGAGTATAAGAAAACAAGCCGACGGTTGCTTTTTTTTACTTTTCTTAAGTTAAGTGTCTTAATGCTGTTATTTCTTGTTAATGTTTGTATCACTAGTTCCTTTATACCAAGACTGAAATATTATGACTTAACGAATAGGTAGCTCTATGGATCGTTATTCTCGCACTAAAGCCTCCTTTAGTTATAACAAGCTTTAGGCGTGTTTCCGAAAAGAAAAAGGTCCAGAAAATCCAAAACAATTCAAAGTCTCAGTAACAACGTTCAACATGTTATTATTGATTAAAAAAAAAAAAAAAAAAAAAAAAAAAACAAAGAAAAGAACCAAAAAGGTTTTTGAAAAGGGTCCCAGTGATGTGGCCGATAAATCAACCGTTTCAAAATCAACGATACAAAAGGCGAAAAAGAGATTATAAAGGTCCAAAATGTATCAAAAAGAAAAAACAGGAGCTCGAAAGCTTTACGAACAGTATTTAATAAGATTTAATTGTCGAAACTGACTACAAAGATGGTACCAAACAACTACTTGATCAAGAACGTTACATCGCTGGAAGTTGAGGAGAGGTCCCAAGACAAGCGGAGCCCTTCTGTGAGGCGGAATTTTCAACGATCCATTTAGTTTGCCGTCTATATGCAGACGTGGACCAAAATCTGCAATTTTTGTGACTCTTTAAAGGCACAAACAATCTTTACAAACACGGACGAGACCATTTATTGAAACGCATAATATAACCGTATGTCTTGAACTGCTCTAACCACATGTCTCTTCAGCTGGCATATTTCCAAAGACTGCTCGATAACAAAAAAAATTTGGCTTCAGAATCTCTCAAAATCCACGATTGTCGCGTCGATGCTCTAACCGCTTTGAAGTATTTGCAATTAGCAACTATCAGCACGAGACCATTGCCTCGTCTTTGTCTTTGTCTTGTCATTGACTTTCCCGTTTTTCGCTGATTTAATAGTTTAAAAATTCTGTGCTCGCGGAATACTTTTGCGAGCATATGGAGTTCATGCATAATTCCTGGACGTACGCTGTACGGAAAATATTTACACATCTACCAACGAACGGGGCACTCAACTAAAGCGTTCCCCATACATTAAATGCAAATCCACTCTTTCGCATCGATTGCACTAAATTCCCCCGGGAGATAAGATACATCCATTTAAACAAATAAAATACCCGCACGGCAAACCTCCGATTGTGTTTCTCTATTTTGCGAAATAAATTCTACACGGCGCGACATCGGAAGAAACCGGCTCAGCGATCCGTTCGATCGCCTTTTATTTCTTCCTAATACGATACAGAACGTTCCTCGTGCGCCGGTAACGCTCACCGGATTCCATTTAATATCATCCGAAGCTTTCCGACGAGATATACGAGAAGACAACCGACCCTCCGTAGCCGATAAAACAAAGGCATAAAGAAATGGAGGGAAGGGGTTGGTTATCGTCCGGTATCCTTCTTGATTAAATTAATCCTGCTCTTATCAAAATAATATTATTCCATCTGCGCTATATCGTCAACTTTGAAGTATGAGTTGCGATCTTGTCCGTAATAAATTACGGGTAGTATATTACGAGGGAAACGCCCTAGTCTCATGACTTATTTATCGGTTATCTTTCGGAGAGGATGTGTGTGTCGTGGTCATGACTTTCAATGGGCAAAAACAGAGATTTCCCATGGATTATATAGATTCGTGCGGGAATTAGATTTCGATGAGATGTTTCGAGTATCTAGTGGATGTAATACAGAATTCGACCAGACCAGATCCTTTTCCTTCGCCTTTTTATGTTTGTTCTTATTCCATCTTTTTGCTGAAAGAACTTAGTGTGCTACGTCCTTAAATAAATCTATTTGTTTTTCGTCGAAATCTGATCAACATTTGCCCGCTTATTTTCCCTATTCACCTTTTATACGCCCTTTATAAATTGCCAGACAATGCACTCATATAGTGAAATGATCGGTACTTCAAGTAAATCCTGAAATTTGTTTTTCATGGGCACAAGGGAAGTTCATTTAATAGCTGGACTTGGCAAGAAAGATCATTAATAAAACCAAATCCATTTCCGCCTTTTTTCATTCGGAAATAAGAGATAATCGTTGGGAGCTAAAAATTGCAAATATATTTAGCGAGATCCAATGATTCGGCATCATACCTTACATTACTTATTTTAGCCCTTTCAAAGTAAGCAGTGCGAATTATTGCGCGTACAACCCAAAACACTGTAGCCGTGATCTCAGTGAATAAAGCGGCTTTGGCCTTCTTTGACGCCGGTTATTCACGAAAAGCCCACCAAAATCCAAGGAACAATCCTTCTTAGATTTTGGTGTGCTGCGATGAATCCACGTTTCGTGCATGATTACGAATCGACGCAAGAAATCATTCAAATTATGCGTCAATATCGCCTGGTTGGTTGACACAATCGCGGCATCCATCGTGCATTTTTTCAAGCCTTTCTGATAGTAGGAGTGACCTCATTTGAATGAGTCTCGCATATCCACGTTGACGTTAATAAGGCTAAGATCAATAACGACGGCGTGAAGTCCCTATATACTTCACTGTATTTCACTTTTATCTCATCTTTCGTTTCTTTTTCCAAGAAAAAATTTGTTTAGTAACTAACCGACGTATCTGTTTGAAGACTCACAACACTAAACTAAGCTAAAATCGCCGCTCCTCTTAACAGCCTCCATGCCCCAATTTGCCTCTAAATCCGCCCTCGCGCAATGCATCAGCGTCCACTGGGTGGTAGTATCACGCCTGTTCGAACCAATTCTCAAAATACCTTTTCCATTTGGAAGGTGGTATCTTCCAGAGCATGCTTTTTGAAGGACTCAACCCTTCTTGAAATGGTAAAAACTGCCGTCCAACAAATTTTTTCTTTGATACTTTAATAAAAGATGGTTCAACGTTATCGATTGTTCTTCCTGGTTTCTCCTACGACTTCTAGCAAGCAACTCATTATGTACCATTCAGCATCAACTGTTCTTCGGCAATCATTTTCTTGGAAATACTTCATGGACCACTTTTGATAGATTCAGTTCATCTGAAAATATCCAAACAATTTTTGTATATTTGGTTAGTTTCCGTTTCGCATGAATGTAACCCAGTTTACTCGCCTGTTTCAATGTTGAGTTTTTTTGAACATTTCTCTAGACCAATTAACACGAGCCTTTTTTGTGCTTAAGTCAAATTATGCTGATTCCAACGCGAACAGGTCCTTCTCACACCTCAATCTTCATGCAAAGTCGAATATACTACTGCCTTCGCTATACCAAAGGTGCCTCTGTTTCTCGGTAAGTCACATGCTGACCCTTTTCAATTATGTTACCCACAGGATCGTTGTTTTTTGGAACAACCAACGAATTTGGCAGACCTTCACGAAATTGACCGCCTTCTTTGATGGTGCTTCATTACCGAAATTTGGCGGAAGCAATTCGAATTTTTATATTTATTTAAGCCTTTACTAAAGCCTGGAATTTCGATCTTTTCATATTTTCTTCGCTAGGAACGAACTACACGACTGATCTCACTGTTTCAACAATAACAAGTAACAAAGTAGCAGAATTATGGCAAATTTCATCAATAAAAAAAAACAATTATTCAATTGTTTATGCTGTTTTAACTCCTACATCGATTATTAAGAGATTCACGCTAAAAGCACCATCTCCAAACATCCTGCAGAATTTATGTCTAGCAATTATATCACTATTAGACCCTGACGCTTTAAAATTATCGAAAATCCTACGCAGCTCCGTTCGACTAGAGCTATACAATAAATTATCGGCGTCGGCGAAGAGGGGCGTCTTTATTAAAATCCGCTTATTCTCGCCTCCGTATCGAAGGCATAGAGTCTCGCACGATGTCTCCGAGACGCAAGCAAGACGATTTATATACAGCCGTCTAGATCCGATCATTCGATTAATTACGGCTATAAATTATCCGAAAAGGCTTCGGAATACATGATATGGAAAAGGGGATTTTGCGTTCGAAGATGTTCGGGGGACATCCGACGCAGATCCTTTCGCAGATGCTGCCACCTCAACACAAATTCGAAATCGGATCGAACGACAGGAGTTTGGGGGTATATCGTACGCGCCTTCTCTCGCTTTAAACTTTCGAATGTACGCTTAAGACACGTAGAAATTGCATCGATTTAATTCCTGATTGAAGCCATATAGAGAGTTATTCACGTTATCCGACGCAAAGTATTGGTGGTATTAGTTTCCCAAAATCGCGTTAAGAGATTTGTGAAATGTGCTCAATTTGAGCAAGAGGGCATCTAACGTATATCACGTGTTATGTAAATTCAATCATTATGGAATCTATGCATCGATGTATTTTACAGCTGTTTTACTTGTACGCATCGCGCATCACAAGGTTGCAGAGCCCAACGAACAAAAATCGCACGTCATTTAAATACGACTATATAAATCATGGGAAATTTTACAATTTTGTTTTTTCTGTAGCGGCTTCAAGCTGAGTAGAGTAAAAGGAATACCTCAGAATGGTGCAATTGGCGGCGTCAACACCAAACCTTCGCAAAAATGATGGGCTTTCATCTATATTTCGCAAATGGATTAAGCTATCAGTGTTGTCAGTGTTCCGTAATTAGGCGCCCTTACAGCCAACTCTTGTGAAGCAAGTTTTGCACAAAGTCCGAACCTAAACTTAGAATAACTTCGTCAAATAGTGGAAGTTATATAGTTTTATTGTTTAAAGGATTTAATCTTAATTTGATATTCTAAATAAATTGGCTATTATTGTTTACTTCTTTCTATTGTTTGTTGTTTCTATTGTTTTTCTTTTCTTAACCAGTAATTCTGCAAACATCTTTCATTTTATTTAACAATCACGTTGCGATTATTTATTTCATAACAAACAAGCTTTATTCTGACCGACAGAAAAATTCATGATCAGCGACATTCGATTATACGAGATTATTTCATTTGAAACAAAACGAAGCCTATATCAATTGGTTTATTTACATTTCGGCAGCAACTTCGGAATAAGTTGGTTAAGAAAATGTATTATAGAGTGGATGCTTCACATCTTATACGTTCAAGTTTTCTTTTTCTTCCCTTCCAAATGATCTGCAAAATAAACATTAGCTGCTTGCTTGAACAAATTCTCTTCCCCACACATCTTTTCATCTTTTCACATCGATGAGGAAAAAGTAGGGTCCAACGGAGCCGAGTGTAGAGGTCAGGAGGAAGGTGTTGAAACCTTGACTCCATCGCTTTTCCCGCTACTTCAAAGGAATGAGCTGGTGCATTGTCGTGATCGAAAGTGAATTTTTTGTTAGCCACGCGTGCATTTTACTCTTTTCTAAAGCGTTGGCGAATATCATTTCTTGACAGTCCCAGAAAACCTTCCACACCAAGCTAACGGAACGCTCTTGTTTGCTGTAGATTCTTTGCCGGTAACCCATTGATCGGACCTGGTCTTTGGGCTCATCTACGTAGCGGTGTGTTCAGGTTTCGACCAGAGTGACAAAATCAGGCCTAAAGCCCTGTGGTTTCCATTGAAACGGCTATAAATCGTTCTTGGAATATATCGCATGATTTCGTCTTCGACCAATTCTAAGCAATCGCAACATCCATCTGGTGGATTCGAGATGCCCACAGCGCTAGTAGTCTAACGCATCTTCGATCATCTATCACACATTACCAGATCATGAAGTCGTCCAGAACGTTCAGCATTCCTTTTGCTTTGAAAATTTTGAAACCACTAACAAGCCCTTCTATCCGAAGGTGGAAACTCACCATTACATTTGTGAGGATTGTCCTTAGTCAGAAAAATGCTAAACCGACTGAAAATCGATATGGCTGAAATTTGGTGTTCCTTCAAGAAATGCTACTCACAATAATCTCGATGTCCACCAGTTGTGCTATTCCTTTGACTTTGCGCTCGCTTTTCAAACCGAAATTCGTTATATCGATTTTTTTGGTAAGACCAGAATGGTGCGTAATATTTCTGGATTAAGTTATTGATCACAATCTAAAATGGAGCTTCAGCTGATGGCGACAACTTAGAAGAATCAATAAAGGAACCTTACATTGTATTCAGAAATTGGAGACAAATATGAAATATCTTTTAAATATTGGCGGACAAGAAGAAGCATTTCTATGGAATACCTTTCGGATAAGGAGCCTACGTATTCGTAAACAAACTGTACGATAATAAGCAAAGCTACCGGATAAAATATAGAAAAAAAAAGGTTTGCACAGGATTCAAATCTCAGCAGAACGGCGAATAACAATCTACACCCGGTGCCAAATTTAAACTTGTACAGTCAGCGATATGTCGAGGGTTCGCGCGTAAAAGCCTCCGACAAGTCGAGAATGAAAAAAAATTAGGGTCGACTTCGCGGACGGGAACAAAAGTAAAAAAGAACTCATTAGCTTTTTTCACTTTTAGCGCCTATTTCAGCGTTCGTTTTTGTACGAAGTGAAATTTGTGCTGGGAGAAAAAAAGAAACTGCGTCCTTTTCGCCACTTCTTGCAAACTTTTTTATGCGGACGCGGCCTTTCAGATCGTGTATGTATTTTGCATTTACTTCCAATGTTTGTGATTCTAAAATATCATTACTGTCATGTTAGTTAAATAAAGGGGATTAAAGGGAGCCTGAGATTATGTTATGTTGGAACATAAATTTCACATCCCAGGTTAATTTTAACGAAGGATTAAATTTTGTGTCGAAAAGGAAAGGATCAAAAAATGTCCTTGTCTTATGTAGAGTTAATACTGGGAACATTATCTTTAACGATTAATTCTGAAATTACTTGAATTTAAAAACAGAAGTTTCGACTTAATAGATCTAAAACAGATTCTCAGCATCACAGTACGTGCCTTGCTGCTGCAATAATCTCAAAAATGATTTGTGAGGAATGAACTACCACGAGGTTTCAAAAGTTAGTAACGGAAGATGTTAAGATATATAGGTCCAATAATTTTGTTGCTTGGGAATAGCCATACGGACGTTTGAGCATAAGAAGAAATCCCGGAAGTAGATGGCGAAATTCCGAGAATTGCAACGAACTACGAGAAATGGACATGTTAAAGAGTCGTTTCCTCAAACACTTCCATTTCGCGGAATTCTCTGCCAGCTCTCGCAATGTCGTTATCTACTTCCGGTTTTTCCCCATATTCATCCGTACGTTTACTGTTAGAACTACTCAGAGAACTGAACGGTTTAAACAGCTCCCTAAGCAACTTCTTGAACAGCACCGTGAATAACTTGAACACTTCCGTGAACGACTTGAGCAGTTACTTGAACAGCTTTAACTGCTATCCGAATAGCTCGCGCCGGTCTCTGAATAGCCTTAACTGGTCTTTGAATACATAGTTTGTACAGCTCCCTGAACAGTTTCCTGAACTGCTTGAACAGTTCTCTGAATAGTTTGAACGGCTCCCTGAATAGCTTGAACAGCTACCTGTGTCACATTCAGTTCTCGGAATTTCCTCCCAATTATCAGAATTTTCTTATCTCATCATTATCAAACCGTCCGATCCTTTATATTATGATTAACGCTTAATATTGATCCACCTCGTAATATTTTTAAAAAAACATCCATATTCTGAGGTGAATCAATCCTTTTTTTTTCTTCTCTTTCATTTCTCTTTCCATTTTTTTTTAGCTTGTTGCTAGTCTTAGCTGTGTTTACCATCTCGCTCCACTTCTTTCTGTCCTTGGCATTTAGTCTTCCAATCAGCTATTCGTAGTGCTCGCCCATTCAAGCCCGTCTCATTTCTCCAGATCTTCCTCGGCCTGCCTCTTCTTCCTGGCCATACATGATCAATTACGATACCCTACTGATTATTTCGCTTAGTTTTCTTCTCATTACGTACCCTATCCAATTAAGTCTTAGTGCCTTTATGTATTTTATAATATTGTCACTTTCGATTCACGTTCTGTTTCTTTGTCTTTTTTAAACCTTTTCTCGCCTTCTTTTGTTTTACTTCCGGCTTTTTCTCTCTTTTTCTCTATGCACTTTTAATCATAAGAAACCCAACCAAAAATAACCAACATGTTCCAAAAATATGAGGAAAAAGCTGTGATTCTTAATATTTACCTTATTTTGCAACATTTACGCAGGCGTTTTTTGATAAAATGATTCATTTTTACGAGTTCTACAACCAGTTAATACAAATACCTCCATTTTGAGAACACTCTGTATAGTTACTTACAAGTATCGAAAAAGAATATCCGCATAGCGCGTAAAATATTTCGATATAAAGCAAATACATCAATCAATACAACTCTTACAGATCAAAACGAATCCACAAAATCAAAGGAATCAATCGCATTTCAACTTGTATGTTACCAAATACGAATCCCTCAACCGTCTCTTTTGAAAAACGTAACCCGGTGAGCACCTTCCGGGCGTGTTTGTGCAAACTGCGGGCGATTTTTTCACTCCCGCAGCGATTGAAAACGACCTGTCAGCGTTCCGTGGTTTATACCGAGACCGCATCTTCTTCGCCAGTTTCACCTTCACCACACCGCCATCGCGTTTTACTTGCTTACGCAGTGATTTCGACGGCGTTCCCAATACGCTCGGACCGCGATCCCCGATTCAATTTATTACGCTCGGGGAGGAAGGTTGACGTCGGATGATAAATCACGGCGTTTGAAGTCTGATCGGGTCTTTATGTCGACCGCCACCGGTCTGTAGATGATATCCCTAAGTTACGTTAACGTGTTTGGCTGGCGTTTTGGATCTTTTAGAAAATTTGACGTTTAGTACGGTTCGATCGTGAAAAATGTGTTTCGTCGATGTCCGCCCGTATTATGCGTTTCAGTATTAACAGCTAAGAACGCTAAGTTATACGCCGTTGTTCGTGATTGGATACGATTTGATTGAATGGTTTAAAATTGAAAGTATTCAATTCAAGCGGTAGTTTCAAGCCTGCAAAAGGAAAACTGACCATCTCTGCTATGTAAAAGACTTACAAGTTCAAGAAGCCGATCGAGGGCATAAATTATCCCAAATTTACGACGACTACAAGTCTGCAATCTTGAAATACACGTCGCCCAGCGAGTCTGAACACTTGTAACCTTGTTTAATCTGCTAATCTAATGAAGACTAAGAATTTTGCTGATGACGTTTCCTCAAATTTAAATAAATCCAAATTAAATCCATGATTGTGAGTTTTCTACTTTCGCCTGCAAGTGTACTCGTCCCCTCTCATTTTCATTGGTCTTTCCTTTTGTTTAAATGGGACTGCATTTTCTTATAGGCGGGAGCTGTCTCCCAAAAGTTAGTTAATGCCATCGATCTTACTCTTAGAAGGAAGGAGACGATGGCGCAATTCCTGCTTCTCTTTCTTCTCGTTAAATATTTCTAATGGTCATCAGTTAGGAAATTTTCACGTTTACTTGCAGATGCTTGTCTCTCACAAATCAGGGGGTGGCTGAATTGTCCGCAGTAAGCGCCTCGGGAAGAACTCCAGCGTCCTTACATCGGTCTTAGTTTGGAGAAGGTCGTCTTTCCTTGGTAGGTGATAGTATTCTTGTTCAAAATGGGAAAGAGAGCATCTCTTATAATGATAAGGTTTCTCTTGTATTTCTCCATACGATCAACCTATTATCCAAGAAGAGACTAAGATATTTATCATTAATCGGAGATATAGTTACTGAATAAAGTCCGCGAAATTAAGAGAGAAGACCAAATATAAAGAACAATGGCAGTGTGTTAATAAATTAAACATTTTTGCTATTCGCTATTTCAGCGAATGTTCGAGGAGCACTGTTTGAAGGAGCTACGTTGTTATGTCTCTGAATTAATTTGACAATACCACCTCTATTTGGATGTCCTTCTTGGATGAAATATTGGTTCGGGGGAAGGGATTTTTCTCATTTTTGAGATATCTTTTTTTATGAAAATCAAATGCAATGAAAGCTTCATTTTATAATAATAATTTACAAAAATTTCATTAGCTTCAATAAGTACGCCACTCACAATGAACAGTAAGAAGCTAAAAAATACCCAACTTTTATTTCAGGACTTTTTTTTAACTTGTTAAAGGTATTTCATGCCATACAGCGCTTTTCAATGCTGATCCATTTTATGGATCCAAAACTTTTATTATACGTCACTAACCTTTGCCTAAGAGCTTTAGAAGTATCGCATCTCGGCAGCATTATTATCTTGTGTAGATCCACGGACACAACGAGCTCGTTCTTGTTTCAAGTTTTCCTCCATCTGCTGCATAACATTTTTGAGTTGTGTATATCTTCCCTTGCGTACAACTAAATGGAACAATCAGTATCAAAGTAAATCATTCCGGATTAAAGGCTTATCCAGAGTGCCCGCGTAGATTAAAATCCTCAAATCGTTCACACTTTTCACGTGTCCAAATTTCACAAATAATATACAGGATGTTCTCAAAATTGAGTCAGTTTACCAAAAATCGTTTACATTAAAGTTGTGAAATTGCTACAAGTTAGTAAAGTAAAGTAAGTGACTCAACTTTGAGAACAACCTATATATTTAAATTTCTTAGTATGGAGCAATATAAATTTAGTGAGCCAATATATTCCGGATTATACAACAGTTAGGTAGGAAGTTCGCTGGGTAAATATCGTCTGAAAAGGGGCATGTTCACGCCTCTAATGAGAGGAAAGATTGCACGCGATCTTTGATCACCTGCTGATTTTTTTATTCGGAAGTGTGCAACCAAATCTCCTATCTCTTTCTGGGATCATCAGGGATTTGTTATTTTTCAATGTAGTTTCTAATATCTTATTGCTGTTGCTAATATCTTATTGTTGTCTAATATTTTTGAAAAAATAATTTAACTCCAATATCTTATACCGAACCTATTATAAAGTTTCTTTGATCTGCTGGCTTACCTTTTTGGAGGCGCTTCTTTTTTCGGGCTTTTCATCTTCACTACTACTATTACATTCTTCCTCTGTTGTTTCTTCTTGTTCTGCGATTTCCTCTTATGCAAACCGATTTACTTCAAAAGTTTCATTTACAAAAATCAACATCCAAAACGAATAAAAAGGATGGCAAAAGAAGAGAATTTTTGTTAATAAAGGTATTATTATTTAAATTTTCAAGTATGTTTGTTCTTGAAGTAAGTGTTTTTTGTTTTGAAGGTTCCATGTAAAAAATTGCAATGTTCCATGTAAGTAATTAAGTAAATAAAATAGCACGAAAAACCTTTGATAGCACAATAACTAAGTAACGTACTTTTAGAGCTGATGTGAACTTTTTGTCAGCACCAAATCTAAAATTTATTCTTCGACTTAAAAACACGATTCTCTTCCTGATTAATATTGATATGATTGATTGAATATGATGTTCTTGTACAAAGACGTTCGAATTTGAGGACATTTCTGCTAACTGCCTTGTACCCAGATTTATACCTCGTTAAGATGAATAAGCTGCGAATATCAGTTTAAGCAGCTATTGTGTTCAATATTTTCCTTTGCTTCTTTTGCTAGAAAGTTGTACTGAACTCTCTCGGTTTCTTTTCTACTACTGCAGCGTTGCATAACAGTTTTTACGCTAAATCTGTAGATGTCGCTGTAAAAATATTAACCATATTTCAGGTATTGAGCCGGTACTGAAATTTCATTTTTCTAATAAAATTGCAGTTACCACCTTTCGGCTTAGTACGGCGCTATAAGCCGCTTAATACATGTGACTGAACAACGCTAACCAAGCACTAATCATACTAATTCGAGTATTAACATTGCGGTACATATCCAGCTTTCACTGATAAAATATCACATTTTTAGCAGCAATTTTAAACGCTGAAACATTGGAAACATATAAAAAAGGAATCGTTACATTTAATAATTTCACAAGTAAGTTATTCGTTCTCTGAATACTTATTTCCTCGGAATACTGCTAAACCTATTATTTTTTGCAAGAAATCCCAGGAAAGCTATTAATTACATAATTCCCGGACCGTACTTATAACTAGAACTTAATTTCCAACTCGTAGCAGGTTCGGAACAGAACAATAAAAGGACTTTTTGTTTTTCCACCGCATTATTTATCGCGCCATTTCCTCTTAATCTCGCGTCGCAGAGGACCCCGTCGTCGTTAAAATTCCGGCTTCGATCAGCGCTCGGCGTTGGCAATTTGAAAGAACGGCGAGTCCGCCGACTACGTACTACTAATGGCGCAATCCCTCCATTTTAATCGCGCTATTAGAGGCCCGCCAATTAGTTCTAGTCTAGACTTAAGCGCAGCGTCCTGAACGGGAGTCCTTTCTATTCCTCGCCTCTCGCTCTCCGGTCCTGGAACAGTTCCGGAGGTCGTCATTCTGCTGCAACAAGGTGTAAAACCCGCGGCGCCCTCTTGTGTTGTTCTTCGAGCGGAAAATACTTGCGATATACGAGGAAATCGTTGTCGGATGATGAAATGTTAATTCGCCGCGGTCATAAATCTCTTATGGATGTTGGGTAATGGTTATTTGAAAGGGCGTGAGTGTGCAATGGCGCGATTCGAAATGTAATGGCGATGATGTCGGAAATAGTTTATGGGATTCCCAACTAGCTTAGCTTCGCTTAGCGTAATTGAATGTTAGACGTAATTAAGGATTATCAGTTCTTCCTATTGCATTAAGAAAACTATGGTTTTAAAATTGGGGAATCTAAGAAATTAAAGTTAGAATAATTCAAATGTAACGGAAACGTTTAGAATAAGAGGGACGGTATGGAATGAGAAGGTTGAAGATGGTTGATATAAGTTGATTAATTGTATTAAAAGAAATTCAGTTTTGACGCTTTTCTAATTTGAAAGCTTGAAGGTAAGTGTTGAAGTTCTGCAAAATTTTAATTTTTCAGGTTCAACACTTTCACAGTTGTGAAAGTACCAACACTGTGTGTAAATAGTTGTCCGTGGTCGAAAGTATTTCGTCAGTGAATAAAGCAGTATTTCAAATTGAAGCCTTTTCTAAACCCTGATTGATAAAGCTCTTAATAATAAAACGTAAGGCTTCCACAGACACGAAGTCACGGACGGAAAGTCGCCAAAAACTAAAAATTCTCAAACTTCTTTACGCCCTGACTTTTCTTTCAAAGCTCTCAGTATTAACATTATTACAGTATTAACAACTTCCTATGATTTTGAAAAAAAAGTTGTAAATAGTAGGCTTATTGGCCTTAGATCCTTTAATTCGTTTGATTCTGATGCTTTCAACAGCGATGTAACAATTGCATGTTCATGTATCTAAATAAACTCCCAATTCTAGGCAAACATTAATAATATGAAATAATAACGCAGGCTTCCACGGCCAAAGTCGCTTAAAACTAAACGTATCCCATGCCACAATTAATCGAATACTTGACACCTCGTCCACAATCAAATGAGGCCTCTTCGGGAAAGTGATAGGCAACAGTTAGCACGATTACTCAAGGTGTAAACCACGCCAGAGCCTAAAATAATTGAGCAGGAAGCAATTACTTTCGCGACAGCAAGGCATGGGAGTAAGTTCCAGTTAGTGTTCATCCAAGGCACCATAAACAACTAGCTTTACGTTGATAAGTTGATGGAAACCCATATTCTTCACATTTCCAGCAAGATAAAGCTTTACGTAGCAAGAACTGCTTTGAAAAAGCCTAGGACGCCATGCCCCAAGGGAACATCAACCACTTACTGGAATCAATGCCGTGACAAATTAATCGGGGAGACCTAATACATTGATATAAATAAAATTAAATTGCGTTGATCTTTTTTTCTTTCTTCCTCTTTGAAAGGTACTCGTTTCTACTAAGTTAGGTTAAAAAATTTGCACCCTTTCCTATAAAATTTGTCAAGATTGTCGATTTCTGCTACGTATTAGTACTTATTACTTTTATATTAATGTAAAGTTGAGGAAAAATACGACTGTACTCGTTAAGATAAGACTTAAAAAAAAATTCATCACGTCTCTAAAGTATGGCCAAGCAATTCAGATACAGCCTGTGTATCACTAATTTTTTATTTTTAAAATACTTTTACAGAAAATATTGTTGTTCGTCGCATTAGAATCTTTACAGCTTTCAATAACTTCAAGCCCGTAGAAGCAAGTGGATTCTTCTGAAATTGTACGTTTTATATCCAAATGGTTTTTGAAAAATTCCAATGTTGAATGAATTTCATTTGATGAGGGTGGTGTATTTATATATTCATTTCTTCCATTTCTTCAGCTGTTTGTACGTGTTCACGAGTTGGCGAACTTGCGACGATATTTTCTTCCGAGACATGTTCAACAACGACCAAATCTTCATTTATATTTTTCCAGGCCCTTAATTCATCATCTAATAATAAATCGTTATCCTCACCTAAGCTTAGCAGAAACTAGCCTTTTTAAAGGAGTTCACAATTGTAAAACATCGTACATTTTACCATCATAAGGATTGCGGTAAGGACAGATATTTTTTTTTGCAACACCTTTGGGTTGATTTTGATTTTCTGCTTCTTCTAACATCCGTATAATGAAACTTCTCATATCCCGGCGATATAATATTTTCATTGATTTAATGATTCCTTCATCAATAAGGTGTAGTATTGGCTGGTAATACTAATTTTGTGCTTCTCAACAGCATATTTGGATGGACGTTACAATTGTCCAAGATTAATGTGACATTACTATCTTTTAATTGCTAAAATTACTCTTACATGTTACTGGTAAAGATGCTCCTCCGAAACATCGCGGATTATTAGGTTTTCCTATCACGTACCAGATATGCTGCAAGTTACCAGAACTATAAGTCGCTGCTTCCGCTTTTTTCCCCGCCGCATGAAATTTATTCTTGAAAACCAACGAATATTCCGCTATAGTTCCAAAGTATTATCCTGTTATAAATGTCACTTGGTTTAAAATCTCTGGGAAGCTCTGATAAGAAGCTTTCGACCAGTTTTCTATCAGCATCTTTAATTTCCTCACGAGACTTCTTATAGACAACGTTCCTTCCCAACGACTTCATCACCCATTTTTAGGCTTAACATCTTCGTATCCTTAACTTCAATACCAAAAATTGAAGCGTTCCCCATTAAAAAACCACGGCTGATGGCTAAACCATTCCAGAAGGCCACTTTCCGTCCTATATTCTTTTGCGCTTAGGATTGACATTACTGGCATTGTCTTTCTTAATTTTTTCCTGATTTTGTAGAAGTCTACATGGTGCGCATTGCATTTTTATTGCAGCGCAACGTCGACTGCACGAAGATAAACCTTCGAACTCTTTTAACATTCCATGGTTCCCACGAAAATTTAAACTTTAACGCTACGTTACTTTAAGCATCTTGAATGTCTGTTGTACGCATGAAATATAAATTGAAATTCTGAAGTATATCGCACGAACAGCGTAACTTTCAGTCACTTCAGGAACAAACAAACGATTATTCATCATCTCCAGTGTAATTTTCGAACATCCGAGATCCCCGGAATGTACCCGTTACATCGGTGTAACTCCGCTCAGGATTGCCAGGTCAAATAAATGAGGCTAAATAATCAACATTGCGAAGATTCGACAAGCCAGCGCATTGTTTTGATTCAAATAAACGAAAAATTTTACGTTAGTGGATTTGACGTTCATACTTTGTGTCGAATAGATACAAGTAATAATGTAATAATGTTACAAACCGAATCCTTCGAAACCCAGCATGCTATTTTTAAATAAATCCGCCTCAACGAATTCCCAACTTCCTCGTGAAGGTTTTCTCCGGAAAATATTCGATTAATAAAGTTTCTCGAAGGCTGCAGAATACCTGGTGAATTTCCGCTTCAAACGCGCGCAAGCGCTTGTATACAGCGGAACAAACTGGATCTTTTTCAGAATTATCAATATTGCTTATACGTTGCATTCTGTATGAATATGAATACGAAGAATATGAAATCCTGTACCTAAAATTAAATACACTCCGCCAAAAAAGTATCGCATAAACTAAAAATGGGCATTTATAAACCAAGATATTTTTATACGTTCACAAAAAGTTTGCCTCGTGTACGTGAACTATAAAAACACTAACAAAATCATGGAACATAGCTTTTTTATTTTTTTTCCTAAAAGAACACATTTAGAAAAATGCATATGTGTAAGGTTTGTTCAGTTGTTTATTGATGGACAAATTTTAAAGTGCGAAGTCAGAGTTCTGTACCGACGCTTTTAAAACTAAAATGAGCAATTTAACTCCAGAACAAGTGGCTGCGATAGTTGCTTTAATCGAAGATGGACAATCTCAAGCATACGTAGCTAATTTGATGAACATCAATCAGTCAAGTGTTTCTAGAGCCATAGCCAGATATAGGAAAACAGGCAATTACAGTAGAAGACCTGTACCAGGTCGTCCAAGATGTTCTACTCGCCAAGATGACCGCTACTTACTACTACAAGCATTACGTCGAAGACATGTAACTGCGAGACAATTGCAGAACGACTTGGCTAGAGTCAGAAATACTCGTGTGAGTACTCAAACTATTCGGAATAGGTTACGACAGAGTGGATTAAGAGCTAGAGTAGCTGTAACAGCCCCTCGTCTCACTAGGAACCACCGAGTGGCTCGCTTAAGGTTCGCCAGAGAACATGTAAATTGGAACATTAATGACTGGGCCAATATACTCTTCACAGATGGGTCAAGATTTGGTCTTTACACCTCAGATAGGTGTATCTCAGTGTACAGACGAGACGGTGAGCGCTATTCGCAGTGTAATATCAGATCTAGACCTAATTTCGCTGGTGGCTCTATTATGGTTTGGGGAGGCATCTGTTTAACAGGTCGTACAGAGTTAGTACCGGTAGACAGAGGTACACTGACTGCCCACAGGTATATAACGGACATTTTAGAAGAACATGTAGTACCATATGCGCCAATTATAGGAATGCAGGATAATGCACGACCGCATGTTGCAATAATCGTCCAGGAATACCTTAACGATGTTGGTATTCCAGTTTTAGATTGGCCTGCGGTAAGTCCGGACATGAACCCAAAATGTTGCCCCAGCGGACCTGCATGGACTAGAAAATGCTCTCCGTGACGAGTGGGAGAATTTGGATCAGGCTTATATACGGAGGTTAATCGAATCTCTGCCGAACCGTATGCGAGCGGTCATAAGAGCCGGAGGTGGCAATACTCAGTATTAAAAGCTACTGTTATGACATTTCTCTTTCCAAAATTATAATTTCTTGTTTTAATAAAAATCTCAAGTATGAGTTCTTGTTTTTATTTGGCCTGTATCTTATTTAAACGATCATAGAAATTATCTCTTAGAGCGCATTAAAGTATATTTACAACTTTATGCTACAAACAAAGATTATGGGATACTTTTATGATTCAAAACTAAATTATGCGATACTTTTTTGGCGGAGTGTATATCTAAATATCTAGAAAGAAGGTTTAAGCTATAAATATTTTTTTATTTTTTTTAGTGTAAATTGCAACCTTTATAGTTTACAAATAGCAGAACATTGTAGAAATCTCTCGACTATAACTAGAGAACATTTTCGACGAACACCTTACGCGAAGCAATAACTCAAAACGTTAGACGGGTTTCTCCGATTTACTCGTGTAACGTCGCAATCATCTATATACGGGAACAATACCGGGAGTAGGAAACGGCGAATGTAGAGTGCGAGACAGGGCGACGCCTCCCCTGGGGGATTTACAACGCTCTTACGTGCACATACTTCGAGCAAATCTCCCCTCGAGATTATGTTAGTGAGTATACGGTACGGGTAAGTTGATGTTCCGGAAAATCCTCTTCGAACAGACGTGCGTTGTTACGCTTAACGCTTCATACCTTGTTTATTATTATTATGCAGCGAGTATGCGAGTTTAACGAAATAGGTGAATTAGATGAGGTCTTAATTATAAGGAAAATGGTGAAAGGTAAGTATTCGAGGATTGCCAAGTGCGGACCTGGACGATGCTTTGATATAGTTATACATGGACGTGCGCAATGTGAAAAGGCTTAAATGCAAAAGCATTTTTTTTGTTTCTTCTCTTAAAAAGAGAAACAAATCAAGGATTTGAGCATATACCAAGTGTTACAATTTGCTGTTGCAAAGTTACACGTGATATATTTTTTGTAATGGTGAAGATGATACTACTTACAATGAATATCCGGCGCTTTCTGCTACTAAAATAATAGTTAATCGTTGGACGTGGACGTAACATATACAGAGTAAGTTCTTTTCCTAAAGGCAGGATGGATCCATCCACTGGAAAAGGACCGGTTGGTCTTCCTTGCCTCATGTTAGAGAAGTTCCCTTCTCAACCTTTAATGGATACCGATCTCTCTCTAGGTCACTGAAGTGCGACAACTATCGGCCCCTCGATGCATGACATTTCACAGGACTCCAGCATTTGCCAATATTCATAATCAGCATCGCCCGAGTTATGTGAACTCACGTTTAATGACGCCTAGAAATCGCCATCGTCTCTTTGGTTTGAATAGTTGAGGTGCTTTCCTTTATTTTTCGTTTATTTCTATTTTTCCGTGTCGCGTAAATGCAGGAAATTATTTAGATTTTCTGCAATAACAACTTCTTCAGAATTCTTAGATGACGCGCGTCTATGATTTTTATGGCACGATGAGGCAGGTCTGGATAATACTTCCCATAGCCGTTGAACTGCTTCGTTGTACTGGTTCGTTGCCTCGATCGTCGAATCTGGCACCTTGCGATTTCTTCGTATGAGGCGTTTTAAAATCGTTGGCTTACCAGAAACCTGTGACCGATGTTAGTGAACTAGGAAACCGTGTATTTCAAGCGACCCGACAAGTAACACCGCAAATATTATATAACACCGTGGAAGCAATAGCAACGCGTTCAGAAGCATTGTTTGTAGCCGAGAGATAATACAAAAATAAATGTTATAAAGCGTTTTAAAGAATAGTAAAGGAACATTCGCTTCAATTTTTTATGCATAACATGATCACATAGTCCGTGTTCGCGAATTTCGTAATACCCAATGTAAGGAAAAGTCAACGCTAAACGGGCTGCATTAAACAACAGTACTGCCTTTATTTCTTTTTGAATTTGTAGTTCGTGAACATTGCAGAACCAAAAAATAAGTTACGTTATGAGAAAGCAAATCATTGGTGTCGGTTATAAATTGTTACGTTAATTCTGCACTACTTTATGTGGACGCAATCTTTAAGACGCCACTGTATAGCTTGAAAGAAGCGTCATCTTCGAAATGGTAACCTGTTCTTCGATGTCTCAAAAATCACAAAAGACATACATGAATGACGTAGTTCTTAGACCATTAAGTAACCCCATCAACATTATAACGCCCTAAATCTGAGTAGTTTCTTTATTTAAAGCACGTGAATTCTTTAAGTGCAAATTCATTCTTTATCAGGGTGACGATATATGAGGATGCTTTTAAAGAACTGTATGGCTGCTTCAATGAAGTTTTTCTTCGAAGTAACGGAGTACTGCGTAATAATAACGAAGTAACACCATCAACTGACTTCACAAATTGAAAAGATAAAAAGTTATAAAACCCTAATTGTTACTACTACTCCCTTTATTTCAAGCACCAACATCTTTCGAGTGTAATTGCGCTTTTCATGAGGGTGACAATATATAAAGATGCTTTTAAGGAACAGCATGACTGCTGCAATTACATTTTCCTTTGAAGTAACGGAGTACTACATAACCATTTTGAAGTAACACCATCACTTCACAAATTAGAAAAGTAAAAAGTTATAAAGCCCTAAATGATACTATTTCATTTATTTAAAGCACCAAAAAATGCTTTTAGAAAACCTGGATGGCTGCTCCAAGTAAGTTATTCTTCGAAGTAACGGAGTACTACGTAACCATTTAAAAGTAACACCATCAACCGACTCCACAAATTAGAAAAGCAAAGCGCGAAGCCCTAAATGTTACTGTGTATTTCCTTTATTTAAAGCGCTAAAATTTTCCAAGCGTAAATTTACCCTTCATCATGATGGTAATACTTCAAGATGCTTTTAAAAACTTGCATGGCTGCTCCAATGAAGCCTTTTGTCGAAATAAGGAAATACTACGTAACGATTAAGAAGTAACGCCATCGACTGACTACACAAATTAGAAAAGCAAAATATTATAAGGCCCTAAATATTACTGTTTCCTTTATTTGAAGCGCCAAAATTTTTCGAGTGTAAATTGACCCTTCATCTGGGTGGTAACGTTCGACGATGCTTTTAAAAAACTGCATTGCTGCTCCTATTGAGTTGTTCTCCGATGTAACTATTAAGAAGTAATACCATCAACTGACTCCACAAATTAGAAAGGGTGCAAAAGTTATAAAGCCTTAATGTTACTGCGTATTTCATTTATTTAAAGCACCAAATTTTTCCGAGTGTAAATTGACCTTTCATCAGGGCGATAATACTTGAAGATGCTTTTAAAAGCCTGCATGGCTGCTCCAATTAAGTTTTTCTTCGAAGTAACTATTGAGAAGTAATATTATCAACTGACTTCACAAAATTAGGCCAAAAGTTATAAAGCCTTAATTATTACTGTTTTCTCTATTTGAGGCACCAAAATCTTTCAAGCGTAAATTCACTGTTCTTCTGGGTAACGATGTATGTTTCACGTAAAGAAAATAGTAACGTTTAGGCTTTTATAATTTTTTGCTTTTTTAATTCGTAGAGTCTCTTGGCGACGTTACTTTTTAGCTGAATGACATAAATGCAATAATATGTCTGACTTCATATTAAAATAAATTAAATAGGTTCCTTCACATAGAGTGCGCGCCACTGGTTTTCTTTAATACGTTTATAATAAATACAATAATAATGTATGTAATTTACTTTAGACTTTTCTTTGAATGCTTTGATTTTGACGAACATTCTATATTCCAAGATCCTCCCTCCAAGTCTCCCTTTCAAATGTGATGATTAATTTTTTGAGTAACTTTAACATTACTTCACAAGGCCAATTCTACCTTGTGAATTTAGTCATTGAAAGAGGGAAACAGTGATCGTTAACGATCTAGAAAAATTTAATAAAAGAAAGCTTAATTAACAACTTATTTAACGCTCTACGGGAGCTCTACATTATCAAGAATCTGTATCATATTCGGGAGATTTCTTTGTAAACTATCTACTAGAGCATTTAAAATTAATTAATTGATTTTACTTGACACGTAAATCGGTTTTAGATACACGTTTAGTTAACACAAGCATGCTCAATGGTATACATTATTATGCCATTTTCTTCTTTGCAATTAAGTATCAAAGGAAACTTTAATTATCGTTCCATTTTCACATCACAGGTACACAAAACAAAGTATGTGTATCCCATTTACCCCACGTCGACGTCTTTGAGCGTTTCCTCTTCCCCTTCGCCCACCACAACCCGTCCCGTCCCCATTCTTCCCGATCCTCCAGCCATCCTATATCGCTGTAAATTGCTTCACTGTCACCCTACGGGGACTCCTCGGTGTCATTGCGAACTTCGCGACGCAAGCGCCCCCTTTTACGTACAACAAACACTACTAATGAATCTTTGTCTCGCCCGGAACGAAAATCTATGCTCTACGTAAATAAGCGACTAGAAACTTCGGATATCCGAAAAGGTAGGTCTCCTCGTCCTTGTTTCCCGTCGCTCTTTGTTCTCCGCTACGGCGACAATGCTGGAAGATGGATTCTTACGTTACGGATTGCGGAGATAAAACTTTGCGTTTTAAGAAAATTGCCAACTCCGATCGCGAAGCTGTGCGCCTCTATTGTGAAGAACTTTATAATTCCGGAATACGTTCGCGTATTACGTGTTGGCTTGTAAGATTATTACAGACAACAGATCCTGTCGGGCATGAATTGGAAATTCTGTTTCTACCGGAGGAGCGATTTTTATTGCCTCGCCATTGTTTTGAATCGTTCAATTTAACTAAAGATGTTTGCTAGCGCTTCTTCCGATTTATCTAGTAGCGAGCAATTCGTCAAAGATTTCCTCTTTGTTCGGAAAATTGAATAAATGAAGTTCTTACGCAAGGAAAGCTGCAACAACTTCAAATATGTCACGTTGGCTGCTACTACGCACGACAAGGTGTTCATGCAGAATGAAGAAAATCTGAAAAGTTTCGAAAGTAATAGAGAAACAAGTATTTCTTGTGAAATCCAGCGAAGCAGCCACCCCTTTAATCCGTCCAAGTGGTGGTTGGTATTTTATTTTGAAAAATAGGCATTTACCGATGTGATCTTCATTCAATGATCTTCGTGCACCAGTATTCCCAGTTTCATCTACAGATGTTCATTAACGCCAAAACATTGATTAATTTCGCTTAAATTGCTTCAACAGAGCATTGAAACTGTTCATTCGAATGTTTTTGTGACCATGAATGAGCAAGCAGAGCGCCCAACGTCCAGTTCTGCTTTTTATGCTCAAATTTTCAATCAGTGCGTCGGAGTAAGTTATCCACAGCCTCTGTTACCTCCTCAAATTTTCGAGCGCCGTTTGGTGAACTTTTCGGATATTGTTTGGTTGGAGTTTTTGGCCGTCCCGAAGATATATCGACAACCAAACTGGTACACTTGCAATAAAAAGTACCCGCACACCCAAGAAAAGGAGAATAATACGACGCGCTCTCCCCAAACGGCCGAGGACGTCCTTATCTCTTTCTTGGGTATCCCAATACATTTTACTCCAAGTGTACGACCACGTTTACATTCAGCTGGACTAAATGCTAGTTAAATTTAATAACGGCTCCATCTACAAATCTTAATCGACGCCAAACTTCGACTGATTTCGCTTAAGCTGCTTCAACACAACATTGGAAGTTTCGTTCGAATGTGTTTGTACTCCTAAGTATGCAAGCGCAGCACCCAACGCAACGCAAACATGTTCTTTCAAGTTATCCGTTGCTTCCGCTATCTCCCTAATCTTAATTCGACGGATCGTCTAGCACCATTCGGTGATCTTTTTCGATATTATCGATAGCGGTTGAAGTTTTTGGCCATTCCGAACGGTTAGCTTAAATACTAGTCAAATGGAAGAATTTAATGACGACTCTTATGTATTTTGTTAGTTACCAGACCAAGTTCCATCTCGTTCGAATATTGATATAACTGGAATAAGAAAAATCTGGTTACATAGTCCCTCCGTACGATGAGATGCTAGTGCTTTTAAAGCTGTCTGATTATTAAAGAGAACGCAAGTCGTCTTTGAACACTTCACTTGTTTCTTGAGATTTTCATGCGTTTGGCTGCTTCTAAAAGCTAGACGTATTCGCATTTCCAAACGGTTTTGTTCTTATGTTTATATATAGCTTATTTCACATCATCTTCATGTAATTTTCTGCCTATTTTCTCAAATTTTAGCTGCCACAAAGAACTAACTGCCTTAGTTCCTCCCCAAAATTGCATACCTTATTTTCCACTTTTAAAAAATAACAAGCTACTGCAGATCCTTATCCGTCTTTGAATACCAGAAAAAAAAATTGCTACGAAGAAGAGCAGGAAACGAGCTCAGAAAAAAAAAACTAATTTACTCCACATCTTCACACCATCAATCTGTGACAAAATAGGCACTCAATCATTTTAAACCTTTTCAAGCTTCTTTCCTTAATTATAACGCCGTCGTTTATTGTTATAAAATCCTCTTAAGAAGCGGACGATTCCATCCTCAGATACGCAGCTTGTCTATCGCAGCTTAGAAAGTGCTACAACAATGCGGATCGTCAACAACAAAAAAGGAAGCCATTAACTAAAGTTTAGTTGTTGGCGAAAGTATTTCTTTTGTTAGGCGCTCGGTAGGTGGCGCTAAATCATGACGACATCCAGTTCGTGATAGATATTATCTCGACAGCGGTTTTTGAGCTCGCCGAAAGAAAAGAAAAGTTAGTTACTTGGGCAAAGTATGTGTACAGCTTCACTTTATGAGGACGGTATAAGAGCTGTAAAAGAAATGAGCTTTTTTATGAGGTGGGAAGTTTCGCGGTTTCTATTGACGTAGTTTAGAACTATCTAAAGATAAAGCTTATTATCTTTTTTGTCCTCATTTAAAACTCTTTATTCTGAGTATGTATCTCTTTGATTTTACGTTATTCCTCTAAAAATCAGCCACAACAAAAAAAGGAATGCTTCATGTTATTTCTTTAAATTTAAAACGGAATTACGTTGGAATATTACGCTGAAAACACCTCCTAAACCCTTACGATCCCCAGATATCCTATCGAGGCACTTTCGGCCTGAAACGTACTCCCTACATATCCCTGCCTTCGAGAATGTTCACCGTCAAGGAGGAACTTCCCCGGTCTTAATGGTTTAACATTAATTATCGAAATCTGACTTCCGACGCCAGCGCCGCCGCCAGAACTTCTCGTTCTGAATAATCTTCACCGGAGCCTTCGCGAAACGCACCGGGAGGGTAACTGGAGAACCGAGTACCCGAAACCAAGCATTTCTAACATTCTCCAAAGACGCATTAGTCCAGACTTTTGACAAGCACGTAGAGCACGTCCCTCGGCCTCCCAACGGATGGGGAACTCGAGGAAGGAACTCCGCGTGGTTGCCGGCTGAATTCGGACGATTTGATTTCGGGAAGCCATACTGTCCCTTTCAAACAATTGCGGTAGCCGCGCTTAATGACTTCCGGTTTGGACGTTGCTTTATGTGGGCTTCTAGAGGAGTTATGGAACGGCGAATGATTGGTGGATTAATATTGTTTGTACTTTTTTTGAATTGAGACGATTATGAAGTGAGAACAGATAAATCGTATTTGTAATATTTTTAATAAATAATGTTTATCATCTGTACCGGACTACTTCATTTAGGAGCACTTCTATCGTTGATAAATAATTACCAACATCCCGAACAAAAGGACATTACAAAATTAAGACACGCCAACTTCCGGTTGACACTTCTCCTTCTTACTGCATCACTACCCCCCACCCTCAATCGTTAACGTAATTAATTATCCACGTCTCAATTTTCAGGCGACAATTTCCACTCGAACTAACTTTTAATCGGTCTTGTCACCTTACGTTTCGCCTTAAGACTATAAAGAAAATAAGCTTACGCTCACTTGCCAAAGCATCTCTTTCTCGCGTCAGAAAAACGACGCCCTTCGCCTCCGACGCCCCCGTTTTAGAATCTTCTGCGCGCCTAGGCATTAATGAAATTAAATAGGGCATGTGGATGCCTTTTGGGAAGTACTAGATCTCGGAGGGTGGCGGGTAAGTAAACAGAAAGGAGAAGATCGGACAAAAATTATCGATCCGTGAACTCTAAATTCCAAAAAGAAGGGTTGTAATTCACGCTTAATCTCTTCTAAAAATATAACAGATGGCTTGTTTTCGGGCGTACGTGAAGAGAGTTGTTTTTTTTTTGGTAGAGGAGCCGGATATTTTATAAAAAATTAATTCTTGCAGCGTTTGCCGAAAGACTGCGCCATTTCTATCAGCGTTAGATCTTTCACAAATGCTGTTCAAGTTACACCTATCCTTTATTTGCAAGAAGACATACTCTCGTAAATCCCATTTTCCAACTTAACCAATGTTAACCAACGTAAACTTAAACAATGAAGGAAAGCAGCTAAATCATGATAATAACAAACTCACAGAATACGGATCCGTAATTTGTAATTTCCTCTTTATTAACGAAAAGTTAGCGGCATCTTCGCCCGCTAGATTCTAGTTGCACACCAGAATTGACTTGTCAGGAGCTTTCACGCGTTCGGTAAACCAAACACGACGCCGCCGATTATGTTACAACCCCAACTTTAGCGAGCAGCAGACACATGCGATAACGCCATAACCTAATATTATAGGTCTCGTTCTCGAAATAATGGGGACCGCCGTCAGGAACGTTAATGCCTAGTTATTGCCTAGCACGTAATAAACAATAACTTAGGATAGTGGAGGCGCCGCCTCCACTCGGATTCTTCTTAGCTCCCTTCGTCGAAGGGAAGAGCAAAGTTTCGGGGTGTTCGCGAGCGTTTATGCATGATGTCGGGCACTGAATTTCAACAGGGTTATCGATAAATTTCTGTAAAGTACGAAATTACTCCAAATACATTCATTGCTTACCTACGGTTATCCTTTGTGACAATTACTCTTTAAAAAATTCGTTTATTAATGGCGGCGGTAATTTGTGGTATTTTGGAGAAACAGTCTTTTTCTTCTGGTGTTTAGTATCAGCGCCAGCAATGTTTATTTAGTTGGCCATGAATAAAGCAGCTAAATTTTGAGCTATTTCGAAAATAGTCGCGGTGATCTACCGACCCAACTAGGGATTATCGGTAGCTGATGTTGCTTCATTTTCAATTTTTACAAATTGAAGATGAACGACCAAGCTTTAATTTCTCACGATATTCCGTTTTACTTCCGTAAAGACATGAACATACCTCAAGCTCATGAAAAGCTGCGTAAAGTTTATAAAGACAATGCTTTATAGGAACGTCATTGCCAACGATGGTCCACAAAATTCCGCGTTTGTGGCTTTATTTTAATTGAATCCAACCAAGTTGAAGGTTACAAGCCAGCTCGATATTCAGATTCTTCAGGAACTCAAAGAAGTTCATTTGACAACACGCATAAATGACATGACATGACATCGACATGTTGATTCAACATAATGGGAACGATTTGAGGACAATTGTTTGGGGCGATGGACAACTGGCGATGAAACGTGGATCGTCTCGGTTCCAGTGTGGCGATCTGCTTCAAACGACATCGAAAGTGAACGGTTGTCCAACCAGTGTGGTGGGATGGTAAAGCTTTCGTGTCTTTTTAGCTTCTACTGAAGAACCAAACAATCAATCAGAAGTGTACTGCGGACATTTGAACACAGACAACAACTTGTCTTTAAAAATTCAGTTCTTGTGCTCCCATTTAGACCTTTTTCCGGTAAATTATGGATTAACAAATTTCCGCAATGGAAAGAGTATGAAAGCGAGGCGTGCTGGTGGAATATTGTTGAAGCAAGAAGAGAAATGCTCCAGATGCGGAACATGCCCGAAAATTATTATCTATCACTTACTGCCTAAGCTAGTGAATGAAAAAAGTTTATTTCGTCAATTGTCCATTATTGACCTTTATCAAATTAAATATTAAATTGAGGATAAAGGTGTTGTCTTGCATTTTCAGCAACAACCAATTTGGAACTTATTCTTAGTAAAAGGACCTTCACCAATAATATATAAATTGTCAATTGTTTATTGAATTTAATGGCGTTACATCAAATTCAATAAATCACCTCACACACATGTAAGTACACGAATAACAATCATATTTGGCTTCTCACTAAGCAAATACCCAAGTCGCCCATCATCTTACATCGCCTCGAACGACAAGCAACAAGCGAGCGCACGAACAATTCCTCCGAACGATAACGAGGGTGGCGAACGCAAAGGACGGGACGGGGGGACGGAAGAGGGGTTAATTACGTCCTTAACAACGCATCACGTGCCTACCGCCGTAATTCGTAGAAATTCCCTTTAAATCATTTTGTTCAGATGCGGAACCTATGTTGCTGGTAGCGCCAAGAATCCTGAAGGATTTGTCGATCTCACCGCAGCAACCCGAACCAAGGGGGAGGCGAGTGCGGGCGTAGTATTTTCCCGGGGATCTTCTCGGGGAATTTGCCGGAAAGAAAAGGCGTGAACGGCGTTATTAAGACCGTCGGAATGGAGGGTATAAGGTGTATAGATATAGAGCGAAGAGGGAGATTGCTTGGAAGAAGAGGTCGTAAAGTTGCGTATAGACGGAAGGGGGCGTTATTTTACGACGGAGGACGTTTGACGAAAATTAAGTTCCGTGTCGGAGGTTGTCGGTTATTGAGTGGGACAAGGATTTCGTATTGTTCTGGGACTAATAACGCCGCGTTTCTTTTATATTGGAGATTACCATCTTCAAAGTTATCGGCTTACTATTTGTAATTTTATCTAAATTAGAGTTAGTCTAGTATCTGCTCTATGAGGGAAGGGATGTGGAAGGATCTTCCGCAAATATTTAAAGATTTTTCCATGGACTGACATGTAACGTCTGAACATCCGTCCGTGTTGAACATGGAAGAAGCTGGAAGCTAAAAAATTTGTATGGATCTGCTGACCTGAGGCTGAGTTGTGCATAGCTCGAAACCGGTAGAGCTTTGGACACAGAGCTTTTCCATTCATCCCAATAATAATAAGAAAGTTCTCAATAACACGCCGAAAGAAGTAAAATTAATACATAGGCACACTCGGAAGAAAATGCATCCGCACACCCAAGAAAGAGAGAAGAAGACGCCCTCGGCCGTTTGGTGTGCGAAGGATTGTTCTCTCTTTCTAAGGTATCCGGGCACTTCCTGTTGCAAGTGTACGCCCTTATGTAACTCCCGAAATTTTCTATTCAAACCTTTGCAAACGGGACCTCCGCCAAACCATCGACACGGCATAATGCTCCGATTTCAGATTTAATACCTGCCACCTTCGATATTGCGAGTACTTCGAAATTAAATCCCCCTCGCTCCCGCTCATTTCGATTAAATCGAACGGTTCCGGTAGAAGAAAAGAACGTCGGAATATCGTCGAGGACGTCTCGTCGTCCGCGAAACGCTCAGATAAAAAGGTGGATGGAAGAGGACTTCAAAGTCGATTCGCAATTGATAGTAGGAGAAACCGATTTTCCGTTTTCGATATTGGTTTTCCAATCGGCAAGAAAAGCGCACCATGTTAATTAGAAAGTTTTCATATTTTACGTCTTCGAGTTCCGCCGCTCTGGATTCTACGATGTTGACGTCGAAGGAGCTGGAGAATTAATTTAACTTTTGTAAGTGGAACGGTTTGATTGCTGTAAATGGCGCGGGATTTCGTAATGGTGGGTTATGATGATAGAGGTATAGCTTTATTCATTTCTCTCGAGACGTTTCGGAGAAATATTCCGGTAAATTAATAGTAAATGCTTTTTTTCTTTTTTTTTTTTTGGACATAAATGAATTAAAGAAAATACAGCAGGTTGTCACGTTTTGTTTGCTACCCTGAACATGCTTGACTTTGAGATATTCAATTTTTAAGGATCGCATATGTAACGTAATTATGTATTACAGATATTCAAGCGGAAATCATATCATCATAGCTGTGATTCTGATTATAATGGAGAAAAGTATATTTATCATTATCAGGCTGCCTCGCAACAGAGCCCCCTTTCTCACGATACCACCAACTAAATAGATCGTTAAACATAACAATTTACCATAAGCAAGTTGATTCGCGGAAAATATACGCTCAAAAATGTTTTCTTGAAACGAGTAGCTCTTCCTTGCTTAGTTTAGGCCCGAAGCTTTCTTTATTTTGAAATACCATTTGGAGCATCTGAATGCACAATTTATTATGAAACGCTTGCGGGTCTTTGTCTTCTTCAACAGAATACGATAGAAATGTACCTGATTGTCTTCTTTCTTGATATACAAGCTGGTCCGCATTGTAGTAATTTCACACAAGAAATGGACATATACCTTTGGATCATCCAAGATGCAAGCAATTGAATGTGAATTGATATTGAAATAACCAAAATTGTATTTTAATCAGTGATGTAGAAGATATTTCTAATGAAAAGGAGCCGCCGCCACTGGATGAAACAACATATCACTGCCGGTACCAAGATACGCTAACAAATTTCGAATTATTCCAATTACTCATTAAATATTTAAAAGATTATTATTTGTCGAGAATATTCACTTATTTGAAAAATCGCCAATAACCGCCAGCTTTTTAGGTAAGATCAGGACCACCACGTACCAGATGGCGCAAAAGTAATTTCATAATTTGAGTTAGCCACCATTATTTGCAGTTGGCCCCAAATGTCACTGTGCTTTGACATTTATGCTGTAAGTAAATGTCAAAGCACCATTTATGCTGTAGATTTACAGAAAATTAGTTGTTAACAAGCCACGGAGCGATACACACTTCAAGAATGTAGAAATATCGTTGACAAATTTTAAGTCTGTCCTTTTGACGCAGCGTGAATTTCGCCGTCATTTTCCCGATTGTCGTGTTCCATGTGCTCGAACAATTAAACGTTTGTCCGAGCGCCTCGTGCAAACTGAGTCCACTAGAGATGTCGCAAGAAGTGGCTGGTCTCGTAGTGCTCGTTCGATGGCGCTACCGTAACCGTAAATGGTGAGCGTTACAGACAGATGCTAAACGAATATTTTTTTACACAAATTGCTGCATTGCGTCTCGATCATTGTTGGTTTCAACAGGAAGGAGCAACCGCTCACACAGTTCGGGCAACTAAGGAGATCTTGAGGCCCAGATTTCCAGATTTCCCATTTTGGAGATTTGGAACTGGCCGTCCGGATCGCTCGATCTAACAGCACCAGACTTTTTCCTTCGGGGCTTCTTAAAATGTCGCGTTTATCGCAACAAACCACGAAGCTTGTAAGCCTTGAAAGCTAACGTTGAAGCAGAAATCGCTAATCTGGAGCCAGATCTTTTGCGAGCAAAAATTCAAGATGACATAAAACGAGCGCAATCATGCATCAACTCGGGAGGTGGCCATTTAAGCGGTATAATTTTTTCCAATTAATGTGATCAATTTTACACTTTTGAATAAACTTTTTCATGAAAACAGAGCTCGTTTTTTTCATTTATAACAAAAAGGCAGCCAATTCAAATTATGACATTAGTTTTGCGCCACCTTGTAAGTATTGCAACATCAGAAATAAAGGAATATGGTTAGCAACCCCCGGTTTACGCTATTCTTCTACATTTCGCGCCTTTGTCAATAATAGATCAGAATGAAAAAAACCCTTCCATTCAGAAAATAAAAAATGTACTTCATTTCTTAATCTTTCCAAACTTTTCTTTAAAACGAATCAAATTTCTCTCCGCGAATTCTTTCGGATATAACGTACCTTATCATATCTCCATTTCATACCTTCATTTTATCATACCTTCATTTTACTTGAAAGAATTCGCCATTAAATATTGAGATAAATCTATGCAACATCACGTGAGCCACCCACTGAGAAGCCATCCTTCCATTTGAATTGTTCGAGAAATTACGATTTCTCTACTTTAACACAATAGCGCCCTGTAGCGGTAAATTTCAAATGGAAAAGCTATTTTTGTTTGACTCCTATAAAACTTAGCGTTGCTAAGATAGAGCCTCTGTCTATCTTTAAGCGCACACCTGATACTATACATCGAATAACCTTGCTACATGTGAAACTCTTCGGTTCCGTAGACAACCTCTCACATTTACAAATTACGGTGAATTCGACTACTGTACGCGCTCAGCATCAACGCAGATTCTAGGAAGGACTTAATGTTACTGATTGCATAACACATTGATTACAGCAATGCCTCACCACCATAGACTTACAAGACTTCCGAACGCGTTCATATTGCTCACTTTTCAATCAATCTGATTCCATAAGGAGGTTCCCAACCTCCTACTTGTACCTCTTACTTAACACTCCAAGAATATGAAGAAATTACGAATTTTCTACATCCACCGTCGGAGATAAGCGTCCAAAGGAAAACGCTTAAATTCATAAATACAAGGCATTAAACGTTTCAGATGCGATTAAATTCAACTACAATCAATCGCTCCTCCGTTCGAATAGGAAGAATTTTTCCTAATTGCGTTCCCAATTACAATTTTACGCGATTGCAGCGGTTCCCATTGTCCGATCCATAATTGAAGATCGGAGATTCGCAAAAAAAAAAACGTTACCTCGATACACGCCAATGCCAACGCGACACGAGGGCTTGCTCCGATTTAATCCGCGCTTATTGCGGGTTTAAATTAAATTTCGTTCCGATTTAATCGACCGATCTCTCGTTTTAATCAAAATCCAAAAAGAAGACGGAGAAAAAAAGGGAAGGGAACTTTGTTGGATTTTTCTTTGAAGCTTATCGTGACGTTGTAGCGGAATATCGACGGGCGGGAGGATTTCGAAAGCAAGACCAGTACTAGTTGAAGTCTGCTACACTAAGACGTCGTAGAAGTTAAGAATAAAGAAAAGGGATACAATAAGAGGGAATCAATGGAAAACTCTTTAATCTTGGGAAACGTCGTAAAGAAGTTTTAAAAAGTTAAAAAGGAAACTTGAGGAAACGAAAGCAGCTAAGGAACTGCAAATATACAGGAAGTGCCTTGATGAGGGTGACAAAGGGCAATTTGGACGGTTAGATTTATAGAGCATTTGTACGTAAAATTTACGGTAGTGTATTGTTTGATTTTACAAACAAGGATATTGTTGACTACCTTTCGACATACGAATGGTTGAAAAAAGATTGTATTGAACCCGCCAGAAGCCTTTTAGCTCCTTTAACAGGCAGAACATCGCGTATTCTCATGTGGTCACTAACATAATGGAGTACGTAGGACAGATCTGTTTGAAGTATCCTGAATATTCTCAGTCGTAGACGCAGTCTCGCAAACAGGTTCTTCTCCATCTGGGTGGAGGACGGTTCTAGGGCTATCACTCTTACCAACGAGGGATTTACTAAATTTCTGGTTCTTTCCGATTATCCTTTGCCCAATTCGCATATATGATCACGTAAAGTTGGTATTTAGAAGTCCATCCGTAAATTATTATAAACGAAGGTGTTCCAAAAATTTGTCCCGGCATTCTACCTTGCAGAATCTCCAGCTTCTTAAAGTGCCCAGATCAGTACGCCATATATCGCCATCTTTTATAGAGAAGAGCTGTTATTCTTTAGGCCGAGCCTAAATTCTTTGCCAATTCTTTAGCAAAATAGATTTTATCCAAGAATCTCTGGTCTAGGAGCCATACAGTCGAACTAATGGTGAAGCTTATATATGGAGCCTTCTAATCAGGTATTCCTTCATCATCGGTGAAGACTAAGAGATGCCACTTAACAAAGATCTTTTGGAAAAGAATACCGAGCAACGCGCGCTTAATGGCGTAATACTTGCGAACAGGTTCACATTACTGCAAGGAACGCTGGAACTGATTTTCGTACTAGTCCTCTTATAAGTTCTTCATGTACATTATTGCAGAATATGATGTATCTCGTAATATTAATACGCTTTTTCTCAAAGCTCAAAAGCTCCATCGAAGTATTTGTCGCTTATTTGCAAACAACATCGCAATGTAACGTACCTCTAAACTTCAATTTTTAGGATCAACTACGGATGACCATTTAAAATGGGACACCATTTGTTAGGAAGCTTAATACGATGTGCTATGAAGAACGTTCCGCGACATGAAGTTTACGGTGCTAACGTTCACAAGAGGTTAACTTATGGCACCATACGGGGCGTACTTTCGACTCACAAGATGCATATAGACCTCACTTTAAAGAATGACCAACCACCGCAACACCAACACAATACTAGAGCAAAATCTAATTTTCACGTAGCTAATCGTTCATTAAAGTTAACTGAAGACTCTCCCCATATTCTGGATGTGAGCATCTTCGATACCTTACTTTCGATGCCTTATTTAAAGAGAGTATCACAAAGTCAAAGCCTTGCTCTCCAATAATTGCATTTATATTTCCTTGAAAATAATTTGTATTTTTTTTATGATAGCAAGGACTACGGGGTAATGTGGCAAATAACATAAATTTAACTGATTAATCCGAGACAGTTGTTTCGAGAATACGTCGATCCTCATTTTCAACCGAACGCCAGCATGTTGCAATATGTCCCGAGTTTTCGTCGTCACACGAGATTTTTAAATAAAAATACTTTTATTTAAACAAAGAAGCAGCAACCACTTTATTCTTTTTTTTTTGTTGTATTTTTACGACTTCTACATATGTAAATACGTAGTCCGTTGCATTATGTGAATCTACGATGTCAATTACCGTACGTCTCGTATTACTCCAACACAACATTGATTTTTTGCGTAGTATGTTTAATGTGTTTGGTTCGTTTGGATCCGATAATTTAGCTTCCTGCGCATTAAGTTGTCCTTTGAATCAGAGCTCCTTTGCTGCAGCGTGTAACACGGTTTAGAGATACGTTCGGGCTATGGTTAAAATGAGACGCATGCACAGATTCGGATCAAAAAGTGCAAGATGGAGATGGTACAACGAAAGACTGGTATTTTTTTTTATATTTTTCGCTACGTTGAATATTCCACTGTTCTTGCGGGTTAAGTCAAACTCTGTTTACAGTTAACGCAGATGCATTATTTACGGTACAACGAAGGCCTAATGTGTTTTACATTTTCGGTACCTCTATGTCTAACAAATTACAAATTAATTGATTTGTTTGTTTTATTTTTTTTTATTCATTTACGTAATAGCATTTTATAATAAATAAAAAATAATAAGAAAAAGCAACAACTTCGTTTATTCCTTGTTCTTTGTCGCTAATTCGAAGTATCACATTCAAAAGTATATATTTTTTTTTAATGAGTTCCACCTTTACATTATTCTTCTATCATCGGTAACTTGCAATCTTCATTGCAACGTCGAACCTAATATTTGAATGGTCTTCCTATCAGTGCAACTGCGGCTTTTCTAAGGGAAGTTTACAGCTTTACAGGAAAAATGTAGGTTTCTATGCCTCATTGCAACACCAAGCAGATATTTGCTGCATGCTAGTCCAAGATCCCTAGATTTTGTAAAAATATAATACGTCAATAACATCCATTGCCTTAAAAACAATCGTGTTTTTTTTTACCAATTCTTTATAATTTTTGTGCCCCAAGATTACGATGTTTCCATTATTTTACTCTCACCTGCGTTGTCCCAAACGAAGGACCTTATATTAGGACCAGTAAATGCATCTAACAAAGGAAGAAAGACGTGTTCTTATACGCTTCACGTTTTAGGAAACAACGATATTTTCTTTCAATTCGTGATCACGTCGTAGATTTCAGACGATGAAAGCTTTCATAATTTTTATCTAATTTACCGTGAAGTACCGACAACAATATCTAATTTTTTGAACCTTGGATATCTTGGATCATTCGTGGATGTGGTTCCATACTGAAATTACAAGTTTTAAAATGTTACAATATTACATAACAGTAAAAAAAGGCATTAACGTGACGCAAAAGCTAGTTTTATAACCTGCATAAAAACCAATTAAAGAGAAGCCATAAGAATCCACACTGTGCTGCTTTGTACATATTATCGCCAGATACCTTTTTATCCATTCTCGAACACTTTTCCAACCTTTAACATTTCCTCTCCCAACATCTCCGCAAGACCGAATTTTCTTTCAGACCGTTAGTCCGTTCCGCGTCTCAAACAACCACTTCTCCTCTCTCCCAATACCCGACAATGTCAATAATTCAAACGTGACTCGGTGCGAATTCAGCAAAAGCGCCGCGGGCTACTTGTTAACATCATCCTCCACGATTTCGAAACCACCCCTCTTCCTTGCTCTTATCGTTCGCCTTCGACGCTTTCCCGCCCGCCGATCCTTTCTCTCTCCAATTCAAACGTATTTTTACGGAGCGCGACGCCAGCTTCGTCCGTCTTCGCTTATATACGTCCGCAGTAATTAAAGGCATTATCGGGATGGCCGGGAAAAAGCGTGAGAAGAACCTGCAGCTTGCGGAATCTTGAAATTTGCATACCTTAATGCCGGTACGTGCGAAAACGTGACGGTTCCTAACGACTGAGACGTAATCGCTGTTTGATGAGTTTGCTTTCAGCTTTGCGTTCTTATTTTCGGTTCTGGAGATAATCCGACAACTGATTATAAAGCTTTTTGTGAGGATATTAATGAGATGGGCGTGGAAAAGGTAATTGCAGATGGTATATAGCAAAGTTGAATGTCGAGGGTAACATTCCTTTTCGGTTTCCCGAGTGACTCATGCAGCTATCCTTATCTCTAGTATTTTATTAGGTAAAATTATCACTAGAGAGGACAAAAGCGAGTGAAATCATACATTTTTTTGCAGCGACTAGAAAGACTCGTGCCTATTCGCCTCATAAGAATGGATTCGTGTTGCCTACTGGCGTTCCCAAGAGTCGATAAAACACGAGTCTAGCTAATCTCTGCAAAAAAACTTCATCCGCCTTTGTCCTCTCTAGTTATCACCGGCCAAGGGTAGCCCCAGTGCAACGGCAATATTACTCGTCTTCGTTCTATTTTCGTCATGTCATAAGTGTTGGTTTTTTAGAATAAATCCAAATGCCAAGTCCGATGGCAAATGGCCACAATGAATGGTTGGTGGTACTTGCTTTACCATCAAGTAGCTAGGCGTTAAATAGCGGGCTCCTATGATATATTACATGGTGTAATGGGTAGTCCGAAAAAATCGCTCCTTCTCAAGGTTTCTCATATATCGGGAGAACAGTGCCAGCCCAAAGCAAAATTTTTGCGACGTAGAACGTACAAAAAGCTTCCAATAACAAATTAAAAACAAAAAAGGAAAAATTCACGGCTGTGGTACTGATGTGGAAATGTCCAAAAATATCTAGAGAAAAATTTAATTTATTTATTTATTTTTTTAGAGCTGCCAAAAAAGTGACCAAGTGGACCATTGATTATAAAAACTGATTTATTTAATTTAGGTCCTACACGTGTTTTTTCTACAATTTACACGCAGCAACGATCCGTAAGAAAAATTAAACGATACGAGGGCTTCGTCGAACGTTGCTTTAGTTTTCGCAGCTTTAGCAGCAAAAGCTTCTCGCTGAGGAAATAATAGCTTTAGGTTACTGTAAATAGCACCCTCTAACCCTGAGATATGTTCCCTATAGTTGGTGAGCTGGTGGCAGTTTAAGTACTTGACTTCATCGTTGTCGCTAGTAATACATAGAGCTGAGCTTTGGTAGCTCGGATTTTTTTACATGTTGTATTAAATGCACTGTACGAGTTACAAATGTATGAAAGACAGACATCAGGATTGCTGCATTTTTTTGTAATAATAAACAGAAATATGAAAAGAGGTAGCCGCAGAGGTTTCTGGTTGAAGATATCATTCCAAAACCAAATATTCAAATGCTCTATTTTCTTTCTTCGTTCTTCTTCTCCAATTATAAAAACAATAGAATTTTCATCACCACCTGCGCTAATTTTATACATAAAGAAGCCCTAATTAACACATCAGCGGAGAGAGCTAAAACTATTAAAAACATAAGCCCGAAATTTGGACAGTAGGTTCCTTTTATGTGAAATGTAGTCCTTAAGGGTGGAATAAAGGAATTCGTTTGGAAGTTTCGCGGTTTTTTAATTTATAAGTAGACAATTACGATCTTGTCTAAAGCCCAACTGACGGAGCGGAAGCAACTCATATTGAAAAAGATGTTTTATTCATTTACTCACCTTTTCAAAGATCTTTCTTATAATCAAAGCCAAATGGGCTATTCTTTTCAAGTAACCGAAGAACAACAGCAGCTTTCTAAATATGGGGGAATGTATGCTTTAACAAACAGTAATGAATGAATTTCCAAGCAACTTCAATACTAGCTTTTAAACATTAATGTATAAGTTGCTTTTATGATTAAGCCGATCCTACTAAGTATTATCTTTTTTTTTTCGATTCTTTACATCTAATTTTTGATCGAAGTAGGTTAATAGTACGTAAAATCAATAGATCGTACAACTTTATCGAAAGAATTCCTCATCTCATAAAGATTTGAATTAAACTTTCTTAGATAACAACAATGGTATTAAGCTATAAAACGACACACTTCGTAAGCACAAGCACCAGGACATGATTATCTCAAATAACCAATTTACTAATTGACAAAACAAACAAGTACATTGGCAAGAGAAAATCAAAATTAAAAAAATAAATAATGTACATCTAACAGCTAAATATTCAGGATACCAACGGTTGACTTAATCAGCGTAAAAGAAGCACCGCCAGCAAGATTTAGATACCCTATCGTGATAACGAATAAGCATATTTACTAACCTCATGCCAAATGCAACGCCAGTCGCTTGCTCTCATTGCAGCGTTGCAGAAAGGGGTGGTAATGGATTAAAGTCGTCGGGCAATTACTTAAGTGGAGCTAACTCATCAGCGGTAATGCTCCGTTTGCGTTCCAACATGAAATAGGCAAAGAATTAGCGAGAATCGGTGGTATGCAGCGGTATCACACGTACCTATATGACTATCACATGCGAGAACTTAACGTCTAAGGGATGGTAAGTAGAGCGATCATGAGCAATAACAGAAGCGGAGATAATCTTCTAGAGTGAAGGTGTATTTCAACGCAGTTAACAAGGCGTTAGTAAGATAAACGTGAGACGCGCTGGTCGTCTTTTTAATGCATCGTTTCCCTTATTCCCCCTTTATATACAGGGTTATTTTTTCTTTATTACAATGATGTGTAAATTTAAGAAGGAAAAGTTGGCAACCAGTTATAGATATATGGTCCAAGTTCTCGAAAAGCCTGTCTTTAATATATTAAATGAAAATGTATAAATTTTGAATGATTAAAATATTTTTTTTACGAAGTTACGTTTACCGTAAATAGTGAGGCCAACTCTCGGAACTTCCGGTTTGTATTCTACATTTATCCGTTCAAAAATACCAAACCTTTTCACTAATCGACTAGTTATTAGTAAAGTGCGCCAGTGTATCTCTATATCGGGACCATATCCAGTACGCAACATTAAGCGCAACGCAGAAAGGAAATCAATCACATTCTGTGTTGGTTCACCTCTTCGCGCAAGTTGGTCGGATGCCGTTTGTTTAACTCATAGTATCTCGGGCGTACAGAAGAGCAAAAGGTGACCGTCGCTTAAATATGTAAAAAAAAAATATCGGTGAATTTTCGGATGTATAGCATGATGATGATGCTGCATATGACGTGTAGCTCAAAGGTAGATCGATTAATTTCAAATACTAAAAAATAGCTCTGTAGTTACGTTCGTTGAATCGTAAACGCATAATTGGTTACCCACCACGTCGCTCTTTGCGCTTAAAAGCGACGCTGATCATCAGATCCCTTCAAAACAACCCGCTCTCATCGTCAGAAACAAAATCTCTCTTAACATCCTAAAAACTTCTAATTTATACAATGAATATTTACCCGATAGAAACCTACACGCAAATTCTACATTATACCATTCCAAAACTCGCTTACTTATTCAATTATTCCGCGAAAAACAAAGCCCGCCTACTCCGGCCGCCTTGCTTCTTACAACCATCCAAATCCTCTTAAAGATGAGGAATCGGTTCGCCCTCTCCAACAACGCAGATATCCCATCTCATTTCTGAAGGAACGGAACAGATCTTTGCTCTGTGTATTGCGTTATCGATTCGACAAAGCGAAATCCTTCTTTTCGATAGATACACCGACGTGGGAAGCTTTGAATTTAGACTGCTGTGTCTCTCCGACCCGTGCGCATAAACGAATTTAATAATATCGTACGATTCGCAACAAAGGACTAGTTCGGTAATACATCGAAAATACGTCTCATTTACGTGCCGGAAATATAGGTGTGGTGTTCGTGAAGGTGTAAAGGTTTTATTTATTTAATCCAAAGGGTATGATTAAATCATGTTAAGTTCGTAGGTTTCGCAATTTATCATGTAAACGGTGCTTAAATTGTCTACATTTTGAATCGTAGGATTTATACGGGCTTTGTGTGAGTCTTTCGGCTGTATTAATCCAGATATTGGGAAGGATTTGCTTCTATAGTGTTCTATAGTCACCTTCTATAGTGATAGGAAAGTGTGGAAAAGGATATTATTCGTCTGGTTGTTCCTGGAATTCCCGCCGAGTAATAAGGCGATTTATTTCATTTATTCATTATTGTTTTATATTTCTTTCTTATGTTCCAATTCATCAATTCTGATTACTTAATTTGTTCAATAATTTTCCACATGCTGATATACATCAACAAACAATATGTGAGTTATCGACCAGTAACGCTACCATTTCCGGCGCATAAAAAATTGCTAACTTTAGATAAAAATTAATATCAAAAGCTTTAAAGCATCGTAATTGTAGCTTTCGAATTTAGTTTAATTCCCATTGTTCACTTTTGCAGTTTTCTTTCTTTTTTTAGTGAAGGAGCTCTATCGGTGGTTAGAGCAGAGAGAGAAAAATAATAAAACCAAACCGTCGAAATTATTAATTAAGTGTGATCGCCTATTTTGCAAGCGCCCCTAAATTTTTCCAAGTTCTTAACTTCTTGTTTTCTTTCTATTTGAAACCTGCTTATTTCAAATCCTTAATATATTCATAGATGCGCCTCTAATTGTAAAATGAAGTGTATAACAAGAACAGATTTAAACGCTCTAAGTCGTTTTGTAATTAAAAAATTAAATAAATCTTTGATTATTTCATATAAAATCAAAGTTCGTCACCTTGAGGTGAACTCAAGTCGTCCAAGGAAGAAGGCAGCAAGTCTAGCAGGTAAAATCTTTACAGCTGCGAGAATCAGATGGTCACATTGCAGAAATGCATAGATGCTTTCACTCCAATACTAATGAGCCTATAGAGGACCACGCATAGCTTCGGCTGTATGCAAAATGTGGTATTCATGCCTAAAGAAGGAAGGCGATTACGCTCACAGCCTAAAGTGTATAAACCCATTAATCTCTCATCATGCCTGCTTAAAGAAATTCAAAAGGTATTAGACCAATTCCTAAGGAATGAAATCCCTGCAATATGCCCGCTTCATCATAATCAACGTGCTTACCAGAAAGAAGAAGAAGAAGAATTAACACCAACGGCCGGCCAATTCACCACAAGCTAATTGGAAGGGTCATTTATTTTTGAGCATAGAAGCTGCGTTTAGCGTTACCTCTTTCGAAAGCATGGAATGTGAACAAACGCAATGTTACGATACTGTTACGATACACATTAGCTCCAAAGAATTAATATTTGGGCAAGGACGCTAGGTAATCCAATGATCGGTCCTATATTGATTTAAATTCTGAAATCTGAATATATTGAGGATCATCGATCCTCTAAAATCCAACGTGACAAAGAAAATTACCAGAAAGCTTGACGAGCATCTATTTTTCTCCCAGCAGGACGGTGCTCCCTCACATTATATTGGAAATGTTCGTAACTGGCGTAATCAAAGGTCTGTAATCCAATGATTGGTCCTATATTGAATTAAATTTTATCTGAATATATTGAGGATCATCGATCCTCTGAAATCCATCGTGATGCAGAAAGTTATCAGGAAGCTCGACGAGCATCTACTTTTCTCCCAGCTAGATGATACTCGCGCACATTATATTGGAAATGTTCGTAACTGGCGTAATCAAAGGTCTGTAATTCAATGATTGGTCCTATATTGAATTAAATTCTATCTGAATATATTGAGAATCATCGATCCTCTGAAATCCATCGTGATGCAGAAAGTTATCCAGAAGCTCGACGAGCATCTACCTTTCTCCCAGCTAGATGATACTCTAATAAACGATTTCTACAAGAATCGTTTATTTCCCAAAGCGCGCCATCTCGCATCAAACAGTTCGAAAACTGTTAGAGAGATAATTTGACAAACAATATCCGGCTTTGGTCGCTGCTTTCTAAACATATGTTGGCATTACAGAGCGCCCAGACATCATTGGCTCGTCATCTCGAATTGTGATACAAGTAGAAGCATTTGAGTTGATGTTGGTGCTGTTTCCCCAGCATCAACTCAAATATTAATAATTTTTCGTCAATAATATCACGTAATGAGTTACAAGTAGCGGTGTTAGGTAGAGAAAAACATGCCAGGAGCTACGCTGCTTACGTTAAGTTGCCAGCAACAATTCCGCAAGCTATGTGTTTTTTTTTTTTTCTCTGCTCATATGGCTTCGGCAGTAAGATATCAGGAGAAAGCCATTCTGTGCATTATTATTAATTTTTTTTGTTTATTGTTGTGTTCACTAAAATAGTGCAACGCCTATTTAGATGTTTACAGAATTATTATTTTTTCTTTTTAAGAACAAAAGGACAAGCTTTCATTTAAGATAATACGGGAGACTATTCCATGTAAGATTTTAAAATAAACTAATATGTTACTTTAATTAAACATAATTAAATAGAAAAGACGGTAGAAAAATTCAGCGCTTAAACTACATGAATACTATTAGACCGGACAAGAATACGGAAAATTTCGTCTCTTTTTAATTCTCTTAATTCTGACGTCCTCCATCGCCATTTATTACAAGTTCCTAAACGTTTCACCTGTCCTCATATCGTCCTACTTACGACCTAGAAAGTCCAGGACCTCTGTTCCGGCATCGCGTCCCCCATGCGAAGAATTATTTGCATATCGCAGGTTCAATTTTCCTAGTTTCATACCTTCTAGGTCGCATTAAATGCAAAAGTTGACCCTTACCGTGAACAGGATCGTCAGACGTGCTTTACACAAGACGTTCCCAGTGGATGAAAAGGGAATGAAGCAGCATATTAAAATATGGTGAAGCAGTAAGTTTGAAACGAATCGGTGCTAAGAGATGCTGACGATGATGAAGATGATTAGGTGGCGTTTTACTTTCTTTGTTTTTGGGTTCGCCGGTTTCCGTTTGATCTGCGCTTTATGATTGAGGAACCTGTTTGAAAATCGGCGTTCGTTCAGAAGCAGAATATTGCTTATGCGATGAAGCATAAATTTAATCTTTGATAGGCGGATGGATGGATCTTTATTTCTGTTGTCCGTTGTATGTAGGTGAAATTTAAATGTGTACGGCATAAATAGCAAGGAAACGATGTTTGTAAAGAAGTAGGATAAACATAATTTTATTAAAGGTGAAAATATTGAACTTAGACGTGGTATCCAAATATTCAAACGTGGATTTGGTTCAAGAAAGCAATCTTTCTTTGTTTACAATTGAATATTGAAAGAAGAGGAAGTTATACAAACCAGTAAAAACACTAATTCTAAGAGATTTTAAAAGGTCCCAGCTTTTTCTATTGGCCAATCGAAAATTATAAACAGAATTCGCTTTTACTAGGATCCATACTTGGGAGTGACAAAAGGCAAGTTTTCCAATTAAGGAATGTTCAACAGGAAAAAATAGTTTCTTAATGTCAGAATAATTTCTTCCTTCGGATTCATTCTAATACCAGGAGCCCCTTGCCAGTATCTTAAGGCCTCGATCCCAGGTTTTTGAATAACGAGCATCCCAGCAGACAAAATTGGAGAAAGCTTTGACCCGGCCATCCACCGCTTAAATCACGAACGGAGCGATTGTACCTCGCGGTTGATTTCGTTTGCGTCACTGACCGATATTTGCCAGAACATGTCGGCTTTAGCCCCAAGGAGCCACAGTTGTTACGTAGCTTGGCAGCCTAGGCTCCAAAGGGGCCACACTTATCGCCTTGCTCAGTTCCGACATAGGCGACCAACACGGAGAGCATAGCGGAAGGAAGCCCCAGCCAGCGACCAGCCGGTCTTGTTCCAGTGAGTAACGAACTCTCTCTTACGGGAAGCTCCTAATTGACAATCCGAAATAGACGGAATGAAATTTTTGAAAATATTTGAGAAGTCAACTTCAGAAGGAATAGGTACCCGCATGGAACTCCAGCTTCGGCAGAATATTAGAAAATATTTTTGGATAATCGCTGGAGAAGCATAAATGGATCGGCTCAATTTCTTCGGGACATTTTGAAAATAACGCATATGAACCAAGGTTTGGTTCAACAGGCATTGGAATCTGGAAAGGAAACTGGCGTTCCAACAACCGTAGAACTAGTTTTCGATCGACTCCAAGATCGTTCCAAAGAACATCACATTAATTTTAAACCGATTGAAGATCAGTGAAACCGATTCCTGGTTCTCAGTATGAACTGAAAGAACTGCGTAGAAATGTTCCAAGTCGTGTTCGAGAAGTGATCCTGGCAAGAAGAAGTCCACAGAACAGAATGAATCTAAAACAACACAATCCACTACCGTTTGGAAGAAGCCTAATATGATGCATAAGAGCTGAACAATCGAATCAGGAATGTAATTGAGAAGCTTGATATTGTTAGCGTATCCAAAGTAGTGAAAGCAGCACTACAAAGACCAATTGAATACATACAAGGATATTAGAATATTTTCAGATGTTTGTTCTATTTTGCTTCTTTTTTAATTTTTGCCGCAGCTGTACAGATCCTTTCATTTAAATTGAAGGAAAAATTATGTTTAAGCGATATTACTAAAATTCAAGATTGATTCCTTTTTTGCTTCAATTTTTACTTTTGCTTTAATCTTACAATATTCTTTATTAAAAAAAAATGTACCCCCCAGCTTTTTTTAATTTATCATCCATTTTTTTTAATTTATCATCGACTTAATATTTTAACAGTTTAAAGGTAACCTCTTCCTGGCCCTAGCGATGAATATCAAAGAACAAACTAATTTCTCTCTAGAAGATAATCATTTGAATCATCTACAACCGATTGAGATAACTGAAACGGAACGACCGAAGCAACAGATGATAGATCCTCAGCCGTATGTTACCAATGCTTCAAGAATGACTTTAACGTGTATAACCAAAAAGAGCAAATTATACCAAATTGCACTTATAGGATGCATTACTTGGCCTTCGCATTAAAATGTTAGTTTATTGCGAATTCAAATTCAAATTAATGTAGTTGGCTGTATTAAGCAATTTATATCAAAAATAATCTTGTTAATAAATGTTGTTCAAAATCGTTCCAATAACTAACATTTCATCGAAAACCAAAAATTTTATTTTTATATACAGGGTGTTTTTCAAACTGAAAATACTCCTATTCTTCAAATCGACAATGGTATCTTTAACTATTTTATTAGATTGGAAAGGTATAGGATATTCCAATAGATCCAAACATTTGACTATCCCCGTTACACCGATAACTAACCTAAACTAACACGTCCCTTTACGTCGGAGCGCTACGTCGATCAGCTTCGAATAAAGGATTATTTAATCATTTCATCTATCTGGTTAACAAGAGGGGTGAACGTTCCTAAATAAAGGGTCCAAATTGGGTTGATGGAAATATGTAGAATGACGATGATGATGATCAACATTGGTTTCGACGGTGTACAGCTATCTAACGAGCGTATCTTTCGGGGGAACCTTCCGCCATTGTGTAAATTTGAATCGGTGTATTAAATTTCCCCCCTGTAGACATGTCGAGATAACCTTGTTGCAGACAGCGAGTTTCTGCGGTTCAATTCACTTCGCCTCTATATTTCCACTTCCTCGTTCATTCAAATGCGGGCTACTTTCAAAAGTAGGCACATTGATTACGGGATCTGTCCATATCGCTCGATTAACGTTAATGGAATAGAACACTGTAAAAAATATTTGGAATTCAATGTAAGATAAAAGCCGACATTGTTATATAAAACTAAGTTGTGTTGGCGATTATTCTTAAAGCATCTCTTTGGAGAAAACTGTGATATTTTGAAGCAAGTTTTGCCTTAATAGAGAACTTGATACAATCTAAATAGGAAAAAGTTATTAATAGCCATAAGTGTATATTGTATATAAAAAAAAAAGAGAAAAAAATTAATCAGAGATAAATTTATTCGAAACAACGACGAATGTGCTGCTATTGACCATGACGTCAAATAGTATGATCCATCTACGACGTTAACAAGCAGATAGTGCCCCGTTTATAGCTCTGTTTATTTTAACCGACTACAGCGCCTTCTACATTGAAATTAAGATCGTTTTGTGGTTCCTTTTCAGACGAACAAGCAATGGTATAACGAACTTTTTCGTAAGATTCATATTTCTCGATTGAGGCCAAGATTATAAGTATCTACAAATAGATTACAAAGTACTCCGTTTAAAATAACAAAGTAAGTGCGCGGTTTCTTACTTATCGATCACCCATGCACGTATAAAAATATTTCACTCCGTCTATCCTATTATGTCATTAAGGACATTTTCGCTTCCTATTGTTCAAGCAATAACCGCAATTTTACAATTCATTAAGGAAAGTACGGACCGTGTCCACTTTGTCTTGTCGTCAGTTATCCTTGATCTCCACTGTATCCTGAATATCTTCACCATTAAAGACTTATTTTAATGAGATCTGTATCCTCCCTTCTTCTGTCGACAAAGTTTTCGTGGCGGAAACCTTTAAAGGGAATCTTACTCGCTAACGAATAGGGAAAAAATTATAATCGTCTTGGGCTCTCGCATAAAGTGTTTCCATCCAAAAGGATACGGACGATGATATACGCTTGCAATATTACCGTTAAGGACGTAAACGCTGAATTAATTACGTCCGTACGGACGTATGTATGTACATATGTAATAGATGCATCGCATAGATGGGAAATTTATAATGCTCATGGGAGCTCACCTTTGAAGTTATTGCTAGAATTAATAACGTGAATGCAAGACCGACGGAGGAAGATTAGTTGGTGGTATCTGTAGAGGACGATTTGAAAAGAGAAATTGCAATTAAAGAGGTTAGCCAACTTATATATGCGTGTTGTTGGAGATGTTTACCAGGTTAAAGTTGAATATACCAGGTGGCGCAAAAGGAATGTCATAATTTGAATTGGCCGGCATTGGTACCAAATGCAATCTATATCTATATCTATATCTATATCATAAATGTCAAAGGACATTTATATAGAGAGAATTAGTTGTCAACAAGCTATGGAACGATACACACCTCAAGAACGTGGAATTATTGTTGTTTCTTACTTGACAAATTTTACGTCTGTTGTTTCGACGCAGCGTGAATTTCGCCGTCGTTTTCCTGGTCGTCGTGTTCCATGTGCTCGAACAATTAACCACCTACTACCAAAATATATTCTATTATCTAGAAATCCAGTGTTTCTCAGACACACCGTGATTTTCACAATTAATTATTGTGAACATTACAAAAACAAAAATGTTATTATTTTGTAAAAAAAAAAAGGTAAGGTTGAATTGAAATGATAAAAATCAATCTTTTCGTTTAACATTTCACAAATACTTGAACAAAAAGAAAACGCTTACAATAAACATGTTAGGTGCCTCCATTTCCGGATTAAGTTGAAAAAATAAATTGTTTGATATAAAATTAAATTAATATAAACATACAGGACATTTTAATTAGAACGGGTCACCTCAAGTAACTCTTAACCTGCGGCTATTTATATAAAATTCCGGAAACTGCCAATTTTTATATCAAGGATGGCAACCTTTGCTGACGCGCCTGACGATTTAAGATCATTTCTGGAGGCCCAGCTGCCTCCACCTTTAAAATTTGAATGCGACAACTAAACAGTGCATTTTACTTTCGACTTTGCTTTATTAAATATTCAAAATGATGACCATTAACGTCCATACAATAATACAATCTTGCTTCAGATGCTCTCCTAACATTTCTGGGGTTATCCGTTGGCATTTTTCAACATTTTTTTATGGCGTAACTCTCGTAAGAAAGCTGAACGCGTGGCATACACCTTAGACCTAAGGTATCTGTAACTGTCCAAAAGTTCATATAAAGAATGGAAATAGTTGAAGCGAAAATCCGACCCAATTACTCTTTAAGCTTGTTAAGCCTTAAGTGGTAATTTATTATAAATGCTGGTGGACAAAATTTCCGGAGATTGTTGGTGCGGGTTATTATTATATAAAAGTTGCTAATTCTAAATAAATATACAGGGTGGTTATGCGAAACGTTACAATTGACCGTTTACTGGAATACAAAGGGTTTACTTCCGTAAATTGCAATATTTTCTTCTAGCATATAAATAGCATAGAGGTCCCTCAAAAGTAAATTCAATAGCTTAATTACATAAAGTTTCAATTAAATCTTCAGCATTTCCCCCAATTCGTTCAATTTAAAATGATGTAATCCATCAGGGGCTCAATCCTTCGCTACCAGCAGCGTTAATTCAACCTGTACATCGCTTCCTATTTCGCACAATTTTAATCGCGTAATGTCACGACGGTCTTCGTGCACACCCTTTTGCAATTAAATTTTTTCCCAATTTATCACTCGATCGTCGATTTCGATTTCGCTAAAACCGAAACCTTCGATTCGACGAAAAATACTGAAAATTTAACTTGTTCAGATACTAGCCGGCTACGATACTCTTGAAAGGAGAATAGATGATCGTCCAGTAATCAATTATCGCCCTTACAAAGCCGTAAAACTTTAAAGGACTTAGCTCGCATTAACGGAAGCTTGATTTGATAAATTTATAATTTCTCTTGCCCCTTACTCGTATTTATTGCTTGTATCTGCAGTGATATCAATAGAATTTTGTCGGATCCAAAGATGTGTCAACCTCAAGCAGGTATTTATAACGAGCCCTGTCAAAAAACGATTTTTAAATAAAAATAAATAAAAATCCAACTCTGATCGGATTCGAACCCGCGTCGTTCGGATCCAAAAGGCATTCGATCATCCATACTGGGCGCCCTTGAAATTCTTTAGAAAGCAGCGAGGAGGTACAAGTAGAGGACTGAATAAAGCTAAAGCTTCTGAGCGTTAACCAATAAATATCTATCTTTTTGTGGTGGCGACCCAACGGGGTGTGTAAGCTTCGAAAAGCATTACATAATCTCAAGAATATTTGCGTGTAAAGTGTTTCGTGACTTTGCTACTGTCACCTCCTCACCGTAAAGCATGAGGCGCAGTTAATTACGAATGGTGACTTGGGAGTAGCAAGAGAATTTATCTGCTTGATCGGGCCGCTTTCGCTGACATCACGATAGAATTGCATCGTAGCCGAATGGTCGAATCGATTCTTAACAGAAACGGTTTTGTTCCTGGCTAAATGATCCCTTTCCATACAATAATAACAAAAAAAAGAGAAATCTTCCGCCGGCAACGCTCTAGAAATGAGCAGATGATCAAGACATCAAGCTAATTAAAAAAAGAAGAAAAAACTGTTTGGGCGTTTGGGCTTTCACATATTCGACAATTTAGTTTTAACCAACCAAAAGTATTGCATTGTATTATTCAATTTTTTTTCAAATAGAACACTCCCCCATGTTATCATGATAAGGGTGTCATGATAATAACACCCTTGATAACTAAATGATGTCAATAGTCATCATTTAGGGTGTCATTTATGTAAATGTGGACGCGAAGCAATCAACAAATCGAGTTATAAATTCGCTGCTACTAAAACAAAAATCACTCTCAATTAAAAACAAAAACAACCACAGACGATACACGCATATTGCTACGAACCAATTATCCCCGGAATGAATTTTAAACTCGGTAATTTACTTAACTTTGTCGGGTATGTCAACACCCCATTGCATATTTAATTTACAATCAAGTTAGGAAATAATGTAAAGTAGTTTAGGAGCCCGAGCGGTCGTTGGAACTCCGCAATAATTCATATTTATTGCCGCGACTAACCAGCTACATGTTTATTTATGAAGGTGCATTAATGGGCGCTATAGTATTCATTATAGATAATCAATTTGATTTACTGCGAATTTGTTAGAATTTATAATTCTGCTAGGAGAGCCGAGCTGGGATGATACAGTGCATCATCAGGGAAGGATGCATATTTACCACCGATAAAATTTAAACGGTGCGCATCGAGGCGTTTCACAAATAATTTCATCTAAAAAGAAGACCAAGATAACTTTGAATTATTTTATCCTATTTTGCGTTTCTTCTTATTTCAGTTGTGGACTGTGAGGTTAGCCCTTGGGGTCCGTGGACCACTTGCGATACGGATTGCGGACCCGGTACGATGTCGAGGACGAGAAGCGTCCAGGTACAGCCGCAAAACGGCGGAAGACATTGTCCCAGTTTGCAACAGCGACGTGGATGTCAAATGTCGAATTGCCACAATCATCAGGACCACGCCATCAAAGGTAGGTACCTTAAAGAAACAAATTCCCATTTTCTTCTGGAAGAATTATTTTTCTACTACTTGAGAAGCGTATTTTCATTGCAAGTGATGTTACTTCAACTTCCTTAATGATAGGCCCGCATATGCAAAGAGCGTCATCTTGCGAGGTTGGTAATTATGAGCGTAATGATCAACCGTGGTAGGCATCGATTTTCTATCAATTTTATTCAGTGTCGATGAAAATTAAATCGTTTTTCTTAGTTCACTTTTTCAACTTGAGCAACATCCGGTTGAAGTAACGCTTGAATACAGAAGAAGAAAAAATTGAGTCTGTTTCATCAACTCAATAATTTAAGCGACATTTATTTGTTAAAAAAGAACTTAAGCATTGGGTGTAACTTAACCAATACAGAATTTAATTCCCAAAGAGTTGGTTCTACAGCATGGCGTAAACCACCATACCATCCTCAAAGGCTGGTAATTGTAGATTGTTGAGCATAATGGTGAGCCACTAGCCACGTAGGTATCAATTATCCCTCAGCTTTTTTCAGCGTCGGCTATTCCAGAATACCACACCGAGGAAAGTTAAATTGTTTTTCTTGGTTCGCTCTTTAAACTTTTTCAACTTGAACAACATCTGGTTGAGTAACACTTAAATAGGGAAGAGAAAAAATTCAGTTTGCTTCATCAACTTAAGAACTTTAAGAACACTTTTTATTAAAAAATTTGTGCATTGGTGTAACTCAACTTAACCATAATAGAATTTAATTCCCCAAGAGCTCGTTCTACAGCTTAGCGTAAACCACTATATCATCCTTAGAGGCTCATAATTATAGATTGTTGAAAAAATAAATTAAGTCTACTTCATCAACTCAATAATTTGAGAAACATTTATTTGTTAAAGAGAACTCAAGCATTAATGTAACTTAACTTAATAAAAATTAACCAATTCGCAAAAAAAGAATGAATTCTTTTGTATTTTATTTTGTGAGATAAAGGACCATTTTATTCAACCTTTCCTTTATTAGCTTCGTGTCACATACAGTCATTGATTTTTTTTAATTGAGTTTATTGGACAAAATAGTCGTCTGAGAAGTTTCCGTCCCAACACAAAAACAAGTACTTTTTATCAAATTTACTTTTATTTCTCAACATAATCTCAATGTAAGTCTATGAGCTCTTCCCAACGATGCTCCCGTCGTTATAATCCATTGAAATAGTAATTAACAACTTATTCTGCAAAATAGGCGTTTGCCTCCTCATTCGGATGAAAATCCCCGTCTTCAGACAGAAACTTTCAGCCTAGCGAGCAGAAACAAATTGCTATAGGGCCACCACCTGGAGAATAGGATCAGCTCGAACCACAATTCGTATGACAACCGCTTCAAATGAGAGAGTTGGCGGAAGAAAACCTTCCTCTCCTTCGAATGCAGCTCTTTCTCCACAATTTCTGCCGCCAGCTTCACAATTGATGATGCGTCCATTGTTGGTTTTCGTTTTTCATCGGAGTCAATTAACAATTAATAACTGAATGACTATCCTAAAAGAAGAGTCATTGCTGTTGCGATTTAAGCAAGAGAAAGCAGCTTTATAACTAAAGAGTCCAAACGATGTGCCCGACCTGTAGCGTCGATGCGAGAGCAGAGTGGGGTAAACTCCGCTCTCGCATAAGTAGTAAAAATAAACGATGCATTTAGTTGCCGTTCTAACGTGTTAAAGTATACGTTGAAAATGTTGCGAGGTCGTAAAAATAATGCGTCAAATCGGTTGTCTGCTACCGCAGTAAATAAATTTATACGTCGGTTTCCCGATTTAATATATGACGGTAAGGCAGTGAAATGTTTAGTTTGTGAAACAACTTTATTATCTTGGAAAGCGAGTCAGTGTCAAAGACATATAAATAGTGACAAACATAAATTGAAAAAGGTTAGACGCAAATCATATAATGAATTTGTGGTTGATTTAGCAATTATGCTAATTGCGACCAATATAGCAAAACATAAAGTCCAACGCCCAATGTTTCGCCAGTTTTGGAATAAATACAATCCTACGTGGAAATTACCATCTAAAAATACGCTACACAATTACGTACCATCAGTGCGTGAAAGAATTGTAAATTTTACGAAAAAAACGGCGAAAAATAAATACCTTTGGTTGACAATGGACGAAACTACAGATATTAAAAAACAGTCCATCCTATCCATTGTCGTAAGGACGCTGACCCCACAAGGATCTTCTGACCCTTATTTACTAGCCTGTAAACGAATGCAAGATTGTACTGCCACGGCGATACGTAGTGTATTAATAGAAACACTACACAAATTTGAAATTTTACCGGAGCAACTGTTAATGTTAGTTACCGCGGTTATGTGTTCCGCAGCAAAATTACTCAAAACGATTCAACCAAACCTGCTGCACGTCACATGTTTGCTTCACGCTTTACACCTTGTAACAAACATTATACGTACAAGTTATCCTGATGTGGATGAACTAATAGGACAAACGAAAGCGGTTTTTCTTAAATCTCCGAAACATGTTCGCCTATTTCATTCGCAGTGTCCTGACATACCCGAGCCGCCGCAACCAATTCTTATACGATGGGGTACGTGGTTAGAAGCAGCATTCTATTATTATAAACATTTTGAAAAAATTAAATCAGTAGTTTTACAACTAGACGGCAAAGAAGCGGCTGCAATAAGGCTCGGTCAGGTTCAATTTAAAAATCCTCAAGTTGCAGCAAATTTAAAAATTATTTACGACAGTTACGTTCCAATAGTGGATGCAATAAAAAAGTTACAGAACAGTGCGCTGTCCTTATCGGACTCATTAGCAATTATTGACCACGTAGAATTAGCGCTGCATATCCTTGATGATGAAAAAAGTGTTTGTGTTCGTGAAAAATTTAATAGTGTATTAGATAAAAATGTAGATTTTACAAAATTACGGCAACTTTTTACCAATACTGAAGATATGTTGTACAGATACAAAGAGCACTTTAACTATGCAAATATAACATCTCTCAACGTCGAACAATCCTTTTCAGCATATAAGCATTTATTTACGTCGCTACGTACGAACCTTTCCGAGACTAATACAGAAACATATATGATGGTGCAATTACTTCATCGCGCACATCCGGATATTTCTGCAACAATGTAAACATGTTAGGTAAGTTATTTATGTTTTTTCTTAACGTTTTGTAAAGTGATTCAATATATTTATTTTTAAATAAGCGCACTGTTATTCTGGTAAACTCTCCACGCAACGCCAATGCTCGGGCACATCGTTTGGACTCTTTATTTATAACATCTAAAAATAACTGTACATTCGTTCAGAGACATTGCCTCGTAAAAACAAAAAAGAAAAAACATCAGAATTTTGTAATCTAATATCGTCCATGATAAAAAAGATGTTCTATTTTTATGAGCCTAATACGTATTAACTAGACACGTACGTAATATAATTTCATAGCTATCATCATCGCCATCCTCGTAATATCCATTTAACGACACTATTTTTTTCCCTCCCGTCTTAAACTAAGCTCATTACAGCGGGATTTGTTTTAAATCTTCTTAATTATGTAGAAAACGAAGCGTGAAAGATAAAATTTATCCAGGCGCATATGCACGCCATATGAGTCAGTAACCGTACACCGTACATAACGATATACACCATAGCTTGCTGCACAGCTTGAAAAAACACGAAAAAACAAACAATACGAAAATAAATACGTCAACGAACTTCAGAGATATTTTTTTCGGTCTTTTCTTATGCACCGTACACCAGCTTGGCTTATATTCCTTACGCGACATGATTAATATTTATGGGCAAGTTCTAATTTACTGCGGTAGCGCGCTGTAAAATGTTTTATATTCTTGCGACGCCTCCGTATGATGCTGTTACCAACGTGGTTGCGGTTCCGTGGCTTATCTATTCCCTCTACACTTGCGTTCGTCTACTTCTACGTACCGCTCGTGGGATCACGCTGCGCTGCATAGATTCTTATTTTCTTTGATTTGAATGGCAAACGTGTGCCCGGTTGGTGTTAATAGAATAGAAACAAGAGTTTAATTTTATTTTGCAATGTTTGTAGAAACAATTTACATAATAAGGAAAGCTACCCAAGCCGCACTTAAATGGGGATTAAGATTTAATGAATCTCCCGTGGTTTTTAGACCTTTTAATGGGAATTAACCGTTTTACGTTACAATGACTATCCTTAATGATATTAAAGCAGAAGATGGAATAAATACAAAAATATATTGAACGTAAAAATTGCTACGCCTCCAGCTCATCCGATGATAACGTGGCGGAAAATTTTTTTTTGGAACCCAAAGCCCGTATTGTTGCGCAAGAGGAACTTTTATCGCCGCCATGTCCAATCGTTCAATTACCAAGTAATTTTGATACTCAACTCCCGCAGTAGGAAAGAGGTGGACTGGCAGGGCGCCACCCATAAAACTTACAATAAAGATCCTGCGGAAACAAGGGCGATTCCTTGAAATACCGCTGCTAAGCAAGTTAGGATCGTAAACCACCAAAAGCGGAGAAAAATTTAGCGAGTAAGAAATAATAACGTTTCTTTTGAAGAAGCCGACAGTATGATCAACGAAACGTCAAGTCAAACATCAAATATGCGACAATACCCGAAAGACATATCTACTATGGATTACGGTCGTGAAACCTACACTTAATCCTTTTAATAAAATTTGATTGAGAAACTCCAGCTTTAACGGGCATCCCATTCGCATATCTGCTTACTTGATAAAACATCATAAATCAACTTCCCAGCCAACTAATGCATAAAAGCCAAGCAAATTTTTCCTTTAATTTTTCCTAAAGATTTGATAAAAACAAAGGCATACTTCGTAACGTTTCAAACCGAAATCTGACATATTTGTTAATAAAAAGATACAGAAACAACAGAATCGGACTAAGTATCGAACCATGAAGAACTTAGACAGAACTTCACAAAGCTCCATGTGACACCCAGCCTGTTTTAATTCAAGAACAGTCTGCATCCATTTATTCTGAAAAGAAAACAACCACTTTTACTTATAATGCTTTAAGATTGGTTGTTTCTTTTCAGAATAATGTAAGTAGATGCAGAAAATGCGATCTATGCGACCGAACGATGCCTATGTTTACGCAGCAAGAGTAGATACTTGTTAGTTAATATTTTTTGCCCGAACGTGAGGATGGAGCAGACAAAGTTTTTTCTCGCATCATTCGGTCATATTGTTGACAAAGGGGATACACGCATCCTCCAAACAGTTGCTTCGTGCTAATTAATTAATCAATAAAAATATCCTCATACGCAGAAGACATTACCAAAAAAAAATATCAAAAAACCCAATCCAGAGAAGAAGAAAATTTGGTGAAACAAAGGTTGATATTTCAATCCGAAGTAGGCTAAACAATCGTCCTCGTCAGGAATTAGATGAAATACACGTCGAGCTGTTTGTTTGTCGCGTAGCAAACTCATTAAAATAATATTCAGCCGACAGCTGTCGAAAATAATAATAACCAAATCTAATTATTCGCCGACGACGCCATCTACCGAAATTTTACGCCGTCTCGACAAACGCCCGGCATATCGCAGAAGCCGAGCACCCAGTAAAGGATGGGTAAAAGAGAAAGGGGAATAGGGTGATAGAGGGGGTAGACTATACCCTAGCGATACGGTACAAAGATGTTGGAGAGAATTTACTTCCAAAATAGGAAAGTATACGGCAACCCAAAAAAAGAGAATCCCCGGTATAGATGAATGGAGCTGCTGGGTAAGAGAGAGGATGATAGGCATGTTGATGGAAAAAGGCAATTTTCCATCGTAAAATAGCTACTAGGTATACGTCGCGCCGTCCCTATACATCCTAACGGGTGCGGGTTCCCGGGGCGGCTGGCTGCTTGCTCTTGCTTATATGATTCTATAGCATACAAATTGGCCTTCAACAACGCTCCGCGAATAAAGTAAACTAATTTCGGGCGAGACTCGCGCGAACGCTGGTGCGAAAGAGCGATGAAGATGAAGTATGAAAGTCGGGCCGAAGGGTGTTGAATACGCCCATAATAGCGTTTGCGAAGTTAAATAATAATAAAAGGCTAAGGAGACGTCAAATGCGTGGAAAGAAAAAGCCGATTCTTTTGTAAATAAAATGCACGTATTTGGCAGCTAAAGATGATCGAAATTTAAAGAAAAAAAGAAACACGCCCTATTATACCAGAAGGACATTAAGACAATTAAATTAATTTATTTAGATACCGTAGATATATGCGTTAAGTGATTAACCCAACAAGAAAAAAATGCAATTTAGGCAATATTTACGGTTATTTCTTCTTGGTTCTGGAGACTCCGTCACATCTTTCTCTTCCTAACCTCATAAGAGAATCTGCTTCGTAAAAAAATCAAGGATTTGGGAGAGATACTTAACAAACAATAATGGCTAGCGTGTAAATGGACGGAAACCCGCTTCTGGGAAGAGAATGAAGGATGGCTAAATGAACAAATTCTTTTACCTGCTCATTCAGCTTCTGGGAATGCGAAAGGTCGGCTCAATAAAGAATTCAGGCAGCCGAGTTACCCTTTCAGGCGACGCAGAATAATGTAGCTAAAAAGCAACGTTCCTCTTTATGAATTGACATACGCGACACAAATGAGCTAGCCAAGCCGCGGATAATAAGCACCCAACAAAAGTGATTATTTCCAACCAGGGCGACGAAGTTTTGGAAAGCAGCTGCTATTGGTAGTTAATGTAGTATTGCCAAGAGGTACTCTGCAGAAGAGTCGCTAACAATATTTACCGAAGCCAACTTGTCTATAATACGAGGTAATACAGCAAGTCAGCAAAGGTGTGCAAATACGTATATATTGTCACGTAATAAAGAGTATTGGCGAAACTTACGTTGAAGTAAAATTGTAGGATTTGCCTGAATCCCAAAATAGGATTTCAGACGTCTTTACAAGTGTTTAAAAACCAATCCCCAACCAAACAAACAACTGAAATGACTTGTGGCGTTAGCGTTGCTCATCATCTTCAATGGATTCTTACCCAAAACGGAAACATTTACCCCATACACACCGTTGTTTAGTGGACTTACTAGCAGATCGATAACTAGCTATGCTCACGGAACCTCCAATACCAAGGAGCCAGAAGAAGAAGATAATATGGCGCTTACCTGAGATATATTGTTTTCCCAGAAATTAACGTTCTGAAATTTGGAAAATAGGAAGCTTCCGGTAGGTAAAGGTGGCAAAATAGAATTTAGTCATATATCAAAGGATACGCATCTCGAAATCGATTAACACATTTTCTCAGATCGCCTCAACCGTTATTGTGTTATGAGACCAAAGCTTTCCAACATTAAAGAACTCTTAAGAAGTTGAAGTTCAGGATAACGTAGTTTCCAAAAATGGGGAAGGTATTCACGAGATCTTGTGACGAGTGTATTTTCCCTGATCCACCATCTAACGAACAACCGAAACGTTGAATACTACCACCGCGAACGGGATACGAAACAAATCGCTATCAGTGAACTTTGCCTCGCGTACCTGGCACAAAGCGATCGCGCTAGCGATGGCGTGCCGTACATTTGACATGTTCATACTTGTCCGCGTGATTACGCGTTAAATCATGAACTTTACGGATTAGGCGGTGTATTCACGTATGGTGGAGGGTAAAAGAGAGGAAGGAAGAGGTATTCCAGTGAGGCGAGGAGATCGCTTTTGCGACCGCGTAATGCACGCGAATCGTATACACGAACTAATTATTCGAGGAAAATAGGATCTACATACGATGATAATCATAAAAATGGAATGAAAAACAAATTTTTACAATATTTACATATGTTCAAATGTAAATATATGAATATATTGAAGTGTATTCTATGAACATATCAGAACATTCAAAAGATTAAAAGTTAATTTCTCAAAATTAGTAGATACCTCTTAGATCAACAATGTTGGGCATCATTTATTTTATTTGATACCACTTTATACCTTCGATTCAAGCGGCTAACTTGGGCGCAAACTTTTTCAGATCGATGGGTAACAATTTTTTTTGCTCGCAACGAATAACAATAACAAATAAATAACGGAGAAATCAAACGAAAGCGCGCAAAGTTACAATATAGTTCCCGACTGCACGAGTTTTTGCTCGTTGCAAAATTGAGTGCAATGATTCTAAGCCTTCTTCACTCATATTTCCGAAGCAATAGTTTCTCTTCAAGAACCCGAAAAGATGATTGAGAGCCACATGAGCCTAAACAGTTCGAGCTCCCAAATGTACTTTTTCGATTAAATCCGGCAATTCTTCGTAACACTCAACAATCTTTGTTATCACCTCGTTCAACGTATTATTATTGAAGCGTATATTTGCAAGGAATGGACAAATGTCTCTGAGGAATCACATCAAAAGTCCAAATCGTGTTGATGTTTCCTTAGTTTAGGACCATTCATGTCGTCCAAGTTAAAAGACTTCGAAAAGCCGAGATGTGTCACGAGTTTCTTAACATTTTGGCATTCTTTTAGGTTCAAGCTTACGTGCACCTCTGCTTTCATCTTTTTATACAAAAAATTAAAGTCACGCTTAAGATTTCGAATTGGTTAAATACATTAACCCGTTTCGATAAGCCAAATGCAGAGCCGCATTACTCTTTTTCACGTTTCAGAATTTCTTATTTGAGTGCGACATGCTCCAGCGTGAAATAAAAGAAATAGGGACGAAGCATAATCATCCAAAATGTTAGGCAAATGTTGAAATTACGCAACGAACTTTTACAACTTTTCATGGGAGCGGCCGATTTCTATGCGATGGTCTTGATATACTCCAAAGCAACATTAAAACAATAATTATTGAGTGGATTTTTTTATAACTTTTTGATATTTCTAAAAGTATTTCGAAAGTAGTCAGGTATTTCTACTTTCGACCACTTCGATAACACCAGAAGTTAGTACGCATAAAATTAAAAGTCGCATCATTTGAAAACCATTTCAAAAGTTTTTCTATTATTTCTATTATTCTTTCTATTATTCAAAAATTCAAATGTTAGGATGGGAAGAGGGTAGAATACTTAGAACCTCGAGATTTTTTTTCTTAATTTGACCCTACCTGTCGCCGCACAAGTTCTTCCTTTACCATTTTATATGTTTTTGAGGGCGTCTCATCGATCTATAATAAAGAGAATCCTTTTTTGATACCTAACTATAAGCCTGCAGAAATGTGTTGGGCTTCACGAAATTTGCAGTGACTAGACAGACTCGTGTTTATTCGTCTCATAAGAAAGAGCCAGCGTTGCCTACTGGTTTCCCCGAGAGTCGACAAAACACGAGTCTGTTTAGTCGCAACAAAAGAGGTATGATTTCACTCGCTTTTATCCTCTCTAATTATACACTCCGCCAAAAAAGTATCGCATAAACTAAAAAAGGGCATTTATAAACCAAGATATTTTTATACGTTCACAAACAGTTTGCCTCGTGTATGTGAACTATAAAAACACTAACAAAATCATGGAACATAGCTTTTTTACTTTTTTTTTTCTAAAAGAACACATTTAGAAAAATGCATATGTGTAAGGTTTGTTGTTGTTTGTGTGTCTGTCCTATACCGACAAATTTTAAAGTGCGAAGTCAGAGTTCTGTACCAGCGCTTTTAAAACTAAAATGAGCAATTTAACTTCAAAACAAGTGGCTGCTATAGTTGCTTTAATCGAAGATGGACGATCTCAAGCATACGTTGCTAATTTGATGAACATCAATCAGTCAAGTGTTTCCAGAGCCGTAGCCAGATATAGGGAAACAGGCAATTACAGTAGAAGACCTGTACCAGGTCGTCCAAGATGTTCTACTCGCCAAGATGACCGCTATTTACTACTACAAGCATTACGTCGAAGACATGTAACTGCGAGACAATTGCAGAACGACTTGGCTAGAGTCAGAAATACTCGTGTGAGTACTCAAACTATTCGGAATAGGTTACGACAGAGTGGATTAAGAGCTAGAGTAGCTGTAACAGCCCCTCGTCTCACTAGGAACCACCGAGTGGCTCGCTTAAGGTTTGCCAGAGAACATGTAAATTGGAACATTAATGACTGGGCCAATATACTCTTCACAGATGAGTCAAGATTTGGTCTTTACACCTCAGATAGGCGTATCTCAGTGTACAGACAAGACGGTGAGCGCTATTCGCAGTGTAATATCAGACCTAGACCTAATTTCGCTGGTGGCTCTATTATGGTTTGGGAAGGCATCTGTTTAACAGGTCGTACAGAATTAGTACCGGTAGACAGAGGTACACTGACTGCCCACAGGTATATAACGGACATTTTAGAAGAACATGTAGTACCGTATGCGCCAATTATAGGAAACGAATTCATGTTAATGCACGATAATGCACGACCGCATGTTGCAATAATCGTCCAGGAATACCTTAACGATGTTGGTATTCCAGTTTTAGATTGGCCTGCGGTAAGTCCGGACATGAACCCAAAATGTTGCCCCAGCGGACCTGCATGGACTAGAAAATGCTCTGCGTGACGAGTGGGAGAATTTGGATCGGGCTTATATACGGAGGTTAATCGAATCTCTGCCGAACCGTATGCGAGCGGTCATAAGAGCCAGAGGTGGCAATACTCAGTATTAAAAGCTACTGTTATGACATTTTTCTTTCCAAAATTATAATTTCTTGTTTTAATAAAAATCTCAAGTATGAGTTCTTGTTTTTATTTGGCCTGTATTTTATTTAAACAATCATAGAAATTATATGTTAGAGCGCATTAAAGTGTATTTACAACTTTATGCTGCAAACAAAGATTATGCGATACTTTTATGATTCAAAACTAAATTATGCGATACTTTTTTGGCGGAGTGTAATTGCAGGGCGATATCTTCTTGTGATGTAGTGATGACATTATCTTGTTCAATTATGTATACATACATTTATTTCTTTTTATGGTGTTATCCTAAAGTCTGTGCTAATCTCATGAAGCGCACGGTCTTACCTAATACATGACTTGTACCTCTGAAATCATTGACTGATTGCCCCATATTTATTTTTAAAAACGTTTTTCTTGTTTTCGCGAACATCGCCACATCCTATATACGAAAAACGAACATATACCAAGTTGATGCCTCATTAGAGAGAACGAAATATTTACAGAGATTAAACTAAGAGGCAATTTATATACATACGAGCATCGATATACAATGCACACAGCAATGCGAACGAGATAAATTGGAACGACGCAGAACCACACGACACCGACAGCCAATGACCAGATCTAATCGACTCTAGGGTCCTAGAACGATGAAACGCAATCGATCGGAACTGACGGCTCACTTTTGACGAGTATCGAATGCGCTCGTTTGTTATGTACGATACGTGGATAAAGCGCGCCTTCAAAGTACGAAGAGCAATTTGTAATACGGTTATTTAGTGTCGACATAAAACATCGTAAAATACATTGTGGACGTTGAACGTATTCGCAATTAGTGGGAAGAGTGCCCGTACAAACCTATCCGGCCCTTTTTCGTTTGTTTCGCCGTAATAGATTTCTGGGTCAGCAAAAAGCGGTTTATCATCATCGCTATAACTGTCAATTGTGGGCGCCGGTCTACGTGTTTGCTGCAGATGCAATCGAGATTGATTTATCTCCGAATCGGTTGATGTATTGGTTGTATTTACAATTTAATTATCCGCGTGAAAAGGAACGCTTATCGCGTGCCTAGTTTTCTATTTGGCGTGCTACTCTACACTGTCGTTGAGCTATAATTAAAAGTTGGAAAAAATGAATTGTAGAAGAGAGATATATTAACCGTATTTCAATACGGTTCAATAACGTTTAAATTCTTTGATTGAAAATAAAGCTAACGATTAAAATGGATGAACGCGCTTCAAATTCGCGAAACCTTGAAACAATTCCAAATTACTTAAGCGTAAACGATGTCGTGATAAAACAATGCAAATGGCGAATGCAACGAGAATTGAGTTGAAGGAGTAAATAAAGCTTTATTTTGAAATACTTTAACCTTTCGAATTTAACTTTAATTCTTCACGGGAGAAGAACTATTTCACAATATGAGGAAGAATGGTAAAAAGTGCCAGAAGAAATCACTGAGTGACCGTAGCTACATGAAAGTAAAAAAAATGCAAACAAACATCATTTAAAAACAAATGAATAACTCAAAACAACTAAAATTATTGGCGAAAATTTGTTAAAATTATTTATCGCATCTTGTAAAAAATACTGAAAACCAAAGAGCTTATTTGCAACCTGAAAGCGTAATTGATAAAAATAAAAATAGGAACTCAAAAAATGTAAAGTCGCGTAAAAAACGCAGTGAACAATCTTAATTGTAGTGGAACATGCGAACAGAAGGATTGAAATGGACTTATCCTTACAATACCATTCTCGTTACGCAAAGGAATGGGAGGTCACGCTTAACAGGATTGTTGCTGCTGATGAGTCATGGGTGCACTACTATCAACCCGAAACAAAGCGCGCTTCAACGCAATGGAAACATCCTTCTTCACCGTCAACAAAGAAATTCAACGTTGTGCTTTCAGCTAGTAAGCTTATGCTTACCGTGAACTGGGATTCTCAAGGTATGTTCCAAACCCAGAATAGAATTGAGAACGTGACTACTGAATCACACTGTAGAATTTTGTTGTTGTTTCGGGACGCAATTTGCTACATCGCGATAATGCCAGGCCGCATTCGGCCCTCTTGATCCAGGCGAGAATTGGAGGATTATGTAATGTAATCTAATGTTTATTTGTCGTTAGTTAAAAAAAAAAACAGAGACATAGCCACGTTACAGAGGGTAAAATCTGAGTTAAATAATAATAAACAAGATAGTAAAACAAAGTTAATAAATTGGTACAAATAAAACAATTCTAAAACTAAAACTTTTGCATAAATAAAAATTGAAATAAACAAACCTATATATGGATAACAATACGAGTAAAAAATAAGTAAGCGGATACCAGAAAATAACAACAAAGGAATAAGTGTTACCTACGAAGAAACTCGGCCGTACTATATATTAATATATAGTACGGCTAGGTATAGTACGGTTAAATAATTTGTCACGTAGGTACAGTCTCAATTTATCTTTGAACTGGCGAAATATTAAGCAGCCTTTGAGATCATGTGGAAGCCTCTTGTAATACTGTACGCCTTTATAGTGAGGACTCACCTCAAACTAAGTTGTCCTATATCGAGGCACGTTCAAGTTACCCGAGCCACGGGTGGCCATTACATAATATATATCTCGATCAAAGATAAATTTTCGCTCGTTTTTCTTGTAAAATAGTAAGATCTCCAGAATGTACAATGAGAGTAGAGAGACTATATATGTTATTGCCTAAAGTATAGCCTAGAAGAAGTTACTTAGGAGACACCCACCATACACCTCACAACTCTCTTCTGAAGAGCAAATTAGTCATTAGCCTTCCTTAAAGAGCCCCAGAAGATTAGGCCATATCGCATCCTTGATTCTATATAGGCGAAGTAAAACATTCTAACAAAATCTAAACCAACATTTTTTTTGCAATTGTCGTATGCCACATAAATCCGTGGACAGTCTACGCTCCCCATCTCATCGCAGTGTTTTTGCCAGAATTTACCTTTAAGGGGAACATAAATACTCGATAAAGCAGGCAACGTTGGTTTAAATTGTATTATACGCGTCTTGTGACCGTTCAACATAAGACCCCACCGACGCTCTATTCTCCCCACAACGTCAGACAATGCATGTGACTGGTTCGTCCGCGTACTGAGATAGTATACAAGGAGTCATTATAGTTTCAGATCATCGACGTAAAGCGTAAATAGGGTCGGAGCGAGAACAGAGCCTTGCGGAACGCCACATTCTAATTGCATACTTGGTGATGTACAAAGATTGGTTGTTCCATCCTGCACTCCGCTTATACAACCATAACTTTCTCTGCCAGTAAGATGGGACCGAAATAACTCCTAAGCTATACCTCGTATTCCGTACGCTTCTATCTTATGCAGCAAAGCCTGATGATCGATTATGTCCAAGGCCTTGCTTAGATCAAAAAATTAATATTAAGGTGAGAACTTCTTGAACATCCCGCTTAGAGTCCCGAGCTAGTTCCAAGCGACTCTCATCTGTTTGACCCACTCAAAAAGCATCTTGGCGGCAAATAATTCGAGGGTAATTCAGACGGCAGCCGAAACACTTTTACGCAGCAAGCGTTGAGGCATTGATAAAGCAATGGGATATTTGTATTGATGTGGAGGGATACCTCGTGGAAAAATAAATCTTGCTTTTTGGCTAAATCGGACCGTGTCAATGCTGTTCTAGATATTAGTTGATCATTTTTAGATGAATAATAAGTCAATTTTCTGGCAACTTAGCAAATAACTCAAAATAATGCTAAAGTATACGTACGATGAAATTTCAAATAGACTACAGCATTCGTATTCGTACTCCCTGCAGCGAAATAACTCGATATTAATGCCAACAAATCTGTGCCTGGTACGTAACACCAGAACCTCCAATTCGCCACCGTAGTTGTAACGCTGGCTCCGTCGTAAACGGTGGGAAGAGAGAAAAGAGTGGGAGATGCATGCCTACCATCCATACATCAAATAACACAGATACGTATCCCATGTCTAATATCTGTTTCCCCTATTCTTCTCTTCGTATGTGATTGCGTTGCTATCTACAAATACGTGGGATCACAATAGGAACGGAATGAAATAAGAATGTTATACAGCCGTTGATAGATCGATAAGAACACGATCATAGTTAGGATTTCCGCATCCTTTTTGCTAAAAATTGTTGTTAAGAACAGTGCGCGGCAATTTGGAGAATACAAGAAAACGCGTGAATGTGGCGTTATTTAAAGGTGAGAATAAGATCTCGTTGATTCATTCCTAAAAATAAACTCCGCACGTGGTATCGTTAATTACGAGACGAACCCGAAAAAAAAGAAAAGAAAAAAGAAACAGATATTTTATCGAAAGGAAAAGATCTTTATTGTTCCATAAAATATTCTGTTCGATGTGTTGAATGAAAGCTAGCGTTGTCGTAGTGAAGGATGATGCGTCGATATGACTTGAGGCAAACAAATCGTTGTATACCAATCAGCGTTTACTGGTTTTTAGGGCTATTCGATTGTTGAAGGAAGCGATTCGAAAATGGATTCGATACGAGTTTAACCCTTTCTCTCCGAGCTATTTAAAGGCAATGCTAAATTTCGGTACCAAATGTAACGAAAAACACAAACTGAAAAGCTAGAAACGAGAAATTTCTCAGTGCAAATAGATGAATCAACTTTGAGAGACAGTGAGGCAGTATTGATAACTTGCGTATGATATATTGATAAAGGCCATTTTGCTGAAGAAATGTTGTTCTGTAAAAGATTAGGAAGCACCACTAACTCCAAAGATATGTACAATAAGCTAAAAAACTACTTAGATGTTAATGATATGCCAATGAAAAATATAACATCTTTTGCTGCAGATGGTGCTCCTAATATGACGGGCAAGAAAAATGGCTGCTTAAAATTGATGAAAGATGCAAATCCAGAAATGATTCTTGTGCATTGTGTTGTTCATAGAGAAAACTTGGTAGCTAAAAACATCTCGCCTGTTCTAAATGAAGTACTAGATTCAGTAATAAAGTGTGTTGATGCTATTAAAGCTAATGCCAAATGTGAGCGTCTCTTCGGGCTATTATGTGAAGAACAAAACGAAGACCATGTGAGACTTTTACTTCATACTGAAGTAAGATGGCTATCGAAAGGGGACTGCTTGAAAGGATTTATGGAACTATGTGATACTCTTAGTGATTTTTTAAGCGACAAACCTGAAACGAAATATCTGTTAACAATCGATAGTAAAGCATTTGTGAGTTATTTAGCCGATATCTTTGAAAAACTAAATATATTAGATAAGCAACTTCAAGGAGCAAATAAAACTTTTATCGATACAAAAGCGAAGATATTTGGCTTCATAACCAATATTGAGTTATGTCAGAAACATATTAACAATAAAAACTTTGAACAGTTTCATTGGCTCCAAAAATGTGAAGTAACCGATACCGCTCTACCTGTTATTGTCAATCATCTGAATATTTTATCGGCTGATTTAAAAGAAAGATTTTCTGATTTAAAACAAATTGATTTTCCAACATGCATGATGCAAGATATAAAGAAGAACTCGCAGAATCGCAAAATGATGAGTCAGTTAAAACTTTATTTAGTATAAAAGAAGCGAGGACATGGCTTTGCGAGGAAACAGAAATCAAACACCCACATTCAACCAAATGCGCAAGAAAACTATTGCTACCGTTGCCATCTTCATTTTTAGCTGAAGGTGGATTTAGTGCTGTAAATGATTTACTGGTGAAAAAAAAATCCGCTGGATATAACACAACGTGGAGACTTGAGACTGAAGGTAACTAAATTGGAACCTAGCAACAGGCATCAAGCGCAAGGATCTCACTAAATTAAAATAATAAATTAATGTAGACAAATCAATATTAAAATTATTTGGAATTTGAATTACAGTTTTTCATTATATGTTTTGAAAATTTACTTACTGTGTTTCATTAACAATTTCCTAGTGATTTCTTCCTAAAACCCATCATTTAAGTTTCTTAAGTGAACAATTAAATTTTTTAATATCACAAATTATGCAGGTTCCGTAGGAGGCATAGGAATTTTAGAAAAGCTAAGGAAGGGCATGGCACAAAAAATGTTGGGAAACACTGCTCAAGAGCAACGGTAACAACAGGCCCAGTCTTTTGAAGCGCTTCGCGAACGAATGACTCTTGTTGATTTTGGTTCACTTTGCAAAATTCAAACAGTGAATTGTTATTTTGTTTCTGCTTCGTATGAATATAAGCAAGTTTCGTCACCTGTTTCACTGACGAGCCACTTTTTGAGCTTTGGTTAAATTGTGTGAAATCCAACGATTACTACCGAATACTCGCGTGGAATCGTTTGTATTTCGCTTTTACCAACGCCTAAAGAGGTCTCTATCGCTCGCTCTTACTTCAACAAACGCAGTTTAATTTGCAAAAGCGCAGCCTCGCTTTTTCTACTGAGACGACAACCATTGGATGTGATGAAATGATTTCAGGAAAATATGTAGCCTCAGTTACATTTAATTTAACCAGGGCCTTTGAGAGAGATAATCAGGTTTTCATTCTTTGCTTTTAGATCGAAAAATAGTTTCTTCCTTGGGCAACATAAAAATAATAGGAGAGGTTAATGGTGTTTGTTCAGAAGCTTATGATTTTAATATTGCTACACCTCAAGGTAATGCATCAGGCTCCTTAACTTCTTTTATCATTTATTAAGGATCTCCTGCGCTATACAACGGAAGGTAAAGTTTTGTTACGTACGGATGATACCAGCGTTGTCGTTTCTGTCGGCAGCAAATATGAAACTCTCTAACCATATTTGAGACTTGATGTTACCCAAGCATGTTATAAGGTGCTCAACTGTAACCTTGCGTCGTTTCCATCTAGATCCACAGTAACGAACCTCGTTACGTTTATCCACTTTGTTTTGGATAATCTTGACAATAAACTGCAAAAGGATGCGATTTATACCGATTATTAAATTCTTATTGATAATTTGCTGGGATAGGAATTGCGTCGGGGTATCCTTCGGTAGCTACAATCTTGTACATCGCACAAGTCACAATTCGTTAAATTAGATGGGTATATATCAGGTGTTCCGCAGTGATCTCATCTGGGACCATTACTTTTCAATCTGTAATATTTACGATATATCCGCATGCTTCAAAAATTCTCAATGTACTGACGATTGAAAAATATTTAAACCTATTAGGTCGATTACGGATTATGTAGGGCTGCGACAAGACTTAAGCAGATTCGCAATTATAGACAATACACCAGAAAATTGTCGCAATTTCAATTTTTGTTCATTTTAGATGGAAATATATTAACCGAATTGCAAAAAAGTGCAAGGCCAAACTTTTGACAATCATTTGATTTCATGCAGGCTTATTGGCATTGTTTGTACGGGCAAACTACTGTTGAACTTGGTATTCCTAGATAAATTATTTAATAATTGCATGGATCTTGTTTCCCTTCGTGTCCCTTTCCGGCATGTCTTGTTTCATCCTCCCGTGTATTAGATTCCTTTCAGATCTCTTCCGATGGTTCCTTTTATGATATGAACGAGTTTGAAACGAGTCGTTTCTCGGTCAGATCTCTTTCACCGAGTAATGAAGGTGCAACTACCAGGAGAACGTAACCTTCACAAGGCAAAAAAATATTGTCATGTACATTCAACTAATTAAAAAGTAGGCGATTCTTTCGCAATCTTGAAAAATTAAAAATTTATTCTTTTTTTTCCTCTTAATTAGAAATCTTTCTCTCAAACATTTGTGACAATCCTTCTTCTCGATGTTTCGCATTTCTGTCTGAATTCTGAACGCCGAACTTGAAATACATAATGAACATCTTCAAAATCGTCTCAAGGCATCTCAATCTGAAAGCCGTGAACTCGACTTGACATCAACGTAACGTAATCAGAGGATATCGCTCCAAATCCTCTTCAAGGATATATTCGATGCATACAGATTAATAACGGATTTCCACCCTCGTAGTGACTATATACATGTAGCGTATTTCAGGATATATGTACCCGTATTTATTCAACATTCAAGTAGTCTGAAATCGTATCTACGCCTGTATACTTCGACGTATTCGCAGCTCGCAGCTTTTCAAATATCGCTTTCGATCGGCTTTCCAGTACGTCGCACTTCGGAAACATAAACCCAGTTGCCCAGTGGCTCGTACAGGTCGGCTATATCTTTCCTGCGAACGCGAGCGTATACAACGTAAAATGTAACGATGCAGACATTTTGTACGTACGTTATGTCAGAAACATTTTAAAATAATGTCGTACTTGATGATAATTATAATAAATAAGCACAGGTTTAAGTAATTATTTCGGAAAATCTCTAATTCTAACGTACCTGTTCTGCCTCTACTCTCGAAAATATTCTCATAGGTATCTACTGCTGCCACCTATACATCGTAAAGCCAAGGCATTTTCGTTTAGGTATTCCGATACACTTGACGATTCCGACTTTTCGTACCTGTAGCACCAAATGTGCTCATTTTAACAACTTGCCATTTGTTTCATGTCTTATTAGCCGTTAACTTGATAATCTTTTAGATATATTAACTTTAATAACTAAAATAGAAACTTCTAAGAATAAGTAACAAATAATATAGACTAATGCATCGCATCTAGTCGTGATATACAAGGTGTTTCATTCGATAGAGAAAAATCGTTTTAAAATTCGCACGAATCCATTCTCGTGAGGTGAATAGACACGTCGCTGCAAAAAAAGGAATAATTCCACCTGCCTTTGTCGCCTCTAATCCTCTAATCTAATCCAGCAATGTATAGAGTGCTTCATTTAAACAAGTATATATTTCTGTGCCACCCAGTATGTTGAAATATATATTTCTAACGAGGCGGAATTAAAATTATATTAAATCTCCAAATTATTAAATTGCTATCTACCACCCAGGCCAAGTAATAAAAGACAGACGTGCTCTTACTGCAGATTGAAGAATTAGAAGGATATCTTCTCTTAAAATGCCCCGCATTATGAAGCTATTATCGCATACTATACATAACGAATTCCATATTTTAGGACTATCCGCAAGCTTCCATGTCAAACGGCAATCGCCCATACCAACCTCCGAAATATCTAAATTACCGCCATTCCCGTTCTTTCACGACATCCGTTTCTAAATCCGGAAATTACCGACCGCATAATTCGAGAGCGCCGATTTGAGAAAACGCTACTCCTTCCACGCCGCAATCTTAGCGTTCATTTTTGCTCCGTTTCGGTTTGTCGCCGGATACAACTGCGGATCCATCAACTTGCACGCTAGCAAGATTCTACGAAAAGGATTTAATAACTCGACGACGGTGGCAAGTCTCTGTTTTCCGACAAGAAAACGACGTAGTTAACAGCGGCGGTTCCTTGGAAACCATCCAGTTTTATGACGGAAATTAATGATTTCCCCTGTTAGATGAATGGATGGTGTTGAAGGAAGAACAGCAGAAATCTGTCTGAGTTAGGTTTAGAAAGAATGTAATTGTACAACACTTGATTTCTTCGTTTTGAATTGACTCGGTGAAGTTTTGACGAAAGCAAAACTATACGTATGTATGCGAACTTCGGCCATTTTTAAGTAGCTCTGCAATTCGGAATTGACGAAGCCTGCAGCAAACGCTAAGTCAAGGAATTTTGTCAGTACGTAAGTTCAAAGTTGGGTCCGATTAGTCTACTATTAGTAATACTCCAAACATCGCCTTTAAAGCAATATTTCTAAATTCTAGATTTTCATCAACCTGCCATATACGCTTCTGAGAAGACACTGTACCACTACAAGGAAAAATTCGTTCGTTTGTAGATATGATCTGGCTAAATGTCAATTCTAGAAGCTCTATTACGTTGCTAATTGTTTTAACTAACTTGTTGATAGTTAGCTTACCTTACCAGTTAACTCTAATCTTGTAAAAATCTAATCTTTAATATCCACAAGAATTCATCCCCCACCATTATAAGAAAACACGTAGGTGTAGATCAGCTATTATTATTATTATTATTGTTATCGTGGCATGTTATGAAGAACATCTTCAAATGCAATCCTTCATAACTCTTATATTAGTTACAGTGGCATTCTTGATAACCGCAAAGGCTTCTACAATATTCGACTCGATCCCAAGTAGATGTAGATCATCTCCTACACATTAGAATGACATTCATTTTTTCCTACATAGGTGTGTAAACCCACTCATACTTCTCATTTCGTGTCGCGGTAAGTCGGCCAATAAGTTACAGCCAGGAGAAAATGAGGAATTATGGCCCTGTCATATATAGTAGTATATGTCTTAAAGTTATAAAGCAGTTGACGCTAGTGAAATAAGCCCTGAATAATAAATTTTGAGCTCGAGTGGTTTGGTACGACCATATTTTCGTTTGCGGGAGAACGACATACATTGGGTAGCGCAACGAAGGAGTTCTATTTAAAAATGTTGTTGTCCAGGATCTTTGAGAAATTTAAAGTTATTTGAATACTTAATGTTGGGATGGAAAATTTAATTAATTTAATTTAAGCATCTTGTTGTTTCGCCACCATTGCTTAGTTAATTTTAAGAAATTCTCCGACAATTCGATTTTTCGATTTTTTTCTAGTCTCCGTCTTTCAAGTAATAAAAAGTAACTTAACAAAAATCCTTTAACTATCGAACTTTAATTACTTTCTTACGAGGGGATGTTTCTAAAGTTGTGGAAGTTGTGCTCTAATTAGATTACTCACAGTGCTAGTGGTGACGGACAAGTCTTGATATATCTTGCGGCTATCCAATGCAATATAGATCAGCCTGAATTGGAGTATGCAAACTTCAGAAATTATTCAAAGTTTGCAAGGAGTGCTTGGTGGGTCAGCATAATCTAACGGTATCGATCGTTTTAAAACTGGTAAAACACGATCCACGTAGGGGTCGCCCGAATACGTCGATAAACGAAAGAAACAATACTACCATGTAGAGCCTAGTGAAAAAGGATAGGCGGATGACTATTCGTCAAATTAGTGCAGGAATAGGTACACAACAAGTTCATAACATCTTAGCTGATTTTTTTGAGGGTAACGAAGGTTTCAGCCCGCTAGGTCCCAAGACTGTTAGGACCGGACAAAAGAAAAACAATTGGTCTGTCAACTTCAACAGCTATTAATCCTTTACGGTGATGAATTTTACCAACGGCTAATAGCCACTGACGGAACGTAGATTCCTTATTTCAATCTCGAGGCCAAAAGACAATTCAAACAATGGCGTACAGTGGAAGAAGGGCCTCCACTTAAAACGCTTGCAATTCCATCTGTTGAAGAAGTATTCTGGAATTATTTTAAAGAATTATCTGCCGAAAGATAGCACAATTAACGCAGAATATTCTTCAAATTTATTATCCGGACCATTGCGTCAATCCCTTGTTAGAAAACGACATGAAAAATTACCGTGCATTATTGCAACAGGATAATGCAAGACCCTATACAGCAAGAAAGACCAAGGATAGCCTTCCGCATCCGTCTTATTCACCAGATCTCCCACCCAGTGATTTTCATTTTTGTTCCCAATTTTAAAATAACCTTTACGGAGTGTTCAATTTGAATATTTAACTGACGTAAAACGTCATAAATAGGTGGATTGCGGAGACATCGAAAAAATTCTTTAGCGACGGCTTCGAAAAATTAGTTTGTCGTCGAGTTGAATGTATTCAGTTAAATGGAGATTATGTAGAAGAACTACATTGCAACATTGATGAAAATTGACGAAATAAAATAAATCTAGCTAAATTCCCAGAACTTCGGAGACATCCCTCGTTCAATACTTCTAATTGTTAAAAACAAATTTTCTTTTAGTCTTCAACCTGATGATGAGCGCGTAATTGTACGAAACCGGTACAGTTTCATAGAAAATATTACACGTTTCATTAAAGATATTTATTAATTTGGCCCTCTTTTGTTTCTCCCATTATTATCATGAACTCACGACGAGTCGTCGACGTTAACCTTTTTGTTCTGGTTAAGATGGTAAGATAGAAAAATCAATTGATTTACTTCCAAGATATTTATGAGATTAACATTTGTTTTTTTCTAAATGGAACATAATACTTATGGGACTCTTCCATCACTTTAGTACGAAAATCATTGTTTTCTTGATTCATTTCTTTACGACCTTTCCTAATTTAGCACTTTCCAGCCTAACACTGGGATAAATATTCTTTTGTCAAACTCAATTTTATCTCTCAACATGATCTCTAGGTTAGATTAGTTAGGCTAGGCTAGGTTAGTTAGTCTGTGCACTTTTCTCAAGTATGCTCCCACGTCCTCGATCCGTCCAAGTATTAATAGGGATGTTGTTCTGGAAAAAAAGACGTTTACCAATGCGATGGCCTCCTCATTCGATGAGAGTCTTTAAGAATTTTTCCGAAACATTGAGCTTAGGGAACGAGAAAAGGTTGATGAATGCCCGATCTTGTGAAGAGAGTGGTTGATCTATAAATCCAAATCACAATTCCTACATTTTTGGCATGGAGATGGAACGTTGACTTGGTGGAATTTCTGCTTCTTCAAATGCGGCCGTTCATCGGCAATTTCTGCATGCTTTACTCACTGTTTTCTCTTTTATTAGTTGGTCGATTAACACAATTCCACGATCATCCCAAAGGGTAATCGCTAGCATTTTCTCAGTTGATTCACAGTTGCAATTTACGTAGATTCGCAATTGAAAGCTGTGACTTCTAACAATATTATTCGGTCTTCGTAAAGTTTAAACTACTTGCAATTTAAGACTTTTATGATACCTCTTTAGTAGGAGGCGAGTGTTTGTTACAATTACAAATTAAAGGAGATCTCGAAAAGCTGCAACATTTGTGGACATCCTATGTTAAGATATTTTTGAGAATTTTCGTCAGCGTTCAAGTGAACTATGGATCTGCCTAATATCATGTGTTCCTAATGAGTTCAAGAGCTCACAGCAAACGAACAAAATTTGCGAAAAGTTCAATTTTTATTGTGCTGCTAATTCCAACTGCAATGTTCAAATTGCAAATGATGGGCATTTCTGTCGTGATTATTACAACAGAATCTAATAAAGTGGTTTTATATGAAATTCCCGATTGACTGATTAGGTACATATGCAAAGATTAGGACAATGTCGAGTCTCTACCAATTGCATTATTTACGACCTTTTCCAATGTGTTGCCCATCCGGCGTTGCCCACTTAAAGACCACCCCATTTGATCGTAACCATACCCTAAAATACCCCCAAAATATTTCTATCGAGGAATACGATCTTCATGGTGAAACTTGAAATTTTTCAGACTATTCTCATAGTCTACTATTACATTAAAAAGGTTTGCAGTAAACATCCACGCAAAGTTTTTGTTTATTTCATTTACACCATGTACTTGACTTACAACATCCACCCTCGGAAAATTAACACGAAACTACCGGAACGTAGACAATAACTGTTATATTCCGTTACCAGTCAGTTGCTTTTCATTTCCCCAACTTCAATTACGAATTAATATCAAATTAAACATGACGAATAACCCACTACCGCCAACTCATTTCGTACGACGCCTTCTCATACAAATAACTAACATTCCTAATACACAAACATCTCCAACGTGGACAGCTTTTGACAATATTACTAACGTTATTATACGTCACGTACATACATGAGCGTATGTGTGCGTGGCGCCCGTTTCAATTGCCCCGCTAACGGCGTTGTCGTCAGCGCCTCTAGCCGCAGTAAACAAAGTAACGCCCCGAGATCCGGTCTCAAAGCTCTTTCGGAATGTGCCTCGTCTGAATAGCTGAGAGATCCTTCATTGTCACACGTGGCGCTATGTTGAAGGTCTGGTAGGTTGGAAGGGTTGGTCGGGAGCCACTTTCGAAATGAAAAAGTACTTGACAATTTGTGGCGTCGTTATTGCTGCTGTTGTTGTTGTTGAGTAAGTTGGCAACGTGGAATCGTGCGGATTTCTGGGAAATTTTAATAATTTCGGATCGATAAATGGTCATGAGGAAGTTTGCTTGAATAAAGTAGTCATTTCATTAACAAATACGGTTACACACTGATTGGGATAGATTACTTAGATCGGTAGTTCTCGGGCTTTTTGGGTCATGGAAGCCTCGCAAGGGCGTTGCCTCTGTTACAGAATCCAAGTTTTCACTAACTGCTATAAACGTTCAATAATAATAGCAAGAACTGTGGAGTAGGATGGAGAAGAACATTAAAATATCGGCACATTCCGTAAACTTAATTAATCAGGCTAAAACAGCTGTTTCAAGCATGCGTCGATCGCCATTATCAACCATATGCCTCGGTACCTTAATATTGTTTGAATAGAAATGTTGCAGATTTAAATAAAGTGTTTTGTTATTAGGACCAAACTACGACCCGGTTATCTTTGTAGTCTGAAAAATTATTTAATCTCTCTGGAACTTTCTATCATTCATCCACTTTGAAGTTCAATGGTATTCAATATATGTATAAAGAATTAACTTAATCTTAAAATAAATAATGGCGTTATTAACAGCATCTGCCATTAAACTCGCTAATACCTAATTTAGAATTTTTTTAATTTAATCTTCTTGCTGTTTTAAATTTAGACGATATTAACATGTTTCAATGAAATAAGGCGTTGCGAAACTACCAGAAGCGAGACAGGCTTGTATTTATTCGTGTGTTCGTGTTGCCTACTGATTCTCTCTTTCTGAAGGTCGACAAATCACGAGTCTCTTGAGCCTCTGCTAATTTCGCGAAGCACACGGAAATCATTTACTGATAAAGCTTTGAATAAAGAAAAATATTGGCTGAACTTTGGGAGTTTTCTTTTTTTTACTTTTTGGTCATCATCCCGTCGCATTTGTTCTTAAGAAACACCATGCTTCTTGGTGCTTTCTGTAGAAAAGCTAGTACGGCCGTTGGTGATGTGCTTCTGAAAGATCTAGAGTTCAAAGGACGTAGGTCCTAATCAATTAACTAGGTCGAATTCACTGTTACCGCTCAACCATTTTCAACCAAGAAATTGTCTGATTTTGTTAAAATATGATGTTTAGAACATGTCGGTACTCAATAGAACCTTAAAAGGAAGATTGCAAAAGCTTGAGACCGATCCATATCCGTTTCTACGTCACCACCATTTATGTGACAATTAGTTGATTGACCTTCTACAAATATACACTGACGAACCCTAACACATCTGTGCATAGCGCTTATATACTTTCATTTTCATTATTACTGTTATCATTGCCAAATAATAACTTCCAAGAAACCCTAGATAACATGAAGAAATCATGAATTTATGGAACATCAAAGTTAAGCAGATCCGATCTAATGTTGTCCTACATATGCGTGCAAAAAATCGTAATCTTAACAACATGAAAAAAAGTAAAAGGCGAAGACGACTCCGCGAATAAGATCGAGAGAATTCACGAAAAGCGTTACGTAATTGACATCATTGACGTACACTGCGGCTTTTTCCACCGCTCAAAAATAAATAAAACGTAACGGCTTTAAACGGCGAGCCGTGGAATGCGGGAAAAATGTAAAATGACGTGCGGAAATTGTGTCAGAATTCAATATAAAAAGACAGCGGCCCCTCCCATTATTCGCCAACCACTTTCTATCTTGGCAGACGTTTACCTCCTCATCGCTGAAATCCTAACTTAAGCGGTGTCTGTCGGGCGAGAAAAAAAGATGGAAAATGCGTCGAGATTCTAATGAACGGGGTATTTTCGAAACGAAAAAAAAAACATCTAATTTCGCCAATAAATTTGCAATAAATTACTTAAATAACTGCGGAAGCAAAGATTTGATGGGAACTTAGGCTTTTATTAGATTTTGTCGTAAAATCCCAAGTTGATGACTGACAGCATTGGCAGAAGATTAGTAGAAGCTCCATCAAGCAGATATAATAAACGACCTTTAAGGATATTTTTAATTATAACATTGACAAATTTTAAATATTTGCGAACTTTATAAAAAAAAAGAGTTAGAGTTTAAGTGATGCTGAATACGAAATACACTCCGCCAAAAAAGTATCGCATAATTTAGTTTTGAATCATAAAAGTATCGCATAATCTTTGTTTGTAGCATAAAGTTGTAAATATACTTTAATGCGCTCTAAGATATAATTTCTATGATTGTTTAAATAAAATACAGGCCAAATAAAAACAAGAACTCATACTTGACATTTTTATTAAAACAAGAAATTATAATTTCGGAAAGAAAAATGTCATAACAGTAGCTTTTAATACTGAGTATTGCCACCTCTGGCTCTTATGACCGCTCGCATACGGTTCGGCAGAGATTCGATTAACCTCCGTATATAAGCCTGATCCAAATTCTCCCACTCGTCACGGAGAGCATTTTCTAGTCCATGCAGGTCCGCTGGGGCAACATTTTGGGTTCATTTTGGGTTCCGGACTTACCGCAGGCCAATCTAAAACTGGAATACCAACATCGTTAAGGTATTCCTGGACGATTATTGCAACATGCGGTCGTGCATTATCGTGCATTAACATGAATTCGTTTCCTATAATTGGCGCATATGGTACTACCTGTTCTTCTAAAATGTCCGTTATATACCTGTGGGCAGTCAGTGTACCTCTGTCTACTGGTACTAACTCTGTACGACCTGTTAAACAGATGCCTCCCCAAACCATAATAGAGCCACCAGCGAAAGTAGGTCTAGGTATGATATTACGCTGCGAATAGCGCTCACCGTTTCGTCTGTACACTGAAGTACGCCTATCTGAGGTGTAAAGACCAAATCTTGACTCATCTGTGAAGAGTATATTGGCCCAGTCATTAATGTTCCAATTCACATGTTCTCTGGCAAACCTTAGGCGAGCCATTCGGTGGTTCCTAGCGAGACGAGGGGCTGTTACAGCTACTCTAGCTCTTAATCCACTCTGTCGTAACCTATTCCGAATAGTTTGAGTACTCACACGAGTATTTCTGACTCTAGCCAAGTCGTTCTGCAATTGTCTCGCAGTTACATGTCTTCGACGTAATGCTTGTAGTAGTAAATAGTGGTCATCTTGGCGAGTAGAACATCTTGGACGACCTGGTACAGATCTTCTACTGTAATTGCCTGTTTCCCTATATCTGGCTACGGCTCTAGAAACACTTGACCGATTGATGTTTATCAAATTAGCAACGTATGCTTGAGATCGTCCATCTTCGATTAAAGTAACTATAGCGGCCACTTGTTCTGAAGTTAAATTGCTCATTTTAGTTTTAAAAGCGTTGGTACAGAACTCTGACTTCGCACTTTAAAATTTGTCCGTATAGGAAGACTTTCAATAAACAACTGAACAAACCTTACACATATGCATTTTTCTAAATGTGTTCTTTTAGAAAAAAAAGTAATAAAGCTATGTTCCATGATTTTGTTAGTGTTTTTATGGTTTACATACACGAGGCAAACTTTTTGTGAACCTATAAAAATATCTTGGTTTATAAATGCCCTTTTTTAATTTATGCGATACTTTTTTGGCGGAGTGTATATGAATTTAAGCAGAAAAAAAAACAAATGAAACATTCAGTTTATCACAAACAAAATGTTACTTTGACAAATAAATAGGAATGGTTAAATTTACAAAATAAAACAAAGCAAAATAAAATAAAAGAGTCCTTAACAATAAACATTTTCCTAAACTTTTCAATTCTTTCACCTATAAAGCTTTATTAAGGTATATTTGACAGAAAGATTGAATAAAAATCAACGGACATCCGTCAATATGATATGGATGAGCAGATGGAAGCATTTCCAGATATTCTTCGTAAAATGTTTCATGGAAGTTCCAGTCTGAGGTCTTCAGCTAGATAAGGTAGAACCTGAAATAGGTAGCAATTGTTGGCGAGTCCATGTTAGCGAGCTCTCGCACTAAACTTCCGGGAAAGGTTTATTTTAATTTACCTAAAGTACTTGTTCCAAGATTCTAACACTTTGTAAATTATGACGAAGATGACTAGAAATTCCAAATACAGAAAAACATTGTTACGTTACCATCATTGTCTAAGAAAAACAAAAATAAATGAGTTCATGCCTTTAGATATTGTGGCTATAATTCCAAATGTATACGAAAACCTAACCATAGAAAAACTTAATTAATCGTTAGAGTCAATACCTGTACTTCAAATAAAAGTTTAATTACTGAAGCCATTAACTAAGTACTTCCTAGAAATAATCTGATTTGAAAATTAAACAATTGGCAACATCCATTTATGTCTGGATTTACCTATGCAACGTCAACGAACAGCATCTGCCGTATACTCAGATGATATACCAATTTGTATCCTGCCATCTCGAAGCTCTAATTATGAAACGAAATCAGGCGAAATGACCTCTAAAGTAAACAGCGATGAATCCAATCATCTCTTCGTGTCGCTACTTCACCATTATCTCACCATCAAGCCACCGCGGTTTACAAAAACGTATATGCGCGCTGCATTAAATTCGCATCGTTTCAATTCACATCGGCGGCTCGTAAATAGCGCAACGTCATCTCTCGTCGCATTGTCTCATCGCTCATCGTCCTCGGTCCGGACCCATTAAATTTTCAGTCTGGCAATCAATTAACAAGCGTCAGACGCGACCGCAAGACGTGTCGTGTTTGTTTTGGTGTTTGTTTACGCTCTGATCTTGTGCCCATGTGCACCGGCGAACCTAACACCTACAGGCGAATCGGGTCAATACGCCCGTAAAACGTAGACAAACATTGCCTGCCAGCCGCTTACTGAAATGGACATGTGTACGTGTGCTGTTTGTACACAATGTACTTTCATATATTTTACGGCTGATCGCATTATGTGATGATGTATGTAGTCTGGTGACCGTGACTACATCAAAAAATCCTGTATCTGACGCGAACGAAGTATGAATAAAACATTATCCTTTCGTGCAGATAAGTAATATTAATGTAGGGAAATCGTATTTGGGGATAAATTGATAAAAAAAAAAAATAACTAGCGTTGAATGGAAGAATTTCTACTGTTGCTACGATTTGGAGACAAATTACATATAGAATGATCTTGTATGTGAACGAAGAAAAGTGAGATTTTAGTTAACGTACAAGGATCATCCGAAAACAATAGAATTTAATATCTTTAAATTCGCGGATACACTTTCTCATAAAATACGTTCCGCAAACATATACAAAGGATCATCTTTAAATAAGAAACCAGACGCTGACGGTGTTATTTTAAGTGGAACATTCTGTATATTGTTACTCCATCGAGATATTCTTGATGGCTTACATAAATACATCTACTTATTTATTAAATGATATACTGCCATAAATTGTATAGCTTTATCTAGAGATATACAGAGTGTTCAGTATCGAACGCCAAACTTTAACACATTTAAACACCGAATGCCTCATTTTTTTCTATATCTACCATATAGAAAATTCACATCTCTGTAATGACTAGAGAGGACGAAGCCGGATGAAATGATTACTTTTTTGCAAAGGCTAGACAGACTCGTGTTTTGTCGACTGTCGGGGACGTCAGTAGGCAACACGACTCCATTCTTATGAGGCGAATAGACACGAGTCTTTCTAGTCTCTGCAAAAAAGGAATAATTCCATCTGCCTTTGTCATCTCTACTCATGAGGCGAATAGATACGAGTCTAGCTAGTCGCTGCAAAAAAGGAATAATTCCATCTACCTTTGTCGTCTCTAATAATGACTGAACTGACTGAATATTTAGCGTTGAAAGTAAAAATAAAAGAAAGAAACTAGACAGAATTAAATATGTATCGCTGCATTGCATCCAATTGATTTATGGTGTTAGTATTGTTTGGTTACCATAACAATAGTAAACAAAACATTCCGTCACTATTTGTTATCGTTATTGGCTTTTGCGCTGTGCCATCAGCCACTTATAAACATTACCACTACACAACAGCGCTAACATGAGACACGCTTCACACCCGGGACCGGTCGAGTGCTGTATTGTTCAAGATAATTTAGTTTAGCTTATTGTACTATTATAACAATGTTAACGGTCATTTGTAACCAGATGGAGATAATTATAAAATACTCTTACAACGTATTGCAATGTTAAAAAACGTACCAAGTCCGCTTAATCGCGTAATACTTTGGTATAAATATAGTATATAGATAAAAATGTATATATAAATGACATTAATGAAACGAACATAAAATGAACGTATACGGAAGTGAAACAAAGAAATAGGCGCTAGCTAACAAGAAATTGGGCCGCACCAAATTATTTTATTCACGATTTTAACTTATCTTTAAAGTTGGCGTAAAGTTATGCAGGCTTTGAGATCATGTGGAACGTTGTATGTGTTTATAGTGAGAACTCTTCTCAAACAGAGTCGTCCTATATGGAGACACGTTCAAATTAACCGAGCCATCAGTGGCCGAGCATTGTATACTTTTCGGTTATAGATGATGCGCGTTTACAGCCATTGCCAAAGAATTCACAGATGACCATTCCGCTATGGATTTACCTCTAAAGTGAACATAAAAACTGCGTAAAGTAAGTAACATTGGTTTAAATTGTATCATATGCGTTGTTTGACCCTTCAATACAAGACCTCATTCGTCGCAACAACATTCTCTACCCGCCACAACGTCAGGCAGCGCGAGTTGCCTCCTCTATTTCGGTACTTTTTTGGACCTTTGGTATTGATTTTTAACGTGGCAAACATCCCATTTCTAAGGAATCTACCACATTCGAAACAAGAACGTCCTCCCGGCCGGAATTTGAACCTACGTTCTTCAAGTGGAAAAGCAATTATGCTAGCCGTTAATGTTTCACCACCGATACAATCATTCATTTTTTTTTTTATTAAAACTACTTTTCATAGTGAAATAATTACTTATTGCGCATTTGGAGAAGAAAATAGAGGAGTTACTTCAATCTATCTTCTTTTATTGTTCAATTATTCAATTTTATAGTTTCAGGTGAAACTTTCTCAAAACATTTCTCGAACATCAGCGATCGAGACGTCATATAATGGCTTCATACTTAATCAGTTGGAGTACGCTAGTATTATGTAAAAGAGAAAATATACGCTTGTGATACTGGATAAATAAGGTTCTACAGCTTCGCTATTCAATATCTGGGTGATCACAGAGTAACGGGCGTAACAGGGTCAGATATACATGGAGGAAGAGGCGTTTCGCTGCACTGACCATATCCTAGTTGGTCAAAATTCTTTAGATTTATCGTAATGCCAGGAAATCCTTACTTGGACCACAAGGCTTAATGCTAATCGGGATAGCAACCCTAAGTTTCTGAGTAACGAACATCCCCGCATGCACGGTTTGCGTAAGACTTTTCCCCGTTGTAGGTCTCAAGAGGTCGGCACCGACCGCAACCCATTAAACGTCGGGAAAAAATTTCTTTTAACATGGGTGTTCTTTGACTTTGGCGGGTTCACAACCTTCCCGTAAGTGGTGCTGACATCACATTTCTGTAATACTGACCGCCATTTTTTTTTCTAAATCATCCATTCCAAAGCGCTTAACGTCAATACAAAGACATACTTTATTGACAGATCATTTAGTGGCTTATTTTGCAAGAATCAATAAGATCGATGAAGATTATGCCAGAGTGAAACTAGTCAAGAACGTCTGGCTATTTTGAGTTGAACATGTTTTGGGCAGGCTAAAACAGGTTCGGGTCACCTCGGAGGGGTGTGTTCAATGATTGTACACAATCTAAACAGAAATGTACAAAGAATTCAGAGAGAAATGCAACATTTGACTAATTTAGCAATGCAAGCTTTAAGTCTTCCAAATTTAACATTTCTAGCGAAGTAGCAAAACTGATCACTTAATAGACATGAAAACTACGAATACTTGTTTCGCACAAAGTAGATAAAATCAAAGTTCGATCCAAACATCGCCACGCGTCCGGAAGTGAGTCGCCAAATATGTTTCTTGCTTTCAGCTATTAAGGCGTACCTCATTTTAATGTTTATTGAATAGAAATTCTCAAAATCATTGAAAATATTGAGTATTCAATAGAATATAAGCCGCAAATTGTTTTTTAAATGCCTCCACGATATTGTAATAGAATTGAAATTGAAATGTTTCAAATGGGAAACTATCCGATTATAAAGCTCGCACATCTCGCGATTAATTCCATCCTCATCTATTTTTACCGCTTATTTTATTTCCTGAAAATAAACTCTCACATAAACAGATTTTACATACGCTAACATTTGGCGTCGATTATAGTTAGGTCGTTGGCCGCATAAATTTCTTTAGAAGATTAATCGAGGAAAGAAATAAGTATCTAACGATAAAAATATAACAGACGCATTCGGCGTGGGAAATTTCGTACGTGGATCCAAAGCGAAAACATTTCTCCAAGTCAATGATCCTAAAGTTCTATTTTTTGCAACACGCTTCCAAACGGAAATAGTTGGCATGAATACAATAAACAGTCTGCTTGTCGCAGAAGGTCTGACAATGACTCATGTTAGGTGGGAATCGCAATGTACAGGGTTCCTCCCAACAAAAGCCAAGTTAACAACTTTGTATGAATGTAGCGATAAATCAAATTGAAGAATACCAAAATTTTGCTCACCTCCATTACCTTTCGAAGTAGTTCGCTTGGAAGTGCGAATACAATACGGAGATTATCTGAGAAGTGCACAACCAAGAAAGGATTGACATTAGCATCATCGAACAGTGACACAAATGCCTTTAGTCACTACGTCCTTAGTAACCAATTGCCCTTATATGTATGTGTTAGAATAGATAAACGCTCTTAATAAAGATCTACCTTCTTCATCCTTCAGTTCGGTTAGATATCACAAATAATTTACTGAAATGTCGTCGAATGCGACTGATGATAACATATTTACATAGAATGTGTTCTACTGTCTTCAGATCTTTTAGGCGTAGACAGCTTCTACTGATCTTCAGCTTTTCCTAGATTAAATAGGGATATTTATAGAAATACCGTCAGGAATGTGACCTCCCTTTTGCTGAACGGTAGCCCTATTTTTGCTATCAGGCTCACCTAAGCCTGGCATGAATGCTCTCGCTTGTTTCTGTCCTGGAACAATTTCCCAGTACGAAGTCCATCGGTTGTCCTTCCATGCTTTAATTACTTGTTCCATGTGACTCTCTTGTAGACCACAGAAGGCGTTATCAACGATGAAAATCGTATGCGCTGCTTCTCTAACCAGCTTGTCTGCCTTTTTATTGCCTTCTATCTCTTGATGGTCTGAGATCCATCGCAAAGTAACGTGGTTTTGTGCCCCAATTGCCTTAAGTTGTGTATACATTTGATAGTCATCTGAGCAGGTTTTAATAGGCTTTAGAACTGCCTGATTGTCACTGATCTTTACTTGAAATAAGGTGGCATGGAGTCCTATAGGCATTTTGAGGTGGTAGTTAGGCCCACTATAGTCTATACCTGTTCCAACACCTTCAATTCAATTTTTATTTTAAAAAAGCATTGAAGGCCCACTCACTACGGCTTTCAAAGATCACCTTATAAGGCTCAGCATCATATTGCATAAGGATCCTTCGCAAAGTGCATCAGATAATTTATATTGAAACCTCCGAGGATTCTAAGGTGCCCTGCGCTGCAATCTCTTCATTCTGCATTGCGTGAAGGTACTCAATATCTTGTTTCTAAAAGGGCGGCAGGAATTTCAGAGCTCGTGTGGGACGCGTGCACATAACACCTGCGATGTTGAGACAATCAACTCTCTGAATTTGTCGAAGCTGCTGTTGCACAGTCGTCCGAGTTGTTTTTGGCCACCAAACCAAATAAGTGTAGGTGATCGTAGGTCTAATTATTGCTATGTATGACCAGAAGATCATTTTAAGCTTAACACGCGGGTTCTTACCAAGTAAATTGTGGCCTACTAATGATGCCGCAATGGCCTTTTTTTGTAAGTTGGACATGTAGGAGTTCCATGTTAGTATTTTGTCGAACGTGACTCCCCAGTATTTAATTTTATTGCTGAAGTCAATTCATCAATGAAGTTAACTTCAGTAATGAAGGGAATTAACTTCATTGCTCAAGTTAATTCGTTTCAATGGAAGAAGGGCCATTGCGAACACGAAAATTCAAAAAATTATGAATCTCCAGAAACATGTACAGCACACATAGTTATGTATTAGAAAATTTTACTTTTCGACTAATATTCACTCTGAGTGGGTAAAATTATCTTTTGAAAACAAAATTTAAGTTTTGTGGCAAAAATTTAGGAAGCAGGCATGAATTCGGCCAAGAAAATGAGGTTATAAATAAATTAAATTAAATTAAATAAAGCATTTTTACATGTACTTTTTGGCAGTTGTTGAAAGTGGAAATAATGGATTTTTCTTGTGCAGTGAAAAATACTGAAAATCCATAAAATAGTGAAAAATTTAATAAAAATCTTAAGTATTTTTCACTTGAAAGGAACTTCCTTATCGGATCACAACAATCTGAAGGCACAACACAATATCGTCGTTTTTTCCAAGAAAATAGAAGAACCGTTTCAAATTTAATTCCGAAAATAGGTACATCATACAAAAAATTAAAGAAATTAAAAAGAAAGTAATTTAATTTGACGCGCAAAAGGAAAAATGACTTTGTAGAAGAACTTTTCACTATACTCCATGATTAATTTTGACAATTCCTTTAATTTAAACCTCATTACCCCTATCTCTTAAAAGTAACGGGCTACGACTACGCCATCTATCTCTATCCTGCTCGACGCTGGTGGATCTTGAAGCGCTGTAAAAGATGGTGGGTATATTAGAATTTTTAACTTTCATACAAAATAATTTGAATGGAAAACATTCAGGTTATCCGCACACTACGCACTGCACAAAATGTTTAATGAATCCGGAAATTCGTGGCTTTCTATTGTATTAATATTATTCTTTGGGTTAGATGGGATACATATGTGCTCATTTACCGTTTTCTCTCCCCAATTTGGTCGATCCGAGTTGCGGTCCATCGATTTCTAAATCGTTTCGTTCGAACGTCAGAAGGAAGAATTACGATTTCTTGCGTTAGAAACGGAGTATCGCCTAAAACAGTAATTTTTCTTGCTGAATTTCAAAAAAAAAATGTTCCTCGACCATACCTTCGCCGTTACTGTGTTGTTCTTCCTCCTCGATGGTGCCTTCCAAGAATATATCGTCCTCGACGAAGTCGTCGCCCCGACGTTCTCTTTCCTCGTTTTCACTTTCGGCGTCGGGATGGACGTTTCTCTCGAGTTCTTGGAGGAAGCGATGTATCGTCGATAGGACTCTGGCGTTCAAGGCGACCGATAAGCTCCAATTTTCCATTTTCGGGTTATTCCAAGGAGACGTATTTTTTTTTTGGAGTTTTCTTGCTTCTTGCTTGATGAGTAACGTACTTTAGATTTTGATCAATTTGAATGCAATTTGTTGCGGTTAATGTTAAAATTTGAAAGCATAAATTTAGATCAAATTCGGCCAAAAGTTTTTTGATGGGTGCGTGATTGAAAGGTGTCAAAGGAAACTGTCGGAATAGGATATTGGAAATTGCATTAATTGTTTCATTTCTGCAACAACCATGGAAACTATACCGAGTAACAATAGAATTTACAGACCCCAACGAAAATATTCCAAATAACTGTACGCACCATCCATTGTCACCAACCACACAATACTACATTTCTACAACACCTTGAAGTCGGAATGATCGATAAAATTGAGCTCTTTGGAGAAAAGGAAACGACGCGGGAGAAGAAGGCGGGAATATAGTTAAATATAAGTGAATACATAGTTTGGAAAGCTTAATTGTAGTTGCAAGAGGGAAAATATAAAATAGAACAGTAAAACAGTTGTTTAGTTACTATCTTTTTAACACAACGACCGAGAATTTCCGCTTCCAAAATCCAGGAGGTGGAAACAGACTATGGAAGCATTGTGACTCAAAAGTTGCGCAACTGTTCGGCAGTATACGAGTTCGCGCAATACGGACGTATTCCTCAACAGTTGAACCCAAGAATTGTGCAACTATTCAACAGTATACGAGTTCGCACAATAAAGACGTATTCATCAACAGTTGAGCAGCTCTGTATTTAAAAGAAAATATGTTTCAACCGTAAACCAACAGCATCCTCAGTGTCGTATACTACAGAAATGTACATTCAGCTATTGTAGATTTTGAAAACGAGGCGTGTAAAAACATAAAAAAACGTACTTACGTATCAATAAAAAGAAATTGACGAAAATGAAAAGTTCTTCAAACGAAATTTAAACGAGAAAGCGGTAAAGATGTCACAATCCGGGTAAGGAACGAATAAATACTATAGTTCTGGTTGGTGTATTGGTTCGCCAACAGCTGACCAACTGTTGTACAACTGTTTGTTTGATCCTTTTCGCCCTTAGAGAAACAAGTTCTTTCTTTGAGAATGTGGTATTAGCTTACTTTGGGAGATTATAGGCAAAATATAAAGCGTCTCTGTTGTGGGCGCAGAATTCATTATTAAGAAGAACACTTCAAATTCGTCACAGCACTAAGCTAAACAAGTATAAGAAGGTAAGAGCATTCCTCTAGCCAAATTCTCGCGTCCACCAAGCAAGAAAAGCAAAAAATATTCCTTCCTGAATAAGTTGCCAAAATTATTTATATTGTTGCTACCAACCCGACATTTTTTTTTATTTAAGGCCGTAGGTATAATGAAGTAAAAGGAAAGGATATTGGAAATCGTTAAAATCTTACGTCAACAATATTAATAAAGATGCCCAGCGTGAAAACTAAAAAAGTTGGCAACTTTACAATAACGGAGAATTTCTATGAAATCGTGAAACATTCTCCTTAAGCTATCAAAAGGGAAAGCACATCAGTCAGGGAATTCGCATCGGTAAGTTTTGAAGGACGTAGATACAACCTTTCTAAAAAATCGGAACTGTGCGCAAAACGCTCTTTTCGCGGATCTTCAGCGACCTTGTTGGTGGATCTAGGATGTGGCATCATAACCCTGAAAAACACGAGAGGCGGAAGTCAACTACGGTGGCAGTAGACTACTTCATCTTTAAATATTACCGATTACTGGAATTTTAATATACGTTATCATTATAGTGGTTCGTTAATTAATTAAATGTATTACACAGGGCACGGTACTTTGGCCTTTAGACGAAAGAAGTAAGTAAAATAGAAGATCAAAATGTTGTGAACGTGTAAATTCTCCATTATACAAAGAGTATTTCAAATATTTGTTAATGCTCTTTGTGGATATCTACTTCCGGTTGTACCGGAAGTAGATATCATTCTTATTTCAATGGCATGCCAGTGTGTGTTAAATAAGTTAAAATCTCTGTATTCATTGGGATAATAATAATAATAATATTTATTAATGCCCAACAAATGGAAAAATATTAAAGGAAGGTAGGGAAGAAAACGCATGAATGCAATAACAAAAGAATAAATATATCATTTAACACTGAAAAAAAAAAAAACATAAATAGTAACACTTCCACGCTTTAAATACGTCATCAATTGTATTTTCCAATCTGCTCATATGTAATTGCAACGTGTGAACGCTTCAATGTGTTCGTCCTGGCGTACGGTGGTGTAAAGGTGATCTCACTCTTAGAGTTCAAACGTGGAAACGTTATTCGGTAAAAATTTGCAGCATAGCGTATCACGTCGCTCCGAAAGGGATACCATATTGCGTCTTTCCAGCAAGTCTAATTGACGTGTATCAAGCCTCCAAGTAAGACGTTCCAAGACAAAAAGTGACGAAAGCATTCATATAAGACTCGCCTAAGACAGCAACAGTAGTGCTATTATTCAGCACAGGGAGCCCTCGATGATTTCTGCCAGGTCATGCAGCTCCAAAATGTCACCTATTCAATCTAGGAAAAAGTGAAAATCAAATCTGTCGTCCATGCCGAGAAGAGTCTACCTGAAGACAGCAGAATACATTCAACGCAAACGTGTCACCAGCGGTCGTACTCGACAACAACATTTCAGTAAATCATTTCTCACACCTACTGAAGGATGAAGAGCGTAAAGTAATATTAAGCTTTATTGAGAGCCCTCACTTATTCTAACACATATGCAGGCATTTTGTTACAATAGCTCTATCAAGGTCTCGGTGACTAAATGCCGGAGCACATTAATACTAACAGTAATACTAATAGTATCTCGCAGGTTAGAACCAGAAGATCCTTTTAAAGGAGAAAAAACAGTTTTTAATGGAATTGGCTGACACTTGTTGAAACTCCATCAAAACAAAATAACAGAACAATCAACGTCTAAGTTTTACAAATATTTTATTGTTACAGTATTAAGGTATATATATACAAACTTAAGGAAAGTAGAGGACAGTTATACAAATCTGACGAGGTCACAGTGTGGCCAAAAAATATTGTAGTGGAAGAATAAAATATTTTTCAAACTATTAAACTTTTATCGAAAGATCAATACGTCACAACATTCCTCTCGAAACTTACTCGTTATTGTTTAATATTTAATATTCCCTTAACTTTTGTTATACCCTGTACACAAATCTGTCGATTTTTTTCCTTTCTATAACCGTTGAATTTTAATCCAAATACTAAAGCAATACCGCTAGCCGTTTTATAACAGCAATTCCATACGCTCGATATAGTTTCCAACGCAATTACCGTTCGAGGTTTTCGTGCGTCGACCGCAGAATCCATCATCCGAAGACAGAGCGTCGTCGAATGGAGTGAGGTAATAGCGTAAAAGCAAATGGCCTGTACGTACAGCAAGCTAAATTATACGCTCCAATAGCTATATGATCGATGTGTTTAGGTTTCCAACCGATTGAACTGCGTCGGTCGAATGCGAACGCTGGTGGGCGTCCATTATTGGGGAAGTTATAGTTTATAATTGTTGAGATATAATTGCGAGCGTCGGCAACATCGTTGCGGTTACCGCGCGCCGATATTCGGTCGTCGGATGAACGATAGTAATTAAAGTAATTAACGTCAAAGCGCGCGGTAATGAAAATATTTATATCCGAATAGGTATGTACATGCATAGGTTAAGCTCTTGACAGCCAGCTTTAATCCGACTATGACCGAAATTAAATTGTTTGCATCACAGTAGCGTCTCGATTGTTTGAAGTGAACGGAACCTCGATTTCCTCTGAAAACAATTGAAAACTCGCACTGTAGTGAAGAAATTATCAAGAGTTGATTGTATTGCTATTTGATATCGTTTCTTGTAGGATGTCTGCGAGCGCAGCCTCTTCTTGTTGCTCCATGTAACGGACTGCCATTCTGACAATTTCCATTCATTAGCAATTGAGTCGTCACAATTCACCTATCCAGGAAGTTTGAACAAGGGCCTCGGTAATTACAACTTCTAGAACTTTTGGCTTCATCCCATCATTCAAAAATCCAACAAATGACTGATTCTTTTTAAAACGTCTAATATCGCTTGTTCTTCATATTCCACAGATTCTAGTAAAGCCTGGGTAAGATGTCCTCTGTATCTTCTTTTCAAATCTTCTGTTTGGAAAGGTGTAAAATGATCTTAGGCGGTTTATTGTTTTCCTCCAAGAACACGTCGATCGATGGAACAAATTGTTCGTGAAACCAATTGCTCTATCCATTCATGCGCTTCTCTGATTTCTATACGAGACATATTTAAATGTTTCGGTGGTTGGTAAATTTTCCCGGAACAACTAATTTCATTTTTCTTGGTTTTCCGGATGCGTTAGTATAAGTTAACCTACCTTTGCTCTTCTTGTACTTCATGCTACGTTTCCTACAACGCATTTAATTCCAGGCATTACATGCCGCCTTCTGGCATACCACAGGGCACAAATCTTGGTCCCTTCCTACTCTCTTCTTGACGCATTGAGCTATAGAACTCTGGCATATGTAGATGATCCCAAGATTTTTACGAGAATAAAAACGCTAGATGATTGCAAGAAGCTATTGTAGAACCTAAGATCATCCAGAGTTGGTGCGACCGTGATAGAATTAGTTTAAATATTTACAAATGTGCGTCATAGCGAGCTACTCGAGAACGACAACATCCATCACTTTCTCCTACGCAATAAGTGAAGTCCTCAACCACGAATGGAAAAATTTAGAGACTTGGGTACTTTGTTTGACTCATCATTACATTTCAATGACCGTATCCGTAATATTCGTGAATAACCAATAAAGCCTTGAGCTCTATTATAAGATCCTGCTAAAATTCCACAGCTTTGAAGTCCCTATATTATACTTTTGTCAGAAGTAAATTAGAATACGCTAGCGTTGCATGATAGCCGCCCTTTTCGTACCTTCAGCTTTCCGTAGGACGTGTGCGGAGACTATTTTTAAAGTATTTATCGTTTAAGTCGGATGGTTCATACCCGGAGAGGAATATGGATTGCGATAGTCTCTTGGATCGCCATTCGTTGGAAACACTTGGTAGCGAGAGATAAAAGCAAAGTGCCAAGCTTGTAATGCAGCTGATCCATAATCCACAATAAAGTTGATTCTCCGTCCTTGCTAACCCAAATAAATTTTGTAGGGCCTACACATTTAACGCGGTCACCCAAGGCGAGAACCAACACGTTATTGAAGGCTCCGTTGGACCATATGACTACTAATTGTAAGACTTTATCCGAATCCATTTCTCTTATTATTACACATGTTACTTCATTGTTTAACCTAGTATAGGTCGTTTCTATCTTTGTATATCACTTTACTTCCACTGTTCCAACGTCTACGTTATTATTATTTTTTATATATCTACATATACAGGCTGGCGCAGGGGAACGGGAAATTTTGAACGTTACAGTTGTCAGCACTGTAGAGCCGGCAGTTGTTCGTAACGTCGCACAATTGTTATGAACGCATTGCCATTTAGTAATCATGGATCGTTGGACTGGTGCGGAACGTGCAGTGGCTGTGAGAGCGTTTTATAAAAATGGTGATAGTGCAACTGCCGCGCAGAGAATATTTCCGCAGTATTACCAGCTTCGACGTCATGGACGTGTCCCATCTGCTGACGTCACACACTGTTCGAATTCGATGGCAGCAGTTCGTCAATTGTTTGGAAGACGCATTATTTCACGTAACGGTGACATTGAATGGCCTGCGAAATCCCCTGATCTCAGTGTGTGCGACTTCTTCCTGTGGGGGTATCTTAAAGGCAAGGTGTACCGTACACGACCTGCAACAATCCATGAACTGAAGGTGAACGTTCAACAAGAAATCACTGCCATTCCCCAAGATTTGCTACACCGCGCATTCCAGAGTTTTCATAACAGGCTGTTAGAGTGTGAACGCCGAATGGGAGGACATCTTTCCGATGTCATCTTTAAAAAGTAAAGAGACACTTTTGGACATTTTGACTGTAAAAACATAAATGGCATGCTGCATACATGCACTTTCGTTAATAAATTACTAGTTTTATGAATTTATTCGTGGAAATGACGTTATTTCAAAATTTCCCGTTCCCCTGCGCCACCCTGTATATGTACATTTACTTGTCCTGTAAATATTATTATTATTATTTTTGTATTCGAACACCGCGAATGGCGCAAGTATTCTAGCTGTTTTTTGTAATTTAAGCCGGTTTCGTTACTGATCAAGCGTTACAATCTCATTTATTATTAAAGTCTTCAATCTTTCCCACCTCTCCTACGCCTACATATATTCAATTGGAAGTTTTTTTTTGATAGTTTCACCTTTATATTGCTTCTAATTTTGTTTGCGAAGACGTATTTTTAACTAATTTTTACAGTCAATTGCACAATAAAGCAATAATATCAAAAAATATTTCACTACCTGGACAATGTGAAAGTGCGATTGATGGATTTACGTCGCCTCGCCTCGCTATGGTAGTTAAGTCGAGCTGTAGGTAGACCCAATTTCGAGCGTCGAGGCGTCTCCATTTTATTTTATACCGAATCCGGCAATGTTTCAAAAAAAATACTAAAGGTGTCAAGGGAAATACGAGCCAAATGTAATGCGATGGCTAACTTCAGTAACCTTACATTGAGCGACAAATACCCATATTAGGACGATTTGAGATTAGTATTATTCATTCCATTTTTACTAACAGTTTTACCGTGTTGGCTCTAGTTGTTACGCCATCGTACCTTCCTTGATACCTTTCCTTCATTAACTTTATATCTTGATGGAACCGCTCACCTTGTTCTTTACTAAATTCACCGAGGTTCTTCGGAAATTTCCCCTGCTCATACTAGCTCATACTAGCGCCCATTCTCTTAAAATTAACCAGCACATTTGGTACGAGTTCTTCATAATGCGTTGCCTTATTGTTACCTGAGAAGTTCTTAAGCACAATAAATAAAGAGAACCGAACAGAAGCCTCAACATCGGTTATAACTTTAGGAATATTCAAGCCGTTTATGGGGAATTGCATAAATTAATGATTGCCTTGATTGCCAGAAACTCTTTAAAATTAACTCATTCAAACGTGGCTAAGAAGTCGTGATATTCCGTTAATTTACTCTACGCATACATATAAAAGAGGAAATTATAAAACTAATAAGGGAGCAAATTAAAAGAAACATTTTACAAGGCGTCTCGCACCGTTATCTTCAATTTTTGCGCGCATAAAGTTTAAAGACTTAATACTTCAAAGTTAGAGACGTTTCAATTAATTTAGCGAAAACGATAAAGACAATCTGAAGAGACGATAATCATGAAAACTTTTATAATGTGCTATTGATAACGTGGAAATACCATTTGGCTTGGTCTTTTCAAAAAATCAGATTTATTTCATTTTGAAGTGATAAGGAGTTGATGTGTTATTAAAAGTAAACGTATTTGCTTGTTTAACATCCCTTTTCGATCTTCTTCGGAAGAACATGCATTTTGTTTTAGCGATTTTAACGACAGTGCACGTCGTATAGTTCTTTAATTCCAAATAGGCGGACTCCTTAGTGCAGAACATTCATAGAAACACAAGGACAATTTCGAGATTACGCGATTATCTTAGCGAGAGACGAGTAAACGTGCCAGTATTAATGTACGTCGAATTTCCCGACAACTTGGAGCGTCACGAATAGTGCCTGTTGGACGAATTTTAAAACGCGAGAGTTTGCATCCATTATCGTAAAGTGCAAGACTTGCTTGAGGCAGATCACCATCCTCGTCTATCCTATTCTAACTAAATCTTAAAGGAGTCTTAATTTCTGCAGAATACTTCATTGAACGGACGGAACTAGTAGCGTTACAAATACGAGAAATCTGAATAGGTGCATCAACCGTCCGTCCTTTGAGCGGGATTAAATGCAAACATCAGTTCCTCGAAGAATTGCCACCACTTTTAGAATACGTTCCGTCTATATGGTTTCAAAGCGACGCAGTCATCCGAGATGATTGGTCGAAGTGGTCCCGTTGGATGATCACGTAACTTCTCTAGATTTTTGTTTACGTTTATGGTGATATGAAGGATTTAATCTTCACGTTTCAAATACTAAAAAGGAATTACCTGGAGCATATTCAACAAGCTGGCAAGCAATTACGGCAAACCAAGCGTGAAATGTGAATGGCTACTGCATCTGCAGCTTTACGAGCACAAGCTAGTAAGTGTTCACTTACTTCTCGAAGATTATCATTTTTATTTTCTGTTGGAAAATTGAAAAAATCTGTAACGATACGAGACTCCTTGTATATATTAAATAATGAATATAAACAAAAGAAATCGCGAACATCAGACGAGTATTCCAATCACTTCAGTTGAGTTTGACTGACACCTTTCCGTCCGAATGTAGTTTCCACTGCTCATCGCCTGAACATTGCTTCTTCCTCCTAAAGGAGCCGAGCGCGAGAATGCAAGCACAATGGCCGTGCAGATAACCCCGCCTTCGGTTATAATCTAATATTCGTCGTACTTTTATGAAGACAAATTGCTCAATTTACAGCGACCATTAAACGTGTAGCTCGTTCTCCTTATGAATTGCAACGTGTTTTATGTAGGTCTGAGAACGTGGAATCTCTCTCTCTCTCTTTCTTCTGGCGAGAACGCCGCCTCGGAAGGGATTTATTCGCGTCTAATTAAAAGAAGCACAAAAAGAGTTGTTGCATGGTAATGCGTTAGACGTTAATAAAACGGAATGTTTATGGATGTTGCGTGTGATAGAAGGGTATACGTACGTACAACCGAAGCGGCAATAAAGGCGGGAAGAAATACGGGAATGTAGACGCGAAGTCGTAAAACTTGTTTATGAAGTTAGGTGTTAACGCTATATCAAATTTCCGATGGTATTGTAGCATTCAACGACGTTGTTTTAATTTGATGTGGAGATACAAACGATAAACCGGTACCGGTCTTTCGGTTTTCTTTTTTTTTCTTTTCATCATTTAAGTCAAATCTTCCTCCGCCGAGCAATCCTTTTTTTTTTTTTCGTATATAGGAAATGATCGCTGGACGCTAAATCTGGGGAATATGGTAGGCGAGGAAGCAATTCATATCATAACCCATAGATTTTTACCATGGCAACGAAACAGGTGTAGACGTGCCCATTTCCGTTCCAATTCGTTTCTTGGCCAAATACGGGTGGCTTCCTTTCACAGCATTGTTGAAACGACCCAATAAGTTGCCATAATTGTTCCTTTAAGGTAATCAACGTAAATTATGCCACGTACGTACATCCCGAAACACTGTGGCCATGATTTTATTGGCCTTCAGGTGGCTTTGGCACTTTCTGGGGCTAATTAGTCACGAAACATTCAGCAGCAGTTATAAATCGACGCCGAAAATCATTAAAATTGCGCTTTAATATCGCCGAACATTAAGTTGATACAGGTTGGTGTTTATGATGAATTGTGGACAATCGCGGCATCCGCCTTATAGAAAGTCTCCTCCCATTCAAACGAGTCCTTTGCAAATACTTTGCAGCCAGTCAATTGAGATGTTTACAACCTCAGCAATCTCGTGTACTCAACCTCCGTTCACTTATCACCATATCATGGATTTTTTCAATCATTTCTAATGAGTGATCTTTTTTCGACGACCTCGATGTTCTTCATCAAAATGCTCGCACAGGCGCGTTAGAAATTCGACTGCCCGACTATTTTGTAATCGAAATTTCAGCGGCATTGTTTTTTATCTCGTCGCTCGATTTTTTTTCAGAGACTACCGCTCTGCATTCGATTCTTTCTATTGTTGTTAAATCAAAAGCAAACGTATTGACGTATTTCTTGGAAAACTCGACAGGAATGTTGTCAAAGGTCATTTTTACGAAAAATTATTATTTATTATTTATAGTATTAAATCATTATTTCCAGTTACTTTAAATGTGGTAGCGCTATCTCTTGTCAAGGCCAGGTAATTATCGAACAACCCTCGTAATTACTGCAGGAAATCGATAGGACGAAGGAACGAAGTTAATGGGAGGTTGAGTAATTACAAACGCGAATACACGCGAAATGCCCACTTTCTTTTCTTTTAAGAAATCTCTGCTCCATGTTAGTGTTAATAAAATCATTCAAGTCATATCTTTGATATAGCTTTAGCGTCTTACTATTGCATTCGAAAATTATCAAAAAAATGATAGTTTCGATAGCATAAATATTATTTCTTTTCTCCTTATTGCTTAAATAAAATAAGATTAGACGACAATAATAAAGCTGTTGAACGGTTGAATATTTTCCTGTTTTTCAATGTGAGATCAAGAAACTCACAAATCACGTACTCGAATACTGTGGCATCGGATCACTCAAACGCTTAACTATTACCGCTTACCACGAATACTCCATTGAAACTGTACGCACGTTTCAATAACTAAGCTATCATCTTCAACAGCAATACTCAACTAGATTAGTTTATTATTGCTGCTGAAGACGTTAGCTTAGCTATCAAAGAAGATCTGTGGTAAGGGAAACATGATTGCAGCAAAAGAGGCTTTTATTCCAGCATGAAATACAACGTGCTAGAAATCACGTAAGCTAAAAAATTGAATCTTTATTTTTAACGGCGTGTGGACGATTTTATTTTTTTTTTAATAAAGCACGTCTTACCAGAAGCGACACGGGGCTGTCCATAAGGCCGCAATTCGTTTAAAAATTTAATTCCATTCATAAACAAAACTATTCAAATTTATATGCCGCGGCTCCATATTTATTCCTTGGCCCATAAGTTGGACCGCGACCCTAGCTACTACAGCAACGCTACGACGTCTCGATGTATATGCATTTGGGATGCATTTTCTACGGCCTTAATGCAGATACAAAAGGTACAACAACTAGTACCTTAAGAAATCGCAGCTTCAAAGTTAAAATAGAGGAGCTATGAGCGATCTCAGAGATTTTCGTAAATTGGAAAAGTAAGACGGAGTAGGTTATGCAAGCGATATATTCGAAATACTGAAAATCCAAGGGAATACTTCGTAATAAAAGAACTTAAAGTACGCCAGTTCTGCCACATTTAGTAAATGAAATCTTAGCGAAAAACGAACGTCGCAGTTTACCAATATCAACAGCATCAGTTGTTAATACGTTTGAGATTTTTGACCTATCTCGCGGTTTCATGAAATAACAAGATTTCGCGGAGTGTCCCGTTGTGTGAACTGTACACATCCGTCTAGCTTCTTGCAGCTTCTTCTATTTCTTCTTCAAGCTTCATACTTCGGTGTTCCTTTTCCGTATTTCCTTTTTAAGGCAATCCAGGATTTTGGTCTTCTTCTTGTTTTTTCTGTAAATAAAACTTCAATATCTGGTAAATGCGCACGATGTTTAGACCTTACCGTTACTATTATTGTCTAACTAAAAGCTGATTGTTGAAACTTTCACGACTAGATGTAAGATACAATTTCTGCTAAGCCCTATATTGTTCTCACTCTCTGATGGACCACTCCATAGATTTTCTCACCGTTGTTTTTCCTTTTCTTTTGCTGAGATATTTATAAGGTTATCTATAATAAATGCAATATGTTATTCGCATGGCAGGTGCTTACCCCTGCTTTCAATTATCGAATATATAATTGAAACGAAACTCTATCCAACGACATCTTCCTATAAATATACATAATCCTAGATAGGCCGAAAAGATAGGACGAATCCTGAGGTAACACGACGTACAAGTACGTTTGGAAATTGCAGAGTCAATCTAGCGACACTCCGGCCGCTAAGGACAGGACGGGCAAAAATCGCTAACATGTCAATGTTAGCATTTCTACGTCGGACAAACAGGAAGAACTACCTCGATAAGAATAAGAAAACACGAAAGAGATGCAAGATTTAATAGTATCGAGCAATCAACGGTAAAATGGACTTGACGTCAACAACGTTGAAATGATAGCCACCACCAAGAACTATTGAAAAAGATTAATCGAGGAAGCCATGGACATAGAAAAGAACAAGGCCGTCAACAGAATAGAAAGGTACCACCTTAGTAACACGAAGAAGAGTCTACTACGTCGCTCAGTGAAGCGGAAACTCCACGGTTGAACGCTTCTAGAGCGTATCCAAAAGAATGTTGGATAACAGAGGATCGGTTCAGTTATCCTGAAGAAGTCGTCAACGTTAAAAGCGAAACGTCGAGCGAAAAACAACGTAATACGACACAAGAAAAGGTAAAATTTTCAAACTAATTGCAAGGATGGCTAATAAATAAATTTACATTGTTTTAAAGAAATCATCGAATATTGTGCAGACATCTCGATGCGCTATCTAAATTCTACATGTACCTACATTGTTTTACATTGCTTTATCATATGCTCTCAGTACATCGCCTAAGACCCAACTTTCACAATAAACTACAGCTAGAATTCCGCCCGCGACATCTCCGCAAATCCGATTCCTTGTTTTATACGCAGAAATAAAACGACCCGCCGCAGAACAACAGCGACAAATGGCAAACCTTTACACATTGTCCATATTTACGCCATATCGTAAAATCCCATGAGCGCGAATAAATTCCTCGACTTGTACAGCGCTTGAATTTACATTCCTCGGCGATAAGAAAGGAAATACCTCCGCAAAACAAAACGTAGAGGGCGAACATCGACGAGAGCACAAGGTTGTACGTGTATGCAGGCATCTGAACGTCCCTTGTACTACGTAGCGAGCTTAAAGTCTCCCGCAAAACGCCTCGGTACGTTACAATAGTCGTGATGTAGTGCGGCTCCGGCAGCTTCGCTAGTTGGAGTTACAAAAGCTGAAATGCGCGGCCAGGTATGCGAGAGGAGCCTTTGTCCTTTTTCGAGGTGAAGAGAAGGGCTCTGGAAAAGGAAGAATAACGCGAGCGAACATAGGTAGAATTATAGCGCATTTTCCTATTCATGTGGGTGAGATAAATCTTGGCGGAGGTGCGAGAGCTGCTCGCAGGTTTGCTTATCTACGGCACTGGATAAAAGGGGACGAGTGGCTTTTAAGAATCGACTGCTACAAGATTGTTGCTTACGTACATGCGCTATCGATCGTCGGTTCAATCCTCACAATGGGAAAGATTTGGTCTTTGAAATACGGTCGACAAGTTACTTTTACGGAGATCTTTACTATAGATCTCCGTAAGAGTAACTTGTCGACCTTATTTCAACTATGTAACACTAATAGCATATATTTTGTAGAAGATAAAATGTACAGATGTAGGCTTCCACGGCCAGAGTCAGTAAAACTAACGTGTTCCGGGTTTGTTTCGTTTCGCCCGCAATCACAGAGAGCTTTCTCCGGAGAAGTAATGGCGGTAATTCAAGGTGTAAGCCGTGCCAGAGGTAAAAAACTAAAGGGGAGGCGAGGAAAGCACCATACTTTTTTATAGGCGATGAGCAGGGCCTGTCGCTGATTGGCTGAGTGTTGCGATCAATGTCAGTCGAAGATCGGTCGTTACAGATATGTATGCGAGAGGGTAACCTGCATCTCTACCGACATTCTTAGGACGCCTAAGGATTTCTATAGACTCAAATAAATTAATATCAAGAAATTTCAGTTTCACAAGGAACAAACGGGGTGATTCCAAAACATTCCCGATGCACCATTAACCAACCAAAACTAACTTAAATTAACTTAAATTAAATTATGAACCGACCCCATCATTTGTCCAATGATGAATGTGTAAGAACGTGAATGTAAAGAACGTACGTGTCTAATTTCTTGGAATTATAACAATTAATCGAATGGTTGAAAGATTCGAGAAAACCGAGCCACTCTAATTATAAAAGGCATGATCAAGATAGGAAATAGGTCTCGAGCACGAAAAATAATCGCTCGAAAATAGGCAAATTACAAGCAAATAATTCAGTAACCAATTTTGAGTTGTTTCTAGTTTACTCTAAGGAAAAAATTGAGTAATAGGAAGTATGCAGTTAAAGCATTTGTTACCGCGGCAAACAGGTTGCAACGTTTAAGATTTCCCAGAAATCATGCAAAATAGGTAACTGAAGAATGGAGTCGGACGAAGGAAGTTAGAATCTCCAAATGGTGGCGGATAACTAATGTTCTAGTCAAGTATTTTCTTTGGCATCTGTACAGAGTTAATCCCTATTCGTCAAGGATCAACGAACGCTGCATACTATCTAAAGAACTTCATTCAAGACCATTTTTAGTGAACGATTCGAGACGAGACCACACACCGTTAGACTACTCACAAAAAGTTGACGTTGCCATGGTCTGGACCACCACGAAGTCCAGACTTAAATCCGATTGAGCACCTTTCAGACGTTCAAAAGTAAGCCGTCGTCTACCACCTCCCGGTAATCACCAGAAATTGGAACAAGAAGAGACATAGTATTCCCCAAGAATTGAGCTTATCACGGCGAATCTAAGTTGTTATTAGCTTTTATTCTTTCGTATCATATTTTGAAGTATTAGGTAATCGAATAAAAAATGAAAAATCTTCCCTAAATATTTTTGTTGAGATCCTTAAAGCTATGTAAGATGCTTCAAATTATCCACTAAAAAAATTTAAGGAAAGTTAAACTGATAAACACCGGATGTGATTCAATTTCTTTTCAATAACTTCTTTTTAGATATCGTAGGAGGAAGCGTCTTACCCTTCCTCCCTCAAAAAAAAAAATAAATAGAGAAATAAACATCATCTACGAAGAATCCGTTCTCAATCAACAGGAGAAATATAAATAATGAAAAACCGTCATTTCTTCCTCAAATAAACCTCTTTTTCCCAACTGAAAAGGCGAACAATACTAGCGTGTCTCTAGCTCCTCCATTCGTCAAATTGAACATTCCCCTGCTTATTTTTTCCCCCAAGCCCACTTTGATATCTCCTCCCTGGTCGCTTCCAGTTTTAATAAGGACCCTCGGGACCAGCAGGGAAGGAATCCATGGATTTCCCAAGCTCCATTCTTCGCCGTCTCTACTCCCTCTATTGCCACGGTTTGTAACAATTTAGAATAACATCACAAAGGACGCCCTTGTCCCGCGTTGCGTGCACGCGGGATCGTTTTCATTTGTTTGGTGTTACGTGTTTGTTTTGTGTGAGTTTGTTGTTTTTTTGTGTGTTTTTTTTTTTTGTTATTTCGTTCTGTCAGCAGCGATTGGACAATTCTTGTCCTCTCGTAGCATATCGCTTTAAATTAATCTACGTATCGCATACTGTCGTCGTGTATACCGTTGTCGCTGCATTGAAATATTATACGGGTTGCAATGCGGTTATATGTGTTGTGTATGACGTTAGAGTGGATAAATTCTGAAAAAAAAAAAAAACGAAATGAAGCGGTTACGGTTTCGGTTATTCATTGTATGCGTGAAAGTATCTATGGGCGCGCGATAAAGTAGATTGGACGCAATGAAATCTGTAACGAATTCATTATTTATGATGCCTGTCAGTTATATTTCATTCTTTGTTGTAGCCTTTTTTTATGATGCCGATAAAAATTGCTACCACGTGCTTATTTTCTTTTCATTTAAATTTAAATTTAATTCGTTTCTGCCCCGTATTTACCTGAGAAATTATGTTTATCTGGAATCTATATGCATATAAGTTTTTCTTTGTGTACGCGAAGAAAAATTGATTCTTCCAGGCACTATTCAATATTTTTTTGGAAATTTTATTCCAAAATTTTCGGACCCAAAATTTGAATTATTTCGAACAAACTCCTTACTTCATAAGCCTTCAATGTTTTAATAACCCTTTGACGTAACCGTTGAAGCCAACTGGTTGCTTTTGGTGGCAAAAGCTCAAGTTTAGCAATCAATTAGAGCGCTTGCAGGATAACTGGATGCATTGTTAACTTGTAGCATAGAGTGGTAACTAATCCGGTCCTCAAAAACGGAAGCTTTCGGCTAAGCTTTGATTTCCAACTGGTGAGCTAATTTTAAATATACCTTTTTAAGACGCTTAGGTCTTCGTAGCAGTAAATTAAAAAATGTTTCAATTTGTAGTTACCAGGTGTATTCTCAACATCACTATCGAATGGACTTTAGATATCTCGCCTAAGCCTCGAAAAAACTTTTCTTCGCGTTTTAGATATCTTCTTCCAGGACAAGCCAATCTCATCCATGGTAAATGCAGTTTTGCTGGTGGTTTCTAACGTAGCTTTTAGTGTCTCTGGAAAAGATGCTTACTGCCCAACCACCCTCTAGGATGCTGTCCTAATTACAGGGAGTTTAGATCGGTTAAGCCTACTGTTATTAAATACAAAATCTACAACTTTTTATCGCATCTTTACGTCCTTCTTTCAACCTCTCAAAAAAAAATTAGCAAAGTTTTGATCGACTAGATAAATAAAAATACAAAAACATCGATACAATGAGCACCACACACAATTTGGCCTTCGGTTGAAGATGAGGATTCTCGAAACAGCTGTCTCGAATTAATTCATTAAAGTTGTGTGGTGCGGAGAATGCCGATATTTTTGTGCTATTTCCCATATTAGCTCACAATCTTTGCTGTCATAATTCACTTACCTCAGCAATAATATCACGTTGTTTACGTATTGTGCTTGAGTTCAAAGATTAAGCCTGTATCTTCTTAACAAAGGGTTCCCTCAGAAATCATCGTAGGCCAAAATCGTTGGAATAGGCCAAGAATTTTTGCTTTGCTTTAAATTTTTGCTTCATGTTTACCTAACACCCTGTATATTACATAGTCAGGCATGACACAAAGTATTTTCGGAAAAAATAAATATCGGGGGGATGGCCTATCCTTTGCGCCCATATTTTTTATTTATAGAATAAAATCGTTTTCGAAAAAAACAAACAACACGAGCCAGGGTACCCCTTGTTTTTTATATATATTTTTTTTACTTATCAAAAATAAACAAGCTTTTATGTACACAGCAGTGTTGCATAACAGGTTTAGACAGTCGAACGATAAAAATATTAATAAAATCTAAATCTCAATGAACTCTAATTATCTTCCAAACAAAAAGAATAGCTGCTGTTTCATCGAAATCTGAATTTGAGGATTGCCGGTGTTGGAACAGTTCCTATTTTAAATCGTGTCCAGTGCGGTTCTATTAAAACTTGCTGCATCTTTATCTCCGTGTCTCTCTTTAGCAATCGGAAGAGTTACTTGTGCTGAAATGAGCTAAACTTAATTTCAAGGCATTTCTGCGTAAGCGTAAAACGAAGGAGGATGTCTCTCAAAGATATTCGCAACAATTTCTTTCTCTTTATGTGAACGAAAAGATATTAGCTTAGCATCTAAATAAGTTCCGTAGGTGACTATGCATCTTTTAAGACTTTATTAACGAAGTTAACGTAAAATTTCGACTTTACTTTAATGGAAAGTTTTGATGACATGTTTTATATTAATATTGAAAACTATCAATGGAATGAACATGAGTTATTAACGCTGAAAGGCATTCGTATCCATTAGATGTAATTGAAAATGGCGTAATTAATATCCTACAGCGTTGTAATTAATAATGCGTTCATCTCATTAGACTTGGTCGGACGAAATTAAACTCAATCTGCCTGGGATAGGTAAAACCGCGTTGATAACGGTCACAAATACGCGAAATTACTACCGAATCTAATTTCGTCGCGGACATTCCATTAAAATCGGAAAATTCGGACAATTTAACGTGGAAGCACACGCGTCCCTATCCCTGCGAAATCAATAATGCGACACAAATTTACTGTATATAATTCAATATATGTTATGATCGTTTCCCAACGGAATAAAACGTACAATTATTGAAAATTTAACATATTTTTTTGCATTTTCACAAAGTTTTCCTCCTATTAGTTTTATTTATCACAAAAATAAGTCAACAAAAAGGCATAAAATTAACTTAATTTGTGGACAAATATTATTGGATATAATGTGTTACATCTTCATCGACGATTTTGTTGCTTGGCTGGTTTCTTATTTCTGTATACGCTGGTTAATTCTCGTTCAGCCGGCAAACAAAAATGTAGATTTTGATATTTGTACAATCGATGCTTACGATGTTATCAGGCGGTTCAAGATACTTCTTCCGTACGAAGTTATTTACCAGCGGTAGCCGGCTTCTTAATGCAGTCGATGGATTGGCGTCCATCTTCTTCTTCCTCCAAATATTAACATTAGACATTTGTTTCGTAACCTCTGAAGGCATTCAATCAGGAGCTCCGTACGCCAGGATGGGTCACAGTATGTAACAAATTTTATCCTCATTTCAATACTGGAGCTGACCAAAATAGAATATAGTGTGATAAGTGCTGCGGTGCTCATCCACCTGTTGTCTTGTATATAAATACTTGGCATATGGTGTGAGAGAAGCAGCACGTTGTTAAAGGCAGGTGTTGTGAGGGTATTGAAAAGATGAATATGCTTAAAGGAAAGGGTATAATTTCCAAGTGCGGGTGTAAAAGAAACGAGAATAGGCTAGAGTGTCGTCAGCGTGTCAGAGTTGCTCGAACAGTTGGGAATATCCACTATGCAGATTTCGTAGAGGATGGCACCAAGCACCGAGCCCTGTTCGACGCCGGCCGCAATAACCCTTGAATTTGCCAAATTCTTATTTACATGCACCCTGTAACTCCAGGTGGTGCGAATTATAGGGCAAGGGAACTGCAGCTGGATCATCTCGTAGATGAGGTCTTCACGTCAAACTCGATGAACCATCACTTGAAGGATGCTGAAGTAGCATTCTAGAATCCGAACTCTTCACCACTCGGTATAGTTCCATCGTCTTCTGTGGTCTGTTCCAATTGCCAGCGAAGTATTTTTTCCTCAGTTTTTGATAGGAGTGATAGAAGGGAAATGAGACGGTAGCTTCCTTTCTTCTTTTATTGGGCAATCGGAACGACAGCCGAGCTTTTCAAGGATGCTGGGAAGTGCTACGGTCTGATAATTCCATTGATAATCTGTGTGATTCGAATGGCCACCTAGCCATCATGCACAGATGCGCGTTTAACTGTGTAACGGCTCATCAGTAGTCCTTTGTAGAATATTGCAGTGAATCGTCTAGTTATAATACCGAAGACGTAAAAACATATATTGATGAGAGTATCTGATCACATAATTAACCGAAGTATTAGCAAGCAATTCTACGATTGCGACCGAGGATCACGAAGTGTGAGGATCTGAAGGATCGAGTAATAGGAAATTAGGGAATTTAATAAAAAAAAGTAAGACCGCCACCCAGCCACCTTGCATAGACAAGTGTTTCGTTGTGTAACGGCTCATCAATGTACATTTCCGAAAAGATAAGCGAGGTACAAGGAAGCGAATGAATTTTGTTAAACATTAACTTTTGTTCGATACAAGTCCTAATATTTTATGTGTGTTATAATTTATAATTGAATACCTCATTATCAATAATGGAACATGCTAGATTATGTTATTAAACAAATATACCCCAGTTTCCCCAAACCTACACATCCAACTTCCGGTAATAAATTGCATATGCTACCCGTTAATTCATATCGCGCCAACTGTAGTACCGGTTACATTATTTTCTTTTTACTCCACTTTTTATCTCCCTCCCACTTACAGTCCTCCTCCATCGGACGGAAAGCCAGACGTATACTTTTATGTAAATCCTCAATGTTTATTCGCACCGAGCGTCCGAAACAACCCAAGTAGAAAACAAGCGAAAGACGATAAACTAACGCCTCGGAAACAATTAAAAGTGCAAACGGTAAACCCCCCTAATTCTCCCGTACGCGAATTATACAACTAGAGGGCGTTGACGGCGAACTTTTACGTACTGTACAACACAAGATAAGCTATAAGCTATAGGATATCCATTTTCCGAAAGGGAAACGCGTCGGAAGGACAATCATACGAGTTAGTTATACATCGCAAGGGAAAGGACGATAGAAGGGAGGGGGGAAAAGATGGAATGAGGTCAGAATTAACTTCGGCGAGCATATGTTACGCTTGGTATCCGCAATGCGGCCGCCAAATTGGTCGTTCCTTCTTTGTTTTCCGACCCGGGTAGCGTTCGTTTTGGTTCGCGTGCTAATGTGTCGAATTCGATTAGACGGAATCGAGTAGCGCTAGAGGTGGTGGGGACGGTCAGTCGATGGCCGGTCGAATTTCGCAAATGTAGGATGTGCGGAGTTGATACTACCGTAAAAAAAAAAAGAGAATGGAAAGCCTAGAACGTCAATTAAATCGAATGGATTACATAAAATTTCATCATAGCGGGATTGTGATGAATTTGGAGGCTTAACGAAGAAAAGTAAATTTTTTGCAGGATCTCAAGATGTTCAGAAGCAAGATAGGCTACTAACAACTTCTTCGAAAATTAAGAAATAGATGAAAAAAAAAATGAAATTAGTAAGAAGCAAATCCTGTGTATGCAGAATAACGTAATCACGAAGAGCTTGTATCTTGTCTTAGACTTCCTTGAATTGTCTGACAATAAGCTTCTTCTGTGCAAGAAAATATGTTGACTAATTCAAGAGACAATTGATGAAGACTACTGTGCGCTGTTTATGGGCAAAATACGTTACCAAAGGTAATAATCAAAAGATATGTTTCAGTAGCTTTCGTTCCGGACGTTTCGATCTCCAGTGTTATCATCGCAGTGAGCTGCTAATCACAGAAAAAGTCTTAGTAGCTCCAATAACCTAAGCATCCATCACTAAACATTATTAAGCCGTTTGTCTAAATATTTTGGTATTTGGGTACGACCTCGTTTAAATAAATGTACTCGATCGATTTCTATCTGTAAATCTCAACTAAAACGTGATTTAATTTAGTTTTACCTTCTTTGGGATTTCCTGTTTATTCTTTTCTTTTGTCTTCAAATACATATTACGTTTCTTTTACTTTACTTTTATCGTTTACCTTTGATTTTACGAAAGATGAAATGTTTCTTTTCTTCTCTTCTTTTTTATGTAGATACCTTCCATTATCCTGATGTAGATCTGGAGTCAATTTAATTTCAATTTTATATGTAGCATTTCACTGTTTAGTTTATAAACATGTAGGTGTAAAAAAACAAAGCTTTTCTCATAGATACTTAGATAGATTTTTGATCATTGTTGAAGCACCCGTGGTTTTTAGCATGTTCTACATATGAAGACGTTAGAACCGTATTTTTTTAATAAAAAAGATGATAGATGTATTTAGTTAATCTTTATTACTTTTTAAAATTAGTAGATTTTGCCAATAGTATCACTAAATTAAAATCATCATCAAATGTAAGTGTAAAGGAAGAAACATGAGGTTCAAAAAAAAATTAAAAAAAAATTGGAAATCACAAAAAAAGAAAACTAAATTAAATGTAATATAACCGATTAACGAAGAAAAAAAAAAAAGAAACGTGAATAACGTACGACAACAATGTGCGAAAAAGATCGTGGTCGAAGCGAAGAAAAGTTTCAAAGTCTATGGCAAAGCTCATACTAACCCCCAGGAAAGTTATGTTGTTTGGTAGAATTACTGCTTTTAAGCAGAACAATCGGATCTATGCTGCCAATAATTAATGGAATTACTCCTGGTTAATCTAAGGAAACAGCCAGAATTGGTCAACAAACCCGTCAGAAAGTGAAAGAATTTGGTTCTAAAGTTTTAATCATTTGCAACATAGATACAGCTGTTGTTTTGACTTGTTCAAAAAAAATCTAAACAAACGGCACATGTAAACATTGCATTGAAGATAGAACATTTGATTCTAGGATGTTCAAAAACCCGGAATTTAAGCAACAACTTCTTGATTGTTTTTACTATATGTAAATACCACCTTTCAACTTGATGTTTAAATTATTTACGTTGTAGATGACTTGTAATATGTAGGACTCTCCAGCCCTCAGATACAAGTTCTACTATTAAAGACAAGACAAAAATGAAGAACACCAACATTGCGAAAACGAAACTGTTTTCGAGAAGAAAATTAAATTAAAAATTATAAAACATCGATGTAGCAAAACCGCCCACAAGCGAAATTCGCACTTACATAGTATAGAAGCGGGATGCCACGGATTTATTTAAGCTTGGCGTTATTACCTTTTTGTTTGACTTCTTTTGTTTGCCGATAAAGCTCATTTCAACCAACAAAGGGTTTAAACCTAAGGACCTCCATATTTTACGTGGACGGAATCAGCAAAGACGTTGTTCTGTGAATTTTTTCGCAGAACAACGAAAACATTTTTTCAAAAAATTCTGAATTGTGAAAATTACAATAATTTTTGCGAGAAAGTTTACCAGGTCTGTTAAAGGATATTCCTTTACAGCAACGTGCCACAATCATAATGGAGCGCCTGGATATTACAAATATGAAAAATGGCTATCCTGGTCTCTCGACTAAAGCCGCAGAAGCGGCGTTTTATAAGAATAGTTTCGAGTTGCCTACATGTTTCCCAGAGACTCGACAAATCGCGAGTTTGTCTAGCCTCTGTTAATTTCGTGAAACAAAAATGTTCTCGTTCCTGCAGGCTTGCTCCCGACTTAACTCGAATAGATTTTTGATTCAGCAAATATATAAAAAATGGGTTTATTTTACGGTAGCTGCCGGAGTTGTTTCCCTAAATTTACGAAGGAAGAGCAGAAGTAGATGAGATTAATTTTTTATTCTGCTTCTGATATTCACATGATGAATTGAGAGCCATTCAATTTCATAAACTTCGAAATTATTATTAAGAGTTAAATCCCAGCAACTTTCATTGGATCTCGCTCAATGGTTGAGTTAGACGCGATACCGTCATTCCTTCTTTTAATTTAAACATCTACAATGATGTTCCTCGTTTATTGTTAACCCATTTCAATGGAAGCTTGATACAGAATAAAAAAAGGAACAACAAAAAGAAATAAAGAGAAATTTTGAAATCGAGATCCGGTGATCTTTCCAGTTCAAAATACAACCCATCCAAAAACATCAATTGTAACGTAAACAAAACAGAAACAAAGAAGCAAAACCCGGCGTTCGCCCGTTCTCAGCCCCCTTTGATGAATTTTCCACAATTTCCCGGACGAAGCTCCGTCCCGTCTGCAAATTGAATGTTTGTTAACAGAGGCGATCCGTCAAATGTCGTCCGGAGCGCCCCCCTCCACCGCCGGCCATTCTTCATGTTGGCAAGGGCATGCGGGCGATGCCGACGAACTAATATGAATTAGGGGCGAAATTTTCGGCCGGAAAATCCGCAATCGCGCCAAATACGTTGGTCCGGACCGAACACGGGGTAGAACGGCGCCTATCTTTATGACGCTATTAATTTTTAAAATGGACCCTGACGCTATCGACAAAAGAGAAATCGAACTCACGATTGCGTGAAAAGAACGGCTAGTTTTTTCGATATTTCAACGGGGGAGGGAATTGGCGGAAGGGTGGTGTTCGCCTGATTTCCATGGAAAACGCGAAATTGAGGGGGCGGGGAGGGGGGGGTGATATACAGGGTTTAGTTAAAAAATTCGTGTTGCTTTAAACAACGTTTTATTTCTAGGATCAACCTAACGTGTGAAATAAGCCTACGGAGATTAGAAATATAATTAGCAACTGAGTAATATAGAACGTCCACCAAAAATCGCGTGATCTTATCGGTTGTTTTGCGTACTCATTAAACTCACAAGCTTATTATTCCTATTTGATCAAGGGCGCGCATCAAGGAAACATAAAATGGAATTTGTAGATCGATCCGGAGTTATACGTTTCGAACATATCTAGGTGCTCCAGTTATCGCCCTCAATATACGGCTCTAACACTTGAACGGAAACTGAGCTCCTTCTCTCCTGCTTCCGCTTTCACTGAGTACTTTGCTGGTCTTATAGATGAATCTAATATATTTTGTGGATTGCTTTGTAGTTTCAACATTTTTAGCGCATTCCACAAATCTATCTATGGCTATGGCTTTCGAAACAGCTGCTTCGAAGATACGTCGATCCTCGTTTTTCAATCGAATTCGATCTACAAGTGTCACGGATTAATTAATTTAATCTGTATGATGCGGAGTGCGCCGATACTTTTGTGTTATTCGCTGCATTTCACCACATCATCAGCCTAAATTGCCAGCTCGGTTTCCATGTCATCGCTATTTCCCTCTCGGTTTATATCGCCCTCCTGGAAGAACGACGAGACAGGTGTATCTCTTGGCGCCATCTAGTATCAAAAGATACAAGCCTTTGTCATCTAGAAAGCAGCGACAAAAGCAGGTACAATTGGCAATGGCACCTATTACAAGCTAAATGTAGTTCTTTAGTTCCTCAACTTCTCAAGTTAGAGGTTCCAAGAAATAAGAGAATTGATCTCAAAAATGACAATGAGTTTTATTACAAAAGAGGAAAAAACACGAATGGTATCGCAGCTAATAATAAATACAAGATATAACAAAAGATGATTTATTTCTAAGAGTGGGGCGCCAGAAACTAGAAACAAAAGAATATATAATTAAAATTAGTCAGAACGACAAGTTTTATATGCGCGAACAAGATGATAGACGCGATCTGCTGGCGGGAAATGGGCGGCGTCTTCTCGTTCTCCTGGTGGCGGTGATAGTCCTGGCTCGCGTCTCTCCAGATGCACTTAAATAACTCTCGCTTAAATCACTATTTTGGCTGTAGTTAACGCTCTCAATTCGTGGAGTAACTGATGTAAGGCAATGTTTAAAATTGGACGCCTCATTACGTTTCCCAACTGACTCCCGACGAGTTCTCAGACTTTGTAATCGAACAAATAGAGTATGCAAAATCGAATTCTACCATCACTAAATTTAAAATGATTTTTTTACGTTCAGGTACAGGTATTTAGTGCTTCGTTGCTTTCGACTTTCCAACTTCGTTCTGAACTTCTGTGGTGCCAAATGGTCCTTCAGATCATTTGCTCTGAACTATTGATTCATTCATTTTGTTTGCAATTTCGTATCGAAATAATCTTATTTTTACAGCCAGTTGACTAGCAGCCTTTTTTATTAATTATGGCCACTCAATTGTTATTTTTGTTTTTGTTTTCCTGCGGGTTAAACCTCCGACACCAAAACGTCTCAGTATTTCTCCTTCTATATCTTTCCCAATACGAGATTTTACGATTTTGCATCTCTTTTTTCTTTTTAAAAGCCATTGGCTGATATTTACTTCAATATCTTTAATTTTTTGATTCCCAAATCTAATGCTCTCGAAAATAAAATCGATGATGGCCAATAACACAGAAAATCACCTACATATCCTGAAAGTAACGGTAAGTGCACGATGCACGGCATGCACCGCACTGCTAGAATAGATGCACCCATTCTATTTAGTATGCAACAGCCAAACTTCGCTTAATTAATAAATCGGCCGAACGCGATTTTCCAATCGAGAGCAACTAACAGGAACAGCGTCGCATCGTTTCCCCGCCTACTATTACAATTATTACTAGGTGTAAGCGTTTATCGATGCAAAATGCACGGCCATTTCAATTGAAACCAAATCGGTAGGATATCTGCGTTTTATAATTACCGACGTACTGGTCAGAACTGGCCGCAAAAGCGATACGTTAATACGTGAAATATTTGGCGTGATTTAATTTCGCAGATGAATAGTTGTGGAGTGGAAAATTTATTGGACAGGACCATGAAATGGACGGGTTTGGCATTTATATTGACTCTAGACTCCCGAGCTTAGTATGGTACCTAATATTATCTTTGCTAGCGAATTGAAAATTTCAATACCGAAGAGGGATTAGGCATGGAGCAACTCCAATGCTTCGATGGACTGATTTACGAATGGATAACAATCCAATGAAGTCGCAGGAGCCGGCACGTACTTGTAGACTAAGCCCTAAACAAATGATTTCCTTAAACGTAGGAAAGAAGGCTGTACCAGAAGGAAGATAAAATGTAAACGCCCTCAATAGACTTGCGCAAAATAATAAATCATATTTGATCTGGGTGCCGACACAATAAACTGACCAAGGAGCGGATCAAAGGACAATTCACACGACCAGAGCCCGTATGTGAAATCACAACGGACACCGCTAGAAGGTTAGATAAAGAGCATGTAAAAAAATAGAAAATGATTGAAGTTCAACTAAGATCTAAAGAACTAATAGGAAATGGAAGTACTATGTTTTCTGTTAACCGAATTAGACGCCGCAAAAGAAAGATGAAGAGTACCGGGTTAGTAACTAGACACTGCTCCATGAAAAAGTGTCTTTGATGGAAGAATTCATGGCACTACAGAGCGCCAAGAATTCGTCGTTTTGAAAGAAGGTAGAGATAAAAAGTATTCTCGAAACCACGCTGATGACGCCGAGCAAGCAGAAACATGTCCGTGAGTGTACTAGAGTACTTTTTCTCTCCTTTTTCCATCGATACCATCAGGAAGCTCAGCTATCTTAGCATCATATATATTTGGTTATTATTTCTAGGCATTTTCTGATGTGTTCTATTGATACTTAGGTTGAATGTTCCATCTGCAAACTTTTGCCAAATCATTTAAAAGTTCTTTTATAATGCAATAGTGGCTACCCTAGATGCATACATTAATAATATATCCTAGTTTCGTTAACCAATTCTAACGCCGGTAATCACCCGACAACTTGATCGCGTTTAAACCGCGATTGGTTCGGACATCTGAAAATTAACCGCTTCTCCCGGCAATAAATCAAATCGTATATCCAGCGAAAGAGGATATTGCGACTACCTCATCCGTCACAATTTCACACGGGAACATGAGCTCCGCTTGCAGACACGTTATACAATACGCCCCCGACTCCAAAAACAGAGGAAGACGAACTACAGGGTCGGCATAATACTATATAATACATATTTTACACGTATACGTTCGCCCATGCGTCAAGTAAATTGCCCGGAAAATGTTTTAAATTAATTAAGTTAATTAAAATCCGGATACGGACGCCGACTTCCGCAAAAATTAATGCGGGCATCGGTCCGAGACCAGGTTATTAAGCAGCGTAGGGTAAGGGTAAAATCTCTGAAATCTCGCTTGATGATGAATTGGTTTATTTTTTTCGCTTTACCGCGCGCGAAGAGATCTAAATTAAGATGTTGAAAATATAATTTATACAATAATATAAATGTGGTGGGCTTATTAGGTAATTCGTATTGATGACAATGGCGCAGATGCAAATTCAAATTTTGAGAATTTTGCTGCTTTTACCATTTCTCCAACTTTTACAAAAGTACGAAGTGATTATACTGAAAGAATTGAAAAATATTAGAATCCAGCATGATCGCGGTGTGCTTCATTTAAGTCGTTAAATTTCGTGGGAAGCTTGTGAGAAGAATGTGAATGTGAAAAGAAGTTCGTTGTAGTTTCAAATTTAGGGTTTTTACAGTAACATAATGGTAAAGACCGTGTAATCCCATCATTACGCTGCCCTCTCTGCCGAACACAACTGGCTGCTTATGCATTCGAGTAGGCCATTCCATTCATTCCAATCCATTCATTGTTACTCGACTAAACTAGATTAGATTACTGCACGAAGCGGTTCCTAACTAGTTTATTCTTCACTCGACCTAGCAGCCTCGCGTGTAATCCTTCTACGTAGATTTCGGCTTTTAAACATTCCGAGCCTCCCTTATGATAGCCGAATTCTTGTCAATGCTCTGTAAGCAAGCAGTACATAGAAGGCAATCTCTTTTTCCACCTGGCAGAATCTACATGTTGTCTCCTCTGTCAGGCTCAGGATGTGAAAGGTGGTAGCACATTTTCTTAAAAGTGATGTTGTGGAGAAGAATTTAATATCAGTGGAAACATCCGATAAAGAAGAAAAATTCGTCGACAGTTTGTCACTAGATCCTCGTTCCAGGTAATGATCATATTGTTTGAGGTATATGTACTTTAAAGAACGTTTCTGGACTTGCTCTAATATATTTATTTGATATTTACATATGGGCGACCCAATCAACGATCCAACGTTACAATTTAGAACGTATCCTACAACTTTCGTAAAGCCGAGTTAGACCGCTAAAAGTGCTAAAAATTTAGTCATCCGCCATTATGCTTTTGTTCGAGGCGCCCTTTATCCAGCGCCTTTCGTTTTTCACTTTTAATGGGACACATCTTCCTTCCATTAAAAGTACTTAGAAACCAAAGCACAGCTACGTAACGTGTCTTTTTCCTTCTTATGTAAAAGAATTTCCTTTTAACTCTTTACTTTCTATTTTCTTGGCGATGTTCTCAATCTTCATCTTTAATATCTGTTTTCGCAAAGGTACTTCGCACTTACACAGCTGAATGAGCTTCCTGGGAGATATTAGAAAGGAAAACAGAAGTTTCGAAGTACGCGCGATGAAGATACGATACCACCTTGATCTGGGAGCCTAAAGCGATTTCAAGAAGTTTAAATAAGGTCTATTTTACGTGGGAAAGATAACGATCGGAGACGGCCCGCACATTTTGTAGGTAAGTGTGTTTTCTTTGGAGGGAATGTTGAAATTTCGAAGTTTGTGGAAAATTAGAAGAAATAAACAATTGACTTACTTCACATTCAATACATTCCTACATCCGTTATTATTATTACTATTACGGAGACGGACCATGGCGCGGGCACTTTTAGCCAGTGCGATCTAATAAGCCTATTGAACAAGTCCTTTCACGTATATCATGCCGGGGCAGCTTTTTCGCTTTAGGACTTTTGATGATTACCTTATAGGATTGATCCAAATTGTTTTGCATCCACCAGATGACTTTTGTAGAGAGACCTTCAAGTATTTTCAGATGTTAATCCCAGCAGCGCTGCTCTGGAAGAGATTCACATCACACCTGTAATGTTGACACCTGCGAGTCTCTAAATTTATTGAAGTCTTCTCGGTTGTTTTTGGCCCCCAAAACCAAGGATGCGTAGATGATCGTGAATCTGATTATTGCGATATGTGAGACCAAGTGGTCATTTGAGATTTACCCAGCACTTACTAAGCAGCTTACACCTTTTCTTCTTCGAGTTTGATATGTAGGAGTTCCACGACTCCGAAATATTTAACTTCGACGCTGAAGCCAATAGCTTTCTCTTCGATGGTGGGCGTTTTTAAGCATACCTTCCTTCTTGATCTTTTGTAGATCCGTGCGCAAGGTATCAAAGCAGGAGGTGCTTTCACTTCCCCTTCACCTTACATCCGTTAAAACCGATCCTCAACATTTTCTGTGAGATGTCAAATTAGAGATTGTCGTTATTTGTTTCCATTTATCACTACGTTATTAAAAATAAAATTCAACAATTTTATTTTTTATTATTAACAAACAAAACATTCAAGTTAGAAACGCAGATTCCTCAACTACACAGCGTTGCCACACTGAATTTCGTATTGCCAACGTACCGTTGACATACCGCTGTTTTTGCGACCATAGCTAGCGAACAAATAGTTTATATGAACGCGCTGAACAGCGATAACATTTTGATTTAGATCCATGCGCGGAAAATACTCCTTTCCAATAATAGATCGACTAAATAATCTGCATTGTCCACCGAATCACGACGTATAATTCACAGACTCAAACGTGGACACTTTCAGACGATTAAAATAAAAAACAACCCGCCGAAGTGAAGCAAAAAATACGCTCTCCTAGCAAAAAAAAAAAAGAAAAAGCCTGCAGTCCGCACAATTCTTCCATTTCTATCGTACAATTCCCGGCGCCTCGGCAAAATATATATTTCGAATCGTTAATCCCATGCAGCACTAACGTCGTCAAACAAAGGGAGGGAGACAATCCAAAATGTTCGCTTTTAGGTGAAAACGAGAATTCCGAATCGAAAATATCTGTGTGTATACGCGTTTTTGCTCCTCGTCTATCTTTCACGAGCGAAAGGCCGGCTTTGAACAGTATTACTGGTGCTTTCGGTATACGTACGTATGTATATAACGTTGAGCTTTGAATGGAAAATCTAAAGATAGCGTTCCAATAAAGTAACGCGTATAGATATGTGTAGATACTGATATTGATCGCATTATCTCCCTTCTCTTGATTAACATAGAATTAACGGTTCTTGTTTAATTTTGTATGCGGTGAATGTAAAAACGGGAATTACGTGTGGGCCGAAACCGAGATGTTTTGCACAAATTGGAGAACGTGGAGAACGTCGGATTGGAAGCAATCCAAATTAAATACAAATTAAATTAATGATGAAAAGGACGTTGTTATTGGTGGAGATTTCAATATTAGCTTTAAATCACATCTTGGTCGTCCAATGGTAAGAGGGTATACGTCTGACTAGGTTGAAGTTATGCTAAGATCAAATGTTCTTAGTCGGTAGAATAAAAAAGATACGAAGCAGCCGCGTGTTATCTAGCTGGTACGTTGACGAAACACACTGACCCACATGTTGCTCGTCAAATTTTCCAAAGGTTCCTCCACGACCTTCCGACCCGTTTGTGGTCCGAAAGTAAATTCAACGCAACCTTTTACGAGAAAAAAGATGAAAGGTATATAGCCTATTAAAACATATCACACGTAAAACAGAACAAAAGCTTGAGATAAACTAATCGACTCTTCGAATCCCCATTCAAAACGTACAATTCTTCCAAAATGGCGTTTCCAACTTGAATTTCTTTTTGGAAATTACGCAATGAAACGGGCAAATCTTAAACTAACAACTGGTGTCCGCTATCTCGCACAGATCCGCTCTAAATCCATCGTGTTTAGCGGGGGTGTTTCGCGCTAAAAGGGATCGAAATGCAATTTACCGTGCAAACTCCAATTTATTGAATTACACATAGCCCGAAGTGATACATATATAGTTGATAGGTACACCTACGTACACGTATTATATTCGTGTCATCCCAGCCGCGTAGCACATGTTGCTTTCAATTTGCTTTCCGGGCCGCAAATGATGCGACAACCAAATACGGACCAATTGTTGCTCTCTCGTTATGTTCGCAGCTCTGCTCAGCTGACGTAAGTTGTTACGTTTGTGACGCTCAAAAATTAGATGTGGTGACGTAATAATGCGATACAACTAATTTTGTTCTTATTATTTATTTAATCCGACTATTGTCCTTATTTTAGTAAGATCTTCAGATCAATATACCCGAGATTACACAAACGATGTGCTAACGGAAATTACAACTAACTACAGCTGTAACCTCGGTATTATTATACAGGGTGTTAGATAAACATGCGGAAAAAATTCAAGGGGTTATTTCCTAGCCTATTCTAAGAATATTTCGTCCGATGATGATTTTTGAAAAACCCTTTTGTTTCGAAGATACAGGGTGAACAAGATTTGCGACAACCATATTCGATATTTGTTGAAATCATTGATTTAAATAAAAGTACGGCGTACGCCAATGAGTTTATCAAGTACAAAAAATTGTTGACGATAACTTGACACGGCTGTTTTATCTATTAATCTACAAGTGAATTTCATTTGAGTACGTCTCGTCAGTGATCATCACCTGTATCGGTCGCAGTTGTTTACATTGAGTGATATTTGGCTGTTTGACGTGTCTTTAATAGTTAGCGAAGTCCTCTACCATGTACACGAACGGTATTTCTACTAGCAAGACTTACTGGCGAGATGTATCGCAACTTTTTGGAAGAAACACTGCCCGAGTATCTGCAGGATGTACCATTGGCGACAAGAATTGCAATATAGTCTATGCACGATGGTGCACCACCACATTTCAGTTTGGTTGCTCGTGATTTCTTAATAACAACATACAGAGATCGTTGGACCCCCAAACTTAAAGCCTCTGGATTATTTCTTATGGACCTATCTGAGGCTGTGCTGCTCCAGTGGGGAATTTGGACGAATTGGAAAATCGGATAATTGCCGAATGTAACTCATGTACAAACAAACCTAGTGTGTTTGAAAGAGTTCGGCACTCAATGACGACAAGATTGTATGCTTGTATCTAGGCTGGGGGAAGCTATTTCGAACATTTATTGTAGATTGTATGTGTATGTATGTAGATGTATTTCTATGTGCTTTTTAATAACAAAATGTCATTACTGTCGCAGACTTGAGGTCTTTCGGAAATTATCATAGGACAAAATATTCTTAGAATTTACCTAACACCCTGTATATTTCAAATTGTGCTGAAAGAGAGAAGAAGCGAAAAGACGCTGCGGTTGCAGCAAAAATACTCTACTCAATAAAAATATTGGAAATAAGCGGGCGCCTTCTTGGAAAAAAATTAAACATTTGAAAAGATGTTTGAAAACATGTGAAAAAGACTTTAAAGTATGAGTTTTCGAAATAACCGTACGACAAGATTAAGATGTTTTGGACTATTGAAGCAAATATATCAAATAAAAAAAATGGGAAATAGAAATTAATAGGAGTAGTAGAAGATGGGAAATGATAGAAACGGAAGTGAAAGAAACTAGTGAATTACACGCGATTCCGCTTCTAATTCAAAACAGAAAGGAACGGAAGGAAATAATGATCAAAGGTGATGCGAGAAGAGAAAAAGACTAGCATGAATTTAAACATGCTTAAGGAATGTCAAAGGAGAGTTGTGATCCTGCTCAAAACGAGCTAATTTTATTTTAAGCCTCTTTCTCTAATTTCACACCTAACCTTGTTGATCAAAATGCACCGCGAGGATTCTCGCCCACACTTAACAATACATCAAGTTTTGCATCTTCGTTCGTTTTCTTAGAACGCCCTGAGCTTAAAATTTCACTAAATTTTCCACGATTCTACTTCGCTGCTTTTATCGCCGCATCCAACAAGAATTAAAATTTGTGTGCGCCGAGTTTCATTCGTAAATGATTCAAGCTTAGTTAATCTTCGTATTTTTTTTTTCGCGATAAAGCAATTTGCAAGAGTCCTTCCTCGTCGCGACAACGCGAAAGAGATCGTTTTTCTCGATGCGATTATGGCATTTCGCCTGACAGCACCCACGCGCCCTAGTAGACAATATGAGCAAGAAATTGATTAGAGTATTAGAATATTTTATAATTACTACATACCAAACAACACTCAAGGAAGACCGTCTCACACATCATATTTTACGACAAATATATTATACAATGAGAGAAAAGCACCAAATACTTAGAATCGCAGTCTGTCCTTATCAGTTTGTATCGAATTTGACATAAATTCTTTATACAATGTGTTTACAAGAGCAATATCAAGCTTTTAACAGTCGATGAGATCATTAGGAACTGCATTAATCACATTTACCTTACTTACCTTACAACGCTTAATGATTTTTTCTACAATCACTGTGGAAACGTGTTGCGAGATGCAACTTGAGGAATGGGACGATAGTTTCTTACATTTGCAACCTTCCCGATTTTAAATACGGCGCAAATGTGAGGGGATTTACCTATGTATATTGAGCCAGCGTCAATTTACAAAGGTGATGCATTGGAGCAACAAACACGCAAGCATAATCCCAAATAAGTAAGCCTGGGACTCCGCTAAAGCCGTCTAGTAAACTATTTTTAGATTCTTTCAAAGCTGCCAGGTCTTCTTCTTCGATGACAACAGCATTTAATAATTCCACATTCTTGTTCGTCAATCATTTGAAATAATTAGGAAAATGTGCCATGATTTCAGAGTTATTCACCTTAGATCTAATCTCGTCGATAAAAAGAATATTTTATTAGGGTTGAATCTTTTATTGTTGTCTTGGTCATTTTACATATATATGTAGTTTAATGGAATGTTTTTGTTTATTATTATTTTTTTTAAAGGACGCCCCAAAAATAATCTGATTGAAAGTCCGCTCAGGAATAGCTACGCCACTGTTTAAAGCATACAATCTGAACAATAAAAAAGCTAACAGAATGAGAAAAGTTTCCTAACAAACAGTTATAGTAAATGCTTAAAGCAATCTTCTTTGATTCCAATACAAATCATCGTTTCGTACTCTTAAATGCATTGACGAGATGCTGAGACGTTATCGTATTTGAAACTGTTAGTGCAACTATTATGTAATGTGTGTATTATGTGCGGTATAATCTAAAAACATCAAGATATCGGATGACAACCTGCTACGCGGTTATTAAAATATTCAAGTTGGAAAGGTTCATGGTTTGTAATGTTTTACGAGCATTGTCTTGTTTAAGGTACCCGTCCATTAGTTTGCATTCAACGCAATTGGTTTAGAAAAGATTGTAATAAGTTATCACTAGAGAGGACATGAAGGCGGATGAAATTATGATTTTTTTGCAGAGACTAGACAGACTCGTGCTTTGTCGACTCTCGGGACACCAATAAGCAACATGAATCCATTCTTATGAGTGGAATAGACACGAGTCTATCTAATCACTCCAAAAAAGGAATAATCTCACTTGCCTTTGTCATCTCTAGTTATTACGAGTTCACCGTTTAATTTTTTCATTTTTCATTTTTTTTTTCATTTTTCACCTCAAACAAAATAGATTTATGGTGTGTAAAACCGATTTCAATAATATAAAACTTAATAATTAACATGCAGATAATGCTAAAATTATAAAAAGACATTAGTAATAACGAATTAAATATAATTGTCCAAAGTAGATGTCTTTAAAGAAAGAGAAAAAATATTAAAAAAAGAAAACTCGTATAGTCTATTTTACTAAAGAAACAGATGCCTCTTTAATTATTGCGTATGTAATTGTTTTCCATCGGATCTGAAAAATGAAGAATAATCCGAGAAATCCTAATTCCCATCTTCTTTGATCCATCTTCCGAAATTAAAACACAAAAACGAAATCTCTCCCCTTTAATCTCTAATAACTTCCCGAGCAGAACGCAAAAGCTTTGTCCTCCAATCCGAATGTAAAACAAAGGACGACTGGGAAGGATAAAGAGACTTCAGCCTACCAACGATCATCAAAAATGACGGGTAGAACGCTATCGCTCAAACAACCCAACGACGACAAACGATGCCGCTATGCGTTCATTCTTTGTTTCTATTAATTATTCATAACTGCTATCAAAGCTAACTTTGAAACTAAATGATCTCGAGAGCACGCTAAAGCGAGACTTTTTAACCTATATACAGGGGGTTCAAATATTCTTGGTGTTTCTAAACTTTGTTTTAAGCATTGAACACTCTGTATCTAGATTTAAAACTGCACCGTAGAATATCGTGCAAGATATTAAGGAATATTCTGACCTACCGAGTTAGTCAAACGACGATCCCGGAGATAATCTTCCTTTCAGGTGGAACACGAAGTTAACGAGCATAATGATGTTCACGATGGGGCTTTTGATGGTCGTAGTCTTTTGTTCGTACCGGGGAAGTTCGTATAATAATGCATCTAATTGGTAGAGAGCATGAGCAATTATTACGCGATTTTAGTGAATGTCTATTACCGACAATCGGAGCTTACTTATCCGTATTAATGATGCCCGAAAGCAATAAAACGGAGCTACTTAATACCGCGCTGCTCCACGTTTCCACACTATGCTTTTCTTATAACTGCCTCTGTTTTCCTTGATATCGTGTCGAAGTATATGAACGGATGCACAGTTAATAGGTCCGGTATACCGGAACCCTAGTTGCTCTTTTAGAGCTAGATAGAGGGATATTTATCTCACTAGTCAGGCGGTATTTAAAAGGAAGACATATAATGAATAGTAGCTGAGAGATCTTTTTAATTCTGACCTAAATTCGATGAATTGTTAAATTCTATGTCCTTGATGTATCAAGTCGTAGAAAGTTAGTCTGACGTATGCTCTTAGAAGAATTTATTTGAAATTTTAGTATCATTCCTAATACATGATCACGAAGCTTATAGTGTCCATCGTCAGGATACCGAACCTAAGAAAAAGATCCCTGTAAGAATCGCTTTTTTTAATTAAAAATTAAGCGCATAGTTTTCTTCTGCGATACAATTTACCACTATAGCTCAAATATGAATGGTATACTGTTCTCAAGACATCAACATCGCAAGTTTTACTCAACTTTCCTAACACATAAAGCGATTTGTGCGACTTAGCTGTTGCCGAATCAATCTGAGACTCTCAAGTAAGGCCCTCGTCTGCGAAGAGCCGCAGTGTATATAGTATATACACTGCGTCAATTAATCTTGTGGTTCTTCCACAATCCAAACCAATAAAGGATTTCCAACTGCTCTTATCTTCCCTCTAAATCCCCACTAACAGTTCGCGCAACTATCCAACTGCTTGCTAACCAAGCCAAAGCACCGTAAATTAGAATTAGGCAAAAACAAATCTTATACGAGGTATGTACCTCACGAAGGACAATATCGATCGATAAATAAAAAACCATATGTTAGAACATTCTGCAAATTTGGCTTCTGATTATACCAAAGATAACTGTCAACATTATTACCTTAGTAATAATAATAGTCTTTTGAAAACAACATTTTAGGTCACATGTACTATTAGTAACGGCTACGTTCATATTTAAATTTAGTAGTTTAATAGGAATTTTGGTTACAGCTGTTGGTAATTATAAATGCTGATCCCCACAAAAGAAGGACAATTCCCAGATACCTTGAAATGTATTTGTTTCGGCGAAGAATTCTTGTGGAATAATTATGAGCTGAACAATTTCTCAAGCTTCCGCAATAAAACAAAGTAAAGCTCGTTTTTAAGCACTAAAAATTTGCAGTGCCGTGGAAGTTTCCCCAGAAAATAATACCATAACTTAGTCTAGATTGTACACAACCAAAATGCAATCTTTAATACACTTACGCCAACTGTATTACGCAAAGACCTTCATTAACAAATACTTTAGCTTAATTTACCACGCAGGTTTTCGCATTGCGACTTCCAAATTAGAGCATCCCTGACATGAATACCCAAGAATTTGGTCCCACTTAAAAGGTTTAAATGAGTACAGATTTGCATTTAAGCTCCTTTGTCTTGTATGAAAAAGAAGGGCGAAGCTTTTCAAAAAGAAATGTAAATTCTACTTTTTTTGCATTTTTTAAGCAAAAATCTTTAAAAATTTAAATAATTTCATAAAGCGGATTTTTGTGTTCCTTAAAACTTTAATTTTATCTTTTGACAAACCGTTACTTTCCTTTTATGCGATCAACATAGATCAGATTTTACTTTTTCTTATCAACTTAGACTTAAAGATTGCATTTCTTCTGATTGGCCCTTTGGAATTGCTGAGGCATCATACATAATAATAAGATAATCAAATAAAAAAGCCACAATGTCTCACTTAAGTGCAGCGAAAGAAGCACAGGAGCCGGGACAGATCCCTGCAGAACTCTAAGTGCGATTGATAATATTCCCCGACTAGTGTAACCATCACGCTTGTACATATGTACATACGGATTTTATCGCACTATACGCGATTAGCTAAAGTATGAAGACCCCTATAGTTGGCAGCACCTCGAAGCCCAAGTGCTCCAAACTTATCCAATAAGCGATCATATGGAACGCAATCAATGGCGCAGCTTAGGTCACAAAAATATTTGAAATGGACGAGGTTTTTCTTCGATTATCTGCAACAACATGGGGGATACCACCGCGGAAACAATGTTAAATGGAGCATCTTATATATTATCACATTTTTTAATGTCTCGTTCAATGTTGAGCTTCTAAACATACTCGAAATATTTACATTTCTCTCTCTTACATTCTTCTTAAATTGCGATTAAATATTCAAATGAAAACGGTGTCGAAACTTAATTTTCTATTTTTTTTTTCTTTCTCATCAAATTGCTCTAGCGAAAAAACGAAACAGAGATCCCATTCATAGCGGAAAATATATAAAAAAAAGATGAGGAAAAACGTTTCTTGATCGTCAAAATCGAGCCTCCCATAAACGTCTTAAATTTCTTTTTAACGTCTCTGGTCACAGTAAATCCCGACAATAAATTATGACGTTAAAAGCCTAAAGCGAACGTATCCCGCTCGTATCTCTATAATTGCGAATATAAAAATTAAACGCGAATAAAAGTTGGCGATTCTTTTACCGCGAAGGTACATAAAAAATCACTTTCCGTTAGAAATTCGCGTCCATTAAAATGGAGTTTTCTTTACGGCAGCGATGCGAAAGAAATACGTTTATTTTGCAACGCAGCGGTACGTTAAAATAAAAAAGGAAGAAATCCCGACGAAATGAGCGGGAAAAAAGCAACTGCGGATAAGGTCGGGGTTGTGCGGCCTTAGGGCGAAGCCTCTAGTCTTTCCATTTTATGCATTGACATTTCTCCCCCGTCCTCCGTTCGTTTCGGGTCCAATGTAAATAGCAATTATTGCGACCGCGGCGGGCTATGGTAGTTGCGATAACGTCGCGTCGTTTTAATTACTGGGATTCTTTGTCGTTACTCGGTTTTTCTCGGTTTTATTTTTCAATTGAAAGATGTGGGAAAAATATAGTTGAATAGGAGAAAAGATGGTATTTTAATAAGTTAATAAGTTCATAATTAACGGACGTTCTGCGAATATTTTACTCCTTAAATCAACGTGACGTGGCAGCGAACGTTGTCTCGGGGAATTACTCAACCTTCCTCTTTTCCGGTTCTGAATCGCCCGAGTTTTCTCAAAGTCGCACAATACCTGTCAGGATTCATTGTGGTCGCAGAAACCATGAAATTGACCAATAATACCGCTTTTGATCTCAAGCAAATTGTTGTTTTTGTTTGCATTTTCGCGGCTTGGCCAAAGCGGGATGCCCGCGTTTACGTTATTGTTGTTTGGTCTAAGGCACGAAGTGTAACGCCCAGGTCACATCGCCTAGGACAATCGAATCTAAAAAGTTATTCTACTCTTCTGCATAACGGAGAAAAAACGCATTACCATTGGTGGTCTTCTGTAATGGTTCTAGGGATTAATCGTGCGCACATTTTCCAATATTGCCTTCTTTTTTTCCCGAAAAAGTCCTGTGAACGGTTCATCGGATAATTTATGGGAAACTTTTATACGAATGTCCCTGCCTCAAATTTTATCTTTACGTTGTTAAAATCTTTCAAGAACCTTAATTTTCATTGTTTATTTTGTTGATTTTAATAGAGGTCGGTAATTGTTGGATATATTTTTCAATAACTTCTCAGATTCCGTGATGGATTAGCGGAAAAAGAACTGTATTTTTCCAGAACGTTAGGAGTACCATTTTTTAAGCTCTCTTTTCCTCCTGGTGTCCTCGAAATTAACTCTGTATGCGATATCATATTTTGTGCCTTAGATAAGGTGTTTATTTGGTTACAAATACGTATTTTTTCGATATTTTGTGTATTTAAATCGACGTAAATTTTCTACGGCTTGGAGTGCCTAATTTGGACGTACCACTCTACGAGGTGTTACTTTAAATCTAAAAATTGGGTATATAACCAGGTGACACTCGCGATGAGTGTTTATTAACAGTTCTGCAAGGCTTTGTGTCAGTAGACCCCTCGCCCTTCCCCCCCGCACACTTGAACAGTTTAATAAATAAGTACCACCGTACCATTTGACCAAGTCCAACAAATGTATCGGTCCACCTTTGGCGTACTTTTTTTATTATTAAATAATTGAAAATTTCTCTTTGTAATTATTTTATAAATTAAATTTTTTTCAAGCTTATTATTAAAATAGACTGGAAGGCGTAACAATAGTCTGCCGACTTTGCAGCATGCCTCGTCAGAGATTGACGATCTTCCACTCGTTTCCTCGTCGCGAATTCAACGCCACTTTAACGTCTTTAACATCTATGTACGACTCAACCATCCATCATCAATTGGTAATGAATTTCAATCAGCTTGACGCCTTTATGCTTTCTAGCTAATCTAGCTAATAAAAAGCTAATCATTCCAGCAATGTGCGCGCAAGCTTGTTTGGGAATTGGGGAAGCAACATACACGGCAATGTTGACAACGGCCGCACAAAGGATCTCCCTGGGTTTCCAGCGCTTTGCAGACCTTACTTTTGGTATTGCCATGGCAGTAAAGCTTGCAGCAATGGTGTGTTTGAAAACCAATTTCATAAGATAGCATCTGATCGTACAGCCCGAAATTTCCCTAAAGAGCCACAGAGTGTCTTGTGAAACGTATATTTTGGCAATTAAAGAAATTTGAGATTGTACAACATGAAGGTTGGTCACATTAATATCAAATAAAAATCTGCTATTTGGTGTTATTTAAATTCATCAACGTTTCTTTTTTATATACCTCGACACAATTGCCTAAAATGATTGTAATTTTTTCCAAAACTTCAATAAAAGCACCATGTCAACCTAATGCAAAGCAATAAAAAATTCCTTTGGTTTGTCTCCCCAGTCAGTGCACCTTTTTGAGGTTTGGAAACGAAGAACAGTTACGGAGGGAGATAAGTCTAAACTATAAGGTGGATGGTTAATTAACTATGAGGCCGCGCTGAATGTGGCAACGGCAGTTTTTGAAAATCTTGAACTGGCGCATTGTCCTGGAGCAAACGGGCATCAGTTTTCCGCTCCTCTGAGACGATGCATTGAGCTTGCAGGAAAATCTCCCGTTTTAAAAATCTCAGAAAACGGTTGCCATTATTTTTCCTGTTGAAGGACTAACCTTAAATTTCTTGGGATGATTTATTGTTTTGGCGCAGAGTCAAAATAACGGGCCCAGGTTTCATCCTCGGTGACTAACAAGGAGCCTAAAATTGTTCGCACGTCTCCATCCGGGCAAGCTTTTAAAATGGCGTGGAACAGATCTTGCACTAATTTTTATCATTGCAACGTAATGCTATAGAATTATGAACATTGTCGCTTCTAAAGCTCCCTAAAAAGCTGGTAATTATCGCTTTTCTAATCTTGTATTCTCCAATATCAAACTCTTGTTTCTCTGCAGTAACTTCGCTGTGTATGATGAAGTCACCACAGCGACTTTTTAGCAATGTTTAAACAATTTTGACCATTCGCAAATAATCAACTTTGAAGGAAATCACCGAATACGGCCTTAAATTCTTCACGAATCATTAGAATTGATATCATAATCATATCATCATAATAATACAACACGTAGTTCCAAATACGTTCATTTGTAGGTTACAATTATCCAGACGTTCGAAAAGTCCAGTTGTTGCGAGGCTCTTAGTTTCTGACTAAGTTACACCTCTAATTGCCACTAATTTTGGTTTTGCGGGATGTCTCGCGTCGGATTCCCAGAGATTTATTTGCAGCATTCCGAAGCGAAATTAATCGTCAAATATTTACTTTGCAATTTGCATTTGCTAAATCCCCCTTTCCCTTTGATATCCTTGCCAGTCTGTTGTTTTGCGAGGCGTTTCGTCGTGGTTGGTTCAGCTTGTTTCCAATTATTACTTTCACCGCATTGCTATCAATATGATACTGCTATTAACCTCTCCCGCGTTGGGCCGTATGTCATTTTCGCTTAACGTTTCGCCGTACTTGTTGACGACTTCTTCAGGATAACTGATAAGTTTCCGCTGCACTGTGTGTGTGACGATTCTGGGTGGTAGACTCTTTCACGCGTTGCTAAGGTGCTACCTTCTTCTCTGTTGACGATCTTGTTCTTTTCTATTTCTATGGCTTCGACTATGAGTCTTTTTCAATTGTTCAATTGTCTTGTTCAATTGTGATTGTCACTTTTACGTTGTTGCCATTTTATGTCCAGTTTCGTGTAATACGTTCTGCCACTGCTGATTGCTAGATTCTCTTAAATCTTGCGTCCCTTTCGTATTGCTGTATTCTTATCGCGATTGTTCTTCTTGTTTGTCCGACATAGCTCTGCCCGCATTAACATGTTATCTTATAGATTGCCTTCTGCGCGATTTTTGGTTGTCCTGTCCTGTCCTTAGCGGTCGCTAGACGCTGCTGAATTGACTTTGCAGTCCCGAGACGTACTTGTATGTCGTATTTCCTCAAGATTTTTCCCACTTTTTCGGTGACCCCTGTTACGTATGGCTTCCCTGAAAAAAACTTTTTCAGCGGTTGTTGGTGATGGCTGGTGACGTTGTTGAAATCATTTTCATGTCCACTCTCGTGTGTATGTTCTTCCACTGTTGACTGCTCGATTCTTTTAAATCTTGCATCTCTTTCGCGTTCCTTTATCCTTACCGCAACAGCTCAGCTTCCGACGTAGCCTGGCCGCATCAACATTTATGCTACGGTCGGACAACGGGGAATCAGTTCAGTTATCTTGAAGAAGCCGTCAGCAAGAACGGTGAAACGTCGGGCGAAAGCAAAAAATCGCTTCCTGAAATATTGATCTTGTATGCGACTAATGCTACAGAATGGCGTTCTACCGATCTACACCAGATCTCTTCGACATAGACGACACCTTTGATCTTCAGCTTTTTCTTATTTATTTATTTTTAGCTACATGACCTGGAGAAAAATCCTACCTTCAGCCATATCATTTGTTGAACGATAGCTCTTTTTTTGTTGTCTCTAGCGAACCTGATATGAGTGCTTTTATAGATAGTGATGATTAGGGAATTGATTGACGGGCTTCCTTTCGCTGGGATGAAGGTGAACTCTTTCTTTGTGGCTATCTTTATTTCGTTTCGGGATCATATCGGTAATCTCTGGCGATCTTATAAATAACTTCTTATCCAGTGCAACGATGCTTTGCCAATTCTCTGTAGATGTTCATACAACGTTCTATCTCTTCTCATCTCAATATTGTATCGTAGCTTAACAGTCGTGGCAATATGATAGATAATAGATAACCCCGCAAAGCAGTGTTGAGAAAGATATTTTGTCCACTCTCGAAGAAACCAATATGCAATTTTCACCCCTTCCCATAAGTGGAAGAGATCGTTTTTTTTTTTACTTTATGACTAATAACTAAATATATCGAAAATCAAATATTATAACACATTCACGTGAATTCAATAGACATAACATCTTACTTCATAGACGTACACACAACACACAATGTTACCACGTGTACGATCGGATCTGCGTATTAAAAGCGTATGTTCGCCACTTATTCCGCCCTCTTCGCGTCGGTTGTTGAAGGGTGCTCGTTGCGGTATTCACAAAACCTCTTACGCCGCCTTAACGAGGGTGTGTTTACAAACAAGGACCTGTTCATATAGTCGATCGTCGTGTGTATAATTACAGCATGCTGTATCTGCATACGTATCTACGTCTGTACTCGTCTACAATTTGATATGACAGCTCGTTACAGCGCCTTCAATGGCGTTAGGAGGTTGCAAATTTCATTTCGATGAGAATTTCAGTTTCGACAGGGGCTTTCCGGATTCCCCGAAATTGGATTTGGAGAGGGGATGATGCGGATAATATAATTTAATCAGTCGCTTAAGAGATTTAGCCGGGTACCGAACAATAAGTTTGTGACGAGGAAGAATCGAATGAAATGATTTTTGTATTTGATATAACTTTGAAGATACGAGGATTGAAGTTAAATAGATATTCATCCAAAAGTATCATCCTCAAATGCTTCCTTTAACATCACGCGGGCTTCTGCAGCACTCTTACTGACTTAAAAAAAAACGCTTTTGTTTCCATCAAATTGATCAACACAAGCACATACCAATTGACAAAAAAAAGTTGAAAAAACAAGTATTTTTTTGCATTTGTCAACATAATTCATACATTTTGCGCAGCGATCCTACCATTTCTTCAATAGTAATTACAAATAGTAGTTTCTGTCTCATTCTGAAAGCTCCACAGAGACGTCCACGAATGGTACGGCCTTCTCATTCGATGAAAATCTCCATCCTCTGAACGAAACTTCGAGCCTAAACAATATCAAAAAGGTCGATGGGTCTATTAATTGAAACTCCATTTTGTAAATATTCGTCATGGAGACCATTTAAGCGAAAGACGGTGCTTATCTTGGTAGGACGAAACTTCCTCTTTCTTCAAATTCATCCGTTTCTCCACGTTCTCTGCCAGTTTATCAGACTATTAGTTTTCCTTTTTCAAGATACGTAGTTGATTAATACAACTCAACGATTGCCTCAAAAAACAATCGCCAGCCCTTTCCGACCAATGGAACAGTCTTCGCCTCTTTTGGAACCGATTCACTATAAGCTACCCACTGCTTCGACTACAGCTTAATTTCAGGATTGTAGTACTTAGTTGGTTAGTTATTAACCAACCCTAAAATTCCCATTCCTTTCATTTAAACTGCTCCTCCAACAAGACTTGGTCTTGAGTAAACAAGCGCAGTCCCAAACGCACTATTAGCTTCTTCATGCTGAAATCTTCAGTTAATATATAACAAACACGTTCCTTGAGGATGCTCACAAACTTTTGCTACCTCTCGAACCTTAACTCGGCGGTAGTGTCTAGCAAATTTTTCGACGTTATTGGTTGTAGTTACTGTTTTTGACCATCCCGAATGTTCATCGTTAACCAAACTGGTGCAATTACCTTCTAATTCAGCTGCCAATGAAATTCTGCATTATGGCAAATAATGGCGTGAAACTTCCATGAACAGCAGCCATCTCGATTTTAATTTGCGTAGACGTATTGCCTTTCCAATGCCAGAATCTTCAATATCTTTCGTTTTTACAGAAAGACTCGACGACGACTCGATAACTCACAGATATTAAGAGATTTCGATGTTCACACATTTTGATAATCTCCCTATTAATGATATCGAATGCAATTAATTTATTTCTCACCGTTGGCAACACTGTCGAACAAATGCTCGTCTACAAAGCGCTTCTTATAAATATATGTTAGGGTTTACATCAGATTTATGTGTTTTTTTAATAGTTTTAGTTAGAATTAAGTTGTTCTATCTCGGTGGATACGTTTCACGCACAGCAGATGGCGATCTTGTTATTCTATATATTTATACATTTGATAAACTAAAAAGTGCCTTAGAGCTAACGTCACAACGGAAAATTGCTTCGAAAACCTACACCCAACCTACATTACATAGTTTACAAGAAATTAAATAAGTAGCGTACTCAAACAAAACCTCAAAGAGGCGCCTTGCTATATTCACTGTAAACGAGACACGCGGTGCGGGAGAATTTCAATTTATTTCTTCGAGAAAACTCGCTCCTTTTACGGGGCATATTTGCCAACCGTTTTCCATTACATACTTCAAACTCATAGAATGCGAACGTACTACCACTCCGTGCAGCCATCATCTTGCTGGCGAAAGTTCTAACTAGATATCGGTTAGCCATGTTCTCCCCGGACGAGTTCGCGAGAGCGAAGATGAGTTTGTTAGAGCCGCTCGTAATCCTTTGTTTCATCGTCGAGCTCTAATTTGATGTCGTCGGGACGTAGCCCTGTCGACGATTTCATGACATATTCGCGTGGAAATACAGGAGAACGCTTTTCCCGTCCTATTTTCGCACTTCAAGGCGCGGAATGGGGTATTATATAGCGACGCAAATGCAATGAATACGTCTGTAAAGAATTCTTGTTCCGCTAGTTTTTGTATTTTTTGTTAGCGACGCGCTGTTTTAAAATATAATTGTTGTTGCCTTTGTGATTGTCCTTGTTTCCCAAATAAAATTTAAACCTAACGAAGGATTTTGTGCGAGTAACTTTGAAGAGGAGTTAATATAATGTTTATTTTTATTTTCTTTTTGTAATGTTGCGGTAGTATACGGCGAAAACTAATTTATTTGACGTAGTTTTTGTTAGATGCAAAGGTGTCTTCTTGTCTTCGTTGAGTCTGTTACCGCTAATTATACAAGATAAAATATTGACCAAAAAATGCAGACGTTCATCGTACCAGACGTGCAGATTGTGGAAATTTATGATTCCTGAACTAGTGAGGAATCATTGAGAAGAATCAGTGATACATGTTTTTGAATCTCAGAAATTTCATGAGAAGTGTTGTTTTTGAAAATTGGAATAAATACGTAACTTCACTCTAATCCAGGTCAGGAACATGTGACATATCGCCAAACAAGCAGTGAATATTACTCGAAGATCGTGCATCGAAATGACCACATCAGAATTCATCCGAAAATACCAAAGAATACAAAGCGGCGCTCGCCTCAAGTAAAAGCAGCCAGCAGAAACGATTGAAGTATCCTTCAAGATTGAAGATCCTTCATAACCGCCCTACCGTTATCAACATTAGGGAGAAAATGAATTTTGAAAATGATTACGTCTCGTTGTTGCATGTTGGCGTTAATTTTTCGGCTTTGGAAGCAACTGACCGATGAAAAGAATATATTTTGTATCGTCGATTTACTGACGTCAAACGAATTCCAAATATCTCAGTCGGCTGAAAAACTCATGACATGCTTTCTTTTGGGATAGAGAAGGAATCGTCCTCGTTAACCACAAGCAAAACGGCATTTCCACAACGGGAAAATATTACACGACAATGACAATTTATGTTAACTGTTCCGGAAAATGAGGAAGTGCTGCCGGGGAAGAAATGACGGCGAAATAAGGGAAATAAGCAATGTATTTCGTCCATCCATGTATTTTAAACAGAAAAAGAAAAGTGAAATAAAAAATTATCAATTTAATCATAGGATCTCTAACCAAAGTATTCTACAAATGATAGACTGGTAACTACTATCTGGTTGCCTACTTAAAAAAACTGGTGACCATTCGCAGGAATTTGAAGACTCCCACGAAAAGAAAAAAGACTAAAATGATTAACGGAACGATTTCTTCAGTTCTAATCAAACGTTCTAATACTTATATAACGTTCTATTTTGCATCCACACATCATGTAGAAGAAACGATACGTCACACCAATTTTAGATATATAAGGCCATGCAAAAATTTATCCCGAAGGTGTTTTCTTCCATCATGAAATCAAACCACCTTTGTACTGAAGCCGATTAGAGATTTCCACCCTCACACTGATATCGGCTAAGGCCGACTACCTTACAAACGGTTAGGACTGGCGCTTAATGGATGTCACGCAACTCCACTTGAAGAAACTATTTTTCTACGGTTTCGTACAACCCAAACGCATCCGATTACACGGAACAACCGCGTACAACGCTCGTGCTCGGCAACACGAGTGCTGCAGGATCGCTTTTGTTTCACCAAACAAGGAATGCGGTAGACAACAGGAGCTTCCAGATGATTACAGTGTTAATAGAAAAGTTTGAAATTGGGTTTGCATATGGCTTTTATACGCTTCCTTGAAAGGATCTTGCAAATGCGATTAGTGAATGATACCTTGAATATACGATAGATACGTTTGCTTACGGAAATTAGGATTAGTCGAATAAAGTTGTTGTTTAGAAAGGTTGATGTAGCGATTAATGGTAGCTTGAGTATCTTTCCTAGAATCATTATTACCGATCAGAAGCGAATTGGATTGAGATACGAAAATGGTCGTTTGGATAAGAAACACGACGTTTTTAGGCTGGATGATGATGTGAGAGACCATTGAGGTATGTATTTGTGTGTGTTTTCATTAAATGGAATGTCGACGCCCACCTTATGCATAATTTTGATAAACAATTAAATATATTTCGTAAAGAGGTTATAATTGTAGAAGAGTGGGCGTGTTTGAAATTTCTAGACAAAGTCTTTATGCTGTTAAACAAAGTAAAATTCAAAAACCAATCCACATTTCATCTGAAATGGAAAGGCTTTGTGCCAAAGCAAATACGTCGAGCTTACGGGAAATCTCTAATGATTAAACATCGAATAGATTGGTAATTATTGTCTGTACGTTGTTCTGTACTGGAGCTGACTCAAACGTAACATATATGTTAATGTATGTCTGATAAACAGCCTTTTCCCTGATTGCACGGACGTAAGTGCGACTTACAAGATATTTACCTTGATTAACTTTAACAACGGGATATAATGTAATTTTAAAATAATGGAAAAAAACCCATTAACGTAACAATGGAAGCGTCATATAATTTTTCTAAATTTTCGACAGTCAAAGGAAAATGTTTTCCTTGTTAGATCAATGCTTAAACTTAAGATAGACAACAAAGATAATGTCGCCACGTAACGTTAACTCAACAAAATTACATTATTACATAGAAAAAAAATATAAAACACTACCCAGATTCAAACGTGCCTCCCATACATATCATCTACATCCCCTCATAGAGCTACCACAATACCCTCCAATGGACGCAAGACGCCGTCCATTTCCTTTTCCATTTCAAACTCACCGGCCGGCCGCTCAAACGCAAACGCGGACGCTATTCCATCCGGTCCATTGTTCTAAAACCAAGACCCTTTCAGCCGCCGCAGAAAGCGAATCTCCGGGAAATAAGCCGATAAGAAGGGAAGTTCTGCGGTTGATCCGGGGTCCCAGACGTCGAAACATCTGTGCCAATTCTTTATGCGAAGGGCCCGACGGATAAGAAGAGAAAAGAACAATAAAAGCTAGAACGGAGGAAATTTTGACAGGGAAGGCGGGGAAAAAGGGGCGAAAAGAACGTGATGGGGATTAGGAAGTGGGTTTTTATTTCGTTATTTTGCATGCGACCTATGTATATTTATTTTTTACGGGATTTTCTTTTTATGTCTTATTCTTTCACCCCTCTCCGAAATGATTTCAAGCAAGTTTGCTGTATTTCGCTGAGGTATTCGTTGCGAGTAAATTTACAATAAAAAAAGGGATATAAAAGAAAGGGTATAGTGAGGTGAAATGATGAAAAAGGTAACTAGCAGGAAAGGTTTTATGAGGATGAATACGATAGAATTTTATTACAGGTAGAAAAATTAAATTACCTAAACAATAATTTATTTCACAAATAATCTCGGCTCCCGGGGTAGAACCGCGTCGTTGTCGCAGCTTGTCGGCCGGATACGCCGCGCTATGGAGCCGATCGAGAAAACCACCTAAAAAATCTATACTCTTTTTATTTATTTATGTAAGTTGTTATAATTTGATATACATGTAGAGGGAGCTTTATTGCATATAGCTACACAAGGAAACAAAGGAATTTTTATTTGCTTATATATGTATTGGCTGGTAAAGCGATAAAACAAAGGAAATTACAACTATTATTACCATACACAAATCCCATTTCAATTTTTAGTTAAAACAAAAAAAAAACAAAAAGCACAGAAGAATTGTGTTCTTAAAACTTAATTAAATTAAACAAGTTACTCTGCCAGTTATTGCGTAGCTGCCTCATCAAATTGCGTTAACCTTTTCCTTGAAGAAATACTTAAAACTTGATATGTACGGGTCTGAGGTGTAACGTCTAGGAAACGTCTTCATTTCTCGCAGATCTTGAATACTTTCTAGCATGATGCAATCTGTATTGATGATAGTTCTTGTTTTGAGCTTCTTGGGCTACGAAATCTTTCCCTGGACTTCTTTCTTGGTTTGCTTTTGCTGTTTGTGCTCCTCTGTATAATACCTTGTAAAAAAAAAAAAACAAGAATAAAACACGTAGTTTCTCGATTGTAGTTCTCATATTTTTTATTCACCTGTATATATAAAGGTAAATTATACTATTACTAATAAAGCCATGACAAGCACGAGTTGCGGTAAAATGCAGATGTTGATGGTGCGCAGCGTACAAGATATCATTTATTTGCGCAAATTGGCGCAAATACGCCCAAGCTATCTGATAGAGATCTGTCGTCTATTGTGTGCAACAAAGAGATCCGCTTGAGAGAGCCCTGCTAATAGTTAGCCAAACGTTTAGAACTTTCGTCCCAAATAAATGTACATTCATTCATTATTTATTTATATCCTAACCGTGTCGACTAATTAAAAAAAAAGATAGTCATTTAAGCTCATCAAAATACCTTGCGAATGGTGTATTATTATTTATACCTTGTTTTAAGTGTGGTGACGGCCCAACGGGGTGTATAAACTTTCTTTTCAAGCTTGTCATAACCCCAGGAACCTTTTAATGTGTAAGTTGTGTGTGTAAAATATATTCCGTGGCCTTGTTACTGTCACCCCCTCGCCGTAAAGGGTAAAGCGCAGTTAATTGTACCCCAACTGCGAATGGTAACTCGGGAGTGTACCGAACCCACTAACAAGCCCAGTCAAGCGCTAGCCCTCTTACCACTAGGCCACCGAGCCGTTAATGATATATTAGTCCTTAATTTGTCCGCTTAAAAAAAGACCTCAGAAAAAACGATATATTACAATGTTACGGAATCTTCCATTTTGAAGGCCCGTAACTTCGCATAGGCGACTCTAAATAAAAAATGCCAACCGGGATGTAAAAGCCCAGTTAATGTACCATTACGAAATACATGGTTGGTCGAATGGTTGTTCCGATTTTCAATGTTGGTATTTTTGAGACGATTTCGGCGATCGACCCTATAGTGCGCCGATGGCGAGAACGTCTGAGAGAGGAAAGATAAAGACAACCGTGCGTTTCGATTTCCACGGTGAAGTGTATAGAATCGTGTTGGGAATTCAGAAACGATAACAAATTGTTTCAAGATCGGTATCCATTAGTTCAGAAGGCGAAAATGTCATCAAGACTTGGGCTGCGTTCACGTAGGTTAGTGTAGAAATTAGTGTAAAGAATAACTAAGACCTTATCATAATCTAGCCTCAATTTATCCGTTGATGTTAGCAACTGCTTTTATAATCTACGGAATTACGCTGAAGCGTTACGCGGTACGTTGATTAGCAGTTTCTGCAGTAATCGTAATGTTAGAGTTTGACGTACGTGCTGTTTCGCGTTACGCTACCTTTTGTGGACGCTACTTAAAGCTTGAGGTTATAAAATAGAACTTGTTCGAACATTTCCATAGAAATGTTGGGCGACAATAGAAGACCTGGCTGCGTCTGAGCTGCTCGTAATATTTACCATGTAACTGGAAATAGATAGAGGAAAGACAATCTCCAAGCAAATCTGCTAGACCATCCGGTTGGCCGTTCGAGATAAGGAACTCTCTAATAATGGATGGTATATCCGATATGGGAACTTTGGTGTGTAAGAATTCCACGTCAAAGCTGTACAGAATTTACCATCAACTCTATCAGTCGTTTGACGAATTATTGAGAATTTTAGATGAAAGGGTATCCAACGTAAGATTTTAGAAGGTTAGAAAAGAACTTCGATAATTTGTAGGGAAGTTTATTTAATAATGGTGATAATAGGACGTAACGGAATATTAGACAGAATCTGCGATAACGACTCGGAAACCCCAGCAGCTCTATTACTAAAGAGTCCAAACGATGTGCCCGACCAATAGCGTCGATGCGAGAGCAGAGTGGGGTAAACTCCGCTCTCGCATAAGTAGTAAAAATAAACGATGCATTTAGTTGCCGTTCTAACGTGTTAAAGTATACGTTGAAGATGTTGCGAGGTCGTAAAAATAATGCGTCAAATCGGTTGTCCGCTACCGTAGTAAATAGATTTATACATCGGTTTCCCGATTTAATATATGACGGTAAGGCAGTGAAATGTTTAGTTTGTGAAACAACTTTATTATCTTGGAAAGCGAGTCAGTGTCAAAGACATATAAATAGTGACAAACATAAATTGAAAAAGATTAGACGCAAATCATATAATGAATTTGTGGTTGATTTAACAATGATGCTAATTGCGACCAATATAGCAATACATAAAGTCCAACACCCAATGTTTCGCCAGTTTTGGAATAAATACAATCCTACGTGGAAATTACCATCTAAAAATACGCTACACAATTACGTACCATCAGTGCGTGAAAGAATTGTAAATTTTACGAAAAAAACGGTGAAAAATAAATACCTTTGGTTGACAATGGACGAAACTACAGATATTAAAAAACAGTCCATCCTATCCATTGTCGTAAGGATGCTGACCCCACAAGGATCTTCTGACCCTTATTTACTAGCCTGTAAACGAATGCAAGATTGTACTGCCACGGCGATACGTAGTGTATTAATAGAAACACTACACAAATTTGAAATTTTACCGTAGCAACTGTTAATGTTAGTTACCGATGCTGCCGCGGTTATGTGTTCCACAGCAAAATTGCTCAAAACGATTCAACCAAACCTGCTGCACGTCACATGTTTGCTTCACGCTTTACACCTTGTAACAAACATTATACGTACAAGTTATCCTGATGTGGATGAACTAATAGGACAAACGAAAGCGGTTTTTCTTAAATCTCCGAAACGTATTCGCCTATTTCATTCGCAGTGTCCTGACATACCCGAGCCGCCGCAACCAATTCTTATACGATGGGGTACGTGGTTAGAAGCAGCATTCTATTATTATAAACATTTTGAAAAAATTAAATCAGTAGTTTTACAACTAGACGGCAAAGAAGCGGCTGCAATAAGGCCCAGTCAGGTTCAATTTAAAAATCCTCAAGTTGCAGCAAATTTAAAAATTATTTACGACAGTTACGTTCCAATAGTGGATGCAATAAAAAAGTTACAGAACAGTGCGCTGTCCTTATCGGACTCATTAGCAATTATTGACCACGTAGAATTAGCGCTGCATATCCTTGATGATGAAAAAAGTGTTTGTGTTCGTGAAAAATTTAATAGTGTATTAGATAAAAATGTAGATTTTACAAAATTTTTACGGCAACTTTTTACCAATACTGAAGATACGTTGTACAGATACAAAGAGCACTTTAACTATGCAAATATAACATCTCTCAACGTCGAACAATCCTTTTCAGCATATAAGCATTTATTTACGTCGCTACGTACGAACCTTTCCGAGACTAATACAGAAACATATATGATGGTGCAATTACTTCATCGCGCACATCCGGATATTTCTGCAACGATGTAAACATGTTAGGTAAGTTATTTATGTTTTTTCTTAACGTTTTGTAAAGTGATTCAATATATTTATTTTTAAATAAGCGCACTGTTATTCTGGTAAACTCTCCACGCAACGCCAATGCTCGGGCACATCGTTTGGACTCTTTATCTATTACTGACGATCCCGGAAGCCTACTTACGAATCATTTTTATTGTCAATTTACCTTTTGCACGAAAAAATTAGCTTCTTAGATAGAATAAAAAATATCTCTAGATTACTTACTGAAACTTTTTACGAAAATATTTCTTTTAATGAAATTTAATGAATTTTCTATCGGGAAGCATATATGAATCGTCCGATCGAGATTCAAGTTGTTGGAGCTATTTTGTCAATTTTATATATTTACATCAGCGCCAACTTTGTTTTTATTCATAAATTGGGCGTTGGAAATTAAAGAAGCAAAGTGTTTTGCAAAGTAATGCAAAATTTTCGAACGCATACCGAGTGTTACAGTTTGCTGTTACAATGTTACTTCCTCAGATAAAAATTTTATTATCGGTTAGTATTTACACTTATTTTAGGCTTTATGGTTTGTACAGGGTATTGTAAAATCGAGCCCGCATATTTATTTTTAAATAAAGAAGATTGCAGTTATTTAGTTAGTAATCATAGCAACGGGGAAAAGAAGAGAGAAAGCCGCGATAAATCTATTCTTATTCAACAACCGCACATAAATACCTACAGTTATGCTTATGCGCTTTCTTGAAAGTCGTAGTCCAAAAGGAGATCACTCGTAGTGACTATACCCATTCGGAAACGATCGTTCGGGTCGAATCGAAAAGTCATCCCCCGAGATAGGAAACACTTTGATTTTGACCACTTTGAAATTTCACGCCATTTCGTAAACCCTGGTCGGGAGAACCAACATTCGAATCCAGAATAGTCGCAAGTAATTTGTCCTAATCTCGCTGATTATCGTGGGCGTAAGAGATAAGCATGGTTTTGAGAAGCCTAATCACTCGCCCTACCGGATTTGCTTGAGAATGGCAGTTGACTGTTACGGCACGTGGTCTTCCAATTTTCTTCTCTTAAAATAATTGTAAATTATTGAATATGGATGCATGTGTCGTATAGAGATCTCGGGAACTAATCGAAGAATTAAGAAAGATATAGACAACAGATTATTGTGATGCCAACGTCACCTAGAGGAATCGGTTCCTATCGGCCAACTAAGAACTCTCCGCGCGAGTCCAGCACTGACTGAAAGGAAATCCGCTGCTCTTTCCTCCGTGCTCTTCATGCTACAGAACTTTCCTCCTCAACCTCTAATGAGTAAATATCGGCACCAATCTGGTCCGCCGGAATCTAGACCGCACAAGACGGCAGCTATCGGCCCGTCCGATTTTAGGTCCCCCGAATACGACAACTATCGCCCGTGATATAAGTCTATACAATGAGTATGGCCAGGCCAGCGCCTTACCCAAATCGTGCCTGTCAGAATGTTCGTTATCCAGAAAATCTGAGATTGGGTCAAACTATAACGGCTAGCTTACAACTTTAATAAGGAGCTGCTGACATAAGGATGAATCCACAAGAATTTCTAACTGGCTAGGGTACGGTCGGGTCAACATAACGCTGCCTTCTGCACTAAATATATTTGCCCCAGCCACGCCCGCTACTCTGCGGCCAAAACAGAAATTGAATAGTAAAGCTGCAGAGCTTTATGGCTGAACGAGCTCAGTAATGAGCGACAAAGCAAATGCTACATTATTGTATTTAATGTTACATCGTCCGTGATTCTATCCGACTAATTCTCTAATTTAAAAATCATTGAATCTTATTCGAATCTCACGTATTAATACCATTTTCTGAGAAGATCCGTATTATTTACGCGTTACGACGTGGAAAAGGACAACGTCCCGCAATAGTCAACCCATATGTACGCAGCTTCATTTTAAAAAGGAAAAAGCTCCGGGCAATTTTCCTCCGCTTACAGCGACTGCCACCGCTTCACTTTACGTTCGTAATACAAAAGGCGAACGAATCCGGGATATTCCGACGGCCATCCAATCACCAACCCTTTCTGCGGCGATGAACAACACCGATTCCAGAAATGACATCGCGTCCCCGGAAGCATTCCTAGTAAAGAAGCCGGAAAGTTTGGAAAGTAGTTTCCGGGTACCGGACAGATTGTTTCATCTCCTCTTTAGTACACCTTTACTCCACTACACGCGCAGCGTAACACACACTGTCAATATTAAACGTTGCCCTTTCCGGAAGAGGTGGCTTGGCCAATTTTGTTCGGCCTTCGATTCCATTTTTACAAGAGGTTGAGGAAGAAACTAGTGATATTTTACCGGCAAATCCTTTTACAAGGATAGTCCTGGTATTGTAGTGATGCCTGTGTTTAATTTAATTTTATAAATGAATGCGCTAAAGACAATGTAAGCGTTGGACTCGCATGTTTCTACATTACAGATAAGAACCTGTTCCAGGGAGTCACTGGAAATTTTCCTGGAATATCGTCACTCTACGACATCTGCATGCAGAAACCAGCTAGAACGAGAGCTCCCACTCTTAAAATAAAGGAAACAAAGGAAAAAACAAAGGAAAACAAAGGAATCTCAGAGAATATCTCAAAACTTTTGAATATCTCATAAAGCATGATCCTAACACAACATAGTATTGATCAGACTTACAAAATGGTCAACTGCAGCAGGAGAAGGTTAAATAGACGGTTTTATGAATAGACACAAAAAAAAAATTGAAAATAATAAAAAAGCAATAACAATGGAATAATTCAAGCAACAAGTAACAAAAATGGGCGCGACCAAAATAACGAAAAAATAAGATCTTAAATCATATGTACTGTTAATTATTATTCAATATTTCTTTGTTAGAACGTACTTCTATGGACTAACAATTAACGTGCTCACTGTATGTATCTACCTTGGCATTTATGTTGTTTCGTAATAAGTTCTCTAACTTTAAAATTTTTTTATGTTGAGTCTTCACATCTCCTTGTTTTCTCATGTTTCATTGGTAAGTTCCTCTCGTCCCAGTTGTGCTAGCTTTTGAACAACAGAAACTAGAGCTTTTGTAAAAGAAACAAAACGGTTTTTATTTTTTCATGCTATCGCCAATTTACTTCAACCCAATTAAACAATCACAGTATTTAGTAATCCTTTCATTCCACTAGTTACTTCGAAGAATATTTCGCTGTCGCCACTAAATATATTCGCCGCAATTGCGAATGAAACTTCCGGAAGACATTCCAATCGACCACGGCTTATTGCTACTTCTACATTTAGCACCGGCCGTGGAACCTTGCATACTATGAACACATACAATGAAAAAAAGAAAACACTCCAACCTGGCGATTTCGTGAATATCGAATCAGTACAAAACAAACGTAGAAAATGCAAAGTAATTTTATTCCGCCAAAACCTCTTCTTCGTCACTTCGACTTCCCTCCAACCGGTTCCGGAATCTCCAAACCCGGATTCCGCTCCGGAATCCGGTGCCCGACGTTTGCGGTCCGGTTTTAATTAAACAAATTGTGAGCTTTTCTAGCGGCACGCTGCTAGAAAACCACGGCGACGGCGGGTAGAAGTTAATACGCTTGTCATCTGCGGTCGAAGCGGCCGATAGATGGCGTTCTTGTTGCGGCGTAATTCGCCGCCGAGAATAGAATGAGTGACACGACGAAAAGAAACACGCCATTCCCACGAGTGGAGATTTAGGGGATTGTCAACTGATTGCAGGGCGGCGTAGTATATTGGAATTTCGAAGGGTGACCGGAGGTTGAAGGTTGGTTAAGGGATTGATGAAAGGTTGTAGATGACGGGCGAGGCGAAAAAAAAACAGGGTGTGTAGTGGAACGGAACGACGTCGAGAGCTCCAACGCGTTGGAGAGGAGAAATCTTATTAAGCTTCGAACAAAAATGTCTCTGGCAGAGGTTTAAAATTGGAATTATTTTGATGCGGGACACGCAATAGCGTAGAGATGAGATTAGCTTCGCACTATCTACTTTTTTTTATATCCGTAAAGCGAAATAAATTAACGTATTGCTATAATCCAATCTTCGATGATCGATCGCGACTCTTGTTAATTCCAACTTACAAGTGCGATCGAAGAAATTCGTTCCCAAATGACGAAAATATAATATACAAAAGAGCAATTAACTAAAACGAGAGGCAATAGGATGAAAAATTACGGAAAAGATAAATTTTTGAGGAGGGAAGAAATTCAAAAAGACGCTAACGTTCCAATATTCAAAGAAGTAACAACACCTGTATCAACATTTGGAGGATAAACGCGAACCATGACGAGAAATCAAGCAATTATAGCAATAGCAAGACAAAGATAAGATCGTTAAGAAGATGAACGGAGAATTAGGAATATAACTATCAGGAAGAATCTGGAAGAAAAAGCGCAAATAAGCTGGTGTGAGTACGTGAGGAGAATGCAAGGTAGTGAAATGATGAAACAAATTCTAGAAGCCGTAATAAATAAGAAAAAGAGAGGAAAACCTAAAGGAACATGATTGGAAGATTAGCAATAATAATGATGGAAGAAAACTGGCAGAATATGAAACAGGCTACTGAGCAGAGAAAAAGAAGATGGAAGACATGTAAAAGTAGCATACAGCCCAACTCCGCAATGGCTTGCACACGATAGCAAGCTGGATTCAATAAATAATTAGAATCATAATACACCATTGTTGATTGCCCATTAGTACACTCAGTTAGTTGAGTCGTCTCAGCATATTGTTGCGTTGGCAGCATAAGTTTTCTAGACGCCAAACTTTTAGTGTTAACTATTTCAAAAAGCAACAGTTTCTTCTAAATTTCCTAGTTTGAAACGTGTCCTTCTCGAAGTCAGAAATTCGAAATGTCCCAAGATACAGAGAAAGGTATTGACCTTTCTCTGTACCCTTTTGATGATTATTGAATCATCAAAATTCGAGAATGAAACTGGATAAAAATGCGGTATTAAAAATTTCATTAATAATCGTCCAATTTCGGTAGGCTTTGAAACCACGTTACATGGGCTCTGCTACCGATTTTATTCGGCGTCAAGTTTGAGAGAACAAGAAGAGTAGGCTTATTATCATAACATACAATAATTCACTTAACTAATTAACTGTTTTCTTATTGTTTCAGAAATTGCGATCCTACTACCTGGAGCTTTATCGCATACAAGGAAAGTGAATATCACCAGCGATATTAGAAGGAATTTGAGGTTGAGTAACCCAGAGGAACATCCAGAATATGATCCTGAGAGAGAGTAAGTAGTCTTCGTGTTTATATACGTAATATCATTGGCGTAGCGACAATTTGATCAATGGAGTTGACATTTTTATAGAGGGTTTCGATTTTTTTTAATCAAATTTGTAATTCAGCAAAAAATTATTTTCGTTTCGTCTTCTTAGTTCGCAGCATGCCAAAGTGTTCGTAGGAAAGTTGTTCGGTGGATGTGTATCTAGAAAGAAATGAAATGTACAATACGAATAACGCATCTGCATCATTAGCAGTCGATCAGTTACAAATAACTCTAAATTATCTTAAAAGAAAAAAACGTACACAAAGCAGCATATAAGCAAAAGTTTATTGCAACAATATTTTAAGGATATCAAACATCCCTTTAAATCAAAGCTGCTGCTGCTGCATACGCAACTAGGGGATGAAGAGTGTTATTTCTACCCATTTTAACAATGGGTAAAAGGAAATTACTTGGAAAACTAAAGGTTTACTTAGATTTACTTCTTTTTTTTTACTGATGAATCTACCATTTAGCACGTATCTCGCCAAAACGATCGTTACTAAGCTTCCAGTAACCATAATTACGTAAACAAGGAAAATCAACGGTAAAAAGTTAATGTGCGGTGCGGAATCTTCTTTGATTTGAATCGTTGTAGAGGATATTTTAGAACCGGAACTCCATAACAACCTGTTCTCTGCTGTAACAAGACAGTTGTCCTCCTTATTTTGCAGAGTTAGCCGGACAATGGTTAGATTATCATTTTCCTAAAAGGTGAACAGTTAGATCTGCTATCCAATGCTAATATCCTGTTACATCACCTTCGCAGCTTGAAAAGGTAAAAACGTAAGTTTCGACAACTCAGAATTGATGAGGCCAGACCGGATTTACGTTGCCGACAAAAAAGTTACTCACTCTCTAATTACAGAAACTAATGAATACAACGATTGTTGCGGGTATACTCGTCGGTCACGTTGTTACCAAACTGAACATCAGAAATCTGCTGTTAAATAGTTGAACAGTACTTGAGTGACACGCACACGTACAGAGAAAACTTCGATGTTGGCTGATTATTGCTTCATTGCCAAAGTAGGAACAGGCTAAGCAAACATTGTTGAATAACAGTTGAAAAATGGTCGCACCACTGTTGGCGAACTTTACAAGTTAACGAACTGCTCGTAGAAACTTAATAAAAGCATAAGGAAATAATTTGTCGTTAAGCGACTAATTTTTGGCGAATGATGCCAATGATGGCAATTTCATTTGGAATTCTGATAAAAAAATCTTCGATGAGTCTCTTATCAGTTAGTATTAAAGCACGGTGAAAAGTCTTTAAAAACTGTCTAATGAAAACATCCATCTCCTCTTCTGTTAAGTGTTTACGTTAGGTTTCATATAACATTGTAAATATTACAATGTCTGCGAACTTGGCCATCCTTCATTAAAAATGCTTCTTCAAATCTTGTTTAATACTACAATTAGTAGATTTTCTCTCGAGTAATTAGAATAGACAGAGTTAACATTCTATGCTGGTGCTTAAACACCGTCGCATGTTAGGCGGAGTTGAATAAGAACGAAAATTTTCACTGTTATATATGTTCCGTTTCAAAGGAAACTCTCTATATTTTAATGAAAAATGAAAAAAAAATAATTTTGATGAAAGATTTCTCCATTTTGGTGTTAATCATTTCTCCCCACGATGGAGCAATTCACCATATCAATCTCTTGCTTCCAGCGGTGGAAAAATTCACCATGGCGGTGCTAACTTTGCTCCGCTTCGGCGGTGCCCTTTTTCCCTGCACGTTGGAAACATTCTCCAATTCGGAATTGAAACATTCACCTCAACGATGAAGGATTCCTCTGTTTCGGAAAATCGGTGTTGGATTGTTCGCTATGTGGTGAAAGCCGTCACTCTTTCGATTTTGTTATTGTCCTTTTTAGAATTTCCGACTCGATGTTGGAATGTAGAGAAAAGCGGGAACAATCTTGAACATTTTCGATTTCAAGAAGTCACCGAATCTCGATATGGACACCGAAAATAAACATAGAAGGAAAGGGACGTAGGTGATTAAGACAACAAATCGTCTTCCATCAGAGGAAAAAGAAGCCGAGTTCTTTGAAAACAGAAGTATATTAACAACAAATAAGATATAAGTAACCAAAAAAAAAAGGCAAAGCAATTGAATATAATAATAAAATAATCCGTCGGAATATGTTGTTTCTCTAATAACAACTATGCTGTTGCCATATATCTTAGTGCATCTATTATTATGATATGTGGACTATATATCTTACTCCGTTGACAAGTATATATTATTTCTTTGTTCTTCTCTCAAGTTTAATCCTGCGTTCGTGGTTGGTTCTCGGAAGAACCGGATACGTCATGGTTTTGACTGGGTAGAAACCACGACGACCTCAAGAAGAAGATACATGCGATTACATCAAAACCTTAGGACATATCTGGTTCTCCCGAGAACCAACGCAAAACACGAGATCAAACGAGAGGAAAGAGCAAAGCATCCGCTACAATGTGTATATTATTATATATGTACTCATCCACGCACGTAAATCTTTGCGTGCTTTGAAATTTAAAAAATCGACGGAAAACTTGAATAATTGGAGATTCTATTATATCCTCCCATTAAACATCCAACTACAATTCGATCCACGTACGCCTAACAGTGTCGTAATTGCATCGTACAGCAACTGGTTTAACACCTACGAAACGTCGTTTACACGTAATTATCGTTTAATCCCAGCCCACAACACGGCCATCATCATCCGTAGGATACCCTAATCGCGTTAACCAAAAATCAACAATTCGATCGAACGCCAGCGTCGCCATCTACCTTAATTTTACGGCTGCCGATTCCAAGCGGTGTTTTTCCACCCGCTTCGCCTCCTCGCCGTTCGTCCGAAACGCCGAATACTATTTAAATTCTTAATTACGCGGTCCGCTAATGACCTAGGCACCGTCCCTTTTCCGGCATTCTAGTACCGTCGGTAATGAATACGTTTAGGGGCTAATTTTATGGGCTACTAGATGCTACGAGCCGGGGAACGTCGACGCGTTCCCGGGAGGTGCTCCTTTTTTATTGCCACGGCTAGATGGTGCTGTTCTAATGAACGAAATTACCATTATAATTCTCTACATAACCGTTCTGCATTGGATGGTGATTTTAGGGTAGGGTGTTGTTTATCCCGCTGCACGCTCATTGCGAAAGTAATTTGTATGCAGATACGTACTACGTGCTAGGTAGGTAGTTCGCGTAGAGTATTTTTCGCCCGGAAAACGTTGTAAAGGTAAATTGTAATTCTTTGGATAATTAGTGTAATTTTGTAACTGAATTCTTTAATATCGTTATAAAAAAGAAAGAAAACTACTTTGGAATAATGTGGGCGGAAAAGAGAAGAATTTTGTGTAATTCAATATAACTTTTCGCAAAAGGATAACAAAAGAAAGAAAATGTGAAGAGCTGCGAAGAATTTAATACCTAAATCGCACCTTGTCACTCCCAACGGGAAGCCCGGATAAATTCCATCAACTTATGGGTAGGCCCGTGGTAAGTTCCTTCATCATTAGACCAATTACGTCAGCTTTACTTACTTTGCTAGATTTAACAGTCTTGTGAGTGATCTCTCTACGTATCTGAGAGCCGTACTCGTGCCAATGCTGTACGGTCGCGCAACACATGAACGCCAGCCTCTTCTTCTACCTGCCAGGATCTACATGCTGCTTCCTCCGTCTCAGATTGTTCATTTGCTTCTGGAGCATACAGTGCCCTGTTAGCAGGCGCACTATCGTTTTAACGGACTTCCTGTCTCTGCTTAGTAGGCCCGCTGTAAATGTAGGCCGGTGTCCGCTTGGCCTGTCTCTAATCCGGAATGATCTTCCACCAGTCTTGAGATATCTCCTCTCTTTTAAAGTTGTAGGTAAATATAGTGCGGTGATCAAACAGGCGAAGAAAGAGATATAATATCGACGTATTGTGTACGACCCAACACTTAAACAACTATCAAAAATAAGAAGATTCGCCAATTCCGTATGCATTGAATAATGATGACTTTTTTTTAAATAACCAAAATCCTTCAGTTAACTAAACATTGTTCGTTGTTGGGTATTGCTATAGAAGATAGCCTAAAAAGGGATCGACAAATAGAACAGATATGTGGCAAAATGTGTTGCGTTAAAAATGTTACGGATAATGAAAGCAGTGTTTCGTGCTTATTTTTTGTCAATTATTAGATACGGAATCGTATTATGGAGACGTTCGTCGAATGTCGAAACGAGCTTTTATTTTGGAAAAACGAGCGGTGCGAACACTGCCGAGTCTGAAGTACTTTAAAGCGAACGGTTTGCTAACATTATTTGGAATTTATGTGTATGAATGTGTTGTCTTTAATTTTAAAAATAAAAGGAGATTGACAGAAAATGAAAGAATGCATGAATGAAGCTAATTATAATATTCCAAAATATAGATTGTCAACATTTTCCAAAGACGTATAATGCTATTTAATTAAATTACCTGAAAATATAAAGTCTGTGACAAATTTTAGAAAATTTAAAAGAATGACCCATTCCCACATATGCAATGTTGAGCCGTATACTTGGCTTGGTTTTACTGTGTACGTTCCTTGTTGCGTTTCAGTAGAAAAAAAGGACATTGCTATTATTATTGTCATTATTAATGGGCCCAAATTGGAGATTTATGAATCACCTGAAGACGGACTAAACTTAAATTTTGTTGCCCAAATAGGACTTTAAAAGTCGAATCATTACTTATTCGACTTCTAGAATAAGTAATGAAGTCGAATAAGTAATGAACTGAAACTGAATGCAGATAAAGTAAGACCTATCGCTGCGTGTCAAGTTTCTGGCTTATACGACACGAGGTTTGTTAGTGTTGACCTTCCACGTACAAAACCTCATTGGTGTGATAAAATATAGGGTTTTGTGTAATGTATAGAATAGAAAAGGACGCTTTCGTGGACCTTCGCAAGATTAGAAAAAAAAACCAAGATTGGTCTATAATTATCCACTAGATTCTTCACCCGCTTCTTAAAAACTAGAATTTCGCTGCCTGATATCCACGAAGAAGAGAAGCTGCAGGCGGGAATGGAGCAATTGATTATAATCAGCAAGAGGGCGACAAGCATCACGTATTAGACAATTAGGAATTCGGTCGTCAACGTCAACAACGCCAACAACGTCGGTTACATGAACAACAGTTAGTGTAAAATGAGCACCAAACACAAACGTGTACGGTGATGTATCATGATCAACTGTACCACAAGGAAGATAAAAGGAACTGAATTTGTGAGTAAATACGCTAACAATGTCTTAGGTAGGAACCATTGCAAAAATTTTAAAGTATTTTTGGAATCATTAACGACGGTCGCTTTTGCATGTTGAACGTATTGCGAGTAAGCCATAGAAATTTCATCTTTTTATGGGTTTTTACTAAACATCCACAAGCGTCTATAATACTTCTTTAGTTTTAAATTAGAAATAGTACCACTGGTGAACCATGGTGGATAACGCGATTGAAAATTCTTTGACCCACATGAATTAAAAACGGCGAGATCAACATTATACACGCTCCTTAAAGAAGACCAGCCGACAGATACAGGCTCGCGCTGGAGTTGAGCGAGGTTAGGTTTTCGATAATAGTGTCTGATATTCGCATTTAAAAGAAAACAAGGGAGCTTTAAAAAAGATGTGAAATGTGGTAGATAACAAAGAATTACAACCATCAATTGGTACAAACGGAAATTGATCCGCTGAAACAGTAAAATTGGTTTTTATATAGTTAGTATCTTAGAAGAAATGTCTTTCGGATAATGTCGCGTACCTGATGTCTAACATAACGATAAACGAAATCTTCTGAAGAAGCTGACAGCATGATTAGCGAAACGTCAAGTCAAACTCCCGAAAGACCTATTTCGGTCGTAAAAGCTTACACTCAGCTAATGTCCCAGAAATTCTTTTTTTTGAATCTGCTTATTTTTGCAAGTCGCAAAGAGTAACAATCAGATTAAACAGATTTTAAAGCATTTATTTTAATTAAATTTAAAATTATATCTCTTTCCAATATTTTGAAGTTTTTTAGAAATACACGTTGCTACCGCAACGATATCCATATTTTTGAATAAAATTTTAATGTTAAAATGGTTAAAATATTTAATTTTTGGTACCTACTCGCTACTTCCAAAATTGTGCGCCTTGAAGTCCAATCCTGATATCCTGAGCTTGAAACGGGCTTTGATTTATAATGTTGGATAAAAAAAAATAACTCCCTTGATGACTTAAAATGCTCCAAGCTCTTTTTTTTAAGAAATTCTATCTTATTACATGTGTAAGACAAAGGTAGAATCGCAATATGGAGGAAATCAGAGGAAAGGGGGCATCAACAATGCTTCGTCTCAGGATAAGGAGGAACTAAACGTATAAACATGTCAAACAAGACAAACAGTTAGAAAAGATAGAAAGTTGCAAAGGCATCGCCGAAAGGCTCCGTAGAAAATTTGAGGTTGATCGTGTCAAAGACTCTTCAGATATCGAAAATTGGACCAATCACCACCCTGCCACAATCCCCTTTATCCTAACTGTCTTGGCGAGAATATTTCAACTTTGAAGACCGGGATCCTTTATTTTTAACCGTTTATAGGCTAGTATCCCAAATTGCACAAAAATTCCTCGCGATAGCTGTCAGGATTCTCAACATAAATTATCACGTCGCTCTAACAACTTGGTATCTCGGTAAATATCTAGATTTACAAAGTGAATGTAGCAGGGACTTTAATACAATGTTCCGAAGTTATTAATACCCGGAAATAGTACTGGGACGTGGTGTTCGTTTCATGGAACATCATGTACCCACGCATAAGAAGTACCCTGCCTGAAAGTTCGTAATCTCGGGGATCTCCCGAAGGGTGAAATATGTTTTTCCAAGCTTAATCTGTTTTAAAGCCTCCTCAAAATTAGGTTACCTGAGTAGGCGAATGTATAATAGAGTTTGTACACTGTCGTTTATTAAAGTCTCGACGTCCGCCGTCGACACCCTCACTTAAATAATTTTCCTAATTCAATTTATTGTTTGGAATTAGAGAAGCGATAAGAGGATTAAGACGTAAACGTAATCAGTGGTGAAATTTTACACAAGCTAGATGCGGATAATTCGTATTAACTATAGGCAATCCGAGGTTGGAAAATTTAAATTGTGGAAATGTCCAGGTGATGTTTAAGTTAAATATTTTATTTTAGATCGTTAGGCCCACGATGACCGTCACAAGTGAAGAAGGTTTTCGTAGAAGGAACGTGACGATCAACTAGTGACAGATATTCCAGCACCTAAAGGGTATTACGTCATTCGCCCTGAATTTCTACCAACCGTATTTAGTGTAGCCTCGATATACATCGTTAACGTTTCCAATATCACATGAACCGAAATAACTTTGAGCGGCAGCTGAATTCTTTTGTTTTTAACGGTGAATGTAAACTTTGTTCAGGAGAGATTTTCAGCATCCAGGTCATTATGTGGATGTACCATACACATTTGCACTTAGTCCACGTTAATTCTTAAAAAGGATACGAAGCAGCCGCATGTTATCTAACTGGTATGTTAGAGAAACACGTTTGTCCACATGTTGCTCAAATTTGATGGCCTCCACGATCTCCCAACCTATCGTCGATCGAATATTTCTGTGATCCAAAAATTGATTCACCGCATCCATCGTGAGACATGAGACCCAAACCATCTGAAATACAATAGCACAGGACGAAATTGGTTCTCTATAGTTGGTTCTCATTACGACATGTACAACAGAATAAAAGCTTGAGATACGCTTATCATCTCTTTGGATCCCCATTCAAAATGTACAATTTTTGGAAAATGGCCGATCTCCTCTGGCGCCCGCTATTTCGCACAGATCCGCTCTAAATCCATCGTGTTTGACGCTAAACGGCATCGAATTGCAATTCACCTTGCAAAATCCGATTTATTGAATTACATGCAGCCCGAAGTGATACATACATATATAGCTGATAAGTACATCTACATATATTATATCCGTGCCATCCTAGCCGCGTAGCACATGTTGCTTTCGATTTACTTTCCGAGCCGCAAATGATGCGACAACCAAATACGAACTAATTGTTGCTCTCTCGTTATATTCCCAGCTTCCTAAGCTGACGTAAGTTGTTACATTTTCGACGTAACAATACGATGCAACTAATTTTATTTTTATTTTTTATTGAATCCGACTATTATCTTTGCAGTCTCATTTCAATAGGACCTTCGGACTAATATACCCGAGATTCCGCGAACGATGTGCTAACGGAAGTTACAAGTTAAAGCTAGAACCAATTGGATGGTCTTCTCAATAAAAATGATGGAAATAAATCAGAACTTCTTGAAAAAAAAGGCAAACGTTTGAAAAGATTGAGTTAAGCTGTTTGAAACAACTGTGTGAAACTTTAAAACTGAGTTTTAGAAACAACCGTACAACAAGGCTAAGACATCGTGGACTATCGAAGCAAATACGTAGAGTAAAAAAAATGGGAAACAAAGTAATAGTAAGAAATGGAAAGTGATAAGAAATGGGAGTAAGCGAAGCTACAGAATTACGTGCTAACGGAAGTTATAAGTTATAGCTAGAACCGATTGGATGGTCTTTTCAAAAAAAATTGTTGGAAATAAATCAGAACTTCTTGGAAAAAAAGCAAACATTTGAAAAGATCGGGTTAAGCTATTTAGGGAAACTTTAAAAAGTGAGTTTTAGAAACAATCGTACAACATGGCTAAGACGTCGTGAACTATCGAAGCAAATACGTAGAGTAAAAACAAAATTGGGAAACAAGGAATAGTAAGAGATGGGAAAATGGTAAGAAACGGGAGCAAGAGAACCTACAGAATTACACCAAATTCGGGCTCTAATTCAAAACAGAAAGGAACGGAAGGAAATAACCATCAAAAGCAATGTAAGAACAGAAAAAGGCACTAGCATCAATTTAAACGAAATACAAACTTAAAGAATGTCAGAGGAAGGTTACGATCTTGCTCGAAATTAGCTAATTTTACTTTAAGTCTCTTTTTATAATTTCACAGCTAATTTTGTCGATCAAATAGCGCTGCGGGATTCTCCCCCACCTGTAACAAAATACCAAGTTTCTCATCTTTATTCATTATCTCAAGACGTCCTGAATTTAAAATTTCTCTAAATTTTCCCTCGATTCTACTTCACCATGGTTAACATTTCTGACCGGATATTTCGCATTAAACAAATTAAATACCTTTTGTTGGGTTCTACTTTTATTGCCGCATCGAACAAGAATTAAAATTTATGTGCGCTGAGTTTCATTAAATGATTCATGATTAGTTAATTTTCGTATTTCTTTTTTTCGCGAAAATGCGGTTCCCTCGATGCCTCGAGACGTTTATCGTCGCCGGGAAGCGAAAGAGATCGTTTCTCTCGATGCGATTATAGCATTTCGCTTGACAGCGCCCACGCGTCCGATATGGTTCTTCGAATACCGCGTCGAATCGCTGAACGCTTGCTAATAATATGCTATGATAATGCTAATAAACTCGCACTCACTCTAGCTTAACCTAGGGTGTATGTAGCCGACGTGCAGATGTCAATCATCTATTATACTTATTAGTAGACTTAGACAATATGAGCAAAAAATTGGTTGGTGTATGGAGAAACTGGGTTGAGTAATTCATAATTACTAATTAGCAAGCAACACACAAGGAAGGCCGTCTCACACAACATCATTTTTTATGACAAACTTATTATGCAATGAGAGAGAAGCGCCAAATACTTAGAATCGCAGTCTGTCCTTGTCCGTTTGTATCGAATTTAGCGTAAACTATTTGTAATTTTTTTTAACAGTCGATGGCTGAGGTCATTAGGAACTGCATTAATCACATTTACCTTACTCCATCGTTTAATGAATTTTTCTACAATCACTGCGGAAACGTATTGCGAGATGCAACTTGAAGAATGGGACGATAGTTTCTTACATTTGCAACCTTCCCGATTTTAAATACGGTGCAAATGTGAGGGCATTTACATATGTACATTGAGCCAGCATCGATTTACAAATATGATCCATTAGAGCAACAAACACGCAAGCACAATCCCAAATAAGTAAGCCTGGGACTCCGTCAGAGCCGCTTAGTAAACTATTTTTAGATTCCTTCAAAGCTACCAGGTCTTCTTCTTCGATGACAACAGCATTTAATGGTTCCACATTCTTGTTCCTCAATCATTTGAAATAATTAGGAAAAGGTGCCATGATTTCGGAGTTATTCACCTTGGATCTAATCTCGTCGAGAAAAAGGCAAGAAAAGTCTCTATCCTTGTCAGTTTGTATCGAATTTGACGTAATCCATCTCTAAATTCTTTATACGGAGTGTTTACAAGAGCAACGTCAAGTTTTTAACAGTCGAAAGCTGGGGTCGTTAGGAACCATATTAACCACATCTGCCTTAGTTTAAACTTTAAAGCCCGATGGATTTTGGATGGAAATACAAACTTCGAGAATTTGTAATTTCCCAGCGAATTTCGATAATCAAAATGCACGGTGAGAATTCTCAGCAGCACTCGACAATACATCAACTTTCGCATCTTCATTCGTTTTCTTAGAACACCCCTGCATTTCTCTAAATTTTCCCTCGATTCCCCTCGCTGATATTTCCCATTAAACAAATTGTACATGCTACGTTCTGACATTGTCACCGCATCCAATAAGAACGCCGTACGCTGAATTTCACTGAACGATCCATGTTTACATAATTTTCATAATTTTTTCCGTCCGTGTCGTAGAATCGCGAAAACGCAATTCCCTCGAGATAGGATTCTCGAAAATTTGTTTTGGCGCACTGTGACGTTCCTTTCGATCCCGCGGACGGCCGCTTTGCTAAGCGAGGATGTATGTAGCAAGGCAAACTCTTGGGCATTTAACATAAGTATGAGTAGCAGCAAAAAGACTGAAAGAATGAAAATTTATACAGGACGAGTTATATCCGCGGATTTGGAAAATTGTAACTTTCTAATTTTTCGAAACCATTGTTCTCCTGTTATTAGATCCAATTGCAAAAAAAAAAAAAAAAAAAAACATATTCAAATGATCTCACCTTACCACAAGGAAAGAAACTCTTTTGAAAAATCTCTATTCGCAAAAGCGGAATCCTGCATGCGTCATGAGATGACTCGTCCCTTATAAGTACACAAAACAACGTTCGAAGCTTCAGATCGGGAAAGAGGAAAGAAGACAAATCGCAATAAAATAATCCGTTCGTATCTCCCTCTTATTTTCCTTTGTATTTCTTATATTTCAAGAGAAAAAATGCGTACGGGAATGATCTACAGACACTGTTTTACGGGCACCTTTTTCCTGCCGGGCAGACAATACGATTCGCGACGACGAGAATGTGTTATTTAAGCTCCTGAAAAAAGAACCATCGCCGCATTTCGCCCGACGTCAGAGCTTGGCGTATTTAAATAATGTATTAGGGGACGCGGAGATGATAGAGAAGCGAAACAACAAGGAAAACGCCGAAGAGACGAACGAAGTGAAAATTAGACGTAATATTTCATATCTGGTTTTATCTTTTCTTTTCTTAGATTCTTTTTTTTTTATTTCACCCCCTTTATTTCCAAACATGAAGCCGCACGAAATATATGAAGTCGTTATATAGGAGAAGATTGGAAGGATTCTATGAGGTTTAGTTCGAAATCATGCGTAGTGATGCGCTTTTGACCAATTTCAGATCTTTCGTTAAGAGTAATTGTTGTTTTTGATTTGTGAACACTTGCTGGTTGATTCACTCGTCTGAAGCTACATAGTAGATTGGATTTCCACATTGAGCTCCATTCCTTTTATCATATATTGACTGTAGTATTAGTTCTAACAAAAGATGTGCTCTCCCGATGGGATTTTTTTACAAATTTAAAACTTTGTACTTCTTTCATTATTTTTGTAAAAACTCGAACGGTATCGATCGTGGATTTGAAAAATTGTAAATCCATCACCCTACGTTCTTTTGAATGGTAGAATTTAAACTAAGTTCAATCTTAAAGTGAACTCTTACCACAACTACAGGACTTGAATTTGCTGCGAAAATTAACCGCTTAGGCGAATACGTCTTCTCTCAAACGCGATGCAAACTACCTTATCGCTAGCACATATCAAAGAGAAATCTTGGCCAATTACTGTACGCATCTTTCATGTAGACAATATTTAATATTCTTGCGAAGTGTACTTTCAATCAACTAAGATTTACCTTCTTTAGAAATACCATATTACAGCCTGTAATATGCCATGCGAGTGCGCGATCTAATGCCTAACGACTTGACATTAGCGAATATCGGTGTGGATGTTTTCTTCAGAACTTGATGATTTGCAACCAAGTGATATTTAAATAGAATTTATTGTGCATATTTGTACTAAAAAAGTTACATCAAAACTTTTATGACCTAGAGGAAACGAGAGAAGAAGTTATTTAGCCGTTCGCTCGGAATAAAACACCGGAGACAAAGAGAGCGGACTGGTCAAATTTGTAAAATTAACCTTTTATTTACTTATTTATTTATTTAGAAGGAGGGCTGCTATTTTTATCGTGTTTACTTCTGAAGATCATAAAAAATTAATCCTTTCCTTTCCAAAAGAATCACTACTTGAATATGTAGAACAATTTTGTTACAATAAATATTTCTAGAGTTGCTGCATATACGTTATTGTTTGGCCAATTTATTTTATTTTACAACGCGCAATATACGGGGATTCTTCAACCTTCGCGTATTATACAATTGTGCCTACCGCGTAAATAGTATGATGCTGAAATTTTCGAATAATATAGCAGACATATACAGATTGATCGAAAAATAGCGAACCTGGCGCCTACTTTGATATTTTAAATGGAACGCCCTGTATAGCATTGTTTTTTGTTTCTTCATCAGCATAGCATGATTAAATGGCATATATGCTTCTATCTAGACATGGTATTAACGTTTTTGGAATATACAGGCTATTCACTATTGAATACTAAACTTTACCAAATTCAAACGTATTATTCTCCGATATATGTATATATATCTCTAATTTTTTGAATGGTGCATATGAAGTAATAAAAAGCTGTAAATACCGTATTTATTTGTTTATATGTCCCTAGTTCTCTCAGCACGCTAAGTCTAATACTCCAAAAAGATTAGAATTGACAATTAAGAATAACAATGTCGACATGTTTTGTTTACTCTTATCATAGTAACCAAATAGTATTAATACATATATTGTTATATGTATTAGTATTATTTGGTTAAGTATATATTGTTTAAATGTGTGAAAGGCGTTCTAATACAGCGATTAGATAAAACCAGAGATGTAATTTAATAATTAAAAATTCTATTAAAATGTATTTACATTTCGTTTTTTTTTTTTTTAAGAAGATAGATTTCTGTTGGGGGAAACCGAACAGGTAACAGCTAACAGTTTGTTCCATTTTAAATAACACATCAAGTATCTGAAATTCTCTGCTTATTGGTTACCCTGTATATACGAAAATGTTTTTTTCAAAAGATGGTCTCCAGCCCTTTAAGGTCTGTTAGGCATAGTTCTACAATTCCAGAAGATTGAGACACCCTGTGGACACGACGTGGCAGGAAAGTCTTAGAAATAACATAAATACTTAGTATCAATAATGATAGCAAAGACTGCGAACAATATAGCAAGCAACACTAAAGTATCGGCACACTACACACCATACAAGTTTAATCAATCAATCCTGAACAACTGCTTCGAGGATACGTGGATTTCCGCTTATCCCCTCGATTATCAGCCGTATAATCAAGCGATATAAGTAACATACTCTAATTCTGTAGAGGTAAGATGTGCTCATCTTACCTCTCCTTCCGTATCTATAGTACCTAATGTACTCATTGAATCTGATGCCTACCGCTCTTTTCGTTTGACTAATATAACTTCATATCCGGTAAATATATATACTCAATCTATGACGGTATACAATAAATATATTTGTAGACATATCTGAATACACGCTTTCCGTGACGTCTAATGCAGCGAACAAACTTATTAATCAAGATAATCTTGTTAACCCGTCCGCTGCTGCTAGAATTGCACCAACATCTTACATCGGGCGACATAATAGCCTCCGCTCGTTAAGTAATACGTACAGCGTCTACCGCAATACGAATTGTCACAAGTGGCACGGCGTATAGTACTACTAGCATTGCACTTGTAGGTTGCAACCGCATACCTTGATTACGTGCTGAAATACAAGCAGCTATTACATTAGGTACTAACGCAGACGCGTATATGAATACACCGCGCAGTTGTATGAATCTGCTGAAATTGAATCTTAGCCTCTGTAGTGCTTGAAGCCGGTCTACATTTGCGATTTAATCTTTTAACATACGCTAGTTGTAAACATGTGAAAATACTTTCTTGGATCAATTAAACCTTGTTGCTTGTATATTAGCAAAAAGTATTGATTGAGGCTAAATAATGCTGGAAAATTAAATACCATCTTTGTATTACACAGCTTCGTGACAGACAGCTGCAGAACTCTGCGTCTTCGTAAATGTCTGAGGAATCACATATTTCGTTCGCTGAAATATTACGACCGCGTTTATGTCACGTTCACGTTTAATGTGCAATTGTATTGATCCATGTAGTTTTATGCTCGGCTAAGTGACGTTTCATCTTAGAAAGGCTCATAGTTTAGTTGGAAAATTAAAAGGAGAAAATTGTCGTAATTATTGTTTCACTTTTATATGGTCTTTATTTTTCTAAAGTCAATAATAGTAGACCTATATGCACCGATTGAAACAGCAAAAAAGTTGGAACGGTGAAGCTTGTAATGACCAAATCCCAACATTGAGATACTATCTTAACATGAAAAAGTAGATAAATAAGTTCAAGGAATGAAAAAAAAAGAAACTATTTTATTTTTAGAGCGCAGGAAACATCCAATTTTGAATGTTTTTAAGCTTCAGCTACGCGATTTCTCGGTTAAACTTCTCGGTCGAACTTCCTTCAAGGCGTGTAGTTTGGAAATTGCGATAATCAATGCACCATTAATTTTATAAACAATATTGAAGCAATGCTTATGAAATGATAGATTAGACGGTGAGATGAGAAGAAACATTGCTCTATAAGCGTGTTTCTGCCTCTTCGACGTGATAGCGTGACTCCGAGAGTATTTTTCTCCACCCAACATCCTCCAAGATCAATAATGTTGGATTGATACAGGGCGATCCACAGTTTTTTAACCCCCTCTTGTAACGTACGAATAACGGTGTTCCTCGTCCCCACGTTGTTCTTTTCCAATTGGAATGGATCCAATGGAGAAAAGATGGATCCAGTACATGAGCTATAATCATCTAGGACTGTGTTAGCCACGTTCCTGCGGTCTCCTGATCGTTACTATTGGCAGCGAATCTGGGTTCGGCATAATATTAGAATTTGCACATTCCTGGCAATCGGAGTAATCAACTCTCTCGTACTCATTATGTCATGTAAGGCCATCTTTTCGAAGGAACGAACCATATTGTGACACCCTCTAGTACCAAAAAATACTTGCGTTTAAAAGGCAGCAACAAATACTGTTCCCCAAGCTTTCTCTCGAGCAGGGAATCATTTATATAATCAGACATTCAAAGCGCTTCTGCGCATGCCATCTCGTGATAAGCAATCTTGGACTGGTCAAAGGATGGTTTGAGGAACAGTACCCGATTCTTTTCGCTCATTTCGAAACGTGAGGTAACGAGGTAAGAGGTAACGGCGATGAGAGGAAACGAGAGAGTAACACTAGAGAGCACCAAGAAACCTCTGACTCGTCGTTTCGTGTGGAAGTGATATGAACCATGAGGAAAATATCGGTGTTGGGTGGAGAAAAACACGCTCGGAACCACGCTGATAACGCCAATTTCCCGCGTGTGATTCCAAATAATCATTTTCTGATGTATTCTAAAAGATTAGATTTTAAAGCAATAACATGTTTTATTTAATTATTAATAAAAAATGAATATACAAAGGATGTGAACATAAACAAAGTCATTTGAAATGATATTTCATATATATAAAAATAAAAAAAAACATGTGGCGCGTTTTTCATCACGTTGAAACTGCGGCAGGAGGAGCTTCTTTTTCTCTTTTCGGCTGATTCCTGGTCACGGCTCCAGCTGGCTCAACCCTTCTTACATCGCCGTCGTGGCTATGATCTATCGTGAGCTTACGAATAATCTGGATTTCGTCTGCTACTTCTTTCTGTGAATTATCATCAGCGTCATCGAACTCGGACAGTTTCGTATGGCTCTTCCATAATCTACCGCATCCCCTGTTAATGTTATCCCGCTTATTTCCTCACTTCAAACTAGCGTTGGCACCTTCGGTTATGACAAATTCGGTAGATGCTTCGTGAAAAATCGGTAAATTTTACTGCGAAACCCCCGAAAATCGCAAGAATTTTTTTCTTTAACCAATCACAATTGTATTATGGCACGCATCTTTTTACATTGTATTGTTTTGTACACAACAAACCAGAGACTGTTGTCGTTTCCAGGTGATATCTCTGCATTAATTTTAACAAATTGTAATTATCAGAAGAGATACTAAATCGAATGCTTTTTAAGAGTTCATCAAGAGGTTTTACATAAAAGAATTTCGACTTGAAATTAGTCTTTCTTTAACTTGTTAATAGATAGAAGAGCGCAGCATTCATAAGAACTTAACATTCTTTAATAGGTTCCACACACTCTAAATGTAAAGCGGCGATACATACATATATCAACAGGTTCCCCATTTCGACCATGAGATTAGCTTGCACTATCCGACCAACCGAAAGTTTTTGAATTATTGTATAGATAGGAAGTTAATAGATTAACCGCTTAAACGTTGCAACGTTGCACTTGCTTAGAACTTCCCGCGAACGTATATATTTTACGCGAGGCGGCACTATTGGCGAAATTGTGTATATATATCAAGTGGCTGTTTGCGTAAGTGCGGCTCGAAGATAATAGTTCGAAACTAGTCAAGATTTCCGGTCGGTTTGCATAAATTTTGGAACGTGTAGTAGACAATATGGCCTCTTGTACTTTGTAAGTTAGAAGTTAGTTAACTCGTATTTGCGAAGTAGGGTACGTTAAGTTGGATGTTAAGTTAAGTGGAGATTACAGATCATCGCTTGATATATTATTGATAAGAAGTTGCGGTTGAATCAAATTAAAAATTCCGAAATGTTAATAAACAAAGTTGGAAGTTATAAAAGAGCTAATTACAATGATGGTTTACTTCAAGATAAGAACTTGCGAAAATTATTAAAAAGTAAGCTTCTTCTCTTCTGTTCCTTTATACGTACCAAAAACAAAGCAACAGAGGGTTTACCTAGTTCAGTATGGAACGTCTCTGGTGAGACGTTTACTACCCCTTCTATCGTCCTAGAAGCATTGCAAAGTTGCTCCAATTCTGGAGTTGCTGGAGTCTATTAATGCTCCTCTGGTAAATATCTCAGAAGCTAATGTTCCACATGCTTTGAAAAGCATTAAAGATTCGTATACGATTGGTGTTGCATATTTTTCTTAATCTATCTTTGTCTACTGATACCTTCTCCAAGTTATTGCTGTTGCAATTATTTGCAAAAGACCTCTCTCATTATCAGATCTTATCAGAGTCTTTGGAGAGTGACGAGAAGGCTAACGTTAGATACACAAACTTTTCTAAGGCGTTTATCATCATACTAGGTTTTTATAAAGCTTGCTTTGATGCTGATGAATTTTCACTATTATTGCGAACCACTTCTCAAATTCTACCTCACCAATAGAAAACTTTACGGTAGCAATAAAGCTCATTGCTATATTTCACTTACATCTTACATAAGGAGTACTGCGGGATAGCAATTTGGGTCCACTATAAATTGTGGCAAACTGTTATACGCAGATGATCTAAAGTTATTTTCAGAAATGACAAGCCCTGCACACCACATCAAGCGTCTTTAAGAGATACATATTATCTTTAAAATTTAAATAAAAAACTATATATCTTCAGATATAATAAACAATAACAGAGATTTACGGTAATCCAGCTTCTTGTTTGAAGCACGTGTTCAACCACTAGTTGAACAAGGAGAATACAATTTTTTGGGAAAGTCTCCACCTCGCTTATTTGAGCTGATATACGTAACGAGACGGTTTACATTCCTCTTATAAGTACCACCTTGCAACCTCTTCAAGAAAGAGAATGGACGCAAACGATAATAACATATGTCGAGGAACAGAACAGAAGCCTAAAAAGTCGATCTTTGAAGAACGCAAAAAATATCAGACGCGAGTCTTTTCTACGAAACGAGAAAATCCGAATTTTCCGGCAGTATATAAAGATCTAGGCAGCCAATAGCTTTTGCAAAATCCGCGTACGTCGCATCCGTTTGATCGTAATTATTAACAACAATTACAACGTATTACTTTCATGAACTTATCGACTTCATCTGAAACTCAGGATGTCATAAGTTTTCAAATTTCAATGCAATACGTACACTTCCAGGTACTAAGGTACGAAGGTGGTGAAGGTAGTGAAAAGTTGCCAGTCTAACACATGCACAAGTCATTTCCCTGTCAGATTCACTATCTCAGCACAATGTCCTTGTCCTTGTATGTCTATACATTTTTCCCAACTCGTTAATCCATCCTAGCGGAAATCAGCATCTTGTTCTACAAAATAGGCGTCTACAAATCTGCCGGGTACAATATGTCAACTCAGCCTCTTTATTCCATGAAAATCTTTGTCGTTCGAGCGAATCTGTGGGTCAAGGAAATGCAAAAAAGGAGCAAAATCTGTCGAAGATCAATTCATTTTTGATGTGACCATTGAAGTATGATATGATGAAACTCTTCAAACTACTTCAAATGCGACAACTTTTCCTCAATATCTGCCTTAATTTCTATCACCAAAAACCGTGGCCATCGCTTTCCCAATGATTGCGGCCTTCTTCCTTTTCGAAACCGTTTTACCCTTCATAGTCCAGTGTTTGGCACTGGCGTATCCAGGTTTCTAATGACCAGTTATTAATGACCTCCTGACGTTGTCTAACTTATTTGATTTGGTAGTCGGAGATCAAGTAAGCCAATTAAATAAACTATCTCTTTTTATTCGTACTTAGGGAAACACACCATCTTGATAATTTTATACGGCATTGGTTGAGGAGAACGGCGCTACTATTTATGTATAGCCACAAATTTTTATCATTATTTGGACAGGAATCGTCAAAAAGTAACCAAAGAACGTTTCTTTAAGACCTGTTTCATACTTTTGACGCTTTTTTGAATCATGGTACTCAAAATTGTATCGATTTACGAGACCATTATTATCTATCTGTAAAGAAGACGTCAAGAAAATTAGATCATTCACCGTCTTTTTTTTTCCAGAGGTACCAACTCTGCCTAAATAGTGATAAAAAAAAGAAACATAGAGGTTAGAATTTTCACTTCATTGGTCCCCATTCTGTATATTTTTTTCATTTCCCAAAAGCTAAAACGTCATAACTTCATACGTTTTTCCCTCCGTCTACATTCCACTACATCCCCCTACTTTACCCGATTCCGATTCCTTTTGTTATCTTTATTACCTCATTTCCGCAATTTTCCAACTTCAACTTCGCGAAATATTAAAGCTATCGTCGGTTACTTCGACCGCATTCCCGCTAGATGGCGATAAATGGAGCATCGCCACCGTAAAATCCTTCCGCGACTCTTTATGTTGGATTTTGAAGCCGGAAAGCGGATGGAAGGTGGGGCTGGCGTGAAGGCGGGTGTGAGAAGGAAAAACAGGAGTTCGCAATCCATTGAACGATAGCTCCTAGGGGAATCGGTCCATTCGTGTAGTTCGTTATGTTTTCCCTACTCTGGGAGGGTGAAATAGTGAGTTTGTCGGTGAGGAAGATGGGTTTAATGAGACGGAACGGGATTTTTTCGAAGCGGTTTGGCGGAAAGTTGAGGGTAGATATGTATTCCTTTTTTCTTCAAATAGACGACGGGAAAGGCATCAAAGGCGAGAATTTTGGTGTGGATCTGCAAAAATTTTTGTTGTCAATTAATTGAAGATTACATTGATCAAGTTGAAAGCATTATTTTATTTTATATTTTTAAAGATTAATTTTTCCAGCAGATTATGTACTATCGTTTCAAACCGTTTTCTTTAAATTTTGGCTTCAAAAAGTATTCTTGAGCATTTCTCAATGTATCCGTTAGATTAATTTAGCTTTAAATTAACGAGTAACAGTAAATTAAAACAGTAAAGCCTCTCACAGCTTCTCGGGAACCTCTGTATGTAAATCCAGTGTGTAAAGTTCACCGTAGCTTTGTTACTATCATCCCCTCGCCGTAAAACACAATTAATTGTACCCGAACTACGGATGATAACGAAACTGGAACACACGGCGCCTAATTCGGCCCAGTTAAATGCAGGCCCTCTTACTACTGGACCAACAAGCCATTCATCTACCAAGTTCATCTAAATGATGAGTCAAATCGCTGTCTACAGATATGCCATCTTATAAAAAGACTCAAGAGAACCAGGAGATTTTTCTCATAACATTTATATATTTTATGAAACGATTTGGTCAAAGCCTTACCACAATACTTCACTCGCAATTGTAATAGAACGGCAGCATTAGGAGTCAAGTTGCAATGAAACAAGATCGTTAGACGCCGTATTACCAGGTTAATTCGCGGCACGAAGCTACTTCAAAGCATGCGGTTCTGAGGCCCCCGAATATTAACAATGCTTTGTTATAAGAAACTAATAAGAATGAAATAGTTTCATTAGACAACAATAAGTTTAAAATAAGAAAGAAATAGATACGGAGATGGGATTTATTAGGCAAAAAAGGGATCCCCATAATGGAATGGAACTGAAGATTAATCATATTAAATAACTAAAATTTACAGTAAGAAGAAGGTTAACAATTAAATAAATATGAATAGACAAGAAAACAGCAAAAATAAAAAAATCAATGTGCGACTAAAACTGGTTGGTTCCTGACGCTACCTTGATGAAGCATTCCCGCTAGCTCCTGGGTGGAGCTGATGATCCTGGCTGACGGCTTTCCGACGATGGTGACTAGCTTCTTAACGATATTTACAGCACTTGTTTAAGCCCTATTTAGTCTGTAGTTGATGCCTCTACCGCGTTGGGCGCTTGGCGTACTTGAATTTCTTTACATCTTTCTTCCATGGCCTTTTTCTGCCACAACAGAATTCCAAAATATACTCTCTTCTGAGGACAAAGTGAATAATTATCCTTTACCTACTTCTCTTGGCAGTTGGAATTTGCTGCAGCCAATCGCCGTTAGGCGCTGGTCACATGTCCTCTCACCTTCGCCGCTTAGAGAAGCACCTCGAACGTTTCACTAACTAAGCCATCATCTTCGCTTCAATGCTTGATTATACAGAGCACTTTTTAAATGATGCCATAAATTTGCAAGTAGTCTTCCTTTGACTTTAGCTAATAGAACGTAATTCCAGTTTTCAAGCTCCCCGTTTTAGTGGTCGCTGATACTCGGTTGAAGAAGAAAAAAAGAACGATGTTATTTACTTGTATTTTGCAAACTGTTTCTCTTGTCACAAATTCGATAAGAAAAAATTCATTACCACTTCTTTTATCTTTAATCATCAACATACTCGCCGCTAAATCATGCAATGCGATGATGCCATTCGATTTAATAAATAAGCCACGCGGGCAACAACATCAGAGGTAACTTTAAAAATCAGTAATTCAATTCCTTTACTTAATGGTTCTTTTTGCTTGGAGGATAAACGTGTTCCGGGGTTTGGCCGTGTCATGATAGTTAATCGTCATACAATCGTCATACATATAGATCTGCTTCAAGAGATGGAAAGGCCACAATTAGCACCGTAACTTACATTAGAGGTAAACGCCAACTGCGTGCTTCTTTCCTTCTTCTAAAGAAACCCGTGCTTCTGAATCAATGTAATCAGCTTTCTATTTGTTTTAATTTAAGAACGATGGCATTTAAAACTAAAAAAAAATATGCATTTTCTTCCAAGACAGGAAAACGCCAACGTTCGAACTGTAAAAACTAGGCAATTATGTTCCCTTAGTTGACACAGTTCTCGTAGATTCAGAGTGCCCAAGGTTGACCTCACATCCCTTTCAGTGGTCAAAGTGTAAGAAGATGGCAAATATTCCGAAGTGGTAACATGTTTACTGACTCTAACATAAAAAATAAAAAATAATAAATGGAAATAAAAATAAAAAATAAAAAATAAAAAATAAAAAATAAATAAATAAAAAATAAAAAATAAAAAATAAATAAATATAAATAAAAAGCATTCGAAATAGTATTCTGATCTGCAATTATAATAACATAATTCGCCTTCATAAAATAACGTATAGAAAATACACTCCGCCAAAAAAGTATCGCATAATTTAGTTTTGAATCATAAAGGTATCGCATAATCTTTGTTTGTAGCATAAAGTTGTAAATATACTTCAATGCGCTCTAAGATATAATTTCTACGATTGTTTAAATAAAATACAGGCCAAATAAAAGCAAGAACTCATACTTGAGATTTTTATTAAAACAAGAAATTATAATTTTGGAAAGAAAAATGCCATAACAGTAGCTTTTAATACTGAATATTGCCACCTCCGGCTCTTATGACCGCTCGCATACGGTTCGGCAGAGATTCGATTAACCTCCGTATATAAGCCTGATCCAAATTCTCCCACTCGTCACGGAGAGCATTTTCTAGTCCATGCAGGTCCGCTGGGGCAACATTTTGGGTTCATGTCTGGACTTACCGCAGGCCAATCTAAAACTGGAATACCAACATCGTTAACGTATTCCTGGACGATTATTGCAACATGCGGTCGTGCATTATCGTGCATTAACATGAATTCGTTTCCTATAATTGGCGCATACGGTACTACATGTTCTTCTAAAATGTCCGCTATATACCTGTGGGCAGTCGGTGTACCTCTGTCTACTGGTACTAACTCTGTACGACCTGTTAAACAGATGCCTCCCCAAACCATAATAGAGCCACCAGCGAAATTAGGTCTAAGTCTGATATTACACTGCGAATAGCGCTCACCGTCTCGTCTGTACACTGAGATACGCCTATCTGAGGTGTAAAGACCAAATTTTGACTCGTCTGTGAAGAGTATATTGGCCCAGTCATTAATGTTCTCTGGCAAACCTTAAGCGAGCCACTCGGTGGTTCCTAGTGAGACGAGGGCTGTTACAACTACTCTAGCTCTTAATCCACTCTGTCGTAACCTATTCCGAATAGTTTGAGTACTCACACGAGTATTTCTGACTCTAGCCAAGTCGTTCTGCAATTGTCTCGCAGTTACATATCTTCGACGTAATGCTTGTAGTAGTAAATAGCGGTCATCTTGGCGAGTAGAACATCTTGGACGACCTGGTACAGGTCTTCTACTGTAATTGCCTGTTTCCGTATATCTGGCTACGGCTCTAGAAACACTTGACGGATTGATGTTCATCAAATTAGCAACGTATGCTTGAGATCGTCCATCTTCGATTAAAGCAACTATAGCAGCCACTTGTTCTGAAGTTAAATTGCTCATTTTAGTTTTAAAAGCGTTGGTACAGAACTCTGACTTCGCACTTTAAAATTTGTCCGTATAGGAAGACTTTCAATAAACAACTGAACAAACCTTACACATATGCATTTTTCTAAATGTGTTCTTTTAGAAAAAAAAAAAAAGTAAAAAAAGCTATGTTCCGTGATTTTGTTAGTGTTTTTATAGTTCACATACACGAGGCAAACGTTTTGTGAACGTATAAAAATATCTTGGTTTATAAATGCCCTTTTTTAGTTTATGCGATACTTTTTTGGCGGAGTGTAGATACCAACTAATGTAAATAGTAAATAACGAGGTTATTCAAAATCAAATTTACAAAATTTAATAGGATTCGATGTTAACGCGCCAGTACTCATGAATGCCTACGTTCACAGCGTTACGTAGCATCTGCGCTTTGCTACACGTAGAAATATTGAGTATCGGAAAATAAATAAACCCATATTCCATTTTATTTCAATTATTAGGTGTAATATTTGTCGCTGGCTCCGCCATAATGGAAAATCCGTATTCAGTATCAAGCTGGATGGTTTCCAAAGCGGAAGTAGAAATATTTAACCTACAATAGTAGTAGTAATAATAATGGACATGAAACGAAATATCTGCAGATAATAGGACGCGAAAAGCTTGTTACCTGGATTCGATGCGAATTTTCAAAAATCCCCATTAAATGTATGTTAAAAGCGCTGTAACGCGGAAGATGGCGAATTCTCGAGCTTTTAAAGCGAAATTTGTACGTATTAGGATTTCAATGAAGTAGGAACGTCCTTTCTACTGTGGAATTCAGATCGAATTTAATTTCGTTTGATTTACAGCGTAGATGACAAAACCATGTCTTGTACTTGTTACCTTAATTTGCAATCGGATCCAAAATGAAGTGATTTATTAACATTATTTAATGATAGAAGTCCATCCAAAGCCACAGTTTACTACTGGTTTGCAGAATTTAAGCGTGGACGTACTAATGTTAGCGACGAATTTCGTAACGGTCGTCCATTCACCTTTGTTGTTCAAGCAAGCATCAATGCTGATATATCGAGAGATGCAGACATACTTAAAGTCCAATGCAAACGGTTTTACATGAGCATTTACTAGTGAAAAAGCTTTACGGTCGATGGATTCCAAGCAATTTAATCAACGATAAAGAGATGACTCGTGTAAGTTGAACGAACTAGAAACGAAGCAACAATCCGCTGTTTGGATGTTTCAAAGTGGATCTAAACCAAAACTTGCTCCTTAACGAAGCGTTTTCAGAAAAAAAAAATGCTTTATTCTTCGGCGAAACTGGATCTGCTGCTACCGTCGCTGTTGAGGGTAAACTCTACTTGGTATCCACCAATTTGTCTCCCTCAAATCTTCGATGAAATCAGAAAAAACAGCAGACATCGACGCACCATCGTTCACCTCGATAACGTCAGCTCTCACACAATACATGGAACAATCGATTATTTAAAGAAGAATAACATTGAACGAATGACTCTTTGTCCCTGTTCGCCTAGTTCATCATCGACTGACTTCTTCCTATTCCCTTTTCTCAAAAACAAATTGCACGGTGAGCGGTTTTCGAGACCGGAAGAGGCCGTTGAATCATTTGAAAGCTATGTTCCACTTCCGGAAATTTGTAGAGTTTCAAATTTTCAAATCACACACCGTCTTCATTGACAGATGCAGTTAAATTTCTAGGTCTTCAGCTGTTACAAAAAAGAAGGCTACTCTTTCTAGAAGAAAAAAACTGATAATTGTTCTTGGGACTACAATGAATCCTTGTTAATTAGTTAGATAGAGATAGGTGTCACAAAACAAATTTATTTCTTTAAAACAAAGAGTAAGGTTATAGCTATTTTTCGTTCATTTCTACACGCATCTCCGTGCAGATATAACTATAAAAAAAAGTTGAATATTTTTTGACTAAAAACTGAGAAAAGGAAAGGAAGCACACCTAGCGAAAAATAAAACAACTAATTTTGTTGTAATTAATAGATCGCAAGAATTGATCTTGTAACTGAATACCTTTAGAAACGACCGCCATTTATCAATTTCTCTCTTTACGCAAGCTCCGCTATATCACAATCGCGATTAATTTAGCCCTTCGGGTCCAAATTAAACGTCGCGTATCCCCATTATATGCATTCGGAGGTCCTATCTCTAATCTAACGCTCAACGAATCCCCTGGATGCACGTAACCAACTTGCACATAATATATATGAAAATTACGCCACTAACAGCGACATTATCCATCCATTTAGGCAAGCGTCATCGCATCGTTCTGCTAGTTATGCTAATGACGCGTCTCCGATTTTAATATCGAAAACTTCGCCCGTTGAAGATGCCACCGCGCGACTTGCCTCCCGTAAAATCTCTTCGCATATTGCTTCTTGGTAGTGTAACGCTTGCATTTAACTACTTCGCGATGGTTTCATTACTACACCTTTAAACTGTGACTTATCGTGAATAGAGGCGTCCGGCAGCAGTGCAGCGTGTATGCAAATCGAAATCTCGAGTTCCCCGTTCGAATTGGGTAAACACGCTCGGGGACGTTTATTTGTCTTATTTCGTTGGCTCTTCTGTTCTTAGACGCGTCTTCCAACTGAAATCGAATATGGTGAAACGGAACGCGTGTACTATGCGCGAGAATAGGAATATCTTTTCTTCAAGATTTTTCTTTCGTCCTTTTCAACTTCTATCGAGCATTTTCTCTTTAATAGAAGCTTGCTTAATAGTCTCCTGTTACTATAGTAACCTTATTAAATAGTCCATAGAGATGACAAAGGCAGGTGAAATTATTCCATTTTTCCAGCGACTAGATAGACTCGTGTCTATTCGTCTCGTGAGAATGGAGTCGTGTTGCGTACTGGTGTCTCCGAGAGTCAACAATAGCACGAGTCTGTCTAGTCTCTGCAAAAAAGTAATAATTTCATCCGCTTTTGTCCTCTCTAATAATCAATCATTAAACTTCCTTGACAATCCCCAAAAATATAATTTAAGCTTCTTGAGAAGGGCTCTTACTACGCCTTTACGTTGATTCTTGTTTTGACCCAGGATCAAAATGGTGGACCCAAGTTTCATTTCCGGAAACAATTCGATTGATGAATAAAGCTGGGCCATCTTCAAAAACCCCAAAAATTGTTCACATATCTCCATCCAGGCACGCATTTAGAACAGCGAAAGCGGTCGTGGAACCCATCTCGCATAAACTTTTGTCATTCCGAGTTATTCGTCTAAGCTTCTAAAAACCATCACTTCTCTCATTCGGTATTTTAATTTGGAGGAACGTAAAGCGGGAAGAACCCTTCCGACTAAACTACAATTTTTTTTTATAAATCCTCCGTTACAAGCCGTCCATTCATCCGATACCCAATCAAGCATGCTGCGACGTTGTCGGAATTAAAACCCAGCAGGCCATGCATAAATTAATTAAAGGATCATTCGACTCTTCTCCCTATCCGTAATGCTCCGTAAACGCAATGTAGACGCTTCGGACACGAGGAGGCGCTACGGACGAGCAAGAAGACCTGGAATGAGACGATTGAAAAAAAGGGGGAGTCGAAAAGATGCGGAGGCGTGCGAGGGGGAAGGATAATTGTTCGCACTGCCGTATTAAATGTCTGAATTACGAGGACCGTGTTTTGTTTCATTTCTTTTGTTTCGCTTCATTTTTCGGTAAGCGAGGAGGAAATTGTTTGCGACACGGTCTGTTTTTGAGTGCGAAGGGAAACTTTCTGAATTAGTTGAAAGATATATATTTTTTTAAATTTACGAAATTTACGGAAAAAAAAGTGAAAATAGCAAAATCTGGTAAAGAAAGTATTTTAAGATTTTTTTTATAAAAATTTCCCTTTATTAAAAACCTTTGTTGTTTGCTAAAATCCATAAATTGAGGAGGAGCTCCCGAAAATGTAATAATATCACCCTGTATACTTTAATATAATTTTAAACAATTATTTCTGAGTATTTCTTATTAAAAAGACAATCTCTCCAAATTTTTCACGAAAGGTTACTGGTTACAGATTAGGTGAACACTCTGTATTCTGAACTTATTCGAGACAGAACAAGATTTCTTTTACATATTTCTAATAATAAAAAAAAGAAAAAACGAGGTGGTACTGTTACATTATGTATATCGTTCGTAAATCCGTAAAAAATGTCTACATTCAGGTGTATATCACTATATAAGCATGTTTACAAAATTCTTCCAAATACATACGCACTAAGCTTATAATAAATTCACGACTAAATAAATTATGAATGGCATCGGAGTCTCCTCTGCAAATCTCCGAAGGAATCTCGCAATTCCTTTGAGAAATCGTTGTATCCGTATGATGTACTTATTGTTGTCAGCATTTTCTTGTTATGAATATTGATGTTTTCCACATTTTGCTTGGGATAAAGTTGGTTGTTCGCATTCGTTACGGCGACTTCGTTTTCGAAAGCTTTAAAGGAGATATTTCGTCGGCTTGAAATGGAAAAGTTCTATCTGCGGTTCTTTGAAAAGTCAGTGTCTCCTGTCTGGCAAGCTTCCATCTACGATATCTTATTAGTTATTGGAATTTTTAGTTTATTAAAGGAACATTTAAATTATTTAGACTCCTTTCGAGGTCTAAAAATTAGTAAAACATCGTACATGAAACTTTACTTGACTAAAAACTTTTTTGCGTTTTAATCTGTTTGTACCAATCTTTATTTTTAATTTGAATTATATCGACTTAAATCTCTATCAAATTCTGTAATAGTAAGTACAACTACATCAACAATAATGATAGCAAAGGCTGCGGGATAGTGTGGCAAACGACGCACAAGTTTAATTAGTTCGATCTTCCGTTAAAGATGAGGATCAAGGCATCCTCGAAACAGCTGTCCCGAATTAATTAATAATAATTAAACTTGTGTTATGCGGAGTATGCCGATACATTTGTGTTGTTTGCTGTGAAAATAGCTTTTTTTATATATCTGAATGGTTCTATACCTTTTATTTAATTGTAAATATTCTTTTATTTTATACATTTTTCTTTGTTTTTTTTTTCACTATACAATGAACTAGATTTACAAAAAAATGTTGTAACAGTTAAAATATACACTCCGCCAAAAAAGTATCGCATACACTAAAAAAGGACATTTATAAACCAAGATATTTTTATACGTTGACAAAAAGTTTGCCTCGTGTATGTGAACTATAAAAACACTAACCAAATCATGGAACATAGCTTTTTTACTTTTTTTTTCTAAAAGAACACATTTAGAAAAATGCATACGTGTAAGGTTTGTTCAGTTGTTTATTGAAAGTCTTCCTATACGGACAAATTTTAAAGTGCGAAGTCAGAGTTCTGTACCAACGCTTTCAAAACTAAAATGAGCAATTTAACTTCAGAACAAGTGGCTGCTATAGTTGCTTTAATCGAAGATGGACGATCTCAAGCATACGTTGCTAATTTGATGAACATCAATCAGTCAAGTGTTTCTAGAGCCGTAGCCAGATATAGGGAAACAGGCAATTACAGTAGAAGACCTGTACCAGGTCGTCCAAGATGTTCTACTCGCCAAGATGACCGCTATTTACTAGCTACAAGCATTACGTCGAAGACATGTAACTGCGAGACAATTGCAGAACGACTTGGCTAGAGTCAGAAATACTCGTGTGAGTACTCAAACTATTCGGAATAGGTTACGACAGAGTGGATTAAGAGCTAGAGTAGCTGTAACAGCCCCTCGTCTCACTAGGAACCACCTAGTGGCTCGCCTAAGGTTTGCCAGAGAACATGTAAATTGGAACATTAATGACTGGGCCAACATACTCTTCACAGATGAGTCAAGATTTGGTCTTTACATCTCAGATAGGCGTATCTCAGTGTACAGACGAGACGGTGAGCGCTATTCGCAGTGTAATATCAGACCTAGACCTAATTTCGCTGGTGGCTCTATTATGGTTTGGGGAGGCATCTGTTTAACAGGTCGTACAGAGTTAGTACCAGTAGACAGAGGTACACTGACTGCCCACAGGTATATAACGGACATTTTAGAAGAACATGTAGTACCATATGCGCCAATTGTAGGAAACGAATTCATGTTAATGCACGACCGCATGTTGCAATAATCGTCCAGGAATACCTTAACGATGTTGGTATTCCAGTTTTAGATTGGCTTGCGGTAAGTCCGGACATGAACCCAAAATGTTGCCCCAGCGGACCTACATGGACTAGAAAATGCTCTCCGTGACGAGTGGGAGAATTTGGATCAGGCTTATATACGGAGAAGAGCCAGAGGTGGCAATACTCAGTATTAAAAGCTACCGTTATGACATTTTTCTTTCCAAAATTATAATTTCTTGTTTTAATAAAAATCTCAAGTATGAGTTCTTGTTTTTATTTGGCCTGTATTTTATTTAAACAATCATAGAAATTATATCTTAGAGCGCATTAAAGTATATTTACAACTTTATGCTACAAACAAAGATTGTGCGATACTTTTATGATTCAAAACTAAATTATGCGATACTTATTTGACGGAGTGTATTTGAACTTATTACATGCCTTCCAACAATTAAACGAATTAAGAATATTGCTATTGTATCCAGCGTTAACGTAAACGTTTTTTTTTTTTTAATATTTGTCTGTACAAAAATTCTTTCGAATACTTACCTTGGACGTTATTGCCTTTGGATATCTTTTTAGCTGGTCTAATGATGTGTCTTTTTAATAGCAAACGATTTTATTCAACCTTCCCCAATATTAACTTAATTTCACACAGAACCACCGGATTTTTTAAGAACTCATTTATTTGAAAAACCGCAGTTAGATCCCTTTCATTCCAATGCGAGGATTTGTAAATATCCGCGAGAAAGTTGCTTGCCTGTATTGCGATAAATCTCCACTTGACTAAAAAGTGTTTAATCTATTGCCTCGGAGAACATTGTTTTAATTTTACGATGTGAACAACTTAAAAACAATATTATTAAATGAATGAAGATGGATATGTTTTACAGAAAAAAAAACAACCTCAAATTTCGCCATATTCACCAGCTTATGCGAAATTTATTAAGTTCTTCAGCAATACCAGTGCAGAGTAACATATGAGAATTACTTCCAACGATAACTGATATTCTTGGAATCGCTTTAGCGGCAATTAGTTGATCTACATCGTATCCACAGTGAGATAATACGATAACAATGAAGACATTTTCTTCCTCCAATTATCTTTGAGTTTCCTTGTTGACTGATTCCGATTCGTCCAAAAATTTTAGATTTTCTGCGGAAGAAAGTTGCTGAAATTAGGAAATTTTATCAATGAATCAGGCGGATATTTCCAAAACTTACATTCGTGGCAAATAATATAATCCCAACACTACGAATTTTTCTTCCATCGCGTTCTATGATGGTGTTTTATCGTACAGTCCTTGGATGGTCGATTCTAGGCTGTCATCTATATTGAAAACTACAACTGGTGCTTCTAACTATGCTAGAAAGCACCACGCCTTCGATTTTATTGTCTAATTCATGGTTTCCTAAGATCTATAAAGGAAAAAAGATCTAATTTACTTCATTTTCTTAACGCAAAACCAACTAAACATACTATAGCATCTGTTGGTAACATTTTCAAGAAATACTGCTTAACTTCCACAGAGATATGTTGTACCATAACGTCCCTTGAAAATTATCCCCGGCGTTCAAGAAGATGGAATTCGGTCTATCGTTGAGTAATCCGTGCATGGCCGTGTAAACCCTTCAGAATCCTCCTATACAATCATCAGATTTGTAAGCGGCCGACATTCGACTACTTTCTTCAGATCTACGAGTGAGAAAACAAATAATCTTTTTCTATTAATCTTGTACGTGTTTTGATTTCAATTGAATGATTTCAAGTGTAATTGTTATTCAATCATTTCATTTTTTCATTAATGGATGCAGCCTTCATTCTGACGATTTCAACAACACTTTTACATGTATTGGTTACAACTACAGGCAATTCACAGTAAAAGAATTCACCGAGCAGAAGTGTAACATCTTCAGAAGTTATTAAAGAAAACAAGTAAAAAGTAAGCAATTATGCAAATACAACTCTTTTTAGAAAACCTAGAGAAATATGTGCAAAGACACAGTCAGATAAAAAAAGAAAAAACTTTTGTTGGAGTCCCAAAAAACCACAACGAAAGCTTATTTATTAAAGCTTAAGCTTAGCTACGGTTAATCAAAAATGAAGATCAGCCTTCACCATCTACTAAAAGGTTGTCCAACATTCGCTGAAGAAGGAGTACTAGATTCGAAGATGTTCCTGGATAGATTAGTGACGTGAAGACTCCAGCTATGATCGAAAAACAGTTGCAAATTAACGATATCCAGGCTTAACGATATCCTCTGTCTAGGGTTCAGTCCGCAAATACGTTGTTCCTGTACCTTGACTCGATTGCGATCCGCGCAAATCAGTCATCAGGATCATTGAAGTTATTCCGTGCCTGGTCTGTATTCGATATCGAAGTATTCGATTTATCAATAAAAATAACTTCAATAATATTTTGCGCCGTTTACGACAGTTAGGTGGGAGATAGTTAGATTGAAAAGAGGTTGTTATTCGACATCCTAATTGCTGAACATTATTTCAAGAGCGGTGAAAGTTTGACTGTCACAATTCTCAAATTGGTTCCAAGTGTGAAGAGGATAATTAAAAAATTGGGAAAGACCATCGACGGACGCTCGTCAGGTCGTTGAGCAAAAGATATCACGGCTGTCCCATTCAGTACCAATAACTCAAGCCTCCATGCCAATAAAATTATCAGCAATAAGATTCATTTTCGTGTTGATAGCTTCGCGAATAAGCAAAATTGTCGCATTTGATATTAGGAAAACCCGCATGTCTTTCATGGGAAGGAAATGCAACCCAAACCTAGAACCATTTAATGTAGATTTTGAGCCGAAGACATTATTGGACCATTTTGAGATAACCCAGTTCTTTGAGCCTCGAATGAATTGTGTGTATCCTAAAGAAACAGAATTCCAAGAGAAAGGCATCACTTACCACACAGCACGTAAAGCAATGATACCGCCTGGTCAACGAAAACTAGCGATCTAGATCATGTAATTTAAGGCCATTGGACTTCTTTCTCTGGGGTTTCTTCACGTCATAAACTTTCGACTTTAGAAAAAGTCCACGACCTCCCCAATCTTGCAGCAAAAGATTAGACGATATATCACACACAGTTATTCCAAGCCATGATTGAAAGTTTCGTCAAAATTGGAATTTTTTTTTACGAAATTTTCAATATGCCAACGACGCCGAAGAGGACCTTCGTCAAATGTATTGTTCCATACATAATTCCCACATGTCCACGTCATAATTAAGTTAAAATTTCAAGGTTTTCTCAAATAAAGGCAGAGCCGCTCTATTACGACAAGCATTGAAACAAATCCGTACTTGAGCTCGCTAATTTCCTGCCGAATCACCGTTACATCTCGTATAGATAGACAGACTACTCGAGAATATAGTTTGAGCATGGCTGTTTCCAAGAAGAACTTTGAATATTGAAAACAATCCGCTCGGAATTAACGAAATCATTGAGGCGACCGCGTATAGAGAGACTTGGGGAAAATTCACATTCACGAAGCTCCTCGTCGTTTTCGACGATTGGATATGGTTCGCTTAATGAAGTTACATCGTTGGGAAATGAAAATTAGCCGAACTTTCCGAATAAAAAATTATTCATTAGGTGCCGTTGGAATTGCGAGCGAGCGAATATAATTTGGTGTACTTAATGAATTGGAATATTAATGATTCTTCAATTAGGGGTTGTCATCAGCTTTTGGCGAAATTATTATTTTTCTGCCCGGCTTTGAACAAGCAATACTAAATACGTTGTAGTAAATAAGACTTACGGTAACTTCTCGACAATGTTCCTTTGATTATTTTTTTTAAGAAGCACCGGAAGAATCAAGACGAGAAATAAGGGAAATTTAGCCCAGCCTGCTAGTCATTAAGGAACAAGCTTGCAAGAAATTGCTTCCCTCCCATTTCACTCCTCTTTTGTAAGCGGCCGTGGGGGCTTCGCCCTTCCAGTGTTTTCTTCTTTCTCTATTATTTTAGATTCATACAGTTGCTTTGCTAATCTTTCCTCCGCCATCCATCATTAACTTTAGCCATAATCATTGATGCCTTCTTGTTAAAGTTAGATGATACAACGGAATGCAGTATTGGACTGGTTGAAAGCATCAAGTGGAAATTTCGCGGTTAGTATCGTAACTACGTTTTACATCGTTACGTGAGACTTCTATTTAGGGACGATTCAATCTTGGTTATAGTGTCCGCATTAAGCATTATTATTTCTCCACGTCCTCTCCCAGGAAACATGTAAATAGCGTAAATTCCTTTTGTTACATATGAACAAAAATCAGTATAAATATTCTTAAATTACTAAATTACAAACAGTACCGTTGGTATAATTCTGCATGATCTTAAAACTTTTCATTTAGACAAAAGTTAGACAAAATTCCTTTGTTTTCTGTGCTCTGGCATTGTGGGCCACAAACTACACATTATTCACAAGAAAATTAATCCATTAGAAGGTTGACACATCACCTTCTCTCAACAACCGTCTTGAGTACTTCTTAAAAATAAAAGGGTGAGGGATTCCATAAAGAATTAAAGACAATACAAGAAGGTATCAATGAAGAAATGATGTGGACATCATTATGGCGGACTATTGCTGGAACATCCGAAAAATTTGCCAAAGTTCACATAGAAGAAGGTGACAATTTATTCCGCAAAATGCAACTTATTCCTTTCTTAATAAAAAAATTCGCCATTTTCCGAGCACTTCACGAAATTAATGGAGATTAAATTCGTATTTATTCGTCTCATTCGTATTCGTATTATTCGTATTTATTTATTCGATTCGTATTTATTCGTCTCATGAGAACAGGTTCGTGTTGCCTACTGACTTCCCTGAAAGTCGACGAGTCCGTCTAGTTTCTGCCAATTTCGTGAAGCGGAGAACTTTAATAACATACAATTTCTTTGAACTTACAACTTTAATCTAATAAACCAAATGCTTCAAATATATCGATATTTGCATTGTGACGAACTATGAACCGTCCGCACAAATTTAAAGACATCTTAAACTAAAAAAAGATAAAAGGATAATAATTAAGATAAAAAATCTTAAAATATAAATCTTGTCATACCTTCTTTAATTTTTGTTTAGTTTTTATCCAATTTAATTGGTTAATATGCGGCAGGTAATACATCCCTTTCTCAATTATTTTTTGTATTAACGAGATGAAATGTTTAAACGAGTATAACGATCCACTAAAACTAAAAATCTAGCCTAGTTCTTATGCTTGAAAAGCTTAGGCTTACGTTGAAATACCGTTGTTTCTTACATACTTTAAGAAAAAGTTCACTACCCTTCTAACTTAAATTAGACATTAATATTTACGAAATTTGTTTCGTCGCTAGCTTTAACTCCCAAACATAATTCACTTTAAATATTTTAATGCAGACAATGTAAAAGAGACGAATATACGATTTTCCCAGCAAATTACAGCAGATCCTCCTGGCGCTCAAAGCAGAAAGTAATTTAAAAGACATTAACTTATAAATCTCGACGATAAAGGGTGTAAGAATTCGTCACTTAAAAAAAAATCGAGAAGATAAAATTAAAAGCGCGACATCAACATCAAAGATACCCTTGCCTGACCGTCCGAAAAAAATGAAAAAAAGAACGTTATTATTAATATTCATGAAAAATGGAGGAGGACGATATTCGTTGCTAGCGGGATCCGCGCGACGAGGTAATTTTAAACGTTATATAATTGATGAATTTTTCGAAAGGAAAGGCGAGATAAGACGAGACGTAATTGTGGTGGTAATTTACGGCCCTGTTGTCCCAATAGAAAAAAAAAATGGATAACAAAAAAAAAACGGAATACTTAATGAGGGAAGAAACGATAAATTTCTTTTTCGAATCTCTAAAAATGCCTGTGTACATTTTTAAAGGTTAATATTTCAAGATTATCTTTTCGCTGGGATGATATCGTTACAAATTTTGGCCGCGTAACTGTATAAATATACTAAATAAAGGAATCATCGGGAGGATTTTCAGTTATGCTGCCCTCTTTGATGTATGATAAGAACGATGATTTTCGATGACCTTAAAAAATATCCTTTATCAAGTTCCGCCGTGGGTTTTATAGAATTGTGAAACTCCAGGACACGTTTGCCAAAGAAGTTGGTTGAATGTACGCTTTCACAGCCATCGTTTTCTGTAGAGCACTCTTTCTGATGCCGTGTCGTTGAATTTGCGATGGGCAACTCCCATTAAGTCCTGCTTTATTTAATATCTTTTTCCAGTATTTAAGCGGATTTGAGCGGATATTACTTATGACCTTAAAATCCTCCAACACGTTAACTTCATTGCCTTATTTTAATAAATATAAATATCGATTAGAATAAGGTTTATGCACTTATTTTTCTTTAGATAAAGTTGTATTTTATAACGTGCCATGGACTTTGAGCACAAATTTAAAGACGTTTTAAGCTAAAATAAAATATAAAAATTATAACTATTATTTGTAGTGGATACCTTAATTTTCCGCCATTTTTATCAAATTTTACTCCGTTAGGTAATTTCCGAATACTCGGTAAATACTTTTGGAACGCACTGTATAATTGTTGCGAGTCAGTCAAACCACGATTTATATAAAGGAATATTATGAAATTGTTTTGCTGGTACAAGGTCACGAAAAACACAGACGTCATGAAAAATTTTCTATATAAGCCACTCAAATTTCCTTTAAAATAGATTACTAGTCGACACGCCTACTACTTCACTCCGACCATTCACGCTGGACAAGTTCTCGGACCTGCTTTCCACGTCCGAGAAATATATCACCATCAGTCTGCCCTAGCAGTCCGACGTGGAATATTCCTAAGCGTTATCTTGTTAATAACCTTCAGTTCTTTGAATAAAAACAAGCGAAATTATAATTCAAAATTCCATTCCTTATCATGAGTTTTAACGTTGTAACCTCGATCATAATCGCAAATACGTAAATAAATAGATCTTGAACATTACGTATTAAAATTGGAAAATATAGAAACATTCAGTTATTTTTCTTTTCAATAAGTTGCAACTTGCAAAAACAATGCGAGAAGACTAAAACACATTACTTGCGAACATGTTTCCATCTACCCAGCGTCATGACAGTGGTTCCGAGAGTATTTTGCTTCACCTTGACAGTATTTGTTAGAACAATATTTGAAACGATCTCTTAGCGGCTTGTCGTGCCAAGAAGCGTATGTAGCCACACAAACCAGATACTGTTCCCCAGTTGATCCCTCGAGCAGTTCTTGGACTGACTAGAAAGTCTACAAGGGATCTCCGGCTTGCCATTTCGAATGTTGTAGCATTAACTGTGAGACAAACTGCGACAGAAGACGCAGTGAACGTTTCATTTGTTTCGTAGATAATTCAAACATAAAATGTTCGAGGTAGCATCGTTACCACTAGCAAGATGTTTTATGTAAATATTCGCAATATTTGATACATCATCAATGTAATAGGATTCACATTAAACAATGTTACTGTAGTAAGTACGCCCTTGATTAGAGACCTAATAACCTAACCAAACCGTATATGTAAAATGCCTCTCTCTAAGCCCTGCTAAAATTTGAGCAATATTATAACAAACGGTTACATCCCTTACCGACACGTTACACCACAGACAATCGCATTCTGATTATTCCACGTATTCGCATCACAAACAGGGGCCGGTACCAAAATACGGAAGTTTGAGCGTATCCGGTAACGCTATGCAGGAACTGAAACTAGAATTGGGATTCCATTTTAGTGCCGTTTGCGTAATTGAAAAGCTTTCTCGTTAGGAAGCGGAATGCCAACCTAGGTGGCTAGTACAATCAAATATTTAATTTGGCTTTGAACGCAATCTGCGATTCGTACGGATTGTTTCTATAGTAAACAATAAAGTGAATAGCTTGGGATTAGTGCAGTACGCCGTCAACTTTGTATGGATACTTAATTTAGGTCGTGTCGCCGCGCTAGACAAAGGAAATAAGCAAAGCCGTTCGTCCAAAGTAATTTGATTAAATGTTAGGTTACGCTATGGAAACTGCACCGCTTGCAAGACTGGAACAATATACCATATGTCAAAGTCAGAGATTCTCTGTCTTTTATTTAATTCACATCGATTTGAATTGTAACCTATCCTTTTTTTAGAAGTAGGGATATTGCCGAATTCGATTCATAGTTTGCCCCTAATATTAATTTTCCATTTTTTCCTTCTCTTTGCCGGCCTTTTAAAAAGTCTCCCAAAACCTTTAACAGTGGAATAGCTGCAATATCAATATTTAATTATCAAAGAATAATGGATACTTGGCACTAGGTTGTGGTGCGTTCATTGTAGAAAGGAAATAATAACGAGAAGCATTCATATAGAGCTGATGAAGAAAGGAACAACAAGTTTGTTTTTACGAAGCATTCCACCCACATGAATGCTACAAGTCTTCAAAGTGTCTGGTAAGAAAATAGTCAAGAACAAATGCTCATCATCAATCATTTTATAGGTCTAATAATTTAGCAGTTTAGTAGAGCCATTGCTCGGTGAAGTAAAACAATCAGAAGTTGAGTGTTGCAAATTTTCAACGCATTCAGAATTAAGCATCGTCCAGTGACAGAATTTCTCTGCGTCATCATATACCACAATTGGTTAAAATTGTCGCATTGAGATAAGATGATCCATGCGAAAGATATGTCATCAAATTGGTCGAAGAGGTCGTATTGAGCAATCGACTGCTGAAGGCAGCAAACAAAGATTTCAAAAGACAATATTTTGAAGATTCTATCCGATCACTTAGGTATAACATGAATTAGCGCAAGATGAGTCCCAAAGTTGTTCAGCGCGGTTCAGGAGGAACGATGTGTCGAACACAGCCAAAAGCAAACGAAATTAACGATACTACCTTTCACTAAATAATAACTGGGGACGAAGCAATGATTTTATACTGCGATCGCTTGTCTATAAAGGAAAACGGTGAAGTAGCATCTTGAAGGCGAACCCAACCCTAAGAGGGCCAAGGCGATAAAAAGCACAGAGAAGGTAATGGCTGCAATTAATTGGGATCCATCGGCTTTAAAGGACGCAACACTACAGTAAGACAATCTGTCATCGAGAAATGCCGACGAAAGCTGGAACAAAGTGTTTGGATCTTGCACCCAGTGCTCTTGCCCGGATAGCTGCTATTTCGAAGGCCACTACGCGCCAGTAGAGATTCAAGAAACTCGATCGCCCTTGTATAACTCAAAGTTTGAGGTAGGTCGCTATTTTTTATGTTCGAGGTAGGGGAAAAATTTCAACTCCGATAAAGAAATTCATGAGGCAGATTTAGAGCATTTTGAAGAAAGGACACAATAACGTACAGAACAGTATCTTCCATTTGGATAGCAATGCAGAGAGGAGTTCTGTTCTGTTCTGTTCTGTTCAGAGAGCGATCTACTTGGTTAAAGGCCACGTGGGAATTGAAACCAACGAAGAAGTAGATCGCCTCGCAAAAATGAATATTAGCAGTACTATACAAGAAGATCTTTGGCATGGCCAAGTTACTACAGATATCAAACCAGATGCTTCAGTTAGAGTGGGACTTGTATTGGCAGCAAAGCTATGCACACCGCTTGCCTCAAACCGCATATATCCATTCACGTGTTGACAACAATGCAGGAACACTGATTCATTCTAGTTTGGCGTTTCCAACAGGTATTGCATTGATTGGCATTTAAGAAGGATGTATTGGTTCTAGTTTCGAACACTCCAAAAATAGAAGGAAAAGGAAAAAATTCAACACCGATGAGAAAATCCATAAGGCAATTTTAAAGCATTTTGAGGGCAAACAGCGACAGTATTTTTATAGTGATATTGAGGCGTTATTTAAACGATCTAAAATGTGCGCTGAAATATTATATTGGAAGAAAAATTTTTCAATGCGATCCTCTTCCTATGTTAGGCTTAAAATCTCGATTATTATTCTACAATCAGCACAGGTTTTACCCCGATAAAACTACGAATACTACTAGAATAGCTCGTCTTCGCTCCATTTTCTTCGTGTTCTAAACATTCGTTTTTATTTCAATTTATTTTTGCAAAATTAGATTACATATTAGAAGCTAATATATCCTCAGGTCGCTAATTATTAGACCTTAGATCGCAAACTAGTATGGCATAGGAAACAATGAAGGTGCTGGGTTATTACTAGAAAGGACAAAGGCAGGTGGTATTATTCCTTTTTTGCAGCGACTAGACAGTCTCGTGTCTATTCGTCTCATAAGAAAGGGTACTAGTTTCCTCAAGGGTCGCCAAAACACGAGTCTGTCTAGTCGCTGCAAAACAAGTACGATTTCACTCGCTTTTGTCCTTTCTAATTATTACTAATACTAGTTCTAAATAATGAAATATCAAAATGGGCGCTCCTTTATTTTTACTCCGAAATTAATCAGTCCGAAGAACATTCAGCAATCTCAAAAAAATATTGCTAAATCGGGGTACAGAGAATTGAAACACGTAAAGAATTATTACTTAGAAAATACAAAATAGCGAAGTTAATGAATGATGCTTTATTTCAGTAGAGAAGGATTAAGAAGATTTTATTAAGAAGAGCTTACACCGACCTTTTGATTCCCCTAAGCTTGAGTATACAGCAATAAATGAACTTTCTGTAAATGTTCAATCAAATTTAGGAAACGTTCCAGTTAACTCAATTAAATTAAAAGGAAAAAGTGTAAAGTCACTCCCCAGGTAAGATAAAGAAAAAGTAATGTAACTTAGCCAACTATTTAGGCTGTAGATAGCAGATTGAACTTTTCAGAGGTAATTAGATCGAATTTCGTTTTAAGCTTTTTCCTATGTTGTTTCAGTTAATAGGAAAATAACTAGCGGTGTTAAGAGAAAATCTAGAACGAATAAAAACAAGAACAAGGACCACGTACAAAATAAAAAAAAATTCAAAGTATCTAACTAGGACTAAGTTTGGTATTGAATACCTCTTATTGTCTCCACGGTAAATATATATAACTAAGCAAATTACAAAATTAAATGGAAAATATATACAAAACTCACCCTAAAAGTACAAAGGGGTTCCTAACAATAAAAATACAATCGGAACACCAAAAGGTCTCCTCCCAAATTGATTTAAAAATCGTAGAACGTGATCCTCCACAAAGATTGGATCCCACGATAGAAATAGGATTGACCACCAAAATATCATATCATCTAATTCGATGGCATTTCGTCCAACGCAGTGGTGATTACAATATTATTCCATGTGGATGATAAAAGGTCTATCATTGGCCTCGATCATTGGCCGAATTACCCCAGAGCGAAAACCGATTAAAAATAAATCAAATCGAACCGCTAAATTTATGATGAAATTCTCAATTATCCTAGATCATCAAAACTACGTACTTCCGTTAATAACATCCTGAAATCGCGAAGTAAATCACCAGATACGTAACCTAAGTACCCAATTATCTTCCGAAAAAAACTAAATCCATTCCCTTCTTCGACAGCGATAACGAAAAGTTTTCGTTTTAAAACTTCCTCGCATTGACAAGTAATCTTCCTACCGCCCGATATATACGTATATACGTTGAATCATTTTCTTCGATACATCATACGTCGCTACTTCCGAACGACGGGGACGCTTTAAAACTTCGAAATAAATTCGAAACGAGAAACGGCGGCTTCCTCGAAACGGGTTTCCTTCGCCCGCGACGTTTATCAATCTTTCAAACTGTCCGACGAAATAATAGACCCCGAGGGAGGATCGGCGGCGGACGGTAGACACAGAACTCCGTGTCTGCCGACTTTGACAAAAAGCACTTCCGCACCGCATACTTCGATTGATTTACTTCTCCCGAATGCGTTTAGCGTTTGTCTCAAGGTGGTGGAGACGGTGTAAGCGGTTTCCTTCTACGTGCGACGTGGGTTATTGATTGGGGCGTCCTCCGTAAGACTAAGCTTTATAAACCGTAAGTAGTTAGTTTCAATCGGGTAAGTATTTTGTAGGAAAAGCGATTAATAACATTCGTACAACTTGGTCAAAGTAGCAACAGGAATTCTCATACCTGCAAATTTAGAGACCCACTTCTATTGAATGAACTTATCACTTTTAAGTGATATTCCTTTATTTTCCACCCTGCATTGGACCTACTAGCAAAGATCAAAGGAGGCACGAAGTCTAGCAAGTAGAACCTTGGCGTCGGGATGGCGTCTTGCCTATAGTATTGCAGATTTGCTGAAAGTTATAGACATTCTCTCTAAAGAAGGAAAGCGATCACCCGCCGAACCAAAAGCATGTAAGTCCATCAGTCTCTCCTCATCTCTGCAGAATTAAATAAAAAAGATACTAGATCAGTAACTAGGGAATGAAGTGCTTGTAATAGATCCACCTCGTCCTGATCAACATGCCTCTCAAGAAGCTAGATCAACAGTGCTCCAGCATGTTCCAAGTAGATTGGAGGCGTCATTGAAGGCAAAAGAAATACTTGTCTGTACATTCTTGGACATACAAGATGCTTTTGATCGAGAGCATCGAGAAAGCGACGTCTGCCAAAGATTTCCACCCGTCGTCTACTAAACGGATTCAAGGCATGATCCAAGATCGACGCTACGCTGGCGCTACGCCGAGATCCGAATCGGTAACAATTAGGACTACCAGAGGTGGCCCTCAAGGAGGACTCCTTTTACCTCTGCTCTGGTGTCTTGTGATAGGTGATCTACTACAGAATTATGTACTTCAACTTATGTACTTCAACTTATGTATTTCAACTATGTACTTCAACTTATGTACTTCAACTTATATACTTCAGCTTATGTACTTCACCTTATGTATTTCAACTATGTACTTCAACTTATGTACTTCAACTTATATACTTCACCTTATGTACTTCAGCTTATATACTTCAACTTATGTATTTCAACTTATGTACTTCAACTTAGGTACTTCAACTTATGAACTTTAACTTATGTACTTCAACTTATATACTTCAACTTATATACTTCAACTTACGAGTATACTTATACCTCAACATTGTGAGTGCTTCACATTCACATTCAGAAGCAGGCTATATCGAGTTTTTTATAGACTCACTTTTTTATAGAATGAAGGAATTACAGGCTAGGGAGGCTCTTAGGGGGCACCTCAAAATCGTTGAAGATCCCAATATAAATCATCTGATAAACATTGCTTCCAATTCAATACAATTTTCATCAGCCTTACAAGGCGACCATTGATAGCCAGCCTGGGTGGGTACCCGATGAGTTTCAAAGCAAAAGAGGCACCCCGTCATGGTACGCGAACGGCTCGAGAATAGAAGGTGTTGGAACAGAAACAAGCATGAGTAAACATAACCACCTCAAACTACCTACAGATCTTCATATATTTAAAACCGAGATTTCTGCTCTGAACTTACCATAAAGAATCAATCTCAAGATACGAGGCTCAACAATGAACATATTCAGCCACAATCAGACAATTCTAGAGACTATTAGGGTCTACTCATACGAATCCGGTCTAATACATGAACGTATACAACTTTAAACAATTGAGATACAAAAAAAAACACGTTACTTTGCGATTGTTGAACAATAACAAACTTAACTCAACTTACTTGTTCTGTATTTTCAACATTTAACCTTGTAACCGGAAGTACGATAATATGACACATCCTTTGTGATACCGCACTTTGTCTACAATGATAGAAACGCTAACACTACTCACAAAAATATTTCTATAACACGTCATCATTTCCATTCCCTCTTGTTATCTGCTCAAAAAGCTTGCTCGTTATTTTAAATGATCTCTCACTATTTCACCCAACGTCCATTACGCATATCATTTCCTGCTTTCCCTATAAATATCTCTTATGGCTTCGAGGCCCAGACAACAAAATAAATCCATCGTTATTATCTAGAAGGATCCGTACGGACTACAAATGCGAAGAGAGAGCGCGTAAACAAAGAGACAGACAGGCGAAAAAAAAAAGAACTCGGCAGATTCAATTTTCAAGCGTATTTACAGAGGTAAATATTCGAAGAGAAAAACTACAATAATTCATCAAAGAAAAACGTTTTGTCGAAGCCACTCGGCCGAACGAGGCGTTTATATTAAATTTAAATATTTACCCTTCTGCAAATGCGCCGGGACGGAAACGTTTTATTCTTTCAAGAGTTCGCGGAACCCGAAACCCGGGACCCGGAACGTTCGGAACGTTGGTTGAACTCCAAATTCGTCCAGCGTTGCGAACACAAAAAATACGGGCGGATTTAAATAAACTCAAATATAACTCACAACACGTAAGTCAATCGTTTTTTTTTATATATGCGGATTGTTACCGTTAAGCTTAGCCAAGCATATAAACCGGATATACATATATAAATAACAAGCGAATATTTTTTTTTTGATCTTTTAAATGAAGTCTTGTTGAAAGCTTGGAGTAGCAAATTAATTTTTGCTTTCATTAAAGACACTTAGACATTTGTATTAAAACCTGATGCTTCGCACATGTTGGAATGTATGTACTTGCGATGGTAAGTATGCGTCCGCGTAGAGAAGAATCACGACAACCACCACTCTGTAGGAGAAAGACATGATCAGCGTTAATCGACATGCCCCGGCTAAGTATCCTATACGTAGCTATGTTATGAAAGTTTGCGTAATACGTTGATTTTGCTACTTTAAATGTTGAGGTTGATTTAATTGCATAACTTGCTAATATGATGGCTCCAGCTCAATTTTCCGTCTATAATAAGTCCCAGAAAGCACACAGCCGATCCCGTAGGTGCACCAAAGAAGATAGATAAATATATAATTTATTTCATTATTTGTCACAAATGTGTACCTAACAAGTCAAGAAAAACAAAAACAAAAAGAATGTTATCGATATTTATAAATATGCACAAATATTCATCAATGGAATAAAATAAGGACTCTAAGAGAAACAGACTCTAAAAGATTCATTATTAGAGAGGACGAAGCCGAATGAAACGATTAGTTTGCAGCGACTAGACAGACTCGTCCTGTCTCGTCTTGAGTCGTGTTGAATCGTTTTATCGACTCTCAATGAAACCAGTAGGCAACATGAATCCGTTCCCATGAGGCGAATAGACACGAGTCTATCTAGTCCCTGCAAAAAAAGAATAATTCCACCTGCTTTTGTCATCTCTATTAACAAGTAGAGAGGACTAAGGCGGATGGAATTATTACTTTTTTCCAGAGACTAGACAGATTCTTCTCTCAGACAGATCGCATCGCCAGTATTTTAGGCATCGCTCTTGACTTGGTATAGAACTTGGTATAGACTTGGAAGAAGCAGCTTCCTTACTATGCATACTGTAGACAACAATTTTTAAGCTATTCTAGCCGTTTGCCATTTGCGGTGTCGAGTCGGCTTTAGGATATTTCCTCGTCATAGCTCTATCTTGGGTGTACTGTCATATTTTCTCGCATTTGGCTCCTTTCTTGACCGCCGAGGCTCCTACTTTTTCCAACCACGTTCTTCTTGGTGGACTTCTTTCTTTCCTCTTAGTTGTTTCAGCCTCAAACAGCCGTTTATTCACCCGGCGTAGTTTCTTCAATTGGCTGCTTTCTTTTCCACTATATGTTTTTTTCCCGCTTCTCATTTCTATGTCTGATAATTTACTTTTATGTGTTTCTTGTATCGTCCGTGCCTCTGCTTCGTATGTCAGCGTTACTAAGTTTCTTTTTGAATATCTCTTTCTTGCCCATAAGTAACCTCTTAATACTGTTAAAGAATTTTCTTCCAAGTATTATTCTTTCTTTTATTTCTTAATTTATTGCCTCCTCCATCTCTTACTAATGTCAATCCCAAGTACCTGATTGCTCATTCGCTTTAACGATATTGTTATAATTTTTCAATAACCCGTTTCGAATGGTTTAATTTAAATTTTTAGGTACTTCATCACTTCATTCAATAGTTGTCGCAAATAGTAGTCAATTCAATACTTATAGTACGGCCCTGATTAACACCTATGGTTGCTTCAAAGGATCTCGCTCGTTTCTGCCTTGACCTTAAGTATTTTTTTGTTTTTTTATATAGACCTTGTATACAGAGAAACCACACACGTCATACAACAATAATTATTATTAATAATTAACATCAACAATAATTATAGTAACTAATAATAATTGTATTAATGGCACATCAAGCGCAATTTTATCATTCCAGACAGTGGAGACTCCCTATGGTGTATATACAATAAAGCTCTACTTGTAAAGAATAAGCGCCTTCCTTATTTTTAAGACATCCTAATAAATGTCTTCAGGAAAAGCAAATTTATTCATTTCAATTCAAAATTTTTATTAAACCAAGCCAGAATGTCGCAATCTCATCGCTAATAATACTAACCAGAAGCTGTATAATAATACCGTAGAAAAGGAAAGTTTCAATACAACAAACTTTCATTCGCGAGCGCTCAATTTTAGTTGCTCCCCTTAAAGGACGAATACGGCAACAGCATGGACGAGGAAGCTTTGTTGTTCAAACACGGAACACTGCTACTCCATTCGCTAAGGGACAAGGAAGGACTGGTAAGATACGCGGATATTGTTCGTCGGTAGCTCCCAAAGAGCGGAAAACCTATTTTCTACGAACGAAATTCCGGCCACTTTAGAGACAATGGGGACACTTCTTCCGGGAGATACACCTTATCTGAGCGCCGTGTTTCGGTACTCGTTTTTGTTCTCTTTTAGTTCCTTGACGACGGCGAAAGCACCGCCGAGATAAGAAAGAGGCAAAAAAGTAGTTCCCGCATTGATGGATTGCCGGTTTAGGGTAAAAGGAAGAGGTTTGTCGAGAAGAAGGCTTATCTGTACGCTGTACGTACATGATGGTAAAATAAACTGTTGTATGATGATAAAATATAGAGGGAAAGGATGAAATAAATGGTCAGTTTAATTTAAAGCGTATACAAAGTGTTCTCAGCGTTAAACAAGTCGTGTTACCTAAAATTTCCTACGTTGAAGTTACAACATAATAGAGGTATTTATTGAGAACCATTGTTTTTATCGCATATTTTGTTCGTGATCTTTTACATTTTCTCATAACCTTCATAACCTTCAAAGAAACAATTCAATTAACAGAACTTTCTGATAACTATTAACAATTATGCTGCTTTTAGGCAATTTAAACTCACAAAACTCGCTTTCCTCTGGTTAACGAACATTATTAAAGTTATACGAGATCTTCAAGCATTCTAAGGTCCAACTTCCCTTTCCCGAACTAGGCCAAGATCTGCAAGTTTGTTTATCATTTTTCGAGACCTGCCCCGTGGTCATTGTGGATACGTAAGGGTAATGTTTAATTAAGGAGCGGTAATGAGGATTAAACAGCTAGAACGGGTACAGGGTGTTAAACAAAGGAACTTTATCGATTATTTGGACATTGCTGTTCCTGGTGTGACCGCGATCGCGAAACTTTTCAACGACTTTAGCAAGATGAAAATTAACAAAAATATTGACCTCCAACCATGTATCTTTAGCTTCTTATTGAATTGAGCATGAGGCTGCACTAGTAATTAAAAATCCGGATATACGGTCTCTTTCTGGATAGTTAAATCAAAAAAAATTAATTAAAGACTTACTATTTCGTCCTTTATTTAAAACTTCGTCAGGAGTAAAAAAATTCATTTCATTTCATCTTCGAATAGATTTAAAACATTTAAACAAAGTCGTACAATATAAGAAACGATATAACATCCGGCATTGTTCATCCTATTGTCTTAAGCAGATAAACAGTAGAATTTAGTTTAATTTTCCATTAATGCATATCAATAAACTTTTATCAATCTCGTCGCTTGAAGGACGGAATTGTATTACGTGAGAGTATCTCGATACCTTTATCGTCGCGCCAAATTTAAATATCATCTATGCTGCTATGCTACCAAACACCGTATATTGGGACTTACAATGATCATATGGCATCATCTGCCTAAATACTGATATTAGTCACTAATGCATATGCAGGCGACAAATCATTGATCGTTATTGAAAACAAATTGACCCAATATAGTGCCCTGCGTTGCTCCTTTATCCATACATCTCTTGCCGAGTACAATTCATCCACCACAACAAGCTGATCCTTTCTAACTAAATAGGAAGCGATCCTTCGATTAACGACACTTCTTATGCAATTTATTTACTAACAGTAAATGATCTACGAAGTCAAGTAAACCTTCTTATGACAGAATCATAAGAAGGCCGACAAGACTCTGTAGCAATGGTATATACATTCATAAAAACAAACACTAAACAATAGAAAATGAGAAATGTGGTAAAAGATTATTCCAAGAGACGGACCAAGCTGTCTCTGATTGGATGTCGGCCGTTTTTTTTTAAGCGAATTTTACAGCGATTTACAGCGATTTATAGCGATTTACAGCGAACCTACTAAACAGATGTAGAAAGTCTGCTAGAATAGAAGTGGACCTATTAACAGGATACTATGTGCTCAAGAAGCACATACCAGACAAAAGAATGTCCAGCCGGAAGCAATGGCAAGACTACGGCTCTAATATGTAGTGAGCTCGGAATATCCAAAAATCGAAACCTTTGGAGGGATCACTCACAAGGCTTCTAATTCTAGCGAAAAAAGCAAAGCTAATGTAATCGATCTAATGAGATAGGAGCCACAGTAGAACTAAAAAGGTCGCAATGGAACAGGTGAAGAACCACCTCGAGTAGTAATTTAATGTAATCTACCGAAGACGGCTGTTAAAAACTATATTTCTGATTCTTATAAAAAGAGCTAGTCATTAATTTCACTCTTTACTGCGCAATACTATTTTCCGCGCACTGATGTTTATTCATTCACAAGCGATAAATATCCTATCCTAGAACTTTTCGGAAAATTTGTTCGGGAATAACCTCTCACTACGGAATAATTCCCCGAAGCCTATCCAAACAAATGATACAAAAACAAATAGATACAGCCACTGCTTATAGGGCTATATTATCCTGCGTAAATATTACCGAGACCCGTTATCCGTCGCGGGTAACGCAGAATTTCGTCTCTCGTCTCCCATTTACGCTCTATTTTGGAATAAAAACTAATCTTTACGCGCGGCCTTTCTTCCTACTAAAAGCCAGAACGGCTTCGAGGCCCTTTATCCCGCCCCAGGTCGCTTCGAAAATTTAATAACGCGAGCGAGCGTATACAAAACCCCCCGACGTTCAATGACTCCAAGCGATTCGAATCAAAAAGCCGCGTACGCTCGCCTTGTTGGCGTCGGGAACCGTCGAGAGTTGCTGCGGGGTCGTATCGCGCCTTAAACAATACGAAATTACATCTATATTTCACGCACGGGGACGAATACAACCTGGAAAATGTTGTAGGTTGCCGTAAGAGGGCTGGATACCCGGAGAATCGCGATCATCGGCTTCGATGATTCCGAAGGTGAAATGCTGTAACGTGATAATTGCGTCCATCCTCAAACAAATGTTTCGCTACTTAAACAATAACTGAACGTTGCTGAACAATCGAAGCAGGTACCCAAGACATTTGGGGATGTAGCATTTGCACGGCCTTAAAATTAGGTAAACACAAACTCAATTTTCGTTTTATCGTAATAATCTGTAGAAGCCGAATTTAATTAAAGATATTTGTGAAACTTAACCTTTCGTTTACCTAATAATCTTTAAACTAAACATGTCACCGTAGATAACGAACAACTCGACGTTTCGCACACGCTCATATAGGGCTTCTTTAAGAGAAGGAGGTCGTCAATAACGTTTTATTTGAGTGTAGGCTTTCACGACCGTAATCCACTGTAGAAATGTCTTTCGGGTGTTGTCGCGTAATTAATATTTTATTTGATGTTTCGCTGATTATATATTCCATTTCCATTCCGCTTTGCTCATCCATAATTTATGGATACATAACGAGCAGAAAGAGACAACAACACCAATCTTTAGAAATCGTCTGACACCAACATCAGTGAAACGTCAACTAAAACATTAATTACCCGCCAACACCAGAAAAAAAATACAACAACGTTTTATTTTCTAACGAAGCCGCCTCCCTTTTTTAACGGATTTGTAAATACGCATGCCTTTGAAATAATAACGTACGCTTCTACGGCCAGAGTCAGTTAAAATTAAATGTGGTCCAGGTTGGACCGTGCTGTAGTTAATCGAAAACTCAACGTTTCGCCCACGATCATATGGGGCTTCTTCAGGGGAAGGAGAGAGACAATAGGTCACAGTTGGCACGATAACTCGACGTGCAAACCACGGCAAAAGCAAAACTAACTAAGCAGCAAGCAATTGATCACCGTAACTGAACATGTGAACGATACTAGATGCACATTCTCAGGACACATTCGGTCTTAACTGATTCTGCTCGTGGAATCAAGGAAAAAATCAAAAAAAATCAAGGAAAAAAGCCTAAACTTAGAACATTTAAGAATGAAGATTAAACGCGAGATACAAGCCATATCACCTAATCCTTCAAAATACTGTTTACAATTTTTAAGAGGATCTAGGACACTGTTAAGCGATACAAAGACTTTGAATCGAATTAATTGAACAATTAATTTAATTCTTTGATTTTTATTTTATTTTATTTCTCTATTTTTGTTAAATTTGCATGTTTTTTTCAATATTTCTGTAATTTGGCCACACAAAAAACAATACCTATTTGCATTAGGAGATTTATAAAGATTTATAAAGATTTATAATAATTCATTTTTTTATTAAAAAGTTTATATTTACAAAGTCTAATCGCGAACCCGTGAATGTATGAGAATATCCCACCATTGTTAGTATTAAAACTTGTCAGTTACATTAACGAAACTAATATTCTCGAACTAACCAAACAAAAGCCAGATATACAATTCCCCCATTACGCTGTAAAACGCTTTCGCGTGTAATCGAAACTTTTTGAAATCCTGAACGGCCATGCTGCATGTTACTAGAGGCAACATGTTATGTTTAATGCAATATGTAGGGGTCTCGAAACTAGTTTTACTTGCGACCTACATACATACATATTTATTACTTTGATGCATAACATCAATAAACTACCCTTACGTACGTTTTTCGATCGTCAACCGCTTCATTTTCTAGAACACCACCGCCAGAAAGTTTAATCCGATTTTATACTTTCATGCTGAACAGTTGCTACGCTTTAATACGTCGAAATGGACAACAAAATTATGTTACGAGCACGCGGAGCAATCAATTTATTTAAATTTGTCGATTTTCAGAAAACAAGTGGAGCTTTAAGCTTTGTATGACTTATCTAGTTTAGAAAATTTGAATTCTTGTGAATGAGCTGATGATTGTATTGCTTTATTACGTTGGTTTCGTACAATCTAAGATATCACACATTAATGAGGCTTTTATTTAACTATGTCAATACCGATTGGTTGACGATCTATTTTGGCACCATCCTGTTGTGACCCTAACCATAACCGCGCTCCAATGATTCGTTTCCTCTACAAATCTACGAGGGGAGTTAGATAATTACCTGGTTTCGCCAAGAGATGGCGCTACTAGAATTGAAATAACTCTATTTCTTCTAAAAGCAACCTTAGACAATGGTCTTTGCAGAAACAAGCGTCTATTTTGCAAAATCGGAGAAATCGAACGTTTTAAATGGGATGCAAGAGACAGGAAAACAAAGGACAAAGGAGAGTTAAGTGTCTGAACCTTGAAGGAGAAACTACGTGGAAAAATAAAACGAATTTTACGCATTTTTACTTGCAAAAGCAAGCCATGACTATCCCCAGCGACATTGTTGCGTTTATTTACTTCTGTAGTACAACGAATACGATACGCAACGAAAGTACCCGAGAGAATCAAAGTCTCGTTCTTGAAATCATCACCAGCCGCTGTTGCATACACAATGTCCAAATTTCGATATTCCAGTTCACAATTACGAAATACAAACGCCCAACGACAATTCAAAAGCCCTTAACGTGTTCCGCGCCGTCAATAATCACTTTCCTTTCGGGAATTTCGCCCCCTGCTTCGGCGTCCTTCCCCGTCCAAAACAAAACTAATTCGACGTTCGTTTGTTATCCAAGTGCTCGTGGGAGTTCGTTCCGCGAGTAATCCCGGGAGTGCAGGTAATACTTAGGTAACTTGATAATGATAATACGGTGTTTGTCTGAGTGCTGCGATCTGATCCGTTTGTAGCGATGGCAACTTTCGGGAAAGAGTGGAGGCGGACGAGAGGTAAGATGAGGGATGACTGCTTAGAACTAGCGCCGGAGCGGAAGCGCTAAAGTAAGCGCAAAAGCGGAAGAACAGTCCGTGTGTTAACGAATCAAAGAGATACACGTATTATTGAAGCTCTATAAAAGGGATAATGCCCTTGGGATCGGGTCGTGTCGTGTCGTATATCATTTGGAAGGAAAGATTTGAACGTTGCTCTGTTGGACGCCGTACGTTACGGTAAAGTGATAAATATAGAGGACAAAGACGGGTGAAATTATCACTTTTTTGCAGAAGTTAGACAGATTCGTGTCGAAACACGAATCAATTTTCATGAGACGAATAGACACGAGCCTATCCAGTCGCTGCAAAAAGAGGAATAATTCCACCTGCCTTTGTCATCTTTAGCGATAAATATTTGTCAAATAAAAAGGATTTTACTTTGCGGGGTTATTAAAAAGGTTTAGAGTTGCGAGATTATGTGATAGATGCACCGAATATTTAGCTTAGTGTCCAAAAGCGATGTAAGAGCTGTAACATCAAAAATTACAATATCCAAGGTGGGTCGCTCTGCAAAATGTCGTTGCTCGATTAACTTATAGCAGTGTTAAGCAGCATAAGTCTTCTTCTTCAGCTCTACGACCTATTACGCAGCGCTTGTTCCCTTCTCCGTAAATCTAACGTTTTATTACTTACTATACATAACTCCAGCCAACGATAATCCAAGTGAAACGGGTCTCTTTTCATTTTAGTTTTTTGACCCGTTTCCCCGTTTTCTTTATAATTCCATCTCATTTTTCTCTCTCTCTCTCAAGACATATAAACCACCTGTCGACGTTGTCGATCATTATCGTTCAACTCTGAACTTTACTTAAAAGCGACACTCTTCGATTGTCATTCTATTTAATGTTATTTCTATGATTTTTTGCTACATTTTTAGGCCAGGATGAGTTTGTTCAAGCTAAGAGCTCTACTTGGTGATTTACAACTTTTGGGAAGCTGTTTAGAGCTAAAACTCTGATTTTTGATCTTTCAATGCTCTAGTTTATTTCCTTATTTTTCCGCTGAATCTGAAGCGAACAACTTAATTTAGCTAGCTACAGAAGCCTACGTAATTAAGACCTCCTAACTTGGCTTCCTCTTTTGTTTGATATTTTCTTGAAGTGCTACGACACGTTAACCGCTGCATTGCCTCGACCAAATTTGATGCTAGAGAAGCTTCATTGAATACCGAACAATCCACGCTGATCAGCAATTTACGCCGATCCTTGGATTCACAGTTCACAACAAGCAATACGCCTAATTTCTGGTGTTTTTCAGTTAATTTCATTCATTCACATCATACTTATAGAGTTAGTCATGTTCTTTTTTGAGTGCTGCTAATAAAATAGAGAAACATTTGAATTTATGTCAACCTTGATATTATTGTTTTAATGTGTTGTGTTTTCGTCGCTTATTATATAAGAGATTATTGTTTTTTGATAATAAGTCACAAACAAATTATTTTTATACCAATTAGCTTCTTGTTTTTTTTTTTTACTGCAAAAAGTTCCTGATCAGGACATAATTTAAATGTTGTTCAGATTGTCTTAATTACATTTGCCTACGAAATTTGTGTGAAGTAATAACGTTGACTTCCACAACCGGAATCGGTTAAAACTAAACGTGTTCCAGGTTCGAACCGTGTGCGGCGAAATGGTGCTCACGTGCTGACTTACCGTGATCAACTGCTTCCTACTCAGTTACTTTCGCCTCTGGCGTGGTTTACACGTGTACGAAGTAAGACGTTGTTCGCTTAAAAACAAAACTGAATGATAAAGCTTGACTTTGGCCATTTAAAATTCAACGGTCTGCGGGTAACGTTTAAGGTGACAGAGTCACTCTTTAGATCGCGTTAATTGAAATATTGAACATTCAAAATGGGTATCCTAATCGGCCGTGATTTGACAAATATTATCGGAAACAAATGACTGTATGAGGAAGCGTTTAAAGTAGTGTTTAAGACGAACATTGGATTTCATTGCGTGACGTGTTATCGTAAGGAGTTCGCATAACATCAGAGTTTAAGATTAATTCTTCTTTTTTCGATTTAATTCTCGTAAAATTTTTTTGTAGCAGTACCGGAGGAGTGTCTGTGGGGTATTCCCCGACCTACCGTCCGTAAAAGAACAATTTATTCGTTTTGAAAAAATTCTCCGATTGTTATAACATAACACCGCATTCTTATTGATATAAATTGCGCGTGGTTTGTAAATTTACTTTTGCTTTAATTTAAGATAATAAATGTCAAAAGAAATGGTTGACTAAGGCGTAGAAATTGCATATAAAACATCTAGTCAACAGGACTAAATGAATCAATCGGCGTCTTATACAGTCCCCCATAACAGCAAATTATATCAATTAACTTATCTAAAATTGAATATCACTAAATTACCGCACGAAGGTAATTTATGCGGACAGCCGTGCCGCTTAAAGGTGACAACCACCCTCGTTATTAGTAAATGAAGCCACTGCAATACCAGAGAACCTGAAACTGGAGACATCAGCGGCGGTGAACCCGCTTCGCTATTCGACCGCAAGATGTCGACGTCGTTTAACGCCGTACTTGATATGCCTCCGCTCTTCCGTTGTGTCCTTCCATTACGACGCAGACAATAACCGAATTACTTTCGCAAATGGCGTCCAATTTGCTTCGAATTCCATTTGCCACATTCGACGTCTCTCGGACGACTAATAGAACTAAGTTCGAACGGTAATTGATACCGACGCTGGATGGTAGACACTTCGGAGAGAAGTATTACGAAAGCAGATTAAAGGTTACGGAAGCATTGCTATTGAGGTATGCGGGCAAAATAAGTAATGTCTTCCCCTTTGAACGTGCGAATATCAGTATCACTCTTCGCATAGTGGACCTTCACTTGTGTTTATCTACTGACAAACTCGTCATTTTCATTTTGTCTTACCCTCAATATAAGATTAGGAGATAGAAAATATAACAAAAGTAAAATTTGTAATTTATTTCAATTCTTTTGGAGATCTTAAGTTCGTTAAAAGCTTGCTGTTCTGGTGTAGCTCTTACTAGAGCCTTCTGGAAAATTAAGTCACCCATAATCAGAAATAAATCAGACTTTATTCTTCAAAGCCAACAATAACTAAAATAGCAAAATTGAAATAAAACCATCTCCCGAGACCAAAGTAAAAAATGCTTGAAACACGGCAAAAGTAGGTAAAGCCCGTGCCCAAATCTTCAATCTATATACTTATACCACCAGTCACACTATGCCATCTTGTGTTTTGTAGTTATTACAAGCAGCCTTACCTTGGAAGGTCCATGGTCTATCCCGCTTTCTGTGGACCTTGGAGTTCCTCAGGTCTCGACTCTCGGGCCCAGAGATTTAATGATGGGTCGATTTTTCCCATTTTTTTCCCCATTTTTACAGGAGCACTAACATCAACTAACACAAACCATTGTCAAACAACATACTGAGCATTCAACATTAAACTAAAACTTTCAAAAGTATGTCTCATCCCATAAGCAATTGTACCGCCAGAAAATTTCTAACGAGTCACACCGTCTTCGTGTTGAAGCTGCTGTATTTAAAATAAAAAAATTGACATCACATCTGCGTATCTTTTTCGAAACGCTAACTTCGATAGTTAAAAACTTAAAGGAACTGCATAAATAGCATCCAATTTCAATGTTGAAATCGATCAAGTTTGAAAGCATCAAACTTTCCCCGAAAGGGAAAACAGGGTACACCTTTCATCACGCCAGTAACTTCGCAATAGTTAGATGTATTCTCCGACGATAAGCAAGCTCTCCCATCGTGGAAGGTTAATACGGGTTCTCCACGACATCTTCAGCATCTCGCCATGGAAAAATCTGAGGAAGACCTTCGTCAAGGTTCCGTCACAACGTCGCAACCCTGGAAAGCGGCCGCGAAAGCCTCGGCAGCGCTTAATAGTCCTTTCGTCCCTTATCAGTGTCAATCTGCCTTTCCATCACGATGTCGATCATTCAATATTGGCCAATTCCGAATTTCCATCGTCTTGGTGTTTGTTCATAGTTGGCGTAGAGATTCCGTTAATTTCGCCAGAAGGAATAAACTGATGAATATTCATAATATACAGTATGGCCAAAAGACAAAGATAATTAAAAAAATATATGCTATTGGTTAAACAGATTTTATATTATTTATGTACAATATTGGTTCACATCAAATCTTACTGTCGCAAGATAGAACGTTAGAACAACTTTTCTGAGTACCTTGTATATAATGAAAAAAAGTTGATCTTTCAATAGCAATCAGCAGGTTTATATCCTCGTCAATTTTCGTACCTCCTTTTGTATAGTTTCTTTATTTTTCTATTGTTTCAACTACTTTCTCAAGCCTATCCTAACGATTCTATTTGTTTCGCGACTGCTATAATAGGCTTTCGTTCTCAAATAATCGATAGAAAGGCGAACGAGCTATTCAATTGCTTCTCGTCGCCTCGTCCTTTCCATTTTTCCCGCCTCTGCGTCTATCAGAAAAAATATTATGAAGACATATTTCGAATATTAATATCAAAGTAAGAAAGAGTCGAAATCAAATTTGTGAGTTGACAACATCAGTACTGCCATAAAAAAAGATTACTTAATAACGAAGTCATGAATAGAGCTCCCCAACTGCGTGGCGCACCATAGGCGTCGATAAGGAACATAAGTAAAGTACATAAAAACAAAAGAAATAAAGAATTTTAAAACGCTTACTTTTGTAATTAGCCGTATCCAATATAGTGGGTGTTAATGCACAAGGAAAATAGTATTAGTCAGCACACGAGGAGGTAGGCACATTAAAACTGTTACCGTAAGCGCAATCCGATTTCTCAAACATCTGAAGCATTAGGAATGTTTCCACAGTCGTTTCTTTCAAGGATGTTCGTCGTTCTGAAAAAATGTTTTTATATCTTGAAAATGACCGCTCGACGTCTAATGATGTAATACACGCGTAATTAAAATAATCTTTGAATTTAGTCACCGGATCAGTAGAGTTACCTTCCTAAACTTGTCTTAACCTGCTAAAATTTGTATCTTTCTTCATAACACTTTCAAAATTTCTTGTAACGATATCATTTTTTTTGTTATTTATACAGTGTAGGAGTGTATTAACGTCATCTAATATTTGTACTGACTCCGTCAGGGACAGTGCACTATTTTGTAATTTATTTATTGCCTCAAGTACTTCTCTATAATTGTTGTAAACGGTTTGTAAATCTGCTTCAACGGAAATATCTTGGAATTTATCCTGGCTTTCCTTAATAGCCGCAGATTCGTTGGGATTGAATTGTAAGACGACTGATTTTATTTGCCGGAAGTATTTAAAATAATAAAACGCTGCCTTCAGCCATGTCCCCCAACGCGTAAGAATCGGCTCTGGTGGTTCGGGAATACCGGGACACTGTTTATGAAATTCACTGGTACGTTTGGGAGATTTGAGAAACACTCGTTTCGTATTTGTTATTAATGCATTTACCTCAGGGAAATTTGCACGAATAGTTTCAGCCGCAATATGCAGAGCATGAAGTTTACAAGTAATATGTAACATCATCCCATAATGTTCTTGAAGAGAACGACCTACACAACGCATTGTCGCGGCACCATCGGTCATGAAAATTAATACTTGAGTAGTGGCAATTTCAAATGTTTGTAAAGTATCAACGACTACGCTCTCGATAGCGTCGGCAGTACACGATTTTAGTCTTTTACTAGCTAATAAAATTCCCTTTGTAGGTTGACGAGGTTCCAGTATACGTACAATCACATTCAAAATAGAATGTCTTTTACGGTCTGTCGTTTCGTCAATACATAACCACAGTAGTTTATTTTTTATTGCAGATCTGATCCTGTTTTCAATTTCGGTACGTACACTTGGCACACATCTCCTTAAGCTTGTTTCCGACGGTAACTCAAAGTCTGGATTATATTTATTCCAAAATTCACGGAATGGTTTCTTCCTGAGTAAGGAAAACGGTAAATTACACGCAGTCAGCATATAAAATAAATCAATTATAAATTGAGTTGCCTCAGTCGGTGATACACCCAGTTTTTTATTTTTGTGTTGCTGACTATTTACATGTCTTCTACAGCCATATTTATCATTGCACATCAGAGGTATATTACAAATTTTACATATAATCTTACTTCCATTATATATTAAGTCAGGAAATTCTCCACAGAACTTTTTCACTTTGTCGGCCTGTGGGCGTTTCTTACTACGCGCGTCCGCCATACCGTCACAACCCGATCGCATACGGTAATAAACTACCGAAATGCGATGCGAGTTATTTGCTTATATATTACATTACATATCCCCCGGCCACGCCCGGCGGTACGCCTTCTGACTTGCCACGCACTTTGGGGAGCTCTAGTCATGAATGTTAAATGATCTGATGAATCAAAGGCAGTCCGCACAAATTTAAAGAAATTTTAAGCTAAAATAAAGCATAAAGTTCGCCACTTTTCGTGCACCTCACGAAGTTAGCAGACTCGCGTTTTGAGTAAACCAGTACGTAACACGAACCTATTCACACGAGACGGATGAACACGATCTGTCTAGTTTCTGTTAATCTCGTGAGCCGTGCGGAACAGGTACAAGGCCACGTCACGTAACAACCCAAGAAAATCAAACGTCACGAATAGTTGGCTATAGAAACCGCTCGGATTTTCGTTTCAATAAATTCCTGGTTAACACGTCTGTTACCTCACACGGACAAATCACATCGAGTAAGGTCTCGGGAAAGTATACCAAGGGCCGCCTTGCCTTCTCGATCCAGCATGGAATATTTATTAACTCCAGGGAGTAACCGCCGTCGGAGTGCCTTCGCGGTCCGATGTAGGATATTCCCAACCGTTATCCCGCTAATAACCGTCAGGTGTTTAAAGCGAAACCCGTCGTGTACATTCAAGCCCTCATTTCAACATACATTACGTTACGTAAGTTGATATTTGCATTTATTTGTTTAATGTAATGTTGACCTCGTGAATAAGTATTGCTTTTTTATGTTATTTAATTCTTTTATTTTGACTCACCTGATTTATTAGCTGGACTCTGGACGATTCGGTAGACGTTGATGGATGTAAATCATCAATTTCACTGGTTGATTACTTGTTTCGTCTAAGCAGATGTTCTGATAGATCTAATATTAATTCGTAAGTGACTCGTATGAGCAGAATATATGTTTCCAGCTGGGTTTTGCTAAAAGAAGTTTATTTTCATCCGTTATATAAATACGTACTGAAACATTGAAGGAGAATAAGCAAAGTTAATTCTTCGCATTTTGCGATTAGTGAAATTTGATCAAAGTCTCACCACATCTCTTTTATCATCAAAGCATCCATTATGTTCCAGTCGAAAATCTAACAATTACTTAAGGCCTGTACATCCTTTAATGTCTACTTTCTTTATATCAAAATTAGAAGCAAATTTTCATCATATATTAATCCTCTCTCCTCAACTATTGATTCGAAATCATCAACTATACTACTCACATTAACTTTACTAATTGTAAGTACCTTACACGAAGAAAAATTATGAAGCTTTTACAATTTACTTCCTTGTCTAAATTAGTAAAAAGAACATAGCGTCACTCGAAAACCTTTAATCTTCACCTTCCGTTCGCCCTAAGACACCAGGTCCAATAATCTTACGAATAATGCACTTTGAAGCCGCACTTACTTACTATCGTTTCATCTAGCGGACTATAAATAAGAATCTAACAGCAAATACATTTCGCAGCACCAACCGAAGAATTTGTTTCCAAGACAATTCTCGGAAGCACGCCTCGCCAAAGAGAAAATAAATCGAAGGGATGGGTTAGAACCATCATTGCCCGTCGGAATATCCCGAAAGCGTTCGATTTATTTTGTTTACAGTACGTTGCAGTGAGTACTTAGCAAGATTAAAGTCGACTACGCAAATGGGTCTCGACTTTAAAAGCTTGATTTGAAAACTAGCGGACGGCTTGTGTATATGTAGTGTCCCCGCTTACCCATAATAGAAGACATCCATTTGTTACTAAGACAAGCGGCGCGGCGGGTGGATTTACCATCTGTCGGAGAAGATGGATATAAATCAAGATAACTAAATTACAGAAGCTTTTTGAGAATGAAGAGTATTGTAGTGAGAACGTTCTTTAATGTAAAACTTGAAACGTGTTTGTGCAGTTTGTCTTATTCTCGTTGTGTTTTGTTACGTTGTTTGTAGGGATTTAAGTTAATCGCATGCGCACTCCTAAGGTACCCTAGTAATTAGGGAACGAAAGCAGAATTTCGATAGCCCGTTTATTTTCCAAGAGGCAGGGTGAAATCGATAAATTTAACACTTCCCGTACATCGATTAGACGCATATCAAATATAAAAATAGATTTCAACAGAGTCTTTCGCGCAAATCTCATTAACGCAGCTAGCTAATAAAAAAACGAATCTTTAAGAAAGATGAAAATGATAAAATGCTGAAAAGAAGATGGATCCCTGTATTTTTTTTTTAATTTTAACATATGTGAACTTACACAGGTAATGGTGGCAAAATTTAATTTTTTAAGATGTAAGATTGCGCACGGCAGATACATGAATTTGAAAATTGAGTAAATCGCAGATTGTTTCCAATTGACCAAGTTATTTAATTATTTGGGCTCGAATGTTGTTCTTGAAAGCTTCCAGGTTCCTAGAACGATTGTTGTATACGAGCGATTTTAGGTAAGAGGCAAAGAGCGCGTTAACCAGTTCAAGTCGCCTCTTAGGAAGATGAGGCGCCCGAGGAACCTATCTCGCGAGAAATCCATGCATATCCTTGCCGTGTGGGCTGTGGCCCCATTCTGATGAAACCAGACGTTTTCCTGTTCCAACCTTCCAATTCAGGCAAGAAAAAATCCTGGATCATGGTTAGATAACGTGCAGAAATGACAGTAATCGCTGAATCATTCTGTTCGAAAAAGTAAAGACGGACGATCCCAATTCTTGACCATGCACACCATACTGTCACCTTATCGGAGCGCAGAAGTCCCTGGTGGATCCCCCTGGGGTTCGTATCACTCCAATAGCGTATATTCTGCTTGTTGACACATCCATTCAGAAAAGAAGAAAACGATTCGCCTCGAAGCAACGTAGCAAGCATGTTTTCGCTGGCGAGTAGTCCTGCTTCAAGTCTTGGAGAACAACCATCTTATAAGAAGTGTTAATGAAGATATTCGTTAACGATTCGCTGAACAGAACTCCTGAGAAATTGTTGAATTGCAGCTCGAAACCTCTCGATGTTTTCTGGGGTGTGTGACGATATTCCGAGGCCCCGTTCTTTTCGTGAACACATTTGCGGTATCCCGAAATGCTTTGACGCACGCGAGAATTCGATTTCGAATTCGACCGCGGGGGCATTATTGGACCTTAAACGGAAGGCGCACGGTGCGCGGACGATCGAGCGGACATTGTTCAACGCACCACTCCATTATGGCGACTGAAACTGCGTGGAACATAAACTTCGTATTCTTCTCTTTCGGACTACTTCACTTTCTACCTTGAACAACCAATTTTCTTTTAAAAGAATTGGTATTGTAACGCAATATTCTTCCAAAAAAGAATACCCATCAATGAGAACATAGCTCATGTAATCCTTTAAAATATCATAACTAGAGAGGATAAAGGCGGATGATATTGCACCGACTAGACAGACTCGTGTCTATTCGCCTCATAAGAATGGATTCGTGTTGCCTCTTGGTTTCCACGGGAGTCGACAAAACGCGAGTCTGTCTAATCGCTGCAAAAAAATAATAATTTCATCATTAGTTGAATTGCTAACTCTCTTGGACGTTTTGGACAAATTGCTCCAGGATTAGGAATTCCGCCGGTTAAGCAGAATTCCATTCTTCAATGGAAGAAGGCAATGGTCCTCTATACAATGTTATCCAAAAATATGTTGTATGTAAGGAATCGTTCTAGATGCTTTATTATTGGCCTCTGCACATGTATTTGCTGTACTGAATGAAGGCCAGCTATCCTCCTTAATATAAGCTTCCCCTTCTTTATTTCTATTTTGTGTTTTGATATTAACTTCTCCACTTTGCAGTATACTTAATAGAAATAGCGACGTGGTTGTTTTATCCAACTAACCTTGAATTCGAAATTGATAACTACTTCCGGTAGAACCGGAAGTGGTTATCAATTTCGCTGCAGTTCTCCGTGAGACACCTGTATATATGGCGTCTTGAAATTATATGTTAATTACATCGGCAGTAACAAGCAAAACCCATTTTTTTTTCGTTATTCCCCAATGAAAGCCACTATTTTGATCAACTTTTTAATTTCTTGAAAATGTCAAAATTTAACATTTTTCGATTCCGCTTTGTAACTCAAGAATTGAAACGATTAGCGAACTTTTGCTTTCAGCCTTCCCTTTCTGCAAACTTGAACTGAGAAAGGCACATATTTAAAACTACGGCAAGAGATACAACAAAAACAGATCAACGCTGAAGACCGGTTAAATTTTCTTAGTCGGGATATGTATATATATTCGCTTATTTAAATCGGTCTATATATTCATCATATTTCTACCTATCGCGTGTCTAGCCGTTTCTATTCGATTTAAACTTTAAAATTCTACATTATCCACCTCCAAAAAACTTTTCGCAATATACCTGCACCTTATATAACGGTAGGTACATCCTTGAAAGTATTTGCGTATAACGAGCTTGAATAAAGCATCAGCGAAAGTTTTCTCACTTTCCCATTCATGGATAAAAGAAAAAAGTTCGCGACGGGCGGCGTTGGTAATAAAATTTTGTCTTTTTCGCCGGGAGATGACGCAGCTACGTTCGTATGGTCCGACGAATACCCAGCTCGAATAAATCAAGTTACTTCAAGCTGGCAAACGTTTCTTATGGAAACTAAGACTGTATACGAAGGGCTAATATACAGCCAAGTGCGAAAATTCGATCCATTTCGATTTTTCATTGTAAAGGAGAAATGGTTCGAAGTATAAACTTGAGATTTAAGGGAAATCGATAAAATTGTACGTTTTAGAGTAATTATTGCAACTAATACCGAGTATTTCCGCCTCGAGTCCTTCTGAACAACCTGTATACATCTTGGCATTTTGAATATCATTTTGCTTATTATTATGCTTGCTTGAATCTATCTTCTTACTCGTCTTATCGTCCACTAAATTGAAACTAGGTTCTATAAATGGTGCAAAGAGAACCACGTGCTTTTCTAAAATGACTCTAATGTACGTTACGTGTCCTCCAGGACCTTCATCAGCCACCACGAACTTCGTTGCTTGTGCCAGCCCAATACAAAACAATGGAACCTCCCCAGAAGCTGATTCTTCACAATCTTGCATTAAACAAACCATTCTCCCTATCTTCTCCAAATTCTTCCCTGGCCATCTTGTAATTTTTACGTAAAAATTCGGATTCATGTGTTACTCCAGTTGGCGTGACGCCACTTTTCGTGATCTTGTGCAAAAGCTAGTCGAGCTCCCTGACATTGGGCTGGTTTTTTAAGATATTAAATTAGCTTCGACTAGCCGTCGACGAACTGTCCATCTAATGATTTTTTACTTCGCTCAGTCGTTTTTTCGCCTCAACGTGAGTCAGATACTTATCCCTCAAAACTAAAGAAATCAATCGTCTCAATCGGATATTCGTCTTTTATAGCCTGATCCTAGCCTACTCTTAGAGTCGCTCGTTGCATTAAAACCCAAAACGGCTCGATGGACTGCTAAACGAGTAACGCCTGGTATCTGAGCAGCGTAGTATGGGCTAAGGCCATCTTGAACTTGAAAGCCACTACCATGGCTGCATCCGTTGGAATTAAAGACCTTTTTTTAGCAGGAAAACTGGAAAGGGGCTTCCCACTTGAAACTCTTTTTAATGGTCGAAGTATGTAGCTCCAAAAAATATCATTCCTCGTCTGTTGGCAAAAACGTAAAATAAATCCGCCGACTGATATCTTTTAACAATACCAATCGATCTAAGTTTACCTACATCATGTCGCAAGTCCAGATTTGTAGAAATACAAATAAAGATGAAGCAGAAAGTAACGGATCGAATTTTTTGCACCTGTATGTATATGCTTCTTCGAGTTATTCGGAAAATTTCAGCGTTCAGTTGTTGATCTCGTTAGCGACTCGATGGGAAGAATACGCGAATAACTTTTTATTGGAAAGATAAAGCGGTGACAAGTGAAAAATCAGAAGAAGGGATGTGAAGTTTCATGTTTAAGTTAGTCGTTGTTAAGAGATATTAAATATAAAAGATTTCCTTTTAGGATTATCGCAAGTTTAGATAGACTTTTCTATATTGTTTGTGCGCTAGTATTCCTCTTCCCTAATGTCTTCTTCGGTCTGTCGGTGACTCTAACAACGTGTGGCATCCTGATAGGCGTGCATTTCTAGTTGTTATTGTTGTGGGACCTGCCATTTCTCTCCTCTCTCATTCTCATTCTCTTTCTCTCATTCTCTCTCTCTCATTCTCTTTCTCTCATTCTCTTTCTCTCATTCTCTCTTCTCTGCCTCTTCTAGAATTATTATTGTTGTTTAACCTAAAAATCTAGAAATTATTTTGATATCTTCTGATCATTTCGTGTGATTCTCCAGGAAAAAGACTGCTTAGTTCTATTTAAGTAAGCAACAACTAGGACAAATCGAAAATATCAAGAAATCGTAACGAAGAGGATAACGACGATGCCGTTGATCTCCGTGGAGAAATTGTTTGTTTCACCAAGTCCATCGACAATAAATGAATAAACGAGACAAAGCGTTTGAAGAATTTCGTAGCATTACACAAAGTTTATAAAACGGCGATTTTGAAACGTCTAATACTCGATCAGATCAAAAGAGTCTTGATGGCGAACCAAAACATGCTGTTAAAAGTCCTCCGCGAGACATTCAACAGGTCGGTGATTCAGATCAGATAATAATACGCTAAACATTAAATTAAAAGGAGTCCTACCGAAGTTTCGTCCGATTCTTAAAAGCTTTGGGACGTTTTCTTTCTTCAAAATTTAATCTCCCAGAATTACTTGTTTTAATATGGTTATCGTTAATCAACGATTTGGTTCGATACTATTGTTATACTAATCATTATCTTTTAAACGCCACAAAACAATCAGTTCACTCCGCACCACACAAGTTCATTTAATTAATTAATCCAGAACCATATTCTTAATCGGTGACCGAATATATGGATCGTTTGAATCTTCGAAACGGCCGTCCATAATTAATTAATTAAATAAACTTGCGTGGTGCGGAGGTTGCCGATACTTTTGTGTTATTTATCGTACCACGCCACAATCTTTGCTATCATTATTCATTATTGTTTAACAAGTGTTGGGGCGAAAATACCCAAAATAAAATAAGCGGTGATCTTCTAACAGGCAAACATGATCCTTTAAAGTATGCCTCCAAACAAAGATATTTTACTATAACGGCCAGCAAAGCGGAGAATTTGAAACTGTCCGTACGAGGAGGCGCCCGTTAATAGGAAATCTAGCAAGCAATGAGAACGCTTGTTGTAAAAAAATGATTGTTTCGGCAAGTTTTCTGAACTTGCCGAAACGAAACTGGAAACAAAAGCAATTAAAGCTTGACCTTTTTATTGAACACCAATTGGAAAATTCAAGAAAACGGTGATTTCTTGGATTTTCCGATCACTAAAGGGCTGTCCTTTTCTCCAGTCATACTTACACAAAATAGAATTGTGAGACGATCTTTTGAAGCTTTACCGCCAGTGCATTTTTCTCTTATTAAAGCGAAGGTTTTTGTATGCGAAAAATTTCTTTGATAGTATTAACGAGCTTCTTTTTCCAATCTGCAACATCTTCGTTTACTGGGCGTGCCCGGCCCTTTGCAAAACTAGTCCGACTGTCCATTTGAAGCTATAAAACTGATAATTTCTAATTGTTTTCCAACTTTTAAGAACTTTTAAAAGTACTCCATAGATAGGTATATTTTTATCTCTTACTTTGCAGGACCAGTCGGTGGATCAGATTGTATCCAGTGGACAGTTTCGAAAAATTCTTTTTTCATCTTCTCTCCCCATTTTCACAAATTTTTTTGGGTGTTTCTTCCTTTTGTCTTAATTTTTTTTTCTTAAGTAACTATAAGTTACTTTTCACCACATCCAGTTATTTCCATTCTTTCTTCGATAGTTCTTAATAGGCCCATCTTAGTTACCAGCTAGGTAACTCGTGTTGAACTGATTAAAAGCTTCAAGACCATTTCAGCGTACAAAAACATCGGATGTGAAAGCCTAAACTCAACAATCTATACTTTCTTCAAGAAAAGAAACAATCCCAGCTTCAAGCATCGTCAATATTTCCTCCTATTAACTAGGATTTACCAATCTTAATAACAATAAGCTAAACATTTTTTTAGCGCCAAACTAAACACACCTCCTAAACGCTACATTTCAACAACAAAAAGACGATGCATTCGCGAACAGCGGCGGGTACGTGACAATTTTCTGTCGATGTCGTTTCTTGTTCCTCGCGTCGTTAAATCGGCACTTACCTTCTTCCATACACGGAGTGGTTGGTTGTTGTATTTTTATTGCGCGAGGAAGCGAAGATGAGGGGCACGTCTGTAATGTTTAAGGCTCGCTGCTACGGTGTGGCGCCGTTACGTCGGAAATAGAAAGCGATTTTTAAGAAGCATTCGAGTAAGTGCAACCTACGTCGAAGATGTGCGACTAGTACGAAGAACGTGGAAAGTACGTTAAGAGGAATCGATGGAACTTCCAATTTTTATATGGGAATCGTTCCGATAAAGCTCTTTACTTTGTTTTATACGCCCTTCTTTTCCTTTGTACAAGTTGCATCTTTTCAGGCCTTACACGGGCCCCGTCTTGGTACATTTGGTCCACACGCTCAAAATATATTGAAGATATGCGATGTTTGATTTTTCTGAGTGTTATTTTTCAGGTATACTCACCTTCGCAACACTCCACTAAAATAATCCAATATTTCAGGGCATATTTGTCCATTCGAACGAATTGTGTTAAACTTGTTTATTATGAAACAAGGCAAATTGCTGACTTTGTAAATTTGTCGGGAGATCAATGTGAAATCCATGGCTTAAAAAGAAAGAGACAATATAAATTTAATGGTTTCGGGAGGAATCTTTTTAAACTTTCCTTCTCTTAGCGCCGAGAAAATTGGGAGGCTTCTGCAACAGTAGAAAAGTATGTTATCCCATCGCTTTTCTAAAAGAAAGAAAGTAAAGTGGTGATTTCTAAGCAGCCTCGTATTAAGCCTACTTGAAAATACGCCTATGAATACGTTGTTCTTTTTCTTGTAGGAGCTGGACGAAACAAAAAGGATAAAATTCAAGTACGGGAGTCTATAAATTAAATTAAAAAATAAATAAAAATAAATACGTAAATCTCAAATCGTAACGTTTGTGCGCAGACTCAAAGGTTACAATCCTGCGTTCAACAATCAACATTTCGCCCTGAAAGAGGATTTAAGCACCAAACTCTTCGATAAATGATACTCTAAACCAAACACACGATGATGCAACACTAGTATGAGCTAAAATGAGAAATTGTAAGCATCCCTTAGCTTCTACGCTCGGGATAACGATTGTTAGATCGTGCCCAATTAGACCGCTCTCTATTCTAAAAATAGCATAACGCACGCCATGCGAGGACGCAACCCAAAGACTTTTTTTACACTTAGGCACTACAAGCAATCTTTACGAATGAAGTATTCCTAACAAACTTTTCCGCCATTTCTTTATGGAAGATCTTCTAGCACAATTACGAAATTATGCTAAAGAAACAATTGAATTTATACGGAGAAAATGGATAGAAGCAAGTGATTTAGCCGTTTCTGCAAGATCATCGCTGCAAGAAGGAGTAGATTTATCTCCTAACACTTCTGCGATGGGGAAAAAGGAAACGAAAGGCTATTAAAAAAAAGGCTGGAAACGGAGAAGGTGGTCAGAAGGATTTTGACGTTAAACGAGTAGACATAGGTAATTACTGAACGTATTATATGTTGGAATTTCAAAAACGAAAGAAAGAAAGAAAAAAAAGAAATTTTAATGAAGGATATTGTATTAAAATGAGTCCTTATGAATCAACCTGCATTTAAAATAAACGATACTAAAAGTAAATTGTCCTTTTCTTTAAAATTTACACAGCCCCCAAAATGCTTCCGATACAAAATGTTGCACAAGGCAAAGAAAGCAAAGAAAGATCACCAAAGCAAAAAATTTTTACACGCAAATTTACTAAATTCCATTTCGCAATAAACGTCTACACCAAACTTATACAGACCACAACTATTACCATCGCTTTTTATGAAGATAACTTCGGAGTATAACCATATACATAAGTAGAATCGCCAAAATCCATCTAGGAACGTGAAAACTTCAAGAACTGACGTTAACCTCCTCTTTCACCAAGACATTTTCTTTTTTCACCGACCGATAATTCATTTCCATTGCTAAGTGGCGCCCTCCGTAGCGCGTTAAAGCGTCCTATAACTTAGAACGTTCCCGGCTAAGCGTTCCGAGGCGGCTTGTTTACATAAACGAAAGGTTATCCGATAAAATTGAACGAGGCCCGCGGAACGGCGCGAAAATGAATGAAGATAACTTGGGCCGCCTTGAAGAAACGGTTATTCTAATGTTGTTTTTGAATTAAGATGGCTATGAGATGTTGCTCCACGTTTTAGCTGCCCTCGGGGAGGGATTCGGGACGAGGATTTTGTTATTTTCGCCGGGAACCTCTACATCAACTGTTTTACGCAATCTTACAACCCTCAGAACAATTTGGCATTATCGATGCTGATACTGATCGTATTCCATGGAGAGAAAGCTGTGCGCCTCTACCTAGAAAAAGTTTAGGAATGAAACTTAAGCAAAATTAAGCTTATTAGAAATAAACATTTTTCGCGATTCTGGTATTCATTAATTTCCATTACAGACTTCTTAGATACTGCTTTCTACCGTACCTCCAAAAGGTCTCAACCATTTTCTTATCAAAATAAATTTGTTACAAAATAATAACATTCAAACTCAAATTACTCAAAAACCATTGGAGATATCGTAAAAAGGTCGTAATCCCTGTAATCAGTTCAAAGTGCATGGGGATCCATCATCAGGATAAACATTTTAGAACGATTTTGAACTCGTCAAATCGTCCTTAGAGATTTCTTTCAACTTCAATTCTTAATTCTATCGTGTTTCCAACTAACAACTTTATTTATACGTTTCGATAAGCTAGATCCATTGAAAGTTACCCCGATTTTCTGCCTCTTACGTTAAACGAGCTATAACTTCTAGAAGATTGGCAAACTTTGATCTCTAGCACTTTTCGGGACGTAATTTGAAAAATACAGAAGATAGGTAAGCGAGGGTGGCGGAAATCGGTTCTCCGAGTCCGGTTTTACTCAAAAAACATGTAACTGAAGCGTTTTCAATGCGCTGAAAGGTCTTCAAGAGGACTCCTTACAAATTTTAGAACGTTGGGAAACTTTGACACCATCTTTAACCGTTTTCAGGATGTAATTTGAAAAATAAAGGAGATAGGTAAATGAGGGTGGCGGAAATCGGTTCTCCGACTCCGGTTTTACTTAAAAAACATGTAATTGTTGCGTTTTCATTGCGCTGAAAGGTCCTCAAGAGGACTCCCTATAAATTTTAGAACGTTGAAAAACTTTGATCCCATCTTTAGCCCTTTTCAGGGTGTAATTTGAAAAATGAAGGAGATAGGTAAGCGAAAGTGGCGGAAATCGGTTCTCCGAGTCCGGTTTTACTCAAAAAACATGTAACTGAAGCGTTTTCAATGTGCTAAAAGGTCCTCAAGAGGACTCCCTATAAATTTTAGAACATTGGGAAACTTTGACACCATCTTTAACCCTTTTCGGGATGTAATTTGAAAAATAAAGGAGATAGCTAAATGAGGGTGGCGGAAATCGATTCTCTGAGTACGGTTTTACTTAAAAAACATGTAATTGATGCGTTTTCATTGCGCTGAAAGGTCCTCAAGAGGACTCCCTATAAATTTTAGAACGTTGGAAAACTTTGATCCCATCTTTAGCCCTTTTCAGGGTGTAATTTGAAAAATGAAGGAGATAGGTAAGCGAAGGTGGCGGAAATCGGTTCTCCGACTCCGGTTTTACTCAAAAAACATGTAACTGAAGCGTTTTCAATGCGCTGAAAGGTCCTCAAGAGGACTCCCTACAAATTTTAAAACGTTGGGAAACTTTGGCATCATCTTTAACCCTTTTCGGGATGTAATTTGAAAAATAAAGGAGATAGGTAAATGAGAGTGGCGGAAATCGGTTCTCCGACTCCGGTTTTACTTAAAAACATGTAATTGATGCGTTTTCATTGCGCTGAAAGGTCCTCAAGAGGACTCCCTATAAATTTTAGAACGTTGGAAAACTTTGATCCCATCTTTAGCCCTTTTCAGAGTGTAATTTGAAAAATGAAGGAGATAGGTAAGCGAAAGTGGCGGAAATCGGTTCTCCGACTCCGGTTTTACTCAAAAAACATGTACCTGAAGCGTTTTCAATGCGCTGAAAGGTCCTCAAGAGGACTCCCTATAAATTTTAGAACGTTGGAAAACTTTGATCCCATCTTTAGCCTTTTTCAGGGTGTAATTTGAAAAATGAAGGAGATAGGTAAGCGAAAGTGGCGGAAATCGGTTCTCCGACTCCGGTTTTACTCAAAAAACATGTACCTGAAGCGTTTTCAATGCGCTGAAAGGTCCTCAAGAGGACTCCCTATAAATTTTAGAACGTTGGAAAACTTTGATCCCATCTTTAGCCCTTTTCAGGGTGTAATTTGAAAAATGAAGGAGATAGGTAAGCGAAAGTGCCGGAAATCGGTTCTCCGACTTCGGTTTTACTCAAAAAACATGTAACTGAAGCGTTTTCAATGCGCTGAAAGGTCCTCAAGAGGACTCCCTATAAATTTTAGAACGTTGGAAAACTTTGATCCCATCTTTAGCCCTTTTCAGGGTGTAATTTGAAAAATGAAGGAGATGGGTAAGCGAAAGTGGCGGAAATCGGTTCTCCGACTCCGGTTTTACTCAAAAAGCATGTAACTGAAGCGTTTTCAATGCGCTGAAAGGTCCTGAAGGGGACCTCCTATAAATTTTAGAACGTTGGAAAACTTTGATCCCATCTTTAGCCCTTTTCAGGGTGTAATTTGAAAAATGAAGGAGATAGGTAAGTGAGGGTGGCGGAAATCGGTTCTCCGAGTCCGGTTTTACTCAAAACGCATGTAATTGATGCGTTTTCATTACGCTGAAAAGTCCTCAAGAGGACTCTCTACAAATTTTAGAACGTTGGGAAACTTTGATACTATCTTTAGCCCTTTTTGGGGTGTAATTTGAAAAATAAAGGAGATAGGTAAGTGAGGGTGACGACAATCGGTTCTCCGAGTCAGGTTTTGCTCAAGAAACATGTAACTAAAGCGTATTTGTATTGCGCTGAAAAGTCCTCAAGAGGACTCCCTTTATTACCGCAACCGTATCCGCGAAATTTACAAAATGATTTGTGGGTTAGTCTGGCGCTACTAATTAAAACCATCTGTTAGAAATCAAAGAGCTAAGTCACAATTAGTTTGTTCGTCAATCTCTTTAATTTCAATTTTTTTTTTCAAAGACTTTTTGGATTTAATTAGCAATTAAACACTAAATGATAAAATTACCTCTACTATTCCCTTCCCTTCGCTTTACCACCAATTTAAGCACTAATTTACATACAAAATACAGCCGCAAATTAATACATAAACTTTCAGCTTATATTGCACACGCTACCGTGAAACTCGTACAACACTAAAAGTTCATTAGGTGGATAAAGTTTCATGCAACGTCGTCTGTACAACAAGAGACTCTGCTCGTCTAAATACTAAGATATCGATTACATTTTGAACACGTGTAGATATGTTTACACGTTTAATATGCGTCACAATAATACATTATGTTGTTCGGTGTATTTGAAAGATATACCTACCTTATTGTTGGTGTTTACACCGAAGCCGTTTAGATTCGTGCTCGAGGAAATCTCGTTAAATAGTACAATATAAACTCGAGAACAACGTAGCGTAGAATTGCGGCCATATTCAAAGCTATGGTGATTATTAGAGATTTATATTTAACTTGAATTTTGCTTAATTTTCAACATACGCGTTGATTAAGGTTAAATTATTAATGCTGTTGTATTTGCGGCAAATAGAGGAAACGTGAAACCGATAATATTAACAATGTTGTTGTCGTTGTTGTAGGCTTCTGCGGTCGTTGCTTTCTTTTAAAGAATTTAGGTTTCCGGGTTGTAATCGCATAATGCTTCTTCTGGGTTGCTGCATGTCTTTACGCATGTTTTAGTTAAGGTCGTTGTTATTGAAGGATTCGGATAGAAGAGATTTCCACTGAAAATGCAAAGCGTAACCATCATCTCCATCGAGGTTATTAAAATATTTGTAGACTTCGATAGCCCCTCGAATTTTTCTAGAATAATAATAATAGAACCATGGGACAGAAGTTTGATGGCCAGTATCCAGCTTATACAGAATCTGCAGCAATCTACTGCAACGCACTCGTATTCCACCATAAGTGCGTTGACCGACCGCATTGTTTTCCCGACGTGTACATTACCACGAGCGTGCAAAAGAGACGTTTTGTCTTTGACTGCCGGTAATAAGTCGGAAATTTTTACGGTCCGAATACTACATGCATCATCTAATATACGCTGGTTTGTTTTATCATTGGCGGCGTTACAAATCATGAAATGGGTATAAAATTTAAACCCCAATTTTATCGATAACAGGGCAGAAGAGCAATACTGACCCAAGCACCTTGACCGGAAGCGGTAGGCTGTTCGGGAGTACGATGATGGAGTATTATTTTCGGATATCTCGTTTGCTGGAATTACTTTCGATGAAGAAGTCGGTCGCACATCTCGATTCTTGAGCGAGAGCGTCGGGCCGAGAAATAGAAAAGGCCCGTTTAATTAATGTGTTCGGATAGCGGACCGCGCGAGTCGACCTTCGAGGTACTGGATGTCCTAATTTGCCGTTGGGGTGGCGAGATACGAGGACATCTAGAAATTGGAGTCGTCCATCTGATTCAACCACCATGGTAAAAGGTTTATCCAGATATTGAGTGTTTAAGAAGGTTGAAAACGAAATGTTGGTTTTAGATACGGGGATGACACCTTCGTTATCCGTCCGCATGGAAGGGCATATCAAGTATGTTTACGCGTAAAACGATAGAAAACGAAATAATATCGTTAACCCGTATGTATGTTATTAACGCTATTCGTTCGGTGTAAAATAATGCTGCTAGATAGGAGCCTCTTAGAGAAACGCTTCATTCATAATGTACAACATGTCCCAAAAGTTGCATTCTTTTAAACAGAACACCTTGTATATTAGTGTCTACCGATTCTATAAACCATAGAGTGTTTGATTGAGCTCGTAAAACTCGACAATTCACTGTGCATGTATCAAAAGTGCTTTCAAGTACTATGAACAACCAGAAGATACTGCGCGATCTTCTATCTCCCTTCATAGCCAAATTGTTCATGCGATATAGGTGTCGATTACATGCTCAAGAGTGCCCAATATATGCATTGCGTAAGAAATTCCAGGCCTTAACCCCGATAGTAACTAGCCGTAAAAAATTCATGACACTCGCCTTTCACAGCTTATCGAAGATGTTGATAAGGTTAAATACATGAACGTATGTTTCGGTTCGTGTAACACACTTAGAAACCTTCCTGGCAATCCGAGAGACAAATCGAAAATTGAAGAAAGGTCCGCAATTTATAAAGTTGCATGCAATGACTGTAATAAAGTCCATATTGGTCAAATGAAGAGAGTGATAGGCATCAGATTTAAGGCACATATCAGGTGTTATCGCTTCGGCACATTAGATTGATCGAATGTAGCACATAAACGAAGCCGGCCATAATATTAAGTTAGAAAACTTGAAATTGATCAAGAATGCGGAAATTAGACGCATACGAAACGATTAACATAAAAAATAACGAAGAAGAATTTGATGAATAGAGAGAACGGGGCATCGGGCTACTCAGTTCTATTTAACCAACCCGGCGATGTTGTTCAAGCTTTTGGTGATAAATTTTGCGACGTATTTGATAGAAGTATTTCCTTTGTTTTTAACGAATCTTCTGATTTCAATTGTTGTTCCTTTAACATAAGTTACTTCGCTTCTAATGAAGTCTTATGTGCTTTAAAAAAGTTAGATCTTCGATGATGTATAGGCACGATGCCTTGTCTTATTCGTGATTGTGTGATTGTGATACTTTGCGAACTACCAGTGTGGTTTTATTAAAGGTCGATCTACTGCTACCAACTTGATGGAACTAACGCAGCAGATTAGCGTATGTGTTGATAATCGTCAGCAAGTAGACGTAATTTCTATTGACTTTACGAAAGCCTTTGATACGATAGATCATACGATACTTTTGTCTACACTGTCTTCCATTGGATTTTGTCCTAGGGCTGTAGCACTAATTAGTTCTTATCTCAGCAACCGCTCCTGCTACGTTCATTACAATGGATTTATTTCCCGGCCTTTCATTGCAACACGTGGCGCACCTCAAGGTTCTAACCTAGGCCCGCTTCTTTTTAATATTTACTTAAATAGCCTTTTATTATCTTTGAATTGCAATATTCTTGCTTATGCCGATGATTTTGAAAATCTGTAATAAAGTCGTGCTTCCATCTGACTCCTTCCTTAAAACAGAATCGATTTAAACGTTGATAAAGTTCTCCGAAACTCACGAATATTTAGCTTCCATGTCGCAAATAATACCATCTGTAGGGTTGATTTGTTTAATGATCTTGGCGTACTGCTCGAACCCTAGCTGACATTTTCACCGCATATGGATGCTATCTGTTCTTCAACATCTAAATCACTTGGTTTCTTATCTTTCTCTTTCTTTTCTCTTATCCGCTCAAAATTGGAATACGCATCGTTGGTTTGGTACCCACGTTATCATTATCTTCAGCTAGAAATTGAAGGTGTTCGGAAAAGATTTCTGAAATATCTCTCATTCAAATCCGATGGTACATAGCCTCCTCGCGGCACTGATTATGACAGCTTATTCTATAGACACAGTATTGACTCACTATCTCGTCGGAGAGAGACATCTAGTGCTAAGTTCTTGTTGAGGCTGATGAATAATATCGTCGAATCCAAAATTTTCCAAAATTTGCTTTATAGTTCCCCGATACAAACATAGATCTACTCACATTTTTGAAACCTCTATACCGCATTCTAATCTATTATATAAAGCACCGTTATCGCACATGTGCAGAAATTTCAACTTCCTGTTTAACGATCCATTCTTTCAGCATTAGTCCCTTTCGCTCTTTTCTATTATTTTTATTTTTCTTTGAGGACTTTGTAATTTAGGGAAAGTATGGATAGAACAAACATGTTAACTTTAGAGGTCTCTCATTCACATCGTTCGATCACCGATTAAAAATGATGATCGTCAACCGCTCGCGTTTTCACGGGCAACGCAAGTTTTCAAAATCGCGAACTGCTAATCGGAAGATTTATTTAACATTTCTTTTTTTTTATTTTAAACGACTTCCCAAACAAGATAACAACGTTTTTGTTTTTTGTTTTTTTACACCTGCTATAACTCACCTTGTATAAACAGTTATTTTCGCGATTAAAATAAACAGGGCGAATTCGTTTGGGGATATTTGAAGATCGAAATTGATTTCTTGTTTGTTATTTACCAACCGATATTGGGAAAATACCGTCGAAAAAGCGGATTTTTTTTTTTTCCAGAAGAACGCACGTCACGAATCGGATCGATGATAGGAAACTATACCTGCCGGCTCTCAAAGGTATTAGCTTGAAGAGAGGGAAATTTAATCCCTCGAATGATTGATCTTAAATCCTACTTTTCTCTTCCCTACTTCAAATGTACGTACGCAATTGTAGAATTGCGAAGGACAAATTGATGTCAAAACCCCGCGATATGCGGTATTCTTCTCGTTATTAGCGGATGAAAGCATCTTAACTAGATGAGAACGTAAACTGCTATTGCTATTCACTTCTTCATAAATCCTTTCTTCTTTGTAATTATGAATAATAATGAAGATAATAACGAGATAACAGAAAGAACAACAAAGAAAAACGATGCAGTCGTACCACGGATTCGAGCATAGAAAGCACGGCCCGAATCTTCAACACCCGCGACTATTGTACCTTCGTTACACCCGAATGCATATATCCCAAATTTGGAATAAAAACTCGTCGGATACGAAGATATCCGCGTAGGACGTTCAAATAAACGCATCCGCATCAACGAATGTAAAAATATTCGTATTTCTCGAAGCGATTTTAAGTCTTCAGCCACCACCGCATCTAATTACCGCACCAAGTGAACAACATTACGCCTTGTACTTAACAAAAGTCGATCACGCGCCTCAATCTCGACCTATACGTTTTACAAATCCCCTTTTGTTTGCTTGATTTCGGGCGCTTCTCCATCTCTCTCGCTCTCCCGGGTAACCGAGGAAACGTTCAAGTATCGATCAGCTATTATTCATATACTAGAGTAGAAATTATAATATTCCTGTATCGTGTGCTTTTATCTAAATACCTACTACGCTGTACCTGCCATTCTTATCGTTCGGATATTAAGTTGGAGAAAAATTCTCGAAGATGGCCGTCGTTTGCGGATGCGGATCGGAACGGTTTTTGATGCTTTGCGGAACCTCAGGAAAAAAGTCGTACGGTTAGCGTATCAAACGTTAGTCGGAAAAGAAGGCGGCCACCGGTCATAGGAAGGATCGGGCTTTCTTTCGATATACATTTCGAACTTGAACGGCCCCGTCCGGTTCCCATTTGTCCCTTTTTTTCGTTCGTTTCGCCGGATTCAAGGACCAGACAGCGATTATTAGATGTAATATTTGCATCTTGTATTTATACGCGATATAAAGAAAGGTGCCTTATTGACGACGATGTTCATCATAACGAAACGCGTGATTATTTCCTTCTAATAATGTTTGCGAATCTACTAATAATTACTTCTGAAACTTCCATTATAACCTAGCAAACAGGTTATATTATTTGTTCGACTTTATCCTCACTGTTATTCCTTCCGAAAATTAATCGAAACTTATCTGTTTACCCATCCCAGATAAAGCATTTGTTTACATTTACACCCATTCACACAGACCTATAATGTCTAACTTCCCATGTCTAATATACCAAAGTTTACTTTTGTTTTCGGTTCGATCCCTCGCAACCGGCGAACCGACCGCCCCCACGACACGGCATTCCCCCGAAGACCCGCCGGTCTAAAAATAACAATCGCGTTTGCAACGGTCGATAAAAACTCAATTTGCCAACTCGCTCCGAAAATGTTTAACTTCGTTTACACCAGAGAAAACAAACTTCGACCATCGGCTGTCGCCATCACGTAGAACGGCAGTTGTTGTTATACGCGTTGGTATCGTTTTATTGCAACGTTAAGATCAAGTAGTAACATTTCGCGGTGTTTGAAGGCTATTCAAGTTTAAGTAACAGTAAAGTACCTTTATCTGTTGTCAAGTTTCTGTTGAGATGTATTGAAGATTTGTAAGAATTTTAATTTTTTCAGTAAGTAGCATACAAGGTGATTATACTGGACTGTTCAAAGGAGAAAATTCACCAGTGAAGAAATTAAGGCAACCTTTTTTATATTTTTGCTAGTCACTTTCGTGATTGATAGTGTTCAATTCCGAACGTCGATAGGAACTATTCAAGAATTTGTATCAAATGTTGGTATGTTTTCCAATGTTATCTCCATAGAACATGCAACCTACGTCATTCTCCAGTTATCCTATATCCACCGCGGTGCTTTTGAGTACTTTAGAGCTACAGATAACTTCTATACCAGCCGGTCGATGCCTCGACGCCTAACTTTGCGCATTATTTCTACCGGGACGTGCGGTACGTGTGCGTCCAGTGTGGGCATTAGCGTCGCTCCTACTTCTCACCTTCTTCCCCTCGCGTCCCCCGTCGGACCGTTCGTATATTGTGAAGTGCCGGCTTCAGACGTGCCTAAACCAACACGCATGGGAGCAATAAATTTCAATAAAATGAAGTATGTACGCTTGCCAACTTGATAAATACTCCAATTTCCAAGCCTTTCTCCAAATCGTATATCATCTCGAAGGCGGCGGTTTAGCGCGCGCGGAGGAGAGCGGCGCGGAAGGGGGAAGATGCCGTTTCCGCTAAACGGCTTCGATAAATAAGGACCTCGAGGATGATGGAGAAAAGCGTGAATCGGCGATGCGGACCGTTTGTCAAGGACACTGCTGACGGAAGGAAACCAGACGCTGAAAGCTGAATAATCGACCGATAGAAGAAGTCAAAGTACACGGTGTATTTTGAGTAGGAAACGGGAATACGTAAATCAGACAATAATTGCGATCGCATTGAACGTGAATGTAAAATATGGCGCGTTCATTTTTGCAGCATAGCATTAACAAAAAGCATCAATTCCAACAAATATTGACTTTAATAACGGCTATAAGCAAAAGGAACAACACTTGCAATGACAAATTCATTACTTTCTCTCATAAAGTACTACAAGACTGCATTATATGTGATAGTGGCCTCTCATCCATCTCTAACGCGTAAAACTGGATCTATAATCTGTTACAGACCATTAATAAAAAAAGTACGATTATGAAGCACAAGAACTGCTCGAACGATGGATTGGGCAATAGCACCCAGTCTATGTCGCTACTTTCTTAACAACAAGCATGTGTTTCCTGGCACTAGAGAATACCAAACGATGTGTAGCTGATCATTTGGAAATATTGTGGCATTAACTGTGAATCAACAGCGGTGCAAGGTGCAGTTATAATACTCTCGGAACCGCGCTATTGACGCTAGGTAAGGAGAAACATGTCAGTCGGATGTCCCTTCTTGGTCTTAGCATTATTTTTTTTTAGTTTTGCGAAGTAATAGAAGAATTACAATGAAGTAAACTTTAATAATAGCTACAAACAACATTCGCAACAACTTATGTCCAACTGTCTAATAGTTTTGGAGTATATTGCAGGACCGAATTTAAATGTTATGCTGCTCAGCAAGGTTCCAATTACTACTATCTTAAGATAGCCAAAACTATTAAAAATAGCCACAATATCGCCAAGCTCATGACCAAAGAAGCAAATTGCAAAGAAAACCTTCCGAGCAATTCGAATAACAAAACTTGAATATAGATCCTTCTCTTTAATAAATGTTAACATACAGGAATTTTAAAAAATCCAAAGTACTTCGTTATTTACGTTTTTGATGATTTCTTCAAAGTTGAAAAGATCTAATTTAAATTCTTTTCTGGTAAAATCTATCAATGTTCCAACAAATAAACGCAACTGCAAACCTAGTATCCAATATGGTTTACTCAAGCACATATCAATAACATTAAATTAAAAAATCGCTGTCACTGTCACGGATTTCATCGACCTGAAACGATTTTACTGGGCATTTATTAATCCAAAATAAAGTCTTTTGGTTTCCCAAACGGTGTCAAGATTGAAAATGAAAACTCGTATAGAACATCATCTCCAATAGTGAACACCTTTCAACGCTTCTTTCAAGCGGTTCACACAAATTTTTCCAACCGCGTTCAGCAAAATCCTGCGACGTTAAACGATAGTCAATTCATCGCGATGTTAAACAATAATCAATTGACCAGTGTGATATCAATTGAAAGATTGAAAGAAGGAAGGACATCTCTATCGTGCATTAAAACAGTTAAAAAAATAAACAAAACGGAACAACAACCTTTCGTTAACGATTAACTTGTGTTTTTCCAAATTGCTGGAAAGTAATGAAAGCCGTTCCTGTTCATAGAAGAGGAGGCGTCACCTCTATTGAAAATTATCGCCTAATATGTCTTTACGACACAAGTCCGACCGAATCTTTTAGAATACCAGCACAATTTCGTGAAGAACCGATCAATCGTTGTCTACATTGAGCCAGTATCTTTCGAGACGTTTGAAAACTAACGATCAAGTCGAAGTAGTATATATAGACTTCCCCAAAGTCTTTAACCACATATGTAGCTCATGGGTTTGAAGCTGTTGGATTTATTCCACGTTTAACATCTCTACTCCGGACGTATCTGCCAAATGAGAAACAGTGTATGTGTTGCAATTGTTATCAATCAGATTTCTTTGAGAACCAATCTGGGTCTGTTGCTCCTCCTATTACACATTCATGATGCCTTGAAATTTAAAAAGAAACAAATGAAGACTGTACTCTTCTGCAACAACAAATCAACACTCTCTTCTCGTGATATCTCAAACAAAGTGGACACGAATGCATGGAAACCCAACATCCTCACGTACACTCGTACAACTGATTCCGTTATAGCTGAATATCTTAATTATCACATGGATCATCGTGAAATCCTCTCTGAAGGCCTTGGGATTTATTATAAGAAACACCCAATTATTCAACTACTTGCAATATGTTAGAAGCCACTCAAAGAGAATGTTTAAAATACTTGCATCTGCTTCGTACGATCAAACCAATATCAAATTTTTACATACTTGCTTCGTTCTAACGTCATTACAGTTCTCCAATATACAAGCCATTTGCGCAGTGCGTTTTATTGAACGCAAGCAGAGAGAAACGCTCTTGCATTAAGTAACCAATATGACGTTACATATTGTGACCTCTTGACTGCGCTAAACATTACCCTTCTCAAAGTTAACCAACCATAGATACGTATTGATATAATCTCAGCACCACATTGAAGTTGCTTATAGATACAGCACAAAATGATACGCTTTATGCTTTATTCTTTATATTTCAAGTAGCCCACAATAGCTCTTTTTCCACACACTCCAGAAACCATAAATTCATTGTCTAGTACCTGCACAACATGCTAGTCGCAACTCTTTTTTATACTGTCGTTCAATTAAACGGCTCCCTTTGAAGTCAAACAAATGAAGAAAGAAACAATAAAGAATCAACTAATGTTACTCCTGTTTACAACTTATTGAAATATTTTTTTTCTTTGAGAGGCACAAAACTGGTCCTGATTTTAAAACTTGTACCATTCCCTAATTTATTAAGTAACATTTAAAACTAAAGATTAACAGATCTACCATAAATCTTAAAAAAGAACCCTTACAGCTAACATGTAAGTTTTTCCTCTCTTGTACACAAGTAATTTTTTAAAAAGTTTAGCCTAAGATTCTCTAAATTTAAAATTCCTAAAAAGAAATCGTAGAAAACCCGAAATTTTCCTCGTACATATCTTTATCCCTCTACAAACTCATAATCGACGTGTCTCCTCTCTTCGACAATAAAATAAGATTTTCCGCATCGTTACATCTCCAAATCTGCAATCTTCTTAACCCCCGCTACCGCGGCGTAACGCACGCACATCCGGAGAACCGTGCCCCGTTCGCTTACCGAAAAAAAGAAACGATCCACGTCAGAACGGGATCTTCTCGAGTAGCTCCGGGCGAAGCCGTCTAATCTTGTATATCGTTTCAACCGGTTGAGTAACCGTTTACGCGGATAGAATCGTTCCACTCCCGTTATTGGCCCAATACGATGCCCACTTTCTCCGGACTCCGAATTTTCAGTTCGCTTATTCCGGTGAATGGGGCCCGTTTCGCGGCGACAGGAGAGAGGGTAACTATCTCGAATATTCACCAATCCTTGCCGATTTTTTTTTTTCTTTTTGTGGTATCTCTCTTCCGCGCTTTTCTAAGGTTGCGATCGTGAAACGCTGATGTAAAATCTTGAAGAAATCCGGTGATAAACGACGGTATATGGGCTTCTTAAGGGAATATTATTTCAGATTTTCGGTGTTTTTTCAGTAAATTTGAATAGTTTAACGCACGTAGTAGGATAAAAGCTCATAAACTGCAAGTGGGTTTAAATTTATTTAATTATTTGAGAATGTGAAGAAGTACATTGAAATCTGTATTTAAACGTTTTACTGTTTTACAAACAATTGCATTCATTTGTAGAAGATGATACCAAACAATAGTCGCTGTTGCTACCTCTGTTGTTCTCTGTTTGTCACTGTGTTACTGAGCGAAAGCTCAGGTTAGGGAACACACCTCACACATTAAAATAAAAATTTTTAACGCACCAAGCATCGTATTAACTCTGACTCTACGGTTTCGCTTCATTACCTCTGCTATTATAGGCCCTAGGAAGTTGATGATCGTCACGCATTCAAAGAACTGTTAAAAGAAAAAGATTTTTATGTGAACAAATTTTTGAAAAACAAGACTTCTTCTAAACTACATATTATGAATACATGTTTACATCATTTATCTCACATTTCGTCTTGTTCCTTTTTGTGCCGTACGTCATTCAAAAAAAAGTTCTACGTCATCAACCACAAAGGTATATAAATCATGGTAAAATCTCATTCGAGAGGCTTCTTCTCTTGCATGAAACTCGACGATCTCTAAGCGCTGTCCTGTTGACTAATTGGCAATCGTGTTTTTCGGAACTCGATTTTCCGAAAAAACTAAATAGTTTTATTTCCATTTAGTGTCATTGTATACAGACTAATTGATTTTTGATCCCCATCTTTGAAATTTAAAGGAAAATATTCTTTATTCAAATTCTTGCTAACGAAAACATGACATGATGAGTCGGTAAACGATCCATCTTCAACCAAGTTTCTCGTCATCTATCAATATTTAGTAAAGTTATACGATGTAGCTGTTGTCGTTCTGAGTAATAGATAAAATGATGGTGTCATAATCTAATTTGACGCCCATGAAAAATAAGAAAGTTGCTAATGATCAGAAAGTACTGAAACGCCACATAAAAATTTCGATTACAACATTAAATAGACGATCGAAGGCGACCTCGAGAATGTCGCCTTAGTTTTTTTTTTCTGCAAAGTCTCATAGACCCTCTACAGGTAAAAGAAAAAAATTATAATTTTCAATTTTTTTTTGAATCTCAAACGACACCGGCCAATTATCTCTTGGGCTTCATATCAAAAACTACCCTCTATCTGAAATAAGAAACACGTTTCCCGTTAGATTCCCCTTTCCGCAAAAATAATAAAGAAAAATAAAAATCATCTAACTCGGAAAACCGTCCGTAGACTATACTTTAAGAGGCGTAGATGTAAAACTTGTACCAATATTCATAAAAGCGAAAAAGGTAAAGAGAAGGAAAGATTTTTAATTGAAATCACGCATATAAAAGAGGAAATTATGGAAATAATCCAGCGGTATGAGCGTACGAGAAAATACGATCGTCTTTTATGCACCATAATTTTTTTCATTTCCTGCCTGTAGTTAATGTTAGCCTAGATTCCTTTAACTTACGTCTTGTCACTTGTTTCAGGTATTGCGTCGAGTTCGAGGTCCTGAAGGCGTCCAAAGCGTGCAGAAAGGAGCATGTGTTCAGTGCGTTAAAAGAAGGTAGAATTTACTTTTCACTCCCTATTTTTTTTTTTTATTTACTATTAGAGGTAGGAAAAGTTTAAATTTGGCAAGGTTGCTAACGTCCTTGGGTGTGTTAGAATTGATGTTCCTTCACTTCAATAGATACAAGAAGTAGCCTACTGAAATGTTGGCGTCTGCGCGACCGATGATAACACATTTGCATGAAACATGTTCTCCCGTCTCCAGACGTTCTTAGCACAAACCACATATTTCCTCCAAATTTAAATAAATAATATTTTAGGCCTCAATAACCTGCTACAATTCCTGCCAATAACCTAACTTTTCCTTTGGTGAACGATGGCTACCTTTACTGTCTTTGGTAAACTTGATATGAGTACCTTCGTCCGTTCTTATTCCATGTTTATATTGCTTGCTTCGTGTGACTCTTTTGAAGACCACAAAATGGATTAGAACCAATGAAAGATATATTGGCTGCTTCTCTGGCCAGCTTATCCGCTTGAAGTACGTTGGTGTAAAATCGCGAGATTTTTTAAGCACGATATTTAAATTATAAAATGGATACTGGCAAATTTCAGGTTCGCATAAAGCTTCCCCTCTTCTTCAATTTCCTTATTACTTCAAACGCACGTTCCCAAAATTTACTTAAAACACGACCAATAAAAGACCTCGAATTCCACATAGTATTAATAAAGCAGCGCATCGTACAGATAGTTCCAACGTTCTGCATCTTCCTCCGACTGAAAATCGTCATAATGGCTCCAAGCGTAGATTTCAGCACAAAAGGTTTTTCCACCATTCAGCGCGCTACTGCAAATGACCGCTCGGCACGCCGAGTGTATTTGAAATATATAATCAACCGCTGCGCCGTGCGGCGAACGAGGCCAGCCGGCGGCAGATAAAGGACCCCGAGTTCATTAAATCTTTTATTAGAAAAGAGAACTTGCAGATATCATCCAGGGTTGTTCAAGTATGTAGTATTAAAAAGATGACGATGGCGATAGGGACGTACAAGGGATGCGGCGGAAAGGAAAACGTGTAAATCGTAATTAATAATAAACATTCGAAAAGCTTTTAAAGGTTGTTTTTATTGGGTTAGATAACGTAATTTGCAATGATATGAATAATACGAAGGGAGTTCGATAAATACCTGGTCTTGGCAAGAAAAAAAGAGCATTGTGTCTGTGTTATCCTAAAATGCTATATCCATGATCTTGTTAGCCGATAAAGTGACTTTAGCCTTCTTTGGCACCGTTTGGCTACGAGAAAACTATCTTCATTGGTCTCTGGTGTACTGTGATGAATCCATGTTTCGTCAACTGGTACGAATCGACGCCAAAAATCACGCAATTTTTGCCGAAGCCAGATAATTATTGAACTCTCCTCCCACTTAAAAATGTATTTCTTTCAATCAAACCCAAACACTGAGTAAATTGTCCAAGGAGAAATCGATACTGCGTAACAACATATCTGAAATGAAAATTCTTCCATATTTCATTTCTTACTCAACGTTCAAGCTTAAAACGAAGAGAAGACGCAATATACAACAAAGGAAGGCGAATTCGGAAAGGTTATTCATCGAAGTCTTTTTCAGACTCTCAGTGTTTTAAGACTGAATAAAATAGATGAAATTTAATTCTGCGGATAGCGGAACAATGGCGAAATATGTGCTTAATTGTTTCCTCCTCGCGTAAGCGCAGACGTCATTTTCCTCCATTGATCGAGCCCTATTCTATATAGACATTTCTTTAATCGAATAGAGCTGGTAAAGACCGTGACTAAAGTCCTACAAGCTAAATGGCTCTGCTTCTCGGCACAATAAATAACCTTCCAAAAATCTAAAACAAATTTGGAAAAGTTCTTATTCAACCCAGTGTGTAACATGTATTAATTCCCATTCAAAAACATCTGCTATTTCGTTGCTATCAATGCCTGATGTCTTGGTTTCCAGATGAAGATAGCCTTATTATTTCTGCAAACAGCTACAAGTCTGGAGGAAATTTTTTTCGCCTCGAAGGTTTACATTACAACCTGATTGCCAAAGAGAATTTGTATCAACTTGTGGTTAACACCTCTGCTTAGGAGCACCACGACAACTGTTCATGCGTATTCACCGCAATATATTCTTGCACCAACTCCAGTGTGTATCTTGGAACAATCAGTATAAAGGCTCAAGTCAGCTTTAATCAAGTAGTCCTGATTTATTTTATCCCGGTTTTACTTTCCAAAAGTATGTACCTGCTTGAAGCGCCAGTGATCGTTAAGCTGGTTATTGTCACAATGCTGCATGTAGTGCTGCAACTGTTGCAACCTGTTAGATCTTTTCCCACCATACAACCACGCTGACTATCACCATAGGCTACTGTCACATACAGCCAATACATGCTTTGGAAGGACATTATCCAAGTCTTACTTTGAAAGTTGGTGTGATTCCTTGTTAGATGATGATTCCCATGGGGAAATGGAATTTCTTACCTGAAGAGGTTGGACGGATCAACCTCTCCAATGTTCTCTGAAACGATCATGGATTTGTTCGTGCTGATTGTGGAATTTTTTTCGTTTGAATCAACAGTAAATAATTTTTAGCACTTTCCGCTTTTTCTCCGTGTCTCCAATTAATAATTCATTCCCAAGTGCCTCTCCTCTCACCACCACTTTGATGTTGTTCATAAGAAGCGTCTATAACAAGAGTGCAGCAACGGACGCCCTACGAACAACCTCTGCAAAACCTGAAATATACAATGTTACCTTGATATGAATTTGAGACCAACCTAAGAAGCTCATCGTTATGCCACCAACAAAACTAAGTAATTTAAAAGCGATTTGGTGGAAGTATAGTGACTATCAAATAAGCTTTTGTAAACTTGCAAAAAGAAAGCCAATTCGATAGATTTTAAGAAGCAAATTTGTGCAAAATCCATTTTCGAAAGAAATACTTACCAGAGATGATCAACATACGATTTCTTTGTAAAAAAAAAAATATTTTTAAATTGACACGTTACGTTCGCAGAAAAAAATATAAAAACACCTAATTTACAGAAAGGAAATTTCTGCTTCATTTTCAGGAGAACGCATCTGTGTCAAATGTGAATCGGAAGCATTACGCAAGAACCTGGATTGGCGCTGTCAGGGACACGGAGTGGCGGGCCACGTGACGAGGTGGTCGGCGTTTTCGGCACCGCACTGTCACGGAAAATGGCTGAGGGCGCAACCGGAGCCGAGCAAAGTTTGTCCGGCGAAGAACTGTCCGAGCAATTCTACTTTTATCTTTGTCTAACTTCATGTAACTTTCATATGACCAACATCGCAGAGATGAAACAATTCCCACAAAACATTACTTTCAAACATAAAAAGGAGTCGGTACGTAATTAAAAAAGAAAAATTGTTGTAGGTTACTAAATTGGGAAAAAAAGAAATATTACTATTAATTGTGCAATACTCAATTCTTATTTTACATTCTTTATAATCGTTGCAATCAAATCAAAATTGTAAACGTAACAACGTCGGTTGACCACATTAAATCAATAATACGTCGACATATTCATTTGTATCTAACTGTCCATTTTCAATAAACAAAAAAAAAATAGAATTAACAATATTTGAATTTTCGATTCATCTTGAAAACCATGAGATTACGAGTCATGAGCGTAGCTAGAATTTGGACGTTTTGGCGATTTTTATATGGTCGGCAATAAGAAACGAAAATAAAATTATTTTTAGAAATTTTGGGCGGCCAGGGCGCCTTTGGGGCCCCTCTCTGGCTACGCCCATGTTATATGTCGTTATTTTAATATCTTCCCATTATTTTAATATCATAAAAGATTTCTTCTGCTATTGAGAAATTTATAAAAACACCAATGTATTAAATTTATCTAACTTCGTTTCGATAGCAGCGTTTTTCTTACATTTAAATATCCAGCAAATTAGTATACAGTGAGATTCAAAAAACATTATGTCTAACATGAAATTATTATTTCATGCTGATTTTTTTGAGTCATCCTGTAAATTTCAGAATTTTGTGTTTTTTTTTATGTATACTTATTCATTTACATTCACTAACCCAATGTTTTTTTTTACAATACTTTTCTATTAACACTAATATACAGGAAGTTTATGTAAAAGAAAATTGAATGAATACAGAGATAAACAGCCTGTATATAATCATTCACACAATTAACATTATGCATATTATGTATTGTGTATGACATAAACAACTAAAGTATAAATAAAAATTTAATTACATAAAACATTATTATTAACTTTTAAGGTAAATAACATATAATATACATAAAACTAATATAATTAAATAATAAAAAAAAACGTGGAATCCCTATATCGTAGTTGTTATATAAAGATGACTTTTTTACAATCCAGGTGTAACAATATTGATAACATTAAATGTAAATATTTTTAGTGATTTTTTGTTTTTCACTCTTTGTAATTACCCTAAAACCCTTTAATGTTAGAAGATAAGACAAAAGAATAGGGCGGTGTGAAGAAACAAAACGAAACGGTGTATTCGTATTGGGATGATTTAGGAAAACGAATAGTAGGGGGAAAAAAAACAGGAACATATTGTTACGTAATGTACGTATTATGTACTTATTTGAATTGAATCGATCTTCAATAATTTCAAAGAAATTAAAAATTAAATACGAGAAAGAACCTATATTTTGTCAAACATATCATGAAAAAAAATGAACTTGTATTGTAAATGTAATTTTGTTAATATGATAGTAAATTTCTCTTATATAAAGAAAGTGTTTTATTCCCTAGGCTACCCATAAATTACCGCCTTTTACTTCCTTAAATGTTGATTGCTTAAGAATAGAAAAATCATACTACGAATCGACGACCGTCTCTATCACAATGCTTGAAAGAGAAGAGTATACATAATAACTAGAGAGGACAAAGGCGGATGAAATCATTACTTTTTTGCAACGACTAAACAGACTCGCATTTTGTCGACTCTCAGGGCACTACTAGGCAACATTAATCTATTCTCATGAGGCGACTAGACACGAGTCTACCTAGTCGCTGCAAAAAAGAAATAATTCCACCCGCCTTTGTCATCTCTAGTAATAACAATAATAATAATAATAATAGTGACTTTACAAATAAATGAAATAAATACATTTAGGAAATCTGGCGAAGTTCAGACCATCGCATAGAAATGTTTGCTCTTCCACTCAATCGGAATAGAAAAAGAGAGAGGAGTGTTCGTATATGTGACTGTTGAAAAATTCTGTATTTCAACAGTCCATATTCAAACACAAGCGTCTAAAGTGCTGGCCATTTGGCTTTGTATAAAGTAACTCTTGCAAGTGCTTTAAAAAAAAAATGTTATATGATTAATTAATTCAACATTCGGAAATTGCTCTTTAATAAATTCCCCAACTCTACGAAGGATGCGGGCAGTGCATATAACATCCAATATATTTTTGAAGATGCCTTTAAGAAATTTTCCAGCTTTGCAACTATTTCCGTTAGTATGCCAGCGTTTACCCGTTCTATTACCTCGCTGGCTATTAAATATGGCTTTGTTGAACGATCTGTGTACAAAACGCCGGCAATTACGTGAACTTATGCTTCGCCCTAACGCATCCATAGTTTCGTCCGGGCTCATCCGGTGTTATACTTTGTCAGAAAATGTTGAAAAACTAGATTATCTAGCATTCAGAAGGGTACGTTTGCAGCCACTAGCACTTCGCAGTGATCGCCATAAACGTTCTCATTCGACACACCAGGATTGCGATAAAATCGACATTTTTTTAACATTTTATAGTAACTGAACAAATTGTGCAATAAATCTCAACTTCGAAAGAGTCATTATCGTCACTCGACAACGACATTATAGATAATAAAAAAAAGACAAAGATGATAACAAAAATCGAAAATAAAAATAAAAAAAAAAACGTGAAAGAAACAAAACAACTAACACAACAACTACAGAGCAGGCATCAAAATAAAAAGCCTAGCCTCAAAAAAAGAATTAGAAATATAGCAAAGCTAAAAATAAAACGTTCAACTATCCTTTCTAACTACACACTAACGGTTAACTCATGTGGAGGGCGGGGAAGGTGTGGCCTGACCGAGGGACGTGGAGGAGTAGAGGAAGGATTTAATAGGAGGTGGTTCTTTTCCATCAAATTTTACATTTTCTTGACAAATATATAAAATCTGGATTTATTTTTCAAATTTTTATAAAATGTCACAGAAAAAAATTATTTTCTAATTGTAATCTAAAAGCGTATTTTCTCTCCTTTTTATTATTTTTACTTAATTTTAAACAAGTTCATCCTTTCTAATTGAAATTAAAGTAAATCTACATACAATTATTCCTCTATTCAAAAATCACCAGACGGATATATTGTTGTTACAATATAATATAATAATATGAATTTATTTGTTTTAATTGCGGGAATTGCTTTATAATCTGTACAAATAACTACAAAACAAATTTTTCCTTTGATACATTAAATTTCAAAAATGAAGCCATATTATAGAATGAAAAACAAATGTGAAATTCCATCGTAAAAAGAGTCAGGCGATTAGTCATCCGTATACGATTTTGACATGAGTTTTTACGTAGAAATTAGTTGATGAAATTCAAATTTGCTATAAGTTGATTAATCAACATTTTTTTCCATATGTTAAGAACTTCGTACGCCACTGCGGTCACTTCGGTAAATCCCCAGTAATTCAATTTACTATAAAAATACCTCACATTACAAAAGACCGTAGTTTATTAATTGCGGATGGAATAATGGCGAAATGATATTGAAAGCTGCAGTGTTTAAATTAATTTTTATTTTATAAAATTTCTGGTGAATCGAAATATCGGGATGACATCTATAGGTAAATAAAATAACATGTCCTGAAAAATGTTATTGTTTAGTCTCCTTGTATGAGCAAACTAAATAATTTTATCCACTTGTCCATTTTAAATAACTATAAACTTTGCAAAGGAGCAAGTACTGTCTGAATTTATAATTAAGATATTATAAATTACTTTTTAATTAAAATCAGTTTATAAAAAACTGTTTTGCCGATTCGACGCAAACAAAGCAGATTCCTACTCAAAAAGAGTTGAAATCGTAATCGATACAAAAAAAAATTATAAAAATCAGATGACATTTCGCGAAATTCATTAAATTTGCAAGTCAAAGTGGTGCGAGGTGTGGGTTTATCAGTCACATAAAAAAAAATATTAAAATTTAACGCACAATGATTACACAAATATCGCGATATCAGATCTAACCTACAGTTACTTACAAATAAAGCAATAAGTTACACGAAATTAGGAAGTAATGGATATATAACAGGAAGATAATAAATATTTCTCTCTATCACATCTTCCTCTAACGGATAATATGAAAATCAGCATAGATATTGGTAACCAAAAGATTCCGGAGAAAGATGAGAACGAATCGAAGAAATATTGTCCATTTACGATTAGAAGATTTCTAATTCTAGTAATAACCTTGTTTATGATAGCTTCGGCGTTGTATTTTTGCAAAAAATACATCAAGGCAATCCTCTACTGGTTAGAGAACCAGGATTCTGTGATAATTTCAACGACGATTATAATATTATTTATAATTGTATCATTCCCTTTAAGTGTTGGATATATCGTGGTCGTTGGAGCCGCTGGATACCTATTTGGTATCCTCAAAGGATTCTTATTATCCGTAATCGGAGCCAATGTGGGACTGCTAGTAGCGCACAATGTGTTAAAACTAGTCGGCCATCACCAAAGAGTAAGAAAATTGATTGAGAATGAAACTGCTACTGCAATATTACGCGTCATATCAGGACCGTTATCGTTTAAGATCATCTTGATGGCGAGGTTGACACCAATACCATTCGGTTTTCAAAATACGATATTCGCGGTGAGTATTTGTTTTATAAATATTTGCTTTGTTAATATTTCGTTGCTTTTTTAGCTAAGTAATGTTAATACGAAAATTTACCATCTTGCGTCATGCATTGGATTGTTTGCTGGACAATTCATGGGTGTTTACGTTGGATCAACGTTGAGATCGATGCAAGATGTTCTAGATAATAGGCATTTCTCGACTGGTACTTATATTTTTGCTGGATCCCAGGTTAGTTGGCCAATTGCGTTTTCCCAAGTACAGTATTCTGTTTGGTTTAAAAAACAAGCTATATACAAAAAATCATAAAAGCTGCTGAACCTTTCCAAGTATGCAAAGAACTGTGAAATCTTTTGATGAACAAATCAAAACAAACAAATAATTGAAATAAAATATTCTACGATGCTTTTTACTTTACAGCTCATACTCGCTGCGGGACTTATAGTGTGGTGTGGTGCCAAAGCAAGGAATGAACTGCTCCGTGCCCTAAATGAGGCTGAAAGTAAGCTACCAATAAGTGAGAAGCTTCCAGTAGGATTTAACGTGGTCTAAAGGAAAGTCCACAATCATATCTAAGAAAAAGGAAACCAAATAAATAAATAATTCATATTAATAATACATATTTATTGTCTTCATAATTTATATAAGTATATTGTGACCAAAGTACTAAATAGTGATTGGAGCAACTTTAGCAACAAGTCTGAAGAAAATGAAATTAAATTATCCCAAGAACTTTATAACGTTAATAAGTGATAGGTTTTTATTAATTTATTTTGATTCGTGTATTATGGAACACGTTTGAACGGTTTAATCAATGATGATGTATATTTTTGACAATTTAAATTATACTCTATTTTCTTTATTATATGCGTTTTTTTTTTATAATTCTAATTTCTAATTTTTTCTCTGTTTATAATTCTATCCCGACTTGTTTGTAAGCAAAGTTCGCCCCTTTCCTTGCGCTTCGCAGGTGATATATGGGCGAATATGTGATTCGTAATATATGCGCTAATGATCCTATTGTAGTAGTAACGTATCCAGTATGTTTGGCGACCCGTTGAAGTGAACGGGAGCGTAGCGAAGTGCTGCTATATTTGTGTTATACATAATAAAATATCGACGATAAAGTGAATGAATTTATTCACTTTAATGTAACATATACACATTATATACGTTACAATCCAACTCAAAATTTCAATTAACAAACCCTTTATTCAGTTAAATAAAAAATTTGAAATTTTAACTCATACGACTTATAGAAAAACAAAAATAACAATTCTGGTACCTTTGTTTTTGATACTTCGTTGGATGTTGCTTGCGCCAACCTAGTGAAAGCTGAATATATCTCTAATTTACCACAAATTGCTGTCAAGGTGGCTCAGAAAGAGATATTGGCGGCTTACGTCTATTGATAGAGCGACTTTTTTAATCTGATTCTTCCTCGTTTGTTTTGTATTAGCATGTCGCAAAGCTGCCGAGGTTTCAATCCATCGAAATATTCTTTCGTTAATTCGGTTAATTTTTAAGAGATCGCATTTTAAAAGGGTCACTTCGAATTTGAATTTTCTTGGTACCGCTGAGAAGAGCTCATCTTACTTCGCTACGAAAAGTTTGTTTCATATTTGGGACTTTTCCTTTAAAAGTAAAAAAAAATGTTAAAATAGCGTATTTTGCATGTTGTACCTTGCTCTATCGTAGCTCTATGACTACTAGTCTCTAAGACTAAATCTAGCCTCAAGTAGGTTTCTTCGCCATAGGTTCTCAAATTTGAATATGGGTGCCTTACAGATCTCTAAGTCTGTTTGTGGACATCTAATAAGTTCCTAAAGCTAAATGTAGGTATCTAAGAGGCTCCAATTTTAACTTGAATCTCTTCTCATTGGTTTAACTCTTAGAATCCGATACTAATAGTGACTATAATTGCTTATGGCAAGTTATAGAAATAACAGAAATTATGTGTTGCTCTGAAATCCAATAAACCTCCTGCTTATCAAAGGCTTGAGAACCCGTGGTAAAGAAACCCGCTCACAACTGGACTTACCTTCTTATCCTTTGTGGCTCCTTGGAAGTTGGTACACCAAACTTTCAGCTAAGTGATCGCAAACTCATTACGGATCAACGCGACATATAGCCCAAATATATTTCTTAGAGTAAAAACTAAGTTTCTTTACCGTTAAAGATAAAGCAAAAATGAAACAAACTTTCTTCGATTAAACAAAATGAGCTCTTTACAACGGTACCAAAAAAATTCAAATTTGGGGTATGCCTAGCGACCTCTTAGAAATCAGCCTAAATTGACGAGCGGCCAAAACCACCTGCACAGCTTCGTAACATGCTGACAGATTACAATTAAGGAAAGGGTCAACTTCACAAAGTAATTCTATTAGCAGATTTAAGTCGCTAAGGTGTAGCACAAATTTCTCACGACAAGAATTCTAAGCCACTTTGAGAGCAAACTATGATAAGTTCATGCTGGTTCGAGCTTTCGCGCTATAACAAAGATGTTGTATCCAAAAGAATGGGCCAGATCGCTAAATTTTAACCTGAGATCATGAACGACAAGGAAACAGATTTAATTCGTTATTGTCGCGACATGAAAAACCTGACCTTTACAGAAACTTGGTTACTGCTTACGAAGCTGTAATTTGGCATGATTCCATGTAAGACCCGTGTATACGTCCAGTAAAAATTTCTTGGAGAGAACCATATCTAGATTCGGTTCACCTGACATGAAATGACTCTTAAGATGAAAATATTTAGCAACTTTGAGAGTTTTGCAGGCAAATACGAGCTCACCTCATACCATATGAAGATACCGTAAAATAGTCGTAATCCTTGTAATCAACAGGTCAAATTGCATAAAAAACCATCGACAAAATAAATATTTCAAAACATTTTTGAAATCGTCGGAATTTCCAAAGTCATCTTTTTCTTAATTTACCTTTGTTTCTCCAACTAGCAGCTTTTTTTGTAGATTTCGATATGCTGGATCTCTTAAAAGTGATCCAGATTCTCCATCTCTTACGGTAAGAAAGCTATAACTTTTAGAATTTTAGGAAACTTTGATCCCTATCTTTACCATTTTTCGGGGTATAATTCGAAAAATAAGCGAGATAGGTTAATAAGGGTGGCCGGAATCGATTCTCCGAGTCCGATTTATTCAAAAACATATAACTGAAGCCTTTGTACTGCGCTGAAAGGTCTCGATGAGGATTGAGAGTAAATAAACATCGACTTAAAAAAAAAACGTTTAAACGTATGACTTCGTATACAGTACTAATAAAAAATAAAAAATTAATAAATAAATAGAGGAAAAAACATTGCTATTGTCTTTGGGAAGTTGCAACCTAAAATATTGGCGACACTGAGATATATTATCGTACACATCCTGTTACATCCTGCGCCATCTAAGAAGTATTTTCCTAACAAACCAGTGCCTTAATTACTAGAATTTAGTGGCTGGAAACGCATCCTTAAGGACGTTCAAGAATGTTCAGGGCCATCCCTTTGTATGGTTCACGAGGACTTCAAGGGTACTAATTTGATACTCTAACATACGAAATTATTCCCTTAGTTCGAAGAGCCTAAAGTAATAGGTAAGCACAAATACACCTAACATACAATGTAGTTTACTGTTTACTTTTAAATGACCAAAATCCAATGTTTTGTTTATTGATTTTTTCATCAAGTTTCGTATAGTAGGTAAAGCTGATCATCAGCAGTCATTAGCATCGTCCCATAATCAAAAGAGATGTCAACTCTTGACAATTTTCACGTGCCAAGCAATCAATGCGATTTGGTAACAAAAGTGGAGCCCGAGTTCGTATCTTGCCGTATGGAAGATTCTGAAGAGGTTAGCCAAAACATTAAACAAGAACTTTGTGACAGCTATGAAGACGACGATTGCTTCATTGTCAACTGTGATACTGACGGAACTCACAGTAATCTTGGGAACGTTAAACCGGATCCTGAAGACTGTGCAGTGCAAAATTTAGTTTTTTCAAAAGAATTCAAGGAGGAATCAAATTCTCTGCGTAAGTAATTCATCTATATTTCTTCACTTTACATCTGTAACTTTGCTCCTTCCATAGACTGCGAGGCATGTGGAGATGATTACGATTTGTATTGCTCAAAATGCCCTATGTTGGTCCGCATTTTAGATGCTAATTTACCAAACAAAGTTGAAGATAGAATAAAGCAGACATTACCAAAAGATTTGTTTGATATCCGAGAGATATCCTCAGGTGCCGTAGGGGTCATTGCATTACGTACAATACCACAAGGAGTTATCCTTGGCCCGGTTGAAGGAGTAGTTCCTATTATCGAAGGAAATACATCAAAATGGAAAGTAAATGAGGGAAAGTTGGATTATTTGGAGGACCCAAAATGCCTGAACTGGATGCACAACATTAGGTATTCTGATGAGTTGTTCCTTCGAAATTTAATGCCATTTCAATGCGAGGACCAATTATTTTATCAGAGCACTCGGTTAATCGAAGAAGGCGAAGAAATGTTGGTATGTTTCGATAACTGCAATTCAGACGCTGACGATTACATTCAGTTCCCAGTTATTAAAGAAGAACTTGAAAATGTTTACGCTTGTACTTTCTGTTGTTTGGGATTTAGTTCGGTTACGTTTCTGTTGAAACATAATACCATTTGCCAAGGGAAAAAAGGCAAAGATACCGAGAAAGGTTAGTTTTTATGCAAGAATACCTACAAATAAATATCTCTTTTTCATTGTTTAAAATTCACAGATGTGACGATTGCACAATGTCAATATTGCAATATCTATCTGCTGGGAAAGGAGCTTTTCAAGATGCATTCGGACTCTTGCTGCACAAGGAAATCAAAGTAAGATATAAATTAATACAATTTTTTTTATGCGTGGTGATAGCCCAAAGGGGTGTATGAGTGTTTTAAAGCTTGCTATAACTTCAAAAGCCTTTAATGTGTAAAGTGTTCCATGGCTTCATTACAGTAACGTCTGCAATTTTCTTAGTGGTAATTTACACTTTACCTTGTAGGTACTAATAGAAAAAAAGTTAACAAAAAGAAACAAAAAAAAGACAAACATGTGCATATTTGTCCTATTCCTCTATTTCCCCGCATTCAATACATGCGGACTATTAGACTTTATACTCAAGGTAAAGGTAAGCAGGTGATAAGCAACAGTTAGCACGATAACTCAACGTACAAACCACGCCAGCGACGAAACTAACTGAACGGGAAGCAATTAATCATTGTAGCTCAGCATGTGAACCATGCAATAGGCGAATTTTTCAACATTTTTCATTCCGTTGGATCAATTTTGTTTATTTGATTTACTATAACATCCAAAGCAGCATCATAAACATCAATCTTGAGATGATGTTCGTATCTGCCTTGTCAGGCTGCATGTTCTTTTTTTGAAAAAATTGTGGAGCTATATTTATTTGAAAATACATTATTATTATTCATGAAACTAATCAAAATTGGGTTTTATTTATTGTTTTGTTATTTGCAATAAGAACAAACAGAGCCGCACCCTCCAGTGAGTGCCCCGCCCCTGATTGTACGATATCTAGGACGGTAGATTTTCCATTTCAGCTGCACCTATGGGTGACGTTAACAAAGCATCGACAATATTTTCATCGGAATTAACGTAATTAAGGTCGTAACTATATGATGCTAAAATTTAGGCCCAAGACTGAAGTCTATTTATAGGAATTTTAAGTAAACCCTTCGTTGAGCTTGGTTATCGTTTCCTTATCTATTTAGGAGCAAAATTTGTCTGCTTTGTTTAGCACTTTAGACGTAAGAGCTATTGGGTTCTCTTCACTTGCATCGTCACGACGTTACTTGCAAGCGCCTACGTCCAGGGTCGATTTAATATCTTTAGCTTGATCGTAATGTACTAACACATTTCTAGAACCTAATGCGTCTTTAATTAATCTAGAAGCTTTCTGATATGAACAGCTACTTGATGCCTTGATATCTGATTTCATTATCAAAAAACAAAAGAAAGAAAAACGTTTTTCTTTTCTTAATATTAATGCATTTTCACTTAATATCTTCGATACTCTCTCTAACTTAATTGAATGTCTTCGATATGTACGACTTGTGACAATAAATTAATCGATGAAACAGACAACTGCTGGTACATTTAATAATATCTGCTCCATGTATTTTTGAAATATTGATGGAGTACTAATAATACCAAACAGTAGCCAAATATCCTTTGTACATAGAGATTGTTCAAAGCATTTTTGTTTTATTAGTGTTGATAAGTTTGGCTTAAATCAATTTTGGAATAAGTCAAACCACCTTGTATTTCCTGAAAAAAAATTTTAATTCAAAGAGAAGGATAAAAAATGTTGTTTATAGTACCGGATTTACAGTAATATTTATTATTTAATTCTAGTATGCCCTAGTATGTCTAGTCAATCAATTTACTGTTCAAGCTTATTCATTAAAGCGAAAGACAAAGACCAAACGTCATCATCATTTCCTTTAACTAACGTGAAATTGCTCCACTTTTGTTTTATAAAACGTACATTACACAAATGACACAGTATTTATACTTATACCTTTTCTATCTACAATTTTGCCAGGCCCAAGTTACTCATGTGCCTCTTGAGCATACAGGATCCCATTAGCAGGCCCCTTATTGTTCTAACAGACTTCCTGTCTCTGCTTAATAGCTCCGCCCGTGTACAACCAGAAATTGCTTAACCTGTCTCTGACCTGAAATGAACTTCTAACCATCAGTTTTGAGATTTCTTCTTTCCATTATTTAGTGGTTGCTTTTACTGCTATATACGCCGTTCTTACCGTTGACCGTCTGCCTTTACGTTTCTTCGATGGATTTCGTGTCTTGGTCACCTTAGTTCGGCTTTGCAACTTATTGAGTGCTTTCATGCAATCCCACACCAGTTTCAAATTCGCTTCTGTGGAACTAAGCGCTTTTATTACTACTTGATTGAACAGTAACAGATCGATAGTTGTCTGCTTCCCTTTCTAATTCTTCATTACACCCCGGCACTATTTCAGCTTTAAATACTGTGACGCTTTATATATGCAGTAACTACCCTGGTTTCTGGTGTTCCTCTTTCGCGCCTTCCTCGAATTCAATTCATCAATTTGTTGTTGGTGTTAGCGATAACAACAATGCCTAGTTATTAACGTTTCCATCCGTTATTTTATTGATTATAAAAAGTGTTCCGTCTTACAATGATGAATAGACCAATCTGATGAGGAACGGTTAAATTCATTTACTTTTGCAACATATCTTAAGACCATTTTCTACTAAACGCGAGAACAGAATGTGATCATCACAATATTTTTGTATCAGCCCGTATTGCTTCGCATGTATTAACATATGGTCAATTTGTTAATACAAGTTAAGTCTTTTTTAAATTATTCTATCCCCATTTTCGTTATTTTACTGTTACTTCCTGTTAATCCACGATAGGTTTCCTCATTTCCCACCTTTACATTAGCGTCACCTATTACTAACGGTATATTTCTGCGAAATCGTCACACCCCGGTCTATGTTACACACTTAAAGAAAATGTCATAAACGTTTTGTATTACATCGGCGGGAATTTATAACGGCGGATGCGGTAATTGTGATAGAGCTTGCGTTGGGCAAAGGAAACGGTCGATGAACACTAAGTTCAAAGAACACATAGCTCGCTACTACTATGGTAAAACTGAACCGTCGAGTATGGCACAACACATGAATAATCCGGGCATAATATTAAATTAGAGAACCTCAAATTAATTGGAAACATAATTTTTATATGAAAGAGAATGTAAATCTGTTAAACAGAGAAATGGACCCACTTGGCTGCTCATCTCTGTATCTAAAACGGGCAATGTTTAGTATTTGATGACACAGGCAAGAAATTTCCATTTAATTACGTGTATTTCGCATGCCTTAGGGTAGAGGATAGGAGTAGGAAGTATCGTTTAGAGTAGGAATAGAAGCATATTAAAGTTAAAATCTCTTTCTCACATTCAGTCGTACGGTTGTCGATGGGAATTCCCGAATTTCCAAAATATATATTCCGAATTAATCAAATAATTTGTGTTGTGAGTGCGCCGATACTTTAGTGTTTACATTGCTATTTTTAATCTCCCCAATATTTACACGCTTCGCCACTGCTAGCTAGTACCTTTTTCTTCCAGTCGCCGCTTAACCGACAACGTCTCCGAATTGAGAGTGGAAAAGGTGGAGGATCAAGAGGAAGACGAATCGGAGGAGGCAGTTATGGTCGTCGCTAAGCGATTCAAATGTTCGAGGTGTTCGTTCGACACCGCTTACGAGAAGCGTCTGGATAAGCACCTTTTAAGCCACGGACAATGGAATATGGAATCGCCAAAGTTAGAAAAGAATAAATCGAAAGCGAAACGCTTTAAATGCTCAGAATGTCCATACGAGACGGATGTGAAGCGGTGCCTCACCCGGCACGGCTACATCCACGCTGCAGAAAAGCCGTTCAAATGCGGCGCTTGCGGCAGAGGTTACACTTGTCGCAACGGCCTTAAGACCCACATAAGAACCCTCCATCCGGAAATTGCCCTCCAGTGCATCACGTGCAAATTTCAGTCCCGCGATCGCCGAGAATTGCAGGAGCATCTGAAGCTCGCCCACGCGCACAAGTGCACGACTTGCGGTTACGAAACGAATGTTAGAAGTCGTTTTAATCAACACGTGCTCATCCATACCGGCGCGAAGAAGTTCCAATGCGGCCATTGCGAAAAACTCTTCACTTCCAAATCCAACCTGAAAGTGCATCTAGATACCGTTCACAACGTGGCGAAGCGCTACAGATGCTCCAACTGCGTTTACCAAACCAATCGCAAGGCCAGTTACCAACAGCACATTATGATTCACGACGAAGACACCATCCGTTACCGGTGCGAAATCTGCGATCTCGGCTTCAAGCGCCAAATGGAACTAAGACATCACGATGAACAGTGTCATATGTCCATCGAACAGAAGTACGAGTGCAACCTGTGCAAAGTTGGGTTCCCGCGACGTTCGGCGCTCGTGAAACACGTCCAATTAGTGCACGTACACGACGCGGAGAAATTCCTATGCGCGGTGTGCGGCTACGCGACCGATCGGGAAGATGATCTGGCTGAGCACCGCGCCTCCGTCCATCGGAGGGAGAAGAAACCGTTCGAGTGCGTCGCGTGCGACGTGGGTTTCGGAACCGTCGGCAGTCTGAAAACGCATAACAAGCGGAAACATCCGAACGGTATCGAAGTGGCCACCTCCTCTGCCGCTTCGCGAATCAAAGAAGAATTGGTAGATTGAATTTGCCCCGATGTGCGTCTAAAAGAATAGACGACGACTATAATTCCTTCAATTTAGCGGTTGATCTCCATCGCCATTTCGTTAGTTATTGTTACGTTAATTGCTGATGATGTTGCCAAGCTATTTCGTTTGCGCTTCGAACATTATCGTGAAATTTTAAAAAATTGCTACGTAGTTAATTGGTGTAATTTCAATCTTTGAATGTCCAGATCTATACTTAGAATTCAGTTCGGTGTATCTACTGGTAATTAAGTCATATTGCTTATTGAACCAGTGACGGGTATGACGTGTACAATTATAGTATGCGTCACGAGAGATGCGGATCGATGGGAATAATGTAGCGTTCACGTAGGTTAGCGCGAAATTATTTACAATATTCTGCGGCAACCTTTAAAATGTTCGTCGTATCATAATTTTAATGTATCGGTTAATAACACGTTAATATTTTCTTTTGTAATTGACGGAATGACACAGAGACGATACATAGCAGAGTCTGTATTAATCTATGTTAATTTACTTCTCCTATTTTTCAGTAAATTTTTTAATGAACCAGCATTTCTTCATTCTTCAATTCATTCTTACTTATAAAAAAAAGGAATCCGCATATAACATGGTTATTGGGTTTCTAAAAAACGCTGTGTTATACAAATTTATATTGTTAACTTATTGTCTTATTGTTAACTTATTAATACAAAGAACAGGACTTGGTCCCAACATTTAAAAGAAATAAAATTTCAATTTTCAAATTTTACAAATAAGAACATTTTTACTTCTGTTTAATTATCTATTAAACAACAACTATATACATATTACCTCCGCTCTTTATTTAGCATCATCTTCCGTTTTATTCTTTATGTTTTGCAAAAGAATCTATTATTTTAGGTTGTTTACTTTTGGATATTTTTACAAACTTCGTTGTACAGAACCTGAAGATCTTCTTTAAGTTTTGTGTTTCTTTCAGTGGAAGGATCTTCATTAAAAAAATATATAACTCCAATTGTTCGGGAAAGTCTAAGCCCTTTTTTTTAGGGTTTTTATAGTAAGATCTTCAACTTTATTATTTTCATCGGTACCATTATCCGCTGAATTAATTTATTCCAGATGTCATTTCTCTCTTCTTATTCCAGCAATTCTTAAATATCTTCAACATTCATGTGGTCAAAACCATCTCCTCCTAGAGATTTGCTGGATCAATTGAATTATCACTTTGATCGATCTGCCTCTAACCATAAATTTTTTCCAGCAAGCATTCAATGTTGACGATTTAACTCTTTGATGGATAAAGTTATGAGATTAATTACTTACATCAAAAGCGACTTCTTGAATTTCGGTTTATGTGCTTCCTGATGCCCTAACAAAAGCGACTACGGCGCATCCCCACCGCGTCTCTCGTGACGCGTACAGAACGCTTCGTGCGAATATGTTAAATTTCAGCTTAATGATTAAATTTTCTTTATTAATTCTATGATTTTCTAAAAAAAAAGGTTCTTTTCGATGAAAATAACGTTTATTCCAGATCTAAAAAAATTCAGGGTGAGAGTAGGCTATGTTGCAGTATTTAAAAAAAAAAACGTGGTTTCTTTTTCCTCCGCCAAGTTTGTACCGTTATATTCGCAGTGACAATTTAAAATTCAACTGTAATAAAATAATTCTTTTTATGTGTTCTTATATTTTCGACGGTGTTTTCCATAATACCGTTGGACGTTCAAATTGCTAGATATTCATTAAATCATTAAAAATGTGAGGAGTGGACACAGACTGCGAACCTTTTACGGAGAGTAGCCTATACAGGAAAGGCAAAGTCTACATACTAGGAGCCTATACGCAAACTTTTAGTTAAACATGTTATCCATTTATCGCCACGAGACAAAGCTACCTGTTAGCAGTGCCGGCGGCAGCGAGCATGAAATATAAAAAGAAAAATAGATGTAAGTGGGTAACAATACCGCACGTTAATTTTTACTAAATTTACTAAACGAGTTAAGAGTAGAATAGTTAAATTGGACGAATTGGACACATAATTTCGATTATTAAATTTAGTTACTTGTTATTTAAGAAACACGAGATTTCATTAAAGAGAGCAATATTAAAATTTCCCGAAACAGGGAAACGTTAATTGAGGGTTGTTACGATGTGAGTCTGAAGATAGTCAAGTAGTACGTTGATTATGTAAAGTATTGTTGCATATTGTTGTTGGGTGTTACTTCGCTGTATGCTTCATACCAATAGTTGTGGTTCCGACTATTATAAATGTTAATTCTCGTTGAGACTCAATTATGTTGCATAATTGAGTCTCAATTGATCAGTTTTTCTACCAGTACTGCCGTCTTTTTAGGTAATTTTCTTAATTTGTTAGTTACGTTCTTTTCCAATTGTCAACCTACTTTATTTAAATCCTCATCTGCTTTAGTTCGGGCCTCTTTTCTTGCTGACGTCGAAGTTGTAACGGGATGGATACGGATAACGAACGTGTACTAGATGATGCACTCGCTGAAGGACGATTTTCATTCGAGACAACAGTCGATATATATTCAGGGTGATGATACAAGCGATTCATCTTCTATCTAAGATTCTCTCTGTAAGCAACAATAAACATTGTTTAGAACCAGACAATTTTGAGAATAAATGGAATTTCCCTAACCTTTCAGGATCCGTTGATGGAAAACACTTCCACGCTTAGTGGCTCCTCTTGTTGGAACTATAAGGGCGTTCTTGGCAGTCCTGTATTAATTCCAGTAAGCAAAATGCGAATAATGAATAAAACAACACAAAAGTATCGGCAACCTCTGCACCACACAAGTTCAATCAATCGATCCGAGTCCATCTCCAACGATGCCGATATTAAACCTGTTTTGCAAATGGGTGTATTACGACAGATGAAAAAAAAAAAACATCGAATATTGCTAGTAATGATAGAGCATCGTCGTAGAAAATTACGAAAACCAAGAATATACTGAATTCGACCACTTCTTGAAAATAGGCATTTAATGGCCGGATATGCAACACTATTTGACGACTTTCTCGCAGTTTGCGAGAAGACGGTACCAATCTACCAATCTCCAACGTTGTCTCGACGCAGTCTCCTTGCCACGATGCTACGGCAGTCGTGTACAATATTGATTAGAATCGTATTGTGTGAAAGCTTGCATTTAAAGCAATACGTACTACTATGCACCATATCGTTGTCGTGCATGACCGCGACAAAAAATCGTACTGTTGGAATAAAGCGTATTCGGACACCCAAGAAAGAGAGAAAGGGACGCTTTCGATCGTTGGTGTTTGGGGAGAGCGCCCCACATTGTTCTCTATTTCTTGAGCGTCCAGGTACTTTTAATTGCAAGTGTACGCGTGAAAGCAGGCCAAGTCTGTGTAAAAACTTCGCAGTTTATCCACCTTTACATTTGTATTACAAAAGAAGAATGGTTCAAATAAACTGTTATTTTAGATGTTCTGGTACATTTGAATAATCCTGTATAATATGTTTCCTTTATTTTAATGTGAATTTAGATTTATATTAAAAAAAAAATTACAAACGAATATTTTGATTCGTTTTTCTTTTTTGTTTGACTACATGTAGCAAAATATACAAATTAGCAGAAAAATAATGAATTATTATAACGTTTATTTGTGTTTTCTTTTTACCCGCAACTCATTGTATAATTCCATTGTTGTTTTCATATACAGCGTGTTCGAATTGTATGGAACTTGTGCATTAAACAATATTATCGGGACCCAGACTATTAATCGAGGAAAACACAATACGAAAACAATAATTTGAATGGATATACTTTAGATTTAACGATCACAAATTAATTTTTAATGTCGAAAACGCCAGTATAAAGTCGTCTTCGGTATTCAAACAAAAGAAATATAACTACAAATTCACTTAAGATTACCTAATGATTGACTAATACCCAGATGCAGCTAAGTGTCAATTTAGCTAATAATTTTTGCTATTTATAATCGGACCAATCATCGAGAGTCTTTAGCTTTAGCGATTGCTTCGACTTCGCTCAATTCGATTGTCGCGCTATCCATAATTATTTCATTATTCGTAACGTCTAAGTGTTTGGTGTTTATTGCCCATGTTGTTTGCTTCATATGTGTATTACATGTGTATATGTAATATGGCATCCAATAGACAGAGGTATTGTCCAAGAAGATGTTGCCACTCGTATCATACTACATAATTTTTAATTTTCCATTGTTGCAGACTAAATATGGCGATCCGACTTACTTTGAAAGACAGAAGTTGATGTTATAGCGCTGGATAATGAACGTGTACTAGATGATGGGCTCGATGAAAGACTATTTTCATTTGAGACAGCGGTCGATATATGTTAATGGTGACGATACTAGCGATTCATCTTCTATCTAAGATTCTCCCTGTAAGCAACAATAAACATTAATTAGAATCAAGCAGAAACCTAATCGCAAGCAATTTTGAGAATAAATGGAATTTCCCTAATTTTTCAGGATACCTTGATGGAAAACACTTGCATGCTGAGTGGTTGCTCATATTGGAATTATAAAGGCATTCTTGTATTAGTAGCATTAAGCAAATGCGAATAATGAATTTATTTTATGACTTTGAAAGACGGAAGGAAGGTAGCAGGTTGGATGGAAGTATTTGAAAAAGATTCTTCAAGGCATTTAACCATTTGTCGATTGCATGAGAAATTTGTGAGCATCGTTTGTTTAATTTAATAATATGTCATGTTTTAGGAAATTAACAAACATATCAAAATAAAATTGAGAAATACCATTCTGCACATTTCATATATTATTATTGTCATACGAAGACTTACTTCTTATAACTACAGCGACAAATGTTAAGCAACCTGTGTTGTATTTCTGGAAATCCCCTGTTTGTATATTTTATGCTTGTATGCTGACCCATTTCATAGTAAGCGATAATATTGAAGATGTGCTTGACGAGTTTGTAAACATTTCTACCAATCATGCCCTGAAAAGTGTATACAATAGATATCAAAATGAAGATCATTGAGCAATGTCAAAAAGGTGTGTCGCAACGAACTATATGAAAAAAAACTTTGATCTAAAGAAGTCCATAGTATCGAGAGTAATACAAAGATATAAAACTACGGGCACAGTGGCTACTAGATTTCACTCAGGACTTCATCAATGTAAAATGAATCCATGGATAACAGGCCGTGAAACAAAAATCTTTGCTAGATAGCAATCTGAGCACAAGCACCATACGAAGACGTTTTGACGACTTTATAGTCGAAGACCAATGCGAAAACCTTTTTGTCCTTACTTGACAGACAAAGAGCTGCGAGAAACGCTTTGCGAAGGAGAATGTATCATGGTATGTGCAACATTAGAAAACCGTATTATTTAGTGATGAATCGAAGTTTAATTTGTGTAGTACTGATGGAATTTGTTATGTACAACATTCCATAGGAGAAAGATTAAAACCAAAGATATTGTCAGAAAACTGTAAAGCACGGAGGTGGTGGTGTGATGGTGTGGGGATGTTTTTTTGGTAATAGAGTAGGTCCTCTACATCACGTAAACGGTATTATGGACCGATTTGTGCATAAAAATATATTGCAAGACGTAATGCTGCCATTTGCTAAATGAAATATGGCACTTTCAGCAGATTTGCAGATTCTACACAATTTGATGGAGTGAGTGCCTAGCCATCATTAAAAATAAGGGGTATCTCACAAAATATTAATACAGAAGCCTCGTATGTGCTTTCCTTATTTTGTTATTCATAGCAAACTGTCGTATTTCGTTGAGTTGCTTCGGCTTCTGGAATTCCAACTGGGAGTTGTGCATATATCTATCATCTAAAAGGTAAGGAAAAAAAGATCAAAGCCCCAGTTAAAGATAAATGGCTATGTTCAAATAATGCATGCCCTTTCTGATTCTGATGAAATTGCTCGTATAAGCCAGCTGCAAAAGAGTTATTTTTAAATTACGAACATGTATTCTTTACGTCGGATGAAGCCGGCATTTCATGTCAGCAGCAACGTGAACAACCACAATCCCCATGAACTAAGAGAACACACTCGATCCTCTCCGAAAGTTAACGTATGGTGTGGCATTCCGAAGTTTGGAGTAATTGGCCCACATTGTTTTGATGATCGGACTATAACGGGTGATTTTTCGCCTTCACACATGCACTGAGAACCAAGGAATACAGATCGCAACAGCATTAACTTCAATTGGATTTGTGTACATAGTGTGTTACTATGTTATCAAAATAAAAATCAATCCCATCTCTGTGGTATCTTTTTGAACAAACCTGTAATGTATTCAAACGATTCAAAATAAAAGTATTATCTATTTGTGTCGTTTTATTCATTTATTTCTTTTTTTTTTTGCTGTCGACATCGGTAAATTATTTTCATTTTTGTAGGTATTACATGGTAACACTGTGTCTCAGGGAAATTTGCATATACAATATTATACAGCGTGTTTTACAAAAAAGAATTTAATATTCATTACGTATTTAAAATGGATACTTTTCACAATACTTGGAAAATGCCCGTTACAACACAATTTTCTTCTATAACAAGAGAGTATCCATTAATAGATGTAGCTTATTTTATTATCATTTATTATAGATGTAGCTTTTTTTTTATTATTATTCCATTCAATGTTGACAATATCCAAGTTAGCTACGACGTTTATGGAATAACGCAGCAGTAGAAAATGGGCAATTATTTTAAGTAAAAGTAGGATAAGTGTGAGCTCGTGGAAATGATGTGTACAACTCCAGATATTATTTCCTGTAATAATTGACCACATCTTTAGGATAGATAAAGAAAATGATTGAAATGATTGAAAATGATAAAAATATGTTTTCGTCCAAACTATATTTGTTGCCTTTCAACGGCTTCCTCATAATCCATCAGTTTTTGTTTTCAATTAGCCGCTCTGTATATACACACATGGATATGAATCCTCCTTAGCGTTTTTAAACTTCGCGGGTGATTTGAATAGGTAGTTTCGGATGTTTACCGATTTTCTAATGTAATATTAGCAAACATGCTATAGACTATTTTACCAAGTTTAAATAATTAAAAGAAAAAAGTAGTTAATCTTTGCATGTATCGGTATCGTCTGTAACTCCAAAGCAATATATTGATCGACTGTAACCAATCATAACTTCTGTAGCTGATCAAGATATTGCTTTGCTTTGTAAAAGGAGAGAGGCTATAAGCAACTGTATCAGTATAAACGAAAATGTAATCTTGGAAACCACATATTAAAAATGTTAGTAATTTCAGAAAATAATGAATACTTGAAAAATATGTTTTTGTTCAACATTAACTAATCAAAGAATTTTTTTTGAAGCTAGATTTCATTGATAAGACATTCAAGATTCAAGGATATTTACAATTCTAACTGGTAGAAATTATGAACATACAACCCATTTCTTCCCTTTTCCCCAAGCATTTAATTTTTTTGATTTAAAATTCCCACACAATGGAAGAATACCCATTGGATGGCAATACTGTTCATCCGTAAAATTTAGAATAGAACCCAAATAGATAAATATTTGAACATTTAAATAATTACCGAAAATTGAAAATACACGCAATTGAACATAAAAGAGAGAAGTTCTACAAATGCAGTATTTTATTAAAACTCGATGTACATATTTTATAAGTTTTAATCTCGTGGCAGTGCCGTCAGATCTAACTCTAATGTACAAAATTGGTTCCCTTGGTTCGAGGAACCTAAAGTAATAGGTAAGCGCAAGATTCGACGTACAAATACACCTAACATACAATGTAGTTCACAGTTTACTTTAAAATGACCACAACTGAATTGACTTTATCATCTGATTTCGTGTTGTAGGTAAAACTGATCGTCAGCAATCATCAGCATCCTTCTATAATCAAAAAAGATGTCTAGTCTTGAAAATTTTCATGTGCCAAATAATCAATGCGACTTGGTAATAAAAGAGGAATTCGAGGTCGTATCCTACTATATGGAAGATTCGAAAGAGGTTAGCCAAAACGTTAAACAAGAACTTTGCGACAATTACGAAGATGACAATTGCTTCATTGTTAACAGCGATACTGACGAAACTGTCACTAACCTTGTGAACATTAAAACAGATGCTGAAGGCTGCGCAGAGCAAAATTTGGATTTTTCCAACGAATTCAAGGAGGAATCAAATACTCTATGTAAATAGTTAAACTACATTTCTTCATTTTGCATCTGTAACCTTAATTCTTCCATAGGCTGTGAGGTATGTGGAGATGATTACGATTTGTACTGCTTGAAATGCTCTATGTTGGCCCGCATCTTGGATGCTAATTTACCGAACAAAATTGAGAATAGAATAAAGCAGACATTACCAAAAGGTTTGTTTGATATCCGAGAGATATCCTCAGGTGCCGTAGGGGTCATTGCATTACATACAATACCACAAGGAGTTATCCTTGGCCCGTTTGAAGGAGTAGTTCCTATTATCGAAGGAAATACATCAAAATGGAAAGTAAATGAGGGAAAGTTGGATTATTTGGAGGACCCAAAATATCTGAACTGGATGCACAACATTAGGTATTCTAATAAGTTGTTCCTTCGAAATTTAATGCCGTTTCAATGCGAGGACCAATTATTTTATCAGAGCACCCGGTTAATCGAACAAGGAGAAGAAATGTTGGTATGTTTGGATAATTCCAATTCAGACGATGACGATTACATTCAGTTACCAGTTATTAAAGAAGAGCTTGAAAATGTTTACGCTTGTACTTTCTGCTGTTTGGGATTTAGTTCGGTTACGTTTCTGTTGAAACATAATACCATTTGCCAGGAGAAAAGAGGCAAAGATATGGAGAAAGGTTAGTTATTATGCAAGAATACCTACAAATAAATATCGCTTTTCATTGTTTAAAATTCACAGATGTGACGATTGCACAATGTCAATATTGCAATATCTATCTGCTGGGAAAGGAGCTTTTGGAAATGCATTCGGACTCTTGCTGCACAAGGAAATCAAAGTAAGATATAAATTAATACAATTTTTTTATGCGTGGTGATAGCCCAACGGGATGTATGAGTGTTTTAATGCTTGTTATAACTTCAGAAGCCTTTAATGTGTAAAGAGTTCGATGGTTTCATTCCTATAACGTCTGCAATTTTCTTAGTGGTAATTTACGCTCTACCTTGTAGATACTAGATAGAGAAAAATTAACAAAAAGTACAGTCATTATCACAATTTATAACCTTTACTTTCCAGCTCTCTGATACAAATAACACCTCACACGCATGTTTGTCCTTTTCCTCTATTTCCCCACATTCAATATATGCGCATTATTGGATTTTATACCCAATATATATCTCCCTCTTTAAAAATAAGAGATATGTAATTAAAACTAATGTGTTCCGGTTTCCGATCGCATCATGCTTAAACGAAAACTCGGCATTTCGCCGATCATATGGGGACTTTTTCATGAGAGGTAAAGCTGGTAGGAACCTTCAATGTGTAAAGTGTTCCATGACTTCACTACTGTAATGTGTGTAATTCTCTTATACTTTATCAACACATGTTCACTATTTGATGATATAAGCAAGAACATTTCCATTTAATTTCGTGTATTTCGCATGCCTTAGAGTAGATGATAAAAGTAGTAAATATCATTTAAAGCGGGAATAGAGGCATATCAAAGTTAAAATCTTTTTCTCATATTCAGTTGTAGCATTGTCGATGGGAATCCATGAATTCCCGAAATATATGTTCCGAATTAATCAAATAATTTGTGTTATGAGGAGTCCACCGATACTTTAGCGTTTATGTTAAATTACTATTATAGTATATAGTATATACTATTTAGTATATACTAAAATACTATTTTTTAATCTCTCCAATATTTACATGCTTCGCCACTGCTAGCTAGTGCCTTTTTCTTCCAGTCGCCGCTTAACCGACAACATCGCCGAATTGAAAATAGAAAAAATGGGAGATCAAGAGGAAGACGGATCGGAGGAGGCAGTTATGGTCGTCGCTAAGCGATTCAAATGTTCGAGGTGTTCGTTCGACACCGCTTACGAGAAGCGCCTGAATAAACACCTTTTAAGCCACGGACAATGGAATATGGAATCGCCAAAGTTAGAAAAGAATACATCGAAAGCGAAACGCTTTAAATGTTCAGAATGTCCATACGAGACGGATGTGAAGCGGTGCCTAACACGGCACGGCTACATGCACGCCGCAAAGAAGCCGTTCAAATGTGGCGCTTGCGGCAGAGGCCACACTTGCCGCAACGCCCTTAAAACACACATAAAAACCCTCCATCCGGAAATTGCTCTCCAGTGCATCACGTGCAAATTTCAATCCCGCGATCGCCGAGAATTGCAGGAACATCTGAAGCTCGCCCACGCGCACAAGTGCGCGACTTGCGGCTACGAAACGAACGTCAGAAGTCGCTACAATCAACACATGCTCATCCATACCGACGCGAAGAAGTTCCAATGCGGCCATTGCGAAAAACTCTTCACTTCTAAATCTAACCTGAAAATGCATCTCGATACCGTTCACAATGTGGCGAAGCGCTACAGATGCCCCAGCTGCGCTTACCAAACCAATCGTAAGGCCAGTTTCCAACGACACGTGATGATACACGAGGAGGACACCGTCCGTTTCCGATGCGAAATCTGCGATGTTGGCTTCAAGCGCCAATTGGAACTGAGACACCACGATGAACAGTGTCATATGTCCGGCGAACAGAAGTACGAGTGCAACCTGTGCAAAGTTGGCTTCCCGCGACGTTCGGCGCTCGTGAAACACGTCCAATTAGTGCACGTACACGACGCGGAGAAATTCCTTTGCGCGGTGTGCGGCTACGCAACCGATCGAGAAGATGATCTCGCCGAGCATCGCGCTTCCGTCCATCGGAGAGAGAAGAAACCGTTCGAGTGTGCCGCGTGTGACGTGGGTTTCAGAACCGTCAGTAATCTGAAGGCGCATAACAAGCGGAAACATCCGAACGGTATCGAAGTGACCGCCTCCTCTACCGCTTCGCGAATCAAAGAAGAAGTGATAGGTTGAATTTGGTCGATTTTGGTCATCTTCGTTGCTCTCGACCTCCACGTGCGTCCAAAAGAATAGACGTAGACTATAATTTTTTCAATTTAGCGGTTGATCTCCATCGTCGTGTCGTTATTGTCACGTTAATTATCTATAGATTATCCTAAAATTAAGAAAATATACATAATACGTTATACACCAGTTTCTATAATAATCATGACGAACAAATTAAAAATAAATGTAGAAAAACGAAAACGATAGCGGATACGTTCTAAGAACATTCAAACTAAACAAATATGCTACGTTAATCTGCTCTTACTAAGTATTTGTCAGTAAGTTGTTAAATAAACCGACATTTATTTAGTTAATCCATTATTTAAGAAATTCTACTTCGCATTATTAAAGAGTTATAGCAATATTAACATTTCCGGCAGGGAGATTAACATTTCCGGCATCTCCCTGCCGGAAATGTTAATTGGCGGTTGTTACTATGCGAATCTCAACATGGCCAAGTAGTGCGTTGCATAATACCGTTGGACGTTCAAATTGCTAGATATTCATTAAATCATTAAAAATGTGAGGAGTGGACACAGACTGCGAACCTTTTACGGAGAGTATTCTATACAGGAAAGGCAAAGTCTACATACTAGGAGCCTATACGCAAACTTTTAGTTAAACATGTTATCCATTTATCGCCACGAGACAAAGCTACCTGTTAGCAGTGCCGGCGGCAGCGAGCATGAAATATAAAAAGAAAAATAGATATAAGTGGGTAAAGGACTGGCCGCTCAAAAGAAGAACAATACCGCACGTTAATTTTTACTAAATTTACTAAACGAGTTAAGAGTAGAATAGTTAAATTGGACGAATTGGACACATAATTTCGGTTATTAAATTTAGTTACTTGTTATTTAAGAAACACGAGATTTCATTAAAGAGAGCAATATTAAAATTTCCCGAAACAGGGAAACGTTAATTGAGGGTTGTTACGATGTGAATCTGAAGATAGTCAAGCAGTACGTTGATTATGTAAAGTATTGTTGCATATTGTTGTTGGATGTTACTTCGCTGTATGCTTCATACCAATAGTTGTGGTTCCGACTGTTATAAATGTTAATTCTCGAATGTCGCGTTATGTTCCATAATTGAGTCTCAATTGATCAGTTTTTCTACCAGTACTGCCGTCTCTTCAGGTAATTTTCTTAATTTGTTAGTTACGTTCTTTTCCAATTGTCAACCTACTTTATTTAAATCCTCATCTGCTTTAGTTCGGGCCTCTTTTCTTGCTGACGTCGAAGTTGTAACGGGATGGATACGGATAACGAACGTGTACTAGATGATGCACTCGCTGAAGGACGATTTTCATTCGAGACAGCGGGCGATATATATTCAGAGTGATGATACAAGCGATTCGTCTTCTATCTAAGATTCTCTCTGTAAGCAACAATAAACATTGTTTAGAACCAGACAATTTTGAGAATAAATAGAATTTCCATAACCTTTCAGGATCAGGAAAACACTTCCACGCTTAGTGGTTCCTCTTGTTGGAACTATAAGGGCGTTCTTGGCAGTCCTGTATTAATTCCAGTAAGCAAAATGCGAATAATGAACAAAACAACACAAAAGTATCGGCAAGCTCTGCACCGCAAAAATGGGTTTTGCAAATGGGTGTATTACGACAGATGAAAAAAAAAAAAAAAACAACGAATATTGCTAATAATGATAGAGCATCGTCGTAGAAAATTACGAAAACCAACAAAATACTGAATTCGACCACTTCTTGAAAATAGGCATTTAATGGCCGGATATGCAACACTATTTGATGACTTTCTCGCAGTTTGCTAGAAGACAGTACTAATCTACCAATCTCCAACATTGTCTCGGCGCAGTCTCCTTGCCACGATGCTACGGCAGTCGTGTACAATATTGATTAGAATCGTATTGTGTGAAAACTTGCATCTAAAGCAATACGTACTACTATACATCATATCGTTGTCGTGCATGACCGCGACAAAAAATCGTACAGTTGGAATAAAGCGTATTCGGACGCCCAAGAAAGAGAGAAAGGGACGCTTTTGATCGTTTGGTGTGTGGGGAGAGCGCCCCACATTGTTCTCTATTTCTTGAGCGTCCAGGTACTTTTAATTGCAAGTGTACGCGTGAAAGCAGGCCAAGTCTGTGTAAAAACTTCGCAGTTTATCCACCTTTACATTTGTATTACAAAAGAAGAATGGTTCAAATAAACTGTTATTTTAGATGTTCTGGTACATTTGAATAATCCTGTATAATATGTTTCCTTTATTTTAATGTGAATTTAGATTTATATAAAAAAAAAAAAACAAACGAATATTTTGATTCGTTTTTCTTTTTTGTTTGACTACATGTAGCAAAATATACAAATTAGCAGAAAAATAATGAATTATTATAACGTTTATTTTGACGTTTGACACATTAACGTGTTTTCTTTTTACCCGCAACTCATTGTATAATTCCATTGTTGTTCTCATATACAGCGTGTTCGAATTGTACGGAACTTGTGCATTAAACAATATTATCGGGACCCAGACTATTAATCGAGGAAAACACAATACGAAAACAATAATTTGAATGGATATACTTTAGATTTAACGATCACAAATTAATTTTTAATGTCGAAAACGCCAGTATAAAGTCGTCTTCGGTATTCAAACAAAAGAAATATAACTACAAATTCACTTAAGATTACCTAATGATTGACTAATACCCAGATGCAGCTAAGTGTCAATTTAGCTAATCATTTTTGCTATTAATAATCGGACCAATCATTGATAGTCCCCGTAGCTAAAAAGACTCAGAGGTCTTCATTATTTTATCGCTTTAGCGATTGCTTCGACTTCGCTCGATTCGATTGTCGCGCTATCCATAGTTATTTCATTATTCGTAACGTCTAAGTGTTTGGTGTTTATTGCCCATGTTGTTTGCTTCATATGCGTATTACATGTGTATATGTAATACGGCATCCAATAGACAGAGGTATTGTCCAAGAAGATGTTGCCACTCGTATCATACTACATAATTTTTAATTTTCCATTGTTGCAGACTAAATATGGCCATCCGACTTACTTTAAAAGACAGAAGTTGATGTTATAGCGCTGGATAATGAACGTGTACTAGATGATGGGCTCGATGAAAGACGATTTTCATTTGAGACAGCGGTCGATATATGTTAATGGTGACGATACTAGCGATTCATCTTCTATCTAAGATTCTCCCTGTAAGCAACAATAAACATTAATTAGAATCAAGCAGAAAACTAATCGCAAGCAATTTTGAGAATAAATGGAATTTCCCTAATTTTTCAGGATACCTTGATGGAAAACACTTGCACGCTCAGTGGTTGCTCGTATTGGAATTATAAAGGCATTCTTGGCAGTGTTGCATTAGTGGCATTAAGCAAATGCGAATAATGAATTTATTTTGTGACTTACTTTGAAAGACGGAAGGAAGGTAGCAGGTTGGATGGAAGTATTTGAAAAAGATTCTTCAAGCCGTTTAGCCATTCATCGATTGCATGAGAAATTTGTGAGCAATAACTGTAAAGAAACGGATAGAGTGGGCCATCGTGTCTGTGGAAAGCGAACGTCGTTTGTTTAATTTAATAATATGTCATGTTTTAGGAAACTAACAAACATATCAAAATAAAATTGAGAAATACCATTCTGCACATTTCATACATTATTATTGTCATACGAAGATTTACTTCTTATAACTGCAGCGACAAATGTTAAGCAACCTGTGTTGTATTTCTGGAAATCCCCTGTTTGTATATTTTATGCTTGTATGCTGACTCATTTCATAGTAAGCGATAATATTGAAGATGTGCTTGACGAGTTTGTAAACATTACTACCAATCATCCCCTGAAAAGTGTATTCAATAGATATCAAAATGAAGATCATTGAGCAATGTCAAAAAGGTGTGTCGCAAAGAACTATATGAAAAAAAAACTTTGATCTAAACAAGTCCATAGTATCGAGGGTAATACAAAGATATAAAACTACGGGCACAGTGGCTACTAGATTTCACTCAGGACTTCATCAATGTAAAATGAATCCATAGATAACAGGCCGTGAAACAAAAATCTTTGCTAGATAGCAATCTGAGCACAAGTACCATACGAAGACGTTTAGACGACTTTATAGTCGAAGACCAATGCGAAAACCTTTTTGTCCTTACTTGACAGACAAAGAGCTGCGAGAAACGTTTTGCGAAGGAGCATGTATCATGGTATGTGCAACATTAGAAAACCGTATTATTTAGTGACGAATCGAAGTTTAATTTGTGTAGTACTGATGGAATTTGTTATGTACGGCATTCCATAGGAGAAAGATTAAAACCAAAGATATTGTCAGAAAACTGTAAAGCATGGAGGTGGTGGTGTGATGGTGTGGGGATGTTTTTTTGGTAATAGAGTGGGTCCTCTACATCACGTAAACGGTATTATGGACCGATTTGTGCATCAAAATATATTGCAAGACGTAATGCTGCCATTTGCTAAATGAAATATGAAACTTTCAGCACAATAATAACCCAAAGCATACTACTAGGGTCGTTAAAGAGTGACTAACTGAGCAAGGAGTTAGTCTTATTTCTTGGCCAAGTCAATCTCCCGATCTCAATCCCATTACGAACTTGTAGGTGATTGTAGATAGAAAAATAATGCATAATAAAGAAATGTAAAAACGCTGTTGAACTGTTTGATGCATTATGAACAGAGTAGCAGCAAATTGATTTGCAGATTCTACATAATTTGATGGAGTGAGTATCTAGCCGTCATTAAAAATAAGGGGTATCTCACAAAATATTAATACAGAAGCCTCGTATGTGCTTTCCTTATTTTGTTATTCATAGCAAACTATCGTATTTAGTTGAGTTGCTTCGGCTTCTGGAATTTCAACTTGGAAGACAACGTTGCGCATATATCTACCATCTAAAAGGTAAGGAAAAAAAGATCAAAACCCTAGTTAAAGATAAATGGCTATGGTCAAATAATGCACGCCCTTTCTGATTCTGATAAAATTGCTTGTATAAGCGAGCTACAAAAGAGTTATTTTTAAATTACGAAGATGTATTTTTTACGTCGGATGAAGCCGGCATTTCATGTCAGCAGCAACGTGAACAACCACAATCCCCATGAACTAAGAGAACACACTCGATCCTCTCCGAAAGTTAACGTATGGTGTGGCATTCCGAAGTTTGGAGTAATTGGCCCACATTGTTTTGATGATCGGACTATAACGGGTGATTTTTCGCCTTCACACATGCACTGAGAACCAAGGAATACAGATCGCAACAGCATTAACTTCATTTGGATTTGTGTACATAGTGTGTTACTATGTTATCAAAATAAAAATCAATCCCATCTCTGTGGTATCTTTTTGAACAAACCTGTAATGTATTCAAAATAAAAGTATTATCTATTTGTGTCGTTTTATTCATTTATCTCTTTTTTTTTTGTTTTGCTGTCGACATCGGTAAATTATTTTCATTTTTGTAGGTATTACATGGTAACACTGTCTCGGGGAAATTTGCATATACAACATTATACAGCGTGTTTTACAAAAAAGAATTCGATATTCATTACGTATTTAAAATGAATACTTTTCACAATACTTGGAAAATGCCCGTTACAACACAATTTTCTTCTATAACAAGAGAGTGCCCATTAATAGATGTAGCTTATCTAGTTTTTTTATTGTTATTATTCCGTTCAATGTTGACGATATCCAAGTTAGCTACGACGTTTACGGAATAATGCATCAGTAGAAAATGGGCAATTATTTTAAGTAAAAGTAGGATAAGTATGAGCTCGTGGAAATGATGTGTACAACTCGTATTATAAGTATTATTTCCTGTAATAATTGACTACATCTTTACGATAGATAAAGTTTGAAAATGATAAAAGTCTATGTTTTCATCCAAACTATATTTGTTGCCTTTCAACCGCTTCCTCATAATCCATCAGTTTTTGTTTTCAATTAGCCGCTCTGTATATACACACATGGATATGAATTCTCCTTAGCGTTTTTAAACTTCGCGGGTGATTTAAATAGGTAGTTTCGGATGTTTACCGATTTTCTAATGTAATATTAGCAAACATGCTATAGACTATTTTACCAAGTTTAAACAATTAAAAAGAAAAAAAAGTAGTTAATCTTTGCATGTACCGGTATCGTCTGTAACTCCAAAGCAATATATTGATGGACTGTAACCAATCATAACTTCTATAGCTGATCAAGATATTGCTCTGCTTTGTAAAAGCAAAGAGGCTATAAGCAACTGTATCAGTATAAACGAAAATGTAATCTTGAAAACCACATATTAAAAATGTTAGTAATTTCAGAAAATAATGAGTACTTGAAAAATATGTTTTTGTTCAACATTAACTAATCAAAGAATTTTTTTTGAAGCTAGATTTCATTGATAAGACATTCAAGATTCAAGGATATTTACAATTCTAATTGGTAGAAATTATGAACATACAACCCATTTCTTCCCTTTTCCCCAAGCATTTAATTTTTTTGATTTAAAATTCCCACACAATGGAAGAATACCCATTGGATGGCAATACTGTTCATCCGTAAAATTTAGAATAGAACCCAAATAGATAAATATTTGAACATTTAAATAATTACCGAAAATTGAAAATACACGCAATTGAACATAAAAGAGAGAAGTTCTACAAATGCAGTATTTTATTAAAACTCGATGTACATATTTTATAAGTTTTAATCTCGTGGCAGTGCCGTCAGATCTAACTCTAATGAACAAAATTGGTTCCCTTGGTTCGAGGAACCTAAAGTAATAGGTAAGCGCAAGATTCGACGTACAAATACACCTAACATGCAATGTAGTTCACAGTTTACTTTAAAATGACCACAACTGAATTGACTTTATCATCTGATTTCGTGTTGTAGGTAAAACTGATCGTCAGCAATCATCAGCATCCTCCTATAATCAAAAAAGATGTCTAGTCTTGAAAATTTTCATGTGCCAAATAATCAATGCGACTTGGTAACAAAAGAGGAGTTCGAGGTCGTATCCTACTATATGGAAGATTCGAAAGAGGTTAGCCAAAACGTTAAACAAGAACTTTGCGACAATTACGAAAATGACAATTGCTTCACTGTTAACAGCGATACTGACGAAACTGTCACTAACCTTGCGAACATTAAAACAGATGCTGAAGGCTGCGCAGAGCAAAATTTGGATTTTTCCAACGAATTCAAGGAGGAATCAAATACTCTATGTAAATAGTTAAACTACATTTCTTCATTTTGCATCTGTAACCTTAATTCTTCCATAGGCTGTGAGGTATGTGGAGATGATTACGATTTGTACTGCTTAAAATGCTCTATGTTGGCCCGCATCTTGGATGCTAATTTACCGAACAAAATTGAGAATAGAATAAAGCAGACATTACCAAAAGGTTTGTTTGATATCCGAGAGATATCCTCAGGTGCCGTAGGGGTCATTGCATTACATACAATACCACAAGGAGTTATCCTTGGCCCGTTTGAAGGAGTAGTTCCTATTATCGAAGGAAATACATCAAAATGGAAAGTAAACGAGGGAAAGTTGGATTATTTGGAGGACCCAAAATGTCTGAACTGGATGCACAACATTAGGTATTCTAATAAGTTGTTCCTTCGAAATTTAATGCCGTTTCAATGCGAGGACCAATTATTTTATCAGAGCACGCGGTTAATCGAACAAGGAGAAGAAATGTTGGTATGTTTGGATAACTGCAATTCAGACGATGACGATTACATTCAGTTACCGGTTATTAAAGAAGACCTTCAAAATGTTTACGCTTGTACTTTCTGCTGTTTGGGATTTAGTTCGGTTACGTTTCTGTTGAAACATAATACCATTTGCCAGGAGAAAAGAGGCAAAGATATGGAGAAAGGTTAGTTATTATGCAAGAATACCTACAAATAAATATCGCTTTTCATTGTTTAAAATTCACAGATGTGACGATTGCACAATGTCAATATTGCAATATCTATCTGCTGGGAAAGGAGCTTTTGGAAATGCATTCGGACTCTTGCTGCACAAGGAAATCAAAGTAAGATATAAATTAATACAATTTTTTTTATGCGTGGTGATAGCCCAACGGGATGTATGAGTGTTTTAATGCTTGTTATAACTTCAGAAGCCTTTAATGTGTAAAGAGTTCGATGGTTTCATTCCTATAACGTCTGCAATTTTCTTAGTGGTAATTTACGCTCTACCTTGTAGATACTAGATAGAGAAAAATTAACAAAAAGTACAGTCATTATCACAATTTATAACCTTTACTTTCCAGCTCTCTGATACAAATAACACCTCACACGCATGTTTGTCCTTTTCCTCGATTTCCCCACTTTCAATACATGCGCATTGTTGGATTTTATACCCAATATATATCTCCCTCTTTAAAAATAAGAGATATGTAATTAAAACTAATGTGTTCCGGGTTCCGATCGCATCATGCTTAAACGAAAACTCTGCATTTCGCCGATCATATGGTAGGAACCTTCAATGTGTAAAGTGTTCCATGACTTCACTACTGTAATGTGTGTAATTCTCTTATACTTTATCAACACATGTTCACTATTTGATGATATAAGCAAGAACATTTCCATTTAATTTCGTGTATTTCGCATGCCTTAGAGCAGATGATAAAAGTAGTAAGTATCATTTAAAGCGGGAATAGAGGCATATCAAAGTTAAAATCTTTTTTTCATATTCAGTTGTAGCGTTGTCGATGAGAATCCATGAATTCCCGAAATATATGTTTCGAATTAATCAAATAATTTGTGTTATGAGGTGTGCGCCGATACTTTAGTGTTTATGTTACTATTTTTAATCTCTCCAATATTTACACGCTTCGCCACTGCTAGCTAGTACCTTTTTCTTCCAGCCGCCGCTTAACCGACAACGTCTCCGAATTGAGAGTGGAAAAGGTGGAGGATCAAGAGGAAAACGAATCGGAGGAGGCAGTTATGGTCGTCGCTAAGCGATTCAAATGTTCGAGGTGTTCCTTCGACACCGCTTACGAGAAGCGCCTGAATAAGCACCTTTTAAGCCACGGACAATGGAATATGGAATCGCCAAAGTTAAAAAAGAATAAATCGAAAGCGAAACGCTTTAAATGCTCAGAATGCCCATACAAGACGGATGTGAAGCGGTGCCTAACACGGCACGGCTACATGCACGCTGCAGAGAAGCCGTTCAAATGTGGCGTTTGCGGCAGAGGCCACACTTGCCGCAACGCCCTTAAAACACACATAAAAACCCTCCATCCGGAAATTGCTCTCCAGTGCATCACGTGCAAATTTCAATCCCGCGATCGCCGAGAATTGCAGGAACATCTGAAGCTCGCCCACGCGCACAAGTGCGCGATTTGCGGCTACGAAACGAACGTCAGAAGTCGCTACAATCAACACATGCTCATCCATACCGGCGCGAAAAAGTTCCAATGCGGCCATTGCGAAAAACTCTTCACTTCTAAATCCAACCTGAAAGTGCATCTAGATACCGTTCACAACGTGGCGAAGCGCTACAGATGTCCCAGCTGCGCTTACCAAACCAATCGTAAGGCCAATTTCCACCGACACGTAATGATACACGAGGAGGACACCGTCCGTTTCCGATGCGAAATCTGCGATGTTGGCTTCAAGCGCCAATTGGAACTGAGACACCACGATGAACAGTGTCATATGTCCGACGAACAGAAGTACGAGTGCAACCTGTGCAAAGTTGGCTTCCCGCGACGTTCGGCGCTCGTGAAACACGTCCAATTAGTGCACGTACACGACGCGGAGAAATTCCTATGCGCAGTGTGCGGCTACGCGACCGATCGGGAAGATGATCTGGCTGAGCACCGCGCCTCCGTCCATCGGAGGGAGAAGAAACCGTTCGAGTGCGTCGCGTGCGACGTGGGTTTCGGAACCGTCGGCAGTCTGAAAACGCATAACAAGCGGAAACATCCGAACGGTATCGAAGTGGCCACCACCTCTGCCGCTTCGCGAATCAAAGAAGAATTGGTAGATTGAATTTGCCCCCATGTGCGTCTAAAAGAATAGACGACGACTATAATTTCTTCAATTTAGCGATTGAGCACCATCATACGTATCATATATATATATATATATATATATATATATATATATATATATATATATGTATATTGTGCTATGATGTCGTATGCTATCGCCGCACATCATAGCACCCGACCGTTTGGTATATGTCAGAACGCGCTGTATTGTTCCTTCTTTCTTGGGTATCCGGATAAAGTATACTTGTGAAAGCAGTCTAACCACTGTATAAGATTCCTATATTTCAATGTGTATTATGTTACTTAGGTTTGTATTAAAAAAAATTTTAGGAAACATATGCGTATTGTCCAAAAAGATGTTGCCACTCATATCGCACTACAAAATATTTAATTTTCCGTTGTTGCAGATTAAATACGGCCCCCCGACTTACTTTAAAAGACAGAAGGAAAGTAGCAGGTTGGATGGAAGTATTTAGGCCACCCTCAACGGTAAGAAAAAAAATTCAACAGTGGTCTCAGAAGGACCCTCAGAAGTCGTTTTAACTATCCGTCAACTGCACGAAAAATTGTGCGCGCCGAATTTGTGAACAATAACTATAAACGAAACAATGGACATCCCAGAGGTATTCGATCGGATTAGTGGATTGGGCCAACGTGTCTGCAGAAAGCGAAGCAGTCACGTTTTGTGTTAGTGCATCTTTGATCTCCACACGAATTAGTCGAACGTCGTTTGTTTAACCACCCTGAAGTACAGTAGACACAGAACTTTGAAATTATATAGGATGAGTTAGTACATGGAGACAAACAAAGGATTAAATTTTGACGGCCATCTGTCACTGCTGATAGAAGTTATCTGTCTCTTTTTCGGAGTAGTTCTCAGTTTATTTGTAATTGTTGTTATTGCATTGGTAAAGTTAGTGCCTCAAAAATACCACGAGTTCGAAGACGTTCAAATTTTCGCCATCTTTAGCCCTTGGAAAGAGGACGAATTATCAGGATGCACGAGGTTAGTTTAAGTTTTCGGGAAATCGGCAGACGCATGGGCCGACCTCACGCCAATCTCAGATGGAGTTGGATGGACTGACAGGAAAAACGCTTAGAAACTCGTGTAGAGGCAATGGACATCCTAGAGTAACAGTAGCACGAGAAGATCCGCTGTTAAGGCGAAGTGCAATACAGGACCCAGTAGAACCAACATGTGCTGTTGTAATCAATTGGGCACGAGCAATTAGTCGTAGAGTGTCTATGAATACAATTTATCGTCAAATACGCACATTTAGGTTTTCATCTTACTATGAGTCAATAACGTAAAGATGGCAGACTGCAGTGGAGCCAAAACCGACAACATCGGGAACATGAATGGGAAACTATCGTCTTCAGCGACGAACCCCGATTTTGCTTATGGAATTCTGACGGACGTTTACGGACCAGACGACCTAGAGATTAGAGCACACTGCTCAAACTCCCGGTGTAATTTACTATCATACAAAACATATCAACAGTATTCAGCACATAAACCGAAGAAGTGCTGTATACTATTTGTGGATACATGACGGAGCAATTTGTTGGATTTATTGTCAATGTTTTTCGAATGTGGGCTGCAAGTTCGCCTATTGAATACGAAACGGTTTCACAACTTCTAGAAAATACAATTCCAATTGACAGGTAATATTTGGGACAACGTTACATATGTACCTACTATCTGTGCTCGAAGATAACGAAGAAAAGATCAAAACGTTAGTTAAAAATAAACAGTGGACATCCCAGAAGTATTCCAACGGAAGATCATCATCATCATAAATGTTCAAGGCACAATGATTAGTAGCCCAAGAAAGTCAATTACGAGATCAACATTAAAAACAAAAATCGCGCGGACAAGTGTTTTAGGAATTTTCCACCTCGATCTGGGAATGCAGCCGTACCACGTTCAAATGATGCACGACCTTTCTGATGCTGATAAAATTGCTCTGTACGAGTTGCCGTTTGATGACAGCAGCAAGATGAATAAGCGCATTGCGTCATTTGGAGCACAGCCAATCCCCATCAACTTAGATAGCATACTCGATCCTCTCCGAATGTTAACGTATGGTGTGACATTTCGAAGTTTAGAGTACTTGGTCCATATATTTTTGATGATTTTTACCTAGATATGTTCTACAGTATCATAACATCTGGTTGCTTTCAGAAAGATCGCGTGCGTAACCTTAAACAACGCATAACAATGGTTGTCCGCTCTGTACATACGGAAATGTGTGAACGAGCTATGGCCTGTAGGGCGATAATACCTCACACATGCACTGAGAATCAAGGAGTACATATCGAAACAGCATTAGCTTCATTTGGACTGGTGTACATAGTGTGTGTTACAATAAAAGTCAATTCCATCTAAGTGGTAACATCTTTTTGGGCAAACCTGTAGTGTATTCAAAATAAAAGTTTTATGTAATAATAATAATAAGAAGAAGAATAAGAATAGTAACGTAACGAAACACGTCACTGCTAACTGCTAACGAAACACGTCACAGATACATGGAGTCAATGAAGAAAGTACATTACATATACATACCAATAAGCATATAAACTATTACATAGTTGCCTTAAAGCAATCATTAATGGAATAGCAATTGAGGTTTAAAAGATTACGCTTTACCTGTCTTTGGAAAGTTTTAAAATTATTAAGTTGTTCGATGCTAGTCCGTAATTTATTGCACAGCTTGCATCCTGTGAAGTTCAAATATCTCTGAAAAGTGGTCGTTCTGTGTTTGGATGGTAGAAGATAATTCATTTTTCTTGTGTTGTGTAAATGCGATGAGTTAATGATAAATTCATCGCGGTATTTGTAAACATAATAGAGCATTTCATAGATATACGAATTATAAAAGGTTAGGATATTGTATTCTTTGAAAGCGTCTCTACAGGAACTTCTTCAGCTGAATCCTGCGAGCAATCTTATGGCTCTCTTTTGTAAAATAAAGACTCTAGAAGCATTAATGCTTATACCTCAATGAATAACTGCATAAGTCATAGGATAATAGAAATTGGAATAATAGAAACTTTTTAAAATATCAAAACTACATCTCCTCCGCAAATTGTATAATGCATAACAAGCTCGTAACAACTTACAACGTAAAACGTCTACATGGTTTGCCCAATTCATAGGCCAATACGCCGAGTAATCTTGCCGAGTGAGTGGACTGGGTAAGTTGGTTATTTAAGGGGAAACCGGATATATTATATCTCCTTCTGTTAAATAAAAGAATTTCTGTTTTATCCGAATTTATCCGAAAGTTGATTTTTATACATCCAATCTTGAATAGTGACGAAAATGCTAATCACTTATTGCAACAGCTCTGCGAGATTAGTTGAAGTGATTAACGATACGAATATCGTCTGCATAAAGAGTTAGATTTAAATCCAGGCCTAATGATATAGATCATAAAGGTCACAAATAAAGCTGGTCCGAGGATAGATCATTGAGGCATCCCTCTGAGAACACTACATCCATCCGAACGAACACCATCACAAACGAGTCTCTGCTGGCGATCAGTTAGATATGATTTAAACCACCTTTGGCATAATCCATTCATACCATACCTTTCTAACTTATACAACAAAATGGAATGATTAATACAGTCAGAAGCTTCCGATATATCAATGAGTATCGCCACACAAGGCGTCCCAAAATCAAGCGATTTATGAATGCTACTAATTAAATTAAATAGAACAGTATAAGATGAGCGATTAGGTGTAAAGCGGTGTTGATTTTTTGATAGTAGGTTAAACTTTCTGTAGGCTAAACATTTCTGTTTATGATTGTTTTGATTATTTTTGAAAAAGTAGATATGATCGGTCTTAACGGTCGATGAAAATCGGTTGTACATTCGCAGTTTTTTAAACAAGACGGAAAGATTCCAATTCTGAAGGAAAAATTAGACAACAATTAAACGTTTGTCCGAGCGCCTCGTGCAAATTGGGTCCACTAGAGATGTCACAAGAAGTGGCCGGCCTTGTAGTGCTCGTTCGATACCGCTACCGTAACCGTAAATGGTGAGCGTTATAGACAGATGCTAAACGAATATTTTTTACTGCATTGCGTCTTGATCATTGTTGGTTTCAACAGGACGAAGCAACCGCTCGCAACTATGGAGATTTTGAGACACCAATTTCCAGGTCGAGTGATCTCCCGTTTTGGAAATTTGAACTGGCCGTTCGGATCGCCAGATCTAACAGCACCAGACTTTCTCCTTTGGGGTTTCTTAAAATCTCGCGTTTACCACAACAAACCACGATCCTTGCAAGCTTTGAAAGCTAACATTGAAGCAGAAATCGCTAATCTGAAGCCAGATGTTTTGCGAGCAACAATTCAAAATGCCGTAAAACGAGGCAATTATGCATCAACTCGGGAGGTGGCCATTTGAGCGATATAATTTTTTCCAATTAATGCCATCATTTTACACCCTCAAACAAACTCTTAAAAAAAAACAGCTTTTTTCATTTACAACAAAATGGCAGCCAATTGAAATTATGACGTTACTTTTGCGCCACCTTGTAGATATGAATTCTCCCTTGGCGTTTTTAATCTTTGCGAGTAATTTAAGTAGGTCGTTCCGGATGTTTACAGATTTTCTAATGTGCTGTTAGCGAACATGGATAAAACTAATATTACAGGAACTGCCAACTGAATCATCCTCAGCATCACCAACCTTTTTTCATAAAAATTTCTATTTTTCCCAATTTGAGTAATGTTTTGATCGACACATATTTTATAGCTGATCGAAATATTGCCCCACTTTGTGAAAGGAAGGTGGCTATAAGCAACGGTACAAATATAAACAAGAATATAATCTTGAAAACCACGTATTAAAAATTAAAGAAGTTTCAGGAAATAATGAAAAGCGTGTTTTTATTCAACATTAACTAATCAATGAAATTGTAGAAGCTACATTTCGTTGGTTTGGAAAACACCAAGGATAACTGGATATCTACAATTTTAATTGTTAGAAATACACGAACTTACAGCCTATTTTTTCCCCTTTTCCGAAGCATTTCATTCTTTGATTTCTGATTATCACACAATGGGAGGATGCCCACGGATTGGCGACACTGATTATCCGTGAAATTAAAAAAAATATTTATACTCTTGAATGATAAATACATGCAATAAAAAAAAATCAGAAAGAAAATCTGCAAATGAAGTATTTTATGAAGACTCAATGTACATATTTTACTGGTTTTTAATTTCATGATAGTGCCGTCCGGCGAAATCTACATTGAGTTTTAATTAAATACTGTAAAACATGGGCGTAGCATGTTTGATGTAGTAGGTGGAGCTAATTAAAATTGAAATTTTTATTAGTGGTAAAACGAAACGAAACTGAAATTATCTCAGAGATTTAGGGAGAGGGTAGCATATCCCCTCCCTGTCCCTTCTGGCTACGAGCTTTTTATCGATTACGAAAATTAAAGGATTGTTGCAATTGTAACATTAGAACTGCGTGAATCAACAAGAATAAAGAAGTCTCTATTGAAGTTTACATCAGAATTACCAACATTCTTGGAGATTTTTGTTTGTCGGGCAATATCAAACGAAGGGGAAATTATTTAAGAGAGGAAGCGAGGGGCATGGCCCCTCCATGTCCCCCTTTCCCATTCCTCCACTTTCGGGCATAGCCTATATGTTTCTTCTATTTGCAGATGTAAGAATCAACCAAAAGTAACTATTTCTTTCATATTCTTCTTATTATTTCAAAATTACTATACAAGATCCAAACGATCTTGGTATGTTTCAGGTTTCAGTAACCTGAAATTAAAAAAATCTCTACAAAAGCGCCCTCTGTCCTAAAACAAAGAATATTTGAGGAAACTTCGTTTTGTTTTGTTGTATTAGCTTCTTTTTGAAAAAAATTCTGGAAGTACCAATGGACGTGGAAATTATTGACGATGATACTCCTCCCAATGAATCGGCAAAAGAATCAGATATCTCAAAAACAGGCGCTACAACATCTAACAATGAAGTAGTTGTTTTGGACGACGAAATTTCACCAGGTGCTTTCATTGTTTGCAAGCTAACCTAAAAATATATTTTCATTTCGATTTACGTAATATAAACATGTTCTATTTATAAATCGACCAACTAAAACTTATAGGTTATAAAGTTAGTCATACTATCAATAAACAAATAAATATTTCGTTTCAGAGTGCGAAACAATTGATTTGGTCCATTCAGAGATGACAGGAAATACGAAATGTATAAACTATGCATGCAAAGGTGGTGAACTGATGATAGAACCACCAGGATTTTGCCTCAGCTTCTACAGGGTGAAGAACAAACCTAATAAGAAACAACAGATTTGCACCGATTGTTATGACAATGCAATAGAGCATTACGATAAATTAGCCGAAGCATTGACGACAAAAGGATCTCTGTTAGATGTTGAGGTACCGTTTAGAAACGATGTAGTTGAGATAGAAGATTCCGATTCTGATGAGGAAAGTACAGATGATGTACATCTGGATCCCAAAACAGTGCAGATGTTGGAGGAACATTTCGATAGTGCGATGAGTGCTGTTATGAACATGTATGATTTTGATGAGCAGATTAATAAAGCTTTGAATGCATTGAATACACGGTGCGACGTTGTTAAAGGTGCGTTTATTACAGTTACTTTTCTATGCATCATTTCTTTCGAAGCTTCGTAAATCTATTCTTCCAAAGTAATTCGATCTACGTCTTCCTGTGTATATTGCATGTTTCTTCAACTTAAGTCTCGAATATACATTTCCAGCTCTTGATGCCCAGCGCCACATAAAGGCTATTTGAACTTAGCTAAAATTTTCTAATGGGATAATAGAATATCTTTAACAAAATATTTCTGCATATATAATGATAAACTTTATTAATTTAAGCAGAACTACCTGTATATTACTTATTACCATTTTTTAATGAGATATTTATAGTTAATCACCTGACTTGAATTTGGGCATTACATCTAATTGATTTTTGGTGTTGCTATTATTTGGTTACCATAACAGCAATGAACAAAACATACAGACATTTACAATCTTAGACCCTCGATTCAAAATTTTCAGCCTAAATCGAGTTAAATAGTAAATATAGTTTATATACATACTGGGAGAAAAAGTAAAGAAACGCTATATCTTAACTAGTACGAAGTATAAGCTACGTCATCCTGATTGACAATGTCTATAATTGACCTTTTTCAAATTAAAGCTAAGATTTAATATTCTCTACCAATGTACAAAAAGAAAGATAACAGTTTACACAGGCTAATAATAAGTGATGTCAGCACGATGTTTAACTCAAAACTGGAATCCAAAAAAATAAGGACATTAACACAATTCAAATATTTGTTGTGATCGTTCAATGAATGCTTAATAATGAGGCTTAATATTAACATTTTAAATCATCAGTTATGAACAGAAATGCCGGTTTGTTTTGTTTATTACTATCATGGTAACCAAGCAATTATACCAGAAAGTAGTCGGCCGAATGTCTGAGTAGACTTTGGCTCTCTGCGCTCGTTTATTCAGTCGTTGTTGTAGGTTAGCTAATTAACAGACTCGTTTCGTTTTAAATATGGTGTGTCTTTAATGTTTGCTAGAAGTACTTTGCTTCTTGCTGACCTCTTCCATGTTTCCTTTTATAGATTCCTTCGTGGAAGTTAAATCGATGTTCAAAGATATACGGTCGGAAACGGACAATATGATTTTTCAACTGTCCGATATGCTTCGACCGGATAATGTGGAATTACTGCCGCTGGATATCACCAATAGTAAGGTACAGGTAGTCAGAAATCAACCAGTTAGAAGAACGAAAGGTTTGTCTATACATTTGCATTTTCCTAGTTGATTGGTGGATTGATGTTTTTCTTTTTAGCTGGTTCGTCAGTTACTCCGCCGGCATCCCCAAGGCCGCTTGTATTTCAAAAGACTCCTACTAGGGCAGTCCAATCCACTTCCACTACTCCGACCATGTCAGCTGCTAAGAGTTCAGCGCCAATTTCAAAAACTTCGACGCCCAAAACTCCGGTTCTACCCAAACCTACAATTCTATCTAAGGTTCCGGTTCAACCCAAGACTCCAATTCTATCCAAGACTCCAGTTGTACCTAAACCCCCAGCTCTACCCAGAGTAATAACACCTGTGGCGATGATGAAAGCAGCTACCGCTTCGGCAGTGTCAAATGCATCAATTGCTCCTGATACGGATTCAAATCTTATAGTTTTGCAAGAGGTTAAGAAGGATTCAGGTGGCTTTGATGCTCAGTCTTCGTTTACAGGTGATCCGGATGCACCACCTGGTAATCTACCCTCAAGAGGACCGTTAATAAAACCTCCATTAATTGTAGGTGAGTTAATTTGACATCCCAAAAAAGTTCTCCCTAAATGTCCCAATTAACGCGATTAAAATCTCCTAGGTGAAACTTACTACGCCAACAGATCTGAAATAATCGGAGCTTGGATTAAAGTCACATTGAAGGAGATAATCGTCCCGGGTACGCGGAGGGATGGTCAAATATATACCAACACTATGTACGTAGTAGCAATCGAGAACAGGCAGAAGATCATTAGACAGAAGATTGTAACCGGGAGAGAGATCGCTTATTCCGTGCCTGCTAATGTGCAGTTAGAAGTTGGCGCACGTGTTATAGCTGTCTTCCGCGAAGTGCTGTTACCGGAAGAGGCTAGAGAGAGAATAAAGAAGGACGTCTTTTATCCGGGAATAGTAGCCGAACCATTGCAATCTGACAATAAATACAGGTAAAAATTATCTATTTAATCGGATATATCGGAAGATACACTTTCAAAATACACCGGGACAAAATTGTCCCGTCGAACTAATAGTGTTGGGACAAAATTGTCCCTCGCATAAATTTGATGCTTTTAAGAATTATTGACATTAAAGTATAACTTCCTGCTATCAATGATATTGTTTAAGGTATCTAATATTTTTTGATGATGGTTACGCGCAATACGTCAACTTCAATTTGGTGCATCCGATTTACGAGGCGAGCAAAGATGTTTGGGAAGACGTGAACATCAATTCTCGCGGTTTTATTAAGAAATACCTCGACAAGTATCCGGAAAGGCCCATGGTGAAGTTACACAAGGATCAAACGATCAGAACTGAATATAATGGTAAGTTGCAGCGGAAATCGAATACAACGTCCTTGGTTTTACGAGTGTATTGAATTTGCACCAAAATTTGTGTATTTTCTTTTTGTGCCATTTTTAGGAAAATGGTGGATAACAACCGTGATGAGCGTGGATTGTTCCCTTGTCCAGATGTTCTTCGATGCTTCCGGTAGAATAGAATGGATTTATAGAGGATCGACGCGATTGAATCCCATGTTTAAGGAGGAGCAAGCTGCCAGTAATAGGTTGCAACATCGCCAAAGAATGACCAGAAAAGCTAACACTGTCAGTGCTAAATTAATTCTTGTTTGGTGTCTTTTCTTCTTAATAAATTGCTTTGAATCTAGACGGAGCCCTATGTTGAATACACAAGATCTGATCCTCAACAACCCGAACAACCACCACCTCAACGATCTGTTGCTAGGAAGAGCACGTCAAGGCCTCCTTCTAATAATAATAATATAACGTATAGGGTGAATCATTTCTTACCAGTTCCGTCTCCACGAGAAGCTCCGGCAACAAAGATCGTGGTATGTATGAATAACCTATTTTAAACAAATTAACAATAACATTTAAAATGGAGAAATTCGAAAAACCGAAAAACAAACAGCGCCAAAAATTAAAAAAATAAAAACGGTGGCCATGACTTTCCTTGCAAATGGGGCGCTCTATACTTCATCCGCTGTCGATTTCCCTTTGCCTGTTGACAGTAACAAACCGTCGCAAAAAGTTTGTTTGGTTGGATTCGGACAGCCTCAAACACTGCTGACTTGCTAGTAATTTCCTTCTCAAGATGTTATGCCAGCAATCTCGGCTACCTACCTCCGTTAGTTTCATGTTGTTTTTATTAACTTGACGATTTATTAGGTTGTGGTAGTTGCTAGTCTCATCATCTTGGGTCGTTGTATGGCCACGCTTAAAGTCAACAACCTGCGTTTTTGTGGTCGTAAAGTGGACTTCTAAAATTTCTGCTTTAATCTCCGAACAAGATAGACCCCCGATAACAAATATTTCTGTTTTTCCATGTTAGGAAAAAGATGATGTTTGAAGATGATATTACCGAAATGACTGGAAGTATTTAGAACCTTTAGAGAAGGTTGGAAACTTTACGTCCTATCCTTGTATTATGTTGCAAACTTCCTTTTCCTCTGTTCGAAGCCTGATATTAGTTTTAAGTTTCTTTTCAAAATATTTAGGCTACACAATACACATTTCAACGTTGTTTTGAATGGTATCTATGGTGGATGGATGTCGAACTTCTTATTAACTTAACTAACTACTAACTCCTATTTACCGGTTACCTTAAACATTCTAATTATCTCAATAATACGCAGTTTTTGATTTATTTTTTTTTGTCTTTTTTAAGTATTACACTCCAAGGCGACAAAAACCAAAAACCAACGTCTATACTCCACACTCGTGTGCTTCCAAATGCAAGGAATACATGTATTGTTCGCTATCCCGCCTGAAAGGTTACAGTCCTCTGTCCAAGCCGTTACTCTGTGGATTCTACCGATTGATGTACAAGTGTAAGAATAAGAAGTGCGTACTGTACAAAGCGCCTTGCGGAAGAACCTTACGTAACATGCAAGAGGTGCATATGTACTTGAGGACCACCAAATCGGATTTAACGGTGGATCTCTTCGATTTCAACGTTTACGTGCGATGTTTAGCCGAGTTCATGGTAGAGCAGAAGAATATTCTTATAAAAGATCTGTCACAAGGTATTAAATGTTGACCAAGTTGTGGATTTTGTGTGTGTGCAATGGTATTTCTATTTATAGGAAAGGAAGAGTGCCCGATCACAGTTGTTAATTATGTCAATTCCGCGCAGTTGAATTTCTGTAATTATTCCACAAAGAGGGAACCAATGGAGGAGGTTAATCTCAATACGAATACAGAGTTCCTAACTGGGTGTGATTGTACCGATGATTGTATCGTAAGTAGTCTTTTGTTTCAAAGAAAGGAAATACTTTAAATAACATATATTTTCTATCTTTGCATTGCTGCAATTGTTCGATAAGTTGGTACAAGATTATAATTCCCGATTCTTTTGTTTCTAGGATAGACAGAAGTGTTCATGTTGGCAATTAACTTTGCAATGCCTCAAATATATGGATAAAGATACCGATCCTGAGTCAGTAGGATACCAATACAGGAGATTGCCAGAACCCATATTTACAGGAATATACGAATGTAATAGGAAGTAAGTTTTACGGCTGGTTTCGCAATGAATGTAATGTCACTTTAATCTTTAACCTACGGCTAAAGTTGATATTTAAATTTAAAGGCATTTACGCCATTTATTATGAAATTAGGCATAAATTAGTTTGAAAACAAAATCTAATCGGGAATGGGTCTTACAGAACATTTAGATCAATACTGATCGTGGTAAAAAAATCAGGTTAAAAATCGCCAACACCACTTTGTTTTAATAAAGGTTACAATTGCTGGAATAACCTTCTCTGTCTAGCTGAAAAATTGCATTATTGTCAATCTCTTTTTTTTTAAGTTGGTATATGTATTGTAAGAACATGTATCAAGTCTCAAGATGATTCGTCAAGTATTTGTCTTTATAATTCTATTATAAAGTATATATTGGTCGATTTATTGCTCTTAAGCGAAATTCATCCAAAGTTGGTGACGGTTAAGAACGAAGATGTGAGCAGCTCAAGTTTGTCTCTTACAGAAGATCCACGTAAAAATTACAAGCGCAACTGAAAACTTCGAGAAAATGTAAGGCATTCGATTTTTTTTAATATGGTGACGGCCCAGCGGGGTGTATAAGCTTGTCTCAGGAGCAATTTAGTGTGTAAGTAGTGTGCGTACACTGTTCCATGGCCTTGTCACTGTCACCCCCTCGCCTTAGAGGGTGAAGCGCAGCTAATGATACCCCAACTGCGAATGGTGACTCCGGAGTGTACCGAACCCACTAAAAAAATTTCTTGGTCTTAGCGGGACTCAAATACATAGCGCTTAACTCTGACCAGTCAAGCGCAGGCTCTCTTTCCACTAGACCACCTAGCCGTTTTGATAACCCGCAATTAAAGGTATGTGAGATACCTGAGGCCGTAGATAAGGATATAATACATTTTACATCAAAAATTAAATATGGAAAAGCTTATTGTAAAATGGATGCCGCGTTTGATATATGCAGACCAGAAGTAAATGCGAAACTGTGTTTCCGAACATCTGAGCCGTTTTCAACAAAACGCATCCAACAAAATTTGTGCGCCGATATGTTATTGGGATGAGACATTGGTCCATTACTATCTACCAGAGATGAAACAGCAATCAAAGCAGTTGATGACCAGAAAAGGAGGAGTTCATTGCATCTGCCTGAAAGGTTATGACCAATCAATACTGATAGCAAGGACTGTGACGTAATATGGTAAACAACACAAAACCTCCGCACTACACACAAGTTTAATTTATTATGTAGCGATATATACTAATTAGTCCGGCACGGCCGTTTCGAGGACATGAATGTCATCGTCCACCATTTGGTCACCGGTTGACGATGACGACCATTCCTGTCCTCGAAACGGCCGTCCCGAACTTTGCGGAAACTGACAGATTGAAATACGACTTCCGCCAAGGATTATTCACCTTATTCGCTGGATTTGTCTCCTTTTGACTTCCGCTTATTTCCTGATGTGACTCGAAAACATTTTGAGTCAAATGAAGAGGTAATAACTGCTGTAGTCACACCTTTCAAATTCGGAGGTTAAATATGAAAAACGTTGGTTAAATCACACATTGAATAAATAATAATGTAATAATAATAATTGCATTTTTAAACTAGAAAACGCTGTCTCTAACCACTAGACGCAACGTTTTTTTTTTTTTTTCAAAACTTAAAAAAGGCTTAAAAACGATTGCATATACAGGGATGTAAACTCACCTTAAAATTTTGTATGGATTGAGAAGAAAATATACGGTTTTTCAGTAGATCTTAGAATACGATCGATTTAACAATTTTCCTATTCTTTTTAATTAATTTTTCAGGTGCAAATGCGCATCCACGTGCTTGAATAGAGTGGTCCAGAATCCACTCCACCACAAGCTTCAAATATTCCAAACCGACATGAAAGGTTGGGGAATTCGCTGCTTAAACGACATCCCACAAGGTTCTTTCATTTGCATCTACGCGGGTGTCCTATTAACAGAAGATATGGCAAACAGGGTAATCTTTCATTTTACTTTTGCGATCACCTATTTTACTCGATCAAATCATCTTCATTTAGGACGGGAAATTCTACGGAGATGAATATTTAGCAGAGCTAGACTTCATAGAAACCGCCGAAAGGACCAAAGAAGATTACGAAGAGGACCCGTACCACGACGAGGTGGAAAGGGACTCGAAGTCGCCGCATAGGTCCCCGGAAGATAGCGGACCGGACGATGACGAGGAAGATGAGCATATCGGACGTACTGCGGATGATAGGGATTTCGTTCCGAGTTTTCAGGCGAAGAAACATAGCGAACAGGATAGTGGGATTAGGACGAGATTGAGGAAACGGCAGGAAGCCGTGGCCATTAAGCAGGAGAAGAGAGCCGTTATTCCTCCGAATATGATGGATGATGATACTGTTATGATTAGCGATGATGAGGATTATGGTAGGTGTACGAAAGGACTAGGTTTTGTACTGGTTTCTTTGACTTAGATAAGGACCTGTGTATAGTTTCACTTGATGCATTTTTCATTCAATTTTCTAAGAAACGAAGTAAAATCGTTATGTTTCGCTATGAGTTCATGTAACTTTTATATTGAAAATTCGTTATTGTTGTTACGATGTTTGAAAAGGTTTCCTACAAAACTAGACAAATTAATTATAATGTTTTTTTGTTAATTTACAAACAAGAAAAAAGAGAAATTGGGGGAAAACAATAAAAAACTTTAACCATTCATAAATACTTTATACTCAAAAATTGATGCTAGCTTCGCTTTAATAAACCCCTCACATTTTTTTTGCTTCTTCTCCAGTCCCCAGGGAGCCTTCCAGCTTCAATCCCAAACAAGATTCCAGTCTAACCGAAGGGGGCGAAGGAAAGTACAAATCGGTAAGGGAATTGTTCGGCACAGACGAGGATGTTTACATTATGGACGCTAAAAACACCGGAAACATCGGCAGGTTTCTGAATCACTCGTGTTCGCCGAACATTTTCGTCCAAAACGTTTTCGTCGATACTCACGACCTGCGTTTCCCGTGGGTTGCGTTCTTTACTCTGAGTTACGTTAGGGCCGGCACCGAACTTACTTGGAACTACAATTATGATATCGGCAGCGTTCCCGGGAAGGAGCTATCTTGTTATTGTGGTTCGAGCGAGTGCAAGGGTCGTTTGTTGTAAATATTCGCTCAGATTTTATTGTAGAGTTGTAAGAGATAAACGCATGTTAAACGTGAAGAAATTAATTGTAAAAAGAATCGGTTCTATATTAGAATCATTTCTGCATTGTTTTACGTGAACGTTTTGCGGATACGTTCTTTTTGTATAAAAAAAAAAATATGTTGTAGACATGATAAATGTTGTTTTATTTCAAGTTTCGAGTCCCGAGAAAAGTCCACGATTTTTTTCACGAGGCACAAGACGTGTTGTAATGTAACGTTCTGTGCTACTCACACCTATTACCAGAATTAAAATTATTTTCTAATTAAATAACTAACAGGTACATAAAATATACATGATTATTTAAATATATCAGTACGCTTAAATACATATCAAAATGCCCAAGATTGCAACGGAAGGAACACCAGCTGCTTCTTGTTTGAAATTCATTCCATTTCACGGCTCTAATAGTTGCGTTTTATTTCATTTTGGTGTATTCAGTAGATTTGATCCGTAGCAGTCGTGCAAATATAAAATATATAGAAGACTGAATGTGAGGTTAGAAATAATTGTCCATTATTGTTGAAACTAAATGTTCCGGATTTGAACCGTGTCATGTCGTTTAGTTAAAATAAAAGCTCTACACAACAAGAGTTTTTATTTTAACCAAACAACATGACACGGTTCGAACCCGGAACACGTTAAGTTTGAATTGTCCCTGGCCGTGGAAGCCTACATCTTTATCCATTAACGTTGTTGCCAATATTTGTTGTTCGCGCATTGTGTTCAACGTTGCCAACAGTTTTACTTTCATAGTACAGCTATCATTAGTTAAGCTTTTGTACCATGTATCTTAACGAAACGATATGGTACGGTAATTGCACCATTTTCCATATTCATCTTTATTGAGTAGCAGAAAATGCAAAATGTAATTGTTCCTATACTACGAGGGTGGCTCAAGAAGTCCTTCTAAATCTTAGAGATGGCGCTTGTGGTGTCAAAAATGGTTTGGATTAGAATAATCGCTATACATCTGTCAAAGTCTCAGTTATATCCATCACACGGTTTCATTTTTATTACCGATTTAAGCAAAGAATTGTTTATGCAAAAAAAATTGAAAAAAGTGAGCGGTGATTGAATACTTTAAAAGACTTAACAATGGAAGGGATCAAAGCTGAGTTGGATGAATTTCATGGCACATCTGTTCCTGTGTTTACAAGAAGGCAAACAAGTTTAAACTTGGCCGTACATCCACAAAAAAACAATATCGTTCTGCACTTCCAGTGGAAGTGATTGCCTCCGAAATGATTGAAAAAATCCTCGATATGGTGAGTACGTGAAATGCTTGAGGTTTCAAGCATATCGCAAGAACGAAAAAGATCTCGGCAAGATGAGTGTCGCGATTGTACTCGGTGGAGAATAAGGGTAACTATGTGGTCGACTCCGATGCTTTTCCGTCACAAGTCTCCGCCGGTACAAAATTAGATGAAACATGGATACACTATTGCACTCCCGGAGACAAAGAAACGATCAAAACAGTTTTTGAAGGCGAGCTGACTCCGAAAAAGGCGAAGACGGTTAAATCGGCCGGGAAGATGATGGCATCACACCGATTACTTGGCGCCCAGTGTCTTCTTTTTATTTCCAAATTTACAAACAAATGGTTCGGCGGACAACGGTGAAGAAGTCATCGCCCAAACAAACGCCGATTTCGAGAGCCCAAAAAAGCTGGAGAAACGCTTGAAAAAATACCTAGAGTTAAATAAAGATTATGTTAAAAATAAATTAAAATTCTTCATTTAAGGACTTATTGAATGACTTTCGCTAACTAATTGATGGAAATATGTTTACGAGGTTTAGACTTATAATCTCTTCGAGAAAAAAAATTAAGGAAAAAAGTATAGCTTTTAATTATCTTATTAGGTTTTGTTTGTTTATTAGATCATTACCAGATATTAATCGGGTAAAAGGTATCAGGGCTGATAAAGAAAACAAATAATTTGAAAATTTTATATTTATAGACGCGCATATTTATGCATGTCTTTTCTGCTTTTCTTTGATATATTTTACAGAAATAATAACAAGAATGTTAAACCATTCATTTGGATCCACCTTAAAAAAGGACATAATTTTACATCTAAGATTCGTTCCTCTTTCTAAGGTGGCACACGAATGGATACTATAGAATTTATTGGAGTTAGCATTTAGATGTAAGAAAGAAACTTATTATCTTATTAACAATGACGCTTTTAAAGATGTGGGAGTCACGTACTCCAACAACTCTATTTGTACAACGTAATATCGACTTTGAACGATTTAAGAGAATTTGATTGGATATGGCAAAATCGTTATTATTTATAGTCTATGCACATTAAATTTATATAACACAACAATAAACATTTTTACATTAACATTAAATAAAATACAAATATAAAAACATAAATATATATATATAAACTGTAATATGGTCAGCGTTTCGAAAATGAGATATGATATGGAAACCATTCGAGGACACGTAATATCACAGGCTCTATAATATGAACATATTATGTTATCATTTTCGCTTGTTGTTGATCTTGTTTGTTTTCGCGAGAAATTGATCTAGAAATCCGCTAGAAGTAGCAGCGCTAAAGACAGTAGAAATAGCGGGCCGGAAAACGTAGAACTTTTACCGCATAGCCTTATTTCTTGTTCCTGAAAAATTGAAATAGAATTAAAGCACCCGTCGTAATTGCATGAGTTTGCCGACGTTTCGGTCTTAATTGCGAGGGACCTCTTCCAGGGTACTACATGTAGTATCCCTGATGTGAGGAGAATGATTATGATCGCTCGGGATCAGCTTTTTATAAGGTTAGGTCATTAAATAAAACCTGTTGGCCGGTTACCGGCTTGTACTCAGTCAATGAAGTAGCTCCATATAAATAATAGTGAAACATCGACAGACTCATGCGGTTTCAACGCGGAAACCTAAATTCTTTAAAAGAAAGCAACGACCGGGGAAGTCCGTAACAACATAAACAAAAACTGATGCTTGTAGGAAAAAATAGATTGGTTTCTATGTTTGGGTTCACATTTAGGCAATTACTTTTGTAATATTTTGGTGTTATTAGTAGCGAGAACAAAAGCGAGTGAAATCTTACGTATCCTGCAGCGACTAGACAGATTCGTGTTTTGTCGACTCACGGAGAAACTTTCTTTCTTACGTGACGAATAGACACGAGTCTGTCTAGTCGTTGCAAAAAAATCTATGATTTCACTCGCTTTTGTCCTCTCAAGTTATTAGTCATGATTTATATACGACCCAACAAAAATTATACAAACTAGAGCTTATACTTTATACTTAATCGATTGGAATTTTGCTACTTGATTCTGAGGTTGTTTCGAACCGCAAGCTTGTAACCTATTTAAGCTGATTTTTAGCTATGTTTGGGTGGTAGCACGAATATTGAAATAGATGGCGCCGTTGAGTCTACGGCAATCGATTCTACGTGTAAGTTTTCGTCTAGAAATGTTAACACAACAAGTAAACGAACGTCGAAAATATTTAAACTAAACCTTACATGTATGCTCCTATTGATGCAGCTCATGTACGATCGTCTAGGAAAATCATTGTACTTCACCTTGTAGCAGGATAAGCTGATATTATAGTTAACCTCGACCGGAGTGGGCGTTCTCGATTCTTCGATTTCGTCAATAAAGCCGTCGGGAGACATGCTGTTTGGTTTCTTTTCGGGACAAATCATGTTGATTACCAGCAAGACTAGATTGCTGCCGGTCACCGGTTGAATTAGAAAAGGTCTGGAAGCAATTTTAAAATCAATTTGTCGTAATAATAGTTAGGCCTGCAGAAACGAGTCGCGCTCCACGAAATTAACATGAACTAGAGAGACTCGTGTTCTGTCGGCTCATTCCCGAGAGCCGACAAAACACGAGCCTGTCTAGTTTCTGCTAATTTTGTGAAGGTCAATGGACAATAATGGAGAATATTCTTTTGTAGTTCTTTAGGCGATACACGAGGGTGGTGTGAAATGTTTAGAAACTTTTCTCATCGATGCTTTTATTTTTTTTATCGTTCAAATATCTGGTTCTGGAAAGTTAAATGGTTAAATGTTTCCGAATCTGCCCTCCGGCCGAAACTTTCAACTTAGGAAAAAGTCGTTCATCGTCCAACCAAGCTGGTATAGCCACGTTTAAATTTAGCCGCCTAAAATTTCACTCTAGACAGCGAAGCACGAACGACTGTTAAATAACAACCGAGCGACCAATATGGCTGAAATTTTCAAAAATATCTTTCAATCCATGCGCAACTATAGTTCCAAAATATTCTGACGTATAACCGATGTTGAGACACGAAACATTTCAGACTTCCCTTGTTTGCCTTTTATAGCTACAATGTTGTCAAATTTACTAATTATAAAACGCAAAAATCTCAGATACGTACGATTAAGCTTACCTTGAACAATTCTCACTCATGCTTTTATTATACCCACTATTCGTGATATTCTTCTCGGTGTAATGGATCAACGTATACAACCACATCTCGGTGTCGCACGGGTCCGGCTTAGTCTTGTTGATCAACAATCTCCGATCGAATTCCTTGAAATCCCCTTCCCGATTGTAGGACTGATCCCCATCGGAATAATTCTCATCCGTTTCATGATCCGGATAATCCATATCGTTGCTCCACACGGTCTTTATCAGCGAAAACAGCAACGCAACCGTCCAGCCCCATACTTCTCGCAGATGTTGCAATGGCTACAACCGAAGGAACTTTATAATATCGCTTAATATCTTCGAAACGGGTGACGTACGGTCGTATACTTCGAGGCTGGATTATTCGTGGCCGTTCGCGGGAAGCAGGTTGCCTGGTAATCGTACATCCGATGCGGTCGGTAAATGCCGTCCTGTACCAGTTGTCGCATTATATCCGGCCGGAAATCGCCAAAGAAGGTGCCTATTTTCGGTCTAGGTTGTCTATTGTAGGTAACAATGACGTATCCGTTGTCATCCAAGACCACGCAGAAGAGTTCGCTGGAATCGCAGGTTCTTTTGCAGTTGATATCACCACACTAGAAATTCAATAGGAATAGCGTAATAGATATTTTAGTATTTTCCATTTTTCCATCTATTGAGGGAGATACCGTTCCCCACAAGCTGTTTTGCAAACGGCAGAAAATAATCTGAGAATAAGCAAAAAATAAGTTCAGCTGCATGAAATGTCAAGCGTGAATCGGTTAGACCTTCTTTACCCGTTGATTTTTCTCGAAGAGTAAGTGAATTTTTGCAAAGGCTATTTGAAAATAGGCGAATTGGTCGCGGGGGACCTACGCCATGGCCAATTCTTGTTTGATTTCATTCCATTTTTAATTTCTAAATATGACTCACATGACTAACGGTGTTGACAAATTGCGTGTACAACGCTAGATAGTAAAATTGGAACCCAACAACTGCAACCGGGGCATGTTTCACTCCGTCGTCCCTGAAGATGGCGTGACTGGCGGTGACCAAAGTATAATTCTCATCGTCCTCATCTTAAACCGAGAATTCCCCAGAAATGTAATAGTTCAATCACCCACGGAAGGCTGGGGCGTTTACTTACCAACATCGAAAGGGACCGAATAGACGAAACTCCGTGGATCGACGTAATGTTGCTCGACGGCTCTCCTGTACCAAATCTCGTCGGTGGCTCTGTTGTGGATTTCGTGAAATTTCCTGAGAATTTTGGTATTATCGTAGTAATTATATTTATGTCTACGTAACGGGTGATTAAACGCAGAAACTTACGGTTTATTCTTGTTTACTCGATCTTCGTTATCTTGGGGAAGGTCTAACCAACGCGTCAACCCACTTTGGGTGGCAATGAAGACGATGGTAATACCGAAACGCTTGATAAACTCTCTTCTAGAAGCAAAACATGTACGTTAAGCGTTTTTAAATATATTTAAAAGACATCGAGTCATATAAGTTGGTAAAAATCTTCGTGTATCGCAAATGGGGCATCAGGAATAAGAACATATTTTTAATTTGAAGTAAATGTAAATTTTATTTGGTGCTTCAGATCTCAATTTAAGCAAAAAATAAAAATTACAAATAAAATAAAATTGCTAGTTGTCTTCTAAATAATTTTCTGCAGGACAATCAATTTTTTCCTTCACCCCTACACCTAGGCTGGCAAAAGGTTGCATACGCAAGGTGTACTTCCGCTCCCCAGAGTCCTCTCGCCGAGGGCACGCAAACGACATCCACGCGAAACCCCGCAGGAACGCAACCAGCCGGCCCTCTTATTTTTTGTTCTTTTTTTCCACTTCCGGGAAAAGGTACCGCCGAACCTGAGCATTCGGCGCAGCTCGCGAATACACCTCGCTACCAAAGTTTCACCGCCCGATTCACTAACAGGCGATCAGCAAGAGGTTGGTCTAGCTCTGAGTGGGGGGTGTGCTTCGTGGAACGCGCTATGATGTAGAAGGAGAAATTCCAAATTATCTTGCAGTTCCCGTTGGAAACCGGTTCTGACAAGTCCGAGTCCCTAAACGGCGGCTGCAACTAATTGTCAATACCGAGATGGCGTAGACTGAAGTATGAAAGTTTTAGGCCATGTCGTGGCGAGAAACATGCAAGTTTGGAGCATATTTCGCTGATATGCTGATAGTAAGTGTATTATGGTTCCCTTTGTTGTTTTGCATGCTCCGCAGCGGATGTCATCTAGATGTAAACCGGAGGGCGTTCCGTTGATAGGCTAATGTATGGTACGCGCCGTCCTGCACCGCCACGTTTGCATTGTTGGCAAAATTTTATTTATTTATATCGAAAGTTTAACATGAAAAAAGAATAAAGACAAACGACAATCTAGCAGGTGTGACAAGTATGTAAGATTGGTTCACGACAGCTTATCTATTTTATTAAAAACATGCCTTAAGTAAAACTTAATTAGGGTTAAGTGATCAATAAACTAATCCCAAATAATTGCTACACCCTGTATAAAGCAATAATTAAACAGGATACAATATTGTGGTAAGAACATTAATCAATTATCAGCATCCAAAATAAATAGCCGCAATAGGAAAAAACAAGGTTTTTTTTGTTATCCTGGCAGCATAAAAAACAAATTTTTCTATTTAACGAAACTCCTTGAGCAGCGCTTGAAGAAAAATGTTGCAGCTTATACACACAATGCAAACGAAAACGTTTTTGGGCCGATATGATATGATGAATTAATCTTCTTCTTGGTCTCTGTTGGAAATGTTCCAAATTTGTTGTTGATCCGAGGCTGCAGGATATTTATCTCTTTTCTAATAAAATATAAGCTTATGTAAAAAAAGCCGCACAAAAATAAGTTTAACGGAAATTTCGAACCTGATTGGTGAAGAATTATAAAACCTAATTTCACTTTCATAGATCTCTTGTTTCAATTGGAATCTATTGAATAAAATTGTGCTGAGTGTCAAATTTAGATTTTAATGAATTTTAAGAATAGACTTTTAACATACAACGCTAATTTTTGAAGCTATTCTACACCTTCAAAGCCACATATTCTCAAACGAAGAAATTACTTTTATTAATAAGTTCCATCAAAATCTTGGTTTGATACTCAGATGCTTCATTTTGTTACATTTAATCTTTTGATCCTTAGTTATTTTGGTAAGCAATTTATAAGGGACGTACGAGGGGAGTTCAATAAATGATTTTTTTAATAATCGCAATTGGAAATTAATCGCTGGGACCTAAATCTGGCAAATATGGGTGCGCAGCCTCCATTGTCTTGACGAAACAGAATTCTTTTCATTGTCAAATGCGGACGTTTTCCTTTCATTCATTGTTACAACATACAATAAGTAGTCGTCGTTAATCGTTTTGCCCTTTTCAAAGTAACCAATGTAGATTGTGCCGTTTACATCCCAAAGAAGTGGCTTTGGCTTTCTTTGACACCGATTGGCTAAGGAGAATTCATGTTTCGTCAGCAGTTACGAATCGGTGCTAAAATTCTTTTGAGGCTTTGAGGTTGGCGCACATGCGTGTTCATGATCAATTGTGAACAATCACGGCACCCATTCTTACACTGAAGTACATTGTTAAATTGTGATTGTGATGATGATGGTTGTGTGGCCGATAAATTGGCTTTGGCCTTCTTTGGCACCGGTTAACCACGAAGAACCCACCGCTTGGATTGTTCTTTGGTCTCTGATGTTCTATGATGAGCCCATGTTCCGTCAACCGTCACGAATCGCTGCCAAGAATCATTTGAATTGCGCTTTAACATCGCCAAACAGTCTTTTGAAGTTGATACACGTGCGTGTTTATGGTCAATTGTGAGCATCACGGCACCCATTCTTACATTAAAGTAGATTGTTAAAATGTTATGATTGTGCCGCGTATATCCCCAAGCACTGTAGCCATTATCTTGGCCGATAAAGTGGCTTTGGCCTTCTTTGACGCCGGTTGACCACGAAGAACCCACTGATTGGATTGTTCTTTGGTCTCTGATGTTCTGTGATGAATCTATGTTCCGTCAATCGTCACGAATCGATGCCAAAAATCATTTGAATTGCGCCTTAACATCGCCGAACAATCCTTTGAGGTTGATACACGTGCATGTTCATGGACAATTGTAAGCAACCATGGCACTCATCCTTACTTAGAAATAGATTGTTAAAATGCTATAATTGTGATGCGTATATCTTAAAACACTGTGGCCATAACCTTGTTGCTCGATAAAGTGGCTTTGGCCTTCTTTGGCACCAGTTAGACTACGGAGAACCCACTGATTGGATTGTTCTTTGGTCTCTGATGTGCTGTGATGAACCCATGTTTCGTCAACAGTTACGAGTCGATTCCTATAAACGCGATGCCCTTCCTCACAGCGCCACCAATTTCTCTCAATGTCCAATCATTGATTACTATATCGTAATTTTTTTCTGTAATTTCTGACGTGGCGGCGTCATTGGAACGACGTGGACGTTCTTCACTGCCGTATATTCGATTTTTTCCATTGTTAAGTTAAATTGCAAAAGTTGTTCACTTCAAGCGGATGTCATTTACACGTTAACTGGCGTATCTGTTATTTCGTTATTTCAATTCTAGTAGCGCCATCTCTTGTTGAGATCAGGTAATTACCGAACTCCCCTCGTAGAACCTAATAAGCTAATTATTTTAGGATAAGCATCTTACTTAGATTACATACCAAGAAAAACATTGTGATATCTTTTGGTGATGAAATACTTTACCTTGGTAACATTGCCATTAAAACAGCTATTGGTCTTAGGTAGGGAAAAATATGCTAGTTAGTGCAATTCGTTACGAATTATATCGATTATTGAATTCATGATCTGTTTCAAGAAGAAGAAAAAGCATTACTTACTTATCTTCGTCTTTTTTCGTATTCCTTATTTCTTGACTAAACCAATTCGTAATGTTAGCATCTGCCACTAGGGCGCACATCAATTTTCTATCACCTGCGAGAATTAAACAAATTATTGATTATTAAAATTCGTTAAAAAAAAACTTGAAGGTAAAACAAGATAATAGGCTGAAAAATTGACGAAAACATCATAAAACAGGCGAAATTTGGCGACGTTCAGCAATACTTACATTGATTCCATTTCCAACCGGGTTTTTCGATTTTGGTGAAAGCCCGGAATATCTCCTCCTTGTCATTCTTGTACATCGACTTGCCAAGACTGCAATAGTTCCTAAAATCACCGAAGACCAAAGAGAATTATTTACCTTGGAATGGTCCAGTACATATGCAACCGCCTACCATTCCGGATGTATGGTCCAATTCCCTTGAAGAATGGTTCCGGGTAATAAGCTGATGTTTTGACTTGTTCTCATACGGTGTATATCGAATTCTACCGGAGTTTGCACCCGGTAAAAGCCGTATTTATCGGGGAACGTTATGACCAAGCTGAACGGGGTGTTATTTATCGCTTGGTAATAGTAATGCCTCTTGCCTAACATGATACGTTTCTGGAAGATGTTTTTGATAATTTAAATGGTTTAAAAGGAAGATTTTAACAAGTCAAGTTGGTACAATTAACGTATTCTCCTTTTTAAGGGAAAACATCTTACCATATCGTCCAGATGCACCTTGACGTTTAGCGTCGTCTTTCCGGTGTTCTGCATGACGATATTCCTTCTAAGTTCTTTAATTTCATCACTGAATTCTCTAGGTTCGGAATCGTCATTCATGATTTCAATTTCAGTAACGTCCACCCTATTGTAGGCCGGTTTAAGTATGCCTTGGAACTGAAATAGAGAGAGAAAAAATGGAAAATCCGAAGTCTTATCGTACGAGGTGGTACCCAAAAAGACCCGAACCTCGATCACGCGCACGAGCAGAAACGTCCTTTTGCCTATCTCTTGTTTCCCAGTTTGCGAGCATGGCGACCTATTGTTCACACCGAAGATCCAATTTCTTGAGATAGTTGCAAAGCTAGGCCAAGCCGATACTTAGTGATCTGCGTAGAATTCTTCAGTCAAACGAGCGCAATGGTTTTGCAGAGGGCATCTATTCTCGAAGGTCTTGTCCAGTATTTAGGCCACTCCATTATGGGATGATAGCCAACAGCTCGTGGAGATGCTCATGCGATGATATTATCCTCTTGTAGTTAAGTTTCCCAATTCAACCAAGAGGCGTAGGCGATAATTCTAAGAAGATTCTTAAGTCGAGTAAGGGATCTCTTCTTAAAAAAAAAAAACCTTTTTCTCGATATACGCCCTCCATATTAGCCCCTGGCCAAAGAAAAGATTTACATATCTTGCAAAAAAGGTCATTGAATTTCCCCTGCTTCTATCTTCAGCCTTAAAGGAGGTGGTGTCCTTCTTACAAATCATCTAACAGCCTTGAAAGGAAAGACAGGAGAATTCCGAGGGGCATCTTTGTGAAGTAACAGAATTTTAGGACCGCGTTAAAAATTAACAAAAAAGAGACAAGTGATAAAGATGGTTTAGTTAGTTGTATGAGCATACCTTATTGGGAAAACGCTTAATTAGTGACTGAAGCTTCCCAAGAATAGCTTTCACATTATGAGTATCACGTTCAAAGCATTGAAATTGATAGTCACTCTCAGACTTGTCGCGGGAGTCTCGACAAAATTGGCATGAATTTCTACCTCTTCCTCATTTGCGCATGTTATTCTTGGTTCTAAATGGGTGCCTTTTCAGTGCTTTGTTCATTTACCGTAAGCACTTGTCGGTGATCATTAAAGACTAAAATATTTCACACCAACGTCCTTCTCTATAATCCCTTCATTTTTGCCTGTCTTAGTTGTTGTACGAGATTATATGAGTTCATAGTAATATTAGCAGGTATTTGTAGAGGTTTCTTCCTCTGTTAAATGATCGATTTTATATCCGAAAGAAGTCAATAATCAAAGTGTGACAAGAGGTATGTGGAGGTCCCCATTTCGAAGAAGATATAATTATGGGTGAGATCGCATCAGGCAGACGCTTCGGATCAAATGTAAATTTAAATCTGGCTCAACATAAATTGATGCTAATAAATATATAGGTCAACTATCGATCAATATTACAAGAAAACATGCTGCTTGCAATATGGTTTTTAATGAGCGTTAGAGTATGCATCAGATTTGGAAAGCTTAGCAGCAAAATTCATGATGTGACTACCAAGCGATCAACACAAACAATGTCACCACGGAAGAGTCTATCTTTACCTCGGTCAAAGGAAACCCTTCAAATTAAACGATCAATATGACTATTGTGACGTCCCGAGGCTACTGGGACGGACGATATAACTAGGAAAAGAATAGAAATGACCGAATGCTTCATTGCGATCGTACAGCAGTTTTCGTCGAAAAACTGCGTGGTTATTATTTCCATGGCTGACTTGACACCCTGCTTTTTCCATTTTCCAAAGATGGAAGGGCCATTTTCCAAAGAAGATTTGCCTGGACGGCGCTGTACTCAATAACAAAAAATAAAAAGTCAATATTGGCGCCATTTAATTTTGTCTATCACATCGTGGGAATTTTTGGGTACCGCACCATTAAATAGTACCCAATAGCTTACCACTGGTCGTAGATCCGGATGAGTCAAGATGTAACCATTATTGGTGACGATGAACGCATAACCGTTAACTCCAAACTGTTGAGATACAAGCTTGTTAATGTAATTCGGTTCAGTTTAAAAGCACTTCAAAGGATGTACATTCCGTTCGAAATGAAGTGTTGATTTACTTACTCTATGGTGCATCATTAAACGTTGAATATATTCTATTGGCACGTCTGTACCGGCTACTCCCAACAAATTGGCTACCCTAGTCTGAAAATAAACTTCGTATAAATGGATCGGTTTTGAGGTTAATCTGGTGTGGGTCTAGCTGTCGAACTAGGGGCAAAACTATTTCTATGGATTTGATAATTACTCTAAATCTACCTGTTTTTATCAATTCTATAATAGCGTATTTGTTATGCGGGGATGTTGTTTGAAATGTTTTCGAAATTCGTAAGCAATAATGAACAAGTTCGAATAAATAATTGTTAGAAAAGATAGCAATAGTTAAGGTAAAAATCACTGAAAGTTATATTCCACATTCGTCATGGTCTTCGATATATTGATTTGGCAGCAGATTATCTCTTATATTGGATCCAGTAGCTCAAGAAAATGATGCCACAACTATCTTAAATATTTGCATTTAAGCTATAACTTTTGAAGATTTAAAGATTGCTTCAATATTAAAGCAGACGTGAAAATTGTGACATTCTACGTTTTTCAAAGCACATCTTTGCATGCTTATTTATTTTCTTGTTTTTGACTAACATTTTTAACATTAAACTTTATCACTACGCCTATCATGCAAAATTTCTGCTTTTTTCTCTATATTTGGGCGTCCATTCACTTTAAAAAATCCAGTAGATAGCGCTGTAATCGGCGTCCGCAGCCATCGATAATATTTTACTTCTATCCTATCGATCTATCGATCCTTCTATCTATCTATAATATTATCCAATAAAATTTTCTCGTCGTGCGTGATATCTTAGGTAATTGTCAATAGCAAACGTCGAAAATATTTTCGCAAGATAGGCTTATACGAGGGGAGACCCGAAAATTTCCAGAATTGACCACTAGATGGCGCCTGCCGCATATGTCCTTAAACATTGGCAGAAAAACAGCCGCCCGCATTGTTTGCTATTAATAACGTTTCAAAGTGAAAAAAATAGACATTTCTCCTGAATATTTTTGTAGCGTAACTCAACAACATCGCATCGATGGACTTCCACCTTTGCCATCCAAAGCCCCAGTTTACGACTGGTTTGCGGAATTTAAGCGTGGACGTACTAGCATCAGTGACGACATCAACTGCTATCGATCCGTCAATCATTAATGCTGCGCGAGAAGTGATTGAAGCGGATCAACATGTGACATCTGGAGATAGAGATCCTTGGGCGCTGATAAAAGTCAAATGCAAACGATTGTACATAGCTTTTAATCGTGAAGAAACTTTGTAGTCGTTGGATTTCACACAGTTTAACCAAAGCAAAACAAAAATCCTCTGTTTGGGGGTTCCAGAGTGACCCAAAACCAGCAAGAGTTGCTATCTTTGTTCTTGAGGATCTTGAAAAAGACATCCACTTCGGACCGGAATAAATGTTTCGACAACTGGTCTTTTCGAATGCAAAAGTGCTTAATACTTAATACTTAAAGGCGAATATTTGGAGAAATAATGTTTTTTTTTTTTTTTCAATAAATTATTTGTCTTTTATCTTTTTCCGCAAAATACGAGTTCCCCTCGTATGATCCTATCATTCCCAACACTGTATTCTTAAAGTGAATGTATGTATATAACAATTAATTTAACAAAATAAACATTTAATAACAATAAAAAAAAACTAGAAAATTACCCAAAGTGTAATTATCTATTCTACCCTTCATTTAGAAAAAATTTCAAACAACCCCCATAAATTAATTTCTATCTTTCTAGCTAATTTAAGAACTAAAGTCTTTCATTTAGTACGTATAATATACATATATAGGTGCTATTCCCTTTAATACTTTCTAACCTTTCAAAAAATAAAATCCTAAATTAGTATAATTCCACTAAATATTGTCTAATGTAGGTATACCAAATTTTTAACGGCTAGGTTCTTCTAAAAACCTTAAGGGTACAAGGAGCCAAAAAAAAAAGATTATGACTTTTCAAACGAACATCGTATACGATATACCGGGTACGCTCTAAAAGTTATCGCTATCAAATTGCCGTAACCTTTCAAATTTCTTCCTATCATAATCTCCTATAAAACAAACGCTAAGATTACAAATAAAACGATTATAACAACTACGTTTCATCTATCGTTCTGGTAATTCGCAAATAGAACCGCCAGTTTTTTTTTTATTCTTGACAGTTCATGCGGATTCTTTCTCTTCTGTCGTTCTTTACCTCTTTCGTTACGGTAATCCAAGTGGCTTCGTTTATTTGAATATGCTCTGTTATGTTCTGCGAAGATAGATTTACAGATATTTTACTGTTTGCAACACATATATTTTGACTAATATTTTCCATTATAAATTTCTATTTCGTAACGTTGGTAATACTTACCGCGTTCGGCTTGAGATCGTAGACTGGTAAGGAAACTGACGTCATTAGGCGGTAATTTTGCAATTCGCCGTAATTATCTTGTTTCTAAAAATAGAAAAATCCGTTAATCTAAATAAGGGATTAAATATTTAATCACGGATTAACTTGATCCTATGAATAACATGATTTCGAGATGTAACTTGTCTTTTGGAGAACCAAATACGAAGACTCTAAGTGTGCTATGATTTCTTTTATGTTAAGCGTCTCTCTTTCGTAGGACTTACGTGTTTTTGTTGATGGACATATTGCTTGTCCTGCTCTTCCGGCCTTAGGAAGCTTTTACTACGGCGGTACATCAAGAATCTTTCTCTTTGACTGTTCCTTTCTCTGGTGATCCAGAGCCAGTTGGTAAGCTTTGGATCGGTAACGTCGGCGTAAACTGGGGACCATGTAGGAACCGGCCGTTGTTTTGGATTTAACACCATTGGCCTTGCCATTACAGGGATGTATTGCAAAACCTGTTGGATAAGATAGAAATGGATCGATAAAGGAATCGCAAGCTCCGTTGAAAACTCACCTCTTCCCTGACTTCAGCGTACGTGCTCAAGTGGACATAGTAGCCTTGATTAGCGCAGGCCATCCATTTAACTTCTCTAACATCGGATACTTCGCTGCCTATCAAATAGGTAAACACTCTGACGGGCATGAAAGGTCTGTTTTGCCAATTATACTTCTCGAATATCTCTTTGTAGTTGTATTGGACACCGTCCGTTACTAGCATTATCGCTTGGTTACACTGCGCTCCTGAAAGGGTGACTTTTAAAGCTGCTGCTTTCGTTGAATACGAGCGGATTTCATTCGGTCAATATGCGATATTAAACGATTTGCTTAACTAACCTGACGCATTTTCCCTGTAGTTCTGAAGCAGTTGGAAAGCAGTGGTTAGAGCCAATGAGAAATTAGCGATTTGTTCCGTCCGAAATGTTGACATACTCTCCTTTAACACCCTTATGTTGGCTAAATTCGCCTAAAAACACAATCTTCCCATTCCCAACCCGTCTCAACACGCCTAAACGCAAAAATATCTCACCTGAACGAGCATCTCGTCGAAACATTCAATTGTCGGATCGGTGGTGTTACTAAAAGTGAAGATGTTAACATAATCGTTATTCCCTAAGGTGTCCAATATATTATTAACAACATGCCGGGCGATCTCGCGTCTCATCCCAGTCATCGAGCCGGACCTGTCCACCAGTATCACGATATCTTTGGGCGATGACGCGGCTTCTATGTACCAGGACCTAGTACGACAATCGAATAGGTCTATGGGCTCTTGCGACCATATTAAAGCTACAAGAAGAGGCCCGCATTGAACGGTAAGCTTCGATGAGTTAGTTTTCGGATCCACCACTTACAAACCTGGATATTGCCTCATGAAACCTGTAGAGCTGCCGAAATATTGCCAGGATAGTGTCGGGTCGCTTTCGTAGTTGCTCTTGAAGATGTTGTCTAGCGATTCTGACCACTTTATGCCTTTGATTACTTCTTTCGCTGGAATAAGTTCGTTGTATTGGATGAGATAAAGCATATGGAGGCACAAAATCGAGATGTGAATACAAGGATCTTTGAAGACTTACACCTTTCGTACACGTTGCTTGGCACATGAACTGCACTATGGTTGATATTCACTGGAATGTTGTAGAAATGAGGATCCGGATATAATGGTAGATGCCTCTTCGACTCGGTTGGTGTCTTTTGACTGGCCATTGGTCCAGAATCATCATCTGTAACCTATAGAATGGAATTGTTTTTAGTTAAAAAGAACACGATCGAAAAGGGGCGAGGATAATTATCAACAACTTACCACAATATTCTCTTTGATGTCCTCTTCATCGTCTTCCGGCAATTTCTCTTCAGATTCCGGATGATCTTGCTGGTAATCCATGGCATCTTCAACGAATCTTTTGTTATTGGTAACGTCATTATTTAACTAAAAAAAATAAAAATAAAGACCATTCGTTTATCTTCCATATTTTGTTTCTATATTCTGTAATTTTGTTCTGCCTTCACCTCTTTGTCTTTCTCCTCGTCCAGCGAAGAGTTCGCATCGGTAGTAGCGTTTTTCGCCGAATTACTCAAATTCTTCGCGTTGTAAAAGTCGAAGGAGGGATCCACGTGATCACTTTGGCTCATCGCTAATTGCTCGGAATTCTCGACGATTCTCTGCGTGAAAATCGGGAAAAATAAGCGATAGTATCAAAAATGCAATTCTGAACGTATTTACCTTCACAGCTTCTACTTTCCTGTTCAAGAAACTCTCGATGGCGGCGGCTATATCTTTGAGAAGAGTTTCTGGATTTTCTTGGACTAAAGGAATGCGCTTGTAACTCTAAAAGCACCGTTTAAAGTAATCTCGGATTAAAGAAATAAGTGAAGATAGATTTTTGATACCTCTATGGCTTGGTTCCGTCTTGTGACCAAGTCGCCGGAATGCCATAGTTCTGCGCCTAGTTTGTAAGCCCAGTTCCTCACTCTGTAAGATGAAAATATCTTTGGTTTGCCTTTTTAACAATTGGATTTTACATAGTGTTAATTTGTTGAGCAAGAATTAATCTTAAGTAGAAGCAAAAATTCTAAGTTCACGAATGAGGAAGTCAATTTAAATCAAATAAATGCTAGAAATCCGCATATTAGATGCCGAATGTACCTTTTTCGAGGAAGTTACAAGATCAACTGTTCAAAGTTCATCCGTCATAAATAGAGAGGACAAAGGCGGATGAAATTATTTTTTTTTTGCCAAGACTAGACAGACTCGGGTTTTGTTACACCATTAAGCAAAACGAATTCGTTTTCATGAGGTGAATAGACACGAGTCGCTCTAGTCGCTGAAAAAAAGGAATAATTCCACCCGCCTTTGTCCTCTCTAGTCATAAATCATAGATTAGAAGTCTTTTCTGATCACAACAAAACCCACGAGATAAGATTAAGAGCAACTACAATGACGATACAGCCAGTGATAAAAAAAGCATTTTCCGAGGTCCAAGCGTGTTGTTGTGATCCTGAGAAATCACGTGATTTATTGATGTATTTGTCTATGATATTCGTTCAGGGCATGTTTTTGACCTTAGAATCAGCACTGCTCCAATCATTGCCACGTTGGATCAAAAGTTCCTCAGTTCTCTTTGTTGGGTCCGGTATTGTTCACTCAATTTATTTTCGGGATTTCGTGTAATCCTGCGGCTAGCTTGACAGTCTGTAGCAACCCGAGACACGAATTAATGATTGCCCACAACCTCTAAGATGCAATTGTCAGGTGGAGATTGTTCATTCAGGCTAGTGACGTCTTCATCAAATCTACGCATTATCTCGTAATGGTTCCAGGCCAACGATTAACTTGGAGTAGCACATAGATTAAGGCTAAGTACACCAAACCCAAGATCTCCTTGATGTGTCCGCCACGCTGAGGCAGTCCTTCGGAAGTAGAGAGAAAATTGCTGCTGTTCACCAACTGTTCGAGGGTGATATTATCTTATGGATCTTTATCTAGTTTTTGATTGCTAAGACTCGTCTGCAAAAGACCTAAACCTTGCAAAATAGGATAACTCAAGCCGATCGTTTAACCTCCGTAGTTTGTCGAAAGTAGCTAGCTCAAGACGAACCTCGACGTGCTGAGTTGCATAGAATAGAGGCAATTCCTGTTGCTGGCCCGAGATGTGAAAAACCCGCAGGATCGTTCCTGCTTGGTACAAGAATCACATCGTTACAGCCTTATAGTGGCTAAAAACGATCTTTGGAAGATATAATCTAATTAGCTCCAATCGAGTACTTAAGGCAAAAGAGATTCATGCGTTTTGCTTTTGTTTCGAACGAAAACAACGATAAACGATAAAAATACAATGAGCAAGCATTTGTTTATATTAATATATTTGTTTTTACTTAAATTAACTTTTTCTCGGAAGTATTTTATTGATGTGTATTGAGGTATCATTTCATAATTTTCAACTTGTGCATCAATTCCTTGTTAACATTAAATAGTCCTTTAATTCCCCACCTCCAATACAACCTATACAGAAGGTATCTTTTCAAATAATAAGACAACCTACTTTCCTTGTTCTGCTTCCATGGTAACGTTTCAAATGTTTTATTATTGTAATCGAACTCTGCCAATAGGCACGTCCCATATCCAGTAATTATAGGACAGGCTGTGTAACCGTTGTAAGGTTCCGTTGGCGTCTTACCAGCGATGACGTCCGATAGGTTTTTAAAGACCACGACGGATTGAACACTAATTGCGCTCGAGGTCTTATTCGCAATACCAGGAGTGCAATCACCCAATGCGAAAATATTCTGGTACGTTTTGTGTTGCAAGGTGTGAATGTCCACATCGGCGAAGCAGTGTTTGGTCACCAATTCCGTGCAATTCCTTAATGCCTTAGGAGGACCCGAAGGTGGTGTGACGTGCAGCATGTTATATTCCATGGCGAAATTATCGCTTGGATTATCTATGCAATTGAAGATGGCGATATTTCTGCTGGGAATCACCTCTACCAAGTTAGTCCTATAGCGCACATCAATGTTCTTCCGTTCAACGACATTCAATAAAGTCTTTTCGTACACCTCCACCGGAAATAGGTTCGGCTTAGCCGAGCAATACGTCAGCTGCGTCCCGCATAACTTACCATGCCTCTTGAAGTAATCTTCGGCCAAGAAGCAGATCTTGAACGATGCCGCTAAACATTTCGTCGTAGTCCTCGGGGCTGTAAAAATCGCATTTCCTTTTACGAAATCCTTGAAGCATCCGAACGTTTTCTCGGCATATTCCGGAGAGTAGATGCTGCAGACGTTCCCGTAATTCTCCAAAGCATCTGGTAATCCTTTAACGTTCTCGAAATACGAGACAACTCCCACCGCTAATATCATACACTCGTATTCGATAAGGTCCCCTTTCTTAGTCGTCACGGTATCGGTGCGAGGGCTAAATGCCACTGCTTCGTCGCGCAACCAAACGGCGTTGGTTGGCAATACTTGAATGGTCGCCTTCACAGCGTCGCGTAGTTGTTTGACGCCGGCTCCGACGAACGTGAAGTCCGGCTGGTAGTAGTGGACTTCCGACGGTTCAAGGATGATGATTTCGTTTCTGCGGAGTACCCTGGAGAATCTGTGGGCCATATTGCAACCGGCCGTACCCCCGCCGACTATTAAAATCTTGCAACAGTGTCTTTTCTTGACTTGGGATGTTGTGCGGAATGATTTGGTTGATATTAAATGTAAGCATTTCAATTGGTTGGTGAAGAATTGCGCGAATAAATGGTTATTCATTCAACAAATAGGTGAGATGCGGCTTTTCGTGTTATTTCGTCCAAGAACTTGATTAAATTCTTCACATTTAAATGGGGGCCTTCGAATTTAATTATTAAATTGACAATTCGCGTCAAATAATTATACAATGCGAGTTGTTTAAAATTGTGCATCGACATTAACGAAGAAAATTTATTCGATGATGGTTGAAAAAAACGAAAGAGAAAATAAATTTGAGATAATCCATATCTAGTGACTTAACAACTTTAATAATTAACGAGAAAAAGATAAGTCTGTTTAATAAAAAAAAAACTTTGTTTTTTTATCGAACCTTCTTGCCTGGGGACGAAGTCTTTCTGGCCGTAACAACTACATTTTGCTCTTTCACAAAATTACACAAATTCTGCGCAGGCGCGGATAGTCTCTTTTTGGGCCTTTGAATTGACACTTTCTATTTGACATTTTAAAAATGGTTAATTTTAAGAAATGTCAACAAATTTAGTCTGTTTAGTCCAATGTAATGTTTAAAAGAATTAAAGCGTCATCGCATAGATTACAATAGCGATAAGTCTAAAATGTTCGCGTTAATAAAAAAAATACATTCATCCGCCAATCGATATCGCCTTCGAAAATTTAATTTAATTTCCAACATATCCTTAAGACACAAAACGCATTGTTGCAAACTCCTAATAGTTGGAGGTGGTACAGCGGGTATCAGCGTAGCTGCGCGATTTTCCAAGTTCCTCTGCAAGAACGATATAATCATAGTCGAACCTGAAGATGTCCATTATTACCAGTCTTGCTTCACTTGGATCGGAGCCGGTGTCAAAACTCTTCGCGACAGTGTCGAGGCAAACTTCAAGGCTTTTCCGCAGAACGCTGTCTGGCTAAGAGATTCCGTCGCCGGTTTTTGTCCAGGCGACAACGCGGTCGTCCTAGAAAGCGGCCGTTTTGTCGAATACGATATTATGGTGCTAGCGCTCGGCGTAAAATTGGATTTGAAAGAAATAGACGGTTTAATCGAAGCTCTCGAGGATTATAGCGACGTGAGTACGATTTATTCTCCTAGATACGTCGAGAAAACGTTTAGGAGCCTCAAGGCATTCGTATCCGGTACAGCTTTGTTTACATCACCGAATACGCCGGTCAAATGCCTCGCAGCCCCGTTGAAGATTTGTTATTTAGCGGAGGATTATTTGAAGAAGCAGGGTAGAATCGACGATGCGGATTTTACGTTTGCCACGGCGGACGACGGTTTATATCCTGTTAAGAGATACGACGATCTATTGAGGGGAATCGCTCAAAGGAAGAGGATTGATGTACACGTAAGGACCAATCTGGTCAAGGTGATGCCTAAGCAGAGGCGGGTTATTATGGAATGTTCGGGCGAATCAAAAAAGACGCTAACGTGGGATTATTCCTTGTTACACGTCGTTCCTCCTATGAGTCCTCCAAAGGCTTTAAAAGATTGCGGAGAACTAGTGAACGCTCTAGGTTACGCTGACGTAGATTTGCACACGTTAAGACATAAGAAATTCTCTAACGTGTACGCGGCCGGAGATTGCAGTCCCGGCACCAAAAATAAGACTACAAGCGCTATAAGTATCCAAACTTACACGATTTTCGAGAACATCATGAGGAGCATGGCAGGAAGCGAAGCTAAACGAATATATTTCGGTTATACAGTTTGTCCGATCGTTACTGGTTACGGGAAATGTATCTTAGCCGAGTTTGATTATAATTTGAAGCCCTGCAACACTGTGCCATTTTGGCATGGCTTCGAAAGCGGACTGTTGTATTGGATTAAGAGATATATTTTGCCCGTGGTGTATTGGAATTTGCTTCTAAAAGGATCCTGGAACGGCACTGGAACTTTAAGTAGGATATTGCGTTTACAATTTTTTAGTTTAAGACGGAAAAATTGAATTGTATCTTTTGGATATTGTCTCCTACCAAAATGCAAGATAAAAGCTGAAAAGCAATTTTAAAGACATTTGTATGTTTATGTGTACGCTAAGGGTAAATAAGAGTTCTCGAAGACAAAAGATATTTTTCGAACTTCGAAGAATATTGCAGTTACCACAATAAAAAAGTGTTCACCTTGTTCGTCTTTATGTGTTCTAAAAGATTTCATTTTGTGAGAGCGTAACGAGTTTATTTATTGGAGATTTCAAATACTGTTATCTTTAACAAATACTCATCACTAGAGATGACAAAGGCAGATAGAATTATTGCTTTTTGCAGCGACTAGATAGACTCGTGTCTATTCGCCTCACGAGAATGGATTCGTGTTGCCTATTGATGTCCCCGAGAGTCGACAAAACACGAATCTGTCTAGTCTCTGCAAAAAAATAATAGTTTAATCCGCCTTTGTCCTCTCTACTCACTCTCATCACTAGAGCTCCCCAAAGTGCGTGGCAAGTCAGAAGGCGTACCGCCGGGCGTGGCCGGGGGGATATGTAATGTAATATATAAGCAAATAACTCGCATCGCATTTCGGTAGTTTATTACCGTATGCGATCGGGTTGTGACGGTATGGCGGACGCGCGTAGTAAAAAACACCCACAGGCCGACAAAGTGAAAAAGTTCTGTGGAGAATTTCCTGACTTAATATATAATGGAAGTAAGATTATATGTAAAATTTGTAATATACCTCTGATGTGCAATGATAAATATGGCTGTAGAAGACATGTAAATAAAGACGTGTCAGCAACACAAAAATAAAAAACTGGGTGTATCACCGACTGAGGCAACTCAATTTATAATTGATTTATTTTATATGCTGACTGCGTGTAATTTACCGTTTTCCTTACTCAGGAAGAAACCATTCCGTGAATTTTGGAATAAATATAATCCAGACTTTGAGTTACCGTCGGAAACAAGCTTAAGGAGATGTGTGCCAAGTGTACGTACCGAAATTGAAAACAGGATCAGATCTGCAATAAAAAATAAACTACTGTGGTTATGTATTGACGAAACGACAGACCGTAAAAAACATTCTATTTTGAATGTGATTGTACGTATACTGGAACCTCGTCAACCTACAAAGGGAATTTTATTAGCTAGTAAAAGACTAAAATCGTGTACTGCCGACGCTATCGAGAGCGTAGTCGTTGATACTTTACAAACATTTGAGATTGCCACTACTCAAGTATTAATTTTCATGACCGATGGTGCCGCGACAATGCGTTGTGTAGGTCGTTCTCTTCAAGAACATTATGGGATGATGTTACATATTACTTGTAAACTTCATGCTCTGCATATTGTGGCCGAAACTATTCCTGCAAATTTCCCTGAGGTAAATGCATTAATAACAAATACGAAACGAGTGTTTCTCAAATCTCCCAAACGTACCAGTGAATTTCATAAACAGTGTCCCGGTATTCCCGAACCACTAGAGCCGATTCTTACGCGTTGGGGGACATGGTTGAAGGCAGCGTTTTATTATTTTAAATACTTCCGGCAAATAAAATCAGTCGTCTTACAATTCAATCCCAACGAATCTGCGGCTATTAAGGAAAGTCAGGATAAATTCCAAGATATTTCCGTTGAAGCAGATTTACAAACCGTTTACAACAATTATAGAGAAGTACTTGAGGCAATAAATAAATTACAAAATAGTGCACTGTCCCTGACGGAGTCAGTACAAATATTAGATGACGTTAATACACTCCCACACTGTATAAATAACAAAAAAAAATGATATCGTTACAAGAAATTTTGAAAGTGTTATGAAGAAAGATACAAATTTTAGCAGGTTAAGACAAGTTTGGGAAGGTAACTCTACTGATCCGGTGACTAAATTCAAAGATTATTTTAATTACGCGTGTATTACATCATTAGACGTCGAGCGTTCATTTTCAAGATATAAAAACATTTTTTCAGAACGACGAACATCCTTGAAAGAAACGACTGTGGAAACATTCCTAATGCTTCAGATGTTTGAGAAATCGGATTGCGCTTACGGTAACAGTTTTAATGTGCCTACCTCCTCGTGTGCTGACTAATACTATTTTCCTTGTGCATTACCACCCACTATATTGGATACGGCTAATTACAAAAGTAAGCGTTTTAAAATTCTTTATTTCTTTTGTTTTTATGTACTTTACTTATGTTCCTTATCGACGCCTATGGTGCGTCACGCAGTTGGGGAGCTCTACTCATCACAGATGATTTGAATCAATATAGATGGTGATTTTTGTTGGCACGCAGCGGCGCAGACCGTACGTGGTCCATCGATATATATATATACAGTATACACATTATGTTTTGTCTCGCTGTTGCAACGCCTAAATATAAATAGTATTTTCCGCACAGGAACGGCAATTACTTAGATTCAGACTAGCTAAAAGGAAACAGAGGATAAATGAAATTAGGTCCTTTTCCTCACAAATTTTTTAATATAAAATTTAGCGGCCGATTTCGCGTCTAATGGCAGATCTTCAGATCAGCTTTAGTTTATCGTATGTGGCCTTCAAGTACAGGTCTATAATAATAACTAAGTTTAATCTCATCTTTGATAAGTAGTCTTTTGAAGCTTCTTAGTCCTATTCTTTAAGTATGCGTGACAGGTTAGTGATTACTCTTGATTGTAATACAAACAGAATCCAGTGTTAAGCAAGTTTGAAATAAATCGCATAGTTTTCGTTAACCTTCTTAATAGACAACTTCCTAGACTTGTCGAATTCAAACATAGAATTAAGGAACTTGTGAGCTTTACTTAAATCAGATGAGATTAGACCTATACTTAGAGACCACATCGACAGATTAAAGCTAGCCTGAAAATTAAGTACGACATCGATCACCGATTGTTATCTTTTAGTAATATTTTTTCTCTCGTCTTGAATTTCTTCTTATTTGAAATAATAACGCCGGCTTCCACGCCCAGATTCAGTGAAAATTTCAGGTTTTGGGCCGTGGCATGGTTAATCGAAAGCTCGCCCACCAGAATCATGCCGCTTCGTAGTTGATTGTCACCACTGGCGCGGTGTCCGCGTGTCCACGTTGAGTTGTCGTGGTAACTGCGGCCCTCCTCTCCCGATGAAGATTGCCCGATTGCGGGCGAAACGTTCTTGTTATTCCCTCGACATTTAAAGATTTTTAAATAGAAACTTTTTAATCGACTTTTGTTGTACATCCTTCTCCGCTTCCATTTATTTTATAAGTGCATCAGTAAAAATAAATTAATGTCTTCTAAATCACGAATATTTCTATATAAGTAGAAAGGCGATACCCAACTCAGCACAAAATAAGCCGATATTCCCTAATTGGTTTGCGGCGATCCCCATCTCAGCGCAAACCGTAAAGGACAATTTTACTATGACATGCTACATGCACACGTGCCAAGTTAAGACGTCCAAAAAGGTGAGTCTATTTTTTTTTTTTTAGTTGATGTACAGCGAAGGCAATTAAGCATATTTGTCCCCGATGGATTCAAGTTGACAGATTATTAAAAACAGATTTTCCGCAGCTCCCTCGCGTAACACATTAACACATTCATACATTGTGGTAGATACCATCGGACTCAGCTATCCAAGAGTAGACCAACTCATACTTAACACAAAGAAGACGTTTCTCAAGTCCCCTAACCCCACGACCACCTGAACTTAACTAGAAAAATTAACTTAAAATTAACTAGATAGGGTACCTAGCTTACAGCAGCATCGTATTCGTGCAAACATTTTCAGAGTATCAGATCTTTAATTTCGACAATGAAACTCCAAGATTCTGAAGCTGTTAAAACAGGCCAAGAACTGTTTTTGAATCATCGAATTGAAGCAGATATAGCTGAAATTTGTGAAAAGTTCTCTGTTGTTGGAGAATCTCTTGGAAAATTGCAAAATAGTGCGTTACCGTTATCGGAAGCACTTACCACTCTCGATGGGATGAAAACGGCACTGGAAAACTTAACGGATAATGTAAAGATCCGGATCTGCAGAAAATGCGATTTATAAGCAAGAGGCTGATAGTCAAAGCTTTGAGATGAAGAATTTTAATTCTTCATCTCAAAAATTCTTCATCGGTTCCCAAACTTAGTATGCTCACGGACTCCTTCTTATAGCCAAAATCTGACCATGCATGACCTCTTTGCAGAATAGAAAAATTACAAATTTAACGTTGACGTCTTGAATGGTAAATTGTAACATATAAACAGAGCATTTCTATATTTAAAGATTTATTGACATTAAGCCTGATGAGATGAGGTTATTTATGTTCGGTTCTATCTTCGTGATAAACAATTTCCAATCGGTTCCTTATTTTCACGATGAGGCTTATATCCACGTTCTGCTAAATATAAAGACGGGAAAACAATTGACAGCCTTTATACAGTGATCTACACTTCAGGACATAAAATTGGCATCTGTTTTTATAAGCAAAATTTCGGACACTCTTTAACAAAGATAGGTTTTAGCTTCTGGCTTATAGACAATTCGATGAGGTACTCCTGAATTAGGGTGGACTCTGGGCTTATTGATTTTGTCTTCAAAAGGGTCCAACACCCAATCGGGGGTAACCAAGTGAAGATTCTTTGGCCGAAGTCGGAATGAAGAGCCAATGAGTGCTTTTGCAATTTTGCAAATCGCACAAGACGTGCGTAAAATCTATCCAAACGTGCATCTCTAAGACACTCCTTTTGATGAATAAGATTTTTGGCGGCTAAATGCTGTCGATGCCTCGGTGTCATTACCTAAGCACCGTCTGTAGGAACGAAAAATACCAAAAAGGTCTAACTTTTACATCGAAAAACCTTTTAATTCATTGAATATAATTCCACCTTTCCTATCAGCTTTGGTAAATAACAATTCTTAGAAAATGTTTTCTTCTTTTACAAATTTCACATAAAGTAAAGGTCTTCGTTTTTTGCCTAATCTGACTCGTCAACCTTTATAGTACTTACCGTATATTTGAATTTGATTTTCTTAAATTTTAAAAGCGGCACCGATCAACCTCATCCTGGCTTTGGTGACGATGCACCATTCAAAACCATAATTTATAACTGGTCTGCAGAATTTAAGCGTGGACAACAAATTTTGTGAAGGCCGTCCATCAACAGCTGTTGTTCCGAAAACCAACAATCGACATGTGAGATATCGAGCGATGAAGGCATACTTAGGCATTGGTAAAAGTCATACACAAACGATTTTACATGAGCATCTAGCAGCGAGCAAATTTTGCAGTAGTTCGTTCAAAAAATAGCTGGTGTGAGGTGGCGCAAAAAATGCTTCAAAAATTCAATCGCGCTGCTCTTTCTGGTAGCAAGTGACGAAATCTGGATATATTCACCCGAACCGGTAACAAAATAACAATTCACTGTTTGGGTGTTCCGAAGAGAATCAAAACCAACAAAAGTTATTCGTTCACGAAACGCTTCAAACAAAAAACTGATTGCTTTCATCTTCCCTGTTAAAACCATAGCTCTCGAACATTTACAAACAGCGAACGCTGATCGACTTACAACGATTTATTTGCTTCAAGTTTTCGATGAGATCAGAAAAAACAGCAAACATCGGCATATCATCTTTCACCAGGAGCATCGAACAGTCGACTATTTAAAGCAAAATTACATTAAATTAATGACTCGTTGCCCGGATTCACCTGAGTTGTCGCTTAATGGCTTCTACGTGTTCCCTTTTATCAAAAACAAATTGCGTGACGAGCGGTTTTCTACACCAGAAGCAGGCCGTTCAAGCACTTAAAAGGCATGTTTTTGTCATCCACTTTAGATTAGAATAAATGTTTCGACAACTGGTTTCTTCGAATGCAAACGTGCTTGAAACTCAAATAAAATGTTTCTTACTTTTTCCAGAAATTTTTAGCGTTTAGAAGTAGATAGTTAGTCAGTGCTTAGAGAACTTAGAAAGCCTAAAGAGCTTAGAATAATTAACAAATTTATTTGAACTAACCTTCGACTAAAGTACTTAACATAATATCTACGTCTTCTGATTTGCTATAGCATTATTCCAATCATGCACTGCTACTATTTTGTACTTACAATTGCGGTAATTCCGGCTGTTGCTTCGGCTCCTGGCACAAACTCAGATGCAATCTAACCAGAATAATTACGTACACGATCACTTTAGACCGTTGAGCGGACATAGGCGCGAATTAACAAATTTCGCGTTTCAGCGTTTGCAACATCCGTGGATAGATATTATGGAAAACTAGCGTGGTATTGGCGTTTTCGGGGTCAGTAGAGTCAGTTGTGTGGAAATCAATAGATCCCGGCGCTTTGCGATTACACAGAAGGGAACGCAGGCGCTTTTTGGATCACGATTTCTTTATACTTGGTTTGTTTTTTCTATGTATATCGATGTGTTTATGTTGCAGCGAATTTTTGCTGTTTATGGTACGGTTCTCGCATGAGAAATAACATCTCGTTTCTGAGAATTATGATGTACAGGGTTATTCATAAATTTAATGGAGAAGTCATACAGTAATATTGATTTGTATTCGTAAAACGACAGTGTTCGGTAATGTACAAGGTGGCGCAAAAGTAACGTCATAATTTGAATTAGATGCCGTTTCGTTATAAATGAAAAAAAAGAGCTCTATTTTCATAAAAAAGTTTATTTCAAAGTGTAAAATTGATTATTTTTGAATTTTGAATTGTTGCTCGCAAAACATCCGGCTCCGGATTAGCGATTTTTGCTTCAATATTAGTTTTCAAGGCTTGCAAGGTGTTCGTGGTTTGTTGTGGTAAACGCGAGATTTTAAGAAGCCCCAAAGGAAAAAGTCCGGTGCTGTTAGATCTGGCGATCTGGGCGACCAGTTCAAATCTCCAAAACGGGAGATCATTCGACCTGGAAATTGGTGTCTCGAAATCTCCATATTTGCCCGAGCTGTGCAAGCGGTTGCTCCGTCCTGTTAAAACAAACAATGATCGAGACGCAATGCAGCAATTTGCGGCAAAAGATATTCGTTTAGCTTCTGTCTGTAACGCTCACCATTTACGATTACGATAGTGCTATCGAACGAGCACTACGAGACCAACCACTTCTTGCAACATCTCTAGTGGACTCAGTTCGCACGAGACGCTCGGACAAACGTTTAATTGTTCGAACCATGAAACACAACGGCTGCGTTAAAACAACAGACTTAAAATTTGTCAAATAAGAAGTAACAATAGAAGTAACAAGAAGTAACTGCAAAAATGTCGGCCAATTCAAATTATGACATTACTTTTGCGCCACTTGGTATAACTTTTGCGGCCCTAATACTAGTTTTTGTACTTTTTCAAACGACAAATTTTTTGGTTTCACTGACCAACGGTGATTTTATTATTTGCTTCCCTTATTAGAGCAGCTTCAGGGTAATTTAATGCTGTTGATTCAAGTTTCTAGTAAAAAAGAAAACATATCGTTGCAGATGCTAGATGAAATGTGTGATTTTCTATCGTGCTGGACTTGGAAAGAATCACGTTGCAAGTTCCAACAATAGCCATATGTGTCTCACCCTCCTTGCTACCTTTGTTCCACTAACTTTATGTCTTATGGAATCGCTCGACTTGTTCTTCACTAAATCCACCGAGGTTTTCCGGAAATCTGTCCAAATGGTTAGGCAGGAAGTCCCGTATTAGCACCCACTCTCTTAAAATTAACTAGCACATTTTGTACGACTTCTTCATAATGTTCTACCCAAGAAGTTCTTAAAGCACGGTAACAGAGGGCTTTTGGGAAATTCAAGTAGTTAATGAACTTGCGAATTGGAGGTCCATCAAAAATTCCAGCCTTTAATTTTTCTAAACTTACTTTGGAGGACGATCTACAAATATATTTAAAGCATTAATTGTTATATGTGTCCCAGCTTTATGTGAAGTGGAGGCCCTGTCAAACAGACTGTGTACGAGTCTGTTTGACAGTTTCAGTCATTTACAGTTAAGTTCTTCCCTAAGTAGCAATTTTTTTTCGTTCAGTGGTCACTTTGCTGCACAAGTAAAAAATTTACCATCTTTAAATCGACGTAAACGCGCCACTGACGTTCTTGATACTAGATTTTCTACAAAACCAACTTTATATTTTCATATTCTTCTTGGGCTTCTTTGTCCGGGCAATTGGGGAGCGATTTCCATTATACAATAGAACACCTTTCAAGCCTCTTGTAGAACTGCCAATAAAAAGTCATCAATATTTTGATTAATATATAAGTAAGTCTGTCTTTAAAACAAGTCGTGGGATGTTACAGCATGCAACGTTATTGTCACGCGACTTTTTATTTGAGTAGCGATGTATATGCAGCAGTTATTTTGATTTGTTGCAATTTTAATTTCTTCTGTTCTTTTTTTTTGCAAATAATTTTTGCGTGCATCCTTCTAGAAATAATCTACCTAATAGTGTTATCTTCTTGTTGAGTTATTTAATTTGAACTTGAAAAAATAATTTTTTTTTGCTTGTTTCCACTATATCAGTTAATTATTTTTTTTTCTTTAGTCTCGTGCACATGTTGCAAAGATTTGAATATCTTCAATTTTTCTTAAGATTAATTTCCTTTATTATTTATTTATTATTAGCAAGAGGAACAAGAGGAACCGTTTTTCTTTTTTTTTGCATCCCTAGATTTTTAATTTTTATTTTTACTTGTTTATTTTGTTAATAATTTGTATATATTCCATTTCAATACATGTGTTGTATCCTATTATTGTGCCTAAGCCTGTTGGGTATTAAACGAGTGTTATTATTATTATTATTATGTATTTGCATTTTTGTTTATTGTTTTCTTGGATATAATTAAAGCAGTTCCATTTACATTTGAATTCTACGTCTTTGATTCCTGAAGATGAACAAAGCATCGATGGAGCAGTTGTACATTTGTACATTTTGGGTCCTTCCCATTCTGGAGGTGGAGGGCTTTGCATACTCCCCGCGAAAACGAAAGAAATTTTTCGAATCATTTCGCGCCGCAAATTTGTTCCGGCCGGCTTTCGAAACAGCTCGGCATCTAGTGTCATGAGATATACGTCTGTCGCGAAATATATAAATTTATGCGACCAAAGAAAAAATCAAACATCATGCATCAAAAAACGCATGGAAATCAGTTAGAAATGGACGCATGTAATAGATACAATGCTACAATTACAGGAGATTGGGACACTTGTATATATATATAAAAGAAAATCAACAATAAAAATTTATTATACCAACAATAATTATGAGTACTTTAGAATACCTATCACTTAGCTTAGATCTAGAATAAAAACAGCATTACTTAAATTGCAGAATGTACTTCTTCCCGGCCATACCTTTGGCCGACAGTGTATTTTCGATGGCCGTTTTGAAGTCATCAAATTCAACGAATTGAAATGCCGGCCCTTTCAATCTGCCATCCTTCATTAAATCGATCAGTTCTTCGTACATCTTAAACCGTTCCGGACTGTCCGCGTTGACATTCGACCAGCGCGTCATCCAATAACCAACTACCCTGATATCTTTGAAGATGAGCGCGGACGTCGCAACCGTAACAGGCTCGCGCGACATGCCACCGTAAGTCACCATAGTACCACCTGGAGCCAGCTGCCTCATTAATTCTGTAGCGCATTTACCGCCTACACAATTTAATGAGAGTTTTGGCCTGGGTACCGTCTTCGATTTGAATAGAGTCGATTGTCGTAATTCCTCTTCTGTCAGGACGTAGTGCGCGCCCAACTGTTTTAGATAAGTCTTGAGATCGTCTATGTTTGGTCTGTTTCGGACAACGTTTACACTAACAAGCCCCCACGCCTTACACAGCTGCACAACGTACTGGCCGCAAGCAGAATTCGCGCCATTTTGTATAACAACATCGTTTTCTTTCAATGCAACAAAGTCTTTCAGCATTCTATAAGCCGTGGCAGGATTGACAGTGATCGTAGCTGCTTCAACGAGACCTAATTCTTTGGGAACCTTAAGTATATTTTTTTCGGTTACAATAAGATGGCTCCGCCATGTACCAAGAGCGTTCACCAGAGGAACTACCCTATCGCCAGGACTGAATTTTGTAACATCACTGCCAACATTAATCACTTCACCTACACCCTCGTTACCTCCAACGGCTGGTAATTCTGGTTTCACGGCGTATGTTCCTTGTATAGTATTTATATCGGCTGGATTAACGGGGGCGGCCAACATTTTTATTAAGACTTGGTTACGTTCTAGTTTACCCAATTCTTCGTCCACCCTTTGTAGAACTTTAGACGGTTCACCATATTGGGAATATATCAATTTCGAAGCGACTAGACTTTGCATTCGACAAATAAACAGTTTTAAGTTTGAATTGCTTTGCAATAGGCACGTATTTTTTAAAATATGTCTTGCCATTAATACGGCTGGATTTTCTCGTCTATTCCTTATAGGTAGTGAGGCACTAAGCAATTCTGTAAAATCGTCGATTAATACGTTAATAATAATAGTGATAACAGTGATAATTGGTGCACATAACGACAGAAGAAACTAAGGTTATAATCATCTGACACATAAAAAATGAGGTACCAATATACATAGATGTCAAAATACATACATCCAAAATACATATAGGTTACTATTTGCTAAGTATCATCAACTTTCTACCAAGCTAAGAATGGTACAAGTGATTAAGAAATAAATAGCACCCTTTGGTTTTTATCTATGTTCCATATTATATAAAAAAATATCAAAGTATGTCAGAAGGGTCGTCTATTATACATTTACAAGTGACATATACAGTGACCGCCATAAAATTGCAACGAATGGCTCATTCAATGTAGAGCAACCCAATGAAATGCAAGAGAATAGAACGTCAAGTGACTTTCAATCTCGACCTGTGACCTGGACATTTGATTAATATGTAGCGAGTTTCCTCAATTTTATGATTTTTCTACTTTTGCTTCCAGAGCTTTCTATTTGAAAGTATTATTTACTATCTTAACACAGTTTGGGCTTTTCGTTGTAGATTTAACTTAGTAGGTACAGTTACTTCAATAATTGAGACTATTGCGTCAAGATTGCGACTTTCAATTGTTCCGTGTTTTAAATGTTCTGCGCATTGTAATAAGCTTTTTACCTTCTTTACTTTATTTGCTCCGACCGAGCGACAGCCAACCACAAACGAGTACGCGCCTTGGCGTGGCGAAATCACGAGTGACATGAATTACTTCGGGAGGAACAGAAGCGATGAGAAACTTTTATTTGAATTTCGATCATTAAGGACCTTAACTAATAAGTAGAACTAGTGAGAGCATAGTTTGTTACGTACACTTGCTGAATTACCAAGTAGAGCATCAGCGGCTAAAATCAACGTATTTTCGCAAAAAATACGGGGTAAAACTGCGCAAGGAATACATGCGAGAAAGTCAGGAGGAGCAATCCATGCCGCTCTACTTAGCGAGTGTATAGGACGACATATGTTCCTCATATCTCTATTAATAAGTTGTTAGTTAAAAACCATTATCCGCTGCAGATAGACCGTACCTCAACATAATTAATTCACTTACTTTTATTCATTATTCGAAATAAATTTTTGTCTAACTCCGTCATCTACTGCTTCTTTCTAGATATACGTCGATGAACCTCTCTGAAACACTCTGTATAATGTGGATAGAATACTTTCTTTGTACTGTGCAGGTACGGACGGTAGATTTACAAAGTACCAAGCATAATCATATATTTTAATAAAAGAAACAACGAATATTGCTGGTGAATTGTTTATTTGAGATTAATTATTCAATTTAAATACAATAAAGACTAAATGGATTACTGGGAATACGTTTGCAAAATCCATTATAAAAAAAAGCGTTGATTTTAGAAGAAAACGCGCATATTAAATACGTTTAAATGTTAAGTGATTATTTGATTAAAATGGAAACCAAAAGAATGCGGAGATAAAACGAAAATTGCCTAGGGGAACCCCCGTTTATCCTTTCAAACTACTCATTCCAGCTCGCATAATTTCGTCCACCAACAACAAGTTGCTGGCAATTACAGAACAGGAATTGATGATCTGTTTCTTGACGATATAGTTATCGTAAATACCCGCATCTTTAGGCATGATCGGCTCGCCCGAAGTTAAATCTAAACCTATTGGTTCAGGATTCAAACGTGACTCCTCTTGTAACTTGACAATAGTGTCCTAAAAAAAACAGGAGACGTGTTTTTTAAAAATAAGACTGCTTATCTGGTCTAAGCTATTAATTGTATGACATGCTCAGTCGCATGTTCTTAGAATAAATTAAATAAATTACCTGAGCGTCGAATCCGGAATTGGTTGCTAATACTTTCGGAATGACTAACAGAGCTTCAGCGTATGCGGCCACGCCAAGTCTTGATTTGCCCTTAACAGTATCTTTAAATGACATGAGCTCCTTGTAAGCTGTCAATTCAAAAGCTCCAGCGCCTGCAATATTATATAAAATAATCACAGTGAAATGTGTTTCAGGATTTTGTTCGTGAAAGCATTATCGAGACTTTCAGATCACAGTTGCTAGTATTGCCATCAAAGCTGCCATACTATATTCGAACTTTATCATTTCAACAATTTCTTCTTCGCAACAAGAAAATCCTCAAACATCATGCGGTGTAGAAGCAGACCTAACCCAAACTGCCTATCGTTGTGGAAAAATTGTCTGTTGATGGCTCTGTTGTCGGATCATTTCAGTAAGCAGATCTGATGGAAATTGCGAGAGGTTTATAATGTTGACATGTTGGAACACCGAAGAAAATAAGTAACACCACATCGAAAAGTGAAAGATAGGATTACTTTCATACGTTGGCCATAAGCAGACCTGCTTGTGGTTGAAACGCCAAATAAACCTAATGCATTTCGGAGGAGTTTGAAACTAACCATTGCATATAAAGCTTAAATAAAGAAGAGGTTCCAATGAATGTTTTTCGTAAGTGGTTCCATGATTTTTCTTGTACATGAAGTTGATTTTGGATAATGCTCCAACAGATTAACATGTGGTTTAATGTACCATCGCAACTTATTCAGAAGTCGTGGAGAAATTAAAGCCCAATGTGGATGAACTGCTCAAAACAAATGATGAAAAAGCCTAATGACTAATCCTACTCCGTTAGGTTGTACATGACGAAAATTATTAGAGGTCCAGGGTGCTCTAGGAAATTAGCAGAGACTAGGTATTCGTCTTATGAGAATAGGTTCGTGTTACTTACTGCTTAACCCGAGAATTAATAAAATACGAATCTATCTAGTCTCTGCTAATTTCGTGAAACTCACGGAAAGTAGAGGACTTTAATGATGATGATCACAATTCAATCAAATTAAAAATCACAATTAAATTAAATGAAAAAGATGGCGAGACTCACCTGGAATTAAAGCTTTATCTTCAATAGCATTATTGACAGCCCTCAATCCATCCCTTACGGCATCTTTAATCTGCGTTAAGGTGTGCTTATTAGGTCCTTTGATCAAAATAGTAACTGACTGCGGAACTTTACATTCCTCGATGAAAGTATACTTATTTTCACCCAGAACATGCTCATACACTAATCCAGCGAAACCCAACTGAGATTCTTGTATGTCATCCAAATGATTCAAAGCCACGCCTCCGCAGGCCAACGCTAGACGTTCCATGTTCCTTCTTTTAGCCCTACGCAGCGCTAGTATACCTAAACGAAAGAATTTTACATTAAAAAAATTCACACCAAGTCTCAATTCTCAGTGTACCTTCTTTCGCAAGCATATCCAAGCTCATTGGGTCAATACCTTTCTGGTTTAAAACCACGAAACCTTTATCGGTGCCGTTACACAGTTTCTTCTTCAATTCGATGACTTTCTTCACCCTCTGGTCAATGAAGTCCCTTTCTGCTTGTACCAATTTCTCGCGTTCTTCGGCTGTTTTGTAGAAGAAACCGGAATTCACTTCACTCTTTTCGTATTCCATACTAACGTTGCAGGTTAAAATGTACGCGTTAGTAACCCGTTTTGGCATGTCCGGATGTCTTGCACCATGATCTAGTACCAAACCTACAAAAGAACAATGATTCAAAGGTACTGATCTAGTTGTAGTTGTGAAAAATTTAAATAAAAACGTAGTAATTTGCAAAAAAGTTTTGTTTTGGTATCAAGCAAAAGAAGTTGCCGATAATATTCAACCTATTAAAATTCAAAATTTTTATTAAGCCAATTTTCATTCAAATTAAATACTAAAGATCTCACCTTTAATTAATTGAGTATCTGTATCAGTTTTATGCTGCATTTCCATAAGTTCAACCATATGTAGATCGACAGGCTTATTTTCTTGCCTTATCGCCAAAACAGCATCGACACATACGTCAGTCAAAATATCAGCTAAATTTGGATGTACCTATTTAATAATAGAAACAATATACATTTATATATAATAAATAACTACTAACCTTTGTTCGCAAACTAGTCCTACCAATATCTGTCAGGTTTTCTTTATTAATTTCTATTGGAATTTTCATATTATCTAAGATCTGTAAAGTTTTTGCCCTGGCCTTATCAAAACCTTCGGCTAACAACCTAGGATGTAAACCATCAGCGATATAAATATCGGCTTGTTTTAACAATTCCCCGATAATTAACACTGTTGATGTAGTTCCATCGCCTGTCATATCATCTTGGGCGGTCGAAGCTCTTGCGATGAGTGAAGCTGTTGGGTGTTGAATTTGCATCTCATGCAAAAGAACGTTTCCATCTTTAGTGATTTTAATGTCTCCTGCTCCTGATACAAGCCTAAAAATATCATTCAGTAATTGCTTTCATTACATTCAAACAAAAAGAAAAACACATTAAACAAAAAGATTCTGCATTCTCTTTTTTTATCGAATTAGATCGTTTCCAACTCAGGAAATAGCAAATGAGTATCATTTAATACATAATTTATCAAAAAGAAAGATCATGTGCTCACATCTTGACTGTTCCTTTTGGTCCCAAATTCGTTTTCATCACATCTTGTATTCCTTTAGCCGCGGATATATTGACGGCGAGGGCAGCAGCAGCCCTAGCAACTTCAGCTTTGGGATTCAATAAACTAATCGCGGCCATTCTCTTGGGTGAATATTTTGTAAAAACAGAATTTCTAGAACACTCCGGGTTTTGGGTTAGATTCGCAAGAACGCCGCATACGGAAGTTGCATGTAAATTTGACAGTCGTAAACAGTGTGGTTTCCTGCCGCGAAATTCAAATTTGAATATACAGAGTGTATACAAATAAGAAAGCAGCTACTCGTTAATTTGTGTACTTTGATTGATAAGATTATCATTTTATGTTTTAGGATTTTTATCGTAAAATGGGTAGTTCGTCGGTACCATTCTGATAATAAAAGACATATTCACCAATTTCTTAAGGTTCATATTATCAGATATGAAGAAAACGTGATACTGAGAAATTAAATTAAAACTTATGTGAATAATTTTTCAACAAAAATGAACATTTGATTTTCTAATATTTTTTAACTATAAAAACATTTTAGTACAATTTCAGTTGTGGGCTTCGAATTATAAGGTTGGCAATACTGCACAACAATAGATTTACTACTTAGTAATTATAATATTAAAATTAGATAATTTACTACATAGTAGTAACGCTTAGTAATAACAAGCTTGGTTATGTGCCATATAAATAAACAATAGATCTTCCAATTACGCATTTCGCCTTGGCTTGTTTGTAATTAGACTCGTAGAAACGAGTTGCGCATGACAACATTAGCAGAGGCTAGACAGACTCGTGATTATTTGTGTCATAAGAATGCGTTCATGTTGCCTACTGGTTTCCCCGAGTCGACAAAAGACGAGTCCACATAGTCTAGTCTCTCTCCATTCGTGAAGCGTATGGAGAGTGTACTCGTTTCTGCAGGCTTACTTTTGAAACCATGAGCGTAGCCAGAGGGGTGCATGAAATAATTTCATTTTCGTTTCGATCATACGAAAGTCTCCAAAGTGTCAATTCTAATTGGCCCCCCACTTCGCAAAATTCTAGCAACGCCCATGTTTAAGACCGTTAGCATCAGATAGAACGAACAATTTTGTTCATAATTCCAATCAAGGACCACTTTATTGTTCAATTTGATTACATTAGAAACCGTTCTAATCTACCGTTAGACGCGAATACTTGTTCCAACACCAAGAATTAATTAAAAACAAAATGAAATAATCGATATGAGTATCATTCAAATTTTCTGCCCTTCAATAAGACAAGACCTGATCCAACCCTGTTCAAAGACTTGACCGCGCCTATAATCATAGAACGAATTGCTCCAATTTTACCAAAGCGAACAAATTTATATCAAGTGATTTTGTGAGAAAACCATTTTGAAGCGTAATACATACACAACAGCATGGGTGTAGGCAAACGGGGAAGATTTTTTACCTCCCTACCGTTTCTTATTGCCGCTTATGCAAGCCTTCACAATGCTAACTCTAACTAGTCCCTGCCTTGATCAAATTTTGGCTACGTCCATGAAGAGCGGCATTTAATTAAAAGCAATGTAGTTGTTAAAGAGATACGGATATAGTAGATGGCTTGCAAATGCCATTGTGAGTTTCACGATATTAGCAGAGATTAGACAGTATTTTGTAGACTCTCGATTGTAGCGCGAACCTAGTCTCACGAGACGAATAAACACGGATCTGTCTAGTCTCTGTTAATTTAGTGAAGCATAACTTGTTTCTGCAAGCTTATTTATGAATAATCCATATTTTTTAATAAATTATACTCGTATCTGTTTTTTTTTTTATTCGTAAGAATCGATTTTTGGACAGAATTGAAGATAGTTTAATAACATTTCTTAATACTTGCTTTTGCTATTTTACTAATATCCGAAATTATTATATTTTTGAATTAAATGAAACAATAATTGAAATAAATATGCAAATTAATATTTAAATTTTTATTTGAAAGAAAATATCGACAAAAAAAACATTTACATACAATAAGGTGAGATTTTCTTCTTTCATTTTTCTTTCTTTTTCTTGAAATAATAATAATAATTCATCGAACTGTTTTCTTTTTATCCATTTTTAAAATTAATTTCCGTTTAATCTGCGTTTTTAACATTTTTCTTTTTGGTTTCTCAACTAGTGTTTGCCGTATTTTATTTGTTTGTTGTTATAATAATATCATTCACACATATCTTAAACCTAAACTTAAATATGTATAATAAAAACTGCCGACAACCCGTAACAACGACGCTGTTCAGTGATTGACGCAAAAACAAAAACAAAAAAACTCCAAAACAAACAAAAACAAAAACTTCCCGTTCTTAACTTTCTAGACATGTGTTCCAACAGAGAACAAATTAATTAACAGAACAAGAACAAATGGCACATCTTTTTTAAAGTGAAAGAAGCGAATACTTTTTGGAAAAATGGAAGGTCACGACATTGCATTCGTATTTTCCTACACGCTAGAGGGCATTCGCACTAGAAAGTTCGAAAATAACATTTCCAAAAGAACAAATAGGGTGGAGTATCGGGTTGCGGCAGAAATGGTTTCTTTTAATAGTTTATTTTTTATTCTTTCCTCTCTATTCTCTATTTAATCGTCTTCTTCTTCATTTGCGTCATTTTCTTCGCCGTCTTCCTCTGCAGAATCCTTCGTCTCTTCCCGTTTTGGTCTACCTCTGCGTCCTGAAACAAATAAACAAAAAAAAAAGCTTAATTACTTGTAGTAAGAACGGACGAATTTTGTTCGTATCGGAAGTAACAAGAATCTTCTATTGTTGTTGTTAGACGAGTAAATGTACTTCGCAAAAAACGTAATATTGTGGGTTCCAAAGTGCTATGTGCATTTGAAAAGTAACAAAATAAAATAGATCCTCAGGATGTCCTTAAGAATGCCGGAGCAATATCTAGTGCGTCCGACTACCAGTTTCGAGGTATCAGGTTCGAACCCTGGGCTCGCAACTCTCAGAATAAGGTTCAACTTTGAAGAATACTGAGGATGAACATATTAAGTTGTTCTGCAGCCGCAAGGCATAATAGTAACTCATGGTCGTCCGATGGTCTCTACAATTGATAAAAACTATTGGAGGGATCGCAAAAGAAAAGTAACATTGTTCGCAGCTTATTCGCATTTTCCTTTAATAAAAAAAATGGATTAGGTCAAAATTGCTAACGACCAGGTTTCCGATAAGAATATATTTTTTTAGACAACATAATTAGAAAATATGTAAGCCGTATAAGCAATATAAATATTTGAATTTAAGATAAAGCACACCTGTTATTCACAGATAATATCTCGTAAACGACCCATAAAACATCCATTCGATAATTCGACTACAAATCTCTCGGATTTACATAAAAAAACAAACTCAAATGTACGATAAAGTGTAATCAAGTATACATTTTTTACATTTACGAAGGGAGTTCGGCATTGGCAAGGGAAAAAAAAAACATTTTTATCTGTAAAGTTCATTTTTTTCTCCTTTTAGGTCGGTATACTTAGCCCAATATTTTTCTAACTTTTGTACCTAAAAAATGTTTCGCCAATTATGCTAACAGGGCGTTTATTTCTAAAATTTGATTTTTTTTTTTTTCGCTGAGCCATTGTTTTATATTCTGAAATAATCTAGCGAATATGGTGGATTCGGTTGGCCCCAAAAAACTCATCGTTTGAACTATTCTTTATTGTGATGATTGCACGTTATGAATCAAGGTAAAAAATCATTCCTTTGACATTGTCACACTTGTGTGTTTGTGTCCAGTTGTGAGCAATCGAGGCATCCATCTTGCGGAAAGCTTCCCTATCCTGCAGCCAGACTAACGTAATTATTCGGGTACTTCACAGGACTCTTCACTTTCAGAAAAAGTTCTGGGAGATCCATCTCTTGCAGCATCCATGTCTTCCCTTTGTAAATACATCTCTCATTTGAGCAAAAGAAAAATACACAGAACTCTTGTGGTTCGTTTAAGAAGAGAGCTTGAATGTTGTGGAAGTTTTTGTTTATGACAAATAAACGAATCAAGGCGCTCAAGAAATTAACAATTAAAAGCCGGTTTGCTTATTAAGGCATACATGCCTGGTCTGTAAAAATCGCTTGATGGTTTGTTTGATTATAACATCTCTTCTCTTTACTCTACGCGTCTTTTCCTGTTTACATCGTCTACATACTACATTCCGAAAATTTTAAAATTCGATTTATGAAGAATGTCTGTTTGTAAGTTCATAGTACTCCTAACGATGCTTTTATACTTTTAATGTGGCCAAATAACAGTTGGCATCTTGCTTTTCAAAAGACGCCTAGAAAAGTGATGGCTTTTTCTTTCGATGAAAATCCCTGGGCTCCAAGTAAAACTTCGAGCCCGCGTAAAGTAACTGTCTAGCCTTATCAAGTTGAATCCCAATTGGTGAATTTCTGCCACGACAAGCATTGAGGTTTCAAACAATCGCTATCACTTTCTCGCCCGTTGAAACAGTTTTTACCTTTTTCAAATCGCAATTTGCAGTGTATTGCCTTAGCTTCAACACTGTACTGGCTTATCCGAACTTCATCTACAGCTATTAATCAACGTTGAAACTCCGATTTATTTCACTTAATAAACTACCTCAACAGGGCTTTAAGCGTTTTTAGTCCTGAGTGAATAAGCACGGTACTCAACTTTTTCATGCCTAAATCTTCAGTCAATACGCGGCGAAAACGTTCTTTCGATATGCCCACAGTATCTGCGATCTCTCTAAGCTCAATTCGGCGATCCACTAGCACCATTCGGTGATGTTTTTTGACGTTATCGGTAGTGGCTGCGGTTTTTGGAAAATATCTTGTTTCTCCTATAAAATAATAAATTAACTGTGTATTTCGAATACGTGTTATAAGACGATCTCATTAATATTACGTACATTTCCCGGATTATTCGTATTTTAAAAACTACGAGTGATCAAATTTACCTTCCATAAGGCCCTGGTAAAAAAAGCTAGAGGTCCAGTTCGTGCGGGTATCAAGGCGATAAAATATTAACCCAACATTTTCCCAATTGATGCGACCGTTAATAGATGGCAGATCAGTTCGCTCAAGCGTCAAACAAATTTGAGTATTGTCCACATGAAAGTGATAACTACAACCTTTTCAAACATGTCTGTAATTTCAATGTGAAGGACCTAAGATCGAGTCCTGTGGTCCGGCAGTATATAGAGACATGGTATGCAACACCTTATTGTGCTGAGTGACTTGTTGGAGGCGATGTTACAGATAATTTTTAATTAAGAAGTTTCTTTTTTTTTTATTTTTTTTATTGTGGTGGCGGTCCAACGGAGTATATAAGCTTTTTTGACATGTAAAGTGTTTCATGGCCTTGTTACTATAGCCCCACCGCCGTAAAGGGTAAAGCGCTCCCAACTCCGAACGGTGACTCGAGAGTATACTGGACCTGCTAAGAAAATGTTTGGTGCTATCGGAGCTCGAACATTCATCACGTAATTCTACTCAATCAAGTGCAGGTACTCTTACCACTGGACCATCCATCCGAGATAGAATTGTTATTGAAAGGAAGATGATTTAGTAGCCGTAAGAACATCGCCCATTACTGGCGAAAAAGCGCAGGCGCGACTGTAGCAGGCACTAACTTGTTTTTCCAATAATGAGATTTTCAATAACGCACACAGAATAGTGATGGATCGCAGATCCCAGAATTATTCAGGAAATCGCTTCTTTGTAAGAGGAATAACACGGGCTTCTTTCCAGAGTTGAGGAAGGAAACTATTAGAAATACATTGGTAGAAAATACGTTATAATATCAGGGTGACATAGTTTAATGTGATCAATCCTGATTCTGTCGCAGCCGATAAATTTAGATATGCTACGAATAATCATGGGCGTAGCTAGAGGGGAGCATGTTCTCGTAAATTTATGAAACAACTCCATTTTCATTTCTTATTTCTTTAATCCGCAGCGAAGCGATCGTTGTTCCACCAGTTAATATTAAATGTTAGCTCTAATCGTCAATCCCCCCCTCTACCTGACGCCCATGCAAATAATGAAGAATATACCACTTTCAGGCACAGGTGAAAGTTAAAACAAGATTGCGGTGAATCGATAATTATTTCAGGATCTTTATAAAGATTAAACATATCGAGACTCGAATCGAAAGTTGCTGAACATAAAGAAAGTGGTAGAGTCAAGTCTTCTTTATTAGAAGGAATTACAAATAGAGAGGACAAAGACGGATGAACTCATTACTTTTTTGCAGAGACTAGACAGACTCGTGCTTCTCCCGAGGCGAATAGGCACGAGTCTATTTAGACGCTGCAAAAGAAAGGAATAATTCCGCCTGCCTTTGTCATCTCTGATTATAAATGATAATAATGTTGATAAATATATTGCAAATTGATTTTATGTACATATACCTAAATATTTAATGTTATGTTTTTGTATCTAAGAGGGCTTCTAAATTACGTCGTTATATCCGAACTTCGTTATATCGAGATTATTCTTTTTAATAATACAGTTCCTTAATTAAAAAGTAGCTATATGTAATAATTAATATAAAAATAAACGAATAATAAAATAAAGAGAAAGTAGAAACGTTAGTTTATTTTATTTAATCAGAAAACTGGTGTTATTATAAAGAATACTTTCTTGTTATTCGAAGCTCATTACCAAAGGTATTCCCATACCGCATTTTCCAAAATACAGAAAAATCGAAAAATATATTTCATTTTGTTAATCAATATATTTAAAATGTTGCTTTGTCATTCGGTTTGCTTCGAAATAAATAAATAAATAAATAAGTAAAAACGATGTTCAAAATAAGATATACATGTGTCCCCTCTTTAAACGGCAAATTTTTACATAGCTTTTCAAAAATTATTCAATTATTTTTGAAATTTTTTTTAATATCACAAGAAAAAAACGAATAGGTATTTTCTCATTACTGTTTCTTTACAATATTTTTTTTAATGAAGCTATACTTCATCTCCCGAAGAAAATTTCAAACTTAGCGGTTAAAGTCACGTGTAAAATCAACTGTTAAAGCCGAGTTTTACATACGTAATATTGATTAATAAAAAAAATTGCACTTTATATGTGACGCTGTATATGGTATGAGGAGATCGTAAAAAGAAAAATACCGAACAATAACACCAATAGATAAGAGCAAAAATAAATTATTCTAAGCGATAAATTATATTCAGTTTATTACGGCTACGATGTTTGACCTAAATAAATATCGTTCGAATAGGATTTTTTCAAGCCGTTTAAGCTTTGGCGCGCTTTTTCAAATTACAAGATGGCGACGTCTTTCTTTTCCAGATCTTTATACCCCTTCCAGAATTTTTGTTAACATTATCCCTACTCCCGCTAACAGAAGTAGTGGTATATCCAATAAGCCAATTGGAATTTAAGAGCAAATAATTGATTAATTACTTTTTAAATGGGGATCTAGGAGATGCAGTTCAAAAAAAGGCATATATAAAATAAAATGGAGCTAACCTGTGCCTTTGGATTTTGGTTTCGTGGCATTGGCTTTCTTTTTCGTAGAGCCCTTCGGTCTGCCTCTACCCCTCTTCACCGGTGCAGCACCATCATCAGTATCACCCGCACTTTCGACAGGTTTCGTCTCCTTTCTTTGCCTTTTCTTCGAATCACCCTTGTCATTTTCGTTTTTTTCCGCTTTCTCGACTTTCTCCTTCTTTTCGGTCTTCTCCGTCGCTTTGCGCCCCCTTTTCGCCGGTGCACTATCGTCGGACATTTCTGTTAATTTATTTTCGTCGCTACTGTACAAGCCAGACGATAAACGAGGATATTAAATCCAACAATCCTGGAAAAAAAGCAAGTAAATTAGCATGAATTAATCGAATAGAAGTTATTTCGGAACGTACCGCTTTAAATTTGAATTAATTTCGTTAATAAACAATCTAAAAATAACCAGCAAATAGATGTTATTTCGTTAAAATGCGCGTCATGCGACGAAAAAAAAAATTGTCAAAATAAATTATTGTTTAAAGCGTTAAAAAGTTTGGTAGTTGGCGTCGAACGAAATGCGCGCCATTTCTGAAAATAATACAATATTAAAATTCCTGTATACACCCAAATAATTTCCAACGTTAAAAGGCACGTATCGTCGAGACGTCGTGTACGAAACGATAGAAGGGAAAATTAACTATTTTCCCGTTGCTGAATTTCGACCATCCGATACGGCGATAGGGAGAAATTAATTTTTAAAGTATCCAGCATCAAGCTCAACTCAAGGAATAAATACGATGGCCGCCATATACACGGATTTATTCGATAAAATAAACCATAAAGAATTTATTGCGTACGTACCGCTGAACCGGGAATATCGAATCGGCCCTGATAAAATACAGTAAAAAAACTATTATTTTACTACAATATTCCACGTTTTCGCGGAAAATCCTCCGAATTTATATTAATTTTTAGAAGAATGCAATAAATCGACTTACCTCAGAAACAAGCTGGAGACGAATAGTAGTTCGTAAGCGTTCCGTATGACGTCGCCACTGGTACCCCGCCAAAGCGTCCGCCAATCATCTAACGTAAAACAGAAAACAAACAACATATAATCCACCCCACTTGGATCTTTTTGTAACGTACTTTAAAATTCGAATTTTATCCAATAAAATTTATAATTTGTCGACCCGGTATAGCAAAGCGGCGTGTAATTTTGCGATTTTCCGGAAACGAGCGCTTTTATCACGTCTCCCGGAAAGCTTATCGCTTCTATTTACGCAAGTTCGCTACGCACATGGGTTTTGGACACACTGTCTTGTTTGGATTCCTTTTGTTAATTGCATTCACTTGACTATTGTACTCCTTTTTCGGTATTGGCCGTCTAATAGAAAAATTCGAACATTTTCTTTTATCATTCATTTCTCTGTATTTCTTTATTATGATTTTCATCATAGGGAAGCTCACGTTTATCGTGGGCTTATTGATCGAAATTTAAGATAATCTTAAAGGGATTCTGTACTTTTTCTTTCTTAAGGAAGTGTATCTTATTAATAATTTTTACCGACTGACAATTTATTATTAACATTGGCGTAGGTATTGGGAGTAGTAACTGATGTAAAATGTTACTACTTCAAATCAATAAGGCATTACGCTACACGTTTAACTAATCTCTCGGCGATGTTTAAGATGAATGAAAAGATTTAAAGCGAAATAAAAAAGATTTTAACTCGTACTGCAAAAACTTGATTAATTGTATCAAAATGAACATATTTTAATTCAAAGAAAATTAAATAGTTTATCTAATTCGAATATTATCGGATAGGCCGGTTAACAAAGATTTTTGCTATTTATATCTTTATCTCTTTTAATACAAAAATAAGGAGATTTTATTATTATATAAATATTAACAATTAATAATTAGAAAAAAAAATTATAAACATATAAAATTAAATGTTAAAATTATGAAATTAATGTGATACAAATATTCTCTGAAATGTTTACTAAAATTACATCGGTGAAAAATAGAAAATAGAAAATTATTTCTTCGATTTGGATTTCCAAATTCATTTTTAGCGCCACGTATCGATTTTAAGATGTATTACTAGAGGGCTCTCAAAACAGAAGAGTAGAAAGGATAACGTGGCAACGCCATCTAATATACAATAATCCAATTTTTAAATAATCAAATTAAATGGAAGATATTGCTTTGTTGTCATCTTAGTTCTAGTTCGTATCAGTCTATGTTAAATATGAAACATGATTAAATTGCGTTATTAGGTAAATTAACAGTTTATTAACAAACAAATAATTATGTCGAAAAAACGCGATATATCGGTAAGTATTAATGTTATTTACAAGCATTATACAACAGCTGATTAACCTTTAATTAACGTTTCAGCGCGAGGAAATAGCTAAACAATTCCTCTTACCTGAAAGGCAATCGAAAATCGATACATTACTAAAACAAGATGGTCAAGCATATTGCATTTGTCGTTCGTCCGATAGTTCCAGGTTTATGATAGCATGCGATGCTTGCGAAGAATGGTATCATGGGGATTGTATACAAATATCTGAGAAAGAAGCAAAGCTAATAAAACAGTATTTTTGCATACGTTGCACGGAGGAAGATTCCACCTTGCAAACGAGATGGAAAACTAAACGCGATGAAAACACACCGAAAGAAGAACATAGGTCAAAGAAACGTAAAGAGAGAAATGAAAGTAAACCTGATAAGAAACAAAAGAGGTGCGGAGATTGTATGGGATGTTATCGAACTGAAGATTGCGGTAGATGCGATGTTTGTACTAGGAAGCATAAGTACGGCAGACAGAAAGAAAGATGTAGACAGCGAATCTGTGTTAATTATGGTAACCGACGAAAGAGGAAGGATTCTGGTTCCGACATCGAGATTACTTCAAATGCTCATCTGCAAACAGGTTAGTTTTTTTTTATGATTTTTATCCGCTACATAACTCATATAATAAAGAAATTTGTTAACGTCATATAACAAATTTGAATATGTCGGAAATATTTATTATTTACATGTTAATTGTTCTGCAAAAGAAGTTAATTTAGATTATTCGTAAGGCGAATCAGTAAATAAAACTAATACTTCAATCTTGGATTTTTTTTTTGGTTTCAGTGATCAATTTGAGTTTTTCCTATTAATCATAGAATAACTTTGACAAGATATTTTTAATTTGACTTCATAAAATTATAAAAATCATTTAATATTTCATAATTTTTTCAACATTTCAACACCTTAAAAACACCTCTAGATTTCCCTCGACAATGCTATGGACCAGCTTGTACTAATAGTGCCAGATATGGATCGAAATACTGTTCCGATATGTGTGGAAACAGACTGGCCACCAACCGAATTTACCAAGTCCTTCCGCAAAGAATACAGGAGTGGGCTCTAAGCCCATGCATAGCTGAAGAAACCAACATCAAATCTCTCGAAGAGATCCGTAAGCAACAATTCGAAGTGCAGCAAATCCTTCAGGAACTAGATAAAAGACACCGAGAGCTAGATATGATTGTCGAACGAGCGAGACATGCAATTGTAGATCCCAACGCTGACTACGAACACGAGGAAGAATCGGAAATATCGATGTATTGCATCACTTGCGGGCATGAGATTCATTCTAGAACGGCGATCAAACATATGGAGAAATGTTTTAATAAATACGAATCGCAAGCTTCTTTCGGATCTGTTTATAAGACAAGAATCGAGGGAAATAACATGTTTTGTGATTTCTTTAACCCGTCCAATCGAACATACTGCAAAAGATTGCGGGTCCTCTGTCCTGAACATTGCAAGGATCCTAAGATCGGTGAGAATGAAGTATGCGGATGCCCTCTGGTGACGAATGTATTCGATTTGACTGGTGAATTCTGCAGAGCTCCGAAGAAATCCTGTACGAAGCACTATGTTTGGGAGAAATTGCGTAGAGCGGAGGTAAGATATCTTAAAAATGAAAACTTTAAAGACTGTTAAAGACTGCTTATTATTGGCACTTTTAATAAATCTCTATACTAATACATATTTTGTGTAATTTTGGCAACAGTACATTCACTTTCTGAGATTTATGAAAGTTATTATCCAAACTTAATGTTTAGTACATATAACATTTTTAACTTACAAATGTTATATAAAAATGTAAGTTCGATTAAAGAAACTGTGAATTTTAACATGACTTGACTTGGCTCCCATGACTTGTGCAAATTACCAACTTACAATTCGAGCGAAATTAATAATGAATAATAGCTGATCGGCACCTCCACGTAATTTCGCTACGTCTTCGTTTAGAAAGATGGTGGTTCGTGGAAACGATATGAAAGCACGCTAAAATAAGCTTTTGAAAGTGTTATCTCCGTGATTCTCCATCAGAATTTTTTTAAAATTCCACCCACGTAGAATTTAAAAAAAATTCCGATGGAGATTCTAGCATGTTAGCGAATAATTTTTATAATTAAAGTTAATTGCTTCATTGAATAAACATTTCAGATTGACTTGGAGCGTGTTCGACAATGGCTTAAAATGGACGAATTACTCGAGAAAGAACGTCAGATTCGACAAAGTATGGCTTCCCGAGCCGGAGTCTTAGCTCTGATGTTACATTCCACTTATAATCATGAAGTTATGGAGGAGATCACAAAGGCCAGTCAAAAGGATCAGCACGCCATGCAAAAGGAATTAGCTAAGAGGTTCCGTAAAGGAGTGAAGCATCGATTGTCTTGAAGAATGGATATTTTTAGATAAGAAAATTTTTTATTGTTATTGTTAGTATGTATTCATCAATAAAGTCTTACAGGTAATCAAGAAAATAATGTCTCTTTCATTAGCGCTATCCAAAAGTTTTCAACTTAAAATGTTGAAGATATTCTTCAAATACTCTACATTATTATTACAGCAAAACTGATATGCCACAGCAAACACAAGACGATGGAGGACAGTAGCATTTTTATAAGTTACCTGGTATCTGTCTAAGTTACCTTGCCTATCTGATCTCTCTGTTTAAACAGTGTCCCTTCCTTTTTTTCCATATACAATTGCTGGCGCGCTTACTTTGCCCTCCATGGAAAAAAGATAATTTATTGCAGTTCCTTTGTTTTTGTTCTTCCAAATAGCATAACCATAATTGATAGTTACAGTGACTTTGGAGGTGGTGACCTTGACGGGGTTTGATATGATGAGTCTAGTATTTTAACGCGCTAACCCAAATTAAACATCCAACTTGAACACTCGAGTGATCTTGAATGCGAGTTTTTGAGTGCGTGACGCGTTACCATAGAGAGTTCGCGTAACATCAAAGTTTGAGGTTGTTTTTATTGTGTTAATTTAATTCTTATAGAACGTTATTTATTGTTAATTTCTCTTTAAGCTATCGAAAGAGTAACTAGGGACATTACCGAGCCTTACCGCCGTGAAAATTAAATTTTAGAATATTTGGAAGACATTTGAATTGAAATGAGAAAATAATATTTCGCTCTAGGAGAGTTACAAAGTTTATGGTAGCCCTGTTATTGTTTTTTTTTTTTGATGGTTCCAATCCCGTGTTTTGATAGTTATTCCCGAAATGTATCCTTCTATATAGCAAATCTCTAACTTCGAGCCTAAAGATATCAATAATGTATTTAAAGGTAATATTTGGAAATGGTATTTTTGACGTTGGATCTCTAAAGCTTTGAATCTAAGGTTTTTGCCCTTATTACTCCTAATTACACAAACACATGTTCTACGTAACAACCCTTCCATAAATAATAAGTTCCTGATTCAGCCTGACACCGCATTTATTACTATCTTTTATACAAAAAAAAAAAAAAACATTTCCATTCAGGAACGATTATTTCCGTCCTTTATTTAATTTTTAACATCCTTAAAAATGCAAAAGGATACCACAGCGCTTTCTATTGTCTACTTCGATCTAAAAATAACACTAATATCATATTAATTCATCTGATTTATGTACCTACTGCATTCGATCTAAAAAATATGTACACTAAGTTTGTAGTGTAGTAGTCACCATGGCAACCACGATTGATTCCATTAAATTCGCCAGGACAAAATGTAAACAAAAATTGCAGCGATTCATTTATTGTTGCGTCTCCAAAAGCGAAACTTATCCGTTGGATGAAACGGAAATTTGGAAGATATGTTGCGTCTCTTTCTAACATTATCGTTACTAGTTAGAGGTACTTGGACGAAGTATTTGGAAGGAGAATTAAGGACAAGTAATGTAAGCTTACTTTGATTAATTATTCAAAAACGCCCTTGAAGATTTTTTAAATTTAATTGTATCTTTTTAGCGTTGTAGTGATTTAAGAATATTTTGTTACGTTTTGCGGTGCTCACTTTATTTTGTTAAAGGATCTCATTTTACTTACAGAACTGGGCATTCCTAGCGAGATTTTGTTTCTTGTCGGGGGACGGACAGTTCGAATATTATATCGAGTATAACGAGGAGCAAGGTCATCCGAATTTGTTGTTATATTACGATACCGTTGACCAATGGCCTTCCGTCTATAAAACATCAAAGGTAAGGTATTTTTCCTAATAATATTTTTTTAAATAAAGGTTGAAATCATCTTTAAGAATATGTAATACACCAATTTATAGGAACGTTGGCTTTGTTGCCCTTTTTAATTTTTTATGCTTATTGTTTCTATGAATAATACCTATTGGTTAATTCGAATATATTCTTATTCATTTCTTGTAGTCCTGCGTCGAAAAAGAATCGGTTCTAAAAGTCGAACAGAACCAAGTCATAAATCTGACAATCAATGAAGATATCTACAGAGAACTTGCTGGTTGTACAGTAGTTCCTCCAAAGTTCAATACGTATCGGACCAGTACCACAACCAAACCGCCAGCATCAACAAAAAATGCCAAAACAAAACCACCTAAAGAGACTACCAAGTTTGCAAGGACGTCTCCATTTATAACCAGTACAATAGCCTTAACTACAAGTACTAGCACTGAAGTTCAGGATGATTCTTCGACTGAAACTATACTATCCTCTACTTTTGCGAATTTTATGAATACTACTCCGTCTTTTTATAACATTTCTGACGAGCTACTTTTAACTTCAGATGTTGAAAATGTCACGCAATTCATAGGTACAACGCTTAGCCCATCATCTGTTCATCGAGAAATTGATGCAAGTTACCTCAGATTAAATTTGACCAAGGAAACGATTTTTTTTTGTTTTACCTTTTGCAGGAAGTCAGTACTTCAGTGAAATCCCCTATTCGTAAAAGAGCCGTACCAACAAAAAGTCCTAAACAGCAACATCGTAATAACGGTGTCGGAAGTAGAACTATAGCTTGCCATAACGCTAGAAAGTTTAGGAGCTCCAGGGAAAGGTGGTGGTTTGTTGCTGTCAGTAACTGTAATGGTTCCAAGGTAATATTTAAGTTGTTTTATTTACATCAACGCAGCACTTTTTTCTTTTTTCAAATTGATGTGTAAAAAATGTTATGAACTAGTAGGTACGCTTAGTATAAAGACAACTTTTATCTTGTACTGTTATCCATGTAGCGATAATGTTCTTATTTCAAGTTTCTACAACATTTTATCACTATTATCTCCAAATTTGATCCGAATCGCTTTGCCATTTATACAGAGTGATTTGAATCTTGAACATGAAATTTTTATCGAAAGAAGGCAACAGCCGAGTAGAAGGATAATATGGTGGCAGTGTACGAAGGATTTGCTGCAAGTAGATCAAATGGGGCAAAATGAAGAAAAACTCTGGAAGCACGAACTAAAGAAGTCATCAACAAGCTTCCCAGTAGAATTTGACCGCTTTATTCTAAGATGAAGACTAAACACTAAAATTATAATCGGAGACGAGACGCCTCATCTGAAGCCCGGCTAATTGGAAGCCCGCCCCATCTGCGCCCCCTGCGGGAAAAGCGATGACCACGAGTTTGATATGAATTAACGAGCATTAACCTGCAAATTAAACATCCGACTTGGAAACTCGAATGATTTACAGCTTTGATTCGGGAATGGGATTCGTTAAAATTTATGCCAGATCAGAACGGACCGAATCGTGGCGAGTCGGATTCATTCGTTAATGTTTAAATTTCACTTGAATTAAAAGTTTAATTCAGGTTTTGGTTATCCCAATACACGCGAGCTTTTAAGTGCGTGACGCATTACCATAGAGAGTTCGTGCAACTTCAAACTCTAAGGTTATTTTGTTTTTCTTCTTTCAAATTAATCTTTACTGTTTCTTTTTTTCTAAACTGCCGAAAGAAAGTCTAGAGGGGATGTTGAACTTAACCTGCGTCGCTGATACTAACTTAAAAAGAAGCATTTATATTTCTTACTATTATTTTAATTACTTTAAATATTTAGTAAATTTTAAAAAGCTGCAAACTCTGACGTACTATTTCAATAGATATATTTTTCTTTATCTTAACATATTATTTTATTGACGAAGAAATTGCCGTGAAACTTAAAGAAAATTATTATCCAAAGAATAAATGTGGAATTGACTATATTTGTCTCTAGAAGTAGTAGAAAGTTTGTAATAGCGCTGGTGTTGAAGTTTGTTCATAATTGCCTTAAATTTCTTAGAATTTAAAAACGAAGTGGATATTACGATAAATGGGTTCACCTATTTCCAGGCTTGTTGGCCGTGGTCTTGAGACATAGAAACGCTCAGCTAATCAGCGTCGCCCACTCAGATAGCCAGCGCGCAACGCGATTATTTATTAGGGAGCGATTTCACTCGAAGCATCATCACTCAAGCGACCAGAGAATCGTCAACTCCATCCTGAAGATGTCAACTCAAGACCACGATCAACAAGCTAGGAAATACTTACTGTCAATACAAACTCAGACTCCGGCCGCGAACGCCTACTGTTATTTAAAACGATAAATATTTTCTGGAGAATAACGAACAAAATTCTCCGCTTTTCGAACACTTCACGAAATTAGCGGAGACTAGACAAACTCGTGTTTACTCGTTCCATAAAATTGGGTTTCCCCGAAAGTCGACGAAACACGAGTCTGTCTAGTCTCTGCTAATTTCGTGTGGCGTGTGAAAAGCGGAGAACTTTAATAATAAGTCTGCCATATTAGTTAGCGGAAGAATGTTCTTTAACTAATATAGTTGTGGCATTGCTAGATCTAGCGAAGTTCAATCGTAACTCACTGAATACAGCCACTTTCTTCAACCATCTCTGTGCTGCTTAATCACTAGAGATAACAAAGCCATATAGCATTATCATTTTTTTTGCAGAGACTAGACAGAGTCGTGTTTTGTCGGATCTCGGGGATGCGCGAATCCATTCTCATGAGGCGAATAGACACGAGTCTATCTGGTCGCTGCAAAAAAGGAATAATTCCACTTTGCCTTTGTGTTGGATTTGTACTCATACAGTAAACAATCTCGGATTAAAGTTTTATTCGTAATATGAGCGTGGCACAAAAGTGTACGTGTGTATTGAAAGCAAAATTGATATTAAAGCAGATAATAGGGAACAGTCGTGTGCTATCGTCTAAGGTGAAAAATATTCATCGTAATCTGATTTATTTTAGGGGATTCACATAAAGTATAGGATCTTAATGACAAACGGACTTCCTGGAGATTATTGGCATGAACACTTTTCGGCAGATGAATTTTGTAAGTTCTTTCCTTATTGATTTGTAACATTAATTTTGACAATTTTAATTTGACGTTGCAGATGTACTTCCGGTGCTAACAGCATTTTCTGTGGCATACTCCTTTCTAATCTTGGGTATCGTCGTGTGTTCTATAGAGTTAAAATCGAGACAACTTCTTCATACCACTTACAAACTTTTCGTCCTCTCAGTATTTATACAATTTTTCGGTATTATATTGAACAGCATGGCTTATCTGAAGTATGCTGTTAATGGGGTTGGAGGACCCGGTCTAAAAACGTTAGGTAAGTTAATACGCGATATTTTAGGTATATTCACCTTAACTGTTTTTTAGTATAGTTCTCTAGTTGTAATTTAAGCCATCCCGAAGATGATTTCATAGTAAGCAACAGCCGTGGAAACCTTTTCTTTTAATTATCAACGATTGACATGAATGTTTTCATTCAAAAACCGTGCGTTTCTTTTAGAATAGAAGAAGAAGAAGAAGAATTAGAATTAAAACTACTATTTCAATGTTCATATTTTAAGTTTTGGGTGCAATAATACTACTTTGCTACAAGTCTGTCATCATCCATAAATGTTGTTCCTGTTAATGTTTTTTTTTCTTTTTGAGTTTTGGCAACAAAATATAGTAGCAAGGTGGTATAAATCTGGACTATAAGAGGTACGGTCAATTTCTATGAAGCCCACATTCGGCAACGGCAGCTCCTAAAAATGTTGACTTGTCCGCTGATGCATTGTCGTGGAGCAACCTTGCGTCAGTTTTCGGCTTTTCGCTTTAATAGAGTGTTTGTCTTTTCTATTACCTTACTACCCTTATTTAGATAATCCATCATTAAAATTCTTTGACAATCACGAAAAAAATGTTGCCATAATTTTTCCTGTAAAAGAGGTTAAAAGAGATTCTTTTAACGTGTGAGAGCTGGTTCTTCGCATTTGGTTTTTGCCTCTGGCATGGTTCACATGTTGAGCTTCCGTGATCACCTGCTTTCCGCCCAATTAGTTTCGTCTCTGACACGGTTTACACGTTGAGTTACCGTTGGCTACTAACTTCACCTCTCCCGAAGAAGCTTCATACGATTATAAGCGAAACGTTTAATTTAATTTTAACGAAAACGACATGACATGGTTCAAATCCGGAACACGTTTAGTTTCATCCGACTCTAGCCGTGGAAGCCTACGTTTTTATTATTATCGGGTATTGTAAATTTGTGTAATAGTCCTTGTTTCAGGTGAAATGTGCATGGGTTTCTCAGAAACGTGTTTCCTATTAATGCTATTACTACTGGCAAAAGGCTACACAATCACAAGAGGTAGATTATCATTAAGCGCCAGCGTCAAACTAACGATATTTATGTGTTTGTATTCGATAACTTTCATCGCATTATTCGTATATGAAGCCAAGGTAATTTTATCGAAACAAGAACAAGTTTCGAACCTAAAACATTTTTTTTTCCTTTTTTCGATTTAACAGGTATTTGACCCAGGGGAAGTCTTGTACCTCTACGAATCGCCGGCCGGCTACGGTTTAATAGTCTTAAGAATCTTTGCGTGGTGTATCTTCATTTATTCCACAGTTTTTACGCTTAAGAAATATCCGGAAAAGGTATACGTTAAATCTGAATCACGCTGATTCCACAATGATTGTTTTTAGTCGAACTTTTACTATCCTTTCAACATATTCGGAACCTTATGGTTCATAGCCGGACCTGCCTTTATCCTCTCGGCCAACACCTACATCGATAAATGGATACGCGAGTCAATTGTCTGCGCAGTTCTTTTGTTTATCACATTCGGAGGTCATTTGATGTTTTTGGTAAGTATTTTATCTAATTCTTATTATTTAAAAAAAAATTCAATTGTCATATTATTATTAAGAAACAAACAATGGCTTGTTTTATAATGATAATACTTTTCTTTGTTATTATTACAGCTTTTAACAATGCCATCTGTTGCCAATAAGAATTTCCCATACCACGTAAGGACCACTCAGATAGGAGTTATGGAGGTTGCAGGTAACATACAATGTTCGCTATGTTGATTAACATAACATTGTTATGATTAACTTCTTTGAGGTACATCCGGTTCAAGTACCATCGAACACTTCAGCCATCACGTTTACGAACCATCACGAACCGCCGAACACACAGTAATCATTCCATTAACAAAAAGAACCGAAGAATTGTTTGGAGGCATCTACAGTCAACACTTATACAACGCCTCCTTGAGGAACACCAATCGTGAAGAGCGCAACAGACCGGTACAAGCGGATTTGGATATCGCGATGGAGAATGTTTTAACGTGGAGTTTGGCGAAAAATATATCCGCTCTTGAATATCATCACAACTTGGATAATTTGGAAAGTACGGCCGGCCTTAATTCGCCAGATTTTCGCCGAAATAGTTTGTCCACCGCGCAGAGAGATTCTGCGCAAGGAACGCCTCAAAGGAACAGCGACGAATGGGTTGGGGAGGTTCCGGTGGAATTATTCACCGTTAGTAAACTGGTAGTGAATAAGACTGGTAAGGTCGAAGAAAAGGAAGAGCAATAAATTTGCGTATGATTAAGATCGTTAGGTTAGGATTTTTGAAGGGATTTTTCGAATTCTTTTTTCTAAATAATACTTTTAATAGATCCTCTAAAATGTAATAAGTAATTGAGAAAATGTATTTTTGATGTTCCTTGACTTTGACCAATGTTCTTGAGTTATGAATAAATTGGTTATTTTTATATGCGATTCACCTTAAATTATTGCTTTAATTTCATTTAACATATATAAAATAGATAGTAAGTGCATTATAGGTGTGAGTTACAAATAAAATATCGAAAATCCAAATAGTATTAATAAGAATAAATTACTTTTGTGGTAAATAGAACATCTGCGTCACCCCCTAAAAGGCGTGCTTTTCCGTTAACTCGTAATTGGAGTTAGTTGTAACGCGATTAAAATAAGCAAAGCGCTTTTTTAAAGCTCTAGCATCCAAAAAATCGCAAAAAACAAGAGCCACAAAACACGTTTCATACTTGCGCTATGACCATAGCTCACCATTAGACGGTGCTGGAACATGAGCACTTTAAATTTCTCACAGCGGCTCCTCCAGAATAGTATTTTTCCCAGTATCAAGGACCGCGAAAGTATCATCTACATACCTAAGCTAAATGCTACGAAAATATGCAATATCCGTCCTCACACATGCTTCAAATTTACTCATGAACAAGTTGGCTATCAAAGGGGATAGGAGGTTGCCCATTGCTGTATCCTCTACTTGAAAACCTCTCTGTTTGCAGAGATGATGGTAAATAATTACAGCAGAGGATGAGTTGTTGGTCTAAACGGTTAACCAGCATTTATTTTATACAAAATCAAAACTATTACAGAGCGCTGAAATATTGCTTGCTCACGACAAACCGTCGCGCGGCGTTAGAAAGGTATTGGCATAATAACTAGACAAGTAAGAGCTGTACTGCATAATGGGCTTGAAACGAACTATAATAGACACAATATTTATACACAACCTTTTCTTATACATCATAAAATATACCTGTCCGACATTTATAACTAGAGAGGACAAAAGCGAGTGAAATTATTCCTTTTTTGCAGCGACTGGACATAGTCGTGTTTATTCATTTCATAAGAAAGGGTTCGTCTTGCCTACTGGTTGCCCCGAGAGTTGGCAAAACACGAGTCTATCTAGTCGATATAAAAAAAAAGGTATGATTTATAACAGTTGCCGCCCTTGCACTTCACATAGTTACGTTTGTTGTAAGTGAAAGGGGTACGGAAGTACTGGACATTTTAGACGGACACTGGTGTACATACGAGTTATAACTAGCGCAATCTAGCGACAACTGCTGTGTAAACGTGTTCCTAAGCGTTAGTTTGAAATTTGTTATCAATTATTGGTGCAGATACAATAAAATAGTAAATTCGTTTGTTATGAATCGATTCTTGATTTACGGGACAAATTTTTTGTCTTTAAAATGTTTTAATATGGTAGAATTCTTTTTTAAATCTAGCAATTGTGAGGAAGCGATTGACATAACCAGTAACAGATGTCGCTGGCAAGCAATTATAATGAAACTTGCATTACCTACTATTATTAAGTCTGATATTCCGGGGCGTGGTGTCGTTACAATTCGAATCAATGTAAAGCATAAAAAGTGATAAACTAAAGAGTGCAACCTGTACGTACGGAATTTGTTGTGGAGTGTCTATCTAAACGATATTATGAAATACGTTTTTCGGATTCAAACGCAACCTTGTCAGATGGTTAACGAGATGGTTCGGCACATTATCGACCGAGCTGGCGGGCGTCGAGCTTGTCGATTTTGACGCAAGGGTGTCGCGAATTTTAACCTCGCTATTGTGTGGTGGTACGTGTTTTCGGTCGGATTTTTAACCGTAGGCGAGCCAACATCTACGGGAACCGAGCAATCGATTGCCCACGGTTCCTCCAAGGACCTGTACGAGGCAGCGATGGCGTGAATCTTGCCCGAAACCCGTTAAAAATTCATGCGAAGGCCCGTGCATCGAGAGCGGATCGCCATTTTAACTCTGTGTGTGCATTAAGTGTTATGTCAGTTTTAAATAACTAACATTCGGTGCGAATGGTGTAAACAAAACGGTTATTGTGCCCTTCGAACGCGAACTTCCACGTTTAAGCTGAGATGTTCGAATACAAGGCGAGAACACCCTGTAATGTTGGTTAGTATATATTCCTTTTATTCCTTCTCTCTTATTCGTTCTGTGGCTGGCTTTTCGATCAAAACATTACTTGGTGGAAATAGGGGAGGGTCTAATAATTCAGTTATATGCATGCATGTATAAATACAGCGAACGAGATTACGTTGGATTTTTTTTTTCTTACGGACCTTCGGCTATGACTAACGTAAATATCTTGTATTGTGTGCATGTGTGTATATTCTACTTCCTTTTTGCACTGATTTCTGTTGTGCATAGTCCCCCAACGAACTTAAAGGTACGATTCCGTATTATCCGTGTATTCGTACTTGTTATACGATTACAAGCTTTACACTATTGTTTTAGACGTCCTGGGAATATAACGTCTGCGTTTCCTAAATAAGAAAATTACATGTACGTACAGGAACTTTATAATATCCATAATTGTACCATACACGAGCTCGTTTTTTTTTTTGTATATTACGCTATCTTCGCCGTGATTAAACCGTATTTACCCAAGGCACAAGGTGGTTCGTTATAAACCGAGCCATTAAGCTCCGTCTTCGACCGAAAGTATTTTAAATTCTCCATAATAGTCGTACAATTATAGTTTGAAAGCTATTGCCATTGAATGCTAATAAGTTTTTAATACTTTACCGATGTATTCGTTTATTTGCGTTCGTTAGATTAAAGAGGTGTTTCTGAATGATTTGTGTATTCATATTTTGTTTCGTAGGTTTTTGAACTTTACTGTAAAGTTTTTACGTTGTTATTATATAGTACATCTTTCTTTTTTCGAGATGAACATGTTCGAATGGTGAATCACTCAATGATTATATATATATTAATTTTTTCCAGTTGACACCTAAACGTTAATAGATAAGCAACGTCTTTAGTGTCTTTTTTCTGGGCTTTTTTCAGTCAATCTCACTTTTACTGAAGTGTTTTACTGGAGTGGGAAAATTTGATGATTTTTAAAAGAGGATCCGAAGAACGCTGATGCAATTCTTAGAATAGAGAACAAACATCGGTTTATGGCTGTTGGAAAGATCTTTCTTTTCCTCAGTTTATTGAGCAATTCAATGGAACCGTCGTTAGTCATCTTTTAAGATTAAAAAGAAACATTTCTACAAAACATGCAAAAATTAAAATTGGTTTTGCCAATTGATAGAAACAGAATGAAGCGAAATCAGGAACATGAAAACCCTCTTCGAAGACCTAAAAAATAATATAGAACCATTCAGATTAGTTTCGTTATTTTTTCAAATTAATAAGAATACTTTAGGTCACTATTATTCTACTCTAAAGCAAAAGAATCAGTTAAATTCGTTCTTTTAACATCCAAAGCATGAAAAAGGTGCTTTTTGGCGAAGGGCAAGATCAATTTTAACAATGTCCAAGAGAATCCTTCGATTGAAATTGCAAGCAGTTCTATAAAATTATTTATTTTTTTCTTACGAAAATGAGGTCAAAATCGACACATTACAGGATGGTATTGTGATAAGTATTTAAAACAGATTACTCCGTTTATGATGTTACGAAAATAAGCTTGAACCGGTAGGAATGTTTTGAAAGATAACAATTGATTAAACTCGATTCAATTTTTGTACTGTTTCATACTATTTTTATTTATTTATTTATTTGGTGAATATTCAAATCGAGTTGGTCAAATCAAATCAATTCAGGTCAAAGATCTGAAATTGATAAGTGCAAATTTGTTAAAGAGTACTTTTAAATTTGACACCTTTGAAGGTTTATAATCTTGTTGCTCCCTTAAAAACAAGCCAAATTAGAGCCTGTTTTTAAAGCTGAAAATCTGTTCGAAACCCCTTAAAAACATCCGTTCTGAAATTGGAAGAGAATAACTTTCGAAATTAAAACAAGAAGAACTGTTTTATGAAATTATTTAGGAAGATTTGATTCAAAAAACAAAAAATATATATATTTTATATTTATTTTGAAGGGTTTGTAAGTGGATTTAATGCCATCAATGCTTTAAATAAGAATGAACACCAGTTTTAGCAACCTTAAACCGAAAACCAAGTTAAATACTTATAAAATCCAATCTTAGATTATCCGTAATCGACAAGGTTTTGTGAAGGACGCGGTCCGTTTTCACAATTTATTCAAAAGCATTTCTTGTAAATTTTTAAGTTGAGTGCACGAGAATAAGTCTTAAAATTGATGGGTAATGCAATTCTGTAGAATTCGCGACGTCCTTTTTTACAAAAAAAATGGACACCTTGCAGGTGGTCCTGCGATAAGTAGAGATGATTAAGGTATGTGAGATTATTACTAACCTGGCTCGTATCGACATGAGACAAATTCGCCTGCCTTGGTCATTTCTAGCGATAAGACAAAATTTGTCGCTAGAAGAATAAACACAAAAAGGAGGAAAAGTTGATATTGGTGGTTTGGTCCTTTTACAGATGGTAGTCTATTCATACAATCAAATTTTACAGGATTTCTTCAATCTTAGATTGTAAGAATATAAGAAAGTTAAGATCAGTTTCCGCGATGATCTATACATGATGATCTATATAAATAACAAAGGAATTAATCTTAAAATCGGTATTTCTTTCCTTATCTAACGAAAATCAGGTCAAAATCAACGCTTCACATGTGATAAATATTCAAAATAAACTAGCCAGTTATACACATAAAAAAAAGTAGGGAGATATTCAACGATAAGAGTTTTCTAGGTTTGAAATCGTTAACTTATCGAAAACATGTCACACTTTTACCAAATCAAGGTTAAATCTAACAGAACTTATAAGATCGCGGTTTTTAGTGGTGGTACTCTTTAAAACAAAAAAAAATTATTGCTGTGAAAAAATGTTACATACTGTTTTTTCTTGATTTATAATCTTTGATGGATATTCTAAAATTGTTTCAAAGAATTTCATAATAAATTTCTAAAATTCGAAGGTTTCAATCTAAAGCTCGCTTTTTTTTTTGCAAAAATCAGGTTAAAGAATACGATGTTATCAAACCATGTAGAATTTGTAACCGCCTACAAGAATTTTCGAAGAATGCCTTAAATTTTGATATTTTGAAGATTTGTAGCCTTGTTAGCTCATTAGCAAAGTCAAATTAGAGTCTGTTCAATCCACTTTTATAATAAAATTACCAACATTGTTAGCTACCTCAGTTTAATAATAGGGCTTCTATCTGCATTTTTTTGAAAATTTGTTTACAACTCTACGATTAATAGATTATCGTCCTTTACGGAAGGAAGTCTGTCCATGCAATCGAACTTCACCGAGTTCCGTTCGAAAATACATCGAATATAACCGCATACTTACGAAGAATCTAATCTTCAATTGTCTGTAATTGACAAGGAATTATGAAGGTCAACATCAATTTTCTGGATGTCCAAAAGAATGTCGTATTAAATTTGCAGAATTCGAAGTTGATTGCATAAAAAAATAAAAATAAAGTAATGCTTTGTAAATGAGTAAAATTAATGAAATGCCTAATTTAATCCTGTGGTATTCGTATTCCTTTTTTTTTAAGAAATTCGATATCACCGTCTATAAGATAAAATATAATTTTAAATTGATATTGGATCCTGTTTGTAAAATCCCTATTTTTCTTTAAAAATTAGAACCACTTCAAGAGTACCTACAAGCTTCTTGACCTTCCAGGAAGATCGAACTAGTGCCTTTCAAAGCGTAAAAGCCGTTCAAACCTCCCCGAAAGCCATCTAGAATAGATTTCTGAAGTTCGAAGAAGATCGCTTGCAATTGAGAAACGTACATTAAATAATAAAAGCGAAGTTAAAAGAATCATAAGAAGAGTTTTCCGTGTCGTTACTTACTAAAATCTAATTAAAAAAAAATGAATTTAAAAACTTAAAACACAAAAAGTTGGATTTAATGCTATTAAACAAGAAAGTTATGAATGTACTTGGGTGATAAAACTATCAACCTTTCTTTTCGTAAAACCATGTTAAATTCACATTGTTTACAACTCGACGATTAGATTATCGCTCTTCATAAAAGGAAGTTTATTCGTACAATCGCATCTTACCGGTTTCTTTTTTTATCTCCAGTATGTAACTACATACAGGGTGTACCACTTGCAGTGATACGCAGTGATAAAGAAAAAAGTAAATATTGTAAATTCTGAGCAGGTGGGGTTATTGTGCACGGAGCGGCTCACAATACACAACGTTAGTTATCTGTTTGGTTACTTTATTGAAAGAGGCCGTCGTTTAGAGAACATTTTACATCAACTTTTAATGAAGAAGTTTTTTTTTTTTCTTAAAATGCGCAAATTATTGCGTTACACCACCAACCTTATCTTACCTCTTACACAATTTACGCGTCTGGTAAAATAGAACACCCGCGCGCTTAATAATTTTGACTAGTAGAGGGATATTTAAAAATTATCGATTTTTATTTATTTTTTATTATTAATAAATATCACGGTTTATGCTAATGTACTTCATTAGAATACGTGTAGACTTTAATAAACGCAAAATAAAAAATCCATTCCATTACTTTAGGTGGTTCAGCCTGTAGATTAGAAAAAAAAGGTACCATAAAACGTTCATGTAAATAATAAAATGGTTGTACGGATAATCTTTGCTATTCCGCACAGGCTGTCAAACAATGAATTCCCCCAAAATACAAGGTTATCCATTTCCGGCAACTAAGCAATAATAGGAGAACATTTTGTGTAGAATTATAAACTCGTGGCACCAATTCATAAATGCATATGTACAGTGGCCCGTTTATGTTTTGTCTCCTCGCCTTGTAACGGCTAAATATCGATGCTATCTTCCGCGTAGCAAGGTCAAGTGCTTAGGTTTAGTAAATACAAGCAGGGAATCGCGTTTATTGGGGATACCCATCGTAAAGTAAAATGGAAGTAGTAAAATCTACCTGCGAATCCTAGAATAATGCAAGCGCACGGCTACGAAAGAAGAACGTCACTGTATATAGGAATTGGCGCTAATCTTTTCAATACGTTTATAATTTTATATCATTTAAACCTTTTCCTTTTATTAACTTACACCGTCATCAGTTATTTTTGATATTGAAAGCTGATTAGAAAAATCGAACAACCGCGGTGTCTTTTTTTAAGTCTTATAACGTAATCGAGAATAACATTCCAAGATTCTATGTTAACTTGCAATAAGCAACTCAAAAATTGGGTATAGATGCTGTTATCTTATAAAGCAAATTAACCTTTTTGAAATTTCTCTTGAAACATTTTAGGTGAACTTCGTAATGTTTGCAATGCTGATTTCAAATATGACCTCTATTTTTTTCCATCACGGAAGGTTTTCTCGCAAAGCACGAATGAGGGACTGTAAATAATGAGAATAATGAGAACTAAATCAATTTTTAAAATCTAAAATTTACTGAAATATGGGCCATGATATATTGAAAGTCCATTGAATATTATTATAAGTCTTTATAATATCTTCTTCGCTGATACTCGAAGTTCCTTTTGATACTTTGCCTTTTGTGAACGTTCCGCTCTCTTCAACATCCAGTTCTTTCCATCTCATGAATATCCTTGCTCTTCGTTGACTGCGGCTAGCTTTTTCAATTCGATATCCCATTTTTTTTCCCCATTTTCCAAGGAAATTTTTCGCAGTATCTTTAAAGGTCTTCCATACTTCTCTTTGGCGTTGATCCATTGTAGTTTTAAATATTTCATCATCCATAACTTACGAATAAAGTTCGGCACTTTTCGTGCGCTTCAAGTAATCGGCGGGGACTAGACAGATTCGTGTGTATTCGTCTTATGAAAACGGGTCTGTGTTGCCTACTCTCTGTTAATTTCGTGAAACTCACGGAAAGTGGCGAATTTTATTTATGAATTATAAGTTTCCTAATATGCGGCGCGATAAATGCGCCTTCCATGAGTTTTGCCTGTGACAATCCTGGAAGCTTATCGCGGAGATATTTAAAGCATACTTTATCTCTAGACGATGCCTTTACAAGTTCGTGCACGATATCAAATCGCTGTGGCGTGGAGAGAGCAACGATTTGCTTGGATCAACTATGCTATCGAGCATGATATTTCTACTTTCTGGTCGTAATATCGCAAAATTAAACGGATTTTATCAAATATTGATATAAAAATTGATATTGTTAAAAAATTGAAGGTGACTAAGTAAGGTTGGGAAAAGGGTAAGGTTTCGATTCTTTTTTTGAACAAAAAAAAAACAAAACAATTGAATCTGTTTTTTGTTTGTTTTTTGGCGATTAAATCATGTTTTATAAGAAATTGGGTGACGCATTTATTATTATTATGATTACATTTAAAACTTATAGAAACAAGATAAACGATTTTAGAACGAAGTAGAAATTAATAGAAAAACTGAGCTGAAACTGAAGTAATAAGAAGAAGTCTAAAGTATCGTCGAAGCGTATTTCGATACGTTTACACCACAAGAGAAAACGTGTTAGAACACGGTCTATTCGCAACGTTTGATCGCGGCGACAAAACGTTACGATAAGTCGCGTTTATTGCGACTATAAAATATGCATTTTACTGGTCTACCTTACGTTTCAAATTTTTAACAAGACGATGCGTCTTTTAATCGAAGCGTGTTGAAGGCGGCTTAAATCCGCGTCAATCGCTCAACCATAAGATTCGGTAGCTACTTGCTTTGAATGTCGTGTATGAGAGATTCTGTAATTAAAAGTGATCGATAAAAAGGATTTCCCGATAGCAAGAAATCTAGAAAGGAAAGCTAAATATACAAGGACTAAACAATTAATTTTTTTTGCCTTGCATTCAGAATCTCGCATCAGAAAAACAATTGGCAATACCAGTTCATCGGAAGTGATTCCAATTTTGGCCTTTTAAACGGAACACCTTATATTTAAATTAAACATTCTGACAGAAGTAAACCAGCAAAATTTTGTTTGATTCGATATCCGTAATCACCAATCAACCTTTAATGTTAGCTTAATATTAAGCTAGCGTAACCACCGTTTGCTTGGAAACAAAATCAATTCGTGAGTTACGAATTGGCAGCAAAATATGTTGATGGACTTATGAAGTGGTTAAGCCAGCTTAATATAGCTGCAATAGAAAATACATTGAGCAATTTGAAGGTATTATTCAACATGTTTAGCATTACGGTCTATGCGCAGATTATCGTTTCTTATTTTTCGAATATGATTCTTTAAGCCTTTAGCATTCTCATGAGTAGATTTATGTAACTGATTTTTTAATGTAGCTGCACTTCGGTATCTCCAAAGGTGTCAAGTCTGGCGATCTCGCAGACCTCCGAGTCCCAAAGTAAGCAATTACTGGTGAACAGCTCGTTTAAAACTTTTGCAATTCGCCGCTTTGGGACAGTTCTGCTGAAATTTAAGCTTTCTTCCGCTCCTGAAGTTGCATATCCATCATGTTTTGCTGTTGATTCAACAGGCAGTTGTAATAACGACTGAACGCCCGGATGTAAATGTTGCGCTGGTTTAATTTCGTAATTAAATCATCGCAATTTAATTAATGTTGATTAATTAAAGAGTCTTATAGATTTATAATTTAAGTGAATTGAACTAAAAAAAAAGAAGTGTCGTATGTAATCTAAAACATTTCTCTTTCGATTTACACCATAATGCATAACGACATCATAACACCTCATATAAAAGGCTTGTTGCTCCCTCTATCTGGATACACAACACCATATTAATCAGCAACAAGAGAAGTAGATCTCAAGGTGTACATGAAGTGTTTTTGTTTAAGTACGTAAGGGTAAATATCGTCAACGCCGTTATCTTAAAAAGGAAGTGTTCTATGGGCATCTCGTAGCGAAAGCTAGAGACTGTGTATGTACATTTCGTCGGTTAATTAAAAGAAGAAACGCGAGCTGTATGTATGAAATCCTCAGGACGAGATATTCAATAGCTTTGCGAATGCGGCACGAAAAGATAAATTAAGACAAAGTGGCGTTGCGTGGAGAATTGGTTTCGATGTGTACACGCTTATCTAGTACATCTTGTAGATAAATATTGTTTCAATAAACGGATATCGTGTGTAAAAACGGAGCGACATTGGCGATGGTTTGTCTAAATTAATTTGTTACTGGTTTCCCCTTGTTTTTGCTCGGTTCGTTTTACTTGCGGTTATGCCAAGCTGACCGATCGCACTACAATACAACCTCTACAAAAATATCGGAAATATATCAAATATAAATTCAAATGATTTGGGCCGCTAAACGAGTGCGAATGTTTCGGCCGATTTAACAGAAACAAATAATTTATTTAGTTTTAAGCACGGATAGCGGAGGCCCTTTTCAGCGAGGGATAATCTATGAACAGGAAAACTATAATTTAGGTTTCGATTTCGCGTATTGTAGTTATGATCAGCCTTGGAGCTCGAAAAACGCTTATTGTGCCTTATTAAGAACATTATACTTACGTAAATGTAAGCGCTATATATGGTTATATTGTTCGAAGATGTTTCTACATGATCCTCTGTAATGAATTCCGTACATTGTTCGGATAACTCGTTTTTGGGCGACGAAGACCCTACCAATTTTCGTACCCTGTTCTCATAGTATAATAACAATAACCATATCTTAAATGACTTAGAGTGTTATATACAGGGTCGTTCATGCAACGCGTTCATTAGACGTTTTCAATGTTCTAATGGCAATTTAACTTTGAAATGTTGTAACGTTACATTGTTCAATGGGCTCTCTCGAGTTAACTTTCGGTTAATCGGAAATAACCTCTATTTTCGTTATTTCAAATACAATGCTATATATTTTTTGGCATTTCTGACATCCAAACATTATTCTGGGATAATTTGAGCTAAAAGCCTCTAACCGTAAATGTAAACGTTTTTGAATGGTTTTGGATTTTTTGAAAATAGATTATTTTTAGAGCTGTCTTATGTTTTAAGATTTATTTTTTTTCTTGTTCCGCTGGACATCCTAGACTTTCGAGCAGTACCTTAAGCATCATAGTTGCTTCTTCCCAATGTTCGTTATTTAGCATCAAAGTTAAATATCCTTAATTTAAAAAAAAAGTTTTTTTTTTCAATTGATCACTGTGTTTATTATTTCACGGTTGCATGCAAAATAAAATTTCTAACCAAAAATTATTAAAGTGGATTATAGATATCCATCGTGTATAGATATCCATTTTGTATGCGGTTTTTGTTTATTTTTTAATTTATTCTCCATCTAACTCTATACACACTCGTCAAAATTGTCATCTGTTTGGGTGATGATATCCCCGGTCGACGTGAATCGTTGTCCGCCGAGCCATTATTCAAATTTGGAAGTAAAAGGGAATTTGAATACGGTAGATGTTGTATTAATTTGAACCATCCGTGCATTGTCTTAATGAAAGAAGATCTTCTTTTTTTCAAATGAGGACGTTTTCTTCTAGATTTTTTTTGCTCAATCGGTCCGTTAACGACGCATAATACGTTCCTGTTATTGTTTGTCATTTTTCCAAGTAATCTTGTCAAGTAGTCTTTCTGGTCGATTTCACCGTCTTCACCTTCTTCGGAGCCAATTTGTCTTTAAAAAACCGCTGTTTTGACTCGTTTTTATTCGGAGTGTGGTCGTGTGTACGTGTCCCGTCCATAGTTAATCAGAATTGCGATAGAAAGGCATCAAAATAGCCTCAGAGTCGATCATACAATTATTCTTCACTGACGGCAAACGTGTCAACTCATTTTGTTGAGATTTACTTTTACGCCCAATTGTTCGTGCAAAATTGAAAAGAATGATGAAATAGTTGAGGCCTGTGGCTTCAACTATTTCGGGCACCTTGATTCGTCAACCATTCAAAACCATTATCGTGGATTTTGATTATTTGGGAGGCAGTCACTTCCATTGAGTGTCCAGAACGATGTTCAATTTTTACGGATATATAACCAGGTTTAAACTGATTTACCCAATTCTAAACAATTGCTAACGCAGGAGCAGATGTGCTGTGCACTTCATCTAACTTAGCTTTGATTTCTTTCGGCGGCAAGCCTTTTAATTATGTGTTTAACTACCGTTCAAAGCTATTTTCTTTCCCATTTTTCTACATAAACATTTTTCTGCTTAAACGGATAATAAAAATGAGACTCTGTGATACATATAAATGCGACTTTGATAAATATCTAGTGACTAATGATCCTTGCTAGAAACTAACCATTTTAGGACACTACAGCGCAATCTTTTAGATTTTGTAAGGGCTTTTTGAATCACCTTTGTATTATTTCTCCTTTGGTAAACTTAGCTTCATCTATCCAAATGGTTTTTCGATAAAAATGTGCGTGTCCTAATAAGTGTAAACTCACAACATTGTACTGTCTTCCGGGTCTAAACCTTACGTAGTAAGAATGGGCGTGCTTTACGTTTCTTCAGAATTTGTTAGATAGAACAAAACAAAAGATTTAGATCTGCTAAAGCAGCGCTGATTCAGCACGAAAATATGTTTTCGTATCGTTTTTATTGGTTTCATTTTCCCAAAGTGGAGAAAATTCGCTTAAATTTGATATTATTCATAGATGGCCAATGAGGCTATTTAATACGAAGAGCTCTGTATGTTCTTTCAATTATTTGGTGGCGGTCTCAATTCGCTACTTGCACAAATTTCCATTTCGCGATAATTATTTGACGAACAATAACCGATATGTCAAAGACGATCATGTTTTGAATCATAAGTTAATTCAGATTTAATATTGGTTGGGCCGTTTATGTTCGATTGGCTTGTTTGCATTTAAAGTTAATACATACATCAATGTCAATCTTTTGTTTAATTAATTGTGCGCTTATTGTTGTATATTGATTGTCTGAGTGGCTGGTGGTCTTACTTCTTACTATCTTCTATACTTATTAACTTTTTTCCATTCTAGTCTCTTAAACGTGTCTAAATAAAATTGTCGTAGCCTCTAGCAAAATATCTTTCTAAAGGTAGCTGGCAAGCGTACAAGTTAAATTCAATCTAATATGCAGATTTGCGCCTTTGTTATTTTGAAACGTTGCAGGACACCCTATCAAGTCTGGGAGTGCTTCCTAACAATATTCTCGCAAACCCAAGGAAAAAAAAATCACCAACTCAGAAAGTGAATAAGGAGAAGGCATGAAAGCATTCATGCTTTGTGCGAATGCTTCCAATAAACGACAAATAAGCTTAAGAGACTTGGGAAGAGTACAAGTGTATGTGAGCCAAAATAAGAATAAGAAATGAGTTACGCTGGTTCCGTGATTTTGTTGTATCCGAAGTTAAAAGGAAAAAATGAAGAATTTCAGTTTGTTCCCGAAACCATTCGTTGTTTTGGATAATGGCCCTAAATATATGTGTATTGTCGACAAAAGCATTAAAATAATATTTCTAGCATCGAATTGTACTCCTTCTTATTTAGACAATAGACCAACATGTGTTCTTGGAGGGACTTTGATTCGCTGTCAATTTTTCTTAAAGATGCTTGGTGTCGTGCAGCGCTATCAACAGCCATTAGAAAATGTAGCCTGATTTAATAACTTCGTTTGTTTGTTTACAACGTAGATTATTAAGTGTTCACGATCCTTCGAAATATGCGAGATTACCAATATTTGCAATACCGTTGGCTTGTAAGAGGCGAAAAGAAAATTCTACCTACAAATGAAGAGGTAATTTTATCTTGAACACTGGACCAAACAAACAGTAAGGAAGAGGACGAGGAAGAAAGTTCCGCTAAATAATGCGTAGACTGGAGCGCAGAAAATACGAACTGTTACTTCTACAACGTATTAGAGATCAAGCGGTTATCGCTGATATAAAATCCTCGAAGTAACCTCATATTCGCTAATCCGAACATTTCGAAGTTGCATCTTATACTGTTGATTTAGTGCTAAATACATTTGGTGTTAACTGCATGTGAGGAGATACGTGATAAGTAGTATCTTGGAAACCATAATATCTACGACGGTGGAGAAATCGCTTCGTAACTAAAGCGATCAAGAGAAACTCGTTAAAAATCAATGACATTTCCGAATTTGTTCGCCAAGAATTGCATTATAATAGATTTTAAACCACGTCTCCTTTATTTTCGGTGTAAAGTGACCGATGACACAAAGGAAATTTATCCGACACTAGTTTGTAAGAACAGAGCGTGTTTAAGATATTTTAGAGTGCATGATGAACGCGCCGCTATTCTTACATCGAGTCATATTGCAAAAATATGAGTAAGTGGTAGCGGAAATACGAGCTTTTGTAATACGGCCTATAATAATGGATATAATTCTGTCACTGACATCAACTGCACTAAAGAGGATTGTCCTTCCCGATTCTTGGTGGGAAAATAGAGTTCGTTTACTTACTTTTATATTTGATTGAGTGAAATGCGTCGTTTATTAAAACGTTGGAGTTAACTAAAGATTGTTACGCTACACCATGGTATTGTTTCCGGTTTTAGGAGAAATGTTAACATATTTTTAATAGAACGTCCTACATGTTTTTACGAATTTGCATCGAAGATTAGTAAGCTTTTCCATAAACCCGTTATGTACGACGATAGTCTGAAGAGTTTTTATCCTATCATAGAAATAAGTATTATTTTTTTTTATTCAGTTTTATCTTTTAACATAAGTCTATTCACTTTTCCCAGCGATGCGGCCCATCCCTTTATTTAATCCATCCAAATGGTAGTTGGCATCTCGTTCTGCAAAATGGGCGTCTACGGATGTGATGGTTTCCTTATTCGATAAAAATCTCTTCGTTAAGAGTGAAATTTTAAGTTTGCGAAACAGCAAAAACTCGCCAGGGACCAATCTTGGTGAATCCACTGAATTTTTGCCATGATGACCAGAAGTTCGAGACCCTACGTTGTTTTAGTAGAACAACACTTTGTTTTTCTTCAAATGCGGCCATTTCCCGTAATTGCTGCATTTAACTTGTCGTGTAGTGATGCTCAGTATGTGTGTCCGTCATCGATTTTCTCTTTCAAGATAGTCGATTAACACAACACCGACAGTCTTCACAGTTCACTACTTTGACTGAGCGTTGTGCTTTAGAAATGTTAATTCTAATGCATTTTCTTCCAGTGGACAACTGCGACACCCAATGCATGGTTAGCGTGTTCATACCCAAATTTTCAGTTAATATACACTTGCCGTCCATATTAGCTCGGCCACGTAAATAAATTAAAAGAAAAGAGACAATATTCAAAATAATTTTTCCTAAACTTTTTAAAACTTCTTAAACATTCCGTTCATCATCATCAAAGAAACTCCCTTTTGCGCGAAGAACAGCTTTCACAATTCGAGACATTTGCTGCACTAGTTTTTCAAAAATTGTATTTGCCTTATTGGTCCATACTTTTCGGACCCTCCTGTCCAGATCATCCCATATCAACTCGATGCGGTTTAGATCGGGGTTTTGCGACGGCAGTGTCATTATTTGTAGAGTACCATTATCTTGTTCTTCATTTAAGAAATTTTTACATGTCACTGCTGAATGTTTGAGGTCGTTGTCCTGCATGAATACAACATTTTTGCCGATTAGACGTTGCCCTGATATATTGCATTTTCTTGCAGTATTTTTTTTAAGTACTTTCGATTCGCTTCAAGCCTCCTGTACCGATGTAGCAAAAACAACCCCAAACAACATTCTTTCGCCTTCTTCTCATCTTACAAAAACGCGCCTTAATTGTCCGAACACCTCAAACTTTAACTCATCAGTCCATAGCATCTTTTTCCAATCATCCACTGTCCAATTTCTATGTGGTTCTGCCCAGTGTAACCGTTTTTGCCTGTATCTCCCCGTCGAAGTTTTTTTTTGTTGCAATGCGATCGTGAAGGTTTGCAGCTTTTAATCTTGTTTTTACTGTAGTCACAGACATTTTTCTTGCACGGTCGTGATTCATTTCGGCGGCGATTTCTGGTGCTGTCGATGTCCTATTTCGCTTGCTCAGAAATTTTATACCATCATCGTCAGTGTGAGTTGCTATTCTCTTACGCCCTGAACGTGTCTGATCTCTTAAATTGCCCGTGCGTTGATATGTATATCGCTCAACAGACGATTTATTAACACGTATTTTTTCGGAAATTTGATGCACCTTTTTGATGAAAAGCAACAATTACAAATTATTTAGAAACTTAACCATTTATCAATACACACTAAATTTTCGGGTGGCCTGTTCCCATCCCAAAGAGTTTTGTAAATTTATTACCTGCAATATTATCCCAAAGATAATCCTATTTGTGACGATGAGGATTATTTTGAAAATTATTATATTGGGTCATAACTCATAACATATAATAGGTTTTTAATCATTCTCTAATCGATATTCTTGGAAGTTTGCATGTACAATTGGATATAATCTTCATAAAGGATCTAATGTAAATATGTTATTTAAATATAAACGCAATTATATTATCTTTTAATAGAGTTTACAATACTTTACTGGGTGTCCGAACTAATATGGCCGGTAGTGTACATGTTCTTTTGAAATACATACAGCCTCTGGATATCTGTAATTTTAATTCGACAGTTGTTTAAAATCATTTGGCGAGCTTCTCCAATGTTCGTTAAAAAACCGCCGCTAGAATTGAATCTAAGTTTATTCTTTTCGTTCTGAAAACAGTGTATATAATTTGATTTTATAGAACATGTTTGAGTAAATGTACAGCCTTTTAACGGCTAGATATTGGGAAGAGATCCAATAAAACACTGAATTTTAATAGAATTGTTTACAGAAACAATTGACGAATCTTCAATTAAATTATTACATATTTCAATACGTATAGCGAAGGAAATTCCATACGTAATTCCAGAATAAAAAATAAATATGTAATAATTATTTTGGTATGAATTTTTTTATTGGTTGTAGTTACATTCGACTGTTTTTTTTTTCGTAAAATTTAATTCTAGTTGCATTGAGAGCTAGTAATTTTTGATGGGGCAAATGGACTACATTAGCCAATAGTGATTATATTTTTCCGTTATTAGAGCAGTTTCAAGGTAACTTAGTATTGTGATATGTAACAGTTCAATATAACAGTTTTGTCATATTGGCTATAGTTTCTATGACGATAGTTCTTTTGAAAAGGTATGAAAAACAAATAAATTAGAAATTTATTAAACAAAATAAATATGCAACTAAAAACAAATGCTAGGCCAAATACCGTCTGTAATGATTTTCTGTTATGTTGGACTTGAAAACCATCACGTTGCAAGTCTGCCATCATGCGTGTACCCCACCTTCTTTGAAACATCGACTTATCTTGATGGAGTCACTCACCTTGTTCTTCACTAAATTCGCCGAGGCTTCCCGGAAATCTGGCTAAATGGTTTTGCTGAAATACTATATTAATTAATATAATTAATATTAACACCCATTCTCTGAAAATTAACCAGCGTATTTCGTACGAGTTCTTCATATTATTGTACCTTATTGTTATCGAAGCAGTTTTTAAGCACAACAACATTAAGCAGAAGCTTCGATGTCAGTCCCGGCTTTGGAAAAATCCAAGCTGAACTTGGGAATTTGAAGGCCATCAAAAATTCCAACTTTGGAGAACGATCTACAAATTTTCCCTTTCCGTATGCAAGGCTTTAGAAAATTGTTTCATGAGCCCCGGCTTTATGTGAAGCGGAGACAAAATTATTTTACCTGTTATGAAAGACTCGTTTATGTCTCATTTGCACTTAATTCTTCTCGAAGTGACCATTTCTTTTTCGTCCAATGATCATGTTTTGCTGTACTATTCCACCTACAGATAATGCCGATAACGCGATTATCTTGCATTTAGTAAATAGATTTCTGGAGAAAGAAAAAAGTCAGAGGTGGACACGTCTGGCGAATGTGGTGGATGAGGCGTCAATCCATGGCACAACTGGATTAGTTTTACTGTCGCGATTCATCAAGATAATTGTGAGAGTGTGTTTCTTCGCTAGGTGGAGGCTTTTTTTGCATCGAATCGATTCAAAAAAATCAACATAGTTCTTTGATTGTCCTTTTCTTGTACGAATAATCAATTGTTGCCTAGGAATCTCAAAATCGTCGTTTTTCCAGCTGACGAAGTGGTCTTTGATTTTTTCAGTACACGTTTGCCAAGAGAAGCCCATCTTATCGATCGACCTTTACCTTTTGGCATGTAGTGATGCATCCGTGTCTCATCTAGACCCACTTGTATTGAGATTAAACATTGCTTTGACACGCGATTCCGTTTTCGTTAAATCGTTAGCATTCGTGGCACCCAACTCGCCGATAGCTTTCTCATACTCCATTTTTCGTAAAGGATGTTTTACAAACGTTCAACTGAGATGTTTACCGTATTAGTAATCTTTCCAATTTTTTCCCGGTAATTTGTAAACACAATATCTTTTTGGTTACGCTTAAATTCATTAGACCAATGTATGATGATAGTAATCAAAGGTACATATTTCATATAAACTACATACATACATTCAGTTTCTCTACACATTTTATCATCTAGAATAAGACATCGACAGGTTGTTAGTTTTCGAACCGAAGAGGTGAGGTTCTATTGCCCATCAGACTCAAATTTTTTTCGGCATTCTCTAAGATACTTTCTTACTCTACTAGAACTATTAGAAAAAAAATGTTTAGTCATTCGAAATTATATTTTGAACTATTTGCTTAAAGAAAAGGAACTTGCATAAAATAAAAGGAGCAAATCGAATAAAAGAAAAAAATTCCTCCGTAAGAATTACTTGACAACTGTTAAATCAAACCGATATTTATGTCGATTTTGTTCCAAAAGATAGATTGACAACAAAATAGATTAATAAAAGCAACGACATCAGTTCTTGTAAAACAAATCAGCAATAAATAAGCGATATTTACAGCCGCTCGTAATCGCTTACCAAGAATCGTAGAGTCGGGGGTACTGATTCTTGTGTAGTAGTTAAAACCCGGATACCCGGAAACAGCAAAGGAATACGCCATTAAATTTGTTTTGATATCTACAATCAATGAAATGGTTGAGGTAGCTACGCTCAATCGATACAATAGTACCATAACCATTGTTACCCACCATCGGTTAAAGCAAATAATAAATCATTGCAACGCAGAATAAGCAGCGATATACCGGCTAATTTACGAACCTTCAGTGCTTAGTTATTAATTTTGAAAATATCGAAGGAACGCCAACGTAACAAGATTTGATATCTAGAAGGTTTAGAGGGCACATTCTATTGGCAACAAAATATATCATTACTTCATACTAACATTTGTAGGACGTCAAACGAATGGAGCCATCGTTTCTTGGAATCGGTTGCAACAACAAAATCAATTCGTAGGTAGCAAATTAACAACAAAATATGCCGTTTAGTTCGTGTTTACATTTGCATTGACCCAAAATTACAACAAGTGCTTGCTAGCCCTTAACCTTAACTTGCTAGCCCAGCCATCGTTTCTAAGAAACAATTGCAGCAACAAAGTCAATTCTTGGGAAACGAATTAGCAACAAAACATGCCAATATTTCGTATTGATATCTGCTGTGCGTCAGAGGTTATAACAAGCAGATACGTTAGCTTAATAATAAGGTACCGTAGCTATTGTTTCACGGAAGCGGTTGCAACAACAAAATGAACATTAACTCAAAAGTTGTTGCGAGTGGCTACGCTACCTTAATTTGCAAGCCTAGTCATCGTTTCTGGCAAACGGTTGTAGCAACAAAATCGATTGTTACGTAACAAATTATAGACAAAACATACCGTTTAGTTTCGTGTTGATATTTGATTTACTCAAAAATTGTAACGAGTTTTTACACCAGCCTAATTTGTAAGCCTAGTCACCGTTTCTGGCAAACGGTTATAGCAACAAAATCGACTCTTGGGTAACAAATTATTAACAAAACTTACCGTTTAGTTCGTGTTGGTATTTGCATCGATTCAAAAGTTGCAACGAGTGGCTAATTTGCTAGCCTAATCATCGTTTCTGGCAAACAATTGCAGCAACAAAATCGATTCTTCGAAAATTATCAACAAAATGTGTAACTAGATTGTTGGTGTGGCTATATCAGTTTAACAATAATCTAATAAAAGAATGCTATATTCTGTAAGAGCCAATGCTACAAATTCAACGTGGAACGCATTGCCATGATTAATTAATTCTAATAAAGAATGTAGAACGAAAATATGAAATAGCAGGATTTAACAATAATAACTTACGCCTCCAGAATTGATATTTAAGTCGATTAATATAATTTTGTTGTACGGCAACCAAAGGAGAGAATGCGGCGGTTTTTGCTAGACAATTTTGTTGCATAAGAACTAACTCTGCCTTACACAACAACACCATTTGCAAAAACATATTTTGATACACGTGCATCTTATCTATGCTATCTGTTAGAAAAACACAGCTTAAAAACGCTTCACGTTTTGCAATGTACCTCTTCATATGTGATACGCCGTAATATGCCTCTTCTATATTTACAAAAATGTCGAAAATACACGCACTGTTTTATTTAAGGCAAACATGTTAGCGTCACTGCTATTGAATTGTCGACAACATCAAAAGTTAGTCAATAAAAGCATTTATGTCGGCATTAATTCAACATGCAATTATCAACGCTAATGAAATTTTTGGATCGTTACTATCACCGCGCAAAATTGATTGATTTATATGAATTCTCGAAATATATGTTCCGAGTATAGATTAATTTTTTTTTAGCATGAAATAGATATACAGCGCCTCCCAAACAATTAGCATCCAGTGGAATGAATATGTATTTATAGTTTCTTAGAAGATCAGCTCCTGATGATAAGAGGCAAGGACACATCGTTTCCGTAATATCTTTCTTCAATTAAGGATGGACCCATTTGATGCTTGCTTTATCCTAGCCTAAATCTAAGTTTTCATTTCATACTACTACGTGAAATAATTAAACATCTTACTAACGATTTCGTCCTTCTCATCTATTTACAGTGAGTTAGCGAAGTATTAAGGGTCGATAATATGGCTCCTGTCCCTCGGCCAGGCAGCCTAAAAGATCCTGAGGTAGCCGAACTCTTCTACAAGCAGGATCCCGAGAAGATCTTCGAGGATCTCAGGGAGATCGGCCATGGCTCGTTCGGGGCGGTGTACTATGCCCGATACACGCACTCCAACGAGATCGTCGCCATCAAGAAGATGTCCTACATGGGCAAGCAGAGTCAGGAGAAATGGCAGGACATCCTGAAAGAAATACGGTAAGTCGCCCGATTTTCAGATGGGGAAAGTTTAATTTCCTTTTTCCCGCGTCGATCGTGTTAGATTCCTAAGACAATTGAAGCATCCGAACACGATAGAATACAAAGGCTGTTACCTGAGAGACAATACCGCATGGCTCGTGATGGAATATTGCCTAGGTTCCGCTTCCGATATCATTGAAGTTCACAAGAAACCGCTCAAGGAGGACGAGATCTCAGCGATCTGCGAAGGAGTGCTGCAGGGTTTGAGTTATCTCCATAGTCTACATAGAATACACAGGTACTTATTTTAGTTATGATAACGTCATTAATTGTTGTTTTTTAGCATTTTTAATATATAGCTTCTTATGTAAAGTATTCCAAGAAAAGGAAATGTATTCAGCATCGTCTCCTAATTCAGCTTTAGACTGTGCTATCGTGTCAAACTTTCGCGTTCGATTGGCATTCTTTGCCACGATGAAAATTCTTTTCTTCGTCCGTCGTTTAGCAATCACGTCACAAACTCTGGCGGTATCATTATCTTGTTCGATCAGATTTTAGATAGTCTCAGAATGTTAGAGATGTCATCTTGGATTGGTTAACTCTCGTAGAACATTCACTATCCTCGGCTGACGTTCAATCGTTTTTAAAACGTTTCAACCGGTCGTAAGCGTATGTTTGGTCCAAGAAATCATTCCCAAATGCTTCCTTTAAAATCATGATAACTAATCTACAATTATCGCGACATATGGAGTACCTATTTATCTTGGTTACTAATCGCAAAGCCGAAGCTTTTAACGTTACCTGTTTCACTTACGATATAACTACCGCAAACATAACAAAACTAAATACGTAAATTTAAAGAAATTATCATTAGTTGGTTCTGTCACTTGTTACAAAAACTGACCACCATGTTCCATTTTGAATACGAAATAGGATTCCTTTACAAATGTTTTAAAATTTGATATTCCGCTGACGTAGACTTTTGCGGTTGCCAATGATGCTATACTGTTGGTTTCCGTGCTGGAACCACGTCGATGTCGAAGTTTCTGCCCTTCACGACTTATTGCCACCTGCAAATTATCAAAGTAACTTTCTAACCTTCTAAAACTTTACGCTGAGCTCAGCAACATTTTCATTCAAAATTCTCAACATTCCATCAGACGACTGAAATCGGTGAATTCTCATTCAGCAAAGTTCCTACGCCGAATACAGTATTCATATCCTACGAGGAAGTCTTAGGCTCAACTTTGGAACATTCTTTGTCTCCTATCGTCACCAACATCTTTATGGACGCGTTCGAACAACAAGCCTCTGTCATGTCGATGTCAAACTGTTATCCAAAGGATCATTTCCGTATCTGCGTCCGATTCGTTTCTTCAAGAACTGAGCCGCCTTACCAAAACTTTAACCAACAATAAGTAGTCTGGGAAAGGTTTTCCAGCTACCATTAACCACCATATCAATCCTTCTGGACAGCAACTACCTTCATCTACTTCTAATTTCATCGATAAAATCCTCTTCACAAAAACATGAAAACCGTCTTCAAACCCAATTTCAAACTTTCGAACTACTTTCCCATCAAAGACCGCAATTATTTGGAAGTTTCTGTGGTCTCTACCAGATTCAAAGATCGTGCGGTAGTGTGTACGTCGGTGGCCGCTACTATTCCACATTTTCATATTTCGCGTATTAATTACCGCCCTAATTAAACTTGCTAGGTTTGTCTCCGCTGTATCATTACAGTATCATTTTTTTTTAATTCACAGAGACGTGAAAGCCGGAAATATTCTTCTGACGGAGAACGGTACCGTGAAATTGGCCGATTTCGGAAGCGCCTCAATCAAATGTCCGGCGAACTCCTTCGTCGGTACGCCTTATTGGATGGCCCCGGAGGTGATCTTGGCGATGGACGAGGGACAATACGACGGGAAGGTCGACGTATGGTCGTTAGGCATCACCTGTATCGAACTGGCCGAGCGGAAACCACCCTACTTCAACATGAACGCCATGTCTGCCCTATACCACATTGCTCAAAACGATACTCCTACACTGCAGTCTTCCGATTGGTCAGAAGTTTTTAAACATTTTGTAGAAGCATGCTTAGAGGTACGTTCCCTACGCGGTTTGCGTATAGAATCATATCGATGTTGTCGGGAGAGAGACATCAAGCGATAGAAATATGTATTACCGTTAATTGCTATAGCAATTTGATAAAGCTATCAAAACCGTCGTATTTTTTAAAGTATTTAAATAGAATGCTCGATAACTAACTGTCGTATATATTATAATGTTATAAAGTTTGTGTTGTCAATACATTTCTAAAAGGTTTAAAAGTTTGCTTTTTCAAAAAGAGGGTATTAAGCTTGACGATTAAACGAGAAGCACTTTATGATGATGGGGTTAAAAAAGAAAAACTTACAGTTTACGGGGGAAATATTTGAACATATAAAATCAATACTTTAAGTTATTTCATGTGTAAAAATGGGTCCGTTGATAGGAAAAAACAGTGGCGGCGCATAATAGTAGGGATTAAATTAAATAACGGATTATTTAGCAAACAGGGACGTAATTTGTTTCGGATGGTTTTTGAGAATCTACACAAATTAAGCTTTATTGTACACTCCGCCCGGACTCATCTGCACAGTACTGTATATTTTGTTATGCAAACAAGCACGAAGGTGTTCAATTAAAGTTGAGAATTAGCGGGATTGGTTAATTTATGGACACTCATTTTTGAATGGACTATAAGGTATCTTAAAACATACAGGGTGTCTCACTAGGATCTGTATCGATCTGCATATGAAAAAGTATGCGTTGGAAAGTTGGAAATAAAAAAGCAGGTCCTTTCTCTAACAAACGCTTTTTAATACAATTAAGTGTTGCGGCCGGTTGTTCGTGCGCCCAGTTAAAAAGTAAAGTTCATATGATAGAACGAGCATTATATATAAAGTTCAAATTTAATAAAAGCATTCTTTAGTTTACTTTTAAACGCTATAATTTAAAATTATTTCCAGATGTAACTTAAAGATCAAATAATAAACATTTGAAAATGTCTAATTTCATGTAAGATAAGTGCTTAAACCAATTAAGTGTGAATTGTAAAATTATTCAAACACGCTGTGAACGGAGAAGTACTTACAGGCTTTGAAGCATTAAAAGGATTTGTCAAAAGTTAACACTATTAAATTGCACAATATTAATAGTTAAACTGAATATATGGAAATTATAAGGGAATTTAGTGAAAAACCTCCTTTCAGCAACATGTTGACGTAAGATTCTGATTATACGTCAAGTTCTGGTAGAAAAAGGAACCTTGCAAGACATTCATAGCTCATGGCAGCGTCTGAATTCCTCCATCTTACTGTCTTCTTCTTCGATATCCAACCTGAAGATTTTTCTCGATCGGGTATCGCCGGTCGTTTGGGCTTTCCGTTTGCTCAGCTTAAGGCCGGTGTAATCGAGTTTGGGGATGGACCAACCGAGCGACTTGGAGGGTGGGAGTTATAGCTCCCGTCTATTTCGATGGCCGGGGTGTAGTTTTGTATCGCTTTGAAAGGGCGGGAGAGTTGTCTTAGGTCGACGTCTGGACGTTCGCTTAAAGAGCTGGTACAAAAAATTGAGGAAATTCGATAATATTAAATAAAATAATATATAAACATTGATATTTCTAAATTAGGTATGTCAAATACAAGAATACAAGAATTGTACATGTAGGCTATTCCGAGATTTTCCAATTTTCCAATTTATAATATATCGTTTAATGCAATTCCTCGTAAGACATACTGTAGAATATTCATACGCAAGAAAACCAATTTTTAATTGTTTGGCTTGAGCATACGAACTGATTTCTCAATTTTTAGAAGGCTGATTGATTATTTAATAACATCTTCGTTTCCTGCAAATAAAAAACAATATTTTTCATTTACAGTTTTGTGCGTATTTTTGGTTCGCGTTCTTCTTGAACGCAGTTAGAATTTTCTTCCCTATTTTGAGCGGTTTTAATGTCGCGAATCTCCAAATATTACTTAGGTGTTGCTCCAACACACGGCTCTTGCTAAAATGTAGCTACCAGAAGATTATTCACTGGTTTGTCTTTGTTAGGCGAAGTTTTATAGTTCTCTGTAACAGAGTTCAGAGCTGCATTTGTTAAAATGTTCCTCTTTTCAGAAAAGTTTTAGTTTTGTTTTTTTTAGAAAGCGCTTTTGCTCGCCGATTTCTTCGTATTTATGAAGAACAAAAACTAAGTAACTGTAAATAACAAGTTGTATCATCAACTAGTCACAAACCATTACCGACGTAGATATAGGACGGACTCTTTTCATCTTGAAACGAAACGGCAATATACATCCTATAGTAGAAATTTCTTTCGGGTGTTGTCGTGTAATTAATATTTTACTTGACGTTTCGCTGATCATGCTGTCAGCTTCGGAAGACTTCTAAAGACTTAGTCTTTGGAAATCTTCTGAATATTGTAATGTGGATTACGGTCGTGAAAGCTTAAATTGAAATATAACCCTTTCGGTGACATATTGAGGTTTCAGAGGAACCCCAAAATGTTAAACTTAATGGAAAAAAGATAGTTCAAATCTCAGAAAATCAGAGCTTCTTTTCAGGTAGATTGTTAAATCAAGTATTCATGAATGAAATCGTTTTTTTTTTTTTTCTTTTTTAATAGCAAGACACAATGTGATTATTCTTGAAATCCTCAGGCTTCGCGTATATAATTTTTTTTTACAAACCTTTTTCAAATTAAATTTCTTCCATATTATATTATCTACATAGTTTTATTAATAAAAAAATAAATAAATAATAAACTTTGCCTTACATTAACACTTGATTTATCAATCCTATCCTAATTGCAATTTTATAGGATGGCTTTCAATTGGCCTGAGGATGAGTATGGCTCACAACCGGCAGCTATTTTTCATGTTTTGGCGAGATTTGTACTTTCTTCTTTCATTTACCACCTCAATATGAATTACACGAAATCATATTATTTTTCAAAGGAAATAAGGTTGAACTGTCTCATTAATTAATACTCTAAGACTTCTATGACCCCTCTACATCAATTATTTGTTGTGTACATTTTGTTGTAAGTGGAACTATGTATGTTTGATTCAATCGACAATCTTTTAAAGTTTATCTGACATTCTCAAAAAAAATGCATAATTATTATATTTCTTCCTTTTTCCATTTTATTTTATTATTATTATTACGTAGTATGAGATTAAAAAATAAATAAATAAATAAAATTAGAATAGAAGAAACGCGTTCAAATTCGCAACTTTCAAAAAAAATACAGCTTCTTTTTATTTAATTCAACCCTTACAATTACAGAAATCAGCCCCCAGTAGACCGTCTTCTGCCACACTGCTCACCCATAAATTCGTAACGAGACACAGGTCTCCTAACGTCCTAATAGATTTAATACAGCGGACGAAGGCGGCAGTACGCGAATTAGATAATTTGAATTATAGGAAAATGAAGAAGATATTGATGAATGATAGCGGCGAAACGGAAAGTACGATAGGTAAGAAAGAGTATTTCTTTATTATCCATTATTCTTCTCTTTGATACAATTTTCGTAAAATAAATATCGATAACGACACATGAAAGAAGCTAGTTAGTACGCTCAAAAGATAATATTCACATATAAATTTCCTGTCTATAAGCTTTAACTGTTTATAACGAAGTGGTTGTGAAGAAGACGCATCATATTCCTTTGAAGTATGAATACGATAAGTAAGTTATACTGCAAGATCAATTCCTAGGACCGTTTTTCCTCTTAACATCTTCCATTTTTTCACCATTTCAATCTGATTTTTGCTTGTTTTATTTACAGACAATGACGATACACCCGATGAACATGCATGTGGTGATAGTTCGAAGAGTAATTCGGTTACATCGGAGCACAGTGTTCATTCTGTTGGGGTTTCGGCCAGTAGTCAGTCGAGTAGTACTAACAGTTTACCAGCTGGTAAGTATCTTGCTTCTTTTACGTGTTTGGGGTATTTCTAGAGGAAAAAAAAGTAATGTTGAATCTTTAATTTCGTGAAAAATTATATTGTTGTATGCAAATATCATATATTTGCATATATTAAAAAATATTGTGATATTGTTTATAAAATATTCAAATCGTCCTTTGATTATTTAAAAAGATTATTATCGAGCTGGTTGATTGTTAAGAATTTTTAAATATTTTTTTAGAGTCGCCGTGTACCTCGAAAACTGATATAAAAATACAAAACTTTATGACTTAATAATTTTTAAAATTGTAATCTACTGCACCCTCTTAGAAAAAAGTGCTTGTTTTAAAATAGTTTAAATACAACAAAAATTGCAAAACATTCGTATTCAACGAATCGAAAATAAGATTTTCAAAAAAAAATACCAAGCTGGTCGTAAGAAATAACGGTCTAAAAAGTCCAAGAGTCCAGCAAATTAATGCGTCCCCAATATTTAAGATATTACTTTCCTAATCACTTATCTGTTTATTTCCTAAGATGGAACATCTAGGAGACATCGTGCCTCCATGAACCTTCCGGTTGCGGCGGCTGTCGTAGACCACGGTACTAGCAATTTCGCCACGATAAGAACCACCAGCATAGTCACCAAGCAACAGAAGGAGCATATGCAGGAGGAGATGCACGAACAGATGACCGGTTACAAGAGGATGCGCAGAGAACATCAAAGCGCCCTATTGAAGCTCGAAGACAAGTGCAAAATGGAGATGGAGAGTCACAAGCAATTGCTGGATAAGGAGTACGAGGCGCTGTTGCAACAATTCAGTCGAGAATTAGAACGATTGCAAGTGAGTATTTCGTTTATATAAAAACATGTTGCTAAATTAAAGAATAAAGGAGCTGGGGTATCAAGCTACTTCTTTTTGAAATTAATTTGATGACATTTATGTTTTTGGTTTAATATCACATAAAAAAAATATTCTGGCAGCTTTCTTTTTACCAACTTTAATACAGAAAAATTTCATATTATCCATTACAATCAAGGGTTGTTTAAGATAATCAATTCCACGTTTAAATTTTACTTTCCAGGCGAAACACCAGCAAGAATTGGAACGTAGAGCGAAGCAAAATGCGATTGGAGAGAAAAAATTGATCAAAGACATTATGACACGGCAAGAGATGGATAGGAAAGCCTTCGACAACGTTAGAAAGAAGGAATACAAGGCAAACAAGGAGAGGTGGAAAAGGGAATTGTCCCAAGACGATTCAACGCCTAAGAAACAAAGAGACGCTACTTTACAGTAAGTTTTTTTTATTATGGAACCTTTACCAGAACTCTGTACTTCCTGCTAAAGCTATGCTAGAGTCTTTATATACATCTCTCTTTCTCATCACTAGTAACAAGACCACCCTGCGGGGATTGGTTGCGTTCTTAGATGCGGGAATTATGAGCCTCCTCCAAGCCAGGGAGTGTTGAAGATTATTCTTAAACAAAAGGCTTTGTAATTTCTCTAACCTCTGTATTGTTGTCACGTCAAGACTTTGTCTGTATATCGATAATTTCCTTTCGGTTGCTTCGGCAAAGTAAGGGTAGCAGTTCTCCTTTTATTTGTTGTATTTCTTCCTAATAGCTTCGATGTGTTTATCCTAGCTGAGTTTCCGATGCCTTGATATTTCGCAGCCACTACGTTGATCTTTAACCGCCGTCCCTTTCGATCCACTCAATAAGATCGCCCACTGCCTCCATATTTTTGTTGCGACCTGTTGTGTTCCAGAGAGTCTCGTATATTCTCGAATAGCAGAAAGATTTGATTTGTAGATGAGCCTGGTCCAAAGCCAAATTGAGTTAGAATGGGACAACCTAGCTCGGCCAATTGACAATGAGACGAATTTGAGCAGATCGCTTTAAACATAAATTAATAAATTGACTAGACGCTATTCTTAAAATACGTATCGTAAACACAGCCGCTTCCTAAGTTCATTATGCATTGACTTAAATGTATATAGTCAATTTATCATGTATCAGTCTGTATTAAGTGATCTTATCTTAAGTCCTTCCTGTTAAATGAATGGGGCGACTTTGGGCTTTACTATATTAACGACAATAGTCAGCTTTCTCGATCTTGGGAAAATAGGTAATCTTTAGGACGGACTTGATGGCTGAAGACAGGGCTACGATCATGACGGGTGGCAGATTCCCGTGGGTTTCGTTTGTCATATTATCAAACCTAGGTGCTTTCTTGAAAATAAATTGGCGTAAGCTATTGACAAATGTAAAGGCGTGGATTATTATTACTACTGATGGTTGTATAATAATTCGTATTTTTAAGGGAATTTTTAGTAATAGCTATTAAGCATAAACGTTTCGTTATTGTACTGTGTCCATCTTCAGTATCTTTTTTATCTATTTCGAACAGAAAATACTTTAATATACGAACGTAATGACGATATCTGAATACAAATCTTGAGGGTGGTGGTAACATTCCTGTGGAACACCGACACTAACATGTGGTCTAAATTTTCAGATCTCAAAAGGAGAATTTGAAGTTAGTCGACGCGCAGGACGAACAAAGACTTATACGAGGTCAAAGGGAGTATTTGGATCTCGAAGTTAGGAAATACAAGCGAAAAAAATTGCTTAACTACCACAAATTAGAATCGGATTTGCTTAGAGAAGTAAGTATTCTGAAACCCGATCGCAGTTCACTTTATCTCTTACTCGGCCGGGTCATAATTTTTTTTTTCTTTTATTTAGGAATTGACTAAACGCCATAACCAGCTCGAACTAGCTCATAACATGTTACTGAGACACCATGATAAAACGCAAGATCTGGAATACAGGCAACAGAAAGCTGTGCACGCTTTGAGAGATGAACAGGTAATATACGTTCGAGTAAAATATTTTCAAGGGTACCGACTTAATGAAAGATTCCAATTAGTTTTCTTACTTCACGCGCTCTAAATTAATCATCGCTTTCTAGATTAAAAGCCAGCACGAAACCGAGCTGGCAAACTTGGAAGAATACATGAAACGAGCGGAAAGAGAATTAAGAAAGAAGCACGCGCTAGAGCTTAAGCAGCAACCAAAATCTTTGAAGGTACGTTTCATTTTAATTTTAATTAAATTAAAATCGGTATTCCTCATTGACTAATTTATTTGCTTATCAACTGTTAGCAAAAAGAAATGTTAGTACGTAAACAATTCAGGGAAACTTGCAAAGTGCAGACAAAACAGTACAAAGCCCTTAAGGCTCAGTTATTAGCATCTACACCGAAGGAGAATCAGAAAGGCGTTATCAAAAAGCTAAAGGAGGAACAACGACGTAAATTGGCCTTGCTCGGCGATCAATACGAGCAAAGCATCATCGAGATGCTGCAGAAGCAGAGCTTGAAACTGGACGAAAGCCAGGAGGTAAGTCGCAAATAATATATAAAATTTTTAAAAAGCAATTTGAAAAGTACCGTAAATGTAATTTAATATGACTTATATTTTAGCACGAACAACAGCAACTTAAAAAGAGATTGGACTACGAATTGGAAATCTTAACTGCCTACCAAAGTAAGAACAAGATGCATGCGCAAGCGCAACGTAATCGAGAACGTAACGAGTTGGAGGAAAGAGTCGAAGTCAGGCGAGCTCTGCTTGATCAAAAGGTAAAATTGGAACATTGTTTTTATTGTTTGTAGTTTTAGCATAAATAATAATACGCTAAGTGTTGTTAAATCAATTGTTTTTTTTTTTTTTTGTACTTAAATACAATAATCGTATACTTCACGCATTCAAATCGGTGCGTGAAATTTTATTTTAAGCACTAACGCGTAACAGAAATAAAAATAAAGTCACTCAATTAAAGAACCTATAAGTATGCTGTCAATACAATGCTGCATTGTAATATAAAAAAAATAAAACGTTTCAGTAGATATTGTATTATATTTTTAAAGCAACTTACGTGAAAACATCAATGCTTTATTTCTTCACCAGAATGCATGTTTGCATGATGTACGAACATTATGTTCTCGTAATGGCCTCTCAATACCAAATTCTGCAATTAGACTCCTAATTACTGTATCGCCATATTTTCGACAAAAAAAGACAGTCGACGAATAGTTTTCTTAACAAAACTCGAATTTTCGTAACAAGCTTGGACAATCTTTGTGTATTTGTCGATGCTGCATTGTAAAACTTACAGCTTTCTAGACGACGTATGCCAAACATTCAAAGTGGTAGTGTCTGCAAATAATGTAAAATTACAATTAGCAGTTCATGAATTTTTGCTTTTTATTTGCAGATGGAATCTGAAAGTAACAGATTCTTGGAGGAAAGAGCAGAGCGTATAAAGTTGTTGCACCACAAACAGGGGCAAGAACTTGAGACTTTTGACATTGAGTCAGATCGTTTAGGTTTTAGGTGAGTATCTTTTTTTTTAATAAGCAAACAACTCAGTGCCTTACACGTCGGAAATTCTCTGAACGTATGCCCAATTATATTATCAAAATATTGTTAACAACTAACATCATCTTCTGTCTATTGTTATTTATCTTTTATCATTATGAAAATCTATCACTGCAAAAAAAATTAATCGTTTCGTTTACTCTGTTCATAGTGCATTGGCCATAGCCGAAGCAACCCGTGAAACCTACCTCGAAGATGACAGAAGCTTATCAGGATCCATGCTGAGTCTAGCTCATTCGAATAGTTCCACCAGTTTCCCACCTGGTTCGCTATAAGAAACAAAAAAAGACATTCGTAACAAAGAAACAAAAAAAAACTCATCTAACCCTAACCTGTACAAAATAAGAATACAAAGCGTTCTTGTTTTTCTTTTCCTTTTCTCAAGCAAGTCAAGAAAACGAAATGAGAAAAAAATAAGTGAATAGAAGTAATAATTTCTAATACTAATAATCCGAGCTGAGAAAAAGAGTAAAGACGATAGAGTAAAATAACAAAACACTATAACGAGCATAAAAGCAAATACTTACTTGGCTCCCTCCCTCTCCGCTGTAGAATTTGAAAAAGAAAAGAGATAGCCTTTTTACATATAGGAGTAGAGGTATTCGATTTGTTTGTTTTCCTCACCAGTCGCAGAAGCAATCACGAAATGTTAATCGGAATCCTTGGAAATTAAATCATTGGATATTAGAATATTACTAAGCGAAGTGCAATAAAGGGTATTAATCTCCATTTATTAGAGGATAAAAAGAAACGGAAGCTTCTCTGTGTGTCAGTTGTTAATCACGAATTAATTGAAGAGAGCTCGTATTCATTTCTTAATTACCATTTTTATTTTTTTCCCCTTAAAAAGAAAATTAAGCAATCTGCTCTTTCATTAAACGCAGGAAAAAAGTGTTTTTTTTTTCAAGTCAGTCGATAATAGTGTGAATTTAAAATATTTGTAGACTCGTAGTGTTGTATATAATTTATACATAGTAATAATAATATATATTGCATATACAGAATGGTATTTGATGATGATACGATGATATAAATGATAAAATAGAAAAAAGGATGAAAGTGAAATGAAATGATAATTAGTAATATTATTTACGTTGTACAGATAATTCTGATTTTGTTGCTATATATTATATATATATACATATATATATATACTTTATTATTATTTCTTATTAACCTCATCTTTTTTTTTAATTTCACAAGCGTGTATATATTTTTACTATTATTATTATTATTATTATTTTATAATCGTGTGGATCGGATTGCAACTTTACCATACGTCATAGTCTTTCAGATAAATAAACCTTTATTTGAATCGGAATAGAAAAATGTACATCGATATATTTTCTTTATTTCGTGTTAATTTTAAGAACTTCTGTTAAACTTTTATTGGATGATATTAGGAATAAAGGTCTGCTTTTCAATAATATTTCCAACGTTATAACATTCCTGATTACATCGAAAGCAAATGTCAATTTTCATATTACTGCATTTAAACTTTGTAAATATTATTACTTACGCTGTAGAATATTAAAAATATAGTTCAAACAAGATTCTTTTCCAAATAAAACAAACTAGATCAGGTATTGTATATCTATATAACCACCTGAAACAATAGAAAAATGTATAACGCTACACTGAATCGTTTATTTATTAAACGAACATCGAAAGACTTGCTTGTTTGGAACACATTGCTAATATTAGTACATTGCATCGTCATCTCCACAAAAGATTTTTGTTTTTGTTTTTAGGTATTTTGAAAAGCGATCGTTTTCTTTTCAATTCACGATTGTATTGCTAAGAATGTGATTACAAATGTGATTAAAAGAGGGTAGCGCTCACTGACGTTAAATTCAACTGTGAAATTATTTGAATTAGCATTAGAAGGCTGTTAAAACAGTGCAAATTTTGATTTTTTTTTCTTTTAAAAGTTATCAATAAAAAAAAAGTATTAGAAGAGTTATTACGAAGATTTATTCTAAACAACTAGGAGAAAGAATTACTTTTTTTAATAGCAGCCACTTTAACAAAAAAAAAAAAAAATGCTAAAACGATAAACGCAACATAAGGAAAGAAGAAAAAATACACTATCCACGGACACGTTTCTTTCTACCCGGTGTCATCAGCGTGGTTCCGAGAGTATTTTTCACTCTACCCTGTGTTGTGGTTGCCTCACAGTTAATGCCACAGCATTTTAAAACGGCAAACTACCTATTTTCTGACACGCTCTAGTGCTAAGAAACGTATACTTGCCGTCTAGAAAGCAGAAACATATCCGCGGGTAGTGTGCTGCGTTTGCCGTGAATCCATCAATACCACGAGGAAGTTTTGTTAGCATTGTTTTCTTTTATTTTTAGATACTGTTTCTAGCCATTTTCTTATGTGTTCGGCGACCACTATTTTAATGACTTTTACACATTCTACCCAAAAAACAAAAGCAAAACGTCTACTTATTATGGGCCGTATTTACTAGTTTCAAAGTTATTTAAATAAATTCACAAATCTCGTGAACGAGAAAAATTCTCCCGGTTAAATGTGTCCATGCTGGGACCAGATTTTCGAAGCAATCTGTGCCGAAGTTATTTTCAGCAAAAAATTCTTGCGTGCATACATTCGAATAAAAAAAAAATCAATTAAACCACCTCCATCTTTTTATAAAAAAAAAATGTGTCATTCAAATTAATAACATTTAAAACCCGGTAATTCAATATAATTGTAAATTTGCTTCCGATCCACTACCTTATCTTTAAAAAACTAGTTTAAACGAAAAATAAAATAAAAGAAAGATTAGAGAAAAATGGACTCCCTTCAAATCACATACATATGTATTATTATCATTTACTTCCCTTCGAAAGAAAACTATTTCTTCCGTGTTCTCTTAGATCGATGCATTTTTTTTATATCTATATATATATATATGCGAATACGTTTATTAATAAAGTACGTATAACTAAAAAAAAATACAAGTTAATCGATAACAAAATAAGAAAATGGCAGGGGTTTGAGTAATACAAGTGTTCGATTTGTTACCTCCTTGCTTGTCGATATTATTCCCATTTGTTCCGCAAAGTAATTATCACTCTCAGAAGAAAGCTATTATTACTGTCATTATTGATTATCGAATTGGGTATTATATGTGTTTTCGTGAATGTGTCCTACAAAACGAAACAAAGTGATTTCACCTTAGTAGACAACCTACCCGACTAAAAAAAAAGTAAATAGATAAAAAAACCAATGAAATGAACCAGCGATTATGATAAGATGTTTTATCGAGTTATGTAGTTCGCTCTGCAGAATACAATAATAAAAAATTTGAAATGTACAATGAGAAAGCTTATTGTTGTTGGTATAAAGTTGCTCCCGTTATAAATCAAAATAATAATAAAGGCAAATTGAATAGAGCCTGGAATATGCAGCAGCTACAGGATGATTCTCTCGATTATATTAAAAATTACAGCAATTAAGTCATACAATTTTTTTTAATTAGTTAAATAATTAATTAATAATACAGGGTGTCTCACCGGGAACTGTATCGATCGATTATAAAAGTTTATATATACTCGTTAATCTGTCGAAAATTTGTCAAAATTTCAAATATGCTTAAAAATAACTACATAGTTATTCCGGTATAACCGGAAGTGTCGGATTGCTAAAAATAACTTTATTAAATAGCACATCTCGGCATTAGTAACATTGGTAAGTTTTTGTAATTTTCAAATGTAGTTTCATATATCGATCGTTGTAGTTCTCGGTCAGACGCCATGTATTGCCTATTTGTAGAAAATTATAAGATCTGTAATTATTTGTCAAATTTTTAAGAAACGTTAAAGGAACGACTTCATTTAATTTTTTTTTTTGCCAATTTGGCAAGATTCAACACTCTGCTGCACCTTTTTTTTTATTTTTTTATTATAAATAAATAATTCACCTTGGAATTATTCTAAGTTTCTCTATTCCGATTTTTTTTTGCAAATATTTTTACGTAAATATATTTAAAAGAAGTATTAAATTTAACGAATATTTATTTTTATTTCGCCATGGTTTCAATTTTTTCGTAGGTTTCAAACGCTTTCGCGCTTTGGAATCGACCGAGTTGACACGAATTATCTGCGAAGTTTCACATTTTTTTCTGTTCTTATGTAGTTGTTCATGGCGTTAATATAAATCAAAGAATAGGTGTCTCAGGATGAACCCCTGTGGAACTCGAACCTCAACATTGCGTTTTATGGATTTAACCAAGCGAATCATTAATTTAAATTAATAGGCACACAAACACCATATACACAACCATAGCAAAGTTAAGCCCTTTATTTTTAATTTGTAAAATTGACATGTCAAGTACGGACGACGTCAACGACGGATCGTACGGAATAGCCTTACGTCATAAAAATCGTTATCGACCTTCACTAGCAAGGGAGCGCTCTTAAATCCGGAAAGAGTAACTAAGGATAAGAATAAGAAGAACTATTTCGGGGTAGAGCCCCCTCCAAAAGTTTTTACGATCTTTACATTATTTTTTCTAGAAGAAGCATATTACATAGTCTTAAAGACTACCTAAATTATTTTCGAAGAAATTCCGAAAATAATTTTCATAATCCTGGAAATCACGTAAAATATTTAAAAAATTGAAAAAATCGTACAAATTTTTGCGGATGGGGGCTGATATTGGGTGGCTGATATTCCCTTATAAAAACAAATAAATGGTGAAGTTAGATTTTATTTTGATTTGGATTTTGGATTGACGGGAAAAAAAATCCTATGCCGTGGGTCAAATTCGAACCATCGACTACAATAAATTACCAAATTAATATTAAAATTGACTAAATTAATTAATTCTGAATCATCCTGTATGCTCCTACATTACCTACCTTTCAAGATCTTTTTAACAAACTCATCCACAATCATGTGTAGCTACTAGAATCGGAAGAAAGAGAATTGAAATATATGTAGATACAGTATGTCTCACGTAAAGGAATTTATTCTTAAATTTTGTCAGAATAAAATGCCGCTGGTTAATTTGAGGAAAATTATTCGAATTCTCTCAAATGTGAAATTAAACTTTAACTAAAAAAAAAAATTAATTGCTGCCATTAAAAATGCTCCATGCTGTATCTACAATATCAAAATGAACTACCTTATAATAAGATACGCATAATACAATAACATACAATTAGCTATAATTGTAGACTCTTAACAAATCGTGTAGACACCAGAGGTTAAAGAACAAAAAAGCTTGTTTTTGATTGAAACTTCTTAGTAATATAATTATTATGTACAATAATGAAGTTTGTAAATATACATTTAGTGAGGGTACTGTGAATTTAGTTAAATTAAATGTTTGTAAGTCACGAGAAGGTTCTTAAGAAGTTGTTCGCAGGATATTAAACACAAAAATGATAAAATAAAGAAGGATATATGATATGGATAATTGTAAAGAAAATAGATACAAAAAAAAAAATAAACGGATGATATTATCAGGCGGGATTCGTAAAAGTGAGGTGAAAATGTTAAAAGTTTCAGTTGTTTTAGATAAATAAATAGGAAAATCCTTGAAAAAATCACTTTTTTAAAGGATTTTCCAGCAATTGTCTTGTTCATTCTGCAATTGGTACTTATCCCATCTTGCTGTATACAGGCTGTATCTGAATTTGAATGAAGGCAATGTGTGAAATAAAACTCGTGTCCAAAAATCTTTCCTTAATAAAATTACTTCCGAATAAAAAAAAAAAAACAAACGCCAGCAATCCACAAATTTAGAATTCGATGAAATTGTAGAGACTAGAAGAGTATCATGGTATAAGAGCAACGCATTTCTTTTAGCGGCCAAATCCCCCTATTTCGGGGTACGGCGTTCCCATAAATTTGCATAATTTTTGAGTTTTTATAAATTAACAGATATTTTTAACTTTATTACATTACATAGTCAAGGACGACGCAAATTATTTTCAGAAAAAAATAAATAACAAGGGAGCGCACCCTCAAAATGTTTTTTTGCTATTATTAAAAATAAATAATAAAATTCAATTCTCAATAAATGTACGACACTTACGTCATTTAATGATTATATTATCGTTACCGAATTTTAAACGTTTGACTATTTAAATTTATTATAAACATCGCTTTGTACACAAAAGCTAGTTTATTTTTTAAAATCAAAATAAAAATTTTTTAAAAACATGGGAGGTATTGGGTACCCCGGTCTCCCATTGTTTTTTTTTTTTTTTCTGAAAATAATTGCAATATTCTCGACTATATAATGTATTTCAAATGATCCGAGATATTTACAAAAATTTAAAAATTGAACAAATTTACGGGAAGGCGGCTGTAGCTCTAAATAAGACGATATTCATTAAGAACGACTTTAATTTTTTTATTAATTGATATGTTGCTCTTCGTTCATGATCATTTAAAATCTTTGTCTTCATTTATTTTTACAAAATTTTAAAATTAACGCAGCGAATAATTTGAGTCCTTTAAAAGTATAATATCTCACGTTTACGAATCACGCTGTATAGTATCAACTCCACAAATCACCTAATATAGATATAGAATTTGTTCTTTTGTTCTTCGAAATCTCTAAATAAAGATCTATTGACTATTTAAGTAAGCTATGCAATAAAAAAGGGATGGATTTTTAAAAATACTGATAAATGTTTAAACTTAATAATGATTCTCTTAAATTTCACTTTGGAAAAGAACAAGTTCTATCCAGCGTAGCAAGCCGCCTATTTAATACAGAAACAAACACGAAACAAAGGAAAATCAACATCATCAACAGTCAACGATATGCCGATTTGATTGAATGGTTAATTGAAGGAAATAATATAAATAAAAATAATAAAAAAAAAAATAAGTAAAGATAAATAAACTATTTGTTCATGTCACGTGTAAGATAATGGTGTGGCAATGATGAATTTCTTTCTTTTCATTGAAGTTCGTTGGCGAAAGAAGTGCATATTAATTTATTTTTTTGCTTTTTAATACTTTTCAATGTTACATAATGTGTATTTTATACATTACAAAAATACAAATAAAAATCAGTGCTTTAGTTTCATTGTTATTTGTATAGTATGAGGAATTACAATATAAATTTTTAAGTTCTATGTGATCTTTTTTTCTTTTACTTGTACATACGTGTGTACAACTCCCCCAGTGTAAGTTGGCGAGCGGTGGGAGCGAGTTCGCGCAGGCAGAAGAAAGTAGCTTACGTCTTATTCGTTCTTAAATGTAACGTTTCCGTTTCAGAGGCGTATCTGAAAGCTCTTAATTAAATTTGTATTTAAGAAACTGATAAATGTTTGAAATACGTACGATTTCCCTTTAAACCTAATTGCATTTTAATTGACTGATAGTTGTAATGTGTTCATGTTTCGAAACAATTGTTGTTCCAATCCAATACAGGTAATGGGATTTATAAACTTATAATAATAATATTTATTATTAAAGAGGACAAATTCGGAATGAAACCGTTCCAAACGCATTCCACATACAAAAGGTTATTCAGTATGTTGTTCACGGCCACCGTGTGCGCGCGTATAATAACAAAAGGAAAGCGTATTCTGTGTATTTAATAATGTTGAAGGGGCGTACAGTAAAAAAAAAAAAACTGCCATCGTCAAAATTAGTGAATAGGTTTATTGAGAATTATCCCGGTTTATCTTACAACGGGGTAAACGTAAAATGTTTAGTATGCAATGTGTTTATAAACTATTCAACACGATCGAATTTGCCACGTGCATAGCGCAAGACATGAAGATAGAGAAACCTGTGTCGGTGCAAAATACGAAAATTTCCTATTTCATTTGTTGTGTACGATGATGGTTGTGTGTAATTTGCCGTTTACTTTGTCGCGCAACGATTCGTTTATTTCATTCTTTAAAAATACGTTACTTACGAGATTATTTAAATTTTGTGCGCGTACATTTAGAAAATAAAGTTGAGGCTAAATTGAGAAATAAAAAGGTGCGCTTGTGTGTGGACGGAACAACTAGATCTAAATGTTATGGTGCGTAAAATTGAACCAAATCAATCGCCATCCTCAATTTTATTAGCTACCAGACAAATAGAAGAATGTACCGCGCAGGTAATTTCAAAAATGGTGTTATGTATATTGGAAAAATTTGAAATTTTTAGAGATAAAATTTTAATGTTTGTAACAGATGGTGCCGCAACCATCCTTTCTGTAGGTCGGTCTCTTAAGGAACAGCGTGGCAACTCTTTACGTATTGCATGTAAAGTTCATGTCCTACATCTTGTAGCAGAACAGATCCGTAAATGTTACCCGGAAGTAGATGCATTAACATCGAATGTAAAAGCAGTATTCCTGAAATCTCCAAAACGTATTCGCAAATTTCAGCAATTGTGTCCCACCACCACAACTGATTCTGACACGATGAGTAACATGGCTAAAAGCGACATTTTACTATCACGAATATTTTGAGGATGTAAAAATTGTGGTTTTATTATTAAGTCCGGAAGAATGTGCCACTATCGAAGAAAGCCGGAAAAAATTTAAAGATAATCAGGTTAAACGTGATTTACAAACTATTCACAATCACTTCGAAATAGTGCAACCAATAGAAAAATTACAACATTCTTCGCTATTCTTGCAGGAATCAGTGCTATGAGAGATGTACATCCACAGCTTTGTTCGATGGAAGACGTAAGGAATAAATGTATTTTAGTTAAGTTTTAAAGTGTTTTAGATAAAGATTTAGATTTTTTCCACTCTTGTTTCAATGATTATCTTAAGTATGCAAATGTCACATCACTAGATATATACAACGATCGTCTTCTTTATGCAAGCACATATTTTCGTCACGGCGGACGCGTTTGCGAGAAATAACTGAGCAGACACACCTTATGTTAATAACATTTCATCGCGTTTCTTCTGATTTTCAAATCACGGAAAACGTTAAGACGGTAAGTTTTTTTTTAATCGTCTAATTACATACACTTTATATATTTTTTTTATGCGTATCTTCGAGAACGTCTTATAATTACAAAAGCCGTCTCAATTTTTTTTGTAACTAACATAATAACAGCGCCGTTCGCGATAGTATCTGTCGATATTAATAATGTTTCGCATGCGGGGGCCCATTCGTTACTTACGCCTGCGGCTTCACTCCGAGTTTGTCCTCTTTATTTATTATCACAAGTAATATACAAGTTGAGAACAATAATGAAAAGTGCAAGTAACATTGCAGCATTTATATAGATAATAAATCATCATCATCACTATCTTTATCTAAATTAATAACAAGCTGTTCACACCGTTCGTCAGCCAGGACCTCGTACTGTAAGTGTTCATGTCTACTGAATTGTTAAGAGAGGTACTGCCTTAATTATACTAAAACAGACTATTAGACTCGACTTTATTAACTATAAGAAAAGTGCTCCCTGATTTAAGAAAGTTGAGAGTAAGTCTATGACGCGTTCTTAAATAAAATCCTCATTCGCCAATAAAACTCTTTTTCAGCATTAAAATTCCTCTAAAAATGAAGAAATTCCTCTTGGTTGGTAATACCGCTTTCGCTCATCTACTCGTCGTCGCAACACGAACATTGTCGAGCTTCAAAAAAGTACTACTTACTTCCCTCATTATCTCCGGTCCATTCCAAACGGAAACCTTCTTTCCCTTCCAATCTCTGCTTGATATTCAGTATGTTCCGCGCTGTTCTACTGACGCATGCGCAAAACTTAGGATTATTGACATTCGCGACAATTACACACCCTGAAGATGGGCTTCGAAATCTGATTTACGTTGCACGCCCGTTCGCCTTATCTACGTTGAGTTTCATTTTGAAGCTATATATGTACCCGCGATATTTTTCCCGTCAACTAGAAGTGGAAGAGGCCGGAAGTCGGGAGTTGAAATTTTACAAATTAAAAGAAAACTACTGAAAGAGATTCAACAAAAGTGCGGTTCCTATAAAGCACCTCATTAACCAATCAACGTGACTTCGTATTGGCCATCGGTCAATCCAAAAAAATACGCGATGCAGTGTTAGTCAAAAGAAATTAAGGAAAATTCTAATGCAACGTGGTAAGTGTTGTTTTCCCTGTCGTGTACTACAAGTCATACACGCAACACACCTCTCAATACAACGCTGCTATACTATGTTTATGTATATTGCTTTAGTAGCACAAAACCGAATATTACAAATTTCAATCTTCCAGATAGAGTAAATCTCTCTGCTTCTATACTTAGGCTATGCTGCATCGCATAAATTTGCGCTTACGTTACGAATCACACACTCGAACGACCACTCCCATATTCGACGCCTACGAAACGCTCGAAAAGTGGCGAACTTTAATTATAACTTAATCAACGGGAATCTTAGGAAATAACGAATTCGTATTTTATAGTTGGCAGCGTGACGTCACCAGCGTATCTATCAATAATAGAGACAAGATATTTGAAATAGTAACATATAGGTAAGTTTTATTACATATTTTATATATAACATTACATCTTTCTTTATATCCTCAATATAAATATATATTATCAATAATATAATAATCTCATCAAATTATACAGTTTAATACGAATAAAAAATAACATCTGTACAAATAGAATTTTTTTCAGCTGTGTACTGTGATTCTCTCTTTCGACCATCCTGTTACCTGACAACGAATCCCATTATAATCGTACATAATACAAATAAAAATCTCGAGACGTTTGACAAATTTCGAAGCAATATGTACATACAGCGTAAAGGAAATATATATTAAAAGAAAAGGAAACAGATTAAAATATACATAGAAGCCAAGGGTGTATCACAATTTGTTTTTATGTTTAATATTCATTTTCCATTTACGAAGAACAAAGTAATATTGTTTGACGACAAGCTTAAAATTTCATGTTAAAAATTGATTTGACAATGTTATTTATTTATTTATTTTTTTTTACTGAATACTGAATTGAATATATAAAATAACCTCGAATCAATTTAATGAAGTTACGTATTATCTTCCAAATTCAAATCACTTCCATCTTCTTACGTGTATCTTTAAAAATAAAAGATGTCCAATTAAAAAATAGAAATAGAGTGTAAAAGTTTTACGAACAAGTGAATTGTTATTATACTCCGGAAAACACCAACATTGCAAACGTGTGCATAATACCTAAGTAAATACAGGGTTAAAATTTTAGATTCAAGTTCTCTCGTATTTAACCATATTTTTTTCTTCTTCAAAAAAGACATTCAACAACACTTAGAACCGGCGAATATTACGTATTTAGAATGCGGAAAATTAGTTCCAAGGTGATAGCATTATCCCCTAGGTTATTCGAGGTGATTCGATGCAAGACCGGGATCAATTCGTTATCTAAATTCTTCATGTAGATCGGAGGTAATTTGATGTTGTTGCTTCCAGCACTGTACGATACCTGAAAATCATTTTAAAAGATTTATTTCATTCAGAGATGGAAGAAGAATGAACAGCTTGATGTCGAATAGGGATTATCGAGTTAATTCAATGGTAACATTTGGAAATATAGGCACAAACATACAAATTATTATTTTTTTTTAATAAAATAAGCCTCTGTGGGAGTCAAAATCAAAAGCAGTTTGTACCCTTTTAAAGGTTACGAGGGTAGTTTGAAAAGTTTCTAGCCTAACACAGAAATGAATCAAATGTAGTTGAATTTCTCAATTATTCCCTGTAGAATAGTAGTTGGCACTTTGTTCAGCAAAATAAGCGATTACCCTCCTCATTCAAGTGAGTCCTCGGAACGAAACTTGTAACTGAGGAAACAGAAAGAAGGCATTAGGTACCAAACCTGGTGATTCGCCAATTCGTAAATTTTTGCCTTTCAAAATTTTTGCCTTTAGCTTGTAAAGTAATGATGCGTAGTGCGCCTTTGTTATGGCTTTTCCTTTTCCAGGACAGTCTATTTACATAAGTCCGTTACTATCCCAAAAATCAATCGTCACCATTTCCCCGTCCGATTTAGTCTTCGCTTGTTTTCGATTCACTCTTCCTAGTCCACTGTTTCAGAAGTATATCGATGTATACAAGTTTCATCCACGGTTCCATAATTAATCGTTGCTGAAACTCTTATTTCGCTTAAACTACTTCAACAGGACTTCGGATGTGTTTATTCTCGAAGTTTTCCCGCTAGCGAGACGCTGTCAATTTTCTGCCAACGGACCCCACCCATAATTTCTACAAACTACATTTGTTTATTTTTATATTCATATTTGTTTATATATACTTTTTTTGTTATAAATTATACTCATATTACTTTTACCCTATTTTCGGGGGCCTCACTTTCAGTATATTTAACATTTATTGTTTTTAACTTCTTCATAAATCTTTGTTTATAATGAAACATTGTTATTCTTTCTAATTAAATCTTTTATTTATTGGTGCATGGCTACTTAATTACTCAAGAACTACATCACCTGAGAAGATAAGCAGCTAAATTAATAGAAAGGATCTCAATTAACATTTAAAAGTAAGTAATCATTTTATCGATTTCTCTTTTATGGTTTGTAATCACTACCAAATTCACTCTTTGCACGCGCAGTTGGACCGTTTTCCAGTTAACCTTGTGATGCTAGTGAAGCGACTCCAGCAGGATGATAAGATGAAAGAACATGATGGCAGACTATTGCTAAATATTAAAAAGGAATGCTCCCATGTAACCGAGTAACAGAATTTTTTGAACAAAATAAAGATTTTTTACGAAGAGAGAAAATGCAAATTTAAATCAGATAAATAATGAGGTCAAAAACGCAGGCCTGCCCTTTAACTCTCCTTTTTTTTTAAGGAAAACATTAAAAACTTTGCTTAACTTTTGCTTATGAAATGGACAAGTGGACAATCTCATTACCCTACTTCTCATAGTTTCAATTAGCTTAATTTTTTTGTTTTATATGCCGTGCGGAGGTTTACGTATCTTCTACAATGCGTACATTTTTGATATCATGCTAACGTGATCTTACTGGACTCTAATTTTACGAACTGTTCGACATGTTCGAAAGCGTTCTTGGTCTTGAGTGAGTTTAAGCGACGCCCAACTTGAGATTAGCTTTTTCATGCTAAAATTTTTAATTAACATACGATAAATACGATATTTCTGGATGCCCAGAGCCTCTCCCATCACTCTAACTTTAATATCATGATCGTCTAGCATGATTCGATAAGTGCTTGCAGCTTTTTGGCCGTCCCGAACGTCTATTGTCACCCAAGCTGAGGTAACCATGTTTAAATTCAGCTATTCAAAATTTAAGAAAAAGATGGTGCAGAGTCTCCGTAAACAGCGTCCACGTCGGCTTTAATTTGCATAGGTGTACTGTTACAGGAATGCTAACATCGATTGATACAAAAGCCTGAGCAACGTGGTTGAAATTTTCAAAAGTGTCTTTCGACGCATGCGTCGTTATATCATCAGAATATTTTTGACAAGTAATCTCATCTTCATGTTGACGCTTGAAATTTTGCAAACTACCCACGTAGTAACTGTCAATATTATGAGGAATCTAATATTGTCAATCATCATTGTTACTTCTAGATTCTTTCTTTCAATACACTAAGATGTTATATTTGTAAATAAATTGTTGTCTACGATTTCTTATTATCTATAATTACCCAATGTTTATGTGTTGCGGTTTCATTTTCAGACAGTGCATTTTATATAATAAGGCAATATTCGCCTCAACATCATCAATAGAGACGGCAAAGGCAGGTGGAAATATTCCTTTTTTGCAGCGACTAGACAGATTCGTGTCTATTCGCCTTATGAGAATGGATTCGTGTTGCTTACTGGTGTCCCCGACAGTCGACAAGGCAAGAGTCTGTCTAGTCTCCGCCTTTGTCCTCTCTAATCATCAGTTTTAATACCCGCCAATGACAGATTGCCCGTTCGAAAAAACTTACATTTTCCACATGTAACGTTGTCCGAATCCCAATTTTGTAGAAGTTATTACTGGTTAACAAATCCAAGTACTTCACTAACGCTTGACAAGTAGCCTTCGATATATTCTCCGAGATTTTCGAGATGTCTATCGGGTCTTTAGCTTTAGATTGCTCGTCGGTATTCTGCAAGATGAATACCTCCGTCCATCTGATCAATCTATTCCCGCTGTTGCATACGAAATCTTTTCCATTGTGCACCCTTATCGACGGCACTCCAGATAAAGGTTCATTATCAATTGGAGAGGTCACACTATGACATCACAGATCAAGGTATATTATAGATAGATATTCAATCGAAATTAATTTGAGGTATTAAATCTGGCTTACCCGATATTAAAATTTGCATCCGATTCGCCCCATATTATGTTAACAGTCTCATCCGACGGGGCGTTTATACACCCGCACTGAATGGTGAAGTTCTTCATGTTTCGTAAGCTGTCTCGTAGACTGGTTAAATTTTCCGAAGGAATTTGGATCATCAGTCCATCTTCTATGATGCTGCTTTTGGCTGTTAAGCCGCTCGATGATTTTAGAGCACCGTTGAAGACGATAAAACTAGCACCAGTTACTGCAGAAGAAATATGAAAACTGCATTTAAATAATCTAAATTACGACAGATTGTTTAAATTTTTCGGCCGGATCTTACGATAATTATAAAAAGGAAAATAAATTTCGCAACATTGTAGCATATGTGATAATGACAGCCATTTTTTTCTTTGTAATTTCTTGTAAATCTCCAATGACTAAAGCATTTTCGCTACTTACATTCGATTGTCTAATCGTGTATTTGCCAAGTACCAAGTTTTTAGTTTTATTAGAAGTTTTATACAAGCAGCCATTGGCAGATACACCAAACTAGATTCATGGAATACTAACTACAAATCTGTTGAGATTGATACGAACACAACGCACCTTTCCTCTGTTTGTTTAAAATGTTGATAGCATGCGTTGTGTACGAGTTCTCACTGCTGGCTTGGGTATCCTGGACACAAACCAAGTGCGAATCTGCTTTGGTGCTAAAATTCCCACCGAAGGCCAACGTGTGATCGCTGCAATCGTTTAGTGATTTCATGACCTAGAAATTCACACTAAGATAATACAGAATCACTAAGAGTATATTCTACATTAAATTTATGTTCATTTTGGCTTATTTAACGTGATGCCATTCATGTAACAGTTGATAATTACCGAAATTACTCGATAAAACTCGATTGGTAGTTTCGTTGAAAGTAATCAAATTGAGTTGAACAATAACTTTTCTTGGTGGTCCAAATTAAGTAGGTATGATTGCTATCCCCGTCATTCTTAATGCTAAAGCATAGGTTAAATTTGCCAATAAGATATCAAAATTCAGATTTTAGTACTCTTCTTATTTTCAAGAATCTTTGTATATCTTTTTTAAAATTTAAAAGATAATTTAACTTTATAAGAAGTGTTTAAAATATAAGTTCTAGACAAAAAAAAAAAAACATGTTTATCTGTGAATTAATTGATACTTTAATTTTTTTTACTTTTTTATTATTTAACATAACATAACATGTTAAATAATGAAAATCCCGTATCTTAGTGAAGATATAAACAAAATATGGAGGTCGTCGCAAGAGAACAACTTCTGCACAAGATCAGCATTTAATAAACGAAATGGTGTTCAGTCATCTACGAACTTGAATAATCTGACAGTTAAAAGAACGCTGTACGAATTTGGCTCGAGGGCTAGACGAAGAGCTGCATGACTGCTATTCGCGAGGCAACACAAAATACTTAAGAAACAGTGGGTTGCCGTGGGAGGCTTGCTTATCGTTGGGGAAGATGCCTTCCTCTGACGACCCCGGATTCACTCTACGTCATTCTGATAGAAGAGTTTTAGTGTGGAGGTGACGTGGATAAATGTTATTATGTTGAAAGAAACCTGGCCCTACGTTTGTCATTTGCAAGTCGAAGTGTTACGATTTGGAGTGGCATATCATTAAATGTTCGCGCCGAGCTGGTAATATTGAGAAATTATTCCACGAATGCAAAAGAAATAAATTTTGTATTTGTAGACAATAATGCTCGCTCTCGCCGAGCCCGCATTGTGGACGTCACTGTTATTTTTTCTTTTAGGAGTGGTGACGGCCCAAATGGGTGCATAAGGCTTTTTTTGAAGTTTGTCACAACCTCAGGAGCCTTTTAGTGGGTAAAGTGCTCCATAGCCTTATTACCGTCATCTCCTGGCCTGAAAGGGTTAAGTGCGGTTAACTGCGCCCCAACTGCGAATGGTGTATCGGATCCACCAAGAAAACTTGTTGATCCTCGACTCGAACACACAGCGTTTAGCTCTGTCACAGTCAAGCGTAGGCCCTCCTATCACTGAGCCATCGAGCCGTTACCAATAATATCGAAAGAATAACACGGCTTCTGAATTCTACAGTCTTAAATTGAATCGCGCATCTTTGGGACAAATTTGATCAATAGTTGCGATCTCGTCCTCGTCCTAACGCTGGATGAGCGTGCGTCAAAAATGGACAAGAATTCCGTAGAAAGCATATCCGGAAGATGCTTAGCTGTGCTACTAGTATGAAGAGGTCTGATAGAATATTAAAATTAAAGCATGAAAAATAGGTTTTGATTAATTTTTTATTTGGATACGAGCGATTTCATGAATCCTTAAAAATAACTTAGAAACAAGAGAGCATTTTTACATTTCGATAATGGAAAACCGTCCTTACCTGATCATAGCGATTTTCTGGAATGGTTACAGTGGTATTCTTATCCTCCATGTGTATTGTTAAGCCTCTTATGTTAGGTAAGGTATAAGAAAAGTTTCTGAAATCCTAAATGAGGCTAAATTAGAAAAATGTGAATATACACCGAACCCGAAAAAGATTTTTAGATTAGACTACGATCGTGAAAGCCTACATTCAACAATTAAAAAAATATATATTCATAATGCAAAATGTATACTAACCGCTAGGATATTAATGATCGTATGTCCGACTTCGACGAATACACTATCCCTATGCCTCGTAGATATTATAGGACTCGGATAATACCGATATTCCGCTCCCAATCTAAGGACCAATCTCAAAGGGAAGATCTTAGCCCACGGCGTCTCCCATCTATGAATCAGCAAACCGATCAAATAGGGCTCCGAAGGGCGGAAGATGTTCTGGAGACATTGAAACGTTGGCCTTATATACAGGAAGCCGGCGTGGTTCTTGAATCCCAGAAAATTGGGATTGTTATGCAGCGATAAGCCCATCTCAGTAACCGTGGTGCCTGTACAGTAAGGGCCAATTAAAATGACCAAATTAGAAAAATGAAATTAATAAATTATGAAACACCCTAGGATGTTACCTTTAACGGCGTCGTTATAGATGCTATTGATGTGATGGAATATATCGACCGGGATTAACTTCTCGTCATCCAACAGCTCGATAACGTAAACAATTTCATCCTGTCCGACTGAGATTAGTCCTTCGGTAGAGAAACACCAAGCCTTCTTATTGATGCAGCAGTCCACTACAAGACGATAAGATAGATTCCAGTGTTGCTTGAATATGCAAGTTTTTACTTACTGTTGATGATTTTCACATGAACATGTAGGTTTCTTTGTAGCGCGAAGGTTAACTTCTCACACTTTAAGGTCTCGACGATGCTCTCCCCGTTATTACATTCAATGTAAGTAATATCTGTAACGAATATTAAATCAAAATGAGTTTTTGTATCTGACACTCAACGAAAAAAAAAATAATAATAATAATACAAGCAATACTCTAAAAACATCAACCTCCGTATGTTTTGCTTACTGCTAGCGTGGTGATCTCACAATACTCAATACGATACCCAAATGCGACACTCGCCGGTGACTGCGTTAACCAATGTAAGTGAACATAGTATATATTTGACTAACCTGATTTGAAAACTGTAACAGTTGGTGGCAAACAATCGTTACCATTAGGTATAAAGCTCTTAGTTTGTGGATCGATGCTAGGAATGTTACGGTTAACTTTAGAAGCTGTTGCTTGCGCAACTTTCTTCGAGCCACCTTCACTTTGCCCACTATAATTGAAGTCCGTATCCAACTTGGTTAAATCACTTCCAGGCCTAATCCCATCACAAAACATCACACTTTTGTTACTCTTCCCTTTCGCCGAACCTGTTGGCATTCCAAAATTATTTGTAAAAAAAAAAAAAACACTATCGAGTTTCACCGACGTTAAAACATTACCTTTACGCTTTAATACGCCGACAGGCACCATTACCGTAGGTGGATTTTGCGGAGCGGCTCCAACCTGTTGCATTGGGGGTACAACGGAGCAATACTCCATCGGGTTGTTGGGATTGGGCTGTCTGTTCGGCGAGTTTGATTGCGAAACTTCACTTCCGGAGCTGCTGTTTGTGTCCATGTTGAGGATGGCGTAACATTTCGAGCAAACCCTAGCTTCGGCATCGAGATATTCTAGTCTATATTTCAAGTTGCAACATTTCGAACAGAGCACCTGGAGGATAGAAGCTTATAATCTTGTTAGGATCGAGGGAAATGCATTTTTTACCAAGCCGCAGGCTCTGCAATGGTGTCTCCTCTTGATTACGGTAAACCTGGCGTCGCAATGTAGGCAACTTAACGCGTCCGAATCTGGTATCCATAGAGGGGCTTCCTTACCTAGCCAAAAACCTGAAAATTGAAATTCACTGTGAGGCTGATAAAAATCTTGAAATCTCAAATATAGGAACCCTCATATTTCGTTACAGATTCGGATTTGCCAGCTTTTTTCGAGATATTCGAAAATGTCAAATCTCATCATTCTTACCCCCACCACTAATTTTTTACGGCGGGCATCATTTCCAACTCCCTAAATGTCTGCTTTACAACATTAAAGAACCTCATCCTTACCAACTGTATTATCCTGACCAGTTTGACCCGCCAGAATTTCACCGCCGGAAGTCTCAACCGGTTGCACATTAGCTTCGGCGGAGGTCCTAGCGCAAGCGTTCTCCATTTCCATTGCATGCGAAGAGTTCTGACCACCAGCAGCGCCCTCCGCGGTAAAATCGGCCGCCGCTAGCTTGACATTTACGGGTGTTGTTTCGTTCTGCGCCAGTCTAGCCTCTTTCTGCCTTTGCGCATGCAAATCGGTCTTCTCATCGTCGTCTTCGCTTTCCGTCTCTGTCGAATCGGTCAGGACTTCGGTGGAGGCTTCGGAAAAAGTGGGAGATACCGATGGAGAGGTCTCCGATTCGTCTTGGCTCGAAGACTCCTTGTCGACTGTCTTTTGTAGGGTTGTAGTTGTCTGTAGTTCTTTCGAGATGTAGACGTTGTTGTAAGGCGTGGAACCGGGGTTTCCTGCAAAAGGGAGATAGATTGTTGTCAGAAGGAAAATTGTATGTTGGTAAAGTATTGCAGTGTTAATTTTAATATAGAACTGATACATTTCAATTTTTTGTTGAAGAGTTTTCTTTTATGCGTATTTGATTTGAATCACTCTGTACAGGGGTTGGCTTACATCTGAATTGCCACATCATTTGGAAAAGAAATGAAAATACAAAATTCTCTTTCTTAACCGATCGTGCTCGTTCGTCGACGTCGATAGTAGTCGCCTTTCATTTTTTTTTTATAATAAAAATAAATAAAAACAATGTTTCTTATACCTACTGTTAGTAGTCTTATCCAATCCATGGATGACGCTGCTATAGAATTGGCTAAAATATATTGGCTTCGTCTTAGAAAAAAAAACTGAGGAGAGCTGTGACCTTTTTAGGGCAATGGAATGAAGATGCGGTCTACACTATTACCGAAGCATGGCACAAGATTATAAAAGTCTTTGAAACAATCCTGTTTGAAAACAAGAACCCTGATGATCAATCATTAAAGACTCACGATGCTATTCGATCCGGAGACATAGAAGAGTAATTGGCAGAAAATGATGAGGATTGAAGTACTATTGAATAATTGGATGGTTGCAAGGTGCAGAAAAGGAAGATGAAGATTATGTGCGGGACGACAAAATTTCCCACGCAGGCGCTAAGCAGGCATTCCGAGCGACCCTTCAATATATTAAACCTTATTAAATATTCTTGCTTAGATTTGGCAACAGTTAAGTCCGTGCATTGGCGTTGTTGCCAGTGTTACAACAAAGACCATTTCACAATCTATAAACGATAAATTAAATGACGTTTCTTCTTCAAAATCCGCAAAACTCGTAGCCATATTTATTTAATTGGCTCTAAATTGAGCTAAATTTTTAATATAGAATTGCTAGATATATACCGTAGGTTAGGAAAACCGGCAACATTGCAAACACATATAGTCTTTAGTCACAGATTATGATTGCTCAAGTTAAAATTGAGGAATTTTTTGAAATAAAATATCTAAAAAAGCAAACAAACCAAAAGTTTTATAGGATCTCCTATCGATTGCAATTGTTTAAAAGCGATTACAGAACTTAGGAAACGTGTCCATTAAAGAAAAAAAAAAGAACAATCACAAATTGAAATCTTTTAAAAATCAGTCAAAATTCAGCACTTTGAAAGCTAGTTAAATGAATAAAAGGAGATTTGCAATTTTAGAGGGAAACGTAGAGGCCTCTAACAAATCGAAAGACGTAATATTCAAGATTATCATCGAATCATATTGACTTCAAGAGTGCATTGATAATTTAAACCTTGGCGGAAATAGATCAACCACAAATAAATAAATACGCACCGTTTTCATTAGAAGGTGTTCATAATAGAGAAAGTAGAAATTGAAATAATTCTTTTTCTTTTGAAGTATACATTCACACTTCTCTCACATTACATTAAATATAAACGCAATAAATTCCGTTTGACGACTTACACGTATTTTTTTAATACCGCTTCGAATTGAACTAAACTTTTTCCATGGTGGAGTTACGTAGAAACTTAATTGTTTTAACATGTAAGGCATAGATAGCCGTGACATAATTGAGAAAGTAGGAGGCTCCTCGCTGTTAATATTAAAGCAATTTACACATTTAACATGTTAGACGTAAATATACACTGTGTGCGAAAAGACAGCACTACAAAGTGAAGTTTTTATATACAGGATACTTTAGGAGAAACGGTACATATTTTAATATATATACAGAGTGTTAGATAAACATGCGGCAAAAATTGAAGGGGTTATTCCTTGGCCTATTCTAAGAATATTTTGTCCAATGATGATTTCTGAAAAACCCCTTTGTTTCGAAGATACGGGGCGAACAAAATTTGCGACGACCAAATGCGATATTTGACCAACAAGTAGGAAAAATTAATAAGTTTATCACGTACAAAAAAATTGTTGACGATAACTTGGAACGGCTGTTTTATCTACTAACGTATAAGTGGATTTCATTTGAATACGTCTCGTCAGCGATCATCACCTATATCGCTCGAAGTTGTTTACATTGAGTGACGTTTGACTGTTTGACGTGTCTTTAATAGTTAACGAAGCCGTCTACCAAGTATACGAACGCCGAGATGACTGACATACCTTTCATGTATGGACTTGCTCATGGGAGAGATTCATCGAGAACTGCTGTTTCGAGCGCTGAAAATGAGCGGTCAGAGATTTAGGCGACCCTCGATAACTATCATCCATCATTATGATATCCTGTTAGCAGACCATCGGATGAAGAATAGAGGGATTGCTAACATGGAACATTTTTTTGACATGTTTAAGCGCAATACGAGCGAATTTCCGCGGCATATTGCGACAGTGGATGCATCACTACTACGCCAGAAATCAACGGTCAATCGACGACATTGGTTTTTTCCGGCGAACGTGCATCAAGGGAAGATAAAACGACCTTATCACCTGGATGAGGTATGCAAACCAATTTTAGAATTCACAACACATGATCTGATTGATTATTTGGGAAAGATAAAGACAAGGTAACGCGGGTTCGCGGAACTGATTTATTGGACCAATTCGACGCTGAACTGGAGATATTTATCGAAGAGAGAAATTCTGTGCCATCACGGTAACGCTTCGGCCTACTCATCGGTGATTACGGAATTCTTACATAATAAACGCATCAGCAAAACAGTTGCATATTTTCTTGCTAATTTGTTACTCAAATCGATGAATGGCTTATTATTAAGACGGTATAGCCACCTCCTGTAAGCTTTTGAACCGCTGCAGACATCAATACAAACTAAACGGCATATTTTGATGCTAATATGTTACCCAAGGACTGATTTTGTTGCTACGATCGTTTCCGAGATACTATCTAGGCTATTAAGCTAGCGTATCCGCTCGCTGTAACTTTTGATTTACTGCAAATATTTACACGAACTAAACAGCATATTTTGTTACTAATTTGCTGCTCTTAGAATGTACGCTTTAAACTTTGTAGGCTACCTTTGGATCTTATTCTCGCCCCTCAGAACTTTTCAAAATTAGTAGTTAGGCATTGGATGTTAAGGCATTAATCGATATTTTGTTGCTTATTCGTTGCTGCATTGTTTCACAATGATTAACTATTTGCTTCAACCGGTTGTGGATAACAATAGCTATGCTATCAGCAGGATAGTGGTCCTGCACATAACGGCCGCCCAATACATAAGTGTACTGGTACAAATAGTCCCAACATGACCTGACCTTTCGGCTTTAGACTCTTTTCTTTGGGGATATTTAAGAAATCAGGTGTACAACAACGTGAACAAATGGCAAAATAAGGTTGAGGAAGTTTTCTTCTTATTGGATGGAAGGACAGTCTTAAGAGCTAAACAGAGTGTACTCTTAAGACTGTCAAGTAAGTACGTGGGCTTACTGGACAGTCTTGGTCAGGTCAGGTAGGCAGTCTTAAATGGGCACATGATTGTATTGAGAAGAAGGGCAATACTTTTGACCATTACGTATTTACTTTCTTCTTTTCAATTTTACTTCAACGACATTATTCTAAGATACAATCAAGTTAAGATAGACATTGAACATATAGCCATGTACCTGTTTTGTCAAAAATTGATGGAGCAGCACTTAGGACGAAATAGAAACTGCTATAATTTCTTTATTGTTCGTTTTAAGACCATAGTGTATTGAAGCTTTTACATCATAACTTTAATTAAAAAATTATCTTTCAAAATTTACAGCATGTTCCGTAAAAAAAAAATTCTCAGAAATACGTTGTGCAATTGTCTTTTTCATATACTGCATATTAATCAACGTGAACAACACTATTACTTTGCTAGTTTAACCTACTATCTAGAATCAATAATAACAAAGACTAATGTAATGACAAAGGTAATGGTGCGCACTTAATTTGAATCACTCTGTATAATACAAAAGATATTAAAATTAAAATAAACAAATAAAATAAATATCACTTTGATTTAAATCATTGCAGCCATGAATAAAAGAGCAGAAACTTATTGTAATAACCTCGTATATGGCGCTTTATCACTATTTACAAAAATTTCGAATGTGCCTCCTGGCTTACCCACATATGTAAACAAGATAAATGCAAATCCATTTGCATGTCTGTTACTATATTTAGAAACGACATTTATTTATTAAAAACAGTGAATCATACAAAACAGTAGGTATTGTAAAACAATATGACCATATCATTTACACGCTTGAATGTATATATTCAATCACAAACAAAAATCGAGATAACAAAAGCTATATTTAAACATGAATTAATTAACAAAAGAGCATTTGTTTGCTTTGTTTCATATTCATTTCGATCTTATTCGTTAATATAATAAAGATTATTTCCTCACCTATTAAATTTATTTCCCTCTTGGGTGCTTCCTCCAAAACTTTCGATGGTAACTCCAACATTTTAGGCCTTTCGATAGAACTAACACTTTCGGTGTCTTTCTGATCCGTCTCTTCGGATATTTCAACTTCCTCTGGTTCCGTCACCACAGCAACACTTTCACTTTCGATTACCATCGGAGCTTCAACTTTATTCTTTGGCACTTCTTCAATTTCTTCGATTTGAACCGTTTCTTCTGGAATGGCTGCGTCTTCAATTTCTTTTTCAGAATCTGTAATTTCTTTCTGGACTCCTTCCGGTTCCTCGACAGTCTTTGTAATCTCCTTAACTTCTTCTGCCTCCTTAATCTCCTCTGCACCCTTTACTGGCTCTAGAATCTCTGGAGCTGGTTCGTCTTCTTGTTCTATGGTAACTTCTTGGTATTCTTCTTCGAGTTCATTTAAATATTGGTTTAGAATGGAATCATCAATATCAAGGGCATCGTTAAATGAGACTACTTCTTTTGTATTTGGTTTTGGTGCTTCCTCATTTGTCTTTTCAATATTTTTTGATTCGATGAACGATTCTCTAGATACTTCGATAATTTCTTGTATAATTTCGTTTGGATTATCTTTAATAATATCGGTTTTGTTTTCTTTCAAATGTTCTAACTGAATTTCATTATCAATACTTATAGCCTCTTTGCTAAGTTCTATTTCTGAATTTACTTCAGAATTATGATGATTTTCCGAATCAACTATGTTTTGTGCTTCTTCTTTGATATCTAAATGTTCAAATTCATCTTTTCTAAAATTAACAGTCTCTTTATGATCTAAAATATCTGTTGTAGAAGCATTTGTGCTATTTAAATGTAATAATCCATGTGTGTCGATAATATTATCTCCTCCACCAAACCTTAATTCGCAAAAACCACCGTTTACTTCATCATTTTCCAGATCTAATAAATTTACTACATTGTTACTGGTTATTTCTTCACTTGTAAATGTTCTTTCACTTTTTTCAGCTGACGGTAAATCAAGTAACATATCTGCAGTGTTCGATTCATCTTTTGCTGTTTTAATAGCGCTAATTTCATTCTTCACCGTGCTTCCAGCAATGTTTACTTCGAATTCTTCTAATTTAGTATCAAAATCGGTCGTGGCATTAACATTATTAGTATTACTTTGTAAAAAACTCTTATTGTTATTATTAGACACTAAATAGTTTTCTTTATTCTCTAAAAGCTGTATTTTAGTAGTGTTACCTGATATGTCTGTGTTTAAGTATTCGTTTAAGCTATGAAATACGTTCGTAATAGAATGCTTAGCATCGCCTGTCTTTGATTTCGAGCTAGAAGCATAATTCGAAGGTCCTTGCGCATGATGGTAAGTTTTGTTCCCAGCAAAGCTATCGGTGGTTAATTCGCTATACTCAAAGTCATTCAATACTTGATCCAAGTCGACCGTGTATTTATCCATCTAAAAAACAACAGAAATATTGATAAGACAAGTATTTGACATATAACTAACCTCAAAATTTTAACACATTACGTCCAGACTCGAGACTTTCCTAACAACTATGGTAAGTGTTTGAGTATTACTTTTTTAATCGCTTTACGCGTATTTCAGCAGGAGGAATACTAAGCTCAATATGCGTAGATAGTCGTCATATGATAATATGAAACTTGATGATGAACATAAGTCTGTAAACGGTGACTTTATAGCCTCGTTAAGAATATGGGATCGTTGATAATTTAATTCGAAGAAAGTTACTTACAATTCGAAGCAATTAAGCTGTATCCCAACAGCATTTGCACGAAACTTACACTACAACAAACAAATTAATGCAAAAATTCTTTCATCTGACGTTTTGATTAAATGCCAACGTTCAGCTGGGAATCGGGAATTGCGCAAGTGGTGGGCGATATTTGACTCTCCTTGATTTTTGTCACAGTGACCGAGGAATCACAGTTCACGTCGATAAAGTCGAATTTGAAAAAGCAGTGACTTAACTCCAAGCATGAACGGCGAGGTGAAATGTGATCACTGTTTTGCAATTAACAAATAATTGACTGTAGGCTTTCACGACCGTAATCCATAGTGGAAACTTCTTTCGGGTGTTGTCGTGTAATTAACACAACACCCGAAAGAAATTTCTACTAATTAACAAATAACGTTTAGATTTGTTCGAATTTGCTGCTCTAAGCAATGGTCAAAGTACTGCGCATGGCTCTTACGACCCCGTTGTTCGGACTGTACAGTTACAAATTCCGTTTCAAATGATTCTATCAGTTCTTACCGTAGTTCAGGAAAGCATATTATTGATAAAAATTAGTTGCGAAATATCTTTTTGCTGTTTGTTTTCTTCTTTTAATAAAGATTTAGATTCACAGGCTTTATGAAATAGAAAAATGTTTAAAATATCATAATAAAGTCTTGATATGCGCCGTTTTTTTCCGCCGTTTCGGATTCTAGATGTTGCGCCAACCGAAGCATACCTTCACATCTTGCCCCTTCAGAAACTTATCAACACCTTTCGATATGCTGTGAAAGGGTTACCTACCGGGATTAAGATCATGGAAGTAATGTGTTAGTTTCAATATTGATTGCTTACTTGCAAGAATATTCTACGCCTACTGAATATATTTCCAATACCAAAAACAACCCTTTGAAAAGAAAGTAATCGCTCTTCGCGCGTGATCGTTTAAAATCACTGTTATTTACTATCACCGTTCACAGTTATAAAAATTACAGTTTCGTTCATTGCAATAATTTACGGGAGATAAGCGCGTTCAGTGGTTTCTGGTTACGTAGACCTTGAACTTGCGTTTCGTATTTCGATAATGGTGTTTGTTGTTCGATTTAATGAAAATCGATTCGTTAGTCCTTTATCGATAGATTATTGTACCCGAAAACTGATAACTAATCACTTTAGTAAGGTGATTGCAGATAACATGACATTTTTTAGATGATCAGTACGATCTGCAATAGGAAAATATCAAAGATGGCTAACGAAAGTGACAGGTACCCATTGCACAAAGCGGTTTTTGAAAATGATTTAAAAAACTTGTCGAGATTATTGAGGAAGCACAATGTAACCGCTAAGGATAAGCATGGTAAGTCGCCGTAGGTATTTACTATAATCGACAGATCATAGGAAAAGTTAAGGAAGAGAGTAGATAACTTAGGTTATAATCCTATCATAATATTTATGTAAATCATTCGCTATATGAGATTTTAAACGATTTTTAGGTAACACAGCCCTACATCTAGCGGTTATGCTAGGTAGAAAAGGTATAAACCCACCGAAATTACATCTTTTTAGCCTTTATTAATTAATTATTTTGTAGAATGTGTTCAATTATTACTAAAACATGATGCCCCAGTAAAGGTAAAAAATGGGTTAGGCTGGACAGTATTAGCAGAAGCAGTTAGTTATGGCAATCGGCCTACAAGTAATACATACAATCTTAAAAGAAGTTACAACAAAACCTATATATATTAATTGATTGCAGTATCGTCGCTTGTTAGGAAATTTAGGCAGCAGTCTCGAGAACAGATGGAAGAACGCCGACCAAACCTGGTAGAAGCTCTAAACAGGATAAATGACTTTTACATGGAATTAAAATGGGACTTTCAATCGTGGGGTAAACATATTTTTCATTTGCAATTGTTATATTTGTGAAGTCTCTAAATTTGCTTTCAGTTCCACTAGTTTCAAGAATACTGCCCTCGGATATATGTAAAATATACAAATGCGGTGCTAATATTAGGTTAGATACGACGTTAGTCGATTTTTCGGATATGAGATGGGAACGCGGCGATATATCGTTTATATTTAACGGAAACGCAGCTCCAAATCAAAGTTTGACAGTCCTGGATAACGTTCAGAAAGTTTATCAAAATGTAAAATATGAGGTGAGCTCAGCTTTGAAATATACCTTGTCTGATTAAATTGTACGAGGAGCGTTCAATAAGTCCCTAGAAAAAGATAGAAATGTTATAGATTTTTATTTCTCCAGCTTTTTAAAGGCCTTCAAAAAGTAGGATTTTGAAAGGTTCTCAAAGCAGGCATCTGTTTAGGCGATGACTTCCTTGTTCGACGTGTACCGTTGTCCACCGAGTCATTTTTTCTTTTTCAAATGAGGATGTTTGCTTTCAATTTCTTCACTCAAGTGGTCCAATAACAACGCATGGTACTTTCCCATTATTGTTTTGCCTTCAAAAACCTTGGGAGTAACCTTGGGACTTCCAGTGAAGGTTCAAAACAGTGTTCATCCTTTGTGGATGTACGGCCCGGTTTAAACTCGTTCACCCAATTGTAAACAGTTATTGTCAAAATAATACAAGAGCAGATGTACCATAAACTTCATCCTTACCAAAAATAAGCCATTTTCAATGCTACGACTGCTTGATCCACCCTCGTATTAAATTTAATACGATTTTTTCTTAGATATTAAGTGTAATTAGTTAATTTTTTTTTCGAATAAATTAAGACATATTAAAAGAAGCTAACATTTTTAATGTATTGACTTTATTTCAGCCTTTATTACAAGTATTTTTTTTGTGTTAAATGATCGTAATTAATAACAAAAAATGCAAAAATATTTGCATTTAGCATTCATGCTGCTCTAATTGGAGAACCAGAAAAATGTCGTATCTGATTATAAGATAATAAATGAAATTAGAGTTAACATTCTTAAGACCACGTCCTTGTGAAATAGCAGGAACTTCAAATGTGGGAAGTATTAATTAGTAACAGTGAAGTTCTCAACAAAATGTGCCTTTTTATGTTATTTAATTCACAATAAAGTATTTTCTGGTTGTACAGGGTAAGGTTGAAACACTTTTAGAAAAGGGTTTGGGTGTTCGATCTTTGTATTAAAGAGTGTTTTATTGCCTTGTATAACCGAAAACTCCGTAAATAAATTAAACATTTTGTTCTTTCATAAAAATTATGTAAATTTATTTGGGTTATCTACAATAATCTTTATTAATTATGGTTTGGGAATTTCCTATTGGATGGCACTGTCCGCAGCGTTACTAAATTATATAAATAAATAGATAAAATCGTATATGTAGGAACATACATCGCGCATAGATATGGAAATTTGTCATTTATGACAAATCATGACAAGCCAGACAAAGATGCACCTCTTTAAGCGTGTCGCATAACGTTACGCAATATTGCAGCTGGAATTTTCTTAATTTTTCACGAATATTTGCCTTTACTATTTTTCAAGTAGATCCCGCCAAAAATCAAATCAGAGAAATGAGACGGCCCCTCAATATCTCCTTGTTTTTGAGGGAAGGGGGCCTCTAAGCAGAGCGACCATTTTACGCGCTTGTGGTATGTCGCGTGATCTTCCTGGAATCTGAAGTTTTCTAGGGAAAATGCTTCCAACTGTAGTTGTAGAAATTCACGTACCATTGTTCCATACCTCTGGTATCTTCAAAGAAGAAGGCTCCGGATGATTCCTTCGAACATATTGGATCAAACTGCACCTTCTCTTGAATAAGACGATAGTTTTCTGTTCTTCCAAAACAATCCTTTTGTTTGTTAGCAAATCCTGAAAGGCAAAAACTTGCTTTGTCATCGGGTTCTTCTTCCACTACGTTTAAAACGATTTATGCGTATTGCGAACGTCTTTGACTATCAATTGAGCGTACTTTGAACGCAATTTGAATTTTCAGTTCTTCTTAAAATCCGCTCAGGCAACCCTAATTCCGCCGCATTTCTTGTTGTTGAAGTTTTTGTCTTTGATAGAATCTATTCAACCGGTATACTTTTATCTTATTTAATCTTGTTGTTTCTCTTTTTTTTTATTGAATTTATAATTTCTACTACACACATCAAACTCACAACTAAATTATTTGGCAACTTGGCAACGATGTTATTATTCTTATCTCATCTAGCATGTTAAAATTAGCCAAAATGGACCAATTCGACGCTCAATTGAAGATTAAGAGGTCCCTCTTGGCAAAGAAAAAAATTCTCTGCCATTGTACCACCCCGGCCCACTCTCATCGGCCATCGCGATAGCGAAGCTAATATAGTTTTAATGTAAATTGTTGCCACATACATCATATTCGCCAGATTTGGCCGCTTGTGACTTCTTTATTTTTTCAAACTTGGTTCGGCGGAAAGCTGTTCAGGTGAAATGAAGAGATGACGGCGAAAACAGATGCTTATTTTGCAGAATTCCTATTTAGATGGGTTAAAAAAATTAGAACATTTTGGACTAAGTGTACAAAGCTACAAGAAGGTTATGTCGAGAAACAAATTTACTAAATGCAAAACAGTTGCGTTATTTAGGTTGTACTCATACTATATGTAGCGTACCGCTTAAAAAAAGTAAATAGTATCGCTACCACTTTGTTGTTCTATTCTAGGATCTCGATATTTAGTAATAATAATAATATTAATAAAATTCATTACTAATTATAAAATTTTCCATTATCAGGAAAGCGAGATGGAGATAGAAGACGAAGTGGATCTCTTGATGTCCACCGATATATTAGCAGCTCAAATATCGACGAAAAGCATATCCTTTGCCCGCGCTCAGAGTGGCTGGATCTTCAGAGAAGATCGGAAGGAATTGGTAGCTGGACAGTACGAAAGCGAACTTTATACAGTGCACGGTTTAGTGTTAGAAAGTCGAAAGAGACGGGAACATCTATCGACGGATGACCTTCAAAAGAATAAGGCACTGCTGGAGAGTTTTACCAAAGGCGGCAGTCTGCAAGGCTTTGATCAAAACGGAGTAGTAAGCTTCTTCTTTTGTCTTAGGGAAGAATTTAATCGAGTACATTTGTAGCCTGTAAGGAGGACTAGCCTAAGTCCTCCGCCCGACAAAAACATTACCTGGGATCAGTACATCAACGCGGAAACCAATAGCTATCCTAGATTAGGCAGAGACTTAGTTTATAAGGAATCGTCGAAATCGTTTAAAGCGACAATAGCAATGGTAAGTATTATAGTGATTATCAATATCGAATCTATTGATGCTGATGTTTGTATTCTCATGATGACAGAGTTCAGATTTTCCTCTATCGGTCGAGATGCTCCTGAACGTCCTCGAGGTGATAGCTCCGTTCAAGCACTTCTCGAAACTACGCGACTTCATCACGTTCAAGTTGCCGAACGGCTTTCCCGTAAAAGTTGAAATTCCCATCTTGCCGACGGTCACGGCGAAGATCACCTTTCAACAGTTCGAATTCAGGAACAACATATCAAAAGATTTGTTCGCGAAGCCGAAAGACTATACGGAAGACCCCACAAGGTGAGTAAGTGACCCTTCTTTTCGTTGTTCCTTTCTTCCTTCTTTACCTCCCAACGTTACTATCTATTAATTGAACAAAATTTACACTTTTTTCCGCTTACCGGAAGTCTTAGATAATTGAAAATATTTTAATTTAATAGTACATGTAGGCTTTTGAATATTACCAAGTTTTCAGATTTTTTCAACATATACCTTTGTACTTTTGTATCGATTGATGCGGTCTCTGGTGAGATACCCTATGTATGATGTGCCAGAACTTCCTGAGTTAGCTTGGTTGCTGTAGAGGAAGCGAGAGCTTGACGACTGCTAGATTATTGAGGGCTGTAGGCAACATAGTTAAATGGGATGACAATTGGGGCCTCAAAATGATCGAATCTAAAAAACATTCATGTGGCGAAGAGGAGCTTCTGGGCAGGAACCGGTCATTAATTCAATGGCACTGCTCTGGTTATCATGGCGCGGTACTTTGATAAGGGTTGTATACATGAAGAATTGATTTGCTTTACTACCATTGTAAGGAACTACAAAAGGACAACATTTGTTGAACATTTCAAGAAACGAGATATTGATTTAAACAAGATTTGTTGACTTTTTTTTTTCTTATTAGTGAATGCATTAATCGGCCTCTTTCGAATTTTCATTGCATACTTTACCAAGAAGCTTCATGAGCCAAAATATCAATCCCTGTTCGTTCTTCATTAACCTACTTAATTTAAGTCGTTTTTAAACGAAGTGCAAAGTGCATATTCGGACATTGCATTGCACAATATTGCAAGCTGCAATAAAATGCTTTCCAAATTTGTGCAGTCCCCGGAAAAAATCAAACTCAAATTTTGGCTGAAATATAGGGCACAGACTGGATTTACAAGTTGATGTTCCTTGCTGGTATCACAAGTCATCTTAAGTAATTGAAGTTAAAGTTGCAAGAATCGGGTCAATGTGAACCCTGGAAACCTTTTAAAATGAAAATAGATTAATTTATCTGTGATATTATGTCTTCTACTTATAAGTACTTTCCTAATTTAAAAACTTACATATTCTACGTTGATAATCGCGGTAATTTTGTATTTAACAAACAAATTTACTTCTTGGTCACTTTAAAAGAAGAAATCACTGAGCAGGGTTAAGGTTCGCCACTTTACGTGTACTTCACGAAATTAACAGAGACCAGTCAGATTTGTGTTTATTCGTCTCATGAGTAGAGAGGACAAAGGCGGATGAAGTTATTACTTTTTTGCAGTGATTAGACAGACTCGTGTTTTATCGACTCTCGGGGACACCAGCAGGCAACACGAATCCATTCTCATGAAGCGAAAAGACACGAGCCTATCTAGTCGCTGCAAAAAAAGAAATAATTTCACCTGCTTTTGCCATCTCTACTCATGAGACCTCATGTTGCCTACTGGTTTCAACGAGAGTCGACAAAACATGAGTCTGTCTAGTCTCCGCTAATTTCGTGAAGCGCACGTAAAGTAGCCAACTTTATTAATGAGTATGACGTATGACTCGTACGTTTTTGTTTTTCTCGAATACGCCAGACTTAATGCATTTTCTCCTTCTCCTTTTGGCAGAAATTTCTTGTTGCGTGAACGAACATTGACGATTGAACTTCGGCATATTGAATTTAGCAATTCCGAGTTATGTAGCACCAAATTTGTAGAATTAAGAAGGATACTAGGAAGAGATTGCCAGAATAAATCAAGCGAAATATTCAATTAACGATGGACAACTCGGAAATTAAAGGTAACCAAGAAGTAGACAAGCTCTCCCGAGAAATACAAGGACAAGGGAAAATGTTGGAAAATTTTCCTTTTTCTTTCATTAGTTAGCTATTATCGTTAACAATATTCTATTAACGGCACTCCTATCATTTTCCAAAAGACGGTGGCATTTCCGACTTAAATGGTTGCCTATTCCTGGTAATAGGATATTAACACAATATATCTTTTGTAGATTCCCCGATTTATGACGCCCCGAACTGATGAACACCTTCGAGATGACTCACACAGCAAAACCCCAATACATAACAAAATACGACCGATTGACGTTGGCCAGACACAAGTACCTCGTCAATAAAATACGTAAGTTAAAAGATTACCCAACCGGACACCCGCCGTCGCACCACCTCCACAAACCTCCGCACGCAAACAACGCCGCCTCACCGGTCGTTTGCATCGAACTACCCATGCTGTTCACATTGGGAAGCATATATTCGACGACTTGTCTCTTATACATAGAATAAACATTGCAAACAAAGCGGCGTACCGATTTTATTTTGTGTTTTGTACGAGATGCGTACGTTTTTCGACGCTGTCTTTTTTTTCCTAGTACACTCTTATGCAGTATTAAAGTTAATTGAGCGTTTTTCGTTCTTGAAATAGCACTTCAGTTCGAGATCTTTAGCGCTTATTTCACGTAACGGAGCAATTAGTTCGATATACCAAAAAAAAAGAAGTATTATGACCTTGGCACTTGCACTTACGAGGCAAACGATATATTCTTTTGGTTTGGCAATCTAAACAAAAAAAATGGGTTGGTGTTACTGTATTATTTTGACATCCATCTTGATACGTCAAAATTTGATGTAACGTTTTGTAATTTTTTAAAGTGTGTGTATAGATTGTATGCTATAATACTATACAGGGTGTTTAAATGTATGTGCTCATTACTGCTAATTTTCTTCATCTTTACGTGTTTCGAAATTTTAGGTTGGTAGTTTTTGTTTAAAACAACATTTAGTTTTAAACAAAAACTGCCACCTTAAAATTTATTCTTTAGAAGAAGTCAAAAAATCGATTTTGCAATTCTGAAACTGATAAGTTTTAGATGCAGTAGATTAGATCCGTATTCTTCCTTTGTAATATTATTAGAAGCTCAGTGCAGGGTTACGTTGTACTCTGGTCGAGCATAGTTACTCTTAAAATATTTACACCCGAGAAATAATAGGCTACCTTCGGGGATGATCTTTTTAAGCTATGCGGTACGAAGGACCCCTTAATGCAATTGTATTAGTAAAAATAGCGATAATTCGGATATTTAAATATACTCGTGACGTCTTAATATTTATTTACACATTTCTGCCAGGAAACATAACCTCAAATTATTTTTGTGTGAAGAAAACAACGTAACGTAACGTTTTATTTTAAATATTATATTCATTCTCGAATGCGAGTTAAAATGATTTTTAATTTGAAATTGAAAAAAAAGCTTCTTTAATAATATTACAAATACAAATTAATAATAAAATTAGCTAGTAGAAGACTGTCCCGCTTTTTAATTTTTATAACACCCCTGTATGTTACTGCGCAAGTTTGAGCATGTATGTATTTTTAATAATGATAATCTCTATGTTATTCGCTAAATATCTATACATATACACTCTCATCTAAACGAGATTTATTTTAATTAGTAACTACTACGCGGCGCTGACAATATATAAAACAACCTAACTAATGTGCTTATAGTGGATCTAATACAATGAAGAAGAAAAAAACACTAACACTGCCATCGCCGACTAGATTACACGAACTATTCCTGACATTAAAAGTCATAAAGTAGTATACGCTTTTAGATTCACTATAAAAGTACTATTGAAAGAGACCTCTTGTATTTCCTTATTTATTTTTTATTTTTTTGATTGCCAATCCAAATAGATAGATAAGATTTTATGATTATAGGGTATAACATTAAAAAACCTTTAAAATCGGTGTTTTTTCGAGAATTACTTAAGATGGCGTCTGTATATTAAAAAAAAAGAAAAAAAAAACATCTCTCTAGTCCTCTCTGTTTGGCCTAGACGTTTACGGAAGAAAAAAAAATGTTACTGGGTATAATATCTTTGTGTCTATGGATGTTGGTCTTTGATGTGAAGGGATATTGCTGTTACTGAAAGAACAATTTTCATGTAAAGGTGTAATTTCTACAGATGTATTATTATTAGATCGTCTCTTGTTGGTTTGTTCTTTTTTTATGTATGTATATTTTGTTTTCCTTTTTTTTCTCCAAGTAATTTATATATTTGATAATTTTTGGATGTTTGTAATTGTTTTTCATGTATGTCTATATTTTCAGATTTAAAAAAAAATATCCTTTTTTTTCTTTTTAGTATACAAGTCACTTCAGTATTTTAGATAGAAATTACATCATTTAGAACGTAATATATTCCTGCCGTTTTTATTAAATAGAACAAAAGTCTGAAAATGAACAAAGGAATGTTTTTGCAATAGAACTTTTAACTTTACTTATTATTTACAAACCATTAATATTATTTATGTTAATGAATCAATTTTATTTGACGAAAAGCAAAATTTCCGAGATTCCCTTAAGTTTATCGATATATAGGGCGTTCCAAAAGGAATAGTAAATATTCTAAGGGGTGATAACAATGTTGATAAAAATGTTCCTATGAACATGCATCGGATTCTTAATAGTTACGGAAATACAGCCGGTTGAATGTTTTGATTATTTAAATGATGAAACATGCATTTTTAATACTACCTTTAGCTCTTCTCAAGCCATATCGCTTAAAAAATATATTCATATAACGATAAATAAAATAATATTGTTGAAATATTATTTACTCAAATTGGCTGTTGACATTATTTCTTAGAATTTTTACTGTTCATCCTGAAATACCCTGAATATTAAAATATTCAAAAGTTTTCATGAATTTATAGAATGTCACATAAAAAGCAAACACTTTTAATTAATTAATATAGGTGCATTTTATTTTTTGCGTAAAAAATATGACGTGAGCAACCATGTAACTTTTATTGTCAAATTCGCTATTTTTTTTTTTTGAAATTGCGCAAAATTGTTATTTGCTATTTTTTTACCAATTCCATTAAATGGAGGCCAAAATATTTGGCAGACTTTCACCATTTTTTGCAACTGGCATAAAGATGGTATAAAGTTGTTCGCTCTATCAATAATGCGCGAAAACAATAAAATCGAATGTAGTGACGGAAAATTTTTGTAAAGCCTATTTAGTAGTTTCTGACTAGATACGTTACTCGTGGGAAAACCCGAACGTATGCAAATCCTCAAGGTCGTTACTAAACTTCAACTTAATATTACTGTTATACGTTTACGTTTTAATGCCATATATTGATTCCTGCAATAATAGAAAAAAAAAAACATTAATTGCAAAACAATCCAGTCACCAAATTGGACTAGAAGATTAGCTGAAGCGATGAAATTTTAGGGACTGGTTACGCAATTTATCATGACGGTGCTGCCTGTGACAATAATAGAAAATAAAATTTTCAGACAATTATTGTATATAATAACACCTTTCATTACCAAATGTTATTAATACCAATACGTTTAATGCGTCAATTTTAAAATTTGTCAAGGCCTTCTTTATTAGCGCCACCTACAGTGTAAAAATGACGGTAGAACTATTTTCAGACTTTTGTTCCTATATATAACAATATATAGATGTTATTTGAATTACAAAAAAAAATCGATGTGATGTTTGCATAAATTGATGGACTCTATATAATGTTGTGTAGAATATTTGTAACTAAAAATACTGTCGACCCTATGAAAAATTCGCAGAAATCTCTTCCTATTGCCTCTGAGATAATTCGCTGTGAATTTTTCCGTAGAACAGTGATCTCGGTGTGTTCATCTTTCTCTGTGTTCTCTCCATTTAAGACAGAAATAACTTCTCTCGGAAGGATATTCTACGAACTTGAAAACTTGTATCCATTCAGTTCTTTACGTACATATCAACAAAATTGAAAAGAGAGCTGTTTTCTACAGAACGATCTACGAAAGAGAAAAAAACATATTTACATTCCTCGTCATTGTTGTGTATCACGTTGTCCTTTTTTTTTCCCCCTCTTTGTGTGTGCGTGTTTTTTATTATTATTACTTTTACAATATTGTTAATTCGAGAAACGTCAATAATGAAAGTAATACAGGTAATTCGTCAATTGCTAAAAAAAAACAAAAATGAAAAATAATATAAAAAAAGGAACGTATTTCATGGTTAAACTTATAAAAAAAGAAAGAAAATGGATCGGAGATATTACGAAATGTATAATTTCTCTTTTTTGAAACCATTTGAGTATACCATGAGATGAGTGTGAAGTTAGATTACATTTAGCACTAGCTTAATTCTTTCCTATTTCCTACACGCAACAATCCTTCGACACCTTATATACTTAGATTATTTATGCTCCTCGGTATCGTTTCACTCTTGCGTTGCAAGACGATGCTTTCCGATTCAAGCTACTTTGTATAGTGTGTTATAACTTTGTTGAGTTTTTAGGTGAAATAATTGAATGGCATAGTTTCGCTGCTGGATCTTTAGCTGCTTCGAACTGATGTACGTCTACGTATCTAAGTTAAGAACGACCCTATTTCTATCTTTTCCCGGTAAAAATAATAATAACTTCGTATTTTTATATCTACACGTCAAAAAAAAAAACGTGTGGTTTGGCCATAAATTCGATATAATTTGGAACATCAATTCTAGGGTAAGACTGAGCAAGAATACGCAGTTAACTCATTTATAGACTACAGTAGTACTTAACACGTTAATTTAAGGGCGTGGCTAGTCTTCGAACTCGTGATCGAAATTGAATTGCTGAGTTTTACCCTAAGTATTACGTCATATGCGCAGAATCGGCGAGTCTATTACAGCGCAGCGAAGCAAAATTTACAGATAAAACGATATGAGTTTAGGATTGAAGAGTAAAGCACTTTAACTATACGAAATTATTTCATAAATGTATTTTTTATTCTGTCAAACACTTCCGCCTGATAAAAATTATCTACGTCATTAATAAATTTAATTATAACGAGACTGATGACGTAATATACATTAGATTGGGAATTGGGATTAAACTAGGATTGCCACCATTTGTAATGTTCAATTGAACTCAATTGAACACTTTTCAAATATATTTTGTTTCAATAGAATTTTCAGCAGTCAAAGTAACTGTTTGATTTAGTGTTTTTCTTGAAACTAACGTTCTTGTCATTAAAAAAAAAGAATAAAGGATTGATAGTAATTTTTGATGCTGAACTCAAAAATGGTCACATAATTGCTCTTGCGCGTTAGAATGGCGAGATGTTCTAATCTTAAAGAGGTCAAAAAACGGTTTTCGGTGATATGTGGAGCTATTCTTTTGTTCAGTTTTGTTTCTGCTATCACTTGGTAATGCTCTTCCTCTTCAAATTCCATTTTCGCTTGTTTTGATGCGCTTTTTTTTTCTTGGGATGTACCAATTTCAATCTATAGTACTTCGTAAGTATTAGGCATCCGTTTTAAGCTCTTTCCATGTTGGTCTTTAACAACCTTGAGTTCTCTCTTGTTTTGTGTTCTTACTTTCGGTTCTGTCGAATTTCTTAGGGTCGGGGAGTTGTGTCTTAAAAAAATAATTATAATGTTCACTACCGCCATGTGGGTAGTCGATCAGCCAATGTTCGTCCGAAAAGAGCAAGAGTTCTCCTATTCTGGCTTCTATTTCCGTCTCCTCTTCCCTATCCCTGGCGTTTTCCGAGATCAGCCGAGGATAATCCCTAGGTATTCGCTCCATTTTTTCACGTCGTAATTATTCGTTTTTAATTGAACATTTTTCTACCGGCAAGTACGGAATAAACCTTATTTTGCCTTTCTAATAATTTCACAAATTTATTTAACTTGACTTCTTATTAAATTGTATTTAATTTCATAAGAGATTGTTAAGTTTCGTGGTAAATGTCTACACTCAATAATTGCCGGTGTTCACTAACGGTAAATAGTTAGAGGTCAGATAGCGAATTCCTATGACATATTACAGGCTGCAATAGGTTTTTTTTTTTTTTTTTTAAGAAAGAGTGCACTGTAAGCGTCATATTTTAGCTTTTGTAAAACGCTATTATTTGCGCTTTACAATTTTTTAGAACCGCCGAAATAGTGTCTAGGCGATTATCGACCGTATAAATTCATTTGTTTAATTTAAAAGGCAATTTCTATTATTTAAAACATTACAGTACATGCATGTTTACCTATAAAAGAAAGCGTATTAGACTAAGTAATTTTCAGAGTTGGGAAGGTTTTCAAGATCACTGATTACAGGTTCGCAATTAGAGTTTTTAATAAGTCAAAAGTTAAATGCGGCGGTCAAGAATATACATCATCAAATTTGCATCAGATCAGAGACTGTAGGTCCCATTTTTGACCGTTATAAACATTATTTGAAGGAATTTTCTTCAAAATGCATTCTTAAGGAGATTTATGGTCAACTAACTCAAAAACCCCGGGGTAACCTTTTTCCGATGATTTTTCGGGAATTTAAGTGTGGTAGCTGCGGCGGCCATGTACGACCCGCCATCTTGAATTTGTAAATTTTGACCGGGAGTTCGCGATCAGCGGCTATTGGAGATTATCAGGAAAAGTTCGTTTAAAACAGGGGATTAGGCTGCGTTGAAAAGATGTCTCGAAATCGTGACGTGATTGAGCAATTCTGTGACCGAATTTGGAATCAGCATCGAGGAATCTACAAGAAAGGATATGTTTCATTCAGGTAGCGACAAGAATGTTAAATTTTATTGAATTGTGTAATTAGCAATTTTGAGAAAGGCAAGAGTTATGACCACCTTTCCTTAAGTTTTGCGCCAATACTGAAATTGTTACGCGTTCATTTGTTAGTAGAATATTGTAAATCAAAGATCTTTAGCGGGAGTTGTTTATTCTAAAAAAGTTACGCGAAAGCATTTGACGTTGAGAATGCAGCAGGATATTTGACCAACAAATATGCACAACTTCGCACTTGCCTTCGTTTATTTATCACCGTGTTGTTACTGACGAAATAAAAGTACAAAGTAGAATTAGTAAAAAAAAATTATCATCTGTAGAGATACATTTCGAAGTTCGTATTATACATGTAGTGACTCTATTTGGAAATTTATGAGTTGTATGAATACTGTAGCATAGTTCCTAAAAATATTATCGTGAATATATTTGACGACTCCTAAACAAATCAAAGGCGAATGAAGCATACACTTCTTAATCACTGGTCAGGCAACAAATGTTATTAATCCATAGTTTTTGTTTTTGCAGCACTATGCACGATCACCATTACATTCTCACTAATTGCTGATCGCCAATCTTGTTGCTGTATGAATTTTCGCTTTGGACTGTTTTTTTTTTTTTTTTTACCATTATGGAGGTCTTTTAATCAAGCATCTTTTATGTGTTTACATCTTTGACAACCTCCGATGTGCATAATTAGCAAATAGTGTAATACCATCCATGTATCTTGCTCATTGTTTTTATTAAGATTGGGTATTACCACCTTAAAAAGAATAAAAAGTAATAATTTTTAATATCCATAACATTTTTTTTATTAAATGATCCAATATATTTTTTTGGATTTTTCAATTCGTTGCAAAACAGCAAACTGCTAGGTTAATTACCAGGACTGTCTTAAGCGAGGATAAAGCCTAGCACTAGCTGGATCAATATTATTTTTTCTCGGAGCTTGAGTTAAAATTATGGTTGAGATGCTGACGTTTTCTGCCGGGCAAGGATGAATTCTTGATTTTCAAAGACTTTTGCAAGAATGTCGGTGTCGGTGATTTTTTTAAAGCTTTTGAGATCCTTCCCGGTATATACCTAAAGGCATTCACTTATCACAATTTATATTAAAATAAGATGTGATGGCACCGAAAACCGAGATATCTCGAAGTTGCAGCTTGTTACTTTTTTGTTAAAGCGTGGGAGGTTTTGACGACACCAACGGATATGTTATCCTCGTGGTTGTCGGATGTTGGCAGCGAAGGATTTTCTTTAGTTGAATGACTATGCGTATATTCATTTAACACTTTCAAAAATATTTCGGAATTCATACAATCGTTAGTTGGATTGTCGTAGAGTACCTTCAGGAGCATCTCTTATCCTGCGCGCCTTAAAGTGTTTTCGTTTTCGGGAAAATAAGGACAGGTGGGATAAATGTATTCCAAACAGAAGTAATACGATATATTGCTAATTCTGCTTCCCTACTGGTACCTTTTTTTTAGACTTGCTCAGTTCTCTTAGGCGCTAGATTTTTTTAGGAACTTTGGGACTAGTCGTCCCCATTTCATCCAGATTAATAATCGGTAAAGCGTCTGGAATTGTTTTAACATCCCTCTTAGATTGACGAAAAACTAATTTAGGGTATATTGATTAATAAGTAAAGTTGGGTGTTCGCATTGAGAATTTTTTTATTTTATTCCGGCCATTTATTCTCTGTGCCACACTAAAATTATGTTTTACAGCAATGTTGTATGCTAACTTTATAGTTTCCTGTTTGCATGTTATTAAATAGCCGGCAGCATTATTTTCTTGATCTCCATTTGTCGATTATCATTTTGGATTGTTTCTTCTTATATTTAAGCTGTCCGCAGTTTTTCTTGTAGATGTGTTATGACCTAAAGCTAAATCTACAGCACGTTCCATGGTTTCAATTTTGAGAGGTGTGGTTCGTCTAGATAAAAACAATGTTTCTTTTAAGAAAATGCAAGTGGATTATTTCACACAATGAAGAGGCTCAATTTGTAGCACCAAGTGAGACTGTCTCACTTAGCACCACCCCTTATATCTCACATTTGGTACTAATGACACGTGTTGAACTTAGCAGTTGAAATTATTATAAAATTCCACCCTACATGTCATTCCATCTAATGTTGGGTTTGGGTTGAAGCATTTATTTATATCAGCGCTTATTAAAAATTCTTACAAAGATTGTCGCCATTTGACTTCTGCGTGCCTAAATTAGCGACTCGTAATCACATGAGACAACGGAGCAAGAAAAAAGCCCGAATTTAAATATTTTGTTAAAGTTTCGGTTGGTGCAGTGTCTCATGTAGTACCACTTTCCGTAGCTGTAATCCTCAACAATGCCATAAATGCGCCTAAAAGAAATTCATCCCAATTCCACCACCGCCGAGAGGATGAATTTCTTGTATAAAATTTTATAGATGGTGCTAACTTGTACTTCTCCATTCGTTGATACACATGAAATGCCTCTATTTTTGAGCACGAGCGAACATAATGGCGACATTTGATGTCTTTGCGCAGATCTTTCAGTTCTTACTCAAAATTGGGACCTGATTTCACCGCTCTTGAATCGGACTAAAATTTATTCGGCATCTATTGGAACGATCTTGGAAATGACTCGGAACTAGTTCTCCGGTCGTTGGAACTCCTATTTCCTTTGCGCAAACTCCGTACGGCATCAAACCGATTCCAACGTCTACTCCGTGGTGGGAATACCCAATCCTATACAAGAGGATACTTGAACGGTTTCGCTTTATTTACCAACTTTTAATCCTTTTTAGCTTTTCCTGCCCGATTTAAAGAGAAACCACCATTGCTTTCACAATTAATTAGACGTCTTCACAAACTTCACCGTACTTAATCTTTATTTTAGAGCACCCGGTACTTATTAGCACTAAGAAAAACGCAGCTAAGAATCCAGCAACATTTCGCTAAATACAAAATCGGCTGCTACAAATCACTATTTTTCACATTCACTTAGACGATACAACTTTTTCCTCATTCGTTTGTATATTTCGTACGAAAGAAGTAGATTACAATTTCTTAACTACTACTACTATTACAATTATTAATAGACATATTTATTGTTTTTAAATGTAAAGTAATTTAATAAATTGTTGTACTTTTACGAAGCGCGTGGTTTTTCTGTCCTATGGATCTCGTAAACCCATACTGTATCTATCCCAGATCCGATGGTTTTAGTTGGAACGATGTTGGGTAAAGGAAATCGGCAAGCTATAATGTTGCTTCCATTTGTACATTCGTCTTTAATTTTCTGTTCTAAATCAGACATCTGCAAATTATGTACAGGTAAGTTCAATTCCGATAGTACCTTATATATATATAATACTTACCATTTGTTCTACACCAAATATGACGATATTTTCATACGGTGACAAATCGAACTTCCATAAATCCCTTTTAAAAAACTTTGTATTCTTCGTATAACCCTTTCGGAGAGCAAGGATTTTTGAATATATCACCAACCATGGATTTAACTCCACACCGTGAGCCATAAAATTATTTTTAGCAGCTTCTATGCTAATTCAAAGACAAAGAAGAAGTTTTTACGGGTAACTTTGGAATACTTGTTAGTTTATTTACCTAAGACAACTCTTCCATCACCTGATCCTAGGTCAATCAATTTTCCTTGTCGACCTCTCAGCGCAATCAAGATGTTTTCGATTTGCGAAGTTGTAGCAGGTACGTACGGTAAGCATATTTTCCTAAGAGCTGGACTGATGAAAGGGATTGAAATTATGGATAGAGCTACTGCGACTCCACCTAAAAAGAAATATCTTTCAGTTTAAGTCTGTATGTTCGTACGGTGAGATACTTCCGAACCTGTTACTCCTATAAGTATCTTCCCCGTAGAAGATAATTTAACATCTCTCTTACGTGAAAGTCCTTCAATTCCTTCCAATGTATTCATTGAGGTGCTTTTCTAGGACAGCATCTGAAATCTAGAAATATGTAGAAGTAAGCTGCTCTTTATGTTTTTCTTAATTTAAAGAAATTATTCGCTGCATTGCCGCTGCTTACTTATCGTGATTATCCTCTGTACAATTTACACGAACAATTAAAGTATTTTAATGGCCCTTCGTAATTTTACCTTCACCAATGTAGAAATCTTAGTTCTATCGGCTTTTTTAGGTTGGTAAAGTCAAGATATTGATCCCTTTATACACCAGCATTCATTAATATTGAGACAAATAGAATTGGGAATTTTTATTCAATTTTCCCTTCATTTAAATCAATAAATAAATAATGTCACCAAAATCGATATTTTTTTGTCTTCAGCGAGACACTATCCTAAGCTACACTTTAAACGCCTTGAGAGGAACAATATAAAAGGCATATTAAAAAACAAGTTTCATAAGTAGAGAGGACAAAAACGAGTGAAATCGTACCCTTTTTTGCAGTTCGAATTTTGCAACGAAAAGACTCGTGTCTATTTAAGAGTCTGTTTAATTGCCGCAAAAGAGTAATAATTCTACCTGCCTTTGTCCTCTCCATTCGTAAGACACGTTTTAAAGCAAGACTTCAAGCTTAATAAACGAGTAGCGAAATCGGAGGTTCTTTAATGACTTACAGAGGGCGTCTTTCATGCAATTTTTTTGCAATTGGCTTTTTTATATTTTGTTGAATGTAAAAAATGAGAAATTTGATCACGAAGGAAAAAATTTTTGATTTAGTTGCGCATGGTTGATTCAATTAATTTGACATTTCATTAATGGGCTCTGAACATTTTCTGAAAACTATATCGGTCGCCAAAGATCTCACACGACTATCTTTCCGCGGTCCATGTATCAATGGTCCAACTTCCAAGTATAAATAAATTCAATTATTTTTGACAGTCAAAATAATGCCAAAATGGCGAATCTAAACGTAATTTTAAACGTTTTCCTATTGACGCGTCACTTAGTAAAACCCTTAAACGAAAGCGAAGGCGATTACCCTCGTTACGGAAAGCCAGCAGAAATAATGGATGCCCCATACACAGCAGCCATTTACGTCTTGGAATTTTACGAATGCCTCGGTTCTTACATCAAAGAACAATGGGTGTTAACGAGCGGTTGTTGCATCGTCACGAAGACCCCGAAAGATGTCATCGTGGTGATGGGTACCGATAAAATTAACGAAGTCAAACAAAAGAGGAATGCTACCAAGTTGGAGGTACATCCTGAGTACGTTGCAGTACCTTTGAAGAACGACGTAGGCCTCATACGCATCGAAACGCCATTTAAGTAAGTAATACCACAAAAAAACCTTTTCATACCAGGCTTATAACGTCCTTTCAGAATGCAAAATTCGGTCAAAATCATCCCGATCAGCGCCCACCCGCCAAGCATCCAACAAACTTGTACCCTGGTAGGATGGGGTCTAGGAGTGAATCGTAGCAACGAAGAGTTCTACGATGTCGAGTCTATAATACTGAGAAAAGTTGAAATTAAGCCGATGCAAGCTGAAGAATGCAAGAAATCTCTGACGGAAGAAGTGAAAAGATACGGAGAAGGACTGGTCGATGAAAATGTATTTTGCGCCGTAGGTAGCGATGGCGAAGTCTGCATTAAAGATTTGGGAGCAGCTTTGGTTTGTAAAGAACAGCAAGTTGGCATTGCGTCTATGATTATGAAAGAATGCGGTAACGAAGCGCCATCTTTGTATACCAATTTGTCCAAATTCAAATCTTGGATCGATGGTCACATGGTCCTTTCGATACGATCGTTGAATGGTTCCAATAATGAGGATAATACTATTGCAATTGATGTAATCGTTCTTGTGATTTTAATAATTATAGGTTAGATCGTGATTGTCTTAGAGGACATTGATACTAGTTTCGTGTTACCTTGTTTTGAATATTACAATTTCTCTTGATCAGTTCCAGAACAAGCTCGAAAATACAAGTATCAAATAAGTGGCTTGCATCGCCTTGTATAATACGTTCCTGGTAGAAACAACGGCTTTGCTTATAGCCATACTGCCGATCGAAGACCGTCTATACTAGCAGAAACGTTCGTATAAAGTCACAAGCCACTCAGTCAACCTACACCCTCTCCGTCCTCCATGTTAATGAGTAGAGAGGACAAAGGCGGATGAAATGATTACTTTTTTGCAGAAACTAGATAGACACGTGTTTTGTCGACTCTCGGGAACGAATCCATTCTCATGAGGCGAATAGACACGAGTCTATCTAGTCCCTGTTAATTTCGTGAAATGTGCAGGGTTACTGAGAAGCCATTAATTTTGATTATCGGTAGTCTTGATAGTCCGGACATGAGCCTATTGGACTACAAATTATGGACAGTTTTGGACAAGGACAAGGTCTACCATAAAAGATGCTTCAACACGAAATTTTAAAGCAGGCCTTAATCCAAGCAGAGGATGTACGAAGTGCGTGCTGCAATTGGTGCGTGGTTTTTCTGAATGAAATATTTTTTTTAATTCATGTATACTGCGTCCACTGATTTGGTGTACAAAGGAAAAAACGTTTTTCTAGACTTATGACTAGAAAGAGCAAAGGCGGGTGGAATTATTACTCTTTTGCAGCGATTAGACAGATCGTGTTTTGTCCGTTCTCGGGGAAGCTAATTGTACTAATGAGATGTGGTCTTATCCGGATGTCTTACGTTAAATGTTGCGGCAGTTCGTCCAGCACATTGATTTTTGTCTCCGTAAATTAATACAATTTCAATCCTTTTTTGCAAACTATAAAGCATTATTGTAATTTTACTTAAATAATTTTGGGTTGATCACTAAATAACAATGTATACTAAAGCTACAGGCGATGTATTTCTAAACAAGGAGCACCGGAACAACAACTTATGTATCCGCTCTTTAGCCTATTGCCTGTTTTTCGTTTATACTATTACTTTAATGTTCTGTAAAAGAAAAAGAATAGGCAAAGTCGGCATAAAAACATATGAAAAATACGTACTTTTATTTATTTATTATACGTACTAAATAACTACATAACAAGATGACAAATATTCTGCATTTAACATAATTTAAATATTATCTATTTTCCTTGTTTTTGAGAGACTTATAAAGATTTTTTAAATATCGATTCTTGTTCCGATGCTCTTAAAATAGATTGACGAGCTAGAAATACAAAATAAACCAAACTAAAAGATTCTCTTAAAAATTCCGAAAACCAATCGATCAATATCAACAAACCAAACGCCAAAATATATTGTTTCAAATTATTCGATGCCCCTTTCCATTTAAGATTTTGAAGGGGGTAGCTCCTGGAGGAAGGGGGCATGAAATTTTTTATAGATTTCCACGTTTCCAGAAATTTAGAGTGGAAAGTTTACAACTGAACACCCGGTATATATACATATATTAAAGGCGGTTCCATTTTATCTCATACCAGGTGGCGCAAAAGTAATGTCATAATTTCAATTGGCCGCCATTTTTGCAGTTGGCACCAAATGCCACTGTGCTTTGACATTTATGATGTAGATATGTAGAGAATTAGTTGTCGCAACAAGTCATGGAGCGATACACACCTCAAGAACGCGGAATTATTGTTACTTTTTATTTGACAAATCTTAAGTCTGTTGTTTTAACGCAACGTGAATTTCGCCGTCGTTTTCCTGGTCATCCTGTTCCATGTGCTTGAACACTTAAACGTTTGTCCGAGCGTCTCGTGCAAATTTCGTCCACTGAAGTGGCCGGCTTGTTGGTTTCAACAGGATGAAGCAACCGCTCAGGCAACTATGGAGATTTTGAGACACCGACTTCCAGGTCGAGTGACCTCCCGTTTTGGAGGTTTGAACTGGCCGTCCAGATCGCCAGATCTAACAGCACCGGACTTTTTCCTTTGGGGCTTCTTAAAATCTCGCGTCTAAACAACAAACCACGAACGCCTTGCAAGCCGTGAAAGCTAACATTTAAGCAGAAATCGCTAATCTGGAGCCGGATGTTTTGCGAGCAACAATTCAAAATGCCGTAAAACGAACGCAATTATGCATCAATTCGGGAAGTGGCCATTTGAGCGATATAATTTTTTCCAATTAATGTCGTCAATTTTACACGTTCAAATAAAGTTTTTGTTGAAATTTTTTTCCATTTATAACAAAATTGGAACTAATTCAAATTATGACTTCTGCGCCACCTAGTAGATTGTATTTAAAATAAATCCAGGCATAATTCTTATAGATAAAAATTTATTTTTGCACGATATAATATATAAAATATAATAATAATACAAATGGGAAAATATATGAGAAAAATATAATATATATAAAGGAGACAACATAAACATTATATTTGTATACAATATCAAAAGTACTCGAACGGAATATTTAGAAAAAAAAAGAAAGTAAGAAAGATGATATAATCACAAAAGTGGTATTGTAATAATTAGAATTAATATAATTATTTGATCTTTCTATTATAAACTCCTCGGTTCATCTCCTAATATTACAATAATTTTTATGAGATAGTATTTACAACATTTCGGATTGCCCTTCATCACATCTAAAATTTATGAATTTGAATATAAATAAAAGATATGTGTAATGCATCTAAATAATATTGTGAATATAATAAATAATTTGAACATGTTGATAAAATAGCATCTATAAAGAGATATTAATAAAAAAAAAACAAAGAAAAAATGGCTAAAACGTGTCAATTTCCGATATACAATAAGATATGAATATTAGAAATTGAACTGTTAAAAAGAAAGAGATATGATATGAATAGGATTCTTGGTCGATTATACAACTAAGTTTGTCATACTTCTATCCTTCTGTTCCTTTTTTTTTTTTTGATTAATTTTTATTGATATATTTCTTTCGACTTAGGGAGTAAACTATATTCTATCACAATAAAGTACACGAAACTATCATCACGCTACGGTTGTGTTCCACTTCTCTTTGTGTTGCTCCAGTCCAAATGCTGTGTCGTAGTTACCTTTGGCGATAAATAGTCGCTTGAAGTGGGGGATACAGTACAGGACGCCGTGATTATAGGTGTACGAATCCATGCTAGAAAAAAGAAGAAATTCTTAAGTGCCGTCATAGATTATCAGCGTGATTGATAAGTATTGATAAATAGGACGGTTGTTCATTAATCTTTAATACGTGTACGCAACAGTCAATAATTAAATGCGAATCAACCAGCTTCGAACGTGCATAATATGTTGCCTACCGTATTGATAACTCGTAAAGTTTTAATGGATGCAACTTACAATTAAAGTAGTTTTGGAAATTGAATACTTAATTAATTAATTATAAATTAATTAAAAAGAATAATAATTGGACCTACGAAATACGTCCGGTTCAACCGGAAATAGTTTTAACTCTTATTTTAAATAGAATGGGTAGATCTTTCGTCATCTAATTCGGTTGTATACATCACATGTAAATTATATATGTGATGCATGTAAATATTAGGACTTAGCTCTGAAGTCGACAGTTTTCGAGATAATTACGGGCACGTTGAAATTTTAGGATTTGCACAGCTCCGGATAAAATGAAAAATTACAGAATATCATGAAGATACAAGTATTTACTTTTATGGAACGAGATGGAATACAGAGTGTTTGAATCGCGTCATCTTGTGTGGTTAAAATCAACATTTCGCCCACAACTGTATGCGACTTCTTCAGGAGTTAGAAAAAAAAATGAATCGCCTGGATCATCTGCACAACAAAGTAATTCATACAGACAATTTAACACTTGTGGATTCGTTCCTTCGAATATCTGCTTTACGTTGTTTACAGATTTGATATAAAAAAAATGGTAAGCGCATGAACAAACGGATAGGGATCTATTGACAGCAAGAAAGCGCAACCATTCAAAAGGATTTTAGAAAAAATAAGGGATTACTCGTGGATGTGCCAAAACGCGAAGGAACCGTTTCCACCGATGATGCTTTTTTTTTATTGCTCGTTGCTTTTCCAAGAATGCAGAAGTCTCCTTTCTAATTACAAGCGTTGATCATAAGTTCCTATTCTTGGCATTTTATACCGGTGTTCGTCCGTAATACGTTCGTTTATGCTCCTTTTGTAAAATTTCTTATTATTCTAATTTTAAATATTTTTTTTAAGGACAATAATGTTTTTTTTTTCTTTTGCTAAACATACTTGTTTGTAGCAAAAATTAAGCGTTTTAAATAATTTCTAATTAGTTCCAATGAGAATTGAAAAGATTGCTTTGCCTTAATAGTTTTGTCGCCCTAACCCAATTATTACCTGGTCTACTGTGCGCCGTGACGAGATTTCGGGTCGGGATAGAGTTAGTAGTAATACCACGATATTCAACTTAATAAATAAAACGACCGCCGATAAACATAGACTAAAAGCAAATAGGCATCGCACAGGATACAATATGAAACAAATATTCGTATTCCTACTACTTCAAACGGTACGAATTTGACCCATTCCACCTTAATTTTTCTTCAACGAAAACGAAGGATCGAAAATAGTCATTTTTTATATAAGTGTCAAGAAAATGAACCACCTACCGTAGGACCGTATTGCACTCCTTACACTTGAAACATTTTTTGTGGTAGGTTTGCTCGTGAATCGAGATCTTTTCCAACGGATAAACTCGTTCCTTACACGCGTAGCATACTTCGAGGGCGCTGGTCGTGTCCTGTATTTCAATAAAAATAAAATAAAATGAAAAACGAAATAAACAAAGAAACATATCTTTTTTTAATGCAATTGAAGTCATGTATAACTAAGCCTGCAGAAACGAGTGCGCGCTCATTGGCGGCGACGATATTATATATATTATGTTGTAATATAGGTTACAGATGCTGGTTCAAACATGGTTAAAGTTGAAAAGTTACTCAAACTATTTCATCCTCAATTGCTTCATGTAACCTGTTTACGCGATGCGTGCGATCTTGTAGCTGAATTGATTAGAATTATAGTTGATCAATTAATAGTTATTACCAAGAAAGTTTTTATTGAATCTCCAAAATGTATTCGTAAGGCTTGTCCGGCCATTTCTCAGCCACTCAGGCGGTACTGACGAGGTGAGGAACGTGGCTTAAAGCCGTATCTTAAATTTAAATCCGCAGAAAACGGAAGCAAATTCGATAAGCTAGCGACTGCTTTCTGATATCGGAAATCCATATTCAATTAGAGCAACTTTCCGAGACTTTTTCAATTCATTTACGTACTATTTTCAAATTAGAGAATACCAACATTTCATTACACGAAGCGCGTAAATGGCGTAGGTGAGATCAAAGCCTCGTTAGGAAATCTTAACAGGTAACCAGGAAGATTAGAAACCGATAAATTATGCGAGTATAGATAAGCGTTCAAGTGAACATCCAAGAGTACGAATGTAATGCGAACGACCTTTCTAAATTCGCGAACACCACATCATTAGACGCAGAACGTTAATTTTCCAAATACACCAACATATTCTCACCTCTCGTCGTAGGCGCATTAAAATAAGGACTAATTACGTACATTATGTTTAATATCGATAATAACCCACACGTACGCTACTGCGAAAGCACTCGTTTTTGCAGGCTTATTTATAACTTAAATAAATTCAATAAACACGATAGAAAATTGATTTTATATACAGGATCGATTATTCGGAAGTCCGATTATATGCAATATTCTCTTATCGTTTAAAGATAGGGAACAAATTAAACACATCGATACTTTATTGATGTTTTATTTTCACTCTAAACGTATACAAAAAGAAAAAAAAGAGACTTGGCACAAATAATCAATTACATGATGATAATAAAATACAATTCTAGACAGTACTACTGAGTTCTTTTCGTTTGGACAACTTCGCGGGTTTATACGTTGCTTTTTTAAGAGTAAAGTCACCTTTAAAAGTGAAATTAAAATATTTAACGACCTTCTTAACTATTTAGCGGTATTTTGCAACAAATTTCATTTTATCCCGTTTAATTAATTAAAAAAGAAAGAGAAAAACTGAAAGATTAATTTTAATTTTTTTTTTGATTCTTTTTAAGATTCTTAGATAGTTGCTAGGCTAAAGATAGTTGCGAAGCCGAATTTTTACACAAAAAACAATTAAAAAATCCCAACAAGTTAAAAACAATATTCAATAACATCACTATAACATATCAACGTTTAAGAGAAAGATTGATTTTTTCCTCTATCTTAGTTCACAAATTTAATTTTGTTCATAGATCAAACGTTAAAACAATTATATAAAAATATGCATAAGAAACAATTTTTTTTATTAAATAATTTAATTAACGGTAGTTCATTGCGTGACGGGACACCCAACAGAACAGTATTATTGGCTTAATTTGAAACGCCCCAGTCAACGAAAATCATCCTACAAATGCATCACATTTAAACTTTCCGCCTTCCTTAAACCTCCCAGATTTACGCATGCGGTCTTCAACAGAGTAATGTATGTATACATAAACAAATTTCAATCATAATAACAACATATTAACAGTAAACATATAGCAAAGAACATCTAACAAGTTAAATATTAGCACCAAGAAAATTACACAGCGATTCGCGAAGTTGTCCAAAACCAAAGTCGGCGCGGTTGGTTGTAGGCGGCGAACTAACGAGTCAGCGTTGCCAATGCTACAGAAACACAATAGAAATAAAAGAAAAGTACATCATAATATAATAATAATAATTATAAGATCTGAAATATAATCACATTACGTAAGATTTATTTTAATGAAAGAGATAAAGGTAATAATAATAAGATTTAAATATTTACAGGTGTCGTTAGTAATGCTTTTTCATTTAAACGTAAGACCTATTTCGAAGTGAGTTAAAAGGGTTTATGGTAAGCTATGGTTACAACGATCAATTTTAAATTCGATTTTGAGATCTCTTAAGAGGAAAAGGGTTATTAGGGAGTTCCCTGTATATATATATTCTAAGTACACATCTTTGAATATTTGAAGCAAATACGTATATAGCGTTCTTGTCTTCCCTCGATCATAGCTTACTATAGACTTTTACAGCACTTTATAGACAACCTGTCCATGTATAATCCTTCTTACAAAAAAAAAATAATAATAGTACAATAATAATATTATAATTAAAAATTATAAGAAGTATGCGATGCAGAGAGTGTAAGTTTTAATTTCGAGTTGGCAACATGTTTGGGATGTTTTAAATCGTACAGTTGGTAATGATAAATTTGCTTTGACAGATCAAAATCGCGGCGGCAAAATTGTGAAATTAGCCGGAAAAAAAAAACAAAAGCAGTGCTGTTACCAACCATTTAAAACCCATCGACTCCCTCTGAACTGCACAGAATGCTCTAATTTAACTTGCAATTGCATTCATGACATACACATTAATTAAAATTGACACGTAGCTAGCAGATTACTTCGATATTAAGTTAGTAGTAATAGTAATTTCAAATAGTCAGTCCAATGATATGAATCACAAAAGAGAAATCCAAATTAGACCACTCTGCATCCTTGGTCGTTTCTTTTTTTTTTTTGGTAATTTTTTTTAATGGTTATATTTGTTTTTTTTTTCGTGTTTTTCGTTTATTTTTTGTCTGTTTCGCATCTTTTGTTTCACTTTCGATTATTACGTCCTAAATATCGATAGAAATATAGGTAAAAAGTAAAAATCATCGTTAAAATTTCCATAAAAACTAGATCGTCATTGATTTTGGTTATCAATATTATTACTATAATTATTATTAATAATTAATAAATAATGGTATAATAAGTTGATGTTGGTGGTTGTGGTGGTTTTGAAGAAGAAACTTCATCAACACTCTCTAGTAGTTTTACTGAAATAAAAATAAGATGAATACGGCGGAAAATGAAATGTTACTAGACATAAATGCAACTGAATCCGTTAGTGCGGCGTCTACATTTGGTAACATTGTAATTTGTTATTGAACAGGGCGAAGAATTTGACAGTTCGAGGATATTACGGGAAAGAGGCTAGTGACAATCAGCCGGGATTTAACGACAATAAAAGTGCTATCAACGTTCGTATTTATCTTCATAGTTAATTTATGGCAGAGACCAAAGAAAATCCAAATAAAAGATTTTCTTGGCCAATTGATGCAAAAAAAGGCAAAGGTCACCTTATCAGCCAACAAGATCATGGCCACATGTTTTGGGATGTACGCGACATAATCCACGTTAGTAACTTTTTTTACATAAATGTACGATGGATATCGGAGTGATGAAGACGCTCACATTATAAGACGAGGACGTTCGGAGAAGCCACAAAAAAAAAAATTACGTTTGGGAAGGTATAAGGCCATCTTCAGTAATAAAACGCTAAATGGTGACGCGATCATCTAATAATTGAGGAAATTGAAAACCAGCAGGATGGTCCTCCGCCGTCTTATACTGCGTGTGCTCGTAACTAACAAGCGAAAATTTTCAAATCATTGGATTGGTAGGCGTAAGAGGATATTCGCGGGGCCATTTGTGTGAACGTCGAAAGCAGATGTGTCATTAGAAATCGAAGAGACCACGGTGTACGGGTATTTCCCGAAACTCGTTAGAGGTTATTATGAATAGCACTTCCGGTTGAACCGGAAGTTGCTCACTTGCTTAATCGGCTTAATCGATCGAATCACATCAAATGTAAGTTAACTGTGGTATTTTAGCAGGAAAAAAACATAATGCGCACCCTGTATGAAATTTAAATAAATACCTCAATCTCCATTACTTTTAACAAGAGTGAGGTAAATGCAAAAATTGTAGATATCACAAAAACTGTAGACTTTGGGGGTAAAGTGCCCTAATTGAAATTGTTTTCATCCGGTTCGACCGGCGAAAATATTTTGAACGAATACGTACGTTCCATCCGATAAAACTTTTACGTAACGAGCTTTCGTGAGATATCCTGTATACGTAATACCCAACTAGATAAATCAAGATTACACTAGAGACAGGTTACGCCTCTTCGGTATATTTAGAAAGAGATTACAATATTGCAACCTGCGTACCTCAGCACTAACGGATTCGAGTTTAAATTAGTTCGTATACAGGGGGTTACGCTAAAATTGTAACATTATATGATCACATCTTTTCACTTATCACAGATAAATAACAAGGGTTATAAATCTATTAGTAATATGTAAAAGCGATTTGCTGAAAAAGAACAAAAATACTGCAGTAAAGAGAAAGTTAATAAAGCAAATGCGATTACGATTAACAAAATACGAATTAGTGTGTACTATCCTTTAATTTAGTAAAAACGATAAATACGGAAAGATCTAAAGCAATCATATCTTTCAATGAGTTTATCGACCTCTATTTAAACTTATTACCGACCTTAAGATTATATCTCAAAACTTTTTTCTTTTACGAAGGAAATCCAAACGGATTCCACTCTTTTGCACTCGGGAGTATTCTTACATTTTTGAATTTAAGGATCAGTCTTAAGGTTTGTCTGAAAAGTATCTATTTTAAATGCGTAGCGACTTTTTCTTTTCTTTTTTTGTAAGAGCAATTTAATAAGAAAGAAGAAATTTGAAATAAAATGATTTTTAACATGTCTTGAAAGTTTAATCGGAATTGTCGAACACACTGTACAATATTAAAAAAAAATCATGAGGTTTCTAATACTTCCCCCCCCCGCGCCCCACCCTCAAATTATCCGTTCAAAAAGAATTAAATATTTCAAAGATTAACACCAACAAATTGTTGTACCAGACAAAGCTTAAAATTGAGCTAGGAATTAAAAAAAAAGTAAGAGTCGACATCTACTTCCGGTTTGACCGGAAGTCTTAGATTATTAAAAATATTTGAGTTCAATAATAGTGTGTTTCACATAGCTCTGGACAGTAATTGTGTTTCAGAATTTTAGTACACCTGGCATAGTTACTAACTCAATTAATGAGATCACACGACTGCAAAATACACTACGTGGGATGTTTCCTAAGTTCTCTGTGTGCTCTGATTAAATCACGCAGAACTTATAGGCAATGGTGATAGGTAAGTCTGGAGATGTTTGTGCACCGATCCAGTGCAACATTGTTCAGTTTGAGTCAGGTGTCCGACTGATATAGACGCGTTTTCGTACCAGTGTCTTGTAACCGTGGATGGCGCGATTTAATCTGAAAGAGCAATAATTCTCTTTTTGCGGAAAAAAGTCTGAAAATTTCAGAAATTATTCAACGTCTGCAAGGATCGTTTGGTAAGTCCGCAGAATGTAAAAGTGGTGTATATTAGTGGATCGATCGCTTTAAAACTGCTAAAACATCGTTAATTGCAAGATAATCCATGCAATAGTTGCCCGAGTACCTCGGTAAGAGATTGCCTTGGAGGATCCGTTGAAAGAGGGGAGGCGTCAAATTAGCTTACGACACGACATTTTACATGATTGTTTGGGCATATGCAAGGATTCACCTCGCTGGATGCCGAAACTGTTAGAACCGGAAAAGAAACTCAATAGATCTGGTGCATCTGGTGATCTGGTTACGGTGATGAATTTTGGCAACGGAAAATAACCACCGACGAAGTGTGGATTTCTTATTTCAAGCCTGAGACCAAAAGTCAACCGGAAGAAGGGCCCTCCGATTAAAGCGCGTGCAATTCCGCCTGTTGCAAAGGTAACGCTTACTGTATTCTCGGATTGCGAAGGCGTTATTTTTACGGATTATCTGCCGAAAGGTGCCAGGATTAACACAGAATATTATTCGAATTTATTATCCGGATCGCTGCGACAGGCACTTGTCAGAAGACGGTCTCCTGGAAGGCCGCATAAGCGTTCGGTATTGCGACAGGATACTTGTCAAAGGATATTTGGAACGATTTACGATGGAAATTGTGTCCGCCTTACTCACCATATCTCGCACCCAGTGATTTTCATAAACCTTTACGGGCTGTTCGATTTGAACTGCGCAGACACCGAAAACGTTTTTCGAGGACGGCTTAAAGAAATTGTTTACCGTCGGGATAAATGTATTCAGTTAAACGGAGATTTTAACGTAGAAAAGCTACGTTAAAATATTGATGAGAATTAACAAAATAAAAAAAAATATATTGTTAAAATACTAGAACTTTAGAAACATCCCCCGTACTCGTAATAGATCAACGCGTTCCATATTATATATATTCTTTCACTACAAACTCAATAAATTTTGCGTAGATCGAATCGAAACAATCCCGGCGAGATTCACAGTGAAAATTTGCTATTTTTCATTTCTTCCTAATTTGAAATTTAGCGTGACCCTCGTATATACCATAAAAGAATTTCTTGCTCATGACAAACGAAAAAAGGAATACATATGTAATAATAAATAACAAGATGTATACTTACTTCACAGAGCATTCTAGAGTTCACAAATGCATGCAGCAAGAACACACACAAGAAAAAAACGATTATTAATACAACGAAATTGTTATCGTTATTAAACAAAAAAAAAAACGATAGTAGTAGGAACGATAAAAATCACTAGAAAAAAGTCAAAATAACGAATAATATAAATAAATAATCGGCTGTATGATCTAGCGAGTAATAAAACTTGTTAAAATCGTAATACATGCACAAAACAAAAAAAAAACAAAAATAATTCTGGTGTGCCGCAAGACCATACGCGGGAAATTAAGAACCGATGTTGTTTGTGTCTTTGTTGATCGACGTGGTCTTACTGTTATGTTTGATTAGGCGAAACGGTTAAGGTACATTGCGAATGGATAAACTAATATAGAGCAATGTAAACGGGGTTGTGCTAGATGAGGAGGAGTAGGGGTTTTAATCGTTTTAGAATAAAGCTGAGCGCAAACAATACGATTAATAAAAAAAAAATAATAATAACATGCTTAAGAAAAAGAAGATTGTTAACTCGATCGAAACGACAATATGAATGATGTACTCACCACGAATCTATTAACTTTAACTCTCGGTGCCGATTTTACCGGATTCTGGCTGTCCTTGAGTGATTCGAATCTCGCCCTCAATCTGAAACGAAATCAATTCTGATGATTAACAAAGTTATAGGCTGCCATCTATTTGCCGTAAACATATATTTCTGATGTTTACGGTCTTCTGATTTTATTTTCAGGGGGCGACCAAACATTTTAAAATAAGGTCATTATCGTCAAAATATCTTAATAAAAGTTACTTTTTTTAATTTATTTTTTTAATTTTAATGGGCGATTAAATACCTTAAAAAGGTTTTTAACGCCAAACCGATTGACCAACAACTTCTGCAAAGTAAATGTAAATTCAAGCAATATTCAAGTGGAATTACCACTTTTTCGCAGCGACTAGACAGATTCGTGTTTTGTCCACTCTCGGGGAAACCAGTAGGCGGCAATACGAACCGTTTTTTATGAGACGAATAGACACGAGTCTGTCTAGTCGATGCAAAAAAGGTATAATTTCACTCACTTTTGTCCTCTCTAATAATAACCTACCAAATATGTCGTATTCAGAAACAAGGGTCATCAATTTGAATACTTTCTTTAGAACGGAGTAAGTCATTTTATTTAAAACGTAGTCGTTGTTTTTCTTTGTATTCTGTTGTAGCGACTTTTTTTTTTGAGATATTGAAAGGAATATTTCAATTTTGAAGTTTTAATGTTCTACATCCTTGAAAGCAAAAGGCTTACAGGCATCAGCGTATAAGACCATTTCAATGTCACCTATATACTCATAAAATCTCCGTATTATATAATTGTTTACTTCCCTCTCTATGTCTAGTTTACTCTGAATGTTTTTATAATAAATCTTCATTTTTTTTGTATCAATATACATTAAAAAGAACACGTTTTAAGTAAATTGGTAACTCGAATTCGGTACCGATGCTAATTATAAGCCAATAGAAACTTACGCTTTCGTGGATTCGATCTGGGCCTGTTCGTCGCCGATCTCTTCGATGATGTTCACCTGCTGCTGTTCGCGTTTGATCTCCTTCGCTTCCCATTTCTCGAATTTGGCCCGCAACTGCCTCGCCCTAGCCGCTTTCTGGGCCTCCAAGAGGTCCGCGTCTTGCATCTTACTGTGGTCGACTTCCTCCATCGACTCGCTTTCCTCCTCCGAACCCGAATCCTCGCCCTCGCTATTCGATTCTGGTTTTGCGGGTTCCGGGGGCGGTGTGAAGCGTTTCAAAGGTTTTGGACCTGTTGGGAAACATCGCGATTATTGGAGCTGGGATGATGATTAAATTGGAGATTTCTTCTTGAATTTATGCATTACAAAAATAACATCAATAGCGAACAACAACACAAGGAAATTTAATTGTGAATATATCTTGAAAGGATCTTTAAGATAAGTTTTAGAAAAAAAAAATTAATACATCAACATGTTATCAAAAAAACTACACTTCGCGAATAAAGAAGCAGATCGATCATGTTAAAATGCACGTTGAGAAGGGCGGTGATGGTTTGATTTTATCATTTTCATCAACATCTTGGCCATGAATAACGATAATTGCGCAAAATTTTAAATTGCAACGTCTAATAGCTTTTAATTTAAATAAAAAATAATAATTTAAAATAAAAAATTTTATTTTATAAAATATTTAAAATATAATTTAAAATAAAAATAAATCCTTGACGAATGTCGTTGAATGAAACCTACACGGTCAAATATTAAAGGACGGCTAGTAGTCTAGCCAGAAATTTTAATTGAGAAACTTAACATTTGGAAGTTTATACGTCGGGGATAAGCTAGCAAATTTTTTAGGCAACTTACCTAAATTCAACGGCTCCCGATACATATTTTCCTCCATCTGCCTGAATTTATTCAAGACTTTGGTGGCGGTGTGGGTTTCTTGCGCTATAATCGAGTCTTCGATCTGTTCCTCGGCCCTCACGATGTCGGGATCGCGATAGACTTCCCGTTCGGGCGACTCAGTCTGTAAGAATGCAGAAAAAAGCATTTGATTCTCACGTCTTCCCCATATCCGGTAAGTTTCTGCGCTCTCAATAATGTCAAGCCGGTTTAGTACCAACGAAAAAGGAAAAAAAAAACCAAAACAACAACAACAAAAAGGTAAACAAATCAACCAAAAGAACGCCAACAAAATTACGTTTGTTAATAGTAATCAAAAAATCCTATTAATAATGTAGTAAGCGCTATTTTAAGTATGTATAAATAGTCAGAGTTGCCCTATATGTCAAAAATACTGGCATTTTGTAGAGTTTCGTAATGTACAATGTGAATACACTACCAACAATAACAAACCAAAAAACAAGAACAAAATAGCAGAGCATCAGCAAAAGCTAGGTCGATCTTCCCCATCGTAAAAGAAGAGATAAAACGACGTTAAAATTCATGGTGTTATGTAGAAGTTATCTATGTACAAGGTTGCTTGATTAGTAGATAATGCAAAGTGATGTGGGTATAGGTGGTGAATAAGTTTGCAGTCGTGAGCCAGCAGCCAAGATGTATGTATGTACATTCGTAACAAGACGGCCTTTTTTGTGAGTGGTGGTAGCGGAGCTTGCTTTACCAAAGTTATTTGAGCGAGTTGATGGAAGTTGAAAATCTGATGGTGATTAGTTCGTAGCAAAAAAAAAAAAAATGGGAAGACTTGTGAAAATTGTGATCGATACACGTTACATCCATTTCGTTTCTAGCATATCAGTTAGCTTTGAATGTTTTACATTTAACTAGTTACAAAGTAAACTTGAACTCATCTTCAATCGGTCCGGAAGATTGGGATCGACTCGTCCTCGAAACAGCTGTCCCGGATTAATCAATTAAACTTGTGCGGTGCGGTACTCTCGTGTTGTTTGGCATACTACCCCGCAGTCTTTGCTATCGTAGTTCGATTCTTTTGTGCGCAATAAGAGCAAAATAAATTCTTGTAAAATTTGCACCGCATCGCCCTGATGGAATCACACGTGCTGCGATCCCAATTTATTCAATTTTGGCGCAACATGGGCTTCCAACATATCACGATAACGATTACCAATAACATCTCCAGCATCTTCATGGAAACATGGACGAATGTTGTTATCGGCTTAAATGAGGCACCATACAGTTACTCGACGAGGGTGTAATGTTTGTTGGTGTATTAAATGATGGTTTCCGATGCCCCATTAGAGGCTATTTTGCCTCGTCGTTCATACCTTTTTTTGCCAAAAATTGGGGTCGTCTGTACCAAGCTGAAGTACTACAATAAATACAATGGCCGTGTACAGCGTTGGTAAGTGCCCGAGCATTCACGAACACCCTGCCGCACTATATATTACTATTTTCGGACGTATGTTGGCTACGTTTTTGGCCAAGCTTTGCCTGCCAGAATATGCAAATTTTGAAACTTATTCGTTACACCATTAGAAACTAGAATGGCTAGAAAACAGAATCGATGCAGAACATAAAAAGCACACTATGTTCGATACAAATGGATAATTGCAAAGCTAACCCTCGCACCTGCCAAATTTTCGCAATTATACGATCGCAATTTTCACAAGATGGGCGATACGCTATGGAAGTACCAGAAGAAAAGTAATCCCTTTCAGCTTCCTAACCCTTCGATTAATGCTTATGCGTGAATGTAATGGCTTTTAGTACAAAACAACAACAACAACAACAGTAACAAAGGAAGATACGTTATCGACAACGGTACGCCAAAAGACTACAAAGTAAAGTAACCCAAACGCAACTCAAACACGCACGGCTAGCTTAGTAATCTTTTGCTTTTTCTTTCGTTCTCTTTGATTTTAATTTACGCATAGATTGACCTTGAGCTGTCCTTCGCGCGGCGGCGTGATCCGAAACACTTTTCGCTTCTGTTCCGGTTCTTTGTACGTCTCAAAGAATTTAAATCGCTGCTGAATGTCGGACGTTTCGACTTTGACGTCGTCGATCTGTTCCGAAGACCGGACAGTGTCCTCTGAGGCTTGACGCGCCATAAACGCCTAAGTTCGAGAAGTTTTAATTGTGTAAGTATAGATAAGACAGGAAAAGTAGGTGCTTAAAGTTTGATTAGGTACTAAACTTAACTAACGAGATGTGTTGTTTCGGCTAAGATAAACGTTTAATGTACCTAAATGTCGAATTCAAAGAAGTCGGAGCGATAGAAGCATTTGTTTACAATTACGAGCGTAAACGTCATAAAACCAAGATATTTACATCATTTTCCACTTGTAGAGATAGATGCTCTAAAATTTTAATTCTTTTATTGGATGGTGATGTGTTTCTTTTTTTTTTTTATTCAAAGGTCGATTATTGAAAGGCCAACTTCATTATAAGATAACTTACACGCTGAATATGGAGTTGATAAAATGAAGTTTTTAGATGCGAAAGGACCCAAACGCGTGTTGCGCCATTGGTGAAAGATCACTTAATTATGCAGCAAAATCCGAGCAAAAACGAGCGAAACGCTGCTGATTTAGCGGGGAGCGTCATATTTAATTATCATATACGATGCTGCTTCTATTATTCTAACTTCTTTGATCGTATTATTTACTATTCTCTTTTAATTATGATACAAACAGTGGCGTATCATTAAGAATTTTTTTTTCGAAAAATGCTGAAGTTGGTTTTTATACTATTTCGAAATGTTTCAATGTGATTATTGCTCTTTATACTTCATTATCCATGGTCATTATAAATGAAATGAAGTATCAAAAATTAAATATTTAAATCAATAAACGATGGTATATACCATCGTTAAAAATCTACTCAGTAACCCAGGCAAATGATTAATGAAGTATCTCTTTGTTCTTTTCTGGAAAGGCTAACAAAATTTGGAAAAATCATTTTCGGTATTAACTGAAAAATTTCTTTTTACAGATACTTACCGAAACTTGTTTTTTTTTACAAATTTCTTTAATTAAATATTTTAATTTTTTTTTCGTCTCTATTTATAAGGTGGTCAACTACCATTTATACAAAAGAAGTACAAATGCAATTGGTGTTGTTAAAAAAAAAAACTAAAATTTCTCCCTTCGACTATATGACGTCGACTTTTTTCTGTTTTTCATGTTCAAAATTTCGCTCCGAGGACACAGATCTTCATCAAACACATTCCTAAACGCCTATTTTGCAGAACAAGGTGCAGCATCACTGGGAGAAGTGTATAGACAAGAATATGACAAGAATTACTTGTTGCCGTGTTAGGTTGGAAACTTTTCAGACTATCCTCGTATAGATTGATCGCCACTGCTTGTTAGAACTTAAATACTTGTAAAAATTGCATAACAAATGAATTAAATTAAGAATAAATTGAAAAAGAAAACAATAAAATACCTCTCTGGCCTTCTTAACTTCATTTCCGGTTTTAGGCGGAGACACTGGCGACACCTGCGGTGCTTTCGCGGCATTCGCGTCCAATTCCAAGAATATAGATCTGGATTTTTTGCTAATACCTACTCGAATGTCAGAAATACATACGTTAGCATCACACATCGACGACTAAAACCAATTTAAATACATACCACTGTCGAACACCGACATATCTTCCGCATCTTTACTTTCGCGTTTCTTCTCATCGAAAGCCTCTCCCTTTTCGAACTTCTCTTTCAGCGAACGAGTGTCGCAAGCTTCTGTCGGAGGCGGGGACATCGCTTTCCTGATATTGGTGCAGGATTCCGACTCCATGACGGCCTGTTGATAGGCTTCTTTCATTTTACCTTGTTTTCCCTGCAATCGAAATCGGATTTTTGTAATGTTTTTCTTGGAGAAATGGGGGGGAAAGAGTCTAGATACCATAAATAATCTATCCCTAATCGACTGTATCTCTTGTTTCCTCTCTTCGCGTCTCATATCCTTGTTGTTCTGTTCGCCGTGCTCCCATTTGCTCTTGACGTCGGACATTCCGGTGAAGTGGAACGGTTTTTCCTTCTGAGCTTTTTTGGCGCGGATAAGGTCCGCGTCTTCGCCCTCGACGTGCTCCTCCTCCTGTTCCTCTTCGCTGGAGCTCTCTTCAATCGGAATGCCGTTCAACGAGTCATCGGTAACACCAACGTCCATACCCTTCGATTGGAATCTACAAAGGAAGCATACATTAAATGGAATATTTTGTAGTTTATAATATTATTATGATAATTTGATGGTTGCTACCAGGTGAATGTTGTTGTTGTTAAATGTTGTTTCTTTAAGATTAGAAATGTCCTATACCAACCATCAAATTTTCTGTATTTTGTTTTATACAGGGTGCGTGAAAATTCACCATCAGCCCTCGGATATGTGTTGTACTATTGTAAGACAAAAATTAAGAATATTAAATGCCCATTTTCGGGTAAAATTGTTAAATTAAAAAAGTCAAGCTTTGTAGTTGTTACCATTTCCGTCAATTCATTTTACTTTATTTCTGCTATTCCAGGGCAACTTAGTTTTACTTTTTATAAATATGAATTCCGCTTAGGTGTGGTTTTGCCATATTGCCAACTGTTAGTCTTTAGCTTCAATTTTACCTGAAAACGGCTTCGCTTTCGGGATTTTAGTATTCTTAGTTTCCGTCTTATTTTCAATAATACAACACATATCCGAGGGCTGGGGGGTGAATATTGACCCGCCCTGTATATAATTTTTATTTAGTGCAAATGGACGACCGGTAGTATTTGCGCCTACAAGCACGTTTATTACATCGAATAATCATTAACTAACGACGATTCGAGACGCGAGTGAAGCTACGCTAAAAATTATCTTAAATAATTGAAGAATAACTGAAGTTGTCAATTGCAACACGTGATGAGCGACGCATAGATAACTGTGAATTCGACCTTAATGGGATGACATTAAAACACTAATTACATGCGGTTGACAACTGTTAGACGCAATGTTACCGCATCTAGATAATTAATTTAATTAACCATGTTTGTTCCAGCCCTCTCGCAGATTCTGTCTTTTAATTAATGCTCAGCGTATTAAGTAATGACAAACGAATCTGCTGGTTAGTTTGGTGTACGCTAAGACATCTAAATTCAGCTCGAACTTGAAAAAATTGCCCATTTTAAAAACTTTCGAGCAAAGAACATGCTAAAAGATTACAAAGAATTAAGCAGAGTCGTACCTATCAAAAACCAGTCAAGGTTTGATCATCTCGTACGAATCGAAAAACAACTTACACCCTTCAATTCAGAATACAAAACTTACTTGGCCAATTTGGAGAGGATAGACGGTGATCTTTTCACGTTGACCTGGCCCCTTTCGATGCTGTTCGCGTCCTGCTGCTCCTGATGATGTTCGAAGACCTGGAACCGTTCTCTAACGTTGAGACTTTGGAGTTCCTCAAGGCCGAGGTCGGGTTTGTCGCTTGCTAGAAAAATCGCAGGTAAATATAATATTCTCGAAGTATGAAACGAAACTAATTGGTTAGAGAAGATGCGCGGAAGATTATACGGTTTTATATTAACGCCATCTACGGATTGAAATGAGGTTTTAATCAATGAAAGCCTTAATTGCGATCAGAAGGAGCTCAATTATCATTGAAAGTCGATCTTCTTTTGAACTGGTAATCTGATTCTGGAGATATTTCAAATGCTCGGCTTCTGGTTTTAATTTGTAAGTCCCTCAGATCCATTTAGGATCAAACTGTAGCCCATTTATCTCCTTCTAAACGCTTAGTTTTCTGAGCCGACATGTCTATGAAAACTATACAAGAAAAATCGTACCAAGTTCCGGCGGCTTCCAAACAAGGAATCTTGATTCACACCGAACGTGTAAAAGCATCGTTTACCGTGCTTTAGCTCCGAGGCTAGAAGCAACATCTTTCGCGTGCTTGGACGAGAAGTCCGATTTAATGCAGATGGTGTAACTAACGTGAAAAGAAGCCTCCTTGCGCAACAAAATTTGCAGTTTAAAATTTGAGCAAAAGCAACGGCGCTAAACGCAAAATTTTCACAGGACAAGACTGCGTTTCGTTAGGAATGTCTTGCTCAAGGATGAGTTCGCTCAAAGTTTTTAATAAACTGCTAATTCCGGAAAAATTCAGGTTACACAGATAGAGCTTACAGAGACAAGAGCTTAAAAAAAAGATACTGAGGAGTTAAGCTACAGTTTGCCAAACATTTTTTTTTGAAAATCAGATTGCCGGTTCTAGAAGTTCAGTCGAGATCAAAGTTTTTAAACCGCAACATTTTGGCGTTGCGATAGTTTGAAACGTATTCACAAGCTTTCAAACCAATCTACGGAGGACGTTTTGAAATACGCTCGAAGAGTAGCGATATTGAGGTTAAATTAAGCAGATGATAATAACGTAGGCCTCCACGGCCAGAGACAATAGGGTCCGAACCAGAAGGTTCGGCCTATTATGGCTAAATAGGTTAGCCTATTATGACTAACTAGGTTAGCTAAACGAAAATTTTACGTTTCGCCCATAATCAAATAGGGCATCTTCAGGAGACGGAAAACCGCTAGGCTACAGTTAACAACGTGTAAACCACGCCAGAAGCAAAAAACTAACTGCTTCTAGCATGAATAATAATGATAGCAAGGACTGTGGCGTAGTATGGTAAACGACACATAAGACATCTTGCGTTGTGCGGAGGTTGCCGATACTTATGTGTGCTTCTAGCATGGTTCACAAGCTGAATTACCGTGATCAAATGCAACCCGCCCAGTTAGCTTCTCCTACCCACCCCCACCCTTCTGGCGTGGTTTAGTTCCCGTGCCATGATTATGGGTGAAATGTCGAGTTTTCGTTTAACCGCAATACGGTCCGAACTCGGAACGCGCTTAGTTTTACTTGCCAGATGATGGTTACGTTAAAATCTAGCTGAAAGCTGGTTCGATAATGGTTATTTCGCCGTCTCCATAAAACGGTTTGAAATGGTCTAGATGTTTCGTCGCTAAAAGACGCCTCAAATCTCTGCGGCGCATTAATTTTGACGTGTTGGGTATTTTTTTTGTATGCTTATTTTGAATGAATTTAAGCTAAAAGAAAATTGTCTAGAAAGTGCTAGGATCACATAAAGAAATTATTATTTTTTGTATATTGCCTAAACAATTTTTTAGCGACCTAATATGAATCCTAGTATTGAGCTCTCGACACCTTCGATATTTATACCTTTTTGAACATATTTTTTTAATATCTCAGAGACAAGTAGCGATTATTTTTGATATATTTTGACGACATTGTAATACCTCAAAGATGCTAATAGCTTTCCAAAATAAATAAAGAAGTAGCAGAACGCAGATACATCCCCCCATACCCTTTTTATCGGAATATTATAAATTAATAGTAATCGCGTTATAAATTTAGAAAAGTATGTGTTAAAATTAAGAAAATAACGAAGTTACACATTATTGCAAATGAGCCTAGCACTCGAGCATAGCGATAAACTCTATTTTTTAATTTGGAGGAGTGTTTTTAAATTGAAGCGCTAAAATAGACGTATTTTTCTGAGCGCCTTCATATTTCTTTTCTGAAATTTTCGTTCTAATAATCAAAAAAAAATCTTCTGAGAACTAATCAGCTGACATATTCTCCGCATAAAAGATTTTCACAGCGTCTTTCGTGGATGTGGAGGAAGTAGCCAACCACTTCTGGAACACAAATATCCCACCGACATGGCGAAAATTTCTGAGCTTACAACGTTCATCTTTCATAGAAAAGTAGAACTTATTGAATATATTTAAAAAAACTTCGAGCTGATAGCTCCGGAATGAGAATCACTGCTATTGTCCCAAGAATATCAAGCGTGATAGGTTGGTATTGTAGTACATTACCATTATTATACAGTAGTGGTACAGTCTACTGTTTATCGTCCCATAAAAGAATACAAGGAGAAATGGCAAGTTACCCCGCCTAAACTAAGTTCTGGAAGACATCCTTTGGCTCCTGATTAAGATTAATTGCCGATCAAGAATTTTATTAAGCAATTAAAAAATTTTTTAAAAATAAAAAAGAACTTTCTACACTTGATAAAGTCATTAATGACACAAAAGCAACGTGACGATTTGCCACAGATGAGCCGTTCAACATTGTACAAGTTTATGAAAATGTTAGACTTCAGGCTAGGTACTCAAATTTATATTTTACAGACTTTGATATGTTAGAATAAGCAAAATTATTATTGTAGCTACATGAAGAAAGGGCGAAAAATGGTTTTGATAGAACGCGATGCAACATCAGGTATGGAGAAGAAGGTATTTGATGTCAATTAGAGATTATCATCGACAAAATCGGACATTTTATTATTTAGACGAAACATGACTAAACGAAGGCCATGCCAGACAAAAAGTTTGGGCAGATGATTATTTCAACAGGTCGACGTCAAGCGTTTAACGAAGGACTGACTACAGGCTTACGTAATCCTGCAAGGAAAGGAAGACGTCTCATTATTTTGCACATAGGATATGAGGCTGGTTTCGTGGAGAATGGCTTATTACTTTGCGAAGGTACAAGAACAACCGATTATCATGAAAAAATGAATGGCGAAGTGCTTGAAAGATATCATATCATATCATAGTCGCAAAATTGAAAAACTTCCCACAACAACATCTAGAAAATTCGATACCAAGGTTGAAATTCAAAAAAATATCGAGCGCGATGAGCAACAAGATTGTGTTGGGGTTGAGGCGAACTCAACCCAATCGAGTTAGTGTGTTTAAATACAAAAAAAAATTAAGGGGGAACTGAGAATAGCTCATTCAAATCGGCAGACGTAAGGATACTTTTCTACAGGAGGATGTCGATACGGGCTATTGGAAAAAATGTGTAGAACATGCGAATAAAGAAAGGTGTGCGAATTAGATGGATTATGGATGATATAATCGAGCCATTTATTATATCGGTGGGCAAAGATAGTAAGTTCAAGCGAAATGGAAAGTGATAGTGAATAATTATTTTAGAAGGTAATGTAATGCATTAACATGTATTTAAGGCCAAGTTATTGTTTAATATGTATACGCTATATTTAATATTAGTCTAAATTGTTGTTCGCTTGTAAACAATCATATAAAAATAAGAATTATAGCGGAACATAGCAACATATATAAACTTCCATTAAGAAATGTGCCATATATGAAGCTGAAATCTAGTATGGCGTGTATTCGACCAATAAATGTTATTCTACAGTGTTTTCTACGTTTAATCAATTGTTTATTCGCTTCTGTAATGAATAAGTGATTAATTACGTAACTACAACTTATATAAAATCCTAGTTTTAAAACTGCCGCCAAGGAGTAGCTTTCAACAATTCCATTGCGTAAACGCGTCTTTTCGTTTTACTCCTGCGGATTAAAAAATAGAGTATAGCATCGCATTATTTTGGAATATTTTGCAAAACAATAAAACGAATTGTGCCAAATATTTTTCCTTCATCGTTGTAAAAGCTGTAGCATGATGTGTTCTTGTTTATATTATTATTGTTATTGTTTCCGAGTTATTAGAAACAATTCAAAAACGTATAAATCCTGGAGAAGCCCGGAATCAAGCAAAATCATCACTTTCGTCAAAATCTAAATATTCGGCGTGGCAGATTGTTGTAAAATCCCTTGTAAAATATATTTTCTATTTACATCTTATTTGTTTATTTTTGACGATTTTTTTTTTTTTATAATATTTGTCGATACGAAAGTACGAAAACATTAAAAAAAAAACCTAAAAAAATTAATAAATACACCTCACGGAAAACAGTCCGACATGCACTTGAAAGAAGGGAACGGAGAGAGAGAAAACGACATTCAAAAAGCCATGTGGCGTCTCTAATGCGCACGGAAAATAAAAAGACCAATGCAAACGATGATGCGGTTATAAGAACAAGATGCAACGTAATAAAAGAAAAAGAAACAAAACAAAAGCGAGACAATATACCCCCTTTGTTAACGCGCATACATACAGCTAGCTCAGGCTGAGAGAACAGATGCTAACGTTAATGTGTTATTGTTTTATGGCGAAGTGAACGTGAACCAGTTGTCTGCATTCATTTCAATGTTTCGGTGAATTAGCAGTACAAGAAATGATCTTGTACTTAATATAGGTGGAAAGGTGGTCAAGTTCGTTTGTTTATTGCGAATTTGGCTTGAATTGAAAATTTGTTTTTTCGATACCCGACATTTTATTTTGTTTAATTCAATTTGTTTTTGGCGATCGTGATTTGAGCTTTGAATATTTCCCCAATGGTTTTGTTAATTTTGGGTTTAGCGATCAGGTGTCAAGGAAAGAAAAACTTTCTCTGATATTCCACTACTGCTATGTTTCATTGGATGCTTTTCAAGCAATCTTTATGTATCTGTATAACACGGAGAAACATACGGAAAAATTTGGAAAGTGTCCAACGAAACGTAGCAGCATCAAAAACATTTCAGAGACGGATTTGTTTTTCTTTTTTTTTTCTTGAGAGTTGAGAAGCTTTTAAGAGGATATAATAGCTGATCTATCATTTTTCTTGTATTGAAAACTAGCGAAAGAAATTTATGTTTAGAAAGTATTTCTGTAGAAATAAACTGATTTCAGCGGCCCGAATACGGCTCTTTATCTAATAATTCTGAAGCTATTAGCTGTAGAGCTCGCCAGTAAACGTTGCCTCACTGTTAGTGCAAGAATTGATTGAAAGAAAAAAAATATCCGGTTGGCCTTTCAAGAAATTGAAGATTTTGGGATTTTTCCCTCTAAAGCTGCAAAACTATTTCAACATTCAGTGTGTTACTTATCCTTTAATTGTGATAGGGCATAACAAGGCTCCAACCTTTTACTTTGGCAATCTGGTAGAACTTGTAGCAAATTCAAATTTTGAGGCGAGAACGAAATCGAGCGAGATATAACAATGATTATCGTGGTACACTCTTATACCGAGTGATATCGAAAAAAAAAAAATTAATAATACAATGCGATACAAGACCATAAAATAACAAAACAGGACTAATGTTCATAAGCCTTTTGTGTTTAAAATCGAGGATCTTAAAAATCCTCTAGAAAATCTTAATTTCTTTTGACTTTGAAGACATAGTTGAATCAAAATTAATGAATTATCCCTAATTGGCTTCGGTGTAAATACGGCTTTTAGATTGTAGATTACTTTTACACTCTAGATAGACGTCCAAGATTAATTTTAGCATTAAAGTGAGCAGATTACGTTAAGGAACGATATAATTTTAGATAAATCGCATTATGACGATTGTACTCCTGTAATAGCTTTGTAGACATGTTATATGTTGCTGCAGGCTTACGCGGTCGATGCTTTCTTTTAAAGAATTTAGGTCTCCGTGTCGTAATTGCATGAGGATATCGACGTTTCGCCCTCAATTGCACGGAGCTTCTTCTGGGCTGCTGCATGTTGTTCCGTTGCTGACTGTTGCTGCTCGCGGTCCGTATTACATAAGATTGGGTAGGTGGAGCGGCGCGCGAGACGGGTTGTGATTGGCGGATTTGGATAAAAGAGATTTCCACGGAAAATGTGATACGTAACCATTATTTCTATCGAGATTGTTGGAATGTTTGTAGATTTCAATAGCTTCTAGGATTTTCCTCTTTTTTTTTTTCATTGTTTGATGTGGATTTTGACCAGGAGGTATGATTGGAATCCATTTTTTCTTCGAGGACGCCGCTAGGAATACGGATGGCAAAGAGGCGTTTATGCATTCAAGGCAAAGGAAATCCCGTGCTTTAAATGCATGGTATGGGTCTTGAAGGTTTCAGCAGGACGGTGCCATCCGCCATACGTCTCGTAAAGTGGCGCCATTATTGAAGTTTGGGCGATCAGAATTGGCAGTTTACGAGTCTTCGGAATTCTTTCTTTGAGGTGTTTCCAGGTAAAAGTGCACGTACGTCAACAAGTCCACGATCGGAAGGAGGGAATAAGACGTTGTATCACTCAAATAAGTCCAGCCGCACTTACACCAAACGACGGTTGAACATTTCGTCTACTTGATACAATCTACTTCGTAATTGTATCAAAATATGTTGGTGCTTGTTGAGGCTACCACTTGAGATTGTATGCAAAGAGTTATTTTGCCCATAGCGTTCGATGTGATAAGTAATCAAAGCGACGGAGTTAAATATTGATACGATAACCAAATTTTAAGCACAATACGCATCTATGAAACTCAAAAGAGTTGATATCCAAAAGATTAAACCTTTCTGTGTATTCATACCGGTCTTTATTAATGTATAGTTTGTGTACTACAAAATCAACAATTTTTTTTCAAAATACTTTCAATTCTACTAATATACGTAGCATGGTAGGGTGATCAAACCATGTGTGAGGTCTATTATTACCATTCAAACCAGTTGAAAAGAAATAACCAATTGACTACGATAAATAAAGGTCTACTGTGACGTCAGCGAAGAGCAAGCTTTTTTTTAGAGCTCAAACACTTCGACTGTTTTAAATCAATTTAATTCACCACTTATACGACTACTTAATTAACTTCACATTGAGATGGATGCAGCAATTTTCAATTCAAGTCACCAATTGGAAGCATTGGTGACATTTAGATGATATGCGACTTATCATCTAAATGTTTGTCATTTATCTGAATTCAATAAAACAGAACAGAACAAGTGAATTACATTAATGAAGGTGTTATTAAAAATCATGCTTTATTCGCACAACCATTTCCTCAAAACCAGTTATCCTTCGATGGCGAACATCGAATGCATTTAGTAACAACGACATTAGCAAAACTAAAGAAAATACACCCCTACGAGCTTAGTTAAATTTAGTCTACCTCTGACTACATCCGGCGGTAATTCTAATGGTTGATTTTCCCTTATTATAAGTTCGTGCTTCCTTGGCCTAGCTGTAATGCATCCCTCGTCATATAATCGCGTGCTTTCTCAAAACGATCAACACAAAACAGAAAGAAGAAAAGTTGGATAGATAGAAAGATAGGATCAAATTGGACTAAATAAACAAAAAAAAGAAAAACAGGAAGAAAGATTTACAAAATAGAAAAAAAAAACAGCACTATAAAGAAAAGAAATTAAAAGTATTTTCTAAAAATCAAACTAAATTTTGTACAAGTGTTCCTCTAATAATCTCTAAGAAAGGAAACAAAAGAAAAAACTTACGTGGTGTCTCATCTTCTACCACTTTCGGGGCAAAAAGCGATTTGAAATGTGGTTTGCAATATACGGTGCCTTCATTGCTCTGGTAAGTGTCCACACTAAAATAAATAACGTATTCACACGTTTTCTGCTTCGGAAAAGGAAATAAATAAATGGTGCACGTCTTCCAACAATAGCAGAAAAAAAAGAATATAAAAAAATGCCGTCTATGGTTGAACATGTGAATTGAAAATAAAAGAATCGTAATACTTACGTCAACTGTTTACTGCATTCTTGACACCTGAAACAGTTCTTGTGCCAAACCGACTTCTCAGCTTTGATCTGTTCCATCTGGAAGACCACCTTGCCGCATGCCTTGCAATTGGTATTATCAATTGGGGCAGCACCCTGATCGAAAACCCGTAAGGCAAAAACAACGATTAGAATACGTCATTCTGGGATATGCGATTAAATTTGAAGCAATTTGTTTTTCGAAGAAATGCTCGCCATCGACATTTTTCCCGATTCTTTTCTCTTTTTTATTTCGGCAGATCATCTTATCGTTCATCAACATTTCAATAACTCATCTCATTTAAAGAATGGCAAACATACATCTTCTCGGTAACAAAAGGCAAACATTTTAAATTTTATGGTCTAACAACGTACGTTATTGATTTTAAGAAAAAGTAAACACTGGCGTTGGATCTGGAGACTTGAGAAGTCACCCTACTGCTCCAAACATAGCCATTTAGTAAATCGAAAATGTTATCAAATGTATCATCTCCTTTTGGTAACATTTCCGCAAGAGCAGATGCATTCTTCAAAGAAAAAAAAAAAAAAAAACAGTTATCGCTGTTCCATGAAAGTTTCGTCAAGAAGAAGGGACCAATGATATCCCCACGACTTTATTGGTTCAGTTGGTTCCAGTTATATAAATCCTACATTACATCACGAAACTGCATTCGACGATCAGCGTCGTCTTTGTTTTGTAAAGATGGTATTGTTTTGGTTTCAATATACGTAATACTGATCGCTGAGAACCTTAATTTTCTGCTGCAATTGGTCCAGATATACAGTAAGGATTCTTACTTACAACAAAAAATCAAGTTTCACATTTACATTCATTTTTTTGGGATGTTCAGCACTTGAGCTCCAGTTCCTCTAATTTTTTTCTCCTATTGCTTGATGCTTCACGTTCAACAACTTTTACACTTAGTTAATTTTAAATTTTTTTATTTTCTTTTTTTATCATTTTTGCCAGATTTGTTGTTTTCAATAAGCGGAAAACTTTAATTTAAAGGAAGCAATCATTTCACTTCTTAAATACCAGAATTTGCCTTTGTTTTCTTTTATTAATAAAATATATGTTTTTCACTCTTTAAATGACTTTTATCTTAAAAAAAAACATGTATTAGTTGTTTAATAAAATTGACCTATCCAAGCGTTTCTTAGAGAAACGAACTGCTTCAAATTTAATGAATTTCTTCTGTCCACGGTACGTTGGAATTAGTAGTACAATTCCATGTTTGGATGGCGAAATTATCAGTTTCAATGTTAATTTTGTTGTTTTATATTCGGTACTTCCAACATCAGACAAATCAGGGAAATAAGCAAATGTTATGTACTTGTTCCTCTTTAAGTTTATCTCAAGTTGGAAGTATTCCCTTCTAGAAAAGTTCAAGGACATATTTGATATGCAATTCACAATTCTGGTGAGTAACATGTAAGCATCTATCGTCTCGCTTACGTTTATTTCGTTTGATTAACGAAGGATGATTAAAAGAGGCTTCAAAATAAACATTAACTTCAATGTCGAAATCTTAAAAAAGAAAACCGTTTAAAAAGTGAAGATATACTTTCCAGGTAATTCAATATTTATTAATATGTTATTGACCTACAACAAGAGGTAGAAATTGTATCCAACTCATCAACGGCTTTGAACAATCTAAAGCATTAGATTTTATCAATCACGAGAGTAGTTCCTCTTAACAAAATGAGAAATGGGAAATTTAAGATGAAGATCTCGTCAAGTTCTGGTGGTGAAATTCCGTAAAAAATGTTTTTGATCTTTGGGAAAAACGTGTTTCAATACAAGAAAATATGCAAAATCACGACTAAGATTAACTGAAACAGCAAGCAGTCTCCGAAAACCTAAAGAAATAAATGACAAAAGAAGCAAGAACTGCTTTGGTACTACCGTTCAAACAAGTTATAATAGCACGAGTTAAAGCAACCGGCAGAGTTAAAGAGTCTCTACCAGAGTCTCCTTCTGGTAGAGAAGGAAAGATCAAAATCAAGAAAACACATGGAATGGAAGTAATGCCAAAGCCTTGGAAAACTGAAAGTGTTACTCGGATGGTGAGAAGCTTGGATAATGAAACAAATCGGTGTTAAGAACCAATACATTGAAAAAGAATTATAATTGTGGTACAACAATTAAATTTCCAGATTTTTTTTTTTGTACAATAAAGGTGTCCTTAGTGTTTCTCTTCAGACAAATTATGTTAGACATATTAAGTCATTGCTATGATAACTGGTGCTGAGTTTAAAAAAAATGGCAGATTCTATCTATTTTTAAGGAATCTTCGATTTTCGCGATAAGACAACCGCCTATTTCGTAGATATTAAAAAAATAATATTTGATTTAATCAAGATTTTCCATGTTGTCCGTTTCTTCTGTTTACTATAATTGATGTATCATCACGCCTTAGTTAAATATTGTTAATACTTAGTAACATTAAAGCCCAATTTTCAATCATGTAAGTCTTCCGGTTGTACCGGTAGCTGCCAACATTGCTATTTTGAATAGAACTTCCCAAATATTACGACGTTTTCGAATTCTTTAGTCAATTTTAAGGTTCGTTTGATGGGACAACCACGTCACTATTTCCAACCATATTTGAATATTATGCATTTTTCGAAAATTTTTAGTAGATCGACAAGTATGTGCTTGCGAACTTTTTTTAACCGTGTAAGTGCTTAACTTGGAAAAATGTAATTTGGCAGAATTGTCCACCGAAGAGGGTGAAACCAGAAACGGTAGAATTTTTTGGAAAACATTGTACTGCGCGTCCGTCCATTACTATTAAGCCTTCAAATGGAGAAAGAAAAAACGCCAAAACTCTTCTTTTACCTATGTTTCTCTTTCTTATCAAATTGTTATTACAAAAGAGCGAACCTTTGAATTAAAGCGAAAAGCTTGCAGGTGGCGGCCCTCTTCGATCCAAACACGAAATACGGCTGTCGCAAGTTTCATCTGCTAAATCTGTATCGATAAAGCTACGTACGTATTACAGCGGAGAGATCGCAAATTCTGAATAACGTAAAATCTAGATGTTACTCGATCACAGCCATAACTTAACAGATCTATTACAATTTCTTCGTAAAAGGAAGTTGTTTGGTATCGATCGATCGCAGGTCGCTAGACATCGTATAAAAAACGTAGAAATGTGCAGAAAATACGATGTTGCGTAGAAATACACCAATGTGGAGATTGTGAATTGCATTTTTTTTTTTTTTACAAAGGAGATGGGAGAAATATTCCGTTGAAAATGAAGATGTTAAGCGTCTTGTTGACAGTCATTCTTATACTCACAATAAGCCAGCCGACAGATCGACGTTTTTTAAAGGACTTACGTTGAATTTCTCTTGCGCCGTAGATGAATCACTTGACCTGACATGTAGAACATTCTTCTTCTGCAACGCGTCGAACTTGTTGAAACTCGATTTCTGCAATAATAACAAGCGCAAAAATAAAGCGGGCGTTCCTGGATTTATCGGATCCCCGGGGAGGAAGCTACTCTCTCTGTTACCATATATGGGATTAAATGTTGAATGGATATCAAAATAATAATAGTAATAGTACAAAAAAAAAAATATCGACAATGTCTGACCAACGTATAAATACTGAAGTGTGGAAATATTAGTGCAATTTTACATGTGTTTTCTGTGCATGTGGGGGGTACGGTTGATCGCACGAAATGGTCTCTACATACAATGAAACGGATCGAATAAAGGTACTCACCAGTTTGTTAAACTTTTCGCTAGCGCTAATCTTTATTACATCTCTTGTGTTAGTTTTGGCACTAGGATCGTTAAATTTTTCCCTCTAATATGCATGTGATTTATTTTTTTTTTGGGGTTAGTAGCACAGGCCATGCAAGAGAACATGCGGGATAAAAAAAAAGAGTAAATAAATAAAACGAGCATAAACATTACTAATCTATAACTAAGTATAATAAAGTTAGCAAACGTAATGAGATTTCGGGTTAAAAAGTATCTAAAGTCTAGAGTGATGTGACTTTAAAAACGTAAAACTTGTAAAATATGGCGAAATTTGGGGGGAAATTTAAATTGTTTGATTTAAACATTTAATGTTTTCATCGTTGAATGGGGGCGGTCTAAAATTAGAGAAAAATTCGTCACTTATTCCTTTTTCCAGAATTTCGTATAAATTGTTCTTTTCGTTCTTTTCTTATCATGCAGGGTAGTTGAAAATGTCGATGTTGCATCGCACGAGGGTAATCTGGAGAGCTCTAAACCTCAACACGATTCGTCAAAATTACTACACTAACAGTATAAACGCGCATGCGTTGAAAAAATCTCAGCTATATTGGAGACGTCATTGTTATTTAACAATGGAAGTTTGTGTTAGAAAGATGAAAAAAGTTGAATCCTTACATTTGAAGGGCAATGCGCTTACCTAAATCAAAGCTGATATGGAGGCTGTTTTCGGGGACTTCGCCCAATGAAATTTAACAGGTGAACTGAAACGTGGTCTTTGAGGCAAACAAAACTCTGCAACCATTACTAATAACATCACAAGAGTTCACTAAATAGTATTAAGCGACCGTCGAATTAAAGTTAGAAAGGCTTTAGAAGTTATGGCTACCTCGAAAGAACATGTTCGTCATAATTATCTATCTTGAAAAAGTAAGAACAATAACAATCGGAAGGTAGAAACTGTTGAAAAACGGCCATATTTTGAAAAAATAAAGTCTTATTTGACCGCTTTAGGCAAGTTCACACTCCGCGAGCAATTAGGCGAGGCGCGCCTTACGATGGTTTTTGCCTCCGTAGGGAGGGCTAAAAGTGTTTGCCGCGCATAGTTTGGGGCACTTTGCTTCGCAATAATAAATTAACCAAATTAAACCGGCTAAACCCGCCTCCCGCACACGCTTCGCTATTCCTTCGATAAACGCCGAGGCAAGTTGCTCGCGAGGCAGCCTCACGAAACGTGAACTCGGCTTCACGCTGCAGTGGCCGCTACGGAATAAATTCATGAATTTGAATTCGAATTTATAGAACACCACCAGCCTCCCAGACGCAAACTTTTACGCGAAGAATTTCATCGAATCAGAAGCCACATTTGCAAACGCTTATTCTGCGGAACCACGATTTGTGCGGATTAAAGAGATGGGAGCGTCAGCGGGATAAGTACAGACTTACAAAGAGATCGTCCATCCTAGGCATTTTTCAGACTACCCTCGCAATTTTAAAAGACCCGATTTTAATGGACCTTCCAGCTCGCTTTGGCACGTGCCAGATCTAATCGGGTTGAGTCGTTTGATACGATGGAACTAACTCGTAAACTTTAGGGAAGCATCGCAAAATGTTGCGCCCGAGAGATGGCCAAGAATTAATCCCATCCTACGTTTTTAAAAATCACATCACTTTCGACAAAAGTTCTACTTTAATGAATGAAAATATTTACTTTTGGGATATGGAGAACTATGTCTATTCTATTGGAATTCCCATAATGATAACGTTGGCGGTATTATTTTGTTGAAATAAAACGAAGTTTGTCTCGTTTTCAAGTGGGATATGTCGAACATCCCCCGTTAATTTCGATAATCTTTGCAGCTGGTTGCAACAAATAAGTTCAAAATTATACATAAGATCTAAAGGTCGATTTTTTACCTATTCAACTTTGAACTTTGAACTTCTTGCAGTAACCAGCTAAATTAAAAAAAAAATTACAAACTCTTTATTTCTATCACAACACAACTATAACCAATGGATCAATAACACATATGTACGTATTACTCAGAGTAGAAAAACTTTTCAATACCTTCGCGTAACAATTGTAACGATAACAAACATTACGGTACGAATCATAAAGGTACATATGCATGTTCAAAATATCGATACTGAAACTCTCCAATGAATAGCTGTATGGTACGTACGTATGTATGAAAATTAAGGCAATATTTCATAAAACGTGCGTCAACAAATGAGTTTTCCGTCATTGTAAACTTTCCACCGTAGGCGGACTCTGTGGAAATGTTCCCACCCCCTTCCAGCTGGTATTTCCACGCTTGACATTTCCCGGGAAATGCATCAGCGTCCCTATTGTTTCGGCCATCGACAACCTTACATTATGGCATGCAAAAATAGGTGATAGATTTAATTTAGTCGGGGGGGTCTAATCGAGTTTTTGTCCAAATGAATTTCCACAAAAAAAGAAACGAATGTCAAAATGAATATTTAATTCAAAGTATCTGGCAGAACTTTGATCTATTCGGGCTATTGAGCGTCGTAGAGTATTATTATTCGATTAGGTAAACCACGTATTCATAGACTACGGAACACTGGAATGCTTTCGTACACTTCGCGAAGTCGAAGATCGATACGTTATATTAAGATCAATATTGCGCAAGAATGCTATAAAAAATTCGGAGATGGTTAAACAAGCTTTCGAGAGAAATGGAACTTGTATCGTAGCCCAAAGAATTGAGGCCATTCCGCCTTTCAGTACTCGACAATTGTCGCGGATGAGATCGTCACAAACCAAGTTGTTACGTATGACGGAAGATGAATACACCTTCGTAATCTAAACATATCACTTTGGTGATTGACTGTGGCCAATCTGGCAGAGGCTATGGATAAGCGCAACAGCTTTGAAGCAAAAGCGATGGTGCTTGGTGCAATTACGAAGGTGTTATCCACTTTGAATTGGTACCAGGGCGTACGAAGGAATCGCGAGCTATTCAATTAAAATGCGTATTGCCGAAAGAATTCTTCGAAAACTGGAAGACTTTGATCAGATAGAGTTACTACCACATCCGGCTTATTTTAAGTCAATGGCACGCTTTTTCGTTGGGCGTGTTGATGTCAGTGTCGCGGAGGTAGAGGAGGATGCTGCGAGTTCTTCGCTTCTAAATCAGCAGAGTGGTACATGCATGGAATTGAACATTCTACTAGCCAATAGTAGGGAACTATCGATTATAATGGATTATATTTTGAATATTAATTAATCGTTGTGTCTAAAAAGCTAAATTTTGTTCACAAAAAGCCAGAAGCTTTTCGCTTCACCCTCTCAGTGTAGAACGGTCTTCGGATCTTCGAAAGGAAGTTATTTCATTTCTCTCTCTTTCCTGCGTTGTAATAGGGAAACAAACTTTGTAAACTTGTAAATCGCTTACTGCATACTTTAGGTATACGAGAATCTCCTCAATGTATTCATAATTGATATGCTTATAACGTTCAAGGGTCCATGATGAACTTGCAACGTCAATCGTAATCGTACATACGTGATCTTGAAGGGTCTATAAATTTGCCAAGTTTTTATTGAAATTGGTCAGAACGGTTCCCTACCAGATTATTTCTATTTACTTATTTTTCAGAATATTATTCTTAAAATAATATCCTGAAAAATAATCAACCTAATAATTTTTTCGCCACGAATGGAAGCAAAAATGCGGATGATTTGGATGAATATGATACCTTGTATATTTCTTTGGTTCCAAAGATGTAGATAGTAGCATTTGTTCAAATACTTTGAAGAAAAGTATAAAATATACAGTCTTGCAAGCAGCAAAGCTATTTAGCAAATAAATTTAAGGCAATGTAAATGTATGTAATGCTAGGAAAGAATTACAAACAACAGTTCATGATGATTTGATGACACAATATGTGATAAAGGAAAATATAATGTCAATACAGTATGCTCTTCGATGGAGTTACAAAGAGAAAATTTTTTTCATTTCTCAGAAAAAAAATGATTCGATTAATAAGTTTTGCTTATCTTTAAACCTTTCAAACCACAAAATCCAGCATTACGTTGCGTGCAGCTAATGCTTGTGGCGAGAAATTAGTTCTAACGTGCCTTTTGGGGAACTCGGGTGAAAAGCAATGCAGAATTTCTTTTCATTTCTTCTGAATTCGTGGATGAAAATAGATATTGGAACCTTCGTAAAATGAGTGCCTCGCATACTCTAATTGTGCATAGACGTGATTGAACCCCAAAAGGGAGAATATTCCGATGAAGTTCAACAAAAACCAAGAATTTATTTGTTACATTACAACGTAACGCCGTTCGACGTTTCTCTTAGTTACTTGTTAGCTCGCGTTTATCATATTTCCGCGTTATAGACAGGAGGTCGACTCAACTACCACGGCGTAAACTACGTCGTTAAACATAACGCGTAGACCGAAACGAGCCCCTTTATATGCGAAATAAAAACGAAACCAATAAAAACGGACCAGTTAAAGCGCCTGGAAACGAGCACCGTCCTGTCTACATCGACGGCGATGAAAGCTTTTTCATCTTTGGCGCACGAATAACCTGCTAGAGACCAGGAAGCCGTAATTGAAAAATCTAACCCAGTAAATTTCCCGGAACGGTGAAAGATATATGGGGATAAGCCGGCGCGGTCTGGTAAGGAGAGCCGCGCGTTGCTTAAAAACGCTACTAAACCTGCTTCTGTTCTTCGAACGGGCTCGGCAACGTAATGAAAAGACCGAGGAAAACGGGCGAAATTGAATTGTTCGTGGCCTATTTAGGCGATGGTACATTTCTAACTTAATTTGAAGGATGATTCCGAACAAAACGCTTGATTAACAGTTTCTTCTCAAAGCGAGTTTAGAGAGTAGAACAAACGGCGTCGAGAGATATTTTTAGCCTTTCTTTTGAGTAGAGCGGGTACAACACAATAATGAGCAACATATATTTAGAAAATTGGGCTATTTATATGAATTATTTTTAGTTCTAAACGTTCTTCGGTTACTGTAACTTCGATGCGGCATAAATTAATTGGGGGAATTTCAAAAGTCGAGCATCGTAAAGTAGGAGAAATATTGCTTTTTGACAAGCAATAACACACGCGCTTTCATAGAATAGATCTAAAGAATTCATAGATCTAAAGAATCTGCTGTCGAAATTTTAAATTAATAATAAAGGTGTCCGTTTAGGATTAAACAAAAGGAAGATATTTTAGAAACATGGTGATTGAGATTTCACCGAGACGTCGGAATATATCGATCCCTATTATCTTTCTAACTGGAAGATGGCTATAGATAATGAAGAAATCAATTTAAGGGAGTACGAAAGCCTATTTGGGACAGGAATTGATTACCTCGTGATTGTTACGAGGATGATGAGGAAATACGCCTCATTGGACGGTACGAAAAATAGCACAATAGCATTACCACAATAAGCTAGAATTGGAAGAAAATTACATCTAGCGTAAGGTTTTGAGTAAAACAAGAATGCATTAAAACAGACAGAAATCAATATTTAATCCAAACCCTTAAATTGCCAGCCAGAAGATCTTATTTAACGCGATGAAAAATTGAAGAGAAAATGTACGAATGACTACTTCTTTGTCCATTTAAAAATAACATTTCCCTAAAGAACATCAACCATTGAAAGCAACTGTGACAAATTTAAACTAAGGATAATATTTCAATACAAGAGCAATAATACTAAAACATACAGAAGAGGGACTACATAAACAAAATTATAGAAATCATTTAGATATCAAACATTACAAACGTAAATCTTTGCGAATATATCTATTTATAAGTATTGTAACGTTTTACGAAGGGAAAAATAGAGAACATCGCAAAATTTTATGCTTTTCCGCTTGAGTCTCTTTAAAAAACACACTCTCGGTAATTAAGATCTTTATATGACGAGGTTAAATGGACTACCTTCGTTGGTCGGGCTTTTAATAGCCTTTTAGCGCCCACACAGCAAAAATAATAAGCCAGAAAAAGGATTTTTCTTTTAGAAATCGAACTTTGTATCACTAAAGGGACCTTTATTCTCGATAGGTGGATACACTGAAGTTATTATAATATATGTGTGGGTGGCGCTGATGACAGAGAATCCCTTAGGCGTTAGTTGTAACATTACAGTATTTATTCTACCGCAATACATTTAGGAGGTGTAGAAAAAAACATTTTGATATAACGGAAATAGTATTCAGATAACAAATTCCAATATGGCCGTTGAAGCAAATAGCCGAATGTTTTTATTTTTTTAATTTTGAGCTTAAGCGTTTCGATTCCATATATTAAAGCAATATTGATATCTCAAAAAAAAATTTTCAAAATTTCTAGGGGAAACATATGAGAAATTCTGGAGTACTTTAATTAATTTGGACGCATAAGATTGACTAGAATTTAAAATGGCCACCGATTTAAGCAGCCGTTTGTTGAAAGTGTTGAGGTTGAGGATTATATACAAAATATTTCAAATCTCAAATTGGCTAGAAAATAATCCAGCGACTTTCTATAGAAAAAGGTCATTAAATGCAAGCAAATTAACACACCAGAAATTTAAAGTTATTTCAAATCGAATTACGCAGTAGAAGCGCTCAAAGGTAATGGAAGACCAGCTGAATAAACACAATTGTAGGCGTCATTTTAGGTACCACACGTAAAACTAACTCAAAAACGTGTAGAAAAAATTAGACGATTCCCAAATACTAATATATTACTTCACAACACACACTTTACCAGTTTTGAAGTGAGGTGTTCTCATTTCTTCATATTCTATAATTCACAAGCTTTACTATATCCTTCTTCGCCCAATATGGCTGTTGAACAGCTGCTTTTTGTATTTTTGAGGTTAAGTATTATTTAAGGAGTAGGAGTAAAGAAGGATATCCTAAACACCACATCGAAACACCTAATTACCAAATAAACACCCTGTAATTTTGGTGACACTAGGATTACCAGATTCTAATGCAGCGAACAGATATTTTTCGAAGTGGATATGTTACAAGATAATTATAAAAAATAAGCCCCCGAAATTGAAAAAAAATATAGATAAATGTCGCATGCTCAGATCTACGAAATTTCAACATGGACGCCGAGATGTGGAGCCGTTTTCCATTTTTTTTTAAGTTAAAATTAACTAAAAATCTACTATCACCGTAAATGTAGCTAAATACTGACGGGTTTAACCAATCGGAAATTAAAGAACAATATTTGAATTGATTCGTGTAAAGGAAATGTTAAAAAGTGCAGAAGAAGGTTGCCACGAATGAAATTATAAAAGTCATTTAAAAGGACGACTGAAGACCTTTGGCATAACATGTGAAGACAAGCTTTAATAAAATAAACCAGGTATTTGTCATATTATAATGCTTTTAGTTTATAACACGTAGAAAGACGTTAGGACGTTAAGGAAATTTTTACGGGACACTAATATTATTTATGAAATTCCAATATGGCCGAGGAAGCGAACAGCTGTTTAGTGAAATTTCGTGGTTACAAGTATCTTTTTCTAATCCAATAAAAAAAGGTTCGACTGACGAGATTTCAATATGGACGCCAACGCGAAGAGTTGTTTTTCGAAAATTTTAAATAGTTTCTCCCTTTTTATAGAAAAAATGAAAATTAAAATATCTTTTAAAAATCACCACCTGACAATAAACAAAATTATTAATCAGTGATCCAAACGTCTTTCCCAACAAATTAAACTGTAACCCTCCCAAAAACATTGACCCTCCTCCCTCCAGCACTCCCTCCCGCGCATTTTGGAAAGATTACAATATTTAGATAAAACTCATTGTATTCCCTTTTAGTTCCTACCCTTCAAAAATATTCCTTTTTCATGATTTTCAATCTAAACAAATATATATTCTAAGCCCAAAAAGATGTACGTAATAGGGACAGATATACAATTAAAAAAAAAAGGTTTATGTATGTATAACGTTCCAATAAAAAAATCTTACCAAAGCTTTAACTGACACTTCTCCGAAGACATTGTCCACCATCTTTAGTATGGCGAAAGATCTAGCGTCACCCAAAGATTTAGTTCGCTATTTTTTTTCGACGAGAGGACACAGCGATTTAGTAGCAGGTAGTGTTAAATAAAAATAGAAAAGAGAAAACAACGTATAAAAAAAACATGCAGAGATAACATAATAGTTAATGCTAAATCGTCGGGGTGGGGGGATAATGGTAGGGCGAAATGATCTGTTTTTCACTTATTACTCGTTGTCAAAATAAATAATTTAAAATGACACGTACGAGCAGAGTAAAAAATAAAAGGGAAAAAAATTGTTATTTATGATGTATCGCCAATGAAAAATCAATAAGTACGAACGATAAACACGTACTACGTATCGGTTTTGTTTCGTTAGTGGATTAGCGAGACAACGTTAATTGAAGCAATGAACGATGGTTAATTAATTATTTATGGTTATGTGTATTTGAACTGCCATTGACAGATGTACAATAAATACATGTCAAGGTAGTGGCAATGTGAGAAACGGTATTTTTTCGATGCTATACAATCAATCTGGATTTATATTTGCCCGCATTAGCAATATATATGCGAAGCTTGATAAGTTTTATCGTTTATTATATGTATATATTATGATATTTCTTGATTATGCAGGTATTGCAAAGCTTTTTACGAGATACTATACAGGATGTTTCAATAATGACTTTCTTTTTTTAAGAAATTAAGCTACCTTCAATGCGATATCGATGAAGAATCGGGGCATTAAATATATTTAGCTTGATAAAGACCCATTAGATATTTATTTCGTCTAAAGCAAGGGAACACTTATTACCTTTTATATGTTATAATGGAAGATATAAAGAAAATTAAGTTAGTCTTAATTTTCTTTATATCTTATTATAATTAACGTTAAAAGCCAGAAATCATGAAAACATTTCTAAGATAAAGAAAATTTTTAAACTTTCGGTTTATGAGATCTCAATATGGACGTCGAGTTGAACAGCTGTTTTTTTTTTAAATTTGTAAGGTTAAGTACATCACACCTTACTACTCATATAATTTCGATAAAATTTAACCTTTAACACGATGATCAATTCTTTGGTACTTCTATTCAATTTTAATCTCGTTTGTAACTTTTCAGCTGGCCTGAAGGTGTGTTCTAAGTGTGAAACCGGTCGCAACTAAATTCTAAAATTTGCGGAAAAAGAGGCCCTTTTTACTTCTATCTTTCTAAATTTCTTTCTATCTTTCAAAATTATTAATCATTCGTCAAAACCTAAAGTCCCATCAAAATATTGTTCAATAATAATGATACGCTCACAAGTATCATTTTCATCTGGCCAAATATCTTTAAAAATTTTTTTATAACTACAGATCCAGCACTGTTTCAATTATAACTAAAGAGGACAAAAGCGAGTGAAATCATACAATTTTCGCTGCGACTAGACAGACTCGTGTCTATTCGTCTCATCCCTCTTAAGACTGTTAGGCTATTATTAAAAAGGTAGCTGGCGAGATCAAATTTATGGTAATTATTGCACTTAAACCAGCAGTAATGGTGAAAATAAATTAAATATGTTAAATGTTCAAGTGCATTCTTTGTCGTAGTTGAGCTTTTAGGGGACATCAGTCACAACTAATGTGGCCAATAATGGTGCTCGAAAATCCTTATAGCAACAACACACAATTTCTAAAAAAATGGCAGCTAAGCTATCACACTTGATTCGTACGAGATAGCTGACAGGATGACCTCACCGTTGATTCTTCGCAGCAATTTTAATAGCGCAAGAGTTCCTTTTAAATAGCTACATCTTGGTAACCATCAACTCCAGGGCATACGTATGACATATTTTTCAAAATAAGCTGTTCATGTATAAGCCAAGTCGAGACATGTGCAGTGTCCTATTTTAAAAAGATATATCTGTGACATCATAGACTGAAATTGTGTTGACATCAAGTGCATAAATATTTGGGCCACTACGATCACTTTCATGATCTACATAAAATTTAAAACTGATGGATTTTTGGAACTACCAGGACATAGCTAACAGCGGCCACAATTACTTGCAGCAGCATTGTGATTGTGTAAAAATAACATAACCAAACACTTTTAAACAAACAAATCCTTGGATATCCTCTAATACATACACAATGGTAAATACAGCTTACCACCTAAAATTTAAGATATAAATGACGGGTTTTGAAAATTATCATTTTTTTTTTTATCTTTTGTTAAACAGATGCCATTTCATCTCAATAGGTACACATGCAACTTTTTACAAATATTCCTCGATTTTTATCTTCTTTATTGCAAACGAGTCGAGGAAACTGTGAACTAGGTAGATAAGATAAATACTATAACAGATAAGGGATATGTTCGAACTAAAATCTTGTGGCCCTGTATAACCATCGTCTAGGTAGCGTAAAGCCTCAAAGTTATACACCCCAGGCCATAGCCAAAAAATATGGGATAAGGTGGTGCGTAACAAAATTTGATAACGATATTTTTTCGATAATCCATACTAGTTCTGTGCGAGTTATTGGTTAATTGGGAAAAGTTGAGAATGTCCAAGATTTTCTCGCAAATTCTTTCTAATTTTTAAATTTTTTTTAGGCGAGCGGTTTTCTGTTTAACAAATACATCCTCAAGTTATGTTAAAAATGCAACACCAAGAGAGGTTATTGTGGGTATTAAGTGTAACAATTGTTATTAAATGATAAAACTATTTTTTCCAGTTAGGAATTAATTATTTAATATTTTTATTATTTTTAGAATAAAGAAATTAGATACAGTAGATTCTGATAAAGTAAGTAATGAGATGAAGTAGCAAACTATAATTGTGAATAGAAAATTCTAGAGAACAGGAAAAATTATTTTTTAAACTTGCGATTGATAAGGTTTATTTCATTTTTTACTTAAAAAATTTAAAGAAGGTAAAAATAGTACAACAGATAGTGCGACACTCCGCTTTACATAAAATCATACCAGAAACGTTTAATAAATTTGGGGAGACGTCACAAACAGGTTAAAATTACTGTACAGTAAAATATTTTTTATAAAAATTACTATTTTTTTTTTGTTGTAAGGCAAATTGTAGAGCTGAGTAAAAATTTTTTTTGTCCCGAAAATATATTTTTTAAATTGTTAATTAATTAATTGTTAACTGGAAAAAATTGTTTTATAATTTAAAATTGTTAAACATAATCAATAACCTTTGTTGGTATTGCCTTTTTAGATTGGCCTGAGGATGTGTTTGTTAAATATGAAACCGGTCGTCTAAAACAATTTTTTTTTAAATAAAAGAATTTTTAACTTCTCCCAATTGATATTCTTTCCAATTACAAACATTAGTATTTCGTTAATCAATTAACAGTTCGTGAAATTATTAAATCCCAATAACCAACAACATACCTAAGCAAAATTCTTACTTAGATACCGCAAAGCGGGAGCTTCAGCTAAATTCCAAAAATATTAAAGATAATCCCAATTATAATTTGCAAAGAATAGGCACAATTCCTGACGACCTTTTGTTGATAAGCAAACTTATTTATTACTGTTTGATAACACAGTTCGAAGATTTTAAGCATCTAAATTTGTTGAAGATTAACTAAATTTTGTAAAATATTACTTCGTGGTATCATGATTACATGATTACATATTAAGATCTTTCGAAACTGTCAAAAAAGAAAGAAGAACTGCATAGTTAACCTTCTCAGACCTACGTTGGCTTGCCATTTATAGACTCCAGAAAATATTATTTTTGAATATGAATATGCAGCATCATATCATCTGTTGTTTTAAGCCTCAAAAGATCTTTGTCATACACAGCAATAATTACATCAATGAACACCTACGCTTCTTTGTAACCGATCAAAAAGAGAATGGTTAAAAAAAAAGAGGTAAAATTACCGACAATACGACATACAATGCAGCACTCGTGCACAATTTACGATAAAATATTCAGGAGAAAAGATGTGGGAAAATCACCCTTCGTATAGCGCAGATATGGCCTCAGCGACTATTAGCTGTTTACGAATTTGAAGAACGATCTTCGCGAGCACTATTTCAATGACTACGAAGAAGTGAAGGCTGTAAGAAAAGAAATAATTTCTTTTGAGGTATTGAATTTTTATTGGCACGTTTGTAATAAATGCATTGATATCAGGAGGAGCTATATTGGTAATTGTGGATTTACCTTCTGTCTTTCATGGTCAAGCCGTGAATTTTTATTGCTGCCTTCGTTCGATACATGATCTAAGTTGTATCCTCAATGAAGGAAGGACTAACAAAAAATAAAATTGGCGATAAAAATCTTTGATAAATAAAAAAAATAACATAAAATTTAATTATTATAATATCCAAACTATCAATACAGGTATGAGAAGGTTAAATAAAAGATTAAAAATTCTGTAAATTTAAAGGCAACTTTTGCTGCATCGCCTGAACAGAATTCCATGAGATTATCCAGAATTGCAACATCCCATCTAGTATCTTCGTTTAAACAGATTTTAAAATATTGAGAAATAAAAGAAGGTACCTAACGTATGGTTAAATTAATACGGATCTTAATGATATGCACGAGGATGATAGGATATACAGCATTACGTTAAAAAAAAATTATTCACAAAAACTGTACAAACAGTCTCAACGACATCTCGATGAAACGAAAAAAGCATGACGTGATTAATGATTATTGACTTTTAATGAACGAATGAAAATGGAGAAAATAAAGACATGAGGATGCGAACTTACATCTCTAACTGGCTTTTCTTTGGCTGGTTGTCTTTCGTCTTCGATCTTTGTTAGATCTCCGAAACTCCTGCACTATTGGCGCAGATAAATACATACACAGCAAACAAAAAAAAAAAGAAAAGAAAATACACACAATAAAATAAAATAAAGTAAAAAAAAAAATGCAAGAAAGCAAGAAAATTATATTACTATTTTATATGAGACGGCGACTAAGAATGAGGCAAAAAATTTACAGCACGCAGGTCATTATCGTCATTTCATTAATTATTTATCTTGAATGTCGAACAGGCTAAACAGAAGAATTCAATTTAAAGATAATAGCCGAATTCCGTTTTGTAATAAAAAGGTATTAAATAAATTTGTTTCATGTTACGCGCCATCAGAAATAACGAAAATTGTAATAATTTCGTAATAATTAAATTAGATATCGAGCAATGTAATTATCACTATTTCTTTTGTTGACGCCGAAAAATGATGCTCGTGTGATTGGATTATTTCGAAGGTAGCAAAAATGTGGTAAGATAACAATTTCGTAAACGAAGAAATAAAATATTCAAATAAAGGTGTCCCGGCAAGAGCGGAAAATTTAAATTGGGCGCCATTCTGGCTGTTGTGCTTTGTTAGGAATACTATTATGATCATTATTAAAAGCATCGCTAATTTAACACAAGTCTTAAATTAGATCAGGGCTGTTCTCCAGAATATGTCTGAGAATCAACGAAGATCCTTCAGCATCGTAAAGATTTCACGAAGCACAATGCGGCATATTGTTTACGCCAAACAAAATTCAATCGATTAGACAACGCAAGCCTACAGACCATGCCTCGAGGAAATCGTTCCAATTCGTCAATTGGGACACTGAACAACAACAAGTGAATGACTAACTTTCCAGCAAAATCATCTTCAGCGATGAGGCCCATTTATACGTCGACGGTTTCGGACAAGTAGTTCTAGCGGGACGCTGATATTTGCCGTACGTCACGTGAAACAATTGTATTATTGCCGTTTGGACGATTAGAATTGATCACCTACGAGCGTGCGATTTGCCGCCCTTGGACTTCCTTGTCCGAGGTTTTCTTTAAATGGAAAGTCTGTGTTCAACAAGCTCGCCACTCAAGTTTTGGAGAAGGAAAATAGATGCTGGATCATTGAACATTTCGGCAAAAGAAACGCAAGTGTGCTAGCAAAGTCGAAAAGGGCATTTACGATATGCATTGGTCCACGCATAATTCTCATATACTTTATGATTAAATTGAAGTGTCGGTATTTTCTCAAAAAAATTAGGTTTTATTAAATCTCCGCTTTTGACGGGACACCTTCAAGAAGCAATTTTTAACCTTAAATAGGAAGGGTATTTCTATGTTATCTACTTAACATGGTCATCTCCAAGTTTGATACCAATCCTTTAACATTTGCCATTTATAGATCAGCTTAAAGAAGTTGAAATTAGCGATTGAAATTCTGAACACGGAAACATCAGGAACTTTCCATTGAAACAAGAAAAAGTATCCTTTTATTTACATATTGCTCCTATATTGGTGCAAGCAGTTCAAACGAGGCGACGAATCCATTGACGATGACCTAGAATTTGGAAGATCTCACTGGAAGCACCAACCGAGGAATATTGAAGGTGTATCGACTGAACGCCGAGGAAGATTCATTTATTGCCTGAGAAAAAGGAATATCAGAAGCAAAGATTTGAGAATGAGCAAAATGTTGGCATTATGGATTCCCAAGTTGCTCAGTCCAGAAGTAAAAATTTGTAGACAACAAATTTGCTTGAGATGAGGCCTGGGTACATCAATGAGTGAAGGGCTCTTTACAATCGAAGATGGTGAAGAGGCGGCGAATATCTATAAAAACACAATTGAGAACTTGGAAGGGAGAGTTATGCTTAGAAAACCGCTTCTTCGCGACATCTGCAGGATTGGGTGTCTCTCGTGACTATGGAGACGTATTTTACAAAATTATCCAAACATCATTTTTTCGAAGACACAATATTATTAGAGTAAGCGTGATATGGTTCTTATGTTGATCATTTCATTTGTTCTTTAACTTGTTCTCGTAGTTCTCATAGCTAAGTAGATAACATAAGAAATTCTCCTTGGAGCGATTAACATTCTGATAAGTATGTACGTAATTCAGAAATTCATAAAAAAAAAACTGTTTTGCCTTCGCGAAATAGATATTTGGTAATAAAATTAAATAAAACAAACGGACAAAATAAAATAATGAAGCTGCTTCTTTTCGTCTCTGCCGAAAGCAAATAATGATAAATTAAGAATGTCGACATTCTAATTTGGAATATTTCACCAAGCGCAAGTATTTTAATTTTATGAATTTAATCATTCGTTAAACAGTTATTTCTAATTTCTTCCTTAAGATTCTACATTTCAATCTAACAAACCAAAAAAAGATTAACTCGACTAAAAACTACACTAAACTAAATTAAAATAAAAACACTACGTACCAAATTTTTTACGTTGACGTTATAGAAGTTTTCTTCTTGCATGTTAGTATCAGTGTTAGTTTCGTTCTAAACATAAAACAAATAGAAAAAAGAACGAGATTTTAGTCTCAATCCTTCTTTTTTGATATCTTCAAGGGCTTTTTTTTTTTACAAATTTTAAATTCGCAGAGTTAGGTGGACGGAACTTTAGATGCGTTTCAAGTTATTTGAGTAACAAAAAAAAATAAACGTAAAGTTTAAAAAGGCCCATTTTAAATCGCCTTTAAAATGTCAAGTCAGAAGAACGGCGTAAAGAGGTTCGAAATTGCAATAATTACTCTTACGATTTCATCTTGAGAACAACGACTACCTAAAACCAATAACAATAAATCATTTCCAGCCATTACGAAATGACTTTGCACTATCCTAGGGCGGAGCCGAGCCAAGGCAATAGATGCGCGATAATTTATCAGCTTGGGTTATTATTTCTTCAATATTGCCGCGTAAGTTATATTATTGCGAATAACTCGTGCAGCAGATACGGCGATTCCCGTGAAAGCCGTCGTTGAGCCGTGGGTAAATATTTGATGTACTTAACAAACTTGTGTAAATATTTCTTGCCAATTTCATTTGAATAAATTGGTCAATATTTCATTTGAAGAATTTTATCGACATTTAAATAATTCGAAAGGATTTAGTAACTATATTGTAGAAAATAAGTTAACTGCGTATTGTGCCGGCACGGTTATTTGGAAAAATTATTAGGATAGACCGTTTGACGAATGTTGCCAGCCATATTAGCGAAAGAATAGCTGGAAATTGCAGAAACTTAGATTTAACCTAAACTCTTCAAGATGCCAAGACATACGCGGACGCTTATAATCTTGTTGCTTACGTAGATATTGATTCGAAGAAGATATTAAACAAGAATGTGGGAGGAGGTAGGTAAGAGACTTCCTACTACTTCTTACGGGAACTATGCTAAGTTTACCTTCTTTTGAAATCCGTATCAAGAGGAAAGGGAGAACAGGTTGGAAAACTCTAACAACTACAGAACATACGTAACAGTTCGCAACATGTCAGAATTAGCCAACCTTAGCTTTGACATACGTAGTGTTGTAAATTGGGTTTGCATTCTCTCCGTTAATTACGGCTCTAGCACCTCATCATATAACCTCTAAACTAGCGCGAGGATGTCTGAAAAACCTAGTCCTAAATCCCTAAACTCAATAAGATAACATTGGCATGGATGCTATGCCACAACATCATCGCGAACAATGGCCTGAGCATAACTAAAACTACCGGCTCTACTGGAATTATATGGTCGGACAGGGGCAGAGCAAGCACGCAATGGGAAGACCTTTCCAACATTTAATTGCAACCTGTCTTGGGGCTTATAAAGATGAATCTCTATAATTCTGACATTGTGATGAAAAGGAAGGAGAAACGTTTGCTGCATAGACTACTAAATCTGATCAGAGATAAACCTCAGCAAAGAAACCAGTTCTTCAAAGAAACCAATTCTGGTTAGAACCAACTCAGAATTAATAAATTTAGAGTTCAACGTTTTTTTTAAGAACAAAGCCATTTATTGGTAATAGACGCAAAAAATTAAGTCTAAGTGAAGATGTAGAATTTGAAGATTGCCAAGAGAAGCATATAAAGAACGAATTGTGGAAACAATTGTTGAATACAGCAAGCGGAAGCAGTGTTCGCAGCGGATAATCTTTTCCTACGTATAAACGCTATCGAGAAAATTTATATGACTCAGTGAATCTTGTTTTCAACGAACAGATTTATCGAATTTTCTGGGTTGATAAGAATTACTTCCGATAGAATAGCATCGAAGCGGCTGGATGGTCAATCCAAAATCTTGACCTGTACGTCATTGCGAGCTCTCGAGGCGAGGGAGACTTCCTTCAAACTCGAACAGAAATAATCTAAATGTTCTGGCTTAAAATAATATTACCTTCATTTTGACAAAAGAACACACCGACGTTTATGACCGACGCCCTTGCTAGAACCAGAGCTGAATATACTCTGCTGGGTCGAGACTTTTCACTTGGCATTTCTTTTAACGCTGCCGAAATGGTTGTTACATATTGCGCCGATCAAAAAGGAGCTTTGCAAGGCTGGGGTGACTCTATTAGTCTGGCTATTTACGTTGGCCAAACGAAATGATCCAAGATGTAACCAGGCATACTCAATTGAGTAAACATATATATGGAAAGGGGCTCTCCTCCTTTTGAACGGTCCGCAATTGGAAAATAAGAGAACAATCGAATCTTGCAATTGTTCCGCCGTTTGTACAATTAAATTTTCTCTGTCTGATGGGCTTCTTACAATGCTAGAAAGTCTAGGATTCGGCAGTGAGAGAGGTCTACTCGGTCAACTTTAGAAAATTACATTGCCAGCTTGCTCCACACCTTATTGGTCGATGTAAACGGATGGGTTAATTCACTCACAAAAGAAATATACTTTTTACGGATGAGAAGGCTTTAATCCGGCTCATTGTCATAACTGAACAATCGCGTTAATAACCTGATACAGATGCATGTTCCTTAAGATTGTCCAGTCGGAGTATTGTGTGGATTTCTTGAATTTAGGCACCAGAAATGTACGTCATCATTTCACCGGAGAAGGTGCAAATTTAACGCTTAAAACCTTACCTTTCTTAAAGTTGCGTTAAAGCTAAAAACAATTCTAATACTTGAAATAGCTCTTGAAATAACGAACTCCTGGAAAAATACCAACACATGCTAACTTATATAGGAACGAAATCTTTTTTCGATATTCGTTTCGAATGAATCATAAAAAAGCATGAAAACCAACAATTTCCATCGAGTGTAATCATCGTAGATAAGATATGAAAGAAAAAATAAAACGGATGTGAAAGCACAGACACTTATTTACAACGAAAATGAATAGGAACCTATTCAAATGTATTTGCATACCTAATCTCTGAAAAATTATAAGTTACTTTGAATCACCACAGTCGATTCTCAAACTTTACTCTGTCAAAAGATTTTCTGCGCATTCCGACTTAATACGTAGCATGAAATATGGCGATAATAGTAGTAGCTAATAAGAAAAATCAATGTAAATCCTTTGGCTTTTAAAAACATGTACTGCGAGCAAGAATCAATGTACTTGTACGTTATATGAAAAACCAAATCATTCGAAAAACGCATCTAAAATTCCCAACTCACCTATTCGTTAAAATAAAACAGCAACTATTTAATATTTTTTGTAATTTATAATAATAGACACAAAATCACTCGAAACAACTACGAAAATCTACAGAGCGCGCACTAGATTCAAACAGCCAACTATCTTTTAAGGCTATTTGAAGGTTACTAATAATTTCGTATTATCTCTTTACAAAATTATCGCGGATTCCTATATCGATAAACAAACAAAACAAACAAACACACAAACTTCAAACCAGTTCTTAGATCTACGCATGTTACCATGTTTCCGATAGAAGCAAGAAATTCAATTCGTGTTTGTTAAACATTCATTTTAAATTTAAACCGTTGGTTAAGACAAAACAAAGATAAATGTAATTAAAATAATTTGAGGAAATAATAAAAGCAAACAATTGGGGAGAAAAAAAAAACAAACAAACAAAACAACAAATACACTTACTACTGATATATTCTCTTTATCATGGCTCCGCGATTTTTTTGACTTTTTCTTTTTTAATGACTTGTCCTGTACTGAAGACGAGGAGGACTCGAAAGTTGTGGTGGTGGTTTCTACGTATGTGGATTCGGTCGTTTCGGTGCTCTAAACGGAACAAAAACAAAAGAAAAACGGAAAATAAAATAATCGAAAATAAAAACGCTGAAATATTCAAAGAAAATATCAAATAAAAATTATAATGATTACTTAAGAAGTACTACAAGTTACATAATTTAATACAATGATGAATGGGTAACGCTTGTATATGCTGCAGCCTTTGCGGTTTACCAGCTCAATCTTAATCTGAATTTAACGGAAAGTTTACAAACGATGATTTATCGATACCATCCACGTTCCTATATTTGTAATCCCGCCAAGCAGCTATTGAAAAGGTGGCTATCGCGTCCTTCTGATATTAATCCGTCCAGGAATCGAATTTTTTAAATTATCCGACAGTTAGTAAGCAACACATAAGTACCGACAATCTTCGCAGCGTACAGGTTTGATTAGTCATATAGTGATTAATCGGGGACGGCCGTTTCGAGGACACGAATTGTCCTCATCATCAACCGGTGATCGGTTGCCGATACTTATACGTTGTTTATCATAGTTCTTGCTATCATCATTAAAATACTGAACAGAGTCACCTCGAAAATTCTATTCACAACATGGAAGTGAGGCTTTGATCTTCCGAAGAGTAAAATGGCGGACGATTTTGGAATTTTTTTTACATTCCACATTAAAGACGATTTTAAAGTATTTTTACGAAATAAAATTAATTAAAACATCGTTATTGGTTGATATTTTGGTTGGATAATTGGTTATTATTTTAATTAATTATTCCTTCATAAAATCATTATATTGTTTAAAATAACTTATTTCGCGTTGGTGGAAACGGGAAGCTTTATATTTGAAAGGAACTTGTGTTGGTTAACACTAATTGCTTTCTTTTATAAAAAGCTTGCTTTAGAAAAAAAAAGTTAAGATAACATAGTACATAAAACCAAATTTGGAATGTACAACGCAGAGTCTCGTTTTTGGAAGCCGTAGGTGTAGCCCCTATTAAATTAAAAAATAGTCCACCTCGAAGACTGCTGAAAGCTGTTGATTGGCTGGTTCAGTTATTTTGTTGGTTAAACGAATATATTTTCAAAGAAATTAATTTTATGTGAAGGATGTGGAGCACAGGCCCCCTGAAAGGTAACGTTATTTTAATGGTTCTTGTAGGAGTGTACGGCAAAGGATTTCTATTTTTTCTAATAAAACATTAAAAAATCGATTTTTAATAAAAAAAAGTATTAACACTGATCCAACTTAAAATTGGCGCATGAAAAAACAACACGAAGGAAACGAAAAATGGAAACTAATCAGATTAAAGGCGATAGGTCGAGGCTGCTACGCGGATCATCCTAACCATCCGCATCCTAACCACTGACTAAAACAGTAATACATACTTGGTCAGCTAAAGTGGAATGTTCGATTGCTGCTCTAAAGCAACATTTTCAGGAACAGTTTAAAGATGTTTTGTGTTCTCAATGGTAAAAGTTTTTTTTTTGTATTCAAAGATTCAAGCCTTAAAGTAAAGTAGGTGTTTACTCATCGGAACTGTTCTGGCAACGCTCTTTTGTTGTTCTGTGCCTATAAGATGGATATTGTTTAAGGAAGTCTGCACTCTAATCATTCGTCATACAAACTTTTTACAGCTGATTTTAAAGGTGGCGGTAGCAGTTTGGCTAGTTGGTCGATGACCGTTCGAGACGGGCAAAAAGTGTAGCTACTTCCGATAACATCGGAAAAATTCATGGGCAACCGTTGGATTTAGGTTAGAGAAATCGCAGAGACTGTGGGCACGTGTTCGTCATCTATTGATTGGAGATGTTAACCTTGCGTTGATTTGCTCAGTGGAGACTGAAAGCTCGATATGTCACGTGTCGATCCGCTTCGATCATTTCTCGCGCACTATGGATGTTTGCCGAAACAATAGCAGCTGATAGACAACGTTCATGACATTCGTCATTAACATCCACGCTTGGATTCTGGAAACCAGTCACAAACTCTGATTTTGGATGGTGCTTCATCACCATCACCGATATTATCGAGTTAAGCCACTTTTAAAATCATAAAAAGTCTTCGCAAGAAAACGTTCACTAGAAATGTTCATTTTCTTTCACCAAATTGACTTTTTTTGAAACTACGCAGCCGACTATTTTTTTGTCAATGGTGTCAATAAATGTCAAAATTTAAGGCAATATACGGCAAGTGCCATCTAGCGGACAACTCCGGAAATTTTTAGGGCTTCCCTCGTATGTTTCAAGCCATATAATTTAGTATTTTGCTCTTACACATCCTGAACCTAAAAATATGGACTGATAAGCCTCTACTACACACATTTGCAAACACCAAATTTAGTTTTTTTTTTTTGAGAGAATAAATCGATGTTGCGACACCATCACATCATCCTGTGCGTGTGTATAGACGTCAAAATTAGTTAAAACTGTTTTTTGAATTAAATTTATTTTTTGACTTTATTAAAAACTGAAGTAAACTATATTGCTTTTAATGAAAGAAACCTTTCTATCGGCGCGCGATCACCATAGATATTTAATTACTTTTTTTCGTGATTGCATAAAAATGTCTTAGAGGGGTATCCTTTAAACATTTATCGCATTACTTCATATTGTATTTTTTTTTATGAAAAATAAACAATTTCATACGTATTGACAGAAATGTTTAAGTTTTTGTATAAAACATTCAACTTGACTCACCCTACATAATCCCCAAAACGATTAAAGTCTCTATCTAAGGATTCCACATGCTAGTATCAACATATGTAAGTATCCAGCAGAAATTTACCGTGAATCATCTACTTACGGCGACTTAAAAACCGCAAAGCGAATGTTTGGAATGATTCCGGCCTAGATTTGATAAAAAAAGATTTTGCCGATTTAGCAAGCGACGTGTTTAGAATAAAAATTCTTCATGTAGTGTAAACTGCGACGTTGTAATACATACCTTGAAAGACAGATAAACATTAGAACCAAAGCGTATCAGTACTTGTATACATTTCACTTGTCTGCGAAGTTTGTTGCTGCACGTTTAAAAATTTTAGATATACGGATGATGCCAGATGAAGAAGGCGAAAATATGGAACATTCTGACGAATAATTGTCAAGATGTCACTGACATAACTCACAGCGTTTACGACATTTGAATGACGTTGCTTTACCGTTTATCCGAGCCTCTCGGGGAAGAAGGTAACTCGCATAAACCGATTTTTTTTTTATTAACGCTTATTTCATTAATTTTTGTTTCAACGTTGTGTTGTGCTTCTTCGCTGCTATGTCTCCTTGACGCCTTAGGAGTACGACATCTGGCGGATACGTTTCCGGTTGCTGTTCAACGTACAAGAATGCAGCATCTAAAACTGTGAGGCTATGAAGCTGTGAAACTTGAAGGTGTTGTTAATTGTCTTCATTTTCTCTTCCCGTCATCCTCAAGTATCTCATTATCTGACACAACAAGGCTTATTAGTTCTTCATCATTCAATATTCGATCTACATCATCATCTTTACCAACAGACCATCCTCCACTTCCCCAATATTTACACAAAAAGCATATGTTCGAGATAGATGCTTTAAACTTGGAGCGCGTACAGATCTCCTCAATGCTGGGGATCAGTTTTTAAGGTCAGGGTTAGGTCACATTATGAATAATAAACGAGAGATAATTGAGAAAAACTCCGTACAATTGAGGATAACGAAATATGATGCATTTCATGAACATTAACCAACATAACGGCACAAATTGTGATGTCTAACAGCGGCGAATACCCTTTAAAACAAGTCCAAGTTTCAATAATGATAGCAAGGACTGTGGCGTAGTATGGTAAGCAACGCATAAGTATCGGCACCTTCTTAACTCGTGTGGTGCGGAGATGCCGATACTTATGTGTATCCCAGTTTTTTTTTTAATTCGAGTAGAATCTGCAGGTTTAGTTTTATATGGATCGGTAACGCTTACTGCATTTAACATTCGCAATACGGCGAAACGACTTTAACCCATGTGGTGCAAATTAACTAAGTTTTTTAATGGGGCATTTAAAATTACAGTTAATTCTGGAAATTTTACCAAATAATCCTGGAACTTATGGTATTGACCCTAACAACTACATTCAACAAACGGTCATATTTGGAATTAAAAAAATATCTTGGAATTTCCCTTTGCCACTTTGATTACGAAGAAAATTTTTTCATCACTCTAACTATTATAGTTGCCAAGATATCGTAGATACATACAAAGAAATACATATAAAAATGCACAAAAACATACATGATAAACCTGGGCAAATTGTTTTATCTGATTACCTGAAATTCTACCTCACATGTCGTTGACTTTCTTTGTTTACATTTTATCATAGATTGTTGGCAAATAAAATGTATTTGCTAGCAATTCTTTAACCTTTTGTTTGGTCGTATCGTAAATAGAATTCTCGGCAGCAAAGATTCGGCCAGCTAAATTAATTAGGGCATCATAAATCCAAACTTAAAGTTCTAGACTTTCCGAAGGTGTATCCTTAAATTGTGCAGATTGCTCAATAAGAAAATTAACGTTTGTTGTAGGTGCTATTGCTTCTACAAGATTTTATGAAACAATTGAGAAATCTTGCGAGAATTAGCAAGCTTTACGAAAAACGTGTTTTTAAGCGAAGAGTGGTAGTGTTGAGAGGTATAAGTAACTGTTTGAAATTTGTTTTTTTTAGCTTTGATATTAGAAGATTTAATGATTGCTGCACTTATAACTGGCAAGAAAAATCACCGTTTGGTTGTCCAGAAGTTGGAAATTGGAAGTACCAGATTTAAGTGAGTTACTAGGACGACGACAAAAATCGGGATTTGATGAATTTTTCTTCGCATTAAAGAGAGGAGAAAACAGAATCACTGCGGAAAAGCTTCTCCGAACTTTTCTTTTGCATTAAGATTTAAAAGTAATTTTTAAACATAAATATGTTGACAGCTATTTGACAATTGTTAAATTTGACAATGTTGGTAAATGTGGCCAATCGGTTTGAACTAAACGTGTTCTGTGTTTGGGACTTGTCATAGTTAGTCGAAAATTCGATGTTTCGCATGCAATCACCTCTCCAGGACTTCCTCAAGTGAGAAATCAACTACTGGCAGTTGATTTTCGCCTCTGGCATGGTTCACATGCTGAGTTATCGTGATCAACTGCTTCTCGCTCAGTTAGTTTTGCCTTTGACATGGTTTATACGTTGAGCTAACCGTGTCTCATGATATGGTCCTAACTATTTTTTTTACTATTGTTTACTTTTAAATTAATAGGGCTGCTTAAAGAAAAGAAAAAAACGTGGTAATCTAAGTCGCTAATAATAAAGCTAATAAATGAATTTAGATCATGATCCAATAAAGCATTGCCACCGAAGTCAGACATATTAAATTCTAATTGATGGATTTTCAGTAATATTTGAGGTTTCTTTCTTTTTCATTTCTAAATATGCCACCATTTAGTACCTCCTTCAAAATTCATTTTCGTTTGTTTCGACCCCACTTCTTTTTCTCTCGAGAAGTACCAATTTCAATCTACATCACAATGTACGTTACAATCCGCTCCGGAAAGTTTCTTGTATGACGCATGTTGTATTTTTAAAAATTAAAAAAAAAAACAAGTTGCAGTGTTTTACGGGCTATGGCATTGTCTTGTTGGAAGTGCTAATCTCTTAGTTCACCTTTCCAAACGCCAACATTTCCAGAATGCAATGATGACAGAAGGATTTTCATTAGGCCATGGTTGTTAATAAAACCATTAAGGAAGTGGAATCAAGGTCTCCTGACCGACCAACTAACGAAATTTAGCAACGCAGCAAACAATCTATTAACATTGGGAAAATATGGTAAATGTGAAAACCAAGGCGAAATTGATCCTTATTGTTGCATAGAACAACGCTATCATCCATTCCTGGATATAATTACCAGATGTACATAATTGTTGTCACCAACATAAAAGTTAATTCAAAAAAGAATAAGGCCCTGTCGATTACGTTCTTAAATGAGCACATTGTACTAAAAAGCTTAAAAAAATATAAACGAGTAACCAACCCAACTTCCAAACCTCAAATATAACTTCTACTTATGCAAGACAAATCGAGCTTGATACGTAAGTCTGCAGAAACGAGTACGCCTCACGAAATTAGCAGAGATTAGATAGACTCGTGTATTGGCGACTCTCCGAAAAACCAGTAGGCAACCTCATGAGACGAATAAACGAGTCCGTCTAGTACCTGCTAATTTCACGAAGCGCAACTCATTTCTGCAGGCTTATTGATAAGTAGTAAGCTTAGTTTACAAGACGGATAAATAACGTATTGATTAGAGCACAAATTGACAGCCACAAATTTTCTGGATAAATCGTTGCTTCACTGTTTCGATTTCTTCGACACTAAGTTATCATTTCCTTTGTCTTTTCGTCTAATCCTAAAAAAATTATTTTTTTAAATCTTCACCGATTTTCCGATATTAGTTCAAACATCGAGTAACATTTAGCTAAACGAAAAAAAATCTACAACAACATATGTATATCCATGCGACGTAAAGTAACACGTATTACGTAAAGGTGTTTCTGTTTTTTTTGAAGTTTGTAAAAAGTTAAGAAGAAATTTACATCTTCCAGAGCAAATTACGACTTTCAGGAGGGCGAAGTTCACTTATTCGTTTAAAATTCGTTCAATGCCCATACAGGACGAGATGTCCCACTTAGATTGGGTAATATCAGACTACTATGAGAATACTTAATAATAATAAGAGCAAACTAGAAGCTAAATTTTAACAAACATTTAGCCCAATCTAGCAATTGGACGAGGTTTGTAATGGTACTGCTGTTATTCCCTTAATAAATAGTAAATATGGCAGCAAATTTTAACAAAAAAAATGAAGGCGGTTGGTATCTGTTTTTGTTCTGAGTTAAATATTGTACAACAAAAATGGGACATCCTCCATAAAAACTTAACGAAAAAGAGAAACACCTTAAAAATATAGAAAAAACAAACACATCAAAGGCATTGGGGAGTAGCTAAATTCTACTTACAGTTCGACGAATTCTCTGATGTGAGTCAACATTCCCTTTAAGAAGCTTAAAGATCCTTTTCAACAACTAATACGATGATTTGAGGAGCACACGTATATAATAAACATCGATCATTTACGACCCCCAAAATAAAAAATCCAACAAAAAGAAAAAAAAAATAAGCAGATTAACTCACGCTACTATTGGTATCTTCATCAACCTCTTCGTCCTCTTTCCCCGGACTCTTATTCTCGAATTTGTGAATCTGTTTCATAATATCGACCGCTTTCAATTGACTCAATTCGCTCTCCTCAATCGACGTTGTTTTCACAACTTCCACAGTCGTTGTGGTCGTCAAAAACTTCGATTTGAGAGCGTCGACCATCTTGGAAGGATTGTCTATGGATTTGTCTTCGACTTCCGAGTCGGTGACGTTAGATTCTTCGAGGTCAATGCTACTATGCTTATTCCTGCGTACGGCTTGGGATTCGAGTGGTTCGACAAGCTCTGGGGATTTACTGGACGGGGATTTCTGGTCTACATAGGCGTACAAATGTTGGTGTTCTTGGATAGTTTCTGGAGTCGAGTGTTCTTGGGGTGTGCTGCTTTGGAATTCTTTGATTTCTTCGTTTTCAATTTCCTTCGGGGATTTTACTTGGTCGACGATTTCGAATTCTGACTGTTGATGGTTCAACTTCTCATTTGCTTCCAGGCATACGTCTGGTATGCTTTTCTCTGGCGCATCGTCATATTGGATCTCTTCGATGCTTTCGGCGTTGCTCAATTCAATATCTTCTTCTTCCGTGTCTTCGATATTTTCGTAAATGTTGTCTCCTCCTCTTATTTTATCTTCTTCCATGATTTCCCTTTCTAAAAATTCTCTGGTCGATCTTTGCTTATCGGTTAGATGTTCTATACTTTGTTTCCTTAAGATTTCCATGTTTTCGTATATTTCTTCCTGTTTCTCATCCACGTCGTCCTCGATGACCTCATAGATATTTTCAGCTTGAATTTTATCATCGACTTCTTCATCTATTTGGATCTGAGGATTCTCCACGCTAATTGGAACCAAGTATTCAACTTCAGAGACATCGTTATCCGTGTTGGCTTGTTGTACATTCTCGTATTCCACGTCGAGTTTATCTGAGATGTTGCTAGATTCCGTTGCGTCTTCCACTTGTTCTATATCGTCGATTTTCGAGGATTGAACGTTTTCGGAATTGGTATTCTCCGACGTTGAGGTGGTGTTTTGACTTGATTGCCTCTGGAAACCTTTCAAGAAGTCTATATTCTCCTCTGAAGGTGTTAGCATTGGAGATGTGACCGTTTGAGTGAATAGGAGACAGGACGTGTCGTCGGTGGATAGCAACATCCTATCTTTAACTGACGACTTATTCATTTCCTGACTGTCCTGTTCTGTTGAATCCGACATGTCTGTCAGGCAAGTGGTCGGTAGTTGCAGGACAGGTCTGACGTTTTTGACTTCGTCGTAGATTACCTCGACCTTCTGTACGGTTTTGGCGGGCGTTTCCTCTTCGAGATCCCTCAAGGCTTCTTCCTGTTCCCTGATCTTATCGTGCACCTCTTGACTCAGTCCATTCTTCAAGGGTAAGCCGTTGGATTCTGAGTAAACGCACCGTTCCTCGTACAGGAACCTTTCGTTCGAATTTATCGGGTTTACTTCATCGTATATGCTGTCCTCTTGGTTCCCGTTCGTGGTAACGCTGTTGAATTCGACTTTTATCATTTCTTTGACGTGTTCTTTGTCTTCCTCGTCGTCCGATGGTTCTTGCGTCTGTTCCTGAGGGTTAGTTAGTTTAAGCAACACTCACAACACACAGTAATTTTTTTGTATAATCCAGCCGTTTTTCGTCTGTTAGCAGATAAAACGAAGTAATAAGTTGAGCAAGCAATTTTTCACTAGCAAAGGCAAACGTTAAAAGAGAATTTATCATCACGTACTATGTATCATATATAGTTTCTTTGTTATCGAATACGGAAGGTGTGGTTTTGGGAATAAAACAAAAAGCAGACTGGTGAAAAGATAAGAGCACTTTTCCTACAATTGGTTAAATTATCTCGTTGTGTCTGTATGTTACGTGTAGAATCGGTTTACTTAATATCCAGTGATTACTTGCCAATATATTTTAACAATTCGATGTAACCGAATTAAAAATAGTGAGCTTAGAACGTACGTTTCTATAAATAGAAGGTTCAGGTAGAGTTGGCATGTTTAAAATAAAGAGTTTAAATCAGATGTTTAAAACAAGCTGTAGAACAAAAAGTGTTTTGCTGACCTACGATTATTTTTCCAATGTCCTTTCATTTATACAACAGAACGATTTCTCTTTGCAATAGCAACAAATAAATAGTTTTATTCCAAAAGAAGTTCTCGATGTTTAGCTTGATTTAATAGCAAATAATGCAGACAGGCAGAGCCATTTTCTATTACCATCATCGATTTCATAATTTTTGGCAAGAGCTTTGAATGCAGCAGATTATTCTGATGATTGTCTCAAAGCGATTACGTGTGTGCCAGTCTAAAAGTGGAGAGACGTGTGTTACTTTGTGATGTCTGGCATGGCTTCCAGGTAATACGTGCTTGCATACTCCATAGCAGTATCTATTTCAGTTTGGCTTAATTTCTTCCTTTCGTAATAAGGACAGAGGTTCATTAATAACCAGGTTGTAGTCTTTTCGAAGGAATTTTTATATTTCGCCCAATGATATAACTGCTATGCAAGAGTTTATCGTGATATATTTCTCAATGGCTGGAGAGTAGGTGTAAGTTATCGCGACCAATGATAGAACTACTTTGAAGGCAAGTTCGCATGAATATGAGAGCGTCCAGAAGAGATTGTTTTAACCACCCAGATGTATTCTGCTACTTTTATGGTGAACCTGCTACGGAAAAACAAAGCCAAAATACCATCGATTTAATAAGGAAGGCGTATTTTCCTTATTTTGGTTTTGCAAATGGAAAACAGGATAAGCTTCGGGGTCCCCATGAAGCATGTGAAATATGGATGGAATCTCTACGGCAATGGACAGCAAGAAAGAGAAAAAGAATTGGTGTTCCTATGACGTGGCTAGAATCTAGAAAAGCCATAATGACGATTGTTATTTTTGTGTTGCGATTGTGAAAGGCTTCGCCGCGAGAAAGGTCTGATTTCATTCGCGTTTGTCCTCTCTAGTAATAAGCTATTCTGCACGGTGATGAATTGACACATTAATAGATCTGTTGTGTGATGCGAATGCTTTGTAAAAAGCGGTGGAATTTATGGAGACCGATTTAGAAAGAATTGTTGCCGCAGCGGAACAGTTCGTCAAAATCTACAGGCATAATACTTGCGAAAAGAGCTCATGCAGTTGTACCCGGCGCAGTTGCCATTGGAGTGAAGGGAGAGATTATTCTTCTGCAGGCGGTTGTCGGGGTGTTGGATTTGCCGATGGATCTGCTATTTCGAGAACATGGGTTAAGCATAATTAAAAAATCTTATATTACCCTTAAATTATATATACTATATACCAACAGCCACTATTTCAATATAAAATTAAGAGCGGCGCTGTGTGAAGCCTCAGCAGTTTCGCGTGCAGATTACTGCGACAACGTATATGGATCCTGCTTGGACTTGGTATGTCTTGAAGAGAACAAGAAGAAAGAAATCCAAATAGAGGCTTTGTAGAAGACGACACCACTAGAACTCCGACAGCGGTCTCTTCTTGGTTTTAAGAAGAAGATTAGAATAGATCTCTTGAACTAAGCCTTACGTGATCCGAATGCAATAATATATATATATTTTTTTGAGAATTTAAAAACAGACAACAGCATCATGCTGAAGACTGATATTCTCTTCCATTGCATCCCTTATATATATTCTTCTTCCTTCTTTTTTCTTATTACATTACTTCTTTTATTTTGCTTTTTTCTTTTGTTTAAATCAATAGACTTGTACTTATTTTCACTTTAGACTTCAGGTAAAAAGTATATATTATGCTTATAATCTTCATTTCTTGGCTTATTTCATTACTACTTCATAAAACCCATTTCAGTAAACAACTTTTGTCTGAAAACTTTTCTTTCTCTTGCCATTATATACTTGCGCAGAGCAGCTGCGAGTAATACCTTCTCTGGTAACTATTTTTTTTTAAACACGTCCTTTGCCAGTTCCGACTCAAAATTTTTAGAAGAAATGTTATTCCTCTTTTAGAAGAAATTTAATTTATCGAGGGTGGGACACGTCGTAATTTCATGATGTGCTTGCATTACTAAATTTAAAAGCATTATCCGAGAAATGTAATATGTACAAGATGTTGCATTTTAAATATGAAAGTTCGTATCCATTCCGCTTTAAATAATCGAGGAAAAAGTTGGAAATTTAATTTGGAAGCTAGCTGGTTTACGTCAACAAGACTAATAATTAAATTGACCACACCTTCGCATGAATCGTATCGACGAAAAACGGTCTAGATTTCTATATGTTAATAGCTAAAATACCAACATATTTACGACACTGAAAAATAATAATTGAAAGAGGAAAAATAAAAAAAAGAACAAATACACACTTGGCTCATGCAATGCTTTAGTCGAATATTGAACTCTTGCATTAAGCTTTCCTCGAGGTCATCGTCACTTACTATTCTAGATTTCTTCACTGTTTCGGCCATCTGGAACAAAACGAAACGCAATTGTTAGAAATTATAAGATACAAAAAAAAATAAGCAGCAATTTTATCGTTTTTGACTTTCATTAAAGTAGTACATAACACTATTCAACATATGTACATATATGACATGTAAGGTTCAGGAATAATTTGAACGGCGGAGCGAGTGTCCATGTTTTAATGTTTGAAGGGGAAAAAAAAAGAAGATACTTAATATTACAAGAATATAAAAAAATAGCCTTTGTATAAAAATATTTTCTCAATTTCAACTAGAATCTCTTCTTTTACTTTTTTTTTAGTTTTTCACCCCCTTCTTCTTCCAAATTCTTTCTCTGGGGTCTGTTCTATCCTTTTTTACTGTTAGCGTCGTTATACTGTTTTCTTTCTCCCATATCTAATAATAGTAATAATCTATTTAATTTTCCAGTACTTCTATTGCTTCGTTTCCCTTGTTTCTATAAGTCTTGAATAGTGGTACTTTTTGAGGCAAGCTTGTTAAATTTTTACCCATCTAAATTTAACAAGTTTGCAAAAAAAAGCACCTAAAAAAATTGGTGAAATTACAAAAAAAATATTTAACAGGTTTGGCAAAAGTGTCACTATAGAAGTACAACACAAACATTATTCGTTATAAAAGCTTTTACCTGCTCTAAATTGTGCAAATTTCATAAAACTTTTGAAATAAATTTCTTATCGGTGAGCAAAATTGCTATTTTCGTAACCTTTGTGAAGCAGGATCGAACCTTATTAACATTTTCCTAGATTAGATTAAATTACTTCCTGAGGTAGTTCTTGACCTATCCCACTACGACCTTTTCACACCTTTTGTGGCCCCTATCTCATTAGATCAATTACATTTGTCTTTTTTGCTAGATTTAGTAGTTTTCTGAGCGATCTCTCTACGTAGGTTTCGTCTTTTGGGGTATTCCGAACCAGTTTCTGAGAGCCGTACCCCTGCCAGTGCTATATGTTCGCGCAACACATGGACGGCGGCCTCCTCTTCCAATTGGCAAAATCTGCATGCTGTTTCCTCTGTCAGGCTCAAATTACTTACACGCTTCTTGAGTATATAGTTCCGCATTAGCAGCCCCAGTATTATTCCCTACTAAGCAGAGACTTTCCGTCTCTGCTTAGTAGGTGTAGGCTTGTGTCCAATCAGATATTGTTTGGCCTGTCTCTAACCTAGAATGACCGTTCAACAGTCTTGAGATTTCGTATCTTTCCATTGTTTAGTGGTTGCTTTTACTACCGCATATATCATTCCCACAGAGCGTCTACAAAAGATGCCCACAGAAGGGGTGATAACACATCTCCCTGTGGACATTAGCGTCAAGGTAGCTAGTATCAATATCACAGAGGCACCACTATTACGCATTCTTTTAGGAGCACCTTTATCCAACAGCAGAACCGCGAAGGAACTTCATGACCACCTCTACAAGAGAGCTTGTGGTCTAGAAAGGACGTCATTGCCCTCTCTTTAGCTTCTATTAATTTTGGGCATAGTGATTTTCCTAATTTCTTAATAGTCAGTTTTATTTGATCGCAACGTTTTTCATACCATCAAACCTAACAAACTATTATTACCTATTCCATAATTTCACCATTTTACACAACACATAAAGCTTCTCTTCTTCGGGATTCTTCGATAGTTGTATAATGCTATTTGGATAACTACTGCGAGATGGTTTAAAGTGATGGGTACACTCCGCGCCACACAAGTTGAATTAATTAATCCGAAACAGTTGTTTCGAGGATGCGTGTATCGTCATTATCAACGGTATGATCGAATAATGTCCAACTCTCTAACATGGCTGTTCTATCGCTATTCTCGAGAAAAAATATTTTTACGAGTAGCTACTTTTGCCGATAATATATTCTAAATATAAGGTATGCGAAAAATATGGAAAAGGTCTCTTGTCATTGTAGTAGGGTAATTATCCATTTATTTTCTCATAGAAACCATTTTAGAAGCTAGATGAGGTAATCCGATATGAAATTTTAATTTTTAAAAAAGAAAAATCAGAGAACTATCAGGAAATACGTACATTGTAAAAGTTACAAACGGATAAATAAGGTAGTAAGTTATGTAAATCAATAAACTGGAATTAAAGCAAAAACGCGTTTTCCTCGCAATTATTCAAAAATGTCTTCATCTTCTATCACGCCCTGTAACTACTTGACAACCCGAGTAAATGTCTTTTCTTCCTCAGAAACTTTACCATAAAATCTTCATCAGTCAATCCGTCACGCTGTTCTCACAAGCTGTTTGTTGCTTACTTCAAGATTTTCATTCTTTTCTGTACGACTGCTATTATTATCTTCCGAAAACTGGTTATCATCGATCCTTCAAATTGTTCATCGAATCCACTGTCTAGATTATGACCTTCTTCCTGAATGTCTTTCGTCTTCCTCATCAGGTGATACATCTCATGACTATTCTTTACCAAGTTCCAGTACCACCTGCTTTTTGCGTTCGGTTGTTTTCTGGTGTTGTGGAATTAGAGGGATACCAATTGTTCTTTTAAAGCCAGATAAGATGTTAGACTTTATTTTACAGCCTATCTTTTCTCCTTTTTTTTTACTTTTTAAATTGATTGGTGTTGCTCTATAATGTGTTTATAAACCGAGTTTATAGATAGTAGCGCAGCCTGAATAATTGCCATTAAATCGTGATGGGTGTTTAATAAATTTTGCGAATTTTGAACTGCCTGTGTAGACGACACGAATTACAAAGTCGCAGTAATACATTTTGCGGAAATCGTAAATCAAAAGAGAACGTCGGATGCACGGCATAAAGCATGAAACAAGTTTTACCGCCCGTTCTTTTTTTGCAAGCAAAAAGGAAACTATTAAACCCGGCATCGCACGTTAACTTCCTTACATGTGTAGTTGAACATACAACATACCTATGTACGTACACATACATACGTTACGAAGACGGAGCCTTGATTTAGAGTGTAGCTCTTTGAAGCGGTGGAATATCTCCATTCTATTGCGAACAATTAACTAACGCTAATTGCGGTACTATACGGTAAAAGGGGAAGCTAATTTGGGACGTCTAGATTCGCCACAGCGGCATCCTTTGCGTTCCCAAAAACGCTGGGCGCGGTACGCATAAATCGATTACGGGAAAACTCCCTCGGCAGAAGATTGCGGGTTTAATCGCCTTTTTATCGCGTCTCCTGTTATTAAAAATTCAAAAGAAAACCGGAGGAGAAAGATTTCGAATTTAAATTCGGTTAGTTGGCGAGAGTTGGGTGTTGTGAAGTAAAGTATACCGGGTAGAAATGGACTGTCCAACTAAACGCTTAAGATGGAAGAAGAAAACAAGTATAAACTTAATATAAGAGGCTACTAGGGCTATTTTACGAAACTTAGAAAGTTTAATGATGTTACTACGGATGAAATTTTGGAATAGGTAGTTACGGCATAGAACCCATTCATTTAGGTAATATTCCGCCTTATTGTTATCCAATAAGTTCTCAAGCACAGTCACAAAAGAGCACCAAGCAGAAGCTTTAACATCAGTTCATGGCATTTAGGAAATTCAAGTTATTAATGAGCTTGCCAGTTTGAGGAGCATCAAAAATTCCAGCCTTTCATTTTTTGAAACTTCTCTTCCCCTTCTTTATTGACGACTTTAGCTAATGCCTTATGTGATTTTTATCCCTGCCAGGCAAAGACTAGTTTATGATGCCCGCTTCACCTACACTTAACGCTTCTCTAAGTAGCCATTTCTCTTTCGTTTAGTGATCTTGCTGTACTCTACCATCCCGCATATAAACAATATAAGGGTAGTTGGTGTATTCACTTTGCTGCTCAAGCAAAAAACTTTTCATTTTTAAATCTATGCAACTAGGCCATTAATGCTCTTGCTACAGAATTTTCGCGCAAAACCAACTTTATATTTTCGTGATCTTCTTGAGGCTTCATTGAGTGGGCAACTAGAATGGATGCAGAGCGATTTCCATTATGCATTATGGAGCATCATTCGAGCTTCTTGTAGAGCAGTCAATAAAAAGTTGTCAATCTTCGATCAGTTGCTAGCTCTCTTATTCAAGGAGTTGGTATTGTAACTGCGGGCTTGAGTAAGTTCTTTTCTTCTAATTTGGACGCTAAAACTTCAGATGATTGCTTTGATAAACGATGATCACGAACCAAATCATTTAGCTCTTCCTGAGTAACCTGTTGTGGAGCTGGTAAACTGTCCACAGATTCATTTTCATTGGTAGATTCTGTCGTAGTTGTAGTAGACTGTGAGTCCGACAGCATTTCCCAATCTGGCTGCGATCTATCAATCTAGCAGGGTCTTATCGCCTTGCTGACTCTAAATCAGGATATTCCCATTTATATTTCTTGTAGCGATTAAAGTCCTTCACACTCGCAACACAAAAATAACAATCATCATTATGGCTTTTCTAGATTCTATCCACATCATAGGAACATCAATTCTTTTTCTCTTTCTTACTGTCCATTGCCGTAGAGATTCCACATGCTTTATGGGGACCCCAAAGCTTATCCTATTTTCCATTTGCAAAACCAAAATAAGGAAAATACGCCTTCGTTATAAAATCAATGGTATTTTGCCTTTGTTTTTCCACGGTATATTCACCACAAAAGTAGCAGAGTACATCTGGATGGTTGAAACAATCTCATTTGGACGCTCTCATATTCATGTGAATTTGCCTCCAAAGTAGTTCTACCATCGGCTGCGACAACTAACACCTACTCTCAGCCAATGAGAAATATATCACGATAAACTCTTGTATAGTAGTTAAATCAATGGGCGAAATATTGAATTTTAAGGATAATTTGTGCAAAAATTGGTAAATTTTTCTTAGTCGCTATTTCCATGCCCCGGCAATTTTTTTAAGTTGTTAACATTCCTTTTATTACTTGATTTAAAGAGTTTCTAGAAATAATTGGGCGATTTAAGTATTACAACAACTTATTCCTTCATTAGCTATTTTTATTGCTAATTTTAAGACCCGTCCTGCACGTATTTCCAAAAAACACTAGCGCCGAAATAAGCTTTCTCATCGTTTCTTTCCTAATTCGAACATACAACGCACCATTCCAAATTTGTATTTAGTCGAGTTGGAATTACTTTCTTCTTGTATTCCACTTCGTTACTTTGTGCTAGTTTTATTCAACTTGAATTTTTCGAACGATATTACTCCTTAAGCGCAATAAGTTCCCCGCGCCATATTTCATTACTTATAAACTCAGTCTGAGCGATCTCGCGAGTCGTTTTCAACTAAAAGCATCGCCGTAGAAGAGGGAGCTACAGCATTCGGCTCGTACGGACACGGAACGCTCTATAAACTCAATTATTGTCCGATTTCTGGATCCGCCTCGGCGGGTACCAACCTACGGTTTTGCCCTAAAGCGCAGTCGAGTAAATTGAAAAAGGCAGGCGGGCAAAAAGAAGGAATACCTATGTATCTCGCGAAATCTACCGAGGAAAATCAATATACATTTCGCAGTTTATGAGGAAGCGTCTTATAATCTACTTCTACGTATTCCTCGGGGGCAATAAGTACCCCGGCTGAAAAGGTCTCGTAATAGTTCTGGATGACGCGTATCGATTGGCAAGTTAAAGCGGTTGAAAGTAAAAAAAATATACGATTAGAGGGGATTTCACAGTTGGTGTTGGTGGCGCAGTTTGGGATCACCTTCTTTCTTTTGTTTTTTTTTTTGTCTAATCGTGCTTACAATTAGTGTGTTTTTCAAAATGATGGATTTCGAATGATGAAAATTGCGATTCCAAAGTCGAAAAAAAGCAAAATATAACTAAAAATTCTATGCACGGAAAAGCAAGGAAAGTTTGCGCAATAGAGAGAAGTTGCAAGATTTAGCCATCAATGAAGTGGTTGCCGAACATACGTTACTACCATGATTTCTGATGTTTTATGAACAGGAGAAAAATGTTAATTAAGGAATGAATTGAAATGAAAAAACTTTATTTTACTGTAAAAATCAAGCTTTTTACCTGTTGCAAATGTTTATTAACATAGCCACGACTGTAGGGCATTAAACAGAAATCGCTTGTCGTTGTCACAGTAAAAGTTTTGTTGCAAATTATTTGTAAAAAATAATAGAAGAAGACACGCCGTCTAAAACTTAAAAGAAATCGTTAGAGACGTCTTTCAAAATTCAACATCCAAAGATACAATCGCCAGTAACATTCACGGGATGGTGCAAGAAACACGCAATTGAGAACGTCCTTCGAAACAAAAAGGAGGAAATCATTACAAAAAGTCCAAAGCTTTTCCGCAAGACGAGATGCTTAAATTTTTAGTAAACGCGCCGGATGAAATCTACTTGATGATGAAGGTATTTTACGCAAACTTTCAAAACCAATTTGACACGAATATAGTAATTATTTTAGACTTGTGTTATTGTGACATTATTGGAGCTTTACTTAATCAAGAACTTCCTAATTTAACAGCAAGTGGAATAAAGCAGATTGCTCATAGATCATTTGCGATCACTTTAGAGAACGGAAAGTAACATCTACGTAACAATTATTCAACTCTGCGACCTAAACGCGTCCACGGCCAATTTTTCCTAACTCATAGAAATGGCAAATGCACAGTCCTGCCCCGGTTGAAATCTTCACTTTTTTTCAACTGTATCAAGCGAAATTTCCAATTATCTGCATTTGTCGGAGCCATGACTTTATACGACAGACTCCTCTACATTCTTTGCCAGCGCAGGCGGCATTAAAGAAAATTTATGGCGTCACGGCGGGTGGAAAAGCGACACGATTGCAAAGCCTTTCGTTGAGGGATACAACGAAAATCACAGAGATGATTTTAGATGCAGGTAATAGGAAATTCCATCAAAGATAAGAAAATTCTTAACAAAGATAATAATCTTTAAATATTTTCAATTCCTTCCACTTCAGGAATTAATTTATGGAATGCGTCAGGGTACGTTCACCTTTAATATAACAAGAAGTAATCAGATTTATTTGTTTTATCATAATAGTACGTGATAAGCTCTCACATCTCTATTTTTTTTAATTATAAAATTTTGCCGATGGCGATAAAAGTATTTTATCTGCTGCTGCTATTATATTATGCATCTTCATCAGGTTGGTGCATTTAGCCGTAAAGTTTCCGTTCCATTGAGCGTGAAGATTCTGCGTAACAGACTCTTCCCCCTATTACTATCTTCTTTTCTATGACTTTTCTTTTTCTATGTTCTATTTCTATGACGTCCCTAACTGCGTTATACCATCAGTAAAACATGGAGGAGGATCAGTTATGATTTGGGATTGTTTTGGCGGTACCTGTGTGGGAGGTTTGGTCAAAATAGATGAGAAAAGATGGCTATAAGGAGATTTTGGAGAGGAATGCTATCCTATTCGGAGCACGATTAATCTGCCAAGATATGCTGTGAGTATTTGGAAGAGCTGGAACACAGAATGACCGTCCCAATGTCTAGATCTCAATCCGATCGAGCTTTTGTGAGAGGAACACGATCGACGGGTTCGAAAATCTGCTTCAACATCGGCAACAGTACTTTCGACGCAACTACAGGATACGTGGAGAAAAATAGAGCCACTAGCGAAGCTGTTGGAAAGGATGCCGAAACTATGTGCGGCAGTAAAAAAAAGCGAAAAGTGGACATATTGACGAATCTCAAATTTAAGTAAATTTGTGATTATCGTTGTTAGAAAATTGACAAGCACATTGTTTTTGTAACTATTAAAGTACTTTCTATAAGCACATAATAAATGCTTATTTTATAATTAGTATTTGACTTGTTTCTTTAAATATTTTAAGGGTGGTTCGACACTTATGGCCGGTAGTGTAGTTGTATGGGTACTTTTCACTTTTCTCCCATTGAATTTAGCTATCTTTATGGACTTTTATTTATTTCTTATTACATTAAGTTACACATTATCTTGTGGTCGATTATATTTACTAGCTTTTACTGTATTATAAACCTAAAAAGCAATACTATACGTAAAAATATTTAGCCATTATGTTTAAATTGTTTACTGTATGAATACCTAAGTTCCCTAACAATACTTACATTGAATAGCCAGCTTTGTTAATCATTTTCTATGGAATAAAATTATTTGAACTTATTATTAATACTAGTCTTATTCTATATAAAATTCTACTGATTCCTATAAAATTTAATTACCTTAAATGTCAATCCTTACAATCTCGATGATTCGCGAAGAAACAAAGTTGACTCACTTTCGGGTAATAACAAAAACTAAAAAGAAATCAATAATTTTTCAACGCCTCAAAATAAACGATCTCTAGTCCACACTACAATCACAAAACTAAAACGCTAAATACTTATTCTTCGAAGAGAAATGGCACTAAGAATCGACGAAGGAGACGTGTAGGGAACGAAGCCTTCACACTAACTAAACATGGGTGTAAATTTCCCGTATACTCGTCTCCGTGTACGTTGATAACGGAGCGTTTAATTTTGCGTGTAAATTTTGCGTTTCTCCCTTTCTATACTTGATAAGTTTCGATAAACAATTCCAGCAACTACTGAGAATCTTAAATAAACAAATTAGGTCAGAACTTATTACCGGGAGGCCGATTATCTTTAAAGGATATTTCAGATATTTGTCAAATTAGAAAACCTTCATTAGTTCGATGAATAAATATTTAGATATTCCAAGCGGTCTTATGGAAGTACTATACAGAGTGTGCGGTTTGTCGTTTGGCTGGGAAGATTAACCAATTAACCAATTACTATCGTTGTCTTATTATAGTTTCACACAAAAACTAAAGTTCGTATCACTGAATAGAATAAAATTTGTTGTATATTAAATATATAACAAATTAAATATATATATATTTGTTAGATATTTATTTACTCATTTATTTTTATAATTGTCGCAGTGGGCGTTAGCATAAAGACTGCCTCAACACACCAATTGAGTTATTCAGTTTTAATAATAAATGATTAACTAAAATAAAGCAAATACACCATAGTGCTCATATCTTTACGTAAATATTGAAAATAGAAAATATAAGGGAGGTGTTCCTCAGTCGGATGTAGGCAAATATTATTAATCGCCATGCCTACTGATTATAACTACAATCGTAATCATCAAGACATCTACGTGACTACCAACTAAATTCAGTGATCACGAAACTTAGCAATAACGGTTATTTATCCATCTTTAATCATGATTAATGAATAACAATTGTTCGTAAATAACACTTAATAAATACCTGATGGCTTTATTGAAATAACGATTCCAAATATGCAAAACACGTAACTCATAAATATTCTAACAGTCCATAAATATCAACTAGTCTAGTTAAGCCTTCAGAAACAAATACATTTTCCGTGCACTTCACGAAACTAGCAGAGACTAGACAGATTCGTGTTTTGTCGACTCTCGGGAAAAGCAATAGGCTACATGAACCCATCATCAGGCGAGTAAAGACAAGTTTGTCTAGTCTCTGCTAATTTCGTGAAGGGCAACCGTTTCTGCAGGCTTAGTCGTGACTAATGAATAACGACTAACCTTAATCGAGACTGATGAATGACAATTCTTGTGACTAACGATCACTCATGAATTGGTGAATAACGATTAATCACGACTAAATGCAGTATGATTGACGGGAATGATTAGGATTGGATTATTCATGAATAATATGATCACTTACTTATTTGCATGAAGTGCAAAAAAATATCTGAAAAGTGTTGGTTTTTTTAATGGAACGCCTTGTATATTTTTATTATATTTTTGGAGAAGAAGTAGAGTACTGTACTTCGTAAAGTGTGCCTCGCGAAGGATTCTCCTTGATCTTTATCCAATGATTAGCGGGGCAAGTCAAGTCAATTTAGCACGAAGATAAACAAGCTAAAAAAAATGATAAAATATCTTCCTCATAATATTGATGAAATTATTCACGATAAATGCACCATAAGAAGAGAAAGATACTCTATCCATTGACATGTTTCTGGCTATCCGGTATCATCAGCGTGGTTCCGAGAGTATTTTTAACTCTATCCCGTGTCGATATCGCTGGATGGTTAATGCCATATAATTTAAGAATAACAAATTAAGCATTTCTTGGCGCCTTCTATTCCGTTTAAAAAGCAGCGACATTAATCGACTACTGTTCCCTAAAGTACGTGAAGCAAATAGCCTGAGGCACCGTTAATGCGCGATCAAAAGTAGATTGGCGTTGGTTTGCCCAAGGTAGTAGCAATTGCGAGCAAGTCCACACTTTTGCGCGAAAAAGACGCCAAGACATCTAAATGAAAGGGGCACGCACCTTAATACGTTGCTTTATTTTAAGGAAAGAATTAGACAGTTGCCAAGACCTCTCACAAAAAAACTTATTTCTTCATTTTATCATAAAAGATTCTAAAAATAATTTATTCTTTACTGCAAGGGAGTTAAATTAAACTATCTCCGCAATTCATCGAGCTTTAAAAAGGCTCGATAATTATTACAAAAGCTGCATAAAATGTTACCAGAGTAAGAGTTTGCAAAAGTCCAGAAGAGAAAAACCTACAGTTTTGCCAAGAAATAATGCAAGTTTAAATAACAACTTTAATTTCTTTAATTGCATTTCAAGCACAGTTGAATCCACTTTCGGCGTTTTCGATAGAAAAAAAAAGGTATTCGTGTGAAAGAAAAAAAGTAAAATAAATAATGTCTGAAATACAGGTATCGTGTGGAATTTTCCAAAATAAAATAGTTCGGCCAATTTAATTAAGTGCATCGCTCTATACTGGTTCGTTCGTCTTAACAAACTCTGAATCCGAATAAAACATTTTGCAGTTAGTCTCCTGAAATCATACTTGCAAAAAAGAAAGTGTTACGTTACTTATAATGGATACTGTTCCGATAACTTTGCTCTCACCTCTGGTGTTCCCCAGGGTTCAAGTCTGGAACCCTTATTGACTTGCTATTGAACATCAACATTCCAACTCTTGCTTTTTCTGAACCTTTTTCTCTTTTTTTTTGCATCCTTAGATTTTTAATTTTTATTTTTACTTGTTTATTTTGTTAATAATTTGTGTATATTCTATTTCAAGTGTTGTATCCTATTATTGGGCCTAAGCCTGTTGGATATTAAACGAGTGTTATTATTATTTTGGATAGTTTTCCAAACATCTGCGGTAATACCAAAGCCTTTTTATATTGAATTTGGAAGGAAAATTGGTATAACTAATCCAACCAAACTCTTAAGTCTTTATGTTGACGAAACTGATCCGTTCGCAGATTATTAATTTTAAAACCATATTAATTAAAGGAATATCTGAATACTTAAAATTACTCGGTCTTTATCGATTCTCCTTGTATACCTAGCTTTGTATAATTCTAAATAAATATTATTTTAAATTAACAGAGGAAAGATATTTCGAAACAATTGTTCCATAAGTAGATAGCCTCTTGTGAAATTTCTAAAGAAATTAATAATAGCCCTCATTGGATTTAAATGTGTTTGCCAGTGTAAATATTACATTTGCAGAAACGTGACTAATTGTTGTTCTTCGTGTACAAACAGGAAGGAATAATTTACTTGCAATGTATAAAGCTACAGGACAAAATATAGGATACAACCTTATAAAAATTAAATGGATACTTTAAAAAAATCGAAAGGATATATAAATTTCTCTCTAAGATATCCCATATTTTTTCAAGAAAAAAGGTAATTGTGTAGACTCCTTTAGAAATTGTGGAATTTACGCAATTAGAAAATAAAAGATAATAATTAAAAGAGTAAATATTTGGTTTAAAGCTATCGACATACTGTACACATTTGTTACTTATTTTAGGTATTTATCTTTGGCAAAAAAATATACCCTCCTGTATAGAAAAGACGTTCGGATGGAATTACCTTTCTCAAGGTCAATTATTAAGACAATACAAAACAATTATTAAGACGCTATTAAACTACATCAATTAACACTGTATATGAGACTTATTTTAACACGTTGTTCTTTTTTTTAAACGAAGTCGTTAATTATTAAAGTAATTAAGAAGAGATATAAACGTTATTTGTTACAAGTTGGACAAAGTTGTGCATGTTTGTATCTTTATGGTAATGAATAAGTGGGGAAAGCACTGACGATGTTTTACCGGAATTATTGGAAAACTTCCGTAAAAAAACGCTTATTTTTAAGAATGAGAAATCTCATGGCGAAAAAAATAATGACGAAAAAAGTCTTTTTACATCCAACATGGAAACATCCAAAAATGAATTTCCACTTGACTATGGGGCGAATAAGAAAGGGCGCGGATGACGGTCGGAATTTTCGAATTGTGGGTGATCAAATTGGATCAAAAGTTCTCCTTAAAAAAAAAAGGAGAATTCTTGATTATTGATAATTGTTTTCTTCGTAACACCACTTTAAAATTAGCCACCTGACCAGGGAATTGGAGCAAAACCTTCAATGCCACCATGGACGTAGAACTTAATCGAAAGCTATCAACGAACTGGAAGAGAACGGAAACACCTCTAAATTATCTTAGATCGATACCATTCAGGAAATTTATTTTTAATAGTTTCAAAAAAGCTAGTTTTGAACGGCACTTAATGTGAAAAGATGAAGATGAAGATGATCTTTCTCTTGCATTTATAAGAAAAGATAATATTACTGTTAATGATGGTAATAGAGATCTTAGGTAAGAATACAACGAATTCGGAGAATTAAGCTTTAATGATTTTATGCATGTAGATGCTGAAGCCTTTACATCAGATTTTTCAAAAAAAAAAAAAATTTTAGAGGAAAATCAGCCGCATTTTGAGGAGCTCTCGAGCAAAGATATTACGAAGGAAGCTTTACGTACTTTTACACAACGGAAGAATTGGAACAATATTGAAGAGTACTTTGAAAAGAAAAGTAGCAAAAATAATAAAAAGCAAACACTTATTACAGACTTTCTTCCTGCAAATTCATACGTAAATTAAAATTATGCTACATATTATATTACTGCTCATACGTGCTTTCTTTTTGCGTTTTATTTGGTAAAAATAAAGCGTTTTCTTCAAAGTCTCTACAATTCGAAATTTTCAAGTAACAAAAGAGAGTTCAAGTTTACCTCCTATCCATTCATCTGCTATATAAGTACGATTCTATCCAAACTAAAAATAGAAAATTGAAGATTCTTTGCTAGTCACTTAAAGGATAACCTTCTTACTAAGTATTAAAAGCGGAAATATAGCATCCATTTTTTATGTTATCTCCTTTTCAAGTATTAAAAATCCTTTAGTTTGGAAAAAATGAGGTCTTGTTTGATTTGGAGGTACGGTAGAATAATACTATCCTTATTTTATTTGGCTAATAGAAACATGGTAGAATTTATTCCTCGCTCACTGTAATAGATAGAAAATCGGGCTAATTTTTAATGAATCCAGTGTATCAAAATCTACAAGCGAGGCTGTTAGTTGGAGACATATAGGAAAAATTAAGAAAATGCTCTAACGAGTACCCATTTGGAAAAAGGATCAGAAGTAGTAGAGCAAGGCTGTGAAGAGGAGCTTCGGGACATTTAAGGCATTATCAGCAATCAAACAAAATTCTGGATGTAGTACGTATTAGGTTCCCAATTGTCCCGGTTCACTTAAAAAGCACAAAGATCACTTGGATTACATGAAATTGCTAAAATTATTCGAGATATTCGCGAATTACTATTCAAATAATGAAATTCAATATTTTCGCGATAAGATCTCTTTTGGAACGGAATGATGCATCCATCAAGTTATTCGAATTTTATTTCTCAGTATTTCCCCCGTAACGATACAGAGAATACCATCATATTGTAGGAATCCGACCGTACGAACTTCCACGACTTTCTAACAATATTTTTATTGATTGGACATTTCCTCGTATAGAAACACCACGTCGTAATTTCATTCTCCTTTATCGCCCAGGAAGCAAATTAATTAGACCAATAAAATTAGATCTAATTAAGTATAAAAGAGCGGGCCCCCAATCATGTACAATCCAATAACGCTTCTACGAAGAAGAAGAAGATTAGGCAACGCTTCGGCTATGAAAACGTGTAGATGCCGACGGAACGTCTACAACTAATCTACACACGCATACACACACACATACACATGCACACATACGACGCACACTTACGCCAAGCATTTCATTAGTGGCGTAGTAGTAGTGGTAGAATCATCCGGTTGGCGTACGTCGTCGATCGTCCCATAGATGATGATGATGATGTTATCGGATGAATAATCTGTTTACGCGGGACGTTTCGTGGAGATGGAGATTGGTTTTTGGATCGATTCGCCGGAAATAATATCTTTATACATGTATATCTACTGTCTAATAATAAATAACGTCGTCAAATAGAAGGAGAAGCATGTGAAACGTTTTTAGTAATGAAATTGTATCGAGGATGGCTTTCTTTAATGTTTCTTTTATTGTATTTTGTTACGCGGTTTGATTAAACCAGGAAATGCTTTCATTCAGAGATAAAATGAACAAACAAGTATTAAATAAAAAGTTACAGAGTTTGAATTGTACAGGGTGAATTAATTCAGCCGAACAAAGAAGCAACATTTTTTTTGTCGACTTTAAATTCATTTCTCAAGAAGACGACAAGCTCTTTTCAGCGATGCTGCAGTTGTTGTAAATACGTAACAAAAAAGAATATTTTTTGCAGACTTTTACAAACTATTACATACTATCACAATTATCACTCATATCATATATAATATACTCATATCAAAGGTAACGTTTCAGAGGCCAAAGTCAAGGTCTGCTTTTAAGGTGTCCCTATGCATAGCGTAACTGGGAGAAAATTGCGATTACATCAAAAAGTTGGTTTGGAACTAGTAATTGCTGATATTTAGCCTTAGACTAAAGCAAGCCTACACCAGAAGGTCGGTTTGGAATTAGTAATTCCTGATATTTAGCCTTAGAGTAAAGCAGGCCTACTTAAGAAAGTTTGTTTGGAACTAGTAATTGCTGGTATTGAGCTTTAGGCTAAAGCAGGCGCGCATCAAAAAGTTGGTTTGGAACTAGTAATTGCTGATATTTAACCTTAGAGTAAAGCAGGCCTACATCAAGAAGTTCGTCTGGAACTAGTAATTGCTGGTGTTTAGCCTTAGACTAAAGCAGGCTTACATCAAAAAGTTGGTTTAGAACTAGTAATTGCTGATATTTAGCCTTAGACTAAAGCAAGCCTACACCAAAAGGTCGGTTTGGAATTAGTAATTCCTGAAATTTAGCCTTAGAGTAAAGCAGGTCTACTTAATAAAGTTCGCCTGGAACTAGTAATTGCTGGTATTTAGCTTTAGGCTAAAGCAGGCGCGCATCAAAAATTTGGTTTGGAACTAATAATTGCTGATATGTAGCCTTACAGTAAAGCAGGCCTACATCAAGAAGTTCGTCTGGAACTAGTAATTGCCGGTGTTTAGCCTTAGACTAAAGCAGGCTTACATCAAAAAGTTAGTTTAGAACTAGTAATTGCTGATATTTAGCCTTAGACTAAAGAAGCCTACACCAAAAGGTCGGTTTGGAATTAGTAATTCCTGATATTTAGCCTTAGAGTAAAGCAGGTCTACTTAATAAAGTTCGCCTGGAACTAGTAATTGCTGGTATTTAGCTTTAGGCTAAAGCAGGCGCGCATCAAAAAGTTGATTTGGAACTAGTAATTGCTGATATTTAATCTTAGAGTAAAGCAGGCCTACATCAAGAAGTTCGTCTGGAACTAGTAATTGCCGGTGTTTAGCCTTAGACTAAAGCAGGCTTACATCAAAAAGTTAGTTTAGAACTAGTAATTGCTGATATTTAGCCTTAGACTAAAGAAGCCTACACCAAAAGGTCGGTTTGGAATTAGTAATTCCTGATATTTAGCCTTAGAGTAAAGCAGGTCTACTTAATAAAGTTCGCCTGGAACTAGTAATTGCTGGTATTTAGCTTTAGGCTAAAGCAGGCGCGCATCAAAAAGTTGGTTTGGAACTAGTAATTGCTGATATTTAATCTTAGAGTAAAGCAGGCCTACATCAAGAAGTTCGTCTGGAACTAGTAATTGCCGGTGTTTAGCCTTAGACTAAAGCAGGCTTACATCAAAAAGTTGGTTTAGAACTAGTAATTGCTGATATTTAGCCTTAGACTAAAGAAGCCTACACCAAAAGGTCGGTTTGGAATTAGTAATTCCTGATATTTAGCCTTAGAGTAAAGCAGGTCTACTTAATAAAGTTCGCCTGGAACTAGTAATTGCTGGTATTTAGCTTTAGGCTAAAGCAGGCGCGCATTAAAAATTTGGTTTGGAACTAGTAATTGCTGATATGTAGCCTTAGATTAAAGCAGGCCTACATCAGAAAGTCGGTTTACAACTAGTAATTGCTGATATTTAGCCTTAGACTAAAGCAGGCCTATGCCAAAGGGTCGGTTTGGAATTAGTCATTGCTGACATTTAGTCTTAGAGTAAAGCAGGCTTACTTAAGAAAGTTGATTTGGAACTACTAATTGCTGATATTTAGCTTAAAGTAAAGCAGGAGTGAAAAAGAAAACCATTTAATGACCATTTTCATAAAATGCTAAAGCGTTTCCAATAATCTTCTTTCGACGAATATTAATTTTGAGTGTATAGGTCCTATAAGTAACTATATGAGAAAGGCAAGGAGTTAGTACTATCAAATGAAGACAAGGTGCATGTAAACTTCTACGATGCGTCATATTCAGCCGTCTAGCAGAAGTTTGATTTAATATAACAATTATCAAGCCCGCTCAAATTGAAAAAAACAAAAAAATCGAACCAAACCTAACCCTTCGAATCTAGGCAGCGGCGTCCAAAATTTGCTCATGCCACAAATTGGTAAAGAACTGGCTCTCGATAGTGACTCGGAAGTTTTCAAGCGTCTGTAAAGTACGTTGTCTACTAAAAACAATCAACGAGCATTTAGATGGATTGATCCTTAAAAAGAGTGCAATGCGTTTAAGTCTTTACTGATTAAGGCAACATCAACCACTTCACCAGACAAAAAGATTTCAAAATCGATTAATACGGTGAATTATTCCGCAGAATAATTGATGGTTGTACGTCTTGTAAAAGTATCAATCTCTGTAAAAATATTATTAAATGGATGTAAGAGCTGCGCTCCCATCCATTAAAAAATGTTGAATGGAAATTGGTATCTTGTTAGGCAAAACAGGCGTTTAAAAGTGTCATGGTCCCTTATTCGATTGAGCCTAGGAAACACAAAAAGGTAATTGTGGACCAAATCTACTGATTAGGGAGAAGTGATAAATTTGAACTTCAATTCATGAATTTTTGTCATGGTGACCATTGAAGTGAGACGATGCGCCTTTTTACAGTTCCTTTTTGCAAAAAAAGCACTAACGCATTGCTTTGGAAGACCACACGATGACTCTTTAATTTAAAATCTTTGGAGAGGTGAAAGACATAAGTGTGATTCATCCGTTATAAGATGTCTCTTCTACAATAAAACTAGATGTTTTTTGACAAATTTTATTTTTGTTGAATTTTCTAAAACAAATCAAGCGGGTCGTTAAAAAAACGATATATGTTTCTTCTATTATTTTTATTTACACTTGTAGAGCATAAAAAGCATCTTTTCTTACTGCGATACTTGAAACGAACACGTTTTACGTTTTTTAAGGTACATTAAGGCTTGCGTAAAGCCTTAGAATAACAATCTTGAGTGTTTTTAAATAAAACCTACTCGATCATTTCAGTATGCGTAGATACACAGCGTCAAAGCACAGAAGCTTCGAAAACTATTACAATGTCCAAATGAAGACGCAATTGTTTTGCAATGCAGATTTGACACAAAGCGCCAACTATATCCAAGCACAAGTACTTCGGATACAGTTAAATAGCTTTCAGAAGCACTCGACTTAGTTTGAAAAACTTTACAGGAAGAATATATAACGGAAACCCCCTTTTCTGAATAATTTAAGCAAATGTCTCCCATAAACGGATAGAAAATGATAACAATTGATTAAAAAAACTCTAAAATCAAAGCAAGAAGCAAGTTCGCTGTTCGCTTTGCGGATTGATGTATACGACATCAGAGACCTCTCGTATGCTGCCGTTCACAATAGAGGCGTGTCGTCAGTGCCTTTACTACGCTCGACGGCGGCCCTTTCATTTTCAATTATACAGCTGCCGTTGTTGTTGGAATCCATTTAGGCGTCTTGAAGAGCCTGAAATCCTCGCGTAATTTGCATAGAACAAGGCGGCAGGCGGATGAGATTGTCTTCGATGGTAGCGTATTTCATTAGAAGTACGACATGTCAACCGGCTGTCTGACTGAAAAGGCAGGATTAATGTCTCGGATGTCTCGTGGATTTTTATCTTCACGTTTTTGGACATTGGCTAAAAGCCGTTCGCTAGGTCTTTGTATATTCCAATACTTATGATTGTTTCAGTTATTTCATTTGACGGATCTGTAGGTAATATAGTTACCGTAACCTATTGAAGGATTCGAGGCTTGGTGCGAGGCTTTTCAGAGGAGGAAATGTCAAAGACGAGCAAAAATTTTAATTAATTAATTAATTTACGATGGAGATGTTGCGAATACTATTAGCAAACAATTGGAGACGAGAAGAAGTATTTTAAATTTGAATTCATTGCTTTATTGCAAATTATTACGTACAGAGGATACCAATTTTATGGCAGCCTGAAAATTACTAATTAAAATGGAATATCTTACGTGGGAAGGTGAAGGTCCGCAGGGAAGTAATAATGCGGACGCCCAGGTTGGAGCTTTTGGAAATGGCTTAATAAATTCAAATTTCAGCGGACATTTCGCAAACAAACAAGGTCGCGGTTGATGAAAGGCCGTAACCGGGGTTATTCTATTGCGGAAAGATAATTTAATAATATGTATGTACATGTACATGTTAATCGCTAATATATTTTGATTTACTGGTAGTTTGCTTAGCAAGAGGTGGAAGGCATTAGCATCTACGGAAAAAAATTCCCAAATGGAATACATCCATGCATATCGTATAAAGGACAAAAATTCAGTAACTTGTTCCAAGACGTTCTTCGCTTAAGTTTTTGACGTAACATATTAAGGGAAAAGTATATTACGGTGATTGGGTATCCTCTATAAATAAAGAATTAAACAAAAAGAGTAACATAACAATATGTAAAATACCGTAAAGTATATGTACAAGTAGAAAGGACACGGAAACAATTATACTTTTTTACTAGTTTAAAGTAGATAAATCAAAAGGAGTTAAATCTCGCAAATATCTAAGAGGGGCAACATTTTTTCGCTGATCGATAGATAACCGCTTACATTTACGTAAAAAGAAAAAACAAATAATTGCATTTGTTACATATAACAGTGAAGGTAACAAACGTAAACTCGGACAAGAACAAGTTAATATTTCAGTTAATGTTTCAGACTTTTGCGGCGACTAGACAGACACGTATCTGTTCGTCTCATGAGAAAGGGTTCGTGTGCCTATTGATTTCCACGAGAGTCGACAAAATACGAGTCTGTCTGGTCGCCGCCTTTGTCCTCTCTAATAATAAGAAAACTCTGACATTAAATTGAAGTTTCGTCGCATAATCATCAGTGGAGAATGTAAACTAGTGTTTATTGCTTCAGACGGCGTATAAAATGTAAGGGGGTGATGAGATGATGGTCCAGGTACAAGAAAGCTAAGCAGGATTAATCTTATTGCGTACAACGTTGTAGACGAATCTCACACTGTAAATTTTGCATCGCATCTAAAAAGGTTCCACATTTCCATCCATACCGTGGATTTTGTCAATCATTTCGAGGGGTTATGGACGTTCAAGCTCATTTACCTAACTTTATCCAACTCAGCTTTGATCTATTTGGGTGTTAAGCCTTCTAAATATAAATGTAATCGGTAAGTATACCAAATTTCTTTAAATAGTTTTATATCAACAAGAAACATACATCCATTGCAAACAATCGTGTCCTGCAAGACGTCAAACAAACATTGTCAAACAGCACCACGTTAGATGTATCACGTCACGCTAGCACATTCAAGCTTGCTTCTAACATAGATAGATACCAGATAAACGTTCGGCGAAACAAAATCTCATGTTTTTAGAGTGGACAAATTAACATGACGTAAAAGTAAGGGATGGATGAAAAGTACTCCTAGATCCTTTATCCAGAAGCAACGATCGAATAAGGCGTTATTAAGAGTGTATGCAACACCGAGAAAAAGCATTTTTTGATTTAAGGAAGCCTGCATTGAGTAAAGGAAATAGTACTTTTCATCACGAGCAAAGAAATATTACTTTCTTTCAAGAAATTGCTTTTTATATCATTTTTTTACGCGAAAAAGCATTAAAAGACATTGAAATCCACTAAATTTGATATTTGAAATGACAAAATTGATTCTTTGAACCAATTCATGGTATTGGCGGAATCACTCAACGGCAAAAACAATGTGAGGAGAGAGAGCGCGAACCAGCGGACACGTTCCTGCCTATCTGGTGTCATCAGTGTGGTTGCGAGAGTATCTCTACCTATGTCGTCACATGTTATTTTTTGGCTTATATCACCTTTTTTCAAGAACGACGCCGCCATCTAGTGCTAAAAAATACAAGCGTCTGCCATCCAAAGGAGATCCACTTGGCTAGTCGTTCTTGAAGGAGGGTGCAATTACGAGACACATTTCCTTGACTTCAAGAAATCTTTTTTTTTGCACTTAATGTTAAGCTTATCTATTCTTTGATATAAAAAAATATTTCAAAAAATACTATTTTATCTTGAAACGAATAATATCTTCATATTTATTTATATCAAAGCAATATTGCTTTCACTTAACGAACTAGTGCCAAAAAAATATATTTCTTTTATTCAAACAATCCTATTTATCTGTGCAGAGAAGGATGTTTATCTGTATTTTTAGATCGTCTTATATTAAAGTAAATACATTCGAGCAAGTACTTGATAAATAAGATAAAAAGCTATGTTTAACCCTTGCTGTACTCCAGATGTTGCAATATAATGAACAGATGAAGATGAAGATAAAACGAAAAAAGACTAAGTTGGTCTATTCTATCAAATGCATTTAAAACATCAGTACAGACAGACGAGGAAAAGATTTGCCCAAACTATCACATTCCTACATGTAAATCGCTAGTTTTCGCACGATACCGTATGTATGTCTTACACGTACAAAGTAAACGTACGCGAGTATTTGTGTGAAAAGTAAAAGGGTCTTTATTCTCTTCCAGTCGTAAATCCGATTGTTGGCTCTCGGTTTAATTTCGTAGCGCTCTCGTGCGTAGTGTATTATGTTATGTTCGTGTGTGTTTGCTTATCGTTGTGCGGTAGGTTATCTCTATACGGAGTTTTTGTTATACGCGCTTCGTACCCCTCCTTTAATGCAATGTTTACAGCTGTTGTTACGGGTATTTGTCGTTCGGTTGTAGGAAGAAGAGAGCTTGTTTATTATTGAAGTGTATATACATTCGTACGATTGTTACGTCCTGACAAGAGAATAAACAGAAAAGAAGATCGCGTGCAAGATTTGCGTGTAACAGTTCGATTCGTAGGAGACGGCTAGTAGCTTCTAGGGATTCTACTTTGATTTATTTATTTAGTAACGTATAAAGGTATATTGAAATACACGCCCCTCGAACGGAGGATATTTAAAGGGGAATTGTGTTGCTGCAACAATATCTGGATAGAATTAGGTTAACGTAGGAAATTATTTGCTAGATTCATTAAAACTAATTTAGATCGTTACAATTAACAAATAAATTCCGGTGTTGGCGTTTTAATATGCTAACAAAGCACAAGTGTTTGATTATTAATAAAATCATTGGTAATTTACTAAGATTTTACCTATATTGCTAAGTTACCATGTTACTTTGCGACGAGTCCCAAGCCGTCAAAGAATTGAAGGTAATGAAAAGACAGAGAGGGACTGGCCAGAGAAGCAGCGGATATGCCTTTCGTCAGTTTTAACCCCTTCCGTGGCCTACAAAAGAGTCACGTAAAAGAAGTGATTGAAATATTGGAGGACAATCAGAGGAAAATGATCCAGGACCAAAACATGGATTCGTGTTACCTACTGTCTGTCTAGTCTCTGCAAAAAAGTAATAATTTCATCCGCCTTTGTTCTCTCTAGTCATGACTAATTCGGTCTAATAGTCATGACTAATCTCTAAAGTTATATGACATTATAAAAAGCTACGTAAGCTACATCCTCATCCTTGAGTATTCTTTTTTTTTTAACAAAATTTTGTTATGTTACACATTTTCCTGAATATCCTGAGAAATATCCATTCCAGATACGTAATGAGAGTCTTATAGCACAGTTGGTCGATTGATGGCTGGCTTTCAGTTCGTACAACGCAACAACAGCAAACCAAACGTTGGTACAACGTACGATCCGGTACTTGATACCTTTCTAACGTTTGGCAGCGATTGATTTTGAGTCACCAAAATCGGTTACGCGTTGCTGAATGAATTCCGTTTGTGCAGATTTTCAGGGAATGTTACCGCTAAAGGTCGGTGTACGACGTCAAAGTAAATGGTTCGCCTGAAAACCAGAGAAGTATGCGAGAACTTTGGGAGCCAATATTTGGCCAAAAATGTAAAATGTTCACGATATCTGTGATCAGGAGCCAAGGTTGCGCCAGCTGTCTGTGGTGAACTGGGGTTCACTTGAAAGTATAACCGTAATTGTCGGATACGCTGTATAATGATTTCGAAACATTTATTCGATTTCCGATTAGGTCGCCCTTGCTTTTCAATTTAAAATGAAAATATTAGTTCGAACCTTCTCATTTTTTGGGCAAGCTATGCTTTTTTTTAGAAAGATACTCTTGAAAAACCTAAACAAACCATTTTTGATATGCGTATAGACCGCCGCAACTCTCAACAAAGACATCCTCTGTTTGAACTCTAACTTCTAAACCAATTATTGCTAATAATGGTATTAATCTAACTGATCACCAGCAGATCAGTAATAATCATCACCATATCCCGTTCCGAATTACACATTCTCCAACTTCTCAAGGTCCAAAGGCGACTAAACTCACGAAGTTCCCTTGTCGCACGACTCTACCAAGCAATCACATCCTCCTCTACTGTTCTCCCATAGAAGAGATCGACATCAGAGAACACAGAGCACTCTCGAGTAATTATCGTCTTACCGCCGGGCGCTATACAAGAGGAGAGAAGCTCGTTCGAGTAGGGTTAGCGTACGTCAACAGCACGGATCGATAACACATGCATTGCCGCGACACCGGGAGAGTCGTCCTAGAAAAAGACGGCGAGAACATCTCTCGTACTGATGAAAAACCGGATGCAGCGAATTAACACCCATAATACGAGACGAACAAATGCGTACGCGATTCGCTCTCGTCGGTAGAATACCCGTATGCATCCACAACGCATAGAGAAAGGCCCGGTAACTATGTACGTGTACATAGATTGAAGTCTATATGCGAGATCAACAAGTTCACGAGAGATACGATCTAATATGCGCAGCGCGAGAAAGAAACTACGCGCGAACACAGATCGATAAGAGCGCAATAGAATTAGGAAAGAACATCGGTCCCGGATTCCCACCCTGCGGCACGTCGCGGAGGGAATTTGTCACGCGATAGCAGACCCGTATTATGCAGTAATACGTCGCGGTTAATGAGGTCAAAAACCTTTTCGGGGGCATACGTAAACAAAAACCGTTGGTTCTATTATGTAGCGCGACAGGATGAGCTTGCACTAACCGTACGTCGAGAACTAAAGGTGGCCCAAATCTGTAAATTTGCAGACTTATTTTATTCGAGGAAACGTAAACTTAATTTTTATAAAACAATTGAATTCACCAATTTTATATTTTTTTTTTTTATGAGTCACTCGTATGCGCTAAATTTATCGAATCTGGTGTTTAAGCTGAAGTTAATTTCTTCTCTCTAAATGTCTATTTACATACTTCTAACATATTTCAAGAATGGAGCATTAATCTAGCTCACCTAATTTAGGTAGAACGCCCAGAAGTTACTAGCCGTTGGAGAGTTCTAAAAACCATTCTACGCCCCGATACACCCTGTAGAAGGAGTGGCCCAAGCTCTAAGGCCGAGCTTAGAGCCAGCCGCTACCTCAGTTTTTTTAAGGTATTCTTGAACCATTCGCGCCATGTGAGCTATGCATAAAATCTGTACCAATAAATGAGCCTTACGGAAAAATACGTGGGCCTAAAATGTCAATGGTGTAACGTATAGCCGGCAGACGAGCATCATGCAAAGCCGTTAACTCCGTTCGACTCTCCATAGAGATAGTATCCCAAACCATTGGGTGGGCCAAACCTCACATATTACGAACAAAGTTAAATTGAAGATGTCACTTCTCAGGTCTTCCATAAACCGAGATTTATCTCAAGAATAGAATCTTGACTAGTCAGAAAATATAACATTCTGCCAATCTTGAATATCCCAATTATCCTGTTCTGTAGCAAATCGCTAATCGAGCTACACGATGTTGTTTGGTAAGTAGTGGTGTTGTGTTCTTGCTGGATCGTGAGCCCGAATATTGCCTTCACGAAGGCGGTTTCTTACCGTTTGTAAAGAAATTTCCACATCTCCCTTCATAGCAACCGAACATGCGCTATCAGGCGCTGAAAACGATGATCTCCGACCGATATCACCTTCTAACAGACCCTTTGTCTTGGCCTCCTGTCAACACTCCCACTTTCTTGGTGTTCTTGTGCCAGTTTAACAATGGTAGAATAGTTAACACCAAAAACTCTCGTCGCGTAACGCTGGCTATGACCATTCTAAAGCAAAGCTTCTTCATGGGTTAGATGATAGTTAACACGTTGACTAACATTCATCATGTCAAATCCAATTGCGCCAATGACACATTATAAAACACAATTTTTTTCAGGGTAGTGCGATAACTTTTGTAAGGAGTATACAAAAAAAATGAAAACTTAATACATCAAGGATGGCCTATCAGAGAACAACAATTGAATCTTAGATAAAAATAAAATAACATTCGAGGAATTATCTCGTATAGTTAGAAAATTACTTAAAGTTCAACAAATATACTCAACAATGTCCGTTCTAAGACAAGTAATAAAAAAAGAAGACGATTACGAGAGTGCTACCAATAAAACGAAGTGATTTACTCCGTAATGGCCGTGATCCTGACTTCATGTAAACAATGCAAACTTCTGAACTTCTTGAATGAGAATTTGCATCGGAACTACGACGTAAAGATCTACAATGAGAAGACGTGATAATTAATGCTTCTTCTTCGTATAAACCATAAACAAATATCTTAAATTAATCAAAGAAGCACATCGTGGGGAAAAGCTCCGGGCGGTGCAATTGGCCGCTGCATAGGTTTGGCTAATTTTCTTATCTGGTAGTAGCTTTATATATAATATTCAAGTTTGCTATATCTCGAAGTACAAAGTTTAAAGTTGTTAAGTAAGTAATTGTTGAAAAAAAAAATAAATAAATAAAAATTCTTTGCAATGGTATATTCTTTTGAATTATGTTGTACACATTGTATCGCGTTGTACCTACTTCTTATTTGTTGTTTGGATATGTACTAAGTATATTTGGTGAAGAAAATCTTGATGAACTCCCTCCTTTCCACGCACAACATACGAAAATATAAAGGAAATTACCTATTTTTTTGACCTGCACAGAGCACGTCTAGGATCGTAGCCAATCATCATCGACAACTACTGCAGCATACTACGAAGGAGTTTTTTTTTGTTTTTCCTTAAGAACCATTTCCGCGAGAACTTTAAATTTTATACAGTTAAACTGTAATATTATATATAAAACTATATCTGAAAAAGCAGATTTGCCAAGTCTATGCAAGGACCGATTCCAGTAGCTTTTCCGGGTTGGATCAGATCATCCTTTAACATAATTTGAACACCAGGCAATGTCTTCGAATTGACTTTTACGTAGAATTTCATTATTATCTTGACGGTTTGTTGCTTTTGATTCGTTAGATTTCTCAAACTTTCAATGCCAGGTTTTATATATTTTACTATTGTTTCATTCAAGCAAATCACCAAAACTTACTTGATACTTGGTAAATTTATTAATATATAAAGTACCAAAGACTTCATTGAACTTTATCGATCTTTAGCATATAAGAAACCGTTGTCGTCCCCAAAACATAGTCTCCTTGTATGTCTGTACTTTTCCCAGCAGCTCTATGTTCATGAAAATCTTTATCCTTTGATCGAAACTTTAAGCTTAGAAAAGAGGAAGAAAGTCTCGGAGACTAAATCTGCTAAACAGAGATCTAATTTCAAAATAACTTAGATGTTCTCTTATCAAGAAACATGTAACAACAATTAGAGTGAAGGATGATATGCTGTTCCTTCTAGTAGTTCTAATAATTAAAGCTATTCGTTTTCGATGCACAAATTATTATTTTTTCTCTGAATGAAAATAGAAGCGCATCAAGATATAAACAAGATACGATTCCTTAATATTTTCTTTCCGAGCGGATGATGCACGAACCGAAGCGCAGTTCCTATAAATAGAATGGGGAGTCGCATTTTCCGAATTCCACGATTAATTTGTCGCCGGTACGGCTACGGCTCGCGACCGGCCCAGCTTTTTAAGACCTGTCCTGTTTGTTGTCTGGTCTCAACTCTCGTTAGGTCTCGACAGAAAACTAACTACGTATAGCGGGTCCAGTGGTGGATATCTTCTAACGACGTCGTACGTATTAAGAGAGGAAGCGTTCGGCAATCTGGTTGTGTAATTATTGATATTTCTGCTTTTAAATTCCCGTAACGTTGCCAAAAATTCGGAGAATTTAATGAGCTTCAACCATGAATAAATGAGTAACTAACGAAATGAAAAAGATTTAAGCAGCGCCGCAAGAACGAGCTTTAAGCGCTTTTTCTTTTTCGATATCATACAGTTGGAAAATTACGGATTTATTTAAGCCGCGATTAAAGATTGAATATAGAAGAAAAATACGTTCAAGAATATTCTTCCTGCTTGATTAAATCGGGGATATGCTTTAAAATATGTCAAGCGAGAAGTTCCATTTAAGAATTTTAAATTTTCCATTTCAATCTAAGCTATTCTCGTAGCTCTCTCTAAGCTCTTCATTTTTTTGCGTGTGGCGAGAGCCCTACGGGTTGTAAAAGCTTTAAAGTGTAAAGCTTTTGCGAACTGCGGCCTCTCCCCTCGCCGTAAAGGATAAGACTCAGTTAATTTGTTTCAACCCACGATATTGCATCGAATCTATTAAAAAAATAGCTGTTTGACCTTTACAAGACTCGAGATCGCAGCGTCTAACTCTGCCACGGTTAGAAGTAGAGTTGAACGTTCACTTGTTGTTTAACAGTCGCTTGTATCAATTGACGTTGGTATTTCAACGTCAAAAAGGGAAAAATCCGAATAACGAGCAGTCACCTATTTTCGGAGACTCGGCGCATAACATCATTTGTTACAGGCCAGCCGAACGTAAACGTGGTCGTATCAGCTTTATTAGCGATGAACCGCTAACAACGGAAGAATTCTGCAAATGACCATCGAATTAAGATTAGAGATATAGCAAAGACTGTGGACATCTCAAAAGGCTGCGTTCGCCATATATTGCCTGAAGATGTGGGCATAAAAAAGCTAACCATGTGTTGGTTGTCGCTCTCGCTTACTCAAGTACAAAAACGTATCATTTAAGTGTTGTCCTTCTGCTCAGTCTTATTTACCGTTTATATAACGTAATGGCATCACGAGGAGTCAATCAGAGATTGGATATCATCAGAGGTAGTCAGTATGTTGATGAGTTTGAGGATATACATGTTGCAAATCCTATCTCAAGATGAATCAAGCGATACCAGTGCAGACAAGGATTTACCACATCAAGGAGGTCATCAACTGAGGACAAGAGGTCCACAAGTAGAAATCTCGACTCTCTCTCGTACAATTAAGGAACTTTCCATTAGAATGGATAAAATCGAAAATGTTCAGAGAGAGAGATGTTGACTATTGTTAAAGAGATTAAGAATCTTAATCCTCTGATATCCACAGGAGTAGGAGGACCCTGAAGAGAAAGCAGCATGTTCTCACTTCTTACTATATCGAATTAACTGTGACTAAGCATCAAATGCAAACAAAGCTGTCGTACATAAGCTTGTTTTTTCAGTCGTACTTTATGGATCAAAAAGGTTGTTCGCCGCTGATTTATAGGAGTATAGCTATGGGGACCATGATCCTACAAAACATTAAAAACATACCCTTCTTCAGATAGACTCTGACATCGTATAACCACATTATTTAACCGAATTTTTCGAACCTGAAAAGTTCTAAATACATCAAATAACACTTGGACGAAACTTCTTTTCCTAACAAGAAAGTCTAAGTCTTCAGGACCAAACAGTTGGCTCTGGTTCTAATATCTCAACGAGTGATTTTGACGTACTACATCCGTACTTCAAACCTTTAAAACCCCGCAAGAAGTTCCTTTTATGTTTCAATTTCCGCAGCAATTATAAATTTCAAGCATAAAAGTTGGTAATTGTTTATTAAAATGGCTAATTAAACGTATTCGAGTCACGCAGGCGATTTCTGTCTACAACAACGAGACAATGAACAATTGTTTACATGCACAGATAATGGGTCCTTTTAAAGAGTTGTTGCTACACTGACGCAAGGATACGTGCGTTGCTTACGAAGGTTGTGCCATCACAACGCCGCTTTCGGTGACAGAAGGAGGTTTTGCTCGGTAATTTTGTCGATCTTGATAAGATTTACGCGTTCGGAGAAAGCGGCCATAGGCGAATAAGAAAGTCGGTAACGAGCAAATTTGAACAATTAGCATATACAAGAATATTCTTTTCTAATTATGTTGATTACGTTGCGTCTTTTTGTTAATTATGATTACTTACTACCGGCTGCAGATCTTGATTTAATTCTTAATTTTAATATTCAAACGATAAATATACGGGGTGGTACCCAAATGTTCCCGAAATACAAAAAAAAAAGAAATAAACCTTCCCAAACAATTGACAATTAAATCCGCAGCAAAACTTCCTGGGAAGTTTCTAAAAAGTATTGCTGATATATCCTCTTTAATAGGGAGAGAAACATTAGTTTTTTTTGTTTTTGTTGTTGCACGTATAAGCTAAAAACACAAAGGCTAAAAGGCACTCGTGTAAGATTGTCGAAAGATCAAATGTTTCATCTTCATCATTTCCAAGACCTGGTTGCAGCAATGGGACCTAAGGAATTATAATTGAAAATTCGAAGAAACTAAACCATCATTAACAACAATTTTGAAAAGAACAAGCTAATATAGCGGAGGAGTCAAAATAGCAATCCCGATAAAAATCGGGTAAGCGTTTATCCTTTCTGAATTGATCAGAACTATCATCTATGAAATCTTTTCGAACGGATTGACTCTATCACAGCGGTAAAATCACTTTGACCTAACAAGCGAACAGCACAAAGATATCTTGGATTATCTATTCTTATTGGGAATTGCCGGAGAAGTAGGATCGACTGTAGATTTGTCAAGTAAGTCGGAGACGAGTTACTGGAACCAGGAGGAATAACTATGTTCCAAACGGGCTTCGATTTATATATAGCTTTGGTAATAAAAATTCATGTTATTTTTCAAGACAGTTTCCTTCAACACATTTGGTCCAATATTCTTCCATCATCTATATCCCAACATTGCAATCGATTCATCGTTTAAGTGAATTCTTTTTCTGTTGAGCCATAATTTTATATTCGGAAACAGACGCCAAGAGATAAATCTGACGAATATTGCGGGTGCGGAAGCTGCCTCGTGAGTTTTTGCCCAGGCGACGATACAGACGACCTGTACAGCGACGTGTACATGTGAATGAGTTCACGTGATTTTGTTAGCTGATAAAGTGGCTTTAGCATATTTTGGTGTCGGTTGGCTACGAAAAACCCATTGTTTGGACTGATCATTGGCCTCTTCATTCATGCTTCGCCAACAGTTATGAATCAACGCCAAAAATTATTGAGATTGAGCTTTAACATCGCCAAACATTCTTTTTGAGTTGATGCACGCGCACGTTTATGGTCAATCGTGGCACCAATCTTGCAGAAAGCGTCTTTAAAAACGCCCGGTCCCTTAACTTCACTAATCTCACGCTTTTTAATCTTCGATCAGCCGTTACCGTGCCGTGAATTTTTTCAATCGTTTCAATCATGCGGTGACCTCATTTGGGCGACCTGGATCATTTTCATCAAAAAACGGTCCTGTTTAATTTCACCAGTCCAATAGTTACTGGTCAATAACGAGGGTACAGAATCCCTTTCATAAACAAATGTTAGATCACTACTCTACATTGGATTTTTCCATTGTTGTTAAATCACAAAGGCTGTTTACTTTAATTGGCCATAGTTTGCAAACTAACTGACGTATTTGTTCGAAGACTTGCAAGGACTCTTGTCGAAAGTTACTTTTACGAGAAATAGAGTAATTTCAATTCTTTTCCCTCGTAATAAACAAAAAATTAGAAAAAAATGCTTCTTCTATTTAAAGAAACTTTTAAAAAATGCGACCGGTTTCTTGGGTACTGCACATCCTCAGGCTGTAATGCATTAATTATGTATATAAGTTCGTAGTGAGGATGTAAGGTATCCATAAAACTGGTTGCAGTTTTCAAAGACTTAGTTGAACAGCATTATTTGAAGAAAAAAACATTTTTATTTCCACCTTCACTGTACGAGCTGTTTATATGTTTCACTCTAGCGGCGTCTTCGGGAAAAGATACATATCCATCCTATAATTTACATGTTCCCAATTTTCTCTGGCAACATGCGAAAATATAATCATATTACAATAACAGACGGACACCTATTCTCGCGTAGGAGGCGCTTATTTTTAGACTGTTTTCGTTGGGAATATGTTTATAAGATGTTTCCGAGACGATTTGTTTTTTTAACCTGAATTTTCGAAAAATACGGCGAGAGAAGATAAAGCCTCTCGCTACCTATAAACGAAATTCGCTATAAATGTCCGACGAACAACTTCTTTGACGATTTCCATTCAGATTTTCTCGATTTTCGCCGCCATAGTAGTGGATATTACAATAGGCGAGAGACTGTTAAAAATAGATTCGTTTTAAGTTAGCATTTCGCTGCTTCTTTGGCACCGTTTTGCTAAACGTAAATTTGTAGGAAAATGTAAACAGGACTACGTTTTTGACTTTTATGCTTTTTTACAAAGATATGGAAGTTTTGTACCGATCATTTTATTACTTGTTTTTCTAGGGTCTTTCTCAGTACAACAGGATCATCGTAATCGAAGAGCTCATGTTTCCTTCATGAATCATGATTATTTCTTGATAGTTACATCTATATACTTCGCAGTTAAATCTTGCCTAAATTGCTTTCATTAAAAAGGATTCGTGAAGTTGGTCGATTTTTTAAAATTTGAGCGTTAAAGTGTCCACGTTCTATGCTGATTTGTGCCGTAAAAATTTTATTTCGTGCTCATCTTGTTCTAGAAATATTTGACATCTTAAAACGTCAAATTCACGCAGCTTCAGCATTTTCAAAACTTCAACGAGCCATCGTTTTGTGCTGATTTGTGCCCTTCTTCAGATATTGGACTGGTGCGGAGTCTCAATTCAACAGCATCCGCACAACTTTTCGGCTGTTGAAATTTTGATAATGGCGTAATCTCGTTTCGTGCTCGTACCGTTTTCGAAATATTTGAGAACGATGATATTGAAGAAGGGCACGAACTAGTCCTCGTTCTCAAATATCTCGAAGACGGTGCGAGCACAAAGGTGAAATTTTTAGGGGATAAATAGGCGCATGGCGAGCGCAAAACGTTGCCAATATAATATTTTCAAAAATCGAAGAATCGATGTGATTGTTTCAATGTCGTATATCTATATCTTGTTTCTCGATTATCTCGGGAAGAAGGTGAGCACAAAATAAAGTCTTCACGGCACAAATCGGTACACAAAGTAGACACAAAACGATAATCTAGTCAAATTTTGAAATGGTGGATATGCGAGAGAGAAAACGAGGGAGCTACGTGAAGCTGGTTCTCGTTCTTCAATCTTGAATATTTTAAGAACGGGATGAACACAAAATAAAATTTTTACGGCACAAATCAGCACAAAACGTGAATGTTTTGGAGTTAAAAAAAATCGAAATATCGAGGGCTAACTTCACAGACCTTGTTAAAAAACATTTCTTTAGAATTCAGCAAACATAGTAAATGTTCAAAGAGATCTTCAGCTTCAACAGAAATCCCTACTTGTCATTTCATGTTGTTAAAAGCCTTAACAATGTATTGAGGCATTATCGTATCGCAAATATTTTTGAATTTCCTATTTTTAGAGATGGACAAATGAAAAAATTCCAAAATAGTTAGATCAGGAAGAACCTCGAAGAAGATCTACTGGCATGATTATGAGGATATTGATATAATGTATAAGTATGATGTGGAAAAAACTTGAGGAATTGTGGTGAGAACCAACGCAGAAATTTTTGGCTTACGAACGATAGGTCAAAAATGTATCATTTTTCTGCTGGAGATAATTTGTAATCGAGGCGGTAACGGCTATTGGAGCTATTGAAAATTTCCTCTGTTGAAAATGAAATCTCATCAGTGAAATGTACAGCAGCTAGCAACTGTCTTAATTGTTTGCTCTAAAAATGTCTTAAGGTGAAAGGGCTTGCTCGCGCAAAGCGTCCCAAAAAATTCTGCGATCGACGCCCAATAGAACATATGATTATATATGATTTTCGTCAAAATGTCCAAGAACTTCTTCGTTAGAATGAAATGTGCGTACGGTACACGCAGAAAGTAGCTAGCCTTCTACCTATCTCATGCTTATTGTATTATTTAACGTGTTGATTTTTAAGGTACTTTTTTCTTGGAATTCGGTGCTAGCAAACATCATGCCGGCATAAATTTTTCGTGGTTTTTACTCCAATTTAACAGTTAAACGAACTCATTACAGATATCAAAGATATCTATGAAAGATGTTGAATAAGTTGACTACCTCCAAGGAGTTCATCTTGAAGATAACTTTTATTTCTAACAGAGCAACTACATATCTTTAGCCTATCGTTTCTGAGATAATATCGCAGTTCCATTGGATATGCACCTTATTTTCGACGAACAAATATTTGTTCCAATTTAAGCTACATTAGGCTTTGTTTTACTTATTTACTATTTTAATTAGTCAATGAGTCAGGAAGGATTATATTAGAAGAATGCCTGGTTCATTTCGAACGAAACTCCCTGTATGAACCAAGCATTAGGCAGACATTATCACAAACCGTATTCGAGATAATCAATTCCTTTTTTAATTAAGTAAAGTCACTAAGTCTCTCTAAAACACTGTTTTTCAACCAGTAATCGCTTATTTTCATTTGTTGTAATGGAAAATTAATAATTACCACTTCCTTCTAGCCGGTCGAATTTAGGCTAATCGTCTTTGGTAAGTGCATCGAGTCATGTGGTCCGACAATTACGATAAGCTAACTGCGACGAGTTAAATATCGAACATTATACATCGCTATTCATAAATCTAAAGCCGCTTTGTCTACATGTTTATTCAATATTTCCCGAGCATTTACGTAAGTTAAGTTAATCCTTCGGCTTTTCTATATTTATCGTCCCTTATTAAGAAAAAAAAAAGGAGTGGTTGAGCATATCATTTGAAATCATACAGGTTTCTTGCAAACTAGTATTTTTTTGAGCAGAGCTAAAATAGTATTGTTTGTTAACATCCAAAATACACCTAATTCACGCAAACCGCTTTCCAAATTGCGCAACAACGATGCTCGATCAAATGTGGCGAACAAATTTGCAAAAACGGGCACGTATATTTTTGGCTGGCGACAACGTTAACTTTGGACTTGTTGACGGGCAATCCTTTCTTTAAATGATGATGTAAAATTTAAATGTGGATAATACTGAAGCGGAGAAGTGACGAATCGTGGTCAATTGCATTTGTTTGCCTCCAAACATTACCAGTTAGAAATACTTGAACTAAGTATATTGGAGATACTGCCAGACTATTATCAAGGATTGTTCATCATCGAGGATAGTTTAAAGAGTGTTGGTCTCATTTTTTGATCCATCTGAATAGTAGTTGGCTTCTTGTTCTAAAAAATAAGCGTTTACGAATCTGATGGCTTTCTCACTTGACGAAGATTGTTTTTTTGCAATTTCTGCCTTCAGCTTGTCCGGTAATTAACACAATTCCACGATTATTCCAAGAAAGAGTCCGCACAACTTTCCCCGCCGATGGAATAGTCTTCGTCATTTAGGAGCCGATTCACTCTTTGCAGTTCTACAGTTGTTCCAAGTCACCAATCGATGTCAAAACTTCGACTTATTTCGCTTAAAATGTTTTACCACGGCTCTGGAAGCGATCATTGGTGAACTTTTCCGATGTTATCGATAGTTCTTGCAGCGTTTTGGCTGTCCTGAACCTTCAACGTCAATCAAATTGGTGCGATCACGTTTGAATTCGGTTAGTCAAAATTTCACTGTGGCAAATGATGATCCAGAGTTTCCGTAAGTCCATGTCACACCTTCTTGTTAGTATTTAACTATCACAGAGACGGAACCAACAAATAGCTCCTTCAATTCGGAACTTCAAGAAATTAACCTTAATTGGCAATAAAATAACTGTGGTATTGTCCTTTACGAAGATGAACCTTGTTCGTTCAAAAAAAAAAGAATAACCGCTGAAAATTGAATTTATTAACCCGTTTCTAAGAGGTATCCCGTTGGTGTTTACTTTACTACCTCCTAAAGGACCTTCGCTCTCCTACGCAAGCTAATTTAATTAAATTACTCGTTTTCAGTTCGGCATAAAGATCCACCAGGTAATATTTTCAGAACCGCCTGCAATCCAATTAGAGGATAATGAAGGATTGTTTTGAAATTACCAATCGTATTGTTTAGAACAAGTAAATTAAAATCAGATAAATTCGCCGATTAAGTTTCCGTTTAATTTTTCCTTTTCCGTACTCAATTTATTTCCGGGAATTGGAAAATTCTTCCGGAAAACTCGCTCTGCATGCGTCTTTTACCTGGTATCGATTCAAGCTCCGCGTGGGGTAGATTTAGAACTTATGCGTTAACACCAACGTAAATTTTATGAAAAAAACGAGGATTTTTTCTGCTTCCATGGAAATTACTGAAGAGGAAAAAATAAATACGCTAAAAGGAAGTCCATTAGAGTTAATGACTGGAAAAATATTCAAAAAAAGCCATCGCGTTGGGCTGCGATTTCGTATTTACTACTTTGGTGAGTGAATATGCGTATACCATACGAAGAATTGCTTCATTCTTCATTAGAATTTTCGCTTGCGGTTGATGATGAATGGAATGCCGAAATACGCTGCAATAATAAAAACGTTTTAGCAGCAGTTGAACGTGTCAATATCTAACAAACAGGAAGAGTTATCGCGGTAAGAATAAGGGAAGAACACATAAGGGGCGCAAGATTTAAAACGATTGCACAATCAACAGTGGCAGAACACATACACGAGAATCGACATAAAATGGGCTTCACACAACAGAGAGGTAACACCTTATCAATACACGATCGAATGCACCAACGGTGTTTATAAGAAGAATGTTCAACAATGGGGAAACAGTTCAGTTATCCTGAAGAAGCCGTCATCATGAACGGCGAAACGCTGAGCGAAACCCGGAAGAAGTTAATAGCAGTAATAGTAAAGAATCTATTTTCTGATGTGGAAGCCATCCGAATGACCTTTTCGTAGTCTATAAATTTTGGGATTAATATTGCGATTGCTGGGTAGAACTTATACCTTCTTTGGAATTTTGATTTAATTCGGAAGAAGAAAGTTTATTTGAGCTGGTGACTTGTTGTGGGTCTCCTTTAGGTTGGTTGGTGGATCCTGTTTACAATGTTGTACTTAATTTTTATATTCTCAATCTCAATCTTCTATTCCAACTATTGCTCATTTAAGCTGTGTGCTGTAGTTTTGTATATTTCAGCCATTTCAATTGTCTCCTCTTCCATGTATGTATTTCTTTTCTTTACTTCTTATTAGTTCTGATGGTAGGTTCTCTTTCAAAATTGTGCATATTGCGAAGAGACCATCTGTAAAAGTTATGCTCCTCTTGCTCCGCATCCAGTTAGATGAGATACATAAATTAAATTGAATAAATTAACAACGTTTAGAATAATTTAATTGTGCAAATGGAGAAGGCCAATGGCTCCGAACAATCTATCATGCTCCTCAGAGGAAACACCCTCAACTATACACAGATCACACTTAAAACAATGTTACCAATACAAATAGGGAGTTGTGGAAGCTAGAAAACTTGAGATATGGACATTTAGTAAGAGTGAAAGTAGGTAAACAAATTAAAGAAATAAGGGAATGGAAACTAGATAAATACCAATAAAATAAAAGGCAATAGTCTAGAAAAAAAATGGAAATTTTCTTAAAATTTACACTAGAAGAGAAGACGGGATCTCAGCTAACAGAATAGCTAAATGTAGACGATGGAGAAACATCGTTTAGAAGAAAAAATACAAGAAATGAAGTGGTAAAAAATCTAGTGAGCTTAAAGGTTACAGTGCAAATATAAGGAAGTCTTAAATGCTTGGTTTTATTCATAAAAAAAAATAATAATAAATTCACTACAATATAGACCAAATAAGAAAAACAATTACCATGGTAGGCCATGGGTAGGCACAAGTGAAGGATGACATTATCGTCAGTGAAAATAGAATAATGGAGAGAAAAAAATACAAATAGAAAAGAATGGAGAAAGATGGTATACCGGACGAAAACACATCAGTCTTTGTCAAGAACAACTAGAGGGCAGCAAGGAACAACTAGAATTTCATACGAACTGTATTAAATTATTATATTTGCGCACCTTGCTCAAGATAATGTCACCAATTCATTTGTACAAAGTATTCTTACGAATTTGCTAAAATAAAATCGTGCATCTCATAAGGTTGATTCGACAAAACAAAATTATTTCGTCACGAGTATTTTAACGCGCCGAGTGAGTCAAAAATACATAACCAAATCATTCTTGACCGCTGCATAATGTACCCTCTTTCTCCGCGATTCTCCCATTCTCGAAATACATTTTTGGCAGCTCTCCTAATAGAATGAATACCTTGGCGATTTTAGCGCGGCACGCAACGCGCACACATTTTATGACAAAACCGTATGATTTCACGTTAGTTTACCGAATGCCAAGAGCTTTCTAGAAGTTGGAGACGGCATTTTATATTTGAACCGTACGCATGTTTCACTTTTATGATGGTCCGGAGTGAGTCGAAATGACTCGTATAAAACGTGCAGCGCACGCTATTTTAATCTCGTTGGCGATTAGAATAAAATAAAATGTCGAAATAGGTCGTCGGTAATAGAAACGATGATTGAAATTTTACGATGGTGAATATAGAAATGGTAGGACGAGTAATAAACGCGTGTTTTATTGGAATTTTTATAAAGGCAGATGGTTCGCAATGAGTATCTGTTTTTTTATTCGATTTAACGTAAAAAGTAGCGATGAAAATTGAAATTGAAGATCCCATGGTTTATGGTTAATATGAATAAACGAGAACACTCTTGCAATAAGAATCATCATTTCTGAGCAATATGGCGCACTTGGAGTACTTGAAGCATTAATTTAATTTTCCCCACTCCTTTCTACCCTTTGATTGCTTGCTTTATTACGTCCGTTACTAGTATTCCAAGTTTTCTTGGGTCTCCCTTTTATCCCTTTCGTCAACGATCTCTTCCTCCCTATTACTTTTCGCGGGTCCTTCTTCTTCTATGCTCACCAACTTCCTATTCTTACTAAAAAACCAAGTCATTTCAGCAACTGTTTCTCGATCGTCTTTGTTAGAGGCTCTTATCTAATTTTATTATCATTCTTTCTTTGTTACATCTCTTCCTCTTCCCAAATATTGTATCTCCATCGCCCGAATTTAATACAAAGCTTTCACTCCTATATACTATGCTCCCATAGCCATTTTTGCGCCGTTATTTATTTCCTTGTTCATGTATATGGATTTTGCTGTATATTAAAGTACTACAAACGACACTAACGTATCGGTACACTCCGCATGATCATAAGATTAATTAATCAGTCCAGAATAGCTGTTTCGAGGATGCGTGGATCACCATTATCAACCGTATGCTCAAATTATGTGAAGAGACTCTAATTATAACATATCTATTCTAAACTTATTCTCGAGAAAAAATTTCTTTGGGTAAAAGTCGATAGAATAAAGAACTTAATTCTATAGATGTCCAATATAGGCATTTTATCTAAGTAATTCCACGACCTTAATTTCGGCAAAAACCTGCGATAAGGAATTTATAAAACTTCTCTTTCGCAGCATACGGAAAGGTACTAGTAAAATTTTTAGGGATGAAGATATGAACGTATGTCTGAGTCCCCCAAATACACCTAAAAACTTTCTTGGCAACCGGACATGAAAGAAAGGTCGGGAATTTATAAAATTGCACGCAGTGACTGTTATAGAGCCTATATTGGCCCGAACGAAAACATCCATAGGCGCCAGATTCGAGGAGCATATCTGATCTTATTGATTTGATAGAATAGAATCGTCAAGTGTAGAGCAACACAAACGAAACGGGGCATAGGAAACCTGAAATTAACGCTTACGAAATTATGTAGATATAGAGGTATACGAATTTGATGAATAGAAAGAATGGATCGCTAGGTCTAGGTCTGCACCTCTCTACCTTCAAATCTAAATCTTTTTAGTTTGTTATGGCAAAGCAGACACATGTTCTATATTTTGTGCTACAATGATAACCAACTGTATTTTTCGCTGTTGTTAGAATTAGAGGCTTTTCTCACATCGTAACTACGTAATAAAAATTATGTTTATCAGTTATCCGAACTCATTTGAAAAAGTAAAAGATTTAAAGGATGGTAACATCTTAAATTTTTATAAACAACCACTGCACGACACTGGGGAGATTTTGCATTAACGTTTTCTTAAATTTGACTTTTGTTATTGTTGAAGCGGCGACAGAAATCGGCCGACTAGTTCGTGTACATTGAGCTCGTGTACATCGAGTTCGTATACATTACGTTTAAAAATAGCAATTTTGTAAAACAATCAAATCCTCACATGGAAGTTTTCGTTGGAGAATTTTAATAAGACCTAAACACATTAATAATGCCTCGAATCACTTCCTTCAACTTTCGATAACGAAACACTATTAGAAAAGATTATTTACAGTTGCTTAGCAGAATTTCGCCGTGGTCGTGCTCTCGCGAGGAAGGTGTCATGAAGGAATTTCGTGAAGGTCGACCAAAATCGACGCTGTGCGCAGCATAATTGAAGACTTAACGTACTTTGAACATTTAGGTGTGCAGAATATCTGCTCCGAATGGATTCTGCATGATTTGATCCAAGAACAACAAAGGACTGATGCCATTTAGTGTGGGAAGTGTTCGCATCCAACATCGGAGCAGGTGATAAAACTAGAAGACGGAAACTAGGCAACAATCTACCGATGAACCGAATCCAACAAAAATTCCAACAAAGGAAGAACAGTTCATGCTGAGTTATATATAAGAATTTGTTTGCTGGAAGAAATCGAAAAAAACAATCAACAACGTCCTCATCATCATCCTTCATTATGAAAATACCGACTCTCATGCCTTACGTGGAACAAGTGATTATTTGAAGGAGAAAAACGAAAGGATTTATCGCCTGATCACATCTTTTTTTTCGCCAATAATTTAACCAAGTAGTTTGATTAATTTCTTCTTTTAACATTTTTCATTTTTGTCTGGATGGAACTTGGGCTAAATTCCGAAATTATTCGTAGTTTTGCCCAACCGTTTTCACATTATTTAGACTTTTCTAAAACTTTTCGCGTTCCCGACCAAAATAAACGAACATACTTATCCAGCTCTAATATTTTGTATCTACATCTACTCTTTCATTAGACACGTGCATCAGAAATAATTTGCATAGATAACTTATAGTCATATAGCAAATATTTCTATCTTGATAAACATTTTCCATTGTTTACAATAATCTCGACGACTAGAGCAATTTGTTATTTTTAAAGTATTCCGCTAACAAATAGATTCAATTAATCAACACCGTTCACATAACAAACACTAGCAAAATACGTTGTACAATTCTGTACGCTTAATCATTTCTACATTTTTGCCAATCGCTCTAACTGTACGACTAGGCATTAGAATGTTGCGCGTTTTCCCTGGTGATTTTTAAGAAATGCTGATTAGTATTGTAATTGAGGTAATTGTTATGGGAATTATGCATAACTAATGGCCGATGTTTGGTCCGATAAGCTAGTGAAATTGCTTGAAATAAACGAGTTTCCATTCTAATCTATCATAATATTTTCTATTTTATTTACGTTACCAACTGAATGAAATAAATAGAATATTTCTACAACTAATGTTAGCGTTCTTTCTTTGTTTGGAATTAACGAGCATACGCGCAGGTCTCGGAATTGTGAACGCAGATCTTTTAAAATAGCTTCTTTTTCTTGTTATTGAAACCTAAAGAGGGTATCCCATAAATTAGGTAACTCGCACAAGTTGATTCTTTCTGTTATTTAACGTATTATTGCATTTTTAAAATTGACCCTAATTCTGAGATAAAATGTAATTGGGTACAATGTTTTTTAAACCAAGGGTTCCAAAATTTTTATTTGTTTATTTAATACCGCATTTATAAAGACTGCAATTTCCTCGCAAGTAAACTGATGTATTTTTTGGTAGTTACATTGAGCGTAAAAAGACCTTACTACATGGCATATATTTTTTTAAAGAATATGCTGTATATTATTTCGGTTTAGAATTTTTGGCAAAATTCTGGACCAAAGATCACTAACGTGTTGGTGGATTTAAATCAACCATTTTCTTCTTATAACGGTTTTTAACGCTTTTAACTTTTGAACAATAGAAGCTAGAAAAAAAGTCGATTATTATTTTTTTTTCTTGTGGTCAACGCCTATTTCCGATACTACCGCAGGTAATACCAACTTGCTTAATAAAATAAAACAAGCTGTATAATGTTAGGTTTTACAAAGGTATTACCAAAATCATTATTGAGACATATAGGGCAAGTATGAATAAGAACAACTTTGATCTAAGTGCACCCGCAGACAATTACTTCATATGGCATGTTTTGTCTTTTAAAAGCGGCCTAAATCTTTGGCCAATTTTCCAAAATCGGTCATTTTGCATTGGTCATCTACGGGCATGTAACTTGAGTGAAGTAGAACCAAAAAAACAGGAAAAGAGAAAATAGTTTTTTTGATTTATCTTACTTCAGTAGAATTTAGACCTCTTTCATTCTCACATATTCAATTGAGGCTATTAAGGAAATTGAGAGTAGTAAATTGACGAATTGGGATTCTGACCACCCATTCCATTTATTGTATTCGGGACTAGTCTCAAACAGAGGAAAAGCCAAGAATCGGGCAGGCTGGTTCGTCTTGGCTCGGCCTGGATGAGACGTGCGGTGCGCTTGGTCAATTCCATTCAGACGTCTCATTTCCACGGAGATGTTAAAATTTTCAGGTGCCATATGTCAGAAGATATTTCAAATAATTGAATTTCTAATATTATATATGAAAATCTAATTCTAATTTGTCCTTGCATTAAAAGTTGTTTACAGGATTTTTTTTTAAGTTTAAAAGTATGTCTAAGCCCAAGAAACTGGAGAAAAGAGCTCATCAACACTGCTTCGCCTCTCAACATCAACATCAATTGCAACTACTAAAATGTGAACAGAAGAAGCTTTCAAACGTGAGTAGATGAAAAAAATGTTTTTTTTTTTTAAGAAAAACCTCTGAAAGGACAACCGGTGAAACTGACGCGGCAACGGACGATCCGTGTTGGTAACCATAGAGGGCCGGGCCGGGTTATGCTAACAAATTAGTTGAAAGAGGTCGACGTAATTCTAGAAATGCGCATCTCTATTCCTTAAGCTTTTCTTAGGGGACAGAGATTTCCACCGACTAAGAAGACCATCGCATTCGTAAACGCCTATTTTGCAGAACAATATGCCAGTTACTATTTAGTCGAATCAAAAAGATCGTCGCTGAGCAAAGAATATAGGCAAATATTTCAATAATGAAAAAAAAAAAATTCCGTGTTAGACTAGGAATTTTTTAGGAACTACTCTCGTAAAGCTTACGTACCCTATAGGGCGGTTACCGCACGTAAAAGAGATATGCTTATATGTTTTTCTCCAAGTAAAGTTGATTATGCTTAAAATTATGTTTTTCATCTGAATTATTGCTTTTAAGTTAACACGTTAGTCTTTAATTTTGCTTATTGTTACGTTGATACAAAACATCAGACTGAACAAAGAAAACAATCACCTTCTCAGCACTTATTTTTTTCCTCCAAATACGTAAACAACATTTACGCCTATTACTTTTCAATAACAGATTTTATTTTTAACTTACCTTTGACCTCGTAAATTTCGATATAGCATTATATCGTCGCAATTGCAAGACGCTGGTGTGGATTAACGATATATTTTTCTTCCCAACAAAACGAACGATTCCCTCAATCAGTTACAAGGTTACCGTACATCGATACTCCTTGGCAAGGTTTGTTATTTGTCGAGGCAAATCATGCGTACTGGACACCAATAATAATAACAATGGCAAAACAATAAAAAGAAGCCAAGAGACGAAGAGAGAACAATGCAACGCAGTAGGTATTATTTACTACCCTGGGGCCGTCATATTTAATGGAGTTAGATCACCGGAAACGGTCTAAAAACGATTGTCGGATGTGTGGAGAGAGATTTGCAATTAAAAATAATTATAAGAATGCAGGATTAAAGTCCCCATTAAATAAAACTTACCTTGCAGCGTACTTTAATCGCGATAATAACACTTATTTAAAAAAGAAGACAAGAAGATAGTTCAAAGACCCTCATCATTCGCTTAAAGTAATTTTGTTTCTACAAAATACATGCATTGCATGTAGAAACTTCCAATGTCTGTTTCTTCACCAATATACAGGGTATTTATAGCGATGGAACCATACGTTTAGCTTCTATTTATTAGTTATTAAACGTCAAGGAAATACACACAGGGCTGTTACTGTTATATTTCAAACTTTTTAAAATAAAGATACAAAGGATACAATTGATCAACAAAGATAAAAAAGAAAGAAAAGTCATAAAAGGAAACAACGCCGTATGATGAATTCTTGAACATTTAACGTTCTCTGGCATTTTACCTTCGTTGAAACTGATCGTCTAAGGGTATCACTCGCTAGCCGTTCTTCGTTGTCAAAGGGCAAAAATTCCCATCTTTCCTCGCTCGATTTTGACGTATCTGTCTGACAAAGCTACCGTTTATCGCGTTGTTTATTCCAACCATTAATGCGACATTAGGATGGAGAATCTGAACGCAGGTCCACGCACTATATCGGAAAACCTCTTTAACCTAACCAAAAGCTTCAAGGATCCCGCTTACAACATCTTTACTCGTGACCTCCAAGTAGCGGTTAGTGATACATAATTTTTCCAAATTCGCTTACTTCAGCCCGTTTCGCATCCTTCTCCCACCTTTCTAACCGAAAACGTAGCTAGACTACATGTAGATGTCGATCAGCTATTATTAACATACTACGTGTAGATGTCGATCAGCTATTATTAACATACTACGTGTAGATGTCGATCAGCTATTATTAATATACCATGTGTAGGCATCGATCAGGTATTAATATACCATATTCATTTAAGGTATAAGAAAGGTTCACATTATCTCTGAAAATGTTCTGAACAAGAAAAAAATTTTGCTAAATTACATCACGCAGATATTTAAAACTAATCTAATACTCGACGTTTAGCCCAGAATCTTGTGGAATGGCGGTAGGCCTCAGCTAACATGAGAGAGAGCATGGCCAGAGGCGAAATTGTAGATACCTATCGTCAATCGTAAAGCCAAACGAAAATCCACAAACTCTCGAAACAATTGTTGCAAACTAATCCATAATGCAACGATAAAGGTAAATAATAATGGCGAAGGTGTAACATATGCAGCAGAAGTTTTAATATCATAACACTTGTTCTACATTTCAGGATTCTAGATCTTTAAACCGTTAAGTTCATCCGCTCTCCGAGTTTGGAAAACTTTCAATTCTTCGTAATAATTATAGTTCACAGACGAATAAAGGCGGCTAACTAGTTGTATGCATGCTAAATTCAATAAAATTTACTCTCATCAATTAATGTCTTGTTAGCATGCAAGTCGCCGCGACCTAGCGCAAAATTTACCTAGATTCGTGAAATTTTTACACCCACTTCGACGCCCTCCAATCGCGCGGACGATTCTTATTCATCACCCGTCGCCTCCGTTTCTCGCGAATTCGCGTGACGCGACCCTGTTTTTGCTACGGTTACGCCGATTGCAGCCAGCGCTACTTCTGTTCCGATCGAAAAAAATTCTATTGCGTGTCGTACGGTGCATTAGGTTCACGATGATTGCGTTGCGACAGTCAGTTTAAGGTCGCGAATGACAATGGCATCGATTTTTTGCATGTTAATTTACGAGAAAAGGCTAACAGCACCGTATGTAATGGATTACTAAACGAACGAAGTTTATATTATGGAGGCTGATTTATTAATATGATAACCTTGTCTGTGGTAATGGTGTATGTAAGGTTATCCCATTCAAGAAGTGCATCATGAATTGTGGAGTTGTTCCGATGCAATAGATCGGAGAAAATTATAAAATAATGTATGAAGGCTCAAATAAGCTGGAGATAAAGAGGTTCTTGAGTCTCAAACTGTTAGATAATGTATCACTCGCAGAATAAGAGGTTCCTGGGTTATTCCGTCGTGAGTTTACCTCTCTAGAACCGTGAGACTTCTCGACTGGTTTATAATTAAAGACGAAATTGACTCGACAAGCAGATCTAATAAGGCTCACTGATCTTTTAACCGGGTTAGAACCACGCACCCTCTATAGTCACCATTTGTTTTATACGTTACAAACTTCAAGAATCTTGGCTTAATCTGCTTACTTGGTCATTCACTTACGCAACTCATTCGGATGCGGAATAAATGAGAGTGTGGCACAATGCATCGCGAGTCTTCGATGGTGTGATGACGATATAGGTTCAAATGTTTTTCATATACGTAACTTTGCAACATTTAGAAACATTAAATTAAAATTTGAAGTAGTTGTCCACGCACCACTCAGCAATAACATCCGAATTATGTTGGAGGAAAGCAATACCATCAGGCCAAATCAAAATCTTCGAATTTATTGCAAAAGTCATCATTAGTCACCGTGTATCGCTATGCTTATACGTGGCCAGCGTAGCATACTTTTAATATTTCTACTTTGTGCATCTTCCAGTAGCCAAATTTATATATTTATTGCTTTATTTCTTTTGTTGCTTCTTCTAACACTGAGCGAAGAGAATAATATCACACTCTCGTTGTAGACTTTTGATTGTTGCAAATATCTCCGCGGTTTCACGTTTTACCCATATACGTAGTTGTATCGTACATGTGTTTTATTCCTTTAACACCGAAAGAGATCAAAGCCGAGTTGGATGAAGTTCATAGCACATCTGCTCCTGTGTTGGCAACTGTTTACAATTACGTAAATGAGTACATCCACAAAAGATGAGCATCGCTCCAGGCGTCCAATAGAAGTAACTATCCCCGAAATGATTGATAAAATCCACGATATGACTTTTAACGATCAACTAATCAAAGTGCGCGAAATAGTTGAAGCTACGGACAGTTGCAATTTTCCGCGAAGAATTGAGCGTGAAAATATCTCGACAAGATAGGTGCTAGGCTTGCTGTTAATGGAGAATAAACGTCTACTTTGAGGCTATTTTCATGCTTTTTACATAATCATGCACGAAACATGGATGAGGTTAACGGTTTTTGAAGTCAGATTCAGCCTCCAGTGACTTCTGTTTCGACGGTTCACGGCGAAACAGATGCCTATTTTGAAGATTTCTTGAAATCCTACTTTTTTGAAAGCTTAAAAAAGCTGAAGAAGCGCTTGGAAAGATGCGTTAGAGTTAAATGGAGATCACGTCGAAAATAAATTAAAACTTACAGAATTTCTTCTACGAATTCGTTAAATGAACCTGGCATGTTCTTGTATTCCTCACTTTTCCAATATGTTGCATGTATTACTTTTATTTTATCCAGGCCTTTCTCTAGGTCTGCAAGGCAAACATGTGTTGCTCTATTTTCTTTTACAGCTCTGTTATTTGTTTAATATGAATCTTCAGCAGTTCCATTTGTTCTAAATACGAATTGTGTATCTTCGAATGTTTCTTCTAGTTTTTATCTGCTTCTTCTTAAAAAAGTTAATCGCTCTGTAGTTCTAACAGTTCTGAGGATCGCCTTTTTAGTACATTTCCCCCTGTTTGGGCATGTTATTAATTATTTTCTCATTATTGATGTAGCCTATTTTGCGCTGATTTCGTTTGTTATGTTGTTATATACCGGAAATTTTCTTTGGAAGAACTTGCAACAGTATTATCGTTATTTCCTCCACTTCTTCCATTTCTGTGATATTTGTTTGATCTATATCGTTTTCCTCCAGAAATTCCTTGAAATATTTCTTCTATCTTTCCATGATTTTATCTTCCTCTGCTACATTTTTTTGCCATTTATCTTTTATGCTTTTTAGTGTTTCGTATTTTCGTTTCTTTATGTTTTAAGGTTCCATATAGTAGAGGGCTCGACATAAACCCATGTTGCAGAACGTTATTAAAAAAATTAACATCCAAGGGTTATAACTTTATATTATATACAGGATGTTTCGCTGAGAACTGCAACTATCGACATATGAAACATTACGCATTGGAGAAGTTTGGAAACTTACCAGTACACTAAAACCGACATGTGTTACTGAACTAAAACAGTTTAACTCATCTGGCACTTCCGGTCATACCGGAAATAGCTGTCAAATTTGTTATTATCTTGTATACAATTACATTGTTGAATTCCTAATTTTAATTTTTTTTTTGTCAAACAACTATGTCACTATTTCTAACCAAAATGGACGAGTGTGTGTCTTCTGAAAGGGTTTAACTTGGAAAATTGGAATTTTTCTAAAATATTATACAGCGTGCCGGACAAACTTTCAAATGGACCTATTTTTCATTTTTTTATCAAAAGAAAAAAAAAAACGTAGGTTGCGCACCTAAAATTGATATTTTTCAAGATATCTATCTTTTCGCGCATTCCCGAAGAAACCAAACTTTTATACTTACAGCATGCTATATTTTGCTGTACAGTATATTTGGACATACGTGTTACCCTGTTAAATTAATCTAGCTTATTCTTCAGAAACTAATTAAATAAAAAAAATTAGCATCATTTCTAAGGTTTGTTCAAAGTTTTGTAGATTTCTTAGGATGGGTTGGTAATAAGTAACCACTTTTCGTGCGCTTAACGAAATTAGCCAAGACTAGACAGACTCGTGTTGTGTCGACTCTCACGAAAATCAGTAGGCAACACTCCCAGTGTTCCCATTTTCATGAGACGAATAAACACGAGTCTTTGTAGTCTCTGCTGAGCACTTTAGTAACGAGGCTCCTTTGTTCAAAATTGAATTTTAATTGTTCACTATTATTTTTTTCTAGTATCACTATTAATTTCCACTTGTAACTTTTGAAGAAGATTGTATATAAAAACAAAAGCGTTCTAACCATAGGAATGTAAACAATCCAACTACCAGTAATAATAGTAATAATATTAACGATGGCGATAACGTTACAGTAGTGAATTTCGAGCTGTAATTGGACTTCTCTTTCCACCACATATCTATATGCATAATTCATTTGTTATGATCCAGTTCGCGATTAATTATGGTTCAATTGAAGAGCGTTCATGAATACCGGGCACTGTTGTGCACATCGTCTTGCTTCCCCACCGATCACGGAGCGATTGCGTTGCGACTTACATCATAGCTTCCTAGGAAAAAGGCGCTGCGAAACGGTACGAACGAGTAGAACGAAATCACTTAGAGCGACAGAACCGAGCGATTTATAGCATCACTAATCGATAAGCCGTGGAATTATCGGCCGGCTAGTGTTATACAATAATAAATAAGCAAATTAATAAATCGCGTTTTACGGAAAGAAACGCCGTGAAGTGTTGGTATTGTGGTATTACGTCACTTGCAATAATTCGTGTATCCACATTTCTGTATTCGGATAAATTTATGCTTTGATTTGTTACATTTCATGTTTGGAAATTTCAAGACACCGTTTTTTTTTTTTTTTTTTTTAAGCGAATGCTGTATCTATTATTCTATCGCTCGTGGTAATTGAGGAGCTTTCTGTAAGAATCTCTGGACGAGGAAGGTTATTAATTAACATTAATTGTAAGCAATGCCCAAGATGTATTAACATTTATGATCCAAGTCTGCAGGGTGCTATTATTGCCACAAATAAAAGTTGACAACATAACGCAAAATATGATACGCAGTTCAAAACAAAAGTTCATCCGCCTGAAGATTTTTTTCAAAATGTTTTACATTTTGAACGAATGAGTTTAAAGCAATCCTGCGTTAACCTTGAATACAAAGCCTGGCCGATGAAAATGTAGAAACATTGTGTTCTGCTATTCAAAATTAATCTAGGGAATCGAGGTAGACTAAGGTAAGGTCATCACTGAAGAGGTCGAAGGCAGATGGAATTATTCCTTTTTTGCAGCGACTAGGATAGACTCGTGTCTATTCGCCTCATGAGAATGCTACCTACTGGTGTCCCGAGAATCGACGAAAAACGAGTTTGTCTAGTCTTTGTAAAAAGTAATCGTTTTATCCGGCTTTGTCCTCTCTAGTTATCATAATAAAAAAGTATAGTAAGTAAATCATTCAATTGTACTATATGATTTTAAGAAGTTGAATATCGAAAACTTAAGACAATCAAACTAAAAAAAAACATTTTATTTACTTACTTATTTTAAATATTAATTTCATCTGATTTTGTTGTCAATTGGCCTGATGATTTCTATCACGAAGCCGGTTAATTTTATAATGATAGCAAGGACTGTGACGTTGTATGGCAAACAGCACAAGAAGTACAGGCACACTCCTCACCACGTAAGTTTATTAAATCGATGAATCACCACTGGAGAATGAAGATTCCACGCATCCTCGAAACGATCGTCCCGAATTAATCAATTTACTAATTTATTTACAGCTAACTAAATTAACTCGTGTGGTGCGGAGTGTATCGATACTTTTGTTGTCCGCAATTGCTGAGGAAAAGGACCCCTCTCTTTCATTTTTTTTTTCTCATAATTAATCTGCTTTTGTAATTTGCGAAAAAAGGTGCAAATACAAGAAAAACTAGGAGCTTAAAGGGAATCCTAATCTAATTGGCGCTAATGACGAGACCCGATAAAAAGGAATAAAACCTCCATCTGATAGCCTTCGCTCACGATTTCTCCTGCCTAAAATACAAAGTAAATTCAAGAATAAATTCCAAAAGCTCTTTTGCAGCTTTCTCGATAAAGTTTATGAAGAAAGTCGTGTAATACCAAAGTATTCTTTAAAAACTGCTTATTATGCGAGGCAAGTAAACAATTTGTCACGCACTTCGAGGCTACAACATAATTAACAATAATTATTCAGTTTGAAAGATACAATTTTACGTCAGACGAATACGCTGATACTGATTTTATTATTTTTACATTTTAACGCTTCAATAATTAAAAATAGCCGATATCCAAACCGATATCAACCTTCGTATACAGCCTTTTTGTACAACTTCAATACGAAAGTGAGTACACCTTATTAACAGACAACGTTACGTTTACCAGAGGTTTGCAACAGATGAAAATAACAATGAAGCAACACGGGACCCGTTAGATAAGTTTTACTGTTGAAGATGATTCAAACACGCGCTAAATATTGGTGAAGTGTGGTAGTAAGGTACCTTATTTTTAACATTTTAGCGAAAGTACATCAACTTGCATTTCTTCAAGATAATTTTCTAGCAATTGATAACCATAATCACCATTTAGATGCTTTAAGGAAACTTTAGGATGCTTAAAATTTGGTTTGAAAAAATGCTTCTCTAAACCGTTAATGTAGTTGAGTTAGTTGGAAATATGATTCCTCTTAACTACGTTAAGAGAAGCAAATCATTCAATGGTTAAACGATGTATTTGCCAATAAACATCAATGGAGCAATTTAAAGCAGTAGTGTACCGTAAAGTAGGGATACCTGTTAGAAAGAATCTAAGAAGCAAGTACTTAATGATAGTTTTTAGTCGAATTTAAATAAAGATCAAGTTAGATTTTTTTATATTTTTCGGGGCACACAACGTCTAGAGAAACAGCGTTTAAAAGCAAAGTAGATGGAAATTTTCTAGTAACGTTAGCCAATTTTTTACCAAGAACATATCTTTAAAAAAAATCTGTTGTTAAATCGCAGCTCACTTACAAGGCAAGAATGTTATAAGCAATGCCAAATTTCTTTGCAAAATTGTCTGCAACGACATCTTCCAAAGAATTTGGAATAAGATTCTCGACAATAAATATTTTTAAACTCGACAAAAAAAATTCGGAAATAAAATGACTTGAATCGCCTCAAAATTCATCAGATTTAACTATTCTAGGAAGCACGGTACAGGCTGATCGATTTGAAATTGACGAATTTTGTATTTGCGATGAGCTCGAAAAGAAGGAGACCCATGACAAATGACCAGAACCATATTAACACGCCCACCTTTTTATTATGAGGTCGAAAAGAAAGGAACCTATGACAAACGACTAGAACCATACTAACAAGCCCATCTTCGTTCTTGTATTTGATGAAGCACTCGAAATTTTTACATGACGTTTCCTTTCTTTCTAGCCATCAACTTCCTCATTTCATATTGGCCTCATATTGGATTGCGACGCCGTCAGAAAGAGTCCTTTTTTTCTGATTTCAAGTGGATGAGTAAAAGCCTTTAAATTATTCCGGGTATTCTTTCATTGTATCGTTCCTTCCAAGAAAGAGTTCCCGAATGCCAAATTGATATCTTGATGAAACTTGGTAGAAATGTAGAGTGTGTTAAAGTATATAGAACATGGACTGCTTATACAAATTCAGATTACGACCATGAAAGCCTAGGGCTCTAATGGTCGTAACGAAACTATTTTTGTCTAGCCTCGCGATCTTTCGCAAGGTTTAGACAAAATTTATTTTCTACAAACATTTCATTTTACTAAAACAATACATAATTATTGCGAAATCCGCAAAAAATAAAGTTCCAAGACATAAAGATAACTTTTCTAATAATAATCCCCCCCCCCTCCCTCCCTCGCCGCCCTGAAAAAAAACTTTCCTAAGTCGTTACATTTTTCTCCGATTTATGCCCGAATAGAATCCGCTGGAGCGAAGGAAACAGGCAACAAAAATCAATGAGATTCAAACGAAAAATAACGATAATGCGATACGCTCGCTTTTACTTCAACTTCTTCTCTAACGGCCGCACACATATCAACACCCGTCGTATTCGCCCAGTTTTCTCTAGTTAAAATTGCGAAGACGTTTCGGGGCATTTGGCTTTGTTCGCCGTACAGAATTTTTGTATTCAAAACGCGTCTCCGAGAGTACATTGTACCAGATTTACACAAATATCTTACCACAGTTATTTGCAAATCGAGCGAACGAAGCCTGGAATAGCATTGTTTGATGAGCACATTTATATACATATACATATGATATAATGTTTAGTGCTTGCGGTTCGGTTTTAAAGTACTGGCTAGTTTTCTCGCTCATAATAGCATGACATATTCAGTTATTATCACATAAATCTTATTTACGACAAAGGCAACGTTGGGTGTGGGAAAATATTAAGATTTTATTGTTTTCTTATCTAACAGTTTCTTTGTGTATTGCGCACATAATATTTACTTGAGTTATTTTTTTTTTAAACACCCTGAAACAGGTAAATTTTATTTTTATAAAAGACACTAACTAATTGACATAAAAAATATTTTTCTTTTTTTGATTTGCAACTTTATAGCTAGGACGACATACTTTCTGCATTGTAATCCTATTTTTTCCCCAAGAAGATGGCTGCGGAGGGCACGGCTTCGCAAATATGTTGTTCTCCCAAGAGCAACAAGTGTTCATTGTTGAACAGCATTTTTCTAGTCGTTCATGTGCGCGTATTGTAGACGAATTTCACGAGAAATATCCCCCAGATAAGAAAAGAACCGCCAGAACGGCCATTTTGACTCACGCTAAACCGGTTGAAATTAGAAATACGATGCTGAGTTCGCCTTCAAAAAGTTTGAGAAGTCTAGCAGCGCATATTCAGTTTTCGAGTGGAAGCGTTCAGAAAGCGATGAAAAAGTTGAAAGAATTGAAAAAGCCAGATAAACAAAAGCGTCTAGTGTACTGCAGATGGTTTCGGACATTCGTCACCAACCATAGAATTGACGAACCTAGTCATGTCTTTTTCATTGATGAGGTGTGATTTCGCCTTAGCAGATACGTGAATAGTCAAGACACAAGAATTTGATCTCCTGAAGTCTCTTCTATCATGAAAGCATCTTGCACAGTCAGCAGCTTGGGGGGAACAGCGGATCTTTTATTTTGAAACTACAGTGAAGAGGGTTGTGCACCAAGACATCGTTTCACAATATATGTCGTTGTTTGAAAGCGATGGACGTAATTGTTGGTTGTAGCAGGACGAGGTCACATGTCATACATCTAATGAAGCAATGCATTTCTTATGACAGTTTTTTGGGGAGGGACTCTAAAGCGACTTATCACCTTTGAGGTTAGCTTCAAGGAAATGTCTACAGAAACCGACCGCATACACTGGATGAACTGAAGGTGAACATAACAACGGAAATTAACAACATTTGTGTAATCGTGCTAAACAGAGCAGCCTCAAACATGGTAAAATAGGTTCGTGCATGGATTATTGAATAAGGTGACCATCTTGACCACATGATATAAAACATGTAAAATTAGTAATGAGGGTTGTACATTTATTTTGTGCGTGACTTCAAGATCTCTCTGTATGATGTGATCGAGAAAGATTAAGTTGGCAATTCAGAAGGAAAGAGTTTTAGGTTGTTACTATATTGTTGTCATTAACGTACTTATGGCGGTTTCTACATTGGTGCAATTGTGCAGTTAACACCCAATAAAATTACATTGAATAACATTATTCATAGATTCCATGATACATACAGATAATACAAAAATCTTGTCATTTTTTCTACCAACTGTTTCGGAAACGTAAAGGCTCGGTTACAAGATCTCTGGTTCGATTTACCTGACAGGACGAATCGCAGACTATGGACCGGGTAACATAGTGTTTGACGTACACGCAGAGAACGAATTTAATTTTTTTTATTAAGAAAATTATATTTACCTTAAATATATTTGTTTTTACTAATACTTGTACTATGCTTGATTTAAAATAAGTATAATGATGAATTAAACGATTTAAATATATTGTTTTCTAGTACGAGGAGAAGAATTGAGAAAATATAGGCATGTTGAGGGACCTTTAATTTCTATAAGCGGACAAACTGAAGTCCCTTGGCGAGATGTGTTAGTTGCAACATTACAATATAGAGGGACCTTCCCGCAAAAACAATTTAATTTTTAACATTGAAAAATGTAACACTCAAAAATGTCAAAATTAAATTGTTTTAGAACATAGAAAACTTCCAATGAACAGGTTGCATGAATGATCCTGTATATACAGTGAACATTAATTAACATAAAAAAAAATTACATTAAATGTTAAGTTAATTCTGAGATACTTAGAGGCTTATAAAGTATTCGATCGTATATCAATGGATATTTAACACGAAGCGCCCTCTTGTGTTGGTGCTAAACGAAATTTATATTTTGCCAATAGTTGTCTCTTGAATTTCTTCTTGGCATCTATTGGGATAACGAGAGAAGTAAAGTACACCTACCCAAACACTGTTTGATAGTCAGATCTGCAGTGTCGTGCACTGAGAAGAATCAAGGAAATTTGAAATACCCGTACCTCCTTATCAAACGCTGCTTTTAACGTTTCTAGCTAGTCTATAGCATTTCATATGTGCAGAAATGCTTTTACTTTTGCACGTACGAATAAAAGAAATTTTAACTTACATTCTTAATTGAAATAAAAAATATATTTATAACTAATATATTATTTGGTTAGTTTTAATTAGAAAAAAAAGCATCGATAACCATTTTATTGGGTCAAACTTGTTTAGTATTAAATTAAATTAAGCTTGTCATTTAAGTGAAATTTGTGCATTTTAACATTGAATTTGCTCGGAAAAGTCTTCTCTAAAAGGCGACTCAAACTAAAAGAGAAACATCATCGTATCGTTCCTTTACTCCATTATTCACGACAGCAGTTGTTAAAAATTGAGGCCAATTACGATACCCACTTCGAATTCGCGATATTTCCTATTATTTCGATTAAATTTCAATCAATCAAAAGTGCTTTTCTATAATAAATACCATATCACAGCCTGTAGTATGCCAATGGAGTTCGCGATCTAACGCCGAACTATTTGACGTTAACAAGTACCGGCAACCTTTTTGGCGACTTCATCTTAATTTGCGCAATTATTGTACAGACAAAATTGAATTTATTTCTGTACAATGAAGCGAAGACGGATGGGATCATCGTTGAATGGAGATAACAACGTTACCTAATAAAGAATCAGGATTCACTCACGTGAATGTTATATAAAATGAATTAAAAAGTAAATTGGAAAAAAAGGACGTCTTGAGTCTCTGTTTGAAATTAATTTGATTGCTTTAACTAAATCGCAATAAAGTGTCCTGATACTTTAATGATATTTTAAATAAATAAAAAAAGAAAACAAACAAATCTAAAACAAATAAAAAAAACAATACTTGTGTTTATAGCTATCCTATTCCTTCTCTGATTTTCTGAAGCGTCTCGGCTATTAAAATGCTTGAAGTTGCGGTTTCAAGCGTTCCCAACTGAATGCCTTATTACCATTTGTTTCGGTAGTTCTTTTCTTTATTGTAAATAATTGAAATTCTTTTTAATGTTAGCGTTTATATCTGGAGGGAAAAATGTTACTCTTAAACGTAATCAAAGAGATGATTCTCTACTTTTCACATAGTGTGTAGTGACGTAAGTTTGCATATCAAGCCGTATAAAGTAAATGACAAAATATTATTCGATGATGTTTCATTAAGTTTTTAGATTGTAATTTATCTAAAAGCGGTATCGGCAAATCTAATTTATTATATATTACTCACTAAGTGAAGTTGATTTAAAAAAAAAAGCGATGATAATAGCCAACTTCCGGGACTAAAAAGGTCGAAATTTTCTTATAAATATACCCCGACCATTCGCGTATTAAATGGCAAAAATATACATATATTAGAAATTATCGATATCGTAGTTGATTTACCGTGAAACGGTGCGTCAAGCGGGGCTTCTTGTTGCCGCTTATATTACGGTCTATTTCCTTCGACCGACGCAACGCGATCGAGTTGGTAAATAAAAGTAAAAATAGAAATAATGTGATACTGTTCATGCTACCATATTAAAGTTATAATAATTATAATAAATCTGCTTGGATGTAAATTTGTATGCACGACCGATAAATATAATTGATTATGATAACAACATTAAACAGGAAATAAACGCATTAAAATATATGGTGCAATTTAATTATTAAAAAAATATATTAATGTACATATGTCTTGAATACGATCTTGGTTAAATAGCTACAATATCCAGCAATAAGAAAATTGTCAAACTCTACAAAAACAAGTTAGTCCAAACGCAGCGTATTTGCATTTGCTCTAAATACAAAATTTTCGGTACTCGAATTTAACAGGAATTTTTATAATCACCGTGTCCAGATATATCTAACTCAGTAGTTAAAGAATTGATGCTAACGCAGAAAGAGAGCTTTGGTTAGGTCAAGACTCTAAGCACAATCTGAAAATAGCATCTTTGGGTTTTTAGGACCTTTTGGAAACGAAAACAACAAAAGGGGAAAAACTTGACATTTGTTAAAACAGCCGAAGAAGGTACCGATTAAAGTAACAACGAATCATGTTCTCAACACTGTAATCTGCTGTAAAAGCTTATGGTCAGAAACATCTACTAAAAGCTTCAAACTTCCTTCTGGTTAATTTACTGAGAAAATTCGTTCATTTCAAATTTTGTTTATTTAATCTTCATGTGGACTATTATTCCTTCAAAGCTCTTGCAAATAACTAAGCCTTCCATTTCCTCTTATTTAGTAATAGCTTCAAATTTGCTTCTTGTTAGTTTTCTAATAACATCCGTTCATTGATTCAATTTCTTCTAAAATTCTTCCAGATAACGAGTCCTTCCATTTCCTCTTATCTAGTAAAAGCTTCAAACTTCTTTCTGGCTAGTTTGCTAAGAATATCCGTTCATTCATTTAATTTCTTCAAAATTCTTCCAGATAAACAATCCTTTCATTTCCGTTTATCTAGTAAAAGCTTCAAACTTCCTTCTGGTTAGTTTGCTGAGAAGATTCGTTCATTTCAAATTTTGTTTATTTAATCTTCATGTGGACTATTATTCCTTCAAAGCTCTTGCAAATAACTAAGCCTTCCATTTCCTCTTATTTAGTAATAGCTTCAAATTTGCTTCTTGTTAGTTTTCTAATAACATCCGTTCATTCATTCAATTTCTTCTAAAATCTTCCAGATAACGAGTCCTTCCATTTCCTCTTATCTAGTAAAAGCTTCAAACTTCTTTCTGGCTAGTTTGTTAATATCCGTTCATTTAATTTCTTAAAAATTTTTCCAGATAAACAATCCTTTCATTTCCGTTTATCTAGTAAAAGCTTCAAACTTCCTTCTGGTTAGTTTGCTGAGAAGATTCGTTCATTTCAAATTTTGTTTATTTAATCTTCATATGGACCATTATTTCTTCAAAGCTCTTCCAGATAACGAAGCCTTCCATTTCATCTCATCTAGTAAAAGCCTCAAACTTCCTTCTGATTAGTTTGCTGAGAGCATCCATTCACTTCAAATTTCGTTTATTTAATCTTCATGTGGGCTATTGCTTCTTCAGAATTTCTCCAGACAACGAACCCTTCCTCTTCGTCTTACCTAGTAGACAGTAGGCATTCATTGTTTAATCTGTAAGTGATCTATAATTTGTTCAAAGTTCTTTGAAATAAAATTTCTTCCTCGCCTATTAAAAGCTTCAAACTTTCTGGCTAATTAATCTATTAAAAATATTCAAGAAAAGAGACAGTAACGGTCTCGGTCTCGCAAAAACTCTGTGATGATAAATCGTTACCGGTTTTGAGCGAAATTTAGCTCATCTGCAGACAAAGGTTAATTTGTTATTTAAATCTTTATTTCTTCAATCTTCATGTGGTCGACAAATTGTTCAGAATTCTTTCACGTAAGCAAGTCTTTCTCCTTTACCTAGTAAAAGCTTCAGACTTTCTCTTCATTAGGTTTAACTGCTTTGTTTAACTTAAAATTTGTTCAAAATTTTGCGCAAAATCCTTCCAGACAACTAAGCCTTCTATTCCCTTCTTAAGTAATAAAAACTTTCATGTAATATAAGTCTAAATACAGGAACTATTCTAATTTAATTTAATATCAACATCGGTCGCGGAAACCCTCAAAATTATTACGGATTATCAATTATTCTCTCCGGAACGTAACAATTTCATAAAGGAAATTCTCACAAGCAATTACAGTCCGAAAAAAAAAAAAACGATACAACCTCCAACAAATGTGCTGTAATCCCGCTAAAATCTAAATTTAAATTAAACCATCTCCCTTTACGGAGAACCTTAATTTGACACTTTCCCATATTTGTTCTAAGCATCCGTTCTTTGGGCGAGAGAGACGGGAAACCGCGGCAAGAAATACAACAAAAAACAGCCGCTTCTTTCCTTTCCAAAACCCCCGTGCGCCGTGTACAGTGGAGATGCTTATCGTCGACGGTTCATCGTCATGGTATGCCAGCTCGCAGGTTAGTAACATGAAAAACATTCTCATCTCGTTGCTCGCGAGACTAGCCGACTAGCGATTATGAACAGTGCGCTGCTAATGCGTCCTCTGAACGGGCGAATTGTGGTCTCTGAAAGTTATTTGCGTACTGTTTAGTTGGGTTTTCGTAGCGGATTTTGCCATTTGAAGTAAGAGCAATAACTACGGCGGATATGGTAGTTCATTCTAAACTGTTTTGCATAAAGGAATACGTAGAGGTATACGTAACTAAGATATTCTGGAGATTTAACAGCTCTCAACAAAGCAAGTAATTTATGAGCTCCTGCGTTACATTTGGGATAAATTTGGTTCATCTCGTTGTTAAAAAATCAGTTTTCCAAGTGTTTTATGTATTTTATGAAGTAAATGGTTTTTACTCTATGATGAGTAGAGATGCTTTAAATGATTCAAGATTCAATGTAAAAGCGATACGAAGCATATCTGCAAATTGGAGAAGAAGCAATTGGGGAAAGAAAAGTCAGGTGTTAGGCAATCTTTTGACTTTAATCCAATAAAAAAGTAATAAGAGAACAGATGCAGAATACATCGTAAACAAGCATATCTTCTTTTTTAAAACTCTTCAAGAAACTGGTTTAACCAAGGATAAATACGCTATTAATAAATTGTTGGAAGTGATGTCCAGTAAAAATGAAGAAGTAGTTCAAGTTAAAAAACAGGCTACAGAATGTTATTTTCTCGTTACATTGTTAGTCAAAAAAAATTTTTTTTGTGTACATTGCTATAATATTGGCAAAGCAAGTAAATCGCCTTCCGAAAAGATAATTGGGTGTTTTCCAATTACAATTGCTGATCGTAGGTTCAAGTCTTTTAGAATCAGATGATTATAGCAAGATCAGCTGATGTTTTGCAAAAGAAAGACTGTTTTGAAAACACTATTTTTCAATGCATCTAGCAAGAGCTTCGTCCAAGGCAAAACTTCCACAAATTTATTTATATTCTTATGAAGGAGCTTCTACACAGATTATGACCAAGCCCGGTAATTTTAAAAACCCTTCTTAACTCAGTCGTCATGCGTTTGGAAGCAACCAAATTATAGCTCCTTGATCGTAACCTCAATATATACATCCAAAGTCAAGCCTATCATTTTTACAGAGCTAGAAAAAGGAGCAATTGCCGAAAGATAAATTTTCTTGAGATTCACAACGTTTACCGAGAATTGCCAACTACATGTTTATCCTCGTTCATTTTTCATTATGCAATACCGAAACATACGAGACGTTTCAATAGTTAAATGTATGCTTTCCTGAAGAATCGAAGGACAAATCAAAACATTGGTGTCATTAGTAAAGTTCGTGACTTTGCTAATTGCCCGTGCGATTCACAAAATTAACAGAGACGTGTTCTATCTACTCTCGGGGAAACCAGTAGACAACGGGAATCCTCTCATGAGATGAACAAACACGAGTCCCTGCTAATTTCGTGAAGTGAGCGGAAAGTGGAGAAATTTAATCAATAACAGAAGACGACAAACTGATGAAATCATGTTGCAAAAAACTACTCAAATCATTCAGGAAAACAAATGAATAATGTAGGTCTTAGCATCGAGCGTTAAAGAATCTCATTCTGGCACGAGTACATAAACAGGACCGGAGTTATTCTTGGGAAATCCTTCCAAACCCATTCCTTAATAGCTTTTCCAAAAGTAATACGTCCGAAAGCTCTTTTAGTTCTACTTCCAGGGAGATCGTGTATAACGTTCCACGTTGCTTTATTTTTATTTTGCTTCCTGTCCGTCTATTCAATCAACGACAAACGTTTTCTTAATTCTGAAATTTCATTTGATACCCACTTCATGTGGCTGTAATAAAGCCACTTTAAAGGTCTCACTTAATGTTTCGTTAAAAGGTCCCTTTTTAAAGAAATTATTTATGCTACAAAGCATGTAGTTTAGCCCGAGGCGAAGCTGGGAAAGCACTTACGACTCGAGTGTTAAATTGTTTTTCTGCTAATACCGGCCCAAAATTTAGGCAAAACAAAATTTTACCAAACATTTGAGATTTGTTTAGGTATTTATTAGGCAATTGTCGAATTTATCAATTTCTGTTATGTATTGATGCTTATCTCTGCATTAATCTATTATTATTACTTTACGTATATAGGATCGTAACATTCCATTACGTCCCGTCGTCGAGGGCAACCAAGGTAAATAACCCGCAAGGCGCAACTCCATCCTTCAAATCAGGACAGCGATGAGTAATGAATTACGTAACTGGCCAACAGAAATATATATTTAGTTGTTTCTTATTTGCTTTGTTGTTTCAATTACTTTAAACAAGTTAATTTATTCAAATGAATAAATTTAGTTCAAATGTTTATTGAAGTCTGCAGCATTAATAACAAGAAATTAACATAAAATATTTTATCTCTTAGAGAAAATCTTTTAATTTAAAAATTTTAGAGCTGCTGATGCAATTACAGATTTTGGTTGAATTATATCTATCAAACTATTTACAATTCCGGGTGCAACTACCGCTATATCTGCCCTAAGAATGCTACACGGTCCGGGGTTCGTGAACCAGAGCGTTCACCAACACCTAATCTTTAAAATTTTTTAATGGAAACTCAAAAAAATGTATTATTTGGAAACTTTTATGCATAAGAAGGTGCAGCTGAACAAAGTTCAAAAAAATCATGATGACTTAGAAATAATATAAACGGCATAAGACGTTGGGTTATGTTGGACGATGTAACATCTGTGTTTCTTAAAAAGGTTTGTCCAACTAAATGGTCCTCTAAAAATGGCAATTAAAGCAAATTATAAAACGATGGTGAGGACTTTAAATTAACTTATTTTAATTTTTAAAAACAAGGTAGATGAGACAGTTGTCAAAATATAATAAAAATATTTGCGCGTTGCAAAGTGGTTTTGCTGATCGGTATTCTTACTGATGTAATTAATCCCATATCTAAACATAGGAAGCTAGCATCTTGTTAAAAAAAAAAAATTGCTCTTTCTAGCAATCCAATAAATTTAAGGAGCGAGGATGGACGAATTTCTTCTTTACGAAAGGTTTCCGAAGTTTTAGCAGGACAATGGAGTGTAAAATCAAAGAGATCAGAGAACTAAACGATTATTCGATGAATTAGCTCCAAATGAAAGAATTTCTGATCCAAAGTCTTACCTCAATTAATCAATAGAATTTGAAAACTAGTAGAAGGATGATTTAATTGATAATTTTTGTGGTGGGTCAATTTCACTAAAAATATACCTAAAATCAGAAATTGAAAGATTGATTCAATTAAACAATTAATAGATTAATATCATACAACAAAACTTCTTAAGGAATGGCGCTTAAGTTGAAAGCTTACCAGGACAAGAAGCTCCTATTTATATTTCGTTTAATATTTATATTTTTATTTTTTTTATTTCTTTATTTATTAATATTTAATATTTCGTTTTCTTTTAAATCAAAAATGCTGTTGCTATTTTTATAGGCTTATTTGGTAATGCTCTAGTGGAGCAGGAGATGAAAAGCCCATTTGGCAGTTGATGATGCAAGAACCGCTCTCCAGCTACACCGCGATCACAACTAGTTGAGATAAAGATAAAATTCGTAATAAATAAATATTCACGCCAATAACACATGCAACCGAGATCCGATTAATTTTAGTCCAATAAACAACTTGAAAAAAGAAAATCACAATCTACCACAACAAAGAAAGAAACGTTTGGAGTCACCTAAACGGCTCAAAACAATTACCTTTCCGGGTTACCATGCAACCTCAAAATCCACCGCTGAAAATAGACTCCGCTAACGACAACCTTCACACGAACCTGGCGCAACACGACATAACGTAACCTTTCGGCGACAAGAAGTACAGCAAACTAAAAAAAAAAAAATGAACGCAACGCACTAGCAACAAAAAAGCGATCCGACCTCTCCACCTGACAATCAAATGGTCAAGCGCGCTCTTCCATCTTCCCCGCGGTTTCTTTATGGGCTCATGACCGACGTTGGAACACTTTACAGTACGTCCGAGGCAATAAAACGAGGCGCTCGCGATTTGCGAGAACGACAAGCTCGCCTGATAGCTCAATTGGCAGTCGAAAAGACACGCCGGAGACGTCGGAACGTCGAAACATCGAAAGGAAAAACGAACGAAGAGGAGAGCATAGGTACGCTAGAGATCTTCGGTGAACGTTAATCGCTGGAGGAAAGTACATCATCTTATCCGGTCGTTCCTCTCTTTTTCGTTTTGTTAAGCGGCGTTTTCGTTTGTTGGTCGTAGCATCGTTTGCTGATGGCCCACAACCGCCAATCAGAGTCTAATAATCGTGATGGTCCTGTTATATCGCGTTTTGATGCGAAGTGAATGCATTAATGAAATGGTATTATTGAACTGGTTTCAGAGAATAGGTCATACATAGGTATTGCTATATTTATATAACAATTTGGCTAATATTTACCACTATTAGAAGATTATCTAAGATATAACATAATTTTTTAATGTTAACTTTAAATAATGTTAAAAATATAAAAGAATATCGAAGTTTACATTGTAAAGGACGCCATTGTCACCAATAATATTAAAAAAATGATATGGCCTCCTAATTCACCAGACTGCAATAGCATCTAACATCTTTGGGACAAACTTGATTGACAGATAAGCGGTGGTGTCAACCTCACTTGAGGGAAGGCTAACCCGCCAAACCGACCAACTAGACGAACAATAAAAAAACCGGTTGGTCGCTGATGGATCCCCCTTCCTTCATGCTTCCCATGTTAGAGAAACCTCCTTCTCAACCTTTGATGAGTAAGGGTCTGTACCGGCCTCTCGAAACCTACTTCGCATCTTGCCCACTGAAATTTAGGCTGCGCGAGACGACAACTATCGTCGCCAAGCACTTGCATTAACAACCAGCGACGAAAACGGAACCTATTATGAGGTATAGCCGCCCACGATATAAGTCTATACAACGGAGACGGCTGGGCGAAAGTCCTTCCTAAATCGCGCTGCCAGGACGTTCGTTGCCCAGAAACCAAGAAATGGGTCAAAGTACGACGGCTCTCTAGGGTCAAGGTCTTAAGGTTCCGATAAGGGACACCACGGAAGAATAAAGACTAACTGAAAAAAGTAGGACATGCAGCTTCGAAGAAATCAGAAGGAATAGATAACGAGAGGCAATAGAATATTTGAACGAAAAGGATTCGACATATCAAAAGACGAACAGAAATAGAAGTGAATCGCATAGCTTTAGGCCTAAAAGAGTATTCGGCAACGTAGTAGGCGAATCATATTCGATTAGTCGAAATATGGTAGCGATGGCTTACCTCGGATTACGGAGAAAATGAAGGCTGAGAATTGTTACAGGCTCACTTATTCAAGGAAGCATGTTATCGCGATGATGGCAGGCAAAGATTTGCTTCGCTCTCAAAACTACCGCCCTTATAAGACTTCCATCCTCTCCTTCAAGACTGCTCGGGTCAGTTAATTTAACTCGCTTTATGAACGTACTGCACATCAAAGAGCCGTTTTCCAATGAACATTTTTGTTTTCTAAATATTAGAATATCGGCAGATCTCCAACTGTTCCGACTTCTGTACTTCTCGACATCTCGAAGATTTTCGGTAAGGTCAGGCGCCACGGTTTGTTGTCCTGGCCAAGATGCTTCGCAAGTGCACAATTATCCATATATGCCGACGTGACAGTCATATGTACGTCATCAGAAAGCGAGGAACCGGTTGTTAAACGACTCCAGGAGGCGCTCTACAACCTAGCGGAACGATTAACGAGATGAAATGTCGTAGTGAATGAATGAAATTGTAGCGCGGAAAAGGAGGCTACCAAAATGGTCAGTTATAAATATTGCCCAGGGCTTACTACATTGGACGGCAGCCATGGCAAGTACTTTATACAAATTGGATTTGGATCCTACAAAACAAGACCCCCAGGACCTCATTCAAAGCTTCGTAACGACCTCCAACTCGTATCGTTACAAGATCATGTCCAAGAATATGGTGTAGAAAGTAGAGAATTTGTCTAATCGACTACAAGCTCGTACGGTAAAGGAAACTCAAGATTGCTAAGCTACCACCTTCAATAGCAACAGCTCAGTATTGCTGGTGAAGATTATCGAAGCGTGCGTCCAGTTTTACTTAAGTGTTGTGGTAAAGGGTAATAGTGAAATGTATCAATGTTCCGATGGCTCAATGTTCGAGTACGTGATTTAATGGCATTTTCTATGCGAACCAAGAACTACATTAAGAAGCTAAAGATATTCGGACAAACAGAAGCATACCGTCTCCAAAAGACATAAAAACTTAAAGGCCTTCTTTCCCCCATTCTAACAAGAGAAGAAATACTGAATGACTCAAGGAAACTTCCTTAAAAAAGTAACTACAAATAAGACGAGCAATAAATAAACAATTCCCATCCACAAAAAGAAAAAGAAAATTAACGATCCTCTCTCATTTGCAATTCAAAACTTACGTTATAACATTTTATGGGAGAATGTGTCGTCCCGTAATGACCGCTTGTTACTTAATTAGCAGTCGCGCCGATGTGCGTACGCGAATTGCCGAGGAAATAGGGGGATTTAAACCAATTTAATATTTAGATTCCTATTAGACGCAATAAAATGATTGACGACCACGTCTCGCTTTGTGTCCGCCACGAAATTTATTAGGTGTCAAAGATGAATTATTTAAACACGAGGATCGTTAGGATAGTGCAAATTGTATGTAATTATCAATACAATAAAGCGAAGTATATTGTCAATTGTTGGTTGTTTACGATTGAAAATATGTAGAAGTATATACAGCCATATTTCTACGCAAAGTGAACTTTGTACGGGCAGGATTTAGTAATATTAACAAATTGTTTTTATTGAAAATAATAATATTTTAAATCACAGAATAAATAGATTTCTAATAGTTTGTTACGGAGATTGTCTGATAGATTTGCTCACAACTTTCTCTAAGTCTTAGTATTTCACGCAAGATATAGACGCTCAAGAATTGGGAACCTATCCATAGACCACGTACAATTAGAGCAATACAAATCCACAAGATTTCTGCAAGTTTTAAATGCGCTTTGCTGCCTAAGATCACAGGTAACTATGGAGTGCCTTCCGTCGCCGTATTATGCGGAAATCTATTCTGGATTACCATATGGAATACTTTTGTGGGATTCATGTTGTTCGATGGCTCAGAAACATGTAATGAGATCGTTGGTAGGCGCACATTTCCTGAGTTCTTGTAAGCTCTTATTCCATAAATTCGATTTAATACCACTTGCTTGCCTTTAGATAATGGAAGTAGCCATTTATGTACATACATTAGAACAGAGAGATCTTTAGCTTAAATTCAGAATATCACAGACACCTTACAAGAAAATCATTTAGACGCTGCTGGCCACTATACCTGTTGTTACTAGCTTAGGCTTAAAAAGTATAGAGACCAGGATTTACAATCATTTGCCCAGAGAAATTAAATGAAACTACACGGTTCAACGCTATTAAAGAGTTTCTTCAAAGTCATTGCTTTTGTAATATGAATGAGTATTAACTATATTTCGAAAATCTGGCAGTTTCTTTCTTTTGTTTTTTTTTTTTAGGATGCTTTAATCTATATTGTTTTTGTTTGGTCGCTGATCCTGTTCTTCCTTTTAGTTCTTCCTTTTAGTTATTACCTACAATAGCAGCTATTTAATGGCTAATTTTCCTTTATTTAATTTTGATTTATTTTAAAATTTTAATATTATTATTATATCATTATTTGGCTTGGATGATAAGCTGTTCACTTTCAGCACTTGCTAGATTTGAAGTAAGGAAAGCTACGGAACTAGAGATGACAAAGACAGGTGGAATTATTCCTGTTTGCAACGACTAGATGGACTCGTGTCTATCGAGTATTCGCCTTTTTTGTTGGAAGCACAGAAGATATTTCTATTGGCAATTTTTACTGTTGTTTTATCAAATTGGATTGTTACGAACTCTAATAGTTTATTTTCAAGAATATTTGATTTGTTTTTCCTTTTTTTTGTCTGCCTGTATGTGTATTATTTTATTTAATATTTTTTGTACGCTTTATTATCGTTAGTCCTGTTTTATTACCTACTCTTAACTACATATTCTTAAAACATTGTATTTATTTTTTTAAACTGTATATAAAATTTAAAATTTATTTTATCAGTGTTTAATATATGACTGCTTTTATTGCATTTTATTTATCAACGTGCTTTGCTGCAAATTTATCTGCGCACTTTGTATTCCGATGTGGCAGCGGACCCGAATCAGGCAACATTTGAATGAAAGGTTTCCAAGGAATTGGATTGGTCGTGTTAGTCAAATTGGTTGGCCTCCTAGGTCTCCAGATCTAACGCCACTCGATTATTGCTTATGGGGTTGGTTAAAAAAAATAAAACGTATCAAGTAAAAGTGGATACTTCTGATACTAATTCAACGGGTTAGGAATGCTGCTGACAATATCAAACATCAACCTGACGCAATCAGGAACGCAACCGGCGCCCTTGGTAGACGATGTAGAAAATGTTTAGAAACGAATGGCGGTATTTTTAAAAATATTATTAATATATAAATAACGATAATACCAATAGAATAACAAAACTTTAATGGATGAAATTTTGTTTATCTTTAATTACGCTCTAACTCGAAAACAAATAAAAATCGGATAACGACATTTGAGTTTTTTTACATTATTTTCGCCTGTAGAATACACTCCTATAGTTCAGTCCATTCCTCACGACTCATCCTGTATATATACAGCGTTAGTAAAAGTCCCAGAACGGTTGAATAACTTTGTTATTTGAAAATTATGATCTCTGAAATTTGGTATGGAGGTATAGTTAATATAAATGCATTTTATGCAATACAGTTAATATTTTTTTAACCAATTTTTTCATACCAAATTTCAGAAATCATGATTTTCAAATAACAAAGTTATTACTTTTTACTAACTCTGTATATATATATATATATATATATATATATATATATATATATATACTTAATTTTTTGAAAAACTTTTGCTTCAATAAACTAATTGGACGCAATATGCATCTTAAATCAACAAAAATACAGCAACCGTTGCATTTTGTTAAAAGAATAAACGAAGCCACTTATTAATTTTGTCTTCTCTCTGTGTAATTTTGTTCTATGTTGTTTCATTGAAAACAGATTAACGTTAGTTAAGGCAACTGCAAAATTATGCAGGTATATTTAAAAAACACATCTCTCTATTCGGCGTAAAAAAAAACATAATATACCATTTCGATCCATGCCTTCTGAGGGACGTTTGAAGAAAGTTATATTCGAAATTATTTAGCAGCTACTGCAACAAATCGGTAAATACAAATAAGACGAATAATGGTAATTGATGGTGGAAAGCACAGTAAATTATTATAACGCGCTGACCAAAGAAAACGTTTTTTTCGCTTCTGAAGAATAAATAATTAGCCAATTTAAACGAAGCCAACCAACATATACTCCGTACAATTGTAAACTTTCATCAAAATTTATACTAAAAAAAAAAAAACGAAAGAAAGTTCACACATTTGCTTAAAAAAAATTACCAATTCGTCCATGAAATTTGCGGTTCGGATGATGCCCAATTTATATAAATTTCTAATTAGCGACCGTATACGTATTCTCGATATGAAGCTTATTCCATGGAGTGAAAACGATTTAATTATCATAGCAAGCACGTGCCGTATAAATTTTACATTTTTAACACATCGTCCGCGTATATTTTTAGATGGAAAGTAAAGAATGGAGTACAGTAGGCGGGCGGCAGAAGATGTGGAAGAAACGCGATAGGAAATTGAATCGCCAGCGGCAATTCGAAACCGTGGATGACAAAAGATGGGAAATTGGTTGTTGCGACCGTTTAAAATGCATCGTTTTGCATTTCAAATCGTCGATGTTGGAAGGTGCTGTTTGTATCGCTTTAACGATGCAAATTTCTACAAAGCGAAAGCGTTGCATTGAATTTAATGGATTTTAAACGTGCTTTTAGGTACGTACGTTCTAGAGTATGTGGAGTTTATTATTGTTATTGCTACGAGCCGCGGCATTAATGTCTTCTTGGTCCCTTCTTCGAGATCTAAATGACTAGATCTATTCGAAAATAGGAGATACGGCTCCAAGATAAGTATTTGACACTAAATCCGGATCTCGAGAACAGGCAGCGGATGCGGACATCAAAATAAATTTCGAATTTTGAGCGATAATTCAACCTTATTTCTTCATTTTTTTTTATTAAATAGAATACAACAGGTCTCATATAAAAGCTCATTGTCTTCACCGCCTTTTACCGTATCTGGGGTTCCTCGGAGCAGCGCTCTCGGCCTTTTATCTTACATTATCTACACGTATCTACCGTATTACTGCAAGGCTTAGTTATTGTAATTTCACAAATTTATATGGCTGCGCAGAGAAAGGCATCCTGTGAATCTTTAGTTATATCAGTATATCAAGTATATCAATAGGGCCGTATTCCCTATACATCAGTCGGCACCGTGTGGAAACAATTACATACGGTTATCCGTTACACCATCTATCTTGAAGTGCACTTCCTGTTTGGACAAGATAAATCGTCGATGAATTAATATCGAAAGCACCTAAATAAACAATAATATCTACCATTTCCATCAGCTGTTCTCGATGACTGTTGACTTTTAGATTTACATGTACAAGCAGGCTGTGTCCAAAGTTGGTTGGCCATTATGGGAATCTGTACGCTTAAATTTGGAAAAGTTGCTACATTTTGTTCTGATAATAAATAAAGTAGGAGGTTTCAATTAATTTCAAGGCCGAAAAGATGAGAATGTTGCGATTTCGATCTTAACTCGTTTCAACACATCAGAAAATACCTAGAAACAATAACCAAAAATATATATTGCTAAGATAGCTTAGCTTCCTCATGGTATTGATGGAATAATTCACGGCGAACGCAACAAACGGAGAGAAAAAAATATTCTAACACACGGACATGTTTCTGCGCACCCGGTATCATCAGCGCTGTTTCGAGCGTACTTTCATCTCTACCTCCTGTCGCTGTTGCCTCACAGTACGTGGTTTATGTCGCTGCTCGTTGGACGGCAGACAAGCATTTCTATGACACTAGAAGGCGCCAAAAAATGTCGAATTTGTCATTTTGGTAGTTATGGCATTAACTGCGAGGCAACAACGACAGAAGGTTGAGATGAAAGTACGCTCGTGACCGGACTGATGATGTCTGGTAGGCAGAAATATGTCGGCGTATTAAGGTACTTTTTTCTCTCCTTTTGTTGCGTTCACCGTGAATTATTCTATCAATGCCACCAGAGAGCTAAGCTATCTTAGCATTATATATTTTTGATTAACTCGTTTTGTACATTCTTTATCCCGTTGTTACAAAACATGCAACATCACTATTAAGTTCTCTTTCTTTGATCCCCTCTGTATCTCCTTTTTAATTTGTTCTAATTGTAATGACGCAACACATAAATACCAAATAGGCTTTAGCGTAGAGTATATCTCACATTGCATATAACAAAGTATATAACAAGATGTTTTTAGTGTTTGGAATAAATATTGGTATGTATCAAATCCACCCACGACGATCAGGTAGGTAATAGAAGCCTTTTGCTAAAAGATAGCAACTTTTCAAATATCAACAACGATAAAAGTATATTATGGATACCACCAATCAATAAAAACAAATCCTCAACGCTTCACTAGGCGCAAATAATATCTTTCAAGCATTTGTACAACACGCAATTTTCTGATAGCTGTGGAAATTTTGAGATCGGAAATCAATTTTACATGATACTATTTTAACGAACGAACAAACAAAACTAGAATGTTATTATTATTAATTATTTAACGCAAAGTTTCGCTATTACCCATACACATACGTGATTAAGCTTCGAGCACCTAGAAAGACACTTGGAAACATAATTATTATTAATTATTTAATCCAAACGTTCAGTACATACATGATAAAGTTCCTAGACACGTAGGATGGAGCCCCGGAAACACAGGGACATTGTTATTAATTATTTAACCCAAAAGTTAACCTCATACACCTATATATGATTAAGCTCCTAGACACCTAGAATGGGCTCCCGGAAACACAAGGACATTGTTAATAACTATTTAACCCAAACTATCACAATTACCCACATCCATCCTTACACGATTAAGCTCCTAATTACTTAGAATGGAATCCTGGAAAAACAGTGAGAAACTTCATACTTTGAGACTGATCCAAGGACTAACTCAAAGTAAGCAGGCATAGGAAGGCCCTGGATAAAAGGAATGCCCACGTAGAAAAGGTAACGAAGGAACAGAATTAAATGTATTGCTGCCCAAAATATGATCGATATCTCCTCTAAGTTCTTGCTGACAAGCGTTGCATAAATCATTTCCAGAAATGTTAGTCAGTGAAGATAAGCACAAGCACAAGATTTTCACAATTCGTGCCAATGCTTTTTGAACATTGTTAATATTCTACGAAGCGTGACAACTAAATAACGTGAATGCGCATGTTTTAACAGTTAAGCTTGATCAAGAGGAACGATGCTGGAATGTTGGTGACCTTGATGCTTCCAGTGAAGGTGAGGCTTTATCCTGTCTGTACTCAGTTCGATTCTTTTCTCCATCCTTGTTTAAGTACGACGTTCTTATGCCGGAATCATCGAGCAGAACATTAATCTCAAATTCCTTGTACAATTAAAAAAAAAACCTCCTAGTCGAATATTTTCAATTAACGAGTAAGACGTTCGACGATAATTGCATATCACGCATTCGAGCTTTCTAATGGCAACAATGACTTTGGCAGGGCTGAAGAGGACTGATGATGATGAATGATGGGCCTTTGATATTCAGAACTGACGAAAATATTTGGAAAATTAATCAAATTTGACAAAGACAGTACGAGAAAATTAATGAATAACGAACGATGAAAGTTTAAACCAAAAAACACATATAAGCACAAGGCGAACAGGTAAAACATTTGCTCTAACGTCAAGGAATGATTAGCAACAAACCAGAAACTGGTAAGAAACGTGAATTTTCCAATACGACCCTGAAACGAAGCGTTGAAGATCCCCAAGGACGAAACAAGCTCGAAAAGAAGTATCGAAAGAACAGATAATGGCTACTTTTTAAGGGTGTGTCAGAGACAACGGATAAACCAGAGGAACCACAATAAGGTTCCGAAACCAAATCTACAGAACAACTCATGGATTCTACACCAAGGCGATGAGGCAGCGCACAGTACGCTCTCTGTGAAGCAGTACTTAACCGACAAGCACATTATTGTAATCAACCAACATCAGTATTCAAATGCATTAGAAGTCAAAGCAAAAACGGCAAAAGAAATTAACATTTTATGATCTACACACGTCTTTAAACAATGGAAAACTAATTGAATCAATCCACTTATTTAATCGTCATACCCCGACTAACATCTTGAATAATATAATGAAGCAAAATTCTTCGTATCCCTCGTACTTTACGACCGTATTTCAATTACACGCTGTACACAACATGAAGATCGAATAGACGCATTCAAATATACGAAAGGGGGTTATCCCGCCGGCATCCGTTTAAGGGCGAATTTATTAGGATCGCTCGATCAGCGGGAATCAACCAACATCCAACATCCTCCGAATTGCGTTAAGGACCTTCCTATCGGAATCGAGGAAACATTATGCAGATTTATTCGCCTCATAATTAAGATTTCTTTCTATTATGGCGGCTGATTAATTAATTTTACGCTTTAATGTCGTACAAATTGAACTCGCGATCTACATACGTACCGCGTATAACAGTCGCTTTTTAGCCTGGCCGTCTTACTTCTTTTTATTTGCATGCGATCCGCTATAACCTATAATTCCGAATAAATATGCAAGTTGTTCCGAATCCGGTTGCCTAAGATATAAATCTAGATTAATTATTTTACCTTATATCTTACAGCTTTTCCTGGCTGGTTAACTGCATTCCATTTATCTAATTTGTATACTGGATACAACCTCGATTTTAACAAAGCGAAACTACGTAAGGATCGATGTTTGTTATTACGATTATAGAAATGTTTCAATTATATTTTAAAAGACAAAAACGTTGAACTAGTATTGTTTGCGGTTACTTTCTTCTTAGCATTGAAGCATTTGAGCTATTTTATAATATTGCGTAGCTAATAGTCTCCTCAAAATTTAACGAGTGGATTAAGAATACCTATTTCTTCAAGGTCACGAGTTGTTGTATTACCTACAGACCAATAAAATCTCGAAAGCTAAGCCGTATTCAGGTAAAATTTAAATAAAAGATTAACATTTTTTTAAGTTTTGTTTTTCCTTAATAAATCTTTCTGATATTCTTGGATCCGGGCAGTAACATCGTCCACTCAGTAGGCACAATAAAATAAATCTTTTCTGTTATATATCCCCAAAAATCTATTGGAGACCGGGGTAGTCACATTATTGGTCCACTCCAACGAATCAATTTATTAGGAACAGCCATTTCAAATTTCTGGCACCTTTAATGTAACGTATGCAAGAAATCTGTCGTGTTAAAGAAACATTGTTTCACGTTGTTTCCTTTATACTTGGCAAAATGTTCTCGCAAAAATCACTGTAATTTTCACCATTCAGTATTCTTTGAAAAATATGAACCAATACATTCTTTTTCTCAAAATACCTATCCAACGTCTTTGCTGATTCCGCCGCCGTAAAATATGCGAATTTTCATAGTAGAAGTAATGAAAGTTATGGTAATTGAAGACTTCTTATTGGTTGAAAAGAGCTTCATCGGTCAACAAACAATCAGGATTGTTTTGAATTTCGCGTAATATCCGCATGCAAAAATTTACTCTCAACATGCGGCATTTAATCAAGCTACAGATGGTACGGTTACAAGAAGAAGACATCTATAAACAGAGGATCGGGCGTGGGGAACGAACGTGTGCTGGTGATCCTCAATATCCTGCAATGAATGTTCTTCTCGTTGTAAGTTTTCGAGACCGACCGGTGTATAAAGAACTTTTTATGGCGATGCATCCTGTCTCCATAGCACGTATGTATTTCTACATGTTAGATTGTGTTATCATTACAAGCGCCCGAAACTTTTATCATATCGATGTACTACCTGTTGGCTACCCTGCTCTTGCAATTAAAAAAAAACTTTCAAAGCTTTCGATTTTGATACTCTTAATTTTTATCTTATTTTTAATACTGGAATATAAATCCGAACGCTGGGGAGTGAATATTGTATCACCCTGTATATTCCATAATTTCACAGCGTGTCACTGCTGATATTGGTATGCAAATAAATGGGAGACAGTTCCGCATCATATAGAACCAGAGAATATAGTTCAAATCTCTTTCTTCGATGTTATGATTTCCTTTGTTCTTCTTATATTTTGATATTAATCAATTTAAATGTAGTCGTTTAATTTAAAAGATCCAGCGCACCCTTCCCGCTTATATATTCTTTTTTTCCGAAAATTATAGTCTTCAATTTATAAAAATTTTTAAAATGGTGTAAATTTTTAAAGAAGGCTGTACCCCAAAATTAGGTGATTCGATCGATAGAGTCTGTAGAATTTCTTCAAAGTCTAAATTTTTTGGATCGCCAATGTTTCTCTTTAAGGGAAATATGGGATCTACGCGAGATGACAAAAATGGAAGTGGGGGATCTTATTTACAACATGTATCAACAGAGTAACGGTCCTTGGATTATAAAATATTGTTTTTGGAAAAACATGTTGGTTTATAAAGTCTTACAGATGAACTTAAAGCCAAAGCCATTGTTGAGCAAACAATCCTTAAATAATAATAAAAAATATAACGCTACAATAGCTTTCTCGTGGTATTGATGGAGTCGCATACGGCAAACACGTCGCATTTGTTTCTTGGCACTAGAGAACGCCAAGAAATGTTTGGCTAGTCGTTTCGAAAAGTTACCGCATTAACTCTGAGGCAACAGCGATACAAGGTAGACTTAAAAATATTCTCGGAGCCATAACGATGACACCGGGTACACAGAAACATGTCCTCCGTAGGTGGTGAATTTTTCCTCTCTCCTTGCATTACGTTTGCCGTAAATGATTCCATCCTCTAGTTATTGTTTCTAATGAATCCGTAAGTACTTTATTGAACAAAATTGGGCTTAGTTATCGAAAGGAAGGCAACAGGCGAGCATTAATCGGGGAAAACGCGATATTGCATTCTCGCGAAATATTTCTCTACAAAATATAAAACGAAATCTTGCCATGCTGGAAGCAAAAAATGGTTTTAAATAATCGATGGTGATTACATCATATACTCTTATTTATACGTTGTACCCATATTGTTCGTAAAATAGAGTTATAACAATTTTTAGCTTGCCTGGCGATGCGCTGCTGAGAACCATTGCTTAATTGAACAGAACTCTGTGAAAAAAAAATTGAACCTGTAATTTCTTGCCTTCAACATAGTTTTCCTCAACGGTGCAAGCCTAATATTTTGCAATGCAAAGCAACAAAAAAATGAAGAATTAATAACAAAACAATTGATTCTAAACTTAGCACCAAATTCTCTTGTCTCCTCGGGACAACTTAAAAGTGTTATACGGTCCCAAGAGCACGAATTAACTTTAATCATTATCTGGACGAATGAAGCCAAACTTACAGGAAATTGTCTCTTTACTTAAACTCCGCGTATTTAGGAGAGTTGCCAATTCAAAGTCTCGTCAATATTGGATTGTTTTCGAACGATCATGAGTAACTTCGATATTTCCAAAGTTGGGTTATCATCCAATCTTAACGTATCTGTTAAGAAACTAGGTAAGATACATTCTTATTGCCGGGTACTCTATTTTCGGGGAAAATACATAAATATCTTGAAAAGTATGTATTTTAGATGTGTAATAAAAGTGACATTTTTTTTTTTTTTTGTAAGAACGATTTGATAAGAAAAAGAGAAATAAGAAATAGTATCAAAAAGAAAGTTTCCACGCTTTTTTGTCCGTCTAAAGGGTTTAATCGTGATTGTCGGACGCACTGTATAATGTTTCGATAAAATTAATGGGGGAGTGAACAGTGCAGCAAGAGGAAGGAAGGGTGAGAGGAAGAGAGAGTAATGATGGAAGCGATGTGCAAGACGTAAGATCTAAGACGATATAGTAAAAGACGTAAAGTGTAAGACGAATGGTGGGAAGACATCCAAAGGACTTGTGTTTTTCTGTTTTATAGCTTATCAATAATAAATCCGACATTAACTTGGTCGCTAATCCTACCGTATACGGTCAACAGTTCTGCAAAATATCAATTTTTCACATATCCTCGTCCAATAAACCTTAAAGTTGAAACAAGTCTTCCGAATTAATTAATTAAACTTATATGGTGCGAAATGAGTCGACGCTTTCTGGCTATCATTATTATTTATAGGGCGTTTTAATAGTTTGTTTCCATATAATATACAAAGTTGATAGTCCGGTGCTTTAACATAAATACGACAATATTAAAAGAGATTTTATGTATATATCACATCACTTCACCTATTCGTCTTTTCTTTTTACTCCCCCACTCCGCAATCGATTTTCACCTTTTTTTGGGTATGTTACAGTGTTCACTTAAAAAATTTGACAATGTTTGGAACTTAACATAAAAACAATACTTTAATTCCAAGTTGAGACAGACTATCAACAGTAACCTTCCTCTTCTTAACAGAAAATTCCTCACGGGAATCCTTCCAATTTAGTAAATCCCACAAGTTCATTTTGTATCCTTTTCAGAAAAGACGAACTTACCGAATCGCACATACACGCACAGCCACGCGATAATTGCTCTATTACACGCATCTGCTTCTTCCCAAAGCAACCAAGACGGCAATTACCAACAATATCGTTCCTTTTAATTCGATAATCTTCTTGGGCGAAGGACGCCTATTCCACGGCGCCCCTTCGTGTCCTCTTCGTTCCTCCGTTCCAGTTCGAGGAGAGTCTAAACGCATATTACGGCTCACACCACAAGACCTCTTAACCGCTTGTTCGTCGCGCTGAAAACGCCTCGCCGTGACTCACACGGAATAAATTGCTATTAAGCCTCTCGCACGGCTTTGATTACACGAATCGCGTCATATTCATTAGCCAAAGATCTCGCACTCCGGAGGATCGTTTGTGTGGATGCATTCAACTTTGCTTAATCGTACAGATGAGTCAGTGTTTTCTCGTACTTACGTATGTATGAATCTACGAAGGCGCTTGGATACGAGATTATTAATCTGCGCGCGTTCGCTTTAATCGACATCAAGGTACTTAATATAATAAGAAATGTATGTAGGAATTTTATCAGTAGTTATTGAGGTAGATTCTTGAGGAATGTAGTGGATGGATTTTAAACTTGTTTGCCATCTATTTGATGTTTTTGTATTTATTATATTAATATGCAGTGTAAGTTCTATAATGCGATCATCGAATAATACCAACGAGCTTTCGCCAATCCGAGCAAAATATCCGTTAATTTTTCTAAACCTGAAGATAAAGAACTGTTTACTGAAGAGAAAAGGATTCAATGTTTCCAGCGCTAAATTATACGTCTTTATTCAGCCAAAGCAATAACATGTGTGGAGCCAACGATCTACCTTCCTAAAGACCATAGTCATCATAGCGACTTATCCATACAACATCAAGGAAAAAAATGCTTAAAACACTAAATGACGAAAATTGATATTCTAATCTGTTGGCTTGTTTACGACGTAGGTTATTTGATATCCAGCAAGCTATAAAGAATAAGAAAGAACATGAAAAAGTTGTATTACGTGAAGAAGAAGCTCTGAAATGTGCTCACCAGCAACAAATGTAGAACGGAGAATAATATACCAGATCATCAACTGAGTTTTGCGTCTTTTTCTGCTGATAAAAGCTTTGGTTCTGTGTACGCGTAAATTATTCAATTACCTGTCTTTATCGAAAGCTTTATACTTTAGCTTCGTTTTGAGCACACTTGTTTGGTCACCCCACTATGTAGATCTTCTGCTAGCCATCTTTTTCTTGTATTTTCCTCATAACAACCTTCTCTAAAACTCCGCAGTGTAGTTACGTATTTTCTGATTTGATTCTTAAAGAAGTTCTTTTCCATAATTTCATTGCGGGAACCATGCTAATCTGGCTAATGAAGTCGACATTTGTGTCAAGGAAAATAAAGGCAAAAATGTATAGAGCGCTAATTAGAGTCGCAACTATTTATACGTAGAAGCCAAGGAAACAGCCGGCATGCCTTTCACTGGTCCTACCTCCTTTTGTGGATTTCAAAGGACAAGCAATTAAGACATGGTAGGATAATCAGAAGGGTTCGTGTTAGTATTCCAAAAACAACAATAGGCGAAAGTACTCATATTACGCTCGCCAGCCAAGGAAACCTTAGATTACTGACATTTTTTTTGTTCATGTAACCCTAAAATATCACTTATTAGTATCGTCTATGCGAAAAAGATCTGGGAACGACCCAACACGTTCTATGCAGTAAACTGAAGTGAAGAAGATCCTATCTCTTATCAAGTTTAAACCCTTCCCCCTTAGACTCTAAATCTAGACTAAGTCTAACGTCTTAAAACGTTAGACTTGAGCTGAGATGGAGAATCACCCGTACCATAGCGTTCGTTTTGTTTTTTTTGTGTTTTTTTTAGTTCTCTAATAAGAACCGTTAGAATCTGGGTTACATGATTTATAGCATTTCATTAAAAAAAAAACTTACAATTCTGCTGACACAATTTGTCGACCCTTATCAGAGCAAACGAATTCCAAATTGTGAAAACAAATTCAGTCATTTATCAAATGTTGCGGTTAATGTTGCGCTAGCCATTGAAAAGGCGTTTAGTACAATAAGATAATGTGTAATAAGATAATCATTGATTGGTGGTAAGAAATCAATATGAACGATGAATTATCCGGTATTGGCCACGGTTGTAAAACACTTCGACTATGGTTCTTTTGCAATAACTGGCACACGCTTTACGTAGCATTTCCGTATCTTTGTTACGACTAGACCACCGCACATATGATCATTAGCTTCTTGCAAATTTTCTGAAATGTCTGACACAATGTCTACCGCTTTACAGAAATATTTTAAAGTAACATCTTAATTTACTTGAGGCCAACCTGACACGATGTAAGTACGTACTCCGTAGCCAACGAACCCCCGTTTTTAACTATATTACAAAATTGTTGGAATATTTGGCTAAATAAATCGATCATAATAATTCATTGCGCCCTAGAAGGATCTCAATTGATTAACATTTTGCGGTTCAGATATATTTTTCTATCACATCCAATTTCTTTGACGACTTATGAAGCCCGTTTGTACTCAAACATCATCAAAGCCTAAATACGAAACTGCGTCACGGAGAAACGTACGTTTATCGATTTTGGCCGTTAAACGGTAATCTTCGACGTTTCGGCAGACATTCTCCTGGCGTCTTCAGGGCAGCCCTGAGAATTAAAGTGCGCAAGAAAATAGTTCGTCCAAGGGAAACTAATAAATTCAACTTGGTCCAACGCGCTTGGAAAAAAGATCACGGAATTAGTTGAGATAACGCATCGATTCTGGAAAAATTATAGAACTAAAAGAGATCTAGCACCCGCTGGCCCCAACAACAGCCGCAGTAAGGAGTAGGACAACCTAAAGACAGCTTTTGCGCAATTTAGCCTGCGTGCGCGGAAACAATGGCTACTGCCCATCTACCCTACGTATAGCTTAAATATAAGCTTTAAGATAGTAATTTCTGTCCTTCCTAATGGCTTGAAGGCCAAACACGTGTAATTACAACCTAAATAACTTTGATTCAAGCCTCACATTAGTCGTAGTAGGCGGTTATTAAAAAGTGTTTTTTATGAGTTTGGCTGGAACTAGCCTTTATCAGGGCTAGCCTAAAGACTACCGAAACGTCGGATTCTAAAAATCCAACAAACGGAGTAAATAGCCTCAACATCTACTCTAATATTGTATTTTTCATATGTTCATTATGAATCTGAAGACATCCAAGAAAACGTAAACATCGAAAAATGTTATTCATCATACGCTGAAATTGTCCTGGTGCGCTACCAATAGCGTAAGGGATACGATTATATCGGAATAAGCCTTTGTGTGAGGATATTGTCGTTAATTTTGCCGATGGTAAGTTGCTGATATGCCGAAATAAACGCCGCAAATACGCACGGAACTGTCCCCTTCTAGAACTGGTACATTCGCTATGTTCTACACGCGTTATTGCTCTAGAATCACATGATCTCGTCGATTCTTTTTCAACATTAGCTTTAAGGGCAAAAGATAATGGTCGTGGTCATTAATTTAATGCTTCGAAAACATTGCTTGTAAACGTAACTTATTTTTTTTATTTTCTACAAGCTGCAGCATTGTAAGTTTTTGACCTATAAAAATAGCAAAATATTTTAACTTGTTTATGTTACTGCCGTTGCAAATATTTCGTATAGCTGTGACTTCTTCTTCTGCAAAACGAACACTCATCCCTGCCATCAAGTCTTCTTGTTCCTGCGTCAGATTACGAAGTGGATTGATAATGTTTTCCTCGCCAGCAACTCTGGATGTGCTGTATTTGCCTTTAGCCGATCATGTGATTGTAAGTGGCCATTCTTATTTGTCTCCACCGTTTCAGTTGATTCCGCCGATTCCGCCGGTTCGTGAAAAGAAATTAATTCATCTTCTGCCAATATAATTTGTTGGAAATTTTGCCAGAGTCGAAACCACATGTCACGGAGAATACCATCAACAACTATGGACCAGACTCACAACTGTATTACTCAATCCCGTACTTCCTCGTTTGGATATACTACTGCGCTATAAAATTAGCACCGATCATGGATTTTGTAGAAGTATGGAAGCTTCTTGCGAATCCATTTAATAGAATAGCTAATTTCCTTTCAAATGCAACTATTTCATTTAACACCCGGAATTGTTCCGATCCATTAAGGTACACCGGTCGTTTATCTTAGTATCGAATTCAATTAAGCAATCCAACTGCTGCTGCCACATTGCCATGCCAAAAGGAACCACGCTGTATTTTTATGTAAAACTTGCTCGACTTTTCTTCTATTATTGTTCGGTTTTCGTCGCCAATTGTAAATGTTTGTGACTAATAAGAATAAGAAAACACTAACTTGCGGAATACAGCTTGATTAACAACCCAAATATTAGTACAACTACTCAATATCGACGCTTGACCTGTACTGATGTGTCTATATTCATACGACATCACACAAGAAATAGCATAAAAAACGATACATTACACATACCGTTTTATTTTGAATATGACTTATTGCTAGTGTTAACTAAGATGATCATATGACACAGATATTTTACGCCGAAAAATCTGACCGTCGTTTCAAATGTTTTCAAGAACATGTGTTTCTTCTCTTTCCCCGACACTCAATTACATAAACATCACCTAAAGCCTAGAGATTTCCACGTAACCAATGCAAAGATGAGTATAATAACATTCTTTTGACGCTCTGTCACGATGCCAGACAAGATGAGACGGTTAATATGTTTTTAGTGGGCCGGCTTTTTAGGCCTGTCTTGAATTTCGTAAGACCCAATTTCTGATTTTCCTTCTCTTTTCTTTTTTCGCCGGCTAATCTACTACTAGAGCAATGGGACGGCGGCAATAGCGATATATTTACAATACGCGCGATATATTTTTAGCTCGTCTCGAACTCTGGGAATAACCTTTCGAATCATACTGTTTTTTTTTTTTCATTCGGCCATCGGCGCCTCCTCCTCGATATAACGATACGATTATTAGACGATGATGTTTCGTAATACGGATGTCGTAAAATCTCCTTCTTTTTTGGGACGTGAAAGAAAACAAATAATCGTAGATTCGATCGAGATGTTTGCGGAAATTGGAGTTATTGAGACGTCCGTCCTCATCCAGCGCTGTTTTGAAGGCAAGGTTGAGTATCGTTTAGATGTTGCGATTCGTGATCGACCTATTTTTGATGTTCATTCTTTATTTCTTCACGGAAGAGATTACAAATCTTTGGGGGAAAATGAGCGAAATGGCGCACACAAATAAGGATCCCAGAAAGACAGCGTATTCTCAAATGTAACAGTTTTAAAAGAATTCAAATATAAGTTCCCTCAGCGGCATCTCCGGGCCGTCCTTGAGATTATAAAAATGAGTATTTCGAAATGTTCGCGAAGATAACGGAACTTTCTTATCAACATCCAGATCGTTTCGGCAACTTGCAGAACTTTCTAGAAGGATGTGACACATTCTCGAAGAAGTAAACACATTGAATATTCCAGAAAAATATAAAATCTTCCTGAAGTTTATAGAAGTTCTAAGTAGGTGGTGCGGCTAGTATAAATACGGCACCACTTCGGTGAACCAATCCTTTAATTACGACCGACAAGTAAACATCTGAGCAGAAATGTAAACGGTTCTATCAGAGGAGCGCGAGTGTATCACTATGTATTTTCGTAAAATCGGAGGAAATTTTAGAGAAGTTTATTAAATAAGTAAGACGACAGTTCAAGTGAGAGCGATGAAGCTTCGACAAGTGGTGAAGTAGGAAATATTGTTAATACGCTGATAGCTATTTGAATTTTGGCATTAATTCAAATGAAGCAAGCAAGAAAGAGAGACCGCAGTGTGTAGTCTATTTGAAAGTTCTAGCATCCATCTCGTCATCAAACACTCTAACATGGTGAAGAAAAACCACGAATCCTTTAGTAGGAAGTTGCAAGATTTACAAAAGTAAAGAAGTATGTTTACTGAAGAAGTCCTTGTACCAAGCAACGCATTGCTAACATCTTTTAAGGTCACATACAGAGTGGCCAAGTCCAAAATACCTCACACCATCAATAGAGCTTATTCTACCGGTTGCTGTTGATATAGTTAATATTATGCTGGAAGAAATGGCGAGAAAATTGATTTCAAAGGTACGTTTACCCAACAACATGCAGCCAGATCAATAGATGAAACAAATAGATCAAAGAAAATGAAAGGCACCAAATTTCGTGTGCAGCTTACTGAGGATACTGACGGTAACAAAGAAGATAATATTATTAGGCTCGAGATTTATCTCAGATGCTTGACAAGCTTGTAACTGATAACAATTTAAATTGAGAAAAGTATATCGGTACGTATACTGATGGAGCTCGATCAATGTTTGGTCACTATGAAGGATTTAAGGCGTTTCTTTGCGATAAAGCAACTTATGCTATGTGCACTTATTGCATCGTCCGTGGGGAAGCACTTTTAATCACAGCCGATCTCTGGTTCTCAACTTCAGATTGAGCCACTAAAAACCAGATTTCTCAGGCACTCCGGGTACTTTGCCGAACCCGGCTTTTTACCAAAACTAACGTATTTGCGCGATAGAGTCGACAAACTAAATGGCTTGAATCCGTCTCTGCAATGCAATAACATGCACATTTTGCTACGGTTGCAGAAAAGCGCGTTTAGGAAAAAGCTACTTGTGGACGAGAATGTCGGTCATTATTAGTCTTTAATGAAATCGTTGCTTCCATCACTTTCCAAGGAACATCTTTCAAAACTCACTAGCCGGTTTACAAAATATTTTGAGGAAGACGATGTTGCGCGAATTTGCGCGAATCTCTAAGAGCCTTTCAGTGCTCGAGCTTCGTTAGAATTCACATCGCAGAAAAATCGAACCCTCTTGCTACGGAAGTTTTGGACATCAATTCGGAATGAATTCCTTTTGCCACAACCTTTTTATACGAAGCCGGGTGGATACCCCCTTTAAGATATTCGACGAGAAATGACGAACGGCAAGGTACTCTCTTCGGATACTAGTTTTTCCTTCGAGGGTCATTGAGTCTACGGACGAAAATGAGGATCGACGTATCTTCGAAACGTCTGTCCTGGATTAATTCATTAAGCAATATTTTTGTATTGTTTGCCAATTAAAGAGAGTTCATTCAAATAAAATTCTTCTATATAATAGCAATTACAATTTCTATCAAAACTTTTAAATATTAATCTTAAATATTCCGCTTATATCCAAAGACCACCTTCACGACAAATTAATTTGAACATTGGAATGCAGCAATGTCCTTCAAATACATCTTTTTTTTCAAAATTTCTAACGCTTTTAAAATTCGGCTAATCAACAAGTTAAGCGCCACACCTTTATAACATTCACCATCTTCTTCTAACTAATGTGTTACAGCAAGCCGTTCAGAGTAATTATGCACGGCAATATACAATGCACGGGGAAAAGCGCCAATCCGTAATCGGATATTGCCGATACCAGTGCATTAATCATGCAGTTCGACTAATGGTGTAGTAGGATATTGTGTTTCTTTGACGTCAAGCTCTCAGGTATCGCCTTGCCGATATCGTGTCAATTGTCGTATGCACACAAGCAATGAAGTCTTACGTACTTCTTGAAAGTACGACAAACACGCGTATTTGTCCGTTCGGAATTCGTATAGATTAAGCTAAAGCAATGACAGGGACCATTACGTGGGTAAATGCTACCGCTGCGATTAGTTTCTAGAGGCATATTTCCTGTAAGAGGAAACGGCACGTCGATTTCAAACATAATAGTTGCGCATTTACAAAGATAAACGACGAATGATAATGAAATCATGTACCTAACACATATTTATAGTGTTCTTATTAAACTCGCTGAACACTATTATTATTATTGTAAAAAAAACAAAAAACATTTATTTGTTTCAAATTTGTTATTTCGACTGTTCCAGAAAGTTTGAAGGTCTTACCATGAGCAAAAAAAATCGAAAAATTCATAATTCTTTATCTTCTATCGTTTCCATGTTCAGATAAAAACAAATGAGCCCTACTTCGAAAGGAAAACATCAGCAAAAGTGACTAAATAGTAAACAAGGATTAGTTATCTTTTACTTCTTCGAAGCGACACCAGGTTGTCAATGCCTTATGCCTTCGGTACCCATAAGTTAAAACTGCTAATTATTGGAGGGCAAAAAAAATTCAGAGCATTTACGAGAAATCATACGTGAGAGTTGTCACAAAAGATGAAGGATCTGAATCTGCTTTTCACCGGAAGAGTCAAGCACCTGGGTGTCACCTGGGAATTAATCAAATACGGAAGAAATTCACCAATCCAAAGAATACGTTGCTGCTGCGTGTACAAAGATCCACGTGGCTCCTCGGCACTAAATTATTGTTATACAAGGTCTGTTTGAGATCAGTTATGATGATATCTGATGGGCCGCCAAGAAATTCAAAGTTCTACACAACAAGCGACCAATAATTAAAGCCTTGTGGCGCATGAGGGATTCTCAGATAGTCCGATTTGGGAATGCCATCTCTTCTGGAATTCCTACAACGGAGAAGCGGATACTTCTGGATACTAAAGGACAATAAATAATCCATGACTTTACATCCCCAAACAGTTTTCGCCAATTACACGAGACATCGGCCGGCCATGAGTTATTGTTACTCATGCGCTTATACAGCGTCTTAAAATGTTTGGCCAAATTTGGAGCAAGAAAAACTGCGGAAAACCTTACTCGGAGAGTGACGAGCTCGGGATTTAAATCCGGTACGCTGTGAGTGATAAGGCAACGCGCAAGGCACTAAGTCATCAGACTTGAAGAACATGGAACTTTGTAACAATAATGATGTTTAAAACGACGTGTGCAAAAAAGAATTCATTGCCTAAATATTTTCCAGTCGCCACGCCAGAATGTATGATAGCGTGTGAGAATTTATTCGTTTAGAGCAGCGAAACGGTTAATGGAAAGCAGCCACCACCATTGATAAATCATGCTTTCTCCGAAAGCGGTTCGTGATTTTAAGAAATTCCTGCGAGCGTTGCCAGCATGGATAATCCTGCGTTCGCAGTATTGGTCCAAGATCAACAGGACCGTTGGGATCGCCGATGTGATCCCGAATAACAAGAGTGGATAGCCGGAAGATATTGCGGAAACAAGTCCTGCATTGAATGGGCGATCACCAAACGCCAGCAGCCGTGGAAGAAGCCACGCACATAAGGATTAAAAACCTTAAAAACGCAAGCCTCGTTCTACTAGCGAAAAGTTCGCAAATGTTGTCACCGGTGCGCTGTATGGAATATAGAAAATAACATGTCAGGTCATCAGCTGTTGCTTCCGCAGCGCATTGGCGATTAAGCAAATGTTGTTCGTGTTTTCATGTTTCGTTTGATACTCTTGGAGTGTCAAGTTTTACAAGGAACGCTACCTTGAAACATTTGGCTTGAATTGAATCGTCAGATCTGATCTTTAATTTGACGATAAACACCAAAAAACAAACGTCAACTCTCAAAAGATTTTTATCTACGGTTATGCATTGTTCAAACTCTTCAACTTATCAAAAACATTAAATAATACAATAGGACAATTACTACAGATAAAAATCAACGACCAAGTTGAGTGTTGTGAATCTGTTGAAGGTATCACAAATACAATAAAAAAGGGATAATTTCCGATTGATGCTCAAATCAATGGTCTTTGTCAACTTTTGACAAACCAATGAAAAAAGATTAAATTTAAATGAACAAAGAAAAAATCATCTAATTTGAACTATTCAATAAGCTAAGCTAGGCCACACAGTCAATAGATTATATTCTGATGTACAATCAATTTTTCCGAACTTCTTTGAATTCTTCAGACCTGAACCATTCGATGATGTTTATAAGCACTCAATAATATATGCTAATATTATCACTTAATAAAGCACTTAACTTTCCCGAGTATGAAAATCACTCGATATTTAAAAAGAACAAATCAAAATTCAAATGCCTTCAACTTACAGGCAGGAAGTAGCAGCCTACCTAATAGAATGATTAGAATATCAGGTTTAGAGCTTCCCTTTCAGATCTGTATTTTGCTTTTTTTTTTAACTAGAAACACATAAAATGTCCAAACAAATCGTTAAAAAAAAACTAGTTCTTAGCGTCCAACGCACGTCTTCTGTAATGGAGTAATAGAAATACCGACATAGTACCCGTTGTATAAGCAGGTATTAGAGAAATACGAGTCCACAACAAATTCCTAACACTTGTAAACACCATATTCGGTAGCAGCGTAAGTCTTCTTCAACTTCTTTTGCTCGCAGATCGAAATTGATACAACATTCTAACGTGCGTATGCCTTAATTGCTCTACGAGTACTACATTCACTGCCATGTATCCGATATGTGCGAGCGAAATATTTTATTTAGCTTTCGTAGATACGAATGATAAAATACGCTCATTATTATTGGTGTTGATAGAAATTGTAAATTCTTTTTATGAATCTTAGTTAGTGGTTCGTATACCTCAGCGAAAAATTAATACAATTTTGCTTATACGAGGGTGGTTCGAGAAGTCCTTAAAAAATCTAAGAGATGGCGATCGTAGTATCGAAAATGACTTGTTTCTAGTAAGGATCATTAGTCACCAGGCCGCTGCCAAAAGATTAAACGCTTATATTTAAAGGGTTTAACACGGCAAAAGATCAAGGGCGAGTTGGATGAAGTTCATGGCACATCTGCTCCTGTGTTAGCAACTGTTTTCAATTGGATAAATGAGTTTGAACGTAGCCGTACATCCACAAAAGATGAATATCGTACTTGACCTCCAGCGGAAGTGACAGCCCCCGCAATGTTTGACAAAACCCACGATATGGTTTTTAATGATCGACGAATCGAAGTGCACGAAGTAGTCGAGGCCACGGGCACCTAGCAAGGTAGAGTGTTTTCAATTTTGCGCGAAAAATTAGGTGTATGAAAAAACACGGCAATACGGGAGCCCCGTTTGTTCTCAATGCACCGCTTTAATGCTTTTCCGACGCATTCTATAATATATATACACTGAAACGACACTCCTGAACACCGGGGAACGAGCTCCGAAGAAGGCGAAGACGGCGAAATCGGCCGGTAAGGTGATGGCATCGGTTTCTTGGGATACACGCAGAGTCATCAACACCGATTACTTGAAAAGAGGATAAAGAATAATTGGAAAATAAGATGATCGTTATTGGACCCAATGGGCGAAAAAAATCGAAAAATTTGTCATTTTGTAGAGAAAAAGCGCGCAGTTTTGATGGCCAAAATTATTAATTAAAGATTTGAAGAAATGGCTAGGCGACGAACGGTTCACGTCGAACGAAGAAATCATCGCTCAAACAGATACCTATTTTGAGGACCTTTCGAAATCCTACTCCTTGGAGGACTTAAAAAAGCAGGAGAAACGCTTAGAGAAGTGAATTTAGTTAAAGAGAAATTACGTTGAAAGATAAATAAAAATCTCTTCTATCTTTTGTTATTTATTAATAATTGATCTTTGCGGTTTTCTAACTCATATCAGCGACTCTACAAGAGTAGTTTGAAAAGATTCCAGCCTAACAAACAAACGAATATTTCTTTATCAAATTTTGTTTTATTTCTCAACACTTAGCAATACAGTAAGTGGCATCTTGTTTTGCAAAATGGGCATTTACTAATGTGATCACCTCCCCATTCAATCAAAATCTTTGTTCTCCGAATGAAACTTTGAACCTAAGAATTAAATAACTAACTTTCCGTACCTATTACAAACATAAGCAAAACCAGAAGGGAAAGACGAACGATTATTCCAAAAATTCCTCAATACTATAAAAACATCTTTCTATCAAATACCCTTTTGCAGGTCGTTTGGGTTCCTCTATCCGTTAAATGACCATGTCATAGGCGCTATGCTATCACCGAGGATATTATTTTTAAGATAGTTTCCCCGCGCTTGCGAATATAACCCACAGCTTCTAAGGTACATAGGCAAAGAGTAGTTGTATGTTGATGTAAAAACTATATATTCCTCTTTGGTTTTAGCTGAGAGCAATGAGTCGCAAAGCAAAATACAATACATCAATCTTGATTGTATTTGATAGTACACATTATACATTATTAAAATTAGGCAACTTAGACCTTATTTTAATGTCCTGAACTGACAACACAAACTACGATGCTCATCTCACCACATATTGTCCTGTACGATCGATTCCAGAAATTTTGCTTTATTTTGTTGTTACATTGTACATGTTACATGCATTACTAGGTGCGTCTTGTCTTCATTTAATTTTAACTTATTTGAACAAAACCACGTGGCGTCATCTGTATACAACAAAAAAAAATCAGGACGTCCGAAGCTAACCTATAGATGTAATTTGTGTGTAGATTAAATAAGTGGTCCAGTTGGTGATCCTTGAACCATATTGCATTCGACCGTTTAAGTACAATAAAAACCAGTTGTTTGCGTTACCTCTAATTGCATATCTATATAATTTGTTGAGGTTGAGGAGTTGTCATTCTACGTAGTCAAATGCATTAGAAAAGTCACTAAAGATCGATAGCGGAAGACGTTTCTTATTTATCTCTTCGACAACGATGTAGAACGATATTAATACGCTCTTCGTTGACGTATCCTTCCTAGATCCGTGTTGAATTTTACGTAGGTTATCGTATTAAGCCAAAAAATTAGTTTGTTCTATCGATGCACAGTATTCGAAGATTTTAACGACACGGTAAAACCTGTAGTTTTCGATGTTAGCTTTACTTCCTTTTTTAACAAACTGGCACCACCAAGAATGTTTTGAACTAACGGGGAAATACACCAGATCCGCTAAGTAGATAAGACCTTTCATCAGATACGAATGTAGACTCTTTCAAAATTAGAGCAGAAATATCGTCAAATCCAAATGTATACTTTTTAATAGCGAGACAACGGATAAAATCGTTTCACCTATAAAAGGTAATTTAAGGACATTTTTCTTCCAGTAAAAGAGATGCTTGTACTCCTTCGTGGGTTCATGTGCTGGCTACAGTAATACACGGAGTCAAGAGCTCTTCGCAATAAGTTGGAGTAACTCATATCCGTTGCTGGTTAAATTCCTTAGAATACCATCTACAACAAGACACCAGAGTAGATACGACAAGATCTCTCTCTAGCCTTCCGATGATGATGTTATCAAAAGCATCCTTCGTGTCCAAAAATACGTAAAAGACCCTTTCTTTTGCCGCGAGCGACTCTTCCAATTTGCTTGTGATAAATTGGAGGGCCGTTAATGTTGATTTTTGCTACTGATAGGCATGTTGGTTGGGATGGTGCGTCATATACGATGCTCTCAGAACGGAAATTGAAGAAATCAAAAAAAAATATGTTAAGAAGACGAGTTACAAGATTTGCCGATTTTCCATATCGCAATTATGCATCTGCATCGTGTAATAAAAACCACTAAAATCAGTTTTACGTAGACTTTTATGTGCTAGGAGATACACATATTACAAGGTGTCGCCTTTTTTTTATTAAGCTTAAACTTAAGAATAGTCACCGATGAAACAGTCTTCGCCGTCAAAAGTGCATCGGTATCTTTAAGTTTCTTCAACTATTAATCGACGCTGTGACTCTGACTAAAACTTTGACTCATTTGACTTAAACTGCTTCAAAAAGGCTTCGAAAATAGTTAAGATTCGAATTCGTTTTTGGTCCTTAGCGAGCGAGCACATCACCCAACGGTCGATTAGCTTCGTATTGAAGCTTTTCGGACTATCGTCATACTTTAAACGTCCGCAAACAATCGTCCAACACTTCCATAGATGCGAATGTTCCTTAATCCGGACTCGTGATCGTGTATTATCTCTTTACGTGTCAAAATTAAAACACGTATAATCGGACGTGATTAACACGAAAGTAGGAAGTATTAGAATTTCGAAGCGCGACATTCCTACAACTATCGAACGTGCTGCCCCACAATCCGCTCTCTTCACTTCGGCGCGAAATCACAAAACCTCTTTTCAAAAAAGCGTGACTTATCATTAGCGATTGTCGTTCTTCTATTAACTAGACGCGTAAAATAATCGCGATAACGAAATCGGAAAGAATCACCTTTCTTTTTCTCACAGGCCGCGCTCGAGATCGTTATTGTTAACGTTAGGAGGTCAAAAAAATTCCTCAAATCTCCATGTACGTGCTTCGATGAGTATTCAGAAGCATCCGTTTGCCCGTGCAAGTAACTGTACACGTTGGATGATGAGACGAATTTAGTTTGCTGTAAAAATCGTATATCCAGGAAGAAATAAATTTCTTTTAATCGTTGCGAAATTGACCTTCGCTTTTAATTTATACGACGCCACGTTATTGAAATTAGAGTTACATGGCTGAATTAAATACGCTGACTCGATATAGGAGAAAAGTTAAGTTGTCATTAGATTATAAACAGATTGCATTAATATTGTCAGCTTTATTAATGGTGGTACCCAATGATGTATTCGATGTCGGGCTCCGTTATGCAATAACACGGCGATTATAAACTTTAATTCATCTAAGAGCGGTACAATAATTGATTAACTAACAGTGCAAATGTCACCATAAAGCAGGCAATATTCAGCTTTAATTGAAAATGCAACGCAGGAATTTTGATTTGTAAACAATTATGTTATTTGAAATTAGAGAAAAACAAAAATATACCACATTATTTTTTTTTAATTTTATTTATATTCAAGAATATTCTTTGAATATTCTTGGAGTATAAGAATAAGAAGAGAGTAAGAAGAGTATCAGAAGAGTATAAGAATAGCATAAGAATTCTTAATGTTAAAAGTGGGAGAAGACTCAGAGAAGAGAGAAGAGAACTCTGATCGAGTAATCTTGTAATCTTCGACAGTTCGAGTTGTGCATCTGATCTGGTAACAAAATTTAAAATCGAGATGAACATACGAGTGACCTTAAAAGATCAACCGCGTTTGCTTTAAAATTTTACTAGAAGCATAGATTTTTTCATTCAGATACCGCCCTGGGTTAATAAGAAGCGTGAAGAAACGATAAACCTGGGTAAATTTCCAAAAAAGAAATTAAATCCAAGACATACAAGGCAACAAGTCACGCTGACTAGCAAAGTGCGGCCCCACGCGCTCCTTTGAAGACGGCTAAACTGGAGATTAAAAATCCGCTACATCAGTAGCATGAAGAAACATTAGAGCAAAGAACCGGGAAACATATTCAAAGGGCTTCCTGGCGCGACCCTCAAGAGAAAAGCCGGAAGATTTGCTGCCCACGAGCAAATCCGATATTAGATTATGGACATAAAATTGGGCTCCTTCCTGAATCAGTACGTAAAGAATGAGGTAAGGAAGAGGAAACTCCACGGCGCTTTATAAGCCAGTGTGAAACACACAACAGTTAGATTACAGTACCTTATTGACATGAAAAATAAACCCGAGAAAACTCTTAACCATAAAGCTAAAGAAAGTTATGAACTTTTTGAAGGCCACAGAACTCCTGTTCAGATCAGAAAATTATTTAGAGAACACGATAGGTCACTTGAGCTCAGGAAACTTATCATTATCATGCAAAGACTTGAGTAGATATCAAAGAGGCAAAGAGCCTACTTGGAGATCCCTTTGAAGGCACTAAAGCTAAAGGAGATTAAAAGTCAGCTACAACAATAACATGAGACACATCAAAGAAGAACTAGGAAACCTATTCAATGGGTTTCCTGTTGGGATCCACAAAAGAAAAATCGAAAGAATTGCTCGCCATGAGCAAATCCGATGTTAAATTGTGGACCAGCAACGTAACTGGTCACTGTCCACTAAACAAACATCCACCTAAAATTGGACTCGTGCCTGAAGCAGTGTCGTGAAGAAGTGCTGTCAAGCATACAATAACTGAACACAGTGAGTTACTAACACGAAAGATATACCCGGGAAAACTCTTAAAGAGATTAAGAAATTATGCAGAGGACACAATAGGTCGCTCGTGCTCAATGCAAGAAACAGCTATCGACTATTTGGCTCATAAAATTATAATATATTTTCTACCAAAGATGTTTTCCCAAAATAAAAGCTTTGATGCACCTTTGATCAAGTAGCACTTAAAACGGAGCTTATGAAGCTAAATGAAAGTTTCATTTTGAATGAATTATTCGGTAACCAGGTAGCGTTAACGAAAAGCTCCAAAATATTACCGAGAATAAAAACTCAATAAACTACTTTAAGGACAAATGCCATAAACTTGTAAATAACATAAATTTACTTGAACAACATGCAATAACGAAAACGAAACAAAATTAATTCAATATTTCCCAACACCTTTATCGCCCACTTTATTGCATGCTTCCCTTCTTTTATGGCTTGATTTCATTTATCAGTTCTCCATTGTACAGTCGCCGTCGTATAGCAGCGGTGATTGAAAAGGAGACAGATCTTTGATAAGAGTAAAGTATAGACGACTTCAATTTTCACTGATAATGCTAAAACAAGTCTCCCTTGCCTTGCGATAACAGTAATTCCTGGTAATACTCTCTCGTCGGTATCTTGAAGAGAACGAACGAACGTAAATCAGTCAAAGAAAAAAGTGGTTGATATAGGAAATGATGTAATAAATTATCTTAATAGTTAGCGGAAAGAAAACATGACATTTCCTTTACATCTCGTCAATACGAATGGTCTCTTTTCTTCAGTAGAGATGATGAGAATTAGGGGAAAAAGACTTAAAACTCAATGCAAAAAAAAGTAGTTTACATACATGAGGCATCTACGACTTTCTGATGATGATACAGGTTGATAATTTAACATATTGTAAGATACTCTGCAAAATCATAACAGCGACCGTCAAAGGTGCTAGCGTTGGTCTTGTCGCAAGCGACATTTTTCTGTTTTCTAGGAGGGTGAAAGTTTCACTTGGAAGATACAGATTTTCGAATAAGGGTAGCATCATATTCGTAAACGCCTATTTTACAGGACAAGATGCCAAGTACTATTTGGACAAGTTAAAATGATAGTTAAAATTACTTAAAAATTCTAACATATTAGGGTGAAAGGAAGGACGTTGTAGAGAACCCCAAATGTGCTACAGCCCCTCTTGTTCCCAGCGAAGTTTTTCTGCTTTGTAAGGTGAAAGCTTCGCTTGGACAAGGATAGATTTTTCACAGAATAAGGGGGCCAAACGTCTATTTAGCAGAACAAGATGCTAACTACTGTTTGAACAGGTTAGAAAGACGATAGTGTCGCTGAGAAAACTATATAAATATATAGACATCGATTATTTTTGAAAACACTTGTTGAGTGTCTTTTGTTATTTAATGCAATTGTATGTAAAACAAGAAAACAAATGTTCCTGCAAGTAATAATTTCATTTGTTTCTAAAGGAAAATTTGTTTAGAATTAATCGAGTCTCACTATTATTATCGAGGCACTAGTATTTTTTACGAAAACCTCATTTTCGTAATTATCGCTACTAAATAGCTTAAACACGTCCTCGACTTTAATATCTCGACATAACGAACAATTGAATACAAACGAATACAAAAAAAATCGTCAAGATCCAACAACATATAACCATGTGTTGTTCGTCTTTCAACTTCCATGACTTTTTTTGCTATTCGTAACCGAATAACACTTCAAAGGAAGGGTGGGGAAACATTCGCCGTCCCTGTTACGTATACTATTCCTCTCTTTCTCCTCAAGCTTCTCTAATGACTAATTCACCAGAACTCCAAACAATCCGAGATGACTGTACGATGATCGATACAATGAGCTTCCTATATTCTATATGTAGGTATTAAACAACTTTATCTAAGAATGCTATCTTTAAGCGAACAATATGAACGGCTGTGATTAGGATTGGCGATTATCCTTTGACGTACATATTTGCTTAGATATGGAAAAATAATATTGCAACCTTTTTGATAGGAGCCTTTTGGTGATTTTGTAAAAAAATACGCAGAAAACCAGGATTAACTCGAACTTGAAAGGACCGCTATCTCGGGAGTTCGCGTTAAACATTTCTTCTTTACAATTTTCTGTATTAAGTAAATAATCTGCATTAAAAGAAAATACTTTTATTGGGCAAACAAACACAAAATTAAAAACTTCCTTTGTATTAAAAAATTATTAAGATGGCAGCATATAGAGTTTCGTTATTCTTTCATCACTTTCATCCGATGATATTGTCCGTGAATCGAGTTGTGATGAATCATTTTCTAATGTTTCTCTTTGTAATGGCTCTAAACAAAGTAATAAGTTTGAATCAATCCCTACGAAATCAACAAAAGTAAAGTAGTTGAACTGACGTTAGTAGAGCCCATTCCTCTGGAAGTGATATATCAACATGAACTATTTCTTGGCTTATCTAGGAAGACCAAGCTTTTTGAGGACACCTTTTTATAGTTTCGGATGTTCTCGCAGTTCTTATTAATCCAACATATGATCCCTAGAAGGCAGCGGGCCCCAAAATCACTTTCCGTGGAAGACTCGTCATTGGAGAAGATACTTATGCTCTGACGAGCCTAGTTTCATTCTATATCATCTTGATAACAACGTTTTAGTGAAAAGTAGGAGGCTTAAAGAGGAAGACCGAAATTGTATCAAACATCTTTGGGATAAACTTGATCGTCGGTTGCCATCTCGTCTTCATCCATCTATAACGCTGAATCAACTTGCGGAGCGGTAAAAAAAAAAGGTATGACCAGAAGATGGTTAGATGATATCCAAAACACAAGCACGTGGAGGCCCCACAAATGTGGTCTTTTCTTGTCGCTCTTTTGAACATACACTCATTATCGAACAAAGGGTTTAAACGATTGAACTATTAAATAATAGACTTTACGGTCTCATTGAATCATACATTTCTCTATTACTTTCTAGAAAAATATGCAGGTTGTTCCATTGAAATAAAAGGAATGAAACGTGGTGATCAATTCGAATGTCATATTGTAGACGCTATATAAAGAAAAATTTCGATACATTGCCAAAGTCTTCAACAAATATTTGACTCACCCAAATATAAACTAGGTAAGTGGAATTCCTAATGGTGGGTTCAGTCAAATACCTTGGATCTAACTTAGTGACACCCCAATGTTGTCTTTTAATTACGCTGCAGTGAGTAGTTTGATTTACAAAATTATAAGTAGCTGTGTAAGAGACATATTATATTTTAGTTACTTATCGGTAGGTTGTTCTATGCAAGAGCTCGCCTGGTCATACAGGATACAACAGAAGCATTATGCATCAAATTAGTACCAGTTGTATTATTAGAAACGACAAAGGAGCAGAGCGAAGATATGGTAGACGATTTTTACGAAAGATGGGATATACCACACCACATTGGCGCCATTGCTGACAAACGTGTATCTATTTGAGCACCAACACAAAAGCCGTTTACTTTAGTTTTATTAGCAGCATGTGACAATATAAAATACCGTGTTACTATGACAAAAATCGCTGCAATAGTTGCAGATCACGATGATATTTTCAAAAATAGTAACTTTGCGAAAACATTAAATGGACAGTTGGACATTCCACAAGTCACACAATAACGACAAAATTAATTGTTTTGTAGTAGCTGACCGGACATTTCTCCTCGGTAATACCATATACTGGCAAAAATTTTCGCGCCAAGAAGTTAATATTTAATTATAGACTTTCTAGAATACGAAGAACTATTAAAGACGTACTTTGGATTTTAGTGCAAGTTATAGCAAACATGGAAACTTCTCATTTTATTGAAGAAGTAAAATCAACAGCATTACAAAGATTTTCTCTTCAATATAACAACACAGCTTTGCCTAAGCGAAAAATACCTTTAGTCCCAGATTGAAACAGGAACAAATAACACTGACCAACAAAAATTGCAAATATTAACAGTTCCTAGTAAAATAAACATTTCGGGAATGTGTGCATAACAAAAACCAGCCATGACCTAGAAATAAGCAAGACGAACAAGAGGTGATTTTTAATGATAATCTCTCGTCTTAACATTACAAGCAATTTAAACTAAATAGTCGAGATAAGATATTTATTAATTACTTTCACAACTAAAGATATGAGATTGATCCTTATCTGACGATGTTGAATCACAACGTATAGATATATAAATAACAATGATGCCATCACATCCGCAGATGTTTCTTAGCCCTAATAATAACAATAATAATTAAGCGTCCTATTAACTAATGAAGATGGATATGATATAAGACGGGCAAAACCAGAGCCGACTTACTTACTGTCCTGGTTAAAAATAGAGGAGATTTAAAGATTATTTCGGAACAACACTCTTGGATTAATACCAACATAACAGACAAAACATGTTGTAAGTTTCAAGAGCCCTAACGTGTAGAACAATAAAAAAAAGTTAACTTGGTTCTTGTGTTCTCGTGAAGGATCTAATTAGGGAACTTTATTAAATTAATTAAAACTTGATTAATGATCAAAAGGTAAATTACGTGGAGCGTAAGAGAAACAGCGGAAAATTTAACTTGAACGTCGGGGAAAATTGATTTTTTTTTTCATCAAGTTGCTTGGATAAAAAGATGTATTTATAGAAAAGGTAATTTTAAAACGCATTTTTTTCCTTGTAAGGCAAAAAATTATGTTTCGCTCCTTTTTGCGTTTATTACGTTGGAAGATCAAGATTGTTTTAATTAGTTCGTTTACATAAATATCTTTTTTTATAAATCTCCAACAATACAGTGTGAACTATAGTTCTTGAAGAATGACTTTATCAAAGAAGTGGCCCAGCGCGTACGAATAATACAAGCAAATATATTATAATTACAACGGAAGGTGGAAACGTTTAAGTAAACACCGAAAATGGCGTGTAAACTACACAGCAGTTAATCACGTTAACTGAGCATGAGCCAGCAGCTAGCAGCTGGTTAAACATGACATGCTCTAAACCCGGAACACGTTTAGTTTTAACGGACTCGGGCCGTGGAAGCCTACGTTAATATTTCAGACATTTTTGCATTTCAATATTTGTCAAAATGTAATACCATGCAACATTTCTGAGGATTATTTTTTTTCTATTAGTTGGCAGACGTACGCCAGGTAATTAAGTACTACTTAACAGAGCTACAATTTTCTTTGCATTTAGCATTATCATAACAAATTATTTAAATTTTAACAGCTCGGTGGCCTAGTGGTAAGAGAGCCAGCGCTTGACTGGGCGGAGTTAAGCGCAGTGCGTTTGAGTCCCGCTAGAATCAAAAAATTTTCTTAGTCGGTCCAGGACACTCCCGTGTCACCATTCGCAGTTGGGGTACAATTAACTGCGCTTCCCCTTTTCGGCGAGGGGGTGACAGTAACAAGGCCACGCAATACACTTTATACACACAACTTACACATTAAAAAGGCTCCTGAGGTTATGACAAGCTTGAAAAAGCTTATACACCCCGTTGGGCCGTCACCACATCAAAAAAAATCAAGCCCCCGTTGAAACTTGTATTTATAATTAATCAACGTTTAATGTTAAATCTTATAGAACTTACTATGAACCATAGATCTACCAAAGACTATCGAAAAAATTAAAAGTGTAAAAATTACGATAGAGTCCTCCGGAGTCTCTAAGGCATCAAAAAAAAAGTACGGCATAATCGGTGAATACTAAAAATTGATATTTTCCTCGGTTTTACCGATGTAATTAAATTTAACGAAATAAAAATCTTATTAGATTAGATAGCGAGGGAGCTTCGGTTCACATCCTACCGGTGTCTAATTAGATTTTTCCAATGTAATCTCCATTTAACTCAATACATTTTTTCAAGCGTTTCTCCAGCTTTTATAAGCCCTCAAAAAAAAATTCCTCAAAATAGGCATCTGTTTGTGCGATGAATTTCTCGCTCGACGTGAACAGTTGCCCGTTGAATCATTTTCTTCAAAATTTTGAAATAAAAAGAACTCACTAAGAGTCGAATCTTGTAAATACGGTGGATGTTGCAGCTGCGCAATTGTGCACCCGTGCATTGTCTTGATGGAAGAAGATTTTTTCTTCTTATTCAAATGAAATTTCTTCGCTCTGGCCCAACCGATCCAATAACGACGCATAATACTTTCCGATTATTGTTTGTACTTTTTCCAAGTAATCGGTGATTCCGCGTGCATCCCAAAAGAATCAAGGCCATCACCTTGCCGGTCGATTTCACCGTCTTCGTCTTCTTCGGAGCCTGTTCGCCTTCGAATATCCTTTGTTTTGGCTGTTTCTTTGTCGGCGAAATGGAGTAGTGTGCCCATGTTTGGTCCATAGGTACGTATCAACGGAGAAACTCAACGGAAAAGCGTTACAAACAGCCTCGGAATATCGAGGACACGATTGCAGCACTCATCGTGCTGAAATTTTTTCACGCCCAATTTTTCGTGCAAAATTCAAAGCACTGTACCTTACTATATGCCTACGGCCTCCAAGTAACGAACGCTTTGGTTCGTTAGATCATTCAAAGCCGTACGGCGGGTTTTGTCGATCATTTCCAGGGTGGTCACTTCCACTGAATGCCTAGAACGACGTTCCTCTTTTGTAGATGTTTTAACAAAAACGGCCACCTTTAAACTCGTTTCGTTGGCAGTTACCAACGCAGGAATAGGCGTGTCATAAATTTCATCCCTTTCGGTCTTAAGGCTTTTAAATATAAGCGTTTATGTAATATTAATTTATATTACATGAATCTACAACGTATATCCGTTTCCTTTATTTTATGTCTTCCTTAAATAGTTTTCAAAGCAAAGTTAAGTTTCTTAATCTGTACGGGCTGCCTGATAACTATTTTTATTATATCTTCGTTAAATAATAAATAATACATAATGAGTAACGATTCTTTTGTCGTCTTTTATATTGTACGATGCAAAGATGAAATTATAAATCTTGAATGAGATATTCAAAAATGGCTTTAAGGATATCAAGATTGCGTTTGGATCATGAGCAAAATACGAATAGTAACAATGACGCAACTGAAGCATTTCAATATAAATCAAACAAGCAAAAAGCGTATCATTCGTTACGATTTTTCTAGTACTTCAACTTGTTGCCTATGTAGGTTAGTTACAAAAAGTTGCACTGGATCTTTCGCATAAGATACAAAGAGACGAGAAGAATAGAAACAACTAAGGTCGTAAACCTTTACCTCGTGAAGAATCAGGAAGAGGAAACAGAAAAAGACAATCTGTTAACGATTCCAACTAAACCCAGTTTAATCATAAGCGCACATCTGAAAGAGACAACTGGTGTCTTCTTCGTTAATCCCACAAATACAACACGTTTTTTACGTTGCGTGGTCAGGAGTTATCTATCAGATGGAAATGTGTAGAAATTTCTTGGCATTTTTGCTTCACAAAAAGGCGATGTTATTGTTCTAATTAGATATAATTAACCAAAACAATTGTAGCGCGTTATGATTTGCAAGATTTACAGTAAAATAATTCAATTTACGCATGCATCTTAACAGACAAACTAAATGCTGGACATAAACGGTTATAAATATTATGGTTTGTTTATTTTTTACGAAAATAAATTGTTATCTTTTCAGCTACCTTTATTTCGGTGATTTTTGACTAGATTTATGAATCATAAATCTATCTGTATAACCTGTGTATCATAAATTATTTAGAATGTTCTCGAAAAGCATAAGATATAGGAGAGCTCGCCTGAAAAGCTCTTGTGTTTAGATATTTGCCAGAGATCGAAGATCTCTCAAGGCTTTAACATGATTTATTCCTTTTGTTACTAAATTAGAGAAAAAAATAATAATAAGGGAAAAAATAAGGAAAAGTCATTTCTTTTTCAAAAATCATAAAGTTGGCTGTGATTAAAGCCTACTTTTCCTGATGGTAGTGATATGATACTTGATGTAGTTTTTGTACGCAATAAAGTGATTATCACTCTATTGTGACTTACTTAACCCCCACCAATAATTGTAAACATCGTAGAGTTAGGTATGTCTTTGTATAAAAAAAAAACTGTATTTCAGTTTTTTTTTCAGTTTTAAATAGAAGCTGCACAAATTTTTATGTTGAAAAATCCAATGGGATGGATGCGTGTAAATTTCTTTTTATCGAGACAGCCTGTATATGATGACATATGGGATGAATGGGGCTCAATGCTGTGATAGCAAAAGTAAATAAATTTTCATAAAATATTAGACTTTTCGTCAAAAATATCTGTTCGATAGAAAAGCAGGGTGGAGTGCAACAGTTACTTGATATTCAATAAAAATGGTTTAAATTCTAATTGCAAAACTTGGCGTATCGTTTCCTTGTGTGAAGGTTAACAAACAAAAGCAAACGTAATGTGAGAAAAGATATTAGTTTAAATTCAAATGAACAGGATTGCTGGCTTTTAATTTTTTTTTATATATAAATTAAATTTTCCGTTTTGATCCTATTGTTTCGCAGTGAAAAGAACACATTTCAAACAAAACTAAATGTTGGTAATCAAAGAGACGTAAGCAATTCGAAAATGCTATCCCATTTAAAAAGAAATGTAATAATTCTAATAAGCGTTGTTTAACGTTCAACGGCTTCCAGTTACAGGACGACATTATACAAAGAATACGTGCAATAATAAAATAATAATAACAATTGAAGACAAGATAGAAAACAATAAAGAGAAAGAAAACTCAAAACTCATTAATTTTACTTTAAATCGCATCGCTATAAAGTGTATCGGTTAGGCGACACATAAAAGCAATGGGAGAAAAGGAGAATGGATTTGTTCGAGGCATGAGAAGGAAGAAACTAGGAGGAAAACATAAAGATGTACGAGGAAAATTTAAGAAAAAATGCAAATCGGGACAATCAAGAACGCCACGCACTAACTTCCAGGTAAAACGTGAAGTCGTCGCTCCCGAGGAGAGACCGCGGTGTGCCCCAGTGGATAAATTCCATCAATCTTGAAGGATGAGAATTTGAGAAATCTCCGTTCAATCTTCACAATATGGAGTTGTAGATAGATGTAATGCGGTGACCAAACAGGTGAAGCTTATTCGAACAAAGGAATGAAAAAATTTTTGAAAAGGGATACATTACGCAACGGGACGCATTACGAAACCTAAACCTTTCGATACGGAAATGCAAAGATGGTTATTATGCGACTATCAAAAATTGACTCCAAGATCACAAAAGTTATTAACTCTCAGAAGTGCTCGGCTGTTAATGGAGTAAGTGCAAGCAGTTGAGTGTGAATGACATGTAGCAGTACTTCTTCACATTAACCAGCGGCTTGGAAGAGACAAACTAATCGGTGATCGTATTAAGGTTACGCTATAGCCCAATAACGTCATTCCAGTTCTTGATAAAATAGGGTAAGACACAGAAGCAAGCAGATTATCAGCGTAGAGATTGAATAATAATGATCCCAAATTCGAACCTTGTGGAGTACCTGAAAACGGGTGAACCTCGAAAGAATTAAATCCATTATATTAAAAAAAAAAACAATTACTTCTGTCGGACAAATAGAAGATAGACTGAAGCCAAACGCAGAACATTTCTGAAGTTAAGTATTAGATCACTTATACACGCAACTAGATTTTTTAATTGATCCTTCTAGACATTTTTGCGTTGGCAACAATAAAATGATGAAGTAGTAGTAAATAAAACTAAATTCAAAAGCATGTTAAGGACAACCTCAAATTTAAATGTTCACTTACGATGTGCTATAAAAAAATATACACTCACTGCCAACTTTCTATTTAAAAATATTACTATATTTTGGCTTTTGGGTCATTTATTTTTGTTTAAAGATATGATTAATTCACACGCACCAAAGCAACGACTTTTTACCCGCCAAATATTTTTAGAAGCTTTAGAAACAAAATTGCATTATTTAAAATTTTTTGTTAAACATCAAAGGAAAAAGACTGCTTTCCTTCTAACATTTCGTTGGTTTTCAACAAATTTAATCTCTTTTATTTTCTTTAAACAAGTTCAAAAAGATATTATTTAGAAATTAAATAAAATTTTACTAAAAGCAAATTGTTGATAATATTTTTTCTTAATAAACACATATGTATATATACGTTTCTTATTAATTATTTAATTAATCAACATAGAAAAAATTACAAATTATTAAAATCCAAACTAAACTTGTTGTTGTACTTGAAGCTTTCTGAAGTTTTCTGTTTTTTACTATCTAAAACAACATTCAATAACAACAAATACAGAATTGTCCAAAAAGATGTTACCACCTAAATAGTACTACATAATTTTAATTTTTCTATTCTTACAGATTAAATATGGCCACCCGGCTTGCTTTGAAAGAGAGAAAGTAGTTGATAGATACTGAACTGAAAGTTAGTGAAAGAAGAAAGAAACTACTGGAAGATAGTGAAAATGTTTAGGTCATCACCCCCAGTAGTTAGAGAAAAAAAAGTCGGCAATGGCTTCAAAAGCCTTCTCCAAATCTTGTCAAACATGCCAAACATTAGAACTTTGAGCGCACACGATTGTAGAGGAAAGAGTGGACATTCCCGAAGTATTCCAACGGAAGACCACAACAAAGCACATTAATTTCGAGCCCAGGAAAGTCAAGTACGCGATGTAGTGTTCTAAAAATCCTCGATCCACCTCGATCTGGGAATGAAGCGGTATCAAATTCAAATGATACAGACCCTTTCTGATAAAATTGCTCGTGCACAAGCTACACAAGTATTATTAGAAATGACGTGCATAAATAAAGAATTCTTCGTACAGCTGCGACGCTACATGCAGCAGCCCAGAAGAAGCCCCATACAATTCTCGACTACCCGGAAACCCGAATTCTTTAAAAGAAAGGAACTACCTCTATGTCGGATGAAGCCACATTTCAGGTTAGCGGCAACGTAAATAAGCGCAATTAAATCGTTTGAAGTATAGAGAATCCCCGTGAATGAGGAGAAGGCACTCGATCCTCTCCGAAAGTTAATGTATGGTGCGGCAGTTCGAAGTTTGGAGCACTTGTTCCATAGTTGCAGAAGATGTTGCCCCACCGCATTATTCCTTAACGAAAAAAACATTTGGTGGACCCTGCATTGGAAGAGGTAGAACTTTGGTTTGGCCAGCACGGTCACCAGACGCGACACGTGATTTCTGGCCATGGGGAATAGTGAAAGAACGCAAGATCTACTGATAATAAAGACCTTAAAGAACGCATAACAAAGGTTGTCCGCTCTCTATACCTTCGGAAATATGTAAACAAGTTATGGCCTGTATGGCGAAAACACTTCACACATGCATTGGCAAGTCCGAAGAAGAACATTAGCTTTGTTTGGATTTTTGTACATAACGTACGTTATTATATTATTAAAGCAAAGTAAATCCCATAGAAGTGGTAACATCTTTTTGGACAAACCTGTATATTTGATCGATGACGATTTTTGTATAAATAAATAATTTTATAGAATTCCAAACAAATGAAAAATGAACATCCTTAAACAAAAAAACAAAAAAAAAAAACATGTACCACGATGTTAAAGATCAACATATTTTGTAATTTTTAGGAGAGAATGTCAAATTTGAAGGTTAAATAAAGCAAGTCCACGTGATTGCACGTGTGCATGTGATTTACCATAATTTTTAAGCAAAAACAAATAACAAAGCCAGCAACCTATCTTGACTAATAGAATAATTTTAGACTTGACCCTGTAGTACCCAATAACATTGTATCTAATTTTAAAAAAATAATAAGAAACACTATTTTGTTCTGGCTACTCAAAAAAAACTATGAAATGACTAAGAACAACGATAGATCATTATTTATCATCAATTTATTTATTTATTTATTTATTTTTAGTTGGTATTGGCAAATTAGCAGTGTTTGAAAAAGATTCCGCTCGTAAAATTCCGCTCCTCCCTCGATTTTATCGTTTCTACTTAAACAGCGAAAAAAACGAAAAAGAAAACCTCCAAATTATTTTAAAAAATTAGGAATAATACTTTGCATTCGGTGTAAACATCCTCGAGTGTATCGGCATCCGTAACAACCAGCGGTTCTCAAATCGTCCTCAACTCTACGCATAGAAGTAAAACATAATTACACTTGCTCTAAAATTAGAGTCTAGATACAACATGTAACACCGGTCGGTAAAAATAACATGTGGAACACGGTTGTCCGAAATAGATGAACTTTTTAATGTTTTGGCTTCTTATGCTTCAACATTCCTAGGCGCAGTCACGGCTTGAACGTGAAACGAAAGAAAACATCTGCATACGATTCCAACAAGAGATCCTTCTAGATGCCCAACGTACAGCGAACGGCGACGACGAACAAAAAAAGACGAATGAAGAACGAAGACTCCACACCCACGCGTTTCACCGGCGACGAGTCATTTTCTTCGGGATTCGAACCGAAATTGATACCAGAAGAATGAAGGTGAAAATATTGAAAGCTTGCGAATATGGCGTAAAATTAAAATATAGCGCTTATATGAAGCAAGAAAACGCACACTTTTTTGCGTTGGTATTAGCACAGCGATTTTTTACCTGTTCTTGACCGACGAACTGTGGACGGGCAACGCGAAATTGAGACGGATACATCGTCTTATACAGGCCGTATACGAATCAGATGCACAATTCTATCTTTATCTTCGTCTTCGAGGTGCAATAACCTAAATAAATATAAAAGGCATTCTTTTTTTATCCATAATTTACAAGGAAATTAATATACGATTTATTGTAACGTAAACCAGTTTTTTTTTCTTTTGCATATTGTAGGTAGAAAGAGGTAAATTAACATAATAACTATTAATAATCACCATCATGAATTAAACATGATCTTACGGTTAAAGAACCACGAATATCTTCTATTATTCTTCTACAATGAGCGTAAAAAAGTCGGTGTTAAATGGAAAAAGCATCTATGGTTTCTTGGGAGATTAAGGTCTAAAGATACAAGGCCGTAAAAGGAGGTAAAACAAAAAAAAACTGTTTAAATGTAATTTCTTATTTAAATACGAAGCCTAGACTAAAAAATGGTAAAAAATCCCCCGACATAAAACAAAAGATAAAAAAGAATATTTTTATTTTTACTTTAAATAAGGATCAAAAGTATTTGGAATGTTTTAAGTTAAAGTTACTGAATCAAAAATTATTTAAACTAAAATACAACAAAGAAGATAGGGATAATAAATTTAAAAAAATAATTAACAAATATATATTTTTTTAATTATAAACCGCTAATTTTCATAGAAAAAATTGTTGAATTTCAAAATCAAGCTTTAGGGTACCTACGTAAAAATTTGAAAAAATTAAAAATTTAAATTTCTGCAACGCTTACGGAGAAAAAACTGTTCTCTAGACTTCAGATGCTTCAAATACACCAAAACTAATACACGTTAAAAAAAATATTGCAACCTTGCCAAATTTCCGAAAACTAGCCCCCCTTTAAATTTGGACAATTTCGAAAAATCCCATTCTTTAAACAGCTAACGTCACTTAGTCTACAGCGATACCGGCCAAATACGTTTTCCCAAAATCACAAATTACTGCCCTCCCCCATCCCCACATCTTTTTTTATTATTATTTTTTTAGATTAAAAGTAAACATTTTTCCTCATCGCATTCCGACTTTACGACGGTCACTGTATATTTATATGGCGAAAATTTTCACCGCAAATCGTCCGAGGGGAATCGAGCAGATTTGTTTATACTCCGAAAAAAATAAAATACCGGTTTTCTTGTGTACCGGCGCGTATTCCCGTGTAGATCTTTGATCCCCGCGAGTACTTCGCGAAGAACAACCAACCGGACCTCCTCTCTTCTTTACCATCTTTGTGGTATTCGAAAAAAAATTTTCATCCACGGAGGAATCGCCGAAAAATTTTTTTTTTGTGGTAAACCGGGGTGCGGTCACAACACCTTATAAACACCTGCCCGCAAAACTTACCACGGCACCCTCCTCAGGGTTACGATTTTAAAAATAACAACACAAAAAGATATGCATGTATCCTACCAACTATGGCACACGTTCCGCTTGAAGAAAATAAGAGTAAAAAAATCACTTGGAATATTCTTTATTTCGCATTGTAAGCGGAGAATCACCCTGTAGACGTTAGATGGGGTACAAATACGTTAAATGATCGTCTACTCACCGTTTAGGCTTCGAATCGCACGGGATTTCTTTTAAAATTAGAGTAAAATAAAAAGTTCCACTAAGAAAAATGAGAGATTGATAAAGCGGACGACGCAGAAACCAACTATACACTTACGCGGATGCGACAATACTGAAACATAATCTGACTTCTACTATTTATACGATGTTGCGCATGCGCGTGGGCGGATCGGTGCTAAAAACCTAAGAATAAACGTGTAAATTAACAAATTCCAACTCGAAAATCTTCGAAGGTAGAACGTTTAACGTTTATCGGGCGTCTTTCAAGTCAAATCCTCGCGGAAATCGGCGAAATCTCTTCGATATTCCGGCGATAAAACGGCCGCCTCCCGTGAAGCGCATGCCCGCGAACTCTTAGGTTGGTATCGCGGTTGGTAATATGCGGATGAAAAAAATTACTCATACATAGCCGCTTGTCGTTTTGACAGTTCGAAATCATGGCCGATAATTTGAGTAAGAGACCGAGGAAGGGTATCCTGAAGAACTCCAGCAGTTTCGATACGCAGGACACGCATTCGAACGCCAAGTAAGTGAGCCGAATTTCTACCTTGCGCTAATTCGATACATCGGATTTTACGTGCTTAAATCGCGCGATGCAAAAAAAGAAAGAAAGAAAAAAAAAAACTAAAAGCCCATCCCATTTTTTTTTTACGAAAACAATTCGTTTTTGCGTTCGATCATTCGCATCCGAGGAAACGGGGAATCTTCAAACGATCCGAGAAGGAATTCTGTATGAAACATAACCTATAAATATCTACGGTTGAACGGTGCTTAATGAATTTCGAGGTATTTTTGAATAAATGCCAGGGATCTTTTCGATGGGAATAGTAAACGTGTGATTCGTGCCTCTCAAAAACCACCGGAGCGAATCGAAACGATAAAATTCCAACAAGGAAATCAATCCAATTAAGGTGTTCATACGACATAGAACAATGAGTAATTTTCTTTATTTACGCCCATGCCATAAGTTGCATTTACCTGTTTTACGAAACATTTCCACTTATTAAACTGGTTTGAATACTTTTAAAAAATCTCAAATTTGTTTTACTTTTTTTTTAATGTGTTACTTAACCTAGCTTAACAACACGAGTATTTTTAGTCCCGAAGCTTTATAATCAGTAAATTGCTGATAAAATATTATTTAATTGGAGCTATTCGGATTAATACTGTAATGTTTAAATCTTGATAAGTAAGATTAAATACGACGGCAATATTTATTGTTTTGGAAGTTCGCCTTTGTTATTATGCGAATCGTCCAGCCGGGTATGTTTATCTTATAATGTTGGATGCATGTAGTAGCTATTATACAAGGGTATATTTAAAAGTTTTACCATTCTAGAATTGTACTCTATTTTTTTTTTTCCTTTTTTTAGTTCGAAGGAATAAAATGTAAAGACACGTTTGCACAATGGAATTTAATTCAATTAATTTTTATGAAATTTACAAAATATTGCATGGTTTTATGGGAGCTCCCAGAACCCATTATACATGTTATTTTATTATAGTGAAGCACTTTTTTCTAATTTATATAATAAAAAGACACGTTTACAAAATGGAATTTAATTTAATTATTTTTTTTACAAAATGCCAAAATATTGCATGATTTTATGGGAGCTTCTGGAACCCATAATACACATTAATTTATTGTAGTAGAGCACTTTTTTTTATTTATATAATGAGAAAGCGCATTTACACAATGGAATTTAATTTAATTATAATTTAATTTATGTAATGAAAAAACTCGTTTAAACAATGGAATTTACTTTAATTAATTTTTAAAAAATTCAAAATATTGCCTGATTTTATGGGAGCTTCCAGAACTCATGATACACATTAATTTATTGCAGTAGAGCACTTTTTGTATTATTTATATAATAAAAAAAATCGTTTGCACAATGGAATTTACTTTGATTAATTTTTAAAAAATTTCCAAAATATTGCTTGATTTTATGGGAGATTCCGGAACCCATGATACACATTAATTTATTATAGTACAACTCTTTTTTTAAATTTATATAATGAAAGAACTCGTTTACACAATGGAATTTAATGTAATTAATTTTTAAAAAATTCCCAGAATGTTGCCTGATTTTATGGGAGTTTCCGGAACCCATGATACACATTAATTTATTGTAGCAGAGCACTTTTTTAATTCGTATGTTAAACTCTTTCACCATTAAACGCTATCTTTTACTTCGGAGGAGTAAAATGAAAAAACCCCTTCGCACAATGGAATTTACTTGAATTAATTTCCATAAAATTTTCAAAATATTGCATGATTTTATGGGAGCTTCCGAGACCTATGAAACACATTAATTTATTGTAGTAGAGCACTTTTTTTTAATGTATATAATGAAAAAACTCGTTTACACAATGGAATTTAATTTAATTAATTTTTATAGAATTTTTAAAATATTGTATAATTTTATGGGAGCTTCCAGAACCCATGATACACATTAGTTTATTGTAGTAGAGTATTTTTTTAAATGTATATAATGAAAAAACTCGTTCACATAATGGAATTTAATTTAATTAATTTTTATAAAATGTCTAAAATATTGCATAATTTTATGGGTGCTTCCAGAACCCACGATACACATTAATTTATTGCAGTAGAGCACTTTTTTTTAAATTTATATAATAGAAAGACGCGTTTACACAATGGAATTTGGTTTAATTAATTTTTATAAAATTTCTAAAATATTGCATAATTTTATGGGTGCTTCTAGAACTCACGATGCACATTAATTTATTGCAGTAGAGCACTTTTTTTTTTTAATTTATATAATAGAAAGACGCGTTTACACAATGGAATTTGGTATAATTAATTTTTATAAAATTTCTAAAATATTGCATAATTTTATGGGTGCTTTCAGAACTCACGATACACATTAATTTATTGCAGTAGAGCACTTTTTTTTTTTAATTTATATAATAGAAAAACACGTTTACATAATGGAATTTGGTATAATTAATTTTTATAAAATTTCTAAAATATTGCATAATTTTATGGGAGCTTCTAGAACCCACGATACATATCAATTTATTGTAGTAGAGCACTTTTTTTTTTCATTTATATAATAGAAAGACACGTTTACACAATGGAATTTGGTTTAATTAATTTTTATAAAATTTCCAAAGTATTGCCTGATTTTATGGGAGTTTCCATAACGCTTGATACACATTAACAGATTGTAGTAGAGCACTTTTTTGCAGCACTTTGTCACAATTAAACTCTATTTTTTCCTTAAAAGTAGTAAGATGAAAAGACGCGTTTACGCAATGGAATTGTTGAAAGCTACTTTTTGCCAACAGTTTTAAAACTAGTGAGGATTTTGTATAAGTTGTAGTTACGTATTTCATTACAAAAATAATTAAATAATTAATTAAATATAGAAAACACTGCAGAATAATATTTACTGATCAAAGACACAGCATACTACAGCTATGTGAATATGTATTAGGCGCCCCCAATTTTTCTTCGGATGTATAAAAATAAATTATACATAAATAAAATGACAAAGTAGATATACCATCCAGGATATTTTATTCATATTTTCAATACTCTCAGGGTCCACCAGCTGCTTTTATTAGAGATCTTGCGATTTAATAAATTTAAATTATTAGATAATTTGCGGCACCCATCCTTTGAAATTGAGATCCGTTCCTTGACGATTTATTGGCGAAGCTGTTCTTTTGACCCATGTTGACTGATGTTTTGTGAAGTTTTTCTTCAGAATCTAGTATAAATTTTCTATTGATAAGACCGGAGACTGTGCCGGCCAATTCAACATTCGCACCCAGTTTTCCGTGAAGCATTGCATTGTCGCCCTTGCACGATGACGAGGAGGCTTGTCTTGTTGATAAAAATATTGAACATTCTCCTTTTCAAACAATCTTAATACGAATAGCTCCAGCACCTCCTGTAGCATCTCGGTGTATATTCATGCGTCCCTCGCAAAGAAAGATTCCGCCAACGCCCGATGCCGTCATGCATCCCCGGGAAAGAAAATACAGCAAACATGACTGAATTTGATTTGGCATATATGACTGAATTGCTCGTTATGAATTAGTTCGGAGGATTTTACAAGTTCTCTTAAGATTAACTGTCTCTAATTAAATCTATCGCGCCAATTTCACATTGTTCTCCATCATTAAGATTAATTCTATTTTATTTTCACAAATCCAAGATAGTTGGAATATTTCAGCAAAAAAAAAACAATGCCAATATAATGTGGCGGCTATAGCCTATCGTTTATATTGCTCAATTCAATTGCCGTAATCCTATTATCGATAAATCAAATCAGTGAGGAGATTATTGTTATTTAATTACTGTTATTTGGAATAAAAGGACGGAACACATAGACCTACTAGAACCAATCGATACGCGTATTAGGAATATATTTACATCGCGTTTACTAGAGCTGAACTGCCAGTATTGACATGCTTATTAGGTTTTATCAGTTTTACGCTGATAAAGAGCTTATGTGCGTCCATTAAGTTGTTTTAATGGAAGTCGTATCACATGTATCATAGTCGCGTGATAATTTTGGTGCTTAGAAATATCGTACCTGCGTCGCAATAATTAACTAAAACGCAAAATGCAAAAGAAAAACATCATTACGAATATTACCAATTGTTCAAAGTTTTATATTGAGTGTTTGTCGCGAGGTTCCTTTGGTTGGAGATTTTGACGAGGTGAACCGTAAGGTGCGACGATTTCGGAGTTGACTAAGGCTTCTGAGGGAGATTCGATTAGTCCCATAACAGCGAAAGAATTGGACACTATCATCACCATCCTTAAACAATAATATGTTATCTTTAACATTACGATATATTGTCCCATAGTTGCTCAGAGAATGTTGTAGTTGTTGCTCGTTTTGTCTAAATTATTGATTATTTCTGGTAACTTCTGCTTTTGCATGCACCACAACCAATAGAGATTTTATTCAGAAGCTTCGCATATAACTTAGAAGTGGTCACGGGCGCACGCTTAGTCAGAGGAAGACAGGGAGGGTTCTTCCTAAATCTCTCAAATAATTTCACCGCTTCCCCCAGCCCCAAATTGACCAAATTCTGGCTACGCCCATGGAAATAGCACTTTTTATAGTGGTCTTTAAGTACTTTCTATGTAATTGCTACAATGAGGATTATTAGGAAGGCCCATCTTCAATTGTCGGAATCGCTCCGATATCGGGTTTTGAGGATGATCGTAGCTGAATACGTTGGAGTTCGTATCCCGACCGAGTACGCCAGGGAATGATCTAAGAAAGCTTAGAAAAAGATGTATAATGTAGAGAACCCGCTAATGAAGATGATTGTTGAGCCGCAAGATCGTCTGCCGTCATGAGTAAGAGTGAAAACAATGGGAGATGTCGTGTGAAGAAACAAACTAAATAACAAAGAAGGAAAATCAAAGAAACATCACGCCTCAAATGGATCCTAGTACTCTAGTGATCATCCTACGAAGGTTTCAACAATCAAAAGTAGCAGACAAGTAGTGGTTAAGTGGAATAGACCGTCGTCTGTCGATGTGTTCTGCCGGCTAAAATTCATCAGAATCCTGGCCTTATTCTTTTACTTCAGGTTTAAGTAGAAAAATGAGGCCGCGATTCTCAATTGTTTTATTTATTGGAATTAACGTTATTGGCCAGGAAAAAACAAGAGACGGTTGAAATAAATTATTTTGCATGTGCACTGTTGCATTGATACGCTAAGTTATAAATATAATAAATAAATAATAATAAACGGAAAAAAATATAAATTTTGATTTGTACCATTGTACCATGTTCACAGTCCATATAATTCGTTGTTACACACGGCTTCATTTTTCAATTTACGCAAGACGTGGTAATCCCATAAATTACCTGTTTATCGTAACTTACTAGTACTGCCACCGAATGTCGCTCGCTTCATTACGGGGAAGTCATTAAATACCAAAAATTGCAACAACTATCGAAACTTAAACACGTTTTAAACCAAAATTAATACTTCTCTCTCATTCTAGAAAAAACAAAGAGACGAAATGGGACGAGATGAACATAATAGCAACGTTACATCCTCCCGACAAAGACTACGGTCACATGAAGATCGAAGAACCGAAAACGCCGTACAATTACGTCGATCCCGAAAGTTTAGACGTGATCGACGCCACTGAACTAGCCGAAAAGATCCGATTGGGAGCCGAACAGCTGCCGAAGGCGATGCAGGTCGACGAATCAGACGAGGAGGCGGAGGAATTAACCCCGGAAGAGATCGAGAAGCGGCGCGAATTCGAAAACAAACGCAAAAAACACTACAATGAATTTTACGCGGTCAAGTTAGCGAGGAAACTGCTAGAGGAGGAGGAGGACGACGACGACGACGAAGAGGACAAGACGGAAAAGGGAAAAGGAGAGAACCGAACGAAAGATGGAGGAAGCGATGTCGATGAGAAAGAAGACGAAAGTGCTTCCAGTGGGGATAGGGGAAAGATAGACAGGAAAGGAGACGGTGGTGCTGACCTCTAGACGTTATAAGAAGTATTTCTAACTTTTGGATTTTATTTTTTAATTTATGATGATAACAATGATAATATGATGGTTTTTCTTGTATATTTACTGAACGTGTAATGGCGGACGTGTTTTTGTTTTTTTCGGAGTCTAGATGGTCAACCGAAGGATTTTAGCGATGATCGTTTTGTTTTTAATTATTTATTTATTTAACGATAAGATTCGAATGTACAAAAACAAAGGAATATTTTAATATTTGAAAAGGTTAGTGAAACAAACAAGTAAAATAGCATTAGAAGAATTTTAGGTATTAAAAAGTTTAAATAAAAAGCAAATATCTTTTAGCAATAATTTTCTTACAAGCTTAAAAGAAAAAATGCCGTAATATATCTTACTCATAGGGATCAACCAATTGGCTTCGAACTATTTAATATAATGATAATAATAATTATTTTTCGAAATTTTGAAAGGCAACATCGACTAGGGCTACTTGGGACGGTCAACGTAACAACCGCGAATTCTAACAAAGAAATCAGCGGCACCCTTCGTATAAGTTGCATCGTAGCTGCATTCGGATGGTTTCGGTGCGTTTGGAAAAATTCTTTAAGTCGGTTCTTTTTGGTTTAAAACAAACGCAATGGAAAATGTCTGTCTGTCGCCAACAAACACTCCATCTAATTTCATAGAAAAAACTTATGGCGATTTGAAACAATATTGTAACCTTTCAATGCTTGCACTTGCACTTTAATTCGTTTTTTTATTATTATTATTATTAACATTACTTTGTGCGGAATAGTTAAAGCATCCAATTATTCTCAATAAAGCAGACTAAATTCACAGCAGTCCATAACATATTTACTTATTATTATCTAAAGCACACATTGATTGATTGTCTCAAAACTGTGAATATTTGACCTCGGTTAAGATAAGATCCACAATTTATTTTTGTTTCTTTCCTTTTAACATTACAATGGAATTGTTTTTTCTAAGTCTCGTGGCAATAAGTTGCCCTGTATGTTCTCTAGCTTTTCAGATTAAAGAGGCTATGATGTTCCTTTTTTTATACAGAAGCAATTTAAAGTAATATCCAATGCACTCGTTACCAGAAATAGTGCGTCGCTCGGATGAACGCTACATCTACTCATTTTTGAACTGTTCGAAGTTTACCTGCAGCCAGGAGATATTTTGGTTGTTTGCACATCCCGTCTCGAATTACAATCTATATAAATACCTAAATATTTACAAGAAAATTCCGAGTGTATCCGCTGTGTATTTACGATGATGCAAGAGAAACATATTTTGTCTTATCTTCGTCGATTATAAATTACTCGAAATTAAACCGTTTAATTTTTAAAGATATGCTATGATTCAATTTTTTTTGGTACAGTAAAGCCCAAGGAATGTTAAAAGTCGCCGAAGAAATTAAAATCATTGGAAATAGATACAGTGACTTTTGATCATTTAATTCGATTATTCATCCATTAAAACATGATATAAAACACGAGATATATTACAGAACAATAATTAATATAAATGTTGTGAAAAGGTAGTGGCGCTATGTGACCAGATGACGAATTACCACATTTTAATTAATGATTTACCATAATTTTCTTAAATAAAAAGAAAACGTTCTACATGCTGCATGAAACATGTTGTCTTCATCTAAAGATTACTACAATGTAACTGTCGAGGATATAAAGCTCCGTAACTTCTTGTAATTCAATCCTCCAATGCTCGCGTGTTCTTTTCGTATTTTAGTTTTTTTTTTATATATATATACAAATACGTTGGCCGTGTTCACCCACGCCACTACAGGATAAGATTATTTTGTAGCTATAGATATAAGTAGCGTTGAAAGGCAGATCAAAAGCAATGCTTCGATTTGCCGGTATTTTCTTATCGAACACATGTACAGCAACCGGCGTATATCCTGGCGGGCGGTAGAGATGCCTATTCACAGGTGCTGTACGCGCTACGAGGTATAGTGAGTGCTGCAAGTAAGTGAACGCAACAGTAAAAGTGGTGGAGGTCGCTGCAATTAGTTCTGCATTAAATAACCATAGGCGGCACAAATTAATACGTATCTATTAGCCTCAATATCAGTCGTATGTTTACAAACACCGTTCCCAATTGCCTTTAGAAACTCTCGAAAATTCTTCTTCCGCTAATTTACGAACTACATCCGTTTTAAAACTTCACTTTCTTGGATCGGGGCGATACGGTGGAAGTCTCAAAACTATGTTGTAAAGTTTCGTCGAATTCATACGTTTTATATGGATCCTTATAGCCTTTAAGTTAGCTAGTGGAATTGTGACTTTAATCTTTAACGTTCTACTCTCACAAACAATTCGGCGTTAATTTGTCGATTATTTTGTCCTTTTTACTATTATTTTTTGAAGCGCGCATGGAATTTCTTTTTTAACATTTCTGTTGATTCTTCAACCGACGCTTCATCTACTGTCACTGAACTAGTTTTACGTTTATAAAAATAATTTTATGCATTAAAGGCAACCTTTCACGTTTGAGCGTGTATCACCTTCTGATCCCCTAACAAAGACACCATTATTAATAGATACTTTTTAAATACTAAAGGAGTGACGTGTTGAACTCGGTTACACCAATGTTCAACAGAAGTTTTATCAAATTCTTCTTCCACTAACGCATTATCCATCTTAAAAGGTACACTCCTAGAAGCAACATTGTTTCTTGCAGTAGTTCGTGTCATTTCTCTTGGATTTAAATCCGTGCATTGCGGAAGTTATTTTAAATTAAAGTTCTTTCAGTTCACCAAGTTATGATAAATATGCCCACTTTTATGGGTAGGTTTTAATACGGAATTATGAAAATAAGTTCCCCTGTCAACCATTTATGAATAACCAAAGGATATAATTCTAAGATGGCTTCCTCGTGGTATTGATAGAATAATTCACGGCAAACGTAACAAAAGGAGAGAAAAAAAGTACACCAACATACGGACATGTTTCTTGACATCTTGTCTCGACCCGACGTCACCAGCGTGGTTTCGAGAGTATTTTTCATCTATACCTTTTATCGCGATGTCTCACAGTTAATGTCACACTTTCAAAACGATAAACTCGACATTTCTTGGCGCCCTCTAGTGTTGAAGAAACGCATGCCTGCCGTTCAGGGACCAGCTACATGGCTCCGGGTAGGTAGAAGCATGACCGTTTCCTTCTTACCTTTTCTTGCGTTTACCGTGAACTACTTCATCAATACCATGAGGAAGCTTAGCATTAAATTTTGGGTTATCGTTTCTAGATATTTTTTAATGTATTTTGTTTATATAAACCGTTTATATGTTCATGCGTTGTAGTAGGATGCATTATCTGCAGAGATTTTTGACTGATTTGGTTAAAGTTGCCATATTTAGAACATCTATCCTCCTTTCTATTCGCAGAGCTTTATATCCTTCATTCTAATTAGATCGGGATGTATCCTCCCTTCATCTCAAAAAGCGTGCCGTATATAAATATATAAACACCGACTTTAACCTGTATTTTTGTCTTGTTAATTATCAGTTTAACATTACATTATGGAGCCTCTTCAAAAAAGTTATTTTAATATTCCACCATGATCTGGATTATCTTTATTTGCGATTAGCAAATCATCCCCACCTATTTCCCGGGATTTTTATCTGATATTTCCAGCTAAGGGTGGAATTAAATGATGCTCTCTTGCAATTACTTTGTTTCGTTTAAAAGCAACTAAACGAATTCGAATGATGGAGTCTGCAATCATTCATACTCAACGGATTGGAGTAGTTACTAATCTGATTTTGTAAATTGGATTATTAACTATTTTATTTACCGTACAACTTATCTCGGCGCCAGTGGCGCAGCTAGCCCTGTATCAGACTTTTTGAGGACTTCTTTTCCATAAAATAAAAACAAAAACATTCGAATAAAGAATATATATTTGCAAAATAAAAACTACAATATAAAATTCAACCCTAAAAAAATCTAAATCCAACTTTGGTTCTAACTTTGGTTCCAAGTAAATTAATATACAGGTTGGGGCGCTCAAGCTCGGGGGTTCTGTATCACTATAGCCCTTTGAATCTGCTAACTTTATTGATTTAATAAACCTTGTCAATATAGTACTTACCACTATCATTGTTGCTGTTATTTAACGCAGTTACACTATTATTACAATCACCAATTTAATTTAATTCAACTTAATATTTAAAAAAATGCACATTAAATAATAAGTATCGGCACCGTACAGATTTAATTAATTAAATAATAATTAATCCGGGAAGGTCACACAAATGGCCCTCATCAACCGGTGATCGAACTCAAATAGCAGAAATTGTATCAAAAGTGTCTCAAATAGCCCCAGTTGACCGGTACCTAATTCAATTTCTGATTAAAAAATAAAGTTGTTCGCTATTGTAGAACGAAAGTATCTTAAACAGTGAAACGCGGAAGAAATTTATGCAATGTACCGTTTTGACGCATACAGAATGTTAACCATATACAGGTGTCTCATAACATAACTGTCAAAGCTTAATGATGGGTTGCTCAAGCGATTTCAAGTTAAAAATATCTAGTAAAGTAATGCTTAAAACTCAATCGTAACTGAGCTAGGATAGTTCAAATTTTTAATAAATATCGGATAAAATCCCATCGTAAATCAGTCATAAAAGAAATTGTTTTATTACATTAATTGTTCAAAAAGTCCACTCCACTTCTCAGAAGTTTAGAGGCATCTCTACTAACAGTCTCAAGTCGACAGTTTTTACCCCTTGCGCAAGTAAGGTGGTACGAGTACAAACTAATTTCTCCATACTCTCATGCGACCTTCACTAGATCTGTTGGAAATTCTTCAAACGTTAGTAAAAGTTTCAGTGAAGATGCTTCTTTTTGAGCACATGCTTGTTGCGTAGAACAACCAGAAGCAGCTGTAGAAGGCTTTCCTGTTGCTCGTAAACACCGATGAACGTTGCTAAAGACTTTTCCACGTATTCATCTGAAGAAAATGAACGTACTTTTCCGATTATTATAACGTAACCCAAGCAACGAAATACGCCGAATTACATTATAAGTAACGTTGACTGCTATAATGAATAATAAATGATGAATCGCCGCCGCCCTAACTTTTAGTAATAGCGGTACCTAAAACTTCAATTGATTGTAGTTCAATTACGATAGAGTTTTGGGCATATGTATATTAGACATTTTAGATTTGCAATTGCTTGGTCAATATTTTCTTAAGCTGTGGCGAACATATAGTGGAACACCCCGTATAGCTTCGCTTTAAATTACTGCGAACAATTGTAAATTTTAGACTACAAAACAATTATCTATGCAACTCTTATGTTAGAAACTGGATTATTTTTCAACGTACTGGAAAACGTTGGGGCACTCCATTTAATCTTTTTTTTTGTAAAAATGCATTATTCGATTATTGTTTTAGCTTCATTAATCAGCGACAGAAATACTATGGTTTTTTTAATTGAAGCAATTTACTAAGACCAACAATAACGAAAAAATTAACAATAATAGCCCGTTAATTTGCTTAATTATATGTAATTAAAAAATTCTTTACTAAAGGTTAAAGGATATCCGAAGAAAACAAAAACAAACCTACAAGATACGTAACGACTAAGTTATTGGTTCAATTGCAAGAATTTGTGATATTCCGTGAAGATCGCTTAATGACAAAACGATCGTTAGGAAGATGTATAATCATCAATTTGCGTATCGTATTATGTAACGTTGTTGTAATATTTTCTTAGCGAAAACACCAATTTTGTACAAAAGGAAAGGGAGAACAGATTCGAATTTTAAGAAAGTTTAAGACCCCGTTCCTTGACGTTAATTTTTTTTTCGGAGCGGCGACCAATCTAAAAAAAGAAACCATTTGTGGACTAAAAGGAAAGATGCGCTTACTTAAGTTAGTTTAATCTAATCGTATATTATTATGTAAATAATTCTTATCATCTTAGTAAGTAGCGTATTTGGTTGGCATTTTGTAATTAATAATCATTCGTATTTTCTTTTTCTTTTTATTATTTGAAAGACTATATTGCCTACCTCGATTCCCAAACTTATCAGTAAAGTTCTCCACTTTCCGCGTCCTTTACAGAAATTAGCGGAGACTAGATAGATTCGTGTTTCGTCGACTCTCGGGGACACCAGTAGACAACACGGACCCATTCTCATGAGACGAATACATACGTCTAGTCTGTCTAGTTTCTGCTAATTTCGGGAAGGTCGCGAAAAATTGCGAACTTTAATTAATGAAAATCACTGTTTGAAGAAATTATAATTAATGATAATCGACAACTGACTAGTGACTGATGATCCTCATTAGAAACAAATAATTTTCGATACTACGAGCGCCATCTCTTAGGTTTTGTAAGGACTTCTTGGACCATCCTCCTAGTCGATGGATAAAAAAAATATATACATATGGAACATTTATATATGAAATTTATACGAAAAGATATTGTTTGGGAACTGTAGGTCTAGCAGATTTGCAGTACTTTAATATTTTAACCAAGGAAAAGTAGCTGCAACAACATCATTTAAAAAGATCAATTTTTTTTTATTAAAAATAAAATTGAAAAATTGTAGTAATAATACAAATTTTGGCAGCTTACGCTCTACTTTTCCTTGATTTTATCAGCTAAGAGTAATTTATTAGGTTCATATTCTGAGAAAATAGAGAGAAAATCTCAAAATATGGTTATTCTTAATTGATAAATTTAATTTAATTCTTACCTAATTTATTTTCTAATATTTATAAGCAATATGAACATACTTTTTTTATATTATTACATATATTTAAATAACGGGAACCTTTTAGATACAACTTGACTCCTTATAAAGTGATGATTAGAGCTCCCCAACCGCGCGGCGCACCATAGGCGTCGATAAGGAACATAAGTAAAGTACATAAAAACAAAAGAAATAAAGAATTTTAAAACGCTTACTTTTGTAATTAGCCGTATCCGATATAGTGGGTGTTAATGCACAAGGAAAATAGTATTAGTCAGCACACGAGGAGGTAGGCACATTAAAACTGTTACCGTAAGCGCAATCCGATTTCTCAAACATCTGAAGCATTAGGAATGTTTCCACAGTCGTTTCTTTCAAGGATGTTCGTCGTTCTGAAAAAATGTTTTTATATCTTGAAAATGAACGCTCGACGTCTAATGATGTAATACACGCGTAATTAAAATAATCTTTGAATTTAGTCACCGGATCAGTAGAGTTACCTTCCCAAACTTGTCTTAACCTGCTAAAATTTGTATCTTTCTTCATAACACTTTCAAAATTTCTTGTAACGATATCATTTTTTTTGTTATTTATACAGTGTAGAAGTGCATTAACGTCATCTAATATTTGTACTGACTCCGTCAGGGACAGTGCACTATTTTGTAATTTATTTATTGCCTCAAGTACTTCTCTATAATTGTTGTAAACGGTTTGTAAATCTACTTCAACGGAAATATCTTGGAATTTTTCCTGGCTTTCCTTAATAGCCGCAGATTCGTTGGGATTGAATTGTAACACGACTGATTTTATTTGCCGGAAGCATTTAAAATAATAAAACGCTGCCTTCAGCCATGTCCCCCAACGCGTAAGAATCGGCTCTGGTGGTTCGGGAATACCGGGACACTGTTTATGAAATTCACTGGTACGTTTGGGAGATTTGAGAAACACTCGTTTCGTATTTGTTATTAATGCATTTACCTCAGGGAAATTTGCACGAATAGTTTCAGCCGCAATATGCAGAGCATGAAGTTTACAAGTAATATGTAACATCATCCCATAATGTTCTTGAAGAGAACGACCTACACAACGCATTGTCGCGGTACCATCGGTCATGAAAATTAATACTTGAGTAGTGGCAATTTCAAATGTTTGTAAAGTATCAACGACTACGCTCTCGATAGCATCGGCAGTACACGATTTTAGTCTTTCACTAGCTAATAAAATTCCCTTTGTAGGTTGACGAGGTTCCCGTATACGTACAATCACATTCAAAATAGAATGTTTTTTACGGTCTGTCGTTTCGTCAATACATAACCGCAGTAGTTTATTTTTTATTGCAGATCTGATCCTGTTTTCAATTTCGGTACGTACACTTGGCACACATCTCCTTAAGCTTGTTTCCGACGGTAACTCAAAGTCTGGATTATATTTATTCCAAAATTCACGGAATGGTTTCTTCCTGAGTAAGGAAAACGGTAAATTACACGCAGTCAGCATATAAAATAAATCAATTATAAATTGAGTTGCCTCAGTCGGTGATACACCCAGTTTTTTATTTTTGTGTTGCTGACTATTTACATGTCTTCTACAGCCATATTTATCATTGCACATCAGAGGTATATTACAAATTTTACATATAATCTTACTTCCATTATATATTAAGTCAGGAAATTCTCCACAGAACTTTTTCACTTTGTCAGCCTGTGGCCGTTTCTTACTACGCGCGTCCGCCATACCGTCACAACCCGATCGCATACGGTAATAAACTACCGAAATGCGATGCGAGTTATTTGCTTATATATTACATTACATATCCCCCGGCCACGCCCGGCGGTACGCCTTCTGACTTGCCACGCACTTTGGGGAGCTCTAGTGATGATTCTTCCACAATCTCCGGTTAGCATAATTGCGAACGATCTTTATATAAGACGAAGAACATATCTGTGTTTTTGATCAGGTAAATTGGTAAAGTTGTAAAAATCCTCAACTTTTTTCTTAAGTAATTATGTGGATGTGATCATTTTTTTCTTCGACTCGGAAAGAACTTGTAAATATATGTATAAAATTTATCAACGTATCGTTCAAGTTGAGTAAGTGTGTATCGAAGATAAGTAATTCCAGAGTATATGGCCATTATTTTCATTTTTCTTTTCGGAAATGTCTAATAATTAATGAAACGTAATACCAACCATGCAAATTGTTAAATGATAAAAGAAGAAAAGCGAAGGACGTTAAAAAGAAATATTATAGTAGCGAAATTTATTCTATTTCCACGTCTTAATTATAATAATGGTGGAATCAATTGTTATTTGCTCTTCGATTTTTTCATATTTTTGTAAATATTATTGTATGTATATAATATATATTATAATAATTAATAAAATTTAAACGTGATATCTACGGTGTTTTTTTTTTTTTTTGTGCATGTGAAAAATTGTCATTGAAATTGCAAAATGTTGCAGTTATTTGTTTCTCTATATTTTTGATGATGATGTAAATTACGTATGACTATTGAGCCAGTTGGTAAAGTTGACAAACACCCTAAGTACAACGTTTCCTGCAATTATCCCCCAGTTTTGACGAAAGCGTCCTCTATACCGTCGCTTTTTTAAAAAACGGTATTGATCCCGAGTTTGAATTTTTTTTAAATTGAAGCATCTTACTCGCTGTAGGAAACGCTAGCTTGGTTGCGTTGTTCTACAGCTGAATATGTATTGAAGATCTTGCACGTTTTGGCATACTACCAATTCATTTACGGCATGCATCGCTGGAAATTGAGATCCATTCCTTGAGTATTTGTTGGCGAAGTTGCTCCTTTGTCCATTGTCGCCCTTGCACGGTGACAAGAAGCGTTATCTTGTTGATAAAAATATTCAACATTCTCATCTTCAAACAATCTTGGTATGGATGGCTCCAGGACCTCTTGTAACATCTCGGTGCAACGGTTTCTATTCATGTGCCCTTCGCAAAGAAAGATTTTGGCAACGCGTGATGCGACATCCATCCCCGTACCATGATGCTACCGCCACCATGCTTTACCGTTGGTGCGACGCATTGCAGGAGATATTCTTCTACGGGTTCTTGCCGTGCAAATTAGGCCCCCGGTCGTCCGAAAGGCCGCAATAAAAGAAGAAAATAGAACGAACATGATTAAATAAAATATTTATAAAATAACATTATGTAAATTACATTTGATGTAATAAACAACTATAAAAGAAGTATACCTCGATGTTAGACTCGTCAGAAAAGATTACTTGCGGCCGTTCTTCTTCTGTCCAATGCGTGGACTTCTTGACCCAGTTCAAATGTCTTTTCGATGCGTTGGACGGGTTGCATCGTTAAAGATCAAAGACGAAGAATTCAAATGTAAACAAAACTGCTTTAATAGAATAAAACCAAAATAACGGAATAAAAGCAGAGATACATAAATAATAAGCGTTGCTTGTACCTAATCTGGATTCGTGCTGTACTTCCCCTTGATCGGCCAAGCCCAAAAAAGAAAAGGGAGCGAGAAACAGTGAGTAAGTACAGTTCGACATCTCTTGCTTATAGTCTAAATCATTGTCCAAACCAAATAATACCAAATTAAAGCAACAGTAACATACAAATTCCCTGGTTGGTTTCAATTTTATAAACTACTTTGGCTAGCGTGAATTAAAATTTATCATAGCTTGGGTGCAAATATACGTTTTAATTTATGTATTTTATAAAAACTAAGTTATGCTAGTCATTCAGGGTTAGGACGCCACTGAAAAATGTAGAGATCTAGTTCTTTTTGTGTCAAGATCAGTTCTACCACTTAACCTAATTCCTTCGTGTCACAATCGACATTTCTAACCTTTAAAATCTTTCAATTTTGTGAGTTAAGTGTTTAAATAGAATAAGCGTATTGGATTCATAAAATTCACGTAAAGTAAATCAAATTATCCCAATTATGGCGTACGACTTTAAGTCAGAAAGCGAAGTCAAAGATTTCTTGCATAATTTAGGTATTGAGTACCGTTTCGGATGCTACAGTGAGAAGAAGCCGGAAGGTAGCTAGGTATAGATTTTTCTAAAAACATGTATTCAATTAAATTTTATTCCTTACAAATTCTAGTTTGTCATTTACTCGGCGATTACCTAGAAGCAATCAAGAAAGATTACGAAAAAGCAAGTAAAGTATACAAATCAAACTGCGATGACTATAGGTTTGGTAAAAGTTGTTTGAAATTTGGAACGTACGCCCTATTAGGTAAAGCAGGCCTTAAGGAAGATTATAAGACAGCTTACGAATATTTCAAGAAAGGATGCGAGGAAAACGTATCTGATTCATGTTTCAACCAAGGAATACTATTGATTAGCAATGCGGATAAATGTGGTGTTATGTCCGATCCAATTAAGGTTAGATTCATTTTATTCTTGTATAAAGTTTTGCTCAATTTTAATGTTCGTGAAATAGGGAATGGCATTGTTAGAGAAGAGTTGCCAAGGGGAAAACGCGAATGGGTGCTATTACACATCTGGTTTCTACATAAGTGGTTTGAAAAAAGAAAATAAGAGCGGTAAAACGTCCAGTAATAAAACGACTGATAGCGTTGAATATGACGTGCCAAAAAATATGGAGTTGGCTTTTAAATATGCTACCAAAGGTTGCGAACTTGGAAGCATACTTTGCTGTATTAATTTGAGTCAGATGTATGCAAAAGGAGAAGGTAAGGAACATATATAGTCAGACGTTTTCATGTGTTTACTTTGATCCGTTTTTGGTAAAACAAGTCTGTTTATTTCGTTAAAGCGTTTACTTTTTTTTAAGTACCATAGAATATATTTTTCTAACGAACATTTATAGTAAAGTTGCTGAGATATCGCCTTATCCATTCACCGCTGAACACACTGTATATTATCCATTTAAATTTAAATAAAAGCTTGCTAGATAAAATGGAACGTACTAAGTATGATGGTTAAGATGTTAAAATGTGTATTCTGTCAATACATAGAATATCTCCGAAGGGACAGCAAACACTTTAGTAGGCTATAGTAATAGCTGTTTAAACTGAAAAAAAAACTGTTTGACTGTTATTTACAAAAAACTTCATGGAAGCGTAACATGCGCAGTGTAAGGGGAACATGGTTTCAATGATTGCCTGTTTAGCGATGATGGATATTCATATGTTTAGCAACATTTATTTCTTTCCCAAGTTATTTGGCTCTCGAGGTTCCAGCGGATTAAAGATTAATTTATTTCACAAACCTGTAGTCAATGATTTACTGCTCTTTTTAATGAAAGAAATGTTGCAGGTGTTCAGAAGAACGAGGAATTGGCGAAGAAGTTCAAAGAGGTAGCCTTAGAGATGCAAAATCAAATGCAAGAAACGAATAAGACGTTGTCATTCCAAGAAGGTCTTTCATAGTGTCAGTTCAATTTTAGAAAACGTGAAGTTAAAGAATTTATGGAATAGTTGGACTTCTTGTTCCTTAAAGAAGATAGTTTGCTGGTAAACTGTGCGTTAATCAGATCCTTATCATCGGTGGATATTAATTTATAAATTTGTCCTAGATAACGTTTTTTTCTTTTGTTGTATCTATCACGGGACATATAGAGTACAAAAATTTAATAAAGCATATATCGACTGTTATATTCTTTGGCTTTCACAACTGAGGAGTAGTTATTGGGAATGAACGCTTTGGGAAGTTTATCGTTTAAGGTAACGGTTAGAATTAGTACACGTCTATCGTACAGACCTCTGCTAGGAGCTCCTTAACCAGACACTAAACCCTGAAGCTAGTCGTCGTTGTTTTACTCTAACTCACGTTTCTAGATAACAGTCACAGGCGACGCGATTGTACTTTAACGTTAGTTCCGTTTCCGTCGCTGGAAATTAGATAAATGCCACACTTGAGTAGCTTACACTCCAAAAGATTAAAAAGGAAACTTCTTTAATTTGGGAAGGAGGAGGGTTCGTTGTAAATCAACCGGTCTTTTTCTAGTGAGAAATCGGACTCGTGCGGGCAGTTTCTCTCAGTTGGTCAATAGGAGCATACTATATGCGGCAACGTGGCTCAACAGCCTTCCTCTTAGGAGGTTGGTGGTATATATTTCTGTCTTATAAATAAGCGCTTAAAAATTGTTTTGAAGCGTTGTTTGTGTTTATTGAGTTAAGTTATCAAATGAATGTTTTGGCTTTTAGTGCTAGCTAATTCACTCCATCGGCTTCTTCAAACTTTTGGCATTGCACTTATGATGATCATCTTCCTAAAATAGTATCGCGGGACATTCGTCAAGATTAGGGTCGCTAAGCTCTTTAGCCTAAGGATTTTTCTGACTCGCCCACTAAATGTCAAAGCCGAAAAGTAGGCAGCTCGACTAGTTGTTTCGTTAATTAAAATAAACTTTGTTTTATCAATTTCTTTAGAAAACACAATTGCTCTGCTGTTTAATAAAAGATACAATTCTCACAAAATTAGTAGAAAAGTCTTTCGGGTGTTGCCGCGTACTTGATTGTCAAGTCAAACACCAAGTACGCGACGCCACCCGAAAGACATTTCTATTAATTTGGGGGGATATCTTTTATCAAACAGGAAGACATTTCTACCACGGATTACGGATGTGAAAGCCTACACTCAGATGTCTCCTAAAATCATAAGATTTTAAAGCAGAAAAGTCAGCAAAAATTCATTCAAGTCTTAGTATTCACCTTGGTTATTTTTCCATGTGAATTATATTAAGATGACCATGTCTCTTAAAAACATTAAATATTAATTAAAGAGGCAATATGAACATTGTGGTATTTGTACATATGTACATTTGTACAAATAACATGTACTATGTATTTCCAAAAATCTGCACTGATGTCGACCGCGTACAGCGTACGTACATGAGGAAGAGTTTAGGAGTACTGCTTTTAGTTTCCAAGAAAGTCAAGATCCAAATTTATAGTCTTCCTCATGTTTTGATTCTTTTTTCTTAAGCGGATTATCTGAATAAATTAAGCAATCAGTACATACAGTCCCTGACCATTTTATTTGGGCCACTTGCTATAATAGCTATTTTCTTAAAATATATAATGAAACACGTATTGTACAAGCATAAGTTTATTTAGTGCTATTTACAGCACCGTCACAACTATATAACTAATATTTTGTAATGTTTGCTTCGGCTTTTATAATTGCTTTATTCTTTTTATGATACTGTCTATGCAAACGCTAATGGTATGTCTAATTGTAGCATCATTTTGCCACACATCCTCAATATTTCTTACTAATCACTCTTTTGTAGTGTTTCTTCTGGAATACACACGAATCTTAATCATCGATATTTGGCATCAAGACATCCTCCAATACAGTCTTATATTGGTGTCGATTCGTGGGGCCTTGATAAAAATAAAGTGGTCCAGGATCTTCAACTGATACACAGGACCATACCGTAACTGACGGAGGGCGTTCCGGCATCCTTAGTACACTAGCTTCACCAAACCGTTCAGAGGGGCGTCGTTTAACAAATTAAGCTCTTTCAGTCGTGGATCTCTAACGAAAACGCATTGTTCAAACAAAAAGAAATTTGCTTGATTTGCATATTCATCTAAGTTATTTCGTTTTATCTTTCGCCAAGTTTCAATTATGTAATGTTGACGACGTTTTGCCCATTCATAATCATTTTAATCCGGCTTCGTACAATCATCTACGTTTGTACCCGTGGATATTTGACTCCTCGTTGAGACATTACATTTCGTATTTCTTTGGCGGATAGATCTCGATTTTCACTTGCTAGCTGCAGGATACGTCGATCATCTCGATTAGTGGTGATCCTTTTCTTACCGCAAAACGCTCTTCCGGTGCTTGTAATGCGTATCTTTTCTTTCATTAAAACGGCGGTTTTGTCGGGATACTTCTTCTTTCTTTGCAATTGTGCGCTGAGAATACATTTCTGTATCCAACAATGCCTCGATACGCAGTTTTTTCTCATTTGGTATGCCCTTTTTCTACCCATAACGAAAAAATACAAAGCAAAGTTCATTCAAACGTTGAAGGACATTGATGTCCTTCAATGTTCTTGAAAATAAAACAAGCATAATTTTAGACGTAGCGTCTTTAATTACAGAAAATAGATGGTTATAAACAATTTATTTCAGCTTAAAATGTAAGCAAATATATCACACTTCATCAACAAACTTTCTTAATACAAATACATCGATTATATCGTGAAAATATGGAAAGGCAACATGTCATCCGGGATAAGCACTACTTTTTAACCCTTCTACATGTTGGCAGATAACAAAATAAACTTCCGAAAACACCAACAACGCACAAAAACGCTAAGCCAACGTTACCCTCGCTGCTATGACAGGTCCAACGCGTTAATTCTGGGTTTCCTAGAATTATCTATGCTGGGTAAAGCGTCCAATCTCATATGTTTCCTAACATCCGAAGCGTTATTCACCCAGAAATGATTGAGCGGCGTCTTTGGCGATCGTTCCGCTACGTTGAGGGCCTCCGACGATCTTTGCTTTCTTCTCGCGTACTCTGGAATGGTACTGTCTAATAGAATAGAATGAAATTACGACCATTTAGATGGTATAATAGGAATTACGATTTCTTACCTCTCCACGTATTGAAGACCATCCCAGCTTCGTATCTGGCGGATTGGTTCAACAATTGCGCTGCCCTCTTCGGTTTGAAGTAGTTCCCGATCAGGTCGTCGATATCCACCTTTTCCAGCTTCTAAACGAAAGGAAAACGTTCCAAAAATCAGCGTCGCTGAGTTAATCACAGGCATACGCACCAGTTCTGGTAGCGGTGATGGTGGCATGCTACTACAAGAGCTTTTTGGCGACGGTCCGTTCGTCAAGCCTTCTTTTTGCAAGTTAGCGGTTAATAAGCGGCGTGCAAAAAAATATGAGATAAGAACATGCATTATTTTCGGTGAAGTTACGATATTTATAAAGCGTTTGCTGGGGGAATTGCCGGAAGCTTCTTTGGGATAAGGTTTGCTACCACCTTGTTTAAAAAAATGCCATCGGACTCCTCCTCGCTGGAGTCTAGTCGTGCCGGAGCTGTTTGGATATCGGAGTATCTACCTGCGGATGAGATTTGGATTGTAGGGGTTTTAAATATGGTCTTTTTGAGCCAACTCTTTGAGTAAACAGACAGAAGACGATCTGAATTGATATTTTCGATGTTTTTATGTTAAACGTTAATTTCTTTCGTTATTCTATTTTTAATTTTTTAATTTGGCATTTGCCATGGAGATATGCCTTTAATTTATATAAAATCGGAGCTCCATCAACATTTTTTAAATGTGACACCTACCTGCTGGTGGTAGCTTGGTCCTGTGAACTATCAACTCCGGTAGCTTAAATTTCTGCGAGTCCTCCAACCAAACAGCTTGTTCTTTTATACTCTCCAAGTCCCTTAAGAGGAAGGCAATGAATGCTCATAAACCCAGATGCCATTAGCATTAAATCTCATACCTGTAATTGCATTCCTTCTTCATATTTTCCGCCAATTTCTCGGAAATCTGCGACAAAAGCTTGATGCTCATGTCTTGCTTCCTTATGGACTCGAGGTAATCTTCCCTTTCTCGTTCAAATTCGCTTTGCAGATCCTTTATATCCTTTTCTAACGCTCTCACCTAACACGATAGAAATACTTCAGCATTTTTTATTGTAATTTATGAATAAGCAGTACCTTGTATCGGTATTTTCTTAAGATGTCAGATTTTAGTTCTAGTTCTTGACTAATGTCCTTGTATTGGTTTTGAAGGATTTCCCTGTCTTCGTTCATTTCGATTTTGGCTAGAACGTGGGCGATCGCACTGAAAATAATGAATAAACTGCAGAATAGACATGTATCTAAGAAAGGCTTCCAACATATAACCATTAACTCCGGTATGGTAATTGTAACTAACCTTAATCTCCTTTCCGCAGCTAATTTCTTCTTCCTCCTCTTCTCCGATAGCTCTTTATCGTTCGCTTTCTCGCCGCCAATCATCGAAGCCTTCAAAATTTCTATCCTTTTCAAGATCTCTTCTTTTGAAGCAATTTTCACTTCTGCTCTGTTACACATCTGCTCATTTAAAGCATCGATGTTCTTCTTATATTCTTCCTTGATCGATTCTATCTGCTTCAAAATGGATTCTTTTTCGTTCTTCTCGCATTCATGCAGATCCTTCAGCTTCGCCATCTCCGTTTCGTACTTCTCGATCAACCTATCCCTCTGAGCGTCTAAATCTGTGCATGTCTGGGATTGGGGAGCTTCGACCGCTTCACCCTGCGATGTTAAATCTTCTACGTGAAGAGGAGTCGATAGTCTTGATTCCAGAAGTTGTTTCAAACGTTCTATTTCCAATTGGTACTGCCTGAGCATTGTATCTTTTGGATCTTCGTTAACTTTGGGCTTGTTGTGGATGTTCTTCGCTCTGTTGGCGTATCTTAGAGTTGATAAGGTTTCGTCGTAGTCTCTACTTGACGGACTTATGCAGGCTATCATTAGGGTCCTGGTGTTACCACCTAAGGAATCCTAGAATATGCCAAAATATATTTTCCCTACTTATTCGATGTTGCTTCTAATTTACCTGCAGCAATCTTGTCAGTTTGGAATCTCTATACGGTATATGCTTAGCTTTACCATCTACTAAGGCGCTGATGACGTTTCCTAAGGCACTCAGGGATAAATTGATTTTGGTGGCTTCTTTTAATCGATCGCCGGTTGCTCCCGTTTTGGCTTGACGTTCGGAACCGGCCAAATCAACCAGATTGAGTTTTCCTAAAATTATTTAAAATTGAAATGTTAGATGATTCTTGTATTTTGGGGATTTACCTTTTTTGATAGATTCGTTATTGTTTTCGCTGGATATTTGTTCTATACTTATGGTAAAGATGCTGTGCGATCTGGAGCTGGCTTGGTTCATCAATGTAGAGCCTATGATCCTGTTTCTTGATCCTATGTGGAGCAATTCTTCACATTCAGGTACGTTATGGACAGGTTTCATTGTAAGACCTACAAGAAAACATGCAAAAAAATAATAAGGGAAATTTACTTGGCATTTTTTATTGTCATTGATCATGCTTTCATTCATTCGTCAAGACGTTGTTAAAAAAAAATGGTTGTTTTTGTTGAGGTAAGTTCAATGGAAAAACTAACGACAGTTAGCCAGTCCTTCATACGGGCCACTGTTTTGGTGTTATGGCAACAAAATAAAACTTATTAGACCAATATTTAATGAAGGGAAACGTTGTTTAAGTATTTGGAACATTTTAAAAAAAAGAAAGTTCAGAGCAAACAATTGATACTGAAAAGTAAAGGGTAGATTCAAATATAATTTGACGACGAGATCGAACATCTTTGAAGCTATTTTCTTCTTGCTGAAGACATTGGTGGAACAACACAAAAAATACAATTTTAGATTAATTTTCAATTTTGCACGAAAAGCTGGGTGTGAAATAATCGCAAGATAGGTGATTCGTGTTCCCTCAGCGTAGAATAAACGCAATCGTGTGATCGACTCTGAGGCTATATTGACGAGGTTTTCCGTCTACCTATGAATGAAACGTAGATACACTATTATACTCCGAAGACAAAAGGACATTCAAAAGAGTGGGTTTTTGAAGGCAAACGTGCTCCGAACAAGGCGAAGACGGAGAAATCGTTCGGCAAGGTAATGGTTTTCGTTTTTTTTGGGATGCACGCGGAATCATTTACCCCGATTACTTGGAAAATGGACAAACAATAATTGGAAAGTATTATGCATCGTTAATGGACTGGTCGGGCAAAGGAATCGAGAAAAAACGACCTTGTTTGGGAAAGAAAAAGATGCTTTCCCATCAAGACAATGGGTTTACAACTACGCAGATTCAATAGCCAAAACTATGGAATTAAAGTTGAAATTAGTACAATGTCCACCGTATTCATCGAAAATGTCCCGCCGGAGATCGGTTTACGTCAAACGAGGAAATCATCGCCAAAAGAGGTGCCTATTTCGATCTTGCGGAATCCTGCTTTTTGGAGGGCGTGAGAAAAGCGGGAGAAACAATTGGAAAAGTGTACAGAATTAAATGAAGATTATGTTGAAAAATATAAAGTAACATTTAGTTTTTATATTCCAAATCTTTAGCCCCTATCTCTTTTTTATTATTTTTTTTATGGATATAAAGTAAATAAATTGAAGCAATCTTTAATTTGGATCCAAAAGATTATTCAATAAATGTTACTTGCTACCACAAACAAAGAATTCTTTAACATTTTTAGTCACGTTTAACATTTAAAAAGCAAAGGCCCAACTTGCCTGGTACAACAAGACCTTCGTTAGGTAACTCCTTCAAACTCAAGGAATTATTGTAGGAGATTTTATCGGCCGGTAAAAGTAGATCTCTAGAATTAACAAGAAAAAAAAACATTAGAACAAGGATCAAATTGATTTTTGTTTATAAAACTCTCAAAAAAGCCTGCCCTAACCTGATCTGTTCGTTATATATCTCCAAATAACTTGCTAAAGCTAAATATTTGACACCGGTAGTTACTGAAATTGCTTCGAAGATATGCTCGAAGGCCCTGGAGATGACTCCTTTATCTTGAGCGGCACGATTCCCCTCCATCGTGAAAGATTTTCCACACCCAGTTTGGCCGTACACGAAAATCGTACTGTTATAACCTTCTAAAACACTCTGTAAATAAGATTCGTTGTGTTAAATGGTTAGACCAATTTATTAAAAATAGCGGCCTTACTTCGACCAAAGGATAGCAGATGTCGTTGTATATGGTTTCTGTAGAGGAATTTTGGCCGTAGACAGAGTCGAACGTGAAGCTTTTGGGTAGCGATGGTCCCTCGTTGGGGTCCCAAATTTCCGTCGTGCAGTCTCTCATTTTGATAATACACTAAAATTATAATTTGCAAGGTAAGTACTTGTAAATACTATCAACTTATGCTTTGATCGACCTCAGGGAAATCAGTTAAATAAGCAAATTTACCTTGCAGTTTAGATCGATTTCTCTTTTGTTCATTGGACGACATCTTACGATGACTTTAACGTTCTCGGCCATAACGTTTTTACCAAAGATTCGTCATTTCTGGAAGAGAGAAATTAATTCTTGTAATCATCAAACTGTGTTATAAATATATCTATTTATAACATAGTTACAATTGGATACAGTGGAGGTTAAAGGAAATTAAACAAAAAAGTCTTATTACGATTGTTAAGATATTAAAGAGAGAATTACCCACTTAAATAGTGAATAGTGATGAACATTATTAATGGAAGAAAGCATCCAACAGCCGTCAAGAAAAAGGAAAAAGAATTATTTCTTGCAAGGGAACAGTACAAATGTGCCATATAGCAGCTTAATTAATTGAGAATGTTCTCCAGAATATCCGCATAATTTAGATCTGCATTATTTCCCAGAAATGCAATAATATTGTTCTTTCCGTCTTTCACCAATTACACTAAACAGCAGCCAAATAAAAATCGACGAAATCTATTACTATTTTTGCTGTGTTGAAACCGAAAATAAACTTATCTTTTTAATAATAGTTCAGGTTTTAGAGATACGTGATGTCATATGTCCTTACATATACAGTCTTATTCGGATATAGTACGAAAAAAAAATTAGGTGAAAGAAACGCATGAGTAATGCCTAAATACAAAATATTATGGTTCTATGTGCACATAGTAACGAGAAAATGATTTTTCTTTATTCGAGTCCGACTCTGTCTTAGTTAACATATGGGAATCACCGGCAGTCGCTGAAGCAGCGTTCGGATATCCATTTAGTGTGCACATAGCATTCACCGTCATTACACGCAATTGCAATGGCATCCTATACGAATATCGAATACACCGATATGATTTTGATTGATGGCGAAACAGGACAAAATAGTCTTGCGGCAGAAAATTTGTACGCGGAACGGTTTCCCAATCGGCGGCATCCATCATCCGAGACAATTGTGAGAACCGTGTATCGACTTCGAGAAACAGGATCAGTAATTCCACGTTTCGAAGGTCGTGGCCGTCATATATCACGTAGAGTTCATCAAGCAGAAGAGCATATTTTAAACATCGTTGAGGCGGAACCAGGCATAAGTTCTACAACTTTAGCCCAGCAAGTAAATGTGTCCCAAACGACGGTGCATCGAATTTTGAAAAATAATTTACTTCATCCGTATCACATCCAGCGCGTGCAAAGATTAACGGAATTAGATTATCCTCGCCGTCTTGCCTTCTGCGAGTGGTTTCAATGCCCCGAAGTTCGTCAACGACGTCTTGCGTCAGTAATTCTCTTTACCGACGAATCCACGTTTACAAGAGATGGTATTTTGAATTACCATAATATTCACCACTGGGCAGACGAAAACCCACACGAGATACACCAAGGCGCCTCGCAAGTTAGGATATCTGTCAATGTTTGGGCGGGTTTAGTAGGCGATTACCTACTTGGACCACATGTGCTCCCACAACGATTAAATACAGAATCCTATTTACAGTTCCTCCGAGATGAATTACCCGAGTATTTGGATGAGATACCACTAGCGATACGGCAACAATTGTGGTTTATGCATGACGGAGCACCCGCGCATAGTAGTCGAGTAATTCAAGCATTTTTGAACCAAAGATTTCCACAATGGATTGGACGTGGAAGTCGTACTCCATGGCCACCTCGTAGTCCCGATCTAAATCCATTAGACTTTTTTCTGTGGGGATACATGAAAAGCTTGGTATATGATCGTCGCCCTGATATTGAAAATGTCGAAGATCTGCGAAATCGCATTTATGTTGCAGCTCAACGCATTCGCGAAGACATGGTAAATTTTACTCGTGTGCATAATAACTTTCGTCGCCGAATTGATGCCTGTATTAGAGCTCACGGTGGACATTTCGAACATTTTTTACATTAATAAATTATTTTGTCCTGTTTCGCCTAGATCGGTCCTTGTTAGGACCACCACAAATTTCATAAAAAGAAAAAGAATGTATAACTACAAATAACTCAAAACCCGACATTTCGGATGCATTAACTTTAAACATTAAGAACGCAAATCATATGGTTATCGGCATATTCAATGTAAACACGTAAACACTTCGACATCAGCTGTACGACAGACTAATGCATTTCTATAGACTATTCACTATTCATAGCATCTACAATGCTTTATCGATTTTTATTTGCATCTGGGTTAACTTTGATTCATCAGCGGTATTTGTATAATACAGGAGAAACAAAGATATGGACCGGCTTTATCTGCATTTTGGGCCCTAAAATTTGAACAAAATGTATATGTTACAAATAAATTTCTTTTTAGTCTTCAGATTTCGGTAGCTTAAGTGCTATTTACAGGTAACCCTGTATACACTGTAACCGCGTGTTTGCCTTGTACTGAATAGCCACTGTGTATAAACGCCACTATCGCGAATATTTGAGTAGAAAATTTTCGAATCTTCTCGAATATCCTTTAAAAATCCAGAAGCCGTGTTCGGGTACATAAGCAGCTATAAAGCGAAGAGGTTAGTCTCAACGCAAACAACTCCGATTGACATACTAACCGACCCGGTGGAAATCTGCCAGGATTATCCCAGCCTCGGCATCGAAGCAAAAGCCTCATTCTCCAAACAGTTATTAGATTTGACATTGCAATGAAGCATAGAAGCGAGTATCGGCCTATATCGTTACTCGGGACCATCAGCAAGATTCTTGAATCTCTGCTCTTGGCCGGAAAATGGACAGCGACCAGTTTGGTTTCAAGATCGCTGCCGCTCCCCAACTCTTCGGTTGTATCGGATTACGGATCAAGGCGCACTGCTTTTAACGGGAACCGGGTGACCGTCATGGTATCCCTAAATCTGAAGAAGGCGTTCGACAAGACCCGATACGAAGTACCACTCCTATGATGAAGGAGGCCAGCTTCCTGCCGAGGCACCTTAAGATCACCAGAGCATACATCAAGAACCGAAGATTCCTCACCCTGGTTAATGGGACTGAATCTCCAGAGAAGAGCATGTTATCTGGAGTTTCGCAAGGATAAGCGCTGGACCCAATTCGAATGCTAAACTCCATCTACGCATATAACACAACAACCCTGATAAAATCGCGGAACGCCGAGTTGGCGGTCAAACTTGCGTAAACGACACCCAGTGACTTACGATCAATCCTAAGAAGACGTAAGCGATTGCGTTTAGCTGGAAACGACAAGGACCGCTTTCCAAAATCAAAGTGTGTTGATGTTTGTGATGAGGTGACTTTTGCGTCTCTGAAGCGGTTGGTTACTCCATTCCATAAAATAGGCATATCAACTTTATTTCAGTTGCAAAATAGGGGATCAAGATAGACATTGGGCGTCACATATCTGTTGTAATACATACGCTTCAAGTTTCAGGAACTGGTCGAATCAAAAAAAAAACGATCTATGTGATTTGCCGTTCCGATGGCCTGGAGAAAATCTACAAATTATGTTAATGATTGAAAAAAATCGATTATTACCTATTTAAATATACCATCTGTCTTGAGACTTGGCCCGTATAGTGACGAATTTCCTATTCCAGAACCGCCAGAAACACTCGTTTATTAATCAGGTAATAGCAATACAGCGATTTATCAAGAAGATAGATATGACATCAACATCAAGAGATCTTGATTTCACACCAAGCACGTCGTTCTGCCAATTGTACAAAACAATCCGGTCAGAATTAAACGATCTCGTGATAGATCTAGAACTTCCAAAAAGTAAGGCAGGGCACTAGGATATGAAGGACATATTAAGACGATGTTCCTTTATGTATCCTTTTCGCAAACGCCATAAAGACGTAGTACTATCTTTTGATATGAAAAATAACTGGTTTTCTGCAATAACATTACCGGTTTGTTAGCGGCTTTAAACTGTTTAACTACAAGCAAGAGAAATTAAGATTGTTTATAGACGATTCAATATTGAGTTTAAAGGCAGTACTATAGCATATTGGAAATATTCTATCGTCTCTATGAAGTACCTATTGACAAGGATAAAATATGATGAGCAACAATGGCAGGTCTGTGACGAATCAAAGATTGTTGCACTTTTACTTGGATTGTATTTAGGCTACACTGAATGTTACTGTTGCACTTCATTACAAAAGACAAGACTGGCCTATTCGACAATCATTAGAGCCAAGAACGTACAACATATGTTATTGGCAGATTTCAAAGAGATTTTATTGCTACCGTTGCGCATCTAAATGGGCCTAATGTCGTTGAGGCCCTGAATAGAGATGAGCCAAATTTTTAGTACCTGCGCGAGAAACAAGGCTGAAATGAAACAAAAATTAAAGAAGGCATTTTTTTCTGATTAAGTCGCCATGAATTATGTTTTGTAAATTGTTTGAACACAAATTTTTCATAGCTTAGCCTGCGTTATTATTATCACAAGGAACAAGTTTTTGAAAACCAATTGGAAAACAATGTTTATAACCTGGAAGATAGACTGACTCTTGCTTATTGACCTCAAATGGCAGACGTGGTTAACATTAAATTGATTGATTGAATTGAATAAATTCAATAAAGCCTCTCATTTGCTCAACATGTATTTTTACACTCCGCACGTGCATTAGAAGAATATCATCACTTATCGCTAATATTCATAACCCAATCGCTTCAAACTTTATTTAAACATTTTATTGGAATTAATGAATTAATCAGAGAGCGTGGAAGCATCATTTAATAGCGAAGGGCGGTCAATTCTTATCCGTATTTGTTCTTCTACAGTCACGCAATTCCGTAATACGAGTCCCATCACTTAGACCTAGACCCTCTTCTTTTCACTCGCTTCGAAAGGCGACGTAATTTTTCATCCTTCTATTTCGATCAAACCAATAGCCGAAGCTCTTGTTGCAATCAACTGTTACTATAGAGATCTATACCGGGACTGGACGTTTCAAGTTCAAACGCATTACTTACCGAAATATAAGCAAACTGTACGTATGAATATGTATGTGTGCTGTGTAATGTTTACAATGAAACACAAATCGATGCCGCTGGCCGGTTCTTTGTATACACGCTATTCAATGTACTCACTTTCATATCCTTGCGAAAATTATGGATAACCTTGATCCAGTTCGGGAATGCATTTGATGCACGGAACGGAAGGATTTCCAGGAAAGCTTTGAACGTGAAGGAGGTTTTCCAAGCCGGGTGTGAATCATATGCTGTACGATGGAAAGGTTTAATTTGAAATGCATATCAATCTTGAGACGTGCTATGGTAATTTTTGAGGAATAATAGGCTGCTTATACGAGGATAATCCGAAAAGTTTCTAACCTCTAGCGCAGATTCAGGAAAATTTTTGCCTAGTTCAATTTTATCTTTGAACATGGTCTCTCTTGTAAGTTTACGCACTTTCCCAGCGATGCTCTTACCTCTTTAATCCGTCCGAATAGCAGTTGTTCTGCGAAGATAGGCGCTTACAAATGTGTTGGACTCCTCGTTCGATAATTCTCGATCTTCCAACCGAAACTTTGAGCCTAGGAAGCAGTTCATCAATTCGAATCCCAATCCGTGAGTTTTCACATGGCGAAACAAAACTTTTTTTTCTTCAAATACAGCCGCTTTTGCGTAGTTTCAAGTACTGATGTGTATGCTACCATTATTGCTTTTCGTTTTTCAAGATTAAGACAACTCCATGAATACTCCAAAGAACAGCCGTCATCGGCCTCTCAATCCATCGTTTCTATTGTGCTTTAGTTTCAGTGGTGCATTGGTGTGTTCAAACTTTACTTAAAGTTACCAATCGACCTCTAAACTCCGACCTATCTCGCTTAAACTGCTTCAACAAAGCTTTGAAAGTGTTTATTCGAATGAGTCCTTCAGTCCTGAGTGATTATGAGCGACACCCAACGTCGTTGATTGTTGATTTGAATACGACATCTTCATTTATGTAGAAAAATGGAAAAAAGTGCGTTTCGTGCAGCGATTAAAGCCAAATTGGATGAAGTTCATAGCACATCTGCTTCTATACTAGCAAGATGAATACCGAGTTTGCTCTCGGTGCAATACATAGCCGACACTAAGGCTGCTTTGACGATTTTCCGTCACAATCCTCATGAGTTTTCCTCTCGATACTTAACTATGGACGAAACATAGATACTGCGCTCCGGAGACAAAGGAACAGTCAAAACGGTGGGTTTTTGAAGGCGGACGTGCTCTGAAGAAAGCGAAGACGATGAAACCGACCGGCAAAGTAATTTCGGTTTTTTTGGGATGCACGCGGATTACTTAGAAAAGGTACAAACAATAACCGGAAAGTATTATGCGTCGTTATTGGACCGATTTAGAAAAGAGTCTCGGGAAGAAATGTCCTCATTTGAAAAAGAAAAATATCTTCTTCCATCAAGACAAAGCATGGATGCGTGCCCGTGCAGTTTAAGACAAAATTATGGAATTAAAGTTAGAATTAGTACAAAATCCACCGTATTTACCGGATTTGGGCACCAGTGGCTCCTTCTTACGTGAAAATCTGAAAATCCGGTAAATCGGACAACGATTCACGTCGAACGAGAAGGTTAATAGCCCTAACCATCTTGGAGCTGCAGATTTTTCGCTGTCAAAATCCGCAAAGAAATAGACATTGTGTGTTCTTCTTCCTTCTTCAAAGTAAAGCACTACCGATTGGAAGAATCGTCAGGTGAATCGATTGCGATCAATCCCAATCCTCCAGCCCTTCTCGTTTGAAAGTTATAACGGAAAATGTAAAATTTCAAGAAGATCAATGCCTTTATATGTTATGTATAGTTATAATATGTCCATATCTATCTCATCATATATCTTTTTTAATTATCGAGATATAAAAATTTAAACAAAACAAAGGTGTATTTCACCAATTTTCTTCTTCAACATTTTTTTTATCGAGTTAGCTCTAACCAACCCTAAGAAGTTGACGTTTGAAATTGGAAAAAAGCCTAGAATTACCTCCAATGGCCACTCTGAAATGAAAACATTTCAGGGCAGAAGTAAGTAAATAAATTTGACTGTGAGTATTTTATTTTTTACAAAAAATGCTCCTACAATTACGTCCAACGCAGTTGCCGTTAAAGTGAAGGGAAAGATTATTCCTCCTAGTCGTTGGTCGAGATGTTGGGTTTGCGGAGAGATAGTGGTCTGCGGTGTCGAGAACATCTTAGATTATCCTTAAATTGCTGTAGAGTAACACACGTTATTTCAATACAAAATTAAGAACGACGCTGTGCGAGGCCTTAGTACTTTCGCGTGAAGATTACTATAACGTCGTATCTGGAGCCGATTTGAACGCCATCGTCAGCAGTATCTTCAGGATGCTTCCTCGAGATTTGTCTATGATATTAAAAAGTATCAACGTATCTCTATAGCATTGCGTTGGTCTGGCTGGCTAAACATGGATACGGGAAGAGAATTGCAGGAGGCAATATTGTTCCTCAAGATCATTTTGGAAAAGACACTACAGTGTTTAAATAATAAGATTTGCATACAGAGCCGATGCTTACAACATTAATGTATGACATAAACACACCATTTGCGTAAAAAATTCAATTTGGAGCTTCATAGAAGATATGTATTTCTTATACAACACAGCCAGCGTCTATAACTCGATATCGCTAGAACTCAGGCAGCTGTTTTCTCTTGGTCCTAAGAAGAAAATTAAAATAGATCCTTTGCGACGGTTGAACTAAGTCTTGCATGATCCGGACATTTTACTTATGGGATGATATACATATGTTTCTTTTTTGTGATCGTGAGATGCGCAATCTTGATTCTTTGTTTTTTTATTGTGATATGGTTTTCATTTATTTTGATGAGGATTGAAAACCAGTCAACAGCGCCATGCTGAAGATGATATTCTCTTCCACTTGATCTTTTTTTTCTTGTTACTTCTTTTGTTTTTTTTGTTTTTACTACTTTGATCAATAAACTTATGTTTATTTAAAGTTAAGAAAAATCCAAAACAAATTTCCAAACCCATAAGCGCTCAAGCTTCTAAAGGTAAATAAATAAGAGAAAGAAATACTTTGTTTCTTTCTATTTTTAATTAACGTTCGCACTAAGTCTACAACAATTCATCAAATTTATGCGAAGCAGCGCCAAAATATCGTTTCTTCATTTATTCAATCGATTCATTTTTGTTTACGTCGAAAACCACATCGTAACCGTTAATCTTAACCCAAGCAGCTTTATCATCGAATTCCCCCTCGTATACAAATTCCTTGACCTTCTGCATGGTATTTCTATAGTATGACGTATCTGAAAATACATATTAACTCAAAGCCATCAACTTGACCTTCGCGTGCCGGGATAAGGCGGAAATTTGGCCATAACATGAGTAAGATTCCTTGGAAATCGCGCTGAGCATATACATTTTCATACACACCAAAGAAAGACCACGAGCGTAGTTCTACGTAGCGTTATAATCTTAGTTTGAGATTATTAATAATTACGTCTCGTATCCATTGCGGCCGTAAAAGGTTATCGCGGCAGGGTTTTAATGTTAGTTTTAGCCTACTGCTGCGTAGATTTGCATTTTATTTGATTTATTTCGGGGGATAATTCACAGCATATAAAACTGGAATATATCATATCTGTGATTTACAGTTAGCCTTTTTTTATCGGATTGCTTAAACTAAGGAAATATTTTTAAAACGATAAGGAATAAGTGTTAGCGTGATGGAGCGTTGAGCGTTCCTAAAAAAATAATATATTTATAGAATAATGACAGGTGTTTGCAGCCTAGCTCATGCAATTTATATTTGTCTTAAGAATAGGTACTCATTTAACCAAAATATTTCTGTCCAATTACCGAAGGATAGGTGGCAGACTAGACTGGCAAGACGCAAAGCGTATTAGATGCTATTCGTTTGAAACTCGTCTTTTAATCTAACTTTTGTTCTTCTTTTTCATATGTGCTGTTCGAAAGTAAAATAAAGATTATTTGTTACTATTACTTATTTTATATACAGAGTATATCCTAATTTGTAAACGTATACCTGTGCTGAATCGACTTAAAAGAAATGGTGGAGGTGCCGGTTTAGCTTACAGTAACAAATTATTTAAAATATACAAGGTGGCGCAAAAGTAATGTCATAATTTGAATTGGATACAATTTTGTTATAAATGAAAAGAAAGAGCTCTGTTTTCATAAAAAGCTTATTTGAAAGTGTAAAAATTGATGACATTAATTGGAAAAAATTATATCGCTCAAATGGGCGAATCGATGCGTAATTGCGCTCGTTTTACGGCATTTTGAATTGTTGCTCGAAAAACAGCCGGCTCGGGATTAGCGATTTCTGCATCGATGTTAACTTTCGAAGCTTTCAAGGTGCATGATTTGTTGTGCTAAACGCGAAGTTTTAAGAAGCTCCAAAGGGAAACGTCTGGTGCTGTTAGATCTGACGATCTGGACGGCCAGTTCAAATCTTCAAAACGAGAGATCACGCGACCTGGAAATTGGAGTCTCAAAATCTCCATAGTTGCCTGTGCTGTGTGAGCGGTTGCTCCGTCCTGTTGAAACCAACAATGATCGAGACGCAACGTAGCAATTTGCGGCAAAAGATATTCGTTTAGCATCTGTCTGTAACGCTCACCATTTACGGTTTCGGTAGTACCATCGAACGAGCACTACGAGGCCGGCCACTTCTTGCGACATCTCTAGTGGACCCAGTTCGCGCGAAGCGCTCGGACAAACGTTCAATTGTTCGAGCGAATGGAACACGACGACCAGGAAAACGACGCCGAAATGTACGCTGCATTAAAACAACAGACTTAAAATTTGTCAAATTAGAAGTAACGGCTTGTTGACAACTAATTCTCTATATATCTACGTCATAAATGTTAAAGCACAGTGACATTTGGCGCCAACTGCAAAAATGGCGGCCAATTCAAACTATGACATAATTTTTGCGCCATCTGGTATATATCGGGCGTCCTAGATTGAGTAGAGGAAAAGGCCTTATTAAATCTTAAAATCTTATTAAATAAATAAATAAATAAAAACAATTATATTATCTATAACGAATATTTTTAAAATTAAAAATGAACACTACTGGTCACAGGAACGTAGTGTTCCAAGTCTTACGTTACACTCAAAACGAACAGCCCGTAAAGGTTTTTTTCAAAACTGGGGACCGACGAAAACCATTGGCTGCGAGATTCGGTAAGTAAGGTGGATGCGGAAACAATTCACATCGTAAATCGTTCGAAACATCCTTCGCCTTTCTTGCGGTACGAGGTTTGCAGTTTTAAAACGATCGATCCACCGGCATACACTGCCTTTTAAATTCTGCAAACTCACCAAACTCTCCTTGTTGCATTTAACGTCTGCAAGGAGTGTTTTGTGAAGTTTTCACAACCTCTTTCCTTCTTGAAAATAAAAATTATTGCTCTTTGATATTTAACAGCGTCTTGTATGGTTTATACAAAAACAATATTTCCAAAAGGCGAAATTGCACTAGATAGCTGCATAAACATGTCAAGACTTGTCTATTACCGATAGCATCGCCTATAAGTTCTCCGTAATTTAATTAGAGCACATTTCCCAGAATTTTAGAAACTTTGCTCCTATAAATGTTGTTAATTAACCGAACCATAATTTATATGAAAAAGTATCATCAATCAAATCATTTTGAAGGCAAAAATGGTATACGTCATACAAATTTCGCATATAAAAGGCGCTCAAATTTCGGTTTTAGTCAGAATCCTGGTCGACACGCCTGGATACCTACCTATGGACTACCTCTATGGACTGCTCTTGCAGAATGAGGTCTCAAAGAGATGGTTCACGCTAATCGGTTTATTCTGACTAATGGGATCCATGGTCTAAGCTCGCCTAAGTATATTAGTAGTATATATATTGCACACAGTCTATCTGTACGGATTGATATGAGATACTCCTAATGGCCGTTCCGCTAACAGCCTTCAGGTGATTGAATCCGATTCGTTGTGAATGTTTAAAGTTGCCCGTGTTTAACTTTTCCTATGTTCCATCGAAGACCCGTCTAAAGATAAATACAGGAGAAATAGAAGATTATTAGAATTTCTTCATTTTATTTAAAACATTTATTATTCCTGTTTGTTTATTTTAATTTCAATTTGACGAATAAAGATTCTTCTCCTTTCTTATTTTAATTAATTTTGTTTATTTATGTTCACCTTTCGGTAGATGTTGATGAACGTAGCGCTCGACGCCGAAATAAATCACTAATTTAATTAAGTATGTAACACCATAATTAAATCAATCTTTGAACAAATTCGGTACTTTCGAAAATAAATAAAGTCAATAACTCCTATTTTGTTGATTGGTAGAACACCAAATGAAGTCCAGAAACTAGTCGCAAGTATCTCAACACCCGTTATCTTGTATTTTTATTAAATATCAACTTTAAATTGGACTTATCGAAAGTAGCGACTTTCATATGAAAACATTTTACGCATCTCTAATACTTTCGAAGATATTCGACATACAAAAAAAAATAGGGTTTCGTTTTTTTTATGTAAGTTTTGAACAGACAGATTTTAAATCAGCACATAACATTCCAAACCATTGCCCATTTAACCAAATCTCTATCTTCAATGTTATTCAAAAGTTAACCTTGCATTGCAATCCCACTTAACCTCGAACAACCTGTATATACACTTTATATTAGTTCATCATCATGCAACTGGTTTAAAAAAAGGCGCGATAAGTTTTTATGATGTTTGCGTTTCCGCTGAGTCACATTCGCGTGGTTTGTTTGTTAATGGAACCATTAAGACGTAACCAGCTCGAGAAGAAATGTAATTCGAATTGCCAAACGTTATTTGAAGATTTAATCTAGGATTTTAGGATAATGTTTTATAAGCCGCGTGTCAAATGTTAATTTTATAACAAATAAAATGTATTACGCCTGATAATATGATAAAAGTAATAAGCGTCTAATACATAAAACATACAAACAAAACATAGAGATTTTAATATTGTTTCTCCGCTGTAATGTTTCCCCAGTTCAAGAATTTTAATGTCTCAACTTACAACACAAATGTTTGCTGACAAACATTTTGTCGCCAAACATTTTACTTTGATATACAGGATGCCTAGAATACTAACATGTAATTTTCATAAAACAAGTGAAAAACCACAAAGTGTTAACAATACAGAGAATTCCGAAACGTAACAAAATGCAAAACTAGTTTTATTTCATAACTGGCACGTCCCGGATCAAAGAGAAGTTAGTAGATTAAAATTGTGTAAATAAATATTATGACGTCACATGTGCCTTAGCTGTCGTTTAAAAATTACAGTTTTTATGTTTCTTTTTTGTTGATAAAGTTGAAAATGAATTTGAGTTAATTTTTAATCGCTGCATTAATGTGTCTTTCGCAACATGAGGATTTAGATGGGAGCTTTGGATAACTAATTCCGCCAATTAAGCGATGTTTTAGTACTCTTAAAAAAAACTAAATTTTTAAAGATATTAAAGCTTTCAATCTTTCTTTTTTAATATTATCCTTCTAAAGCATTTAGAAAATGAAACAAATACCTAAAATTAAAGAATGCACGTTTCACATCTAATTCGCATCCATATTTGAGCTAATAAAATAACATAAATCATCCATGTACTTAATTGATTCACTAGAATAAAGATAAAGAAGAATCTCAAACCAATTTAATTTTACAATTTACCTGTTACTGTAGCAGCAATTATAATCTATTGCATTTCAAGCATATCCAAACATCCCACACGAATATGCCCATAAATACTACACTTAATGCACACTTAGAAATACAATAAAAGCGACGAGTTACTCGAGAGAATTGACATGAGGCGTCGCGACGCCGCTTCGCCTACCAGTTTACTACACGCGCTAAAAGCAGCTTGACCCGTGTGTGGACCTTCAGGACCTTTCAGTCGCCTGCGCTGAAATAATAATTGTTATTGAATACTTTTATCAAGCTGGCCGTGGAGTATACAGCAAATAGCAATTTAGTGCGAATATCAATTATTTTTTCTCTAATAAGGTAGTCGTAAATGTGTCCAAATAAAATCAATTAATTCACGTTGGGATGTTTATTTTATTCATTTATCAAAACGAAGGTATTTTCTTACCCCCTCCCTAGACGCTACATGTTCCCAACGTGACGTAATGAGCTGTATACATCTTTGTAACAAAAACCAAGTAGCGCACGAGCGATAGTTAGAAATTGTTAGGCTAGTCGGTAGCTCTCGTAATTGTTTCTGCGGTTTTAACGTTAAAAGTAAAACACCGTTCAATTATTTACGATCATTACCTATTGATTTTCGTTCTGCGTACGTCCCCTACATGCATATTTTGATGCTAGATTGCTTGTTATTCAAATTAATTTGAAGAGAAAAAAATTATTAAAAATTAGGTCGCGTATCTTGAGCAAAAAAGCTATTCCGCGAAAAATTAATTCAAAGCGAAAAACTTGTAAGAATTTGCATTTTATTGATCGAGTTTAATTTTTTTGCGATTTCAGGAAAAATTAACCTAATTTTTGTTAATTACTACGCAAAATAATGTTTAAATTTATCCAAATGAATAAATTCTGAAAATTTCTAGTTTGGATCGTATAATTTGAAATAAATAATAACCAATAAATAATGGGAGTTAATCTCAAAACTTTAGGTATTTTTGGAGGATTTTCAGGCAACATAATTGTTCAGTGCTGCCAACCGACTTTATAGAGAATTCACTTTGTCTAAACGAAATTCCCTCTCGCGGCTAAAACAAAAATAAATGAAATTGAAATTTAAGCTGGTAAAAATATTTATTGGACTTTTGAAGAAAATCTGATCATTTTTGAAATTCAATTTTACTCACTATAGAAACAAACAACTCCCTAATTTTATGAAATAAAGAAAAGGCCATGGTGACTTCTTAAATAAATAGAATCTCCCTTTTTTCCTTTTTAGAATTAAAATTTCCCTAAAACGGTGGATATACTTCCGATTTGGCGACACTGCAATTGTCACGTAAGTGATTTTAATTAATTTCTCAACCAATGCTGCGAACGCTTGCATCTTCATATAAAATGCAGTACACGTCCTCATCTTAAGTACAATCAGTGTTGCCAGTATTTTTACGTTCGTATAAACTGCGCCTACGATTCATTTCTCTAAGACACTTAGTCTACAGAAAGAATTCTTATGGCATGGTGACGGCCCCACGGGATATATAAGCTTTTTTAAGGCTTGTTATAGCCTCAGAAGCCTTTTAGTGTGCAAGTGGTGTGTGTAGTTTTACTATCACCCTTTCGACATAAAGCGCATAAAGGTGAATAGTAATTAATTGTACCCCAAGTGCGAATGACGAGGCGGGAATGTATTGGATCCACTAAGAAAATTTCTTGATCTTCGTGAAACTCGAACACACGGCACCTAACTCTGCCCAGAAATGAAAAATCTTACCATTATTACCTCTTTATTATAATGGATAAGTATCGCAAATTCTGGTAAATATTTTAGGTAACATCGTTGAGCGTAATACAGAGATGCCAATGGATTGGATCTACAATTCTATTTGTAATACAAGTAGTAATTTCCTGGATATCCTTAAATTTAAATTTATGGCAATTTTATGTTGTCAAAATAATATATGTTAATTTCATAATTTTAATGAAAGATATTTAAATAATTATGAGATATCTAATCACCAATGTTAGGTTTCGACTCATTCATTCAAAATATCTTGAATACAATTTTTAATAAATTACATCAGACGTTATTTAGTCAAAAAGTGAATGGATACGCGGTATAGTAGTCAGTGTACAACCCCCGCGGTAGGTGAATATTAAAGGAAAATTAATTAGACATCCCTTCCGATGACATTGCAATATTTACGCGGGTTATTGAACCGTCCAAAACGGTTAGTAGGTTATTGTATCTGTCTATTATGTCGATAGAGAAAAATGAATAAGTGTAATAACACGGTGAATTCAAATGTAAACAAAACTGCTTTAATCAAACGCAAGAGAACAAAATATACAAAAATAAAATCATGGATACATCTGTAATAGAGCTGCTTTTGTGAAAGCTGTATTCGTACTGTACTTCCCCTAGTTGACCAAATCTTGATATAGTGTTACTCGTGCGACATCTCTTGGTTATATTCCATACTCTGAAGTAAGTAACAATATTTAATTTCTGAAGTAGCTGTTTTGACCAGCTAAGTACTAGATGGCCGCCTTTCGTAGCTTTAGTTTACTGTAAAAGTAATCGATTTTGTTCATATTTCTGTACAGTCAACTTAAGGAAAGAGTTGTTAGTTTTAATGAGATTAAATCATAAAAAGGAGAACCTCCTTAAAATTAATGACCTTGTAGAATTTACAATTTGAATTTTAAAGTATTGCCGCCAGAAAATAAATGTATAAGTGTAAAGTGGTAAAACACAAAAAGAATCTGTGCTATGATTGATAAAGTAATATTTTGCGATAAAACTCATGTGACTTGTTTAAAATATAAAAAATGCAAATGACCCTAAATGTCAACAATTTTTGTATCGCTCCAAAAACGAAAGAAACTATGAATCAAATCCATTTTAATCCAATGTAATGTAGGCAATAGTGACAATTATTTATTGCAATTTACACTTCCTACTGCACTCGTCACGAGTGATGGCGAAGAATTAAAAGCGCGCACGCCCACTTAGCGGAAGTAATACGTTCTGAGTATTTACCAGTGGCGTCCCAAAATGTCTCTTGTAGGGGTACATAAAGTGAACCACGTTCGAATACGCGACGTAGTTTTTAATGTGTTTAATTATTTTCCTAAAAGTAAAAGCACACTAGTATATGCAAGTGAAATAAAACAGTTAGTATCTAAGGCAATGGGTGTATCAGTGCGAACAATAGAAAGGATTGTTCAGGAAGACAAATCCAGATGAAATAAAATTTATAAATCCAGGTAAGAAGAGACTCGAGCAAAAGAATGTCAGTAACTTACCAGAATACCAATTAAGAATGAATGTGTTACGACATCGGTATTACGGCTTAAAATGCTTACAGAATAATAATAATTGAACAAATTGTTCCATTGCTTATATAGACGAGACGTACATGCATACTGGTCATACATCTTTCAAAATGAGGAGCTTTCTTTAAAAACATTTTCAAAAGGATCCAAACTCATAGTAGTACACGCCGATAAAAACATGGGTTTTATCCTAATTGCTTGCTGATACCCAAGTCCGGCACAAAAACCGGTGATTATCATTCATGCATACATGAATGCGGAGAATTATGGCAGATGGTTAAAAGAAAAACTGCCAAATCTGTTATTGTGATAGATAATGCGTCCTATCACAACGTACGCAAAGATTACGCTCAACGAATAAGTAGTAAGGAAGCTGAAATGAACGCAGAAAAGTATTTCCTGCTAGTATTACAATATTAAAGCCATAACTGTTTTAAATAACTTAAGAAATTATCATCGATATATCAATTACAAGTTCGATGAAATTTAGGCGCGCATATGACGCACAGGTTTGAGGTTTCCGCCAGAATTGAGGGCTACGGTGAAGAATAATTGCGTGCCAAAAAATACCACTTTAAGATGTAAGATGTACTTAAATTAAGAGAAGAAGAATTTTCAAAAATATCACAGCAACCCTGCAAACACATCGTCGATATCGAAAATAAATACTTAAAATTAAATGTTTTGATTGATGAAGCTACGGAGCACTCAATTGTTAATGTAAATAACCATTGCACTAGTGACGACATTTAATTTAGTTACTTAACGATTAAATTTTCGTAATTATTATGTTTTGATATTGTATGTTATAACTGCATGTTTAAGTTTAATAAACCGTTTAAATAATATTCCCCTTTTTTTATTATTGAAATGTACTCGGATTTGGTTAAAAATAAATGACAGCTGACTGCTACGTATTTATTAACTGTAACATGAATATTGCAAATATAATCCTTTACACGTTTTAGTGTCTTGCGACTTCGGTTACGCGAAAAGCTTACTCCGCTAAGTTGGTAACTGTCGATGGGGAAAAACCGTCGGCGTTGCCAACTGCTGTGTTGCCTGCTACATAACAATTATCATCTTTAATACTTCTTTGAAACAAACAATTGAAGGGATTATGTGCACCATGATTGTTGTTGGGATCTGTTTAATGCTTATTAGGTCATTAAAATCGATTTATGAGAATTATATTTTGTTGCGGTAACCTTCCATGAATACATTATAAACAGTATACATATTGTGCGCAGCTTTCCTATCGTCAGTAAAGCATTTTATTAAAGGTTAATATTGCATTATTAAGTGTTAACCGTTATGCCAATGGTATAGTGAAACCAATGGTATACGCCATCACTAGTGCCCGATTGTTTTTATTGTAAACATTCTTTCGATTATACTATTATTAATTATTAAATAAAAGAATATTTTCAAGACGCTATATTGAATATGTCTCCAAGGCAAGTTATCAACGTATTCTATTTGTATTGGTGGCACTGATTAAATTTTATTCTTTTATGTAATTGCAATCATTTATAAAAGCTTGGTTCATTTCTATTTGTTGAGATCATGTATAACAGAGATTTTATTTTAAACACTCCTAACGTTTATATGCCATAGTGACATTTCAGTCTTAACGTTGGTGCTCTACATACAACCAAAATTGAATATTAGCGCTTCACACGGTTCTATTTAAAGCTGTCAAAAGAAAAAGAAATAACAGTATATCTATTCCGAATCGATACCGGCGTTTTAAATACGATTAAATTGCAAGATCGATAGATGATGGCAGTCAATACGATTCTGTTGGATTTTTCCGTGGACGCCAATTGCGTTAAAAACGACAATCAACTATCGGTAATATCAACCAATGTCGAAAACGTCCTGAGAGATTACCTAACCAATATGAAGCTGCAAAATAACATGATGCTGGACGATTCCCTCTTCAAATTATACACGGGCGATTTGGGTGTTATTTGCACCGTAAGAGTCTTCAACAACGGCCTAGTGACTATCAATATCGAATACTATAAAGGAGATAAACAGCAACCGCTGATAGACTACGAGGTAACTTGCATGCGATGATCTTCCTTGTGAATCGGGCGAATAATCTTGTGTGTACATTTGTAGCAATTAAAAGTTGTCGAGCAAAAAATTGCGGTTACTTTGAACTCGTTTCGTTCGAAACTGTTCCCTCCGTTGAAGAGGGGTTCGGTTATCGACGTATATTTATCTAGTTCAGGTTCGATTTTTCATTGTCTGGAATGTTTTTGTATTTATTTCGAGATAATTTGTCGCTTCTTACTGATACTATTTTTATTTTTTTTTTGAGTTAATTTTTTTAACGCTTAATGATGAGTAGATTGGATTATTTTTCGATTTTAGGCAATTCGTTCCATTATATGTTACCGTTTTTGGAAATGATTGTGTTTTGTGATGATTTATTATAAAGATGTGTAGTAGTGTACTTTATATATTCTCTCTACGTGATGCAGTATTTGATTTGAGTAAAATTATTTTAAATAACTTGACGTAGAAGTTCAAGTGATGTAAGATACTTTGAAGGGTGTAAAGTAAGACAAATAGATCAAATATTGACTATATTTTTGCATTATAACACTGCTGAAATTTGGAAGGTACACATAGTTCTTGGTGACAGTATAGCATGTATTTTGCTTAAAATATTATAACAGTTTGGAAAATATAGTAGACCGTCAACACCACCTCAATGAACAAACTATAACGGAGAGAATTTCCAGTAACGATTTATTCACCTTAACGGGAGAGACGGACTTTATGCTTAAAATAATAGCTCATTCATAATTGCACGTTTTTTTTAATTTAAAAAATATAAAAATACATGTTTGTATTTTGTTTTTCAACATTTTCTGGTGCAGCTATTTCTCTTGTTTCTTTTAATATTCAGATTAGTATGCTCAATGCATTTATTGCATTGTCTGAAGTAATTTTCTTTTGTGATTTTTCTTCCGTTTCCTTATCTTCTTTTCTTTCTTCGTCAATTTGTCCAATTGTTTATTCACTTCATTCCATGCATTTGTGTCTGTCTCATCTAGTTAATTCTAGAAGTAGATGTACATTTAGTGATGAAAGTGCAGTAAATGAAGACAATATTTCGTGTTTCAATTAGAGTTTCTGTCCGATTCTCTTTCCATTTTTGTTGCAATAAGCTAAGTGGGGAATCATCCTCGTCTTCTTAATTACTAAAATCTAGAATTTTTTCCCATTTTTTTTAGTAATCGCTGCTCTGGATCTAATCACTTCGACGCATACATCAAATTGGTAACAGCATCTTTTATGATTAATGTTTCTAAATTGGAGCTATTCACAATGATATTGCGAAGAAGTGTTACTTCTATTATACCATTTTGTAAGCGTGATCACATTTTGGTCCATTAGTTAAATAGGAGGGGTTATATTTGGCGGGAAATAGATTGTTGTAGTCTGTCCATCTTCACTCTGTAATTCTTAAAAATTAACTCCATTATCCAAGCTGATTTGGAATAGTCATAGTCCGCAGAAAAACAAGAATTTTTAAAAACCTTGAGATTTCTTGCCTTACTAATAATCAATGGCTTAAATTTATGATTTCCGTTGGCATTGGTACATGCGAAAAATGTTAGTTGTTGTTTCTCATATTTTATACCTGGAGCAAAGGTTGTTCCTGGAAGAAAGTTCCAACAGAGACCTGATTCATCAGCATTAAATAACAATTCCCAGGTGCTCTATGTTATTTTTTAACTAGACTACGAGTGGATCAACTAGTTCTTGGTGAGATGATAATTTTTCTCCGGCAATTCTTAAATATTAAGTTCCGAGTCTTTTTAAGCTTTTACAACCAATCATCAGCAGTAAATTCTTCAACAGAACTTAACGTTTTTATTTCTTTGGTTCAAGAACTGTTTGTAATTTTTTTTCTCCATTTCGGAATGTTTATATCCCTTTTTCTTTATCGTGGTCCTGCATAAGTACAAGCAACCGTAAGTAATATTCTTTCTTTCCCAGTTTTTATTTTACAAATCCTGGATTTGGCAACATCATATTTTTTTGATAAATATGTTATACTTGCACCTTTTTCAGTTCCTCCAACTATACCCGCTTTTTCACGGTGTGAGAAACCTTTGCGGCGAGATGACGTAATAAGTCGCGATCGAACGCTTTTCCAATCAACAGATACTGTAACAGGTGTTAAGACATCAAGCTGTATTGCGTAAGTGGTAATCCAGAGAACTACAGCAGCTGGGCGTACCGATACGGGGAAATCCCACCGCATAATGTTAATGTTATGCGAACCTGTTTACATTATATGTATAACGTTCAGTGAAAATCGTTGTTCACAGTATTGAGCGTCTACTGTATTTGTTTTTTGTCATTGAACAACTTGAGATACGTTAAAAAAAATCTATACCTGGCAAATCGATTTATGGAGGTATTATTTATATATTTCTAAGAAAACTTGTATTCTTGGAGAAGCGGTTTCGTTATATAATCCGTCAATGGCTTTAAAAATATGTACATATGCAGTATGTTGAATCTAACTTATGATGTGTGTTTACGGCTTCAGTTTATTACAATTGTATAAAACTCCACAGTAATAATACTAACTTTTTTTTATGAATTAAAATAAAAAAAAGATGAGGCCAAAGAAGGTTCTTATATTTGATACAATTGGTGCAAGTAGGATGTTCCTTTATCTTGGTCCATGATAAATAGGACAAATCAGAGAAAAATTCTATTACATTGTAAAAAAGTTGTAAACAACACCGAAGTAAAAAGAATGGTTTATCAACATCATCATGTGCGAGATGGAAAAGGCGTATTTCTCTTTTAGTCATCCACCACAATTTTCCGCGTTCATGTCAGAATAAGTGTCGCTAGTTTAATTAAGTCTAACTAATAACCATGGATGGATGAAAAAGAACTTATGTACTTCTCGCTCCACATATTGGAAGATGTGGATGTAAGATTGGTATCGCGAAAATCTTTGATCTGTGGCAAGTAATCAAATGTTAATGCTGGTAAATCCATTCATTTTAACAATGCTAATGTATTTGTTCCATTCCATTCTAATTCCTCTTGCATTTCGTGGCGTAGAACCGATACCGTAACACGTCGTTCGTCTGTTCTATAAAAATGATAAATCACGCCTCGTACCATTCTTATTTAAACTCGCCTTGGTTCGTTCTTGCTGCATTTCCTCCTTTAACGATTTTTTGATTGTTCGATTCCGTCGGTCATATCAGTTGCCTCGCAAACATCATCACCACTCTTGCGGCGGGTACATCACAGCATGCATATAACGTGTCTCAAAAAGAATGGCACATACTTCCGTATATTGTCTAAAAAGAACTCATATGAGGCTGCATTCAAATCTCAATGGCTGCTAGGATACATTCAAAGAAAATATAAGCCCGCATAAACGATTTGCGTTTCACGGAATTAGCGGAGACTAGACAGACTCGTGTTTATTCGCCTCGCGAGAATGACGTTTCGTGTTGCCTACTGGTTTTCGCGAGAGTCGATGAAACGCGAGTCTGTCTAGTCTCTGCTAATTTCGCGAAGCGCACGGAAAGTGTACTCGTTTCTGCAGGCTTACTTATTAGCGTTTTAAAGAGAATTAATTAATTAAAGCTTGAAAAGTTTTCGGCCTAACGCAGAAACGAGTATTGCTTAATCTAAGTGTTTATACACTTTTCTCAACGATGCTCGCATCTATTTATTCCATCCAAATAGTGGTTGGTACCTTGTCGATGACCGCCTCGTCCAATGAAAATTTTTGCCCTCCGAGTACAACCACAAGTAGTTTAGCTGGGCAGATCTAGTTTTAACCCCGGTTCGTAAATTCTTGCCATGGCGTCCAATACAATATGAGACTGTGCATTGTTTCGGTGGAACGAAAGTCTTTTTCTCCAAATGCGGCCGTTTTTCTACAACAGCTGCTTCTAGCTTGTTAAGTAATGATGCGTAGTTTGCCTCTATTCCTCTAATTCCGTGAGTATCCCAAAAAACAGTCGCCATATCATTTTTCCGGCCTGGAACATCCTTCGCCTTACGTCTACAGTTATTAATCGACGCCAAAATTCCGGCTTATTTTACTAAAATTGTTTTAACGAAGCTGTGAAAGAGATGTTCATCCCGATTGCGTCTCTGGTTCTGAGTCCGCAAGCGCGACTGCCAACCCGGTCAGAGATCTTCACAGCCTCCACTTTCTTGCGAACTGTAGTACATGTAGTCGTAGTTTTTGCCCGACCCTAAGTTCCTAAAATTTCCCGGAGCAAATGATGGGGCACAGCGTCCAACATGGCAGAAAATTTCAGAGTATCTTTCAACGCATGCGCAATCATATTAGCAGAATATTCTTCAGACTATCCTTGTATTACGTTCACACCAAGTTATCTATTTTCTTTATTTTTGGAATGACATTATTGCACTTCTATTCCGTTGCATGAAATGTTGTAGAAAGCAAAAGAGCTAAAGCATAATATAGTGGAACGAATTGACGGAGCCAAAAACAGCCACGCCCTAGTACCGATAGAAAGAGGCCCCATTGACAAGTATTTCCCCACCTCAGGTAGGTACAACGTTCCGACTTTTTTTGTCTCTTATCCTATCTTCTTTTTGTTCTGTTGCACGCAATAGGTTCTAATCAATTTCAATTTTGAATTCAACACTTAACATTATTGAAGCTGCGTGATATATTTTCTCCCTTTTTTTTATAATTTTAGACGAAAGACTTTTGGAATATGACATCGACAAGATCGTCTTCGAAGAAAAGACCCCGTACCAGAAAGTATTAATAGCACATTCCAAGACGTTGGGAAATATCTTGCTGTTGGACGATCTACAGAGTATGTTTTATTGACTTGATCAATTCCATTTAAAAAAGATTTCGTTCCGTAATTTCCAGATATCTCAGAAGCGGATCTGATATACACGGAAACGCTGATGGCCCGAGGAAAGGAGGATTACAAGGACAAGGAAATAGTTATCCTAGGCGGAGGTGATGGCGCTTTGCTGTACGAGTTACTTAAGGAGAACCCCAAGAACGTCATCATGCTGGAAATCGACGACGTAGTAATGAAGGCTTGCGGTAAATACATGAGATCGATCTGCGGTGACGTTTTGGATAAGAAAAGCGGTCCAAATTACCAGGTTAGCAACTTGAAACGTGACGTTTTGTCTTCATTCGTAGGAAATAAATTCGTGCTATTCAACGTACGGACTGCTTCAATCTTCCGCAATTGCGACACACCACAAGCTGCCTATCAAAATATTTTTAGATATACAGTGTGATGAATAAGTGACAAACCAAGGATCTACTTTGTAACCAATGTTGTATGTGTTTCAAAAACGTTTCATTCTAGCAGATTTGGAGGTGTTCATAATGCAAATGCATTTGGCGTAGATTTCTGCGTGACTAAATCGCAAGTTTGGCTCTGTCAAGGTCATGATGCTAAACCATCTTTGCGTGTAACCGCTGGGTTATTTAGTATCGAAAATCTGCCTCTGCCATAGTCAAACACCAAAAACGTCTTTTTTTTAATGGCACCATATGCCATTTAATGACGCGTATGCCTATTATTTAAAATAGAAGGGACGTTAACAGAGGAACGCGTTTCCTGCACATTGGCGATTGCATCCAAGTGATTTCTGGTTAAACAGCAATGTGTTAATTCGAAAGTGTGAGACTTACGTAGCCACTTGCGGAACGAATTACACGAAAACGTCTTAATTAAATGTATGGACGTGGCAGAAAGGCAATTTGAACGTCCTCTGTATATTTTTTTATTTATGTTTATATCACTTATTGTTATCTGTATGAACTTTTGTTAAATCATTGTTTCCTGTCCTCTTTTTTTTTAATGCATTGGCACTACGATCCTCTTTTTTTTGCCTACATCAGTAACGGTAACCAAGTTACATTAAAACCAGATACCATTTGGATGTAATTTCGTAACGCAGGACTTGCCTTTAATTGCAAGTAGTTGCTTGGAACAATTCTATTGGCTCTTTATCGCTCTAATGAATTCTGTCTCTGGTTCGTTGAATTCGTACCTTGAGTGGTGATATCTGTTCTGGATGTGTTATTCAGAGCAGGGCCTCTTTCTCATGATTTATCCCATAGCTTTTGAAGGAATTCGGACATGGAGGCCATCCGCAGATCTTGATGGTTCCTGCCATTTCTGACCTACCGTGGTGCTAGCATGATCAATCGATCAAGTTCTGCACAACTTCCAGGGATTCTTGCCAATCGCCACAGTTGACTACACGATGGGCACGTAACCGAGGATAGATCTCAATGAGGATGCATAAAATAACAATTAACGCAGTCGGTTACCGGTTGATGATGTGGACTATTCGTGTCCTCGAAACGGCCGTTCCGAAATAATTAATTAAACTTATGTGGTGCAGAGGTGCGATACTTATGCGTTGTTGACCATACTACGCCACAATTCTTACCATTATCATTAATAATTAACGCTGTAAAGCACGAAATTTTATTTCGAAAATATTTGCCATAATAGCTACATTTGCATTAATGCTAAACATATTGTTTTTTCGCAGATAATCGTTGAAGATTGCATGAAATCAATGCAGACATTCATCAAAGAAGGTAGAAAATTCGACTACGTCTTCGGGGACTTAACGGATATTCCGATAACGGCGACGCCTACCGGAGAATTATGGGACTTCTTCTTGAACATGTTGCAGCTTTCGTTTAAAATTTTGAAGCCAAATGGGAAATTTATGACTCACGTAAGTTAGGTGCCTACAATAAGCTGGCATAATTTTTTGAATGTTACACGAACGCGAATCTTGCAGCATTTTTGCTGCTAATTCCGAATCTGCTTTCTGAATTTAGTGAAACGCTACAAATGTAAGTTTCTTTCGGTACATAATGGACTGTAACTGCAACAAAATGTATTATTTTTCAACTTTCGCCCGTATTGCTGGCTTGCCCCTTTCAAGGCTCCAGCGGCAGTAAGCCTGCAGGAATTAGTTGCGTTTCACAGAATTAGCGGAGATTCGTGTTTATTTGTCTCATAAGAATCTCTGCAAATTTCCCACAAAGAAAGTGTACTTGTTTTGGCAGGCTTAAGCAGTAGCCTTCCTTTGTAACGCCATTCAATATGGCTGATATTTTAGTGAGATCTCTCACCATCTCCATCGCTTCCTTCACTTAGATTATCTGGAAAAGATCCTGATGTGAATGAACGAAATGAAACTTCGTGTTTACAGTTTTCAACTTTTTATTACCGAGAAAGTTTGCCACTGCAGTTTTTGCCTCTTTCATCTAAGATATCGTCGAACGTGGCGCTTTTCATTAGTTCTATGTTTTGGAATCTCGCAAATATCCTCTCTTTTATCTTAGCTTCGTTGTGCACCGTTTTTATGAAGTTTTTCAACAATCCTAATTTGATATGAAATGGTAGTAGCAGAATTTTGTTATAGACCCAGTACAAGGGCTACAATTTATAAATTCATATTAATTTGCTATCGAAATCCCTGATGCTGCTTTATCCAGCAGTAGCTTCCTTCAATGCTTCGTGTTCAGAGCATGAACAATGGGAATAAACGAATTTGTTGCATACTGCGAAATGTACACGGTTCTAGTTCCATAGTCCAAAGTAAATCGCATCCATTGAGGCTTGAGGCTAAAAGTTCTGCTTGATTTTTCGACAAATCATTTAAGAGGCAAGATATGCTATTTATATGTACAATTACGAAAAATGGCGGATAATGGACGAATTCTGATGGCATATTCGGATCTAGCACGTAAGATTATACGAGAATCAGTGAGAAATGTACCTGTAATTTCATAAAATCTTTGTATGCCAACGTTATCAAAAAAAAACTTGACCAAATCTCAAATATTGAATTTTCTTTCATTTTAGGGTAACGGAACAAGTTCCGTGGAAGCTTTGAAAATGTACGAATCTCAATTAATGAAACTGGAACCCCCGGTCACAATAAATAAGTCGACTGCCTTCGTACCATCCTTCTACGAAGATTGGGTCTTCTACCAGATAAGCTTTGCACAGAAAGCTTAACGTTTTCTTCCTCAAATGTTCTGCCATCGAATAGCCATTAATTTACATATTTGTTACCATTTCAGGTAGTACCAACAGTAGTAATTAAGTGTAAACAAACAAATGAATATGCATAACGGAGGAGGCAACCGTTTAGACTTAAATAAGTGCCATTTCTTTCTAAAACTGTGTACCAATTAACAACAACAAAAAATGAAATGATTATCTTTGTCGACTTTATTTTTATATCTACACATATAGCCTTCAAAACCTCTACCTGACTTTACAATCGTTTATATTTAATCGAATGTTCGTTTCTTTTTTTTTTACAATATCACTCAGAGAACTTTGTATTTATGTAACATACCTATATATGTAAAAAAGTTTTAATCGTAAGTAATGCATTTATTACTACAGTCGAAGCGTATTATGTGAAAGAGTGGGATAAAGGAATTGTCGATGAATCATTGCGAGTGCGTACAACATTTTGTGTAACAGAAAAAAATATATAAGTATGTAGTAACATGGTGCTGTTTTAATTTAATTAAGGATTATAAGATATTTACTATTTAAGAAAATTAATGGAGAGTGAACTTTAGCGCTTATATTAAATAATTCTACTTATTTGAGGTAGAATGCTCACGCTACTCAAAAGATTTTTTGTTCGTTCTTTTTTAAAGAAATGCTGAGTGAATTTTGTAATGCAATTCATGCATATTTCAAAATTAAGTCCTTTATTAACAAACTCTTTGTCGGACTCTTATCAAGCGTTTTTAACGTTACTTTGCCTTCCAATAGAGCTGCTATTGTTTGTATCTTAGTAACGTTTTTTTTTTTCTGAAATGGTAAGTAATGTTTCAGATCTATTAAATTTCTCGCCGCCCTTTCAAAGTTCGCGTGATTATGTCAAGGTAGCCCAATAATGTGACTCTTTTGAATCCCTTGCCCGCTTTTGAAGCGTAAAGTTGTGTTGCTACTATCTTTCTGTACATTGCAAAGATGTTCGATTTTGTATGGGATGGTGAGCTAATATAAAAGATGCACTACTTATTAGGTTTTAGTGTGAGCTTTGTTAAGTTGATCTGTCCACATCTGAGTGGAGAAGTTTTCATCGTTAGACAGGGTAGGGCAGTATCCCTCCCTAAACCGATCGATTAATAAAAATAAAGGATTAATAATTTAACTTTTTACTGGTCAATGCTTTTATGGATTTGAAAATGAGCTATTCTGACAACGGAGCAAAGCTATAAAATGATGTTTGATAATAGTACCGATGAAGATGAAGTAACTAGTTTGTAGAAAACGGACGATGTTCAATATATGAAACACTTTAGCATCACCACACTCGTCGACACGGAAACAACAAGCACCTTTAATCTCGTTTTGAGCGATTCGGGTTCCGTCTGATGTCTCTTAAATTAGTTATCGAACTATCGAGATTTATCTTCCCCTGCCTCTGGATTTAATAAAAGGACGTCTGCCGTTAATTTGAGTGGCCTACATTTAAATTATTGGACACGTCTATACTTTGTTAAAGAACAAACAAAGACATTCGAGTTATAAATTATAGCATAGTGGTCTTATCAAGATGTTAATACAAACTATTGGAAAACGATCCGACAAATACGAAGCAACGATTGAATTATTATAATTTATGAGATTAAAAGCTTTACCTAAGCAAAGAGAAAATATTCAGAATATATTTGATTAGTCTCGATGCTTATTTGTTTCTCCAAATATAAGAGTTTTCAGAAGGAAAGCAAATAGCTAAACCTGAATTTTATCAGCCTTGACTGGTAAGTTATCACATCTCATTATCAGCGGCGGTAAGCGATGACTTTGACGAATTTTGTACAACGCATCGGAAACACGAGAGAATAGGAGTCTTGTCGTTAACCTCCTATTTACGTTACCATCAGCTGCCATCGCTTATTATACTTTATAATTTTAAATTCCTTTGAGATCGATACACTTTGTTCAACGTTTTTCTGTCTGTTGTATCCCATCTAAAAAAATAGAATGTCTTCAGCCCTCCAAAATGGGCATTTGTTAGGTGCGGAAGTAATTCAAACAGTCTTGAAGAAACTGAATTCGTTTCTTCGTCAACTGCGAGGTGAGTACCGTAGTATTATGCTACGGAAAACTTCGCGGTCAATTGAGATGTGTGCAGCCTCACCAATCTCATGCACTTTCAATGTGCAATCGTACATTTCATCCCTTGTATTTTCAGAAGCATGTTTAATCGCTGCTCTATATTTTTTCCATTGTTGTAAAATCACAGAAATTGTTCACTTCGCTGTTATTTACAAATTAAATGGAATTATTTCAATTCCAGTAGTGCTACCTCTTGTCGAGGCCAGAAAATTATCGAACTCTACCCGTACTTACTAAGGTACTCAAAGAAACTTTTAAATTAAATAATATGTAATGTGAAGGGATATGATAACATCATAAAAAATCATCGCAATTTTGTAATAGAACTCTTTTTTTTCATATAAATATATTTTTTACAACTTACAATAAACTAAGTAGAAACAAAGTAATTCTTGGAATAAACAATTATTAGTTAGTCTCGATGTCAACATTTTACAAACAATTGTGCCTGCTCCTTTAAAATTCTACCTATGTCATTGAACTATTTAGTTTTTACTCAACTTCGAATGGACAAGTACAAAATACATTTCACACCTCACAATTCTATCAGCTATTATAGCCGAGTAAACTGTAAAACGCAGTCTAAATACTTATAAAACGAAAATATATCGAATACAAATGGAGATGAGAATATATCGAGAACTCTCTTATAAACTAACTTAAGAATCTATACAATAGAAAAAAATATACAAATTCACTCTTGCAGACTATAAAAGTAGTGTGCATTCTCATCTCCGTTACAAAAACGAACAAAAAGAAAAAAGAAAACATTCGAGCTGTTCGACAAATAAAAGATGATGTATTCAAATGCAACCCCGTTCTATTCATACATAAATGCATAACCTGAAAGAAATACTTCTGGAATGAATATTTGATACAAATCGTCATCCGTTATTAATATAATATTCGAAGGAATTAATTAATCTTTGAAAAATCTGGTACAACGCTACGGTCAATATCCTTGAAATAAGGGTGAACAGCAATATTCTTCGATGAAATTCTTTTAACTGGATCGTAGACGAGCATCTGTTTAAGAAGATCCAATCCTTGTTCGTCCATACCTTTCACGTGAGCTGCCAAATTATAATTGGTCCATTTAGGGAAGGTTGTTTGATAATCCGGGCATGATGACACTCCTGGCCATGTCTCATCGGTCGGTGTCTTTAATACCCTGTAATTTAAAGAAAAAGTGCAATAAGGAACACACGTTTGAAAGAATTGTAATATACTCAAATTATTTATTAATACGTAGTATCAATAAACTTATTGAATACTGCGTAAAAAAAATATTAAAATGTGCAAAACGACCATATTCGAATATGTAAGGGCTGTTTTTTTCAATCTCAGAAGAGAGTTTATATTACTTGCAAACGCTGTCACTTTTTAGATAACGTATGTCAAGTATAAACCATACTTCACACATGTTATCTAGAAAGCACGATAAGTTTCACCCTCGGAGAACGCTTAAAAATTGTCCAGCTGAAAATATCGTTAGGGCGATCTTGAAAGTCCAAAGACTTTCATCCGTCATCGGTCACGGGAATTGAGCATTTCAAAATCTTCCCTACAACGAACTATGACAAAAGATCTTCATCTACACGTAGACTCGAGAAGCGAAGCTTGCGGGTCGTCAAAATCGTCGTGTTTTCCGATTGGATCCTAAAGCAGACTTCAAATTTGTAAACGAATCATATCCAACGACGAAGCCGGTTTTCACATTGTTGAGGAACCATAGTATCCTCGTTGTGCGACTGTTTGGTGTGGGTTTTCGCCCCAAGACATGCTTGGACCTTACTTTTTTAAAAACAGTAACCGTTAATGGTGAACGATATTGACGAACTTTTTGTAGTCTCGTCTGGTGGATCTCGATATTCTTCCAATAAGATGGCGCTACTTGCCACACTGCTAGAGAAACTGCAAATTTATTGCACAAAAAATGTCGAATGCATTTTATATGTTAATGCAATTAAAACAGTTCTAATCAATGATCAAAAATATCCAATAGCTTTCATAGTATGTAACGTTTATTTGAAATCTTACAAAAGCTAAGGTATTCATGTAGAGTAACATAATCAATGAGACCGGCTGTAGATAAAAATAAATTAAAAATTATATTCTTTCATATAAGCTGTATCACAAAGTAGAATGCAGCATTGCCATATCTATCCTGCCTAACTAGCATGCAACCAAAACAACCAGTGAATCAATTTTATTTGCAAGGCGCGTCTTGATGAAATAATACTGTACAAAAAAAACAACATCGCTTGTATGTACGTTCAACAAGGAAGCATGTCGCTAACAGGAAGGAATAAGGTGAAGTTGATCAATTAAACAGCTGATATTATTAATTCTTAACTGCTGAATAAACATTACTTACCGGAATATACGAAACAGTTGATCAATTTCGGAATCCCCTTGGAACAACGCCCTCTTAGTTGTCATTTCTGCAAAAATGCAACCCATTGACCATATATCAATGGGACATGAATATCTCGGAGACCCTAAAAGTACTTCGGGCGCCCTGTACCATAATGTAACAACTTCGTGAGTGTAGATCCTTACGGGAACCCCAAAAGCACGACCAAGACCGAAATCGGCAACCTGTAAATGTATCGATTAGCATCAGAAAATGTATTTTATAGAAGTTCTTCACCTTAATTGTTCCATTCTTGCTAATCAATAAATTCTGCGGTTTTAGATCTCTATGTAAGACACGTCTTCTATGGCAGAATAAAATTGCTTCGTTTATCTGAAATAAGTAACTCTTGACTAGTTTTGGATCCATCAGCTTGTTTCGCTCAATCTTATCGATATATTTTTTTAAATCCATTGAGAGATATTCAAAAATTAAATACAATCTAAAAATATAATCATGTTTATTGCGATATAAGTTAAGTGGTCGTTTACCTAGCTTCCTCCATCAAAACGTCTTCTAACGATACAATATTTGGATGTCTTAATTCTTTAAGCAGAGATATTTCTCTAATCGCAGTCGAAGGTACACCTTCATCTTCTAATTCAAGTCTGATTTTCTTCATAGCTACTAACCGGCCAGTTTTTATATTTTTCCCTTTGTAGACAACGCCGTAAGTACCCTCGCCTATTTTCTCGACTTTTACAAAGTCGTTCATGCTAGCCATGTCTTTCATGTTAGCTCAAAGTAAAAAAAACCTCCCAGCTATTAATGATGAATAAAAAACAAGGTTAATAGCATCGTTGGAGATGGTTAAAATTGTAAAAAGTATACTTACGAAGGTAGAAGATTCGTTGAATAATATAAAATGGTAATTTCCGGAGGGTGAGACGGGATTTGAAGAAGGATAAAAACCGATTCTTGGGATTCCTAACGTACAAAACTGTTTGAAATCAAAATGGTGAACTTTCAAACAAGCAAGCACATTCGTCGGCCAATGGACAGGTGTTTCGCTTTCCAAGTTGTTTGAAATTCGCTGATGTGATTGGTTGATTTTTATCTCTTTTTAACAAATTGACCGTATACAAGTTTGTCTCATTTCTAGGTAGAAGGGAAGTTCCCGCCAATCAAAATGTTTATGCTTTTAAAAAGTAGATATCAGCCATTTTTTCCAATTTTCTACTAAAGTTATTATTTAAATTTGTTTTAATCATTAATTTTTAATATTTTAATACCGATAAATTTACTAGCACATCGAACACTAATAAGAAGTAACAACCAAAATAATGGTAATATAACTACTTATGGGCATTACGCATTAAAACAACTAAGGTTGTTCAAAAATAGACCTTTGTTGGTGATCCACAGCAATCATCTTAAAATTTAATAAGTACTAGAGATGAGCAAGACAGGGGAATTGACTAAGTTTCATAATTCGATTAGACAAATTCGTGTCTTGTCGACTCTCGGGAAAACCGGTAGGTTTCGAATTTGCCTCATGAGAGGGGGCATGAGGCGAATGAGCACGACCGCATCTAATCGCTGCATGTCTTCTATCTTGCTCATCACTGCTATGTATTGCCAACGTTATCTTATTATTTTTGTTGTATTAAGGATTTTTGCAAAATACAATAAAGAACATATTCAACGATTCATTAACGTAACGTATCTTTATTACCGGAACTACCAACCTAAAAGTGTAAAAAACATATGTGTTATTTATTACTTTTGGCAAAATTTAACTTTGAAACAAAACATTCAATTGGATATAATCCGGAAACAAATAATAGAACAAAATGAAGAAGAATTACGCGTCCGCTTTCTAGTTGTTTTCTAAAATTCATGGATGAATATGTGGATGGTACTCGATAAACAGTGCCCCCTGTCGGACGATTTGTTTCAATTTCAATTTTTCAGTTATAAATGTTGTTTTATTTCGAATTTATACAATCGAATGTTTGTGAAAGATTAAAATGAACACACACGAGAAGATTAAAGAATGGGCTAATATTCTAGGATACCAAGGCGTTATCCCTGATTCTTTGATAAGGTAGTAACCACATAAAAACAACAATTTAAAATTTCTTGATTAATTTCTTTTTGTCCTTTTTTGTAGGATTAGTAACAACCCTTTAACGTCTGTAATTTGGTGTCAACTACTGTCGCAAGTGAAACCGAAACAAGAATCACAGAAAATTAAACGTAGCAATCTAATAGCCCGTTTCCAAGCTAAAGACACATCGTTTCTAGTATGTATTGTACAGATCTTTGGCATTAGTATTTAATAATAGTATCAATCGGCTAAGGTACAAATGCTTTTAGTCACGGCGACCTTGATAAATCTCTTGTAACAAAATGCTCTTATACGTGTTAAAATAGGTGAAGGCTCTTATTAAACCTTAATATTATACTGTGACCTTCATTCTTCAATTCGCCAGATATCGGAAATGGTATGCAGAAGTGTTGTTGTTAAGTACAACTGATGGCAACACATTTGCATAGAATATATTCTGCCGTCTTCAGATCTCCTTGGTGTAGATGACAGATTTGTTCTTCAGCTTTTCATAGATTGAATAAGTGATAATTTAGGGCTGCATGACCTGTCAGAAATCTCGCTAGTAATCTAAGATCCCCATTGCTGAACGATAGTACAATTTCTACTGTTTTAAATGAGCTAGAAATGAATGCTTTTGCCTGTTTTGTTCGGAAACATTTCTCTAGTACGAGATCTTTTGATTGTCCTCCTGTGTTTTAATTACTTGTTTTATGTGACTCTCTTGTAATCCACAGAAGGGATTTAGACTAATGAAGGACATATTCGCTGCTTCACTAGATAGCTTATCTGCCTTTTCATTCCTTTCGATCCCTTGATGGCTTGGTATCAACTGCAAAGTAATGTGCTTTATGCGTCCCAATTGCCTTAGATTGTATGTATATACCAGATTCGCATGAGTAGCTCTCGATAACCTTTAGGATTGCCCAACTATCACTTAAAATAATTATGGTTGTTATAAACGGTTGTTATAAATTCAAGCAGAGATCTCTGCTTGAATTTATTGGTGCGATGTCCTGTAGACATTTTAATGTGGTAATTAGACCCATTAATGGCTATATCTGTTCCAGTACTTTCTAATCTAGCTTTTCTGCTTTGGGGTTGCCCGGATACCCACTCAATACGGCTTTCAATGATCATCTTATAAGGCCGATGAAATAGGAATCATATCCTATGTGTATCACATAATTTATATTGAGATCTTCAAGGATTTTGAGATGCCTTTTAGGATTCTATAGAGGGTGAGGTCACTCAATATACGCGCGCATCCCACCTGTAATGTTGTGACAAGCAAACCTCTGAATTTATTGAAGCCGCTGTAGTATCGTCATCTGAGTTGTTTTGCATAATTACATAACTATTTTCTTCTCTGTAGAATAAATCATTTGGTGATCCTATAAAAGAACTAGATCTATGGGAAAGGAAGTGCAAGTTACAACAAGATATTGAGGAGATTAAGGAATATATTAACGATAAAGAAAACGTATCGAAAAAATTTTCCAACGAGCATAAAATTATAGGTAACGTAATATTGCTCTTTTTAATGATATTCCAATAATTCCTATTTTTCATTTTCGTGCAGCAATTAAAAGGAGGAATATCAAAGATAAAATTAAGGAAAGCGAAACTCGAGCATTCCTTTTAAGAAAAAAATCGGAAGCATTTAAAAAAGAAATTGCTGAAGTTGAAGAGAACATCACATTTTTTAGGAATTTAACTCCAGTAGAAGCAAGTGAAACGGAACCTGATGTTGGCGTAAGTAAACAATTATCTTTTGTTAAATTGTTTTCTTTTGTAATTTCCTTTTTTCTTGCAGGATCGGTTAAGAAAATGCGTCGAAAAGATAGAATCGTCACTTGTAAAGGAGAAAACCGGAGCACCAGCATGTCCCAAGAGCAACTTATTCCAAACACCGCCAAAGTCCGCATTGTCAAGCATTTTCGCCACATCTGACTCTTCCGTCGAGTACCATTCACAATGTGTCGAGTTTAAAAAAGAAATCGTCAGTGATGTTAAATGTCTGGAAGATAAAGAACTATCGAAAGATCTCCAAGCGATCCTCTATAATAACGATTCGCAAAGCATCTTGAACGTTATAGTGAACGATGTTGATATATTGAAAACGAAGTTGTTAAATGTAATAACGACTAAAGCTGTACTTGAGAAGTAAGTTAAACAAAATCTGTTAAGTCTGTAATATTAAGTGATGCGATCGCTGCAATATTAAAGGCATTTCAGTTCGTATAGGCCTTTTGCTTGTAGTATCGGTAACATGTTCTTGTTGGGAGTAGCTGGTCGATTTTGGTCACCGCGTTGAATCGTGTGGTGATGTTCTTTTCTCCTTGGGACTGTTTTAGCCTGTCGATCGCTCTGGTTGTGTACGAAAGGTATGCGCATCCTGCCGGTTGTTGTCGGTCTTGGTCCTTTTTCTGCTTTCGTGGTTGCCTTATATCTTTTTGTTGTGTCACTGATTTTCTCCGCTCTTCTTAACAATGTCATGTTCATGAGGGATCTCTTCTTCCTTCCGTAGATGTGGTCTGCAGTCTTAACTTTTGGCATTTTTTTAATCGTTCCAATCATGCTAAAACGTGTTAATGTCTTAATCACAGCCGAGTGTATTATAGCATTTCAGTAAGACAACGTTTCTTCATTCGAAACGGTCGCCCAAACCGATCATTAAAATTTCAATACGCGCTTTTTCATTTAAATGCATCATTTTCAGCCGAAGAATTGGTAATTAAATAAACGTGGATAAATAAACTTCTTCAACAATTACCTAATATACGATAGAAGACTATTTCTATTCATAAATTAAAAATCAAGTTGCCTGTGTTTATTTCCACCCTAAATGTAAAGTGCTTCACTGATAATGTTACTAAAACCAGTATGGACGAATCCGGAAAAAACAAGATCTATTATAATTGCAAAAAATATACAGGATGTCCCATTTAAATAAAAGAGTTACAGTAACAACAAAAAATTCCAAATCAGGTGTATTGCGCATCATTACACTTATCAGCAAAATTACATCAATACCAACGTTTCAATTGATGTTTTACCATTTACAGAATTCCCGAGAAAGATGCCGAAGTCGACAGTGTCATGGAAGTACAAGCTAAGCAGATAGAAAACGAACTGTATTCGCTGAAATATTCCAAAGAGATTAGAAGACTGAAATCTTCGATAAAAAGTAGAGAAAAATCTATCGATGTAAGCTTCAAAAGCTAGTTCGTACACTTCTACAAAGCTAATACGAATTTCTAATGTTTAACCTTAGGCATATCTTAAGAAAATGGATATGGAACCTTCGCGTATTCTCGAAATCCGCGAGCTACACCTTTTGCAACGGAAACAGATCGGTTTAGAAGCGTTTTGCGATTGCACCAAAAGACTGATAGTAGACGGTAGACTCGTGAAAGATGCTAGAAGACAATTACGGGATATTAACGCTAATATCGCCAAACTGCAAGATAAATGGGTAAGTATAAGCTACGTAATATTTTAATCGGCTTTGGTCATAACATTTAAGCTAGAAAGCAGCGAAATTTGCAATTTCAACCATTTGGCTGTAATTGTCAAATTTAATTAATGACCACAGGCTGACAGGAATTGTCATAGATAAAAAGAAAGTGTAACTAACTTGGATCTGATCATTTACATTTATTGCATTAAATTGTGCATTAAATGGATTCTAGATGTGATGAGCCACCCGAGGCGTGATGCGCAATCGAATGATTTATTATTTACTTAAACCACGCTCGACCAAGCTCGTGAGCAAGCAATTCTGCCAGTAGATAATGCTTAGTGGCAGACTTAGATAGATCTAAAAAGAGAGATGAAGATCTAATTAATAAGATGCTTAGCTTTTAATATATTAGATTAGATTACTACCCAGGCGGTTCTTAACCTATTTCACTGCGACCTTTTTAGATCTATCGCGGCTTCTCTTTCATTAGATCAATTAATCAAGCTTTGTTCTCTTCGGTAGATTTAGCAACCTTGTAAAAGCCGTACTCCTGCTGTGTCCATGTGCTGTACAATCGTATAGCACATGGACGGGAGTCTCTTCTTCCATCTGACAGAATCTGGACGTTGTTTCATCTGACAGATCCAGATTCCTCATATGTTTTTTGAGTATAAAGTGACCTGTTAGCAGAGTTACTATTGGTCTAACAGACTTCCTATCTCTGGTTAGTAAGTCCGCTGTAAGTGTAGGTTTGTGTCCACTCAGAAATTGCTTGGCCCGTCTCTGACGTGAAATACTTCAGTCTTCCCTTCTTCACTTATCTCGTCACGTTTTTACTTCATTTTTTATCTGTCTTTATAATTGTTTACTAGTTGCTTTAACTTCTGTATATGCTATTCCTACCGAACGTATTGGGCACAACTGCTGAAGTTGACGAGCCTGCTCAGTCTAATTCGTATTCCTTTACATTTACATATTGCTCGCTTGAAGATCGATTGAACTTAGAATGTTTGCATTCGAGTTTCACATGCCTATTGTCCCAAAGTTGGTACAATTGATTTGAACCTCTGCCCAAGTAGGACTTTCTATTTTTTTATGCTGCAATAGATACTGCCCTAAGTAATTTTGCTTTTCGATTAGCAATGCAATTTGATGTCTAACTTATTTTGCACATTTTCAAAAAATTAATCTTTTATTTGTTACCTGGGCTTTCGCACTCGTCAATAATTTCCGGGTTGGAAGCGTGTCATTGTCGCAACTTCTGCCGACGTTTCGTCCTGATTCTTACCAGACATCTGCAGGACTGTTATTGCGCATTGATCAGTGTACAGCAGCAGCCTTGCGAGCTTAAATTTAAACAATTTTGACAAATATCCGTGTAAAGTTTAATAAACTAAATTATTTGCAGGTGAACAAACTAAGAAATATCAACTACAAATTTGAGTTGTACAAAAAAATGTACAAGACGATGCTATTCTACCGCGAAGAAACGAAGATGCTAGTAAAAAAATTGAGTCAGTTTACCACCGACTTGAACTGGACGTTACCTTTGACGCACAATCTGCATTCAAAAGAGATCGAAATATTTATGGAATTTCCTTTAGAGTATAATAGGCGTATTAACACAAGGTATAAATTAAAATTTGTCAAAGGTAATTTTTGTGAGCGTTTTAAATTTATTTGTTTTTTTAAGTGATGGGCCTTTATATATTAGAGATATCATGAGGGATGTATCTGTCGACGTTGAGAAGATTAATTCGAACACTTTACATACTCTGTTACTTCTAATAGATTGTCCGTATAGCGCACCCGAGACATTATTTTACAGTCTATGGGAAAAGAAGATGAAATTACACATACAGAAGTCGCTCAAGAAGACTATTAAAGTGTATGACTGTAAAACTTGTAAGTATCCGCTCTTGAAATGGGTTCTTTTTTTAAATACACCATCATGTATTATCATCAATTTTTATCTGCTTCTAGATACTTTGGAAGAACTTGAAAAACAAGATTCGTTTGTGAACTATGCAATCGAGAAGTTCAGCGAGTTAAAAAGAAAAGATTCTACCAAGTCTCACAATGAAGATGTGAGCACTATACGTGAAATTTCAAGGCTCTGGTTGGAATTACCATTCGTAGATTATGTTTCGGAGAACAGATTTTACGAAGGAAAAAATGTTAAGCATTACCAAAATGTGTACAATAACTTATTTGAGTTATTGAATAAGGAATAATTTTAAATTATTTTTTGTGTAATGTTGAATTATTTGTTTTATCGGTTCATTTCTTTTGTTATTAAAAAGCATACGTGAAAATTTTTGATTTATTTTATTCTTCCATTTTTAATCTTAAATTATTAAAGTTAAAGTTGTTAATTTGCATTGAACTATATTCGATATGATACCAGTGTAGTTATTTTAGCTCAAGAAAATGTGAAAAATGCTTTAAATGCAAAAACGAAAAATTAATTTCTTGCACATCCATTTTATTTTTATATACGTACCCAAACTTAATATTGAAGGGGGGAGTTAGTTCAATTTTTTTTACAAAATGTTATATTTTTTATATAATTTTTAAAAATTCTAGAGAAATTCGGGAATTTTTAATTCCTGTTGATGATTCCGTTATCGCATAACGAGCCCAGTAAAAATCGTAAAGCTAAGCGTTACCCTCCGAAGAGATTTTAATTTTTCTTAGCCAATCAAATCGCTATGTTAACTATGCGATTTCTTCAAGAAGAAGCCTAAAGTCGATATAGTATAGCCAACAATACGTATTGCTAGATAAAGATGGAATATTGTTATTGTTGAAGAACACTGGTCTTAATTCGTAAAATTTCATTGTATTAAAATTACTGTAAAAAAAAAATGAAAATTACATGGAATATAAATGAATGGACATCAAGATAAATTCAGAATACATCTAAATTGTGAAGTATTGAAGGGAAAAGTTTAAGCTAAAATCAAGGATTAAGCAATTAAATAATAAAAAAAGAATAATCATATTCTCTATCAGTCTTGCCAACATTAACATACGAAGCCAACTAAACAATCGTTCTTTATTCATTTTTTTTCTTAATGAAAGGAACTATTACATGGCAAGTCAAATGTTTCATTTCCTTCAAAAATCTAATTTATCTCAATATTTATTACTTATTATTAACAATGTCCAAGGTAGGGAAAAATTTTTGTTTTTGTAACGACTAGACAGAATCGTGTCTTTTCGTCTCATAAGAAAGGGTTCATGTTGCCTACTGGTTTCCCCGAGAGTCGACACATACGAGTCTGTCTAGACGCTGTAAAATTCCCCTACCTTGCTCATATCTACTTGTTGCATTTGCTTCTGTAAGGGGTTGATCTCAAGTTCGAACGAGGCGAAATAAAACACTTTTTAAATAATAAAATAAGTAACGGTTTCTATTTCATGTTTCTACACGTTGCTTCTTCATACATATCTCATCAAGTTAAGATTAAGAAAAATAACTAGCTTAAACAATCAATGGTGCCAATATAAATGTAACTCTTACACTTCTTAGCTATGAATATATTACTCTTTACTCGTATCAAAATGGTTGGTTTTTATGCGTGTGCTTATCGCGACCCGCTAAAATTGTGGTTTGGAGTAACGCTGATGGACCCATTTGTTACCTACTTTAGGATTGTCATAATCTTCAAATTAATTCCTTTACACGGCACTTTATTAATTTTCACCATTCTCTCTGTTGGTTACAATATTAACGTCTTGTAACGCATAATAAACCAGCTAAAAAACTGGTTGATAATTCAATTTAGAGCTTGTTCCATGAAATTTTGTGCAATTTTTACAACATTGGCAACACTATTCGCTATCATAATCAGGGTTGCCATTAAAAAAAAGCGGGTTAGTACCAATTTGTCTACCTCATTAGATTTATCTTATGTATTAGATAGCACCGCTTTGCTAAAATCAAAGGACCCGTAAGGAAAAGAAATTGTATTTATACAATTCCTGCTTCGACATTACCTCTTTACTGTATTCTATAGCTTATTTTTTGTTTTCCACTAAGTCTATTAATATATCCACTTTCTCAGCTGTAAAGTTTGCAGCTTTCTTCTACGGCGGCTTTAATATTGTAAACTACCTTAGAATACAATGCAATGAAAGACTCACAGGTAAGACTGCAATTTTATGATTGCCAGTTTAATATCCCAAGTTCCCAAGGGAATCCCAAGTTTTCTCGTATGTTGCCTTAAACAACAAGCGTAACCAATCACGTACATTTAAAAAATATACATCGCGTTCGGTTTTACCGAATGAACTCAGCGGACGCATTCAGAAACCGACGGACTGAGTTCATGGGTGCTGGAAGTAACGTGAATGAAATTAAAATCTTTGACAAAGAGCTTGAACTCGGATTGAAACTGAGGGCTTTTATTTCCAGAAAACCATATCAAGCAAATATTTCTTAAAATTATAAAATTATTACTGATTGAGACGTCTTTCTTAAAGGCGATACTTCGCAAGATCTACAGAAATATTGAATACCAAGTACTTTTACATTTAAATAAATCCGCAGAAGCTTTTTGCCAGGTGCGGGTGTCGATATTTCATCTTTAAGATACGTTCCTTTGTAATTGATGCGTTCTTCAATACAATTTGGACAATTTTTTTAACGTATTTTTTGATATTTGTTAATTCAAATTCTATCAAAAAATCTTTAGTAAAGCCATGAAACTGGTAAACTTTTCTGGTGTCTACAACAACATTTAAACCAAGTCACTTCCAGTATCCGTCAAACTTCCAGCACTCTCTATACCGACCTCTCTATTTTTGTCTGCCATTTTTTGTCCGTTTTCTTTTGTTCCTTCTTTATTAAAAAAAAAAAAAAAAAAACGAGACAATTATTGGTACACTGGGAATCAAACAATGAGAGTCCGACACGACCTGCGTAATACTGCCTTAACCTACATTCTCCCAACCGCTCTAAGAGATGGCGTTATTGTATAATTCATTTAGCTGATACAACAAGAAAAAAAAAACTTTCTGGAAGAAATTTACTTAAATAATATTAATTTCATATGATTAGCACTTCCCCAGTTCGATACTATCTTTACTCATTCTATGTATCAGTCCAAAAATTTAAAGATGAGTTAAAGTACTGCCACATTTATTAAAACCGGAACGCGGTAAATTCTGTAAATAATTTTTTAATTAAAAAATTTTAATTAAATAATATTGTATCTTCCACATAATATCAATTACACGTAGAAATGTGGTCCGATTTTAATATGCGGCTGTATTCAGCGCAGTGCGATCACCGCGAGTCATTCAAAATCGAAGGCGCCTGCATCCGGACGCCAACATTTTCAAAAACATATGAACGAAAATTCACAATTTTCATTTCGACAGCGTAACAATTAGTTTGTAGGTAAAGGACAAGTCGGCGTAAGATGGAAAAACCGCGCGAGAAAGTGTTCTTTCGCAAAGGTAATTCGGTGCAGGACGATAAGCTAGTGATTCGCAGCTTCAAGTCGACTAATTCCTCTCAAGTGTCTTTTGCAGACAGCTTGCCCAATGTGCCGAAGAACATAGAGAAAGAGAAGGCGCGACCGAGAAGCCGGAGCGTCTACACGAGCAAATCGCACAACAGCGACGGCTCAGGAAGCAATCGCGAATTGAAACAGTACGACATTTATCCGTGGATATCCAGGGCTATATCGAAGAATCTCTACGTGGAGGAATATAATGTGAGTTTGGCTTTTCGCTGCTTTATTTGCTTGGAAAATTAATCAAACTTTCGCGGACGACTCCGCGTTGATTCCTTTTTCTCTTCATGGAATCTTCCGTAAAAAATATTAAAATGTTGGTACGAATGATCAATTTTTAAAATGAGAAAAATGACTTCAGCTCAATTTTTGATCATATCTCAACAATATTCTTGTACCTGACGATGATACTAGATCTAAACTTCCTTCAATTTCAACAGCATGACGTATGGCACGAAGATAATGCAATGGGAGGTCCTTCGGTGACACCCCATGGCATCATAACATTGCGACTGCACGATAGAGTCAGAGTGGATATTTCGCTGGACAGGGCTATACGCGTAGTGAACATGAGAAGCGGCATCGTGTTGTCCTTGAGTTCTTCGGGAAGTTCGGCCGCTTTAATACACCCCAATGGAAGGGTTTACCAGTACGGATCGAGAGTCGAGATTCTGGCCAATGACGCTCAAGGAAATAACAAGTACCTTTCAATTTTTTTTGTGCAATGATAGATAAATGCTTTCATAAATTGTGTTTTCCGAAGGTACGCGAAAATGTGGTACAAAGGTGTTAGTTTCACCAGCGATCAGTGCGCCTTGGTCTATTTGGTGGATTCGGCCGGAACTAGGACCACTACTGACACCTTTTCGGATCTCAGTGGTGATTTTTCTTTAACCGTCTTCTATAGTGATAGCCAATATTCGGATCCATCGATGGGTGGACCTAATCTGATCAGTGAAGCTGTTTCTTTGCTGCATTCGTCTAGTTTTTGGATAACTGATGATGGAACTGATAACTGGATCATCAATAATGTTCGCATATCGCAGACTGCGGATGGTCTTGTTCGGTAAGTGTTTAACCTACAATAATTTTGTATATTTCTGTCCTATTTTCTTTTGATTAATTATTTCTTTGAAGTTTCCCGTTTAAAAATGGCCGTAGGTAATGTGTCTGTACAAAGCGTAACATAATTTATGCCAAATTACATCTTCGCAATTGGTATGGTTGGGTCACTAGTCAAATTTTTTCATTTCGTGGCAGAATATCAAGTTTGTTTGTTGACTCTTGATCTGAAATCACTAACTAGCCTAAGTTTGGTGATATGGCTCAACTAAGCCGTTGTAGAGTAACAAGTCAACACGGCACAGACAGACTTACCACAATTTCCTGTCAAAATGGCTTATTACTCTTGTGATAAATTTTAGTTGTACTTTAGCGGCTTTTATCTGCTAAGAGAACGACTTCATTTTTTTTGGTTCATTTTTAAGAGGTCGTATCTTAAGAGGAACACATCGAATTGGTGTTTTCTTGATACCGTTGAAATGAACTCATCTTACATGACCGGGAAGAGCTTGTTTCATTTTAAAAGCTTTGGTTTCAAGAGCAAAGAAACTGCGTGTATTCATGCATTGCATGTCGTGCAATGGTCCGCGGTGGTTTTGGCACTACCAATGCTCAAAGACCGATATCCTCAATGCCAAAGGGCCATGTAGGATAACCAGCCAAGTCCAGCCACATGTGGGTTTCTTTATCACAGGTTTCCTAAGAAGTTCCCAAACCTGACTATGGGCATATAGCAAGCTCCCCAGTTTAGATATAGGTATTAATAGGTTTCAAGTTGGGTCTCTTCCAAGCCATAATGCTGCATTTTTCATTGATTTAGTTATTGCAATGTGATGCTGGTAGTGATTATGGTTACTTCCAATAACTTGCTGCGGTCTCTTTTTAATGAATTTTAGTAATTTTAAAAATCCATATTCCTGCATAACTTCTCTTGTAAACAATGTTTTTTCGTTGGGATTCCGATCATTACACGGAACAATGAAGCCAGCTGGTTCTTTTTGCGTTTGATCAGTTTTATAACCTTCTTTTATTCCACATACGCTTACTCGTGGTGCTTTTGCTTAAAAAATTGTGTCGTATAACATACACATAATGGCTAATCTTATCCATTTTACCAAACGACTAAAAATATTTAATAACTCAATAGCGTTGGCCGAAATAGCAACAAATTTTCCTTGAGGACATCCCCGAGCAACGGATCAGCCTCGGTGAGTTCCCCATTCCTCCACTGCACCGGATCCATGGGACAGACGCGCCATTTATTTGTGAGACGGGGCGAAAGACGCATGCACTACGATGGGGCCAGTTTTATAGTGAGGAATGCCGGCCATTCCGCTGGATTCGACGACAAACATCAGCTTAAAGTGTATTAAAACGGCGCGATCAAAAAAACAAAACAAAAAAAAAATGAAAAAATGAAAACGAACGACTTCTGGCGTGTTGTTGCATTCGCAGACACGGATCTCAAATAGCTTTCGCGCTTATTCCTTTCTAGTTTTTGTTGCATTTTTTTTTTCGATTTTCTTGCGAAACGAGGAAAAGGTGATTTGGGCGTTGCTAGATCTTGATTTCACGAGATGCAGGATGTTGTTAAATTGAAGGGCGGAAGACCGGTTGTGGAGCTTTTATTACGCTTACGTTTTTTATTTTTTCGATTAATTTCATTTTTGGGGTGAAGTTCTGAAAAGGTGCAGGCATTTAGGAAAAAATTTTGCAAAAGTTTTGAAAGAAACACAGTTCCCTAAAATAGTTTTTTCGTTAAAGGATGGGATATAAACAATCAAGTTTCATTTTTGGACGATCTAACCGCTTAAATTTAATATTCTGAAACAAAATAGAAGATCCATCATTCTTTACGGAGTCAGCTTAGAAATGAAAATTTGAAATTATCATAATTTGGTTTTTTTTACGACTTTGAAAAGGCGTGCGTTTAAGCTTCAACGAAGTTTTATATTTTTACGGCAATTTCCCATCGTCTTAAAAAATTTCTCGATATCTGTTGAATATAGCATTCTAAAAGCTTATTAGTTGGCTATTCCTTACGCAATGCTTTCATATAATTTCAGATATCACACTATTATTACTGCAAAGACAAAAATTACGTTCAATATTGTCTCCATTCTTTTCAAGGGAGGGACTTTGCCTTTGATACAAAAAGGAAAATGTTTTCTTTTTCTTCGAAGAATTGGTCATTGTGATTAAATGAAAGCATTGCAAGTTTCATTTAAAGTATCCATAAATTGTATTTTTGGGGGGGAGAGGAACATTTATGACAAGAATAAGAAATCAAAATCTAAACAACAATCACCTTTTCGTATTTAATATTTTTGTTAATTTATGATTATATTTACAAGAATGCCGTGCTCAGAAAGGATACATTTTAACGTTTTTGGCGATATGGCAATACCATTGAAATAGTCTCTCCAAATTATAAATAATCGTAATTATCTCAAACCAAAAAAAAACCAAAAAAGTGTTTTTACCTCCAACACATTAACACTATTTCCTCTATCTAAAAGTATACGTAAATATATAAAATTCATATGACACATCTTAAAAGATATCTGACGTTTTAAAAAAAATACACCAGCATCTTTATAAACAAGCAAAATGTAGAAAACTATAGGGTGTAAGGTCAAAGTGTATATTTCTTTTTTTTGAAAAAAAAAAAACGTGTATTTTTCAAGCAATCGCTCCTAAACGAAACTTATTTTAATGCAACTGAAAAAGTGGTTATTGTCCTCTTTCCAAACAAAGCGTCGTCATATGAATTTTATCACAAAAAAAAAACAAACAAACAAAAGATATCCAGTACTGTTAGTCTCACTTGAAGATTTTTACCTCATGACAATCCTTCGGAAAAAGTGTATTAGTACTTCCGTTTTAGCAGATGTTTTTTCTTTTTTTTTACAAAGTGATTTTAGCCAACCTTTGGCAAACTGGCTAATTGTGCAAGATTGCTCATTTTACATTAGGCAAAACATGCCCAAACGAAACGACTGAAAAACTAAAGAATTTTTAATTTAAAAAGTAGGTTTGTAACATGAACCAAGAAGTTTTTTTTTTTTGCCTCCTCAAACATAGATTTATCGAAGTGATTTCTTGTGTATTTACAATCTGTAAAATTGTGTCTAATAAAACTTGGTTTTAATGATAATATTTTTTGGAATGTTCTTATTAATAGATTTTTCTTTTTTAAACTGAAGCAATTAAAGAGCTAAAAAATCTAGATCTTGTAATCATTTTGTTGCAACAAAAGTAGCTAGAGTGTTTGCTGAATACTTTGCAAGTACCAATTATACGTTAAAATATTTGACGGGTTTAACTGAAGTGTTTGTTCTTAGTGCACCAAGAATGCAATGTATTAAGAGCATCATTTAGCCTTGTATAGACGAGGGCTATCATCAAAAGTATTTGAAAGAATCCAAGATCTTGCTTGAAACATACTTTGGACAAGCGTTTGGATGAAATAAAATATTCATCAGTCAAAGCTCCTACTATATGCTTCCCACGATCTTTTTTGTTCATGCGTTTGACTCTTTGCTTAAACTCATTTATGATTAGAGTAGCCACGTTGCGTGCAGTTTATCATTGGCGTTACGTTCGATGTGAGGCTAAGTCTCTCATGGGTGTAACTCGCCACGTAGAAAATAGGCAGAGAGCGATGGCAGTACCGGCCAGTACGTAGTTAGTAACCGATCGAACAGCATCGTAGCGACGTTAGTAGCGTAGTATCGTAGCGACGTTCGTAGCGTAGCATCGTAGCGACCCATTTTATTTTATTGGTGTCCTTGTAATATTTTGTTTCTGTGCGATCTTAAGAGTGCTTTTTTCACTTCATCATTGTTGCCCTACTTTAGAAGTTTTGGCTGTGGTTTATACCATACCAACGCCAACGGCCCAAGTCAATTAAAAATAAACATGTTCCGGGTTAGGACCGTGTCGTGGTTGAACGAAAATTCAACGTTTCTCCGTCGAAGAAAGGGTGGTAGGTAGAAATTTCGCCAGAAGCGAAAGCAATTGATCGCGATGAACCAAGGTTGCTGCTTTCCGCTCAGTTAGTTTCGCCAGTTGCCTAGCACCCTTCCTTCTTCTAAAGAAGCCGGATATGATTGTGGATGAAACGTCGGGTCTTTTTCGATCAATTATCGACCACAAATTTGTTAACGTAAATATCGTCCCTCGTTTGTTGGCGAAATGCAAAATAAAAGGTTAGCAGAATGTAAACTTTTAGTAATACCAATGTTCATTCAAATTTACATACATCATGTCGTAAGTCCAAAGTTTCAGTGTTTCAGTTATCTGAAAAAAATCCATGTAAAGAAGTAATAAATGTTGCAACAAGCTTCAAACACACTTCAAAAAGTAATTTAGCAACGAGCACAAACCAACTTCAAAACCTTTGATTTCTTTTTATCAATTTGAACTTCATCATCAAGTGCGTAACTCTCCGATTTAAAACAAAACAGAAAAACTTACCGCGTATGTTATGCAATGTTTTAATTGCACAATCCCAAAACAATGATCTTGGATTTACCAAGGTTATTTAAATTTGTAATCTCAAGCAAGTAATTGTCGCGCTATTAACCACATACGCAAGCACCTCGCAATAATGTTATCTGAAATTCGAGATTCTAAACAGTCTACGGCGAATCTAGATCATGCCATTCATTTAGCTAATTTAAAGCCATGGACACGTCAATTGTATAACAATACGTTAGCCTTTTAAAAACGATTTGGCCGGCAGGTCCGAAATCTAACAGAAAGGTTGGTACAAGTGTTTGATGTCTCTCCACGCTGTTAAATGCAAAAGGATAAGAACGACGTGCCAGATAATCCATCGGCGAGATGATACCAAAGGTCCGTACGTATTCAATCTTTTTTTTAGTGTACATAATTAATCGCTGTATATTTATATACACATATTTTTGCTGTAATTGCGAAATCATTCGGTCTTATCTCTTTGAGTCTGTAACATTTTCGATTCACGTGTTCAAATTGCGACTGTTCAATTAAAGACGCTGTCGAAATTAGGCGATCTGTGGATGTAGTTGTAAGTGGTGTGTCTATACGCGGTTTAATTGATAAGTAATTAGATAGAATTGCATCGGAACTGCTGCAGTTAGTGTCACAAATGATTCGTTTTATTAAGACTTTATTCGTTTATTACGAGGATGGTTGAAGACGTTCTTAGAAAATCTGAGAGATGGCGCTGGTAGTGTCGAAAATGGTTTGTTTCTAGAATGGGATCACTAGTCACTAAACAATTAAATTTCGAGCGGTGAACGAATTTGAAAAAATGGTTCGGCGGACAATGGTTCACGTCGTATGAGGAAGTCGTCGTCCAAACAGATTATTTTGAGAACCTTTCGAATTCCTACTTTTTGGTGAGTTCAAAAAAAAGCTGAAGAAGCGCTTGGGGAAGCGTTCAGAATTAAATTGAGGCTATATAACTTCTAATTAGCAACTGTTCGATAACGTTTACGGGTAGTTTTTCAGCTGCTTAGTCATTTATGGTATGATCTATAGCATTGATTACATTAATCGATTGCTAATTGTGCTTTTTGATTATTATACATCATTTGCTGCAGAGGAAATGTAAGAAGATAAAAAAAAAGCAATTAAGGTGAACATTTGGAAATATATTTCCCTTTATAACCGTAAACTTCGGAATTATCCAATATATCTCAATACAATTCATACAATTCTTCCAGTCGTTTAAACAAAGCAAAATACGAAAGATCTAATATGGTTCCAAAATAAAATGAGCAAGTAAATTTTTATTGGGCAATTAGAAACGGAAAAGAAAGTCATTACGTCGCGTTTTAAAATTAGTTAAGATGTACGAGGAAAGTTCTATAATTACCGGACCTCATCAACAGATGGCGCCACTAGAATATTCGTAAAGATTTCTTCAGGCTAGCAACATTTGATGAAATTCCAATCAAAGTTTCCAAGCAAATACGCCAATTGGTTTCTAAGTGTCGACCATTTAAACTCAACAATTTTCGTGTGAGATTAAAGATTTGTCTTGGCTCTGCACCTTTGTTATCGACCATAAAATATTGGACAGCTGAGTTTAAACGTGGCCGTACGAGCATTTTTGCTGCAGAACTTCCAAGTCGTTCAAATGAGGTCGCCACATTAGAAATGATTGAGAAAATTCATGATATGGTAGTGAATGGTTGGAAATTGAAAATATGGACATCCAAATTCATCAATTTCAAGAACTCATTTGAATGGAAGGACGCTTGCCGTAAGATGAATGTCGCGATTGTTCACGTGTGTAACTGTTTGGCGCAATTCGAATGATTTTTGGCGTCGGTTCATAGCTATTGACGAAATATGGATTCGTCAGAGCACATTAGAGATTAAAGAACAATTGAAACACTAGGATATTCGTGGTTAACCTGTGTCAAAGAAGACACTTTATCTGCCAATAAGATTATGGTCACAGTGTTTTAGGATGCACGCGGTATAATCCATTGAAAAGACCAAAACAATTGGAAAAACGTTCGCATTTAGTAAAGAAAGGAATTCCCTTTCATTAAGATATTACACGCATGCACTTTTTTGTCGTTATCATCGCGAAATTCCATGAGTTAGGATACGAATTGCTTCCGCGCCTACCATGTTCGCTGGATTTAGCGTCCCGCTATTATTTCTTATTTCCGAATACGAAAAAATTGCCCTTAAATTCATCGTGTATCTGTCTAATACTTAACGTCTTATTACAATTCTATAGATCTTTTTTTCATTGTTTTCCAATGGTTTTCGAGAGGTCTTCAAAAACCTCCTTCAACGTGAATTGTTGTCCAGCGAAGCTTTACTTTAAATTTGTAAATATCAGGATGTCAGGACTGAAATGCAAAAGCGCCAAAAGAGGCCCACGATTTCGTTTATTCTCCACAAAAAGTAAACGCTGCACGCATCTTGTCAAGATTCTTTCCACACCCAATTTTTCGTGTAAAAGTGAAAACACTGTAGCTTGTGATATGTGTCTGGCCTCAACCAATTCGCGCACTTTGATTCGTCGTTCGCTCAAAACCATACTGTTGATTTTGTCAATCATTTCAGGGCTAGTCACTTCCACTTTATGTCCAAAACTCATCCAATTGTAAACAGTTGCTAACATAGCAACTTCATCCAAATCTAATTGATCTCTTTCGGTGGTAAGCCGCTTGAAGCTTACCTTTTTCCATTTTTTTATAAATTTGAATGTAAAGCTTTGTTGTTAATGATAGAATTAAATGATCTGACAAAAAGAATTTATTTGTCCTTAAAACTATATTCGCGATAGTCACCTTGTCATCTATGAACATGCATGAAACTTGATTTTACGAAGAATGTTGCTCAGTATTGGTTTCGAGACGTCTCCTGAGGAATTTTAATAATTTTAAAGGTAGATGTTCTAAGCAATGAGATAAGACAACGTTTTAAACAATTTTATAATAAGTATTTATGAAAATATCTAAATCTAGGTATTTCAATCAATTAAAATTGCCGAAATTAACGCAATAAAATAAAATACGGGTAAATATTCAACAACTCTGCGACGGTAGTAGCCTTCGGTTAGTTGGAAATTTACCAGACTAATTAAGTGAATGATTAACACGAAACTACCAGCACCGTTATCTTTGGACGCGTTCATTTACGGCTCGTCGGCACAGCTTTGCGATTTTGTCAATTTCGTTTTAATTATTCAATTAATTACTTTCCATCGATGAATTTTCCACTAAACCGAAGCCTGTTACCCGCGTAGTCACTGATTAATTGTTTGTATTGTATTCTATGGCGTTAATTTAAATCTAGGTTTAGATGATCTCATCAATATTAACGCTCGCAAAGCCGTGCCGATGAGCTGTAAACGGCGAGACGCATCCACCGATTACAACCGGCAATTATTCACTTAATTTTGTAATTATTTAGGATAGCTTAAGTTTTGCAAGATGTACTTATATTTTTGGCATATGGGATTGAACTTTTTCACAGATTCCTTCCCGTGAGGCATAAAAAATAGTAAGCCTTCTTTATCGGTCTATCTGTCATTACATTTTAAATAAAATCTGAGCGACGTCACTATTTGGTCACTGCATGAACATTAAAACGCCACTAGGAACCGTTGCCCGATTCTGCTTTGCTTTACTTGTCGAAAGGAGCAAGATATTTTTAAAGTTTCCCTAAACTTTCACCATATTTAATCGCTTTGATACATGCGTCTTTATTTTTGAATTTGGAGAAGGAAGCCAAGCCAATTGAAGTTATCTTCAAATCTTAAAGATAAAATCAAAATGATTCTGATTCTCTTCTCAACGAAAGAGGTACAGCACATTTTTGACCCCAACTTGTATATATCTAAATACATCGCACTAAAGTAAATTTAACGCGTCATTATTTACAGAGAAAAGAAGGTTAAAGTTTATAAATGAAAGGAGTATTGCGAAATTATTTTAAACTTTTGCGAGCCGAAATATCATTTCTCAACACATTCTTATTCTCGTCAAACTAAATAAATAAACAATCACAGAACGCGTGGCTTTATAAGTAACATTAGTGATCAGTGATCACGTGTGCACGTTTAAATTATAAAAGTTACGTAGAAGATTAACTGCAATTAGTCGATTTGTTACGTTAGGTATGTATCTATGTATTTTATTCTTTTTTAATTTTTTAATCAACTTTTCAACATTTGGAGAGATAAAAAAAACTTAATGAAATCGTTTCGATTTGCATGATACGCTTGTGTTCTCGCCGAAAGCGATCAATTTTTGATTGTATGAGTCCAAGATCTACGACATTTAAAGATAATTTCCTTAATTTTGCCTGTTTTCTTTGTTAAAATTGGAAAAAAAGGGGAAGATCAGAAGCTATTAAATTTAATAAATTTTTATCTTAATTTTAACTGATAGAAGCTTTGATAAATAATAATAAAATTTTGACTATTTTGAAAATCTGTATCGGTTTCATATTGCAAATAATCCTATTTGAGAATTAGCCTCACAGACACAAGACACAAATTCTTCGAACATACTTCTCGAATTGTTCTTATCTTCTTAATTTCGTAGTTTTTGGAAAACAACGAAAAATCAGTAACTTATGGAGTAGGAGCAAGATGTTCTTTTAATCATTTTTTTTATCAATTTTTCAAAATTTAGGAACATAAAAAGAACTAATAAACGAAATCATGCCGCTTTATACGATATGCTTGTGTTCCTGTCAAAAGAGATATGATTTTTAATTGTATAAATTGAAGATTTGTGGCGTTTAAATTTAATTTCCTCAATTTTGCCTTTCTTTTTAATTCATCTTAAAATTTCAACTGATGAATTTAACTTTTCTGAAACAATCTGAAGATCTTAATGTTTTTGCTAAATAATGCTTTTGAATTTTAAATATTTTTGGAGTATATAGCGGTTTCCAATTGGCCTAAATTAAATGTGAATACTTAATAATGCTGCATTTTTTAATCAACTTTTCAAAATTTAGAGATATAAAAAGAGAACTATAAACAAAATCATTTCGCTTTACACGTTCTCGCCGAAAATGATCAATTTTTAATTCTATAAGTTCAAGATCTTTAGCAATTAAATATAATTTCCTCGATTTTGGCTGTTTCTTTTCTTTTTTCTTGAAATTGGAAAATAGGCAAACATCAAAAGCGATAAATAAAATAATAATTTTTTACCTCAACTTAATTTTAATGGTTTTCAATAACTATAAGCAAAAGCATGTCGCTTTACACGATATGCTCGCCTTCTCGCCGAAAATGATGAATTTTTAATTCTATAAGTTGAAGATCTTTGGCAATTAAAGATACTTTCCTCGATTTTGGCTGTTTCTTCTCTTTTTTCTTGAAATTGGAAAATAGGCAAACACCAAAAGCGATAAATAAGATAATAAATTTTTACTTCAACTTAATTTTTAACGATTTTCAATAACTATAAACAAAAGCATGTCGCTTTACACGATATGCTTGCCTTCTCGCCGAAAATGATCAATTTTTAATTCTATGAGTTGAAGATCTTTGGCAATTAAAGATACTTTCCTCGATTTTGGCTGTTTCTTTTCTTTTTTCTTGAAATTGGAAAATAGGCAAACACCAGAAGCGATAAATATAATAGTAAATTTTTAGTTAATTTTAATTTTAATGGTTTTCAATAACTATAAACAAAAGCATGTCACTTTCCACGATATGCTTAAGAGCTCAATTTTTGATTTTGTAAGTTGAAGAACCCTGGAATTTAGAGATAATTTCCTTCAGTTTTGCCTGGTTGTCAAGCAAGCAAACATGAAAAGGGATCAAATATGATAGTTCTTTAATGCATTTCAATTTTAGAATCTTTTCGTTATAGTGCTGTGGGCATCCGAAGAAGATCTTACATTCTTTACCAAAAAATATCTTTGAATGTTGACTGCCTTTAGAAATAGAATTTGTACCAATTTTAGCAATAATTTTAAGTTAAGGATTATCTAACATAACTGCATATTTTCCGAACCTGGTTATTTATTTTTTCTTTTTTTTTTGTAATGATATAGGCACATCTTGCGGTATTCAGCTTTAAATATGTTAAAATATGTATGTGTTCTTATTAAAAGAGGTTAACTTAAGTTGGATTTCAATTTTGCCCGCTTTCTTTATCCAAATTGACAAGTACAGTAACATTAAAAGGGATCGAACATGATAAAGGTTACAGTACTGGGAACATTTAAGATTTTGTAGTTTATATTCCCTTATTCACAATTGAATTCTTTCATTTTAATTCCCTTATTTATCCTTATTTCCCTTATTAGTTTAATTTCCTTATTCACAATTAAATTCTTGCATTTTCTTCGAGACATGCTCTTCACATTTTCCTTTATTTTTCGGTCTCATAATGAAAAGTTACAGGGAATTATAAAAACGAAAGCTTGTAGAAACGGAACAAAACGCTGAGCATTGGAATCAACACCTGTGAATCTGTACGTGTTTTCCCAATGATTAATTTAACATATTTGAGAAAGTTCTACGTAGCTCCTTGCTTTGAACTTATTGAACAAAAAAGAAATGCCGCATGTTGAAAATCGATGGCATTTCCATGTTAGATATCTTATAGTAGTCAAAGTAAAGGTTGTTATTATTATGGTTACAGTCATCTAAAAAAAAAAATTAAAGTTAATAGCTAATTTAATAGATAATACTGGATTAGTTGAAGCAATTAAATCTTTACACAATAAGTATCATTTTCTGAAGCTCAACAACGTTTACAAACAGAAGAGCTAACGCCAATTATTTACGCAATTAGTTGTAATGTGGTAATCGTGGTATTTTTAGAATTCTTTCTATGTTGTGCACCAACAGATATATTTCAAGATAATTACCGCAATTATATAGTTATTGCAAAAGAATGCGTTAATATTTTGTATTTGTGTAATTTCTTTATTGTTCAATGTTAAGGTGATTAATTGACTTGTACTACCTGTTTATTTTTGCAGGGTTACTACATAGTTTTACAATCATCGAATAACTTATTTTCGAGTTATTGTTATTGTTCGTAAAAAGTCTCTTTTTTTTGATTGGGTATAGAGAGAGGTTCACTTTTTTTATTTTCAATTTGATAGGGATGTTTCCAATTTTTTTAATGGAACCCCTACTTTATTATTATATTTTTTATTTTGAAGTAGATTAAAAAACTAGTACGTAGTATTTTTTTTTTATGCAAAAGACAAACAAAACCGATACTTCTCAATAGCAACTTACTAGGTTTCTAAGATGGGTGCCATCCAGTGACTCGGCTCTGTTCGAAGGTGTCCTACATCCTAGTTCTGTTTCCATGAATCCCTAAATATTTTCAATCGGATGCATGTCCGGAGAGACCGTTGTCCACGGGATTATTTCAACTCCATTCTCTTGCAACCGATTTCTTGCTTACTTGGCGACATGGTATCTGATGCCAGCTTGCAGTAATCCCCAGCTCTTAGGATACAAAGTATTGACCGTTTGAAGAAGGTATTCGTTTAGAAATTCGCAAAATCCGAATTAAATCTACTTTCAAAATTGTCTTCTCGAAAATTTAATTCCTCGTTAAATCCGCTCCTCTGTGAGATGAGGGTGGATCAAGAAGTTTGAAAAGAAAATCTAAGAGATGGCGCTCATAGCATGGAAAATGGTTTGTTTGTAGTATGGGTCATTAATCACTAGACAGCTGTCAAAATCTCAGTTATATCCGTCAAGCGGTTTCATTTGAAAAAAATTGAAAACTGAAAATGTTGGAAAAAAGTGAGTTTCACAAAAGATGAACATCCTTCTGGACGTCCAGTCGTGATGACCACCTCCAAATGATCGACAAAATCCAGGATACGGTTTTCAATGATCGACGAATCAAAATGCGCCAAATAGTTGAAACCACAGGCACTTCGTAAGATATAGTGTTATAATTTTTTTATGAAAAATTGGACGTGAAAAAATCTCGGTAAGATGGGTGCCGCGCTTACTATCCGTGGAAGATAAACGTCGTTTCTGAGGCTGTCTTGGGCCTTTCCCGTCGCAATTTTGACGAAATTCATATGGATGAAACATGGACAAGCTACTTCACTCCGGAAACAAAGGAACAGTTAAAACAGTAGGCGAAGACAATGAGATAGGTCGTTAAGGTCTTGGTATTTTGAGATGCACGGGGAATCATCTACACTGATTACTTGATAGAAAGACAAACAATCACGGTTGAGCGAAGAAATCGAAGAAGAGGACGTCTTCATTTGGAAAAAAAAGGTCCTCTCCCATTAAGACAGTGTCCGGGTGTGCACTTGCGCAGTTTATTATGAAATTCGAATCAGTACAACATCCATCGCATTCACCGGAATTGCCCAACAGTAACCTTTTCTTATTTCCAAATTTGAAAAAATGGCTTAGCCGACAAAGGTTCACGTCGAACGAGGAAGTCGTCGTCCAACCAGATGCATATTTTGAGGATCTTACTTCTTGGAGTACGTAACGTATATTCCCTATTGCTGGGAATTTTGGGAAGACTAGACTAGAGCGGCCAGAATGCGTCCCCGTATTTTATGCGGTCTCGCGCAACTTGTCCATATGATTCCTTCTAAGAAATTCTGTCACTTCTAAAATTAAAAAAGTTTATTTTTATTGATAAATCCGCAATACATAGTACATTGCCAACTGATCGAAAAAATTAGAATGAGGTTCTTTTTGCTGAATTTATTGCATGACCAAAGATTATTTAAAAGAGAAAGGAAACTAGCAATTTATATCTTTTATAGCGTGACAAAATATAATTTAAAAGATTCCACTTTGAAGAATCATGTCAAGGTGATAGAAGTAATTAGAAATCTTAAAACATTGCTTAATAATTTAAATTTTTTCATTACGACATTGCAAAATCCTTGAAAATAGATCCTACCTCAAGGCAGCGTCTAATACCCAATACTCAAGTTTCATATTTATTTTCTTCATCACTTAAAAGGTTATAATTTGAAATTTTTGCCAAATTCCATAATTTCTTTAAACAAAACGAAACAAATTATATTCCATGGAAGTTTTCGACAATGCACGGAAGTCATATTTATATCGTCTTGATTCTACAAGATGATTATCAAAATCGCCGCAATGGTTCATTCGTTCGCGTTAGTTAATTTTTTTTAAGGGAACACCGTATATTTTGTTGCAATCTGATAGAGGGACTTCTTGAATTTTTTTTTCTATATCTAAAATGCGTCATCCTTCACTAATTAAATACGAAGCTATGTAAATAAGTTTTTACTTAAACTTTGCTTTTTCTAAAAGTATTCATTAAAAGTACTCCTGCAAAAATTTATAATTGTAAGCCGTAAAGAAAAATTGACAGGGTGATCCAAATTAAGTTTGGTAATTTCTTCTTCTCTATTTGTGAATCTACCTGATCGATGGCGTTGATTCAAAAATTAAGAAATTGTCGATGGAGCCTATTTAATTTCGATCACCCTGATAACATAATTTTTGTTAAGCAGCTTACATATTTTATTGGATCAAATATACGCGTGTGCTTCTTAATATACATCATTATTATTCTAAATATAGGAGGGATGGTTGTTCCAAATTTTTCTACGTGCACCCGAAGTAATCACTATTATCCTATTGCGGGGTTCTTTGTTCTTGGTTGTACATTTAGTAACATTTTAAAAGCAATATCTTGTGTAATGTCCAAGTTAGGCGTCGCGTTAAGAAATTAATCCGGAAAGCTTTTTTTTTAGTTTACTTTCAGCAAGTTTTTATTTTTAGCGTTGAAAGAAATCTTAATATGTGATACTTGAAATAAATCTATTCCTTTTATGCTAAGCTCTAATCAGTATTTGATTGCTTATCTTATACACGGTGGTGCGTCACATTCATATTGACTTACATACGAAGTGATTTACATTTTTTAAATAATTTTGTTAAGGGCTATGTAGGTTCGTTGGAAGCAAGTTTAAAAATCGTTTCGATATATACTAAGTGATTGAATAATAAATGCGACTTACATAAATGTAAAAAATCCAATGCTACAATAAACATACAAAAATGATATGTATCATTTTTCAATTGCTAAAGCTGTTCTATTTGTGAGCAATAATAATAACTAGAGAGGACTAAGGCGGACGAAATTATTCCTTTTTTGCAGCGACTAGATAGACTCGTGTCTATTCGCCTCATGAGAATGGATTCGTGTTGCCGAAAGTCGACAAAACGCGAGTTTGTCTGGTCTCTGCAAAAAAGTGATAATTTCATCCGCCTTTGTCCTCTCTAATAATAACATCAGCTAAATGAATACTCGAAAACGCGAAATTACTAAAAAATTAGAAGATATAATAATTGGTTAAAAATTACAATATAAATACGATAATAAATACAGGATATCCTATTAAATTGTTAAGAAAATTATTTGACTTTAATGATTTTTATTTTATTACCAATTCTAACGTTTCGATAAAAAAAAAACTCAAATCTAAATATTTAGCTTGAATACATAAGACAGGCACGCCTCTTAATCCTCGGCCTACATTTTCAAGCATAATTCAATTTCTCAAAAACGGCTATGGTTTGCTAGAGGAACATAATAGTAACTTGCATCTGTTTAGCCCATATTATTAAAATATGCTATAATACAGGGGATATTCCATTTAAATTGGCGTGTTAAGTCACCCGGTATATACCAAAGCAATTTTATAACTGGCTAAACGAACCTACACACAAAAGTATCTTAACGCTTTTCGTGTAAAATCAACGCAAATGTTATGCCTTAGTCTGTACAGAAAATATTACGTACCCAAAAAGTAGCCTATCCAAAGGTAGGCACCGGAATTGAACCAAAAATATGTTATTTTTAAAGAATATAAAACAAAATTGAATACATTAATTCTATGAGGTCATCACGATTTTATTGGAGCCGATTCCACATATCCACTGGAACTTTGAGTGCTAAGTCCTGCTTAACTGGACGCAAAATCGTTCCGGTAGGACCAATGGCTCTCCAAATATCAACCGTGCCCTGAAACCTAGTTACTCTCCTCCTGGGCGAACGGACGATCCCGCGAAAATAACTTTTGCATGTTATTTTTAAAGAATATCTTCAGAAAAGCAAAAGTTTAATTTTGTATTTCTGTGAAGTCATCACCCAGTTTTTAGGCTTCGCAGTCTCAAGTGGCCAATTGCATCTCTTCAGTAGAATTTTGAGTGTTAAAGGTCTTCCTATTTAATTGGACGCAAAATCGCCCCGACAGGTCCGATGGATCTTCAAATATCAACTGTATCCTGAATGCTGATTGGTCTCTTCTCAGGCGACGGATTCGATGGTTCTACGAATCCTCCATAGTCCGGACCAACACAGAGTTGCAGTAGTAGATGACTTTGTTTCGCATTTGAGTAGGCACCGAAATGAACCAGAAAATAAAAGTTTTCCTATCTATGTGATTGGATGGATCTTCAAATAACATCGTGTTCTGAAACCTGGCTATTCTCCTCCTAGGCGACTAGCAGTTCTGCGAATCCTCCATAATTTGGGCTTGCACAGCGTTTCAGCAGCAAATGGCTTTATTCTATGCTCCAGTAGCCAGATCACGAAGATACTCGACCATTAACGGAATTTCAAAATCCATTATAGTGCTCCAGTAGACAGTCTAACGCAGTCTTACTATTACATGCGAGAGCCTCTTTGTAGTTGTTGACCGTTCGAAAGCCGCGTAGATTTTCCAAGATTTCCAAAATTTTCCAAGAGATCTTAAGAAAAATATGCAAGCTGTTCCATTTAAAGTTGTGCAAGGCATCAGCTAATATTGACATATTGAGAAATTGAGATTTCGCAAAAATCCACGAATCATCGCAAGTATTTTAAAAACCAAACGAAAGAGGTGCGAGGAATGTTGAAGAGAATAAGCTATAATATGCATGATATTCGATTTACGTAAAGAACCAAGCTTATATGTCGTCCAGCGGAAACTATACAAGTTGCTTGCTTGGATATAGTTTTGCGTCATGCGATGTTCAACTTGAAATATTTTTCATTCGAATATTTTTTTCCTCTAAACTATTCAGGAAAGGGATTATCTTTTGTGAAAGTACCCGTCCGGAAGCCATGCTGCATTAATGCAATTGAAAAAGCCACAACAGCTTGAATTTCCCAGCATGTCTGCATAAGGTACAGTTAAAAGTGCGTAATAGTGAGCAAAATTTCCATCCCAATCTGAGAACCAACCTGCATTACAATCTGGAATTTGGAACGAAACGATTCTTTGAATCTTATAATGTATAACGCGCCTTATTATATGCGATATTGGTTTTAATTTGATGATTGTCATGGTAAATAGCGTATAAGTTGTTTGAGAAACTTGTTTACCTCATTGCGGAGTATAAAATGACCAATGTAACACGTTTTTCTATTATTTCTATTCTGTTTTTAGTCGAAGAAGTCGGTGACAATTGTGATAATGATGGCGGTGACTTCTGTGCTGTTCGTCAGTTTGATAGCTGTCGGTGTTTATTCCAGTTCTGTATCGAATTCGAAGGAATTACTTCTGGTACACGTGGTAAGTAATAAAATTACATAAAAGTATTTTTTTTTTTATATTTTAAACAATAAAGATTAATTTAAAGTAAATCTATCCAATGCGAGACTGGAATATACAAGATCGAGAAGTTGTAGCACTAATGAAGAACGTTCCACGTTTGAGATAAAACAAATCATTCTTTGCATTTTTCCGCAACTATTGTTTCGCCATTATGTAAGAAAGGAAAGCTTAGACGAGACAATAGAAAAAGCTAACTCGGTAAAGGATGGGAAAATTTCTTGTGCTTCTTCTTCCTCCTCTTCTTCTTATTTACACCTGTACATTGAACACGTACATTTTCTGATTCGGCACAGCACCTCTTCTTCGCTTCGAATTTTTCTTTTTGCAATATTCATGGTTGAAAAATTTGTCTCCATTACGGCGTTGCTTGTTTGACTGAAAAATGGTTCTAGAACTGCTTACGCCAATTCTTCGAAAAATCTGTCACCATTATCGTTTTAAAATTTCTCCTCCCCTGATTCGGATGTGATAATTCATTGTTCAGAAAAGAATTAAAAAATTACTAAAAATTATTGATTAAATAAAATTTACATATGGTAATTTATTATTTAAGGCTTCCAGTAGCTCTTGATGAAGTGGTTTAGCGTCTCTTGGTTGCAAAATGATTGGTCTCATAATTCTACAAGAAATTCAAAATATCGTCGGAAAGAATTGGTGCTGCATAATAAATACCGCTTTAATTGTTTGCCTTTAAGCATGTTATGGAATGCTTCGCAATAGTTCTCTTTGTCAACTGCCACACCAAAGTGTATGTGTATAATTTTAGCCATCGCTTGATAATTATCGTAATAGCGTTATGTGCACTGAAGCATCGTGTAGCAGATGTACGAAATTCCTGAAAAGAACAATAGTTAATGAGATAAGAACGAACGCTTTATTTTATTATTCGAAACGACGTAATACGCTAACGGAGAACCAATAATAATCGTCCCGGATTAAAAATCCAGGGCAATGCGAGAACTCTTTGGATGCTTTTTCTTATAAATATATTTTATAGGAATTATGTTACCTCTTTTATCTTCGTACATAGGAAGATGCTCTTCCCGGTAAGTTTCCGGCCATAATTTTTTTTGAATATCTCAAAAAGTTGCCATTTCTAGCATTTTATGTAATCCTATTTTGGTTTTCGTCCATGAAGTATAAAAATTCGTCATTAATAGAAAGGACAAATGGAAACATATCACTCTTTTGAACAAAAGCTATAACCACACGGAATAATATCTGTAAAGCCATTAGAACTACCTTTCAATTTTTTTCTTTTGTAAACGTGATTGCTTTTTTTGCATCCTTACATTTTCATGGCTACCAATCAATGCTATATTACGGGTATTCCTCGCATAAAAAAGAAAACAATTAACGATACTTTTCGGCTGAGGCCATAGATTCTGTTTTAATGAGAAGTATTCCGTCGTTAAATAATCTAGTTTTATAAGATCCCATTATGAGCTCTTGCGATGTTTTATTCAATAACCATTTCATTCAGGCCATTAGCAATATCCGTCATGGTTAGCTATGCTCGGAGGTAGTTCACAAAGTCTCTAAAAAAAAGAGAGATGACGTTTTTGTATTTAAAAGGTTTAATGCCAAAAGAGAGCAAAGTTGAGTTGGATGAAGTTCATGGCGCATCTGGTCCTATGTTAGCAAATGTTTATAATTGAATAGATGAGTTTAAACGTAGCCTGTATATTTTTTCAAAAATCTGAACGAGAAGGTCTTTTGGAAAATTTTACGTATACCCCTATCTCGAGCTTATCTTTATCTACACGGCTTTCGCACGGTCAGCAATTACCAAGAGGCTCTTGCAGGTAATAGTCAGACTGCATTAGACTGTTTACCGGAGCACTATAATGGACTTCGAAATTCCGTTATAAAAGGTGAACATCGCTTTGGACGTCCAGTAAAAACAGCAATTCCCGAAATGATTGACAAAATCCACGATATAGTTTCGAATGATCGACGAATCAAAGTCGAAGGCGAATTAGGTGTTAAAAAATCTCGATAAAATAGGTGGCGTATCTGCTTTCAGTGGAGAATGAACGCAATCGTTTGATCGACTTTCAGGCTGTTGTGACGCTTTTTCGTCGCGATCCTGACGGGTTTCTTCGTCAATACATAACAATGGACGCAACACTATTACGCTCCGGAGGAAAAAAAAGGAAATAAAAGAACAGTCAAAATAGCGGGCTTTTGAGGACGAACAGGCTCTGAAGAAAGCGAAGACGATGCAAAGTAATGACGTAGGTTTTTTCAGTATGCACTCGAATCATCTACAACAATTACCTGGAAAGTATTATGCGTCGTTATTGGACCGGTTGGACGAAGAAAATGTCTGCATTTGGAAAAGAAAAAGATCGTCTTCCATCGAGACAATGCGCGGGTGCGTATCTGTCCAGTTTCAATGGGATTAAAGTTCGAATTAGCACAACCGGGCCAAATTTTCACCGAATTTGGCCCTCGGTGACTTCCTGTTATTTCGAAATTTGAAAAAATGGTTCGGCGAGCAATGGTTCACGTCGAATAAGGTTATCGCTCTAAACGGGTGTCTACTTTGAGGACTTTCCGAAAACCTACTTTTTGGAGGCTTAAAAAAGCTGAAGAAGCGCTTAGAAAAGTGTAGTTAAACACTTAAACAGTTAAATGGAGATTATGTTGAAAAATAAATAATAACCTACAGAAATTACTTTGTTCTTCTACCTTTTTCTAAGGACTTATGGAAGATCCTTGTACAAAACCAATAGCACCTCTTTAACGTTGGGTCTCGAGAATATTCCTTAAAAGTCAGTAGTCAAAAAGCCACAAGTATTCTTTCATGTAACGTGGACGACTCTGCCAACGTCGATCTAAGCGGTTCATGATCAGAAGCCAACCGTCTCTGCTACAAGAATTGCTGTTAGCAATTATCAATCACGTTTCGATTAACCTTTCATCTCTCGAAATTGACATTTTCTAATGGAACATTTGCAATATTAAAACTTTATCGAATTTAAGACAGACAAATAAACATTTTCAAATGATAACAATCCTTTCACTTAATTTTTCGTTTCAGATATTACGTCATGGTGCCAGAACACCTGTTGATACATATCCCACCGATCCTTATATCAACGATACATTTTATCCAGTAGGCTGGGGACAGTTAACAAACGTAAGCACTTCTATATAGATCAAATAAAATCGCATTCGCTATTAGAGTCCCTCAAGATCGCACGTTGTCACCTTTGCTTTTCTCCCAAAAACAAGCCAGCCATTCCATATCGACTGCATGCAATTTTGTTCAAAACGTAGATTTCAGGAAGGCAAGCAGGATCTGTTCAGTTTGGGCAAGGACCTTAGGAAGCGTTACGATGAGTTCTTAGGCGACCAGTACTCAACCGACCTTTACTATTCCCAATCGACGGACGTCGATAGAACCCTATCGAGTGTTCAGGTAATCAACGCTGGGGTTTGGGAACCGAAGGGCGATCAAAAATGGAGTACTTTGAATTGGCAACCTGTACCGGTCCATTACGAACCTCTCAAGAAAGATACGGTAAGTGATCTTTTAGATGGTTTTGGAGGATGTTGTTTTAAATTCCTTTGATATTATTCCTTCAGCTTCTTTTGGTTAGAAGGACGTGTGCCCAATACGAAATAGAATTGCGGAATGTGATGATGTCGACGGAAGTACAAGAGAAGCTCAAGCTGTGTAGGGAGATATTCGAATATTTGGAGAATTGGTCTGGGAATAAGATTGAGGATTTTGACGATGTCCAAGATCTTTATTCAACTTTGTATGCGGAGGTAGACTTTGCATTGCACATTTCTATTATTATTTTATTTAATTGGAGATAGAAATTTTGTTTGTTGGGAAGGAAGATGGAGAAAAATTTGTATTGAATCCTCCGACTTCGAATACAGCGGCCCCATAAATTTTATGATTTTTAATTCTTTGTAAATATCTCGGAAACTATAACAGATTTTTCTAAATAAAAGATAATTGCCCATTCAAGGATAACGCAAGATATTTTCAGAAAAAAATAGACAACGGGGGACCGGGGTCTCCTATATTCCCAAAATTATTATTTTTTTATAAGATGAACTTATATTACATAGTCAAGGACAACGTAAGTTATTTTCGGATAAAATAGACATCGGCCGACCGGGGGGCCCTATAATACACAAGTTGTATATATTTTTTTATTTTTTAATGTTAAGATAATTTGAGGTATTCAAGAACAACGCAAATTATTTTCGGAAAAAATAGACAACGGCCCATCGGGGTACCCTATATCACACCAGTTATAATTTTTTTCTATTTTTTAATATTAAGATAATTTAAGGTATTCAAGAACAACGCAAATTATTTTTGGAAAAATAGACGACGACCGACCGGGGTGCCCTATATCACACAAGTTGTGATTTTTTTTATTTTTTAATATTAAGATGATTTGAGGTATTCAAGGACAACGCAAATTAGTTTCGTAAAAAATAGGCATCAGCCGACCAAGGTGCCCTATATAATACCAGTTGTAATTTTTTTTATTTTTTAATATTAAGATAATTTGAGGTATTCAAGAACAACGCAAATTATTTTCGGAAAAAATAGACAACGGCCCATCGGGGTACCCTATATCACACCAGTTATAATTTCTTTATTTTTTAATATTAAAATAATGTGAGGTGTATATTACAAGGGTGACGCAAATTATTTCCGGAAGAAATAAACAACGGGAGATTGGAGTACCCCGTACCTTTCATATATTTTAAATTGATTGATACCATGTAATATATCTTAATATATAAAAGGAAATTGTAATTTGTGGCATATAGAGTACCTCGGTTCCCCGTTTATGGGGGCGCTGTACCCTAATTTCGGCTGATTTTGCCGCTAAAAAGGAATGCTTTACAGCTCTTTCAGTTTCTACCGTATTATCGAAATGTTCAATTATAGTATCATTATATATTAATACAATTTACGTTGTAGTTGCATAGAAAGCATGCGTGCATTGAAAATATCGGAAAAAAGCATCGCAACATAGAAATTAATGTTAGAAATTCAATTGTTAGCGTCTAATTTTATCTAGAAATGATTTTAGTCTTAAGTTACCTAATTACAGTAAATAGAAGAAATATCGCTTCCTCTTTTCAGGAATCCTTTAACTTAACCTTACCTGAATGGACGATAAAAGTATACCCCGAAAAAATGTATGAATTGACGGCGTACAGTTTCTACCTGAGAGCTTACAACACCATCCTCACCAGGTTAAAAGGTGGCGTCTTATTGAAGAAGATAATCGAGGATTTCGTGATGAAAAAGGATGGAACTCTTAAACCTAAAGGTCGCAAATTGTTTGTGTATGGCGGTCATGATTCGACCATTGCCAATCTACTTAGCGCCTTGAAGATTTTCAAGCCACACGTGCCGGATTACGCCGCGACTATAGTCTTGGAATTTTCCAGGAACAGGTTCACGGACGAGTACGGCGTGGAGGTTAGTATCTTACTAAATTTGCATTCTCACCGCACCGTTTCGATATCTTTTTCCTCTTCAGGTGTATTATCGAATGTCGATAGATCATCCTTTGCAAATTATGCAACTACCAAATTGCGATACGTTTTGTCCTTTAAACGATTTTCTCAAGATTACCGCGGATGTTGTACCGGAGAATTGGGACCTCGAATGCTACACAAGCGATCCCAATTTTGTTCCTTCGGAACCAGAAGGTCCTTAGTTTCAAGTATTATATTTTTTAATTTTTTTATTTATTTTTATTTAGCTAATACACATTTTAAACTTATGGATTTCCTGTTCTTTTTTACTTAAAAGCGCCACCCGATTGGTCTATGTATGTTGTTATCCATTATTCGCCAATGTAGTTTAAATGGGTCAAGGAATTCATTCATAACTAGAGATGACAAAGGCAGGTGGAATTACTCCCTTTTTTGCAGCGACTAGAGAGACTCGTGTCTATTTGCCTCATGAGAATGGATTCGTGTTGTCCCCGAGAGTCGACGAAATCTGCCTAATCCCTGCAAAGAAGTAACAATTTCATCCGCCATTGTTCTTTTTAATCATAACAACCTAAAATATGGAAGACATCTGAAAGCAGAAAGTGAGAAAATAATCAACGCATTTGAAGATTTGGCGTTGACTAACCGCCGAGTAAAAGCTTCAGTCAATCACTAGATAAATAGGAAATAAGTGTTTTTAAAATTCTACACGAAGATCGAATTTCGAAGCTGCTTAGCTCCAAACAAACGCTGCGTAGACGACAAATCTGCGAAGAGAATTTGATGGCTTGATCCTAACATGAAGACTGCTTCGATATACCGGAGATAAGACCTGGGGCTCTTCCACGAAAGAAGAATCGATGCTATGGATTCGTGAGGATTTTCCACCACGCAAGAAGAGACGAAGACGCAATTTTTGGCGGGAAAAGAATATGGTTATCGTTTTTTAATTAATGGGACGCGGCGTTGATTTTCCTAATTGAGTAGACGACGAAAGGGACTGAAACTATTTGATTCCAATTGAAAGCTCGTCTTCGACGGTTGGACTGGTCACTTTAAATCCAGGATTTGCTGATTCATAATTTTAATGCGTTCAGTCTTTATAAACAAATATTAATAAACCTTGAACTATACATAAAACATAAATTGCAACAAATAAGGAGGGATAAAAAATTAATAGAAAAGAAAAGAGGTACTGCCATTCAATTTTTTCCGAATTGGTCTACGAGGCGACAAACTCACCTAATTTATGAATAGAGAAGACAAAACCGAGTGAAATCATACCCATTTTGCAGCGACTATACAGAGTTGTGTTTTGTTGGGGAACTCTCGGGGAAAAGCAGTAGCAACACGAACCCTTTCTTATGAGACGAATAGACACGAGTCTATCTAGTCGCTGCAAAACAGGTATGATTTCACTCGTTTTTGTCCTCTCTACTTATGAGCTTTTATTGCATGTCTTTGATTCCGAGTATTGTCCGAATTTATTCACGTATCGCTTCTCCAATTGTGACAAGCATCTATCATATACAGCATTTCTTTTGAGATAACTCAATAAATAGCAATTTAACACTTCACATAACGTTCTCGATCTATGCCGTTGCACATACGAGAGGATTTCGATAAATACCTGGTCTTGGCGAGAAAAACGAAACAATTCTATATTCATTTTATTTTTCAACGTAGTCTTCTTTGAAGTCGACACAATTAGCTCAACTTTTTTTGGTATCCCGTCTAAAAAATTGGAGACGTGATCTCCGCTGCAAGACAGGCATTTACCTCATCGCTTAAGCTTAATGCTTTTCCGCCGAGCAACTTTTTCGTATTCGAAAATAAAAAATAATCGTTTGAGGCTAAATCTGACGAATATGTGTGGGTGGATGAAGAAGCAATTCATATCCCAAATTCAGACATTTTTCTTTTAGCCTCTTTTGACGTCAGTTGACCACGAAAAGCCCACTGTTTTAGCTTTTATTTGACCTCTAGAATCTATGCTTCCTTGACAGTTAACGTGCTTTAACATCGCCAATTATTTCTCTGAAGTTTACACACGTGTGCGTATTTATGGCGAATTGTGAGCAATCGCGACTTAAATGAGTTCGCCCTGCTCATAGCCTCGCCAATTTCATGCAGTATTTGATGGTGTTATTTCGATTCTAGTGGCGCCATCTCTGCCGAGTCTTGATAATTATCGAACTTCCCTCGTATTGTAGATATGTATCGTTACCTAAGGAAAAAGTTGACTATTGCTCTCGTCAATTTTGCTGCGCTAGTTTGATTAATATCCAGACCAAATCAAATTTTGTGCATTTTCAACTGTGGCTTTGGGAACCAACGGCTGATTTTTTTCGTTTCAAACAGGTTTTTCTTTATTAAATTTCGGGTGCAAAGTTTTTCAATTATCCGTTTAGAGGCTGCTGGCTTAGCACTCCTTTCCGGAAAACATCGGTATTCCCCCGTTTCTATTAGTTCTCCCTTCTCAATAATTTTATTATTTACCAAACGTATTTAAACTATTTTCGAGAAACCGGTTAAAGAAGGGAGCGTTCTATTTGAAATATTTAATTTAATTGTTGTTAAATGTCATCAGACACAGCAATCGTTCCAGGACTATAACGAGAAAACGGTTCATTTTATAGACTAGTAATATATTAGTAACTTTTTACCTTGAACTTCTTCAAAATATACAGAGTGTTTCACAAAAAAAAAACGGATTTCTAATAAAAACATCATGCCAACTTAACGCAATGCTAGACGAATTTCTCCAGCAATTGGGAAGCACATTAATTCACGTGTATTCAGTATTTTTATCCTTAATCTAGATACTTAGATAGTAAAGAACAAACATTTTTGCTTGACGCTTACGAGCAAATAACCGTTTTTGTAAACGCTTATTAAAAAAAAAAAGAAAACAGAATTGTCCAAGAATTTAACGAGGATTCAAAAAATGTAATAATATACAGCATGTTCCATAAAAAAAATCTATTTTCCAATATAATTTTGAACCATGCCTCCCTAATCGGACTTCATAACATTAAAAGTCGTTTTGGAAACGGTGTATCTGCAGAGACACAATCTTTCGAAATGGACTCACTCTGTATATTCTTCTTTTTCAAGAAAATTATATTTAAATTTAAAGTAAATATCTGGACCAATAAAGGTTACTTGTCATTATTATCGTTACGAAACGTTACAAAAAAGGTACCTTGCTTGCTACTTATCGATCGCCTAGTACATACGGAAATATTCTCTTTTAAAAGACACCATGAGGTCTGTTAAGATGTTATCGCAAAATTTGTACTTTTTAGGCGCAATTTTGTAAGAATTCGAAATTCGACTTTTTAACCGGCACTTTGGAAATTTTGAATTTCGGAAACCAAGCGACGAGAAACGAGCGTTTATAAGCAAGTCAAATTTCGTGTTGAAACAGAAGCGTTACGTCGTTATCTTAATAAATTGTTCCACGGCAATTCACAAGCAATTACGCCCCGAGGAGACATTAAAATACAACATTCTTACATTATACGGTTACCGAAGCGCTCCACCCCCTAACATTTGTCAAATTTGACGAATGGGGGTCCAGATAATTAACCGGCTCGACACATGTTCTCACTTTACAGATGCGCAACAAGTTTCCGTAGAAGTTAAACATTTAACATCACCAACGCTAAACAGTCTAGCACATGTACGTACTTAAGACTATCTAACAAACCCTCTCGTCAACGAAAAACGAAAATCGCTATTCTACGCTTCATTAGGTGTTTTAATTAGAAACGCGAAAATAAGCCGATCGAACCTATATAATTCCGGATACGTTTATGCGAAAAAAAAAAGATTGACTCTTGGATTAAATACGTACTAGATACCCCGTACGTGAATGAAACTAAGTAAATTGGTGAGATCACAAGACGTGCATCTGGAAAAGCCATTAAAATTAAACGAATTAAGTCGGTAATCTACGAAACATTTGTTAGTTAAGTTAGCGGGTCTTGTGCGTCGGGATGTTAAGTGTTGCGTTTTAAACATTTTTTTAAAGAACAACATTGCTTTTTGGCAAAATAAAAAAGGATTTAGCTAAAGCAATCTTTTCTCCATAATTCTAATATTTTACGAGTGAAGATTCAATGTAAAAAAATAGGAAGAAATGTGAACGAAGAATAACGATATCTACATACGTCCTATTCGGAAAAAAAAAATTGGTAAGCTATCAATATTATTTCTTATTTGTTTGTTTATTTAGCAAACATAAATTGTAATAAATACGTCAGATATGCATCTATTTGAACTTAAATAATATAAAATAGGAATAAAGCAAACATTGCAGTTATCGCAATCACAACGTGCAAGTAAAGGAAATATGTAAAAGGCGATTACAGTTCTTGGAAATCATCGAGGAATACAATTGAATTCAAAATTTTTTGACCGAAACATTATATACACATTTCTTCGGAAATATCCTAACACGTAATTATTTTTAACGTGTATTTATTAAGTAAGAAAGCACGTCTATCAATTAAATCAAATATTTTATCTATTTTAATTAACTTCCCTCATTCTCAACGATTGTTCGAACTTCATAGCAACTACGAAGAAGTTTCTATAGAAAAAAGTTCTTCTTAGAACAAAATTCGGTTAAGTTCTCTAACTTGAGCGACACCGATGATAACATAGGCCCTTTGGGACCATACGACACCAACGATAATAACCAGTTCCGTTCTCTAGATCAACAAAAAAAAAATAGCAATTGTTGCTGATGCAATATGCTGATGGTTCTATTTGAATTATTAGGAAATAAGTTCTTTTCTTCCTAAGAAGATTCTGATATCGTGTTTATTTCGTTGCGCATTGATGACCAATAAAAGACTACACTTCTCGCTCCCAACAACAATATATTTGATGCTAGCAACATTTACACGTTGTTCCAACGGAACAGACAAAAAACATCGTCGCGACAGTAATACTGGAAAGTGTTTTCTTCGAACACGCCGTTTTAACATTACGCTTCAGCAAAACACACGAACATCTAATCAAGAATAGATTGGAGTAGTGAACAAGGTACACCAATGCAGCTATATGGTTTTTGTAAATAAGTACTTATTAGCACTAGCATTTTTGGGCAATAGCACAAATGGCTTTAGTCTCTGCATCTATTGTAACTAAATGCCTTTGTATGTGCTAGAGTAGGCGGGATACTTAAATAAACCTTAGCATTACTCTGGTCACTCTCTCTGATCTCTCTGATCTTCGTCCCTCAGTTCAGTAGATGTTAGGAATAGTTTACTGAAGTGTTGTTGTCGATTGCGACAGATAATGGTACATTTGCATAGAATGTGTTTTGTCGTCTCCAGATCTTGTAGGCACAGACGACATATTCGATCTTCAGCTTTTCCTAGATTAAACAGGTAATATTTTAGGGCTGTTACAAATCCCGCCAGTAATCTAAGGTCGCGTTTGCTGGACGACAGCACCATTTCTGCTGTCTTAGGTGAGCCTGATATAAATGCTTTCGTCTGTTTTTAACCTGGAACATTTTCCCAATACGAGGTTGTTTGATCGTCCTCCCATGTTTTAATTACTTGTTTTATGTATCGCTCTTCTACCCCACGGGAGGTGTTAGGGTCAATGAACGGCATATTATCTGCTTCCATAGCCACCTTGTTTGCTTTTTCATTAACCTATGGGAGACTAAACCAACTAAAAGGAAAAGAAGATCAATCGAGACCGAGGATTGAGCAGTTGGGAACATTTCGTCACAAAGAGAAAAAAAAAGTGGAAAGAAGGTAAGGAACTTACAAAAAAAATTGTGAATCAATGAAGGGAATTTGTCCACCCTTACACCTTGTGGGTGTGGGTTGAGTTATGATACATATGACAAGAATTTTCTTATGAGATGCTCACAGCCTCTATGACCTCTCCAACCTTAATTCGACGGTCGTCTAGCGCTTTGTTATTGATAGTAGTTGCAAGAATTCGACGACGATTTTCCATATTTTTACAGAAATATTAACATCAAATGATACAGGTAACTGTTAAACAAGAACTGAGCGCCCAACATGACTGGTATCTTTTCAACACGCCGGCAATTATATTATCAGAGTGTGTTTGATGAGTAACGCAACCTTCACGTTGAACCCTGAAGCTTTTTGATGATTTTACTACTTCGTCATCAGCTTTAAAATTATTTATCAAATAAAATCATAAAAAAATTGTTTTAATGTAACATACAGATACCTAGTAGGCAAATACAATACTATGCAGAAATATACAAAATAAACAGGTAGAAAAAAGAAATGAGGAAGATAAACAGTTACACCGATATCTTTTAAAGTGCTTATTTTAGACTCAAGTAATACTTTTTACTTCTCAAAGTATCTGTAATCCTAAAAAAACCGAAAAGTTTTATCTCATTAATTAAATTTAATTATTTCAGAGAAATCAAGAAAAATCGATTTTTCATCATTCGCGAAAGGAAGCCAATTTAATTAACGTGGTTTTTACTTTTAAATAAATAATAACCTTAAGGATGGATGATGGTGTTCTCCATACTCGGAAGCTAAAAAAAGGCTTGTCAAAAACTGATCCTTTTTTCAATTTCATTTCGTTATTATCTAAAATCCTTCCAAAAACGATTCCACCTCTTCTTCTAAAACCTAGCATTTATGGAGGATGTTCTCAAAATTTAGACGTTTATTTCAACGGGTTGTAGAATCTTTAGAAAAAAAAGACTTATCATATTAAATTTACAAAAGAAAGATACATGTTAGGTAAAGGGGAAACCTCAAGTATTACTCAACCGAAGCCATCCGAATTACTGTTACAGCGTGTAAGACTTTTAAGATATCGGCCGTTAAAGAAATTATCTCAAAATCTAAGAGAGGTATCGAGCATAGGAAATATTGATAAAAGCAGGTATTGAAGAAAGGTATTCAAAAAGCATATATTAAATTTCAAATGTTATTTTTAATAATGATAGCAAGGACTGTGGCGTAGTATAGTAAACAGCACGTAAGTATCGGCACCCTCCGCAGTACACAAGTTTAATTTATTATATAGAATATATAACAATTAGTCCAGAACTCATCGTCAACCGGTTGATGATGAAGTTGAAGAAGATGTTGTTGTCTCTTGCTAATAATTATATATCCCATTCCTCTTCCGCTTTGTTGATCCATCATCGTTCCGTTCCGTTGTACAAGTTCAACAACGGCTGGAATTTAGCACTGCTGAGTCGTCATACAACGAACGACGCGATTCAGCGGAACGGAACGACAGCACCCGAAAGAAATTCCTACTATGGATTACGGTCGTGAAAGCCTATATTCAACTATTACCTTTTTTGCAAGTTACGCAAAAGGTTTGAAAAAAATCTTTTTTAAAGTTGATCACAAAACCGTTTATTCTTCAAATAACAATCTCAAAAATATTTTAGAAAACCCAAACATCAAGTAGATAACATGGAAAAATCAATTTATAAAATATCGTGATCCAGTATACATTGGGCAAACAAAAAGATCAATCAGAATTAGGGACAAAGAGCATCTGGCTCATCTTAAATTCAGGAGATTTAGCAAACCCAGTGTTGCCCTGCATATGCTTGAAAACAGACATAATATTGACAATGTGAGTTTAATTAAGGACGTAAACAGCAATATACAGTTAAATTATTAGGAAGGCCTGAAAATTTTGCAAAAATAAAAACATTTTAATGAATTCAGATCAGGACCTTTCCGGCCTTTTCTCTTTGTTAACGGTAGCGTGATCGCGGTCAGTTAACCGTAACGTTATTTTGTGTAAATAGGTTAGTTCTTGGCTTAATTCTTTAGTTGAGTATTGCTGTTGAAGATGATAGCTTAACTATCGAAACGTGCGTACAGTTTCAGTGAAGTGTTTGTGGTAAGAGGTGATAGTGAAGTGTTTCAGTTGCAAATCAATAAAGCTTGTATTATTATTATTACTATCAATTATATTTTCCTTCTTCCGTTGCCAAATGAAAACTTATGATATCTATTTGATACCCTTGTTTAATATATTTTTCCTTTTCTGACTGATTTTTTTTATCCAAATTCGTCCCTAATACGAAAAGCGCCTAGCCGCGGTTAATGTAGGGAGCATTAGTTAACTTGTTGAAGAAATAATCAGGCAGATAATATGCGCTGCTGATAAATATAAACGGTGTTCCATTTAAAAAAAATAAGTTACTGCATTTTATTCGTTAATGCAAGTCAGTAAAGTAACGCCGTGTTTTATTAATTAACTGTTTTATTAACTTTGTACAGCAGTACTGTAATGTAATACAAAACAGCAAGAGTTGGACTGATTAATTTTTATTGATTACGTAAAAAATTAACAGAAACCACTTAAGATTGCGATGATTGCTATGAGCTCGATTCAAATCAATACTATGTTATTCTCATATTTGAACCAACTATACACATATGTATCTACCCTTAGACGAAACTGTTTATATTAAACCAGATATAAGCAGTTCGAGGTTCTCGTATAGATACGTCTCGTTCAAAATAATTTTATACATATACAGGGTGGTATATTACAGTATAAGGCTGGGAAACTTTAACAGAACTTATATAACATTCATTTCCGGTATAACTAATATTTTTACTTGAAACATCAGTGTTAAGGAATCCTCAAAGCCAAATTGTTAACATGCAGCTAGTAATAATTCCCATCCGACGATTAAGCGCCACGCCCTGTATATGCTTTTAATAATAAAAAAAATTAACCTAGCATACTCTCGCGATAGCAAATAGGAAAGAAAAACTTCTATTATGATTTATTTGTTATCGACAACTTAAGATTAATAAAAAAAAAACCTTTTGTTAAAGCCTATTCACTGCATTTTGTTTACAATTACTCTAACAAGTAAAATGTAAGTTCCTTCAAGAAATTTGTTTATTTAGTCTCGTTGGTTTTATATATGTATACGTGAACTTGTAGTGGTGATAACCTACAGGAAAAAATACAAACAAATCTGCGGGTAATTGTAAGCCTCTTTGTACGTTTGTACGGCTGGCGAGCTTCGAGTCAAGCAACGGCGAATTTTAATGGACGTAATATAGACGACATATCAAAAGCTAGGCTCATACCAGAGCAATGCTATCACCGCTATTTTTGAAACAATTGAATTGCTGTATATGTTGCGGCTATATGGTATATATCTTAAAAGTTTATGGAATATAAAGAGCGTGTCAGGCCCGAGTTCAAGTAAGAATTACGCGCGGTACTCGGTTTGATTAACTCTTTTGACGGCATTCAGTACATAAAATACGATGCGGAATTTCCAAACTTTGACAACCTAATCTGGCAAATTGGTCCGCCTTTTCGTTGGCTTCCAGATGTATGTAAATCGGACTGAATTTAGAGGGGATGGAAATGACGTACTTTATTTTTTTTTTTTATTTTAACGCCTTTAATTTTAATTATTATTTGTTTAATTAAAGTTCCGATGGAGGATTTTCTAAGATCGCGCCATGTATGACCGACAACCAATGGATTCTTCTATTCGCGAGTCGTCGGTATATTGTACGTAACCATTGACAATAATGAAAGTATACAAAGTAGACAGATGTTTTAGTCAGCACATTTAAAACATTTGAAAGGGGTTCGCGCACGATCCTAAAAAAAAGAATAATATCTCGCGCGTAAGTCGTTACTCTGCCCGTTCAACTACCGAAGTTTATATTAAGTTGTTTTAAAAGTAATCTTTATAATAATTATATGTTATTATGTTACGAAGTACAAAAATAAAAGCTGCCGTGGTGTCAAAAACTATTTTTTTTTAACCTATATTATGTTGAGCGGAATACAACAATATATGTTAATCTTTTGCCATTTATTGTTGATTATTGGAATGCCAACATTCAATAGGATCTACTAAGAACAGGTATTAGATTAGTCTTTGAGGTAATTGCCGTAATAGCGGACATAGAAAACAGAAAAAAGAATTACGTTAAAACCATATTCGCGGATCCCATCAGCCTTAACCCGGTTTATCTTACTCTCAACAATTTACAAGAGACGAATTCGAAGGGTGCTGATGGAATAAGTATCAAACTTTTTCAAGTATCTGCGAATATATAAAAGAGTTACTAAGCCAGTGTTTTTAACCAGTCTTTGGAGGAAGGCTGTATTTAAGATAGCGATAATGGTTCGCGCCTTTCACTATCAATCAAGTTGATCAAGAAAGTGTGAGCTTATTTATGGACGTATCCAGTGAGTTTGACCTAGTTAACTATGATTTACTTTTACCTAAATTGCATTCATGTGGTTTCGAAGGCGCCATACACGACTATCTTATCCAACAGTAAGTAAATGGTTGTAATTGATAGCAATATCTCTTCAGAATTCCCTGGTAAAATAATGAGTCAACAAGATCGATTCTAGGGCTGCTTCTTTTTGTGTTATCTCCTCACATGCCTGGACTACTATAATTGTATAATTTACGCAGATGATCCTACTTATATTAGCGTAGCTTTGAAGGATAACTTAAGGATACGTGTACAACATATTTCAAATAAATTCGTTGAATGGTTTGCTGCTAACAGCACAAGAATAAACATCAATAAATCAACAAATAAACATCGATAAAACGGTTTTCATCAACTTCACACTAATGAGAAGACTGACCATAAGTTACGTCTACGAAGGTTTTTGGCTTAGTCGTTGATAACGACCTTGGCTGGTCGATGCACGTTGATTCTTTAGCAAATAAGTATGCCATACAGTTTATCGAATAAAAGACGTCACAAGTTCAGATGTTACGCCCTTGGTCTTGCAATAAGGAAGGAACATTTTGGTTATAGCCGATTATTTGGTTTAAGAAACACTTTTTTGTCTTAGATGGTCTGCTCGGCGTCCTGACGGTGCGCTAGAACATCTCGTTTGCCGAAAACTCAAGCGCACAGACAGATATCTCGATGGCCTCTGGCATGATCATCCAGCCCAAAAACGCGGTGTTATTAATTCTGCCATACAAGGACCTATTTCCATATTCGCTTCCTTAAGAATTGAACCACACCATCGAAACTCGAAATTAGGTATTCCTTGGACCTTTTAACAATGTATCGAAATTTGATCAATTAGATTCTGGAAAATTGATATATTTATTTTTTTTTATGGAATACGCTTGCTATTTGGCCAAATCTGTATCTGTCTCTGACATTTTATTCGGTAAAGTTACCTCCAGCCAATGATAATCCCGGGAAAACAGCAAAATCATAATTTGGAATAACCAGCATAGGTGAAGAACTATGCCATACCAACGGTCTCATTTGTAACATTCTTCGGGCTCTCTCGGGGCCATATTCGAAACGATCATCTCTTTTACACTATCCATTATCCATATTAATAACATAGACCACCAGAATTATAACGACGGCATCCTTGTTATAATACTGGATACTTTTCTATATTTTGATGTTCGTGAACGTCGCACAGTTGCACATTACACTGTGGCGCCGTATAGTATTTTTGACCGTCAGAGAAACAGATAGACTCTTTTCCTGCTGTATATCTAACTGTTCCGTCAGATTGGTGAGTAGAATGTGCCGATCGTTCTTTGAATTTTAACGTTAGTGCATTGGATGGACTGCTGCCCTAATAATCATCGAGCTGGAGCGATGCTGTCTCCATAACACTTGTAGCTCGCATAAAGACGTCCGTTTACTCTTAGTGAAAGTAGCGATAAATGCTTTCTGTGTGTTGAACAAAAAGCGTTAACACGCTGCCGATATCTCTTTGTAGGTAAGTCGCACACACCATCGTGGCTAGCCTAATCCATCGTTGGTACATCTGCCATGAAGATGCTGAAGATGTACACTAATGGAGACAATTCAATATCATTAAGTCCGGTAGTAAATCTAGTATAGCTTTTAAAGTTGCCGATACTCGCTAACATCAAATCCTGAAACGATAGATCGCGAACTCGCATGACATATAAAATAAATTTTTTCCATTTTTTTTTTTAACTTGTACTGTTATTCAATTCGCTACTACTGGTTCAATTATTTCGAGAATTAACATTGAAAATTGCTGTTTTTCCAGAAAATTTAACGAAATTTAATCTTCACAATGGAATACATTCAGTATAGTCCAAATGAGACAGATGCCACCTTCGCACAAGCTAAAAGAAAACGGAATTACGATAACTCCGACAACTCAAATTCGATAAAACAGAGGAGCCAAGCTAATGCTCGAGAGAGAGATAGAACACATAGGTAAGTCGAAAGATAAATCTACAAAAGGAAAGATGATTTTATAGAGACAAGATGTTATTTGTTATTCAATTGTTAGTCAATTGTTATAGAAAGAATTATAAAAAATAAATTGAATAACCAAATTCAATGGAGAAAACATTTGTTTTTTTTTATTGAATTGATGATATCACATTATGGACTGTAAAGATACAGCATACAAGGTTTCAAAGCTTACTTGATATTCTAAGAACATAAAAATGCTATTGGTTAATGCTTCTACATCTATTTAACGAAAAAGAAGTAACTTTTCCTTTATCTCTTACAATAAATAAACGAGTTCTCTCTCAATTTCAAGCGGCTTGTACCCTCACTACATGTTGAGTTATTTATCTAAGTACCTTGTAAGAAATTAATTGTTATTCCCTTCCATCTTTTTCTTCGTAAAATCATTTTTTTTTCCAAACGCTTTAAACCTTATTTAAGGCCAACTTTATCGATTTGCAACACCACTGTATAGATTTCTGTTTCAGATTTAAGCTGGTCTTGACAAGGTAAGCAATTTTAGACGTATCTATCGCACACAAAGGGCTTTCGTTTGTTTCAGCGTTAACTCCGCGTTCACAACGCTCAGGCATCTCATACCGACGGAACCCAAGGACCGGAAACTGAGTAAGATCGAGACGTTAAGACTGGCTTCCAGTTACATATCACATTTAGGAACGCAATTATTAGCTGGTAAGTTTGGCGATGGACAAAATTGTATTAAGAAATATTCGCTTTCACGTCTTTAATTTAGGTCCAGTTGATCAACCTTGCTTAAGGATACCAAGACAGACAATCGACAGTGACAGTTCAAACTTGAATCGACATCAAGTTTGCACGTTTTGCATAGCTCACAAGAAGTCCTCTGTAAGTATCGAATTTTATATTTTTAAAAAGTGATGTTTCCAGTTTTCATGTTCGCTAAATAGTTGTTTTGTGATCTTTAAAAGGTTCGACTGCCAGATTTTTAACGCTAGATGCTATAATGAGATGCCTAATTTTAAGCATTACCTTAATTAATATTTACTCATTTTCATAGAATAGAATTTCTGTCAATTATTTCGTTTCCCGAATATATTTATTTTATGTATTCTACTTTTTATTTCACTCTGTACGTTGAGGGCATTTTTTTAAATATTTTGTTTGGAAAAATTAGACAAGTGATCGATTCAGAGGAATCTATAGATTTTCTCCTCTAGATCTTTTGCGCGTATTGTGATCGATGGGAGATGAATAGTGAATATTTAAAGGAAAAAAAGCCCTAGAAAATAAAATAATGTTATCGCGAGCGTTGCATTAATTGAACGTTTTCTCTTAGGTGACGTGTAACCAGCGTCTAAGTACAGGCGATTGCCTGCAAAGAACCCTAATTGCCCAAAAAGTCTAGTAAAGGGTCATAAATCCTCTTTACCTCGTGAAAAGATATAGACCTTATAAAGGTATGTTAAATGCGTCGCGAAGCCAAAGTGTTAACAACAACTAAAATGGTGGTTTAGGACGAGAAGACGCTGTTCATTTACCGCCAACGGACCGCATCTATCATTATAATAAGTCGCACACATTCTTTTGTTTATTTTCATGTTCACATTTGTTTCAAATCTGTTTTACTCCTTAATATTATAATAAAACTACCATTTTCGGGGGCCCCACTCTCAGTAATATAATAAATCATATTTTTTGTGTATTTCGTACGTGTTAACTGTAACATTATTCATATGCGTTTCTTCGTCTGTAGTAAAACATTGTTATCTTTTCAAATTAAATCTCTTATTTCTTCTCGTAAGAAAGGGTTCGTGTTGCCTACTGGTTTCTCCGAGAGTTGACAAAGGACGAGTCGGTCTAGTCTCTGCTAATTCCGTGAAGCGCGCGAAAAGTGATTACTCGATAACCACGCAACATAAAAAACAGAGGAGCTAAATTATAAAAAGACTCTTAATTAATAAATAGAAATAAGCATTTTTCATTAAAATTCAATTTAGCTTGCATATCAGTACTGTTGCTATGCAGACGAGCAGGGGACGACCATAGTCTGGGAAATCCAAAGATTAATCGTCGTTGGCGAAAGATTAATTGCCTATTGCAACAAACATTCTAAATGAAATTCGAGTGGATTGTTTTAGAAATTCCTTTCAAGAAAACCTTCGCGCACTTAGCTGAAAAGATGACACACGTTACAAAATCAATAAGGCGAGATTCACTTTCATGTCTTTTGACGAAGGCGGAAAGGCCGCCAATACGAAAGCATTTAGCCAATGGTTCAACATATGATTTAAAAGGTAGAATTCGCAAATCCCCGCCGCGGACTATCATATCTGAAGATATTCAAGGAGTACTAATTTTGTGCGTTGCTGTCGGCGATATCATCACTTCTCAGTTCATTGCACGCAAGGTTTTTCCAGGTTCTGCATGCATTTTTATTTTAATGTCTTACTTACTTGTCTTGTGGGCGAAACCTCGAGTTTATTATTATTATTATTGTTTTTAACAACATGACACGGTTCGAACCCGGAAAACGTTTAGTTTCAACAGACTCCGGCCGTGGAAGCCTACGTTTTTAAGTATTTAGTTTAACAGGCAACTAGCACATTTGGATTAAAATCTGCAATTTGTGCGATTACTGGTGGCCTAAACAGCCATATTCAGGAGTGAATGTTCAAGCGTGCAGTACACCCGTACAGCTTTGGCCCTATTTGACTACACACAATTACAGTCAAACAACTTCAGAATTCCTTCAGTAAAACTTTACTTAACGTTAAAAATTTGGAAAAAAGAGAAAAATTAAAATAACTTCAAATGGCGTGGATCAAAGATGTTTCTTTAATTATTTTGTACGTAAACTGGAATTATATAACGTTCACTTGAGATATCGTCAAAAATTAATCTTCGTTAAACGACCATTTTCTTTTGCAGAAAAATCAAGAAATCGAGGAATATTTCTGTCAAACCGTCATGGACCATCAACCCTTCTTCGAACACGAACTTTTAAATACCGGCGCAGACAGTTACAACCCTAATTCGGAGTTATATTTTTAAGCATTCGAAAGAACCATCTATTAATCAAATTGCTTTTGCGTAAATAAAATAACTGCATATATCGAACTTTATTTTAACGAATATTTTAAAACTAGATAGCTGCCAATGAATTTCAACGTTTCGTTACCTACTTCGCCATCTTCAGATATAAGAGGAGTTAACAAGGAAATACATCAAAATATTCGATAACATTAGAAAGAGGTTGCTGTTGGAATAGGTGATTATAGAATGAACGAAACGTTGCAATTCAAAAAGAAAAAAACCGCAGTGAAACATGAAAGAAGACGTATTAAACTTGTATAATAATATAGTTTTAACTGTTAAGTAAAATAAAATTATTAAAATTTTTATTTCTTACATTTTTGTACTTAACACAATAAATAAAACTTTATACAGATTGTTTCAGGTGATTTCTATGTTTGTCCCCATTCAATGACTTGAAATCGTTCTTTTCCAAGGTTAATAAAATGCTAAGCAAACAAAATATGAAACGAAACATGCAATATGTGAGTCAGAAAAATATTTGACATTGAAGCAACTCATAATAATGTTGCGTACATGAAGAAGTAGACCACAATGATTCACATGCTTTATTAAAGGTAAACTCCGTAGAGGCGGTCGATATCTTATTGAGTATCCAGTAGCGTATTGAAATAAATGACACATATTGCTTTTGTACGGTAACTTTATTAATAAAAATCTTTTAAGGAGTCTATGAATGACTTTTGACACTTTAAAGAAAACCTGATATTTCATAAATAGATGTATGCACAAGGGATTATAATAAGCAGATAAACGAAGATTTATGACGGGAATAAAATAGTTACTTATTAAGACCAAATATTGTATGTTTATTATTTGTTTCTTGGAGAGTATTGAAGTAAATCGTCAGTACCTATCTAGGTAAGTTGCTGAGTAGTAGACCATTCGATAACGTTTGCAGTTATGCTCGAAAAACGCGAACTAACCATGGCAGAACGAGCTTAAATTGTATTACTTAGTACGCAAGACTTAACGCAAAATTAAATTATAAAAAAATGAAGTGTTCGTGATGTGCCGTTCAGACCACTCTTAAACGTTACAAAGAAACAGGAGGTTATAAAATAGATCTAAATCAGGAAGAAAACATCGAAGCACGGCAAGAAAAGATCGCCTTTTAGAACAAATGGCTTTATAGGACCGACGAAAATTATCAAAAGAATTAAGCAGTGAGCTGTGGGCGCGAAGTTTCTGTAACTCCAAGTGTGGTAAGGAGGCGACTGAAGCCAGCTAATTTACATGGGCGTATAGCCCGAAAGAAGCCATACTTAACACCAACGCATCGAAAAAAGAAAAAAAAAAAAGTTTGGAATCGGCCAAGAAGTACGCGCATTGGACATAGGAAGAATGGTCGCGTGTAATATTTTTCTGACGAATCCAACATCGAGGTATGCTTCTTTTATCTTCTTCTATAGTTGTTTATTACATCAAAACGTAACTTATATAACGTAATTTTATAAACGTCTTTTTAAACATATTTGCTGTATTTTCCTCTTTTATTGTAGCTTTTCGGACGATTGTCGGCCTAATTTGTACAGCGAAGAATATCTCTCGCAATGCATCGTACCAACGATAAAACACGGTGGCGCTAGCGTCATAGCATGGGGATACATTACGCAATCACGCGTTCGCGAAATCTTTCTTTGCGAAGAGCGTATGAATAGCATCCGTTACACCGAAATGCTACAGGAGCCTGCATATAACACAACCCAGACAACACAAATATTATCAATTTTATTTATTTTATTTCTGATATAGATGGCTTCTCCTCTCTCGCGCCTTCCGCCAGATAGATCCCTGTGGATTAAAGTAAAATTATCGAGGATTATATCTGCATCACTAGTCCCAACCACCTTTCAGAGATAGCTATTAAATCAATGGTGTGAGTTGTGAAATAATCCTTAAATAAGTAAAAAGTAGCAAGAGCGGAAGCACGTTAATGTGACCAAATGAAAGTATCGCCGAAGCAATAGTTGCACACAGCGTGAAAAAAGAATCAAAGCGACTATATCGCAATTTTAAAGAAAGTAATATAAGAATAATGACACTAGTCAAGACTTAAAAACAGATATAAAAGATTCAAGATGTAAAGTACTATAAAAGATAATAATAAGCAATAAACTACTCTGAAATTCGTATATATCTATTATTTTGTACTACCGACCTATGTTGAGATATAAGTAGAGTGCCTAGAGAGACTATTTGGCATATCGGGTCCGTAAAGCGGAGCAGTCACGTTGTGTGTTAGTTCATCTTGGGTATCCACGCGACTTGGTGGAACGTCGTTTGTTTAATTCATGGTAAATCGCGCGTACAAAGGCGCAGTAGGCAACCATCGCTTGAAAATGTAAAAAAGTACATCGGTAAATTTGCGGATAGATATTATGATTAAATAGATAAACCGTTATTCTGCTGCCATAAATACGACTGTACAGAGCGTATCAATAGTATACAGCACACAAATCGAACATGCGGTGTGCCGTCGAGAGAACAATTTTTATTGGATCTACTCGTCCATGTTTCTCGCCAACTGAAAAGAAAATCGCTTCGCAATTTCCAGAATATAATTCCATCATCTCGGACAAAGTTACGAAGGTATCAACCATCTGTGCGCGAAGATAACGAAAAGAAAATCAAAGTCGTAGTTAAGGACTAATGGTTGTAGTCAAGCGTGGACGACATATCCAAAGAAAAAGTCCATTATACATGTTATGATGCCTGTAACGTACTCCTTCAACTCCTTCAACTTCCAATCTTATTAGAAAGCGAAGGATGCGTTGCGCGGGCCGTTCTCCAAAACAAGAGCACGAAGAACTTCTACCTGTGACGTGTATGGTAAAGCTCACGCTATAGATCTTGTGGCACAAACGATTCGCAAATGTTATCCAGAGGTAGATGCATACATTTCAAACCTGAGCTTCAGTCCTAGAGCCGTTGAAGACCACGATTGGAGGCAGCTTTTTATTATTTAAAATTGTTCACATGAATAAAATTTCTGGTTTTACAATTCAATCCCGACGAAGCTGCGGCTATTAAGCGGCGTACCGTTCGAAACTTCATGTCTTCTAACTTTCTAAAAGTCTAACTAGAAGTCTTACACAACATATATGATGTAAGAACTGACAAGACGATATCAGAAAACGTATCTCTTTCCTTACAATGCTTTTGAAATGAGCCGAATCATTAAGAAGCTCAAAAACACAAATAACTCAGGCCCGGAACGAATATCAGCTAGAGTCTTGAAAGAATTCGAGATATAAATTTTGCAACCTCGTAATTCTATCTTTCACTTGTGGCGTATTTCAGGTTTTAAGGTTTCAGAAGTAGTACCGGTCTTTGAAAAGGGCAACAGAACTGATGCACACAACTATAGATCAACCTCGTCAATATCAAATGCGGCAAGGATAATTAAATATTGCACGCCGACACGACTAATAGCATTGAGAAATAAGGCATTTTACGTGCGAATCGCCGTGAACTTAGGAAGAATAAATCCATTGCTAACTGCTCTGTTGTCATTCTACGATATCGTATTAGAACAAATTGATAAGACATTCCTCGTTGGCAACTTTCTGTGATTTTAGTAAGGTCTCTGATTGCTCACAACATTCTATATTATTGAAAAAGTTAGCTAGTTGCGGTAATCGAGGGAACGCTCTAGAGCAGATACGCTTATATGTCCGGATATAACATAAATATCTCTTAAAAACGTTAAATCCAGTTGCTTACCTGTCCCTCACGATGTTTTTCAAGGAACTGTGTTCTGTTCTGTTCAACCTATGTACAACTAACATATACAACTTCTGCTCGAATAGCTTTCTTTAGCAATTAGTGCTCTCAATAGGTTACATGACTGGTTTTGTGCTAACAAATTAAGCCTTAATGAGGAGAAGGCACATTCACTAGCGCACCTAAAATATAATGTCTCGGTAATTATTCACGACGAGCCTGTCGCTAACAAAATTTCTCAGGAGGAATATTCAGGATAATCTGCTCTGGAATGTTCACTGTGATCACTTAGTGAAAATGTTAAATATCAAGGTGTTTCTCTTTCGTAGCCTGAAGATCAACTATCTCTACATGCGTTATTATCTGTACACCATACGGAAATTGAGTCGTGATGCTCCTCTCGGGGTCCTCATCTATGGTTACAAAGCTCTTTGTGCTCTTTGACTAAAACCTACAGAGTTTTGTGAACCACCTTTTCAAAGGTTGCCTATTCCAATTCTTCCGTCTCTACACATCCTTAAAGCTGTCTGTTACCACCATAATCACAAGAAGGAGCAATCTTCGAAACCAGGGGAAGAAGTGATCTTCATATTTCTAGATGTGCGTTGCATATTACGGGTGAAGGATTTACGAGAACTGGTAAAAAGTTATGTAATGAATTACCTCGCAAAATTTAAACAATCCACTAAAAAGTATTTAATTGAACAAAACCTCAAAGCGCCAGCAAATGGCGTAGAATTTCTTAACCACAGCAATTAATAAACAGGGTCAAGCCACCCCACCGATAGGATCGCGTTTAAAATTATATTTTGTTTTGTTTCTTTTCTTATATCTTTTCTCGTACTTTTTATTTCTTTTATTACTTTTTTGCCTGAATCTTCATTGTTTCTATAGGTGATTATTAATTTATTATACGTAAATTTCTCTTCATATTTTCATATCTTTTTTAGTAAATTCATTGTTTATTGAGATTTTTTTTTGGTGCGATTTCACAATTTAAACGAATCCATTTTAAATGTACAGTGTACATAAAATTTAATAACAATTTAACAATTCTCGCTTTTAATCCACCGCGATACCTTTAGTTACGCCACTGTAATGATGAAAGAGAAAACGGAAAATTTCAGAAGTAATCGTTCGAAAAGTGATTTATAATGATGCATTTAGTGTAAATAATTCCGAACTGCCTTATCAAACGCATAAGTTCTAAAAATAAACGATTCGTAGAACAAAGAAAGTCTCCCTTCCTCCGACCGTACCTGCCAGACAAATTATTCCAGATATCAGTTCGTGACGAACTTCAAGCGTTTTGCGAGAGGTTGTGGCCAGGTCAGTGTGATATCCAGTGCAATAGTGCATGAGGTGTAGGTAGCTGTACAAAGATTAAAGGATTATTGTCAGCAATACGATCAATGCATATATAAATACGCAAAAGTAAGTAAACTTCTTGAACAAACAACGATATAAACGGTAATCGGAGATAAGTACTGTATGAAGAACATAACCTACAAAACGTACATTGTCTACCTTATCGTTATGTTATCGGAAATACATACCTGTTTAAATTACGCTCTTGCTTTTACTTTTTCTTTCGAATGGAGCAAAAGTTTGCTCCGTATTATCTAAACTTTTCTAAGCAACGTATTGAAATGTATTAGTTTTAAATAATTGAACGGGTCAGGGCCGGATTTGTTTGAAATTGTAAAGTACACGAAATATTTTCTTTCAACGTTTAGACGTTTCTTTGTTTATGAGTTGTTTGTTGTCTATGAGATTACAGAGTGTTTAAAAACATAATGAAAGTTTTTATTTGTTATTATAGATACTCTGTATAAGTAAATATTGTAAATCACTTAGAGACCGAAGCGGGTGATTGTTTGGAAGTAATGCTTATTTCATCTTTGTTTTTTTTTTTTCTTTTTTTTAGTATACGTAGAAATTATTAGAAATAGGAGTTGATATAAAAAGAATTAGCTTCCCTAATACATCTATACTTCGACTGGTTATTCTAAACATCCCCCTGTATAGAATGGCTCCGTGTTTATTTATAGCGGTAAATGGATAAATGTGCGCTTCACAAGAATCTTAAAGCTGCGGGGGTCGTCAACCCGAGGAACTTTACTAAAATTATTTTTGGCTTCTTAATCTCATTCTGGTAAACGTGAATTCGAAACTTGGTAAGAATTTCAAGAGTTTAAACAAAAAGAAAAAGAGGAACAACCTTGTCGTTTTTATTGAGACCTCAAAATTAGTTCAACTGATTTGTTTTTTTTTTTCCACATTCGTGTGATATTGACTAAGCGGTCTTTCGTAGCGAATTTAGATATAAATCGAGGACATTTAAAAACGAATTAGACTATTTGGAGAGCGATTGATATTCAATTTTTTCAAAGATTGTTATGTCCTTTTTTTGGGCGCCTACAAAGCTGATAATGTTTGCGTATGGTTGGTGTTATATGTAGGCATTCTAGCTCGGAATTTAATGTGTTTCAGCTAATTATCCATATCGGATCATTACTTGGTCTACATCGACGTAGTGTGCTCACATCTCATATTTTTCGCGACATTTATGGTTTTAATTCTTCAATTAGTGACTTACAGGAGTTCTCCTGGAATGTTATATACAACATATACAACATTAGTAATATTGATCTTTAGTTAGATTCTTTTAGCTACCTTAAGAATTTTATTTTCAAAATTGACGCTCCTTTCAAAATAGCAGTTTTCAAAAATCGATTCATCTAAATTACGCGGAAGATGTAAACATGCACTTTGCTAGTTATATGACCAATAACTCTCCCAATATTGCTACGCAACGCAACTTTCAGTTTTACCCTAGTTTCCGTGTCTGGTGTTGATACGGCAATTACCTCTCTCCAGTCCTAAACATGCGGTTCAGACAACAGCAATCTCCAAGTGCAAATCCAAATTCTTCTTTCTGTAATTTGCCGCCTTTGATCAATTCGTGCTTATTCGAAGGTGTCTTTAAAAGGTCCCAACTATTGGAAGAAGGTTTTGGTTTCACCTCTTCTTTGGACGTCTAATCCTAGCACGTTTAATGACCTCCGACCAATATCTTTTCTTCCAATGCTTTCGAAAATTTCAGAGAAAGTAGTTGAGAGGTTACTACGCGTTTGTTTAGAAAAAAAATGTGTTAGAAAAAAATTTTCGACCCGGTTTCAGGTGTGCTACCGCCCTCATATTACATTAGCTAACAAATTTCAAATTTTGATTTTGTCATAAAATAATTTATATTAATTTCAACAGAAAACATATAAACATTTATTTTAATAAAAGGATAGAAGGTCGGGTTAGCTCGATTTTTTCTTATATTTCAATGAAAAGGTTTTTTAGATTGGATTATAATTTAATGTATATTTCAAATTATTATAATTAGAAATATGAAGTAATACTGCTTCGTCTCTTATAAACAATATCTACAGCGTCTCTTCTTAACATCCAACAGTAATCTGCTAACATAACAGGATTCCATTTCTTCTGATACCGCTTTTCCATTCCTATTAAGTCTTGGTGGAAGCGCTCACCGTGTTCATCGCTAACGTCGCCCATATTTTCCGGACAAGAATCCAAGTGAGAATGTAGAATGTGCACTTTAAGGCACATATTACAGCCAGCAGCGTGAAATGCTTGTAACATATCCATTACTAAAGTTTTATAGTTGTTAGCTTTTTTGTTTCCCAAAAAATTCGTGAAAACTTGTACCATGGAGAGCCAAGCTCTTTTTTCCTTCGCTGTTAATTTGGTTTCAAAGATTTCCAACAAAAATACCTTCTTTCAGTTTCCCTTGTGTTAATTTTGGAAACTTTTCACGAAGGTATTTAAAATTTTAACCTTCGAGATCCAGCGCCTTTACAAAGTTTTTCATGAGCCCAGGTTTCACGTGGAGAAGTGGTCTTATGATCTTTTCTTTTTCTACTAGAGGCTGATGTACATCGTCTTTGCCTGGTATAAACTGTTGTCGCAGTGGCCACTCTTGCTTATGGTAATGTTTTTCCCAAAGACATAAAAAGCAAGAGTATTTGGTGTAACCGGATTGCATACCCAAAATAATTGCAATTACTTTAAAATCTGCACAAATATTCCAGGAATAGTCTTTTGTACTTTATCTTTTCTAATAAAGTCTTCAGATTTTCGTAAGTGTCTTTCATACAAACGGCATAACCTATCGGAATAGAAGGATAATGGTTTCCATTATGCAACAAAACTGCTTTTAGGCTGGTCTTTGATGAATCTATGTATAATCTCCAAGAACTGGGGTCATGATGTATTCCAAAAGCTTCAGAAAGTTTATAAACATTATTGCAGTAGACCAGATTACCGGCCATACTATAAAGGCGTTTTCTCTGTAACCAGAGCTAAGCTAATGTTGCCGCTTTTCGAATCATTTTTACTTTATATATGCTGTTCAGTTTCATCAGTTACTAACTTAGGGTAAAAGCCCTGTTGGTCAGTGTTACTAGTGAATTTTTTGAAAATATCGATAATAGCATTAATTCCTTTTGATTACTCAAAGGCGTTTTATACTATTGATCCTTCCTTGTTGTCGGCAGTCCTGCACTTTATTTGATTTGATGATATCGCGATGTATTATTTTTTTGTTCCTATTTATTTCGCCGTACACAACAGGTTTCTATTAAAGATAATTTTCCTGTTCGGCAATTGGTTGCATTTGGTGTGCCCCAAGGAAGTATTTTGGGTCCATTGCTATTTACTATTTGCAGTTTCAACATAACTTAAGTGCTTGCAATATTATCAATTTAACCTTTACGCTGATGATACTCAGCTTTTTTATTCTTTGAAAGAGAAGTGGAGAAGTGAAGAATTCTCTAATTTTTCTATCGCTTGCACTACTACGATGTAATTGCTGTAAGTAGCTTGTACATCACTTTTAACCTGATTATCTTGGAATTTTTTGCTGACTTGTTTTGATAGCATTCTTTCATTCGGATTGAATAATAGAACCATCTTCTTTATACTCTCAAGATATTGATGATAACAAAAAGGCCGCTTATAGCTATGTTCCCCAACGTGTAAGGATCGGTTGTGGTGGTACATAAATCAAATAAGAATTGTTCGTATTTTGCGACGCACATGCCGTTTATAACATGTTTGTGACCTATACGTAGATGTATATCGCACGTCCAACATTTAATTTTTACGTCGTCGTAAGTCATATCCTTAATGAACCTATTCACTGTCTTTAATGATAGCTAGTTTCTCAATGCACGTACCTTCGACTTTATTAAAAACCGAATACAAAGTACTTCGCTGCTACTACTACGTACGCTCCAGGCGGCAGCCAACTAGATACTGACTAGCGTTTCGCATGCAAGAGTCCATTCGTTCGCTGCGCCGCTGGTGCGTTCCTGAATTTTCCTACTCTAGTAATGATACCATGAAAGATAATGCTACACTAATACGCTGTATATGACTAACGAAACTACTTTATCTACGTATATCATATCTGATTAATATTTAAGATAAATTTTAAAAAAATGTACAATTTATTATTTGTGGATATGGATAAAACGAATTTGTTGTTAATTTAACAACGCTTATTTTTTATAATCGATGTAACTTATTATGTATCTGAATGAAGCAATTTTATTTTAAAGAATTGCTTATCTTCAAGTTTTAATTTTTTTTTTTAACTCATTTTGATGGTTTTTTTTTTTTCCTTTTAGTATCAAAAATCAACAAGACCTACTATTTTATTTAAATATTAATCTTAGTTATCTCCTCAATTATGTATATGTTGGAAATTTACCTCTTTTTTAGGAAGATTGCAGATTTCAAAAATCGCAAGAAAATAAATATTAAAAAATTAGCAATAATGCAATACTTTTATTCCTCATATCGCGATTAGCTTCTTAATTAATAGATCAGTTAAACTCCTTTTAAGTAGAAATAGAGATTCTACAGATGTCGATCGCATGCTTAAGAGTGTCCAACATACGCATTACGTAAGAAATTCCACGGCCTTAATCCCGGTGGAAACTAACGGTAAGAAATTCATGAAATTCCCCTTTCACAGCACATCAAAAGCTGCTGATGAGTTTCTGAAGGATCACGATGTGAACATGTGTTTCAGTTCGCGTAACACTTCAACTGTGTGTAACCATCTTGATAAGCCGAAAGGTAGACCGAAAATCGAAGAAAGGCCGAGAATTTGTAAAATTGTATGAAGCGATTGTTATAAAGCCTATATTGGTCAAACTAAAAGAGCGATGGGCAGCAGATATAAAGAGCATATCAGGTGTTAACACTTTGGTAGATTAGATTCGTCAAGTATAACCCAACGAAACCGGGTATAATATTGAATTAGACAACTTTAAGTTGATTGAGAGTGTAACTTCGCCACGGGAATTAGACGCGTACGAGACGATTTAATTAAAAGGCAACGAAGATCTGATGAATAGAGAGAATGGAGCGTTGTCGTACTCGGTTCTATTTGATTTATTGTGGTAGGTCTTGTACGCGTTTTATGTTTCGGGGTACAATAACAGCAGTTCCGTAATTTTTCGCAAGTTTAAAATTTTTCTCGGAAGTAGGGATAGAATATACATGTTAGTTTCAGAAGTTTCTCACGTCGACTTGTGCGATGCGAAAGTTTTGTTTATTAGCGAGAGTGTGTAATGGACTTCTAAGAAGAAGAAATAAAAGATCTCCAAAACTATCGGCGTTTGTATAAATCGGTTTAAAAATATTCATTAGAACTAATGCGTGGGATAATATTTTTATTGGAAAACTTTTCGTCTAAATTGCCTAGGGACGGAATTAAATCCGGTCCTGACCTGTTCTGTTACGCTTTAGTGGTTTTTAATTGATTTAAATTAAGCAAATGTACGATAGCAGCATGTGAAAACAAAATCCTACAGCTTAAATTACACATCGCAGTTATACTTCATTCCGTTTTTTTTTTTTTCAACTAAATACTTAGCAGATAACACTTTGTTTATTGAAAAACCGCATGACGTATCACCGAATTCTCACTATCAATAATTACAATTTTTTACCTTGCTACACGTTCCGTTGGAACGAGGAGGAACGGGGTATTTTCCTTCAGTTTTCGCGAAACCATCGACTGTAAAACATTTAAATATCGTCGAATAAACATCCATATTTAACATTATACGAGTAATATCGCGGAAGCAAACATATTACACACTTTTGTACATATTAGCGAGCGATAACGGGGAAATGTTGCGATCCGTCCGGAATGACTTTGATTTCGTTTTGAAGGACATGGACGATCTGGATAAGCAGCTGGCCGAACTGCAGCTGATCAACAACACGGAGTTGCCGCCCAATCCTACGCTGCAAAGACCCGGGACGACGGGGAGGAAGATCGCGCCGGTCGTGCCTCCAAAACCTAAAAAACCTCAACCGCAGGTAGGACCGTTCCATATATATCGTAATAGGTGTTACAGGGTTTTTTGTTTTAATATTTCTTTGTATTATTAAAAGGAAATGTGACGTAGACGGACATGCGGGATATCGGGATGAGAAAAATTGGCACCGAAGCTCTATAAAAATACACAATCTTGGTATGCTTAGAAAGAGCGAAGAATGTAATTTGAACTTGTGTTTACGAATTCTCTTTCTCAGTAGTAGAAGGGTACCTTTAATCCCTTTAATCTAGCCTCTTAGCCTAAGTAGATATGAAGTGCTCTATCACATTCTCGTCAAATTTAATTCTTGGGCAACGTATGCGACATTCAGATCCAATTGTTCAAAAATGAATAATTTTTATTTGATTTTTTTGTATAACCTTTGAGCTGAAAAGGTAATATTCTTATGCCGGGATACTGAAGACCCCATGGGTGATTATGAGTATAATTTGTATTGAAATTTACGTCGTTAAAGCTCTAGAAAAATTTGACTTTTCCTAACTTCATGTATTCCAACTCTAGCTAAGAACCTAATTTATGTAGCTTGCATAGTTTTCCAGAAAAAAAGTCACACGCACGTCACAGTAAAAAGTTATTCACACGCAGTACCGTTGGGGTTACCAGTGACTCCGCTTATTAAATATGCATTTGTTCCTTATTTCTTTTTTTTCTATATTGTAAGTCTAAACATATTTTTGACGATGAATTGTTTTTCTTTGCTAATAAATGAATCTCTATTTGTACGATGCCTCCCTGGACTTCGCGTATTTTTTGCTGAGAATCCCATACTTCTTTCTCTGTTTAGATTTCTAACAAGGAATACCTGTATTTCCTGCATTTTCTTTCGTTTATGCAATTCGTACAGTGTGATCTGTAGAGTGGCGAGGTTGCGTGCAATTTGTCGTTGGTGTTGCGTCTAGCTGCGAAGAAAGTTCATAAAATTGTGTTGGGTGATCGGCGGCTAAAAAAACCTAAGCTAGCAGACATTTTAGCCATTTAAAAAATTGCGGTACATCGCATGTTGACTGAAAATTTCAACATGAGAAAGTTGGGTGTGAGATGGGTGCGGCGATTGCTCACAATCGAGCAAAAACACCGTTTTAATCGAGTGTTCGATGATATTTCACTTCACACCTAAGACGAAGGAAGGGTGAAAATAATGGATTGAAAGGGGAGAATCGAGCTCGAAGAAGGCGAAGACAATTCCGTCGATTGCCAAGGTCGTGGCGTCAGTTTTTTTAGGATGCAGTTGGAATAATTACACATTACACAATAAACAGCACGGCGTTGGCTCTCAAGTGTAAATGATATTAACTCCTTCCGTGTTTGGCGTATATCAAAACGGGCGGGAATCACCGAAAAAGTAGGAGGAATCCCGACGAAACACGATATACAAGTATATTTCGACACTACAAAGTCAACTCAGAAGCATCTACCGATCGCGAAGGACACGACAGACCAAAATGGCACAGAATGCTGGCAGTGCTACGTCAGATAAACAGGAAAAGCTATCGCAATAAGAATAAAAAAAGGCGAAAGGGACGCAAGATTAAATAGAATCGAACAATCAGCGGTGGCATAACGTATACACGAGACTGAACATAGAATGGACTTTAACAACGTAAAAATGATAGTCACCACCAAGAACTACGGAAGAAGACTCATCGGTGGAACCATAGAAATAGAAAAGTACAAGACCATCAACAGAGAAGAAAGGTAACACGTCTACTACGCAAAACTGTTACGCTCGGGGGAGCGGTCAACAATGTCGGACAACGGAGAATCAGTTTACGTTATCCTGAAGAAGTTGTCGGCCAGCATTGAATGGCGAAAGAACGAGCGAAAATTTTGACACGGGGCGAATCCCGGAAGAAGTCGATAGCCGTAGCGAGATTCAGCCCATTTGCTTGCTTTCTCCTTTCCAAATTTCAAAAAATGACCCGGCGGTAAAAGGTTTGCCAACAATGAAGAGGTAGAGTCTGCAGCTATTTTGAGAACGTTGACGGTTCTCACTATAAATAGAATATCTGAAGCTATGGAACATCAATAAGAAAGGTATACGGGGCTAGAAGCTCACCACTTAAGATATTTTTTACCTTTGTTAGATCTAGCAATTTTAGGACAACTCTTGTATATTTTAATGCTTCGTATATAGCCATTAATTAAGCGATACCTTTTCGTTTAAATTTCTCGTACTCTCTCTAAAATCTAAGATTACTTTTGTATTAATAAAAGATATGTCTTAATCAGAATCTGAACGTTGTAAAACGTTAGAAGCGGTCACACTGGTACTATCCAGTTATTGAGAAAAATTGTTTTTTTTTAATATACCTTATTATTATTATATCTCTTTAAATGATAATAAAAAAAATAAGGTGAATTTTAAACGAGATTTGTTGCGATCATTGAACTCTGCAAAGCGTTCCCCATCCCCATCCCTTTGCTCTATGCATGATTGCCTTCTTTTAACCGAAATAGCCATGGCGCAAAGTATTACGCAAGATTTTGTCGAACTCTACGTTTTTGGGAAACCCCGCGTGCTGCGTACAGCTGCTTTTAATAGATCATATTAACATGGTGTGGCTGCAAGAAAAACCCGCAGTTCGCGTTTGCGTAATTCCAATGCTGCGACTATCTTCTCTTTGTTCAGTAAGTACAACTTGATGAACGTAGCAGTTGTAATTCGTACCGAGTCGGAGATTATTGAAAACAATACGTTTCGCAATTCGTTGTGTAAATCCTTCCTTTTTAAAGGTACGTCGTCTCGTACGTTATACGAGTATATGTACGTAGGTCGAGAGTGTGGCTTATCCGTTTCGCCTAGATATAAAATCGTACATAAGTACAAATATAAATATGCCAGCGATTTTGGAGTCCTTGAAATAATTTTTTACAGCGTTGGCCGTTGTAACGCGTGATATTATTTCTCTCTTCAGCGAATGGAATAGGTTCAGTTCGGAGATATAAACTAGAGGTATTTATTATTATTTATTATTTCCGTATTTGAAGTACGTATTTGAGTTCGGATCTTGTATCATGTAGTGTTTATTTATTTGAATCTTCTATGTTAACGCTTTAATATAAATATGTAAAAATAAAATCGGAAAACTTAATACGTAATGTTAGGAATTTCCAAGTCTACAGGATTGGTCAAAAATTTAAAGTTTTGTTAATGTAATCTACCGGATAAGGAAGATACATGTTTACAATATTAATAACGTACGATTTGTCAAGACGTTACAGGAAATATACGGTACTATGTATGTATGTCTAAACACAAGGTAACATAGTACGAATTTCATTCAAATCTGTTAGAAATAGACTCAAGACCACGGCCAACAAATCCAGCAATACGTACCGTCAACTCACCCTTCGAAAGCCTGGTGTTGCTCAAAAATATCTTTAAAAAAATGGTTTTTGAAGTTAATATAGTTTGGTTACTGCGACAGTAATAAACAAAATAACAACAAGTAAATATTGGGCCCGGCAATAATTGCCAGTAATTTATATTTAGTTAATAAATAGTTATGGATCTACACGAAAAGCTATATATAGGACATTTTGTTATAATAACGTAAGCTTTCTCAGCTAGAGTCATTTAAAATAAGCGTGTTTCGGATTTGGACCGTATCATAGTAAGTAATCGAAATTTCGACGTTTCGCCCACAATTATATGGTGCTTCTTCGGGAAAGCGACGAAAGGTGGTAGGCCACGGCTAGCACGATAACTTGACGAGTAAACCACGCCAGAAACGAAAATCAGCTGCGAGGGGTGTGACAAGAGCAGCACGACGATAAACTCAAATTTTTCAAAAATCGTTGAAGATATCGCAAAATGGTCATAATTCCTGTAATCAAGTTAAATTGCATAAGGAACCACCATCAAAATAAATAATTTAAAGCGTCCGAATTTCCAAAGATCTTTTTTTTTTCATAATTTTCTTAATTTTCCTTCAACTAACAGCTTTATTTATAGATTTCGATACGCTAGATCAATTAAAAGTTACCCTGATTTTCTATTTCTTAGCGTAAGAGATGATGATTGATGATGCTTTGATGATCTTTGGCCTTTTTCGATGTGAAATTCGAAAAATAAACAAGGCAGGTAAATGGGGGCCACGGGCTCACAGGCCCAGCCAAGACATACAGGTGTAATAAATATTAAGAAACAATATTTAGATCGTCTTTTACATAAAACATTGTTTAACTAACCAATCGTCTACTTCTCAATCATTTTAATGGACATGCTTGTCTTCGTCCATCATCCGTCTCTGTTCCGCCCACGAACGACCACCTTTCTAACCGAGGACATTGCTGTATTGTGTGTAGGTGTCTATCAGCTCTTATAATATATTGTGTAATGCGTTTTCCCAAAACTATTGTTTGAATTGCAATTTTGAAGGCTTTGGAAGTTTTCTTTACCAAATCGCTTTTACCGTCTTCAATATCTGAACCAAATATGGATTGGCCGTATTTGGTTCAGGTGTTTGTAGTATTGTTGGAGTGATATTGACTCATTTTTATACAACTAATTTCATTAGGTAGCTACTCAGCATTGTCATTGTGTTTTGTTTAGTGATGTCATGGTAACAAACAATAATAGCACCAGATATGGACGTAATATCGAAATGTAAGTCACACAAAGACTTTAGGAAGAATTTCGTATACGGTGGATTCCGAAAAAATATATGATTCTATTTAAGAAGAACTGTGTTTCTGGATGTCATTACTGAACATCCGGTGTATTTCCTCCAATGTGAGTCTAAAGAGTCAAGTATGCGATTTAATGCTGTAAAAATTTGCGTTAAAATGTACTTGCCTTTCGGATGTTTTCAGGGAAACAAATATATTGAAATTAAGAACATAAATATCTTGAAATTTTTTAGAAATAGACATAAAATCCAGATTTTATTCATAATAGGCGCAATTATGTTTCCTCAAAAAATTCAGGAAACTTTCAGGAAGCCTGTACGTTACAAATTTTCGTTTAAACTGCATCAAAAGGCTGTTATTTTGAAGTACACCTTCTCTAAAATAGTTATTTTTATTTCTTTTTTTTAAGTAGTTATGTTAATGCGTCTATTTTTGATATTTAAAACATTAGTTTGTGCTATGCAAATCTTTCTTTGTAATTCTCATCAAAGCACATCGGATTTTCTTGTTAAACGGTGTAGATTACGTTTACCTAATCGAAATTTTACATTTTTGACCAACGTTCTTATAATTGAGCTTTTATCGCTGAGACACCCCAATTTTGACGTGATTTTCATCCTTTTTCCTCCTATTTCCCGCGGAATAATATCAAAATCTCGTTTGCGCAAATTTTAAAGCAAATCAAGTACGTAAACTTGATCTTTTTCTAGAAACTTCACCGATGACCCCAGAGATGATGGCGATTGCGTCCTAGAATTCGTGAAGATACACGACCAGCTCCAAAATGCAGGCAAATTTTTCTCGGAGAGACCAGAGTAGCTGGATCACGAGTCCCGAAGATGTACCGGGCTATTCCGGAGAACTGGGTAACATTCAGAAAAGAGGCCTCAATCTAATTCAAGAAAATGAAGATATTCCGCCAATTGTTGAACAGTTGCCCGCCGAGGATTATTCTCAGAAGCAGTACAGCAGCCACGTTAGGTACTTGTTATCGAAATCGAAGTTGGGATTCGGCCAACACGACCACGACGATTGGTTTAAGATCATCGAAGAGATCTATAAAAATTTGGATAACATCCCTATTATCTCTTCCATTTTAAAAGTGCTTGAATACGCTGAAACCCTAGAGATCATTTTCGACTTCGCCGCGAGCTCTATCGTGGACCTGGATCCCACGCAAAACTCATCAACTTCAGGGGCATGCGATTACAAAACTGGAAGGTTGTATATTGGCGCAAAATCTACGGACGTCGTTCTAGGAACACTAGCTCATGAACTATGCCATCTAGCCATGCAAATTATCTATAATAACGATTGCAATCCTTACAATGTTAGTGATATTTCCACTAAAGCGAATTTTGATAAAATAGTCGAAGATTACAGCCGAAAAATTGGATTGAATTCGATAATCGCAAGAATCTTCACCGCCTACAAGAACCGCGACGAATGGCCTTCGGAAATGATCGTTCGTGTACCACATCTTCTAGCACATTACCATGATAAGCCCGCGATGTTAAAGAAGATGAAAGAGGAAGCCGCAGAGCTATTTGATTTCTACGAAAGGTACACCGAAAAGGATGTGTTGAAGTTTATCGAAATACCCAGTCGCATCAGGAACCAGCACAGAATCCAGCGCTTGAATAATTTCTTAGGAGACCTTGATTCTCTTCAGAAGTCCGAAATCCGGCTTGCGGATGACAAGTTCAAGGTGGAAGGTACAGAATGTATCCAATTGATCGTGAGTGCTTTACCCCAATTGGCGAAATTGAATGTTTTCGGTACGTTAAGTAATAACAAGGATCGGGACGTTAGAAATTGCTGTATTTTTGCGAAAGCTAGTCACTTTGCCAACGATAATACTCTTCGCGAAATCAACGAAGCCAATCAATTTACCCCTCAACCGATCCTGATAATCGACTGCGCTTGCGATTACAATGCTTACCAAGATGATCTTTGGAAGGCCATCGACAGCTTCCAAAAGAAACAATGCATCATACTGATTGGCGAATTGGTATTAGCGGATTCGGCGGTATCGCGTTGTAATGAATACGAAATGCGAAGAATTGATATCCATTACGCTTGGAAAGACTTAACGGGATATTCTCAAAATATCTTGCTTAACAAAAACGTGAACTTTCAAGGATATATCGTTACATTTAAAGATATTATAGCGAGCAGTTACCTTCTATGCGATGTCCTCCTTGACGACATGTTAAAAGATGAAGTAATTTCTTTGGGAAAACCCGTACTTAATACAAATCAACTAGATACTTACTACATCGAGCGAATCTTCGTACAGAATCCTCGCGGCTACGACGACCCAATGTTTGAATCGCTGCTTACATCCGACGATTTAATTTTGTCACCTCAGAGGGTGGTTGTGATCCTTTCAGATGGTGTCGGCATGGGGAAAACGAGCGTTTTGATTAATTTATCGAAACAAATTAAAATGAGGTACCCTTCGTATTGGATCAGCAAACTGAATCTGATTGATTTCATCGGCATTTTTGAGGATTGCGTTAAGAATGTAACGGATATCGATAAGGTGCTCTTCAAAATGCTCGATTTCACCTCTCAAAAAGAAGAAGAAATATTCAAAGACGTCTTCCTACGAAACGAAGCCGTAATTATGTTGGATAATCTCGATGAACTCGATTCTTCGCATAAGAAAATAGTTACGGATCTAATTCAACACTTACAGCTGACCGGAATTCGTCAGTTGTGGATTACAACTCGGCCCTGTGTAGGGAATAATTTAGAAGAGCTTCTGGATGTGGATTCCTTACGTCTACAGCCTTTTAGCGAAGAAGATCAGATTAAGTGCTTAATTAATTTTTGGAAGAGTTTGTCGCAAAGTTCGGACGACCGAAACGTTTCCAAACTGGATTTTTTCGCCAGGAGTCTGTTGAAGACCGTTTCCGAGAGTATCAACGACAAAGACCTTAGATTCGCGAGTAATCCTTTGCACGTGAGTATGCTAGCCGAGGCGTTTCAGGCGGAACTCTTGGAATTTTTAAAACCCGAAACTTGTTCGCCGGTAGAACTGATTGCGTTCGATTTATTCTATCTCTACGATAAATTTGTCGATCAAAAATACATAGCTTACGTGGCTTCCGATTCCAAAGACGTAGCGGAAATATTAAGCAACGGTATTAACTTGAGGAAAGTGCATCAACTCCTAGCATTAGAAGTCTTATTCCCCGAAGAGTTTGAATTGTTCTCGAAGCCAAAGAGGATCCATACTCTTGAACGCGACAAAGTGAATCGAATAGGGATCGCCCAATATGTCGGAAATAGAGCGTACTTCACCCACAGAACGTTCGGGGAGTATTTCGTAGCGGACCTAATAGCGTATCGTTTCTCCAAGACGGATGCAGCTTTTGAGAAGTTCTTCCTCAACCGTATCCTTATAGACGATGATTGGCGCGTGGTTAGAGGTTTTTTGAACGGCTTATTTGGTGATATTATTAACAATAAGGATCGATTGGAACGATATGGACATCATATTAAAGAATTATGGCGCGAGACCCGTATGAACCTCTTAGTAAGGAACCTCCTTCAACCGCTACAGAGAGAGGAACAAGATTTTAGAGACGAGTTTCCTAACAAATCGGTCACGAAGTTGCAAGAGTTTGATAGATTGACGTACCGTAGTTGGCATAACAATTCTTGGACAGGCTACAATTTAGGCGGTACCATATTGCACCAAGCAATCCAAGAAGGTAACGATAATATTGCTCATTTCCTTTTGAATACTATCGAGCAAGGCCTTGAAAGCTTGTTTCTTTATGAGAATCAGATGGGTGAAAATATATGGCTTGGCGCTAGCATCTCTGGTAATTTGCGAATTCTAAGCAAGTTATTGGAACTAGTAACTTCTAGAGATATACAATTCACCGCAGAAGGTCTAAAAAGATTCTTTTCTGGTAACGATCAAAATAAGCAATGCCCATGGCACTGGATCCCCTACCACAACAATCTGGAGTTGCTCTATATTACAAGAACATTGATAGAATCCAACTACTTGGATGATAAGGTTATTTTTCATGCGAAGGATGTTTTTGGCCGCACCCTCGCACATTGGACTGCTCTATATGGAACGGTCGACACCCTAAATGGTCTGTGGAAGTTGGGAGTGGATTTTCAACTTGGTCTTAGAAAGTTCTTAACAGACAAAGATCATCTTCTCAGATCAATATGGCATTTTGCGATATATAATAAAAACGTAGACGTATTTGCAAAATTATGGTCTTTGGCTGTAGAAATAGGCTTGGATTTAAAAGAAGATGTACTGCTCAATATTGATAAGAACAAGAAGACAATTTGGCAATCGGCTATCGCTATGGAAAACCCCGAATTATTCAAACGAATATGTCTTCTAATTAAAGATACTCCCGAGATAATGAAAGAATTACTAATGTTTAAAGATGATCGAAATCAGAATGTGCTGCATTGGATTGTTCAAAATAAACAGATGGAAACATTAACTATATTGGTGGAATTCATGACACCCTTCGCTTTCGACCAATGTTTCCTCCACGAATTCTGGTTTTGCGAAGACGATGAAAAGCATACAATATGGTATCTGGTCGTCGTCCAAAATAATGATTTTATAGCGCTGGAGAAGTTATGGTCGTGGTTGAAGTCTACCGGCTTAGGCGTTGAGCGGTTGAAAGAAGTATTATTTGACCAAGAAGATGGAATAGCTGCCAATGTTGAATGGATGTCGTCGAGTGATCGCAATGAAATCATTGGTGTTTTACAGTCAATTGCTAAGGAGATCGGTGTCGATATTGAAAATGAGCTGTTTTTCTTTGAATGCAGTCACTTGGATAGCATTATTTAAATTTTAAAGAACCCAAGCCGGACGAAATAGAACGTTATCTTTAAGGATACGGCTTCCAAGCTTCACCATATATCATTTATCGTATTTTGTGTGCCATAATATGCCTGCATATTCTATACAATTAACTCTATAATAAAACATATTGCATTTACTAAATGTTGCTTTTAATGTAAAAAATATTTTATATTTTCATTGAACATAATAACTGGTAATTTTAGCAAATTCCTGTTCATCTTCATCCATTAACAGCTCCCTCATTCACTTCCTCAAAATATATTTTTTCGACATTTCTTTATTGCGTTAGGCGAAAGTTTGTTCTAAGAATCAGCACCGCATCCTTCGAAGTAATGTTCTTAAGAGCGCTTGAAATTTAATTTTCCTTCGAAGATAGTACGTGAACTGAAAAGGGTTCTTTTGATAATACATTTTGATTTCAAAGTATAAGTAAGGTCGACCAACGACCATAATTTTGACCTAGCGTTTGCCACTTGTACAAACACGTAGTTGTAGCAATGTCCACAATAGTCAGTAAGTAGCAGTTTCCAGAATAATGGAAATTCATCCGCATATTTCATGTTCAGCTCATTTCTTTTTGCGTAAAAAATGTCGTGGGCCAGACGAATCATCGAGCAGTCTTTCTAAACTACATTTAGATAACATTCATCATCTCAAGGAGATGCTTAGGCGTTTGCCTAAATCTACTTTGTTGGATTAGCGCCAAGACGTAACTCTCTTCCATGCCTTATCTCTTCTTACTCGCTTTCAATCTTTAATTTCCATTTCTTCCACGTTGCTCTCAATTACATCAAGGTATCCATTTTTTTTTTATTGATTTTTTTTATTCATTCGATATCGAAGTCTCTCAGCTGTAGAAGTTCCTCCTTCATTCTTCTTCACTTGCCTTCTTCCTTGTCAGCTTCCTTTTCAATACACATACCAAATTCTTTTTTTAAGCTTGAGAGACTAAGTGTGAAATCAAGTTAATAAAGGAAAAATTGAAGATGATGATGCTTTATTTCACAAAATTCTCCTTTCTTATTTAGCTTCTACAATTCACTTCCGCACAGTGGTACTGATCTTATATAGCTGGATTTCTAATTTTCTTGTTGAGATACAAACCTATGGAATTCCAATCCTTCCTCTGCTTTATTGGTCATCGGTATCCCCCAAATAATTAAAGTTGTTGATGTTCTTAAACCTATATCGTGTATCACTTTATATCTTCCGCTCTTGCTTTTAGGTAAACTTCTGCAATTATTTCAAGTGGCAGACTCTATTATAATATCTTTTGACCTAATGATTGATGACCTAATACTTATCGATATCGAATCGATGGATCACTTGGCTCGTGGGTCGAAGAAGAACGCAGCTAATTGCGCGTCAAACTGTGAACTGCTGGACACTTGAACATCGACATTTCGAACGCACGTTGCGATCCTCGGATACTGTTCCCGGACCGCTTCTGGCTGATGGTCGTTTCAATATCGACGACTACGCGGCGTGCCTGCTGTTGCATACCGGGCTCTCGACATATCTGTTGCATACGTCGAGCGACACGGAACGCACGAACGTCGTCGTAATAGCTACGCGCGTACGGTGTGCTTACGGTATTATATGGACGGTCGCATGTGAGAATTTCGACGAGAAAGCTCGTGTCTCTAAAATAGAAAAGTTATCCTTTCGATCCGAACGAACGTCGTCGTCGCCGACGCACCGTTCTACGAACCAGGGACGACGACGACTCTCCGTAAACGGAGAGAAGAGGTCATTTCTCGGCAGCTGCAGTAGGCATACAGTCTGCGTTGGGTTGTTACTCTTTTAACCAATTTTTTTTTTTATTTTTTTTCTCTCAAAAAATTGGTTGCCGAATGGTCGGTGCTTATCAATCCTTCTATTGCTAACATCGCAATGAATGCTTTATGATACCACCTTAACGTTGTGGTTGATTCTGATCCAGAAATAAAAAAAAGTTCGCGGAAAAAGGCAGAGGCATAAAGTATTCACAGCACCATCTCTGAAATACCAGAACAACTAAATTGTAAGTAGAAATCTTATTTTTGTGTTTGATACTTGATCTATCCGATGACTATCACGTCTGATAAACTAGATAGTTTACTTTGCGTCTTACTTTTTGACCAGAATCAACGTTTTCTTGATGTTTTGATGCCATCGAAATTTCAATAAGCCATTAACTCGTCTAAATTGAGTTTTACGACGCCTAATGGTCTGTAAAAGAAAAGCGCAGGGTGTAATAGCTGAGAATAATAATAGATTGATGTATTACATTTTCGTCGAGTTTTACTAGATAGTCTCTGCTAATAGCGTGAAGCGTATAGAAAGAGGTGAGCTTCAGTGATATCTATAAGCCAAATTCCCAATCATCTCATTATCAAGGAAGCTCGTACTTAGAAAAACCTTTACGTAAATTATGAAATGTGTTATTCGACTGCTATAAATACAATGATATTCTTTAATTTTGACCAGGATGCAAGGATATCTGAATTAGTGAAGGTTCGCATTAGCGAAGTTTTATTATACTTGCATTTTTTTAAATCTTTAGCTAATTAGTTAAATCGGGCACAATCGCAACGTTAGCCAAATGATGTATGTAGCCAAATGAAAACCTTACGCGAGTTTCCCCATTAATGAACCGAAACAGGTACCTACACCAGTTTAAATCGAGGCTAGGCGAGATGTGGTGGGTGTATCTTCTCGAAATAAATCGGTTACCATCGAAGAACTTAGTGAAACGTTATTTATCGTTCATTTCCAGATACCTCATTCGTGTTCCGTCAAGCAGAAAGAACCTTCTTACACGGCGAGACTACCGACGACCACGCCGAGCCCGACATGCCAATCTTACGAATCCCCCACTTCGCATTCGAAGACGCCGTCCAGCACCTCGACCCTACCGTTGGGCGCGAGCGTTTCCCAGAGCAACCTCTACGGAAACTCTTACCACTACGCGAACATCCAACCGGAATCCAACGTCCAATATTCCAATTTACCCAACCTGAGGACCCAACATGGTTCTTTGCCGAGATCCTCTCCAATACCAGCGCCTGTCAGCGTGACGCCGATTCCGCCGATGAGCAGCAATCTGGTACCGAAAGGCTACAACCGGAAGCCGGATCAACACGTGACTTACAGCAATGTGCAAGTGGGAAACAGGAACGATGGCTCGATCTATAGCAACTTGAGACGACCTCCTCCCGAGAATACGGTTTATAGCAATCTGCCGCACACGAATAATTTATATTCCAACGCTGGTAAGTCTAATTTTACGATTTTATTCAGTTTTCGGGTTAAACTCGGTTTTGCAGATCTTACTTATGAAACAGTGGTGGCTCGTTAGATTGGCGTGCACACCTAATGGACGTCAGATAATTTCTTTCAAATAAAAAATATTCGTGGACAAATACAGCAAAACATAAAATTATGTGTGCTAGTATTATATGTACACGTTATATGTTTGGGTTTTTAAATGGGACGCCGCCTGTATGTTGTGATGTTTTTAGATGTTGTTAGTTTTTAGATTCTATTCAATTAATTTTTAGAAGAAGAAGAATTACAAGAAGGCGTGAAAAACTACAGAAACATGCATATTTTGGTGAATTTAGCTTTATGCGAAGACAATATTCAATGCGAGAAGTTACAGCGATAGGCTGCTTAAGAACAAAGATGGAGAACAATGGAAAAACAGATATAGAAATATTGAAGAGAAATCCACTCTGAAAGAAGGGAATATTTCCAAAAAAAAAAAAAAAAAAAAAAAAAAAAAAACAGAATAAATAACTCGGCAGCAAGTCTAACATATGAAAGTGAAACATGGCAAGCTAATGGAAGCTAAAATGAAACATTTAAGAACAATCCCAGGAAAACGAGAAAAGATGGAAGAAATCAAGTAGCGGAAGTGGAAAACGCCTAGAAAAATTAGAGAAGACAGAATAATCTAAAAAGGATAAAAAAACGAAAAACCCTGCAAAAACTAAAAAGAAAAGCGCAAAATAGAGAAGAATGGAAAAAGTTGGAGGAGAATTTACTAGCCTTTACTCTTCATAAGATCAAACATAACCCGAGCCAAGCTATTATAACTCTAAAAATGTATACCTAGGTTAATTTTAGCTTAAATTGTTGGTTCTGCCACCTCACATTGGATAAGAGGCTCATCTGGCCGGGCCTCATCAACCTCCAAACCAGAAGGAAAGTGATAATCGCTTGATGTTCTTTTGTATAACAACAGTTTCGTGGACGCGGGGTGCGAGCTCTTCCTCCACATCTCAACAATCAAACCAATTATTACGGCCTAGAAACTTGCTGCTTAACCGCCAACATTTAAAACAATGGCCCGAAGAGATCGTAGGGTACAGCCACGGAATCGAGTCGTCCGCTAGTACAGGCTGCCCACAAGATTGCCCGCAACCTCCGAAGGCTAGAGTTGGAAATATCTTGGATGAAAGAAGATAAAACTATAATGTAAATGGTGACAGAAAAGATCCGCGAAAAAATCTGCTGAATATATAGAAACAATCACGAATATCTAACAGCAAGATGGAGGCTGTTCCCAGGAGGACAAAGGCACATCCCGATGAGAGAAGCTCTTAGCTAGCCAAATTGTTAGTTCAACTTTATAGTACGGGCGGCAACGAAGTGTTTTAACGTCTCGTCAAGTTACGAGCCGCTATTATTATGAAGACTAGGAAAATTTAAGAGAACAGCAAAGGAAACTAAATTCTCTGACGTAGAACGATCATATTGCCAAATATTCTGTTTCAAAAGAAACGAACCACCCCAAAGGAGTAGACGTAGAACTTTTAAATTATGCAGAATGAGTTAGTGCATGGAGACAAATAAAGGATTAAATTTTGATGGCACTGCTGACAGAAGTTATCTGTCTGTTAGGACAGATGTCTGTATGATGTAGGACAGTCTGTTGTTGAATGGTATTTTTCGGGGTAGTTCGCCGTTTATTTGTGATTGTTCTTATTGCATTAGTAAAATTAGTGTCTCAAAAAATGCCACGAGTTCGAAGGCGTTCAACAGCACGTGTCCTTACTATGTCCTTATTTTCGTCTTCCTTCGACTCAACAACATAAAGATACCAGACTGCAGTGGTGCCAAAACCGACAATATTGGAAACATAAATGGGAAACTATCGTCTTCAGCGACGAATCCCGATTTTACTTATGGAATTCTGACGGACGTTTACGGATCAGCCGACCTAGAGGTCAGAGGCAAAATTTACACTTTGTTCAGCGTTGCCACACGGCTCAAAGAAAATTGCGTCGATTATCCCATCCTCCCAACACTTTGGAGGAACTACGTCAACAGCTGCAGGTAACCTGGAATGAGCCGGCCCAAGAGGCAATCGACCATCTGATTTTTAGCACGCCACGAAGCATTACTGAATGCATAAGAGTACGCGAAGATGCAACACATTATTAACTATATTGTCAATAAATATTGTCATTTGTTTTTGAAAATTTTATCATTTGTTTGTTTCTATGTATTAACTATTTCTACGTAATTTGGAAATTCTGCGTCTCCTTCTTAGAGGTGGTTCATTTCTTTTGAAACGCAGTGTATATTATTGTTTGTACCCTGAATATTTAAATAAAAAGAACTTCTTAAAATCGATGGATGAGGTTTTCTAGGAAATAAGCATTAGAAGTACAAGATTTCCCAATACACTTAATACGTGTAGGTTAATTTTGAAGAATATGGTTCGATCTAAGAAATTCCTCGCTTCTGGCTAAAATTTATTGTAGATAAATTCTATTTATTTGACGCGTTTCTTATCATAAAGCAAACAGTGATCAGTTTAGGGATTTTAAATTTTGTTTGGAAGTAATAAATTACTACGATATTGTTAGTCATAGCTCACATATGGAAGTACGAACCTCTTTCCCCATTTTTTTTTTTATAAGAAAATTTCTTGAGTAATGTATTTCATTAAAAATAGTAAGTGTTCCCCTACAACTTCTTTATTGTTTTATTACATTTTCCCCACACTCATTCCTTGATTTGTTCTTAACTTACTTGATAGGTGCAGATGATTTACCACCACCACCACCCCCGTTGGAAACGACGGCCTTGGCAGACTACGATAGTTCCGGTTACAGCTTCCCACCACCGCCGGAAAAACTGCCACCACCTCCATCGCCTGTTAGCTCCAGTTACAGCGAGTTAAGGAGAGCCACTCAACCCAACCAAGATTACAACAGCTATGGTATAGGATCGCAGGTATTGTGTGAGATTTTTTTCACATGTTATCGGGGGCGCAAATCGCTCAAAAGGGCGTAAATCGTTATATCCGATGCTTTCGTAAATGAAAATGTTGCCATTATATTTCTGAATTAATTATTCTGATTCTGATCACGGGTTGCTGTACTAGTAACTGTTTATAGGTATCGGGATGTTTGAATAATTAAAGAAAAATTTAGATATTCTCAGTTGATACTTTGAAAAGTTGATTTGAGAGGGCAGCAGCGGAAGCCGATTGTTCTTATACTATTGGTATCGATAATTTTATACAATTTGTCTTGTGGGTCCTCCAATCGTCCATTTTTGAAGTCTATGGTACCATAAAAGCAACATTATTACTCAATATTTGTTTTAATATCAAATATAAAAGTGCTTGGATTAGTCAGCGGCCAGCTTATATGTATTTTCGGAAATAAGCCTCCGCCCTTCTATTATATGTATTTTGCATATTTACCAGATGTACAAGCATGCAATTCGGATCTCCTTTTTTTTGCTCCATCACTTGTTATACATTTTTGTTATCGTCCGGGCAATTTGTGAATATTACGCCAGTAAAAAACTTCCCTTTTTGCTCCCCGAGCCATTTCTTCACGTCTTCGCACGAACCAAAGCTGTGCAGCCCAGCAAGCACGTGACATTGATGCAAACAAGTAAGAATAGGAAGAAGCTAAGTCTGATGAGTAAGTCGCTTGGGGGTGGAACTTCTCAAGCTGAGTGCTTGCAACGCGTCGCGAACCGGTTTCACCGTCGTCAAGAAGAAATATGACTTTATGTTGCCTCTTTCGGTATTTTAACCTTTTTTCAAGCAGCGAACGGTGCAAATAGGTCAATTGTTGTCGGTAACGTTTAGTGTCAACCGTTTCCCCAGGCTCCCTCCGGTCCCACCAAACACAAAACATCGTTTTCTGCCAAACCGATTCGGTCTTGCGGTTGATGTGGATGGTGCGCACTTTGGTATTGAAATGCCTCGGTGTGGTTTAATGCGTAATGATGTTTGCTTTTCCTACAGACAGGTTTTCTTTTAAAGGTCATATACTTGCACGGCTATCCCATAAATAGATATGGTAAGAATGTTTGATGTATATATACCTTGCAGTCCAAAAAGAACGTTTCAAATCGACGCAAACGGATCATTGATGATAAGAAGTTTTTTCTCTATATTCCTCCTTAAAGATTATTGAATGACCAATTGGAATCGGCGCAAAGTTTCCATGATGTAGTAATACAGGTTTTAAACTCCTTTTAGAACGAGTTTCCAGTCTTCTGGTCTATATTCTGGTAAGCCCTGCATCAAGATCTCAGTAATCGTTTTCACTGAACGGACTTAACATCTCAACATCACACTCAACTTCATACAAAGAAGCGAATATCGGTACTGGAAAAACCTCACTCTGTGGTCATGGTTGCTTTCCAAATCCAACATTTGGGTAATTCTATTGCCGTTTATTCCTTCTCGTCACGACACTGTATTGCATTCGTACTTCGAATTTTTCTTCGAAGCGCTTACAAAATGTCCTGTAGTTAGGCAACCCATATCGCATGAGTTAGTCATCACCAATAGTTATTGCTATATTTACGGTATCGATAATTTCTAGAAAATTCTATGCAATTACCTTTGACTCAATTTTTCATTAATTTGTTAAAAATATCTTAAAAACGTTATTTTTCGCAGTCTATCTCCCCTACGTTTCAATAGAGCTTCTATCATCATTTTTCGATTGCTTCTCCGATTGGTTTGCTTGTTGATATATTGTCACGAAAACAATTTTATTTAAGAAATTTAGGATTGCCATTTTTGAAGCCCTTCTTTCGATTAAGATCTGGCACGAGTTAGTTGTTTACGCAATTATCTCGGCGTGGAAGGTTTGTTTTGCACCTTTTAAGGAAAGTTTTCGTTAAAATTTTTGCAGCTTTAACAAGGTGTTATTTACTTTTTTATTTGTGTGGGAACCCTAAGCAAGTATTGGTATGTATTTAGGTTTTTTTTTTTGACAAATTTCTCGTTCTCCTCGGTAAAACTACGTAGCAACAACGAAGAGCGTCAGTTGTAAAAACTGCAGAGTTCTGCTATAGTAGACAGCGGGACAACGCTCCGATAGGGAATCTAACTATGGAAACGACCCTTTACTTAAACCGCTATTCGGATAAATAGTTCCGTTCAAATTTTACCGAAGAATTAAATCATTGTTGACATTTTTTCCTCTTTTTCTATTTGAAATTTTTCTTCGAAATTGTACACTTCAGCTATTCAAGTTACGGGTCCTCCAGAGACGAACTACTTGCTTTATTTAGGTAGAGTTGTCGCCTAATCTGGTTACCCTATGCGTCTTTTCTGGTTACATACCTCGATTCCCACGACCAAGGTTTACGAACCGACATTTGTGATGTCTTCCAGTCAAGGTGGCTCCTATTGTGAGCTAATTTATCTATACTTCGATCTGAACGACCGTCTCCGCCTGGGCCACGAGTGATTCCCCTTCCCTTTTGGTACATCGTCTACCAGAAGAACGCATAAGCTAAACTGATGTACAGTAGATAGTTGCGCCTGTTGATAAAAGTAAGCTTAACGCGACTTTCTCCCCTTCTTTTCCCTTTGCTTATAGACGGGAAGGCGTAGCGTCCCATTCACACCCTTTATATTTACAGCGCAAAAATAGCAATCGTCTAAATGATCTGAGTTACTCCTCACCGCAAGACGCCAAAATGAAGTCGTTTCAATTGCATAAAGTTTTACCTTTTATTTATTATTATTTATTATTACCTTTTATTTATTATTATTTATTATTACCTTTTATTTATTATTATTTTATTTTTTAGGTACCTCATAAAGTTTTGCAAACTTTATGAGGTACCCATGCGTTGACTTCATGACCAAGTTGACGTCCAAAATACGCGCTTGTTTTTCGAAATCAATTTTTTTCTTAGTATTGCAACAGTGTATTTATCGTAAAACATCATGGTTTACGATAAATGCACTGTTTGCACGAAAAAATCATTTTTACCATGAAACGGCGATAATCTTTTTTTTTATGATAAAACTAAACTTTATCTATTTATCGAAATGAAACTTTTTTTAGAAGAGCTTAGTTTTAAGAGTTTAAAAAAGAGCATCGATATAAAAAAAGGACGTGTTATCTATAAATTTGTTATTTAAACCACTATGTCATTTAAATAAAAAAGGGGCTTAATTTCACCCCTTTCGTTTATTTTGAAAATCGCAACCAATTTAACGAAAACAAGAAATTCCAAAAAAAGTTACAGGTGCCGAGTAACCCAAGACAGCTCTTGAACCCTCATAATGACTAGGTTTAGCGTTTACTTTTTGTTTATTATAGCAGCAAGGGGAAAAACTATAAAAGTTGTTTATATCATACTTAAGGATATCCTTCTTGTAACGTAATGTGTAGCATCTAAATCCGAATTTTTATCAGTTTAGTGATACCGACTCAATATACGGGATTTCTGAACAGGTAATCATCACTCTCCACTAATAGTAGCACTCTTAGTTTTTGTTATTAGAACTCACTTGAATTTTATGTTGTTATTGGTACGTGTGTGTATATACGTTTATGGTTTTTGAGATTCGTTCGAGAGTGTATTCAAAACCTTTCAAGGCTAATGCTACCATTTTGACAATAATTTTAGCAAAATAATTGATAAAATAACAATCCACAATTTAAACACCGCTCCTCAATCTCCTCATTTAAGACGGAGAACGCGATTGACCGATGACGCAGAACTATCAGCTTTTATTATATACAATAACCGTTTAACTACGAAGGGAAAGTTCAGGGGTGTCAAATTGAGATTTTACTAAAACTGATTTTGGGGATGGTTTAAAATGATGTTGGCTTGATGGTGTGTTTGTTACATCGCCTGATTTAGAATAAAAAAATTTACGTGAAAATCTTTAACCTTAACCATCATCTCACACAGAGTCCCGATGGATTATTTACATTTACTCTCTACGCGAAAACCTTCTTTCTTATGTTTGAAAATAAAATTGAAATCGAAGACTAATATGTTTACCACTAGAAGTAACAGTCCTTTGTCTTACATCCGCCATTTTGGAAAATTTTGAATACCATCTCGTTTCTTCTTCAAACATCCGTATCCAGATTCAATTGATCTTATCTGACGAGAATTACTCGTCTCTTTTATAGTCTTCCACATATGAATCAATATACGAGCCTATCAATCCGAGGCCGCCCAGCCAGATGTCTTCTAGATCGAACTATTCGCTTTATGCACCTTACGTGAGCGGCGGCAGCCATATGTCGGGTCCTAGTCAATCGGCTAGCAGAATCGGCGGCGCCAAAGAACAGGAAGTGGACGCACTTACCGATTTGCTAGTGCAAGGCATGGAAAACGAGCCGGAAGGAGATTGTTATGGAATATGCGTAAAGTGTCGTGAAAAGGTATGTTTAACGGAAAAGCAATCTTCGTAATGTTTCTATCATAATCATTTTGAATGATCGGCGTTCTCATATATTTTTTTAACTTCCTCTAGATTGTTGGTGGAAATAGTGGTTGTACGGCTATGGAACAAATCTACCATACCAAGTGTTTCACTTGCCACCATTGCGCAATCAATCTCGAAGAAAAACCTTTCTACGCTTTGGATGGGAAGCCATATTGTGAAGAGGATTATATGGTATGAAACTACTACGATTTTTCGCCATTTCTGACCATTTTCTACTTTTACTTAAGAGTCATTCCGGAAAACTTATCGACTTCAATTCTTCTTTTTGTTGTTGCAGAATACTTTGGAGAAGTGTTGTGTTTGCATGAAACCAATTCTGGACAGGATCTTGAGGGCTACGGGAAAACCGTACCATCCTCAATGCTTCTGTTGCGTAATTTGCGGGAAAATCCTCGACGGTATACCTTTCACCGTGGACGCCACTAACCAAATCCATTGCATCAAAGATTTTCACAAGTAAGTGCTGTTCAAGATCGCTTAGCAAACTTAGCTTAACATATTTAATCAAGAATTAACTTAGTGGTATGACATATTTAATGATGATTAAACTACTTTAATTATCGATTAAATTCGTTATTAAAACCAACTGTAACTTCGACATCTGCCAAGGAAATTGCTATTAATAACAACAATTACTATTGGTTAAGGACAGACGAACTACGAATGCGATAGGGCGAGACATAGTTCACGTCATTCTTGGTGTTATGTATACAGATCGCCCAACAAAATTATATTTAATACCCAGCAAAATAGTAGAACGGCGTAAATGCTGATGCAATAACGGGAGTAGTCGTCAGCAGAAAATGTGAGGGAACGCGAGAGACTTGTTCTTTATAAGTGACTGCAGATCGTATGGTTAAAGCTGGAAAATTGCCTAAAGACATCTTCAAAAATATGCTGCATATTACATGCACTGCCCACGTCCTGCATAGAGTTGCAGAGTTCATTAGGGAGCAAATTTCCAATGTTAATGAATTAGCTAATCACATCAAAAAAGGTTTCTTGAAAGCACCTACAAGAGTTGCTTTAGACAAAGATAAATGGCCAGCACTCTCTTTACTTCCGTCTCCAGTCGTAACAAGGCAGGGGACGTACTTAGAAGTCTCTTAATTTTACGCAGACAATTTAAAGAAAGTTGCTGATGTAATAAACTAAACTAATAAATACAACTGAAAGATAGAATTGATGAAAAAAAATCATCTAATTTTACCTTTGACCTGAATTTATTAATATTATACTTCTTGTGCAACAAAACGAACTTTAATAATTTACGATTGGCTCGATTACATTTCCTCCATTTTCAGAAAATTCGCGCCTCGTTGCTGCGTTTGCAAACTCCCGATAATGCCCGAGCCAGGACAAGAACAAACAGTACGTGTTATAGCTTTAGATAGAAGTTTCCACGTACAGTGCTACAAATGTGAAGTAAGCATTAGCCTTTCACCTTCCCTGTATCTCTTACTACTATACTTTATAAATCTTTTTCTAGGACTGCGGCGTTGTCTTAACCTCCGAAAGCAAAGGAAAAGGCTGTTTTCCATTAGACGATCACGTACTGTGCAAAAGCTGCAATGCGGAAAGGGTAAAAGCCTTGACGAGTCATATGACTACGGAGCTATAAACGTCACGCATATTTCGACTTCAATTTCTAATCTTTTTTTTATATAGAAGCTATATATAGATATATACACTATTTGTATCACTCTTTTTTTTATATGGAACTTTTTGTACTACCTAAGATTTTATATGTTATGTTATAATTTTTAAACTGCGTAAAGACGAAATGCTACCGATCTCACATATTAGGATTGATATAGTCTTTTGTGTTGCACTTATTGTACTATTCCACTATATTCTTATCACTTCTTCATAGGTATGAAGTGTAATCAGAGCGCCGATGATTGAATAGCAGTGCACGCGACGCGTTATGAAGAAATTTCGCTATTTGTTTGGTTATCATGTTTGACGTATAGATGGCGTCGTTACTTTTCAATTATTGTAGCGAGATGTTCGATTTGAACAAGATACGATACATTCCTTTTGCAGACTTTTTTTTATCTGATATTTTATACATATTTACATATCTTATTTTGGATATTTCCTTTTTTTTATATATTATGATTTTATAGAAAGCGTTCGCCTAACGCGCCATCTTTAGATAGATGTGATTTGTTAGGTGGACACAATTGCTGTAAGTAGAATTTGGTGCCAATATTTTATGTGATCTAATATTAGATATTTTATTATTAAGCGTAATCATGTATCTATTACAGTTAGAGTGATAAAATTTGCTTTTGAATGTTGCCATTCGTTTTATTTATCTTTTCTCCGTTTTAAGTAGTTTTTTTTTCGCCAACCGTTTTCTCGCAATATCATAGATTAATACTGTTTCAATCAGCACCAAGCCTGCAGAAACGAGTGCTTTCGCAGCACCATGCATTATCTGTTAGATTTCCTAACACGGCCTTGAGTTCATCAACTATATTTAGCGGTTCGTGTAATGAAAGTATGGTATTCAATACTACCTAAATAAATTGAATAATTTAAGTACGAATTTCAGTATCTGACTCCAACCGTTAACTTACTGAAGTTGCTTGGGCTTCTTGCAGATTTAAATTTAAGATACAAGGTTTAACAATGTGAAAAGAAAAAACTTAGCCGCATTTCGCAGCTGGTCAATACCGGCTGTAATGGCTAAAGAATGTCCGAACAAGCCTGTTTAAACTCGCGAGTTTTCTGGTAGAAACTATTAATTGATCTACTTTTGGATGACTGTTCCTAATAAATCCAGATATAAGATGGCATCCAAGGGACAAACAGATTAGATGAAGCAATTGAAGAAGAGATCGTTTGAGTAACCTCCCAGCTTTAAATATATCGAACGTCCCAATCCAAAAATCCCAATTTATTATAGTTCTACCACCGTTTCCACTTTTATCTTCTGTAATGTGGCATTACGTAAGAGAAGATACAAATGCTGTTATGTATAACGGTAAATAATGCTTGCTCTTTCGTTTATTACTTATTTATTATAATGTTAATAACGAAGTACAATTAAATCAAACACAACTTAGATGCAAAAATGAAATGAAATGTTCTGCGCGAGAAATAGTGCCTCTCTTTTTTTTTCTCTTTTGCGCAAGCTTGCAACGACTATTGCACATGCTCTTAACGACCCAAATACATAACAGATGCCACATCGCTTTGTAAAGTGCGCAATAACGCAATTCTTCCTTACGTCCGTTGTTTCATCCTCCACCACCCATGTTTTTTCCACGGAAAATTAAACTGTACTTGACGTCTTATTGGCAGCCTTCATTCGGGAACGTATTTCCCCCCAAAACTTTCGAAATTCTTCATTATCTACATTATTTTGTGAAATGTCGCACACACTTAACGTAAAAATAAAGTCATGTAGAGTCACCGCCGCCAATAAGTGCGCACTCGTTTCCGCAGGCTTAAGCAAGACCCCTGCTTTGCGAGATACGAGAAATCTAATTTTATTAACAAAGACATGGAATTTGCTGGCGGTTTGGGTTATCTGAGATGGTGTTCGGAGCAACGAGCTAGACGGTAAGCGTCACAGGGGGTAGGCCGCGTCGTGTAAGCACCGCTGTAACTTGGTCTCACTAACAGCAAGTCAGTAATGGGTGTTCAAAAATTTTTACAGCGTTAACATTAATTCCTTAAGAAACTAGATATCGCATAAAACGGGACGCCTATACAAAAGAAAAAAAAAAGCATCCGCGATGACCGTTTTATATAAAAAAAAAGTATTTATTGCTTTGTAGTTCTATAGTTTAGCTTCATTTCATTGGCGGCTCCAGGCTCTAGCTTTAACGAAGCGCGGACGGGAAGAACACAACCGTAGATATTTAAGAGGGAGGATACCTACAACTCCAATATGTCAATTTCTTCTTCGTCGTCTGTACTCGAATTTGGTCGAACCGCTTGAGCCGCACTTTGTAACGATTCTTCCAAACGTTTTTCGATAACACGCAAAAGATCTCGATTACCACCTCCTCTACGCTGGATGAACAATTTTAGAGAATTGCAATGTTTCTCATCCAGCTCTTCAATGTCAGCTCCCAGTTTGAGCAGACCTATCGCCGCTTTAAAATTTTTCTCTTTAATGGCCCACACTAAAGCAGTTTTGTCCCAGCGATCTCTACTGGAGATAATTGGACCGAGCTCGTCCCGAGTCATCCTAGATTTTCCCAGCCATTCCAAGAGATCCGCCATGACCTTGCTATTTCTTGAACGCGCCGCTAGATGAAACGCGTTCTGATTCTCCTCGTTCTTGGACGAAATCAATTCTTTATAATAGGTTTGATTATTGATCATTTGTAATAACCTAATCAGTAAGCGATGACGACCCCACCGGAATATCTGATGCCACGTGCAGCCGGATCGTTGTTTCTCTAATAGTAGATCCGTAAGTTCTCGCGGTGTCGGCGTGAATTTCTTCGTCAGGAGTTTTAACAACTTATCGAACATCCTTAAGTCGTCGGATTCGATCACTGAATTCCAAACGGTCAATCCGTTGTTGTCTTTCTGGAATAGTAAGTTTTTCAGGTCCTCTTCCGTTAATTGGGATTTTTTAGCGTACGTCCAGAAGTTCTCGAGCATTTCCACGTCGTAGGAGGCTGTAACGAAATGTAAAGTGGTCTTTCCTTGATCCTTTTCCAAGATCATCTGTTTAATTTGGTCCGGCGTCAATTCTGCTTCTCGAATCCACGTCCATAGCATCTCTAAGGTGAAGTTAGCGCGTGATTTTATCACCTTCCACCATAGAGTACCTCCTTTGTAAGTCCTCGCGAATAATTCGGTGAAGAATTCTTTAGTATTTATTTCCGTATCTTCTTTGATCAGAGTGACTAGCTTATCCGAGATAATTTGGTCCCCAAATTCAAGAATTAAATGCCAGATTGTATTTCCGTTTTCATTTACGGCGAAGAGTTCATCAGCTATTTCGTCGGCGGTTAATCCTGCTTGCTTTGCCCACGTCCAAAGAGCGTCCAATAAATCGGAATTACGATTACCCAAGTCGGCGACGCTCAAATCCACGTCTTTTCTCCATCTGCGTAGCTTCGACTGTACAGCCGACGAGTTGTAATATACGAGAGAATGCCAAACGGATTCTTTGGATTCGTCTTTGCCGCATAGTATTCGTTTAACGTCGATTAATTCTAATTCAGCTGCTGCGGCCCACTTACGTAACTCGCCGTAAACTTCAACGCTATTTCCACAAGCCGTTGAATGCCAAACGGTCTCCTGAAAATCGTTGGTTGCTAACGTTAGCACCTTGAAATGTCGCGGTTGAAATCCGATCCGCTTAGCGAAGGCAAATAATTTATTGAACACCCAAGCTTGCCCTCTAAAAGCGGCCGAATACCATAAACGTGTAGCGTAGTTATCTTGAAATAATACTAGATGTATCAACTCCTCCGGGACATACCCGACTTCTCTGGCGTATCCCAGGATTTTTTCGAATATTTCCGGTTTGTTTAGTACCACCGATAACGACCATGCGTTTTCTTGACGTTGACTGCGCGTTAACAAGATGTTCTTTAAGCTTGTTACGGTCTCTCCTTTGTTAATTTGTTTCCATATCGACCACAAGAGTTCGAATACATCGACTCGACCTACCTCGGCTGCTGCTAACCATATAGATTTACCGTATTGGTCTTGAGCACTGTACAGCTTTCTTAAAACATCCAAGTGGCCCGCGGAAATGAGGCAATTCAATAGGAAGTTAGCGATGTTAAAGTTGCCCTCGCGTATCGCAATGTGCAGTATGGAGGATTCGTTCGGTTCTATCAACCAATTTATCGTTGCCAGCCGGTTGATCTTATCGCCGTAGATTTTCAGATTGCCTTCCGGTATTTGATATTCGTCAGACGCCAGGAAGCCGTCGATGAAATTACGGATCACGCTGTGCACTTCGTTACGCAAGACCATGCCTAGGAAAAGATCTTTAGGATTCGACGTTTCCGGTTGGTGGGATTTAACAAGAGTGCTCGTGAAGAAATCGCCGGCGTAGTATTCGGCGAAGGTCCTATGGACGAAATTACACCTCTCACCTTCGTACTGTACGATGCCTATCCGATTCAATTGTTCCGGTCTTAAACGGCGTTTTTTACGAAACTCCAACAGGTTATCCTTGTCTCCGGGAAACAATTCCTGCAATGCTAATTGTTGATGTATCTTCCGCAAATTAACGCCGCCACTGAGGATAGTAGCCAGATCTTCACGAGCTACGTTCACTTTTAAGAGACTATTCTTTTCAAAAATATAAATCAAGTATTTGCGATGAGAGAATCGCTTATAGACGTCCAGCAAATCGAACTTCCGCGGTAGATCCGGTTGGGACCTATCGGAATGGTAGAAATCGATAAGGTCCTGATCGAAAGCTTCGGCTAGCATCCGAGCTTGCAAAGGTACGCTAGCGAGTTCCCTATTGTTATCGACTATCGATTTCGACAACCGTTTAATAAGATTCTCCGCGAATGTTTTCATCTTCGTTCCATCCGACACGACCACGACGGATTTCCGCCAGAATCTCACCAAGAACTCGATCTGGTCGTCTGAGGTGAACGGTTGTAAGGTGCAGGTAATTGGTCGTAATTTACTCGCGAGGTTCTTGCTTAAAAATGGTCGCGTCGTTATCCACAATTGTTCTATGGGAGATTTTCGTAAGTCGGCTAGTAGATCTAAAAGTACCTTGCTGTAAAACGGACTCGCCTCGTCGAAACCATCGAACATGACTATGATCCTTTTTTTCTCGAGTATTTCCGAGAATAAGCGTTCCTCTAAGGTGGATTCTAGCTTTAAGAGTTTTTGTCGAAGGAACTGGATAGCCTCCGTGCTTCCCCGTTTTTCAATATTCCTTCTTTGTTTTTCTTCTTCGAGAACGTCAGTGTAATCATTAAGGTTGAATCTCATAACCCAGTAACTGGGATTTCTTTCTTTGATTCTCCTCGAGAAATGCGTCAACACCGTCGTCTTCCCCATGCCGGTCCGATCGGAAATTAACAAGACCTTCTGCTGTTCAACTTGTTTCAGTAAGTCTGAAATCTAGTAACGATTACGTAAGTAACACGTTCTAATAAATAAGTTGTTCTATTTCTTGTTAATAATACAAAGCAATGACGTAACGAATCTTATATTTGAACTTGCTAATTCCAGGTGAATATTCAACTGGAAAATTCGGATATCCGCCGTAAGATGCCGAGGCATCTTACGACTTGCCACGACTTCTTTTTGTGCTCATCGAAAATGTTAAGCTGCTTGTACGACTTGCGCCAAAATTTGCAACGTTATAGGTGCCAGAGAAATTGTTTTTTGAACTAAATAAATTACTTTTTGCGACCGGTAGATCCGGGAATGTCCCCTAGACACTCTTTCGATAATTTAAATAAAAAATAACTGAATAATGTTTCCGCGAGAATTAAATTGAAAGAAGGAGAAAGACTAATGCCAAACTTTACGGCGTTACGCGAACTCTCTGTGGTAACGCGTCACGCACATTACTGTGAGTATTTCTTTTTTTGCAATTAGTATAGATTGAATGGTGTTGTTGCAAATAACTGACTTTCAGCATCCAAAATGTTACTATTTTTTGACCGAGCCACTGGATGGAACACCTTCCCATCGTCTTCGTTTTTGGATAAAATAAATTCCTAATTACATAAGTTCTCATTATCGATCAATTGCAATAACCTAATTGGCAGACGATACGAACCCCGTCTAAACGGATTATGCTAAGTACAGCGAAATTGTCACTTCTCTAATAATAGATCCGAAAATCTCCGCGATGATGCTTATGCTAGCACGGACCTATCGTTATCGCCTTTTGACAACCGTTTAAGAAGACTCTCCGCAATTTTTTTCAGCTTCGCTTCATCCAACACAATATTATTTACGAGGATCTAGCTTACGAATAGTCGCATTATTATCCAGGGTGAATTTTCTTAAAACAGCTAATACGTGCATGAGTAAACCGGACTCACCTCGTCGAAGCCATGAAATATGACGACTATTCTATTTTTCTCAAGCATTTCGCGAGAATGACCGCTTCTGTATTGTAGCTTTTAATTTTTATGCGAGGAACTCGATGGCAAATGTACCTTCTCGTTTTTCTATATTTCTTTTTTGCTCTCGACGAAAACGACGAGAACTTCAATGCGACCGTTAAAATTGAAATTCATCAGCCAGTACTTCAAATCATCCTTAATCATCAGTTAGCACAGCTGTTTTGCCTATACCAGCCGCATCAGGAATTTAACGAGACCTTACGATAAATAACAAATTACACATGTTGCAGAAGCTGGTTTAGTTATTTGCAAAAACGATTAGCTAAGTTTGCCATAAAAATTCGTGGATAAATTTAACTTTCGAAGATGAGCTTTTCAAAACTCGAGATAGAAGACATATTGCTTCGGGTAATGCTTTGATTTCCTCGTGAATTTTTTTGTGAAGTGCAATGTATGTAACGGAAGTACACGAGGAAATCGAAGCATTGTTCGTGAATTTCTCATTTACGTCGGTAGGTGCCGTTACGTTTAATACAAGTAAACATAAACTTTATTGTCAGTTGTAATTTGTCATGTACACCTATATGAAGCGTTGAATATAGAAATAACATAAATACGTATATATAAATAAAGTATATAAATAAAATCGCAACAAATATACAAATGCGCATCTCATTGAGGCGGACTTATTTATTTGTCTGAACTGAGCTGTGCGTTCTCACGAACGCTTATTAATAGTGACGGTGTTAAATTACTTCTAGAACTAATTTAACAGTTGAATGTATACGCATCCAGTTGATCAAATACATTGAATTCTTCTTCGTCTATTGTCGAATTTACTTGCTCCACTTGAGCCGGCAACTTCGATAATTCCTCCGGCCGTTTGTTAATATCGCGTAAAAGAGCCGGATTATCGTTGCCACTATTTTGAATGAATAATTTTAGAGAAAGGCATTGTTTCTCGTCGAGATCTCCAACATCAGCGCCCAGTTCCAGGAGGGTTACCGCAGATTTCATATTCTTTTCTCTAACAGCCCAAACTAAGGCGGTCCTATCCCGGCGATCTTTACCGGAGAGAATCGATCTGAGTTCGTCGCGAGTTATTTGAGCTTTCTCAAGCCACTTCAAAAGGCTATCCAAAACGTTGCTGTTTTTCGATTGCGCCGCTAGATGGAACACGTTTTGATCGTCTTGGTTTTTGGACAAAACCAACTCTCTACATAAATCTTGATTATCGATTACTTGTAATAACCTAATTAGCAAACGATGTCGACCCCACTGCAATAAATTATGCCAGGTACAGCCAAATCCTCGATTCTCCAACAGTAGGTCCGTAAATTCCCGTGGTGACGGTAGGAAGTTCTTCGTCAAGAGCTTTAGCAACTTATCGAACATTCTTAGATCATCAGATTGGATCAGCGAATTCCAAACGGACATCTTGTAGTTGTTCTTCTCCAACAGTAAGCTTTTCAGGTCCTCGTCGGTTAATTTAGATTCCTTAGCGAACGTCCAAAATGTTTTAAGCATTTCTTCGTCATAAGATGCTATTACGAAATGCAAAGTGTTTTTGCCTTCGTTTTTCTCTAAGATCGTCTGTTTAATTTGGTCCGGTGTCAATTCCGCTTCTTGAAACCATGTCAGCACCATCTTCAAAATTAAATTCAGGCGTGATTTGATAGCATTCGACCACAGAGTACCTGCTTTGTAGGTTCTATTGAGCAACTCGGTAAAGAATTCCTTAGTATTTATGTCGGGATCTTCTTTTATAAGTTTAACCAATTCATTCGAAACGAATTGATCCCTATATTTAATTATTAAATGCCAAATGGTTTCTCCGTTATTGTTTTCTGCGAGAAGTTCGTTCCTAATTTCAACCGCCGTTGGTCCATATTCCTTCGCCCATTTCCAAAATATCGGCAATAACGTCGATTCTCTGTCATTAGACTCGACCATGTTCAATTTAATTTCCTTCCTCCATTTACTTATGTCCGCCTGCGCGCTGGGAGAATACGCCGCTTCATGCCAGACGGAATATCCTTGATCACTTTTACCGCATAGTATTTGTTTAATTTCATCCAACCCTAACTCTGCCGCAGCGGCCCATTTGCGCAACGCACAGTAAACTTCAACGCTACCTCCACATGCTGTCGAATGCCAAACACTTTCCTTAAAGTCGGTGGTTGCTAAGACTAACTTCTTAAAATGTGATACCTGAAATCCAATCTCTTTGGCCAGCAGAAGTAATTTGTCGAAGAGCCACGCTTGGCCCCTGTAAGCAGCTGAAAACCATATGCGATACACGTTGCTATCTTCGAACAATACCAGATCTACGAGCTCTTCCGGGGTAAGTTCGGCTTCCTTCGCATACACCACGAATTTGTCGAAGATTTCCAGTTTGTTCAATGCTACCGCCAGTGTCCATGCGGTTTCTTGACGTCTGCCGCGCATCATTAACACACTTTTTAGGCTTTTCGCAGTCTCCTCCGCGTTAATTTGTCTCCACGTCGACCACAGCAGCTCTAAGATATCGGCTTGATTTTCTTCAGCCGCAGTTAACCATATTGATTTTCCGTATTGATTCTCAGCATTATACAGGTTCCTCAGAGCATTGTGATGACCAGTCACTAGAAGACAAGTAATTACAAACTTGACGATATGAAAATTATCTTCGACTATCGCAATGTGCAGAATGGTCGGCCGATCTGGCTCTATCAACCAGCTTTTCTTCCATAAGCGATCAATTTTGTGGCCGTAAAATTTAACGTTCTCTTCTGGTATTCGAAATTCGCCAGTTGCCAAGAAGCTGTTGATAAACTTTCGGATCACGCTGTGGACTTCCGAATATAGAATTATATCTAGGAAAGGATCGTCGAGACTCGACGTTAGCGGACGCGGTTTGACCAGTGTGCTCATAAAGAAGTCGCTGGCGTAATATTCGGCGAAAGTTCTATGCGCGAAATCAAACTTCGTACCCTCGTACTGTACAATGCCGATCCGATTCAGTTCTTCATCTTTTAAACTCCGTTTTTTATAGTGTTTCAGAAGATGATTTTTCTCTCGCGGAAATAACACCTGCAACGCTAATTGCTGATGTATCTTCCGTAAATTAACACCGCCGCTGAGGATAGAAGCCAGGTTCTCCCGAGCTACGTTAACCTTCAAAAGGGTGTTCTTTTCGAAAATGTAAACCGAATATTTGCGATGCGAGAATCGCTTGTAGACGTCCAACAAATCGAGCTTGCGCGGTAGTTCCGGTTTCGGCTTGTCGGAATGGCAAAAATCGACGAGATCCTGATCGAAAGCTTCGCCTAGCATCCGAGCTTGCAAAGGTACGCTGGCGAGTTTCCTATTGTTATCGTCTATCGATTTCGACAGCCGTTTAATAAGACTCTCCGCGAATGTTTTCATCTTCGTTTCATCCGATACGACCTCGACAGATTTTCGCCAGAATTTCACTAAAAAATCGAGCTGGTTTTCTGAAGTGAAGGGCTGTAAGGCGCAGGAAATTGGTCGTAATTTATTCACGAGGTGTTTACTTAAGAACGGTCGAGTTGTTATCCACAATTGCTCTATCGGGGATTTCCGTAAATCTGCGAATAAGTCCAAAAGTATGCTGTTGTAAAACGGACTTATCTCGTCGAAACCATCGAACATAAGTATGAGTTTCTTTCTCTCTAACATCTCTGAAAACAAACGTTCCTCCAAGGTGGGTTCTAGTTTTAACAATTTCTGTTGGAGGAACTCGATGGCTTCCGTGGTTGTCCGCTTTTCTATGTTTCTCATTTGTTTCTCCTCTTCAAGAACGTCCGTACAATCGTTAAGATTGAATCTCATCACCCAATAACTCGGATCCGTTTCTTTGATTTTCCTCGAGAAATGCGTTAATATGGTCGTTTTGCCCATACCTGCTCGATCCGATATCAATAAAACCTTCTCTTGTTGTACCCTTTCTAGCAGATCTGCAACCTAAACAATAACACCAGTTCAACGAAAATGTTCTTTCACGTCCTTTTTTGAGGTTGTACGCGTCTATATATTCTATGGAATAAGAGGTTTAGGTTAGTCGGTGTTATCAAGCAATCTACCTGAGCTGTTGGCTAGTGTTTTACCCTCTAGAAGGCTATGAAATTATATCTTCAGAGAACATCTGGCATCGCGTATCGAATTTTACAATAACGTACGATAGTTTGCGCCAACTAATTCGACAGTCAACCAAACGGGTAGCTGAAACTCGTAGATATTGAGGAAGAAATAGATCTGCCGCCTAAGGAGTTTATTTTAAAGCTTTCACGTCAAGCGCAAGACGTCAGTCGATATTAAAAAAAAAACTGCTATGCAAGTTTAATTGCATAGACGAGCTCTTAACACTGACCATCAAAACGCGACTTTATGCTGTCAATGGGTTTTACGTCACAAGAATAGCGATGACCTCCACTATAAACTATGAATTGCAGGGCATTTATGTGCTGCAATCTTTCGGCTTTGGCATGCAGATACGTTAACGGATGAGGTACTGCTAAATATAAGATTTTGTTTGCCTTTTTTGCAAGAGAAACCGCGGCAACAAGGACTGGTCAAGCAAACTAATAGAGTGGTGGGAGTAAAAAAGTACATTCCGATATGAATATAGAAAATTATTGCAGATAGGTAGAAGAGAAGGTCATGCCAAACTTACCCACTTATTTCGTTTCCTTAGTTAATAATACGCCCTCTCATAATGCATAGAAAAATCATGCTCCGGCAAATAATAACAAAAAGGACGAAATGATTGATTGGTTAGCACGAAAAAATTATTCTTTTTGATAGTAGAATGTTAAAGGAGCCGTTATAACGCTATAAGGATCAATATAGAACGTACAAATTCAATGAGAATTCTATAACTTAAAGGATAGACTTCCACCCATTCAGCACGACCTCAATCTTAACAAATTGACCAAGGCGAGAACAATGTCGCCGCAAGAAGAATAAATTTTAGGGTGGAGGATGCTCACAAATTACAGGAAGAAGGTTCAAAAATTTAACAGGAAGTATGCGAACAATATTGTAAAGATTGACGTTGAAGTTAAATATTTCAATTAATGATGGTCTTCAGTTCCGGTGTCGGCAAGAATTTTTTTCTAACAGTGCAGAATCGAAAGAACATCAAAACTACGAATACATTTCTTAAATCCAAAAAGTTCAAGCAAACATTCAGCAATATGAAGACATCGGCTACCATTTTCTAGGATCAGAAAATCGTGTTGTTTGTGAAGTTTAGCCCGTTTCGTATGTATGGGTCTAATGAACAAAGAGACTTTTTTTACTGTCTTACACAACGGTAAGTTTCTGTTTCATACACGTTTTCTGTTTGATACACGTTTCGTATAGGTAGTACCAACGTGCGGCGTTTTCGCATCCAAATAGACCGATTTGAATTGGAAACGAAGAATGTGCAGTATACAAAACACACGACTAACTTTCGTATTCAACGGCTTGTAACTTTACGATCAACGCAAACATTTATAGTCGGACATTACGTCGCCTAAGTTATGTTGTTTTTTGGAATTGTTTCCATTCCAACGCGCGGCCGTATAACATTGCCGTAACCCAACAGATTATTATGTAATCTACCTCTGGTACAATTCATTTTCTCCGACAGCTTGCCACAGATCTACAAAGACAGTCCCTTTCGGAACATGGAAACCTATCTCAATGCGCCCGGCAACAATCTTATCCACCGGTGCTTGCAATGCTTGGTGCATTTTATTTGCCAATTGGATTAGTTAGTTCCGATCAGTTCGCTTAAATTACGTAATTTGTATCTAATCTCCGCGCCGTAAAAATAAAACAGCTCGACCCAACTTGGATCACAATAAATATCAATAAACCCGCGGAAAAGTCAAAAAATTCCTAATGTTCAAATAAAATTGTCATAAATATTGCATAGACACGTTCAGGTTCAAACTAAAGGCGTTAACAGATGTATTTAATTTAAAGAAGACCTGAAGCCAGTCCAAGGAGTATCTAGCTTGTGTTATCGTAAGGAGGCTCTTGTTTTGGTTTGTAATTGCTTGAACCTTTGATGGAACAATTTATAAACGCAGCGTGCTGTTTCACTTAAATTGTAAAGAATGTACAAATTTGTACTTTATTTGTACGTACACCCCGTTGGGCCGTCACCACATTTAAAAAAAGCTGTGCTGTATAGAACGTCTTACGCCATAAAATGTTTCGAATTCATTTGAAAAGAAGGTCGATGTTACATAATTTTGCAGCTCATAATATCGAAACATAAAAAAAAATCCTGTCACATGCGTAGAGGCAAGGAGACTAAGAAAGCAAAAAATAGGTTAATTTACCTACGCTTCTTCCCGCTCTTTAAATTTTAAACGCGTTGAGCTACTGTCGGTGCGTCACGATCACTTAGTTGACGTCATAGATGGCGTGATCTTAACTGATCCGTCTGGCAAATAAAGTACAAGCTAGGTCGAAGTTTTGACCCATTTCCCTCCTCCTCATTTTCAAACTTCTCTTAATTCTAATGTCCTAATGGGGGTTAAAAATAATCGATCTTCACCTAAAAAAGCAAGGTATATATATATATTAAAGAGAAACTTGCTGAAACTAATCGAAATAACGGTGAAGAAATTACACCATACAATATAAACATTCGGAGGCATGAAGGAATGACTGGCGCTGTGTAGTGAAAATGAAAGTGGCAGCGTTTAAATATTTATTGAAGCGTTATTTACAAAATTATTATTTTTTAATATTTTCATAGCTTTCTAGAGTAAAACAATGTCGACCAAAATTTATAAAGACGAATTGACAACGATGGAATAGACATAAATTTAGCTAATTGGTGAATACAAGATGTATTCAAAAAGTTAGGCTTTCATAAAAGCTTTTTAATCGTTAGGTTCCACTGCTTTTTTGAGATTTGTATTAAATACATTATTTTCAGAGTTTTTTAAAACTAAGAAGGCGTAATATCGATGACATGCACGTAAAATTATAATAATTCGAGACGACTTTAAAGCCTTATAACTAGATACGAAAGTGTTAAAATCGAAAAGTTACTTTAGATAGTGCGATGTTACCTCTGCATCTCTACTAATGCTGACGTATTCCTCTAACGTTCTAAGCCACGCCCCGATCCTAACTGACTTTCGTCACATTCATAATGTTTTTTTTTTTTTGAATTGGTGAGAAAATTTTGGATCTTTTCCAGCTTTACCCAATTAACCGTTATCTCTCACAGTGCCATCGTTTAATATTTTTTTGTTGAAAATTGCGGCAGCTGTTACGTTCCAGAGTGCGACATAGAGCTAAATCGCCTTGTTTTCTAAATTTAAAAGCAACCTTTCGAACGTAACAATTTAAATCGGAAACAGGTGTTCTTAGATATAGGTTGTGATTCATTTTCAACCTTCAACATACCATCAACTCGCATATTATTGAGAGAGAGAGGGAGAGAGAGAGTAAATGTAAATTGGGCAAAGTTGTCACATCTTTCGTTGGTTATGATTAAAGAGTCCAAACGATGTGCCCGAGCATTGGCGTTGCGTGGAGAGTTTACCAGAATAACAGTGCGCTTATTTAAAAATAAATATATTGAATCACTTTACAAAACGTTAAGAAAAAACATAAATAACTTACCTAACATGTTTACATTGTTGCAGAAATATCCGGATGTGCGCGATGAAGTAATTGCACCATCATATATGTTTCTGTATTAGTCTCGGAAAGGTTCGTACGTAGCGACGTAAATAAATGCTTATATGCTGAAAAGGATTGTTCGACGTTGAGAGATGTTATATTTGCATAGTTAAAGTGCTCTTTGTATCTGTACAACGTATCTTCAGTATTGGCAAAAAGTTGCCGTAATTTTGTAAAATCTACATTTTTATCTAATACACTATTAAATTTTTCACAAACACAAACACTTTTTTCATCATCAAGGATATGCAGCGCTAATTCTACGTGGTCAATAATTGCTAATGAGTCCGATAAGGACAGCGCACTGTTCTGTAACTTTTTTATTGCATCCACTATTGGAACGTAACTGTCGTAAATAATTTGTAAATTTGCTGCGACTTGAGGATTTTTAAATTGAACCTGACCGAGCCTTATTGCAGCCGCTTCTTTGCCGTCTAGTTGTAAAACTACTGATTTAATTTTTTCAAAATGTTTATAATAATAGAATGCTGCTTCTAACCACGTACCCCATCGTATAAGAATTGATTGCGGCGGCTCGGGTATGTCAGGACACTGCGAATGAAATAGGCGAATACGTTTCGGAGATTTAAGAAAAACCGCTTTCGTTTGTCCTATTAGTTCATCCACATCGGGATAACTTGTACGTATAATGTTTGTTACAAGGTGTAAAGCGTGAAGCAAACATGTGACGTGCAGCAGGTTTGGTTGAATCGTTTTGAGTAATTTTGCTGTGGAACACATAACCGCGGCAACATCGGTAACTAACATTAACAGTTGCTCCGGTAAAATTTCAAATTTGCGTAGTGTTTCTATTAATACACTACGTATCGCCGTGGCAGTACAATCTTGCATTCGTTTACAGGCTAGTAAATAAGGGTCAGAAGATCCTTGTGGGGTCAGCGTCCTTACGACAATGAATAGGATGGACTGTTTTTTAATATCTGTAGTTTCGTCCATTGTCAACCAAAGGTATTTATTTTTCACCGTTTTTTTCGTAAAATTTACAATTCTTTCACGCACTGATGGTACGTAATTGTGTAGCGTATTTTTAGATGGTAATTTCCACGTAGGATTGTATTTATTCCAAAACTGGCGAAACATTGGGTGTTGGACTTTATATATTGCTATATTGGTCGCAATTAGCATCATTGTTAAATCAACCACAAATTCATTATATGATTTGCGTCTAATTTTTTTCAATTTATGTTTGTCACTATTTATATGTCTTCGACACTGACTTGCTTTCCAAGATAATAAAGTTGTTTCACAAACTAAACATTTCACTGCCTTACCGTCATATATTAAATCGGGAAACCGATGTACAAATTTACTACGGTAGCAGACAACCGATTTGACGCATTATTTTTACGACCTCGCAACATTTTCAACGTATACTTTAACACGTTAGAAGGGCAACTAAATGCATCGTTTATTTTTACTACTTATGCGAGAGCGGAGTTTACCCCACTCTGCTCTCGCATCGACGCTACTGGTCGGGCACATCGTTTGGACTCTTTAGTTATGATACCGAAAAGAAAATGGACTTGTGATGGTCGAGATTTCTAAAAAGAAAAATGTCCATTTCCATCTTTAACCATTATTTGACCTTGCAATTTTTGCCACGAACGAAAGTTGTGAATAGTCGGAAAGAACCGAAACAGATCCAACCTTGCCAAATTCGCTCCTTCTCTATATCCAATAATAAGCGAGATTTCCGTGGTACGCTTCGATAATGTATTATCCTGTACGGAATTAAAAATATAACAATATACAGAGTGTTCTATTTAAAGTAAGCAAGTTCGATAAGACCCTAAAGGGTAGACATCTCAAAATATTTTCAATAAGTTGGCCCCTTCATGTTAATAATCTATAAAGTTCCAAACTTTCCCCAACTTATACTTTTCCAGGTATAAACCCCCTCAGTCGCACGTTTTCAAGATATTATCTACTACAATACAGATTACTTACTTTACTAGGTGGAAAAATAAGATCCTCTTCGTCAGTAGCGACTTTAAACGTCCTTTCAATGTAATAATCCTCATCGTATCCATAAGAAATCGGTAAAGGTTTCCCTATAGCGATGGGGCCACCTTCTATTAAATGCGAAAGCGGAATCTGCTTCGCGTACTCAGAATCCGTGCTTATTAACTTATCCAAGGTCACTGGATAACCTTGAAAATCTACAGTTCTCGTCGTCAGTAAACCGGCCTGCGTTTCCGCGGCCAAATCTGACCATGCGTATTCTCTCTGCAGTAAACGCGTTTGTACAATTTCACCGGCATCCTTCAGCAGTAGATCTGCGATTTTCGTATGGCTAATCAGTATGAATCGTTTTTGCTTATTAAAATTCCTTAAAGTATTGCATAACATCTGTTTGCCGAATCCGTTTATCTTCTCCATATTAGAGCAATCTACCACTAGAGTTTGCTTGATATTCGACTTAAAAGAATTGCGAATCTTCAAGACGATGTCTTGATTTTCGAATTGATCTATGGATGTGAAAATGTAACAACTTTTGATCTCGGACAGCGCTTGTTTCTTTTCTAGTGCTTGCAACAGATCGATTTTCAACAATTTAGGTAGAGAACCGGCTAAAATTAAACCGCCCTCCTCTCGAGTAATGTCATCTTCGCTAAGGATGGCGTCGCTTTTGAAGCGGATATTTGGATGTGAAGTTGTACCGATTTGTCGAAGCAGATCGTTGAGGTGTTGGTTCTTGAAATGGGCGGGATTGGCTATGAATTGCTTGAAATGTTTTTCGATTTTGTCATCGTAGAACTCGAACAGATCGGGCGCTTTATCCCTCAACTGCGAGCTTCGTTTTTCATCGTACGTCTCGGAATAATGCGCCACGATATGAGGTACGCGTACAATTAACTCGGAAGGCCATTCGTGTCGCTCGTAATTGTAAACTTTCTCTATGATAGAATCGATTTCTTTCTTCTTCTCGCAATACCCATCGACTATTTTTTTAAAATTGTTCTTGCTCTCGATATCCGAAGCCATGTACGGATTACAATCGTTATTAAAGACAGTCTGGATGGCGAAATGGGTAAGTTCATGCGCTAGCGTGCCTAACAAGGCTCCTAGTGGTTGTTTAGCGCCTATATACAGATTACCGGTGACGTAATCGCACGACCCAGCCGTCGTTTCGGTTAAAGTCGGATCAAGGTCCACAGCCGATTCTTTATTGAAGTCGAAGACGATCTGCTGAATGCTAGACATCTCTAAGACTCGTAGTACTGTACGCGCGTAGGGAATCTCCTCTAATTGCTCGTAGAGCTCTCTTATTTCCCCGAAATAATTCCGATCATGTCCGTCGTGACCTAATTTCGATCGTGAAAGGAGGAAGGTGATCCACGAGTTTTCCAGCTTATGAAAATAGTTCTGTTTCACTTGCATAAGGTTCTCTTTCTCCTCTTGCTTCAAGTTAGGATCTTCATCGCTTCCGTATCGGAATCCTTCCGACTGTAATAACGGTGAAAGAATTAGAATCTCTAAAACTATGCAAGCTGATGCATTAAAAAAAAAGTCTTATTAAGTCTTTTGCATTAGAAAGCAAAAGACTTAGTAATTATGTACCTGTAAGTGCAGATAAGTGTCCCACTGCTCTTGAGCTCGTGCTGTACTCAGTGCCGATTGATTAGCGGTATTCAAGACTTGTTTCAAGTGCGGGTATTCCTTAATAAACCTTACTATTTCATCTGTGGAACCTTCCCTTATCGCTTGATGAAACTGTTCTCTTAAGTTGATGAGATTCCTCAAGTTATCATCCTCAAAAGCGTCAGCATCAAAATTGTCAGGAAAGGGTGTCTCGGCATCCAAAAGCACGACCACCTTGTCATAAGATCGTTGACCCCATGCCAAGTCGATCGCCTCAATGCAATTTTCTTTAACGCCGCAATTGATCAGGTAATCCAGGGTCTCGGCTTTACCGCATTGAGTAGCGATTAACACGGGCGTCGATCCCTCTAAATTCTTCAATTTCAACACGTTCCTCTGCCAACATATCGGTAACAATTCGTGTGGAACGTTAGTATCTGGCAGATCTAAGATTGCGCTGATAGATTTGGGTGAGGCGTGTTCGCAGGCGATTTCTATAGTTCTAGATCCGTTCGTATTCTTTTTGTGCAAGGGCCAATTGAAGAGCTGCAGATATCTCAAGGATAAGGCGTCATCGCTTTTCGCGGCGTAATCAATCAGTTTCCAAGATTCGATTTCTTCCGAAACATCCAATTCTGTTTCCATTAAATTACCGTGGAAAGAACCGCCTAAGCCGTGATGCAGCATCTTTAATAATACTGGAAATTGGCAATTATCATCCAACTCAATGGCTAATTGAACTCTTTGGTCTTCTGTTGTCTTTGGTTGGTCTTCCCAATTTTGTTCTAAAAAAGCAGGGTTAGAATAATAAAAGGTAGTGAACGAATAATATAAAATAGAGGTCAAAAGTATGCAGTGGTTTTTATCAAAGTCACAAAAAGGCTAACAAAAAGTTTTTCAATTTTTGGAAATCTTTGAAATAAGTTTTTTTTTTTTATGAAAGGGCAATAATACATAGAAATAATAACTTTTCAATTGTACCTTGTAGAAAAGCAACTGATCCATAAGGTTCCTTATAGAATAAGTGACATTCGGAAGAATCGAACAACCTCCACTGAATCACCAATGGTTTACGTGGATCTAACATTCCTTCTAATCGTTCTAACTCTTTGTTATTTATACATACTTTTGTATTATCGACACAAATATCCAGAAAAAACAAATGAGTAGAATCATTAAAGGTTTTAATAAATCTTTCACTTAGTATAAAATCAACAGCGTCATTCACCGTTGCATTATTAATTTTCAATATCTTAAACATTCCGTTCTTCCTTATAGTTTCAATTTTTGACCATTGATCGACCTTTCTCAAATCAAACTCTCTTACATATTTCTTGTTAACTGTCTGCTTTGTTTGTTCCTTATTTCTTTCGTTAAATTCAAGGACTATGTTACAACTAATAGGTGAAGATAGGGTTAATTCTTTTGGTTTTAAAGCTGCGATAATACTTTGTGAACAGTTAAGTTTCTCAGCTAACTGTAACGGTGTAAGTTGATCTTTATCTTGACCAGTTACATTGGCACCCAAAGAAATTAGTAACTCGACTATCTCGAATTCGTTTCTTCTTACAGCCATATGTAGAGGAGTGCTGTTGTTATAATTGCCATCACTTGCATTGATATCGGGAGCTGGTGTTTCGCTCAGCAGTTTCTTAAGTTTTTGTTTTTTTATATCGAGCAGATCAATCTTCTTGCGGACGAGGTTGAATAGTTTAGTATTCGCCTCGAGTTGTTCTAGGTTTAAGGATTCCATGGTGTTGTGCGTCTATAGAAAAGTGATAATGTAAGAATTATATAATTTTGATAATGTGGCATAATCGAACAAATACTTTATTAATGTTTTTAAATACGAATAAATACTACATTAGACGATATAAACAATTCTTTGAATATGTAAACAGACTTACCATTATTTATAACAGATTCTTTATTTTAAGCATCCGACAAGACCAAAGAAAATTTTTCAGGTAAAACCATGTTCAATCAAACAGCTTCCCATCAATAACTATGTAAATCCAAAGATAATGTAAGTTTAATGGAAAATTTAAAATTAATTCTAACTTTATTTAGAAGCTTCTCCAATAAATGATTACACATCGGTTGGCACTACTGCGGGAAAGGGGGAAAATACCTATTTAGAAAAACACGACAAAAACGATAATTTCCGTTGAATTTTTTTGAACAGAAATGTGATGAATACTTAAAAAGTGCTGGATTAATATCAGTTGGAAATAACCTGTAACTGTGCTATTTAAAACTTTACATTCATGGGTGTAGTCATAGGGGAGTAGGGAGGGACCATACTTCCTCCCAAATCCCTGAAATAATTTCTTTTCCGTTTCTTATCTTTTAATTTGCGGCGAAGCCATCGATTTACCAAAATAAATTTGTTACAAAATAATAACATCCAAACACAAATTTTGTCGAACACGGCGGAAGACACCACAAAATGGTTGTAATCCCTGTAATCAATGCAAATTAAGCTGCATAAAGGGCCATCATTAAAATAGATTTTTTAAAACATTCTTGAAATCTCAAATCGTCCGAAGCGATTTTGGAGGATCCTTAAGATTTTTAATCTCTTTCTTAATTTCTTTATATTTCTCTAACTTACAGCATTATTTATAAATATCGATACACTAGATTCATTAAAGATTATCCAGATTTTCTATCTATTATGGTAAACGAAATATACGTTTTGGAATGTTGGGAAACTTTAATCCCTATCTCTAGTCTTTTTCGGGGTATCATTCGAAAAATTAACAAAACAGGTAAGTGAGGGTGACAGGAATCGATTCTCCGAGTCCCATTTTATCAAAAGATCTAAATCCTTTGTATTGCGCTGAAGTCCTGAAGGAAATTTAGAGTAAAACACGAGAAATTCAAATTTTGGTTTTATGTTAGAATTTATTAGAAATTTAAAAATCATCAATTTCGCATAGAAGCGTAAAAATTCCAAATACCACCCATCAATCTGGCTATTTATACACACAATCAGTTTGGTTGAACAGGAAAGTAGTGTTTAATTTTTTGGTGATAAGATGAAATAAATTTTCGCGTTATTAGATATCAGAAACCTATTTCTTTAAGGATAACTTACATTTATATGCAACGTCCGTTTTTGAATTTAACGCCCATCTTTGGTTACTTTTAGTAACTTTTAGTTAAGCATGCGTTATTACCAATCGAAATTTTGCACGGAAACGTCAAAAACACGAGTATAGCACTCGCCGAATGGTTTTTAAGCACTTTGTATTCATTTGCTCAAAAAAATGATCATTTTAGATTCAAAGAGACGACTGGCTTTCGGATAATGTGCATAAATAAATTACTGCTTACAAGCTTACGTTTCTAGCGTACCTGTTCTCTGCGTTCAGAATTTTATTATTCTTCAATTATTTGATTAGCTTCAGTGGTCGTAGGACAAACATCCACTGCGATGTCAGGATATTACCCGTTCGAGAATGGAGCAAGAAGACCCTTTACATCATTTTTTTACAAGAAAACGTGAAGGCCTCCAGTATTGAAACACCAGGTGGTTATCGTAACTGGTATGAAATACATGTGGTTGATATTATTTTTGCATCTTCTCGTAGCTTCTACCAAGATCCATTAGAATTACATAAAGCCATAATGTTCAAAACATGCCAAATCCATCCTAACGTTACTGCTTCATTTAACACGATAATAAATAACTTTGTTTCTGCAAAATCATTTGTGTCAATTTATGTCGATGATTTATTACTAAGCGGGCTTAGCAACATAAAAACCTTTTATTAGACACAAATGTACTCCAACAATCTATTAAAACTAATAACATGAAATATATAATTGACACAAGGCTCGTTCCAATATATTTGGAATCGTATTTTGTAAGAAAAACTTTAGGGAGGTTTGGATACGTCCCAATGTACCTTACAATGATATTTTCTGAAAGCTCATGCTATAGCTTCGTCTAACTCATAGATTTTAATCCGTAATTGGAAGTTTGCAATATAAAAGATGTGATTTTACTTCATAAATTCGTAAATTTCAATATGCATGTGCGACTTTAATTCGTAATCTCAAATTTTAATACCATCAGATGCTAAACAACAAGACTACAGAGCCAAATGGAGTATTGTCTACGGCTGTGAAAGCCTCAAAGATTGGGATTTAAAAAATGAGGTTAGAATTCGTTTGTGATCAATTCTAAAGTTCATCTCCGTCATCATCAAGCCGTTCAATCCTTCGGATTATGACTAACGCTTAGTGCGTTTTTAAAACCGTTGAATGAAGTAAATTAATCCTTTCCATTTGTTTTCATAACCTGTTGCTTAGTCTTCGCTGCGTTTACAATCCTTCTCCATTTCTTTTTGTCCCGATATTTGCGCGATCTCATTTCCCCAGGTCTTCCTGGGCCTGCCTTTTCTTCTTGGTTCTCTTATTAATATATCTCGAATTAAGTCTCGTTTCTTTTGGCCTTTATATATTTTACTATATTTTTATTTTTTAATTCATATTCCATTTCTTTGTTTTTCTGTAATCTTCTCTCAACTTCTCTCGTTTTATCTGGCCCTAATATCGCTCTCATTATTTTCCTTTTTACTATTTTTAGCTCTTCCTTTTCGTTTTTATTTACGACTACCGTTTCCATGGCACACGTAATGACCGGTCTTATTAGCATCTTGTACACATTAATTTTGTTTTATTTATTTATGCCTTTACTTTTCAGTAATGTTCTATTTCTTTCGCGTGTCTAGTATCCCTTCTAAATTCTTTCCTTTTATCTCGTCCTTGCTTTACGCACCTTAAAACTAAGGAAGTAAATATAATTTGAAACATATGTTAATATTTTTTTTTATTAACGAATCATACTCTTACAATCGTATAATACAGGTGTTTATCGTTAAACAATTAACAAATACAAATTATTCTTACAGATTAAATATATTCAACAATATAAAATCTATGTACTTACGTAATATAAGTACATACACACAAAAAAAGAGCGGGTAGAAAATATGGAATATACCTTAAAACATAATTAAGTCATGTAAATCATCCAGTCATTGCGATTTGCTTTTTTTTTCCTACGTTGCGTCATGCGTGAAAATTACATACTTGTACGATGAGATTCTGTCGCTTAATCCTACTCGTGAAATGTGCATTACCAAAACGTCATTTCAAACATCGATATCTTACTGGAGAGGGAACAAACGTCGACGTCAACAGTTTCTAAAAGCAGTGCTATCTCGTGAATTTCAATTCGTCGACGATTTGAAGCAGGCGTTGCTTGGATTTTTTATTGTTCTGACACACGCAACTTATCAAGCCGAAGAGATGCCTTGAAGAATATTCCTACAACAAAAGAAACAGCGTTCACTTAGTGATAGAAGACTTTCAGATCAGCGTACAATACTTGGTTTGTGTACACGGTGGGGCAATACTCGGAAATTCGTAATTGCGATTAGAACTACAGCCTAACATTGTGGTGACGTATACAAGATAAACGGACTGTAGATCGACCCGTCTGCATTAAAAATATTTGTTTGTAGTTGTAAATTTTGTAGTTGAACAACCTATGCCTTTCATATCTGTGAGACTCTCCTATCTCCGTTGTCGGGGCTTTATCAGGTAATTGTATCTCCAGTTGGTTTCTAAATTTTTTCTCACAAGTATATATTTGTTTCTATGCAGTTTTTTTTTTTTTTTTTTTTTTTGTAGCGGCCCAACAAGGTGAATAACCTTAGGAGCCTTTTAGTGTGTATGTTGTGCGTCAGTTGGAGAGCAGTTAATTGCGAATGGTGACAAGCGCAATGGCTACCGAGCCGTTAAATAATAAATCTTTTTTTATCTCTACCAATAATTTCGACCGATACTCACTAATGCTCGTTTATTGGGCGTCAGATCGCGAACTCGTATGACATATTACGAGCTGTAATATGGCATGCGGCATTAAAGAAGTAAATGTAGTTTGAAAATTTAAATTCTGAGAATGTAGAATATTGTCTATAGAAAATATCTACAATAGATGGCCACGAATTTGATGAACAAATGCTATCGTTAACAACATATATTTCGCCAACTGATTAATTTTTAAAGTAATTTCAAGACGCTATTGAAAAATGTATTACCATCTACTGTATATAATTTAATACAGGCTATACCATACCAAATGTTCCTTGATCCACTTTTCCAATTCATTCTCAGGTAAGTAGTAGGCCTTGACATAGTTCTCAACGTATTCTTTATGTGGTACGGGCCGTAGGGAAGAGATCTTTTCGAATTTCGACAAGAATTGCGTAAAATCCAATTGCATAAGCGCCCGACCTCCGTTTGAACACTTTTTCGCCTCTGAAAAACTAAAAAGTGCATATTCATTATACCATCCAACGTTCCACAAACATAATTAGCATACTTACCCTTGGACCAAGGTATGAGTAATGATATGGGCTATATTTTCCCAAAGCACCATAAGAACCTCGTTGGAGACGTAAACTTTACTATTAACATGTTCTAGTCGCATGCTGAAAATTTGTATTTCCTAATCGATCGAATAAAAACCAAAAAAAAAGAAGACGAAAGAAATTAAATCAGTTGTATTTAATTTATAGATGTGTAATTTTACCCTTAAAATGATATCTATATAAGAGTTGTGTTGTGACATAACTTCTTTCACTTCCCAATTGATCTTTGACATTGATATTAAGATCTGACGGAGGTCAAAGGCTTGTGCTGCTACGGTCATGTATATTGGTCGCCTTAAATCGGTTACACTGCCTATTGTCTGGAAATTGGAAGAAACAATGAGAAATATTGCAATGTTGTGTTTTAAATGCATAATAACGAAATAATAATAAGGATTACCACCTAACAACTATGTACAGACGCGCTTTTCGCTGTCACAGGTTTATTAATGCACATTCCGTGAGGGTGACTATTTTTTTGTGTGCAAAGACATATGAATATGTGGTTACCGAAAGAAGCGGCCGAGACACTTGATTGTAGAAGTTCTTGAAATTGATCGGGATCCAACACTTGAATTGCATAAAAGTTTGAATAAAAACGCATTCATACTGTTAAACTTAAAACTTTAGGGCTTTAAAAACTTATTTTGAAGCCCTGGTAATACATGACTTAAAGTTCGTCATTACACGGAGCTAGCAGGGACTAGACAGACTCGTGTAAACGGCTTCGTGATACCTGTGGTTTCCCCGATAGCCGACAAAACGCGAGTTTGTCTAGTCTCAACGAATTATCCGATTTTGACATTTTATGACTGGTTCTGTAACTATTCAGTGGTTGGTATCACTTTAAACATAACCTCTAGCGCATACAGCTGTCATAACCTATCGCAAACCTTACTTGCTATCATATTAATTTAAAATGTCTTATATCATCAAGCCAGGAGATTACGTTATTGTGCAAAGGCAACGTTACACGAAATTATACAAAATGAAGGCGAAAGGTAATTTGACGCTGGGTTGTTTCATGGTTGAAGTAGATAATGTGATAGGTGAGCAATACGAGACCATGTTCCAGATGAGACCGAAACAGGACAGCAAAAAACTGTACACGTTAGAGAAAGTAGAGGAGTTAACAACAATATCGCAATTAAACATCGAATCATCTGGAAAAGATAATAGAAACATAACAGACGATGGAACTTCGCAAGCGTTGACTAAAGAAGAGATCACCAAGTTGAAAGACGAATCATTAAGTTCTGCAGATATAGTTGGGAAGCTAATCAATAATTCCAAGACTTTTTCCTCAAAAACAGAATATAGCCAAGAAAAATACATGAAGAAAAAAGAAAAGAAGTATTTTGAATACGTTCAATTTCGTAAACCTACTTTACGCTTATTAGTGCAAATGTATTATCGACAAGAACCGGCGAAAATTCTAGGTTTACGTGTAGATGATCTATCGCAGATTCTATCTTACGGAAATATACAAGCCGATGGAAAATTCTTATTGTACGATAGTGGGACTTCGGGAATAATGACAGCCGCCATTTTAAATTCAATAGGTGCTAATACTGAAGGATGTCTAATTCACATGCATCCTGGAAATGAATGTCAAAAAAATGCATTGTTAGCACTTCAATTTCCACAAGAGCAATTAGAGAGATGTATTAACGTTAACCTATATTCCGTTCTTCGCTGTTTTTATCAGGAAAAAGACGCATTTTGTAAAAATATAGATAATGAAAAGAAAACACAAACCTGTACGCAAATTGAAGGCCAACAACTTGCTTGTGGTGAAGAGAAGCCTGTCATGCTGGAAATTGATTCATGTGAAAAAGCACAAAAAACCACTAGTAAACGTAAATTATCAACAGAAAATAATGAAAATCCACCTAAAAAACCATGTTGGCAATATGATAACGAGAAAGCATGTAGAGTATTAACAAATAAAGTTGACGGGTTGATAGTGACTTGTAAAGAACATCCGTTGAACATTGTAAAAGAATTGGTGCCGTTTCTTAAAAAGTCAAGAACTTTCGTAGTCTTCCATTTGATGAGGGAACCACTTGAAGAGTTGTATGTTTATCTGAAGGGTACATGTGATTTTGTATCATTAAGGCTCACGAATAATTTCCTTAGGAATTATCAGGTTCTACCAGATAGGACTCATCCTGAAGTCAATATGACAAGCGGTGGTTATATTTTAACCGGTTTTAAACTAAGTTAGTACATTGAGTTATTGTAACTTATTTTATTAATTGGAAAGTGTATTATTAATTATAACGATTTGATAAAATTTTTTGGTTTTCTTTTTTAACGTTAAAGAAATGCAAAAAACCAAACAGGTGTAGCGAAAGAATTATCTAAAATGTTACAGCAATTGTAAGTCACTACAATCATAAATATTATTAATTATGCTACTTTCTCTGTTGTCAATAACTCTACCGTTCTTTTTAATTCTGACTAAGACTTTACAATTATTATTTTTTAGAATTCCATATATTATCTCGTAGGCTTTGCAACTGGCAGAGTTACATAGAAATAGTTTGTCGTCATAGTTTTAAAAGTGATTGCCACAATATTGATAAGCGTTTGAAAAGATCTGCGTTAAAGCAAGAACACTCTTGAGAATTTACGGTTTGTCTTATAAAGCTGGAGCAATACACTAGATTTATCTTGGTTCACATATGCAACTAAGATATCTTAAATGAGAATATGTCATGGATATTTAGCAACGAATCCAAAGAATTCCCACAACAATCCAGCGTTGCCATATGCTCTTTTTGTCTAAATAAACGAATAAAACATTAAATATGAATTTCCTATTATCGTGCTAAATAATCAACCAGCGGAAAATGACGAAATGGCCGGTTTCTTTTGCGTTAGTTACAATGGCAAATTACGAAATTATAACATATACAGTGGACCATTGATTATCGCTTTTTCGATTGGCTCTCTTTCTTGCCGAACCGTTAGTCCAGCCCATCCTTCAAGCTTGTCAAGTTTAACGATGTGGTTAAACAAAAGAATTGATTGAGAACTGATTTTTTTAAACAATATCAACAACAATAATTTTACATAATACATATTTTTTTAAGGCAATTTAAAAGAAGAAAAAAAAATGTAACTTTTTTCTAAAAATTGTCCCCGTTTCTGCTTAACCGTGTTTCGGATTTTTTGTCAAGGTTGCGGTCCCTTGACCGATGCTTAATGGAGATTCTACTATGTTATTATTAGTCTTCTTTATACTAATATATGACCTATTTATTCTTACTTTATGCTTAAAGTTTTTCAAAGCAAAAAGTCAAGCCAGCGTCTCGAGTTGCTAAAATCGAAAGGAACAAAACGATTTTTATATTTTAAATCCAAATTTGCGCTGCAAAACAGTTGACAAGAGTTATAATCTTTTCCTTTTCACGCCTAGTGCGGGAATATAAAAACGACCCCTCCTACTGAAACAAGGACGTTACGCCCTTCAAGAAAGTATGCCCTTTCCAATGGCAAGGGCAAACAGCAAAACGTGCCAATTATTCAGACTTCAAAGAACAATTAAAGTTTTATCGCCCCGGATATGTTACAATATAATTATCAATAAAGTTGAGCAATTTAACGTATGCGTATATGCAAATTTGATAGAAATTCCAGGCGACTCGACTCGTGCATATTTCAGAAAGATATGCGTAACGCGGTCGTTTTTGTGAATATCGAATTTATTTAAAAAAGTACACTCGTCATATGTAGAAAAGTACACTCACTTGATTGAAAAATTGCTGCAGTATGATCTTATTTTGCGGTGGTACCAAATGCTCCATGTACTCTTGAAGGAATTCGTACTGTTTCGATAGAAAAATGACGCTCTCCACTGCCACAATCCTTTCCGCTAGACCATGCAACTGTTCGGGCCTCTTCAAATCGACGATTTGCGATAGCAGCGGTTTGAGAACCTTATCTTTCGGCACCAATTCTTCCCCGCTAGCTGGTTCCCTAATCAGATTATCGGATATTCGCTTCAAGACGGAACTGAGCTTCTGGGTGTACAGATTATTACTCGAAACCGTCTAAAAAATTAACAGAATAGATTAACTGACATTTTATCTAAATTTCCAGATTAGGATATTTGGTAATTGAGCTACTTACAAGATCCGTTGAAAAAAACGCATGTACAGCGTACATGTAGTAGTCGAACAACTGATTCATGCAAAGGAGGATTTCTAAAGCTATTGGGCGCAACAATCTTGACATTTGGAGGTATTTTCCTATCTGTCTGAGTACGGTTAGCGTAGTGTTCGTTAGAATCGGCGCTTTGACGCTGTGTTTTTCGCGCTTTTCCGATTGAATAGGTCTGAAATACGATTATTGTAAGATTTTTTTTTGGTTTGCAAGCGTAAAATTCTCAAATTCGTTTATTTAAGGAAGAATTACATTTTTGCATCATCTGTAAATTCATCCACGAAATCCTTTTTTAACTCTTCATTTTCCTCTTCGCTTTCTTCGGAAAAGTAACACGATCCTTCGTCTCCAATGTTGGCCAAAATATCTTCTTCAATAATCGTTTCGTCCAATGCAGAATCGAATGGCGTGCCGTGCTCAACGTATCGAATAAAATAATTCCCTTGAATAAAAAAAGAAGTATTAAATCGTGATATATGCCGCATTTCAATAGATAATAAGGTCCGTTTTGCAATAAAAATGAAACAAAAAGTATCACGTTTCTCTACCTTTTGTACGCCATCTAAAAAAAAAAAAAATTGTTTCTCCAGCCCTGTAAAATAGGCCTTTATTTATGCAATCATCACTTCCTCGTGAGCCAAATCCTTTTCTGCCGAGCCATTTTTTCATATTCATCCACGCAATTATTTCTTCGGAGTTTTGAAGAAACAATTCAATAAGTTGGGATAATACTCGCTATTATTAATTCTGCCCTTCTCAATGAAATCAACTCTGTGTATCTTATTGGCCGATAAAGTGGCTTTTGCCTTCTTTGGCGCCGATTAGCCATAAAAAGACAAATGTTTGGATTCTTGTTTGGTCTCTGATGCGCTGCAATGAATCAAAAACATTCCTTTGAAATTGCCACGTGTGCGCTTATAGTTTATACAGCGATAAACTTATATAGCTGATAGTTAATTGTGAACAATCGCAGCATTCATCTTACAGAAAGTTTCATTCAAATAAGTTGTTAAAATTGAGAGTTAATGTGTGATGTGGTGACCTCAGTTGGGGAAGCTGGACGCTCTTCATCAAAAATGTTAGTACATCTGCATTTAAGTTTGGCTATCCAATATTTTATCGTTGATAACGAATGTGCAAGGTTCCCACGAACTTCACTAAGTTCCACACATAAGGTAAAGGAATTTATTACTTTATTTCAGCGACAGACTTGTTCGGCTGATAAGAAAGGGTTCGTGTTGCCTGTTGCCCAAGAGTCGACAAGACACGAGTCTGCCTAGTCGCTGTAAAATTCCCCTACCTCACTCATCCGTACTCATCGGTGTCTGTTTCGCTTTCTTTTAGATGAGCGTTGATATGCGTCGCCTCCTATTATATCTTAACAATACCTAGACTGTATATCGGGTGTCCGACGCATTCGAAGGCTAAGCTAATTGCGCTTATGCATAAATCTCTTTTTTTCTTTTGAAGCTACGTTGCGACTTGCAAGCTCCTTTGTCGCTAGTGTGCAGCTGTACGCGTTGTTCGTGTTGTAGATTTGGTATTAAGTTAAACTTTAACCCTATTCTTTCTGCATGTCGGCGTTTATTCACTCTTGCCAGTGATTAATTCGCCAATTCCGCCGCATGCTCCAAGGTTTCTTTAACAAGCTCTCGTAATTTTAACAGAGAACTTGGCGATGATGGATGACAATCAATTGAGAAAGGAGCCTTGATGTAGAATATTTGTGGCTAAAAAGTGAGTATTTTCTGTGATAATCCTCCATCCATTGGCACAAATTGTGCCTGGGCACATTCAATGTGGTACGGATGCAATTATCGACTCCAAAATAACCTCCATACATTATTTTAACATCGGAACCAATATTACTGGTGCTTGTAGTAGTCTTCGATTTCATTCCATCTCTGTGAGGTTGAGCGAATTTGGAGAAGGTGAGTAAATCATGCAGAATTACACCGTTCGGCTGTTGTTTTTCATAAAGACGTCTAGCTGTACGCGAATTATTATTGGCGAAACGGTAGATAAAATGCATATCGTGCATTTCAGTATTCGTGTAAAACAAAAGTTAGTATCAAACTTTAATTAATGAATACCTTGACGCTACAATATTGAAATGACAAATAAATGAACGACTGCTTTTGCAGGACAACTAAATACTAGACCATTATTATTAAACATCAAGTGTCTTTATAACTAATTGTAAGCCTGTATATTTTCGATGGTATAAAGTAATAGAGAATTTACGTAAGCGACGCAAAAGAACGTTGGTGTTTTTTTCCTTAATACTACATCTTAATGGAATAAAAAAATCTAGCTAAAAATAATCTCAACAAACCTGTGATGGTACTGCCATCTTGCGAGTGATTTGAAGAATTACAATCCGGCGAGTTAGAATACGGTACGGGCTGGATATACTTTTGCCTATTCTTAAAATTCTTCAGCGCCGATCTTAAAGATCTAAATTCCTGTAATTGTGTTATCTCGAAAGTAGGTTTGACGGGGCAAATTTCCCAACTTTCGTTCTCCAAGAAGATCTTCAGCTCGTCCAATCTTTGCGCGTGGTAATTCTTGAAGTAATTATCGCTCTGCTTCTTGATGGATTCCTGCAATTCTTGTGATTTACTCCCGCAAAATTCTTCGCCGACGTTGATTAACCTGTAAAAATTACATAACAATATATCACAAATAAATCTTCTCGTTTGCATGTTAGAAAATATCGAAATTCATTATATGGATATGTTAAAAACAGGTTTTGGGATGAAATAAAATATTTGTAAGATTTTATAACAGCACGCTCACATTATTTTAATTCATATTTATTTATTAAAAAAAAAGAAACAGTAACCAAGGTAATATATACATTACCTTATAATATTCTATATAAACTCATTATATACCCCAACAGAATAGAGTTATGTATGTATGAAATTGTAAATAGCACAGAAGTTACGCCTCTTACAAAAAAAATATAAAAAAGTAGCTTTTATTTGCTCTTTTTTCGTCTTCCGTTATTTGTTTTTCTCTCTCATTAGGACATTTTCTCATATTTTTCCTAAATTCTGTTGTTCTTTCTCCTACTTCTCTTGTTCCACCTACTTTTCCAACATTGTTTTTGTTTCTTTATTTTTGTCTATGAGGTAAAGTAAATATCTTGTATATCCAGGTAAAGTAAATATCTTTGGTATCGAGGTGAAGTAAACATCTTGGGTATCGAAATAAGGTAAATAGCACTGTACGTATTATAAGAATTACGAGCCTTCAGGTGTGAGAAATAAAGAATTTAACATTTGTTTTAGGCGCTGATAATGGAAAACCTTGCTCAATATCAACATTTCAATTTGATAAGACGTCCCTAACAAGCAGTGGTGTACGATACTTTATGTCCCCATTATACTCTTTCCATTTAAATATATAATTCTCAAAAATACTTCGATTCATTGTCATTATGCTTTGGTAAATCTTTGCCAATAGATAACAATTTCCATCCGTCCAAAACATTATCGACAGGCAAGTTAACTGTTGCAGTCAGTGCAATATTATTAATATTAATAATACTTCACTCCCTATTTCTTCTATTTTTCTTTTAGATATGTTGCTATGGCTTTCGATTTGTCTAAAACAGCTACTCCGGACTAGCTCTGGAGCAACTTATTTACATTTCACAATGAACTAATGCCGTTCAGATAAGGTGCAGTTGCAACATGGACATAGTTTACGAAGATTTCCGCCTATCCATTTCTATTTCAAATTATTATCGCTTTTTTGTAAAAAAAAAAAAAAACTGCGGATGCGGGCTCATATCGCACTTAACGAACTGTTGGAACAGCTAGGATGAAGGAATGGAAAAGAAGGGGTTATTGCGCGGCTAAATGAACATTCCAGAGCATCTCCGCGCCAAACAGTATGTAAAAGTTAGGCTAGCGCGCGACTCGGAGAACCGTGTTAATATCTTTCATATGTCCTGTGCCCGTTATGATTGGTGCAAGATAACCTCGACTTAGGGATAAGATAATGTCATCCATTCGAGCGTATGTTGATTGGTTGTATCAAACTATAACTGCTCACAAAATAGAAGAAAGGGTAAATAATCTTTTTTATCACGCAGAAGGAAACATATATTGGCGTTCCATTGTGGCCAGAACAGCCACCGACGAGGAGTTAAGAAATTTCGTAACTCGTACGCTAGATACCTCATGTTAACCACAGCCTAAATAGTAATTTAAGTAAGTGATATTAGTGCATAAAGTACGGCTGGTCACCATCGCCAGGAGAGCCGTGAACCAAGGCTATCGTTACCGCCGGGAGAACGACAAGATGTTAACGCGCTCATTACCCGATAAATCTTGTTTATTGTCATATTTATTAACTGCATGAAATATTTTTATTCATTGAAAAGCTCTCGGGATACCCTAAATTGCAATTATAAGTTCATAAATTACTTTCTAATTAAAAAATAAAAGCATTTAAAGATTAAGTAAAGAAATCGATTACCTATGGACTATCCCAAGCACTTGCACGAACTGATCAAACTTATACATAGCCAGATCGCTGTTCAAGAGCAAATTGGACACCTTACTTTGGACGTCCTGCCATATCTTAACCAGGTTGTGTTCCAATTTCTGTTTTATATACTGTTTATTGAAACTATCTTCGATATCTACAACTCTACCCTGGTCATCGTTAGATTCTTGCTGGTTATGCCATTTGACTAGCTGATGATAGCTTAGAACTATTTTAAAGAGAGCTTTACATAAGTCTATCAGGCACGGTATGAAGGATTCTTGACCTACACACTTGAAAAATAGAAGAAAACAGTGGAAACATTTAAAACGCAATTAAATCTTGGCCATACCAAACACATATTCTTATATATTTTCTTTGTATTGTCAACGGTGTCCACTACATCTGACGTGGAAACGTACATGTGAACGATATTCAGCGCTGTATTGTAGATGGCGCTGATATAGTGCATGTGCAGATGATCGACGGCGATTTGGGTCTTGCCCAAGAGCTTGTAAGCCATTTGCAGCTTGTTGTACTTCACACTGTCGAAGTAGTAGCAAATCTGTAAAATTGGACGATGTAAAATTACCCACTGTTATACTTAATTATTCAACTCAAATATTTTGAATTATCTACAACTTCCTGTTATAGCGGAAGTGAGTGTCGGTCTTGCCATTTTAAATAGAGACGGAATAAATTTTTCTAAAATGTTATACAGCGTGTCTGACAATTAGGATTAATCTGCGAATTGATAATATTATCAAAATATATTTTTAAATACTAAAACTACCGATTTTGTTTTTTATCAAATTGGTCTTACAAAAGAACAAAAAAATGTCATACCCATTACGCATACTTCTTAAAATAACTACCACAAGTTTCGGGACACCCTGTACACGATTTTACTATACGGAGTGAACGCAAAATAACTTATTCTTATTCATTACCAATAAAAATTAGAAATTACCTGAGCTAAAACTCTATCCAATTGTTGTTCAGTACATTCTAAAGTTTCCTGCAATTTATTTGTTAAAGCAGCTACACATGTAAAGTGCCTATAGGTGTTCGCCGACATTTTACATTCTAACAAAAGTTCGATGGCACCTGGATAATTCTCTTCCTCCAAAAGTTTATGTAGTTTTGCATCAGTATGATGCTAAAAAAGAATGGTATACAGAAAACTTATAACGCAAAACAGCTGATCGCAGTCTATTACCAAATTTCTTATTGTAATGAGACTTTTCAATAAGTTCTGCACCAATTTCCTTTTTCGATAATTTGCTAGGATGCCTAAACTATCAGAAAATTGCTTCTCGGCAATTGCCAGATCTTTTCGGCTAGTTTTACACAGTTCCAATGCCTCCGATAATTTTTCCTGAATAGTTTGCATCTGGGTGAATTCTTTATTGCACGCATTTTGATGTTCTAATATGAGCTGAAGGACTTTCTTCGACACTACTTGATGCTGCTGCTTCAAATTCTTAAAATCCCTTTGGATCTGATCACATTCTAGGATATTCGTTAGCTTCTAAAATACACTTGTAAAAACTAAAATAAATTCTCGCGCTTCGTACATACGCTAAGTTCAAATCTACAAATATCAAAATCTTCGTTCATGGAGAAATATGCCGCTTCGATGCTTTCTAGAATATCTTGATCGGCCGGCCTATCGGATTCAGTTACAGTTTTACTATTAATCGATAGGTTTTCTACTTGCGAAAAGTGATAGCTAGGATCGGAGAAACCCATGGATGGAATTTTAGGTGACTATAACGAAAAAGTTAGATAAAGTGAAGTGCGATAAGAAATTATAGGATAGAAACATAACATTCATTTGATTACAATTAAGGCATAACCTAAAAATAAAACGTTTAAAACTCACTTGCTTGTTGATTAAGCTTAATATTTTGTGTTTTAACTCGTCCATTGTCGTACAATTTTTATTTAAAAAAAAAGAGAGAGTTTATTGTCACATGAATTATCGGCTGCTAATTATATGCTAGAGGATATTACAAATATTTTGACAATTCCCATTCATTATGGGAATGATAACAATGTATTGTTAAAAGCATTTGATGGAAGTTCGAATAGGTTTTGTATAGATGGAGCCGCTAGTATAGCTCCTGCAATATTAGTTAGCGAGTTGTGGGAGTGAGTTCGCGCAGGCAGAAGAAGGGTTGCTTACTTATTCCCTCTTAAATATAACCTTTCCACATCAGAGGCGTACCTGAATGAAGTTCTTAATTTTTTTTATATTTAAGAAACTAATTTGTGTCTGAAATGCATACAATTTCCTAAAATAATGATAGCAAGGACTGGGGCGTAGTACAGTAAACAACACATAAATATCGGCAAACTTGGCACCACAATGGTTTAATTTTTATATAGTAATATATAACAATTAAACAACCAGTGACCAGAAAAAAAAACGAAGGAATAACAGGTTATAAATGAATAGTACGAATATAAGGCTATGAAATAATAAGATTATTTTCGATGCCTGACATGTTAAAAATACAATTGCTTCATTTACATTAATTTATTGCGTTATAGGAACAAGCCTCAAAGATCACATGTAATTGATTTAACAAATATTAGTTGAGATGGGTTTAGTGCTGATAAACGTATGAAGATATGGGAAGAAACCTTAAGCACCATCGCAAAGAAAATCTGAGAAAACACAATTCGTCACCCAGAAAAAGACATTTTAAAGTGGGATCAGGAGGTGCGATTTGATAAAATATGATATCCATCCAATAATTGGATGGATATCATTGGAAAACCTAGCTCGCTTTGGAGAAAGTGACGCTATACCTAAGACGTTCGCACCTTAAAAGTCAGTATTAGGTCTTATAGAGTATTACACTCTCTTTCCATTGTAAGGGAACTTGTGTATGTACATCTCTTTCTAACTCAATCGAGTTGCGCCATCTTTGTACTAGTGACTTTTTTGACAGCTGTATTACCCATGATTACCCAACTCCGATACTTACATTGTTGGCAAGTTCACTTAATATCGTGCTTCCGTTGTAATTTGTATCTGTTTTGTGTGTCTTATTTGAAACTTTATTATCCTCACAAATATGAAAAGCAAATGGTTATGCTCCATGTGTCATTTCTTTATAAACTGTATAGTTTAAAACTTCCTACAAATATGATTTTACTAAGAACTGACAACCGTGTTCACGATTCCCATAAGATCTGTACTGATTTCTAAGCTGCGAACAAACTATAGTGATAATAGTGAATAAAAAAAATATATAAATAAAATAGGAATGTCAATGAGTGTTCTCATCATAATATAAAAATAAATATTACATTAGAAACACATATCCTCAGTATTATATGAAATTTAAATGATAAATAAGTAGATATGTAATATGGTTATTCTTACAAGCGTAAGTGAAATGTTTACTTCTTTGCAACGACTAGTCAGACTCCTGTTTTGTCGACTCTTGGGGAAGTCACTGGGTAACACGAACCTTTTCTTATCAGATGAAAAAAAGTAATAAAATTACCTGTGCATTAATAAAATAAAATGAAATTAATTTTGATTATTATACTTCTTATTACGTTGTACATAACAGTATTTAATCTAATTTATGTAATCTAAAACCGTATGTATATTGAGAACGTTACTAAACATAAGCTAATATTCCTTTATTCAGCGCCAAGGGTAAATGTGATTTATATTACGCCATTAACAACCAGTCACCTGAATGGACATTTGTCTTATCTCCACTACACTGGATTTTAGAAGGCAGTTTTTATTTGGATTTAGTCAGTGAAAAAAGCAACATCTAAGCTTGCACTTATCGGAAGTAGTATGTAATGTATTTCCTTCGGAGCACGTAGCGTGAGAGTACACAATACAAACATTGTTTTTGTTTATTTTCAATTCGGATAGGAGATTATTATGGCTTCATGCTTGCTTCCTGATAACTTTTCGAACATCGGACGTAGCCACAATTAAACAAGGCTACACGTATTTTTATATATAAATATTTTCTTTGTTATTTTTTGAATTCGTACAGGTCTGCTTATTTTTTAATAAATTTCAATTGATTTCAAATAGCACAACCAAGTGCCCTCTCCCCGGTTTAAGTTAAGTGCTCGCGAATGATGTTTTTATCCGTCCGGATCCATTATTCGGGCAATGACGATTACACACTTTAATTTAGATGCGTACACGCACGAAAAAAAAAAATTACAGTCTGCATTCGAATTTCGCAGAATTCCGATCGCCCGGTATAATCTTGCATGTGCGATTAGCCTCAAAGAAACTTGTTAGTTCGTATAGGTGTACATAGATGGTGCGCTCGGGACACTTTCTAAAATAACCGTGATAATAATATAGAAAATTTGCTTTACTGTTGTCGTAAATAGATTATCAGCGGTAAAATTATGTAAATTTATTTTAATTCGATGCAATAAAGTAGTAATAGATAATAAAATTTTTACGTGCGATTTTTTTAACGACACGTTAGATGTCGCTTATCAGACGGAGTCAGATTCTTAGAGAAGAAAGACCGAAGAACGACTGCAAAATGGCGGACTAAATCAATAAATCCAATAACTTGTATTTTGAGCCCGTTTTAGACTATTTTCGGACTTTTTAAAAGGGGGAAAAGTGTAAATTCTGTGTGGATAGAGTGTCGGGTGTCTGAGGTATTGTGTGCGGTGTTCTTTGTGTCTCCCACGTTCGACGCACAGACTGCTTTAACATCGTTAATATGTAACTATTGTTTTAAATTCGGTAAGTACTTGGAGCATACGTTACATTACGATATTGGGCATCGATTCGTTCGGTAAACGGGGCCCTTTTTCGCGTAGATCGCCTAACGACCCCGCAACGCTTAATTATCCCCTTAATTACACAGATTGACAAGTTAATTACTAATGTATACATATTAAACGCGTGGTGGGGGGAGTATGTGTATAATTTATTAGTGTATATTATCATCATCCATTCGTAGATAAATATTTATACAGTACCGAAATGGAATGGTTTAGCTTTTCCTTTATGTTTGTTGTTTCAGTGCGCGAGTATTTTTATTATTACGCTCGGCCTTTTTTCCGCTTCTCTTTCTTAAAACATCGTTTAATTGTTGCGCAAAAACGACAAGAAAAATAAATAAGGAACGAATTTATTTTCGTGGAGTGATGATAATTTATGCTAACAGCTTTAGATAACCGTGAAAATAATGTGCTTATAGTACGAACGCTATTCGAAAATAATCAAGTAGTCGTTATACAGTCCTAATAATGCTTCGCTAATTAATTCTGCCGTCGTAGAAGTCGTTTGTTTCGCAGTCGACCGGGATCTTTTTACGATCGTAACGCAGGCATTCTAGCGTATACAAGGGCGGCCGTTGGAATAGCGACAAGGAAAAGTAATATTTGTATTATCTTTTAATTCGTTATGTTTATATCTTGGATAAATTCCGCGAAATTTATTTGTATGTTTCATATTTATGCGAAAACCACAACCGCTGAATTGCTTATCAATTAGCTATTTAATTTTTTTTTATATGTGAAGGCACTTTTTAACATTTAACCGGTTACTTTAGACCTAATTTATTTATTATTTAACCGCAACCTCCGAGGATTATGCTTTTTCTGTTCTTACGAGATCCGGTTAGGAACATGACATGATTTAATTTATATTGGAACGTACAGGGTCGTTGATAAGTTTGTAGCCATTCAAAGTTGTATTTCATTTTAAATTGCCAGCGTTCTACGTTTGTAACGTAGTTTATAGCTAATTATACGAGGGGAGTTTGATAATTATCGGAACGGCCGGACGTACGCGACATATATCTACGGCGATTACCTTGAAAATTGCGAGAGAAGGATTCTATTTCTTCAGGACACTTATGTCATCGCCGTGGCAAAATTTCATGAGTCAAGATACGACTTGCTTCCGCTCCTACCATATTCGCCAGATTTGGCCGCCGGCGATTATTTCCTCTTTTCGAGAATGATATGAAGCCATTGCGGTAACCAATGCCTATCTTCTAGGGTTGAAGAAATCGTGTTTTTTAGATGGCACACAAAAGATAGAATAACGTTGGACTAAGTATATCGACCTCAAAATACAACGAACTTTTCGCATAAAATAGTCTTTTCTTGCCAAGACCTGTTATTTATCGAACTCCCCTCGTACGTCTGACAGACTGTTATATTACAAAAATATAAGAGAGTTCTTTCTTATTTTTATTTTATATAAAGCAGTAACAATCTTGAAATTTGTTTATTTTGTTTGGAGAGAAGAAAAAATAAAACTCGAAAACGAAATTATTTATTTTGTACGTCGTTTTCTTGAAAAAAAAATTGTTATATGAAAGAAATAAAATATTTACATGCATACACGTCAACATAGCTAAATCTGCAGTATCTCACTCGCTCGTATTCTCCACATAGTGTGTGTATAACTTTTTTGCTCATTGTAAATAAACTGGCTTTCGGCAAGCGTAACACATATGCTGTTCATCCTTTTTTTTTTAATATGAACAATTAAAGCAATTTGTTCTTTTTTCTGCTAATTACTGCCATCTCGACTTTCTTTTGCTTGTGATTTCGGTGGATAGCCTTAATTTTCGGCTAATGTTACGCCTTTCTAATGTTAATCTTTATGAACTTTATTCAATTAAAACTAAACGTGTTTCGGAGTTTGACCGTGTTATGATTAATCGGGAACTCGACGTTTCACCGATAATATGGGTCTTCTTCAGGAGAGGAAAGGGTGGGGAGCCACAGTTAGCACGGGAACTGTAATGTGTAAACCACGCCAGAAGCGAAACTAATTGAGCGGGAAGCATTTAATCACGGTAACATACACGTTGAGTTATCGCCTTAACTGTAGCTTATCATCCTTCCTTTCCTGAAGAAGCACGAGAGAAACGTCGAGTTTTCGATTAACCATAATACGGTTTAAACCTGCTAAAACACGTTTAGTTTTAACTGTTTCTTGCCGTGAAAGCGTACGTTGTTATTTGGATATTACCTTTGTAAGCGCGTTTGGAATTTAGCAGTTATATTATTTAAACCTTGGTAGAGCTGTAGTATCCCATTATTTCTAGTTTCCCGCATCGGGGATCATTGGGTTCGTTTGGGTTTTATTCTATTTGCACAAGTTAGTTCTCTCGGTCCTGCCTATGATTCGAAGTGTGGAAGGATCTCTATTTTCGTATTTCCTTTGTTTTTGCACAATTTTATAGTTTGTCTGTTGCAAAATATCTAACATTTTTTTCCATAAACAAAAGATTCCATGTAATCAACGACGTCTGCTTTATTTTCCTATGCTGGCTGTTGTTGGACGTAAACCAGAGAAGTTAACATTGACGCGGATTGCTTCAATTGGAGGTAGTTGGCTTGTTGGACCATTTGAATCTAATTTTTTCCCAAAAAAACTTAATGTAACTTTTCTACAATAGCCACTGCGTCGCCATGACCGGCTCGTCCTTTCCTTCTTGTTCAGAACTGCTTTCGAGTTTAGCATTGATTGATACCATTTTAATACCGCTATATTCGTTACATATTTCGTCGGACCATTTCAATAGCGTTCCTTTAAAATTAAGATCGTCACGCCCGCGCAACTTGTGTAAATCACGCATATTGACGCTTCATGTTCTCACATTAAAGAATAAATTGTATTTGCCATTTTTTATGAATAATGATCTTTTTATGGTTACAAAGTAAATAAGCAAGATTAAACGTTTTTTTTTTTTTTTTTATCAGTACGCCAAAGTAAACAAAACAAAAGGTATGCCCTCATAAATCATCCTATCAGAAACGCTGCTACTACTGATAGATATGAGCGTATTTGGAGAATAGTAACTTAAATTTTAACTACCCACTTGGGGACAGTTCTCGCCCTTCTATTTCTCAAATATCTTTAAAAATAAACGGGTGACTTAGAATAAAATTTACGCAGGTACGAAATGGGTTTAAAAATTTTATGCAGCCGGATATTGAAGGTTGGTCTACGTTTGCGAGGCATCGTTAGTACTCGAACATGTTGTATATTTAGTAAATATGTTTTCTGGTACCTGCTAAAGTGTGCGGTGCCGTGTTTCCACCCTATATATAATATATATTATAATACCTATATATAATATATATAATATAATATATATAATATTATATTATATATATTATATATATAATATAATATAATTATTTAGAATTTCATGAAATAAATAATAAACTTAGCCGTTGTAAGAGATATGGAATGATTCTTTGAATCCTGCTTTTATTATTGTTCATGTTCACCATTCAAATGATACATCTAACATAAATGTCTTGTTTTAAATACACTGTTAGTATAATTCAAATAGATTGCACACGTATAGTGTTTTAGAAAGTTGTAAGTTGCTAATATTCCTCCGAAATATAGGTAAGAATAGCCATATCTGACGCGTTGTAAAATTCTAATAAGCTTTACTGATATATGCCTGAAAATATATAACATAAATTGAAGTTGCATTGAAGTTCTGGTTCCTCGCAATAGAAAACCATACTGTTTTCCACATTTGTCTTTTAATTTTTGCGAATTTAACTCTTAATCAGCTTCAATGCAAGCTGTTTAGACAACGTAACGCAACAGTTTTTGTTGTTGATTGGTAATCCAGTCGTTAATCGGAGGTTGATAAAATCTGCGATCAAACTCACTTCTATAAAAATTTCCATTTAGGCCAGTTTCGCTCTGGATTTCTGAATCATTATCCGACGAAACAAATATTTACTTGTCTTTCTTTTATACAATGGCACAAGAGCAATGTTGGACGATACGCAGTAAACCTGTACGAAAGTGAATCTTGTGTACACTGCCCACAATGCTTTGTCACTTGCCAGAACTCCCAAAATACCTTTGTCCCTCCTTTTTCGCTGCTTGCATCACATTAGGCAGGGTAGGGATATACCCTATGACGTGCACCAATAAAGCCCTGCAGCACTACTGGATATCTACTCTCAGAGTAATGGGCGTGGAGCCATCTATACATAAAGAAGGAGGCAGCTTAACTGCACTGACCATATCGCGGTTGGTTGGAATTTTTTGGATTTATCTTAACGTCAGGAGTTCCTTACCCGGATTCTAAGGGCTAGAACTAACCGTCGTGGTTTGACTCAATCCGAGGTGTATGGGTAACGAACATTCCGTCGGTGCGAATTGGGTAGGGTTTTTGGCTTGCCCATCCCCGTTGTTTAGGCTTATACTATGGGCGGACCGATTGTACCGGTCCCGTTTGTGGGACTGCGAGAGCTGGGTAACCTAAACCCCTAGAACACGATAGCTGTCATACTTGAATGGGCTAGGCAACGATGGACAGTTAGTTTTTGTTACGCGCAGCCTAGACCACGGCGGGGAAGATGTGAGGTAGATTGCGTGTGATTGGTACTAATCGTCACCCATCAAAAATTGACAAGGGAATCTCTTTAACATGGAAAGCACGAGGGAAGGAGGAGGGCCCGTCGGAAATCAACCTGTCTACTTCTACTGAGGAATAGGACTCTTGCGGTCAGTTCCTCTATATTGGTTGGTAGGGGCGGCAGCGTGGGTCAACGGCCTTCCTCTTAGCAGGTTGGCGATGTGTTCTTGAGTTTTGGAGTTCCCTTCTGTTGTACTTTTGGGTTGTTGAATTCTTAGATTCTATCACATTAGCCCTTTCAACTGGGTCTACAAGTTTGAGGTTTGATATCTTACACTAGAGCTGATATTGTAGAGGCAAGTGCAAAGGCAAAGGCAAGAAGAAAATTTTTTCCCGCGTATGGAATGATCACAATTAAAAAGTTTAGATCTGCCATCAAACATATTTCTTCGTGGAGTAAATTTTCACGGTGAATAAACAAGCGAAAGTCTCTTACGAAAAGCCCAGTGGCGACTTTGTGGCTATTTAGGTTTTGTTCAAGCAAACTGATATCATGGCTTCACGGATGTCATGGCCCCTTTTAAGTTTCCTGGATCACCCTCCATTCTCAGCGCATCCAATAAATACTTCACTTTATTTGCGAAGATGGCTCCGGAATGCAATCCTTCCCTTCGTGCATGGCTTTGTGTAACCTTCGATAGGTTGCCGATTTCATCGTTAATACCACGAGCCAATCCAATTTTCTAGTTCATCTATAATTTCCAGCTTTTGTTGGATAGGCAGAATAACACGCTTTCGTTTGGACAACATTGAACAAGCAAAATATTGTTTTAACTGAAACCACAAGGTTGGTAACACTCTATTTGCGGTCTACGACGTGCTTGTATTTAGTGCGAATCGTTTAGGCGATAGTAATAACGTGATGGTCGAATTTATTCCAGTGCATCATATGCTTATATTGCAAACGTTAGAGTTTTTATTTAAACTGGAAGTACTTGTAAATAAATCTTTTGTATTTGGCAGCCATCGTTACGATTTTACAACCGCCATTGTATGTAGGGGTATTGTTCCATTTCATTGCCCTGTTTTTCGATAACACTGTACGAGCTTACATCTATCGGTTTCGACGGTTTAGTGAAGCATTTATGGTTTTTATGTGCCAATTCAATATAATAAGTGTTTACGAGTTCTGGACCAGTATATTTTATATACACATATATATATACAAGCTCTATTATATATCGCTATATCCACTGCTTAATTATATACAACGCGTACAATAGATATTAAATTTAATAATGGTCTTTTGGAGGTTACCCGTTTTACGGCATCGACTTTTACGAGTCTCGTTCCTCGATGTTAATTGCACTTCTAATAATTTACGTAAGTTTTAATACGGGGGGCCCATTAACGCGCTTAGTAATGTGTATTATTTTCCGAGATTCGCTTTTGATGGTTCTTACTTCAGAGTGGGCAAATAAATCATCGCTTTACTAATTGCATTAAGTGCTGTTTGAGATTGTGCAGTCGCGGTGTGTGTGCTTTTCGAAATAATCTAATACATACAGCGCTGGGTGGGGTGTACGCCGTGTACATTGGCGTTCGAAAGTAGAATTACATCCATTGATGGTGTTCTTTGGCTAAGAAACGTTTCGCTCGTTGCGGTTTGGCGACTAAGTTAGGCCTAAAACTTTTTTTTCATAATTATGTTTTCTTGTATTTCGGTGTAAATACTGATAAAAAATATGTTTAATTATCTCACGCTTCGTGTTAGGATAAAATAGCATGGCTTCTTAAAGAGATATAAAAAGGATACGATAAAAGAAATATATACTTCTACAAACTTGGATGAAACGCAATAAACCTGTACGAAAGCGAGTCTTGTGTTCACTGCCCATACTGCTTCGTAGCTTGTCGTCCAAGTACACTCTTGTCCCATCATACATTGTTAATTACAAAAACTTGTGTGTAAAACATTCTTTTGGGTATAGATTAATGTAACACTATCCGACGTTACGTGCTCATTTCTTCTTTTCCCCTATTTACCGGGATAGACTTTCATACTTGTCAATTTTAGTTCCTTGATAAAATAAAATAAAATAATCTTCACAATATAAAGTCATACAAGTTCCTACAAGTCCTATGTGTTGGCATTTCATAAGAGGCGTCGTTGAAGAACCTCGGTTCTTCAATTGGTGCGTGCTCAAACAATTTTTTATATTTGTTAAATATGAGTCTGGTGGCTTAATTTTCAAAAATTAAAGAACATGTGAGAAAGTTTTGAACCTCTCTTCAACTTTCTCGACTTAAATTCCTTGTCGAGAATATCATAGAGAGGTCTCATTAAAATCGATCACGTGATATCACATCGTATACTATTGCAATACTTGCATCCTTATGAGAAAGGTCCACAACCACTTGGTAGCAAAACAATAAAGCAGAGTAATTTATCTTCAGTTATCTTTCTTCTAAAATTTGTTCTACAACTTCTTAAAAGAACAACTCAAGGCATTTCGTAGGAGACATATTGTGTAGAACAAGTATCAAAGGTTCCCGTTTAGAAAGCGTAGACGCCTTTAAATTGCCATTTTTGTAAACAAATATATTCGTCAACTTTAGCGTTTTCCAAATGTTTTTTCACCTTTATGATTTCGTTCATTGTTTGAAGATTTGCGCTTTCATTTCAGTTCTTTGTGTGGGTTCGTGGTAAATTAATCATTTTCATTTACCGAATCTGCGTCAGTATCACAATTTTTATTTCCATTTTCCGGTTGTCGCCTTCGTAATGTTGCCATCACCTTTTTCGAGCAACCCGACCAAACAAATTATCCAAATTTACACCAGATGAAACATAAGATACACCTGAAACCTTTATAAAATTCAAATGACGTTTACAGGTAGCTTGTTAAGGTTGTAACTCGTTCATTTACAATAGCGTTATCTAGATTCGGCAAAATGCATTTAGAAAACATAAGCAGACTTGTACCGTCCTTTTAAAAGGACAGTAGGTCCGAATGGATTTATCCATTTAGACGAATTGCATCCTGAAGTAGGCGAATCGTCTGCAGATGTGCATATTTGCTGATCGTGTTCGCTATCGTAGCCTCAATTTTCAAAGAGTGAATGATTGTTATGAACATGGGAAGTTCATATTTAAGATTCTCTAGAAATAACGGACGGTGCATATGTATTAAGCGCTGACCGACGAATTGCGGAATGTCCTGTGTATAATTAGCAACAAATAATTTTTTTTTAATTCATGTTGAAGCTGTTGCCATATTGATTTGGAATTACAAAGGATCATGAAGTAATTTTGTATTTTTTATAGTCAAGGACATAAAAGACAATTTTGTCTTTTATGTCTTTTTTTTATTTGTCTTCGCAGTTACTAATCAAGCACGATCTAAACTTTTATTTAGCACCATATTTGAAATTCCTTTAAAAACACTAGCATTATTTAAATGTTCTCCGAAGTGTCACGCACAAATTAATGGAATTGTGGTCTCTAAGGACCAGTTTGAAAGCGCAACAAAATTTAATAAACATACTGACCGGTCGGAAGCATGGTTCAATGCTACACTGCGAGATTGCCAGATGCAGAAAAAAAGGATTATTGGAACTAATGATTGATTTTCCTAATTTCTGAAAAGCATGGTTAATCTTTACATCTGAAGTTATCTATTTTGAATGGAGGAAGTTACTGCATCGTTAAGAGCATGTGAAACGGCTTTAAATTTTGTCTTAATTATTTTTTGAAATTCCTATGGTTTATTGAACAATGAAGGGGGGTAGCGTTGAGCTTAAGGTACTTTAGACCCCGCTAGTGTGAGATTTACTGTTATTTTTCACACTACATCGGTTTATAATGTCACAACGCTTTATTTAAATCGGTGGGCCGCGCTAGCAGTATTTCCTTGTAATTTAGGTCTTTAAATAGCATCACCCCCTTCAAACTATTGTTCGGTAATCTAGCTTACCAAGCAAGAAGAAGCTCTGGATTTTAGTTAGGCTGCGAATTGCGTTTATTACCATTAAACCGGTAATACAGTGCGAATCCGGAGAAATGAAAAATATTTTGCAGGTACATAGATATAAGGGGCTACTATAAGAAAAGTAAGTCGCCGGGGTCCCATGATTTATCAATTCTTGAAATAAAAACGTTGAAGAGGAAAATTAGTTTTTTTAATTTAGACATTTAAAAAAGATACATTGGGAAGTGTAGATAATTAAACGAAAATTTCGGGCCTTTTTCAGTATCAAAGAGAGGTGTCATTTTTGTATATTTATCTTCATTATCCAATCGCATGTTATCATTGCAGTGTATATTGCTCATAATGTATTACAATCGATCACGTGATATTGCATCGTACACCATTTTATTAATCGTATCATTGAGGGAGAGGTCCATAACCACTTACCCGCAGAACAGTAATAAAGCAGAGTAGCTCATCTTTAGTTATGTTTCCCCCATGGCTTGTCTACTGGGTAAACGTACTGGCAAAATACAAAATCTGATCCATGGCTTCTTAATCAAAGAACAATTGAAACCATGCGGAGGGAGATATATTGTTTGGAACAAGTCCCAAAGGTTCCCGTTTAGAAAACGTAGGCCCCTCTAGATCGCCGTTGTAATCGAATATTTTCATTAACCTTGGCCTTTTGCGAACGTCGAGAGAAGTTATGATAACATATGATAGCTGCGTCTCCCGAGTCTACATCAGTGTCCCAATCTTTATTTGCACTTTTGGGTTATAATTTATTTATCCTGTTTGGAATTCTGTCCTCACCTTTTTCAAGCTCTTCGAGCAACTCGGTCAAACAGACTACCCATTGCAAATTAACACCAGATTAAACATAAAATACACCCGAAAGCCTGTATAAAATTCAAATAACGCTTACAGGTAACTTGTCAACGTAATAACTAGAGAGGACAAAAGCAAGTGAAATCATACCTGTTTTGCAGCGACTAGACATACTCGTTTTGTTGACTCTCTGGGAAACCAGTGGGCAACTCTTTCGTGTGAGACGAATAGACACGAGCCTGTCTAATCGCTGCAAAAAAGGTATAATTTCATTCGCTTTTGTTCTCTCTAGCCATTACGGTAGTCTTATTTATATTTTGATAAACGTATTTAGAAAACAGCAATTGATTTGTACCGTCCTTTTAAAAGGACAGTAGATCTGAACGAGGTTAAGCCATTTGGACGAATTTGGTTCATGAAGTACGTAAACGGCCTAGAGAAGTGTTTGGTGGTTCTGTTTGGTGTGTTCATTATGATAGACTCAATTTTTTCTTCAAAGAGTGTATGAATATTAAAATATTATGAACGTGGCAAGCTTAAATGTTTTAAGTTGCAAATAAAGGACCTGTATATGTACTATGCGTTGACCAATAATCTCCGGAATGGTATGTAAAATTTGTAAAATATTTTTTAATTTACGTTCAGATTGTTGCCATGATGATTTGGAATTAGAAAAGCTTAAATTTATGACTGGACCGTTTGTTATCTGAAGAATAAAAAATCGTCTGTAAAGTGTCATGGAACAACTCTGTATTTTTTACAGTAAAGGCTACAATTAGTTCTGACTTTTTAGTCGTACTTTTATCCGAAGTACGGCGCGATAGTAAAAAGACTGATAAAACGTTGTCTTTTTCTTCCAACGATCTTTGAAAAAAAGCTGGGATTACCGGCAGATTATTCAAAAATACGGGCACTGCATTGGTAAGCATAGCAGTGAATATAATGTGCACAAATATATTTTTTAAATGTGCCCCTGCATCATTTTGCACAAGAGTGCTCATAAATCCTGTAATTAAAGAAAGATCTAAATAAAATTACCTGGCACAAATTGTTACATCCGTAGATTCGTCACACAATAAATCGGAGTTCTTAATTTTAATCGAAATTTCTATTCTGCAAGCAGCAAGCATTGGATGTAAACTTTTATTTAACGTTGTGTTTAAAGTTCCTTTAAAAACACTATTTACATGTTCTAGAAGCGTCGGACTTAAATTAGTAACACGAAATTCGCATTTTTCGCTGCCATTATTTAAGAACCAGTTTGAAAGCGCAGCAAAATTTAATAAAGATACCGGACGATCGGAAGCATGGTTCAACGCTACACTCCGAGACTGTTACATGCAGAAAAAAAGGATTATCGAAACTTATGATTTGTTTTAATTTTTAATTTCTGTATCTCAAATTATTTCCTTTAAATGCAGAAAGTTACTTTATCGTTAAGACTATATGAAACGGTTTCAAACTCGTCTTTTTTTTATATTTCTCATAATTTCTAAGTTATTGAACAACGAAAGGTAGTGTTGAGTTTAGAGATTTATCGTTGATTTACTACGTCGGTCTATAATTCCTCCAAGATTCATTTAAATCCGTAAAGCACACTCTTTAAGTAGCCCTCTTCAAATTATTGCCCAGTAATCTAGCTTAGCAAGAAGAAATTCTCGGTTTTCGGTCAGGTTGTCCCACTGTGCGACATGGAAGTTTGGGAATTGTTGTTATTATCATTATTACACAATGATAATAACAGTATTACTATCAGTATTAATATCATAACTGACAATGCAGTGTGAATCCGAAGAAGTATTTTGCAGGTAAATACAGGGAGTTGCCGTAAGAAAAGTAAACCCGTAGGCTCCGATGGTCATTCGTTCTCGAAATAAAAACATTGTTGAAACATCAGGAAGCGTAGATAGGATAATTAAAACAATATTTCGGGCCTTTTTGCATATCAAAGAGAGGTGTCATTTTTGCATATTTATCTTCATAATCCAATTGCATGTTATGGTTGATATGGATATTGCTCATAATGTATTGAAGTCGACCACGTGATATCACATCGTCCATAGCTCATCTTCATCTCTACATAGCAGAGTAGCTCATTTTCAGTGTTATTTCCCGCATGGTTTTTCTACTGGGCAAACGTACTGGTAAAATACAAAATTTGATCCAAGACGTCTTAATCAAAGAACAATTGGAACCATGCGGCAGAAGACATATTGTTTGTAATGAATACCAAAGGTTCCTGTTTAGAAAACGTAGACCGCCCCTTTAAATCGCTATTTTTGTAATCGAATATTTTCATCAATTTTATTTTTTTCGCAAACACTGATAAAGGTCTTTCATCTTCATTATCTCATTTCTCATTCCTTGTCTGAAGGTTGACGTCTTCACTTCAGCTCTTAGTTGGGATCATGGTAAATTATTGATTTTCGGCTCTTGAATGTACGTCAGTGAAGTTATTGGTTTAGGTATTTTAATAATGTCGGGATTATTTTTTATTGCTGCACCCGCATTTATGTGAAGCTTCTCTTGTATCTACTTTTATGGCGTATACCAACGACTTTTCACCTACCTCCAAGGAAATAGACAATTGAGGGTTTAAATCCGGAGATCTCGTCGGGTAATTTGTTGGACCTTCTCTGCCGATTCATCGCCTAGGAAAATTATGATTGTTTAAAAAATATTGAACAGATAAGGCGGATTAGGGAGGAACCTCATCATCTTCTCATCATCCTTCTTCGGTAAACACAAATGGTCCTTTTAAATGTTCGTTAAGGTTTTGAACTATTTTTCTTAAGCTTCTTTTTAGCAGCGTTGAGAATATTTTTTTAATTTCGTAAATTAAGTTCTCTTTCAGAAAGAATTGTTGCGTTTGGAAATAGAGTAAATCTTCTGAATACCAGAAACAAAAAGTCTTGAAAAGGTTTTGCGTTAGAAACTCTACGATTACCTGTAGCAAATGTATTACCGATGACGTCATTGCTTGGCGTTAATCGGTATTAAATTTCAGTCTCGAGTAAACCTTAATTCTGATAATACTGATTTTTTATTAACATTTATTTTACGAAAAAGAACGTTTGTTTATTTCAACGTTTTGCAGCGCTTCTTTACTGCTATGTTCCTCTAACGCAAAACATCTGATTGACACGTTTCCGGTTGCTACTCTACGTACAACAATGTAGTTTTTAAAGCTGCAAGACGCTTATAATGCGTTGCTGGACGTGTTCATTTTCTTCCTTGTTGCCTTCGGTGTTTCATCAGCTGACAAAACAACGCTTATTATTTCTTCGTTATTCAATACTTGGTCTACATCATCATCTTTACCAACAGATCATTCCGCAAGTTCTTTGCTGTAATGCTTTTAATTGCTCTTATTCGCGCGTTTATTTTGCGCACAACACTTGGGATCATCAGTTTCAGTAAGTTGCAGGACATGTTTTAATAATTGACGTCCGTAATTCTCCTTGATATTCTCCAAAATACCATCGGTTGTTATATGCCTGTGGCGTTAGGTGGAAGGAATTTAACAATACTGTGTTTGGATGTGAAGAAGCATTTACCAAGTAAGAGAGTAACTTGCATGAGTAAGCCGTTTTTCTTAAGATACTTCGTCACTCGCGGAATAAATTCATCAAAAAACCAATTCTTCAACAAATAAGCGCCCATCCAAGCGTCTTTTTGATTTTTGTAATGTACTGGTAAATGCTCTTAGCTTTCCAGATTTTCTGATTAACATTGAAGGAAATTTGTGGCTTCCGGAAGAATTACTGCATGCCACGATCGTAACTCTTTATATCCTTTTGCTGCAGGTTCTAAATTCGATGCTTTTGATGGCAGCATTTTGTGGCTCCACTAGCTCCACAAAGCTACGCTGTCATCGCAATTATAAATTTGATCATGAGTGTAAGTGCAATTTTCAATAAACTCGTTAAGCTATGTTTTAAAATTATCAACTATATTCATGTCTACAAATAACTTTTAATCGCATATGCTCAACTAAAGGACCCCAAACCGTCTTTTCCAGCGATTAAGCTAGCCTGCATTAGCCGTAAATTCGTCTTTGTTCGGCAATCCTATCTCTTTAGCAAACCGCAGGGCTTTGCTTTTGCAAAATTGGACCAGACAATGGGATACTTTTATTTCTTCATTGTTCGCTTACATGATGAATTTATAGTTTGTATGTATCCTTTACAAGTATCACAGTGTACCAATTTAGGCGATATTCGACTCCAGCTAGATACCCAATCAAGTAATGTAATTTACATTGATATTTGCTTAACATGGGTCAATAACTACGGAGTCCTCTTATTTACTCTAGCTTAATTAATTCCAAATGCCCTCGTTAGAAATCGGTCTGTTAGTGAATTAATTTAACTGATGAAAATTACATTACGAATACTTAATTTATTGATTTATTAAGTACTCTTGAATAGAACAAAAAAGAAACCATTGGAAAGTTTTCCAGTTAGATTGTTTATTGCCTACTCAATTTTAGACATTCACCGTATTAATTTATTGCGGATATTAAAATTTATAACAAATTAAATGATCCATCAACTGTCCAATTAGCATTTGAAAATTGTACGCCTTCCAAATATTAAATAGATACTAAGGATTCGATGGCTGGTAGATTTTTATGATGTCTATATTTTTATAGACTATTCTAACTTGCTGCCTACAAATTTCATTTCTGTAGGGATTTTAACGTCCGTGTTGTTTGGATTCGTATTTTAAAATAACAAGCTGATTAAGTCATGTTATTTGGACGGCGATGGAAAGTTTTTTAGGCGTTTATAGCTTTGAATTAATGTTTGTGAGTCAAGATGGTTAAAATAAGAAGTTTGTCATTCAGATGGTTTTGTAATTTTGTAAATTTCCTTGATGCGACAACTTTTTGTCTATTGCAAACGTATATTTATTGGTTTAAGTCTGCGTTATGAAACGAATATCAACTTTCATGTCTTTGTTTAGAGATATATAGCGCTATAACGTGCCACAACCGATTCGTTGAGTCCAGATGCTCATTTGTTACAGAAAATTTATGAGCTATAAATGTTCTTCGTCAGTGATGGAGGTTCGCGTCAATAGGGAAGTCGCGTGAAATTTTATTTCATTCAATTTGCAACGATTATTTAGGAGTAAAGATCGATGATTTGCAAGAAATATTCAGTAATGTTTCATTATTTTAGGAGGAAAGTGGAAAATCCTTAAAATTCCAATTATAATTACGTCTCCGCTTTTCTTCAGGTACTACTTCGCTATTTTATCATGATGATTTGGGTACCTCCCGAGACAAAAAGCGACTATTGACAATAGAAAAATTTCCCCCTATAATTTTCAGTTACCTGATATATGTGTGTAAATTGGGTAAAATGGGTAAATAAAACAAAAATAGTTAATTAAAATTTTTAATTTCTCGAAAAAAGAAATCCAGAATACAAATCAAAAGAAAATATCTAATTTTAAGTTATAAGATCTAACATAAACCTTAAATCTACACCACATTCAAAAGAATTTTTTTTATGATTTTTAATGAATTTTAGCACTTAAATGCACAGTCGGTAATTTAACGAAAGTTTCGGTTTGGAATTCTTTAAGCTTTTTTATAAAAATAAAAATATTTTGACCAGCTTTTATAAAAGAAGTTGCTAACATGTTTATGGGATGATTTATAAGCATTGGTAATGGGAGTAAGGCTGATTTTTCAATCCATAAATATGGAGGAAATAATGAATTCGTTAATACGTAATTGTCTATTAAATCACCTGAATATTTTTGAATATAAATCCGGTGTAGTAGATAATAAAACAATCGCCGACTTTATCAGTTTTTAAAAAAGCCAGGGCAAATGTCATTCCTAACCATTTTCTGATTATCCTTATAACCCGTATTTTTGAATTTCACGATACCAAGATTGATGGGTGAAATCGACATCTAGTCTTCGCTAATGATCAAGTTTGTCGCATAGCCTTGTGGATAATATTTGATGTAATATTTGATTTCCAAAAAAGCAACTATATGGTTGACTTTACTACTAATAAGTATAGAAGAATCGCCATTAAATATTTCAATACCGATCTCTTGATCTCTTCTAAAATCCTAAAAGCATCTTCAATACTCTTCGGCAATGCGGGCCGCTGCTTTCGACAAGCGTCGCATAGATTTTTAATATAAAATAGCAACCGTTGATGGTTGCTACTACGCGCCATATAATTTTCACAAGTTTTTCAGACACATCTCCGGTAGCTTTCCTTTTACAGGACGTACACGACAACATTTGACGGTGTAATTTTTCTATCGCAGCGTCATGGCGTCATGGCTATTTTTCCGAATATGTTGTGTAATAAGTATATTGCTGTTCGCTTCGCTCAAAGTTACAAGGAAAAATTTGCACGTTTTCTTTGTCTCCACCACTTTTTACTTTTTGAATACTTTTGGAAACCATATTCGCACTTGTTTAAAAGTAATAATTGTTTTCCTTTTTTTGCTAAAAAAATTCACACGTTGAGATTCACAAAAGATTCACGTTGAGAAAATCTAATTAATAAGTAATCTTCACAAACACGTTATCTTTATATATGTACATGAACAGACCAATGTGAGGTAAGTAAGAAATAATTCTACGAAAAAGGTATACGAAAATATTGAATAAATAAGTTGTAAGTAATCCATCCTGTACGATTACAAAGGTTTAGGTGGCAGTCTACCTATTTGTGAGACCAATTAAGTCTGACCTTTTCTCCTACTACCTATGGGGAGGCAATAATTTACCAACACCTGATAATTCGACTATTTATGTTCTACTTTATAGGGATAATTGAAATATTTGAATTTATATCGTTACTGTTATGAAGATAAACAAATGCCTCCCTTTAATATATCTTATAAAGTCTTACGTAAATAGACCATTTACGTGGCTGTCTGCCTTTTTAACATTTGCTGATACACTTACAAGACAATTGCAGCGATATTAGTCAGTTTGCGTATCAAAACGAACAAACTCGAATATCACGGCAAAGCAAGGAAAGTCTCCAAAAATGTTTCGTAAGGAAATGTCGGCTGTATATGGAGATGATTGTCGACTATTTGCGATTCGTTAACGTGGTCCAGAATCACCGGATAATCCCCGCGCGCAGATCGACCTATCAACGTGACCACTTCCGATGTGATTTAATAAAACAAGCGTTTGGCACTGGAAGATGTGAGATTAAAGAAGTGATGATTAGCAGCTTTGTTTAGGAGTTTCAGAATACTACACGAGTACCTTGGAATGCGTAACAATCGGTTCCACGTGTGCCTTTAGAACAAAAACGAATGCAGTGACGTATTAACGTTTCCAGCTCTCGCAAGAAGTTTACTTATCCCTTTTTTTCAGCAAAAATAATGGCAACTATTTTCTTTTTGGATTGTTCAAAGAATTTTAATGATTGATTATCTAAGTAAGGGTAGAACGGTAACAGTAGAGTACTATACGTTGCCTCACAGATTCTATTAAAGTAAAAAGCCGCAGAAAAGTGGAACGACGTGTTCTGTTGCTCCACGACAATGCACCAGTTGCTGAATATTATGACTTCACAGAAATTGACCATCCACCCTATAGTCCAAATCTAGCTCCCTATTATCATTTTTTTTTGTTTCCAAATCTCAAAGAAACGGTAAAGAGAATAAAATTTATGGACGAAGACGGCTGGTGAGAGGTATTTTGCAAAAAAGGGCCTAAATTGGAGAATATTTTTTTATTGTTGTTGTAATCCTTTTTTCATGCGTAGTGCGGGAATATAAAAAGCGACCCTTCGGATATTCATCGAGCTAAAAAAATCCGCCCTAAATGATGGATTTTCAAGTCGTTGAAGGCAGTTTCAGAACCGCGAAACATTTTATAGAATTAATTCACATAATTAATTTAGCAATAATAAAAATAAATGCTAAATTGCTAAATAATAATTTAGCAATTTAGCAATTTACTTACTGAGTCACTATTGAAATAAACACGTCACATATTCAACAGAACTAAAAACTACGTTTACTGCAAAAATTTACGTCCGTATGCTATATTTATACGGAATCGCATTTTGCGAATTCACCATAAACGAGCAATGTTTTTCCGACGAAGCTGCGTTTTGTTTAAGCTGTAGTGTTAATCGCCATAATTAGAGAGGACAAACGCGAGTGAAATCATACCTGTTCTGCATTGGCTAGATAGAGTCGTGTTTTGTCGGCTCTCGAGGAAACCAGTAGGCAACACGAACCTTTGTTTATGAGACGAATAGACACGAACGATACGTAACACTCACAAACTTAACCTTTGAACTGATACTTTCAAGAATCGCATTGTTGATCGATTTTTCATTAGCAGCACATTAAACGGAACAACGACATCTTAGATTTTTTGCGTGGCCAATTGGTGAACTGTCTCATTTATCAAAGCAACAAAATATGTTTTGTTATAGGTATTTTTTTTTTCAAACAAGTGGCTCTTACTTAGTACGATGTTTATTTGTTTCAATCAAATATTTGGTTCTTTGGTTGTGACAAAATAATTTGTTTGAAAGAAACAAATATTTTTTTACCCATGTATACCATTGGTTAGACCAATTAATATTTTGTAGAACGAAAAAGACTTTCCCCGTGCGATTAAGGAAAACGAAGGAAAACCTGTAAATATTTGATCTCGACAAAATAGAGCACGTGTTTACTATGCTTAATGTGTTCGGATGGTTTCATTCTTCAAATTGATGGATTGGATGTATGAGAATTATTGAAGAGCCTAGATGGTTCTTAGCTATAAAATTATATTTCTTTTTTCTGTTGGGGTTGTTTAAAGTTTATCGCCAAAGAATTTGCCTGGAGACTTGCGCATTGTCTGAAACTAAATTGGATGGAATTTTGAATTGATTTTTCTGTTTGTAATACCGACAGCTTTTTTAAATACAGGTAATCCCGTATCATGGCCGAAGGCCCAATTTTGAGTTGAGTACAGCATGAGTTGTCTACTTCGATTATTTTATTCTATTATATATTGTATATTATATCCTTCTTCTATTATATCCTTCAGTTGCGACCGTACGAGAGCGTTCAGCTCTTTCCCTTCTTTTCTTGCACTCATAAGCCCTTAAACTTTTTCTTATTCAATATTTTCGCTTAGGTTAACAGTTAAAAAATTTAGAAACCGTTTCTAACTAAAACTAAATCTCAACCTACAGGTAGAATGGCCCTAAACAACAATGTATGTTCTATTTTTGAATACTTTATTGTTTTTTTTTTTTTTAATTCTGAATAATATAAGTTCGATACCAGCAAAATAATGGCGCCATGATAAACATTTCAATACTGGAAGTTTACTACTAACTAAATAAATCAGCGTAATATGCAATTTCGTTGATTCAATTTACTTTCTACAAGGTGTAAGATGGAGAAATAAACACAGAAGATATAATCTTTGAAAGTTACCAGCGATAATAGCCTTATTACAAATATTACGTAATTCCTTTTCACATTCTTGTATATCATTATGCAGTAAATAGCGGCGTTTATCGAAACCGAATATCGAAATCTGTATTTTGTAGAGCCTTCTCATCAACGTCGAGCCGAATAATTACTTATTCGGTTATTATTGTTAGTGCTTGCGGGAATTGGGCGTAAACGCCGCTGAAAGCACGTTATTGGATTGTTAGATAATCTTGTACGCGAAAATAATTGATTATTTATTTTGATATTTCGTGTCCGTAAACGCTGAAATTGAAATAGGTAAGCTTTTGTGAAAAATAAAACGAATTTATCCGATTAATTATGGCCGAAAGTCAGACTATTCGGAAACTTGTTTTCGCATTTCGGCATTTCTAAACAGAAAAAAAAAAAACAAAAATACGGGCGTTACGGTTAGAATGGACCCTCAAAAACCTACCTTTAGCGCCATGCTTAAGTGGCACGTCGCCACGTGAGTTCTGGAGCTAAAAGACACCTTGCTTAGTAACTGAGTAAGAAATATTTCAAGGCATCAAGTAACAACAAATTAAATTAAGGGGGAAACCCCTATCTTTAATATAAAACTCAACTAGTTTGGATTTCTTACGATGTTGAACCATTAAAAGAAAAGTTAAAACAAAATGAAAGCGCATTCTTGTTACGGCAATTAGCGTCACTTACCTTTAAAAAAATCGTGAATATAAAAGATAAATTAACGACACTTACAAAAAGCAAAACTACCAAATTTTGAATATTGTAAGTATTTCTTATTCTACTCGAATGATGCAATATTAAGTTCTTAAGGAGAGCCTCTTTGTCTCTGCTTATCTTTTTTTGTTATCCCGACAATAACTTTTTACATTGCTTTACCAGGTTTTTACTTTTGAGAAGCCTCATCTCCCTAGCACCTCCATCCCCAGAATTTGAAAGTTTCTGTAGGCTGTCGTTTTATGTCGCAGAAAGAACATGTTATGCTTTAATGGTAACGTAGTTATAACGGTTTCTTCTTGGCGAGTCTGGGAACGTGGAAGCCTCGGTATTTTAAAATTCGATCATTCAATTCATTTTGTGCCGTTTCGTGTACCAAAAAGAAAATTTGATTGAAACTTCCGACTCGTGGTCTTCTTGTATAAATTGCGACCCGTCTCCCAAATTTAGTTGGCGCATTGTCTACTGAATTCTTGGTTCAAATCAATTTTTCGATGGACTTGTTAGTCAAAAATTTGACGTGATTAAATTACTTGTAATTTTGGCTTTAAGTTTAATAAACATCGAAATTAATTCCTCATATTTGCCCATGACTTAATAGCCAGGCCATTTGATGTCCATCCAAAATTTTTATAGTAGCTACATACGTTATTCTATCGGATCTCGTGCTTTCTTAATGCTTATAATGTTTCCGTGCCAAGTTCCTTTATATTTGTCAGGTTTTGGTGTTATTTGTTAAAGTTATAAACATCCCGTGTGGTTTGTTAGGAAATTCGTGATACGAAAGAGATTATTTTTAATGTTTAGTTAGTTATACTATTTTAGAAAAGACATTAAATCTGTGCAAGTCTACGTATATATATAAAACTAAATAGGGAGATAACATTTAAAAACAGACCGCTACTATCATTTTTCCTTGCGGTTAGAATGTTTTTTTAACCTTTAATGCCAAATCTCTCCGTTTCCTGTTGCAGAACAGCTACTATCCATGTAGTTGGATATAAAAAAAAACCGAAGAAGGCTTCCGTACTGAAACAACGAAAAGTAGACGAAAAACGTCGTCAAGAGCTGCAAGACAATGGCTACCACACAGGGTGAGATAAGAATTGGTTCGGGGAACCAGGTAAAAGATATTTATGTACGTAACGAACATGAGACGGTAATCGTACAAAAAAATTCATTTTTCTTTCTTCAAAATTATCGGCATCGAAGCGCAGTAGTACCAACATCTGTTTCGATATTCCGATTGTTTGTATCGCGAATTTAAGCTCTCGTTATTTTAAATAAAACTTTCATTAAACCAAATTCGTAGGAATTTTATTCTTTTTTTCTTGGCGGTTGGTGCTACTGCTTGTAGAATTGGCATGACTAAATTCTTATTTTTGGTACACATACTATTCTCGTTTTATTCTGCATGTGGTTTAAGCATGCCGTCAAAAAAATCGAAAAGACTTATCGATTACTGGTGTTTCCATTTATGTAATTGTTATTATGTGTATGTACATATACAGGGTTCCTAAAAAATATAGGGACTGACGTCAAGGTAGATTTTAAACTTCCGTTAAACATGTTAGTTACGTCTAGATTCGATGATACTTTTTACGAATTCTGTATATAATGATATGGTTGGGGCGTTGAAAATTACGTTGATTTGTTTATATATTGCTTCTTTTTTGGGAGCGGGTGTTTCGATATTGCCTTTTAATGGGTTGATGTGTGTATATTGTAGCTGTTGTTATAACGTAGCTGATCTACTATAAACAATTTAGTGTTCCTAAATCATATTTTTCAAGATTTGTTAAGATTGTGGGTGTAATACTTTTTTAATTAATTCAGTAGAAAGTTGTTTTGGAATATTTTGAAAGGGAGACAGAAAGAGGAGTTGGGGGGATCACTTTTTATAAAATATTTGTGCTGAGTGCTTTGAATTTTCTATTAGATTTGTTATTTTACTATAAAATCTTGCGAATAAATTTACTAGACAGAAAGAATTTAAATGAAGTAATCTTCATCTAAATATTGGAACAATTTTATTAAAGCAAAATATACTTTGAGACTCCAAAGGTAGCCTTAATTCCTAATATTTATTATTATTGGTAATAATAGTTGATCGCTGTTTTATTAATTTGTTTATTTCCAATTTTTCAACAATGATCAAGTTTTCCGATTTCTTTATTTTTTTCTGAAAGAAGCTGATAAGATTTCATTCAAATTTTGTGGTCATCCTTTAAATTTTGACCAAATTTCGGATTTTTTATAAAAAGTAAGTTTTTTTTAAATTTTTTATTTATAATTTTCTAAAAATAATAAAATTTTCTCATTTCTTTATTTTTTTTCAAAAAGAAATGGTTAAATTTAGCATTTGATACCGAAAGTTATGTGTAGACCATCCACCGGGTTAGTCACATTCGTGCTTTAGAGGCACATTTATAGGACATGGTGAGAATGAAGTGGGCAGATAAACTATTGATACAATTTATGAAATTGTGTTGGGGGATACTAGTCATAAACGTCATGACATATTAATGAAGAAAAATAATGGTTAAACATTCAATAATTGCAGAATGTAGCTCTAGAGTTATGCCATTTTTTTTAATAACGCTATGTAACCGCCAATCTTTCCTTAACAAGAATTGCTTTTTCCCATTTTTTTTTTACACTATTCTACAGGATTTCAAAACCTTTTTGGGCGCATCCTGTAGAATACTTGAAAATGCATAATTTCTGTTGTTAAATCTACATCTTCGATTTGTATTCGTTCTTCTACGTTTTTTTCCCCTTTTTGTTGACTAAATTATAACATCTACAACTGTTGTTCAAAATTAGTTCATTATCCTCTAACCAATTAACTATTTAATCATGGACTAGCACGTTAATCTTTGATCAACATCACTGATGACGATTAAACAACTTTAATTATCGATTAAATTCATTCGCTATTAAAACCAAATAGCACTTTGACATCTGCCAGTATTAACGAGAAAGAAGTAACATACCAAGAAAATTGCATAAATTTTACAAGAATTTCTTTAAACGAGAGCTAAGTACCCGTAGTCGTTACTTCTTCTTGTAATAACTATTTACATACACATCAAGTGTATATGTAAATAGTTATATATAAATTAAATTTTAATTTTAACCAGGATTAGGATTTTCTACAAGAACGAAAGCAAATTTATTTTTTTTTTAATTTTTTATTTACGATTTTTCAAAAATAATTAAGTTTTCCGATTTTTTAATTTTTTTCAAAAAGAATTGATTAAATTTGGGACTTAAAGGTACGTATGTGTAGAGACCATTCGCTAGGTTAGTCATATTTGTGCAATGGGCAGATAAATTAATAGTACAATTGATGAAATTAAATAAAAATTTGCCTGTATTGAGAGATATTATTTATAAACGCTATAAAATGTTAACGAAGAAAAATATTCAGAAATTAGTTGTTTTTTTGCTTTTTTTAATACTCAACGTAATCGTTATTCTTTCATTAGCAGAAATTGCGTTTCTATTTCCTGTACGTTTTTATAGATTTTTAGACTGACATTATTTAACAAGATTTTGAAGCCTCTAAGGGAGCGCCCTATAAAATACTTCGAAGTGGATATTTCTGTTGTTAAATCTATTTCTTCGGCTTTTATAAGGAAAAGTTATCCGCCACCGTCTTTCTCTACTTTTATTAAAGATTAAATAATATCTTTGACAGTTGCTGCTCGAAAATTAGTTAAATATATAACTAAAACTTATTTTATGGCATCCTTGCTAATGCTTGAACAACTTTAATCGGGGTTAAAAGCAAATACCACTTTGATGTCTATCTATATTAACGAGAAAAAAGTAAAATACCAGGAAAATGCTGTTTTTTTGCATAAATTTAACAAGAATCTTTCTAAAATAAAACATTTAATCATCCAAGTAACATACAGTCCTTAACTGAGGCTAACTTATTTTTGTATTAATCAACCCAAAATGTACATGTAAACAGTAATTAGTATAATCCGAAATTAATCGAGGATTAAAGGCCGATTTCTTAATATCATTGTTAATGCTTTTAATGTGTTTTTTTTTATTTTGTTTCTAAGAATAATTCTATAATAATAATAATGTATAGAACTCGAATGAGTTATCTTTTAGAGCTTTGTATACAAATATAGGAAATCTTCTATCTGGAACCGAATATTTTCTGCGGGCTAAAATTGTAAACGTATTACTCGAATCAATTCCCATTTGATTTATTAAACGTAAAATACAAAAATAAATCGCCTATTATATTACTCTATATAACTTATAAACCGATATCTCGACCGATCCGTCCGGCAATATATCAAAGTAAATCAAATTTCCAACTCACTTGAGAGGATTACGGGTTGTTAGGCGATTTTCCGGCGAACCTTCTACCGCCCCTTCCCCCTCCTTAACTCCCAATCCTGCTGTCAGCCCCCACCCTTTGCGCGTCTATCCCCCACCCTTCAAGCTACATCCTGTTGGAGATGTACTATCGCAAGATTATGGAGCGAGTCGAGATGCCTTGAAATATCGTAGAAAATTTATGTTACAATTGTACTGGATGTAATGTATTGAGACCTTTTATGGGCAATTATATAAATATGTAGTTAATTAATGAGTTGTTTTTGTATTTTGCAAGTTAGTATGAAATGTTTTGCATTTTCGTTATTTGCTTTAATTTAGTGTATATGCACGTGATCATCTATATTATTTGTGTTTATATAATTCACGAACATGTTCATCCTGTTTATTGGGTCTGTTGGGTGAAATTAATGAATAAATAAATAAAACAGGTTCATGTTTGTAACGTATAGAAATTTTGTTCGATTCGTCAAAATCGTCAATAAACACGCTAAAACGTGATTTTTTTTAATATAAAAATTATTTATTTAACTAAACTTTTTTTGCGTAAAGTACGTATTAATTTGTTGCAAGAGGAAGATGTTTATTAACATTTTATACACATTTAATTCGTCATCTTTTCCATTTTCAAAAGAAAGTTTGTAAAAGACAATTATTGTTAGAGATACATTGAGCGACATAATTTTAGAATAAGATAATTCCATGATTCCATTCATGTTCACTCATTAAATTTGAAACAATTTATTTTTCGAAGAAATGTCCAGACAGGCCTTTTTCTTTAAATAAACAGATTTGCACCAATATCAAATTTTCCCTCATTTCTGGTTTTCAAGTAGACTTTTTTAATAGACAAATGCTCTACGTAGCCTTCTATAAAACCTGCACCTTAAAGTATGTTTAATTTTTCGACGATTTTATTGAAGCTTTATCTAGTGAATAGATACTATAGAAGATAATATACAGAGGCTTTGTATTGTAAATGTACTTGAATTAAATGAGCAAAAATTCATTTGCAGCTTTTTGGCTTAGATTTCCAAGATAGGTATATATCTTTGCGATATTTTCTTGAATGTGTTGAATGCCGGATACCGAAACGGTTATTGGTGATAATAGCAAATCAACAGATTTTATGCGAAATTTACTTACTTATTATTTTATTTGAAAATTTAACGTTTCCACGTATAGAACGAACATTAACCTGCAGCCGACCGAATAGTAACGAGAAATTTTCAGGGAATTTATTTGACGCGAAATGATTCGATATGGTGTCGAACAGCAAGCTAAACTTTTCCGCCTACCTTATTTCCGCTTGGGTTTTTACCACGACTATCTCTTTAAGAATTCTTCGTCTCTCTAAGAATACACAGATGTGAAAGCTTTCAAACATATCTCTGTTTCAAAGGATCATTTCTGGACATAATATTTAGAAACATATGCCTTCGTTTTTGTTTTCAATCTCAACCTTTAGACGATGCCGACGAATATTTTTAATATTAATGATCCTGTCAACCTTTGCTTCCAAGATAGTAAAAGCCCTTAAAATGTTAAATGCAATAAGACCACCTAACGTTACATATTTGTGGCAAAAAACACGCTAATAACATTATAACATGTCGAATTACCAGTAGGGGGCCCCATTACTTTTCATAGAATGTTATTTCCCTTAAGGTTTCCCCCGAACAGGCGATTTTTGTCTGCAATTTAGAGGAATCGCTTTTCTTTTTTCGCTGCTGGCTTCAGTAATTTTCATTTTACACTTCTTCCTATTACACGAACAAACTATCGCATTGATAACGAATAATACGAGATTTTATATGACGTCCTCTTTTTGCATGTTAGCATTCGATTGGCCCGTCATTTCCTGCTGAGTAGCAAAGATTTGTGCTTCTCATCCGTACTATCCAACTTGCCAACTATCCCAACACACACATAAACTTTACGAATGTGTTAAGTATGTGCTCCAGTGGGAATTTTCTCTACTCTATTGTATGCCATCTATTGTTCCATTTAGGCAAAATGAAGCTTCATCCGAAAAGAGAATTTGAAGGATAACGATTGTATAAATCCTGCATTATATTATAAAACTGCATGCGGCTATTAGCGTCCTCTTCATTGGCTTCTTGCAGTAGTTACATTTTGTAAAAATAGCATTTTTCTGTTTTAATGTGCACGCACGTAATACTGATAAATGAAAAACTTCATTGGAGGCTGCAATTGATCGAGGCACCACCTTTACCAATATATCAAGTTTCACATCTTCATTTGCATTGAAGGAATGCAAATTTTACACCAAATATCGAGTTGGTGATACAGTTTACAATACGCACGTACCAAAACCTTAAATTATGATTGGCTTTTAGGTTCACCAATTTTTTCGCCGTTGTGCATTCGTCCAAATTTTATACAATTGATCCGATACATAATCCCTCGATAACACTCCTCGAGAGTAACCTGCCTTTTCCTACTTTCCACAGTTTATCCATCGGAAAAAGGCAGACGTCATCGGCGTTAGAAAAAGAGAGCGAGGAAAAAAAAACTGAACATCGAATCGATATTCCTCCTCCACACCTCCCAACCACTGCCGTTGTCCATTACGCGCTCGTCTTTTTGCGGATTTTCTCGGATTACCAGCCGCCGCTAGCTACGACGTTTTAACATACTGTCAGCGTTTGTAAGGGCACGACTTAATCCCGATATATCGTTTTGAGGGAGTTGCTACGTCGGCCGCGAGCGGCAGGATTTGGGAAGTCGTAGGGCGGGGGGAATTAGCCGGGTGGGGATTTAGGGGTAAGGAGGGATGAGGTGAGGTGAGTCAGAGAGAAGGGTGGTTAATTTGGAAGAAAGCGATCTAATAACGTATCGTTTTTAAAAGCGCGCGCACTTCATTTGATATTTCTGTAATCGTGTTTCTCTCGTTTCTACGGTCTTCTTTCGCTTCTTAATGTGTCGAAGTAAACGTTTCTCGTTTGCATTTCTCAAAGAGTAACGTAGTTGTTGTTGTCTCCCCTTTGTTTTATTTTCCTGCGATTGTATAGATTAGTCCTTTCCAAGCCTGCATACCTAAATAAAATAGTTTTATGATAACTGTATGGTAATACACTGTCTCCAAATGAAGTTGCCCCGCTTAGAAATTTGTTAAAATTATTAATATTTAGCGTATTCAAATGCAAGTATATCGGGGCCTTCATTTAATATTATCTACTTCCGTAGGTTTTTTTGATATTACTTTATTGTGAAGCCTTATATAAGAGACAATTCTTCAGTTTTCGTTACTATTCATTGGTAATACATTACATTTTGAACATTTTGAAAGCGCATTAAAAGTTCAGTTAGTGCTTGCTTCAGTGTTAGCCCAGAAACCTTTTAGGTCCTCTTCGTATCTTGGAAAGAGCATTATTGCAGAAAATGGGTTTTAACAGTAATTTTCAGAAGTTGCTTTACACAAACAACATAATTATTATGAAACTTAGATCTGTAGCTTTTAAATTAGTTCGCTTTAACCGACAGTTTGCTTTAGTCATGTTAGTTCTAAATGAGAATTGACGTACATGAAACGTTTAAAGCAGCAACCAGTTTTAAAATCAAGTTTCATTTTTGTTAATTTTTGAAACAGCTAAGATTAAATTTTTGAAAAACAATTAATCTGAGGCTTATATAATAACTAATAATAAGGCAAGAAATTCTTCTTTTAATTAAAGGTATTTAATATTAACTTATTTACAAAAAAACGGAACAACATATAAAACCTTTCTAATTCTGCGCATCAATAGAATTGTGATTTACGGAGTGAGAAGCTATTCAACGAATTTCTTCTACATTCTTCGGAAATCAATATGGGAAATTAATGTCTCGACCACCTGAAAAGGAAGGGTTGTTTGAATAGGATAGCTCACAATAAGGCTCTTAAATCGACTATTTAGTTAGCTTAACGGACCGTTGAACCCGATGCACATTAAACCAATTGGACCTCCCGACTATCTGGGATGCAATCTCAAGTTCGTAGACAATTCTCTTTTGTATTGAGCAGCGTTTTATATAGATTATGAATAAGAGGAAGTACTTCTTTGTAATAAATAAAACTAAAATATAGGTTTTGTTTATTTCAAAAAAAACTTTAAAGCACTCAGTACTACAATAATTATAATTAATATTAATTCTCTTTATTGTATGGTAAATATTATTCTAGATTTAATAATAGTTGTTCAAAAACCAGTATCTGGATGTAAATTGCAGTGAATGTCGTTTCTAATTCAGGCCCGACTTCCGGAGTATAGACCAGCCGTGCCACCCGAACAATTGTCACCCGATCCAGAGTTTACCAGGACCAGAGAAGAACTACGATGGATCCCAGCGATGACTTTGGATACGGACCTCTTGATGTACCTGAGGGCGGCGCGTTCTATGGCGGCCTTCGCCGGCATGTGTGATGGCGGTTGTCCTGAAGATGGCGCTAATGCTGCATCCAGGGATGACACAACAATAAACGCTTTGGACGTCGTAAGTTTAAGGGTTGCGCTTGTCTTTATACTAATGCAATGATGGAAGTTGATCAAATAGATATTAAAATCCTATAGTTTGATTTAAAATAGAACTATGAATTAATTTCTGCAAAGTAAGATCTCTGGAATATTGTTCTATCTCACTAATAATGCAGTTCATAGAAATTAGATCGATTGTTCGTACTCTTCTATCAAATTCAATCCACAACAACTCAAAATGTTAGGATCGAGGAAAATTTTACAATTAACTTCATTCAGATATTGTAATTGATGTTCTTCTCCATATTTCAGTTGCACGATAGCGGTTACGATCCAGGTCGAGCACTTCAAGCCTTAGTCAAATGTCCAGTTCCTAAAGGCATAGATAAAAAATGGAGCGAGGAAGAAACTAAAAGGTTCGTAAAAGGGCTACGACAGTTCGGAAAGAATTTTTTTCGCATTAGAAAGGATCTTTTGCCACATCGAGACACGGTAATTTTGCCCATATCACTAATTATAATAGAATTTCCCGTTTCTATCTTCAATTCAGCCCGAGCTAGTGGAATTCTATTACCTCTGGAAGAAGACGCCCGGCGCGAACAACAATCGTCCGCACAGGAGACGAAGGCCGGGCTCGTTGCGGCGAATCAGAAATACAAGAAATAGTAGAGGAGGTAACGCACCACCTACCACAGGTAGGGTCCACTTTTGGACACGGTACCATAAACTTATTGCTTTTTTTCTTTCGTCTGTTTTCCGCCTATTTATCGGTGAATAGGCCGAACTCCGGTGGAAGCCGAGAATAGCCGACCTTCGCCTCAACCTGGTAAGGAACCGGGTGAGACGAGTTCAGTAACCGAGGACGATAACTCTGAGGATGATAGTGATAGTCGAGACGCACAATATAGGTGTAGCCATTGTTTTACGACAAGTAAGTCTAATGACAACTGAAACCGGTACCGGCTTGTAATTTGTACGTTATCTATTCTAGAAAAATTGAATTCTCTTGGACGCACGACGCTTTATGCTAATATTATTTTAATCCTGAATTTTTAGCAACATTCTAGGCTAAATATTACGAACATGTTGCTCGTTTAGAATCAGCCATTTTCTTGTTGTCATTCGTTTTTTTTTTTTTTGAGTTGGAGAATATGCCACAGATTTGATAATATTTTCCATTTCATTTCTAATCGTACACGCTGTTGATTTTGTTATGCTGTATTGCCTTGATAAGCCTCTAACACTCGGATCTTTTCCACAATCTTGCTTTGCCGTGTAAGGATAAACACTTCGATTTAGTTTTGTTCATTTTCACTACTTGCACACACCTAAAAGTGATACATTTCAATCGAAAGAAGAGAACATACGTCATTAGATCTGATAGCGGAAGCCCGGAGAATTGAAGAGAAATTAACATCGACATTAATGTTTAGTGGTAACAGTAACGAGATAGAGCCAGTAGGGCATGTTCACGTTAGTGAGGCTTTACCGTACTTTTATGTCATGCTCGCAATCAGATTTGATAATAGTAAAGAAGCCGCATTGGAAAATCTTCATTGACGAAAGCACAATTTTCAAAACCAGAGAAGATGACACATCCTTCACTAATAGCATGATTAGAACCTTTGCATAATTTTCATTGTGAAATATACTTTTTATTTTTAAAATGTTTTAGAAAAGTGCCTTAATAGGCTGAGTAAATTTAAATTAAATTGTTATTTAACTCGTTAAAATAACAATACACTCTACTGAACGATAATCAACCTTTAAAAAACAATTTTATTCTTGAGCTTTTGGTTTAGTGAAAATTCTGAAATACCTTATATACAGGGTGAAGTAGTAGCGCGAGATTCTTCAATAGCACCTTTACTATTAACAATAGGAAATATTATATTATATATATTATATAAAAAGCATAGAAATAGTACAAGTTAAATGTGTTTTTTTCTTTAATAGATCATTCTGTATATTAGTACATATTTTATCTATACTCGAGAATCACGAGTCACTTTGTGTAGGATTACGTATACCTAAACTTAATTGTTTTCGAAATTTTTACGAAAGATGGCTGCGGCTTACATAATGTTTGATCATTTTGGCCACCATATTAGGTAATAATAATAATATATTTCGCATCCACGACTCATTTTTTTAACTCGGGGTAATTCAGGAAGATTGTTTCTCAGAAAAATTAAATAGTAATTTCCATTTGATTGGCCCTCAAGAAAGAAAGGACTTACTACAACTTCTTCAATAATATCACCCCAAACATTTAGTGAGCAACTATTTTGGTAATTTCTATCTCTAATCGACCGAAGGTTGTGTTGGGAAACATCCATTTCTAGGAAACGTTGCTTCGCCATTAAAGAAAACAAATTTTAAAAACTCATAACTTTGATATGCACTTGTTTTTGGTTGACGCTATGTACGTCAAAATAATTTTAGTTGCGTTACTGATCTATAGTAGTAGAAGTGGTATGGAATGATCTCATATTACTTTCTCACTCTGTGTGTACGGAGCTTTCGTTATCCAACTCTGTATTAATTGATATTCCTAATATCCGCAGGTTCAAGAGACTGGCAAACCGCGGGTAAAGACCGTCAATTATACTGCTGGGATTGCCGCGCTCATCTAAAGAAAACCAACGAGCTACCACCTCTAACACCGGGTGCCGCTGGCGGAGCCGTACCTTCGGCGAATGGTACGAAAGAATCGACTCCGAAGGAATCGATCAAAGAAGGCAAGGATAAGCAGGATGCCGCCGGGAACAAGGAGAAGGACAATAATAAGGACGGTAGCAATAAGGAGCCGTCGTACCTCTTCCGACCGGTGGCGGAAAGCCCGGACGCTAGCCCGCAGCGCATGAGGACGCGGAACAAGGCCGCCAAGGAGCAGAACACGAATCGGGCGCGACCGAAACGCGGTACGGAAACACCCGAACCAAAAACACCATCCAAACAGCAACAGGGATCAACGGCCGGCGGGAGTCCGTTGGAGAAGAACGCGAATACCACGCCGAACACGCCCGGAAAGAAGAAGGGGAAGAACGAGAAGCCGGAAACGCCATCGAAGAGTAGGAAGCGCGCGCAGGATAAGATCGACGATACGGAAACGGATGAGAAGGATCTGGGATTGTTTAAGAAAAAACGTGAAAGAGCTGAGGTATTAATAATAATAATAATAATAATGAAGCAACATATTTCGTTTAGTTTAGTCTGCATGTTTCTAGCTTCCCCGTCTCCTTGGAACGTATCTTTCCTACTTCCTATTTATTATTATTTTTTTTTTCTTGTAAGAATCAATATAATACTAATAATAATAATAACAAGCTTTATTTTACCAACAGTATACAATATATACAATGGTAACGTCAATACAAAATTTGTATGTGTGTGTTTGTTTGTGTACGTGTGTTTCTCTGATGTGTGCAAGAATACGTGTCTGCGTGATGTCGATGCACTATATGGTAACATTATGTCAAGTGTCTCTGACTGATTTAATGTTTTGTAGAAATTCCGCCACGGTATAGAAACAGTTTTCCAAAAGGTATCTCTTTATTTGCGTTCTAAATTTTGGAAATTCTTTTTGGATCCACGAAGCAGGTAGTTCGTTTAATAGTTCCAAATGTCTAGTTTTCATTGAGGTTGTTGCCAGCCCATGGTAAGGAAGGAATACTTGTTGTCTACATCGCAGTTGGAGAGACATTCATTCTCCCTTTCTCTTTAGGGATGAAAGCTGCAGTCTTGCGTAAACTAGCTGTTTATAGCAATATGCCGATGGAAGAGACATAATCTTGTTTTTTAAAAGCTGTCTACAGTATATGATAAAGAGATCATTGCCATGTGCAGATTCACCCCACAATGGATGCTGTCCATTGTGGGGTCTCCACTCCATTCGAGAATGAAAAAGTGATATGCTACTAATGCTGTTTCTTTATTGCTAATTGATCGAATCCTTCGCATGGCATACAGCGCAGAAGAAAGTTTTTTAGAGAGAGCATCAATTTCAGATCTCCAGGTTAATCTTACTGTCCAAGAATACAGAACAGAGAATCTTAAAATTTTTTCAGCATTCTCGTATTCATACCATAAACATCTAGCATATCCTTCGGCTTGGTTCTTTGAATTATGGCTTTTGTTCCCTCAAATGTTACAGGTGACAGAAAAAAATATTGATTATTATACAGCAGCTTGGTTGTAGTTTCTGATCAAGTAATAGGATGATTGCAGTTTTTTAGGAGCTTGTCCACTATAGTGCAGAAATATCCGTTCAAGTTACTTGGATTTGGTACTTGTTTGAAGCTGTTCGATTTGCCGGTTTCCTTCTTGATTATGTTCCATATTCCTTTCTGCATTTTGTCCGAAGTATATATGGAATCCAGATATCTATTTCTTTTTTGTTCTCATAATTTTCTGAGGTAAAATTCTTTATAGTTTTTAAATATTCTTTTTAGATCCTCGTCGCCTAACTGATTGTACGTTTCCTGTATTAAAGCTAATGTTTCTCGAATTTTCCTCAATTCATTACTAGAGTTAATTAGCTGTTTGAAATGACTTGTTCTAACTAGTTTTGTTTTTACGGAAAAGGCTGTATTTATATTGGTAATCAGTTGGTAATCATCCTGTACGGTTATCGAGCCAGTCCATTTTTGCAATTTTATTCCGTGTTCAAAAACATAATAATTTTGCTGTGTAAGAATTCTGGACTTGGTATAATTTTGTTTTGTTCACTTTTTATCACTAATATTGAATTTGATCCCTTTATGATCAGATATATCTATTGTGAGCACACTTGTCATATAATGGGATATATTGGTAAATATGTACTTGCATGTATCAAGTACATGTAAATTGTACTTGCCGACAAACCTTGGATTCGTGTGGACTGACTGATTGTATGCTTTAAGTCAAAGCTCAGTAGGGTATTTAGCGGCCACATTAATGTTAAAGTCGCCAGCAAGAACAATCCTTACAACCTTATTGTATTGTTGTAGTATCTTAGCAAGTATATTGGAAATGATTTCTAGGAATTGGGCAATAATGCTATCTGGGGAACGGTATGTGCATAGTATAATTAAATTTTGTTGACTTATGTATATGCCACATGTTTCACAACTTTTTTCCTCTGACATTTTAGATAGCAATTCTATTTCATCGTATAGTAGATCATTTCTTAGATATATATATATATATACATACTAGTCCATGTATAAAGATATTTTTCACGAAGTAAGTGGCCTTATCTTATAATTACATATGTTAAAAAAAGTGATGTTCTGTGGATTAAGCCAGTGTTCCTCAACACAGAGAATAGATACCTCTTGGTTGTGTGCCAATACTTCGAGGGCGTTCATTTTATTCGTTAAGCATTGGCTATTGATGTAAAAAATATTAACAATTCTTCGGACATTCTGACATTTTGATGTTTCTTGCTTAAATCCCTCTCTCACTTCTGCCGATGTTTCTTGATATTCGCCTAAAGCTTTATCTAAGTTAAAGTCAAATTCGCATCTTCTCAGCTGCTCGTTTTCCGAAAAAAACGATATCTTCTTAGTAAAATACCAGAAGGCCACATCTCAGCTTGATTAACAATTGCTAAATGTGAGAAATCGAATCCAAATTTGAAGGATCCGAAGGATCCCTTACTATTCAGCTTTTGTAAGCCAAACCCGATATTTGGGAATTTCTTTTGCAGACGTACAGTTGTACGTCCTCCGTTTTAACTGTTTTATTTACACGTCCAATATATAACCAAGTTTGTTTCGGAGTCCCAAAGAAAGTACCATCAACACGGGCGCTACCTATTGCACCCTGACCCTGACCTCATCCAGTTTTGTATCGGTATCACTGACCAGACTTGTTCTTATAGCCTGTGGTTTTTGTTTAGGAAGAGACGGTTTTGTAGCCGTTGTTTTCTATGCGAATTTCGACGTTTTTGCATCTGTTATTTCCGCTAAGTTCAATACATCACAATAAGCTTTCAGTTTTGTCATTTCAGTTTTTAATTCTGATATAGTTGCGCCAAGTGTATCTATTTTTTTGTTTAGATTTGTTATTACGTCATATTGATTCTTTATGAATGATAATAAAGTTGTTCCGGAAAACAAAGCGTGCTCACAGTCGTTACAGAACCATTTTACGCCTTTCTTTGCAACAGTGACAATTTCAGTGCGCTTAACATCAACGCAATGGAAGCTCTATTACAAATTCCACTACAGGTAATATGATTTTCACTTAATTTAACCTATTCTTCGCTAGTTTTATTAGCACTTCGCGAAAGAGGGACTTCACCAGTCGCCATCTTTGGCATATCCATATGGCACAATATAAGCAACTATTTTTTATTCATACTTACATTACATTCATTTCAGGATTTTAGTAATTTGTTTTTGTCCTGTTACAGAGTCCTTCCAGTGATTCGGGTTCCATCAATGACGAAGCCGACACTAACGAACCCGAAAGCGAATCTACAGACGGTAACAGTCTTCCAGCGTCATCCACACCTGCTCCAATCATTACGAGTTGCACCTCGACTCCCACAAGCAACACTTCTCTTCCCGTACAAGATCTTATCGTTAAGCCCGTGAAGCTAGATACAACGGAAATCGGTATCTATCACAGCAGAAGAAAAATTTATTTCAAAATACAACAGAATTTCTTCTTCTAGCCGAGAAACCTCCTACAGCTGTTTTATCCTCCCCGTTAGTAGCAACAGTACCTGTACCCGTGATAACGACTAATAAGGTTCCTACGATCACCTCCGCGGAACCATCTCCTCAACCTCTGAACGTATCCATACGGTTACCGGACGATATCAACGAAAGAAAGAATTTAATCAAGAGGAATTTGGTCGTTACGACCGATATTAAGGATCTTAAATTTCAGGAAACTGTCAAATATCCTCCCGATATCAAGAAGGAGGCTGTAAAACCGCCGGAATCTATTATGAAAATCGAGAAGGAGATCAAGGAGGAGACCAAGGATATCGTACAACCTGAGAAATTCAAGACGGAACTTATTATTCCTAAAGTCCCCCTGGATAAAGTTATCATAAAGGAAGAATTGGAATCTAGTAACGAAGCAATAAATTTGAATCCCAAAGAGGAGTTTAAAGATAACCTCTACCTGACCCAAGCGATGAATATCAAGGAACAAATTAATTTCTCTCTAAAAGATAATCATTTGAATCATTTACAACCGATTGGGATGACTGAAATGGAACGGCCGAAGGAACAAATGATGAATCCGCAGCCGTATGTTACGAAGGACGGCTTCAAGAATGATTTTAATGTATATAACCAAAAAGAGCAAAATAATCCATTGAATGCAGTTGTTAAAATGGAGCCTAGAGATGAACCAATAGAATTAACCTCTACTTCAAGTAGAGCCGATCTATTCAACCAATCGATGACCGCGCAGACTCTGAACATCCCAACGGTGATTCCGATGTCGCAATCTATGCAGAATAGTCGGAATAATGAGAATATCTACGAAGAGGATAAACGAGAAAAATTGGAGAGACCTGAAAGAGTGGACAGACCGGAAAGAAGCGATTTAACAATAGGCCAACCGCCCCTCCCCAATATTATGCAATCGGCTAATTTGGTGACAATAGGAGGTCAATCCGGAATTAACCATTACGGGTACATGCCGTACAACCCACACTCACCGCGAAATCTAGAAAAAAACGTTCCCACCTCTCAGCCCCTAATGCCTACACAAATGAACCAGATGGAGCCGCAAAATCTAAAGATCAAACAAGAAGTACCCGAGAATTCTGTTCATAATCTCTCTACGAATTACGCCCCCTACTCTCAGAGTAATATGAGTTCCTCGTCTTCGGGTAGTCTGCATAATTCGACCCCTTCGCCGCAGATCAACCCGAATCCCTCGCAGATCAACGTTCCTACCGCTCCACCTAGCGCTTACGGCTCTCAGAGCGGTTCCTCGTCTTCGATGTCAATGCTCAACAACGATCCGCTACAGAGTCTCAAGGATGTTAAAGTGCCCGGGTTTTCGTTGCCTTCAGTTGTTGCACAGAGTGTTTCAAACGAACGGCCCAGTTCCGGATCGGCTATTGAGATTAAGAAGGAACCAGAATATCCTACGCCTATAACTAGCGCTAGTCCTGTACAACCTGTGAAGAGTCCCGTGCCTAAGACTACTAGTTCTACGCCCACACCGACGATCAATGTGTCCCAAACGCCGCCACTCAGACAAAATAGTGAGTAATTAACTCTGTTATGAACTAATTTCCCAAACGATTGCTTTTTTGTAAAAAAAAAATGTAGAATGCAGCAATTCAATTATTTGGTTACGATTAGCTATTTCAAATTTGTTATTTAACTTTAATCAAGTCTCTAATCTGATTTTCATTTTTAATATTTTGCAGCAACAAATTCGCCGCAATCAGGTATCTCTTATTCAGCAATAAATCTTATCAGCCCGGGTTCCAATCAACCTCCATCGTTACCTCCAGCATCACAACCGCAACACCCTTTCGGAAGCCCAATGCACCCACCTCACCACCTTATGCAATCTATTTACGCGTCGATGCATCAATTTCCGCATTCATATCCCGGCTATCCATACTCCTTCAGTTACCCTTACGGGCCTATGCCTCAACCTCACGCAATACCCCCACCTCACCAACCTTCAACGGCAAGACCTGATGCTGTGGCTAAACCTACCATCGAAACTAGCACTACGATGATCAGTTCACACAGTAATAGTACCACGAGTTCGTTGACGGCAAGAAGGGAGGTGAGAGAAACGGATGAGCACGGAAGTGAAAGGCAACAGACCCACGAGACGACGCTGACGCAACATCACAGTACATCGCACCACAGCGCGGTGCATTCGAGTACCGAGAAGCAGGGTTACGGTGGTGCTAATCATTCTATAACAATTTCGCACAGTACTAGTTCCAGTACGAGTCAATCGTTACAGCACAAGAAGACTGTCAGGACGAGCTCGCCGCATAATCCGGTTTCGCAGGTTGGTAATACATCCTAATTAAAAGGGACGGGTCACAGGCCACGTGAAGGAGTAGTGATGGGGATAAAATGTGATTTAGACTCTAATATTATATCTTGTGTGTAAATTGGATAGCGTTTGCTTGCGTAATAGATACTGTAGGGCAATCGATTAGTTAAAGGACAACAGGTATAGTCGTGAGTTTTTAAGGAAACTCAATGCGCTCAACCTTTTTCTAAGGCAAACCTATTCCCTACACTGTGAATGAATCGATCATAAATTTCGATCGTTTACTGTAATGATGCGTTCTTTTACGTTGATTATCAAATTCTTAAAGATTATGAAATTTGTCAAAAATAAAAATATGAAATATATTTGATCTATCGTACTGTTCAAGCCATTACGTAAATGTACAAAACGAGGAATATAGGTGGCAGCAGAACAGTTGCCATAAACCGCAATTATGCCTTTTTTTTTCTCTATTTACGTAGAGACGTGATGCTTTTGATACTCAAAAATGAGTATTTAGATTACTCTACAAACTCATTATGGTTTATGCATTTCCTTATTTAAAGAAGTTCCAAATGATACAGTTCATCGGAAATCTAAATTTTTAATATCTTAGTCGGCATCTGCGAGTATAAACCACTCCTCTTCAACGTCGAGTCATCAACATACACATCATCACACTCACCACCATGAAAGAATGTCGCCCGGCAATCCGGTGTTGAACATCAGACATGGAATACATACAAAACCGCCGCCGACCAACCCTCATCACTTGATGATACAACCGCCTAGCATGGGTCACCACGGTCCACCTTTAGGTATGCACGTTTTAAGCAAAATGCACCATATCCAATATCCCATCGCAAAAATTCGTATTTCTTTCAGGTCCTCCGTCGATGGCTAACAGCTCATTGGAAGCTTTAAGAGCTCACGCCGCTCAAGCAGCGGCTAATATGCAGAATAACATGCATCCACCGAGTAGCAGTCCGATGCAGTTACAGCAACCAAAAATAGAAGAGGTGAAAATTGAACCCGAACCAGAGCCTAGTCCGGAAGATGAGAGCCAACCTAGTCCGATCGGTCCGCCTAGAGGTCCATCGCCTGAACCTAGAATAGAAGATAGCGAATGCCATCGAAGTCAATCCGCAATGTAAGTTTTAGAAGTTTTTTATGTCGATTTCTATTGTTCCATTATTGATTTAAACATTTAACTTTAGATTCCTACGTCATTGGAATCGCGGTGACTATAATTCCTGCACGAGGACGGATCTCACATTTAAACCGGTCCCGGATTCTAAGTTGGCGAGGAAACGGGAAGAACGATTAAGAAAACAAGCAGAACGCGAAAGGGAGGAACGCGAGAGGGCACAACAAGCGCAAGCTAGAAAGATAACCACTCCGGATAAACCTGATGTTAAGCCTCCATCGAGGGGTCCTTTGGAAACTGTGTCGTCACCGTACGATAGGTTCCAAAGAACCGCTGGTTATCCCGATACGCCTGCGTTGAGACAATTGTCGGAATACGCGAGACCTCATGCAGGTTTCAGTCCAGGTATGTTGGTTCTAAATATTTGTTACGGGTTTAGAAATGGAAGTTGCGACGTTCTTCCTCAAATTATCAAAAATAAACGAACCCGAACCTGCCACCTATCGATACTCACCTCCCGTGGCAAAAATTAAAGTCTCGCTTGCTCAGGGAAGACGGGAGCGAGTATTGCGTTTTAAAATAAAAGGCACTCCGGCTTCAAACTTGAAGTTCTTTGAATTGATGATGAAAGTAAATAAGCTTATACACATTGTTGAGTTATCACTCAAAAGAAAACAAAAAAATAAAAGGTTTAAGATTAATATCAGCTCTTTCTAAATCACAAGGCTAAAGAAAACATAGATGATCTAATATGCTATATTATTCACTTTGTTGTACATCAAATTTCTTTTAACTGTCGAAAGTTTTTTGACTGGTTTGTATCCATTTGTCAGTATCTTTGTCACACATCATCAACACTTCATCTAATTAAACTCTGGGTGACTAATTGATACTCTTCTCCTTGTGTCTCTTTTTTCCTTTTGTATAATCCGAATCATTGTAATTCTGTGTTCTTCCTTTTCATCTTTCTTTTGAATTGTTTTTCATAAACCTTTCCTAATCATTTTTTTCTTAGTGTTACCCACTTTTACTTCGACTCCTTTTTTCTCTTCTACAAAATATCTAATGTTTGTTTTTCCACGTTATTTCCGACATCTGTTCCTGTAATAGCACCATCTGATTTTTTATGCTCTTTGTCAATTTTCTCCAGCTTCTTTTCTAGATTTTTTTCCTTTTTAGTGATTTTTTCTTTTAAGATTAGCGATTTAAGCTGCGAGGTGCTGATGACGTTGAATAGCAGAAATATGTCTGTTGGCGAGTGCTTTCTTTCCATTTTTTGTTTTTGCTATTAATGGTTCCATTAATACCTCGAGTATTTTATTTTAGGTTATTGTTGATAAGTACGTTTTTCATGTTAAATACTCTTCTAAATTTAATATTCCGTTGCATAATATGTTTGTTATGTAATACCTTCCTTTTATCTATTAAGCAGGTCACATGACAAGAATATTACCAGCACCCCATTGCATAGATCCCATGATGTACCAATTAAATAGTCTCTATGGCCCGGGCGCTCGTGAACGAATGGAACTGGAGCATTTAGAAAGGGAAAAACGGGAGCGGGAGATTCGAGAATTACGAGAAAGGGAACTCAACGATCGACTGAAAGAGGAGATCATGAAGAGCGGGATGCGTGGACCACCGAACCCGATGGATCCGCATTGGCTGGAACTGCAAAGGAGGTACGCTGCAGGATTGGCCGGTCCAAGCGGTAAGTTAATTAAAAAAAATTACGGAAAATACGGAAGGTGAAAATTTCTGTTTTTCTAACGCAGGCCCGGCGGGATTACCTCTACATCACTTCGCTTTATATCCTGGAGCGGGTGGGAGTGCCCAATTATCTCAGTTAGAAAGGGAAAGGTTGGAACGGCTTGGTATACCACCGCCGGGACCGCCAGGACCTCCAGGGGCGCCTCCAGGGCATCCACATCACCCAGCTCATGCGGCACAGTTAGAGGCTGCGGAAAGATTAGCTTTAGCTACTGATCCAATGGTAAGTTTTGGTCGTGTATTCAAATATAAGAAATTTTATTTATTGTTTTAATTGATATAAAAATAGAAAAGTTATTTTGGGTTACGTACGCGTTTCAGACTTTCCACAAATGTTTTTCTATATTTCCTAACCAAATTTAATTTACTAAAAAGTCGAAAGGAGCACTTATCTTGTAAATATTACTAAATAATTTAAAAATGTAACAAACATGAAATATGTGAATGAACATTTCTAAGTAATAAAATTTTACAAAAACCATAACATTATTTCTTTGAAGTAATGAATTTTTATACTCTTGACGCCCAGATCATGTTTCTTTTGTTCTTAATTTTAACAATAATTATAATTCTTTCAATGATTTAATTTAATTCAATATTTAAATTTTTCCTTGTCTTGAGATAGCAATCATTATTAAAAGAATTCAGAGGGTACTTAATTTTTCTTACAATCTAGTTAAAGATAAACTAATTTTCCTGTTTACAACCTCAAATGTTAGATTGAAAGAAAAATTTACTGTTTTTAATTTTCCGAAATAATTCCTTGGATTTATCTAAAAATCAAATAACCTTGAAGTCGATTCTGCAGGTATTATTGCAATCGACGTTTCCAATTTGTTTACCAACATTTCAAAACAGGGTGTTCTGAAGTGTCGGTTCAATTGTCAATTGATTTGATTATAAAAGCGACTTTATTAATTTTAACAATGCTTGTTAAAAATGCAGTATTTAATACTTAATAGAATTATTGTTTAGGTTCGCCTGCAGATGGCTGGCATATCGCCCGAATACCACGCCCATACACACGCCCATACCCATGCCCACACGCACCTCCATCTGCATCCGCAGCAACAACAGGCTCAGCAAGAGGCGGCTGCAGCTGCAGCAGCTTTCCCTCTGCCAGGTAACTGCACCATTTAATTATAAGGAAATGATAAAAATGAATTCTCTACATAAATCTTTGCTCATCAGCCTCAGGCACCCCTGGTTATCCGAGACCCGGTTTGATACCTGGTAGGGATGCCCCATTGGGTCTGCATCATCCCGATCTTCTAGGTCGTCCATACGCTGACCAATTGCATCAGGTAGGTTTCGTTCTTACTGTATACTTTCGACTCACCGGACTAAATTCTAACAAATGGAAAATGCCGCCGGGATCTGCTCCAATTGGTCGAATGAACAATTTTTTTCTTATAAAGAGTTTTTGGAGCTTTGTTCAGCATGTTGGAGCAGATCCAGCGCTTTAATCATCTCACCACTTCAGATGTCTTAAAAGATTTACACATTGTTTGGTATTACTTATACCAAAAGCAATTGTTTGTCTTTTTTGACTTAGGCTGTGGCACATGAACAATTACAGAGACAAATGATATTAGAGAGGGAGCGCTTCCAGCCGCATCCATCTTTAGTTGCTCAACATGAAGAATTTTTGCGGTGAGTGATGTTTTATTGTCTTAAAAAGAAACGAAAAAAGTCTTCCTTGTTTCGTTGGGAAAGTGTTTTAAATGGGAAAGAACATTTTTTTAAATTAAGCGTGCGCAGTAATATAATGTTAACTTATGTTCACTATGAACGCAGTTTTTTACAATTATTTAATAAAAAAAAATAAATGAAGGATTTTTATAATAAAAATTAAACAATATTTTGGCCCAGTTAAATGAATTGTTGAACTACATTTCACTAAACTTTTAACCAAAGATTAGACGATAATAAATAATTTTGCAGTTTTATTAGCCAGTTATAACGACAGTTGTCCTTGGCATTGAATTTATTGCATTCCTATGATGAGAACGTTACAACGTAATTTACGTAGTCAAAGATAACATCGAGAAGTCCGTCTTCTTAACAATTCTATGATAGTGCAATGTGCATTGAATATTTTCCTATCCGCATATTTTTTTATTTGTTGCTTTTTGAAATATTATTATTTGGTATGAATTTTGAAGTAATGAAATATCTTCAAATATATCTTTTTCACTTAACAAATTTGGCAACATTGTCATAAGATGCAGCCGCATCGCGAGAATATGCAGAATGTTTCTAAATATCCCCTAAAGCTTCAGATAGGCATCAAGCTTCATTATTGTCTATTAGAACATCTTTACTATTGTTCATTCCTATAACAACTAGAAATATTTAATGAAGTCAACATAAATGACTGCCATTCATACTCGAATCGCCCAAAAATGTGAATGAACGAAAGTCGTAAAATAAAAAGATGCGCTCATGTTGATTGGATTTTGGATTATGCCCTCATCGATCGATTAGATGGATTGATTGAATGCATTTGTTTCTTCAGTACCTAATTCTTACATATCACTACGTCCAAGGGCATTATCCAAAATAAGGAATGCTTTTGAAGGCAGAGCCAAATCCCTCATTTTTATGATCCCATTAAATTACGAATTGCAAACGATTTCTTCACCCTACTCTTGTACGGCTCGATGTAAAAATGTGTTGGCTTCGATTTTTGAATGTAAACAGATTCCTATTGCTTTAGGGCAAAATAATCAACTTTCAGTAATAAGTAAAGCTACTCCGAGTTGAAATCGCATTCAATAGACTTAACTGAGAGTTGAGGAAAAATATCCAAAGGCGCTGATTATATTTTGCGGATACCAAATAAGAGGGCTGTTCTTTTTTCGCCGAGCCTAATAAAGTAATACATGATTTGCTGATAAAATACATTTATTTAGAATTTTTGAGTGTTCTCCCCCGTGTTTTTCCATCCGTGAAACGATACTTCAAATATTTTCTCCAATTTTTTTTTCGTTAGGTTCGTTTGGGTTCGGATTCGTTGGGTTGTTTACTTAATTTTTAAATGCGCCAACCGCTTCTTCGACCGATCTTGAATGCTAGGTCTAGACTGTACGGCGATTCAGGCATTATTCATTCAAATACCCACACCCGAGCGTTCTCTTGGCGTAAAAGGATTCTTCCTCATAATTTCAAAAAGTGTGGCGACTACTTTTTTGTTTTGATTTTTTCAAGAAGAATTTTGTTGAAACCGATTCGTTCTTAAAGACCCAAATTACCGATTGTTGTCTTCTTTCGGGATCATAGCAATATATTTACGTGTCACCAACTGCAATGATGTACACCAAATGTCAAAGCGATCCAATGTAGATCTACGCCATGCTACAGGTTTTTTTTTTTGGCTGTGTATAAGATGATGTCAATTTTTCCCGCATCAGTCTTTTCCGGCTTGGAACCGCATTGTTTTCGTAGCTTCTACCAACGTTTCGTGAAACATCTTCAGGGCTATTAAGTGATGTTTGAAGATTTCTACGGATTCGCAGATTTTTCTACAATAATAGTGAGGGTTACAGACTACCGCACGAATTTAGAATCTGGTAGGCGTCGAGGTCAGTGGAAAAGTGGTCCGGGTTTAAGGAGGGTTATGTTGGAGGGACCAGTTTTGATGATATGGTTTAGTTCTTGAAGAAGCGAATTAGGTTCAACGATGGAAATAACCCTTAGTATATATATAAAAGAATTGATAACACCGGATTTTTAAGCTGAATAATGGTGTGAGAGACCGTTTAGATATCTATCCGTACGTGTAGGTTACTCCTTACATTATAATTGGAAATTTTAAGTGATCTAATCTCCCAGTACGAAGATACGTAACTGCTATCCTCCATTCACCCGTAACAAGCCGTAACATAAATCCCTCCGCAACGAATAATCCCCAGTCGACGTACTGTAACAGCATTGAAGATACTCAATAAATGTGAGGACGAAACGAGGATAGAAGTTACCGGAAACCAATATTCTTTTCGGTAGCTGCTGCTTCTGTTGTTATTTAAGGAAAGTCGATTACGTTGAAATTCTTTGTAGGGCTTTACGACAGCCGAGGAATGCGACTTGTCATCCGACACTCGACTGATTTCGATTCTTTACGATTGAAGCCAATTTTTGTGAGGAATATATTTTGAAAAGTCTTTAGGCATATTTGATAACTTTCATTATAATTGAAGTTGTAAGCGACTATGTCAAGCAAAATTTGTTTTAAAATATCGCACTTAACTAGTTAGGCTTAGCGAAAAGAGAACATCTCTCGTATACTACGATTGTAGAGCATGCTACACACAGTAATTTTGGTTAAGTTAGTTATTATCGCAAGCTATATATACCTTGTCATTTTAAATAGGCAACAAAGAGAACGCGAATTGAAGGTGAGGGCTTTAGAGGAAGCAGCGAGAGGATCTAGACCTTAGAGGTAAGGTTTTAATTTCACATAATGTAATTTTTGTTAACCTTAAAAGCCTCATAGTTGAGATATGACCACTACATTCCGGATTTTTAAGCGTCTATACAACATTTTCATGTTTTGATTCTTTTTCAGCATTTACCAGCAAGCGGGCAAACGTTATTCACAGCGCATGCTCGCGCAAGGTCTACTTTAACCAAGAATGTAATAGCATACCCGCCATTTTTCTTTCATCTCGCATCACTGGACGACGCCAGGATTTGGTGACTTGTAAAACGGTGATGTTGTTAGATCTTTTAAAATGTGATATGCAAATAGTTCTTCACGACATAAAACGAAGTGTATTTTTTTCCCTTAATATCGTGAATACACTTCCCTCTGCGCAAGAAACGGTGATTCTCTCAGAGATCGGGGAGTTAGCTACTCGAAAATCGAACATATTCTAATATAAAAATAAGTAAATTAATGACTTTGAAACAAAACGTAAAACAATGGGACATTTGTTTTGTGCCGCATAATATGTATGTTTTTTGCGATCTTTTCTAAAAATAATAGAATAATTTTGTATACAAAAAGAGACAAAAAAATGAAAAGAAATATGAATGTTAGAAATATGAATATATTGTAGGTATAATTAATTTCTAAAGTACATATTATAATACAGTAATTCGAGGACTTTTAGCGGATTGTAAAGCGGAACTTTGAAGATTCTCAACCTTCTATGTTATTCTTATTTTGTAGATAAAAAAAAAATATCGCTAAAAACCATGTCCCTTTCAAAAGAAATAAAGGACCAAAAAAATAGAGTACAATGTTTAACTGTACATAACGCCTGTAAATGTAGAAATTTTAACGGTATACCCTAGGATCCTCAGACAATTTTCAATGTTCCGTTTCTAATCTATAACCCTGTATATATTTATAATAATTAGCTGAAACAAAAGAAAGTAACAAGGTGTCTGTTTTTATTGTAATTTTATTTTATTTTATGTGAAATATTTATTTTTACGTGTTTTATATGTTGTGTTTGCGAAGGAGATTTTTCAACCTGCACTGGTCGATTTGAATGAATGTTAATACGATAAAATAAAAAAACGAGCAGAAATAAGATAACATGATTTTTTTTAATAATTTGCCAGCTATTGGAATAAGAAATACAATTATTTCTTATAAAATAATTATGTTTATTACGTTTTGCAAATATTTGAATGTTGATGTTGGTAACATTGGTCTGTGATCAATACTATCTTGCTTTTGATTAGATTCTCATTTAGAGTAGCCTATGATTCCAATATAAATTTGGTAACAGTGCGAAAAATGTCTCGTATTTTTTGACAAATTAATATTACTGATTAGTAATATTAGCAATTGTAATATACAGGGGTAGTGCCTAACCGAAACTGCGTCGGTCGATATATGAAAGAGTGTAACATTGGAAAATTCTAAAGACTTAGTAGGCTAAAGCCGACATGTTGCTATTAAACTAAAATAATCTTAATAAATTGACACTTCCGGTTGTACCGGAAATACCTATCAACATTGTTGTTTTAATTAGAACATCCTATATATTGTGTTGTGTTGAAGTGAATAACAGTGTTGAATTGAATTTTAAGATTTTTTGATGCTTGATGCGACTATGTCGCTATTTCTAACCATATTTTAAATATTTGTTTTTTTTTTTCGTATATAATTTTTGATAGAGGGATTTGATGGGTGTGAATTTATTTAGTAAGTTAGAGAAAAGTACGTAGTTGTATTAAAATAAATAAATAAATAAGGAATTTTAACACTTCTCCGTAAGCGTAGTTGCCGAACGCACTTTCAAGTTAAACGCCGTCACAGTTATTTTACCATCTGTAAAAGCGTCAAATTTTTAAAATATGGTTGAAAATAACAACTTAAGCTTTAAATTTTAAAGCATATAAGGTGTATCCTTTAAAATGACAAAGTTGATATCTACTTCCGGTATAACTGAAAGTGCCAAATTATTAAAAATATTTTAGTTGAACAGCACACGTCGTCTTTAGTGTGCTGGAAAATTCTCAAAATTGATGTAGAATTTTTTATACACCAATCAACGAAGTTCTCGGTGAAACGCCCTGTCTATTTAACTTTATTACATTTATAAAAATTTTACACGACCAAAATGAGATTTTAACTGAAGGCTTTCGATGCAGATACTCGAATAGGTGACCGTCCGCTTGAATGACCGGTAGAGCTTACATGGCCTAAACGAGCTACGGCGTTCGGCTGCATTCTCCCACCTCTTTTGACTTATCATTTCTTTCTTGCTTGTTTTGAACATTTTTTTGCACCCAAATGAATCATTATTATTATTAGGCTTGATGCTGCGTCTTTAGCCATTTACAAACAATATTTAACCACCCTAACGGGGTGACACGCTTCGTACCCATGGTCTATCGGGCGATCAGATCCAAAAGAGACCAAGTTTCTATTGATGCTTTAAATAAAATTTTCTAGTCAAATTCTATTCTCAGGAACCAAATTCGAAATGGTAATTTTTTTTTGGCATATTTAATACATTTTTTCGTTTTAACAATGTAGAGAAGCCCGTTGCTTATCATTCGTTATTATCTTTTCTCCCAAAAAACATTTCAAACTGTAATGTTTAGCCCTTTATATATTCATTCACAACGGGATTAATTGGAAGAAGGAGGAAGATAGATATCAATACGCGGTTTTCTCCGCTACTTTAGTTGGTGGAAATCCTTCAAATATATTAGAAAAGCATATTGGTACATTTGTTATTTTTTTTTTTTAGAGATAATTGGGAAAAATTCGTACTATTGGGGATAACGTCATCTGTTACGAGATAAATTACGAGCGCTAGATGACCTTTCAAAATAGTCTAATACATTTTAATTTTACATGATTCGGCAACGTCTACTACATTTATTATCAACAATATGAAAACACGTTTTTAGCCAAAGTAATGGGTAATTAACTAGCTTTTTAATAGAGTTTTTAAAATGATAGTTGCTCTTGGAAGTTTTAAGAGTTACTTTAAAATTTAAAAGTTATCGTTGATCCCAGCAACTACGCTCCCTTACTGGCCATGTTTGGATTTTAAAGACATTTTCGTCAAATTTCCCTTTGCCACTGCGGCGTATCATTCTAACTATTATAGTTTCTAAGATATTGCCACTCCTCGCTATATCTGGTGTATGTTGTATATTTGTGAGTTTTATAACTATACTTTCCCTCAAAAAAAATTCGTTAAACTTGTTATGTTTGGCCTTTTTTTTTGCAAAAAATCTACAATCTTGATCTAAATTTTGACAAAACTTTATATTCTAAGGAAATTTCACTGACAGAACGTTTCCGTTATTAACTGTAAATAGGAGAAAGATACCATTACGGGATTTTCGCCACTACTTTAGTCTGTCAAAATTCTTCAAACGCTACGTAAGGAGAACATATTGGTACGTTTAATTTTTTTAGAGATAATTGAGAAAAATTCGTACTATTGGGTATAACGTCATTTGATACATTTCAACATTAACGGGTGACACAAATTACAGCATTTCGAACGGTGCTGGATGTCATTTGAAGCAAGTCCACATTTCTTTAATTCGGGCAAAAATCGAGTAAATAAACAAAGTGATGGGTGATTAACTAAGCTTTTTAATGGAATATTTATAATTATAGATATTTGTGAAAGTTTCAGCGGCTAATTTGAAAGTTACTGTTGACCGTAGCAACTACGCCCCTATCGCCTATGTTTTGAATTATTTATTTAATCATCAAATTTAATTTTGCCCCTTTAGTTATGATAAAAAAAAAAATCAATCTAGTTATTAGTTTCGAATGTATCTCCGCTCCCCACTCTTAGTGCAACATGGTGTATATTTGCAAGTTTTATAACTATTCGTTCTCTCAAACGTATAGTTTATATTACTATTTATATTATTATGACGATAATTTCATACGTTTTATTCCAAACTAGAAATGTTAAAGAGTGTTGATATTGCATCGATTTTCAGGTGCTTTTTTTTTCATATACCATATTGTCAGGTTAGACATGTCCTGAGCATGCACGTTTGCTTTTATTCAACAACCTGGAGACGCAGATTATTTAAATATTTTTGAAACCTTTCCCATTTTTAAACAGCCTACAGATTAAAATTAAACAAAACATCAACATCACTCTATTAAATTTTCGCATCTTTGCATCGCCACGTGAATCTCAATAATCGAGGAACACTCGTCTATATGTTATATCTTAATATCAACCCGCGCATGAGATCATCCAGGGCGTGTTTATAGTGGAGCTGCGATACTTGGTAAGAACGGCGAGTTAGGGAAACCGATCAATCTGTGATCCACGCGTACCGATTCGCCGGTTTTGCTATCTCACTTCTTATCGAGCATCGCAGCACCAAATTAGATGATTCACATCAACAGATTGTTTTATTTCTAAACTCAAAGACCTTAGGATAAACTTCAACATCCTTCGCATGTATATGGTGCTTTAAAAGCAAAATCATCCTTATGCAAATTACGAAATCTACTTCGTTAGGTACAATTATTTTTATGGTAGTATAAATTAGACGTTATTTTATTGTTTTTTTTTTCTTGTGATTTTTTTCTTTTAATACTTTTGTACATATAAAATGATCAAATTTTATCAAAATAAAAAGTATGTATGCCGTTATTGGTTTACTTGAGTGAACGTTCAATTCTATTTGACTTATACTTTTTATTTTGAATTAGTATAATTATTGTATAATTGAATTTTTTAAAACTATCCAATATATTGTACCCCCCTTCCCCCATTCATTAATTTATTCGATGTATATGTCATTTTAAGCAATCTTCTTATATTTTATTATTTTTTAAAGTTGTATCTTTTTTTTTAGCAAAACTATTTTTTTTTTTTGTTAAAAAAATAAACGAAAATAAAAAAGTATCTTTACCAAAGATTTTCTTTGATATTTTGTTTTCTTTAGAAATTGTAGTATTATTAGGTGATATCTTCTGTTCTTTTTTTTTTCTTCTATCTCTTCCCGTGTCCGTTTCGGGAATTTTGAATTCGCAATTGGACACCTACCTAATGGATTACGTATACATATTATATATTTGTAAATAATTACTTGACAAATGCTTTTTTGTATTAGATGACGAGAATAACTATAAAAAATATAAATGTCTATATATTTCAAGCGAATAAATTTGATTTCTATGTGGGCTCTTTTATTTACAACATGGACCTTTAGGTTTTCAAGCGGAAATGATGCAATCGCCAAAGGAAGTTTATCTGACTTAAAAGTGGAGAAAAAAGCTTCAAACAGTTTCTTGTACAAATAATTGGTTAGAACGTTATTAACACGTTGCCCGTCGCAATGGTAAGAATTTTTGCGGTCTCCGGAGTCGCGCAATTTCTTTTTAAATACTTCATAAGTGTCATAAGGATGTTACATCCTGTGGTTTTTGTTTCTAAATAAGATTTTGAAGCGCGAGGCAAGCATGCATCGCACGGCCCGGTGTTAAAAGTTTAATGCAGAGGCCACGCGATCCTCACTTGCTTCGCACTCTGCAGGCGCAGACTTGCATATTTGCTAAACAAGCAGATATACATGTTGATGCTTCATATTGTAAAGTTTACACGTTCGTTAGCAGGCTTCTGATTCTATTGTGCTTCCTCTCCAAAAAAAAAAAAATTGAAGAAGTGATAATATAAAATAAAATGGTCTTTTGTTGAAGATGTAAAGATTTTAATGTTTTCTTTGTTTATAATCTACTTTGTGTTTTGCCTATTTTTGAACCAGAAATTAATTTGTTTGGAATTTGTTGCATTTATTTACCATATTAGTAGAAAACAAAATGACATGGCAAACATTATAAAAGCAATAATGACAGAAAGAAGGAAAATGAATGGGAAACTATTGTTTTCAACGATGAATCCCGATTTTGCTTATGGAATTCTGATTGACAAGTAGAAATTTACAGTTCGACGTCGCCACACGGCTCAAACTACCGGTGTAATGGTGTGGGGACCAGTACGCTACGGGGGCCACCATTCCGAAGCCCGTGTTAGTGCCATTCCTCCAAGACCTTCCAGAGCCCGTCTTCCAATACGATAATGCGCGGTCTCATATTGCTCATGTAACGTTAGAGGTCGTAGCACAAAACCATGTTCTGCAATTGCCTTGGCCAGCAGAAGCCCCGGACTTAAACTCTATTGAACGTGTCTAGGATGTCATGGACGGAAAATTGCGTCGATTAGCCCATCCTCCCAACACTTTAGAGGAATTTCGTCAACAGCTACAGGTAACCAGGAATGAGCTGTCCCAAGAGGCAATCGACCACCCGATTTCCAGCACGCCACGAGGGATTACTGAATGCGAAATAGTACGCGGAGATGCAACACATTAACGATATTATTTGTTTTTGAAAATTTAATTATTTGTTTATCTTTATGCTATTTCTACGTAATTTCTGGGTCTCCTCCTTCGGGGTGGTTCATTTCTTTTGAAACGCAGTGTAGCTCGCGATGTAGTGATCAAGCGGCGAATTTTGTTACTGGGTAAGTAAACAACGAAAAAGTGAACAAGAGAAACAACTTAATGGCGTATTCTTTATTATATTATATATAGTATATTTATATATCATTATAATACAAGTACAATATAAATTATAATTTCACTAATATTTATTTTTTCCTCGCTTTCATGATACTTTCTTAAAAACAAACCTAACAAATATTCGTCTTACAATCATAATCATGTTGAATATGTATGTATGTATATTATTTATAATATTAAATTAACATTATCAAACGCTTATTTTAATCAATGTCCTTTTTTCCTTATTCTACTCTCGCGAAAATACGCATTACATACAAAGAAAACAAACATCCCATTGCCGACCGAACAACATCCAATCTTTAGCAATGGTGACAAAAATTGATACTTCGCTGAAAATACGACTTTTGGGATACGTAAAAAGAACAGAGATTAAAGCAAGGCCACGATTCGCCAAACAGGCGAAAGAATATCTAACCATTATATAATTGATTATAAAATATAGAGATACATCATTTCCAATTAAAAAAAGGGGGGAAAAGAAAAATCAAAACAACATAAATAAGAAGAATAGATTGGTTTAAGGTACTAACGTTTATTGAACGAAGCTTCTAAATTTATTTTTCGAAGTCGAGGATTTGGAACAAAAGATTTAGCAGATGGTAAATAAGCGAAATTACGGTTTTTTTTTTTTTTTCTTATCGAATAAAACTGTACAAAAACATTGCTTTATAATATTACTTCCCTCGTCCCCTCCATATTTTGGTCGATATATTAAAAAAAAAAAATTCAATTACAATTTGTAATTGAAACAATTCATAGTTGAAAAACAAATATTTTTTTAATTGAATTTTAAATAAAATTGTTAAAAGGACAAACAAAATTCACTAAATTTTATTAAAACGATCTACAACTCACTAAATTGATAAAAAAAAGAATTTCTATTGAACCCTTAACCACAACAAAAAAAATGCGTTACACTGTTTGTGACGATTTACGTTATTATTGAAAGAATAAATCATTGAATTCTATATGCAACGCTTGTGTTTGATAGATGAAATATAAAAAATATGAAAATCAACTTATAATTAAAAGATGTATGATTCAAGTAAATAACTTGATACTTAATACAAAAAAATTGGAATAAATCAATTAAAAAAAGTTAATTTTAAATGAGAAAAAAAAAAAAAGGAAAAACGAAATCAATGTAGTTATGAAATGTATTCTTTTTAAATTATTACATAAAACAGAAACACTATGATATATAGCATTGCAAATAGGTTTAATGAACATCTTAATTGTGTTTATTGAAAAAAAAGTAATAATAATAAAACAAATACTGGTTCAAGGATTTTAATATGTTAATCCCATATCTTTCACTGAGAAGCAATTCAATTATAGATCATGTTTTATTTTGTTCCATTTCAGTGAATTCGAAAAATAAACTTTTGAATATTTTTGAATGTTGTCAATTTTGATCAAACAAAAGAACCTGGCAACAAACTTACTTCTTTCAAAAAAAAATCTAAAAAATAAAAAAAAAACGAGATCCAGAAGAATCACTAAACGCAATATTTGTTCCATTTAACAAAATTTAAAATTTCTTATGAAGCTTCCAATTTCATTTTAAGGCGATGAATCTATACAGGGAAATGTGTTACACTAAAAGACACTAAGAAGCTAATGGCAATGTATTTTCTTTCTCTAATGTAGATATAAGAGACGCTATTAGTCGGACAAAGCCTGCTTTCGAGAAAATAATTGAAAACTATACAGGGGGGAAAAATAGAATATATACAAATTAATTTATGTAATGAACAGCATTAATTGTTAAATGTTAATTAGTCGTACTTTGTAAATCTTGCTTACTACTTTCTATTATTAAATATATTTATATCTGTTTGAAAATTAGACTGAAACAATAAAAAACTAGATATCTTTACAAATTTCGCACTCTAACACCCATTGTTTTTTTTTTGTTTTTTTTTCTCCATAAAATAACCGTTATTTCTTTTATATACTGAGCAACTATATACAATTTCTTACAAGGGTAGCTAGATTTGAGTATAACAACAGCTCCGAAAAGTAAAAAAAAAGCAATTAATATAATTAAAACAAACCAAAAAAAAAAAAAAAACGAAGAAATTTCTTTCATGTACTCAGTAAAATTTCGTTTTTTCCTTTTAAATATATAATAATGAGAGATGTATTGTATATTTTTCTCCTCTTTCTCAACTGGTTTAGCGTAAAAAAAGGCCTACAAAATGAAGAGATTGAATGTTCTAGCATGCACAGGAATCCCCGTTACTGTTATTCTTCGGCGCGCTGTTAAGCTTGATCTGGTCGGGGAATTCGTTATAGAGATCCACCGCTTGCGTCTGTTGGCTGAGCGCGTTCCTGGCGATGCTCTTGAAAGCCTGCTCGACGTTCAGCGCCTCCTTCGCCGATGTCTCGAAGTAGGGAATGTTGTTCTTGGTCTGACACCATTGCTGCGCTTTCTTTGTAGAGATGGCTCGCGGTTCTAAGTCGACTTTGTTGCCTAGCAGGACGAAGGGGAAATTTTCCGGTTCCCTGGGCGATGCTTGGATGAGAAATTCGTCCCTCCAACTGTCTAGCGACTTGAACGTATTAGGTGCGGTGACGTCGAACACTGCCAACAAAAAAGACGAAATTATTGGACGTCATTTATTCTTAGCAATAAGGTTATAATGATGATTGCAACATTAAAAATTAAATAATGTAATATGTAATATCTGTTACTAAAAAAAAAGAGAGACCAATTTAGTGAAATCGTTTTTAATACCGCATCGCGAGACATCTATGTGCCTCGGTCTTTTTCTAAAGAATAGCGAGGCAAAGTGAGTCAGTTTAGCAACACAATTCAAACACCTCGAGATAACTTTTATGGGCGACCAAAAATCGATCGGCGCTGGCTCGCCTCGAGGGAACCTCGCTAGCGCGGTGAAAGCTATAATAACACAAGTCTATACTTTACGAAGCAGCCCCGCGAGGTATAGACGTTCGATTAATAGCTAGGCATATTTGAATTTTAAAGTATAACAGAATAACTCTCAATCAAGAGGTTGAAGTTTTTTGGTTACTTGACTTTAAGTAATAGCAACTGGGCACATCGAAATACTGAATAGCACCAGGAGATTGCTGTGTCATTTGGCAACGTTTTGAAGCCGATGCAATGCATTTTCAGCAGTTAACAAAAGTTGCTTTTTTTGCAAGAGGGAAGTTCGAACCATCATCAATCATGCAAATAACTTGATTAGTTGCAACTAATACCGAGCATTTTTACCTCGAACCATTTTATATGTTTATTTTATATGTCTCAGTATGGAGTTAGTTAAATTTTAAACGTAATTTTGGTCCAATTGCCCCCATTCTGCCCGAAGCGTAGTAGTAAGGTGACCCAGATCATTTGAACGAGATACACGAGCTTAAATCTTCTATTGGATCTAAGTCGATATGAGAAGTGGCCAGGCCATACGCACATTCCCGACTTTACCTAAACATTTGTTGACAATGCGGGAGGCGTATTATATTTCAAAACTGAAGGAACCACAAATCGATCGGCTCGTTCGGATGTTGTTCTTTTACGAGCTGAAACTGCTTTCCTACTACTCCGGTACTCGGCGTGCTCCCGAGTAAGCCTCGGACTTCTTGAAAATTACTGCCTCGGCTGTTTCCGTTGGAGTAAATGGTATCTTTTTAGAAAAAAAGGAGAAGTTTTCCGCTTCAAACTCTTTCTAACCGTTGAAATATTAAGCTCCAAAAGGCGCCCTTATCTTTTCGCTTATTGACCACAAATTATTGTTGTTTGTTGGAAAAATCCAAAACAATCCAAATCACGTCGCAAGTTCAGAGCCTTAAGAAGTACAAATAAAGCTGAAAAAAAAATGGATCGGATGAAAAAAAAAAAACATTGTTTTGCAGTACGTTGAAAACTGCGCTTCGTAACGTAGTATCTCCGCAATTATAATTTCTTTATAAAACCTCGCGCCTTGAAATATCTCAAATTCCTTCGACGAGTAAAGTCAAACAACAAGTTAAAAAGTAATTACATTTCTTTTACACCTATCTGCATACATTCAACAGGTAAATATAATTACGTTATGACGACGCACTTGATACGGTTTTATTACGGCAAGCAGCAGAATTAACAACGCATTATGGCTAAATCTATTATTCATGGTTGTTGATTATATGACGAGCGTTGTTTATTTTTCGAATTACAAAACAGCGAGAAAAACGAATCATCTTAGCGTGTTTACAACTGTTAAATGAGGCTTAATTGAATTTCGCCTGGATATTGTTTTTCGAAGCCCCCCTGATTAACAATTGAAACAGCAGATCAGCTGCGATAACCTCGTTTAGCGGGTTGTTTCCTTCGTTTTATTTGTCCGTAAGCCGGATATAAAAAAATTGCGTGTAAACAAACGCAGACAAAAATACCGTTCAAATGCAGCGGTATGGATTTACTCTAGCCCCGAGGCAGTTTATTATTGAATTTATAGATAGAATGTCATGTGCTGATGATTAATATGAATTTAGATATGCTAATTGTGTAATTCCTGTTTATTTTTATCTCTTTCTTTTTATTTTAAATAAAGTAACGTACGAAAAAGCAATTTTGCTACCTTTATTAATTAAAAATTGGCAAATTCTAAATAATCCGATAATTTGATTATTTTTAATTTTAAAATAATCGGCATAATTTGGAAGATCGTTTATCTTTCAGAGCTCTGTTCATTTTCGTTAAGTCGCCGGTGCACGTACAGAACATACATATGTTAATTTAATAATAATAAAAAAAAAACGGCATTTAACAACCATATTTTGGTCAAATACGCCCAAACAAAGGTGCACCTTGAATTAACAAAGTTAATCTCTTTTGCCACCTCTTTGTCCACGCAAATATTAATGAATTGAGAAATCACTCTTTTTATTTTAAGTAACAATGCGCTTTCGTTGCAATAAGGACGTATCATAATTTCATGTTAACTGAACAAACCGACGGACATGTCCGCGGCTACCCAGCGTCGTCAGCGTGATTGCAAGAGTTCTTTACTTTACCTCGAATCGTTGTTTCGAAGCTTAGAGCAAGAGATTTCTTGGCGCCCTCTGGTGTCGTTGAAAGAACAGCGACACGAATCTTTACTTCAGCATTTAAATTTATGCCATGGATGCTTGAAAGTTCTGTAAATATTTGGAAGAACGCCCAATCTTTCCTAACAATTTTTATAATTTACCCAATGGTTTCATTTCCACAAAATCCTTTTGTTTATTTTTATCGTAGCACACAGTATACCACGTACATAGGTAGGCAAACATCGTACAAAAATTAAAGTTAGATTTAGAACTTTGGATCAAACGGAACTGGCAGTAACATGACCCGCATTGTATCGTATTTGACTCACAAGGCTGCAAATTTAACCGGGTTGTTTAGCAGCTTCGTCATAGATTAAATAATATGTTATTTAAATGGTGGTTTCGTGCTATACTCCTCACTTATAGTTGAGGTTGTAACTTGAATAATACGTGCGTTGCGCAAGCGTATCGCAAACTTAAATTTTCAGTATACTTAAAAGGCCCAAAATACTTGACATCTGCTAGTATTTTTAAGTGCTGCGTAAATTCTGTAGCGTTTACAATACGACATTTAAAGCATATCAGCACATTCACATTTCGTTTTCAGCAGTAATTTATTAGTTTTCATAACTATGCCGATAGTGTATATACAGCTCAAAGAAAACTCGGTATTATAAAATCCTTACCTAATTCGGGTAACTCGATAAACAGATGTATGCACAAGAGATTGTAATAAGCGGATGAACGAATATTTACTCATTGTAGAGTAAATATTATATGTTTATCATTAGTTTCTTGGAGCATATCGAAGTAAAAAGCATATAAATCGCCAAATACCTCCCTAGATTACATCTACGTAAGTTACCCAGTAATAGACCATTCGACAACGTTTGCAATTATGCTTAAAAAATGCGAACTAACCATGGCAGGACGCGTCCAAATTGTATCACTTAGCACGCGAGGCTTAACGCAAACTGAAATTAAAAAAAAAAATGAAGTGTTCGCGATGTGCGGTTTAGACCACTCTTAAAGGTTATAAAGAAACCGAAGATTATAAAATAAACTTAAATCAGAAAGAAAACGACGAACCATGGCAAGACACAGAACTGACGATAATCATCGAAAGAATTGAATAGTGAGAAAATTTATGCTTGAGTCTGAAGAAAAACATTGCAAAACATCAGCGTGGATCAAAAGAGCAGCTTCACCAACAAATGGATCCCAATTTCCAGCGATGTTGCGGCAAATTAATTTGTGGTATGGCAAAACGTGTAAGATCTCTAATAAAAGCAGCTGGTGGACCAATAGAATATAGAAAATATTAATAAAACATCCTGTATGGTATATTTACTTTATAATTCCGAGAAGAGGAAAACCTATTTTTATACATCCGAGGAAAAATCGGGAGTGCCAAATACATATTCACATAGCTGTATCATCAATGTGACTTAATTTTATTTTAGTGTAAAATACGAGTCTACAGGCTGTTTCCATTTCAAAGGTGCCACATTGTAGAATAAACAAGAATCCAATTAACCAATTGGGAGTCGATGTCAAAAGCATTACATTTATGATTTGGGTTCCATTCTTTATAATAATACTTCTAGCTGTTGTTTTTTTATATTAAAATGTTTCAAAATAAGCATGTTAATGGCAGAGGATATAAAAAAAACAATTGTACTTTGGTACTCATCCCTATCCAGTGGTAAATCGCAGGAAACTATGCTATTTGTGGAAAAATCCGTAGAGAATACCGAATTGAAAAATTTGAAAGTCAACTTTCGATCGTAACAGAATTTTTGAATCAATTCATTTGTTTCAACGAATACTTGACCTGCTTAGAAATTGGATCCCCCTTCAAAAGGAATCAATGAATTTCAAAAAATCAGTTAATCATCTTGAGATTTCGGAATCAATCGGAATCTAATAATTGCTTTTGGAAACTTCCCTTCTTTAGATTTTAAATCAGGCAGAAACTAAAATTATGAAACAAGTGTCGCCTACATTCACAAAAGATGTAAATTAAGGAATTTTCCTGAACAAGAATAAGAAAAAATTACGGGCTTTTATCACATTTTGATATGAACTGAGTTAGTAAATGGCGGATTTACTTTTGTATGTTTTATTAACAATGAACAATCTATTTTTCGTATAAGATGTTCTTCAAAATATCATCAAATAAATCATAAAAAAAAGTTAACTAAAAGTAAGTAAACTGATAAATATCTTGATTCTAATATATCCAAGGCCAAGTAACGTGACTCAAAGCATTTAAAAACTCCCATTTATGGGGTATTCCCCCGAAAACTGTATACGCAAGGTAAATATTTGTACTTCACTGCCAAAAAATGTCATGAAATAATTATAGTTTATTTAATTTCAGTGATACTGTAATCTGGAACAGATGTACGGACAACGATATCATTTTTCGTTTGTAGAATGAATAGAAGTCGATAAATTTTTTTTTAACGGTCTATTCTAATACTTCTAACTGCTGTTGTATATATTAAATTATCTCCGTATTATCTTGTAACAAAAAAATGCTTACGCTAACCTAATGCTATTGTGCTTGCAGATCATATTACAAATAATAAAATTGTTTAGCTTCTCGAAATTTAATATCTAACATAATTTCATCTGGTTAGAATGTATTAATGATTACTTCGTTATAATAGCAACACATAAATGTGAAAATAATTACTATTGCCTTGAATAATGTAATCAATTATTTTGATACTGTTTAATAGTATATATTTTACTTTCATCAGAAACTAATATGGAAAACATCATCTATAAGAAGTGAGCATTGATCAAACAATAGGCATAGTTTAACCTTGGAAAATCAACAAGAAAAAAAAAAACCTACGCTTACCTAAAACACAACAATCTGCACCTCTATAAAAGGCAACACCCAACGATTGAAACCTTTCCTGTCCGGCCGTATCCCAAATTTGCATCGTAACTGTCCTATCGTCCACTTGCACCTCTTTCGTGAGAAAATCGGCACCTATTGTAGCTTTATATTGGTTGGAGAATTTCTTGTTCACGTACTGGTTCATCAACGACGTCTTTCCAACACCGGAGTCGCCCAAGATGATCACTTTCAACAGGACTTTTTTACGTGTAGCCATTGCTAATGGGGAGAATGCATCCAAACGATCAGTATAGTATTGTGAAAGAATCCAGCACAAATTCACTTACTTTGTGCCGATCGTGTGACGCAAAATCTACGTAATAGTCAGCTGTAATTTTAGAATAAAAACAACGAAACGTTCGCCGTACTCAACGCCAATATTTTTTTGCATGTACTGAGATAAATACAAAGTGCTTTCGCCTATTTGTAATAAGCGTTGCCGTGATAAAAATTAATGAATCATAGCTTTATTATTAGAATATGTCAAACGGTTATATGTATCTGTACTTCGGTTTACTATTATCCTATTACAAAGAACGCATAAAATGAATAGAAAAACGTCATATTACTTACCGAAGCGAAATTATCAGAAATTGAACGTATTAACGTGCTCTTATACTTAGAACGGAGGTAACGGAACGGAAAACGATTTTATGCGTTCCTAAATAGGTGTTAATTAAAACGCTTACCCGTTAAAATCTATTTAAAAGACCACTTGTTCAATTTTGCCTTCGAATGACAGCAAGGATGAGATGACAATACAAAAGATGGCGGATGTGTAACAATACTGCGAGCGCGTTCGGCCCGTTAGCGATTCCGTGGTATACTAGCGTTGCGTTCAGCTATCTGGTAAAAAAGAATCATTTAGGCATAAGGAAATAATAACATGCAAATAGGAAGTTAACAGTTACGGCTGACGTAGTAATTATGTTGATTGCAATTTATCGGCTTGCAAGTTAATTATAGAGATTAAATAAGGCGTGAAAGCAAAATTATTAATCTCTATCAGCAAATTTGAGCCTTTACTACATTTGCTAATGATATTTATTGTTTTCGATTTATTTACGTGCTGCATTTAAACATGTGAATTTTTCTGTTTTTTATTTACAATTATAAGTGAAATTTTCAAGTTCTGCGCAATTTGCAATTATGGCTGTTTCACCGAAAAAATTCGGACACTTACAATGGTGTAGGGTGTAAATGGTGCTTTCAAAAAATATATAAGGTTGGGTCCTTAAAAAAAGATAGAAAAACAGTATTTTTTTTGTAATTTTTATTTATTTTTCAACATAATTTCCATTTAACTCTATACACTTTTCCAAGCGTTTCTCCAGCTTTTTTTAAACCATCCAAAAAGTAGGATTTCGGAACGTCCTCAAAATAGACATTTGTTTGGCCGATGACTTCCTCGTTCGATGTGAAATGTTGTCCGTCGAATCATTTTTCCAAGCGTGGTTATAAAAAGAAGTAACCAAATTCGATGAATATCGTGGATGTTGTATTACTTCAGACTTTAGTAGGAGGTCGAAACAGTGGATCAAGACAAGGTCTTGATGGAAGGGATATTTTTCTTTCTTAAATTAGGACGTTTTTCTCTCGGCTTCTTCCCTTCAACCATCCTACCGGGATTATTTTCACACCTAATGTTTTGTGCAAAATTGAAGACTCCGCACCGTGGGACATACCTTTTTTGATTCGTCAATCACTAGAAATCCTATCCTGGATTTTGATGTCCCAGAACGATGTTCATCTTTTGGGGATGTACGGCTACGTTTAAATTCATTTATCCAATTGTAAACAGTTGCTAATATAGGAGCAGATGTGCCACGAACTTCATCCAACTTAGCTTTGGTCCTTTCCGATGTTAAGCCTTTTAAATGTAAGTGCTTAATTACCGCTTGAAACTCATTTTGTTAAATTTTTTTACATGAATAATTTTTTTTGCATAAATCGAGAATAAAAATGAAACCGCATAGCTATAATTGACTTTTACAGCTGTCTAGTGACTAATGAATTTTACTAGAAACATTTTAGATATTGCAGCGCCATCTATTAGATTCTTTCGGGACTTTTCGAACTACCCTTGTATTGACCTTTCGAAAACGTGGCTAAATATATATTTATTAATGTACATTCAGCTTATTTGATGCCGTATAAAAAAGCAGAGCAATTAGGTTATTTAGGTATTATAGGAGGATATTTTAACCGACTGTGTAATCCGTTGTTGCTATTCTATTTTTCTGGAATATGGCTAATATTTGGACTGTCGATTATCGCGTGTACCAAATTCAATAACAAATGTTTGAACACTGATTCAGAATCAGGAACAATATGCTTTTTATAATGTTGTTAGACTTGCGTACATATAAATGCAATAATTGTTGTTATAAGTCTGTAATTGTTAATACAAGTTGTTGACTATTTTTTAAAACGATCAAGTAAACGTTTCATTAAACTATTTGCAACAGAAAATTATAAAACAGCAAATTAATTTGTTAAATTCCAGAAAAAAAATGTCATAAGTAGCAATTATTATTTAAAAATCTAAAATGATTCTTTTAACATCTAATATTTTCCGCAAGTAACAACAATGACTTATGAAGTATTATATTGCATCTTTTTAGAGGGCTAGAAGCATTTTCTGTAAATAATATTCCACCATCGTAGATGTGCTCTCCCAAAATTAAAATACTTTTCTACATAATATGAAATAAATTAAACATTTTTTTGTACGAGTGTTTCCCCTATTCGTATTATTTAAATGACGTCGAGATCATAATGTGGTTATTCCGTGTACATACGCCCATTTTAAGACATTCAGTTCACATAAATCGTAAATAGATGAGTCCGTATCGCCAGAATTTTAAATAATAAACACTTAATGCTTAATTTACTGAAAACTATAAAAGAAATAAGGTGTTTTTTAACTGTTTATCTTGTTAACTAATTAAGTGGGAGTCGTACATTTTTTTTAACTACCGTGTCTAGACGTCACTTCCGGACCTAACGATCCCAAAAATGAATTCAGTTAGCTGGAAAGCAAATTTATCTGACATTTACATTAAAACATGCCAATATGTCGATGTGCACGGAATGCCAAGAAGAGTGGATTCGTTTACTGTTTACCGAGGAAAAATATAAGAAAATCGATTCTTAATCCAAGCGTCCCTCAGAAGCTTCATTTATTTTTATATAAACATTTTCCTACTAGTCTCCCGATTTTTTCCATGAGAACCTATATACCTAACGTTAGATTAGTGTCAACAAATAATCCAACAGAATCAATAAGAAATATGATCTTGGTCTTTCATCTTTTAAAATACCCAAATTCCTAAAATTTCTAAGTAAATACAACGTACACCATGAATATAGCTGCTTATCGCAGACTACTACGAAGTTAGCTCACATTCACAAATACAAATAAAGTCTTAAGATGTTAAGATTTTTATCGCATTAAAAATACTCTTTTTTCCATTGCATCCGTCGAACAATTTTTTAATTTAAAACAGTAATTTTTAGTAATCATACCATAACCACAACTATATAGTCATAATGGTCGCTTTAGTCATGAAATTAGCTACAATTATTGCATATTTTACGCATCACTTTGTATATATTACATATAATATTTCAGCAATTAATCATAGTCCAACATATTTATGGTCTAGTGCGTAAAAATGTCAATACGATATCATATCACTGGGATACACGTGATTATCTGAGTCATCTAGTACTTATCGTAATCAGCAATTGCAATATCGGTCTTAAGCTAATGCAAAAACAAAGGGATAATAAGGCTAAATTTACAATAATTTTTGTCAAAGTCGGTGGAAGATATCCCGTGCCGAAAATGCAATATCTTTATCAAATTTAAAAAATTTAAAGAGGTATTTTTATATTGTAAATGGTTTAATCAGGAAATAAAATAAAAATTATTTTATTTCATATCAGTGATATTTCGTATTAAGATTAAACATGTAATTTTCAATGCAAAAAAAATATCTCTAATAAAGGGATCCACATTAGCGCAATCTGTGTTTCTAAAACTTTTCTTTGTCGTTGCCACCACGACCACACATAAAACCTCATTTAAATTGAAAAACAAACATTTCAATACGTGTATAGTGCGTGTAATCATGTTATTATAAAGAATAGATATACAGCGTATAGAAGAAAACAAGATAAGGGTTTTTTGTTAAAAAAAAAAAAAAAAAATGGGAATTTATCGCGAAAAATTTGAATACCTTAATTTTCTAACTTTGAATCAATTATTTTAATCAACCTATAAAATTTAAAAAATTTGTTGCCCGGTCGCTAATGATGGTGAAATGACTGCTTTCTTCCAGCGACTAGGTACACTCGTTTATCCTTCTAATGAGGCGTAACTAATGAAGTAGAGGAGGGAAGAAAGTCAATTGCAATCGGGCGGAACATATAATATGACAGAATTTTTCAAAGACACAAGGGCGTCAAGTGTGCGCGAAAAATTTATAGGAATTCTCACGTTGGTTCTTCACCAATGGATATAAAGTACAACGACTGCAATTACTAGTATGTGTATATTTCAACAAAAAACAACTAAACAACTCAACTAATGAGCAATGAATGATGATTAGATAGGACAAAGGCGGATGAAATTATTACCTTTTTGCAGAGACTAGATAGACTCGTGTTCTGTCAACTCTTGGGAACACCAGCAGGTAATACGAATCCGCTCTCATGAGGCGAACAGACACTAACCGATCTAGTCGCTGCAAAAAAGGAATAACTCCACCTGCCTTTATCATCTCTAATGATGATTAACCAAGTGCACTAGCTGGAATGCATATACGACATCTTTTTTGCTGAGTTTGTCTTTTGTAAAATGATTTGTTGATTTGTTTATTTCAAACGACTTCACCGTCTTCCCAGTGGTAAAGGCGATGGTATAGGCAATCCGCTTTACAGGTGTGCTAGTGAGGAAAACATCTCAAGGCATAAGTTGTAATTAATTAATAAGCTCTAATAGGAACTTCTTCATTTTTGCTATATTATGCAATTATAATACTAAATTTATAAAATTCTTTGCGAGCACATCCAATGGCTCACATTCCATACTTAGGTCAATAAAAAAAACCAACTATAGTCATTATTAGCTATTATTTGCAATTTTTAACGATGCATATTTTAATAGTTAACCAGCAAAATTTAATCCTAAATTAAATTTTATTAAAGTAAAAATGTACCTACCAAGTTAAATCTACAATAAAATAACAGTAAAATAGCAAATAATTACCTTTAAATAAACAGCACCGCAGGAAAAAGCCTAAAAACCATAAAATTGAGATGATAATGTAGACTTCCACGGTCAGAGTTAGTTAAAAATAAACGTGATCCAGCCGTGTCATAGTTGGAAAAAACGAAAATTCAACGTTTCGTCTACAATCACATGGGGCTCCTTCAGGAGTTAGCACGATAAAGTTATCGTGCATGTAATCTTCGCCGGAGGAGCAACACGTTTTTATACCGGCAGTGGGCGGGCCCTGACGGATGGATTGGTTGGGTATCGATCACCCTTGTTCGTACCGACGAAACAGGACGCTCTAGATACTGGCCACCGGATATTATTTAGTGCCATTTCATTACTTTCTTAAATTCTTCTTATTATTACAATCGGAAAATTAGAGAGTCCATAGAGATCTTTAAACATCCGAAGAATGTCAGTAGGGATACAGGTTGCTAATTCGCAGATGTACGAAGACCCGTCGTCCATAAAGACCAATCCTTGACTAACAATGCACGCGACACCCAACTAATCAGCGATAGGCCATGATTACCGCCGGCATAAAAGCCTGCTGGTCCTCTTGCATCGTCGTAGTTGATTTTTGGGTCTGGCACGGTTTACGTGCTGAGTTACCCTGATCAACCAATATTTGCTCAGACATGGTTTACACGTTGAATTACCGTCCTAACTGTTGCTTATCACCTTCCTTTCTCCTGAAGGAGCCTCACGATTGCCGCCTAAACGTCGTTTAACCATAACATGATCCCAACCTGGAACATCTTCAGTTTTAAGATAAAATTGAAGTTAGAAAAAACATGTTACAACACAAACCACAAGGCGTCATTGCCTTCGTATTATCTACGTGCGCAGCAATTTAAGTTGGTAGTTCCGGTAGATTTGCAAAGAAAATTGGCAAATATGCATTCTATTACCGGAAGTACCAACTTAAATTATCCGTGAGATTAACAATACGCTGTGTGGTGTTATTTAGGGTTCTATTTCCGTCTATTTCATTCGATGCCATCCGTGTTGCCTACCTGTTTCTGCTTAGCTGTTGAATAATAGTTATTTACCGTAAACGAATGTTGAATAGGAAGTTTCTTTTCACACTATTTAAATACCAACATTTTTTTCTTGCTGAAAGTAATCAAAACACAAACTTTCAAAATTTTTCCTGAAATGCTGAAAGTTTGTAAGTATACAGCTTACGTGTTCTTATTTCCGAAGGTTTTCCAATTCTAACGTCTTGTTTTGTGAAAGGAGGAATAAATAGATTTGCTAACGTGCCAAATTGCTTTAGAGTTTATTTAAAAATCGTTACCAGGGATTAGATTAGTACAATTCAATTTTTTCCTTTAATAAAAAGATCTAGATATCCAATATGTTTTATTTATTTTAAATAAAAGTAATAAACAAAAGTTATAATAGAATACACGATAACAAACCAACTTTAGCAAAAAGAAAGAAGATGTATAACTAGAATATTATCTACAATATGCATATAAAAATTGTTTTTTTTTTTAAATCTTTTGTTCATAACACTATTATAATTAAAAGAGACTTACAATATTCTCTACATCTTTGGGTAGGCGCTAACTGATTAATTCGTTTTAATTGCACGTCAATTGATGTCTGAGCAGTTGCGATGCCGGGATCATATCGGAGCAAAATTCACAGGGCAACTCTACTTCCGGCGAACTTGGCTCAGGCGCGCTGAAGTAATCGTCGGGCGAAGGTGACCTCCTTCTTGCATTGAATCTTGCCAAGTCGGGTCTGCAACCCGTCTCGTGCTGTATGAGGTCTTCGTGAGGAATGGGCGTGTCGCAGAACTCGCACGGTATCACTAATTCCGACGGTGGATTTGGTCTACAACGCGGCGGCTGTGGCGCTGGACCTGCTGGAATGCATAATTTATTTATGGGCGTTTGTTGGACGATTGATGATGACCTATTAATTCTTAAGTCCGTCTAACATGGTCACTTTTCATGTACGTTGTATAGAAATATTGGAGGTAGAATTTTTTTTTTGTCTATATGATGCCTCAATATTTCTCGCCATTTTCTTATTAGATACAAGCGTAAAGGTCTTTTGTAAACTGGCTTGTGGTGTGGGGATATTTGTATCTTGTATGCAGTTGGTTCTATCTGTGCTATATTGAAACAAGAGCTAATTATATATCTATCCGCGCCTGTCCTAAGTAATTTCAAGTAATAAGTGCATTAAACTTGTGAGAAAATGGACCTATTCTTCTAATGTATTAGATGCATCTAATGTATTAGAGGGATGATCCATTTTCGTTGACATTGGATGCAACAAACTAAATGGATAAAGACAAAAAAAATAGTAACATAGGCGTCTCGTCTTCCTTTTCTAATGTTGCAAAAGAAATCTTGGGTAACTTAATTCGGTTTCTATATAAGCGACTATTGACATTTCATCTATCATTTATTCTGTTGGGCCCTGTATATCCATTTGCTGTAAGAGCTACCAAAAAAATGTTTAGGTAAAATATATCATTTTTTCATCTAGAATGCAGTGGCGTGCGACGTATTTTTCATTTTGCAGTCAATTTTATTATTTTTTTTAATACCATCGTATACGTCGTTGCCTATCCAGAATCTAGAGAAATTTGAAAGAAATGTTGAGATATCTGGAACCAAACTTAAAATATTCAGAAAACACAAGCTTACAAGTAAGAAAGGTGCATAATTTTCATCTTGAAGATCGGGAGAGACAAATCAATTTTTGTTAGTGAGATATGGGAAAAATTGGACAAAATAGGGATTTCTTCGAAAACTTATTTGGGCTGATGAGCAGTCATTGTGTATTTTAACAGACACAACCGGTATCATCAATGAAGGTTCCGTTTTCTCATTTGGATAGCCATTCTTAACAATAGAATTTTGTTTTTGTTTAGTTACTATATAAATAATAAGTATTTAGTTATTAATATCTTCGATACGTATCTTCATCTATTGGAGGAAAATATCGTTGAATCCATACTGGAAAAGAGCAGTAAATATTTTTTCCCAAGAGGATGGAGCTCCAACGCATAACTTCATAACTCTAGCTTACTGAGATTATGTCTAAGTAACAATTTTTGTGAAGATTGGTTAGGAACCGCCGGGCCAGTCAAGTGACCAGCACGGTCGTCTGACTTGGCTCTTTTGGATTTATTTTCTTGTTCTACAACAACATTTTGAAGGCTGGGTCCAGGGAGAGTTTCCAATATAAACATTTTGAACGCTACTGTTCTCGAGTGATGTGAAGAATGGTCGTCAGTTTGAACACTAGCTGTAATTTGCTGCAGTAGCTTTAGTTTACTTAACGTTGACTTGTCACTAGCTGTCTCGCAATTTTTTGCAAAAAAATTTGCAAAAATTGATACTATGCACAAACTGTAGCGTTGGAATTGCTTAGTTAATGGTAATTCAATGTCGCACAAATATACAGAGTGTCCCATTAGAAAAGTAAAGTTAATTGAAAAATGTCCGATAACACTAATCCATACACGCTATTGTGTTCTACGTGAAAAATGGCGCATATCTTATAAAAACATTTTTTTGATAGTTCTTGCAGTAAATGATATGCAACGACCAACAGGTGAAATAGGTTAAATTGTAAAAGTCGCTTGTATGTAGAAACCAAATGAAGTTAGTCAAGATTTTTTTACAACGCTACATCGAAAAAACAAGACGAGGCGATTATGTTGTTTTTTCCCTTTTTTTCCGATCAACCTATAGATTGCAATCCCAACTAAAATTTATCACCTTGTATATAATAATTTAAATAATTTTTTTTATTATTTAGAAAAATGTAGATGAAAAGTGGCCGTGCCAGACGGATTTTACACGGTGATCAATTAGAAATGTCCAACGTTGTTAATACAAAATTTAGTTTGGCGATATTATACCATTGATGAATTTTGTTGCCAACCTTGGCCACTTCCAACTAAGTAAGTTTATATAAAGTAGATGATGTGGCGATTGTTTTCCATGAAAAAAATAAAGAAAAAAACATTCAAAAGCTGCAAAAATTTGTGATAGTTTAGCACTGGGCATATATTATTAGCCATTATCGAAATTCGAGAAGAACGAAAATCGGTTTATTTGGAAAAGAGAGAATTTGCAAATTTTTACAAGAAAGCCAAAATAAACAGATTGGCCAGTCGGAATTGTTTCGAGAAAAAGAAATTGATAGGAAGCTTTGCAACCCCCTCTTCAATTTCCGCTATTATTAAGTAGAGACAATTTGCTAATAACGTACGCACAATACTTAAAAATTTGTGAGTTGAAGCCAAAATCATACTAAACAAGCAAAAGTGTTCCACAAGCTGTTAATAATCTAGTCGGTTTCCAATTAATCTATTTGGAGATTCGACGTGTGCGAAGTTTTGTTTTGTGTTGCAAAGCATTTTTTCATTTGCTCTTATTGGCACTATTGTCTTTAGCTGTCAAAGATGTATTTTCTAAAATTTAATTTTAAACTTCGTAAACAATATATGTTAGTGGTTCTGGAGATAAAAGACATACTCGCTAATTTCTTAGCGTTCTGCATGAAAATTTCAACTGGTGTGTTAAGAGTAGAAGAACTAAAGACGTCTCGAATGAAATTAATGAAAACTCTATAATTTGGACGTAATTAATTAATTGCAATAGAATCATTTCGAAGGTAGTTTGTTTAAAGCAAAAAATTAATCAAATGAACCCTTGAATACCATGAAATTCGTTTTTAAACTGATTTTGTTCAGCCAATTGAAATATTCCGACATCTCGCTTTTCTTTGAAATTTTGTCACGTTTATAGGACGATACCCTGGAAAGTTCTTCTTAGGGGCTTGTTCTGCAAAATGAAGAAGATGTCCTCCTCATTCGATAAAAAAAGTCTGTCCTTCGAGCGAAATTTTCAGCCTTGGTAACGGGAAAAAAATTGCCGGAGTCCAGATTAGGTAAATAAGATGCGTGGCTTATGATTCACCCGGAAGTGAGAGAGAAAAAGAAAGTTTTGTTGTCTTCAGCTTGTTATGTAATAATGCGTAGGTAGTACGATTTCGCTACTCGTATATTTTTACTTCCTCATAATTAGAGAGGACAAAGGCTGATGAAATTATTACTTTTTTCTAGAGACTAGACAGTACACTACAGACTACAGACTACAGACTCGTGTTTTATCGATTCTCGGGAAAAGCAGTAGGCGAACACGAATCAATTCTCATGAGGCGAATAGACACGAGTCTATCTAGTCGCTGCAAAATAGTAATAAGTCCAACCGTCTTTGTCCTCTCCACTCATAATGACGGATTAACATAACTCAACTTTCTTGAACTCATGAAATGAATTTTACACTATTTTAATTGATACCAAGTGCCCAAAAAAAAAAAAAATAAAAAAAAAATAAATACAAAGGCTTTTATCGAGCATTTGATATACTGCTTGTATAATTTGGAATTCATTAATGAAATTCGGTAAAGATTTCGGCCACAACTCACCGGATCTGAATGAAATGAACCGATGAATGACTACATTTCAGTTATTGATGATAATAAAGCAATTTCGGTGCGCAACATGATGGTAAATAAACAACATGGATGATATTGATAAATAATGCAGCATGTGACATGGATAAATTCAATCAAGTTAAACATGAATGTCTGAAATGCTTTTGGAATTAGATTAAAACACCACGCCTTCAGAGTTAGCACCTCGTTTTCTTTTTGTCCCAGAATAGCGGCGCTATGTAGACGCTAAATAATAAGCAAGCTAAATAAACAAGCGATTAAAGCGTTCTCTCTGTGGTGCGCAAAATCAATCCAAACAAGCTACTGTTTAAAAACTAACGGCAAAAACCGATGTCACACAAACAACAAACGCAATTACGGCAATGACCTTTGTTGTGGTTGAAATGATTGCGTGGCATTGTACCGCTTCGCCTCAGGGGCACTGTAATACTAGCCGAATCGTGTAGAAGGTTTCTAATGTACTCTGTTTTACCTATAAATTGAAATAGAACGGTTTTTTTGATATTTTCTATTGCTTCTAAAGGGATGTAAGTGGATAATTTGAACATTCTATAGGTACAATATAGGCGAATTTATTGAAGTTGAATGTGTTGAAAATTGTATTTTGTAATCAATAACTTTCCTAGTAATTATCATCTTGAAAATGTTTTGGGGAAATCTTTTGCCTATCTTGGCGCCGATAAGTATACTTCTCCGTTATAGATGGCGTAATACACGTTTCAATCTAACAATTTAAGTTGAAAATACAAAAATTGGGGATAAAAATGACCCATAAATGAAAGAACATCGGACGAGTTAGAAATATACTCTAGTAGCATAGTTGGTTGGCTGATGGTTGGTACAACATTGTACGATCTTCGCAATATCATGCATACAAAACCACTTGGTACTTTTCTAACATTAGGTATCGACTAGCTTTAGGGTAGGAAGTTCGGTTAGACGTCGGCCGACAGTCGGCAAATGATAATCAAACCACGCTTGGTTGTAAATGCTGCAGTGACATAAGTAAGTCGTTGTTCAACCAATTCAGTCCGCGCAGCGTCGGTTGAAGGTCAGCTGCGAAGCGCTGTGAACATGCGGCGTCACGGTCGACATTGACCCAATTTTAGCTAGCGAATGTTGGATAAAGGTCGGTGCACGACAAAAGTAGATAGTTCGTTAAAAAATCAGGTAAATACGCAAGAACCTTGCGAGCCAATGTTCGTCCAATAGTGTAAAATGTTCAAACTTACTCGTAATGCCGACATCGCTACCGAGGTTGAGCCAAGCGATCTGTGATTGGGAGCCAACGTTGCGCCAACCGGCAGTGCTACCAGGGTATATGTTTATGGTGTAAGGTACACGCGTGTTAAATATGTGTGTGCTAAAGATAATTAGTGATAGATAATATACGAGCAGTCTGAAAAGATTCCAACCTAACAGAAATACATAAAATAATTTTTTTTGTCGAATTCACTTTTATTTCTAAACGTTCTGGTGGATAAAATAAGCAATTGAAAACAGCAACTGATGTTGATTCTTTTTAGGTTCTATTTGGTTTTTATTCAGATCTGGAAGGAAAAAGAATGTTTTCCCTTTCTTGTATAAGGCTGGAAGTTAAAAGGAATCTGGAGAGTCAAGCTAAAAAGATGAAAATGTCTAATACTAACATTCCTCCATCTAACGATGGCGATGAAGTACCACTAAAAATTCCAGATTATGGACAGGGGCCGAGGAGAATTTAGAAACGTTTTGATAACAATAGTGGAAGCAGGAGATCGTAGGATCTCCTGCTCGTATCGTATGTTTAGGTAAACATACAGATTAATATTGAATCGTAAATTAATATAATTGACTTTGTTTCATAGCCAATACGAGCCATGAAATAACACAATTTCATGGCTTTCAAAACAAAAAGAAGAAACCAATCGCTATCACGCGGTTGATGGAACAGTTTTCGTTTTTTTTTGAACTGATTCACCCTTCGCAGTCTACTGCTTCGGCGGTACCTTGGCTTCAAGAGTACATTAGTGTATCCAAGTTTCATCTGTAGTTATTACTAAAGAGGGCAAAGGCGGGTGGAATTATTACTCTTTTGCAGCGACTAAACAGACTCGTGTTCTGACGACTCTCGAGGAAACTAATAGGCACACGAACCCTTTCTTATGAGACGAATAGACACGAGTCTTTGTCTTTGTCTTCTCTAAATTATTAATTGACGCCAAAACTCCGACTTCTTTTGCTTTGGAAATGCTTACTCGAATACGGTTTTGGTCCTGCGTGAGCAATCACGGGACCCAACGTGCGATCAGATTTTCATGGCCAAATCTTTAGTGAATATGCGATGAACACATTCTTTTTAGACGCGCTACCCCTTAAATTTTAATTTAACGGTCATCTAATACTGTTTGATGGACTTTTTAGGTATTATTAGTAGTGGTTGCAGTTTTTGGCCGTCCGATACGTTTATCGCCAACCAAGCTGGTGCGCCCACATTTAAACTTAGTTGTTTAAAATTTCACTATGGCATGGTGCAGAGTCTTCAGTAAGAATTTGATGGTTTGTCCGATTCCATTCATTTTTACAGTAACAGTCACATCGATCGACGTAAACGACCATTAAATAGACGACGTAAAAGAACATTAAACGGAGAATCCAACATGGCCGAGATTTCCGAAAATATCATTCAATGTATGTCTAACTATGTTATTATTTTTTGTTTCATGGGTAACGCCATCTTCATGTTGCGGCTTGAAACTTTTCAGACTACGCTCGTATGAATAAAGCAGTACATGAAACGACTAAGCTTCGCCATGATTCATTAAATGCTACGCCTACATTCGGATATGTGCGAATGTACACGATTGCCATAAGACGTCACGATATTTATTTGCATGTGATTTACCTACAACTTCAACAGTAATTCAAACTCAGTAACATCTGGTTAGTGTTTAAATATTGTTGAGAAACCCACTCTTTTTAAGCTTTTAGGTCTCCCCAATTAGGCCAAAATATAAATGGAGGGGATAAATTCTTGGAAGGCCATCAGCAAATTAAAAATTGAAACGTTCATAATCATGAACTTTTAAAATATATCTGCGTGAATACCAATAAGACCATGTTCTCTTGATGGAAGCTTTATGATACAAATAACTTTAGAAGTCTTTTCGATGACACCCTTATTACACTGTCTGCAATTGAAAATGCACCATCAAAAAACTGGTTGCAAAATAATATTTACTAGGATCAAAAATGCTTATACTACGACCGATAGCACCCGACCACTACTATGCCAAAAATATTACCGATTGAGATGGGTGTTGCATAACTAATTCCTTCAAAAGAAAACCTTCAAAGGGAGGCGGTCCTTCTGGGTGCGCCCGAATGTGCTCTACGTATTTTACCTTGATTTGCATTACGATTAAGTCCAAGCGCAATTCCATGAAAGTTAACGCTACCTTCACGAAATGCAAAAATCCGATCACCTTGGAAGGGGGTCAGTTGTCGACAAGGTGCCCGTTGTTTTGTCTGTGAGCTATCACCCACGACTGCTTGAAACTATCGGATTGTAACCGGTTGTTCTTGTTAAAACATGTGTTGAACATCTGGCTAGACCAACGCATTATGATTACATTTATAAAATCTTAACGAAATAATTTAAAGGTGGTGCATTTCAATTGCAGCCAAAGTGCGATAGGTTATCACAAAGTTATTTCGAATCGTTTCGTAAACAACAATACTAATTTCATTGCAACCTTTCTCCACGTCAAAGTCTAAACGCCAACAAACAGGAACTTACAATCTAGTCTTCGTGATATCTCTTTATATGATTCCCTTTTATCATTTTCCGAGGTCACCAGAGACGATGCGCTATATGAATTATAGAGCGGTGAAAAATCAAAGCTGTTAACGGTGTATATTGGTTCCGGTCTTTGTCTTCTTATATAGGATGGCTCTGTTGGTCTTTCTGTGTTGGAATCCCAAGAAGGTCTCGGTCCAGGTTCTACAAAAAGCGGCAATTAAGATGGGACGTGAAGTCAAAGAGATTAAATACTTACCGTCATTGAGCTTTAAGAACCCATGATTAGACTGCTCGTGAAGTTCCTTGTACTTGAACATCACGATTTCGCCGCAGATGTTGCACTTATCGGTTCTAGCGCCGCAATAGTTCTCGTGCTCTTCTAACTGCAATTTTGGCAGTTCTAAATCGCAATACTTGCACGGTAATAGCCCGCTGGCGTTTTGCTTTGGCGGAACATAGCAAGCATTGGCTTCTACGCTCGATTTTACCTCATTTTTCTCTTTGTTCTCCTTCTGTCTACTAGGAGGGGGGTCTTTTAGCGTGAAAGGCGGAGAAGTCCTACTGGATTTCCGTTCTTTCGATTTAAAACGCTCCGCATTAAAGTTATAATTTTGACTTCTCTGCGGTGACGAACTATTGTTGGAGATGGACGTCGCTGCTAGCGAAGACGATACGTGCCTAATGGTCTCCTTTACGGGTAGAGGACGGTTTGAAGGTTTAGACAGTATTTGTTTGGGGAAGTCTATCCTCTCGTCCACCTTGTTGATGCTAGCTATGTGCTTGGCTTCATGCTTTTCGAATTCGTTTTTTGGTACTGGTTCCTTGCACACTGGACATAAGGTTATTCTTCTCGCGCAGTGCACTGTGTGCATTACATAGTTCTTTTGGGGAATCTCCTTCTTACTGTAAGATGTAAAATAGAAATGAATGTACAAGAAGATTAATTGAATATGAACAAAAAAGAAGTAAACTTGTCCCTTTATGCATCTTTTAGAAAAATATGGGAAAAATTGATCGGGGAAAATGTTCGCTATTGCGCCCCAACTGAACAAGCATGTAACATGTTGCGGGATTGAGACATCCTTTATGTGTTTCAAAGGTCTCAAGTCAAAAAATCAAATAAGTGCTCAAGAGATGGATACCGCGGCAGCATAATTCTTCAGCAGTGAAAATAGCATATTGCACGCAACTTAAAGGAAGGGTTCTTGCCAAATTCTTAAACATTGCACGAGGAGGCAACATATATACAAATTAGTAGATATTATCGAATGACGGCGCCGATCTTAATTGATAACGCGGACGTTTTGAGATCTCCGTACAGTGCTACGTGATCAAGATATCTATCAATACTTTCCAGTTACATAAGAAATAAATTATACGGTTTTATCAGCGATAATCTACTAAGTTAGAAAATAAACTGAAGTGATTCTTAAAGCAAATGCTCTTGCTTTTTGGAAATTTCCCAACGTTGCTGGAGAAATTGTCGCGTATTCGCTCTTGTAAATCGTTTAAGTTTTATACTAACTTGGGATCATTGAAAATCTCATGCTCGATTATGAACATATTGTTCATTGAAATTTACGTGTATGGTAATGTACTTAGATTCACAAACACATGTGAACGAAATGTAAGGCGCAAAGAAGGAGGGCCTACAAGATACAATTCGCAGCACTTTTAGACCACTTTTTAGAGATAATATAGTAAACCATGTCGTTTAGCGGACTAGTGTCGAAGGTAGATTCAAGCACGAAGATTTATGGAAAATTCTAGATCCCGAAGAGTTTCTACGTTTTATTGGATTGTTGATATTGGCAAATCTCATAACGAAGGAGTTAATTTGTGGAGTGTAGAAGAATGTCTGCATAGCCTGAATGAGCCTGCATAGTCTGAATGAGCAGACATAGGTTTACATAGTACATATATATCGCGAAATCGCGATTATATATATATATATATAACGAAAATCGTCCACGAGCAGCTGATTCTCTGTTCAAACAGTACATACATATTTCCTAAGATAAAGCAGGAAACCAGCGTGAATGAAACCAAAGCCATAGAGTAGACTAAGTACTTGTAAAAATTAGGTAGAAATGTTACCATTGCTAATTTTTTCATAAGCCTAGATCCTGCAAAGGAGATGAAAAAGGAAAACTTTATTTTACTAAGTGCAATTTGTTTATTAAAACAAAGCCATGTTAACTTCTTACTATTCAAAAAGGGGAAAAGTTGTTATTTAGGTATCCACCATGCATGATAGTGGTGATGTTTCGGAAGATGAAAAGATAAAGACGCAATTACAATAGAACAAAATCAAGCGTTGACACCATGTCCATTTATGTCTCCCGACATAAACCGTGAAAAAACGAAATGAGATGGACGGTGTAACATTGCAGATATTAGTGCATTGAACGCTTACATTATACCGGTTAATCTAATCGATAAATGGAAAAAAAGCCGGTTACAAACGACGAGAAAACGCTTCGACATCATAGAGCCATTCGTGCAAACATTCAGGAATAAAATGCGGTAGATGCTAGAAATAATTGAATTTACAAGTATTGTTACTTCGTTTCGTAGAAAGTTTTGTGGTCGCTGTGGATCCTACTGGTTTAAATAGACTTTGGGTTTCAAATAACTTCACAAGAGAAAATAAACCAAAAACGTATAATGCTGAGATAGCTTAGCTTCCTCATGGTATTGATGGAATAATTCACGGCAAACGCAACAAAAGGAGAGGAAAAAAGTACTTTAACACACGAACATGTTTCTGCCTACCCGGCGTCATTAGCGTGGTTTCGAGAGTACTTTTTTATCTCTACCTTCTGTCGCTGTTGCCTCACAGTTAATGTCGCAACTTTTAAAATGATAAACTCGACATTTCTTGGCGCCCTCTAGTGCCAAAGAAACGCATGCCTGCCGTCCAAGAAGCAGCGACATAAACCGGGTAGTGTTCCCTAAACCATCCCTCGAGCAGTTCTCTGATTGCTTAGCAATGAGGAATACCAAAAGGAAGCCAAGCTATCTTAGCATTACATATTTTTGGTTATTGTTTCTGGGCATTTTCTGATGTTGTTGATGTTATTCTGTTCGCAAGAAAAAGTTTGACGAGATTATGTCAGGGTGATCCAGATAATTGCTCGATAGTTTCTCTCTTTCTGACCATTTGTAAGGAAAATATGCATCTCAACATCTTTTGCCTAGCGCGGTCCATTGGATTATTTGACGGGACAACAGCCTATTTAATTAGGAACTAAACGAGGAATTAAGTCGAACTGAAGAGATTGTTATTTTTTCAACAAATTATTAATTGTTACCATTAAGTTGATGATTAAATTGTTCTAAACAGTTTCAAAAATACATGTTTTCTTATATTTTAGCCATCCTTTGTTGTTTTTCTTTTCGAAAAAAAAAAAAAAAATAGATTTTGACTAAGCCTTGCAAGGTCGAGCACATAGTACGGTGCTTTGGATTATTTGACGGGTGACCATTCCATTTATTGGGAAGGGAGCAACTAAAGGAAGAATTAATTCGAGCTGAAGGGATTCTTATAGTCAACGTTTCTTCAATAAAATAAGTAAGGTCCCGAAATTCGGGTACCGTCCACACGTTAATTTTTTATGTGGATGCTCAGCGATTGTAATTATTTCGTCGTAGAATTAACTCAAGGTCTGCATTGGATTCTGTCTGAAGTCATCTTAAAAATTAACGGCCCTCGAATTCTTCACAATACAATTGCATCGAGCATAATTTAATGTTATTTTTTAACAGTTTATTAATTATCTTCGTTCAATTAATGATAAAATTGTTCTAAATAGTTTAAAAAATATGTTTTGTTATATTTCAACCAGTTTTTTTTTTTTGTAAAAGGAAAGGGGCGGGCGTTGTAGTTTGAATAATAATGTTGCTATTACTCCTTGTCGAACTAGAAGTGTCATTAAATTGTGGTACAAGTAAAGAAAGAACACAAATTAAAATTACAATCCAACACGTTCCAGCTTTGTTGTCCAAAAAACGTTGTTACTACGTTATCAAATTTATTCCTTTTATCAGAAATACGGTTGATAGATGCTTTTCATGTTTCCCGATAATTGTCTTTAAATAAAAATGACGAAATTACCGAGGTAGCTTATTACGTATTACATTCTCCATCCGAGTATATATTTATTTAAGCGGAGCAATTTGAATATCGATGTAATAATCTCGTTTTTTTTGCAGCGTATAGAACCGAAAATAATTCTTCGATTGTGCGCGGAGTTCTCACAAAACGATTTCGCGATTATTTATGCAATAAGTGGAATTTAAAGATAAAACCATCGCGATTACAAACCTCTAATCCTATTTACTTCCTACTGTGACGAAGAGCAAACAGGAAATTCCAGATTTGTACAGCCGATTTAAAAAAATTAAACAAACCTTTTACTAACCGGATTATCTTCTAGTGTAAATGTATGCGTCGAACAAAGATGTTTAAAACCATCAGATCCTTGTCCGACTTCGTATTTTTTCGATTTTATTTTTATTTTGGCCACACGAATTGGGCCAAACAAAATATATTATTTTTGTATTATATTCAAGAGTATTTTATTTTAAGAAAAAAAAAAACATACTGCAAGGTATTGAAGTTTTCTCGTAGTACTCGCGAAATACATTAAGCGATCCTGCCCAATTATTATTGATGGCGAACAAGTTGGCACTGACATAGAAATGCTTAGCAAATTTAGAATGTGTTACAGTGAACCTGGATAGTGCGACATACGGGGTCACCTGTGGAAATGTACTTTGAGAGTTTTGAAACGATTTAAGAAATTCTTGATGATATTTAGAAAACGTATCGATTCGTTTTTGATGGGCATTTTAGCGATTTATTTATTTTTTTGTTTTGGTCGAGATTACCTTATCTTATATGAGCTAACGATTAATATAAGTACAACAAAGTCATTGATAAACAATAAGATGAAGACAATTAAAAAAATAATATGCCACTGCGTAATGCGTTCGAAATACTTAAGAATTAGGAATGCCACGTGTAGAAAATCAACAACATTCAACTTGGCAATGATGTTAAACAATATGTTTTCATCATAACTTCTAAGAGCATGCTAGGTTCATATTGCGATGCGGAAACAAAAGATACAAAGAATCCAACGAATGGAAACATTGGATCAATTCAACCGTCATTAATAAAATACATGAAAAAGAATTACGTGAAATACGAGGAGGGTCTGACTAGTTCCAAGCCTCAACATAAAGATGGAATTACTACTTCTGGTGATATAACTGCGCGTGCGTGGAATGGTAGCTTTGAAAATTGTAGCCATGTTGGCATTACAGGAGCAAAGATGGGCACCGTTATCTTCTCTATTGCTTCTCTCACTTTGTTTCGTTAACGAATTAAATTTATTGGGCGTGCATGAATCTCTGTAGGATTAGCCAAAAATCAACCTAAGTATTATTTGTGATAAATCGATCCGGACCCATTATGAAAAAAGTATCCCAGGGTATGATATACCGTGTGCACGAATTCCGTACTCAAGCTGATTTTTAATATATAACAAAATAAAATATATAACTACGTCATGGGTTGAATTTAATCTTTTATAGATAATGATTTGTTCATTGAGAGACGGACGATAATTAATATTTACCCCAAGTAAATTGATGCCGTTTGAAAAGTTAAAGCCAAAGATTAATTCCAAACTGAGGAAAGACATCATTGAAAGGGATAAACCCCAACCAAATCGATTTTGTCGATGAAACCACACCAGGCCGTCAAAAAGGGATCTTTCTCTTCTTTCTCTTGACACTCATCGCCCGCACAAAGTTCAAGTCAAACTAGCGAATATTTGTAATAAGTCGCAGAAAACTTTAGCTACATTATTTCCGTCGTTAACCTCCCTGCAAAAACTCAATTGAAGCCGTTTTAGCGGATCTCAGCACATTTGAAAGGCAATACGCTTAGGCAAACTAAAGGATTTAAAGTAAACGAACAATATCCTGTTTTTCCAAAATTCTTCCAGAACCAAGATCACGTAAACACGCGAGACTATAAGAAATGGAAAAAGATATTTGCTGATATTTCGTGATCATCGGCTAAGATGATATGTTAATATGCTTGAAACGTAAGGAGAAGGACAAAAAGCTAACGTATTTTTTAATAAATTATCACGACTCTGGCGTAATAAGGACTAAGGAATAATTGTTAGTAAATTAATAATCCTGTTAGGCTATAAAAAACAATAAAAATATGGGATTCGTTGCTAAGATTGACATGCTCAAAAATGTTGATCGGAAGAGTAAGAAGCAGACACCATAGAATAGTTTGACGTTTCCTTGATACAAGGCTAGTTTCTCGCCAGAAATATTTGTTTTTGGAAATCTCAGCGATATTACACGCTTAGTTGCTGTTCAATGGTCGTTTGGCGCTTGTCCTTGTTAGTGTTTCCAGCACTAAGTTGTTGCATTTAAAAGAAGATACGGCTACGCAAATTAAAGCCAGATTGGGCGCCGCTTACGAGGCCTCTGCAACAATACTTACCATAATGCAATTTTGGATAGCTGAATTTAAGTATTGTCGTACCAGGTTAGCTAACGATGAGCATTCGGGACATGACATATGACATATCACCGTCGAATTAAGGTTGGAGAAGTAACAGAAGCTGTGAACATCTCTAAAGGACGTAGTAGTCATATATTGTCTGAAGCTAGCGATATGAAAAAGCTAACTACGTGATGAGTACCGCATTTGTTCATTCACAGCCAAGAATGCATTTAAATGAAGATTTTTAAGGGTCTGTTGAAGCAGATTAAACGCAAAAAAATCGACGCTTTACCATCTCTATATAAATCTTGGATACATCAGTGCACCAGTGGCCCGCCTTCTTGAATGGAGAAACTCAAGAAGACATTTTTATGGAAAAAGCTAGGATGTTATCTCCAAGAAATATTAATGGAAGAAAGTAGCAAAGAAAACGAAGAAATATATATTGGAGCAAAGAAAATGGAAGATTTAGGAGCAAATTTAACGGAAAAGATTTATCGTTTAAATACAGTTACACAAGCACTAAAATAAGCTCGTCGACAATGGCTTAAGCAGCTCAATATCAAATTAAAGGATCACAAATTCCAACCGATAAACATCAGCAGATCGCTGTATACATGCTTACGTAAGACGAAAAGAAGAAAATCAACGCAAGTCTAGTGATGAATTACTTGAGAATTTTTGTATGTCCGAATGCAAAAGCGTACATTGGATAGCTGCAAAACGTGTATTACGTTGTTTTCAAGGCATTAAAAATTTGAATAATAAGATTTGCATTCGCCGATTGGGTTGGGTGTATTTTGGATAGGCGCTTATGTGGTGGCTATTGCTTTATTTCTGGAAATGGCACCATAAGAAGCAGAAAGATGTCGCTCTATCGACAAGACAAGCTGAGTATACATCGTTAACGGAAGCCACAAAAGTAGCAATTCATTTAAAAGTTGCAAGATCTTAGTTTTTAGCGATACCAATTCAATGATGAGTTCCAAATCAAATCACATTGTAATTAAAGAACAATTAATGAAGATGTGATTGCAGATATATTGATGAAGTTTGTCAATGGAAATCGTCTTGGAGCTTGGATCGCAGTGTTGATAGAACTAGACATATTCCAGGTACGGAATGTGCCAGGGTTAAATAAAAATTCGACGTTTCGAACACAATCATATTGGGCTTCTTCAGAAGAGGAAAAGGTGGTAAGCGATAGTTAGCACGGTAAAACTGTTAACGTAAATGTAAAGAGAAAAAGGGAACTGTCTGGTGTTATATGATTATTATTTATTCACTCTGCTGGTGATATAAACTTTTAACAATTCCTTCCTTTTATTTCCGCAACAGTAGAATGAACGTTTCTAGTAGCATCAACCGACAATTTATTTTTAGTTATTGAAACCGTCGGTTGGAATAGAACAGCTTACAGATCCTTCTAAATAAAATACAGCCTTTTTGGTAATAATAATAGTAATATTATGATCGTCGATGTCGGTGTGTTCCCTTTACTATTGGCAACATGGCAACACTACAAACAATTTGGATGTAATTTACAAGTCCAAAATGTGCCTTTGATTGGAAGTAGCTATTCGGACTCAAAATTTTCAATCAACAGTTTAAAGGACGCCAATGCCAGTATTTTTTGTTTATTATTATCATGGTAACCAAACAATACTATTATCAGAAACTACTCGGCAGCAATACCCGAGTTGAGCATTTACAATGTTCATTGTGTCAATGTTAAATGCATCATGAAATTATATAAAAACATTGAAATCTATATTTCCTATACGGTGGATACAAACAAATATTTTAAAAATTACGTTTCTTTTTTTTAGATAAGGTTGTTAAAACTACGTTTCAAATGGCATTTGTTGCCATTACATCATATTTCATAGTTTGAGTATTTTTTTACAAGACATTCAAATAAAAAAAAAAAAAAAAAATAAAATGAAAGATCTATAATTCCTATATTGCCATAAAATGGGCACAATTTGCAAAATTTTTACTGGAAATATTAATCGATACCCACATTTTTATCTCAGAAATATGTTTTTAAGATATCAAGGATAATCAAAATTTTTATTTTTATTTTTATTTTATGAAAACGAGCAGGTTAAAAAAAAACAAAATTTCTAAATATTCTAGAGTGAACAGTGTTCACATGTTTGTTTTCCTTCCTTTCCACCAAAAAAATTTTGTATCGTTGCTCCAATGATATCAAGTAAATTTAAAATTTCTAGCATATTTTTTCGAACTATTTTTTCGAAAGTTTTGGCACCACGTTCGCAATGCTAAGTGTATTTCTCGATTTCAGCTACTTTTTAAGGCCGTTCGGTATTTAAAGTTAGATTAATTGGAAATCTTATTTTATTACATCCAGAAGATATAAGGGAGGTAAACTTCCATCGTTCGATAATTAAATGTAGACACGGATGGGGCTCGATTTGTTCTAAAGCTTTTGGTCGACGAAACATGTTAATCTCGAAGTAGGGTTATGATATTTATTGTTTCAGCACTGATGATGAGCATGGCGACATCTTAAAAAGTTCTTTAAGTTGCTGGTCTGTAAACCGGAGTACAAAGTTTTCTGAAGAATCGTCAGTTTTTTGCTTCATTGCCATTTGATGAACTTGCATCGTTGCTGGAATGGCTTCGCCCAAGCTTATTTTCGAAAACAAAAATGAAAGATTAAAAAAAGCTCGACGTGAAAAAAATAACTACGCATCTAGATTTTAATACCGAACGCGCAAATTTATCAGCTAGTATACGTTGTCAAAAAAAAAGGAAAAAATTGATTAAACATAATATTTACATGGAAAAAGCACAAACAAAACTGAAGAAAAGTTAGATAAATATTATGGCGAACCTATTCCCTCGAATGTAATTATTTGTGAGTGGTTTACTGCCTTCAAAAGTGGTCGTACGCTTAACGTTCCAAGTTTTCAACTACATGAGAATTGATTGAGAAAATCCGTGTCATTGAATAAAATGACCGCGGAGTGAAAGTATCCGAGATACGAAAGTGGTTCAAGAAATTCTCAGAAAATCTAAGAAATGGCGCTGGTACTATCGGTCCTAGTAAATATCATTAATCGCTAGACAGCTGTAAAAATCTTAGTTATATCCATCGCACGGTCTCCTCTTTATTGTCGATTTAAGTAAAGAATTTTTGATTAAGTAGAAACATGGAAAAAAGTAAGTTTTTGGCGGCGATTTGGATGAAGTTCATGGTTTTGTGTTTAGCAACTGTTTACATCCAAAAAAGGAAGTGGCCTTTCGAAATGATTGACAAAACTCACGATATGGTCACGATATCGACGAATCACGCGAAATACTTGAGATTACAGACATATCGCAAGATACCGTGGTTTCAATTTTGCACGAAAAATTGGATGTGAGTAGACAATAACTCTGAAGTTGTTTTGACGCTTTTCGTTGCAATCCTGACGAGTTTCTCCGTCGGTATATAACATAATGATTTCCTGGGACAAAAGAACAATCGAAACAGTGGATTTTTGAAGGCGAACGAGCTCTGAAGAATGATGATTGCATCCCAAGAAACCGATGCCATCATCGGTTGCAATCCGGATTATCTACACCGATTACTTGGAAAAATGAGAAACGGTTGAGCGAAGAAATAAAGAAAAAGAATGGGTTCATTTGAAAAAGAAAAAGATCCTCTTCCATCAAGACAATGGGCAGTTTCGATGGTCAAAAATATGGAATTAAAGTTCGAATTAGTGCGACATCCACCGTCGACAACCAACGACTTCTCATTTCCAAATTTGAAAAAAAAAAAATGGTTCGGGACAACAGTTCACGTCGAATGAGGAAATCATCGCTTAAACAAATGCCTATTCTGAGGACCTTTCGAAATCCTATTTTTTGGAGGGCTTAAAACAAGTGAATTATCTTGGAAAATGAATGTTTCGTTTTTCTATCTTTTCATGAGAACTTATTGAACGATCCACGTAGCTAATACCGGAAACATCTCATCCAAATGGGGGCGCAATAGTTTACGTGAATATTCAAATATGAAAAAGCAAAACGTAAGTTGGGCGCCGCGTTGCCTTATTCAAACATAAACCGAGAGAATCTTTTCCTTGATATGCCATCGTAAACGAAACATCGATATATAATTATACTACAAGGGCAAAAGCAATAAACTTGTCGATTTTGCTTCGAAGAAGGCAAAAACCGGCTTTTCAGCTAATAAGGTTGTGTTAGCTGATTATCACGATTTTTCTGCGATTAGAAAAGGGAATTACAATATTCGGCAAGTATTGTGCTAATCTAACAAGATGGATGCATCCGTCAACTACTGCAGTTATTAAAGTGATCGAAATTATGTTATAGAGTACTGCCTCGACTGTCATAATCACCAGATCTGGCTCCGTAATTTTTTTTTGTTTCCAAACTTGAAGAATTAGGTGAAAAGAGATTCACGATAAATGGTGAGGCGTTAGTTGAAACCAATGCATATTTGGATGACTTCCAGATCAGTTCTTCGATGGTTTCAAGGATTAGGAAAACTGCCGGATCAAGTACGTAGAACTGCACGAGAACTACGTTGAAAGATAAAATAGCTCTTTTACTTTAAAATATTCTCATGAAAAAGTTTTTGTGTCATCAAATTGCTCTCGTATCTAACGCGAAATGTTTAACTTTTTTAACTTTCTTGAGACCAATGCGAGATTAGCAGAATTAACAATTAATCTAAGTGGTTTCATAAGATCCCGATTATTTCTGAATAGAAAACGAAATATTTTATAAGATCATCCCGCGACGACATTTCTTACAGATCATCAACAAGCATAGATAATTCTATTTTTAGTCGAAATGATAAGTTTCTGGACCGATTTATCACCGGCTGAATAATTTCTTGGCTGGCGATCTACGCGATACCCAAAAATCGAAAACGCGAGAAATTTTGATACGATTTCGTGGTGACGTCAACGAATTTTTCCGCGATCCAAAATTTACGGACCCATAAAGGCGTTGCGTAGTTGGAGAAACAACGAAACAATGGACATTTTTTTTTCATCTTACTGAGTTCGTGCGTTCTTACAATGACGGGACTATCGGCGATTAAATTTAGAACGAACCGCTTCTTCTGCCGAGTTTATTAATAAAATTGTAGCGAAGAGGAAGTTGTAAAGGATCACATGTTTCGGACCACGTCCAAACTAAGGAAAAAGAAAAGCAATGATAGCGACTTACCAATTTCCGCAAATTTCGTGTTCTACTTCCTGTTCCATTTTCCCTCCTTCTTCTTCCTTATTACTGGGTCTCTTCGAGAGGAATATGATAGTAGTTTTTGCGGCGAGCGATTATCACCAGTAGACGCCTTTTGTTTCACTGAAAATCAAACAATGCAATTGAGATGCAACACGTACGAAACGCTGGCACAAGGCGGACTGTTGCGCCTCGAATACCCGATAGGTTTTAGAGAAAAGGGATTTCTGCGATGCGTACATGTGTAGAAACCAAAAATAGAATTTAACTTCTCACTAGGAACTATTTCGGGATATCGCTTTAGACGAGTGCGAGGAACAGTTCAAAAATCCGAGAGCGTAATAGTAAAAATAATTTAGTTGGGAATCGTAGTAGTCCGAGATATGATTAGTATCGGTACAGCTTATACAACGCGGCAAAAGGTTGCTTCTTTGAAATACACATCGACGATTAATTATACAGGGTAGCGCGAAATAGTTCACAACGAGATCCTTATCACGCTTTATCCTTTATTTATTTTAAAATTATTCTAAGGACTGAAATAAAAGATGGTCTGGTCGCAAAATTGTATTATTAAAATTAATCAATGCGAGTATTTTCGGGCGTTAAGCTCATCCTCCGGCTGGTTAAAAAACAATCAATATAATAAACACAAAGTTGTGCAAGTGATAATAATAATAATAATAATAATAATAATAATAATAATTATTATTATTATTTAGTTATTAAAGTTATAATAATAATAATAATAATAATAATAATAATAATAATAATAATAATAATTTAATAACAGGGTTAAATGCAAAGATATGCAGAGATATATAAAAAAATAAAAAGAATATAAAAAAATAATAAAAATATATATCGTATTCCTTCAATTGTAAAGTATTCAAAGAAAAATAAAAATAATAGGAAAAAGGGAAAGGGACTGATGCTGAAGGAATGGATCATTAAACAGGAAGTTGGCATCTCTTCACATGTGCGATAACGGTGCTTTATATAATAGATTAGAACGTGTTATAGGGGTTCCAAATATGTTAACAAATTTATCGTCGTATTATGGAATTACAAAGCAAATTCTGGAAAGTAAAGCCGACGAATCGACAGCATTGTTCATCAGCCTCAACAAGAACTGGCACTAGATGCTTCTCTTGGACGAGATAGCGAGTTAGTACTGTGTCTATGGAGTAAGCTGTTATAATAAGTGCCGTGAGGAGGGTATGTACCATCGGATTTGAATGAAAGGTATTCGAGAAATCTTTTCTGAACGCGTTCAAATTCTAGCTGAAGATAATGATAACGAGGGTACCAAACCAATGATGCATATTCCAATTTTGAGCAGACAAGTGAAAAGTACACAGCTTTCAACGCACTTTCATTCGAAAAATGTTCGAAAAAAAAGTTCTAAATAAGAAGCCGAGCGATTTAGATGCTGAAGAACAGATAGCATCTATATGCGGCGAAAATGTCAGTTTGGAGTCGAACAGTACACCAAGATCACTAAACAAGTTAACCACGCAGATGGTATTGATTGCGATATAGCAGTTAAACATTTGTGAGTTCGAAGAACGAGTAAAGGCGAGTAGAGCGCATTTATCAACGTTTAAATGGATTCTGTTTTTACAACATCATTCATTTATGATTGAAAGATGTAAGGAGTCAGATGGAAGGACGACTTTATTAAAGATTTCACTGACCAACAAGGTTTTTACCCTAAGTTAGTAATTGATGAAATTGAATAGCATATATAAAGTAAAATTGATTAAAAAAGCGGCAACATTGGCTTAGCTCCGGTTACAGAGAAAATGTTTTTATAGTATGGCCGGTAATCTGGTCTATTGCTATAACGTTTATAAACTTTCTGAAGCTTTCGGAATACATCATGATCCCAGTTGTTGGAGATTATTCATAGACTCATCAAAGACTAGCCTAAAAGCAGTTTCGTTGCATTATCCTTCCATTCCGATAGATCATGCTGTTCCTACGAAAGAAACTTACGAAAATTTGAAAATTTTATTAGAAAAGATAAAGTACAAAGACTATTCCTGGAATATTTGTGTAGATCTTAAAGTAATTGCAATTATCATGGGTATGCAAATGCTGTTGCTTTTTATGTCTTTGGGAAAAACATTATCATAAGCAAGAATGGCCACTACGACAACAGTTTATACCAGAAAAAGACGATATACAGCATCAGCCTTTAGTAGAAAAAGGAAAAAAAAGGAAAAGTTTCCAAAATTGACTCAACGGAAACTGAAAGAATGCATTTTTGTTGGAAATCTTTGAAACCAAATCGACAGCGAAGGAAAAAACAGCTTGGCTCTTCACGATACAAGTTTTCACGAATTTCTTGGGAAACAAAAAGCCGACAACTATAAAACTTCTGTCACTCTTCATTGAGATATAAAAAAAAGTCGAGCTAACTTGATTTTCTACCTTTTATTAAAATAAATGTTTATATGTTTTCTATTGAAATTAGTATAAATTGGCCAGTGTTTTTAAATCGTCGGCATAAGCGAGAATGTTGCAATTCAAATATAGTAAAAGGCCATTTAAGTAAATATTAAAAAGAAGCGGGCCTAGGTTAGAACCTTGAGGTACGCCACGTGTTGCTATGAGAGGGCGGGAAATAAATCCATTGTAATGAACGTAGCAGGAGCGGTTGCAGAGATAAGAACTAATTAGTGCTACAGCGCTAGGACAAAATCCAATGGAAGACAATTTAGACAAAAGTATCGCATGATCTATCGTATCAAAGGCTTTCCTAAAGGCTCTATTGCATATAGGACTTATCTCAAAATTAATAATTGTGTAAAGATTAAATTTAAAGTGTTTATTCGAAAGATGACCCGCTAAATCTAGCGGGGAATGTGCTGTAGGTAGTTACAATAGAAATGTGTTTTAATGTATCATTTCAAAATATTTCTGGGAACACCTAGTTGTACGGTTCAATATTTAATTAAAGTAAGTTAATAAATACATACAGTTTGTTGTTCTTGTTGTTATCTATCCTTTCCTCGATTTATTGCTTCGTGAGTTAAAAATATGATATTTGTTGTTTATCTATCTTTCAATCTAATTCGTAATTAGATTGAAATTAAGGCGATATCACAGGCCAATCGATCTTGTGCGTGTATTAAGTAACCTTTGTGAAGAGTAATATCCACGGCAGAAGGAACTTAAACGTCAGAGAATTTTTCGTGTACTTTTGGCATTTTTTTAGCAAACAAAATGGTTAACAGTGGTTCCCATGGTGAAGATTGAAAATTAATCAGCCCGTATAAATATATCGCATGTTAAGCGATTTCGAGTGATCGTTCGAAACTGAGGAAATACGGTCTAGGCTGCTTCATAACAACGATCTTGTTTGGCAAAAATCACCCGAACGAATCTTGCGACGATTCAACATGTTAAGTCGCCCACACTCCGCCAGTTTACGTGAAATATGTTCGAATTTACGGATAATATTGCAAAAGAATTTACTGGAATCTAATAACAGATTAAAAAACTAAATCTGCGTTAGATGACTCATAGTTTTTAAATACGAAGCAACATACCTCGTATGTACGTAAATTAAAGGTGTTTACACGTCCCCTCCAGCGAACAACACAAATGGGAACGGCAACGATCAACACATCGACGTCACGCCAGCCACTTGTTCGATCATCGCGAACGCAAAACAGCGACTGGCCAGCTCGCTACATAAGCCTAGTATTTTAGTTGATTCAAAGTGTTTCAAAGTCAGATTTCGCGCATCGACAACGATCACACAGATTCACTGTAGTGTGCATTTTTTAAATTAACCGCGTCAGATTTGCTAGATCTAGAATTAATAAAACACGAGAAGACCTGGACACTGAATCTACAACAAATTTAATTGAAAGAAGACAACTTGGATGATGGAGTCATTGGCGGGAAAATAGACGATATAACGCAAGCAAAACGAATGTAGGGGATTAAACCAATGAAAAAGAGGAGAAAAGGAAGAGCAGAAAAGTTCGAGCGGTTGCGAAAATTTCGTCGCAAAGGGGAGAAACGTGGAACGAAGCTAAAGAACTCGTAACGAATAGATTTAGTTGGAAAAAATTCGTGAATCAACGAAGCGAATTTGTCCACTCGTACATAATACGGGGGCATATAAGGGTCTTGATTATACAAGGTGGCGCGAAAGTAATGTCATAATTTGAATTGGCCGCCATTTTGTTATAAATGAAAAAAAAGCTCCGTTTTCATAAAAAGTTTATTTGAAAGTGTAAAATTAATGACATTCATTGGAAAAAATGATATCGCTCAAGTGACCATCTCCCGAGTTGATGCATAATTGCGCTCGTTTCATCGCATTTTGAATTGTTGCTCGCAAAACATCTGGCTCCAGATTATTGATTTTCGCTTCAATATTAGCTTTCAAGGCTTGCAAGGTTCGTGGTTTGTTGCGATAAACACGAGACTTTAAGAAGCCCCGAAGGAAAAAGTCTGGCGCTGTTAGATCTGGCGGTCTGGACGGCCAGTTCAAATCTTCAAAACGGGAGATCGCTCGACCTGGAAATTGGGGTCTCGAATTCTCCATAGTTGTCCGAGCTGCGCGAGCGGTTGCTTCGTCCTGTTGAAACCAACAACGATCGAGACGCAAGGCAGCAATTTGCGGCAAAAGGTATTCGTTTAGCATCTGTCTGTGACGCTCGCCATTTACGGTTACGGCAGTGACATCGAATGAGCACTACGAGGCCGATCATTTCTTGCGACATCGCTAGTGGACCCAGCTCGCACGAGGCGCTCGCACAAACGTTTAATTGTTCGAGCATATGGAAGACGACGACCAGGAAAACGACGGCGAAATTCACGCTGCGTTAAAACAACAGGCTTAACATTTGTCAAATAAGAAGTAACGATAATTCCACGTACTTGAGGTGTGTATCGCTCGCTATGGCTTGTTGACAACTAATTCTCTATATATCTACATCATAAATGTCAAAGCACTGTGACATTTGGCACCAACTGCGAACATGGTGGCCAATTCAAATTATGACATTACTTTTGCGCCACCTGGTATATGTGTATATGATAATTTTTAATTTATTGTTACGTATTTCGTAACTCATTTTAATTCAGCAGTGCCCATTAACAAAGTACCAATTTAAAAGAAAGAGCAAAGATTAACTAACATTACTTAAGAACTTGTCAAATATTGTGGAACACCCTGCAGGCCCCAGGTGCGTCAAAAATTATCCAAAAACCTACCATTAACACAAGATGAAGTTATCCACGAAGCATCTATAAAGAGTACTCTGCATAACAAAGGGCTTCGTACACTGCCCCGCAATACACCCAAAGTCGATGCTTTGTTGTTACCGTTTTTACGGTCTCGCAAAATTGCACTTACGTTCCTTGTGGCATAAGTTATCATTTTTAATTTTTTGCTTACTTACGAAGACGTCGTCATTCTTTTTTTGAACTGTAATGGCATCGATACGATGTTGCCATAGTTATAAAATAGATGGAAATTTTTTTTTTTTTATTTCAATTCGTGATCGCGGCGAGAGGGGGGCAGGAAATGGCCGGTTGAATCTTGAATAATTTTACATTAGTTTCTCAAAATATTCTTATTAAAAAAGCCTCTAAAATCTCAATCTTAATTGCGTCTTCTTTGACCAAATTCTGGCTACGCCCATTTTGCTTCAATTGGTGGATTTTATAAAGATTAAATTTACAAAAAGTCACTTAATAATAGAGTTAAGTGTAAATAAAAGAAGAACCACATAACATAGGCGGATTTTGATAATTCAACGTCCTTGAAATGAATATGGCGCACGCACACATGCTTCCTCGGTTTATTTTCTCTACAACTTAATTCAGTACATTGATTAAATATTGAACAACATATCAAAACAAATTTTCAATGTAACGTCAATGATATAACTTTTATTTTGATTTATCAATAATTATCAGCAAAATGTTATTAAACGTTGCACTTACCAAGCGGCTTTTTACACACAGAACACCGAATTCTTTCAATTAAAACGTATCAACACACCATGAAAGACTTTATAGAATATTCTGCGGTATTATTAATATTATTATAAGTTAACGTATTGAGGGAAAAAAATGCTAGAAGGTGCTAGGCATTCGCGATATCTCACTATCGAACCAGATTATGAAATGACTCTGGCGTACAACGCAAGGAAATATACTCCTACTACGTTCACTTGAAATCCGTCAGATGGAGCGCCAGGGGAATTCCCGGACAACTAACTATCAAAATGCGATAACAGTATAAGCCTAGATAGGTTTATTCCATGTTATAATAATGTATAAATAGAATCGAGTTATATAAAATCAAATTGGTCGGCGGGATCATCTGTGGTTGAGTGACGGCATGTAATAACCGCACTTGTTTATTTATTTGCCTATATGTCGTGAGGAGGAAGTTATGACTCGTCATTGGATAACTTAAGCGAAATAGGAGGATTACTAGGCGATGCGAAGCATCGACGATGAAAACAACCATTGAAGAAAATTTAGTATTAATAGGATAAACAAAAAATCAATTTAATGATTTCTCGTAAACGTTTTCGTGCGATGATTTTTTACTATTTTAAAAGTGGCTTACCTCGACAACAATGTATCGATCCTCTTCGTTCTGCCTTTGGTAATGAAGCACCGTCAAAAACTGTAGTTTATGACTGGTTTGTAGAATTTAAGCGTGAGTGACGAATTTCGTGAAAGTCGTCCATCAGCTGGGTTGGTAAAAGTCAAATACAAACGGTTTTATCTGAGCATTTATTTGAGAAGGAACCTTGGCAGTCTTTGAATTTCACACGATACAACCAAAGCTTAAAGAATGATTCGCGTGAGTTGGGGCAGAAAGATCATTAAAAAAAAAATTAAATTCGATACTTTCTACGAAACCACAATCAAAACAACAATCCACTGCTCGGGCGTTCCGAAGTGGACGTAAACCACCAATAAAAGTTGTTCGTTCAGGAAGCGCTTCAGAAAAAAATACTTTTTTCATCCGTAAATCTGGGCTTGTTATTGTCGTTGCTTTTGAGGATCGTACACAACAATTTGTTTGCCTCAAGTGTTGGATGAAATCAGCTAAAGCAGCAGATATTGGCGCTGCATCCTCCACCACGAGAACACCAGCTCTCATATAGCACATCGAACAGTCTATTATTTAAAGGAGAATATCATTGAATTAATGACCTATTTTCCGTATTCGCCGGACTTATCATTACCGTTGCTCTTGAGAAATAAAGACAATAAACGCTGAATGGTATACAACCTCAGAGTCTATGAAATCAGAAAAGAAAACAATAAATGTCGCCGCTTTATTCTTCACCACGTCTCACATAGCACTTCGAGCGGTCGATTATTTAAAAGCCGAATAACATTGTATTAATGACTCACTCTCTGTATATCATTAGATAGGACGAAAACGAGTTAGATCATACCTATTTTGCAGCGACTAAACCGACACGTGTTTTATGAAATCAGCAGCTAACACGAGCTCTTTTTTATAACACGAATAGACACTACAAAAAAGCTATGATTTTACTAGCTTTTGTCCTCTCTAGTTATCACCTAACCATTTCTTTCTCTTCCTTGTTTGTCAAAAATAAATTGCGGGGTGACACCGGAAGAGGGCGTTGAAGCATTTAAAAGGCGTGTTTCTGAGATAATAATTTCAGATTGGAATAAATGTTTCGAAAGCTGGTTTCTCCGAATGCGAAAGTGCTTAAAACTTAAAGGCGGATATTTTGAGGAACAAACATTTTTTTTCGATAAAATATGTTTTTTTTTTCCGGAAATTTTTAGAGTTTACCTTGTATCTGATAGGCAATTCAATTTCCAGGGAGGAGTATTTGCACAATACTCAACACTGCTTTCCCTCTATTACGTACCAAGCTCTCTGTATTCTTATGGCTTACCCATATTATTAGAAAAACTGGAAGAAGTTGGAATCCGAGGATTAGCTCTTCAACTTATTAAAAATTACATCGTGGGTAGAAAATAATGCGCTAAAATTAATAGCAAAATTACTAAACAAAGAATAATTGATTGTGGAATTCCGCAAGGAACGGTCCTTGGTCTCGTACTGTTTAATATATATTTAAACGATGAGGAACACAGCTGCAGTTCATATTGCGAACAGTTGTCAAGATCTTGAAGTATTGGTCGAATAACTGAATTGAATTGACTCTAAATTTTGGAAAAAAGTCACTATTAACTTACATCATAAATAGAGATGACAAAGGCAGGTGACTCGTGCCTATTCGCCTCATGAGAATGGATTCGTATTGTCTACTGGTGTCCCCGAGAGTCAACAAAACACGGATCTGTTTAATCTCTGCAAAAAAATAATAGTTTCGTCCACCTTTGTCCTCTCTAATCATAAATTATCCCGAGATAATCTTCCAGAATTTGCTGGAGGAAACGCTTATCCCAATCCTTGGTAATCTCAAAACGTTAAGATACCGATCCATTCTTCTTGGTACTACTATATGTAATACTATCTCTTACCTGATAATAAAAGTCCTCTGTTTAACAATTCCCTCGTAATAAATTTTTAATTTCCTTTATTAATAATAAATAAGTTTAATAAATTTAATCTGATGATCTGATGCTTTGTTGTAAAATTAACTTCCTTTCTTTTGTTTATTTAGAAATTAAAATAATATATCGTATATTATTCCATCTACTTACTACACTCCGCCAAAAAAGTATCGCATAAACTAAAAATGGGCATTTATAAACCAAGATATTTTTATACGTTCACAAAAAGTTTGCCTCGTGTATGCGAACTATAAAAACACTAACAAAATCATGGAACATAGCTTTTTTACTTTTTTTTTCTAAAAGAACACATTTAGAAAAACGCATATGTGTAAGGTTTGTTCAGTTGTTTATTGAAAGTCTTCCTATACGGACAAATTTTAAAGTGCGAAGTCAGAGTCCTGTACCAACGCGTTTAAAACTAAAATGAGCAATTCAACTTCAGAACAAGTGGCTGCTATAGTTGCTTTAATCGAAGATGGACGATCTCAAGCAAACGTTGCTAATTTGATGAACATCAATCAGTCAAGTGTTTCTAGAGCCGTAGCCAGATATAGGGAAACAGGCAGTTACAGTAGAAGACCTGTACCAAGTCGTCCAAGATGTTCTACTCGCCAAGATGACCGCTATTTACTACTGCAAGCATTACGTCGAAGACATGTAACTTCGAGACAATTGCAGAACGACTTAGCTAGAGTCAGAAATACTCGTGTGAGTACTCAAACTATTCGGAATAGGTTACGACAGCGTGGATTAAGAGCTAGAGTAGCTGTAACAGCCCCTCGTCTCACTAGGAACCACCGAGTGGCCGCTTAAGGTTTGCCAGAGAACATGTAAATTGGAACATTAATGACTGGGCCAGTATACTCTTCACAGATGAGTCAAGATTTGGTCTTTACACCTCAGATAGGCGTATCTCAGTGTACAGACGAGACGGTGAGCGCTATTCGCAGTGTAATATCAGACCTAGACCTAATTACGCTGGTGGCTCTATTATGGTTTGGGGAGACATCTGTTTAACAGGTCGTACAGAGTTAGTACCAGTAGACAGAGGTACACTGACTGCCCACAGGTATATAACGGACATTTTAGAAGAACATGTAGTACCATATGCGCCAATTATAGGAAACGGATTCATGTTAATGCACGATAATGCACGACCGCATGTTGCAATAATCGTCCAGGAATACCTTAACGATGTTGGTATTCCAGTTTTAGATTGGCCTGCGGTAAGTCCGGACATGAACCCAAAATGTTGCCCCAGCGAACCTGCATGGACTAGAAAATGCTCTCCGTGACGAGTGGGAGAATTTGGATCAGGCTTATATACGGAGGTTAATCGAATCTCTGCCGAACCGTATGCGAGCGGTCATAAGAGCCAGAGGTTTTTTCTTTCCAAAATTATAATTTCTTGTTTTAATAAAAATCTCAAGTATGAGTTCTTGTTTTTATTTGGCCTGTATTTTATTTAAACAATCATAGAAATTATATCTTAGAGTGCATTAAAGTATATTTACAACTTTATGCTACAAACAAACATTATGCGATACTTTTATGATTCAAAACTAGATTATGCGATACTTTTTTGGCGGAGTGTATTACGTGCGTTTATTTGTTACGAGGGTCGTTCAATCAGTATTTATATAAAAAAAAGAAAAAAACAAAGTACTTTCTGTAAGTTTTTATATATTTTCGAAACGTTTCTCCAGCTTTTCTAAGCACCCCAAAGAATAGGAATTCGCAAGGTCCTCGAAATAAGCATCTATTTAGGCGATGACTTCCTCGTTCGACGTGAACCAAGGTCCGTCGATTTTTTTTTTTTCAAATTTGGAAGTAAAAAGAAATCACATAATTTTGGCCATCGAAACAGCGCAGGTATGCGTTCGTGCATTGCCTTTTGATGGAAGAGGTTCCTTTTCTTTCTCAAATGAGGTCGTTTTTTTCTCGATTTCTTCGCTTATTCGGTCCAATAACGGCGCATAATACTTTTCTAGTTATGTCTTTTTTCCAAGTAATCGTTGTAGATGTTTCCGCGTGCATCTCAAAAATTCGAGGTCATCACTTTGCCGGCCGATTTTACCGATTTCGCCTTTTTCGGAGCGCGTTTGCTTTCAAAAATCCTTTGTTTTAACTGTTCATATTTGTCTCCCGAGTGCGCTATGCTTCGACCGTTGCTGGGAAACACGTCAGGATTGCGACGGAAAAGTATCAAAACAGCCTCAGAGTTAACGTTTATTCTCCACCGACAGCAAACACGGTATTCATCTTGCTGAGATTTTTTGATTCGTCGATCCTTGAAAACCATAGCGTACATTTTGTCAACAATTTCGGTATTTTTTGGTGCTTAGTATCCAGCTAACCTTGAAAGTTTCTAAAATCGGTTGGTTCGAATCCGAGATTAAAAGCATTATTTAATATAGACGTATTCTGATAAATATGTTAAATATTATTACTTGCCTGCGAAATTTATTATTAATTAAATAATAAATGCAGAGAACTACCTTACCCACAGATCTAAATAGTTTCTATAAGTAACCCCTAGATGGAGCTTCAGCCGAAGAATCATACACTAGCTTCCCCTACTTTTCGATCACATTGTAGATTGGGATATATGATAAAGACGCATTTAATACATTCATATTTTATTGATTTAGGTACAACAAATAACATATATAAATATATATTATCATATTTTAAAACTATATATATGTATATCCTTATATATTATTATATCCGTCTAAAAATTTGTTTATTAGAAAAAAAATCATTAAAAATAAAACCATCGAAAATAAACGTATCCACATTCCTTATGCAAATTACGTTTCCTTCAAGGTAAGTCATTATATTAAAAAAATTACGGCTAACCATACGGATTTAACATCGAAAATCGTACAACTAAACGTACTTCACTACAGTACAGATTGAGCTAACGTGTGTGGTGTGTTGTGATGCTGAACCGTTCGAAAAACTGACAATTTATGCACTACACTCGGTAAAATCGTGGAAGATATAATATGATCGGTGATAGGACCTGAACGAATGAAGAAACGAGAAAGAATCTTCAATTTTTAATGTTTCTCTTAAAAGTCAAATTTTCTGGATGCAGCGCGATTCGTAGCGGCTTGGGTTAAAGTGCTCGTTGAAAATGTACACTGAGAAAGACGGCTTCTTGATTCAAAGAGGCCTGCGTTGAGTGAAAGAAATAATATTTTTCAATACGAGCGTTTACAGCTTAGAACTTGCCTAAATAGTATAAAACTGTTCGTGATGCCGGTGGAATCGCACATGGCAAAAGCACTGTGAGAAGAGAGAACCCTAACCAGGGGACATGTTTCTATCTACCTGGCGTCATCGGTGTGATTGGAAAAGTATTTGTACCGACATCGTTGTTTGCCTTTCGGATTAAATGGCCCTCTTTCAAGAACGACGCGTCAGGCGCAACCCCTGGCGCCTTCTAGTGCCGAGACCTACACCTGGTTCGTCGTTCTTGAAGGAGGGTGCAATCGTGAAACATATTTCGTTAACCTTAAGAAATCATTTTTTTTTGCACCTGATGCTTATCAATTTTTTTGATATAAAGAAAATATTTCAAAAAAATATTTTATTTTTATTTTTTTATATCAAACAAATATTGAAATAACGCAAATAAAAAGAAAAGAAAAAAAATTTCTTTCTGTGTGCCGTTTTAGATATCTACAAGCGACTGCACCTAAAAAATTATAATTTCACAAGTAACAATGACCTTCTCAAAAAAAAAAAAAATAGGAAAAAAGTATATCACTAAATCCTATTTGTATCTGGATCGTATTACAAACATTGCCAGTTTTTACAACGGTTGAGGTATATACAGATGCGTCATAAACATGTTCCTGAATCTTATAATTATGTAAATATTTATATTTATTAAAACATTATTAGAAGTCAAAGGACATCATTTTGTTACACGTTTTCACATTTAGAGGTGCGTTACATATAAAAAAAATTATGTTTGTTTTTTGCTTTCAATACATCTTATAATGACTAATAATGTCGCGTGAAAAATAATAAAGACTAATAAATACATCAATATTACACCGATGACGATGTAAACAGGTACATACATAAAAAGAATAATGGCTTTAGAGTGCTGCGATATTTCTTGTTCTTGCCGAATACGGGTACGGGCGTAGGTCCTCGTGAATTTTTGAGATAATTTCACTCTCTTTTCTTATTGCCGGTCATGCAGAAGTCTCCAAAATCTCAACTCTAATCGGTCCTCCGCTTGACCAAATTCGTGCTACGCCCATGAATATTGATATTAAAAAGGGACGTTATTGTTGTTGTTGATATTTATTTTAAGAATGTTACTTAAGAATTGCAACATATTTATTAAATCTAACAAAATTTTGAAGGGCCGTCAACACCTAATGGGCAATTTCTGGAAGCTTTAGCGACAATAAATTCTAATCCCGATTTACCGAATGATAGGCTTTGGTTTCGGCTCCGATTCATTATGTTGGCGAAATGCGAGCGTATTTAGATGAAGTTTTTCCAAAGAGATTGTTCGGCAGGAAAGGGTTTATTGAGCGGCTAACGAGATCGCTAAATTTATATATTTATTTAAAAATGTTCAAAGCAAAGCCAATATTTCGTGAGGACTACATTCGAAATGAAATCGATCAAGAGGGCCTAATCGAGAGCGTAATATTTAATTGGAGATGATTTGTAGATAGAGTTGGTTGTTCATTCTTTGAGTTGTTGACTTTGTGCTTTGAAACATATCAAATCTTGCAATATATGTACTTAGAAAACGTTTAAACGTGCATAATTCCTGTTATGCATGCACGTTGGAAAAGAATTTGCGATAATTGATTGTTCAAACTTTTACTGTTTTGCTGCTACACTGGGGCCAAAAATTAACCTTCAACCTGAATAATTTTTAAAGTATTCGACATCGCAAGCTACATCGCTTTGCCTACAGAAGTTGTTTTGAATTTTAGGTAAAATCCCAAAATTTAAAAATATACTAAGCGTTCCATTAAAAAAAAAAGAATAGAATTGATTTGCGCACTAACTTTTGGGCCATCTTGTATATATAAAAGTATTTTTTTAATATGAACACAAGAATGCACGGCGCGGACTTCTGCCAAATCTAGGCATAAATATAAAATAATATTTTCGATTAATTTTCCGAGCAACTTAATTTCCTCTATTTATGCTTACAAGGTGTTCAAGAAGTCCCGAGTTGGATGAAGTTGATGGCTATATATGTTGGTAACTGTTTACAACTGGGTAAATGGGTTTTAATGTGTGCGTACATCTATTAAAGATGAACATCGTTCCGGACGTCCAATGGAAGTGTCCGAATTTCCGAAATGATCGATAAAATCAACGATATGGTTTTGGGCGATCGACGGATCAAAGAGCGCGAAATGGTTGAAGCCACGGACACGTCATAGTCACAAGGTACAATGCTTTCAATTTTGCACGAAAAATTGAGCGTGAAAAATCTCGGCAAGATGGGTGAATAAGCGCAACCGTGTGGTCGACTTTGAGGCTGTTTTCACGCTTTTCCATCGCACCCTCGACGAATTTCTCCGTCAACGCATAACTACGGATGAAACATGGATACACTACTACACTCCGGAGATCAAGGAATGCTCAAAACGGTAGGTTTTTGAAAGAGAACAGGCTTTGAAGAAGGTGAAGATTGTGAAATCGGCCGGCAAGGTGATGATCTCGAATTTTGGGATGCGTACGGAAGCATCTACACCGATTACTTGGAACAAAGATAAACTATAACTGGAAAGTAATACGTCTCCTTATTGGACCGGTTAAGCGAAGAGATCGAGAAAAAAACATCCTCGTTCAAAAAGGAAAAACCTTGTTAATGTTCCATCAGAACAATGCATCTGTGCGTACCTGCTTTTCCGATGGCCAAAATTATGGAATTAAAGTTTGAATGAATGCGACATCCACCGTATTCACCGCATTTGGTCCCCGGCGACTTCTTTTTATTTCCAAATTTGAAAAAACAGTTCGGCGGACAACGGTTCACGTTAAAGGAGGAAGTCGTAGCCTAAACAGATGCTTATTCTGGGGGACCTCCCGAAATCCCGCTCTTTCGATGGCTTAAAAAAGTTGGAGGAACGCTTGGAAAAGTGTATAAAATGCTTTGTCTTTCTAAGGATTCATCGAACGACCTTCGCATCAATGTCTGCTATAATTAAATTAATGAAAAATAAAGACATTGGGTTGAGCGTCGCAATAACTCGAATTCATTTGAATTCCTTCTTAGGCGGGAGCTATTTTTAAAAATCCGTACAATAAATACCATAATTGCAGATATGATGCTTCATGCATAGAAAAACAAGCGCCTTTTAAATGCGGATATAAACAAAAATGAAAGCTTCCCCGTTAGATTTGAATGCAGGACTAATATTAGAGCACGAATACATAGAAGCACTACGTATAAATACGTGCACTACATAATGTTGAAATTTGCACTCAAGAAATATCACAGCATCAACGCTTATAAAAATTCTCTACGATAAACCTTTTTAACATTCATTTTTAACATCTTTATTTATGTTATTTATACTTATTCTTTATACTCTTACAACAATATAAATATTGAATACATGCCTTTACATTCCATTCTTGTTACTTCTACTGTTTTATTTCCATTCCTCTGTTTTTGGCAACTTACTAATAATGCTATTGGAAGATTTGTGACGTTTCATTGTCTCCTTTTCACCCTTTGTCCTATCTCTTACTCCCACACATATACAGCTTTTAATTCTTTCGCTTTATACACGAGTACGGGTCTTCATTCCCGTTTAAATATAGTGGATTTCTAACAATGACTGATATACAGGGTCGTTTAAAAGTTTATACGTATATTTTAACATTTATTAAACGTGAAAATGTAAAATATTGTTGCGAAAATATGTATCTTAAATGATCCTGTTATCTATTTGTCGACTTATTTATAGACATATAAACTGCGTGATAGGAACACAAATCAAGCTTACAAATCATATGTTTAAAACACCGTTTCTTCTATGAATACGTACGTAATATGTTCAACAATTTCAAGTAGTTATTGCTATGATATTGTTTAAATGGTATCTCATCTAAGTTTATTTAGGCGGGGTGTATTTGACAAATGGCGTGTAAGTAAATGGAGAGTATCATAAAATAGTTATATTAAGCGCATTTTTAATTGCTGGTGATTAGCTTCTGTATGGATCCTTATTAATACCTCTTATGTTTTATTAGGGACATTCTAGATGTAAAATCGTCGGTTTAGTGCAAAACTGGCTCGAGTTTTAAACGTTTCCGCATAAATAAGTTACGTACAAAGAAATATTGACAACCTATATATTTAGATTTTGATAAAATATCAGAGATAGAAATAGTATCATTATACAAGCACAATCCATTTTTTTTTTAATGGTTGAATCGCCCCAATTTCAGGCTACAACGCCCCCCATAAATTTATAGGGTTTTAAACAACGGACAGCCGGAGTCCTCTATACCTCCCATATTTCTTTTTTTTAATATTGCGATAATTTAAAACACATTAGTTATTATTTCCGGAAAAAATAAACAACGGGAGGAAAAAATAGTTGCGAACCGGGGTGCCCCGTACCTCCGATATTTTTTAAAATTTTTGCTGTTCTTAAAAAAATTGAAGTGTGGCTTTAATGATATTGTACAATAAATTTTAATGTATTAGTTCGAATTATTTCAACCTACAAAAAAAAAAAGTGGGTTGTATGGGTACGCCGGCCTGCTCTTATTTATTTATTTTTCCAAAAATCTCCAAAACAAAAACAAAAAAATATATAAAGATTGTCACTAAAAGAATTGTGTTGGTCCAACATCATGGTCCTATTTCAGCCTCTAAAATCTGAGATTGCGGGTGTAGCCTTGTTAGTATGAAATATTGAAACGTACCAAATTTTCAAGAATGTTGCAACATAACAAGAAAAAATAATTCTAAAATAGCTTCCTCACTGTACTGATAGAAACATTCACGGTCCCACCCATGGACATGGTTCTTCCTACACGGCGTCATCAGCGTGGTTTCAAGAGTACTTTTTTATCTTTACCTTGTGTCGATATTTCCTTACAGTTAATACCACAAGATTTCAAAAAGACAAGACATTTCTTGGTAGCCGTCCGTAGGTAGTGTACTTTTTTCTCTTCTTGTGTTGCGTTTGCCGTGAATGATTCAATCAATACCATGATGAGCTATTTCAGCACTCTTTTTTGTAGTTATTGTTTCTATAAATTTTTTCTTAAATTTTTGTTTTTTGCAGAAAGACGTCATGAGTCACTAAATACTTTTTCAGGGGGCCAAATGCAAATCTAAGATTAAATAAGCGGGATCTTAGTTATAGGGTGAAAAGAGTATAAAAAATTATTTCACCAATTACAAAATTATAACGCTTTCATAAAACTTTTTTTTTTTTTAACAATCATTAAATTTAGATACTGATGGCTAAATTGGAAAATTATTGTGTGAATAACTCAGTATTAACGGTCGCTCTTTAAATTTAGTTAAACGTGCATTTAAATTAGCAATACTTTTTAAATAATGGTCGTGCTAGATTAAGAAAGTTTTGTGAAAGTCGGCGTCCTCATAGTTGGAGATATACATGTACAGTGTTGCCAAGTAGATGCTTCATTCAAATGGTTCTTTCTAGAAAAAATGCAGGGCGTGACGAAGCATTTGAACATTAAGATTTTTTATTCGGAATTGAACGAAGACCATTTTATACCAATTTATACCCACTTTCCTTTTTGGTTTTTTCGAGATATTTTTTTTATTACAAAATGCAACAAAAATTTGTTTTTTAATCTATTATCCGTTAAAAAGTACAAAAAAAGATGCAATAATTAGGTTTATTTGGGGATACTTAGGTGCTGAAAATACAAATTATTTGATGATGTAAACATACCTTTAGGTAATTTTAAATATTTTTTGTGCTTATGCTATTTTCTCTCGTAACGATGAGTGAAGAAGTAAGACGAAGATGTAATAAAATCCATTTCTATAGATATTCTCAACGAATATTAAACATATTTAAATATTGCCGACGTTAAAAACATTTTTATGGTAAAATTAGTTTTAACTGTGCTGATATGCTAGCGGTCGTAAATGTTGTTCAATATTTGAAATTATTGTCCGAAGGGTCTTTTCAAAATAGGTTCGCTGAAAGAGATCCTTTCCGAATTTCATTTCTGGAGATACTGCAAAATCTTTCTGAAATTTATCTGAAAATCAGTTCAGTTTAAGCATCTGATTTTACAGATTTGGTTTAGTTTGGTGTAAATGTTTCAGCTCAAGTTTTCTTAATAAGCATCTATGAATTATGGTTTTGTTAATTGATATTTGTTTCTACGACCATTTTTCAGGTATATCAGCAAGGATTATTCGGTTAGCTTTACATTGAAGGAATTAAACAATTTGCTGATTTTTGTCCATGATATGTAACGGAAATGAAGAAAAAACTATGTGTTATTTGCTTTACCTTGCTCCAGCCGACGAATAGTATTAATCATCACATTCACAAAAGAATTCAGCCACTTTTCTTTATCGGAAGATTGTAATGCCTTTTTGGCAATTTTTTTCATAGATTTGGCACTTCAGTAACCTAGTGTTAGGAACAATTAGAATATAAGGTTTTCGGCACGTTTAAAATTTATCTATTCCACACAAATGCGTTTAATATAAACCATTTTTTTATGATACTTTCAATCCAGAGTCTATGAACTGGATCAGCTCTTTCAAGGTATCGTACTATAAGCGTCTTTTCTGCCTTTAGTCTTTTTGGAAATGTAATTTTTCTTTGGCCACCTACAGCATTCTACCTTCTAAGATGCTGCAATTTTGCCCGCTTTAGTTCTACGCTACACGTTTAGATAGTTGGAATGTAACGGGTCTTCCAAGGAAATTACGTCCGATCCTCGTAAACGTAAGTTTAGAATATAACGTACAATGTAAACGGGTACTTATATAGAGTAAGAAAAAACATCAATTCTTCAAAATCAGTCTTCCATCATTGACTCTAGGAAAAGTAAGAAATATTAAGTGTATTGGTAAGTTTATAATAAAGATGGAAGTTGTCACCATATTTCATTGGTAGTAAGTATGCAAACGTAGCTGTGCTTATTTATTTATTTATTTATTTATTTTTCGTTGCTGTGGGAGCATACGTATAGTCCAGATTTAGCCAGTTCGTTCAATTTATTTATGCTAAATCCAAACCTGCAAGCGAAATTGCCCTAGAACTCCATTTATTAATCATTTACTAATTTTCCTTCGTGCGATCCGACTTTTTTGAGCCTAAAATACTTCGCAAGGACCAAGCATCATAGAGCAACAGTCTATGATGTTACTGCAACGCATATGAGGACTCATCTTCTCCTCCCTTTCGGGAAAAAGGTTTCAAAGGAACGGTTCCTTTATGTGACTGAAATTGCTCAACGAGATCATTACTTATTATTATCGTTATTATAGACGGATTATGGGATAGCTGCGTTTGGTTACTGAGACCTTATTCGATCTATTGCAACAAAATGATCGTGTGTATAGAAGGGGGCTTTGAATAATGGATGGATTTCTGGAATGTTGACGTCGTGAGAGACTAATGGCAAGGTGTGTACCTTAAATGTCCTCTATCGTCTCCAGTTACTAATGAATTAGTCCTGCAGAGCCAACAGTTATAGAAACAGAGAAACAAAACATATATGACAAAGGTAATACGCGGAAAAAATCTCGGAACGTAGCTTAGCTCAAGGGTAAACTCTCGCCATTCTAGATTAATTAATTTTGGCTATCATTAATTTAATCTAATTCTAGAAGAGAAATTTCTTGCTGTTGTTTTGAGAGTAGATTTAAAGCTGTTAAGAAATAGGAACTTCATGAAACCAGATTAATGTTGCATGAATGTTGTATGAATATGACATTTCAAAAGAGGGCAGTGGTGTTAAAGCAGCAGAGCGGTTAAAGCCCTTATTTCTAACGTTTAAATTAAGATTTGCATCATGCAACAGAAATTTATTTCATTTTTAACCAACTGTGTGACCCATATGCGACACCCTCATTAAATCCGAGCTTTTGAAATTTCGGCCAATAGACGCTGCGACAAAATAAAAAATGCAACAAAGGTAAGGAGTTACCCAACATGGCCGCATGGGCGCAACAGATTTTTATCCTTACCAAACATCATTACAGAACCTTTGGAGCTGTTTCTTTTGAATTGCCGCCGCAAAATAAGTAAGGGGAAATGAATTGATTAGTTGCGTGTCGCTAACATATATTGTCGCTGTTTAATGTTTAATTTCGTCAAAGATTTTGCAGGAATACAGTGGCGAAAGAAGAGGACTAATTGACGATCTTTGTAGAGAATCCATTTCCATCATCCAATCCATTACCGACTACACCTTTCCCTTAAGGAAATTGTCGAGTTACTTCCTTGCGTCGTTCCCTATTCCTAAGTAATGAACGACGATAAAACCTTGCGATTGATAGGATTGTAGATAAATCCCCACCTGTTGCAGCCAAGATGCTGTCGCTGATGTACAACAGCGAGGAACGTGCGGATAATTTCTTTCTTAAGAATCTTAGAAAGACAAATTGAGAGACTGGTAGGTCCTCAATCCACAAAAGAATCTTCTTATTTCTTGAGACTTCGATACCCAAAAGCTGTTGGGTTATCTCTCAAGAAGGCAAGAATTAATTATATGTACTAGATGTTTCAAAATATACGAATAGCACATGTTTGCCATAATTCTATTTAATTGGTTTGCTCCATAAGCTTTACTTACTGTAGAGTTAATGATTTTATAAATTACATTCGTTCACTAATTGAAGACTAAAAGGCAAACCGTTGCTTGTCGCTAAGGTATTGTATGAGATGTTCAGGGATCTCAATGTTTTTGAACCACTAGTGATTAAATGCGATAAACCTGTCTCTCAATTTTGACACCAGATCTTCTTGGCATAGACGACAGATATGGTCTTCAGCTTTTCGTAGTTTTTAGGGTTGCATGACTTGTCAGAAGTCTCAGTAACTCGAGACTCGCTTTGCATAAATAATAGTGATATCTTTTGCTGTATTTGGCAAGTCTAAAATGAATACTACAATGCTTTTGCCTGTTTTTGTTGTGGAGCGCGGCCCTTTACTGCATGCTTTACGTGGCTCTTCGTGGGCATTAAGGATCAGAAAACGCTCTTATTCGTATCTGTTTAGGAAACTATCTTGGAAGAAAAAATCTTGAAGTACACAACATCAAAATGAAAACTACTACTTGTAACTATGGAAATGTAGAAAATCGGAATAGTTTTTGGAAAGCGCATCGAAGGGATCAGAAGTCTTGAGATCTTCAGATTGAAAGCCCTATTATCGAGCATCTTTTTCCGAAAACGCTGCTCTAAAGAGATCGAGTCGTACCAGAAGATTTAGAATCAGCAATCTGGAGAACTACCGACTAACCGTTTCTAAGCGATTTCGTCAAATTATCAGAAAAGCTTGCTTAAACATTTTTAAAACGGTTGGTGCATACCGGTTAAAATCTCGAACTTGACTAGACTAGAAAAAGTCGGATTCGAACAAGTAAAAATGGATTTTGAGGAGGAAGCACAAATATATAACTTCAAATATCGCCTAAAGCCTTCTTTTTGGACCACTCGAAATGCCGATTTGCTAGAGCGGATTCTCTGGCCAGATTTGGAATTAGTGCCAAAAAGATACAATAGAAATAATACGTCTCGAGAGTCGATCGCTCTGTATTGACAGGGTGAATCAAAACGGCGCATTAAAGCTACGGCTAACGAGACTGAAATCGTTTTTCTTGCTGAGAAGAATGAGGAAGTAATATGGTGACATACTCCAAGTACATGTTAGATACATTAAACTGGCGATTTTCCGTGTATAATGGATGATTATACTAAGATATTTTTAAAAAGATACACACCTACTTATTTCCAAATGGGAAGTAGGTTATACATTAACTTGTTATTTTTATATTATATCTTTTTTTTATACAGATTCTTTTTTAGAGATTCATTTCGTGTAAATATAAACACCCTGTATATATAATTGCAAACAGTAAGTATTATATTGTTTGTATATAGTATATTGTTTGGTATTTAACAGTATTGTTAAATCGAGTGAAAAAATAATTATTACGTATTATGTATATATTGTTTTTTAAAACATATAATTCTTCCATTTTATTGTTTCATTTTGGTAAATAACTCCTTCATATTTCGTTTTTTTTATATACCTTTATGTAATAAAAATAATGTGGTGATATTGTCTTGTTACATTTCCTATTTGTTGCTGTTACTGCGTGTTTTGTGTTTGTATTGGAAACCACATTTATTTGTGCTAAATTTTATTATTTAATGCTACGTGCAAGATGTGCCATAAAGAATATTGTTTCCATCTGTCATCGAGGAAATGACGAATAAACTCGATGATGTGATGTTGAGAAATCCTTAATTATTGATTAATGTTCTTCATGGCACATTCTGTATAGAGAAGTACTGTATTTCTGCCCTATTCATCTTACTGTCTTTAATAAAATAAAGTAACGATTAATTTACCATTGTATTCATAATTATTATTTGGAGAATTAAATGTTTATACGGGTTCATGAGAAACTCTTTATTTTAGGTTTCTATATTTTACTGTTCGTATTTGGCGACGTTTCGTTGATTTGTTATCAACATTTTCATGCTTTCCATTGTCATCTCTGTTTTCTTCTGTGATTTTTTTCCCCTAATCGGACGTCGCGCTGTGGCGCCAATCGCCGAAATCGTCTCGAAGGTACCAAAATTGAAAATTGAAACAATATTGTGCATATCCCGGTTTGCATTTTTTATTTGGAAGTACCTGTCGGAAGTCATAGGTCTACAAAGTGGAAGGTTTTAATATTTAAATACACCATTTTTCGAAGGTCTACTTTAAACAGACAGATTTGCTACTAATATGTCATTAAAATACAAATATTAATACACCATTTTAATGAACTTTAGAAGGTAACTATCATATTTTTAATAGTCGATATAGTTACGATATAAATAAATAATAAATAAAAGTGTATTTGGGACTTTAACTATTACCGTGGCTCTTCCAAGCAGATTTATTTGTTGCACACAATAGACGACAATACCCTCTACTAGATAGTTAAAAAGAGAAACTGAGCATATTTGCGATACTTTGCACAAACAGATAATATCTTATACGATGCGCACCATCAACATTTGCGTTCTTTCGGTTTGCGGCTGTTCTTCGTAATTCGCGCTTGTCATGTTCTTGTTTTTAAAAGGCATTGTACAGAGGAGCACAAACTGCAACAACATACCAACAAACAATAGGTCCAGGAAAGATTTCGTAACGAATTCGGTTTAATTATACGTAAACCACGATAAGGTAAATAGTAATGATGGTAATACGGCAACATGGTTTTTAGTCTTAGTTGCACATCTGCAACTACTGGAGTTGATGAAGGGCCGATATATGAATTCCGATGTTATCTTGCGTCTAGTCTCTAATATTGCGATCTAATAATCCAGAAAAATTTGGAGAATTTGATTTTAAATATGTGGAATACTACGTAAGTAGATGTAGTTGGTATTATGTACATTCAACTGTACATAAAGCACTAATACATAGTGCGAATATTATACGTTACAATGTAATTCTGCTCATTGGGCAACTCTCTGGGAATGTTCAACAAGCTCGAAACAAGAACTATCGGCGATATAGATTGCATCAAGCTGGGAAGTGTTCGAGATCTGCGACAAATGAAGATGTTTTCCACACTTCATACGCTTCAGACGCGTACATATCAAGTAACATTTCTTCAAGGAAGAAAGTAATGCAGTTCGATGAGGCATCCATAAATTAGTATTGGTCTATATATTGCTTCGTAAAAGCTCATTTTCGTTTGACGTGTTATTTCCTTCCTGATTATGATTCCTGATAATCTTTTCATCGGCAAGTAATACATTTATTTTCTTCACCTATTCCGTTGTTCAATTTTATTTCATTTTTTCCTACTTCCTCTAATGTAACACCAAGGTATTGGAATTACTCAATTCTCGTGGCATCTACTCGTATAATTATAATCTCCTTTTCTTTTGTAGCTGCCATTATTTTTGTCTTGTCTTTGTTTGTTTTCGTACCATACATCGTAATTCTTCCGTTCTATATTTCGAAATTGTTTGTTGATCTTCTTCACTATTTCTTATTTTCATTACGTCATCAGCGAAGACACACGCAGAGATGTCTATTCTTTCTAGGTTCTGACATCCTACATACAACACTTTTGTTTTCTTCATTATTTTTTTAAATAATCTCATCCATAAGGGTTATAAACAAAAACGGGCTCAAGCTACTTCCTCGTTTTATTGTTAGTTCTTCTCTTGCTTATTACACGCTGAAAGATTCCACATATATATCTTTAATGATCCCAAGTAATTTACCTTCAATATTCTTTCTCTCGCTCTCTCTCGATATCAATAAAAGCAAATGTATTTATTTCATTCAAGTGAATACGTGAACCTGCGTGTCCCTACCCCTTCGGAAGCCACTCTGTTCGTCTGCTAAGGTTGGCTTAATTTACAATTTTCTTTCCAATACTTGTTCGTATATTTTCGCCACTGTGCTTATTAATGTAATCCCTCCATAGTTATTGCCTCTCTTCTTAAAAATGTATGCCTTTTTCCAGTTACACGGAATTTTTTCCACCCTCCAGGGTTGATTGCATATTTTTGTTAGGAGTTGCGTGCCATTTTCTTCCATGGTTTTAATCCTTTCGGAAGTCATTTTATTTTGTCCTGGTGCTTTTCCATTCTTCAACTTTTTATTATATCCCTTTCTATTCCCTTGTAGGTTATTCCTGCTTCTCCATTTTCTCCTTTCGTTTTCTTCCCCTTTGAGAGCTACTGATTTGCTCTCCTATTTTCTTCCAATTTTTCCCCAAAACTCTTTCCAAGACTCCTCCTCCTTTTTTTTCTCTCTAACTAGCTTTTTTACTTTATTCCTTTGTTCCTTGTATTTTTCATAGGTTGCTGGATTTCTGTTACATAACATCCTCCTTCCTTTTAATTTGCTTCCTGATAGCTTTCGGTTGCCACGAGGTCTGTTTCTTGCATGTAGCAGATTATTTTTGTGCTGATTCTATAATGCATTGTTCTTTCTATATCCGTAGTCTTTACCTTTCCGATGATTTTCCATATTTTCTCGGTTACTGTACGTCTTTTCGTATTTCTTAGCGATTGTTCTTTTTCTTAACTTATTGGACCTTATATTCCAACGATCTTGTTTCTTTTCTTAATATTTTAAAATTAGTCCTTTAATCTTTCAATTCGTCTTTGCATGCACATCCAAATGAATAAGCTACGCTATAATTCTTTGAAAAAGTTTCGACATGTATATGAGAAGGAAGATCACTATGGAAAGATTAAAAATGTTGATAACAAATCGACGAAACGTCGCCTAACTCGAGCAATAAATAAGTAAGCAGACCTACAAACATAAATATTCATTTAATTCCTAAACTGCAAAGATCAAATATAGAAAGTTAACGGAAAATATTGATTACTTTACTCGTATCTTCATTTAATGTTACAATGCTCGAAGTTGTGTAAAACATTTAAGATATTTAAAAACAACACTTCTCCTAAATTATCAATGCTTACGTAATGAAATTGTTCAATTATTTTATTACGATGGTTAGATTTTTTATTGTGCTTACGTTATCGTTTTGTATGTTTATAAGAAAGTATACAGGTTGTGCTACGTCTTATTTAGATAATTGCAAAGTGGCAATTCTATTCAAAAAAGGAATTTTAAAAAGCCAAGGTTGAACCAAAATATATTGAATAATCTGGAATTTCCGGTTATACAGGAAGAAGCTGCCAACTTTTTTTATTTTTAAATAAAACAGCTTGTATAATGTTAAATATTTGAATTTTTAACCAAATTCTTTTATTTTATAAGGCAACCATGTTTGGGTATTTTAATAGTGTATTCCATAAGACGTGGTTTTGTTGCAAGTCCGTTTTCTAAAGGATGAGTGCGAGAAACGTTTTATGAAACGAGTTCTTTAAACTATCTTTTTTTCTATTTTGCGTTTTACCCTTCTTAAATAAAAGACTATAAGCTAGTTATACAGTAACACACAGTATAATCTTTTCCGAAAATTAATTCGATTTTTCGTCCAATTGCCCTAAATTCCTTAAAATTTCAAATTTCCGCGTGTAACACCTTCGTAGTCAAAGTCGCGTTGTGTCATTAGACCGATAGTGCACTGCCCAAGGATGCCTAAATATGAGAGGCGCTTTCTTTCGTAAGAAACTGAAGTGAAATAAAGTTTTTTTTAGACGGTATCGCTACATATTAGATGAAGAGCTGGCAATTTTTCAATTTTTGTTGTTTTTATTTTGGTCTGACTGCTGAACATTACAATAAACATTAAAATATATTTAAGGGCATCTTTATTGTATTAATTTACAAAATTTATACGGCCATTCTCTACAGAGTGGTGATCGCGACATTTACTTATTAATTAGGGGAAAGTATGGTTAAAAAAAATCGAATTTTGGATTTTTTTTTAACCGTATTTCCGCAGCAACGATCATAGTCCTAGGATTAAGACTTTAATTGTAGCTCTTGCCTCTTATAAATCGCCATTATACTCAAATTAATAATTATATTCATCTTACTATAGCATGTTAGCACATAAAGTCAATTTTTTTTTGAAAGGATCATTTCAAAGGATGTTTTTACTTTTTAGGTAAGAAGGTGCGAAAAACGTTTTACGCAAGTTTGACAGCTACTTCCGTGATAACCGGAAGTTTTACATAACTGAAGCCATATTAATTCAATGGTAAACGTTGGTTTTAGTACATTGTCAAGTTTTTAGAATTTTCCAACGTATTTTCTTCGATATATCAATGTGATTTCTCGTGAGATACCTTGCATAGCGAGTGTTTTAAAAATGGAAAGGTTACCATGGGTATCTTTCTTAGCATTTATAGACCACCAGATCCACAAGCAAAATATCCTCGGTAACCTTCTCAATTTAGAACGTGCTGAGTAACAGCAAGAGCGATAATCCGCGATTATCTATAATAGACGAAAGAACACCCGTGGATGAGAAAAACAAAACATTCATAAACATCTCCATATCTATCGTAAATAGTAGTATTGGTGTATTATTGGATCAACAATCTCTGATATAAAAAGAGAGAAAGGAAAGTTTACTTCTTGCTGACTGTTTCGGTTTTGTTGACAGTTACGTACACCGGCCGATACAGGACAACCGGTTCTCTGCAAGGGAACAAAAGGAAGAATTTATAGAGCCTTATTTTAATAGGAAAGGATGCGTAGCCCAAGGACAAACTATTATAAATTCTCATCTTACCTTAAATTGTGATCGTTACCATCGTATACTTGACCTAAAAGGAACTCAGGTCCAATATACTGGCCACCTTCCACGTGCGATACAGCATGTTCTGCAACGCAAAAGAAAATAATGGAAGATTTAATTATCTTTAGCAGTTTTACCACTTATTTCTGAGGCATCCTACGTCGCGATAAACTTACCGTACTTAATAGAGGGTGTCGATTTAGAGTTTGGGATTCGAAAAGGCACAGTAGCTATAGTAATGGGGAAATTTAGTTGTACAATATCCAGGTCTCGTTCGGTATCTAGGCTAACCTGCAATTTTCAAACGATCAAAGTGAGCATTTCGGGCGAAATTTTTGGGGTAGGGTTTTGAAGGAGGCTTACGGTTAATACGTAATAAATTTGAGCTAATCTGCAAATGCCCACGAGCGTCGTTGGCATCGGGGGTATGACGAGAGAATTCGAACTGTCCCATTTTGTCCTCGAGTTCGGTTTCACTTGACTACCTCTGTAAGAACAAATGATAGACGGGAAAAGTTTAATAGGTTGATTATGTCGGATATTTACCTATATTCGAAAACTAAATGTTTGACGTCCTTACTAACACCTAACACTCCTCTGTCGATGAAGAACTCGCAACACTGTTCCAGCTTCACCCTCAACGATACCTCCTCTTGACTTTGGTTGTCGATAGTGGCTTTCAGCTTTAAGCTCTCTTTGCAGACGTAGGCCGATCTTTCAAGAACGCAGCGTAGGCTAACAGTGCTCTTTTTACAGCACCAACAGCATGTGCTTTTGGCATCCTCACTGACGATGGGTTTCTGAAAAGAAAACGTTATTGAAGAATTTTTGTTAAAAGTAGGTTTTATAACATCTGGGGAGATAGTTCTTATTTAAGGTTAGAAGAAGCAATGGAGAAACATTTGATTTTTAAAAAAGAATATTAATGCTTCGTAAATAATCAAAAGTAATGTTACATGTAGCATTATTGAGAAGTAAGTAGCAGCAAAGTTGACTTAAGATATCGTATAATCGAGCCAGATTCTGAATTTCTTGGAGTTGATAAATAACTCAAAGAAATTGTGATTAGACCGGAAGGGCACAAAAAAACAAATAGGAGGGCGTTATTTTGGAGCTTTCAATAAAACGAGCGAGAAAGGTATGTTTATTTTTTTTAATAAATATTCGATATCTAAGGTTTCTTCTGGCGTTGGGGGCTTATCAAATAAATCAGGCAGATAAAAATAAATAAATTTAATAACATAAAAGAAAAAAGAAAAAAATCTTTATTCACGTGGCGAAAATTTTATTGAAAATTTAAATAAAATTAAAACAAAATGGAAAACTTAAATAATTTCCAATATAGCGTAATATTTACGTCATGAGTAATCAAGATTATCATTTGATTTATTAAGTTTATTTGCAAGAAGCTCAACGGTATCGTGGAATTTATCCCTGAACGTGTTCTTGGTAAAATTCACAGATATCTGTTGGTTACGTCGCACCGCGACGGCAGATCGACGATGGCATATTCTACGTCGGGCTATGAAGATCCAAGATGATGGTGGTGTATTTCCTGGATTTGGAGAACATTCCGCGCCGGACCGTGTACGCAGGCCGCCGTCGGTATATTTTTCGGTCTCGGAAAATATTTCACGTCGGACCGAGAAGACAGACTGACGGCGGTACATTCCCCAGACTTGGAAGATATTCCACGTCGGACCGTGTTGACAGACCGACGGCGATATACTTCCCGAGACCTTCTGTGTAGTAATAGACGTGCCGACTAGGAGTTTGTTGAAGCGAAAATTTTAGGCTCATATAGCCAGTTTTTCATGACGTTTGCGTTTCTTTCCTTCTGACGTAACATAACCTTGCATCAGCAGCAAAACAATTGACATGATATGACATCTCTTTGCCCAAATTGTTATTCAATTGTTTAGCACTGCGCTTCAAAAGCATTTACAGGGTTTTCGGAAATTACTTAACAAAATAAATATTTGACAAAAACGAAATAAAGTTCAAAGAATCATAAATTATCTTTTTAAAATTTATGTAAGGTCAAAATGTTTTTAAATTCGTGGCGACGGTGCATGATTCTCACCGGCTTTTGTTTGTTTTCTAATTCTGTTTTTTAATAAAATTCAACGGCACCTTACCAAGTACTGTTCATCCATACAATCGATATGCGGGCCGATTATGGTGAAGTACTTCATTCCTTGCGGCGGACTAGCGTACGGTACATCCACCGTAACTTTTATGTAGTATCTAATGCAGCACGGTCTACTCTCGAACGAGCATGGCAGACTTGATTCTGGAAGATTGAATCTAGAATATTAGGAATAAATTAAAAGTACAACCCTTTTTCTTTAACGAATCGAAATCCTTACTGAAATGTGAATTTGTGGAATCCTCTTGGAAGGATTGGTATCGTAGAGTCTAAGTTCTTCTCGCCCCATATTATCTGCCTTTCGTCGATGAAGTATTGATCGTCTTTGACCTAATTAATCAAGAAAGCGGATTGAATATTGGACATTGGACATTTAAGGAATGTTATAATCGATGCGCTTTATTATACAGGACGATTATTTTATTTATACGTGAATATGCGAATAGATAAATTTCGGACTTAGAAGATTATTTAAATTGGTTTTAATAGCAAGTTTTCTTTTAAAAGTGGAGGTTCCAACTTTTGTATGTTGTTTTCGCTCGAGTATTTAACGTAATCTTTGATACATGTCTCTCGCGCTAAGATTTGGCGAAGAAACGTAAAATATTGGAAAAAACCTTCATTATTTCTTTAATTTGAATAAAACACAAAACTACAAATGTAAAAAAAAAACGTTCAAATGTGTGTGCGCAATAAGACATTTTCCTTTAAGAACAAAAGGGGGTTCCACTTACCGTTCTCCTATCACCTGAGAGTAATATTTTCCATTCTACGTGTGCTTTACCTCTTAATATCACCCGTATCGCTGAAATAGAGAACAAAAGGAAAACAATTATACATTTGTTCCAGTGCAAGCCAACAACTAGTTGAGAGTCAGTTAGGTGTGGTGAATTTGGTTTTAAAATAGTTTGCGATATTCTCCGACCAATCGGACCAGTTCTTCTATACAGGGTGTTAGGTAAACATGCGGAAAAAATCCAAGGGGTTATTCCTTGGCCTATTATAAGAATTATTTGTCTTATGACGATTTCTAAAAAAAACCCTTTGTTTCGAAGATATAGGCTGAACAAAATCTGCGACAGTAACACCATTTTAGCGTCAAAAGGAACATGTAAAGTTGCTAAATCTACAATAAATGTTCTCCAGCCTGGATACAAGCATTCAATCTTCTCGTCATTGAGTGCCGAACTTTTTCAAACACATCAGGGTTGTTCCTAATCGTGTTACATCAGCAATTATCCGAAGTGAGGAAAGAACGAACAACAGCGAAGCATAATTTAAATATCATCTTGTTACGTAAAAATAAAAAATTCGCAATTAATTGGAAAAGTTATGTAGTTTCATTGGATTTGTCTTTTGATTACGTTTCCAAAAAAACGAAAAAAAAATGTATCTACAAGGTATCCTATCCTATGTGAAATAAGAAAGTTGGCATCACTGGCGGTGACACCGGAAATGTAGTTCAATTGCTAATAACTAAGCCTGTAGAAACGAGTACACTTTCGGTGGTCTTCACGAAATTAGCAGAGATTGAACTGACTCGTGCTTCGTCGACTGGAAGAACCATTGGAGAAACCAATAGGCAACACGAACCCATCCTCATGAGACGAATAAACATGAGTCTGTCTAGTCCGTGAAGCGCAACTCGTTTCTGCGCGAACTTACTAATAAGGTGAAAAGTGACTGTGCAAAAAAATAGAAATCGATTTAGTTTTTTCTAAAAACGCAGAAGATCAACAGACGAGGGATGCTTTAGAACCTCCCTGTACACCCTTTACCGTATTTCAAAAACATACGATTGACGCACAAATATTATAACGCGCTAGAATTATACGGCTGATACGTTGCGGCGATGGAATGATAGAATTACTACGCGCAGATTACAATGACGTACTTCGCAGCTTAAAGTTCTCTATTGTGTCCAATATGACGGTTCCATTTATCTGTTCGCCTGCATAATAGTGCTCTTTGTCGAGCTTGATGTCGAATTCCCTGATGTAATCCATTATATTGTCGACGGGCGGAGGTGGAATCCTATTCACGTTCAAACAGCCATCCTCTTTCTTTTCGGTTCAGAGCGCAGTTGTTGCCGTTCTGGTTAATTCGAGCCATCTGCAAATAGAAACACAAATGTAGGTACAGCATATGAAAGTCGCGCGTTATGGACGGCTAAGCCGCGATGGAATAAATTGATTAGTTGTTGGGAGTTTTTCGCCTTTACAACGAGAAAGGTGCCAGCTTGGAATGAGAACGAACTGGCGGTATTGCCCTGGTCGATAAAATATCAATTGAAGCTATGAAATAAATTGGACTCGCGATATACCCACAAACATTGTAAAAGCTTCCAGCGCTAAATACAAACATTTTTTGTCGTTACAACAAAACGTTCCTCATTTTTTTTTAATATTTTTAGTGTAAGGTGTAAGGGAGGGACTATTGTTGCTACTGTTATCAGTAAAAATTAATTTGATTTTTAAAAATAATTCTTTTGATATAAAATGTTATCTTCAATAAAAATACGGAGATTTCCAGTATTATTAAGTAAAAACCCCGCACCCCATCCGTTATTGCAAGATCCAAAGTCTTTTTATCAACTGATGCTGTAAACCTTTCTTTGGACTTGTATTCGTTTAATTTCATTTGAAGTTTTTGGCATTTTGTGCTCAACCACAGGAGTGTTAACGATCGTTTTGTATACACACCTGTAAAAGCATGTAATCCCGTAGATAAGGTAGATACTCTTGCTTATGGAAATTAAGGTTCGATGAGGGGAAAAGAGTTGGTGTAGCGGTTAATGGTACATTGAACACTTTTCCGGAATCATTGCGGACCAGAGTTTCGATGATGTGGTTCAATTCTTGAGGAAGCGAATTATGGAAAGCAGTTATGGAAATGGAAAGATATCTATCCATGTGATGTCGGTTTTCGGTAAATCCATCCGAAATGAATAATCCCCAGTCGGTGTACAGTAACAGCCCTAAAGATGCTCCATAACCGTGTGGGCGAAACGTCCGTAGAAGCAACGAAAAGATTCGTTTCCAACCCGTAACCAAGAGTATACTGTTATTCATGAAAAAGATATTGGCGACGTATGCTGGAGTTAAAAGCTATAGCTTGATGAACTGTAGAAATTATTGATTCAACACTAATTTTATTCAGTCGCTGTCGAAACGCCAGCGGGGTGCTTTCTTAAGTAAAAGGTTTGGTGGAATTAGCTTATTTTGAATATACAAGCGATGTTTCCAAAGTTCCACGAATTTTGTTCTAATTAAATAGACATGTTTTGACGTGTTTATGCAGCTATATCCGACGCAATGTAATTTAGTCCGAGTCAAGTGTTCGATTGACATAAACGCGTTTTCGTAGCACACGATTTTCTTTTCGTGGAAAGAGGATGTGAAAATTTTAGGAATTATTCAACGTCTGGAAGGAATATTTGGTGAGTTTACAGGATCTGAAAGTAATGTGCATCGATGGATCAATCATTTTAAAACTGACAGAACATCATTAGAAGACGATCTATGCAGTGGTCGTCCGAGTGCGTCGATAAACGAAAGAAATATTGCAGCCGTAGAGGACCTACTGAAAGACGATAGGCGAATGATCCATTGTCAAATTCGTGATATCTTACATCCTGAGTGTCAAGATTGTTGGGACCGGAATAATAATTTAATGGATATGCCACTTCTCGACAACTTGAAGGACTGTTAGTCCGTTAGGATGATGAATTTTGGCAACGGGTAACAACCATTGACGAAACGTGGATTCCTTACTTATCAACTTATTTTGATCCTGAAACCAAAAAAATTAATCCAAACAATGGCGTAGGGCCTTCACTCAAGGCGCGTGCAGTTTGTTGGAAAGCTAATGCTGCCTGTAAAATTGTATAAGCGACCGCTACTGCAACAGAATAATGCAGAATCTCGTAGTGCAAGAAAGGTAAAAGATGTTTTCAACAATTTACGACAGAAATTGTTTCCGCATTCCCCTTACTTACTAGATCTGGCACTCAGAGTTTTTCATCTGTTCTCAGATTTAAAAGAATCTTTACGGAGCGCCCAATTTTAGCGGATAACTCTCGTAAAACGTGTCATAAATATGTGGACCGCTGAGAGATTGGAAAATACCTTCGAGGACGGCTTAAAAAATTAGTTTATTTTTGGGATAAATGTATTCCCTTAAATGGAGATTATGTAGAAAAACTATATTATAATATTGATGAAGATTGATAAAATTATAGCTAAATTCTCAAAATTTTGGAAGTATTCCTCCAAAATATTTACACTTAAACGCAGGCAAAATGATTAGAGATGACAAAGGCAGATGGAATTATTTCTTTTTTGCAGCGACGTGTCTATTGGCCTCATGAGAATGGACTCGCGTTGTCTATTGGTGTCCTCGAGAGTCAACAAAACACGAGTCTGACAAAAGAAATCTGTATAAAATAGTCTCTGCAAAAAAAAATCCGCCTTTATCGTCTCCACTTATGATATTCAAGAAGTAAGCTCGCAATCAATTTGAATGTTATAGTTGATAGTGTTTTCATGAGTTCACCAACAAGACAACACCCAAGATTACGTTATTTTTAGCAACACGAAGCTAATCCGCGCAATTCTATTGGTTGTTGAGTGTAGGCTTTCACGACCTTAATCCATAGTGGGAATTTCTTTCGGATGTTGTCGCGTAATTAATATTTTACTTGAGGTTTCGCTGATCCTGCCGTCAACTTCTTCAGAAGGTTTCTGAAGACTGGTGTTGTTGTCTCTTGCTTCTTGAATAGAAACTGAGAGCATGATCAAGTAAAATGATAATTACGCGACAACACCCGAAAGAAATTTCTGCTAATTCTATCGGTTGAACATTAATTGTTATTTTCAGAATTCCTACGAAGCAAATTCACCGAAAACGAATTACAGATTCTTTGCTACTTGTAGAATTAACAAACCAAATTGCCACGATCGCGGGCGGCTACGTGAGTGTAACGAAAGTTTTACAATAGAGCAATAGTATTTCACTAACAAAAGAGCAACTACAAATTAAAGGGAAGATTCGAATGACGAAGCACGTAACTGTTTCTTATACTTTCCATTTCTGCTTTGATTAACATTTGTTTTAATCCGTTGACTGCTTAATAAAAATTCACAATGGTTCCCTTTGACCGCCATTAATATGACGTCGATAGATTTAGTAAGTAATAACCATAAAAAATGCATTTTCAAGTGGTTTTACGCATGTATTTTGGGTTGCATAAGTAATATATGCCTGTTAACTAAAATTACTCTTCCTTTTCCCTGCAGGTTAAGGACAAGCGAACTGGTAAAAATAAATTAATCGTCGTTTATGTGAAAATTAGTTTACCTCTATGTATAGATACGACTTGAATAATAGATATGAAAAGAATAACATAAATGGATGAGAATATTTTGCCTTGTCTTTTTACAATAATTTGTTGCAATAGAGGACGCCACTTTGCCTAATATCTTATTTTTTGCTACATCACGATTAGGTAAGGATTTAAACTGATGTTATTACATTGGGTGGGCGTAAGATATTTTCTACCCTGAGCAATTTAGTTGAAAAGTTCTTAAATAAAAATTACCGAGAGCCTACTTCTGCACAAGACAAAATGATATTTCTAGGGTGTAGGAGGACAGCGGGGTCGAAGTTTAATACCGAGAGGATTTTCTGAAAAGACTCGACATACTCTTTTTAAGATGCTTCAGCGTGCGTGGGTACGAGGTTAAACGGCCCATTTATTTTAATATCATCAATTTCGATGTTGTTTTTAGATTAGCTTTGTAATTAGGATACTTGAGGTGTGGTTAGTAGTAGCGAGGTGATTTTTTGTCAAGAATAGTCCAAAGGAATAATTGTTGTAATCAAGGTGTCGACATAGAAAAATATACTTTTCGCCCGGTCAAGTTGAATACGTGTAAAATGGTAAGGCTGTGAAAAAGAATGTTAGAAGGAAGGCCAAAGTCGAATTACTTCAAGGAAAATTGAAAAGGGTGATCCAGGAAGATGTAACCGAAGAATATTCTGTTCCAAAATCTACGATTACTAATCCCGTAAGACATAAAAAAGCATATAAGTTCTTTTTGTCATTGAAGAAGCGTGTTTAAGTGTTTAAGACTTACGATGGCGGCCAAACGGAATTTTTCATTTAGCGTTAGAGACATGAAACAATCGTCCTGGACATGAATATATTAGAAATTTTCTTAAAAAACGTCCCGAATCGTCTTTTAAATTGTCACAAAGTATGGAACGTGCACGAGCGTAAGCGACGTCAGGTATTTTCGCGTTCTACGATTTCGTGAGGAATACTCATCCAGAAGATGTCGTTAGTTTTGGCGAAACCAATTTTCACAATGATCCAGGAAAGGTTACAATTATCGCCAACAGAGGAGCAAAACACTGTGACCGACTTATTGACAGTTCCAGAAATAGTGTTTTTGTGAAGAGCTGAAGAATATTCCGTTCCAAAATCTACGATTTCTAATCCAGTAAAAGACATAAAAAAACTGCGATCGAGGAAGCGTGTTTAAGACTTATGATGGCGGCCAAATGGAATTTCACATTTAGTGTTAATGACATGAAACAATCTTCCTGGACATCAATAGATTAGAAATTTTCTTAAAAAATGTCCCGAATCGTCTTTTAAATTGTCACCAGGTATGGAACCTGCGCGAGCGTAAGTGTTTCTTCGAAGGTCGAAGGAACTAAATTTCATTGGAATTATTTGTTAGTTATATTATATTTAGGTATAAGATAAACTAAACCTTTAGAATAGGGTCGCAGAAAAACATCATAAAGATTGTGCTTGCGCCGAGTTTCCCATATTTAAGTAGGGCTCGGTAAGCATTAGTTACGCTTTATGGCGTCTGTAAGCTATTACTTATCGAAGTTTCCAAGTACTTCATTTATAGCTTTGGGTCAATTATAATCGCCTTTAATTATAAAACACCATTGCTTTCAATTTGCTTCATTGCAAGACCTTTGTTGCACTCACTAACAAACACATTTTAATTGTACTTTCAAGAAATTGATTTTTCCCGTAATCTTATGAGTCTGAACCACAGCACATTTTGTTGCTTTTGAGTGCAACAAAGTGCAGAACAAAGGTAAATAAAAAGTTGACAAACTAACGACAAGAGCGTTGTTAGCGAACTCTTCGGAGCAACATGAACAATTATTAAAAGTTAGTGCGAGCTTAAGTTCTTAAGTATTGTATACAGTGTTTTAAGTATAGATAACTGTATTAAAGTAAGCTAAATCCATCAAACGCTTCTTACTTAAGAAAATATATCGCTGGTCCTTCGACAAAACAATCGAATAAAAATAGTGTTGGAACAATCATTTTTACAGTTCACCAAAGGTAAAGTCCTAGCTCCAATACAACGCTGTCCACCGGTTGTGCGGGTCACGTAATTATACCTTGTGGATAGCCCAACAGTAAGCGACATCAGGTATTTTTAAGTGTTCTAAATACCCGAACGAAATACTCCTTCCGAAGATATCGTTAGTTTTGACGAAACCAACTTTTACAACGATCCAGGAAACGTTACAGTTATCTCCAATAAAGGAGCAAATTACTGTGACCGACTAATTGACCGTTCCAAAAATAATGTTTCTGTAATGATGGCTGCGATAGGATTGGAATATGGTCCTCCGCCTTATGTCGTGTATAAACCTCAGCATTTACACCCAATCTCTCAGCCATTCAGTACAGCACAAGTAAGAGCGGCTGATTCGGTCAGTTTTTGCTTTGAATACTGATTTTCTGTATTTTTCGAATATAAGAAAATCTTTTTGAGCGATAACTTGTCGTGATTAAGAAACGAAAACAATGTTAGCTTTACATCTTCAACACACAACAGCATACATCTCTGCCAACCATCGGATATATCTCATTTCAAATCAATCGAAGGAGCGTGTTTTAATCAACTGCGTTATTTTTAGATAATTCCAAATAACACTGATCATCTTTTTTTTCCGGAAATTTTTAGGGTTCCCCTCGTCTTAAAAAAAAAAAATATATATATATATAAATAAAAGGAGGTAGCTGTATTTAAGGAATATGAGACGGCGGATTTGTATAATAATGCTGCAATCCAGACGATATCTCAAATCCACGTTGTTATTTTAAGAATTCCGCCAATTTCGAAGCTTCAAAAAATATTGAATTTTTAAAGCGAGTTAAAGGGAGCGCTATCTGGAATTTAGAAAAGGACCCGGCAAATCCATATCCGGCGATCCGTTCAAAACGTTCGAAATCTATGCTAATTTAATTCATTAACATTCAATAAGCGGAACGTATCGGAAACGCCTCATTAGGTTTCCAATATCGTACCGTACAGACCGCACGCCCAAATACCTCGGGTTGAAACGAGTTATTAGATTAAAATTTCCGAATTCAACGGAAGGGATGGAATGCACGGGCGCGATCTAATGGAAATAAACCTGCCCACCTAATTTTCTGACCGATGGAAAAATGATTGGTCAATCAAAAAATTAAATTCTTTCTAGATGTTTGAACTTCGACTAATAAATAATCATTTTTCTTGGCTGTACGAAATTTAAACAATCTTGTGAACTCTATTTTTCGAAAAAATGTTTGAAAAAAGTTTTAAAAGTTTAAATCACCAGTTTAGTTTGTGAATGCGGCCATTTAATGTGAACAATTTTTCCGATTTAACAACAATGGAAAACCAAGCAGTAATTAAATATGTGTTCTTTGATAAAAGAAATTCGTAGCTGTTGACAAAACATCCATTGCAGTACACCAGAGACTAAAGAACAGTCCAAACAATAAATTTTTCATGGCCATCTGGGCGCTAAAGAAGATCAAAGCTATTTTATCGTTTAACAAGATCGTGGCCATTATTGTTTTGAGATCTACGTGGCATAATCAACGCTGATTACCTTCAAAAGGGCCAAACGAATAATGGCCACCTTATTCGATCGTTTCAACAATAAAACGTTCGCATTTGGCGAAGAAAAGGATTCTGCTTCTTCAAAGCAATGCACTGCAAGCACAGATGTCGTCGCTAGGGCAAAATTTTATGAGTTAGGAGACGAATTGTTTCCGGATATTCGCCAGATTTAATGCTCAGCGATTATTGTTTATCTTCGAATATGAACAAATGACTAACTAGATGAGAAAAGATTTGGCTCAAACGACGAAGTGATTGCAGAAAAAAAAAATTATTTTGCGAGGTTGGAGAAGTTGTATCTTTTGTCTAAAAATGTTGGACTAATTGCAAGTGAATCTACCTCAAAAGAGACTGTCTAAAAATGAATTAAATTTTATGCAGAAAAGGTCAGGCACTTATCGAAGTTCCTTCGAATTTTCGATGTTTATTAGTGTTAACATTTGCAAATTCTTATTGGCATTTTTGAAAAGAAGAGGAAAAAGCTTCGTATATAATAATAAGAAAATAACGATTGTCAAGTCTACAGTTGGCACAATTTAACATTTTTTTTGAGTTTCGCGTTTTAAAGTAAGTGTTGACTTCGTCTAACATTTTCATAAATAAGCATCTTCCGCAATAAGTAACTGCAGAGACCTCTAAATTCTGTGATGTTATCTACGATGATCTTTAAGAATCACTGCTGAGTCTGACAGCTGAGTTGACATGGCAAATTTTATAATTTTTCGGCGGAGACAGCTTTATCTATAACCGTTCCATATTTCGTTGCCAATTGGATGGTTAAAATAAACGCAGTAGGATGCAGGTTCCATCTACTATCTTATCTAATAAATGAAAATACATTTTCTAAAATGTCGTGGCTTTATCGGTTGCTTAAGGCGTAAAATACGCTCCCGTTGCCTTCTTCAATTAAACGAAGAATAACTTTTATACTTTGAATAATGAATAATGCCATCAAAACATGATTCGCCATGCCTTGATGGTATTAATCTTCTTTCTTTCTCTTCTTTTTCTTGAATCTTATTGCTTAAAATGAACTCCCCAAAATGTTGATTGCAGTATCAATCATTGATCTATTCCCTCCACGGCTACCTCTAGCCAGTTCCTTCATTTCCAATAAGTTCTTCTCTTCCTTTCGTCCTATCTCTTCTATTCTTCATTTCAAAATTTTTCTTTTTTCTTCCTTTCCTTTTTTTCTCTTCTTCTTACTTTTTGTTGTTCATCTTATCTCTTCATTGACCACTCTGTCCAGCATATTTTTTGTTGTAGTGGTTAGGATTGACTTGCATATGTTCATATTGGTATCATATACTTTTATTTGAAGTTTTTCCTTTTTCTCAAAAATTGTTTATTATACTTTTGCCTATGCCACAACATAATAGGATCGAAGGTGTTGCGATACTTCCTTTAAGAACAACCTGTATATTGAAAAGCTTTATTTGCTTTTGAGTAGAGATAAAAGACTAACAATTCTTACATATAACACTTTTTCCTATTAAAAAAAGAAGGGACACTTGAGTTAGGCTTACACGTAACAACTTGTATATTTATGCTAATTACATAACCTTTTTAGATATGGTATTTATCCCTTCCATTAACTTTTATTCACTTTTGTGCAGATATATTGAAAAAAATCGAAAATCTGCAAAAAATAAAAAAAATGCTTTACTTTCCAAGTTAAATTAAAATCCAGATTTTTTAATTGTTAGGATATGGTGATACGAGGGTGGTTCAAAACGTTCTTAGATAATCTAAGAGATGCTGCTCGCAGTATCGAAAGTAGTTTGTTTCAAGTAAGGAACATTGGTAACCAGATAGTTGCCAAAGCTTTAGTTATATCCATCACACGGTTTCATTAGTGTCGATTTAAGCAAAGAATTTTGTGCATGTAGAAAAATAGAAAAAAGCTTCGAGCGGTAATTGAACGTTTATATTGAGGTTTAACACTGAAAGAGATCAAAGTTGAGTTGGATGAAGTTTAAATGTGGCCGTACATCCATAAAAGATTAACATAATTCTAGGCTCCCAATGGAAGTGACTACCTCTAAAATGATTAACAAAGTTCATGATATGGCTTTGAACGACGAATCAAAGTACATGAAATAGCTGAGATCTCGGGTAAGGTATAAAGTTTTATAATTTTGGTCAAAAATTGGGCGTGAAAGAAATCTCAACAAGATGGGTGCTGCGTTTGCTGTCAGCGGAGAATAAACGCAATCGTGTGATCGACTCCGAGGGCTTTTTGACATAATCTTGACGAGTTTCTTCGTCGAAACATGATTTTGGATAAAACATGGATACATCACTACACTCCGGAGACGAAGGAATCAAAGTAAACAAACGAATCATAGCAGTTTTTGACAGCAGATTTTTGAAGGCAAACGAGCTCCGAAGAAGTCGAAGACGGTGAAAGCGGCCGGTAAATAGATGGCTTCGGTTACTTCGAAAAAGAACAAGCAATAACCGGAAAGTATTATCGAGTATTATTAAAGTATTATTCAAATCGAGAAAAGTTGTTATTTGGAAAAAAAGACCTTCTTCCATCAAGACAATGCACGGGTGCACGCCTATGTAGTTTCGATGACCAAAACTATGGAATTAAATTCGAATTTGTACAAGATCTATTATAATCGCCGGATTTGGCTCCCGGGGACCTTTCTTATTTATAAATTTGATAAGAATGGCTCGGCGGACAACGGTTCACGTTGAACGACGAAGACATCGTCTAAACGATGTCTATTCGGAGGACCTTCCGAAAACCTACTTTTTGGAGGGCCTAAAAGAGCCGGAGAAGCGGTCGGAAACACGTATAAAGTTGAAGGGGAACTATATTGGAAAATAAATAAGAATCTACGGAAAACACTTTGTTTTTCCATCTTTTTTTAAGAACTTATTGAACGACCTCCTACTTACTTTAGAAACATCTATATATTGGTAAACCCAATTTGGATTAACTCTTCTTCGTCTCTAAAAGATCAACGCATAAGCGTCAGGTTTAACACCCTGCACCACGCGTACAAGAAGCCCCTTACATAGCCTTCAACTTTATGGGCGTTTCCTCCATCAAGATGTATGCTCTAGATTTTCACCAAGCTTCATTAAAACTCGAATTTGACACTCGGAAAGCTTTCCTTGTGAGTCTCTCGTTGTATTCATTAACCGATCGATACCTCGTGAAATACAAGATGAATTTTAATGTAGTTTTCTACGTCTCCTTCGAAATGTTAGAGGTTCCGAAGCGGGAATTCCTTCTAAAGCCAGTCGGTTGACAAAATTAGGTCAGCCGTTACGACGAAGCGGTACGGTAGCATTTCCTCGTACTCTAACCAATATTTATTAACCAACCGGGAAACGGATACAGGAAAGATAACTGACACATCTCTAAGTGTGTAGCGCTTGTAATTTCATTAAAACGAATACGAAGTAATAAGCTAGATTGCCTTATAAGTTACAAGCATGTACCGAACAAGAAAATTAATTATTTTTGTTGATATTGCTGGAAGGATTATCCGATTAAAGTGGAAACTTGGAATCGGATGTTTTACGCAGAAATACATACCAGAAAGTTTGCGTTGACTTTATTAACTTGTTTAGAACTAAACGAAATTTAATTTATGTACGTAGGAGTTCCTGAAAATATCATGCTAGGATTAAGATAAAGAGAGAGACACACAGGAAGATAACTGTAATTTTATTGGGAAAGGGAAGACGGAGAGATTTGCATGTCTCAACATCGCAGGTATGATGCGTACCTGTCCCGCAACGGCGCTGGAAGTTCTGTTGCGGTTAACGCCGCGTCACATCCACATTTAAAAGCGGACTATATCGAGTGCCCTCGCCCTTTGCAGAATGAAGGGATTACAACTTGGAGATGTTAGAATGCATCGCAGCGTAGTACACGGATGATTCGCGAATAGAAGTTGTCGGAACAAGTATAGGAATTAGTGGACCTAACTACGACTTAGTAAACGTCTGCAGGACTCCATATCAATATATTTCGAGCGGAAGCTTCTGCTTTAAACCTGTGAGGCGTGGAGAATCTCTAGAAAGGCATACGAGGCGCAACTATGAACGTAATCAGCGACGTTCACTTCATACACGAATATGTACACAATTTAAGACAATAACCGTGCTGCTGCTTTGCCGTGGGTACCAAGCCACCAAGAGATCGAAGGAAATAAAAAGCTGGATAAGTTGGCCAAAGAAACAGTGAACATGCCTATCATTGGGCTTAAATCTTTTTAGAGTCAAGATAATCACATAAAACGATTAATAGAGATGTAGGAGGGCGTACTGTAACAATGTAGCCCTAATATGTATCAAGAACAGTGGAAAATCAAATCTATCGTCTACCCCAAGATATGATATGATACGAGATAGGTAAACGCAACAATTGAGAGCGCGTACTGAGCATTTGGTTTTATCTGTAGAAATTGTGATTTTAATAATATTAGATGCTTACCATTGCTTCATTATAGTTGGTTGGCAAACTCACGTAAATAATTGAATTGAATTCGTGCAAAGGCGCATCTTAAAGTACTTATTATTCAACATTGATGGGAGTTATGCTTAATTGTTCAAGGATTAACGTTGTATTATAACAGTTATAACAAAATTTCTAAGTTTCGCAATGTACACTTTAGTTCTTTTAAAACATTAATTTATGCTGTTCACTATTCACTTTATTTTTTTATCCTTTATCACTAGAGCTCCCCAAAGTGCGTGGCAAGTCAGAAGGCGTACCGCCGGGCGTGGCGGGGGGGATATGTAATGTAATATATAAGCAAATAACTCGCATCGCATTTCGGTAGTTTATTACCGTATGCGATCGGGTTGTGACGGTATGGCGGACGCGCGTAGTAAGAAACGCCTACAGGCCGACAAAGTGAAAAAGTTCTGTGGAGAATTTCCTGACTTAATATATAATGGAAGTATGATTATATGTAAAATTTGTAATATACCTCTGATGTGCAATGATAAATATGGCTGTAGAAGACATGTAAATAGTCAGCAACACAAAAATAAAAAACTGGGTGTATCACCGACTGAGGCAACTCAATTTATAATTGATTTATTTTATATGCTGACTGCGTGTAATTTACCGTTTTCCTTACTCAGGAAGAAGCCATTCCGTGAATTTTGGAATAAATATAATCCAGACTTTGAGTTACCGTCGGAAACAAGCTTAAGGAGATGTGTGCCAAGTGTACGTACCGAAATTGAAAACAGGATCAGATCTGCAATAAAAAATAAACTACTGTGGTTATGTATTGACGAAACGACAGACCGTAAAAAACATTCTATTTTGAATGTGATTGTACGTGTACTGGAACCTCGTCAACCTACAAAGGGAATTTTATTAGCTAGTAAAAGACTAAAATCGTTTACTGCCGACGCTATCGAGAGCGTAGTCGTTGATACTTTACAAACATTTGAAATTGCCACTACTCAAGTATTAATTTTCATGACCGATGGTGCCGCGACAATGCGTTGTGTAGGTCGTTCTCCTCAAGAACATTATGGGATGATGTTACATATTACTTGTAAACTTCATGCTCTGCATATTGCGGCTGAAACTATTCGTGCAAATTTCCCTGAGGTAAATGCATTAATAACAAATACGAAACGAGCGTTTCTCAAATCTCCCAAACGTACCAGTGAATTTCATAAACAGTGTCCCGGTATTCCCAAACCACCAGAGCCGATTCTTACGCGTTGGGGGACACGGCTGAAGGCAGCGTTTTATTATTTTAAATACTTCCGGCAAATAAAATCAGTCGTCTTACAATTCAATCCCAACGAATCTGCGGCTCAATATCGGTTTCCTTCCTATTTGTGGCAAACTTTTGAGAGGTCTGTCTTCATCATTAATCTTTTTCTTTATTCAACCCGGACGCCTAAATTCTTTAAAAGTAAGTTTTACAATCTTTAGAATTAGGAAAAAGCCATTCGAATTCGGTTGTGCCTGCGCAATGTTTTACGCAATGTTTTACCTACCTGCGAGGTAGGTAAAACCGTTTTAAAATTCAATACCTGGTCAAAATGAACGGTGTCTTCTTCCGAAAGACCTCTTAATTGTCCAAGAACATAGAAATATGCGCATATTTCATTTGAAAATGAATTCATTTAACTACAGTCATAAAATATCAGCGGTAACCGAGACAACTCGCCATATAAGCTCCTCCGACAAGCGAAAAGGTTTGACATCGCATACATCGGGGTATAACATTAATTTTGCAACAAATAGTACATACTATATAGCGTTGTAGAGAGGAAGGAAATAGGAAAGACCGATATTACGGGGACAAGTGTCGATAAAATATTCCGGAATTCGACGACAGACCCGCTAAATTACGATCGGCATTTATTATTAAAATATATCTTAGCGTGGAGAACGGTTGACGATTCGCAAACTTGATAAGCTGACGACGATCCGACGTTACAACCGTCTTTTGCTCCCCGCGTTTAATATTTTAGTACCCGGCGATGGGTGCGCCTTTTCGGCCGACGCGATGTTGATGCCAGATGTGCGGAACGGTGTTCGAGCGAAATGGTGCTGTGGAGAGAATAGGTAGCGATTTTAATGTGGCACCAGAAGTATCTACGAAAAGTATGAAACAACCACTTTGTTCAGTATGTTATCTAGGAGAAGGTTTGATAGAAAAGGAGAAAGAAAAATAGTGATAGTTTATGGACCACAAGTAAATGAATATTGTTGTACACCAACACAAAGGCGACCCATCTTTTGCAACCTCCGAATTTTTTCGTTATGATTCAATAAAATGGTTTTATTTTACGAAAAAACAATCCAAAATTTTTATTTTTACATTTGCCGACGGATGTTTCAATTTTAGAGATTTTATTGAAAAACTGAAATGATCAAATATTCGTACATTTTAAAAGACATCCCAAAGTAATATTTACAAGGAACTACTTAGTGTACAAGATTAAGCTTTAACGTAGCTATTAACTACGGTTCTTAGTTACAATACTGCAAGTAGAAGAAGCACAGAAAATTTATATTTTAAAGTGCATAAACGCGATTGTCCTCTATACCGTAAGTTGGTAGTAGGTACGAATGTTGTTGGCCCTCCACCATTAGTACAACTTACCATTTAGTTCACAATGAACGGTTAGAGGGATGAAGAACGCAGCTTCGCAGTTAAAACCGATTGTGAGAATAATGAGGGTGTCAATCAAATATGACGCGTTTTTCGACGTTATTCCAACATACCACGCGACCAGCCTCGGGGAAATTGGATTGACGATAAAGAAAAAGAGGCGGGAGTGCAAGAACCCATACCAACATCGAAACTGTTCGACAGGCGATGCTCAGAAATCCACGCTGGTCGATTGTACGTCATACTGCAGACCTAACAAGAAGCGGCGGATCTGTCAGAAGGATTCTTTAGATAGTCTAATTTCTCCATTCGGGCGATATAATGAACAACGAAATGCGTTTTTGTGTAGATATGCTTGGGAGACTCGAAGAAAATGACGATGAAGTGAACAACATGTGGACGAACATATCAATTCTTGTCAATAAATAAAATTTTAGATATTGCACGGTTGAAAATTTTCGTTTACTTAATTAAAGGCTTCTTCATTCTGAAGTATTCTTAACTTTCTGTCACCACAACTTGCTTGTTTTCTATTGAATAAAAACAAACTTTTTCAGCAAATTGGAACAACGAGATACACTGCAAGGATTTCAATGGAGCTGGTGAACGTTTCGTTCACTACCTCCTCGTTCTCCCGTTCGTTTGGCCTCCTCGTTCTCCCGATTTATTGATTTGCGTCTACTTTTCATGGCAAAAGTGTTCGAGGCTTATCCACCCAGAACTATTAAAGCTCAAGCAACGCATTCGAGAAGAAATTGAAGCAGTACCTGTGAATATGCTGCGTGTGGACATGTAAAATTTCCAGGTAAATTAAATTAAATAAATTTCCGCGGAGGACATTTGGAAAACGTAGCGTTTAAAAAATAATTTTTTGTTTAATATCGCCAAATGATGTTTCTTGTACTGTATATTATATTCATCCATTTTAATTTTTTTTATAGTTTCATACAATATCACAGAAATGTGTATTCTTTCCGTGAGATGCAGCGACTAGACAGACTCGTGTTTTGTCAACTCTCGGGGCAACCAGTAGGTAACGTGGATCTATCGATCCACGAAGAGACGGATAAACATGGTAATTTCCAGAAAAGCAAATTTCTTGAATAACTAGTTTAGATTTTGTCGAAAGAACAGGTCACCTATCTGCATATTAAAAAGCAATGAACGTAGCGCTTGGTGAATAGAAGGTAATCTACTTCCAACAATTTGTTGTGAATAATAGCCGATTATAGATACATAAACGTTCAGACATCTTTCCCAAAACGACACTAAAGAATCAATTCAAAGTAAATTAAACTAAATAACACTGGATAGTAGTCATACCTGCGAAATATAAATCCTCCACATTCACTTTCTGTACTCTATTTACTTAAATATATAAGTACATATAGCATATACTATCCAATTTTGGATTGCAACAATAGCACAAGCTATTCCGAAGAGTACATCTCGTATAAAACAAATCAAAAGAACTTATCCCATTTAAATACATTTCATAACATCGTGGATAATGTTACTGATGGAATATCTTCTAATTCTTCACGGAAACTCCCCGATGATGGCTCTGGTTTGGAATTATCACAGTTTTGATCAATATTGTCATTTTCGTTCTCGCCTGGCTGATTTTTATATTTAAATAAGAATGTTTATTTCCCTGCTTTTTCATTACTAAGCATATTGCGTAATTTTTTCATTGTATCACTCCAAATGATGGAAGCATTCTTTTAAGAGATGCTGTAGCCGCAGTTAGGCTAAGTAGCAATTCACAAAAAGTGAGAAAGCCTCGTTTATTTACTATCTTGCATCAACGATAATAATTTTCCTCCACACCATTAGTTAAGTCTGTTTTGCCATCATGGATAAAACGAAATCTGAGTTAATTGGAACCAAGTAGGTATACGCTTGTTCTTTTTGTTGGAAATTTTTGCGGAAACAGTAATAATTGCTTTATATCTTAATTCTACCTAACGCAACGGCGATCGCTTTCGATTATTTATATTAATAGTTTTAATAACGTCAGCACCGGAACAGGTTGACCTCGATTTTCCAAGAGGATTTGTGCATGGTAATCAAACGACATCCCACATTTATTATTGAATGTAAGGCAGTCTCCTTCCTTTGCAGCTATCCAAAGACACGGAAACAATTTGACCCGCGTATTTATTAAAATTTTGTCCAAACAGGTTCTCCAACCTGGAGTCTGATGTGAAGGACGTAGCACGGTCTTAACAAGTTAAATAGGCTTACAAACTCTACGTGTTCTTCGTAAGAGAAAGAAACAGAGGGTATTGGCAAAACAGAAGGTGGGTATGATGCATATTTTTTCCTTAAATCCTTAGAAGACTCAATTTTGTTTTATTCGCGACTTGCTCAATTCCAAGTACACATATTATTTTCCGCATGTTTACAGCAAAGTGGTATGAAATAAACTTCTTCATAATGAAGGTATTAAAAATCAGCAGGACTTGTTTTAATCACTTAAGGTTCTTTTTGGTTCAATGAGAATAACATTGTTTATATGAAAATTTGTTTTGCTAAAATGTGCAAAACGTTGCCGTAAGCCGCATCCTAATACAATGATTTGAAGTTTTTCAAATGTTCATGTTAAAATTTAACTTAACAGTTAACAAAATCCAGAAGTTCACTTGTCCAGCAGTTAATTCTTTTTGGGTCCCGATTTACTTATTATTTACCTTGTTGGTTTGGTGATGTTGAGGACAAATCAATATATTCACTCTTCGTAATCTTGTCTTGTACCAGATAAACTTGTTTGTTTTTCCTGAGCATTTAATAAAATGATTTAGCGCTCGTTTCTTTCATATATTTTACACAATTCGCTCACTCTTTAAAACGTTTTCAAATATTCAATTTAAGTTGTAGCATTTAATTCTCACGTTAGACGCATCGCATTTATAAGAGAAAAACTGAAAGCGTACGATCAAAAAAAAAACAATGTGGGTAGTGCAAATTCCGTAAAGTGATCTTGGGGAATTACGCTAATAAGCTCTTTTATTAATCTTCATGTTGTGAAGCAATCTTTTGAGATCATCCTCGTACATACGTATTCCAGGCGACTATCGCGTTGTAAAACGTTAATTCGCTGCATTTGGCAGAGAGCAAATCGTTTCTGTTGATTTAGGATCATTTGATTACCGAGCCCTTCGGGAAATGAAGGGCTGGGTTAATCTTGCGCGAAGCCGTTCTGAATAATACAGCGCCCATAAAGTTTGTACACAATTCGTGAAATGGTAATCGGATTGGGAGGAATGAATATTTAAATAAATCGAGCGAGAAGTTCAAATGTAATATCACGAGTGTCCTGGTAAAAAACTAAATACCCTGAATACTCTTGAAGAGGGAGCAAGTTATAATAAAAAAAAATTATCTGCGTTTCTTCAATTCTCTAGGTTCAATCTTCATTCTTTGTTGAGAAATTCGTTTTCTTTTTTTTCAATGCTGTAAGGAGCTGGAAAACAGTAATTTGGAGTTGGATTCCTACAACTTACATACAATAATATGAACGTTATTCAAACCTACTATGCACTCCTTGTAAAATTTTTGGCGTCACAATCTTATTTTTGAATCTTAGCTGGGAGAGTTTTCAAGGATTTCGCTTTGCAAACGATATTTTTAATGTCCTCCCTTAAAAAGAAAACGAGTAGTGATGTCCGGGAAAGATTTTGTTTGTTTTATCCACTGATTAGGAAACTTCGGGTCGAGGGAGCAGCCAAATGGAGCGGTGTACTTCTTGAAAGAACTACCGCTTACACTTGTTAACCTTTGCCGGTCCAGGTGACTATTTTTTTTTAATAAATACTTAGGTATCGTATTAGTAAACAACACATAAGTACTGGCATCCTCGAGGACACGAATGGTCACCGGTTGATGTCCTCGAAACGGCCGTCCCGGACTAATTACACTGACCAACAACAGCATTGTGCAGCATATATAAAGGAAAAATGATTCGAAAGGCGGCAACATTGGCTTAGCTCTGGTTACAATGACGATGCCTTTATAGTATGGCCGGTAATCTGGTCTACTGCAATAATGTTTATAAACTTTCTGAAGCTTTTGGAATACATCATGATCCTTGTTTCTTGGAGATTATTCATGGACTCATCAAAGACCAGCCTAAAAGCAGTTTCTTTGCATAATGGAAACCATTATCCTTCTATTCCGATAGGTCGTGCTGTTTCTATTAAAAAAACTTATGAACATTTTTATTAGAAAAGATAAAGCACAAAGACAATATTCCTGGAATATTTGTGCAGATTTTTAAGTAATTGTGATTATTTTGGGTATGCAATCTGGTTACACCAAATACTGCTGCTTTTTATGTCTTTGGGAAAAACATTACCATAAGCAAGAGTGGCCATTACGACAACAGTTTATACCGGGGAAAGACAATGTACAACATCAGCCTCTAGTAGAAAAAGAAAAGATCATAATACCATCTCTCCACGTGAAACTTAGGCTCATGAAAACCTTTGTAAAGGCACTGGATCTCGAAGGTGAAGGTTTTTAAATACCTTCGTGAAAAGTTTCCAAAATCAACACAAGGGAAACTGAAAGAAGGTATTTTTGTTGGAAATCTTTGAAATCAACAGCGAAGGAAAAAACAGCTTGGCTCTCCATGGTATAAGTTTTCACGAATTTCTTGGTAAACAAATAGGCTCACAACTATAAAGCTTTAGTAATGGATATGTTACAAGCATTTCACGCTGCTGGCTGTAATATGTCCCTTAAAGTGCACATTCTACATTCTCACTTGGATTTATGTCGGGAAAATATGGGCGACGTTAGCGATGAACACGGTGAGCGCGTCCACCAAGACATCATGGGAATGGAAAAACGTTATTAGGGCGAATGGAATCCTGTTATGTTAGCAGATTACTGTTGGATGTTAAGAAGAGATGCTGTAGATATTGTTTATAAGAGATGGAGCAGTATTACTTCACATTTCTAATTATAATAATTTTAAATAAACATTAAATTATGATCTAATCTAAAAAATCTTTTCATTGAAATATGAAACAAATCGAGCTAACTTGACCTTCTACCTTTTATTAAAATTAGTATAAATTATGTTGTGGCAAAATTAAAAGTTGAAATTTGTTGGCCAGTGTTATTATATAATAAATTAAACTTGTGCGGTGCGAAGGGTGCCGATACTTATATATGTGCCGTTTATCATACTACGCCACAATTTTTGCTATCCTTATTTATTCATCGTATTAGTGCTTATTTGGCGAAATCGAACGCAAAGTATGGTACCATTTCTTTGGACGGTTGATTCTAAAATATAGGCGACTTATACCGGACGCTGGTATCGTTAAGATATCGCCAAGCCGCGAAATAAATAACCGTAAAGTGCCGATCAACTTAGGAAACTATTAGTATTGAAAGGCTTAGGAAAGGAACCTCAGAACGTAGTTGCTAAGAGTTCCTTTTTCACATATTTAATTTTTTTGGATGTTGGGCGTGATGCTCCTTATAAACCTGACAATATCATCATACTGTGTCATCAGCATGTAAATTCATAAATATAGTATTATTACCCAATAAAAGTTTCTTCAATATCACTAATAGAAAGCAAAAGCAATACTGGTTCCAATACAGAACCTTCTGAAACACCAAGTTTACGAAGAACTGACTAGATTAATGGATTCCTTTAGGTTAAAATAAATCGGAACGTATTGATTACGTTAGCGTAAGTCTCTGTGACGGTATGGTAGTCTCTGCCACGCAAAACAGTGGTTGACGCAGTTGAGCGCTCTCACACATTAACAGCAACGTCGTACTGGCGATTTCGCATTTCGGTTTGATGAGATTTCGTCTCTCCAATAGTGCATATTGTGTAGGTTCAAAGTACTGTCGAGACCAAAACACGCTTCATAGATGAATAATAGATGATAATTCTTTTGAAAATGAAGTGGGTGAAAAATAGTTGTTCTTCGTAGGCTTTTCTACTTGATCCGCGGTTAACATTCTGTACAGCTGAATTATTTCTCTGGTACATCCTCATCCTCAGATTATTTTCTACTATTCGCAAAACAATTTCGTTCGCTTGCAACGGTACGATGAATTCGGGTAATCCTACTATTTACTTTCTCTTCTCTTAGGACATTCATCTGCTCCTGAACGCCTATGCACGCCAATAGTCAATAAATGTTTTAACATTAGAACCATGCCTTGATGAATATCACTTTCGATAGATACGTTGAGCTTTAGAAGAATCTGCTCGAGCGTCGCTATAACATACAATATTCTTGAAAGGTGTAGAAAAAAGCGACAAAATAAAATATGTTAATTCTGGTCCAATTGTCTCTTCACAATCGCAAGAAATTAAACAAAAAAGAATTTTCTTAAAAAGTTTTAAGACTCTCTGTATATTGAAAATAAAAAGGCTTACCGGCATTAGTAGATAAGACTTCCTTTTAGTATTTTATGGTGCTCTATCGCGTGATACTGCATGTTATAGCTTTTTCATTGTCAGCTGGTATATTTGTGAATAATTTAAAGACAAGTCCCCATCCTTTTTTCCTACTTGAACAAGACACATCCGGTCACAAAATGTGTAAGCCGGTATCAAAAGAGCCTTGAAGATGTCCGCATATATGGCATCTACTTGTCCGCAAGCGTCGAGATTACCGTGTAAGTAATTGGGTGGAAATAGCTAAGTTGGAGATGGTGATCGTTTTTACATAAAACCATGCTGGTCTATGGATATGAAATTCTTAACAAGTAGATACACGCGTGCGTAAAAAGCAACTTCGAAAGCTTTTGCACAGTTGTTAAGGATGGATATAGAGCGATAGTTGCGGAGATCATTTGGAGATACGTTTTTTAGGATAGAACGCATTCTTGTACATTTCCGCAGGTCTGGAAATGTAGCAGTTGAAGGCGCTAGGTTGAATATTATTATAATCGGAGCAATACGTTACAGTCACGAACCATCTGGCTCGTTTTGTTCTTTAATTTCTTAATCGCTACATCAGTCTTTGCTTCAATTTTTTTCAGAAGATGTAATTTTGAATTATTTGAAAACATCTGCATCCGCTTTTTTTGGCCTGCATAGCTTTTAGCTTGTTCTGAAATCGTTTTATGAAACGCTCACATTATTCATCTCTTGCTACTTGAACAAATCAGATCGCTTACAATGCGCCTTACAAGCACTCCTTACAGCGTGTGTAAGGAGTTGGTCTCAGAATGTTTGTTCTTCTAAATGAAAGAATTGAGATAACATCATATCTTGAACTTACTATCGCATCTATTTAAACATGGCACAAGGAAGTTTCTCAAATTTTCGATGGATGCGATTCAGGCTTGGATAATCTTAGCAATATATGGACTAGATTTAAAGATGCGCATAATAAAGCCAAAAGAGACTTTATGCCTTCAAAACGGATATTGTTAATATGAGAGAGAGCACGTGATAAATTGGCACTATTGATCTAATAGGAGAATATAAGAGGTGAAGAAGAACGGGGATGCTGCATTCAGTTAGATCTTGAAACGTTCACACCATTCTACTAAAGTTTTCCAGTTACATCAACTGAAGATATTTCCGAGAAGATTTTAATATACTTAATATATAAAGGAGCAGATCATAAATATAAAGCAAAAAACAATAACGGCCCCAGATTCGATCCTTGAGGAACGCCAGAGGAAAGAGCCAAGTTATTACAACAGTATCCATTATAAGTAACGAAATTTTCACTCTTTCAAGTACGATTTCAGCGGACTAATTGCAGATGGAATAAAACCAAAGGAAATCAGCTAGAATAACAGCAAACGATGATCGATCACGTCGAACGCCTTAGACAGGTCTGTATGGATCACATCAACTTGGCCACGCCTATCTAAAACTTTACTGATAGATTGTCAAATTCGAAACCGTAGATTTGATGCGATGAAAGAGCGAGTACTACGACTAACTTTCTGATTGGCTTAAAATCAGTATTACATGTTATATTCTCTGTTTTGAGCCGTTTACGGTGGTACAAATGTTTGGTTTATAGATTATGCATGATATCTAACGTAAACCGTGGTGGATAGGAAGTATTTGAGCAAGATTTAGAAGGAACATCTAGATCCAGGATAGCATACAGTGAGTTATAGGAAGTAGGCGGGGGTTCATTAATATCGATATAGTTAAGAAGAAAAGACCAATCACGGCTTAAAAGATGACTATGTAGTGACAAGTAATTAGATGAAGGAAATCGCAGCGATGAAGACGAATGTAGACAGTAAAATTAATAAGTCAATAAGACGAACCTAAGTACCAATGCAGCTGGTGTCAATAGTAGTAAAGATAAGTGTTCTTTAAATGCGATTAAGATTTTATTACCTAACGGCTAAAAGCCCTTTTATTATAAAAAAAATAAATTAAATTTGTTTTATTATCACAAAAATTATCTGCGAGTTAAGTAGCAAATAAACATTTGGTCGAGAGCAGCATGGACATAGGGATGACCCGAAAATTTTCACGATTTCTCTAAATACAATTTTTTAATTTTTATTATATTTGATTTTATTAAAGATTAATAAAGATATTTGTTACTCGCATTTCATTTAAATAAATTAAGTGATATTAGTATCAGTAGTTACACTGCATAGACAAGTGTTTATCGCTGATCAATCTCCTCCGTTCTATGTAGATAGCAAGATAGTCTCCGAACAAGGTTATTATCTACCTTGCCCGTAGACTTTTTTTATAATAATGATGAAAACAAATTCACAACAGGGTAGATGAGTTAAGTGATAAGGTTATTACAATTTTTTCTTGATTTCTTAATAAAAACATAAAAACTTCTCCGTGCTAGTGTCACCTTCATGCAGATCGAACTATGAAAATGTTCGAGGAAATAATCCATAATTACATTTAAATAAACATGGATTATCTTATAATTACTTCTTGAAAAAAATATTTTTTAAGATCTAAAATATTACAAGATACTCCGAAAAATTACTTACCCGAATGTAATTTTCCCAACCGCACAGTACCAAAAAGAAGGGTGTACCTGCCGCTTATTACCCGAACAATAAAAATGTAGTACGCCCACTAGTACACCGTACATATACGTCTGTGTATCTCACTTTTCTTAATCCCTATCTCGACACGTTCGTATATGCGCATAAAAACGAATAAGAGTTGTATCTCGATCGGGAACGATTATAAAATATGTATCTTTAAAAAAAAAAGAAACCACACCGCGTCACCACGAAATCAAATGCTGCTTACTGAAAGCCCCTGTTTGAGAGATCGAAAAAAAAAAAACAATTCGATAGGTTCGCCACGCCAGGTTTTGCTTTCGAAATCTATGCGAGGACGTACGCACGTAAAGCACACAGATTCTCAAAATTTTCTCTATCAGTCAGCTGTTTCGCGAAGACGTGATCAATAAACTAGAGCATGCTCGATGATGTTCGCATCATTCGGTCGGGGAATTTCATTAAGCAAATTTTCAATGGGACGCGTGTTCGTTGGAAATTAAAAAAAAAAAAACGACGGGGAAAAAAGAGAGAAGTTAGGTGTAATCTTCGCATGTTCCTTTTCAAACCTCTCCTCCGTTCCTGGTTTTCTTTTTTTTTTTCTTTCGGAGAAATTCATTTCCGATGGAAGGACTGAAAGATTGACAGGAGAAAAACGGGGCAAAATTTTACATTTTCCATTTTTAGATGTTTAAAAGGATGATATTATCGTTATTAAAAAAAAAAACAACGAAAAAGATGTGATAATATATTACGTACTATGAAATTTAAGGAAAAACGACAGAGTTAATTTGGCTTCATAATCTTAAATTTTCATGGAATTTCTGTTGTAATTAATAAAGATGACAAAGGCAGGAGGAATTGTTCCTCTTTTTGCAGCGACTAGATAGACTCGTGTCTATTTGATGTCATGAGAATGTATTTGTGTTGCCTACTGCTTTCCACGAGAGCCGATAAAACACGAATCTGTTTAGTCTCTGCAAAAAAGTAATCATTTCACCCGCCTTTGTCCTCTCTAGTCTCTAGTAGTAAAGAACCTCGAGATATAGCTACGCTCAGTGAATCTGCTCTAATTTACGAATGTATACGCAATTTAAGGTAAACGGGACACAAAAATCACGTTACTCTGCGATGGTTCGATCTCAAGCGATCAAGGAATCGAAGGTAATGAAAAAGAAGACAAGCTGGCCAGAGAAGCAGCGAATATGCTTTGCATTCGGTACTAACCTTTTCTGTAGCATACAAGAGAGCCGCAAAAAGTAAATAATTAAAACATGGAAAGAAAAGACAAACAAAAGATCTCGTACTGGCAAAATCATCAGACTCGCCTAAGATAACAAAAGTTATGCTATCGTTCAGCAAGACCTGGCAGGATTTCTTCTACGTAATGCAGCCTTCAAATATCACTACGAAGATGAAGGATGAAGATATTAGGTTTATTAAGACCATCTAGCTACTCTAACGCATATAAGAACATTTCACATAGGAACATAGTGCATATTGTGTAGGTTCAAAACACTATTGAGACCAAAACATGCTTCATAGATGAATAATAGATGATAATTCTTTTGAAAATGAAGTGGGTGAAAAATAGTTGTTCTTCGTAGGCTTTTCTACTCGATCCGCGGTTAACATTCTGTACAGCTGAATTATTTCTCTGGTACATCCTCATCCTCAGATTATTTTCTACTATTCGCAAAACAATTTTGTTCGCTTGCAACGGTACGATGAATTCGGGTAATCCTACTATTTACTTTCTCTTCTCTTAGGACATTCATCTGCTCCTGAACGCCTATGCACGCCAATAGCCAATAAATGTTTTAACATTAGAACCATGCCTTGATGAATATCACTTTCGATAGATACGTTGAGCTTTAGAAGAATCTGCTCGAGCGTCGCTATAACATACAATATTCTTGAAAGGTGAAAAAAAAAGCGACAAAATAAAATATGTTAATTCTGGTCCAATTGTCTCTTCACAATCGCAAGAAATTAAACAAAAAAGAATTTTCTTAAAAAGTTTTAAGATTCTCTGTATATTGAAAATAAAAAGGCTTACCGGCATTAGTATATAAGACTTCCTTTTAGTATTTTATGGTGCTCTATCGCGTGATACTGCATGCTATAGCTTTTTCATTGTCAGCTGGTATATTTGTGAATAATTTAAAGACAAGTCCCTATCCTTTCTTCCTACTTGAACAAGACACATCCGGTCACAAAATGTGTAAGCCGGTATCAAAAGAGCCTTGAAGATGTCTGCATATATGGCATCTACTTGTCCGCAAGCGTCGAGATTACTATGTAAGTAATTGGGTGGAAATAGCTAATACGTAATGCAGCCTTCAAATATCACTACGAACATGAAGGATGAAGATATTAAGGCTTATTAAGACCATCCAGCTACTCTAACGCATATAAGAACATTTCGTTGGAATAGATCTATCAAAGTCTGTCTAGTTTTGATTGCAAAAAAGTAATAATTTCATCCGCCTTTGTCCTTTCTACTGATCACTAGAGAGGACAAAGGCAGGTAGGATTATTCCTTTTTTGCAGCGACTACATAGACTCGTATCTCTTCGTCTCATAAGAAAGGGTTCGTGTTGCCTACTGATGTCCCCGAGAGTCGACAAAATACGAGTCTGTCTAGTCGCTGCAAAATAGGAATAATTTCATCCGCCTTTGTCCTCTCCAGTAACTAATCGTTTTAAAAACTTCGTTCCGGTAAGGAATCGAACTTGACATCGGGTTCCGAGAGATATCAGGTTCGATTCCTTCTTGGGACTAGTTTCTTTTCAAGCAATTAATTGTACTTCAGATAGCTGTTGTTCTTTTTCAGCATTCTCAACAATGTTAATACATTAATTAAATTAAACGCCGGAATCGGAAAATTAAAATCGGAAACAGCGGAAAATTAAACGCCGTAATCGGCGTTTAATTTTCCGATTACCGGAGGAAATAAAACGAGTAAGCCCAAGAAAATTTTTATAGTTACTTTTTTTTTAATGGAATATATTAAATCATATCTTTTAATTTATCATTCTTCTTTAAATGGTGCGCATAGGGAAGCTAAGCGCCAGAGACAAAAAGGTCTATTTATCAGTTGTTACTTTCCTTAATATCATTTATAGGGGAGATACCGGTAAAATCGTATTTTTTTTTCCTGAAATTATGAAAAATATTAAAATAAAACTAAAATTAAATATTACTCGCATATTAGTTCGTTATTATGTATTTTTTTTAATAATTGTTGCTTTGTTTTGGGCGTGCCAAAAAGAAAAATTGTACATCGTGTTTGGTATCAACATGCACAAAAAAATCAGGAATAATCACTTTTTATTCCTTATAAAATGTACAATATTAATTTGGGAGATTTAAATTAGAAAAAGAGGAATAATTGATGTTACTCATGTAAAAATGTGCATTTTAATAAAGCTATTGAGATACAGGCGTCTTTCGAGTAACTTCATCGATGGATATATTAAGGTATGAAAAAATCCTGAAAATTTTGTTATATAATAAAACCTACATGTACTATCGGATTAAAATATTTTGAATTACCTAAAACTTCCCGTTAGTAAGTAAGTAAATAATCCGTTATTATTTGACCCTCTGTATACGAGGTAATCGCAGAATGTAATACTCCTTAATGAGGATTCCACTAATGCTTCGTGCCATCACCTTCTGCGCTAGAAATATTTGATGGGTGCCCGTAGGTACTACAGTACGAGACTTACAAGCAAGAAATGCGGCTTTCAGACAACAGATCGTGCACCAATGCAGTTCGTGTCAGACGCGCACGAGTGATAAATTGGAAAAGTGCGTGCGTAGTGTTGCGTTGTTATGTTCAACATGTCGAAATTTATACCGAACGAAGAGCGTTTGCGGTCAGCATTAATTTTTTGTTTTCATTTGAAGAAAACAGTCGCTGAATCGTATCGATTACTTCGAGAAGATTATGGTGAACGTACTCCATGACAAGATACGTGTGAAGGATGGTTTCGGCGTTTCAAAAGTGGCGACTTCGATGTTGTAGACAAGGAACGTGGAAAACTTCCCAAAAAAATTCGAAGATGTGGAGTTGCAACCATTGTTGGCCGGAGATGATTCGCCAACACAAAAACAATTCGCCGAGCAATTGGGCGTTAGTCAACAATCTGCTTCCAGTCGGCTACGGGAGATGAGAAAGATTCACATGAACGACAGGCAAATGGAAAAATGCAAAAACACATGCGACGTTTTACTCGCTTGGTACAAAAATAATAATAATAATTTTCTTTTGTAAAGGGGGCGGTGGTTCAGAAAAGGTTGGGAACTTCTGCTTTATATAGTATACTTCGATGTAAACAAGACATTTTGTTCACATCTGCAATCAACAAGTGGCCTTCTCTGAAAGTATGTATATATTGAAACGAATTAATTAATTTTGGTTTTGTAGAATTCAGGAATGCCTTTAGCGTTTATCCTTTGGCACCTTCAATTAAACGAGATAGCAATAAATGTGTCGATCTCTTGTTGACTGGATGAATATTCAACTCCGACTTCGGAAACTTCTCACTCCTTTATTTGATCGCGATAGCGACTGTTTAAATACAATTAATTTTGATAATATTACCTTTCAAAAGATAGCTAATTGGATACCCTTACTTTTAATGATAGCGTAGTGCATTTAGTGCTTGCACTACGCTATCACTAAAAATGGCATTAAAAATTGGACGCAACTTGATGATTGACGAAATAACAACTGAGATACGACGAGAATTATTCTTGTAATTATTTATGGAAAATTTTGAATTAAATCGGAGGACGTGAGACAACTGAGTAGGAAGACAAGTTATTCATCTGTTCTACAGCTTTGGCCTTTGACTGGTCTCTAATCAAACACATGCGACGTTTTACTCGCTTGGTACAAAAATAATAAAAATACATTTTTTTTTTTTTGTAAAGGGGGCGGTGGTTCAGAAATGGTTGGAAACTTCTGCTTTATATAGTATACTTCGATGTAAACAAGACATTTTGTTCACATCTGCAATCAACAAGTGGCCTTCTCTGAAAGTATGTATATATTGAAACGAATTAATTAATTTTGGTTTTGTAGAATTCAGGAATGTCTTTAGCGTTTATCCTTTGGCACCTTCAATTAAACGAGATAGCAATAAATGTGTCGATCTCTTGTTGACTGGATGAATATTCAACTCCGACTTCGGAAACTTCTCACTCCTTTATTTGATCGCGATAGCGACTGTTTAAATACAATTAATTTTGATAATATTACCTTTCAAAAGATAGCTAATTGGATACCCTTACTTTTAATGATAGCGTAGTGCATTTAGTGCTTGCACTACGCTATCACTAAAAATGGCATTAAAAATGGGACGCAACTTGATGATTGACGAAATAACAACTGAGATACGACGAGAATTATTCTTGTAATTATTTATGGAAAATTTTGAATTAAATCGGAGGACGTGAGACAACTGAGTAGGAAGACAAGTTATTCATCTGTTCTACAGCTTTGGCCTTTGACTGGTCTCTAATCAAACACATGCGACGTTTTACTCGCTTGGTACAAAAATAATAAAAATACATTTTTTTTTTTTTGTAAAGGGGGCGGTGGTTCAGAAATGGTTGGAAACTTCTGCTTTATATAGTATACTTCGATGTAAACAAGACATTTTGTTCACATCTGCAATCAACAAGTGGCCTTCTCTGAAAGTATGTATATATTGAAACGAATTAATTAATTTTGGTTTTGTAGAATTCAGGAATGTCTTTAGCGTTTATCCTTTGGCACCTTCAATTAAACGAGATAGCAATAAATGTGTCGATCTCTTGTTAACTGGATGAATATTCAACTCCGACTTCGGAAACTTCTCACTCCTTTATTTGATCGCGATAGCGACTGTTTAAATACAATTAATTTTGATAATATTATCTTTCGAAAAATACCCAATTGGATACCCTTACTTTTAATGATAGCGTAGTGCATTTAGAGCTTGCACTACGCTATCACTAAAAATGGCATTAAAAATGGGACGCAACTTGATGATTGACGAAATAACAACTGAGATACGACGAGAATTATTCTTGTAATTATTTATGGAAAATTTTGAATTAAATCGGAGGACGTGAGACAACTGAGTAGGAAGACAAGTTATTCATCTGTTCTACAGCTTTGGCCTTTGACTGGTCTCTAATCAAACACATGCGACGTTTTACTCGCTTGGTACAAAAATAATAAAAATACATTTTTTTTTTGTAAAGGGGGCGGTGGTTCAGAAATGGTTGGAAACTTCTGCTTTATATAGTATACTTCGATGTAAACAAGACATTTTGTTCACATCTGCAATCAACAAGTGGCCTTCTCTGAAAGTATGTATATATTGAAACGAATTAATTAATTTTGGTTTTGTAGAATTCAGGAATGTCTTTAGCGTTTATCCTTTGGCACCTTCAATTAAACGAGATAGCAATAAATGTGTCGATCTCTTGTTGACTGGATGAATATTCAACTCCGACTTCGGAAACTTCTCACTCCTTTATTTGATCGCGATAGCGACCGTTTAAATATAATTAATTTTGATAATATTACCTTTCGAAAAATAGCTAATTGGATACCCTTACTTTTAATGATAGCGTAGTGCATTTAGTGCTTGCACTACGCTATCACTAAAAATGGTATTAAAAATGGGATGCAACTTGATGATTGACGAAATAACAACTGAGATACGACGAGAATTATTCTTGTAATTATTTATGGAAAATTTTGAATTAAATCGGAGGACGTGAGACAACTGAGTAGGAAGACAAGTTATTCATCTGTTCCACAGCTTTACCCTTTGACTGGTCTCTAATCTAATCTGCTAACTCTTTCGCTACATAGATCGTAGGAGATAAGAAGAGTTGGAACTACGGGGATTTTAACATTGAATGACTCGAGATACTGAAGTAACTACGCCTGGTGCTAATGCTAGCTAAGCTCGATGTTGACGTAAACGTACTATTTTAGATTGCATGAATTGTATAAATTACTTGATTTTCTTTGGGTAAAATTATTTATTTATAACGAAATATCCTTAAGTATGTATCATTAAATTTATATCTACGAGAAGCGACTCATTGGAAACCTTCTTCCTTTTTATCCGGTGAGTACTACGAATTCGCGTTTAGCTGATGAACGGGCGGATTCTTGGTTTTCATCTTATTCGTCATTCGGAAATTATCAGCGTACCCGATCACGTATAGAATATAATTGATGATATCCTTCGTCCAAAATCCTAACGAATCCATCATCAACATCACCTGCGTGGTTACCCGCAGATTGAGCACCTTGCCGATGGCTGGGAAGAGTGTACTTTTGAGTATCGGATCGTTGAGCTTGGCGTAGTATTCGGTCTTCGCGAATTCGGCGCGGATATCTTGCATGACGTTCGGTTCCCCCAAATAATCGAATATGTGCACCATCAGCGACCTATAACTCGGCTTGATGTTGCTTCTCTTCGGCTGGTACGCTTTAGCCTTGAGTATGTCGAAGAATTGCAAGTTACCGAGGTGAGCATCCTTCAGAAGATTGTTCAGCGCTATGTAAGAGGGATGGTGTTTGAGCATTCGGATGAATTTCTTGTGTTTGCGCGTGGTCGTCGTGATTATCGCCTGATTGAGGCGATCGTCCGTCATTAGATGCGTGGATATCTCTTCGTTCAGGAAGTTTAACGCCTTGAAAAGCATGAAACCGTCACGTTGTTTGTAATCTACAACGGTTATCTTGGGAGGGAGAGTTTCCTTGGGTACTTCCGTGGTGAAAATCCACGAATCACCTTCTGTTTCGACTACATCTTCAACGGTTTGGATGGCGTCCCAGGTTACATCGGTGCGGTAAAGTTCGGCGAGGTTCTCCGTTGTTACCTCCTCATTGGCAATGCTGAACGTCATTTTGTATCGTCTACTTTTGGCGGTAGTCTATAAAAAATATTTTCAGAATCACTATACCGGGCGCATCATTTGTGGAATTTACCGTGAAAACTACCAAAGATCGAGATTTTGTGTACGTATTTCGTACGAGGTGTTTTGTATTATTATTTGCAAGTATATGGAGGATTTCAAGATTCCGCTACCATCTTTTGTCTATGTTTCAAGGTAGGATAGTACAAACATATATACAGGGTGTTAAATATCTCGTGCAACGATCATCACGAGTTTTTAAAATTGAACCCAGTTCGATATCGCTAGCAATTTCTTTGAAAAATTACCTTCGAAATGGATTTACGGTAAATGTAGCTTCATCGGTAAAATGCATTTTATTCACTATTTCCACGTTTTTACTTAATATATTAAACATTACTTCGCGAAAATTTGTTATTTTGCCGTTACTTCCTCCAGCTTCTGTGGGACCTTTAAACCATAACATTCTGTTTGTTTGAATTTGTTAAAAACATTGGGAATTGTTTTTACACAAGGCGTAAGCCTTCAGGATGATTGACAAAAAAACCTGTTCCAAACCGGTCTTAAATTATTGTTCTTCTGGTACCGTCATCTTTGTCAAAATATAATTTTTGATAGGTACGAAGTTACGAAACACTCTGTAGGTTTTGATATAACTTTGATGTAAAAACAACACAACAAATTCGAAAAATTAGCCGGACATCTATTAAAATCTGATTTGTAGGTTTTCTTTTTTAATGTTTCAGAATCAAATTCGTTAGAGAAAAGAATTTTATAAGTGTCCAGTTGAATACCAAAGTTCCTTAAAGTGACGCAAAAAAGTATATTTAAAAGAAAAGTGATTGCTCTTCCGTCACGATCGTATTTAAGACAGCTAACTACAATTGAATTGACATCTTTACTTCCATGAGAATTGGCTGTATAATCGCCATAACTGATGGAATCGACTGTACAAACCTTGTGATCGTCGGTGTTATCGACCTCATTATCGTCCTGCTGTTGTCCTAACACGCCTTCGTTTTCCACCTCTTCATATTCATTTTCGTTGTCGTCTTCTTCGTCATTTTCGTCCTCGCCTTCGCTTCCGTGTCCGCCTAAGTGTCCGCTTCCATGTCCGCCTACATGTCCGTCTCCGTGTCCGCTTCCGTGTCCGCCTCCGTGTCCGCCTCCATGTCCGCCTCCGTGTCCGCCTCCGTGTCCTTCTCCGTATCCGCCTCCGTGTCCGCCTCCGTGTCCGCCTCCGTGTCCGGCTCCGCCTCCGCCTCCGTCTTCTCCTTCATCTTCATCTTCGTCCACGATTTGGCTATCGTCGCCGTTTTCGCTTCCGCCTTCATCTCCGACATCCTCATTAGCCTCACCTTCATCTTCATCCTCATATCCCGTACCTTCATCTTCTTCGTTGTCTCCGCCACCGTCACCATATATGCCATACTCGCTATTTCCATCTTCGTCGTCTTCATATCCCGTATCTTCATCTTCCTCTCCTCCTGCGCCGCCGCTTCCCCCTCCGTGTCCACTTCCGACTACTCTTCCGCTTCCGAGATTATTTCCATTGCTACTTTCGTCTCCGTGTTGTCCACTTCCACCACCGCTATCACCACCACCATTATCATCTCCTCCATTCTCTTCACCCCCATCTCCGCCATTTCCATTTTCCTGGTCTCCATCTCCGTTTCCCTCATCTCCATCTTCATCTCCATCTCCGTTATCTCCATTTTCCACATTTCCACTTGCGCCATTAGCTACGCCCCCACTTTCGCTTGCGTCTCCATCTCCGTCTCCCTCATTTTTACCTGCGTCTCCATCTCCGTCGCCCGGACCTCCGTTTGCGCCTCCACCACTGCTTCCGCCTCCACCGCCGCTTCCGCCTCCACCACCGCTTCCGCCTCCACCGTCGCTTCCGACTCCACCACCGATTCCGCCTCCACTACCGTTTCCGCCTCCACCACCGCTTCCGCCTCCACCACCGATTCCGCCTCCACTACCGTTTCCGCCTCCACCACCGCTTCCGCCTCCACCACCGCTTCCGCCTCCACCACCGTTTCCGCCTCCGCCACCGCTTCCGTCTCCACCACCGTTTCCGCCTCCACCACCGCCTCCGGCTGCACCATCACTTCCGCTTCCACTACCGCTTCCGCCTCCACCACCGCTTCCGCCTCCACCACCGCTTCCGCCCCCACTACCGCTTCCGTCTCCACTACCGCTTCCGCCTCCACCACCGCTTCCGCCTCCACCACCGCTTCCGCCTCCACCACCGCTTCCGCCTCCACCACCGCTTCCGCCTCCACCACCGCTTCCGCTTCCACTACCGCTTCCGCCTCCACCACCACTTCCGTCTCCACTACCGCTTCCGCCTCCACCACCGCTTCCGCCTCCAGCACCGCTTCCGTTTTCGCTTCCACCACCGTTTCCGCTTCCGCTTCCATCGCCGCTTCCGCCTCCACCACTACTTCCGCCTCCACCAACGCTTCCGCCGCTTTCCCCTCCATGTTCAGCCTCATTTCCAGTCTCGTTACCGCCCTCACCTCCAGTTCCACCTCCACCTCCGCTGCCACTATTAGTTCCACTTCCGCCACCACCTCCACCTGCGCCTTCGCTTCCGTCTCCACCGCCGCCTTCATCACCGGTTTCGCCTTCGCTTCCGTCTCCACTTCCTCCATCTCCATCTCCCGCACTTCCGCTTGTGCCTTCGCCTCCATCTCCATTTCCATCTCCATTTCCGTCGTCGCCTCCTCCTTCATTTCCGTCTTCACCTCCACCTCCATTTCCGTCTTGACCTCCACCTCCATTTCCGTCGTCGCCTCCTCCTTCATTTCCGTCTTCACCTCCACCTCCATTTCCGTCTTCACCTCCACCTCCATTTCCATCGTTACCTCCTCCTTCATTTCCGTCTTCACCTCCACCTCCATTTCCGTCTTCACCTCCACCTCCATTTCCGTCGTCACCTCCTCCTTCATTTCCGTCTTCACCTCCACCTCCATTTCCGTCTTGACCTCCACCTCCATTTCCGTCTTCACCTCCACCTCCATTTCCGTCTTTACCTCCATCTTCATTTCCATCTCCTTCACCTGTAATTAATAAAAACAATTGCTTAAAATATTTGCTAATACCATTGGTCATTTTAAGTGGGGTAGTGATATAATAGTTTCTGTATTGCTAGGTACAAGTGTAAATACAGTATATACAAGGTGTGAAGAAGAGCACGCACGATATGAGACTTTTTTGTCGTGGATTTTTATAAAATTGTAGCCATGCAGAACGCTTGAGTTGAATCTTTTGAAACCAACTTGACACCCGTTAAACGGAATTTATCTTATCGTAGGTAGAGAGGGCATTTAAAATTGAAAAAGGCTCAGAACAAAGTACCTTATTTTTTAATATGTGATAAAGGTGTCCTGTTTTCAGCAGACAAAAATATGCCATATCTACTTTATTAAGCTAGTTATTAGGCACATCTCGTTGGAAACCTGAAACCATTAATTTAACTTATGTAGACTATAGGTTTCAGTATAATTTTAATCGCAATCGGTCTTCACAACAACGAAAAATGTTAGAGAGAGAAGCTGTTGAAGATTGAGACTGAAAAAGTGACTTGACAAGGTAGCACTGAAGTTTTAAGGATTTTAGAGGAGTCTCAAAATCTTAGGATGTGAAGAGAGGTTGGATCAAAATGTATGGGTAGGCTAGATAAACCGCGCGTAAAAGTTCTTATTGACACCTAACTACCTTAATTACCCTTTTGTTTGTTTTGAAGAATTAATTTGACAATGCCTCGTTTGCCTAAAACACTTGGAGCTCGACGCCATTCACTAAGCAGTAAAACAAGCTGACGAAGAAATTAAACGGAAGCTATTAAGTTATAAGAAAGCTATGGAAGAGTATGGTATCTTCTGCGACCAGAGCTGGTCTTTTTTTCTCTAATAATAAGCTAACCAACCAATCTGATCCTTACTCGCTCTGCCCACTCATTGTCGGAAGCCAAAACAGGTAGGGTTAGTACCGCTGGGAAGCTGTATTCGCGAGCTGCTGGAGACTACCATAGCTTGAGTACCATGGTGCGGGTTTCTTGTACAACGACTCTGCGCTGCACTGAATGGCATGTCTACCGAGTGGTCGAGTCCACCCGAAAAGCAAGTTGGAAACAGATTCATGTAGGTGTGTTTTGCGTAAATTAATTTATTAAACAAGTTGCGATTTTAACGTTACATTCGTTTTAGCTCTCAGCGTTTTGGAATGTGTGAAACGAGTATTGGTGACGGGCAACCAATTTCATTATGTAAGTTTAACAAAAACTTAACGCTGTGCATGCTTGTCCTGTTAACAATGTTTAGATGTCGAAATAGAAATGATATCTGCAGTTGTCTCACCTTCTCCACCTTGTGCTCCGCCACCTTCACCTGTACCATGTCCTTCACTACCACCTGGACGGCCTTCTGTACCTGGCAACTGTCCGTGCTCAGCTGCAGAGCCTCCACTTTGTGTCTTTTTTGTTGACATAGTCGGTGATTCCTCTTCTATATCGATTACATTCATCGTTGAACCATCACTGTTTACAATAATTTGAAAAATGCTGAGTAAGACGAACGTCTGCGTTAGTAAAAGCGTCTGTAACAGATAGTGGAGTACACTATAATTTAATAAAATAAGTGATAGCAGATGGTTGCAGCAGTATTAACAAAATTTTTGTGACAACAACAAAGTGTCTTTCTTTTTGTTAAATCACTGAAATTCTGTTCTACTCCTAATAAAGCACAACATAAATAGGTGTCTCTCTCTTGAGCTTTTACTAGTTCTCAACATCATAACATCGGAGTAATATGATGTTTGCGCGCTTCGGGTTTATTAACAATTTGCCATTACGCAGCATCCGGGTCGAGAACTCGTGCCGGAAACAAACGACTGCAGAAATGCAAGCATGTGAAATTTTGGCAATGTACCTGTTATGAAACAAACGAAAAAAACAAAATCGAAAAAAAAAAACAAAAAAACAAAAACGAAACAAAAGAGATTCTATTGAATTAAATGTTTCCATAAACTATTGGATTCGTCGGACAGCATTATATACCGTCAGCATCGTCAGGGGAAAACTTGTCCGGACAGCGTTATATGTCGTCAGCGGTGCAAGTCGAAATAATGGCAACGTGAAGGTAGGCAGAATTAGCCCAAGCAGGCTCATCAATTGCTAAAAATCGTCAAATGTACCCGATGCAAGTTGTATATGCGGTAGTAAAAGCAACCACTAAACAATGCAAAGACAAGAAACCTCAAAACTGGTGAAAGGTCATTCCAAGTCAGGGACCGGCTAAGTAATTTCTGATTGGAGATAGGCCTTTATCTACAGCTTACCCCCTAAGCAGAGATAGGAAGTCTGTTAGAACAATAGTGGGCCTGTTAACAAGATATTGTATGCTTAAGAATCACGTGAGTAATTTGGGCCCTACGAAGGAAACAGCATGCAGATTCTGTTAGGTGGAAGAAGAGACTGTCGTTCATGTGCTGTGCGAATGTACAGCATTGGCTGGAGTACGCCTCTCAGAAATGGACTCGGAATAACCAAAAGCCGAAACCTAAGCTAATGTAATTGATTTAATGAGAGAGGAACCACAAGATATCTGAAAGGGTTGCGGTGGGATAGGCCAAGCACCGCCTCGGTTAGTAATTTAATTTAATCTTAGTTAAACTGAAAGAAAAAAGAAAACAAAAAAGATGCAGCGGAGAAAAGGTCTATGTTTTTTATTCACAGTTACGAGCAGACGAAAAGACATTCAACCACAAGGTCCTATCGTTGTACAACAAACTTTCGAAATTCTATTGGGATCTGCTGTTGACTTCCAAGGAGTTGCTCGGCATTATTTTTAAAGATAGAATTTTTCAACTTGCTTAAGCCGCATCAATATCAGACTTAAATGTCCAGTTAAATCAGGCAGCGTAAGCAGTTCTACTTTATTAAATATGATTGACGTAGATGCGTATGGAAAAGACGATGATGCAGGTTTTTTTTCTCTAATTTGTGGCGTTTTATCATTACATCTCTAATTTCAAATGGTTCTATAACAGAGCATATCAGAAAATGCCTAGAAACAATAACCAAAAAAATAATGATAAGATAGTATTGATGAAATAGTTCACGGCAAACGTAACAAAAGGAAAAAAAATACACTACCCAGGGACATGTTTCTGCCTATCCGGCGTCATCAGTGTAGTTCCGAGAGTATTTTGCGTCGTTGTCGACTGCTTAATACGAAGCAGTCAGAGAATTGCTCGAGGGATGGTTTGGGGAACAGGTTTATGTCGCTGTTTCTTGCACGGCAGACGTGCGTTTTTTTGGCGCTAGAGGGCGCTATGAAATGTCGAGTTTGTCGTTTTTGAAAGTTGTGGCATTAACTTGAGTTAACTAAGTTGAGGCAACAGCGATAGAGGGTCGAGATAGAAAATACTCTCAGAACCACGCTGATGACGCTGTGTAGGCCGAAACATGTCCGTGAGTTAGTGTATTTTTTTTCTTTCCTTTTTGTCGCGTTTGCCGCGAATTATTCCATCAATAACAAGAAAGCTACTTAGCATCATTATTTTTTTAGTTACATGGATCCATATGTACTTGTAGGAGGTGACCATATCCTAGGAAACCACTACAAGATAGTATAGTTGCTATAGTCAATGCAGAATATGTGACATAAATGTATAGAGAAGATGATACATACATGGTAGAGGTGTTAGAAAATGATGTAGCCGATTGTAGCTCGGACGTATCACTAATAAATGATCGTTCGTACATAGGAGTAGAGGAAGGAATATTTTTAAAATACGTTTACGTCATTATCCTGTTGTTTTCTGTGATATTTAAATTGAAGCTAGCTCGTATCAACATTTAAAAAAGAAAATAAATAGCTACTCCAAGTTGATACATTGTACACCTATAACATGCATTTAAAGTGTCTATTTAGAAAGTATATAATATACATGGTGTCCTATTTTTCGAAAATATAGATCCCTACTGGTGCTATCGTCCACCAACATTTCAAAAAAAATGTACTTTCTCCAATCATATTAAATAAAAGTTCATGCGTTCATCAAGATATACGCTAATTCACAAACAGTTACTTACGTTCTTTAAGATATTCATCCTGTAAAACACACGACTATCTCTTATACTGATACTAAGGATTTGGATGTAATTACGATCATAAAATATCGGCCTACATCCGTAATTGTTTAACAATCTTAATTGTGTAATTAAAAACTCGTCTAAAACAAATCGTTCAATTGAACTGTCTATAACAAAGATGAACATCGTTCCGAACGTCCAGCTGGAGAGGCTACCTCTGAAACGATTGACAAAATCTGTGATATGGTTTCGAACGATCGACGAATAGTTAAGGCCACAGGTATGTCGCAAGATACGATGTTTTCAAATTTGCACGAAAAATTGGTCGTGAAAGAAATCTCGGCAAGGTGTCATCGCCGAAGTAGATGTCTATCTTAAGGACCTTCTGAAATTCTACTTTTCGGAACGCTTAGGAAAGCTGGAGAAACGGTTGGAAAGGTATATAGACTTTAATGGAGATTATGTTGACGAACGAATAAAAAGCTACAGAAAATATTTTGTTTTTCTTTTTCTAAAAACAAGATTCCAACGGTAGAAATTGAATCGAAAAAAACTGAAGAGATAGTTCTTTATCTGATAGTTGCTGACGAAGTTTCAAGATTATTAAGGGCAGCACCTTTATTCGCGGTATGTGAAACAACAAGAGTATCTTTGGCATCAAGCGATGGTTAATATCTTTTAGGTGATTGGCAACATGGAAAAAGCCAGACGTATAAGGTTCTAAGAATCTTAGATGTCCTTTAATGCGCGTGTATAAATCACAGTACGTCGTGCCAATACAAAGTATTTGTATTGGCACGACACGACATTTTTAAAGTATTCATCCCATCTTTATTATTCAACAACATATTTCGGATGGGATGCAATGTTCTAAAGACGGCTCGTAAGTGAGGTCGTAATAAATTAGCTACCTTGTAGGAAAAGGGACCGACAAAAGTTTGTCAATAACATTACGATCCCTCCTTACTTAAATGCTGGTAGAGCGAGGTGAGAAGTCTACTACGTACAATATTAGAGGACGAGGAAAGCTTTTGGTCGTGGAGATGGTTGGAGTATCCACCAATGATGACTCCATTGCGAATAGGTCTTCTACATGTACCAAATTCTAATCTTGTGAAACCGAGAGGATTTTAAAATGGTTACATATTTGGTTGATTTACATAACTACTTGCAGCTAATGGACTTCCGCACGATGATTTGCACATTATGCATTACGTAGGAGTGTTTTCCGACTCATTTGCGTTCACACCACACCATCACCGTTTTCCGTTTGGACTAGCTTTTTTAACTTGGCTGTAGAAACTAGCTAGTTTTTACAGCCAAAATGCTGAGCAGCCTCGGAAAATATTCGGCTCTGTAGGAAAAATTCAGGACAAATTCCATTAATTATTCTTATTTCGTCCTCTTGCGATTGGTAGTTTTGGTTACCATCCAACCCTTCTTCCCTTCTTTCTCCTTCTTTTTGTACTATCTTTCCTATTACATTATATTTTTTTCATGTAGTTTAAAGATTAAACAAGAGAAAAATTAAATTTATAACATAAAAAGGGTGAGAAGAAATGCAATTTTTTAACTCCTTAGCGAGCCTGTGGGCGCGCCATTGTTCCTTTTTAACCCCTTTTAAGAAAATATATGGCTGCTGACAAGGTACGATTTGGTCTTCAACCGATTCCGATATCCTTTCTCGTTTCTGTGATATTGTGAAAAATGTGTTTTTGGGGGTATCTTCCGGCCCATAATACACCCCTTAAAACTAAAAGTTGAGACGCTAAAAATATATATATATATATTTGGTGTCATACCAAATTTCATCAAAATTGGCCGTTGTTAGTTCATAATTAGCTGAATATTCTGTGAGTTTTTATGAATTTTTAAGGTAATTGTCTTATTTATCTAAAATTTCTATTAATCAATATGTTACATTTACCTGTAAACGTTAGTAAATAATAGAGGTACAAAAAATAATAATTTTGTGCTGCGATAGAATACGTTTAATACTTTTAATGGCGAAAGAAATATTACACGCACGCAAAGATGAGTATTATGATGTGTAAGATTTTAAGTGATGAGGCGAATTTCTCTCTGTTAGTTGAAAGTATCTAAGGTCCTAATCCTAGTCCTTTTTCGTTTTTCTATTCGTTGTCATTACTGCTTACTTCTTCCTCTTCCGAAGGGTAGTCCTGGTTGCCATCTACTCCTTCTTCCCCTCCTTCTCCTTGTTCTGCTACTTCCTCTTTTACTTCTCCTTCTCCTCCTTCTTCCCCTTTTTCTCCTTCTTTTTCTTCTTGTTCTCTTCCTTCACTTATTTCTCCTCCTTCATTTGCCTCTCCACCTTCACCTATTTCCCCTGCTTCATTTGCCTCTCCTCCTTCACTTGCTTCTCCTGCTTCGCTTGCTTCTTCTCCTTCACCCGTTTCAATCTCTTTCACATCTTCGTCTTCAGATGGTATTTCCCCATTTTCCTCTTTCTGCTCATTAGATGTCACTTCTTCTTGAATATCCCCTTCGGTTTCGATTTCTCCTTTTTCCTCGACATCTTCTTGCTTGGGCTTGTCTAGGTTGCCGTCCTCTTCCTCTTGCGCGGCTTCGTTGGTCTCCGGATCTTCCGTGTTGTTCTCTTCTTGGTTCTCGTCTTCTACGTTTTCTTGGTCGGATTTCTCATTATCTTCTGATTTTTCATCGTCCGATTTTTCATTATCTTCCGATTTGGCATCGTCTGATTTTTCATTATCTTCCGATTTTACATCATCCGATTTCTCATTTTCTTGCTCCCCTTCATTTTCAGCGCCTTCATCTTCGGATTTCTCATCGTCATTCGGTTTTTCTTCGTCTTCCGATTTCTGTTCGCCATCTTCCGCGTCTTCTTCCGGTATATTTGCCTCCGATTGATCTTCGGTCTTTTCCTCGTTTTCCAATTCCGAATTTTCAGGCTGCTCCTCACCTTCGGATTTTTCCTCGTCTTCAGATTGTTCCTGCTTTTCAGATTTTTCCGTCTCTTCAGGGTTCTCTTCGTCATTAGAAGTGTCTTCATCTTCATTGGTCGATTCTTCATCCGTTGTTTTTTCTTCCTCGTCAGCGATATGTTCTCCCTTTCCTGTTCCACCTTCTTCAGAACTTGATTTTGATTCAGATGCCACATTTACTTCGCTTTTTCCTTCGTCCTCTTTACGATTTGATTTTTCAGCTGAATTACTGTCTCGGAGCGGTGCGGAATTTGCAACTTTTGCGACGGTTGGGTTAACAAGTGCATCGTTTGCTTCAGTTCGTTTGTTATCTGGTTTAATCTCATCATGTTTTACTTTAGCTGTCGCGTTGCTTGTTTTAACTGGTTTTTGCCTCGCGCTGGCAGATATAGTCGAAGCATTGCTTGCTTTAGCAGCTGAGACACTCTTCGCTACAACTGATACATTGTTTGCCTTAGCTTGTGGAGCGGTTGACATTTGTGCAGATGAGGTTCTTTTCGCCGTGGCTGAAGCATTGTTTGCTCTAGCTGGTAGATTGTTTGCCTTAGCTTTGACTGCGGCTGGTATATTAGCAGCTGACACACTTTTAGCTATGACCGATGCATTCTCAGCTTTAGCTTTTGGTGACGTTGGCGCTTTGGCTGGATAACCATATAAATCTGAGACGTATATGCACGTTAATAGAAGAAACAACGGCAGGACTTCGAGGAAACGCATCTGGAAAAGATGAATTCACTTCAATAGAAATAATTCTACGGAACGGACTTGCGCCTTTGTCACTTGAAACTTGCTGGTAGTTAAAGCATAAACGGGAATGATATTTCGAGTAGAGAAAAAAATCATTGTCCGCATTAAAATTAACTGAATAGGTAATAAGTTTATCAAATTTACAAAACAATTCGATTGTTCAAGGTATAAACAAAACATACAGTTAGGACAAAACTGTTTTATAATTTGTAATGCATAATACGTGCGAATGAGAACAATTAAAAATGCTAAACACGCCAAGAAAGCTTAGATTTAAGTATAATATTACAGTTTTTCACACGAAAATTGGTTTTCGAATTTTAATACAGCACAACCTCTATAATTCGAACATCTATTAACTCGAACAAGTTTTATTCAAAATCCTTACTTCATCAATAAACAGGACAAATTCGGAATGAAACCACAGGCGTAACTAACGATTGGGTTCCCGCACTCCGCCTCCCACATACGACAGGTTATTAAGTATGTTGTCCACAGCCACCGTGTGTTCGCGTACAATAGCAACAGGAAAAAGTATTCTGTGTATTTGATAATGTTGAAGGGGCGTACAGTAAAAAAACCGCTATAGTCAAAGTTAGTGAATAGGTTTATTGCGGATCATCCCGGTTTATCTTACAACGAGGTAAATGTAAAATGTTTAGTGTGCAATGTACACTCCGCCAAAAAAGTATTGCATAAACTAAAAAAGGGCATTTGTAAACCAAGATATTTTTATACGTTCACAAAAAGTTTGCCTCGTGTATGTGAACTACAAAAACACTAACAAAATCATGGAACATAGCTTTTTTACTTTTTTTTTTTCTAAAAGAACACATTTAGAAAAATGCATATGTGTAAGGTTTGTTCAGTTGTTTATTGAAAGTCTTCCTATACGGACAAATTGTAAAGTGCGAAGTCAGAGTTCTGTACCGACGCTTTTAAAACTAAAATGAGCAATTTAACTTCAGAACAAGTGGCTGCTATAGTTGCTTTAATCGAAGATGGACGATCTCAAGCATACGTTGCTAATTTGATGAACATCAATCAGTCAAGTGTTTCTAGAGCCGTAGCCAGATATAGGGAAACAGGCAATTACAGTAGAAGACCTGTACCAGGTGGTCCAAGATGTTCTACTCGCCAAGATGACCGCTATTTACTACTAGAAGCATTACGTCGAACACATGTAACTGCGAGACAATTGCAGAACGACTTGGCTAGAGTCAGAAATACTCATGTGAGTACTCAAACTATTCGGAATAGGTTACGACAGAGTGGATTAAGAGCTAGAGGAGCTGTAACAGCCTTTTTCTTTCCGAAATTATAATTTCTTGTTTTAATAAAAATCTCAAGTATGAGTTCTTGTTTTTATTTGGCCTGTATTTTATTTAAACAATCATAGAAATTATATCTTAGAGCGCATTAAAGTATATTTACAACTTTATGCTACAAACAAACATTATGCGATACTTTTATGATTCAAAACTAAATTATGCGATACTTTTTTGGCGGAGTGTATTTATAAATCATTCAACATAATCAAATTTGCGACGCCAGCGCAAGACATAAAGATGGAGAAACTGGTGTCGATGCAAAATACGAAAATTTCTTATTTCACTTGTGTACAATGATGGTTGTGTGTAATTTTCCGTTTACTTTATTACGCAAAAAATTCGTTTATTTCATTTTTTAAAAATTACGTCAATGTAAATTATCGAGCTGCACCCACTTACGAAATTATTTAAAATCCGTTCGTGTACATTTAGAAAATAAAGTTAAGCCTGAATTGAAATATAAGAAAGTGTGCTTATGCGTGAATGGAACAACTGATAGCAAAGAAAGATCTGTCGTTAATGTTGTGGTGCGTGAAATGGAACCAAATCAATCGCCATCCTCAATTTTATTAGCTACCAGATAAATAGAAGAATGTATCGCGCGGGTAGTTTCAAAAGTGGTGTTAAGCACATTGGAAAAACTTGAAATTTCCTTAGATCAAATCTTGATGTTTGTGACAGATGTTAACAGATGTTATGTTAACAATATTTCATCGCGCTTCTCCTGATTTTCAGGTCACGGAAAACACTTAAGACGGGAATCATCTAATTACGTACACTCTAGATTTTATTTTACATAATAACAACGCCGTTCGCGATAGTATATCTGTAGCTATTAATAATGTTTCGCGTGCGGGCGCCCATTCGTTAGCCACGCCTGCGGTTTTACTCCGAATTTGTCCTCTTTATTCATCAATCTGACCAAGATCTCGATAACCTGAAAACGTTTATTTGAAGCGGTTTTACTGAAAATATATTCTACGTCCACGATACGCCGTATCGTTTAGGTCGTGTCATGCAAATAATCTAAAATATACAAATTAATCTATTTGAAATCAGAATGTTTCTTAAGTAAGCAGAGAGGTGCCGTGAAATAGAAAATGTGATCTTTTAAGAAATATACCCTTATTAATAACATTGTTCGCCGAAAGTTTAAAGAGATCTTTTGATAACTTTTAAAGATACGTTTAACAGGCTCTAATTGTAAGTAACTAAACTAAAATTCGTTTGTTAATTTTTAATTTACGAGGAAAATTTATTAAGCCATGCTTTAGTTGTAAATACACAGGTAGGTTTTATATCTATTACTTAAATTCCTTCATAGATTGTTTCTAGGTCTTATAAACAATGAAAGGCTGATGGCGTATGGTGGCTATGAAAATTAGATGTTTAAGGGATGGTTACACTTGAGTTTAACCGAGTTACAAATACCAAGTAAATATCAAAGAAAATTACTTACATCTTCGGAAATGTAGAATTTTCTGGACAGAGATCTATTATTCGAACAAGCCATTGTTCCAATCTCTTATCTATTCTATACTATTGTTGCTGCTATAAAACCGACACCTACTTGATAATTAATCCTCCATTTAAATCTGTTTAAATCACGGACGCTTTCTTCTTTCCTTTGCTATTGTGCAATGCACATTGTGAGTGTGAAATACCTACGTCGAAAGAAGACTATTAATATATTTTTTTAATAGCGTTTAATTTTATTGAACGCAAACTCAAATATTGATCTTAATCAAGACCACATAGAAAACAACGGTTTCCTTTGCAATTGTAGTAAAGGCTACTACAAACAGTTGTAGTGTCTTTGACGCGGGTGATTTGTAGCAGTTAGTGAAACGATATTGTAGGAAACAAGAATGATTCAAAACTTGCTAGTTTTACAATAATAACTTTGTGTATTTTTCAGCAATTGTTCAAATATTGGCCCAATAAACCTATAATTTCTGAAGAAGACAATTAATTTATTACCGAAACGTAGTAAGATATTCAGAAAAAAATTTTAATTAACTAAGTCGCTACTACCAAGCATTTGCTTTAATAAACAAAATAATATACAGCGGCCAAGAAGAGGCATCACCAATTGTATTCACTTGTAAAGAAAATTGCAACAATTATTTGAATAATTGAAATATTCTACATTAGTAACTACCAGTTTATGTGCTTTTACAGTTACATAGTATATACAGCGTGACTTGGAATGAACGGACCAAGCTGCGAAAGCGTATTGTACACGCGGAGATAATTAAAAAAATCTCCGCGTTTCATTCGTTTTATTTATTTTCAAGTTATAGCGTAATCATAAATCAACAAAATTTCGCACATCACGTTAATAATTTTTTAATCACGAAGGGCGCTTGTTGCTCTTCCGATTGCTTTATGTCCTTCTTTAATGCAGGCTGCAGTGCGTCCAATACGTCGATTTAATGACGATTTTTACCTCGTAAACTTCATATTGAAGCAATAGTCTGGAAGTGTGCGATCCTGAAGGACAACTTCTGCGGTCAACGCAGAACCTTGGAAATCTACCAACGGGTTTAAAATGTTGCTTGACCTGAATGCGCAGAAACGTTATCATGCCGCTAATACGTTTACATTCTGATTTTTGAAGGAATGTTCTTAAAAAATTAAGTAGTATCTTTCCTACGAGATAATACCACTACATGGTTATCGAAGACCTGTGCTGAGACTACTCTCGACGGTTTCGTGGGGATTTTTTTTTTTGAGCATGCGAACATGAATATTATTCATGCCGTCGCAAGTGAGTGTTGCTTCATTTTTCTTAATCGAATTTGGTATTAGAACGTGACGTTGTTGTGTTCATAATGACTAGGTCACCGAAGGCCAGAGTTTTCAAAAAGGGATACATAGACGCGGGAGTTGAACTCGCAGCTGCGCTATACCATTGCAGTACACGATGGCGATGTCTTTCGAGTTACGTTAAGAAGTTCATACCTTTCTACAAGAAGAACCTAGCGTACGTATGCGATATATTTGTCAGACTGAATGCCTTGGATCTGCATCTCTGCAAGACAATAACGGGCATATTTTGAAATGTTTGGAGAAGGTTATGGCGTATTGGAAACAGTTACAGAAAAACAACGAGGACGGCAGTCAATTGTAGAAATACGTAGCTTTTAGTAACAGAGTTGATTTGCTAAGGAAGCGATCACTTGAATCCATGTACTCCTTCATAAGCTCTAGAATTTAAGATAGCAGCGCCGTTGCAGATTTAAATGAAAGTAATTATGGATCTCTGCGTATGTTTGTGGATTTCTTGGTGCTTATAGTTGTTTCTCAAAGCTTTTCTTTCATAATCCTAATGTTTTATACCGTGCTAGACGTGACATATATAAGCAATATTTTGTATTGAATAGCTTTTTCGTGCGTATTCATTGCATTAAGGTAGAATTCATAAGGTATTTTCCATTTCGTCAACGCTAAAACAACTTTTTCTTTAGCGATAGCAAGTGGCGTAGTACACATAAGTATCGGTAACCTCCGCACCACACAAGTTGAATTTATTATATAATAATTCTCCTCATCATCAACCGGTCACCGAATGATCGAAATGGTCTCCGGTTGGAAAGTATTATGCGTCGGTATCGAGAAAAAATGTCCCCATTTGGAAAAGAACAGGATCTTCTTCCGTCAAGACAATGCACATCGACGCAGTTTCGATGGTCAAAATTATAGAAATAAATTTGAAAAAATGGCATTGGCGGACAACGGTTCACGACGAACAAGGTAATCATCGCCGAAACAGATGGCTATGTTGAGGATTTTCCGAAATTCTATCTTTTGGAGGAAAATAAATAGAAATCTACGGGAAATACTTTGTTCTTCTATCTTTTCCTAAGGACTCTCATATAATGTTGCGTTGTGAGAAATTTAAAGTAATAACTCCGCACTATGGCACCTTTCCTTTATCCTGCCTAAAATAATATCTACATTAAGATGGAAATAAACAAAGTAGTCTAGATCTCACAAATTCCATGTTGATAATTTAGGTGACCGCTTTCGTGTTTAAAGGACCCATCTTCAGGCCAGAATCAAATGTAACAAAATTAAATATCGTTGAGTATATTTCAACAAAGCATCGTATAAACTTCCCTCTTAGTACTGCCCGTTTAATTAAGACCAATTTTATCAAATTTAAACAACCTAAATATATCAAAATATCCCGAACAAATTTTAACAAAATTCGCTACTACTACATTTGGTTTTAGAGCGAAGGTGAGTTCTTTAACCAGGAAACCACTCGCCCAAAGAATTTTGTGAGATTTAGGACACATTCTTTATTTCTATCCTTCATAACTTTATCTCATACAGAAGTCAGTATTGATTATTTAATATGCGTATGCAATATAGACGTAAAAATAATGAGTAACAAAGGTTTGGATTATCCGTCCTTTCCAGTACTCGGCTCGACCGTGTTCGGTACTAATGTGATGGACATCGGTATTTCTATGATCACGTAATCTGTCGGCAAAGTCTCCGGTTTCCTAAAATCGCGATTCGATTCGTCATTTGTCATCGCATCATCTTGGCTCTGCGGCTCAGGTTTATCTTCCTTCGGAGCTTCTCGTTGTTTCGTATCAGTTGCTAGAGGGGTCAATGGTCTTGGTTCTGGTGACGACTCGACGTTTTCTTTACGGCTGAGGTTGTCTCCGGTACCTTGGCTGATCGCTTCATTTCTGGTACCCTTTTGCGCGTCAACATTCAGCGGTTCGCGATTGTCTAACGGATAACCGCTTGCGAAAGATAAGCACAGGTATGCAGTAAAGAAGGCACGTTTGAGGAATTGCATCTGAAAAAGTCGTCAAAGCAATTTTATTGTGATACAGTGGCTGTTTATTGTATAATCAATTTCTATGTACAGGAAAGATATTAACCTAGTTGCGTGATTGCCTTTGAGCAATTTAAATGGAGGCAGTTCTTGCATAATATATGATGAAGTTGTACATAAGTACACTCCGCCAAAAAAGTATCGCATAAACTAAAAAGGGCATTTATAAACCAAGATATTTTTATACGTTCACAAAAAGTTTGCCTCGTGTATGTGAACTATAAAAACACTAACAAAATCATGGAACATAGCTTTTTTACTTTTTTTTCTAAAAGAACACATTTAGAAAAGTGCATATGTGTAAGGTTTGTTCAGTTGTTTATTGAAAGTCTTCCTATACGGACAAATTTTAAAGTGCGAAGTCAGAGTTCTGTACCAGCGCTTTTAAAACTAAAATGGGCAATTTAACTTCAGAACAAGTGGCTGCTATAGTTGCTTTAATCGAAGATGGACGATCTCAAGCATACGTTGCTAATTTGATGAACATCAATCAGTCGAGTGCTTCTAGAGCCGTAGCCAGATATAGGGAAACAGGCAATTACAGTAGAAGACCTGTACCAGGTCGTCCAAGATGTTCTACTCGCCAAGATGACCGCTATTTACTACTACAAGCATTACGTCGAAGACGTGTAACTGCGAGACAATTGCAGAACGACTTGGCTAGAGTCAGAAATACTCGTGTGAGTACTCAAACTATTCGGAATAGGTTACGACAGAGTGGATTAAGAGCTAGAGTAGCTGTAACAGCCCCTCGTCTCACTAGGAACCACAGAGTGGCTCGCTTAAGGTTTGCCAGAGAATATGTAAATTGGAACATTAATGACCGGGCCAATATACTCTTCTCAGATGAGTCAAGATTTGGTCTTTACACCTCAGATAGGCGTATCTCAGTATACAGACGAGACGGTGAGCGCTATTCGCAGTGTAATATCAGACCTAGACCTAATTTCGCTGGTGACTCTATTATGGTTTGGGGAGGCATCTGTTTAGCAGGTCGTACAGAGTTAGTACCAGTAGACAGAGGTACACTGACTGCCCACAGGTATATAACGGACATTTTAGAAGAACATGTAGTACCATATGTGCCAATTATAGGAAACGAATTCATGTTAATGCACGATAATGCACGACCGCATGTTGCAATAATCGTCCAGGAATACCTTAACGATGTTGGTATTCCAGTTTTAGATTGGCCTGCGGTAAGTCCGGACATGAACCCTATCGAGCACGTGTGGGACCTCCTTCACAGACGGATACGAACCCAAAATGTTGCCCCAGCGGACCTGCATGGACTAGAAAATGCTCTCCGTGACGAGTGGGAGAATTTGGATCAGGCTTATATACGGAGGTTAATCGAATCTCTGCCAAACCGTATGCGAGCGGTCATAAGAGCCAGAGGTGGCAATACTCAGTATTAAAAGCTACTGTTATGACATTTTTCTTTCCAAAATTATAATTTCTTGTTTTAATAAAAACCTCAAGTATGAGTTCTTGTTTTTATTTGGCCTGTATTTTATTTAAACAATCATAGAAATTATATCTTAGAGCGCATTAAAGTATATTTACAACTTTATGCTACAAACAAACATTATGCGATACTTTTATGATTCAAAACTAAATTATGCGATACTTTTTTGGCGGAGTGTATATATAACTTTACTTAGTTTTTGAGAGAATTTAGATAATTTTTAATTTTGAAGACTCACGCTTGAAGTCTTAAAAAAGATTCATCTGTTTCATGCAAGAAAGATTCAAAATTAATTAACAAGCATAAGAGGTATTTTTGAGTAAAAGACCACCCCTAATTTTCGCCAACTTGAAATTCTGGCAGTTGCTCCCGATCGTTGGAAACGTTGCTTCAGAATTTCAGGCGAGTATCTTTTAGAGACGTAATAAATGAATCCGTCACAGAATATTCAAGCCACTTACATTGGATGAAGTCTTTGCTTTTCTCAATGGGTAACTACTGTTCGATTGATACTTGTTTTAATGGTGTTGCATCCCACGTTATTGTTAATCAACATTTACTTGATAACCGTTGAATAACCTGTAACGTGTCTTTATGATCGATTGTTTCATCTCATTTGTTTTCGCTTGATTCTTCTCGTTTTCTTGTTACCGCAGTACCAATGCTTT